>CM073595.1:50198638-53033638 GCA_037074705.1 Zhengitettix transpicula
GGTGAAACAATTATAATAAGCTCTTAATTAACCTCTAAAGAACAAAGAGGATCTCCAGTAGACTAGATTTTGACAAACGTTTTGTGGAAATAATTAAGGTAGTATTTCCCAGAGTTGTGGTCTTGTGATGGAAATTCGTTTAGTGCATAGTCTAAGATGTATTCAAGCGGCTTTCATATTAGTATCTATAAATAGTTACTGTCGCAACTGATTTAAGGACACACTAGTTACTAATTAATAGCAATTAAAAGACAATTTGTGATAGTCATTTAATTTACAACCATTGTAAAGTCAGTGAAATGTGTTTGTTATAGGAAATTTTATAAAGTACAACTCTCGTGGAGATGATAATTCAACATTTTATTTTGAGCAACTTGAAATATTTCATACGTCAACACGTATTTTAAGATTACATGGAATTCCGTGTATATTCCATAAACGTAGTGTGCAATCACAAAAAAAAATGTTTACATTAAGTGATTTATTTTTATCAGGAAATTAAATTTCTGCGTTGTTGCTCAATTTTCATTTCAACGCACAACAGTAAAGTTAAGGACTCTCTCAGAACTCAAAATCATATTCATAGTAATAACTAAATCGATAAGCTATTTATGGCAGAGTTAACATATTCAGGAGTTTTTTTTTTCGCTAAACCGATGAAAATGGGTTATCATTCTATTAATGCCTGTTTCTTACTGAGATGCATACAAGACGGATGACAGCATCAAAAGAAACATTGGATGACACAAAATAACTTGCTTTTTTAACCTTAGTATTACTCAACCAATATTATCATATTCAGAGAACAACCGATCGTCATTTATCTCGAAATTTAAACCTTTTGAGGTACTTGAATTATTATTTCTAATTATCCGAACAATGTGAGAGTCAATTTCAACAGCGAAACCCGAGAGGACAGATTAAAATTCATGAAACAAGCTAATCCGTTGGCATGGAGACCCGAAAAGAAACTGCAAATTATACTCCCGTTTCATCGCTTACCAACGTTAATAATTGCACAATGGAACACGGCAGATTATAGTAAATTAATTACACAGTACAATTGGTGGTGGACATGTAACTTAAAGCTTAATTGATTTGACGTTTCGCTTCGTTCCGGTGCATACAGCAGGCATAACTGAATGTTATACGTGGACATCGGCCGATGGCTAATTCCATTTGGCTCAACAGAGTATTTTAAGTATATGAAAAAAAAACACTCACCACTCTGACACGAGGCTTTGGAAGCCGGTCAGTGGTGTGAAACGATTCGGTGGAACCAAATCAACCGGATGTAATCCACTTTACTCAGACCAGACCATTTCCCATCCTTTACATAGGTCTGAATTTCACGTTGCTTTCCACTTCGCTTGATCGCTCCATGGCTGTCGACTATAAACCTAGTTTTTTCATTTCCCTAATTTGCCTCCCCAACATTTCAACTTCATCGCCTACCGTAAACATATTGAAAACTTTTCCACAGTTGTATCCCTTGTTAAAGCAAACGATCTGGTGTGTCATATGTAAAACAAGCATTTAAAAATTATGACATATTTTCAGATCACTTACAATAGCAGTTATTAAAAAATGAGTACAACTTTTTTTATTTCTGAGATTCTTTCGCAAGAATCCATCCTGATCCCTTAATGAAAGTTCACTGTGTAAAGCAGTTAATTTACTTAATTAGTTACAATATGGTGTTTTGGCATAAATTTTCAATACTTGCTTGGGCGATTACCTGAACAGAAAGCAGCAGGGTATTTTATTGAAGGCTTGTTCTTGTCCGTGCTGAATTAATGCGAAATTTCTTGTAACCGAATTCTTCAGAAAAACACATTGACTCGGATAAAAGATTTGGATCATGAAACGGAAATAGATTGAAGAAACAGAGAAATGTGACGTCATGGGTGAGATTTTGAAAGGCCATGGTGGGGAAATGGAGGGTCGTGAGGCCTTCGCAAAGCTAAACGATAATTGTATTGGCAGCTTACGTGGAGTATGGTAACAAGAAGTGGATTAGAAGCGACGAGGGAGTCGATAAAAAGCAATAGTCAATGTCTGGAGTTGGGTCGAGGCTACACAGAGTCATCGGAATCAGTTAAGTAAGCTTCCTGCTGGCGACCGTTTAAAACTCGTTACCACGACCACTGCATCAGCAAATTTCGCCACCATCTGGAGACCAACAAGCAAGGCAGATGAGACATACACCTGACCTGACCGCTACGCCTGACCTGTAAGTACAGTCTCCGCTGTATGGCCCAAAATCCATTTTGAAAGTTTCACACAATTTATGTAGATGATTAACTTTTGAGAGACTCCAGTATAAAATTATAAAAACCAAGCGACAATTTAAAAATATATAGGAACATCGATGTGCTCAATAAATATAATTAGTTCTAAATTAAATTAAATATTAATGTCTTTATTAGTCCTTATTTACTTTCTACAAATGTGGCAACTAATTGTTCTGTAATGTAAATATTTAGCGTTCTCCATATTCTTGTTGATCAGTATCATACATTATGAGCTGTTATACACTAAAAAATTCTTCATTCTGGCTCTCTATACAGCACTTCCCAGAAAATCACTTATTAATCATCCACTCCAGTACGCTGTTCGCGTAAAAGAAATGAACCCATTAGCGAGAGACTCAGATGCACAACACCACGATATCTGTCTGTCTGAGCTTGGGATATCCTTAGTAACTCCACGTCTCTAAGGGTCCTCTCTCATTGGTCGAAGCGTTCAAATAACAGAACAGAGTTTCTTCTGCTGGAAAAGTCTGTCATTTTCTCGGTTCTAACAATTTTCTCATATTTGTCGCTCACTTCTACTTCATATCTATTCGGTCTGTTCCAACTCTCTCATCTGGAATTTACTTTTTACACTTGTTCTCTTCTCCACTGGTGTCACAATCTGCCATTCCAGATATTTTATTCCATAGACTTGTGAACTTTATAGGGGTCTATTCTGAGCCCATAAGTAAAAATATCATAAATGCTAATGAATGAATTTGCATAGAAAATTGTCGAATAGTTTCAAAATTCAACCATAATAGTATACATAGCGTCTAAATATCAACAATAAAACATCAAATAACAATTTTAAAATATTTTAAGAACACTGAGGAAACGTAACTATATAACTAGTTTCTAACAATATAAGAATTTCTAAAACTCCAATTCATATATTATTGAAGAAATAAAGCTTTGTTACTATTATAATTTTCTACTACAAATTTAAACACTGCATACGCGAAAAATATTCTGTCCTCATTAAACTCACAAAGTGATTACATTTCACATCCTAACTGATATTATGTTTGTAAAACCGAAATTGTCAACATAAACAATGTACCCGAAGGAAAATTTAAACACCGATTTTAAATATGACGTGTTTCCATGTATTTATTCTCCGTGTTTATTTAAATAATATAAAAATTAGACGGGAATTGTCGACTGCCAGTGAGAGTTCGACTCCCGGTGCCTATATCAGTCATTTTACTTTCAATAATCAGGTATGTAGTAAAATCTTTACATGTCAAATTATCAATTATACCTATACGTCAACGACTAGTTTATAAATACAAACATCCATTGTAAGCTGTTTTAAGTTACGTACAATTGTCTCCCAAATATTCTATTATAGGCCGAAAGGTAGTCGCGTAGTTAGTAAAAGTGAAGAAGATATTAAGTGAAATTATAATAAATAATTATACAATGATAATTGTATTTCATCATGTTTTTTTATTTATTTACCTGTGTAACAAAGCAACTAATGGTATATTTGATTATTATGAATACTTGTCTTAAATTATTATTTTATTTAAGATTTAATAATTATAATCAGTGTGTTTCGTAACAGCCACCGCAAAGTAACATAAAATTCAGTAAGAAATATTCATACAAATAGAATTTCATTTCAAGGGCAGACGGGAACAAAGTCGGGTCATTTTAGGCGTCGCACACACAAACAAATGAATGTTTCCCATGAACAATAATGGTTCTCTAATGTTTCAAGACAGAGGTTCTGGAACAAAATATTTATTAGGCATATGCGGAAGTAGAAACAATATGCTGCGGCTAACTGCATTTCGGCCAATAATGAAGTTTCGAGAAAATTGGAAATATTGTTTTCTCAATAACTGCATTTCCGCGTTTGGCAGGTTCATTAGAGCCCGAAGTGCATCCTGTACCGGAAAATGTAGTTCTCGCTGGCGGTAATTAATGACATTAGTGGGGGCACTTTAAAATTTGTCTCAGTTTCTCTAGAGCATTCACGAGGTAAATTACTATTCCCGGGTGACGAAAGCCACTCCAAAAAGTGCGCCGTGCCAATTTAGATCGCACTCATTGCAATTCGTCTAACTAAGCAAACGGTATCGAAACCTCCAAAAGTCATTCTGATATTTGTTGGCGGAATTGAGACTTGCACTTTCTTTCGTATTCGTCTATACTGGACGTAGTCGTCGATGCAGACCCCTTACTTCACCAAACGTTGCTACTTGGACTACACTGGAAGTTAAAATGAGTAACACTAACTATTTGCCGAGATATAATTTATAGAAATTGCAATGGAAGAGTGACGGATACATTAAAGATCGATTTTTCAAACACAGGTAATTTCCAAAATTAAAAAAAACAACAGAAATTAACTACTTGTATTTAATTGGGCAAGCGTCTTTTTTAAAGACCAAAACCTCAAAGTTATAATTAAATAAAAAATTATTTTCCCGTAGAAATTACATCTGTTAAACAGGCTCACGGATTACGGCTGTTTCTAAATTGAATAAATAACATGATAATTCTTAAGAGACATGAGCCGTGTTAAATTATTCAGTACATAAACAAATTATAACATTATACAAAACTCAACCGAGTATATCATGATAAGGAACTAAAAAAGGTATAATAATCAGGTTAAGCACACACACAGTGCACACACCCGCGGCACAGAATAGAACATGGGGTCGAAGTCGTAAATATTCATAAATGCTCTAAACTAGAAATGACAATTTGTTTTATTGCGGATAAAAGAAACGTTCCGGACTTATCATTGTTATACAAAGTTTCATACATGTTTCTCAAAAAAATGAGCAAATTTCTAAAAAAATTATGTGGCAATCCGAAAAAGTACTTCTATTTAATTGACCAGTGTTGGGGAGTCCACTAATTTCATTAGCTTTTGTAAAAAAAATACCTTTATTCATTTTTTACGTATATTGTCTACATTTTTTATGTGACGTCAACATTTACTTGTTTACTCAAATTTTAGACTAATAACATTTCGCTTATGGTTTGTAACAGTCACTGAGCCCCACTCAAATATATTCATTATGTGTAATGGCCTGAGCCGTTAAAAACTAAAGAGAAGTCCGTGGCCTTGGACAAGCGAAAGTATATGCTTTATAGTGAGAATAGTAGGAAAGTGTAATACAGAATTAAAATATTTACACTGGGAAACGCATGGATGTTGATTTTCAAAGAGCTACTTACAACTGGAGAGAGGTCCATAAACTCAATATCAAATCTCTAACACACAAAAATTGGATTTTTTGTTTACACAAATGTTAATATTATTTTCTTATATTTGTTTAGAACTCTTGAATATGGTCAATGACTGTGTCGCAGTGTCATGGAAGCGTTGCTAGTCCCTGTGTCTGATTTCCGGCCCTTTTAGAGAAAAAAATGACGTCCACACACTTTATTTGTGGTGCTTGGTGCTCAATCTTTACACATTTACAATCAAATATGTGAAACTATAATGATATACACATGTAACCAAAATTTTTCACTTGAAATATTTCGTCAGTTTTAGCACATTAAAAATATATTAATTATGATTAACAAATATTAGGTATTGTTTTTACCATCATTCTACGTCTCCTGCAGTACATAGAAAATTTTGCAAAATCATGGTACGTGCTATATTTATGCCATGTCAGTCATTTAAAAGTCAAGTTATTTAAAAGAAAATTAGTTCCACAGACTGTATAATCTTTCGTATTGTTTTTTATTATCATTCGATGGAGTATTTTTTATTCAATGTAAATGTTTCTGCTGCATTTAATTAGGAAAAAAGGATCTATTTACTTTTTTGTGCAGTATCTTCGCGTAATAACGTTTCTGTCTCGTGTGTGATGTAACGTTATGGTATCTTGATGCGCAGTAATTTAACACAAAAATGATCAAATTTTTTAATTATAATTCTTTTCACCTTTATGCTACAGGTTTCTCACCTTCACAGTACCGTTTCTCGACGTTTGAAGAATATGTGTACCAATTTCTGTTGCAATCTGTCCACTCGTTTAAATATGTATAGATATTAACGGAAATACATACATAAAAATATACATCCTATTTTATTATATAGATTTTGGAACGAGTAGAGGTGTTGTGGACTTCTGTTTGGATGGGGCAACAGATTTTATGTTAAAACATCCCCAACTGTGGGCGTGTGTTATCGTATTAGGTAGTAAGAGAAATACACACAAATCCGTAGAACGGTAACTAAAGAACCGGACCAGAATTTCATTTCCAGAACTAGAATAAATGCTATAATATAGTTTTATACGCCGAAATTGAAATAAGCAGCTTACATATAAACCTATAAATCGAACGCTAATATGTCGTACGTGAAGCCGGACTACTTGGGTCTAGCCGAAACATTACACTCGAGAATGGATGAAGTTTGGCACTAGAGCAGCTGACGCCTAGTTCAGTACAGAGTGGATGCTGAAAACACGGGCCGATATCCGGACAGACTAATTAAGGCCCCGAATTCGTGAGCGGAGAAATGTCTTACATTGCCTTGGGCTTGCAGCGAAATGTAGCCCGTTCATGCATTTACATTCCTCTATGCAAAACTAACTCGCACAAGCACAAAACTGCAACCTATAAAAATGTATGTATTCAGACGCAAATGGGCGTAAGCCCGGAGGTAGTTACAAACACGAAACACTACTACGCGCATTTAAATTACACATTATAATACGAAACGGTACAATTCAATAAAAAAAAATCCGCAGCCAGATTTTTCATTATTACTACTTTAATAGAAGCTCAAATGTGAGGTTGAGCAAATAACGATTCGTTGCGAAAATTACTTTTCTCAGGAAAAAAATATGAATATATTTGGCTGCTGTTGCAGTTTCTGCCGCTAGAGACCGAAACTCACGACGCATCTCGTGTTTTCCTCTGTTACGACTGGAAATTAATTAATGATGAAAATAAAGACTTACGTTTGTTTTTTTAAAAAAGCGGAAAGGGGTGGGCCCAGTGACGAATTTTCGGACTTAGGCTAAACTACGTCAGCAAGAGATAAAAAGAATCAAAATCACACAAAAAAACTAAAAAGTAAGCCACGATATACGTCATGGAGATTGTTGGTTCAATAAGTCAGTTCGACGACTCTAAGTTTTATTATCTCCCAGGAAACCAGAGAGATTTCGATGGATATTTTCCAGTCCACTTCCCGTCTGTTTCGGCTAGCATTCTAAATGAAATTCCACTGAAGTTCATTATTCATGTTATTAAAATATTTCAACAAGCAATTAAATAATTTAGAAAAAATTGTGAGTTGCTTGTAATAAAATACAAAAAGCCACAGGACTATTTTATATATTATCTGATAATCTTTCTGTAACGTCTAATTCTATATAACAATTTATGATGCATACGACAGCTCCATACATTCCTCGAAGAAACGCGGTTATGCCGGCATTTTGGTAGTATATTACAAAAATAAAATATATTAAATGCAGTTTGTTAACAGTCTGCAAGGTTTGGATCAAACTCCATATCCTCTGAAAGCCGCTTTTTCTCAAATTTCTCCCGAAGATTCTGTTGACCGTTTCGAGACAATTTTAATTCAACTGAAAATACCTAGTTATCTCAAATTTCAAAGAAATGTCCATAAAAAAGACTGAACTTCTCAGTCTTGTCTTCAGGAAAAGGATTTATACGGTTAGCCTTTTCAGTGTTCCACAATTTATTTATTGCATTATTCATAAATTATGTATCCCGTGTATGTATCCCGTAAGTTCAGCATCGAAGGTCACCGATCGAGGTTTCACACTATGTAACATGGCTGCAGACCTAACTGCTTAATGTTCAGCTAATCCAAATTGCAATGCTGACGTAATTCCTCTGTTAATCCATGAAATCCATATAGTTCGGAAACGCTGTACATGCACCAACAAGCGGTGGTTAATAACTACCACCAAAGCATCGTGAGAGGCAAAATGTCCACGTTTAGAACATAATCTATTCTGGTTGGCCGAATTGATTGCTGTCAATTAGAGAACTATTTCCTAGCGTTGGGAACGAAAAAATTGTTTTCTCAGAACGTCAATCAATATCTGTCATACATTTTCAACAAACGTAGTTCAAGAATAAGGTTGGAAGAAACGCGCATACTCACCAGCCAAAATACTTCCTGGGGCAAGGAAAGTACGATTTAGATACAAAATTATAGACCTCACAGACTGAAAAATCGGTCTTGGTCAAACTTTGAAAATGCTAGTATTCACACACTCGTAACAAAAACGCGGTCAAAATTCGATTTGAACTAAACGATTAGATTAGTTTCTCAATTATTCTACTTTTGAGTTTACTAAATTTGTTCGGCGTATTTTCAACGGACCAAAAACTGCTGAGAACACACTGACAACGTGTCACTCCTAAATCCAGAATGTGTCGTGTAAGATGACAGTCTGACAGTCGTCTCCGTAGACCAAGGTCCTTTATGGGCAGTCGGAAGAAATTTTTCACCGGACACAATTTGTGTGATTCTATTCAATAAAATTACCCTCATTAAATTTATTTAGAAACTGATTCGGAATAGCTAATTAGAACTTTCAATTTTTGGCAATATAGTATTTTTCCTTCTGAGAATAATAAATTGATTAATAATTTTTTTAAAAATGGAAGCAACGAAGCATGCTAGTTTGTCGGCACACGGGCGTCCTATCATTTTGAATTACATCTTTTATGTAATGCTTGGGGGGGAAAAGTTTCCGGTTTACGTTTATGCAGAAAAAAATCGTGTACCTCCCAGTTTACTACTGCTGGAATTTTTTTAGTTCTAGCTACAAAACTCCAAATACCTTACATATCTTCCATATACTGATTTATATCGTATAACAACAAGTTCTATTTACACCTTAAGTGCACCTCATATAACATTAGATGATTTATAACGCTGTAACAACATTTAGGTCTAAGGGGCCATTTAAACTTATAATTTATTTATTTTTTAACCAGACAGAATCTCATTTTGTCAGATTTTCGGTTTCTTCACCTATCCCTTAGTAACTTACCTATTTTGTCCGTACCTACTCAGTTCTGTAATTGTGATTTACGTAAGGCACATTAGCGGAACTACATAATATCTTAAAGGGCCAACGTGAATCGGGTTCCAACGTATTAGGCGTTTGGCTAATGATCATCCGTCTCAACACAATGAAGGCTCCGGAAGGTGGATTATTAGTCAGATTTTACGGAAATCTGTACTACGTCGGCATTTGCCTCCAGGATATACGATCCGTATCTTCGTTAAACTCCTAATTGTCGCCCGACTCCCAATTTGTGCTGCTGTTGCTCGAAACAGCGCCGTATATAGACTGAAGCATGTAAATTGCATAAATTACGCTTTGAAAGCCAAGACAAAGGTTGGGATACAATACGCGAGCTAGAAATAATGTCGGATTCAGCTGCAATTGGCAAGAGTTCGTGCATTGCACCTGAGCTACTGCCTTGTGATGTAACTTGCGATTGCCCTCGAGAGCCATGTGTCACAACTTGTGAAACAAGTCATCAGGGACCAATTCACACTCGGTAGCATCCTTGCCCCGGAGTCTGGACGAT
Source organism: Zhengitettix transpicula (assembly GCA_037074705.1). NCBI lineage: Eukaryota > Metazoa > Arthropoda > Insecta > Orthoptera > Tetrigidae > Zhengitettix > Zhengitettix transpicula. The sequence continues at coordinate 50,208,505 of CM073595.1, forward strand.
GCTGGCGAACATACAGCGCAAAGGTTGGAACAAAAGAGAAAGAGAAGTAGACGAAAGGAACAAATCTGGTTGTTTTACAAGCTACTGCGTCGCTGAAAAACTGAGATATCAAATTATGAAAAGCATACAAAACCTACATATATTCAGATACCAAAATTGCAATTTCGTCTACGGTACGACAACGTTTGTCCTGAAAAAAGAACGTTGAACAGTTAGTGACTGTACTGTCCACGGACAACGAAGCAACAGACTTCAAAATGAAGAGACATCAACACGTCAAACGCTCTAGTTTTAATTAATATTCCGTATCAGACACTCCCGTTTCAACCACTCTCGATATAACTTATCTCTATCTCAAATTCGCTCCTTTACATCAGCACAGCAGCATGTATTATTTCCCACAGCACCGTCCTATACTAAGTCGTGTTTTCAATGACTGAAATTATGCTGAATTCTAAATTTTATAATTACGTTCCATCTTAAACACAGAACGTTGTAAGTGAACTATTTTCTTTCATCCCATGCAGTTCTAATCACGTCCAAAAAACACTGCCGTTGACACCACATAAAGAAGCTGTGCCGTTTTATTCATGGTTTTTACTTCATACTATTTCAAAACTATTTTCAGGTAGCGGCTTATGATAAAAATCGTGTTATACATATAATAATTTGGGAGAATCAATACAAAAATATTAGTAGAAAATTTAGAATATACTTGGAATTAATAATAACATCGGAAAGTAAATGATATTCTCCATAAACCCAGAATGTGGTTGCATACAGTCAGCTGGAGATGAAATTAAAAATTTTGTTTACGATCTGGCGGAAAGCTTCTACATTAATTCGACGTGCATAATTAATAAAACCACTGTGTGAAAAATTAATGACGTTTTCGGTGTTAGAACCTAATTATTATTTTACATTTCTTATATAATTTTTTTTACGCAATGTCTAATAGAAGTTTGAGATTAAAAAAAAATACTCGAGAAACGCTGGGTAATGAGAATTTAAATAAAACAAAAACATAAATTAACTATGAAGGTAAAGTTTTCCTGAAATGCCTTGAATAAATACGTTAACTTGAAGCATACACGTATTACTTTATTAAATATTCTCTACTCTTCCAATTGCTGTAGTCCCCTTAAATTACACTTACCCGTCTATAAAAAATACAAACGTCACTCTTAATAGCAACCGTTCACAAATCAGGGAAAAGTATAAAAAATGATACAGTTTTGTACAGCGTGAAAAAACACATGGCAAATAAATTGGAGCGATTACGAGGAACCGTCACTAAATCGCAGCGGCGAGTACTTTGCTTGATGAGGCGACTGGCTATTACTCATCGGAAAGCATGTCCCACTAATAACACAATCGGGGCCCAGGCATCTGTTTCAATGAGCCTCAAATGTATGTTTCCATTAAGTGTGCTGGCAGCGGAAGCTGTTTGGAAATCGTCCAGATTGCAACCTTCATATCCGAAAGCATTTTGTGGGAATAAAACAAACGACAAATTTAGTGTATCAAGAAGAACCATTCCACGGCAGTTTCGTAGAAGACAAAAGACATTCACAAAGAAGAGATGCATTAGTAGGCTCCGAACTTTCACCCAGAGAAAAAAAAATCTGAAACTCGACTCGGAAAAGGTACACACCATTTCTGTAGAAAATGTAAACACTTTACAGTCACAATTTCACTTTCAATGCCATTCGTAAATACTCTAACGTTAATTTAAACAAAATATAAACTTTGTAAAATCAGCTAATGGGATATACTAACTTCGGTGAAACATTTTTTTTTAAATGGTTCTCTTTTTTTTCTGAATCGAGAGGAGGTTACGCGAAGCTTTACGTAATTAGTGTGGAGAAGTGAGGGTGCTCAGAATTATGTTACACGCACGCTAGTCGAGGCAGAGCTAATTTTGCGTGACGTAATTTTAGGATAGCCCTTAGGAGGGCAAGCACAAGCACCGCTGGCTACAGGCGCCTAAATTGCGGATAGCGAACATCGTCCGACATCTTGCCCCGGAAAAATACCTCATCAATTGTAAACTGTCAGCGGAAGTTCGTCCGTACGTTACATAAACCGTTTGAAGAGCACTACTCTTGACGTTGCACGTTTATTAAAACTTTCCACGAATAACTCTTATCACGAGTTAAAGAGTTTCTTTAAGCACTAAAATCTCTCATTTGTTGCGAAATTTTTACGGGAACTACAATTTACGAGTGTTGGAATAGCACAGCAGTAAGTCAAAAAATTCGGAGAATTATGTGACGTTAAAAATTAACAAATAATGAAATAACTAAAAAAAACAGACAAAATTAGGTGATCAAAATAAATAGCACACAATGTTTCTGCAAACTATGTTGCTTTCTTCAGGTGTAACAGTTGAGATTAGTTAGTTCGAAATTCACGCAGCACAACCCAAGCGACTTTGACAAAAGCAATGGCATAAACGGCAAAGACGTTACCTCAAGTGTAAGTGATTACAGTATCACTTTCTACGTTAATTGCTGTGAATTTATAATTAATATAAAATCAGTGCATTTTTTTTCAATCAAAAAAATGTTGGGAATTGATAAAACTTTGGAAACAATCTATTGAATAGAAAATCAAACTTCTTAATTATTACAGCTCTAGGCTGGAAATGGTATCTAATTAAAAGAGGACTGGCGAAAATAAATTTAGTAATAAATATTTGTAGGCACCATTCCAGTTCAACGTTATTAAAAAAAAGGTACAGTTAATTAATAAATGTATGAATGTTTTTATTGAATTTCAAAAAATTAAATCACAAATGTAAAAATTTAATTTTGTTATCGCATTTTGGTGAAAGATTGGAATAAGGAAATACTATTTAATTATTTAAATTATAATTTAAATGTTGTAAACTATAGTACATCACGTTTTATACAGTTAAGAAAAAATCTTACACGGATCCTCACGATAACTAGGATATTGGAAAGTCATAAACTACTAATGAAACTTTAATTTACTTTGTAAAGTCAAAATTAAGGGAAATAAAATTTGCCCGTTCAGTCCTATTTCTTCCTCTATTTTTAGAGCGTGCTCCTTTTTAATCCGGAATATTTCCGGTTTTTCCCCCTGTTTTGTAAATCAATTTATATTATTCCTTATACAAGATGTGCTTCTGTTGAAACTATGTCACATGCTCTTGCTAATCTGATTATATACCGTGTTCGTTTGAATTACGAGAATTCAAAATTTCCCCAGATAGATAATTGACTGGATACAAAATTTGTTCGTAAGGAGTCTGAATTTGGTGTTACCGTAGTCAACAAATTGAGAGATTCCAATGAACATTAAAAATAAAACGCAACAATGTCACATTTATCTTACCTTTCCATTTCTTGCTTTACAGAAGGCTGATTAAAACAGTTTTGTTCTTATCATTCACCGATTTGTGCATTTATCAAACGTCATATTTTCAAGGTATCTCTGTAAATTCATAACTAAAACTATTGCGATGTGGAACGTTCATGTATTTCGACTGTGACCGATTTTCGTTCTTTTCTTATGATGTAATTATAACAAATTTAATGCACACCGTGCTGATAATATTATAGCTCCGAGGAAAAGGGGTGGAGATTGCGCAAAAGTGTTAGGATAAATTTAACGATAATTTTTATTTATATATAAATAATATTTAAATAATGTCTTCTCTTGCTTCTAACAGAGTAAACAATTGTATTCGCGACGTTTCGATGATCGCTAGAAGACGATGGCAGTGAACGTTACTCGGTTAGAAGCCAGATAAGACTTTATTCATTCTCTACACCGAGAAATACTATATTATTTAATGAATGTAAGCTTTCCCGGTGTAATTTATTAATAAATTTCTCACGGTTAGTCACCAGGTGCAGATTTCTAGATGTTGACGTTTCTGCGGTCATTCTCTACCGCTGTCATCAGACCATGTGGCTGCGTGACGTGTGTGGGGTCGGACATGCTGCGATCTGATTGGCCGTTGAGGATCGCCTGACGGCAATGTCAACGACACACGTTTCCATGTCGCGAAATATTTTAATAAATTGGATTCCACGCGCTACTGATTTGGAAGCCAGAGTCTTTCTTTAAAAGTTTGTTACGGATTTTAATTTCTATAACTTCCAAAATCACACTGTCGTGCCACTTGTCAGCGTGTTTTAACGCTGCATTGAACACGAAATTCCTGACAAATCGGCTGTAGCCGTGCATGCTCTTATGACAGGACACAAGATGTATTTTTCCTGACACTGTCAAATTAAAACAGCCGATTTGTCAGGTTGTTTTAGCCGAATATATCTTTCGTGTTCAATGGAGCGTTAAAACACGCCGAAAAGTGGCACCACAGTGTGATTTTGGAAACCATTAGAAATTAAAATCCGTAACAATCTTTCAATCAAAGACTGTGGCTTCCAAATCAGTAACGCGTGGAATCCAATTATTAAAATAGTTCGCGACATGGAAACACATGTGTCCCTGACGCTGCCGTCAGGCGATCCTCAACGGCCGATCAGATCGCAGCATGGAGACTTGGAGCCCGACCCTATAAATACGACCCCTCAAGTCACGCAGCCACATAGTCTGAAGAAAGCGGTAGAGAATGACCGCAGAAACGTCAACATCGAGAAATCTGTACCTGGCACTTAAACGTGAAAAATTTATTCATAACTATATTATTTATTAAATAATATTTGTTAATTATGTATTTATATATAGTAAAAAAACGGCACTTTTAGACTTTATTTTCACATTCCACAGAATACTTTAAAAAAACTTCGATTTGCCTTTGGTTCATTATGTACGTACCTTTTGTTTAATTTAAATTAAAATCTCATATCTCAACGAAGACTTTTTGTTTATTATTACAGGATTGGAATCGTTACGGTTTATTCACAGTCGATACTTAGAACGGAAATCCTGCGCGTAATTTTTACGAAATTTTTAAACAGTAGTCAAACATTTCGCGTCATGCAAGTCCCAAGCTTATTCAAAACAACTTTTATAGAATTACCACAAACCATAGATGCGTTTGAAATTATCAACTCTTATTAATGTGTGGAATAAAATATGAAGTCAGTGGGAATGATAATTTTGCATAAGGATTCAAAACATTAGAAAAATTTTCCTTCATGCAATCAGATTTAAAGCAACAATAATTCAACGTAACATTTCACACATTAGATATACATTGTAGGTAATCATGCTATTCCTTTAATAAAAAATATTATTTCCTTTGCATCTCATGTAAAACTGGATCAGTAAATAAATCGAAGCTGTTGCACTTCACATCTGATTTAAAGAGAGGGATTATTTCGAGTTACCTGGTCGTCACTCAACCATGCAGAAAACATAACTATTCACTCGCTGTCGTTTGTACGACTGCCAGGAGCCGATAACTAAGGGTGTTGAGTGATGGGGGGGAAAAGTCATTCTGGGCTTATCATCGACGGCGCCCGGTGATTACGGGCGTAACGCCACAGTATTTATATTGCCAATCTCGGTGCGTGACGCGTTTCCTTTAGAAAGAGCGGTCGAAACGTCGTCGGGAATTCGTCTTTCGCCAGTCTTCATTTATTAAAGTCAGAGCAGCGCCAGAGCGCCGCGTCAATACATCACAAGGATAAAACTCATTAACTTGCCGTCGTAACACATCCCAACATTTATAGACATTAATTTAAAGCGAACGAATAGCCGCTGACAACTTTCAAATGATTGTTTACGTGGGTTGGGGGGGGGGGGGCACGTCGGCTTCTCGCAGACTTACCGTCTCTTCCGTAAAGGAGACGACTAGGCTCCATTGCTTGGTAAACTGTGAGAAAACCAAAAAGGAAAACTTGAATTCAAACCAAAGCTCTTCTAACAACAATTCCAAATGCACCACTACGTAATAAAATAGTGATATCTTAATAAATAATAAATAATAAAGACAACCATGAGGAATAACAGAATCGGACCCGAAGATGACAAAAAAAATTACACATTTAAGTAAATTCGTTCATACTGCATTGAAAAGGAAATTCACAAAACGCTAATGTTCGAACTTCGAGTATCAACACACAACTAATAAAAAATATTTCCAATTATTCAAACCGTTTTAAATAGTATTGGAGTGAGATAATGTTTGACAACATTTTTTTTTCATTATCGATACCTTACAGCGGGGATACCTTACTGGCGGGGAATTACAGGTGTCGCTTTTACGATAACTAATTTAATCATCAAAGTGACGCTGATCCCAGATACTTTTCGCGCCGTTTATTTCGCTTAAAAGAAATCCCTTAATGGCTTTCATAATTTTTTTTTAAATAAAGGCTCAGGCGACGTCTTAGCTTTGTGGAATTATAATGGGAAACGCAGAGTCTATAACATAAACAATGAGTGCGGTAGCAGCGTCTATGCAATCAGATAAGCTTCTTTACGGCTTTCCTGCGAGCACTTGGCGACTTGAGCTCTCTTTGCGCCCCCGACACATATTTTTGAATTTACAAACGAACGTGCTGCTTGCCGAACCTACGTGCTTTAAGGCCGCATGAATATAAATAACGAAAGATAAGGATATTCCGAATTTAAATTTGATTCATCTCGGTTCGTTCCGGCTCAAGGGAAAAAAAAATCCCGTAAAATACGAGTCTTTTCTTGGAGCACGTTTAGCATATTGACTTATCGTAATTCTTTTTTCATATTTAAGAATCACTTTTTTATATCCAGTTTAATGTTATATGCAAGTCGCAACTGAACAGAGAAGATGACGAAGAAATAAAAACTACACGGGATGAGGAACAAAGACAAATCGCAGAAGTGCAAGTCGCAACTGAACAGAGATGATGACGAAGAAATAAAAACTACACGGGATGAGGAAAAAAGACAAATCGCAGAAGTGTTTTGTTTCGGAATCTCGGGAAAATTGGAAAACTGTACCACAAGGTTCCGAAGCATTCTTTGCAAATAGTCCGCACAAAAAATAGTCGCTAAGCAGTGGAGAGCATAAAATCATTGTACGAACTATAAGGTTTCCAAAAACAGCCACGTCAGCAGTTTTGAGTGAAAATAAACATTGAAGACGTACAAATTAAATGACTATTAGTTTTAGGATAACAGGCTACATGAGGGAAATCCATATGGTGGCAACTCCCCTTTAATAGAATAGGAAGGGATTTGAAAGGGGGGATGCGGAAGGGTAGAGGAAGGTAGCCAAGGGTTAACTAGGGCCCCCGGGCTATAGTTTAAGGACCCTACCCGGAATTCGTGCAGGACAAATCCTAGAAAACCTGCATCAAGTAGGTCGGGTATTGGGTAGTTGTCCCACGCCCTTCCGATAGCGGGAGAGGGGTTTTCTGTGGGGACGCAGCATTCCCTTCTCCGTGCCTCGACCAGTTTAGGAGGCAGCTCGCCGACTGTTCCAATGGGAACAGATAACAGAAGCAAGGGAGATAAGTATAAATATCTGTTATACAATAAATGAGAGAGAGAGAAGAAAATAATATACTGCTGACTAAATAAAGATTATGCTTACTTTAGAAACGTGCACCAATCGTTTACTTTTCGGGTTTAATTTCTCACCTTAATAGTCGTTTTCATTTGACCCTTATTTTCTGGTCCTCACCCGCCATAACTTAACAATTCTCCCAGTCGCAAAATCTGAATAACGAAAGATTAAATCAACTACGCCACTTAATTTTAACGTTTTATCAAACAAACGTTGGATTTGGGACGTTATGTTCAGACACGAGTAATCTGGAACGGAGTCCACATCTTCCGCATTAAGGCAGCCTCTCATTCAAGTAAAGGAGCTACTTACCATCTATTCAATTATCAAACCATTATAATATCTAAACACTTGTCAGAGAACAGATAGCAGTGTGAATCCTTCATCTATACCGCTCTCATTTAAAATACAAGATCTCACAAGTGAATAGTGAGAAAACCCGAACACACAACAGAATCAATTATCGACACTTTTTAGAGTTTTTACTTAATTTTTCCTGGTGAGAGAGGACGATGAGAGGATGTAGGAAATATCCCCATTGACCTGATTTGAGTGTAAGTGGAGGTATTCTGGACGCGACTACACGCATTTTCGCATAAACTCGTTTTACGATATTCACTAGTTTCCCAAAGTGCTCAGGTAAATTCAATTACCCAGACGGAGCGTTGCACTAAAACAAGGTGCACTTATCTCCAAATTAAAAGAAAACTCAAAATTCCAGAAAAATTATCTAGTAACCAATGGAAGAAGCCGCGGAATGATAAATAAAAAAAAACTAGAAGTATAATTCAATGTCATTTATAACACTAGATAATAATACATAATTACTTTCGCCTCGACTATTCTGTATTTTTAGATACGTATATATTTAGGACATCATGGAATCACATAAAGATATCTGTAACGCGACATCATAAATGTTTGTGGTTGACTGAAAGAAAGCAATTACTATTTCGAGAACCAGAAGTGAACAGTCTCCGCAGAATCCCGAAGTGGTGCGACTATTTTCGCGAGTGAATCACTTCTTGGACATCCTGTCGGCACAAACTCGACACTCCCCTCATAAGACTCCAGACGACCACCATAAAGCTGCTACAAGTGGCTATTAACTTCGGATTCAACTCGTGGTCAGAACCCCCATACAGACGACCAACGTCTTAAGCTTCAACAATGACAGATCAAATCTAACTTCCAATATCGACTTTGCTGAAACATTTTCGTTTCAGACGCACAAAAAAATGTTGCGGTTTTGTACAAAATTTGCTCAATATTGACTAATATACTTATGGAAAAATTAATAAAACCGTTAATTAGACCTATTTTTTCCTATTAAAATAATTCAGAATATGCATACACAACTCCATTACTTCCAATCGACACGATACCTTTACCGAATAAACTATCGTATGATTCTCAAATAAATTATACACGACGAAATTTTATACGAGGCTGGACTTATCGCTATTTCGACGGAAGGTGCATATTAACTGGCAGGAGCCATATATCTTATCTAGTGCAACATTCATATCAACAACAAATATAGAGTTAATTTTCACAGGGCTGACGTGTACTTTTGCCTATTACTGTAGTACGTTTAGGGACTTGCAGAGGATTTAAAACCATAAACTTTGTATGTCAGAAAATATTTTGTGGGAAGTATATGAGATTTACATACAAAATTAATTAAATTGCATTTGAAGCCTGTGTGTGTGTGTTTTTATACTGCGATCCATTGTATTATTCAGAGCAGAAAATTAAAGGTAGCGGATGAGAAGGCAAACCGAAGTGAGGTGATAGAGAAACAAGAAAGAAAAATGGCCAGCATTGCGACCCCAGCACACTTCATTACCCTAACGCAACCCTGTGATATTCAACAGTCTCTGACCCTCCAGAATTACAAGGAAAAATGTTCCGGGAAAAATCCTCCCTTCTGATCCTTCCTGGAATTACACAGAAAGCTGTACGCGATTCAAGTCATCATTTCTTGAGTTTAAACTGTAACGGTAATGGAGGGTTATTTCAAATATACACACACATTAAAGGGTTATTCTGTAAACTGATTCCCTTCACTTCCCTGCAGAAGAACAGAGGCACATACTGTCAAGCCAATCATTAACCCTTCCCTTACATGTCTTAACTCAAACTACTGTCACTTACTACTTATATCTCCTAGCTTCCTGTTTTATTTTTTAACAGATGCGAAAAACCATCAGGTTATTAACAAAAACCGTTTTTTAAAGTTTCTATTAAACTTATTATGTTATTTTGGGGCCTGCTTATAACCGGTTATGTAAAAATTAAATAAGCAGGCATTGACTTTGGAAAATATTCCAAAAAACTACATAAAAATAAATTGTCAGTATTCAAGGAGCGATGTTATTTTAGAAAAACTAACACGTTATTACAGAAAACAGTTTTTATATTGTCTATTAAACGTATTATCTGCTTATAACCGGTTATTTAAAAATTAAATAAGCAGGAATTGGCTTTGAAAAATATTCCAAAATCTACATCAAAATAAATTGTCAGTATTCAAGGAGCGATGTTATTTTAGAAAAGCGGTTAAATTGGTAATACCGTGTGACTTGTAAGTAGCCAGAACCAAAAAAAAAAAAAAAAAAAATTGGCGCATGCCCAGGTGACCACTCAAATACGAGAAATACAAAAATTAATACTTACCTGTCATTGTACAAAAATATTTAACTTCTTTAGGAATGCTGTGTGATTTCCGAAAGGCCGTTTCCGTCGAAATAATGATTGAGATGAGAGGATTTTGATGCACCAACATTAACAAACATATTGGATGAAATGTATTTTTTATTTTTATACTTAAAATGTTCTAAATTTGTATGAATACATAGAAATTATATAAAAAAGTTTGTTTGAGAAAAATTTTCAAACCAGAAGTGAAACAAACCGGTTCTTTTTTAACAGCAACCGCTGCTACTCCTACTTTCCCTATCAACTTATATTCCCATGATAAATGTTTTTCTGAAAAATCTCCTGTAATAAAGCGATAAAATTGTCAACAGATTTGGATAGAAAAACAATAATTGCAGCATAGAAGTTAAAAAGGGGAAACAGACCTAAGCAACAGTATTGTAAATAAGGCGAGACATCAGAATTCAGGACAGTGCAAAATGACAGAAACAATCAGACTCTGCAATTAAGGGAGCTCCGTGCCGTGGAAACAGTCAAACGCTTCAACTGTGCAGTTCGTTTCTTCGGCATAAAGCGAATTACGCCCCCCTCTGAACGTTTTTAACACTCGTTCCATGGGATGACCTACAGGCGCATTGTTTGCACGTGAAAAGCAGGGACCGCCCTGTCGGGGCCTTTGAAGTGTTCATTTGAATTGAAAATTTATAATGGACGCCCAGAACAAAGACGATATTTTCGTACGTTTCAGTTCAACATGCGTTATTGAAGCTACACGGCAGAGGATCGTAATGAGACATTGTCCCATTCACGTCCAATCATGCGTATTACGCGCAATACTCTGAAGAACACTCGGGAGGTCACACATCGGAAACTTGTATTCGAAAATAAACTGATTCGGCACGTGACCAAAGCGTCATTGTCAAACGTGTAATATCCTGGAACTTGAAAACGAGAAAAAAATTCGAGAAATGTTTCCTTCTAGCTTGTCGCAACTTCTACTTGAATGTAACATGTAAAACCAATACAGCGTGATCAAAATTTACTTACCAAAATTAATTATATTTGAATCCATTATTGCCTAACTTCCCTGTCGTTTGGAAAAAAAATCCTTCAGATTTTCGATCTCGAGATCTTCAGTTTGAAATGTAATTGCACTAACCATTAACCAGCGACTACTAGCGTATATTTCAGAATTTGTATACGATATACATAAAACTTTATGATTTTGCATGACACTATCAACATGTCAGAGAAGATCGATATGTAAAATGTGTCAAAATGAAATGAATATTGTACCGTCTAAATTCAGATAAAAAGGAAAACGGGACAAAATCTTAGCCACGGTAATTTGCAAACTCTCATATTAATTAATAAAATTGGTCCTCGTACTCTTAAATAATTGGTACTTTCTCTAACCTGTGGTGAATATCTTCGATAGACAGGACGAGATGCATATTACGTAGTTACCAGCACTCTAATTGATTGCCGATGTTACTGAAACAACACTAATAATACATAAATGTAATATCAGTCCATATTTACGAAAAAGTGGGTAATAATAGACACGAAATGAACCGACTTATGCAGTCCTAGATATATTCAGACTTGCGGGTAATTGGGCGCGCTTCATTACACGCTTGCGTGTTCTCAGCTCCTTCTTTCAAAGGCTTGCGAAGGCTTGTAAGTTTCCGTTTCAACAACCGCTTTATTTGGAGGAGATATTGAGGGAGGTTACGTAGAAAGGTCAAAGTAGTTCGTAAGTCACAGACTGAGGAATACTTCAACGAACCATTTCTATTTCACGTTAATTCTGCGCCAAAGGATTAAACGTCGCCTGGATTTAAAATTTAAAGACGACGCCTGGTTTTATTCAGAGAGAATATTAAACTATTCCATTGAATTAGGGTTGCAATCTGACAGTGATGTAATGTATTAAAAAATTATAATAACTACACAGAGACGTTTCCAACACACTAAAACTGTCAGTCTTACCAGAAGGATGGAATCTGTAAATGTATGAAGCGATGTGGAAAATTTAAAGGGATTTTTTCAGCTTAAATAAAATGAAAATATTATACATTTAATTACAGGAAACTTTACAATCTATTGATATTATACGTACATGTTATATTATACGTTATATATCCAGTGGAGCATTTCACGTCTTGAACTTAAGTATTTTAATGTTTATTAATTTGGTCACTGGGTCTCTCTCTTTTTAATCTACGATGTTGGATGGGAGGTAGAGCAGAGGCAACTGTATGGGATATTAACAGGTTTGGGTGAAGTATATCTTTTTTAAAGTGAAGGACTATGTATTTGGTTATTGTTTGGTGAATATTTAGAATATTGAGGTCCCTATAGATGTGCAATTGGAGAAGTACCAGGGGCAGTTTGTGACATAATGAATGATTTTATTTTGAGATATTTGGATCTTCTTGACGTGTGTTTTCACTTCGGAACTGCAATTGTTACAGCCATACTTCAATAATGGAGAAATAAAGTAATATTTTCAATGAAAGAGAGAAAAGTGAATTAGGATTAAGTAATGGTTTTAGGATTTTGAAGCGGTGATTCATGATTTTTTTCAAGACTGGTGTGTCGGAACCTATAATCTTAGAATCTAGGATTAACCAAGATATTTATGGTTTTGTTTGTTTGGAATGGGTGTGTTGTTAATGCAGATATAGATATTGAATGGTATTTTTTTTTTTAGGGAAAAAGGAACTGTGATGGATTTGTTTGGGTTTATGGTTACTCTCCACTTGTTAGCCGAAATGGCTACATTGGCAAAATCCTGATTATCGGTTTATTCGATAAGCTGAGAAATTCCGGTCAGAATAAGCGATGAAATAAGGACCAATAAAAGAGGATATGGCGTATGCTGTGCGTCGAGCTACAACGCGTCAATTGATTGTAAGCGACCCGTTACGAGGTCGACCTCGATCGAAAGAGAAACAAATTTCAGTTCCAGGGAATATCTGAAAAATTCTGCAGATGCATCGGAAATCAGACAAGTAAAGATGATTAAGTACTATTTGGTTTCAAGGAAAGGAAATCAGTGAGACAAAATGATTCATTACAATTTCATAGATCAGAACGATATTAATAAATGTGATACGATTAAACTACAAAGTTTGCTGCAACTACGGCCACAAAAATATGTTCGAGAATATCCTTCGAAGTTATTTTGATTTCTCTCACTCAGAACAAGGACCACTAAGGAGCATGAGTAAAATACGCGGTTCGTGTGAATTTGTGCATTCGGCTATATTTGGGATTGCTGGTCGGATAAGCTCGAGCTATTACGGAAAAATCAGTCTTATTTATAATAAATAACCGTTCTGTACACCGAATTGCAGATCGGAGCAATGGGCAGTGATTAATAGTTAAGAAACCATGTGATAGATGCTCAAGCACATACTGGATCTGCGAAAGATACAAATTTCTAGAACAGACTTCGTAACTTCAGAGATACGAAAGTATTCGTGTATTCAGAATTCATTTCTTTACTTTACCTTACATTTAATACATGAAGTATACTAACAGATACCCGCCAGGATTGGAAGATACCTTTCCACCGTCCCTTTTCAACTGTATTACTCACTAATTTAGCTAGCTTAACCCGTATAAAATAATATACAGTATTTGAAGATCTGTAGAACATAATTGGATAAAAAGTCTATCTAAATCAACAACCGTCGAGGAGACCGAACTAGAAGAATTAGGAAAGTAAATAATCTAACTGCGGCGGACAGCAGATAGAAGTAATGCAATAATACACTAAAATAATTTTTTTTCATTAGGAGTGAAGCGGCAGGTACTTAATGGTATACGGATCACAAATTTCGCATGATTAAGAAGAACGTTAGTGCCCGAAATATGGAACGAGTCATGCCATGAGACTAGTTAGTGTATTTGTGAGACGTACAAGGTGACAGGGAATAGAGTAAAGAAAATCTGGCAGAGCAGAGCAAATAATATGAACGGGACGCAAAGGAGGTTCTGAAGTGAAACGTCATTTTATGGGCGCAACAGGTATTAAAAGAAAATGGAATGATGCAATCAACGGGAAACTATAAATAGATAATTCAGCAGTTTATAAGAACAGCTAGATATGTATTGAAATATCTGACGAATGTTCACGGAAAAGTGAAAAATATATATAAAATCGAAATCTGTAATGGAGAATGATTGAGCGAACTTGGAATCTTTCCGCAAATGCGGATGTGCCGACGGGAGCGCCACGTGTTGCTATAATAAAGGTGCAGCTAATTTTGACGCCTGTCGATCAAAAGAACGGAATAACGATAAAACAGCCGCTGCAAACAATATCGAGCAGCCCCAAAGGGGCATTGTGCCGAGACCAATTAGAACCGCCATTGTGCAGAGTACAGCGCCAGGAAATAGCGTGCGGAAGAACACTCCACACTCGCTAATTAAATTTAAAAAATTTGAACGATTCATACCTGATTTCAGTTTGACAGAAAACAGCTCCCCCCCCCCCAGACTTCTAGCGCCTTGGAGAAATTAGCTGTGTTACAAAACTTTTTCTCGCCCCTAAGTTGTTTTCGTGTATTGGCATCGCAAATAACACAAGATGTCGAGCTTCATTCTTGCCCAGAAAATTTATCTAAAACCCGCATACTGGCCCCTCATCAGAAAGACAGTCATGTGCAAACATTAAGAAATGTTGAAAGGAAAGAACAAACGCAACTAGAGTTAATTCTAATCGATGAGACAAATGTAGCTCCATCTGAAGATTAAATCACAAGTCACTCAACAACTCTCTTAAAAGAAATAACGGATGGTTAACAACGATAAAAACTTAAACTTTTGTCGTTTTTCGAATTAACATGACCAAAAAATTCTGCCAATTCTCGTTCTTACAAGGAAAATGATACACGTCAGTGGAGAAACAATGTCCAGACGTCATTGTCGTACGTCCTAAATTTACGGAAAATTATCCAATTTTTCTCATATTTACGAATCACAAATAATTATCGAAATTTTACGCTAATGAGAAAATAGTCTGAGTCAAAAAACATTTTACTGCTGTATAAAATTATGAAAATAACATTTATCCCGTAAAGTCTCTACAGATTAATTTCCTTCAAACTAGAGAAATAATTATACAGACTCGTACAAAATAATGTATAAAAATTATACTGTAAAATGCGTCTCCTCTAATTCCATGTAAATAATACCTGTTGTCGGATGTTTCCGATCGACAGACTTCCAAAAACTACACAGAATTTAAGGAAGCGAAGTGACGAGAAGAGCATATATAGTACATTTAGGAACAATAGGGCAGCTACGGCGTCGCATTCGTGTGCGCTCACTAATTCAAAGGCTGTCCCAGGACAATGACTTTACATTTCATTGAAGCTTGCAATTTTTATGCCACGAATGAAGGGTCAAAAACCGAGTTGAAACGTAGGATTTTCGGTGGGAACTTTTAAAAAAAACAAAGATGAAAAAGCCATGAAACGTCACGCCGTATAAGTAAAAATTAAACTAATTCCAATAAATATTTAAATCTGAAGCTAGGTTATGCGAAAAGTAGTGAGGAATGTTACAAACTCCAGGAAGGATATAAATAAAATTTTCTGTTTGACTATCTTTCCTTGGCATATTACTTGTTGCCTTATTATTATATACCTTCCGAAATTCTTATTCCTTTGCGTACTTCCTCTATCTCAGAAATTCCCTTAAAAAATTTCACCTACTAGCCAGTCAATGAAGCTCCTAATAATATTCCATACAAATTAAAATCACAACCTACTCCCAAGAAACTTGTATTCGCCCCTAAAACCTCGTCCAGGAAATTATAACGCCCCTTTGAAATGGGAAACCCGAACAATTTACCATCACACTTAATTCTTTTAATATAAGAAAAACAATTTAATGAACTGGAAAAATAAATTACATCCAAAATTAGCAACTACGAACCGTAACAAACACTGAAGGAATACGTATCATCATAGTATTTACCGTCGACTTTTCACTGGGTAGTATAGATATACACTGTAGAAATGGTTTCTTGAAGATCTTGCTCATTATGCAGCTACTTTAAGATTACTAGTTTTTGAAAGACGAATATAATCTCGTCTTCGACTGGAACTTGATAGTTTTGTATTCCCAGACTAAGTGAAAAAGTATTTTCAGAAAGCTAAACTTATTTTTTCTTAGAATGGCAAATTATTCGCTGTTAAGTCATTTATTAAAAATTTCTTGATACGAAATAAATACTTATATTTTAATTAAAGAAATTTCTCGTTTGCTTTTTGAGATAGTAAAGTACCATATATTTATTAATAATAACTCTCTTTTTGGGAATTTTTATGTAGATTAGAATAAAGGGATATGAAAAATCGCTTCGTTTCAGTTCTAATTAAGAAAGAAATTTGATAAAGTTTTCTCGGGATTCCAACCGGGTAGCGTCGTTTAATTTCCACAACGTTTCGATGGCTTGCACCGCCATCTTCTTCAGGTGAAGTCACTTCACGACGCTACCCGGTTGGAATCCCGAGAAAACTTTATCCAGCAGTTACACCGGGAAAACCGACGTTCTTTAAGAAATTGTATTTCAGAATATTCAGAGGTTTATACAAAATCTGTCTGAATTCATTTAAGAAAATTCCTTATTCCGTGACTTACAAGCCTGGACGATTGAAAAGTATTTGAATTAAATGTGAGAGTACAAAACCACATTATTTTTGTATTTGCAATTTTGTGTTAAAAAAATGATTAGTATAAAATACATTAGAACAGCGACAATAATATACGTAATAGTTAACGAAAAATTGTTTTTCCTTCATAGAATCAATAGCAAACAACCCAAATAAATAAGTTATTAAATACCATATGGTTAGGAGTGATATGAAAATATAATCCTTTTTTTTTATCTTGCCCATATTCTGCTTTTATTTTGTTTTGTACAAATCATCTCATTTTCTACGGAGTCCTTTTAGTTACCCGTGATTTTCAGGATCGTACACCATCTATCGCGTAAAGAGAAGTGTGTACGACATTGGAGGTTGTAAACTAACAGTAAGTAGAGAAGTATTTCAAAATAATTTAATCGTGTTTCGGCGTAGAAATAAATGTCTACAGTTGATTTACTTTGCGAAGTTAATACGTAGTGAGCGCAGCTGCGAGCCTTACCCTTGAAAGTCGTTTGCGAAGGAGAATACAAATTCACCCTTGGGACTGTTCCGGTATTGAATCTCTCTCCCTTATGCAGACAAACATTTATGAATAAAACAAACTTTGTTTATTGTTCCGTATTTACAGCTTATTTTCTCCAGCTTCGCAAACTTTGATTAATTTTATTTCCAACGAGGAAATATAGTTGAAAAACAATTTCGACAAATAATTAAAGAAAAAAATGTAAGTTGCACATGTATATCAGTAACTTTTACTTATCAGCTAATTATTACAAACTGTTGAAATCATTACAGCAATAACAGTTATTGAAAAAAAATAATCGGCTGGTTATAAAAGAGAGAGAGCAGAGATCGCTTTATCGTGCATGTCTAGAGATCTGTTTGGAAGATGGAAACTGACAATTACTGATCCTTAACTATTCGTGATACGCAAGGAAAGAAAATTTACGTTTCAAAAATATTTTTTCTCAAGTTGAGATATCGATGAAAAAAAACCTGCTTATATACACTTTTTCGGGAAAGTATTTTTAAACTATCATTTAAGCAGCAATGTATTTCAGCGCCAACTATGAAGGCATGCGTTCGTAGAATACAATGAAGCAATCTGACGCTTCGTGCTTATTTCAACAGCCATTTACCTGGAACAAAAAGAAAAGAATTTACTAATACTTTTTCCTTGTGACTTTAGCATGTACAGTAAAAATTTATTCATGATCACATAAATTAATGAAAACAATAAAAACGAAACAGGACTTGTGAACAGAGAGCATTTGAAAGCTGAAATGCTTCATTCCCTCAAAAATTGAATAGCAGTTTCCTTAGATACAGCCGTTATTTAACGAAAATAACTTCATCGTCCTACGAGAATAATTTTATTACTCATATAATAGGAAAAGCCATCGAGGACACAGATTATCAATTGTTTCATTATTTACAGTAGTACCACACAGTTTTAAATATTGGCGTCCAAGTCTGAAATCAATGTTACAGTAATTAAATGCAAATAAGCCATTTAATCGAGTCCTGCAGAGCGCCATGTATTTGTATTATCCTAGTTCAATACTGCAAATTGGAATGATAATCGACAGGAGGCAAGGTCCATTACCCAGCTACTGGAGCAGCGTCTACGCGTCCTCCATTGGTTCACTCGAAATGAACCAATGTGCCTCAATATTTATTTGTCCACAAAAATAGGTTTTCCAAAGGACACGACGGGTCGCACTCATAAATCGCAGTACACTTCGAGTGCTTTCTTTTTAGAATCACACAGTTACAACATGACTGATGAAGGAAAATTGACAGCGAAACGGAGATTAAGTATTCAGTTCTACTGGCCCGTCACTATCGTCTACATGTCATCCGTTAATGGAATCGCTTATTACTTTCTTTCTCCTTAGTTCACTGTTCGTATGAGGGTTATGGCTTAGACACGTGTGAGTATTAAGATTGTGAAGACCCAGTGGCAATTCACTTCTTTCTACCAATACATGCGCATATCTCTCCAATAAGCTATCAAGAATTCGTAAAACATTTATTTTAAACGGAAAATTTATGCCATATCGAGAACAAAGTTTAGCGGTGTCTGAAATTTAAAGGAATGAAAATAAACCACTCGTTTTCTCCGTTGCAGTTCAGTACAAAATATGACACGAATAATTACAAATACTTGGAGTAAAATTTTGTGAAGATTTGAATTGGATCAACCATTTTCAGAAACTAGTTCCGAAAAAAAAAAAAAACTTCGGGTAAGACGAAATGTATCGATGCGGGCTTTTGAAATTCGTATCGGGCTGAACTCGTGCAGGCTTTGAACGTAATACAAAAAAGGGGTAGAGAAATTATTTTCCTTTGAAACTCAGGGCAACGAACCGTTCTATTGGGAAGGCACTGCAGAAACGAAAAAAAAGAGGGACAGACTTTATTCTCTGTAAAAAGCGTACGTGGATGAAAAAGCGTTCACACTCTAAAAATTAAGGCGACAAAGCAAAGTATAGACGAGGGAAGTATTAATTTATAAATAGGCGATAATGGATTGACATGCTGTGTCTGTAGGGGTGCTAGCTACTAAAAAAATTACACCCATATGTGTAGTGTGAATAACTCAGAAAAAATTTTCAGTATTTAAGATGAAATAAATGTATAAATAAAATATTGCACGTTATTTTATTTTTAGGGACCTTTATACAGCTTTCTTTACTTTTTCTACTGTAAATGTGCTGTTACGCAATACAGACTTTCAACAGGGAGCAATGCTAGAGAGGGTAACTTATCTTTACACTAAGGAAACAAATCTTCCAACTATTTGCCCCTTTATCAATTCCACCATACAATATGATTCAGAATGATTCCTGGCCCTCTTCTATTAGACACAAGTCTTATAGAATTAAGCATAGAGAGGCAATTTAATTAATCGTTCAAAATATAACCGGTTTAGAGACTTAAATATAGGTTTTTGGTAAATCAAGAGAAGATAAGTCATTTTCTAGAGTCTTGCAAAATTGCAACTGTCTACAAAGCTATCTGCCGTTTACGAATGTGAAATTTTATTTTACTGTCCCGATCTGTGACTCGCAAACAAAGCCCATACGATAAATATAAATCAATAGCAAGATTATGTAAATTTCATTCTAAACAAATAAAATATTCTGATATGTTGTTTGAAAGTTCCTGTGAGTTCAAATCGTTGATTGGTATGTTATTCAGTTGGAGCATTCTCAACAAACGTTGCAAATTGTGTATTTAATATATGCTTCCTGTCTCGATTTTTTTTCTTTTCTTAGTTTTTCTGTTTCATGTGTTACTTCTTCTGATGACGCAGGGTCAGATCTCAGCCCAAAAGAAAAGTTACCATTTTTTTTTTGTAAAGAAAAAAATAATAAAGCGGGGTGATTTTTACTCTAATTATTCAGCTCCAAAATTTAGTTGTATATGAACACAGGATTCATTGGTTACCACGGCTGGTTTCTGCGTATGTTAAATTAGCCCCTGCAGACATTTGATCACCTCCTCTCTGTTTTTGAGTTACAAGTGATCGCACTATCTGGCCCGGGGATTGCAACTTCCTGGAAGAATGGCTCGTCTCCGCAGTCCCTGGCGCATTTCGATAAGCTGAGTTGGGGGACTCCTGGGCTCGGTCACAAATTTAACCTACGGACCCAAACCACAACACCGGGGAAATAAAGGCGCACAAACATTTTTTTCTTGAGAAGCGTACACGGGAAAGACCTCCAGACGTAACAAACTAAGGACTAAATTACATTCTAGGTTTATCACAAGGATAAAACCATTCATGTCAATATAAGTTTAAATAACAATCAAATTACTTAGATAAGGTAACTAATAAATTTTTTTAAAAAAGCATACACGGTCACTAAATAAGCGAGAATGCTGTTGGGTGATGTCAATTTGTAATGCGATTTATAATGGCGATTACAGACAATATCGAAGACAATGTTCATTTCGGCGGCGGTTTTGAAAGGATCACAGGAAAATAAAAGCGCTAGGGTTAAATTGTATTTTTGCGGAGCAGAGAATAAAATTCATATTTCGGGATCCGGAGATAGCAAAGGTGCCGTAAGGGGAAACAGAATCACGAGAACTAAGTTTTTCAGTATCCACGAATTGCTTAGTTTTGCACGCATTGTCAAATTCAACAACTTAAAGCTGCGACGGACTGCGCCGGCAGCTTGAAACGAAAATCAACGCATAGAAATGCACCTGACTCGGGGGGGCGCACAACTACAAAAAGTAAGCAACCTCATTCGTGGGAGGTAAAAATTCTGAGAAATTGGGTCACAATTCTCAGGAATAACAGAGATTAACCTGAAATTTTGCAGGGGACACTCAAATCCAGAAGCACGTCCCCGGCCAGACTAACGGTAAATTTTCTTTTCCATGTATTTTAAATTATTTTCTCGAGCTACGTAAAATATTCACGTAGTTGTAGGTCCGTGAAGGAGCTGCCGGTCCGAGCAGGGGAATTCGACGTGCGCACGGTATGGCGCAGTGTATCGATCCGACCCACGCTGCGGTGGATCGCAAACAACATATGGAACCACACTTTTTCTTACTAATTTCATCAAATCGTGATTATTAACATCTACTGACTGCAATTCTCGGTTACTTATATATCGAATAATTCGATAAGAACTTTAAAAAAAATCATTAAACTGACGGCATCACCACTACAACTTCAACTGTCTATTTCCTTTGGGGTAACCCCATTAATTGATTTTTCCCAAGATCCAACGTCACTGCTGTTTCAGATACGCAGAATTTCAATCCTGAATTTCCAAAAATAGAAATATTTTTAAACTATATATCAAATTTGTCTAGATACTACAATTACACAAGGAACAGAGATTTTTTTCTTAAAATACATGAATACTCAAATCCACGAAAATTTAAATCTACATCTTGAATGAGACACGATTAAATATCTTCTCTCGAACAAATGTAAGACGGACCTTTTTTTGAAAAACATACTAGCGATTTCTCGTAATACTTTTTGGTTTTTATTGCTGCAATAACAATTTTAATGTATTCTTCAGATGGTCGTATGTTGTCTTTTACTTCTGCAATAAATAAAAATATTTTATGAGTCCTATGACGGAGCCCCAAAATAAATCAATTTTTAAGTAATGTTTGTTATGTCTACTAATAATAATTGTCCATTAAAAATCTCATGTCAAATATTTGTAACTGAAAGTCGTCCTATAAAGAAGAGACGTCACGATGAAAATAGGGTTTATAGGACAGACTGTATGACTAAGAGGAAATGACACACGTTCCATTAAATTCATGATAGATCGAAATAGCCATGAGTAGAGACTCTCAAAAGCGAAGTGCTAGAGTCGTTAAACGATTTTACTTTCGACGTCCGTCTAGGACACATTTCAATGAACGACTGAAGTAGCAGGTTACATAATAGCCACGGTCATGAATGAAAATCCATTATCGCGTGACCACTTCTTTGTCAGGGACATTCCCTTTTCCGCGGTAAATTAAACAACAGATTTAGTAGTGAAGTGTTGACGTGATATGGCATTCCCGCGTCTAGTTGCGATAACGTCAAAACAAGCAGATTTTTTGGTAGCTGTTCTATTTCATTTCACGAAAGCCACGATTTTAGACAAATAACTGATGGGTCAGTAAATATTAATACGATTGATGTTCAGATAATACCGAATATTAAATTCCTGAACTATCAACTGCATTAATTATTTAATACCAAGTTTTCATCTACTTCGACTGTAATATGTACAAAAAAATATAGGTTTATCCAGTTATTTTTAAATTATTATGTGGTATGTATATTTCCGAATTTATTTGCGTCCCGAACTGGTGAGCGGCGAGCTTTTAAGGGATTATAAGGAACATCTGTTGCTAAGCAGTTAATGCTCGGACTGTCTGGACGTCATAGTTCTTATCCAAGCTTATTTGTTCTCGTCTACAATAGGTGCTGAGCAATTTGTATCTTCAAAAGCTTGTGAGAATAGATAGATTAAAAATCATAGCAGAAAACAGAGAAATACGTGACAACGATTATGTAAAAATATTCATTATATGTTACAGATTGGACATTTATCTCATAGGGTGTCACCAAAAATAAATAATGGAAGAAATTAAAATTAGGGCGACAAAAGTAAAAAAGGGGGGAAATTTGGAGAAGGCAGCAGCAGTCGGTTTCGGGATCGGAAAGTCGAAAGTAGCAGAAAAAAATTGGTGGGAGATTGAGTAAGGAGCTGAGAGTAGCAGACTGGAAGAATGTGATGAGCAATAAGTCAGAAGAGTAACGAAATACAACGGAGAGATCGAAGTCGAGCAGCTTCAGGAAAGACTGCGACAATAGTTCGCGGTTTATTTATATTAGAGGAATTAACAAACATCGAGAACGTGACAAGTTGGCACTTACTTTGTCGGGAGGTTATTCCTCGAGTCCCAGTAGAAGCACGAAGCAGACTCACACCTGGTTACGCGAGGTGTGGATCCATGCCGGCGAAATGGGGAGGGGACGTCTCCAGAAATTATAAATTTTATAGGACAAGCGACTACCTGGACGAATGACATTTCGTGGTCCAGGAAGTCTATCAAAAGGGTTGATAAAATCGGAACTTTGTGAAGGCCATCTTTCTACATCGCGTAGTCGTCCGATACAGACGTTACTCTTTGAGCAGGGAGGATGGTAAGGATTGCTGCAGGGATGGACGAGAGGAAACTGCCAAATTTCTCAATCCTTGATAGTTAAACTCTGAGATTAAGAAATCCGATTTTCTCCTGCTAGTGGTACCCAATATAAATGTAAATACTTTCCTTCATTAAAATAAAAAATTACTAGCAAATACTCTTAAATGTTTTCCTTTAAATTTATAATTCCCTACGCGTTATTAGGAAGCAGACCACTTAGGTGCTCTGATTACTTCTTCAGGACAGAGCCAGTGTTTTAGTGAGACTAACGGTCCCAAAAATACATAGCCAACATAAAATACCACTCAAGGTAGGCCGTGATAGATTTTGAGAGAAAGCTCTAAATATTAAAATAATTTAATTGTAGGTTAAGAATATTTTAAATTATCAAACAAAAAGTCATGCATTTTATTTTATTTTTAGTTCACGTTATGTTGGAAAACTGAACCTTTAATTTTTCCCTTTTTATTAATGTATACTCTGTATTTATCTTTTTTTTTCTACTGTATCACTCTCATTTAGAATCAATCATTAATATTTTTTATTACACCACCTTATTCATTATTCATCATAATGAACGACCTGGACATTATTTTAACTGATATTAATTTCGAATCAAAAAATAGTTTCTGCAAAAACTGGACGTGAATTATAAGTCGCGTTATTAATGACGCCAAGCTATTCTCCATTTCCAGGACGAAACGTTTCCCAGCTGCACAGACAGGGGACTAGACAGAAGTTTCGCACTATCTAGAATCGCAACAGCTGATTTAACTAGCGCTAACATTAAAGCACAACTAGGACAGCAACAACCGAATGTTGCACACTTGAATGGGGGTTTGTTTCTGCGCCACACGACTCCAACTCTGCTTTACCCAAAATTCTAATGCAAATGGCAAGAAGGAGTTTCCACACTCCACTATTTACGGTGATTAGGACGCTTAAACCATTACAAAGATATCAAACGTAAGAGTTGCAGATATGGAAACGTCTGGGTGGAAGCATATCTTCAGACAGCATGGAGGTTTGTAAAGTAAACTACAAAACCAACAAAATATTTCATCATAAACTCGCAAGACTAGATAACGTTACGTCGCGAAGATAAGTTGCGCTTTGGGAGTGAATTGTAGTTTCGAAGCGTTATTAAAGTAATTGCAGATATTTCACTGCTCCAGAATATTACTACGGTATATTATGCCGGGAACGTAATTGCATACCGGATGCAATAGTGAAAAATTACGAAAATTGTACCGAATTACGTGGTGACATATTACCAACCTTTCCCATGTTTTACAAATTCCAAAGTTTTTATTATAACAATATTCCTGTTCTAAATTTATTTCCGATTGATTTAATATCTATGGAATATTACGACCCACAGTTCAAACATCTCCAAAATTGTGATAAAAATGTGAAATTTTTGAACATATACAATTATTAACATCCAGGAAAACTAATTATAATAAAATCTTGTGCAATATGTATAAACCATTCGACAAAATGGGAAAACTAACTCTCAAAGGCCATTAGGAATTAATTACAGAAAAATACTTCCTAACGAATCTAATTATATTATATTTCATAAAAAAAAACTCAAAACTTCATATGGTACATTCCTCTGAATATTTTGAAATGTAATAGTCTTAATTTCATCTGTTTAGAATACTCTGGTGAAATCGAAACGCCATCTTCCACTTCGCTTAGTAAATAGGTTCTGATATGAATTGAATGGAACAAAATTCATTTTGTTTCTCTAAAAACGACAAAAAGAAGCACTCACTTTTGTATGTGCGATGACAAATGAAATTTAATTTCCTGTAACAGACGTCCCTTTTAATAACGCCCAAAGCGCTGAGCGTGATGCTGTATTCTATTTATTTAAAATTCGCAAAGACACTTTTTCGTTGCAATACTACTAGGAAAAAATTTCTATACATATAATTTGAAGCGTGAAGAATTCACTTTACTTTCTTAGATTCAACTTAAATAACTTCCTCAAGAGACTACAGAGCCAATTGTTTAAATAAATTATATTACGAAAATTTATTTGAATAAATTTACCCAATAAAGTGGTAACAGACGTCTGGTAACGAGGTGGATTGGAGTGAATATTAGAACCCAGTATCGCTGACAATTTTTTATTTGAAGTCCTAATACGATTCAGGACGAAAACTTTATCGCTCCACACCGGTAAAATGTCCTAGGGATATGACAGGAGAATCAAGAGAGCCTTCTGGGTCATGTAAATCCTACGTACAGTTCAAAGGTCAACATACGTTTCATAAATCGATAATTGCAATTTAAATAATCATGGACCGTAAAGTAACTTCGTAGAACAGTGAAAGTCCTATTATCGACATATTCACGCAATTACATTTCTCACAAAAGTCCGAATCGAAAGCCACAGTATGAAAATATATATGTCTAAAAAAGGATTTGCAGCAATAAATTTGAGAGAAACTACTCCCATGATCGAGATAAAGAATATTGCATAAATCTAATCGGTGCGCTGTCAATATATCAAGGATATATGAAGCTAATTACTATTGATTATTTTTTCGGTTTTCTACGAACAGTAAAAATCGTCGTTAAAACACCAAAGATGAGATTCATTTTCTCTGTGCGCTAAATTGAGAAATATTTACACGCTGTACTTAACCAAAAACTGCATATTATAAACCACGAAACATAAAAAAATTAATGTCTACCAGCATCAAGAAAAAATAAGGGCGAACAGCAATTTTTTTCGTTTTCATATTAAACGTTGCGACAGAAGAAATACGAAGCTTACGTTTAATTACAATTTTAAAACTAGAATTCTTACATTATATTCCGTTCGCGAGGAGCGCCTTTGGTTCATTTTTCTACGCGCAATAAGTAATTACGAATGCTAATGTAATTAAAAACTATGCAGAAAGGAACATCCAGACTTGTTGATAAAGGTTGAAAAGATTAATGGAAAAATAGACAAAGTAATATTTCAAATTTTTCTTCACGACAAAATAACATATTGAGATAGTTTTCAGAGCATAGACACGAGGTACACAAAAATCTGTTATTTATTTACAACAGCTAATAAGAACGAGATACCAAAAACACGACCTACCCAAAAGCCGTAACTGTTACAACAGCCAGATATTTCCCCACGTTGGTTCTGGATGTAAATAATAGAGACGAGCTTTATAATTCACGCCCTCCTGTATAATAAATACGATAAATGAATCCTCGCTTCAATATAGGAATCTCTCTAATACCTGCCATATGAATAGCTTGAATTGACGCACTGCATTTATCGACGAATGGAGTTTATTGTTCTAAGTACTTGTGTCTAATAATGACCTACATATAGAGAGAATGATGTAAAAGTCATTTAGTCATTAAGACTGAAATCGGAATGCTTATCTCGTAAGTTCTGTTCTTAGTTTTTCAAAATTAATTCACGTAAACAACATTAAAACACAGTTTCGCTTTTCACATTTCCGTGTAAATAACACAAGTTTCTAAGACTACCAATATTCGTCTTTTTACGGAAAAAATAAATATTTTTACATTCTTAAAAAAAATGCAATTTAGAACAGGTTTCAAGCTACGGATTATATTTCTGAGTTGAAATAAATTCTTCCGCACCAGCTTGTTCCATACACACAAAAACAAAGATGTCAAGGAAAATTTATATAATGCAAGTACTACGGGAAAATAGACTGTGGAAATTTCAACGTGTCCTGTGTGATCAATCAGTTAATGTAATATTACAAACCTTTCAGTGGACTACTTGTAAATACGAGTATAATAAAATATTAATTTTGTCGAGTATTTACGTATTAGCTACTCAAAAAATAAATATATTGTATTAAACACAATAAATGATTAATTACAAATTTATTTAATTTGAATATAAATGAAGATAAGTCCCATATGTTATAAACAAATTAAAAGTTAAAATTAAACAAGAATTTAAGATATAACAAAACTAATTTAATCTCCGGTGAAATTTTACAAGTTGATATTGTAATGCCGCGGCTTAATTTTAAGAACCGCCGATCGGGCCTCCAATAATGATAGTTACAAAATGACAATTTAAATCTTACAATGCAAAAAATTCCTGACTTAAATAATTATTATTTTAAATTTAAATGAAATGATTGAAATTCGAAATCTGACGATAATTATATTTACACTATAAGGTTTACAATTAATAAAAATTCCTTTTTGTCTACTTTACCCTTAGATGTTCGTCTGGGCTCGATCTCACTTGATTTTTTTAAACATCACAAAAAGGCCATATTTCACTGAATTTAAAGATGTTTTAGTTTTCAAACACAAATCACTTTCTGCTCCTAACTGTTGATAACGTCGTTTGAACAATCAACCGTTGATAGCTTTGTTCTCTAAAACTTTGATAATTGCATGAACATGGCAATAGACGAAATATTCCAAAATGTCGACTTGTAATTCCAAAACCCAGGGACTTTTTAATACAATATTTCTCTGATTCCTAATCACACTTGATCAATCATGGTACCAGGAACTCTGAATCCGGACTCCTCCAAACACACCTTTCGTAATCCTAGTCCAAGTTCCGTACGTCTCATTGCTGCCTGAGGCAACAATACAACTCTAGCAAGCAAGAATTATAGGCTCTATATTCTTGTAGACAATCCTTAAACTATAATGAAATGGCCTCATATTTACGCCGCCGATAATGAAAATAGTAAAATTTTGTTTATTAAATAATTATATATTCGTAATTCCCACAATATACACACTCAAAACAAATAAAATAATACTAATCAAATAACAACGCAACCTGGATAGAGTGGAGCAACTCATATCCCTTCAGTTAACCGTGGACGAAAAAAATCTAGGATTCATGCACCTAGACCAACTAATCGAAGATTGCTTGATTATTATTTTTATTTATGTGCTGTGAGTCCACTTAGGTTGAAGTCACTGAATCTCACTTGAGATGTCAATGATCATCAGTATTTCTAACTAATTCGGCGAACATCGTACAAAAATTGCTCAAGTCTTCACAAACAGTTCCTCCACAAGGCAATCCGGTATACGAGGTACTCTGCCAAAACATAAAAATCTGGCGCTTCAGTAGACACGATACGCGAATTCTCAATCTAACATTACGAAAGTATACGGAAACGGACCATAAGTCGTGCCAACTTGTAAAAATGAAAATGGGAAACGTTGGGAATCTTCTCGATTATTTGCTAACTGATGTTTAAAGAAGGTGAAGTCCCAGATTCGGACCTTGAGCTGTCCATCCGTATTGCCCTATTTCTTGGTGAGCTTCGGGAGGGACGGAATGCACAACTGTTAATGCATACGATTCTCGGTAATCAATATTCAGGCGGCCCGAAGCTTTCTTTGCATCCATTTCCCTGCGAGGCGTCAGCATGGCGTCCCGGCAATCAACTCATTTCAACAAAAATATTTATATCGTATACCACCATTCCAAACTGTTTTTTTTTTTACTAAAACACCACAAGTATGTGTGAAAGTACAAACTTCAACAACTGTAAAGAAGCAGAGCTCCGTGGTTGTGTCACCTCTATTACTTACGAAAATTAATTATCATCTACATTAAAAAGAAAAGGTCTTCCGAACAAAACGTATCAATAAACGTTATTGAGCTGTAAAGAATCTCATCTTTGAGGAAATTGGAATTGTGCATCAAAACATTAAAATAGCTGGTAAGATAAAACTGCAGGGCTGGGATTGGTGTTTTAAGGACAATGTTAGTAGAAAACCAGAAAAATAATCAATAGTAATTAACTTCATATATCCTTGATATATTGTCAGCGCACCGATCATGGGAGTAGTTTCTCTTAAATTTTATCTGCAAATGCTTTTTTAGACATATATATTTTCATACTAGAAAAACTAAACTCAAAATTTCACAGTTTTTACCAATATTTCATCATACAATCACTAACAGTTATTCAATGTTCATGGTACAGAATTTAATAATAATATGCAGGTAAATCGATACATTTATATTCGGAAAATACAATTTTTAACATTCCCGGGAATCTCTCTTAATAAATTATTATCGATGCATCGAGATTAGTTACCGTGAAGTTTTGTAAAACTTAAGTTCCCAGGCCCAAATCAGTCAGGTGATTTTTTAAATTACATTTGCGAACATGTTTAAACACTATTTAATTTCTGAAATTATAAAAAACTTTTATTCTACCAATATTTTCTTCTGTATAACAGTTATATAAATATACGGTAATGGTATTTACACTAAAGAATGTTCAAGTAAACTCACAAATATTTATTACCTCCCTAAAGTATTTTGCCACATGAAAGTTCTTTTCAGAGTTCAACGGTAATGTGTTGACCTCGAAAGTGTTACACTTTTTCCGAGACTGAAACATTTTAACTGAAGGTTTCAATATTTTCAACAAGTATACCTTTCCGGTTCTCAATAAACAGCCTGGAGAGAATGCTGATGTATATTTTGTTTTCATTAAATTGAATATAAATTTCTGTAATTATATATTGTAATAATTCATAATAAAACAATTTTATATTCCATCTTTGAAACCTGTAACAATTAGAATATTTTTTTCTCAGTCACCAGTGTCATTAGGATTATACTTTTCTTGTGTTTGATTGTAGGTTTCATAATAATAATAATAGCCTTTGTGTGTGCGAATGCGTTGTCTGATACACAATTTCACGTTGACTTTACAGTGCAAAGCAACGTCCTTGTCACGATTTAACGGAAACATTGACTCCATTATGACAGTGGACGAAGCCCTGAGTTCCATAGAGCGGATCATGAACTTAGACGAACCTATTCAGGCCCCTATAAAAGGTTAATGTACAATGTTGTATACAGAGCGTTGTAATATCATTGTTTCTACGCTTGTAGATTCAATCGTATGTTGACTCAAACGTGGTAAAAAAAAATTCAGAATAGACTACACAAGGCAAATAATTCTAACAATTAAAAATCAGGGCTTGTACCTTTACACCACGAAGCAATTATTTAAATTAGCCAAAAAACTGGATATGTATTAAAGAATCTTAATTGAAGTTGAACTCTTCTTGTATTGGCAAATTACTAATTAGTTTAAACTTGGCAACTGTGGCTCGAAAAATTTCCAATCTTTGCAATAGAGGAGGACCGGAAATGCACGAATGTACGATAAAGTGGCAATTCTGTTTCCACCGGGTCGTGAATTGCCTTGTTTCGACATGTCGATGCTTGATATTGCATGAATCGATCCATGAAAATTTGCATATCATGGAAAATTCGGCGATATACAATTACAATTCGTCAATTGCATTTTAATGACGTCGAAAATTAGTCCGCGATTGAGAGCCAAAATATGTGCATTTTATGAGGCATTATAAAAGGGCTTAATTATCGGGCAATTACAGCCAATATTAAAACTTCGGTATTTTCGGTTCTACATTCATCATGCCCTTTCAGGCCTTCGATCATTATCCGGATAGACAACAGGATTTTCTCACATATGAATTTTTATACACTGAATTATTTTATTAAGTCTGCTTATCCTTCTATAAAAGATTACCGTATTGTCTCACGACTATAACATCAATACACGTGATACACTTTTCAAAATTTTCAAAATATTTCTCATATAGGGGCAGTTGCATATTATTATTTGGCTACTTCAGAAAAAAATATTTGCGTGGAGATCGACAAGTTTCCAACACTTTTAATAATTCTCAAACTTCGTCAGTCACCTAATCTCACACGGTTCAAGACTCCGCCTCACTTGGATTATCTTCCCTGTCTCAACGCCTCGGATAAAAGCAAGACGAGATGTTGAATATCACGTAGTTGAGTCTTTCCTTTCTGAGGAACCCTGTATTAGCTAACGTATAGGAGAGGACCAAATTTTTTTAATTGAACGTAAACGTCGAGCCAAGTAGATGAAGGCCGAAGCTTAGCGCAGGAAACCAGAAATAGTTCCCAGCTATAAATTATTAGCTAACAGAAGTCAAGTAGTGTTCCAAACTGTTATGGAGGACAGCTTTGTTTACGAACAGTTCAAGTACTGTCATGACAAGGACATGACTTAGTTTTAAGGGTGGAAGTAAACATTCTTAAGGAAGAGAAATCGTAAAAGAGATAGTTAATACCAATTTTAGACGAATGTTTGTATATACTATAACTATATATAACCAACAAATAAACTTATGATAAAAGTTTTGTCAAATAATTTTTTTTTAAAATTTAGACGAAAGAACAGTTCTTTGTTTTCAAACACACTCTTCACATACCTTCAATACATTGATATGAAAATGCAATAGTAAGTACATGGAAAAGTCCATGTCCGCATAATATAAAATTCAACCGGAACCGTTAATATCTATATTTTAAACTAAGAATATAATAATGCTATCGCACATCGTCACAATTTTAGATCTAGTCGAAAAAAAAAGTGAATTTAACCTAAATTTATCATTTTTAGAGAACCTTATGTACTGGGTGCCTTTACCATTCCAGACTTTGTGATCACATCTAAATATACTAATATGAACCACGCAAACATTTATTCATGATATATTCTTGAGCTTTTGGCATATTGTCACATTCATCTAAAAATGTAGTTTTTATTATTAAATGCTATTACAAATCATTTGTAAGTATATATTGAATATATTAGCGTTTCTCGCTTATCTTTGCATGGATTGTTTTATAATCATTATAGTTACATTTAATTAATATATATTTGATTAAATTATTATTTCCATATAACTCGGATACTCTTAGATTCGAATCCTCATTAAAGGTGAAGTTATACGCGGGTGAAATTAATGACTCTTGACTAACTGGCCCAAGAGAATAAAAGAAAAGACTCTTCAGATTTCGGACGTAATGTAATTCAGAGAAATGTAAGTATTTTCATCCTCTTCGACAATTGACTAATAATGAAAAAGCATCCCGAAAATTTAAATAATGATTTATATCCGGTGAGAATTTACTGAATTTCTAAACTGGATTTAATCACGCATAAAATACACTTGGATTAGATTTGCATATCAAAACATTTAAGGAAAAATAAATATCCCGAATTGGTTTGATTGTCTTGCGGGATCTGAATAGCACTTTGTCCCCCATTATGAAGCCTATAACGAGGCAACGGGTCTCTTCTCAATATAAAATATCATAAATTTAATCATTATGACAAATTAAATATGTTTAAAATTGTGCATATAAAGTGTGTCGATAATTAACTTTCGATTAGTAGTTGACTAAAATTAAAGCTTTGTGTACAAGGTAGCTGTGTGGACAAATTGTCAGACATTATTAGGTCATTAAATAATTGGCATTTTGAACCAAACGTGACGAGGGCCGATCCCAAAAAATTCTTTAACAAGTACGTATTCATGGAAAGTTCATTTATTGGCCACAAATATTGGTCTAGATACACACACAACAGAATCATCTGCGAAATAAAAATATATCATTGTTTATGATCAAACTAGAGTGAAAGCTGATGCAGCAATATTATTTGTAGTGTAAGACCAACAGAAGTTTGAAGCCAATATCGGCTTCTATTGTGCAGAAAAGAATTTGTCACAATTTAGTGACATATCGGCTGTCACCTTCACGGTTGGTTCGGTCTCAATTTAAGTCAAATATAAAGAGAGCAGAACCAACAGTTTCTTTAGGTTTAAATTATAACAAAGGATGTTATTACAATAAAATTAAGTTTACGTTAATCCCTATAAGGATGAAGATCAGCGAGGCTCGAGACTAAAGAGCTGAGAATTTGAAATTCATAGGCCTCAATTATTCAAAAGCTTCCGACCTTCAGTGTTCCTCCTAATGGGATTTTGTTTGCAAAACTGTTAGGAAGCAAAAATTTCATAAGCGAAAACAAATTTATTGAGTAAATTTACGGAAGAGCGAGGAATTTAACGAAGTGTGCGTAATCATCGGAAATGTAGTTGATCCATGAAAGTAGTTGCTGATGAAACATGAGAACCAGATTCCGTTTGTCCTCAATTTAAAAGAACTAGTAACAGATATAATACATCCGGCACGACAAATCTGAATCATTTCCGTTTACATCAATTGACGACAACATTTTATAGATTCAAAGGGAACTATAAGTTATCAAATAATATTTCCGTAATAAATATTACAATAGGTAATCAATAAACTCGCTACAATAAATCATTAAAAGATATATATATATATATATTTGGCGTTTGACCCGGGTGGAAACCCAAGAACTATCTTTGCATTAAAAGAATTAATTATAAAGTAATAGAAATTTATACACATTAATTGAGTTAAATTTATTAGCCTAAGTTGTTAACGTAAACTTAAGTTGGTTCAGTGAACCTTCCCAGAGAGCTCTTGAGGACGCTACCTTCGGCGATACCTTCACATCTCTCAGGTTTTTTGAACCAAGGTTCACACATGCCGGGACACCTCGGCCTATTCTGAGAGGTGTATGTTCCGGGGTCGCAGGCTTTGGGCAAACGGTAATAGTTATCCGCTATTCCTATTGGAATAGTCGACCAGCTGCCTCCTAAACTGATCAAGGCACGGTGAGGGGAAAGCTGCAACCCCACAGTCATTGAAGGGCGTGGGACAAGTACAAAATGCCCGACCTACCTGATGCAGATTTTTTCTAGGGTTTTCTCAGCACCACTTTTAGGCGAATTTCCGGGTAGGATCCTTAAACCATAGTCCGGGGGCCCTAGTTAACCCTTGGCTACCTTACTCTACCTTTCCGCATCCCCCCTTTCACTCCTTTTCCTATGCTATAAGAGGGGAGTTGCAACTATGTGGATTACCCTATACATAGCCTATCTACACACTTTTTTTAAAAATAGAGAATGATCTCAGGGAGGGTCCAGGAAAATTTCCTTTGTTCGAATAAAAGCAGACCAAGGAGGGCGATCTTTCGTTTATTTTGTAAACTCGTGACCTCCCTTCCGTTAGTTTCTTACGGATCTAAACGTGGGTGAATTTTCCCAAGGCCCTAATTGTGCCCGCTTTCGTATTCCCTGCATTCTTCCCCCAATCAAGTGAACGTCTGCGCCTTTTCCCTCGTCTCGATTCCGCCATGCCTTCCCTGTATCTCCAAACAAGGACTTAAGCGGAGTAACTCGTGTTCCAGTTGGGAAGGCGTTTCCCGCGGTTGCATTTGCAAACTCGGCTCGTAAGTTAGTGGCTCTGTCTGTGCTTAAGGAGCAGCAAAACTTTCCTTCTGTGGCTGCGGCTAAATAACGTTTACTTGCGGTCTGCGGGTGGGACTCGAGCCTCCCACATTTTAACTGAATTACATCATCTTCACAGCAACTTCACAATCCCCGAAAGTAAAATGTGTAGACCTAGTTCCACTTTCCAGGCGCTTCAATTAGTGTCATAGATGCGACCTGCGTTGTGCGATTCAGCTGCTAATAGTCAGCCTTCCTCCCAGCTTAAACATGAAAACTCGCTAGTGGTTAAAGAGACGAGACGCACTGAGAAGTTGACTACATCAAACACGACGAAACTAGACTGGAGTGATGTTTGCATTTATACCATAAATAAAACACACACTTCAGTGACAGTGTAAAGTTTTAAAATAGTTGTTTTCAAAATGAAAAATTTACGTTTGATTGAAAATAATGAATAAGACAAAAAAGTGATAATATAAATACCACACAACGTTTGTGGGATCCTTGTTTCCTTTCGTCAGGTGCGAAGAAGAGCCTAGAGCGACACAACTGCACTTGTCAGTTGACAAAACTCATAAGCGACAAAAACGCAACGACAATGGGAGAGCCGAAGGGTTAGCGTAACAATAAGGGAGCAACGACAATGGGAAAACAGAAGGTTCAGCGTAATAATAAGGGATCATAGCAAATATTGAGTTTCATTGTGTCTGTACATCAATAGCTGTGATGTTTGATTTAATGTGAAGCATCTCTGAAATGGATCTGGAATTGTACCTGGTGTCAATGTCTAAAACCTTAGCATTTTGCCAATCAAATGTATATTTAGAATTGATTATATGTTTGGAGACTACAGATGGGAAGTTTGATATTAATACATGTTCCTTGATACGTGTATTAAGGGAAAGTTTTGCACTTGGCGCCTACAGCATACATTGTGTTGTTTACAAAATCTCTTGCTCTAATTGTAATTCTAGCTACATCGGGCAAACAAAACGTTCCCTTAATACACGACGTATCGAGGAACATATGTCTAATATCAACTTCCCATCTGTAGTATCCGAACATATCATTAATTCTAAACATACATTTGATTGGGAAAATGCTAAGATTGACACCAGGTACAATTCCAGACTCATTTCAGAGATGCTTCACATTAAATCAAACATCACAGCTATTGATGTACAAACAGACACTATTAAACTCAATAATTGCTATTATCCCTTATTATTACGCTAAACCTTTTGTTTTCCCATTGTCGTTGCTCCCTTATTGTTAGGCTAACCCTTCCGCTCTTCCATTGCAGTTGCGTTTTCGTCGCTTTTGAGTTTTGTCAACTGACAAGTGCAGTTGTGTCGCTCTAGGCTCTTCTTCGCACCTGACGAAAGGTACAGAAACGTTCTGTGGTATTTATATTACCCTTTTTTTTTTGTCTGAATTGGCTATCTTTCTTATTCATAGAGGTTTTCAATTGTGTGATTTG
The DNA here is from genome assembly GCA_037074705.1 of Zhengitettix transpicula. Lineage (NCBI taxonomy): Eukaryota > Metazoa > Arthropoda > Insecta > Orthoptera > Tetrigidae > Zhengitettix > Zhengitettix transpicula. Next base: position 50,244,671 of record CM073595.1, read on the forward strand.
AAGTTCCTGAACTAAAAGGTGTAAAGATATAATTTAGACCGTCAAATAACCTTTTTCAGTCTCTTTCCTCCCCAGCTACATACCTTGATCTAAATTCTATCTACCCCTCTACAGTCCCGTACTTCTTCAATTAACAAAATATCTGAACACAATTATGAGTGAATTAAATAGAAAGTGCAAAATTCAAGACGATAATTTAACAGAGACAAATATTTATAAGTGTATTGAGCAAATTGGAGCTAAATTTTGTTATTCTGTCGATAGTGTCTCGGCTGTATTCTAGGCTTGTGAACAAGTTCACTCCTAGGTGGAAAAGGCCATCAGATATTATGTAACGAGAAAATAGGAAATAGTAAAGGAAATAATGGTAATGGTAATGAAGTTTTTAAATTATATTTTTACGCCGATTTCTGCCTGCAGAGGCTTCAAGGCGTTTCTTTTCCTGCCAAAATTGTAAGAATTGGACTGAGCCTAATTCCCTCATGGAAAAGTAAACCGTCTGAATTTATATTTCAAAACCAGGTAAGTCAGCCAAAATTTTTCACCCAAATTATAGAGTACTCATTTAAATATTTACCAGCATTTGTAATATATGAAATTAAATGCAGACATTAACTTTGTAAATATTTAGGTATATGCTATTATGTAAAAGCTATACATAAAATCCCACTGATAATCATTACAGGAGTGACTTTTGTTTAAACTTCGACCACACAGTTAATTCGATGTCGTAAAGGAAAATCATTTGTAGCACGACCTATTCTGATTCTGTAATAATGAATTAGAATGCCTAGAGTATATGCTACTCGTGCCTTTTATAGAACTGAAAATATGAAACAAATTATTTTTAGAAGCAGCAGAAGCTTATTCAGAACATAAGCTTATCATACATGGACCTACTCACCCACGGAGATTGTCATTTTTTATTACTGAAGTAGCTGGGCGTCCAGCGTTACCCGGGTACTCAATTTTTACACATTTACAATCAAATATGTGAAATTATAATGATATACACATATAACTAAAATTTTCTAAGAATCTCACTTGAAATAATTCGTCAGTTTTAGCACATTAAAATTCTATTAAATTATAATGATTAAGAAATATTAGATATTGATTTTACCGTCATTCTATGACTCCTCCAGCATATACAAAATTGTTAAAAATCATGGTAGTGCCATATTTATGCCATGTCAGTCATTTAAAAGTCAATTTATTTAAAAGAAAATTAGTTCCACAGATCTTATAACCTTTCGTATTGTTTCTATTACCATTTCATGGAGTGTTTCTGGATAAAATTATACTTTTTTATTCAATCAATATATTTCTATTTTATTTCATTACGAAAAAATTAACTATTTTCTTTGTTGTGCAGTATCGTCGAGTAGTAACTTCTCATCCTTGCGTGTGCTGTGACGTCATGATTTCTTGACGCGCATTAATTTAACACAAAATGATCACATTTTTTAAATTATAATTCCTTCCACTTTTATAATACAGGTTTCTAACCCCCACAGTACAGTTTCTCGTGTTTTGAAGAATATGTGTACAAAGTTTCGTTGCAATTTGTCCACGCGTTTAAATATGTATATATATTAACGTAAATACATACATACAAATATACATCATTTTTTTTATTATTTAGATTAAGACAATTTCGGTGTACAACTAGTGTTATACGAACAGACAAGTATTATTTTGCAGCAATCTCAGACATATTTTGGGTGGTCTAAAACTCTTGATCGTGATGATATTGTGATGAGATAACCAATTGTTTTTCTGAGAAAAATAACAAATGTTAATGCTAGGCGGAATTTATTTTCTTGTCTTCAAATCATTCTAATTATTTGGATTTGGAATCTATAGCTTTGATTTACATTTGTTTAAGAAAACATAGAATATTCCGTGTCTATCTCTCCTTTATTTTGTTAGGTTCTAAAGTGTAGAGTTCAGAGTTTGTTAATCATACTTCTTGATTCATTCTTGCCAACTGTGTTAACTGAAGACATTGAAGCCCAATGCTAGTTACAGCACTAGCTAAGATTTTCTAAGGAGTGAAACGCTTGCTTTTAAATAGTGTGAATAAAGCCAAGGACATTTCTTTATACTGAAGCAACTGCTTTACCTCGCAGGTTCCTTTTTTTCCATTATTTTATCTATTCCTTACTTGTTTCCTTCTTTACATAACTTATGATCTCAACTTCATGTTTCTTATTCTCCAAATCATTATTGGCAATAAAGATTTTGACACACCCACGGCAACACTAACAAGTATTTTTGACTAAACTGGACTTTCTTCTTTATTTCTACAAAATCTTACTTTGTGTTCAATTGCCTTATTTCAAGCGGCCTTAAAAACCGTTTTTTTTTCAACTGAAGTCTTAATGTTATTTAGCATTTTCTTACTCATCTGAGAGTCCGTTGGTATTACAAACAGTGATCATTTTTTTCGCAAGCCACTTCCGTCTCCTTAGCGACTGAAGGCACTCTTGATGTGCCACGGACTATCATCAGCCAGGCAATCGTAATAAACCACGATGGAAACAAACAAGTTACAATCACTGGAATTTTTATATTCAAAGAAATTGCTTCACCTAGCATATGTTTAACAATTTCTGGTATTAAGTCAAAAAATTCCTTTTTGTGGTTAAGCAATTGTTTATTCCGTTTTCAACAATGCTACAAAATAACAAGAGAGTTCTTCAAGCAACACATTCGTTTTTGTCACCTAACCAAATGTGCTGAGAAAATGCAGCCGGCCATAAAGATGAGCAGAGTTTCGTTTTTTTATTCGAAACGTAAGATCTCTCCTTTCCCCTCCTGGTCTGTAGTTTCTCACATTAACATTTTCGTCACCTTTTCCAACTCCAGTTTTCCGTTCACTGCATTCCTGTATGCAGTGACCTTCCATTTCAACCACTCAAACGAAAACAACAGCAATATGCCTACTACAAAACAAAGCCCGTGCGAAATGAAAAAAGGATGCTACAAGCACGATAGGGAGAATGTCAGGAAGCTCGTAAACCTTAATTGGGATGGGTACTAACGAATGTCACGCGTGTCTGGCTCATGAGGTTCTTCAGCGAAGTGTTTAGCCACAAACAACAACACCACGGTGGAAACTGAGCGGAGAACGTAAAACTACGGCTCGGAAGAGTTGGTCTTGTAACGACAACTCAAAGGACGAGGAATATGCTTCCTGCAATCCTGACTTCCCTAATGGAAGCCACTTTGCAGAACCATTCAAAATGAAAAAGGAGTGACGAATCTTTCAAAATCTATCTGAAATAACAGAGGTTCAAAATGAAAAAATAAATTGTAGGACCCGTTGTGATTATATATTATTATATTATTTTATAAGCTGTAAGACTGCTAAAACTTATGATTAACAGATATCAACTTAGATCAACTCTAGGTTTAATAGGATACTTCAGGGAGAAGTGAAAATATTTCTCAGGGATAAATAATCCAGCACTGAATGTTTTAGAAAGATAACAGTGTGTTCAGATCCATAATTGCATTCCTGAAAATATAACCGGGATAAGTACGTATTACAGAATAACAATTATGTAGCACTTATTCTGGTTCTTCTTTAAAATAAAGACCAGCTCATAAACAGCTGAAAATATGTTTGTACGAGATTTATTGTTCAAATCCAATTTTGCGATTAATTACTTAACACACTAACAAAAGTAATTTGGTTGCTAAATATAATTTTAACGACGAAGTCTGGTAAAATTGCACTGTTAATTCATTATCATACAAGGGAAATACGCCTAATCTCTAACAGAGATTTTGGTACGCGTACTTTTTAAAAAAAATTAGCCGATGTAAAACACCCACTTTGAACAATTAAATATACGTAAAAACACATTACTGGTAAATGCCAAATTAACTGCTAATTTTCAGCTTGTTTGTGTGTTGTGCACCGAAGTGTTTATCATCACACCACGGAGAACATAACATTTATTTAGTTTCATTTATTATTCAGAGCAAACTGACGTATATATTCCTTCATAAAAAAAAGTTTGTTTTAATATACGCGCTCCGTAAACTCGTTAATGGCTAAATTCTACCTGCGTGCAACTAAAAAAAAAAGCAATCCAAAAGTGAGCTGTTAAATCAATTTTGCGAGTTGTCCGTACTTTGCTTACCCCTCCGGACACAAAACTGCACACTTTTCCGACTTAAATGAGAAAATAATTGCGTTTCAGTCTCTTCGAACATAACGGGTGCGGACGTTCGTAACACAGACGCGAGCCGCGTCACCAACCAATTGCCTTCCTTTAATTATATCAAACAGAATTCAAACTGTAAATTGACAACTTCGAAAAGGAATTTCCCCCCACCTTTTCCGCGCGAAATAACATTCCCTACAAAAGTCTGCAACAAAAATTTTCAATTACGTAGCAGGAAACAGTTCTGACTGAAGCAAAAATCCATTTCACCGCCGCTGCGGTTTATTTAGTATTCGTTTTACCTGCTTCTCAAAAGGACTTTATAGCGATTGGGAGATTTCTTTCTCTGTCCCAGATTCCAAACTCGGAGCTTTTGTTGAACTAGGCGAACGATTAGGGTGTATTGTGAATCTATCCGAGATAGCAATACCGTTCAAAATCAAGATTATGGCAGCATGATACCTATGACAGATTCAATACAGTCACAGAAATATCCAGAGACAAATATTAATTAGCACTTAGGTTTTTTAAAATGTGCGTGATTAAAAGCAGTAAAACTTGTTGACGCTCAGAGGTTTAGAGAATCGAAATGATCCCTCAATTACAGATTTTTTAAAATGAAAAAATTTACGTCTGACAGAAAATAATGAATAAGAAAGATAGCCAATACAGACAAAATCAGGGTAATATAAATACCGTTTAATTCATTGGTGATGAGGAGGTCGAGGGGGGTGTTTTAGGTGTAAAAGGGGGTGATTATTATATTACCCTTTTTTGTCTGTATTGGCTATCTTTCTTATTCATTACAGGTTTTTTTATTCAGGTTGAAAGTGGTTTCGAGAGAATTTCGCTTGTTAAATTGTTAGAGTTTGATGTCCAAAGAATTATAAATTTGAAGAAAATTTAAGACTTGAAATAGTAGCTTTAACTTAAATACAGTAAAATTGAACACACACATGTCGAGATTTCCAACACATATAAACTTTATAGTTTCTACAAACATAGAAAAGTTGATGTTTTCAATTACGACACCGCTCAGGATTTCTAAAGCAGACCGCAATATCTACTTCTAAATTGTAACTCAAATCCAACATTAAATAAGACAACTCCACTTCAAATTAGGAATATCTCAGTTTTATTTTAAATCCGTTCTGATTTGTTGGTTTAGTGTATATAAACGATACTAATAAACTTCTCTAAAAAAATTAAAAAATTCACATACATAGGCGATATGGCACTTCTTTTATTCTTTGTTCTATTAAGTTATGTTTTTCGGATAGCTTTCTATAAATGCATATCCCCATTTTAACCTCAAGTCTTCAACAAATATGATCTCGAGTCGCCCATCAAACGTAAATCATTGTCAACCACCTCTTGAAAAACAACTGCATTCAATATAATAACCATCGTTCCCAATATTCTAATAAATTCTCTGGAGTACCTGAATTAATTGAACTAAAACATTTCATTCCTGGTAGTTTGCAAGCAGAGAAAATCTGACTCCACCAGTCTTCGCCAAAACTAGATCAGATCCAAGAGCAGCCAATGCATAGTTATGAAAGCACACTCATATTCCTTATATTTTTCTGTTTAATAATCCGTTATTCCACAAAAGCATCCCACATAAAATCGGCTTGACGCGGAGAAGTGGTGGTCATGAGGCTGTATACTGCCCTTGGTCGGAGGTCACCATCCAGGTTATGTTCAGAGTTCATTAGCACCACACACATTCCCTCCGGAAGCATTCAACCACCACACAACAATCGATTCCAAATAGTCCACTAATTGTACACCACATTAATACCAATCATAAGAACAATTTCAGAATTACATTCGAGACCCAGTAATCCGTAGCTAATCCTGCATTAGAACAGCTTCGGCACAGCCACCACGCCCCATTCATGCAACGTCCTTTCTGAGGTCCGAGAGACACAAAAAATGCATACACCTATGTAATATTCACGACTCTCTTTGGGCGTCCGGGTGGCTGGCTTCCGACAAAAAAAAGTTGCCCGCACAAAATATTTAACACAGTTTTGCAATAGAGCTACCGCCACAAGGGTCAATACAGCGGCACTTTCCTTGGTTCAGGACAAACACTTGACCCAAAACGGTCCAAACACCGTCAGAGACACGGTCGCCACCAAACTTAAAGACCGTTACAGTCAGTTGCGGAGATCATCACAGGACGATGTCTTCGTAATGTGATTCTTGATGTCCAGCACTCAGATGAAGGTGGTGGTCAACCATACGGTGCTTGCAAAGTCGTGTATCTCAACACTAAAAAAGTCATTTAATTCATCCATCTTCAGATCAATTTAAGAATCTGTCGTTATGCGGTGTCAGGTATCGGCCATTAAATTATTTTCAGGGTGGGGAGAATTGCTCTTTTGCAATGTTCTGAAGAAGTGTTCTGGGAACGTTTCATGGAATAATTCTGTAAGACATTAATTCAAGTTTACCACAGTGACAGTTCATTGACTTCTATATTAACTTTACAATGATGAAAATGTATATTAATTTTGAAGGCAAAAAATATGACCAAATCATAGTCCTTGACATGCCAAAAGTGAATTCCTTAGACTCATCAGTTTTCAAGTTGTCTTTGAAGTCGTAAACAAATGTTGGATCCAGAACCTTCAAAATCCTGATTCAAAATATTTCACAGTCGTCTTTCTGGAGATGAAATTTCTCACGTGACTAATAATAATGTACCAATTACTGTTCCGTACATTAGATATTTACCCTACGTAAAGACCACACCAGCTAAGTTCCAACAATCGTAGAAACTGTAATAATAAATAGTAGACATACCTATAATAGGTTTCTCGGCTGTGCTTCACGAAGCCTGTCATCAGATATGGAAACTGTAACCAAAAGAAATTCTTCTAGACGACGATTCACATTCCTGTTGATCTGAATAAGATTCCACGGATTGCTTCATCCTTCCTGGTGCGCATGTGATTCAAACTTGAAAGAATCCTGTTCCGTGTACAAGTAATGTTATATTAATTTGAAGGCAAAAAATTTAGCTTCCCGTAATATACCACATAAATTGTTTATAATTAAAAACTAAAATTTCCAAAATTCCGCCTTTAGAAATGTGGCACAAAAAACTAAAATAATGTGCCATACATCCCATTACAATTTGCGGCACTGCAATCTGCATACTTCCGTAATTTTAAAATGAGATATCACGAAGTGTTCGCTCAAGTGGATATTTTCTTAACGAGTTTTGTTATGATGGAAACCGAAATATAGGAATGATTTTGGCAAATCTGGAAGCTGTTAAATACCAATATAATTTTGATTTTGGCAGCATTCCTCGGAATCGAGTGTAAAACTAGTTGTGGTAATAACACGTTTCTATTTCCAGAACTCCTATAGGGCGTAAAAGGAAATCACAATGGTGTTGTGTAACCGTACGCTTATTCACTATGATACATGTGGAAGTACATATATAGTATCTTACTGTAGTCATAACCTGTATGTATGAATTTCATAACTGCTAATCTGTATAAAAATTTCATGTGCTTTATTGTTTGTTTTAGTTTATGAAAACTCAGTATTTATATATTTTAATTCCTCGAGTATACATAGAAGACTTATTCATGTATTAGTTATTCATATAATCCAGTTTCAAAGTCAGCCAGCGTGTTCCATAAATTTATTCTAGATTTGGGTATTTTAATTTCTCAGTAAGATACATTCATTTTTTCCCCATTTACGAATTATATATAATTTGGTTACTAAAAAAATTGCACATAAATGCATTTTCCGTTCATAATTATATTTTTATATTTTTTATTTTCTCAGTCTTGCATATGATTTACTTTTGCATTTAATTGATGCGTGTGGCCTGTCCACTTTTCTAAATAGAGGACTAACTGAATTAGTAAATAAAATAAAACTGCAACAAATATGCTAAATCTACAGTGAGAAAAGTATACAAAAGATAGGGAAGGATTAAAGGATCATTTACATATTTTGATGTTATTTAATCAGAGATTTTACAAAGAAAATGAGTCTCTGCCAGAAAGATGTAATTTTAAATTTGTAATATATATTATTTAAGATTCAGTATCTTTTCATTAATTATTAAAAAGAAGGAACTGAAATTATTGCCTATCTTTAAACAGAAGCAAAACATTAGTTGGTAAGTTAGCACTAACTATCTTTTTTTAAAAAAAAAAAGAAGAAGAAGAACAGCCTAGTCGATCGTTTATTCTAGGGAATCAGAAATACTGATTGAAATACATAAAATAATTTGGAATGAAGCTGGTAATAGATCTAAAGATACTGAGATAAAAAAATTAGGTTTTTACAACTATCAAACTAATTTATATTTTGAAGAAATATTGCGGAAATAAATTCTCGCAATTAAGAAATGCGGAGAGCAAATATAAAATACTTCCGGTCAAGGGTTACTGTCTATAGTGTTCTTAATTTTACTTTCGACACTACTTGCATGTTGAAGGAAGAGAAAGCGACTTAATCGAAATCTGGAAAGGTGACAAAACTACTAGTGCTTTACAAGAGGGCTGGAAGCCAACCCGTGAGACTGAATGTACACAAGCAGAGGCAGACGCTTGTTTTGAATAACAAAACACTCTTCACATGCGTCACAACTGTCTGTTCTCCGCCGGGAAACTGCGGTTCTGCATTAAACAAATGATTATTTAATGGAGGGGGGGGTGAATAGCCGGGAAGTTGAAATCGCGACCACAAATCCATGCTCACCTCCTTGGTTTTGTTTGCTGCATTATTAATTCACAAACCTTTGATACCGCCATTCGGCTGTGGAGACCGCAGACCGGCGGTGAAAATTTAACTGTGCCGCGAATTTCGGAAACAAATAATTGAAGCGGAGATATTTCCGATTCCCAGTTCCACTCTTACAACCATGCGCCTTACAAGAACGATCACTCAGACAAACAGAAGTTATTTTGAAAGTTGCCCTACATCCAACTCTCATTACACGACGGTCTTTCATCGTTCCTTTCCCTTACTTCCTTTACCTCAAGAACCACTAATTTAGTGCTGATCCATAAATAACTCCAAAATATATTTAATCCCTCGTACACAGCATTTTTAATAAACTTAATTTTTGTGAGGATTCCTGTTGCCAATTCATTTTAATTAACCCTATAGTACAATGTATTCCGTTTAAGTCAAGAATTCACTGAAGCATATTGCCCACACAGAATTTGTATATGAAAGGACTAAAATTATTTTTGCGAATTTGAACTGGAGTTTAATACCCTTTTCTTCTTTCGTCGCACTTTTATTTAAATAGCCGGAATGTTAAAAGTTTCACAATATAAATTTTTTCATTTCACTGACGTATCTGAAGGGCACCCCATTTCCGTACTCAACATCGTTTCACACGATTCGCCATTAATAGAGTCCGGAGACTCGAAGCTCGGAACGAACGACCCGATTCTAGATATTTACAGCCCTAATAAAAACACACAAGTCCATTTTCATGAAATCAAGGAGACCGCGAAATTGGCGGAGAGCCGCGATCAGGAAGTATGTCTACTTACCTTCGAGCCAAAATTGGTTTTAAATTAAGCCGGTCGCGTAATGGAGAGGAGGATATATAGCGGCAGTGGTGTGCAAGGTAAGGCCTTTTCCAAACTGTATCTGGCCTTGCAAAATTGCAAACCATTCCACGCCCAGAATAATGTCTGTGGACAGGTTTGGCACCACAGCCCCTGGTCGATAAGCCCAGTCGTGTCCCGACAAATAATCAAAGTCCCATCGTTCCTACGCAAATAATTGTGAAGCTGGGCTGTGCACCGACAGGAAATATTCCCACTTATACTGCTACAGCTAAACAATTCAGCCGCGACATGCGGGAAAAGGGCATCAACGAGTTCGAGAGTACTCGCGGGAGGAAAAGCTGACAGGAAAAATGGAAATGAATGAATATGTTGAATACTGCTATTGTGCGGGACTGGCTAACAATTACAACTTAAATTTTTAAATGAAAAAAAAAATGCAATCAAAGGAAGTTTTAACAAACAAAATTAGAAATGCATTATTTAAGAAACACTGCACGTTGGTCGTATAAGACCAAAAGAAAGATAAAGTGATTCACTACATACTGCTTTTGGAATATAACATCATCTCGACCTACTCCTGAAGGCGTGAAACTTTCTAACGAAGTGTGAAGATACTTCTGTAGACAAATAATTTCACTATTATTGATATCTTAAGAAATAAATACTTCATTTGCTTTTTTATACTATCTTTAAGAATACAAATGAGCTTCTCTCTGGAGAAAAACGAGACCCAACAAGACCCAATTTACGCCATCTGTCTAAATCACCGTTCTATAACGTAGCCTGTCTAGTTCTTTGGCTTCCCTATTTTTACACATTCAAATAAAAATAAAAAACTTTACCCACCTTGTAAAGATTCCAATATAGCACAATCCCTTACTCCAAAAGCGGTCTTTAAACGTATGATGTCTCCTCTGAGATTTCCTTCTGTGTAGTACTCACATCTATCTACAGACTATCATAGTCACTCCATTGTTGTGCTTTATATTGCATGTTCCCGATACTGTAGCTATATCGAGTAGACTTATTTCATACCGTGCAACGGGAGATATTTTTTTTCCCTCGAGTTAGTTCCAATCGTGTTCCACCCAGGAAATTTGAAATTGTATTCAAATCGCGTAAAAGAACCCTAAGCTCTCCCAGATCATGAATGTCCCTACATAGAACGGAATCTACAGAAAATCTATTGTACCCATGTTGATGATTCATCGGTCGAGTAATTACAAGGATAAGATCAATTTTACACAATTCCATATAGTGCCGCCCATAATTTCAGCCGTTATGATATTTAGTTTGGAATAAAGTTTGGAATTTCAGCTCTATACCCTCATACCTAACCGTATTTATGGCAGCAGAAATCATAAAACTAAACAAGCACCATTCTACAGTAGATGCAACAAGAAAAGGTTTTGGAGTGCACCTCTAGCAAAGCTTAGGGTTATAGATGTACAGTAAGAAAAGCGTTGATCTGGTTTCGAACTGTTTGAAATGTAGAAGTGAGAATGTAGAACAACTCGGAAATAAGACGAGTAGAGATATTATGGAAAGCCAAGGGAAAAGAAAGTCGAAGAAAAGCCAAGATAATATAATTAGAAAATGAAGGATATCACGGTGAAAATGTTGAATAAGGGGTTCTCATGATTCAAACTGGGCAATCGTTGGATAAATAACCTCGTGACGACGGCGGAGCTTTTAGTCGATACGTTGAGTTTAGCCAACGACTTCCTAAGCTGAAACCCGACGACTGTTCATTCAGTAAAATGATTCCATCTTCAATGCAGTGATCTGGATGTGACATTTAAGAACAGAATGACGTGGATAACTTTGAAGTTTCGGATATTTATATGTTAATCATTTCAGACACGTACAATTCCAACTTACTCAGTCTTCTCCAAACTAATCTTCCAGTTCTCCTTCGCAGTTAAACCAAAACCCGGGACTACACAGCCAATTTCAAACACGTGCACAAGTACAAAATGGAATCAGAATATCGATCACAGGAGGGATTTAACCACAAGTGTGCCAAATCTTGGGTTATATACTAATGGTCCACCGTAGACATTGGGCCATTATCACAAAGAAAGTACTTCTAAATTCGATACATGTGCTGAAATCGTAACTAAATAAACCCAATTTAATAGTTTCTCAACACGGATCTTTCAAAGGTGTTTCATGTTCCAAGTGAAAAATTCAAACCATCATTAACTCACTTCATTTATCGATAAAAGAATTAGGGACCAAAGTACACAGTAGAATTAGACAAAATACTGGACTGTTTGGATAAAATCGTCACAGGTGTAAAGAACAGTTTTGGCAACCTTAAAATTATACTGACACAGAAGACGAATTTAATGTCAATCTCATTGAAACAAATGTTAGTATTTTTTTAATGCACTAATGGTAATATATTGTGCATTTAATCTCAATAATAAAGGCCTGTCAAGATCAACTAGTACGCTAGTTCCTTTTATCTCTATAGCGTAGAATATAGGGTGATTTGGACGCAGACGGACTTTCATTAGCCTGGCCGGTAATGGTCGCGCCCGCTCTCAATATTTAAAATTCATCCCAGCCTCTTCCCATTTAGGCAATTTAATTCAAGCGACACACGCTTTCGGGTGGAGCCTGGTTTTCACTTCCGCTAATAATTTCGATTCGCAAAACGAAATGCGTAGAGTTAAACGAGCGGGAAGCGAGGGACCACCTGCACCCACAAGCTCCATGGACAAAGTAAGAATTGGGAAACCAAAGTGTCCCGATTGGCAGCTTCCAAATATGACGAACCTGTCGTATAATACCCCCAAAAAAAATTCACCATAGTCCTACATCAAATAAGTTCCACGGGTTTGAACCTTACAATAGCTACATATTCCGTGATCAAGCATGGCCCATGGTAGGTCGCCATCGATACATCAAGAAATTAAATTATCCACGTCTCGTGGAGTACAGAATTCTGAGGAGTAAAATAGCCGCATGTTACTTGTAATTCATTGACCGTTTTTTAAATAATCATTACTTACTCGGGTTTGTTACAGTCGTGGTTTTGGATACCGCGGTCATAAATTCAGTGTACTGAACTGAAATTTGACGTGGAAAAAACATAACGATGAGAGGAAATATCTTAGAAAATGTGAAAAATTCCCGTAGCATATTAGTTTTGTCAAATAAGAAAATCAGTTTGAAAGTAACGACAACCCGAATAAAAACTGAACAGCAAAAGATTGCATTGAAATATACAAGAGTTCTGGTGAAGATGAGAAGGAATCGGCAACAAAAGACCTGTTCTAGAATCGCGAGCAAAAATAGCCGCTGTAATATGATCAAGTTAGTCAAAAATTTAGTTTTAATGGAGGGTGATTATATTCGCCCCCCAACAAAACGGATTCGTCTTAAATTATCCTCGGGACTTCGTTACGTCAAACAGTTCACAAATCCATTTATGAACTTCGCGACGAGCGGTATCAGAGACCACCTGCGATTTAGAAATCTGCGGTAACACGAGAAAAAAAGGGAAGAGTGACTCCATATTCGCGGATCGATAGATATTCGACGTGACTCATATCGAAGCGAAATTCATTAGTTAGGTGCGTCGATACCCGCCATCGCTCCCGGTCCACGCAATTAGAAATAATTTCCACGACCATTCAGACGACGCGCGGCCGAGAATTAATTACGAGAAGATAAGTGAAGAAAAGAGTTACGGCTGAGATCGATAGACGCGACGAGAAACGTTCGCATCGCACCGCCCGAGTAATTAAAGCCCGCGCAAAATGCGAGGAAAATTTTAGCCATTACGCTACCGCGTTTTAAAATAAAAATACGCGTCCCGCCAGAGTGGTTCATTGTTCGCGGGACGAAAACGTCGACCAATTTACCCGGAGACGTCCAAGCTAAAACGTGGGTCTTTATTCTGGCCCCCGCTATCGGCCCGCTATTGACTCGCGAAAGGAAAAACGCACCATCGCGATTTGTCGGCAAAATGTTTATTTACGGAAAGTTAAGGAGCCGAAGCCTTTTGTGTCCCGTCTCGTTCCATCAGGGTTCCTCGACTTGGGTGCTACGCGAGTTTTAATTACGAGCCTGACGTCGACGACGAAAACTGAGTGACGTCGTGTGCATATCGCGCTAAGTTTCCGTAACTAGCGCCAGTTTTACGGGCCTCGGTGGCCACTTCATTTTCATCGTCGTTTGGCAAAAGTATCGCTCAAGTAGGGTAGTTCCAGATTTCCAAGGCCCATAAGCTAACAGCTTTACTGCAGTCCAATGCCTGCGGCAAGGAACTCTACATTAAAATATCATGGCACCGCACAGGCGCAGCTATTTAGAGTTGACCACTCGCTGAAACTCACTACAGAGGAGAGGAAATTACGCTTCATTTGATTTTTCTCCGTTATATTATTTCCTATGCGGTAATATTGACACCTATCAACGAATGTGAGAGAATAATAGAAGGGTAAAGGTGATACAATGCATGTAAAAAAAAGATTCAACCCGGAAATTCAGTTGATAAAATCATATTTGGGAGATTGTCTTTAAACCCAGGAGTCAAAACCAAATATAGCAGCCGAGGCTGTTAAGCCTGAGGCCGTCTCAAATCTCCTCTCTAAAGATGAATTTCAAGATCCACACACTAACAGATTAACTGAAGATGTTAATCTGGCAATTAATCGCTGTTGGACACACACACAAAGCCCTTCTTAACATTGTAGACTCCAACGATAATCCGTGATCCTCCTAAAACCGGCGAACGCGCAACAGTTGTTTGCTCATCATTGCATTACAGATGGTAATATTAAAACGGTTTTATTTTGGACTGTAATATCTGATGTTTCGTAATATTGAATTTTAAAGGTATCATGCTTAAAGAAATATTAAAATTATGAATGTAAATTACAAATAGAATAAAATAAAACCAAGAGCTACAGCAATCAGTTCTTTTTCCCTGCTCATTCTTAGGGTATTAAATTCACTATAATAAATTATTTGAACCGTACACCATTTAAATGATTCGGTTTTGTTATTGACACACGAAATATTTTAGAAATTGGGTATGGTAACGATAAGGATTTATTTCTGTTTTTTTCAATTATCTTTAAGGTAACCCTGGAATTAGTAGGATTAGACATAACTACAACAAAATAAGCTTCCACGACGTACAAGTAAAATAATCTCCTCCAGCAAACTTTCAAGCATGGTCTACAGAAAATCCTCAGGTTCTAAAAATTATCTATTCTGTAACTTCTAGAAGGCAAAATTTTACATAGCCAGTAGCCTAATCGATTAGATATTATTTCCTGTGCTGTAAATACAAACATGTCATTTCTGATCCGAAAATCAAATTTTAAAAACAAAATAATAGTTCAAGTACGAAAGAATACGGCATAAACGAAATGAGGGAAGACATACATCCATCGTATAGCTACCATACATTAAAAAATGTTCAAAAAGTGTCGTAGTTCTTTTTAACAAATTCACAACGCACACACTTTAAATAGTAGCAATAAAAAGCAATGTATTACTAAATCATTAAGACCCAGGAAGGTTATATGGAACAATGTATTATCTCCGGCATTTAAGAAATGAGAATTATACAGTAATGCTAAAAAGACAAATCGGCATAGAGCCAACATAAAACAAATTAACTTTTCAATACTGAGAAACTGCTAAATTAACATTGATGTACCGCCAATGAGAAAATTAAAAATAATTCTTCTGAAATCCACAATTTTTAAACGGACCATACAATTCCCGCCGCAATAGTAATATTCCTCGCAAAAATGCTACGTATACTCGGATACGATAGCAGACAGTAAGTAGACACTCTTCGGCTTGAAAAATAATTTGACCCCTACTTGGAGGACTGTTCGGACTTTATCCATCACAAATCATGGCAAGTGTTGACAAACCCTCAGTTTGAAAATTCCTTCTAATTTCCTCGGGCATTTTTCAGACTAGGCAAATCACAGTCTGAGGTCAAATGAGCCAAAATATAAATGGCATTTCAGAAATATGAAACGCGGAATTTTACTCACTTGACAAGCGAACTTCAGCGTTGAACGTCAACTACCGGCAAGGAGTCAGACTGCTATATTTTCCTCTCCATTTCGTTCTGCCTTTGTCAGGGAAGTCTTTGTGTTTGAAAGTAAAATCGAACATGCATTCATCTGGCCGTCTCCGGAATAAGAGGAGTTTTGCACATCTCTCAGTCTGGTACAAAATACACTGTTTCCAGGGGGGGGGGGGGAAATCCAACCGCATGGCCGAGAAGAATCCACGCGATTGATCGACGAGGAGTTTCGTATCGTCGTAAATTTTTCACCGCTGTAATCTCTGTGCAACCAGTAAGTCACGAATTACGAGCACAGTTGTAATTTCGTCCAGCATGGTGGCACGGAAAGAAGGAGAACGAAACGATTCAGATCGCGTTTCGGATTCTTCTCACATCGGAGTTAGGATTAAGGCAATGAATGTTTGGTCGACTCGAAAGAACTTCTAGCGCCAAGAAAGATCAACTGTATTTAAAGGGAATAATTGCACAAAAAATTTTTAGGGTTGCAAGAAATTTGTGGCGTTGCTGCTGAAAATACATGTTAATTACGAATAATCTGGGTGCACCTGCAATATTTCTGAATAAGCATTCAGCTAACGAAAACTGGTATTAAATGTTCCAAATTAAGGCACTATTATTTTACAAGAATAAATTGAAAAATCTGTACCACCAGCATGACTGTAAGTCAGAGTATTTAATAAACACCGATATTGGATAACATAGAGGAAGCAATGGACGAAATAAATTTACAAGCAGAAAATAGTGAGGGAATACGGATTGTCGTCTTATCAGAGAAGGAATAAACAAATCGAGGAATAGACTAATTGAATATATATAAAAATATCGAAATAAATTATATTAAACTTTCTGGAGTATGAGTATGATTTCTCCAGGTTTAGTGCACGTAGTGCATGGGGTCAACTGCCTAAACAGTTGGGAAGTCAACACACACGTCAAGCTACTAAAAACGTCATACTACAAAACAGTGTTCAATATAATTGGAATGATTTGCCTGCAAGTATACTAAATACTTTCCCTAAGAATGCAAAAATGTTTAGAAATAAGATAGAAACATTCGGAGAGTGATGTCTTCTTTTTTTTCCTTTCTATAATTATATTATTCTTGTTAAACTGCCACGGGCAAGTATCCAATTGTAAATCCGGTATACAATATACAAATTAAATGGACAAATGTAATTAAAAATGAGAATGACAACATACCGGTATTGTGATGAATCTTTAATTGGAAGTTGGACTGGTGGCCAATATTCTGGTTCTGAAGTTTGTTGAGATTGATGTGGAATCGGATTTTATAGGGTATTCAATTTTCTATGAAAGACGGAAGAATCAGAATGCAAAAAAACGAAGAGTGAATCGAACATTATCTGTTTATCAGGTATGAAGGTATTCGTACAAACAATAGTATAGATATGACCTAATATCAAGGAAGTCTGCAGCTTTAATTAACGACATCCATGCCGTAGTTCTGATTGCGGTCTCGGTCAGGACGAACAGCGTCTTACTGTCCGAAACGTCGGATTCGTTTGACACAAATTTAATATGTCGGGACAAGATGGAGGAAAAAGGCATATACGACAGTTGACTCAAGAGAAATGAAATCCCTGGAGCGTACACGTCTTAGAGGCTGCGTATTTGCCGGATAGAGAGTCTAACAACCGCGCTATCAATCCTGCTTATCTGCATCCCAAAGCCCGCCGGAAGCATTTGTCAAGATCTGCAGGAGTCCAGGACCGAGGTGCAATTCCGTCGCCGCGTTAGCAAATTTATCTTCAATTCAATAGGCTGATTTGACCGCCGAACCCGGTTAACTGTCTGTGGAGCAAACTTCCCCAAGTTCAATCCGGGAAATTAGAGTAGATCGATAAATTGGAAAGCGTTGACAAAGATAAGAAATTAAAGCGATGATCAAATTTCTCCCGAGTAACAAGTCTCCTTGTTTCTCACTAATCTTCAGGGAATCCTGGTAAAGAAACCAATTCACAAATTCTAATAAGTAAAATAACGAAGCGAGGGCCAGAAAATACAGTTGTCGAAATTCTCCTGAATTGTCACGTACAGTTTCGACTCTGGAAATTTATGCAAATCAGATGGTTTCTTCGAAAAGTGGGAACTTTAATCTGACAGACCGGCATCGGTTTTTGTCGTTTTTCACATCAAAATTCTCAACTGTTGGCGGAAAATTCTTCGCAGAAGAAATGGAAGACTCATGTCTTTTTCTATTTGAGATGGTACACGGACTAAACAATATCTTCCATGACCATATAATGCATAAAACTTTTGACAAAGCTTTATTTTATTTTTGTCTTTTGAAATGTAAAAATGGAAATATTAAAAAACCCATGGAACGCATCAAATTTATGTCGGAAAAATCAAGGAACATTATTTCACCTTCTCGAGTGTTCCATATTCAAGAAACAAGTTTGATTCTTTATCAAAGTATGAACGCAAAGACATAATAAAGCAACATCCACGGACTGAGAGCTGTACACAGTTATCGATCGCTTAAAGGAAAGAAGTAAAGAATAAATAATGAGACCCCTCTCCTTAAGAGTAGTGAGTTATTTACGTGGTACTTATTACGAAAGTTTTGCTTTTTGACAGGAAAAAATAATTCGGTCTCTTTATACCGAACTGCAGACGTGGACCTCGTTCACAAGCGAAACTCTCAAGATAAGAACAAGTTTTCGTAAGTTTAAAATAACTTATCTTTAGCAGGCAGGCAAAAATGATCAAAATCCGTCACAGTCTGCAAAAAACTTACTTGCAGCATTTCAAATGGGTTGACAATCCTCGCAAGCCGACATCGAAAACAAATATGTTAATTACAAATTGAAACGTTATGTCATTTAATATACAATTACAAATCGCCATCACCGGAAATGTTACGATAACAAAGTTTAAAACAGTTGTTTTTTTAACGATCGAAAATTTATTACAACTTGGATAAACAAATATATTCAGATAACACCTGTTACGGGCCAGACATTCTTAACACATTCCAGTTTTTCAATAACCTAAATTCCTGAATGACTAATACACCCACAAGTTATATTAAGGCTTATCTATCAAGAGACACGTATTGTCATAAGAGTTAAATCAACAAATAGGTGACTTAAAGAGCAACTTCCAAATGAGCAAAATTGCACCAATAGAAAAATTTATAGAAAAGATAAATAAAAATATAAATGTAAAAACTTCATTGTAAGTGTAGGTCATTATTTGACAGATACGGAGAGTAACTTTTTTTTTTAACAGCGAGACATGGGAACAGATATTACCAATTTGTGATGCAGTCTTGGCCCTTTTTCAATATTCACCCAAGACTAAGCAGCACATTAGCAATTTTCGATTATTTTACCATCAGAAAAGGCAACGAAAATCGAAACGTAATATTACTCCACGACTGTACATGTTACAGAGAAACGTATGCATATTGACAACACTCCTACGGGACAAATTTGCATGTCTAGTAATTATAGAAACTGTAATCGACACAAAATAAGATCGAATAATGTTTCGTTTGTATATTATTCGCGAAATAAGCCTCGATTAAGGACTACCGCATTAGGAAAACATGGCGCCATAGAAAAGGGTGACGTTACCTTTGCCACTTGGAAGTTGTCAGGTCTCAACGTCTCCACAATTTCTTGATCAGTTCTGGTCTGTTGGGTAACCGACGATCGAAATCCATCCAACACACCCTTAAAGGTGAACTTCTTCATTTCGTAAACACAGAGTGGACGATCTCCATTTAATTATCGCAGCTGCATAGCCCGCGATGCCCCGTCAACACATTCCACAATACAAAACTCGTCTGCTAGCCGCAAATATGACTGCAGCAGTGAAGCATGGGTAAGCCCGGGGATTCGGGAGATCTTCGCGAAACCCAGCTCCGCGCGCAGCCTTCGCCCAACCCGCTCCAACACGCAATTACTAACAACTTTCAATTAACCTACCCGCTTCAAATTATTTATTACTCGATAATTTAATGAAATTACGCATTTAGATACTTTTAAACCACATTCACGGCAATGCGGTGTTCTATGTTAGATCAATACAAACCGAATCCCTGTGCTAGCATCAGCTGTTCTGTTAAAACCCGCGACAATGCAAATGTCAATTACGTCGGAGACGTCCAGTTACGTCATTATGAGAACTTATTTCAGAATTGCGTTAATAGTAATAACGTATTAAGTATTATTGTTTCTTTATAGAAGTTGTCATATTGTTTGTGTATTGTTAAAGGTTATCTGTACTTGCGACAATAGTAAATACTGATACAAATTGTGTTATTGCATATTTAAGAAATAATAACTTATATTTTACTCCCTTGTTATTTTGCTATATATTATTTAACCTTCAATATCAAGTATTTATATTTGGCACAAATGCATGAACAATTTTCAATTCATAAAGATTTTTAAGGTTATAGGCAACATTATTTTTGTATTGGTGAAAAACGTAATTATTTCAAGTGACTTGATTAAACGTAACAGTATAGAAAAAAGGTGAACTTCAATTACCAAAGAAGCGGTGAATATAAGATAAAATAAAATGAAGTACTGATTTTTTAAGCTCAAATACATTTTGTGATGTATTCTTTTAAATTCCAATTTTGTCTTCTTCCTACTTGCTAATTTACATTGCTTCTGCTTAACATTAATTCAGTTTCTATTGTCTCCCTGCTTATCTCTCTTTGACATTTCGTGCTTTTTTATTAAGTGTTACAATGCCCCTGATATTAAAGTTGTGCATATTGAGTTTTATTGTACTTTTTAAATGTATTTGTTGAAAGCAATATTTAACCTACATGAAATTTTTTAACTAATAATAACTGGAGGGATAAAATAACAAAATAATTCCGTTTTTACTTAAGCATGCAATAACAGTGGACTTCTGCATTCAGAAAATATAGTGAGATTTAAAAAATATTCTTGAATTATAAGGATTATAATACAGCTGTAGTATATTGCTAATATAGTTTCTAATCAGTACTAAATATCATATCAACAATAATCTATAAGTGACTACAGACAAAATTCATATTTACACCCTTTGACTTGTAATGCTAAATCATGTGGATGAGACTAGACTGTCTAAAAATATAAGCTAAAATATGTCTACCTTTAATATGAAAAAGAATATATCAAAACTGTTCCTTTACATTCAGAATTAATAATGTTGTGTTTTGTAGTTCAAAACTTGCCAATATGCGATAGACTTATAAATAAACAGATGTCGGTTTACCTCCTAGACAGCAGTTTCCTCGACACACATTTCGATGGCTATTTCTTTTCCATTATCTTCAGGTCTGTGCTAGAAGACGATGGCAGTGAACACCATTGAAATGTCGCGAATACAATTGTTTACTCGTGTCAGCCACCAAAATATTGTGGATCAAGAAAAGTGTTGCCTGGGTGGTAAACAAAGAAGCAATTATTCAACGAATTCACTCGCAAAGCCTTTGTTCACTGAAATTCTTCAGATTTTTTATCTGCCATAATTTTATTATTTCTCTAGGTAAGTCCAGAATTATTTTACTAGATAATCTTCTACTTGAGCTGCAATTTTTCAATGAAACAACTTTAATAACTTCTGGTTCTTGTAGTTTATACAGACTTGTTGTTGTAATGACTTTGAATTAAGGAATTATTTAGTTCTGCACACTATATCTAAAACAAATTAAAGAAAATATTTGCATTTGTATTTATATCAAGAAAATATACCTCTCTTGGGTTTTCTAACACACAATCATTTGTGTATTATAATACAGATTTGACATAACATAAAATTTGGTACTAATACTTATTCTGGAGCCATATATGTATCTGTCATTTATATTTAATTATCATGACTAGTTGGGAACATTTTTCATAAGCGAATAAGAAAGATAGCCAATAAGGTCAAAAAAAGGGGTAACCACACGTTTCTGGGATCCTTGTCCCTTTCGTCAGGTGCTAAGACGAGCCTAGAGCAACACAACTGCACTGGTCAGTTGACAACACTCAAAAGCGACGAAAACGCAACAACAATTGTAGATTCTAATAAAAGAAAAATTACATTCTCTAGGCTCTTCTTAGCACCTGACAAAAGGGACAAGGATCTCAGAAACGTTTTGTGATATTACCTTTTTTGTCTATTGTCTATTGACTATCTTTCTTATTGATTATTTCTATCAGACATAAAATTTTGCATATTTCATAAGTATTGATTCTAATTTGATAAATTATAATTTATATGAATCATTCAACAGAACTTATGACTTTCTATGTTCAAATATTTACTAGCATTTAGTATTGTTGCATGTATTTAAATTAAAGGTTAGAACTCTTCTTTATTTCTCAATATTGTACTAAATTTTCTGTATTCAGGAAGTAATTTTCTTTTAACATTTTGCTCTGCTATAAAAATGTCAAACCAATTTTTACTTCAAGAAACTACTACCTATTTAAATGTTTAATGGTTCATAGAAATGTTTATTAGAGTTCGTACACTGATCAGTTAGGGAGAATAAATGATTAAATGTTTTTCTCATCATACACACGTTAGTAATTTCTTTTTTATATTGATAATTTTACTAATAATTAAAATGGCAATTAAATAAAGATTAAATATCTTGAATAAAGTATTCTCAGGCTTCTAATCGAGTAAATAATTGTATTTGCGACGTTTCGATGATGTTCGCTGCCATCAACTTCTAGCAATCTCTATGTAATCACCCACTCCATCAATGAGTTTATGGAATAGACCACTATCAGTTATATTTAATTATTTATATATATTTCCATATTTGTATGTAATTAAATAACTAAATAATTGTGTTATATTTAATTTTTAACAGCACGTATGATCTTGATACTCTGGGGTTTATATTCAGCAATTAACTATAAATTATTACAGTGTAAATTTTATGATCAATTACTTATATATTTAAAATATATAAAAATATTTATTTTGATACATTTTATTTACAATAATGATTATGGTAATATATAATGATTTGTTTTAGGATAAGGTATTAACAATGTGCACTTCTTCACCTAAAACAATTTAACTGGCGCTTGGTCACAAACTGGTGATATAAATACCTGCATATAGTTACAAACAAAATGAGCTCCACAATATACTGCATCTGTATAAAAGTTATTTGTTTCATAAAGCTCCAACCAGAATTATACAATTGAATGGATACTTTGACTACAAATTATTCTGGATGAAGCAATGTTTATTTTTAAATAATAGTTTAATGGGTGAATTGAATTACAAATAAACTTTAGCTTTACTAGATATCTAGAAAATGTAAAATGTGAATCCTGAAGTTAATGGTCTCCAATTTGCCATATATAATGATCAGATGCTAAAACTTACATAGATATACCAAATGCCAGTTAACCAGGATTTCTGTTTACAGTTAAATCTTCACTATGGCTATTTTGTGACCGAATAAATCATTCTTTAAGATATATTGCAGTCAGTATTTTGATTTATTAGTACATAGAAAATAAATTATTTTAATTTAAATAATAACACATTTTGTCGTATAAAGCAGAGAATAATGCTGTTGATTTTGAAACTTTAACGGTATTTTGGATATTTTTTTCTCTCATAAGTTGCTTCTGACAATCATTTCCAATTTAAAGGTGTTTCTTATGGTGGATCAAATTGTGTTGGTTAAAGGATAGGTCAACTATACGTGTTGTCTGACGACAGGGGTTAGGAAACAATTAAACTCTCAATGAGATCAGTCATGACAATTTATACTCAAGTTTTCGATGGTTAACTTATCAAATTTGTTTTGAGTATTTAGCAATTATGACATTACTTTCAAAGTATTTTAATGAAAAGTGTATTTCCTTCAAATATTGAAATAGTTGCAAACAGTATTGTTTTAAGACATTTTAAATAATAAAAAATTATATTAAGCAGCACAATAAATATTTTAACCATGCAATGTAACCAAGTGTACATAAATTATTAAACAAATGAAAATTTGAAATGTAAATGTGAGAACTAATGTATAGGCACACCAGGAGGCAATAAATATTTTAATGGGCCCACAATAGTATTTTTAAGAAACTTACTACAATGTGTCGTGATTTATGATGAAAACCTGTCAACAAAAAATAAAAAAATGTTATATGCGATGAGTTTCTTTCTGTGGGAGAGACAAGTAAATATTCATAGAAATGGTAGACATTAATTAAAACTGATTTATAAAAATTTTACCAGCACTGAAATTATTTTCATTAATAACATATATTCAGTATGATAGTATAGTGAATTTAATATTAAGAAAGTATGTTTTATTGGTAAGGAGCATTTATAAATACTGCAAAGCTGCTGTTTTGGTGAAGAGACATTTCTACGAATGGCACAGCTCTCATTTATCAGGCAGAATATATTGTGGTACCTGCCATTGAATCATTGTAGCTGTTAATATAAATTTATACTTGTCAGAAAATTATAATACATTCATATTTAGAATATTATGTTTCAGTGGGCTGAAGAGGACTATGCAATATGAACTCCAGATTTATTTCGGGAAAAGTTTATCCAGCTTAAAAATGTTGGCGGTGACATTGAAAGCAATTAAAAACTGATCATGAATATTCACGCTCCCCCGAAAAATGCCGTCAACCCAAAGATCCTCCTTGAGTAACATGAACATGTGCTGCGGTTCAACGAGAATATGGACCGGATCTTGACAAACCCTGTAAATTGTGGGCAAGACGATTGTATGGCGGTTGACCACACTAATTGGAAGCTCGTGTTGGTTTTACCAATAATGCGACACGTGTACGCGACTGTGCAAAGTCTAGCTCTATTTGAATTCACGCAAAACGGCACATAAGCAACTCAAATACCGCTATCATTGCCCACACCACAGCTATTTATACTGTAATATTCGTATAAATATAAAATGTACATTTTTATTGCTGTTGTACGCTGTACAAATAGCAGATTATACATGCATGATGTCACATTTATCTTGTGTACCTTAAATGCATTGAAGTTATATGCAAGTGGCGCCTTCACTTTTCGAAATAGCTTAACCATGAGCACTGAATTTATCTCCTTAAGAAGAGTTCAAAAATGTATCTGAAATAACTCCACGAAATATGATAACATCAGGATATTTTAATTATGAAATTGCCCGCGTTAAACCTAAGCTGAGTACCTAGTACGTACATCTCAATATGTAAACAAACCAACGCCGCAACTGAAGTGAACCAATTCATTCTTTAATTCAATTCTTTCAAAGTTGAGAGTCAAAACATTATGACCACTGCCCACCCCGCGAGCTTGAATGGCGCGCGCGGTGACGTTGCGAAGAATCATTCTAGCGACGATACTTGCCCCAAAATGGGGAAATCCACCGACATAAATAACGCTGACAGAAAATACTGTTTTTGCCCATAATTCAAGGGAATTGGATGACCTGTGCGTAGACATCTGGTGCAAGTTACCTCAGGAAACCTACCAAGGACTTGTTGAATCCATGCCACACCGAATCGCTGCTGTATTGCGTTCCAAAAGTTGACCAACAAGCTATTAAGTTGGTTGTCCTAACATTAGGCTCATCAATGTAAGTTGAATACGATCTACAGCGACCACGTCTGGATAATGTTACGCATTCCCGCCATCGATTCTTTCCCATCTCCATTCCAGTCATTGTTCGGTAAATCAAACGCAATTAGATGTGTTCTTAGGAGCACATGTCAATTTAGAACTTCGTTCATCTGGGAATGTCGTAAAATGATCTTTTTCCGTGAAATGTTTAATTTTAATACCGGTGTTCTCGTGACTACATCGACGGCTAGAATCTTGCGGCTAAAGTGGATGTCATCCCGATAATCAAACTTTACTATGATTGGAAAATTGTGTTTCGCGGGTCGCTAAGTTGATCGATTACAGTCCGGACGTCATTAAAGTTTAATATCAGACCCCATAGGCTTCGGGGGTATGAAGGTGAATTGGAAAAGTTTGTCTAAATTATTGTCGAATTAATAATCTTGGGAGTCACTGAGTTGGAAAGAGACATTCCTTGCCGGTTACGCGGAAGTTCAGCAGCCATCTGCATGTTTGAGGGGATGAGTGAGACGGGGTGAAAAAATATTTCGAAAATGGCACATATTAGTGCCGAATCCATAGTTTTGGATGTCGCTCATATGAAGTCACACTCCCGATGTTGGTTAAGTCACGTGGTTAGCCGCGTTATGAGATTAAAAAATATTCAAACCGACCGAGATATTAGTCGGAAATTAATTCCTAAACCAATCAACTAGTGAATACGAAATCTACCATTTAAATTCAATTCGTAAAACTAAAATATTGAAAAAAAAATTGCTAAGTATAAATTTTACAACACGCTTCAGCGGTTTATCAAGACGTGATTTTACAGTAAATACATAAGCTATGATAAATGTATGTTTATAGATGATCAAAAGAATTCGAATTTGAGAAACGTAGGGGCGATCCGAAATATGTACAACGCTGTTGAAGTTGGTGTACTTTTTCAAAGTATGCTTAGATATGGTCAAAAGTGGATATTTTGGTGATGTGCAACGATGGTGTTAGCTGTTGTCGCGAATAGCCTGACTGGGATATGTATTGATTTGCAGCTTGGCTGCGACCTGTCGCCGGGAGAAACCCAATAATAAACAGACCTAGGTATGCAAATCCTCGACAGTATAATATCTGCAGATGAAATTCCCCCCGTCGATATCAAATAAACAATGATATTACTTTTCCCCTCTTGTCGAGACAAGCGTCAGATAACGATAATGGTTTACCGTCACGTCGGCTTTTACTGCCCTTAAGACCGTATCAAAATGGCGCATTTTAAAAGAATTGCGAGGACCGCGCTCTTCCTGTATTATTAACGTTCCTTTTAATTATTTGCACGGAAACATATCGAAATATGGCATTTACGTATAGAATAGCCACGATACAGGTTAAAAGGGATTTTGGGAGAGGGGGCAGGGGGCTCATTTAATTTCTAAAATGTGGCAGTGCCAGTACATTTTTGCACAGTTTTTTTAATAAGAAATGGTATCTTTCTCGAATTCGGAGTTACACGCCATTAAAAAAACTTTACTTTATTTTTATTCACTTTTGAGCCAAATGCCAAAAAAAATTCAGTATTACGTCTGAATTCTCGTTTTGCTTATGACAAGTTACTGAACGGATGATTTGCGCCTAAAATCGGACTGATTACCCGATTTTAGGCTGTTTTGTTTAAATAGACACGTAGTTACCCTAATTATTTTTGGCCTTTCCAATTTTCATTCAAAATAAAATAAAGTGTTGTTAAAAAATAATAACTTGCTTGTTCCATATCTAGCAGTTCTTGTTGAATTGCTCATGAAACCAAATTTTTTGTTGCTATTATCAGAAACTGATGTCGGATAACAGTTTTTTTTATACAACGATTAACAAAGAACTGAAATGAATATTTTTCTTCAGTTATTTAAATTATGTAGCCTACGTGTTCTGTTTACGAAATGAAAATAAAAATATATGATCGTGTCAAATTTAATTCACCATACGGTTTTAGTCAAACTTCCTATTCCCGTAGGCTCCGTATATATAAATACCGTAATTTTTTGTTCGCAAAATCTATTTACGCTCAAATTTACGTCTGTGTCTATAGATCTTAAATAGGTATAGAGATTAAGTTTGGATGAATAACTGCTCCGCACCACATTTAACCGTATTTTGTGCAGCTATTTTCTAAGAATTGGTCATTTCCATTTAAACTTAAATTTTTTTCTATTGTGTTACATTACGAAAGTTTCACAATCTTCTCGTTTCCTAATTTGCAAACGAACTATACCTTATATCCACCCTAATCGTCTATCTTAAATATGTAAATCTTTCTCATCCTGTAAGATGCGTCCGGGTGGTCCATTAAAATATTGTAATATGTCCTAGACTACCTGGTCGTTACGTAGAGAGTAATTTTTTTTCTATAATTAAAACATATCTAAGATAGAAATTTTGGGTGCCTTTCAACTTGCAGTGCGGTTTGCTACAAAAAAAGTATTTTAGTCCCGAGTTTTCTTCAAAACTATCACATGTAAAGTGAGGGTAATTATGTCACTTAAGATTATAGTTCCGTTAGAAAAGTTCTTTTGAAACCCCAGTAAACAATTATTACGTTCTACTCATATTTTCTTTAATGCAAACCCAACTGGACAAACATGATGGCCGGGTTTACTGTAGCGGTATGAAGAATAACCTGGCAATACAATACAACGTGATAAAATTCCGTAACTCTGATAATGATATTTGGGGCAAGTTTTAGAAAATCTTAATTCTGTTCTGTAAAATAGTATCAATTTTTTCTGATGAATTCTTTCTTATCTCATCCTATGATTAATATTATGTTAATTTTGATTAGAGTGTTCGATAACGAAATATGTGTTAAAATAATAATATTTTTAATAAAGAAAGGCATAATTTAATTAATAAAATGATTTGGTCATTAATTATTCATCAATTTTCGTTCATTCTAAAGTTCAGTTGGTAGCAGAAGTATTAATTGTTGTTATGTTGGCAATAGAACGAAGCATTATTTTGTTTTGTTTTGTTTCCTGGAGCAACGTGGATATAATGTGGTTGTCAGAAGCCGATTTGAAATGAATCATTTGAACAAAGGAACTGTGAATGAGACAGGAACTTTGTCTCCGTTGGTGTTTGTACCTGTTGTTGTGGGCTCGGTTTTGTTATGGGGATTAAGAAGATGCTGGACCAACACCACGCCAACAAACTCCAATGCTGTCAGTCGCAGAAGGAAACTCACAAGAGATCCAGCAGCTGGAAGACGTCCTCCTCCTCTTCCACTCGTGATTCAGGATAGAACACCAATAAAAGCGTTTCCCAGATCGGATCGAGCCGATACAACCCCGAAAAAGGTAAGAATGAATAAATGTCACGGGGTAACACTAGTAGAAAAAATTAAATAGCTTGTAATTATTTAATTTTTTAATGTGGAATTCAAGAGAAATAAGTGCGTTACTGTTATTCGGACTGTCAGATTCATAGATATTTTTTGTATTTGTTTTGAACATTTGTTCCAGAAAGGGCGGGAAACATGTGTTTAAAGTATAGTAATTATGGTTTCATGGCAGTCCGAAAATTATTTATACGTAGTTATTTACGATGCTTGGAACTTTTTGAAAGCTGTCTTGTGTTAGGAGCGGCATTGAAAAGTTTACAATATGTTGTGACGTTACGTTCACATTTGTTAAGTTGGCAATCCTTACAACTTATAGAACGAAGTGATAATTATAGCCATGAATATGGCGTTTAACTAATTTATATTTATAAACTGTCACGATAACGCGAGTTTATTTCTTGCATCATTTTGGATTATTAATCTAAAAGTGGCTTGCACCCGGAGTGTTGGCACTACTGTAGCACAATTCGTAAGATTTGTCAATAAATCGGCCATGCCAAGTGCATGACGTCTTCTGAAATTAGGGGTTGTATCGCAGGATTGATCTGATTGTATTTTACAATTTAACATCGTATATAGAAATTCATCTGCGTTTAAAGTTGGCGGTAATTAATTAAAAATACAGGAAGCTCAGGTTTGATGAGGCCGTATATAACGGTACCAATTTTCCAATTTCAGAAGGGGTGTAAATCGGACGATTTGGTAGTAATGCCCAGTGGCCGCCGAAATTTAGGCAGAACAAGTTCAGGAAGACCCCCTCCACTTGCGTTGGGGCTTCCGTCGCCTGATGAAAATCATAGATCCAAGTAAGTTCTTCTCATTGTTTACCACCAATTGTTGCGAAAATTATGTGGCAGTATCAGTGCCATTGAACTGCTTATAAGTATTTTGTTTTTATTACATTTTATAGGTTTGTGTGCGATTACTCTCATCTATTAGTAGCTTATGTGAATAGATGTTATATACAACCTGCACAAATTTATCTCCATACAGTCAAAAATTTTGAAACCTGGTTGTTTGAAAAATATTCGGCTCATGCACATTTAAGGCTAAGACTTGTTCACAGTTTACTTATGAAATAATTAAGAACTTGAAAAATTATTTTGATTACTTATTACTCAAACAGTTATATTAGTTATATTTGCTTTTATGAGATATATATATATATATATATATATATATATATATATAAACATATATATATATATATATATATAAACATATATATATATATATATATATATATATATATATATATATATAAACATATATATATATATATATATATATATATATAAACATATATATATATATATACACACAACACAAATTAGCATAATTTGTACATCAGAATTAGGTTTCATGATTTTTAATAATAAGATAAATTAGCAAAATATACACAAAAGAATGTTGACATAAATACCACACAACATTTCTGGAATCCTTGTGTGGTATCATCACTTCGTATATCACTTCTTTTGTCTGTATTTGGCTATTTTATGTTATTTATTTTCAAAACAGATGTGTTACATTATCATTTTACGATTATTCAGTTGAACTTTTATAAAAAAAATGCACCCGCAATATAAATTTTGGTTTCTTACTTTACTATTTAGTTATAAAGTCTCCTTTTATGTGTGTGTGTGTGTGTATTTATTTATTTATTTATGTATGTATATATATGTATATATAAAATAACAAAAGTTGTACATCATTTTTAAATTAAATTCCATGTCAATAATTTGTATTTTTGAACTGGAGACTTCCACATAATTGTTCATTTTTATTACAATTTTTTGTTAGTTTGACAAATCATTGACTGGGGTGATTTTATCTCCCATTTGAGAATTTAAATGATCATAATGCATACTAGAGCTTTTTCAAAATTTTATTGTTAGCATCCTTTGTTTACATGGGATTTATGTTTTGTAAGTTTGATTGGAAACCTTTTAATCATGCCTTGTTGTAGGTCTCCTGGTCAACCAATAGATGGTACAACTTCAAGAGTTTTATCACCTAAGCACATTCCTGTTCCGAATGTTCCACAAGATGGAAATATTATGTTTGAAGTGATTATGTTTGTTTTTACGGGGACTACATCTTTTCTACAATTTCTTCACTTGTATCGTACTGTGTGGTGGTTGCCACAGTCCTATACTAGATATACTATGGTATGTCATGTTCTTACTTTTATTAATCATGTATAACATTTTAATAGCATGTTTTAGTTATTTTACAAGTTTTAAGTTTTCATTCTAAAATACAATTTTTGCATAAATTCTATATAGCAGCTGTATGATTAATTACTGTATCCCATTAATTTATGTTTACAATGTCACGTCATGAATGGTTTGAGCTGCACACAGTGGGTTACTGATACCATAAAAAAAGTTATTTGGCAATTGTACTTCCCGAATGAAGACTGGCATTGCCGAGGAAGCTGTGATTGCACAGAATGGTATAGAGATACAGAGTACAATTTGATGGGGCTTGGTAGAAGACAGGGTGTGACGTCACTAGGAGCTCCTCAAAGCTACTTAAGCCCTTATTTTTACTTTCCTTTGTCTGTATATTATCAACAATTTAATTTCAGGATTTAAATTTCTATCTATATTTATATAAGACCTTTTCCTAATCTGTATATATAATTTTTTCTGTAATTTGTTAGGACTAAATAGGACATGATGACAGAATCATTTTCAGCCCAAAATAGAGTTCATCGAATGGTGTATGTTGTTGAGAAAGTTGCTGCTTTGTAGCAGTAGTGCCCACTTTTATATAATTGGAAATTATTTATAAATTTTAATGTATTGGAAATTATTAATGCTCAAATAGATCAATATGAGTTATCAAAACATTAACTAATTGCTGTTATAAATGACTCCAGTAGCAATGTCCTCCTGTGGAATCAATTAGAAAAGCTTAATCTTCTGTGAACAGTTTTTATTTTATTTTGAAGTTTCATATCCTATTATATGAAGAACTAACAAGTGACTGTGAAGTCTTCAGTAAATTGCGAACTCTATGCTAACATGCAAAGGTAAATTTTGATGAATCCACATTTAAATCAAATAATTCACTCTTCTTTTCTTTTCAGAATTTTGTAATCAGAAATACTGGTGCATGAAGTTCACAAGAAATTTCACACACTGACCAATAGTGGGTAATTATTCATCTTGAACAAATTTTGGGTGTTCAATTGATGTTCTGTCTTCATGAATAAAATTAGGTCTTCCAGTGGTGGGCGATATTTTGAGCATATAAATGGCTGATCACAGATTAGAATGTTTTCTTGAATCAATGAATTGAAATGAATTTTATTCATTCATTGAAGTAGAACTTATGCTTAAATTCCTTTGTACTTAATTATATTACATTTAAAACAATTTAAACAAAATATATTACTTGTGTGATATGTGGACATGATATGCTAGCACCCTCGTGTGCGTGCTACAAAGATTGAAAAGTCCCCTGCCTCACTATAACCATTATAATGTGCAGATTTCTGCCTTGTATTTTTTGGTTTATTATTCTATTGTTCTCTTGAATGATCGTTATTAATAATTGTAATTTTCTATGTTATGAATTGTTTCCACATTTTTATGCCCTTTTTTTTAACTTGTCTTTATAAAAATGAAAAAATATTTTGACTAAAATATGTTTTCCTGAGTTTACTGAGGTTCCTTTGAAGTTGGCTAATCATTTTTACTTTGGCATATTTGTGTTTCTACTGAGCTTTTTTTTTGCATTGGTTTCCATTAATTCATGGCACTATGGAATTTGTTCTTACCTTGAATATAGTTTTAATTTCAAATAAACTACAGAGGTGACTGATTTTGAGACATTTTACCATGCGTTGTTCTTCTCTTTAGTTTTGATATTCGTCAAACGGACACACTTATATAAGTATTTAAAAATAGTATTAAAATAAAATTTAACAATAATGTTAAATAATGTTAGAACCATGGTAATTTAGACTATGAATTGAGTTGAGACATAACCTTATCTTTTTTTTAAAAAAAAAATGGTCCACTAAATTTTGGTGAGAAATTTACTTAATTTATTGTGACAACTAATTTTTTTTTTTAAAACAAGCTCAGGATTTTCCACTGATTGTCGATCACTCACTTATCTCACTTCTACTGCTTCTTATAAACTTCAACATTTTTACTATCTTACTTATATAATTTCTTTTGCTTCAGTTGAGTTCTTTACCCACTTGTGATATCTTCAATTTTTTACTTCTCAAAGACAGACAATTTTATAATGAGTGTGTTTAAATTAAATGGTGCAATTTTTTTGAATATTTGTTCAGATTGGTATTAGTTTTTTATTGTAAATTTCATTAATCATGAAGAAATAATTTCCAAGTGTGGAGGCTGCCAAGATTTATGCAAGATGAACTATATTTTTTTAGAAACACAGGATTTGAACATAGGTTTTATGTCATGTTTTAAATACTTATATAAATTAAATAATAGTATTTTGGATATGTCTTTATGTTTAATGTGTATCATGTAATGTTCTTGTTATTATTTACAAAAAGTGTAATCACTTGTTGTGGTTTATTTTTGTTGAAGTCATAAACTAGACTTGTTAGGCACACATCCATTTGCTAAATTAGAGATGTAACTTTTGAAGTTGTTATGCGTTGACGACTTTAGTTCACAAGTGCTTTCGAACTTAAAAGCTGCTGCTAAGTGGCTTATTGGCAAGCTAGATACTTGCTGGTTTTGAATTTTATGCTTATTAAATCATACCAGTGCATATTTACATATTCACTATCCATGTTTTGTTTAATCACTATAACTTACTTAACAAAAATAGTGTTTCAAGATACAAATAGCTAGGGTTTGTGGCAGTGAAATTGAAATTAGTTTTGTATTTACTATCTTATTAGTGTTATAATAACCAGGTATTTTAAACTGAAGAAAATAAGTAATGTATTTAATATTTTGTGGGGCTATTTTGTAAATATCTATACATCTGAGATTTGCATTAGTTAGCAGTTATCAATAATTTTGTCTTAAGTAGAATTACTGACTTTGGTTTGCTGTTATATTTAATGGGAGTTCTGAAACTATCTATGTATGTCTTGTAGCCTATTTCTATTGTTTTATTATTGAAATGAATTATTAATTTGCACTATGGCTTCAGTTATGTTTGATCTAAGTAATTTTATGTGTGGCTTATTAAACTTATAATTTTCTAATACCTATAGTTAACTTCACAGGTGATATGTAATATCTTCATCAGCCAATATGAATAATTTTCTTTATAAAATATATTTAGCCTCTTTTTTAATAGTCCTTATATAACTTTGCACATATGTACCAATAACACAAATTTATATACAATTAAAACGTTGAGGAGCTTTCAGCTCACAGTGTATCATTTGCAAAATGCACAAAAACAACTTTCATTAACGGGCATACATATTTGCTAGAATACAATTTTTTTTCTTCTACACATCTTTCTATCCAACATTTGTAAAAGAAAAAATAGAATTTCTAGCAAATATGTATGCCTGTAATTAAAGTTGTTTTTGTACATTTTGCAGTTGATGGCATGTGTGCTGAAAGCTCCTTAATGTTTTAATTGTATATAAATGTTTATTATTGGCACATATGTTCAAAGTTACATGAGGACCATTAAATATTAACTAAACCACTTTTATCAGTTGTGAAACAAAGTCTTTTAAGTACATTATATTAACACTAAACCTACCGACAGTTCTTGTATGCTTATTCCTACCCCACACTGTCAAATTGACTAGTGGTTGAAAGAGTTACCCATTTTATTATTCAGTGCAGAAAATGGTTTATTTATTGCTACATGAATATGAATTTTCATGAAATTTTGTCCAAATTTATTTTTATATAATTTTAATTATAAGAAAAGGTGGGTCCCAAATTTTTATTCCACAAATATGAGAATTCCAAATTTTTTGACACTCATGTGCTGCGGGCATATAGCAAAGCAATAAATGCATCTAGTTTTGTATCATTTAGCTTCCACTTAGTCCCAACACACGAAATGCTTCTTGTGTGCATTTTATATGATGATGCATTATACAGTGATCAATGATAAGTGAGAATTCTGTCTTTATTTGTCCTTTCATTATATGTTGTTTAGCATATCCTGTTTGGCCTCACATATCCCTAAAAATATACACTAGTGTCCTGCCAGATTTGGGACTTCCATCTATTTCTTCCTAAACTGCAGTTTTAATGCTCTTTTCTGCCTTGGACAATGATTTATAATTCTCCTCTTCATCTGTTTCCATGTTGTTTTCAGTTCCAGAAATTTATTGTACATCACATACTGAAGACTCTGTCTGTTATTTTTTCTAAGTACTTTGTAATTTTGAAACACCTTGACATATTTAGGGCAAATATCCCCCACAGAATATAACACTGTGTAAGAAATAAAAAAAATTGCATCCAAGTTTTGATACTTAACTTTATCTCTTTTAAATGAGCAATTGTAACAAAATTGCATAAGAAACACTTTAGAACTGCTGTACTTGAGATTGTACCAACCGTTTTTTTGTACAGATTATATAAGTTTAAAGTAGTAAATAAAATATTTTCTCCACTGGTCAGATTAACCAACTGTGGTAGGTAGGACACAATAAATTTTTCTTGGAAATGAGGAAGTAAATACTGAAGAATATATTGTATGTGTATTTTAAGAAAAGTTATAAAACTTGATTGTGGTATTATAACATTAAAATATGTGTAAATTGTACAAAAATTTGAGAATGGTCAATTTGACCGATACTGGTAGGTTTAGTTTTAATAACTTTCTTCCAGCACACATACAGATTAAAGTTCTTTGATCTACAGTTTTATACTTTCCTTTTGAATCTTTATATTGTGTGATCTGTAACTTATCAATATTCATTCATTTATTTTCTTTTTTGTTACAAATAATACAAACACCGATTACTGTTATTTTCATAGTTAGTATCATTCATTTTATTTACAGAACATTTTCTCTATAATTATTGATATTAGTAAGATTTACATTTACAATTTACATATCAATATTACAAACATACCAATGTTGACATGTGGAATGCTATTTCTTAATTACTATGGGTAAATAAAATTTTTTCAGAATTTCTATCTCATTGATCCTTACTTGGTGGGTTTCATCACAACAATTTTGGGTCGCCGCCTTGTTTACTGCACATTCTCTAGAATTGTTAAAAGCTGGTCCCCTCCAACAGTATGGCCTATTTTGCAACAACTTGTGAGGTGAATATAATTTCATAGTGGATTTGCTTTTGTCCAGAACTTCACTTAACTTTCCCAAGTTACTAACAATACCAAAAGTTGATTAGTAAAGTTTGTGTTCTGTGTTTCTGGCTTAAACTTTAATTATGTAAACATTTAATTGAGTGTTAAAATGAGAGACTTTTTGATGTAGGAATATGCTTTGGATACAATGTTAGTCCCATTTCAAAGTAGTGATATCAATGGTTTCTGAATGTGTAGAGATCAGAATAAAATTTTTACACTTAAAGTTTATTGCCAGTTCTGTAAATTTAGTGATAGTATAGTTAAAAGTTTTACATTCTCTAAGATGCAGAAATTTAGGTGAATTTGTAAATGAACTCAGAAATAAAACATATTACCATAAAACAGTACACTTTGGAAAAGGATTGTTTCAAATGGTAAATGTTACAAATATAATTGTATAATAATATATATTTTTGGTTGTATTATTGGGAAATAGATAGTATTACAGATTACTGGAAGTTTTGGGAATGTTTGATTGGTCCTTTTTTGTGTGTTTATAGGTTAATACTGTTAACTGTGGTTATGGCTGCCTTAGTTTGGTGTGCCTATCATATTTTGCAAAACCACCCTATTGTAAATATATTCTACTTGTGTTATCCGTAAGTATCAATATTTGGTTATATTGAATTATTGACAACAATTAAAGTCAAAACTAATTTTGCATTCTCTTAATTTGCTTTTGATTTTAATTGGCAATTTATCTATTAACTTTCTTTTTTAATTTGAGTCAAATCTCGTGTTAAAATAAAATTGAAGCAAAATTGCAATGATAATAACTGTGTAAAATGTACATATTTTATGCTGGCAAATTTGAATGTTTAAACCATTTTGATAGTTTGCATTATTTGTTACTTTATATTGTTACAGAAAAGAAAAGAAACAAGAATGTAAAAATATGTTTAGAGTCTAAAATGTCCATAAAGATCAAAAAATTTTATTTTCCAGAATTTCTGTTTATTTTATATTATTTGGATTGAGTATCAGCCCCTTTTTTGATGTTACATCATTCCCCTCTACACTAAAGGAAGATTGTAAAGGAAGATCATATATAGGTAAGTAACTAAATAAGCTTGAAATGATACCTTCACACCAAATTTCCAATAACTAAAATCTAATGGGTTACAGTACAATACTTATAATAGGTAGGCATCTTTTGAACCAACTTGACAATTTCTTTACAATTACTCTTGCAATGTTTTGGGCCAATTAGATAAATATACATACTTTATGTTTTAAATATTTGCATTGATATGTTAATGAATTACATAAAGGCTGAAATTTTTTTCAGGTAACCCATTGCACAATTGCTCCATGTCTCCGCATGCAATTAGAGAAGAAGTGGAAACACTTAAGACTGATTTTAACAATCGTATGAAACAAGTCCTCTTTAGTTCTGTACTGAATGCATATTATGCTGGATTTGTTCCTTGCTGTTTTGCTCAGGTTATTATTCCTTGTTTTTATATGGTTAATTGAAAACCTTTATTTTAAATTTAATGGCATATAACATCCATCAGATGTTTATATTTGGCCATAATTGTTTTGCAATATGCTTCTGCTATGAAATGACCCTGTCTCATCTTAGATTGCTAAATTTATAATTGTATTATTCTTTTGTTATATATATATATATATATATATATATATATATATATATATATATATATATATATAATTCCATGTAATGTTGAACTTATTATTTTACTTTTTTAATCTCTACAATATATTTGTACAAAATCCCATTTATCAAATAGACCACTTTTCTTAACACACAGGTGATTTTTTTTTTTCCAGAGTTACCTTTATTATGATGTGTACTGGGCAACTCAACATCTAGCATTTGTGTGGATTGGATGCTTTACTATGTACATAGTACATTGCTATCCCATGAAGTAAGTATGCTGACATTTACTAATTATATACTATAACTCTTAAGTATTTGGATGTAGAGAAAATTTTGGCTGGCCTGAATGATTTTGAAACTTGTTTTCAAGACATTGACAGAGTTGTTCGTCTACTGTTAGGAAATATGAATTTGTGCTATATTAAACAGACTTCATTGATATATACAAAACATATTTATACTAATTGAAATGTAATTTAGTAGAGCCTTCAAATTTTATACAGGTTTTACTTAATTTGTAACAATATTTTATGTTGTAGGTACTGTGATGTATTGCATCGAGCAGCTTTGCATTTAGGACGTTGGGCAAGAATTGAAGGGAGAACTTCTCACATTCCTACACATTTGTAAGTGATTTTATATATATATCTATTATGTATCGGACCTGCCGAATATTTTCAGTCTTTCCTCCTCCTTCCTTTCCTCTTTACAACTTGAACATATGCTTCATTTGAGTGTATTACTACACCTAAAGCAAATGCTTTCTTCAGAGCAGATTCCCAAATGTGAACTTCGTCACTTAATAATAATTAAAACCTTTAACATTTGTGTGAATTTATATATATATATAATATTATTATTAAGGATATGACATTGTCAAAAATAATTGTGATATTGGTATGGAAAGGAAAGAGAGAGGGGTGTAACACTCCTTCCTTAAGAGCCTCCGAAAATTTGAAGAACAACCTTCAGTTCCTTATGGTGACACTGCATTTAATTTTCAGGTAAGCCACAACCTATATAAGCACCCAGCTGACTTACCTTAAATCAAGAAAATAACAAACCTGTCAACTTTTTCAAGGGCCTTAAAACCTCTTTCTCAAGGTAAAACAGGACTCAAACAACATAGGCTTTCCTGATGTATTGATTTAATGTGAAACAGCACTGGGTTGAACAAAAGAATTATTTGTTTGAAACTGCCAGATAAATCTGTGGTGGCCAGCTATATATACTGATAGCAGGACACAGGAGAAACTTTGTGTTTTAATATACAATTGACCCAGTTGAAAAATCAAGAATTTTTTTTTTAGAACATGATTGCTTCCTGTGCCAACAGTCTGCACTGTGCAGATGTAGAGAAAAAGTTCTGTAATTCTCTCATTTTTCCATAACCTGAAATAAGTATTTTTTTTTTTTTGGTATCAGCAGAGAGCAGTGTTTTCTATTATATTAATCACAATGTTTTTCCCTGGAAGTGTTTGGATAATAGTTCCCAAAAAATCAGATTATAGTTTTTCCATTTAAAATTTTAGGTACGTATGGAAGGGAAACTCTGATTGTGCCTGATATATGCATATTCTTCAAAAACCCTTTAAAAATGGGGAACCATAATTGTTCTGTTGTCTGTACTTTTTTATTATTGTAATACTATATATATTGTCACTTCATCATGGTGAAATCCATTATGATTTTTCTTCTCTCTGTCCGCAATTTTTTAAAGTGTTTTCCTTTCAGTATTTTTTATGTCATTGTATTATCATTTCTCAAACATTTTTTCAGGTGGGCTGAATCCACACTGTGGCACCAAGGTGCTCTTGTTAAACACTGCAAAGAACTCTATAAAGCGGAGGGTATTTCAAATGCTGCAGAGCCTGGTAATCAAACGCATGCCAGATTTTATGTAAGTTGCATTACTCTGGCAAACTTTTTTACAGTATACTATATTTTTAATAAATAATATGATTTAACAATTATCAGTATATTGGTGTCAATAATTTAAACTGGCTACTTTGTATAATATAGGGCCCATTTCCGAGTATCAATGATACATAAGGATGAAAATACAAAAGTTCATTAAATACATTTATTTTTCAATTGAGAAGTATTTTTAACATATCTGAAGAACCTAAATTCTCACCAGTTCTAATTGAACAAATTTATTCATTTATTCATTGTGAGTGATTTTAGGAATAATTACTTATTTCTTATTGGGTTATTTTCTTCCAATGAGACTTATTTATTCATTCAAATTATCTCAGCATGAAAAATAAAGAATCTAAAGTGGAATTATTTGATACTTTTAATGTTTCAACAAATATAATTGATTGGACTTATATGATTACTTTTAGACCAACATTGTTATAAAATATATTTTACCCTAAAAAGTATATCATATTAAGATCCATACAATGAGCATAATATTAGTGGTACAGTTAATTTTCACTTAAACACACTGCTTGCTTGCCCAAATACTCCCAGAAGTATTTTAATTGTACCAGATACAGCTTTCATTCCATATAGAGTAAAATGGGAATTCCTGATGTGACATTACATTAAAAAAAACTGAATGCTAAATTCTATTGACGCAAGTAATTTGTATATTTGTTAGTTTATCAATCAATTCCCGATCTGCCTCTGATCTAACACTGCCCATACTTGTGCTTATACATACATTCTCAACTGGCTATTTTTTAAAAATAAAATGAGTAAATGTTTATACGTTATCTTACAAACATTGGTATCATATTTTTAAATTTTATGTTACAGGGTTTGCAATCTTCAAATAATGTTTTTTTGTCCTCTGTTTGAAAATGCTATTTCAGTCAATGGTTATTAATGTAAGAGATAGTGACAAAATCTTTGTTTGGTAATGTCATTATAGTTTTTCATTGTGTTTTATTTCAAGAATTGGGTATGTTTTAGAGGTATTATATGGTTTATTTTCCAGGCTGTATTCAACAATCCTTCAATGCTCCAGTGTTCACTCCTTGGGCTGCAGGTGTTTCTTGTCTTCATTCAAATATTAATTCTTGTCAGGTGTTCCGAATGGTATCATGTGATATCATTGGCATTGTTATTGTTTGGAAATTATTATACACTTTTTAAACTTTCTCGTGACTACCTTGTTTGTTGGCAAGTTTACAAAGCAGAGCAAATGATTCAAGAAAAAATAGGTTCTTGAAAACGTCTGTGCAATAGGATTGGTGTGTTTATGTAGCACTGTTGTATCTAATGTTAGTCCTGTATGAGATACGTTGTGTAGATGTTGTGGAGTTTTGTGAACCACTGAAAATTAATTTTGACCAAAATTAGATGGGATGGTGTGATTGTGTAGGCAACATGCTTATTTTTAATTGTATTTTGATAATCTTCCGTACCTCTTTGTAACTTTTGAGATCACTTACCCGGTTCCTCTTAAAATTAGTGCAATATTATGCCTTTCTGTTAGTTTGTAGTTGTATGTTTTAAACCCAGGTATTTTATAATTTCAATTTTCGCCAGTTTTAATTGGATGGAAGTAAAAGTGTGTGGTATTTTGTATTGTAAATGTGTTGAAGATATTGAATCCCTTGCGACAATTTTTATATTATATTTGACAGCAGAGAGAAAATTACTTTTATAAATTATATTTTTTTGCAGACTAAATTATAATGCTGCATTTACTCACATTTTTGAATGTGTTTATTGAAATTGAAGGCTGCAATTTGAGAGATAGGTTTTAACATATTGAAAACAATTTATTTTACAGGCATCTACAAACTTATAGTTTAAAATACCATGGTTTTAATGGCATACTCAAAACTTTGTCTTCCTTCCATTTTGAAATTGTCCATATTTGTCCATATGAAATTATGGACTACTTTAAGTAAATAAATTGTTGTTCACCAAAGATGTCAATAGATTGTTTATAGTGCAATCCCCATAACATTGACACTTTCATTATGGTGTTCCTTTAGTGGAATACCTTATGTTTAATAAAAGAGTATGCCAATTATTTCTTTAACATTTTGTTAAAATGACATGTAGATTATATATATAAAATTTGGGTGCGGAACCAATTACAGGAGCACAAATAACTTGAATATAAAATTTTTTAGTTAAAAAAATTGTGTGAATAAATGCAGCATTATGATATGGCCAATAATTAGCAAGCAATTAATTTTTTAAAATTATAATTCAGCAGCTTTAATGTTTCAATATTTATATAACTTTGTTTTTATTGTTATTACTTGTGTGTTCACCATTTATTTCACCAAACTTTGTTGTGTGACTGAGGTGTTCACTTTCATGGTTACTTATTTTGTACTATGGGTGGAAATTTACATATATGCTAAGGTAAAATAGCTGTGTAACATGCTTGAATTTGTTTTTAATTTTTAAATTTTTTCTGTTTTTAAATGATTTGTTGATATATTTGCGAGTGTTTGCATTTTGTTGAGGAGTCGATTAATTTTTTAATTTAATAGAATGGGATGGCCAAAGATTAGTCA
Source organism: Zhengitettix transpicula (assembly GCA_037074705.1). NCBI lineage: Eukaryota > Metazoa > Arthropoda > Insecta > Orthoptera > Tetrigidae > Zhengitettix > Zhengitettix transpicula. The sequence continues at coordinate 50,286,868 of CM073595.1, forward strand.
TTTATACAAATATATTTAACATACATAGTGTCAGGATGATCAATGGTTAAACAGATGATAGCAATTATCAGATAGGTTTTCATTTGAATGTACATTACAGGAACACTGGCTGGTCTATGTGAACACCCAAAGTCTTCCATGCTTGCTGCGGGTCAGCTGCTATTATAATCTTTGACAAAATCTCTTGGCAGTTTTTTGATTAAATTCCGGTGACATTGAAGGCCATCCTAATGTGTTTTTTTAGAAATATATTTATAATTTATTGGAGCATTTGGAATGAAAAGCACCAAAAGTAACACTGAATTTATACACAAAGAATTTAAGAAAAGTTATCTCCCATGTTCATGGAAACATGTAGGGTTTTATGGAAACACGATCTTTTTGGATTAGTTTTGGACTATTCCAGATCTTCCTCAGACAGATCTTTAGTGAATACTATATTTTTTACATGAAACTTTTGGATGCTGTACAAAGCCTATTATGACTTCACATTTTCAAATTTAAATATATCCTAGAAAATGCACAATATTCTCATTAGAAGAAAAAATTGACAATATGCAGTGACTAAATTTTTATCATTGTAGAAAGTACTCTACAGGGCATAATGCTTAATATTTTATCAAAATAATACCATGACAGATATCTTCACCATATTACATATAAAATAATAAGCAGATGCCTCACTTGAAGTAATTATTGGGACATAGGCATAGATTTTTCTTAATTCATTATTAGTGATATATAGCATAATTTGTTTAATAAACTTCCAGTATCTGTCCTATTTTACATCAGTGTACAATTCATTTTCTTTGGAAGGGTCGTATTTTCTATTGAATCGGTAAAAAATAAAGTGGTACTTTTGGATGAAGAAAGCTTTATTTACATTTGTGAATAAAATAAATAATTAAAATTATTGCATGAGAATATGAACAACTACTTATTTATAATTTCACTACTTATTATCTCCACTAATTTCTTGTTGGGTGATTATTTTCAATTGCACATTTTTGTGCCCTATTTTCTGCCTTGCCCTTATTTTATTTTATTATTGACTCAATCCATTTGTTTTATTCTACTTAATGCTGATGGGCACATACGAGATTATAGTTTTGGACCAACAGCTCAGTGGCCGTCATCTTTATTTATTGGTTTGGTCAATGCTTTATTTCTGTTTAAATTCTTCTGGGACAGATTCATATTTTTTTTGCTTCAAATCTTTCGTTCTTAACTGCCATTGAGTCCTTATCAATCTCTCTAATAAATATATTAATATTTGAAATATCATTTTTAACAGTTTTTATTACTTTACAAACACATTTTTACTAAAAAATAATGTATGGTCTTTGTTTGTAGTTTATTCTGTAAAATAACATAAATCCTCTATTCAATTGTTGTTTGGATTTCCAATCTGAATGAAAAATATAGCTTTCTAAGCCAAAGACTTGGTGAACAAGTGCTTGATTCACTTTTGCTGCCATTCAACAAGCTCTGTGATAATTTTATTCTAAATGTCATACTGAGTTAAGGTTTTGTAATATCTCAGTTGAATTAATGTTAGAGAAACTAGTTTATTTGGCATTACAAATAAATGTGAAATAAGTTATTTGTACATAGGTCATTGTAGTTTAAGTATTTTAGTCTACATACCAATATAAAATGATGCATCATATTGATGAATGTTAACGAAACACTTTGTTCATACAAAGTGTACAAATATTCTAACAATACCATCACAACCAATTTGCGGGAGCCAAAATTTTAGACAATCAAATTGATTTGTATATGATTTTGACATCTACAGAAATTGAATGGTATTAAATTAATACCACGATGACCAAACAATTTGTTTACAGTTTCAACTATGTATTATGAACATGTTGATTGTTGAAATTGTTCAATTCTTCTGTCATGTCTTTCAAAAGAAGTACTTATTTTTTATAGTAATAAAAAATTCTGTATATATTTGTGTTTTATTGTGTTGTAACCTTTTCCCTACCTTACCACTGTAATTAAATACATATATTTGTAAGTTGTTTGAATTCATGTTTTTAGTATGGTTTTCTCTTTAAATTAAATACAAATCCCAAAATTGGAAAGCATAACTGTCTTTATTCTTTCTGCAAGTTCAGCTCATAATGTTGAATTGTAGAAACTTTGATTGTATTAAATTATTATTAATTCAATGTGTTATAAATTTGAAAGGTGTAACAAATAAAAATTTGTGTATTCATTATAAAACGCAAGAATTATTTGTAACACAAGATATAGTAGTTCCTCTTTCACTTGATGTCTAAATCTTTCTCTATTCTGTTTAGTTCACCTAAAACTCCAAAGGCAGATAATGGAATACCCCAACAATATTTCTGTAAGAAAACCACCATTGTTGTTAAATTTCAAATTCAAGTTAGTGTCTTTTAATTTACATAGTCCCATGAGGGGTTGCAAGAACAAGTTTCGTGGATTGTTTGAAACAACCAATATATATATATATATATATATATATGTATGTATGTATGTATGTATATTGGAAGTAGCCTTAATACAGCCCTTTACCCATGCACATGAAGTGGTGGAAATGCCCTTGGGAGAAGGTCGCCATGTTTGCACGTGGTGGTTTCTGCGTTTTTCAAACTTGTTACACTTTCGGCTGGACGAAAACGAAAGAAATATTTCGCAAACTGATGCCTATTAGTATGCCGCTAACAATTAATGTTAATGGCTTGTCTGTTATAAGAATCTGTGGACAACTTAACTCAAGTGAAATGTTTTATTATACAAATAGAATTTTGTTCTTGCATTAGAAAACTGCGCTGTTAAATTTATCACATTGCAGTGATAAGAACGTAAGAAAATTAACTTAGGTTGCATGCATTCACATGTCTATTTTGAGGCAAATTATCATAAGAAAATATTAAGAAAAAAACTCAAGTATGAGAAAGCCCTACGTCCAGAGGGATTTAGGGGAATTTATATTCATATATATTAGTATAATTAAGTCTTCAATAATAGTTTTAACTGTAAATTTAGTATTTATTTACATTTCATACGTAACGATATCCGAAACCGATATAATCTAAATTCCTGAGAACCTTACTGTTTTCGCTTTGCACAATAAAACAATCTCATCGATTTCGATGACACTATTTTCGTCTATATATAAAATCGTAAGAAGATTATTAGCAACATTAAACTGCCATCCATGTTGAGATAAAATTGCCGACCTTCGAAATCCTGATTTTGTTCGTTTTTCACAAGGGAATTGTTTGTTTGATGTCGATTAAAAATTTTAGATTTGATAAATCGAACAATACGAAGGTTTTTAAAGCAATATCAAATGTCCAGCCGCCTTCTTGAGACAAAATGACTAATGTTATTGTAACTGCTTAGACAGGGATTAATGTTCGCTTTACTGGAAAAGCGGCTGAAGGGTAAATAACGTTGATGATATCTGGAATTGTCATATGCCATTTGAAAAATTTAAAATTCACAACTAAAATCTTTGTTGTCAAGGGTACGTAAGTAAGGTAGTCGTATATGAATCCGATAAATAGAGTAAATTTTTGGTTATTAATAAAAATCTCATTTTGAGTACATAAAATGCTTTAATTAAGGAAGCGAAAAGTGCAGAGTTGTGTAAACATTGTACGAGAAAAAACAAGTGAAGTTACAAGATTACAAAATTAAGAAAGTTTGATAAACATTGAAAGTGAAAATTCCAACATAAGTAACAATAAGTTGTGCGTTATAGCTTACATGAAAATTGTAATGTATAAATATTACTCGAAAAAGAATATTTAAAAATCATTATAGTTATCATGCTCCCACAATTCACTCAAAAACTAACAAAATGCAAGGGCGATAAAATGAGATAATTTTAGTTTCATTGTTCAAGTGATTAATTTCTGTTATATGGTTAGATAAATAATTTGTGTTATATTATGGCAATAAATGGAAATCGCCGACGAGTGACTAGAATTTAAATTAGTCTCAGATGTGTAGGCCCCTACCACTCCTGCCTTTTCTGGAAAGTCTATGAATGTTCACACTAAGAAAATTTATTGAGGTATAACAACGAAATGGGACTTTGAAGGTAAAACCTGGCCAACATCTTTTACCTTTTTTTTCTCATTTCTATTACTGTTGTTTCACCTAACTTCGGTTTCTGTTTTCTACTCACTTTTGCTATATACTTTTCCCCCCTGTACCACAGCGTAGGACAATCGGTAAATAATTAATGTAATGTAATGAAAAAATTCTTCCTAAAGTTCTAATCCTAAGTAAGATGTATATGTAGAATCATCGATATTGAAGAAGTGTGACGGTGGCAACCAACCTACTATGGGATGGATATTCGTTTGTTATCGCGACGCTTCCCTACTGCCAGAACCTAAATAGAACTTACAAACACGTTCTGTTTTTCTCGTGCTACAGATCTGCATGAACTCATTTAACTGCGGACTGTCTGCTGCAGTTCATAAAATAAATCTGGAAACATACTTGACTCGCGGTTGTTCTTTGAACGAAGGAGAGACATTGCCTTTATTATTGCATTTTCGAATGCCTATCTATTTTAGGATATTCAATTGTAAATTATGGTATCCTTAACTTATAATCACGGTATATTTTGTTTCGTTCTGTTACGCACGTAACCTGCGTAGGCTGTTACTATTGGACTGAGTCGTTTTCGATTCTCCATTGCCAACGGAGAAAATAGAGACCCTCTGACTGGATGTGCCTGCATTGAAAAGCGAAAATTGCCTCTGTAGCTTGGAAATTTGCGGGAGGAGTTCTCTTTGTTTTCTTCTTCATTTACTGTCTGCCTTGAGGCGGCGCGAATCACCAAGTTTTTCCATTCTGCATGTCTCTAAAACGTAGGCGTGCAAAGCAAAACATCAATAATAGAGAATTTATTTATTTAGAAAACCCTATTCCTTTCACTATTTTACCTTTGCCGTAGAGAAACAATATCGAAGACCTATTACCTTTACGTAAGATTTCATCGACAAATGAATTTCAGACATTAAACTGAAATTTAATGACAAACAGAGATATTTAAATTTTAAAAATCGCCAACCAATTTCAGAATTTCATCACAACTACCTTATACGAGCAGTGTGAATCAAAACAACCCAATTTTAAAATGAATTATTGACCTTAAGGTAATTTCTTATGATTCCTGTTATAATTGAAATTTTATCCACTAGATATCTCATGTGATTGAGAACTGAACATATTTTCAGATGATGTTTTATTAATTTCCGTACCCTTTAAGAATTTTTAGAACCACGTGCCTTCTTTCATTATCGAATATCACAGCTCCGCGTAAAAAAAATGGTTGAAATTGGAATGTATCAAATGATAATTTTACGTCTGATCGAAAAGTATTAATAAGAAAGATAGCCAAATACAGACAAAAGAAGTGATAATATAAATACCGCACAACGTTTCTGGAAGCCTTGTTACTTTATTCAGGTTCCAAAAAAATGAAAGAGCCGAGAGAGAGAAGAAAGGAAAAAAAAAACAAGGCTTCCAGAAATGTTGTGTGGTATTTATATTATCACTTATCTTGTCTGTATTTGGCAATCTTTCTTATTAATAATTATGAATGTGTGAAATAAAACATCATGAGGAAGCAACGCTCTGCAGCATGCATCACTATTAATATTTTTTTAAACTAAAAATATTGCTGTTTTGTATAAGTGCAGTGAATTGTTCCTGTACGTGAGCGAAACATTTATTCAGTAATGAAAAACCAATAGGAATGGTTTGGTTTGTGAAGGAGAAACCAGGACTTGACGACCAAAATAGAGATTTCAGAAATTATCAGTTCCTTACGTATTGTAACATTATGAGTGAATTTTGTGCAATCCTGAAAACTAACGTCTTGATAATATGGGAGATAATATGGTGAGAATGGCCAAATATCACTCATGGGTGCTTTGTAATTTAACAAGAGAAATCTTCGAACCTGAAAAAAAAAAGAGCAAATAATAAATTTGAGGTAGTGTAACCACTGCGTAGAAGCCAGGAAAAATCGTGAATACTTGAGATCAGCGTGAAAAGTTATGTTAATAAGCCTCGTTTTTAAATGATTCAACACTGCGTGTTTGTAGATCTGTAGGTGCATTTGGCCGTGGAGAAAGTCACGTAGGCTGACGTCACATCTTTAGCTTTCCCCTTGAGATGCACGACTGAGTTTTTCAGTGTTCCTGTTTGCGTCGTGTGTTCACGAGAAGCAACAGACAATGCTCCGTGCCAAAGAAGCATGGGGACTTTTATTCACAGAAAATGTATATGTTGCTGTAATATTTACATAGGCGTTTTGAGATTTGTCCTTATTCTCTATTTCGCCTTGTTCAGCTCGGTAGTTTCGTCAGGATTTCTCCGATTATTCCTAATTATCTTCAACTGCGGCCACATTAATACTTGAACTTGAGCCTACACTGGGTGTGTTTGGCATCTCCACGGTGTCGTTTCCTCTTTTCTACTCACGAAGAGTCTATTTTGGGGTCGCAATTCAAACCGAGCTGCAATTCAGCAACAGGCACGGAAGCCAAGGCCGTCGGTGCGTTACAGATACACAGCGCACATTTCCAAGACATGTACTCACGTAAGGACAGGATGTAACGAACTCCGGTACAACTTCAGATGCCGGATTACCAAGTGAATAAAAACCGTGGAGTTGAAGTCTGGAAAACTGTTTGTAAAACTGATGAAGTGTTTCTACAAAATTATTTGGATGAAAAAAGTCAATTCAAAGCCAAATTATTTACATCAATTTGCCGACGAAATGTTTAACATTATACGTTATAGCTCCGTAAATACTTATAGCCAACACGAGAAAATAGCTATAATGTTAACATGAAACAATTTGAGCTCTTCAAATTTAATTCTACAAGACCATTGTCCCTTTTGCCGTTTTAATAAATACGCCACTGTATTTTTTTTACATAAAAAAGAATTGCGTTTTAATCTCAAATTATAAACAACGTGATGAAGGAAAACTACAATAAAATTTCTCGTAAATACCTGGGTATATATTTGAGCATTCACATAGGTTGGAATACACAAATCCATGATATCGAGGATATTGCTATGAGAATGTATTATTACACTATTTTATTTGAATGGCATCCTGAAGAGAGAAAAAAAATATTTTGAACTGCTTAAATGCATTTTAATAAATGTAAAAATAGGTGATCCGTGAAGTTAATCGAAAATTCACTTCACCACTCAAGACTGAGGCAAAAGTTTCGCCCTTCAGGAATCAATAAATTCGCTCATAAAACGATTGGTATTCTCCAGAATTTTTCGATCCTGGGCAACCGAGAATAAAATTTTGTTTTTGTTTCCAATTAATTACCATGAGCTTTAATAAATATTTCACAAGAAATGCTTATATTATTAGTAATAAACATTGATTAAAGTAAACGTACCAGTTGATAATATATTATCAAAATTTAATTTGTTATTAATATTTATGTTGTTTAGGAATTATGGCCGGATAATAGAGTAATTTTAGTACAGAATTATTTTTTTGTCAGTAAGGAAATTTTATAATTTATCTATAGTCGCGGCCACAAAATTATTAAAATGAGAAAATACATGGGACTGGCCAAGCGAACCCAGGTCACCACAAATAATATAAAGGACAGTATAATACGAACTTTTTCACCTACCCGAAACTATACTTTTGTACATTATTCTCACAATCCGCTTTTGAATAATAAAACACATTTTCTACTAACGAACCATAACAATATATTTTTAATGAAAATCGTGTTTAGTTTTTTTCGAGTATGTATTATTTTCACAGCCCAGTTTTCTTTAGTATCAATCAATCAATTTATTTATTGCCAAAAAAACTGCAGAAAACGGCAATAAGCAAGCCGCAATGTAATAAAAAAGTACGCATAATACATAATTACATATTTGGGTTACATTGAAAAAAATAATTTAATGAATTTTCAATTAACAATTTTTTAATTGAGATTTTGAACACATTTAATCCTACGGAATGGGCATCGTCGGGCAATCTATCAAACAGATAAATTAAAATCGAATGAAACTATTGTTCAGTATTAATTTAATGTTACATTAGGTGTCACAACGTGACAATTAAATCTGGCGGCATAGCTATGGCTGAGGATATTATCGGAATTATCGAAGTTCATCTTCGTAGTTATCAAGGATTTATAAATAGACTGATTAATCATAGTAAATATATTTAATTAAAGGAATAACGGTCTATATTTGGAACACGCGATTATTCGCATCGGTTTTTTCTTTCGAATAAGGATTTTTCCAACCTTGCTACCATTCCCACATAAGTGTATACCGTAAGATAGTATACTATAAAAAATGGATTGGTATGCAGTAGTATGTCATTGTTTTCCAAACAAAATTTACTTTAAAGTTTGCCCTGATTTGGCTCTTTATAATTGCATAAATTGCCGTTTTGTAATTCTGTTATGTATCATTAGCTGCAGCATTTAGTGAGTTCTGGTAAATTATCAAAATACAAGTGTCAACTGTACTTAAATACAGAATATAAGAATTATTTGATCACAGTTTTTATAATATGATAGTTCGGTTGACACATAAAATGTTATTAGCCAAAGTGTTTTTTTTTATTTTGGTTAGTATTCATGTAAATAATAAACTGTGGGTAACTAAATACATAGTGGAAGAGTCTCTCTGCATGCAACTCACGTTCTCTGCTCATGTTACCTGGCGTCCTTGAGTCTGGGCTTAACTTTTCTGCGCTTACACATTAAACTTACCAACGTATTTGCATAAAAACAACGGTCCATTGTTAACTTACAGGTTTCTAAACGGGGTCGGTATACGGGACCGTGTGCTCTATTACGTTGACTCGCCACTATTTCCTTGCAAATTGTAGTACGTTAAGGAAACGACTCACTAGCAATCACGCGACCGCCATATTGAATCTTCCAACTTAGCGCATTGGTTAGTACGTTTCTGTAGCTTAAATATATTATACGGAAACAAAATGAATAACAAATTTCTTAGTTAATAATTTACACTGTATTAAAGACATTTAAATTGTTTTCGCAATTCTAAGAACAATGCATATTTTTGCATTTCAATGTCAATGATGCAAATATTGGTGACGATATTAATCGTTTGCTACATTGCTATAATGGAAAAGTTTGAGGTGGCAGAATCAGGTAGTAAAATCCAATCAAAGGGCACGTGCTACGAATGAGAGCGTAGAAGAACTTAAGCTGTGATTTTAATGTTAAGGAACATTCCGCACTGGAGTACAACATAAACTTGTTACTACATCGTTTTCTTGCACATTTTTTTTAGAAGCTGGTCTTTGCTTGTCTTAATTGAGGTTAATAGAATAAGCTGAACTTTAAAAAGCGCGTAATTGATTCAGACAGTAACCGTAAACTAATTTACACTTTATAGGTCCACTCGGTTGGGCCAATCTAGCTGCATTCAGTTCTAGTGCTCACGTTGTAAGTGAATGTCCTGCGAGTCACGGGATTCTGAGTTCAGATCCAGGCACAGAAAAGGGTAATGACGAACTTTAGAGTGTAATCTGTTACCTACAATTTTTTTTTATTCTGGTGTGTTGATATCTAGATGCCTCATCAAAAAGCTATTTTTATTGGTTAGAAAGTGACATAGAAACGGACCTCTACACGAAGCACTTGAAGTGAACACTTTGTTCTGATGACCTCTTCATGTGGCATGGAAACATTTTCTTTCCCTGATGAGCAACCATCAAATTATTTTACCATATGACATCACACTGTTGAAATATTCAAGGTAAGCTAGTCTCTTTCATGTGATTGTTAGAGGATGAACGCGGAGCAGAAAAGAATCGCTATAATATTGTGTTTACGTTTTCTTTCCTAGTTAGGTTTTCTAGAGAAAGAACATAGCCTAAAGACGATTCTACTATTATGCTATTACTCCCTACGTTTCTAATAGGTGGAGGATCTTTTTGGGCGATTTAAATTATTGGCCTCCTTAAACATTAAGATGTACGCGATTGACAAAAAAAATTGTATTTTATAATGTATTGTTTTGTTATGTTCAAATTACAAAATTCCTAGTGTTATGTATACATAGATAGTAAATTAAACTGCACATATTTCACTGGGGAAAAAAATGAAAATATAATACCAAAGTTCGAAGATCGAAACATCAGGAAATTAGTTTACATGCTTCACTCTTTTTTGGCATATGGTATAATTTTCTGGGGTAATTCTTTTACGAAAAAGAAAATTTTTATTCTTCGAAAAAGGATTGTTAGACTTGTGTTAAGTTTATCCAAGAACAGAAAGAAGGGGTCCTTTTTATGAATAAAGGGCATTATTACTTTTACATGTCAGCTCATAAATCAATAATTGTATTTCTAATATATAATAGGAATCTATTGACATCCAATTCAGATGTGGACAGTTTTAATACAAGCAAAGAATATCACTTTCACGTAGAAAGGAGTCCATTATTATGTTATTACTATATTTAATAAATTCTTAGAAATTATTAAACAGTTAAAAGATAATAAATTAATTTCAAAAATCTTGCTCAGTCACTACTCTTCGATTAACGAGTTTACAGAATTAAATTTATATGACATAACCATATGTAAAATAATTGATTAATTATAGGGTAGTGTATTATTATAATTTCTGTAGAATTAATGAGTAATTCGACCCCTCTGAAGCCCAGATTCTCGATAGGATGTACAGAATACTACCTAATACAAATAACGCAATACGTTACCTTAGTATAAGTCTGGTACAATATTTAGAACTACTATGAGCATAATAATTGAGCAAGGTGAAGTGATTTCTTTATTAGTTTAAATGAGGTGTATTGTAGTTACGATGGTATACAGTAAGAATATATTTGAATAATGTTAGCTGTAAAATATATTGCTTCTCTCATGCATTTAACTGCCACTATATTGATTCGGTGGAACGAATCACTGCATTTGAAGTGCTTCATCAGCCTGGTCCTAGCCTTTCGGGGGACTATCAGTTAATTGACTAATTGTGCCAGGGACTTCAATTGACCCCGGTCAACGCCAACGTTCTAACTATTCCGCTGTTGCCGTGGCTAGTCGACGACAAAAGGAAACTATACTACAACTGATGGTTTGCTAATCGGAACCACTGCGTAATCACCTTATGTCATAAAAGCTTTGGTAAGAAGGAATGAGTCATGACCACGGGTGACTGAAAATTCCAGCGACCAAGCCCGAACACGTTTAATGTCTTATTACGGATTTTCAATCCATCAATTTGTTACCTAAGTCAAGCACAACTCGACGTCCCCAGATCTAATTCAAGTACCGACGGGAATTATAAGAGGGATGTGAAACGTCGGTAGAGATCGCTGGAATTTGCTCACAGCATGTTTGTTCCAAATGCCAGACCAACCTCAGAAAGTCACATAGAGTTTTTAGAGTAAGTAAAAAATTATATGTGGGCGTCCGTCATGTGTCTGTATCAACAACCACCTTCATATACAACCCTCCCCGCCTCCTATATAAATATTAATATACTACCATACAAGCTGACGCTACCAGAATTATTATTTTAAAAAATACCCATTACTAACAAAATGAAAATATTACACCTAGGAAGATGTTTCTCAGCAATAAATTGGGGGATATCATGTTCTTATCATATGAAACTATAAACAATTGCATGAAAATTGAATCAGATCACGCATTTAAAAATCACCGGGAAACTTCTGGATGGTTTCATTCTAGTTCGAATGTCCAATGGCACAATTCAAAGATATGCTTCGTATTACAATATTAATAATTGGTTGCTGACACATTGAGAAGTATTTTAAATGTTATAATCAAGCAATGAGTGCAAATTAAAAATTAATTCATAGATGAAAGAAGATGGAAAATCTTTTGTTTTGTATTATTTGAAAGTGAAGTTCACTACTTGACGATGACAGTTTTCAAAATCCTGTCTAAAAGTAATATTTTCATTTTGAATACAGATGACATGCATAGGAATTTTTCAATGATGAATGGTGTTTACCTGGATTGCGTATCTTTGGATTGTCCATTACTCATTATATTCGTTCATTCCGTGGCTGTTCAAATATTCGTTTAATAGATTAGAATTTTGACTAAATTTTGGAAGATAATTCTTGTGAAGGAAAGAAAGGTGCAATAGAGAAGCCTTAGTTACGAGGCTACGAGAGGCAGCGGAAGTTTCATATCTCATATTCTGAACAATGGCTTCTATCAGTAGGCCCACGGGAACTAATTACCAACATTGAGCGGTTATGGTGCCGTGCTGACGGGGATAGAATGAAGTGTTCCTGAACGAACATAATGAGTAATGGACAGTCCAAAGCTACGCAAACCAGGTAAAATACCGTCTACACCATTCATCATTGAAAAATTCCTATGCATATCTTCTGTATTGAAATTGAAAATATTACTTGTAGACAGGATTTTGAAAACTGTTCTTGTCAAGTAGTGAAGTTCACTTGCAAATAATACAAAACAAGAGATTTTGCATCTTCTTTGTGAAATTAATTTTTAATTTGTACTCATTTCTTGATGATAACATTTAAAATACTTCTCAATGTGTCAGCAACCAATTATTAATATTGTAATAAGAAGCATATCTTTGAATTGTACCATTGGACATTCCAAATAGAATGAAACCAGCCGGAAGTTTCCCGGTGAATCTGCTCTGTAATATTTTCTCGGGTTTCCAAACCGGGATCAGAATTTGTTACATCAACACCTGAAGAAGATAGCGACGCCCATCCTCGAAACGTTGTGTAACAAATCCCGAGCCTGGTTGGAAATCCGAGAGAATATTTTATAGCTAGAAATATTTGTGAATCGATTTAAACTGACATTTTGTGTAGCAGTAACAAGTAAATCGTGCATCTGTTGATATTTCTCCAATTTATAACGAGATTTCTTTTCTTTTTTAAAAAATACTCGAAAATACATAAATTAAATGGAGGCAAAAATGAATCTAGATTTAGAATAAAATTAAATCTGCGTTCATCGTCAAGGCAAACCATTTTAAGGTATGGACCTAAGCAATTCTAGAAAGACGGCTATTTCCCGTTGATTGCATTCCACTCCAAATTTAACATTCTCTAAGACACCTCCGACAGTCGAAATCCAAGAAATCAATATTCCTATTAACTGAATTTGAAACGTGCATTAAACTGGAAGCGTGAAACCTTATCTAAAGTCATATAGGACGAGAGAGGGGGAATATTTCACACATATTTAGAACTTCCTGTTCACTGACCACAAAACACAGATTATCTTTACGTCACACGAATCATTCTCGTCCTCCTGATACAACTCCCGAGCGAGTGTGTTCCGTGCTCCAGACAGCATGGAGTGAGTCCTTATCCTATCTCGGTTTCCTTCTTCCTGTAAATATACATTGCACTATTTCTCTCTCTTTCTCTACTTCCCTTTCCCCCCTTATCGCTCTCTTCCGCTGTAGGGATAACTTGGATTACTCATGATTTTTAAAAATAAAATAATATTTTTTTGTTACTTTATCTTTGAAGATTTTTGCCGTGGCAATATCGGCTAGATACATTGCGTGACAATGTCACCTTGGCTTGGTTCCACTGTGCAGTGCTGCCAGAATTCTTTTTCGCTCACTACAAGGTTAAAGTAGAACATAACTTGCTGTCTGAAGACAAATATTTTTTTTTCTATTATCGCATAGCAGTCCTCGTATATCGTATTCGACAAATACACGAAGATTCAAAAAAATACTTTAAAACTCTGGAAGCATGAGACACACATCATGTGGTAGCAGAACAGTAAAAGCGTGATGAACATAGCCAACCGCGTGAAAATTATTGATATTAAAGGAGGAGGTTAAATAATTTCCATCTTTTTTTTTTAGAAATATGTATACAGAGATTAGCTTAACCCTCTGGCAATAATTTGCTTTGATAAATATAGAAAAGAAGGGCAATCTGATAGTATGAAGGATGTAAAGCCTCATATTATTATTAAATATAGTTTATGATTTTTATTAAGCACTTAGCAGTCTGGTGCGATCTCCGTAAAATTAATTTGCTTTAAGAATGCATATGGTTACAACTTTTCTATTCTATTTATGGAAGAAAAATTTCTGTAGAAAACAAGTTGCGATAAAACTGTTTTTTTTAAAAAAAAAAATTACCTGCAAATGAATAAGAAAGATAGCCAATACAGACAAAAAAGGGTAATATAAATACCACACGTTTCTGGGATCCTTGTGCCTTTCGTCAGGTGCTAAGAAGAGCCTAGAGAAACACAACTGCACCGGTCAGTTGACAACACTCAAAAACTGACCAGTGCAGTTGTGTTTCTCTAGGCTCTTCTTAGCACCTGACGAAAGGTACAAGGTTGTGTGGTATTTATATTACCCTTTTTTGTCTGTATTGGCTATCTTTCTTATTCATTATTTTCTATAAGACGTAAATTATTTTCACCTGCAAATTTGTTAAAAAGATTTTCTTGAAGTGTCCATTCAGTTACTCTGCTCGAAAAATGCGTCATCGTAGTAAGAAATCTGTAAGTTTCTTTATGTGCCCTGGGCTGTTTTTTTTATAACGACGAAAAATAATACTCCATTCCAAATAAAAGGATATCATTATCAACAAATTGAACATATAAAATATACCTGTTTAATTACCAATCTATAAACTTGGCAGTGATCAGGAATTTCTAACTAAGAATTGCGAGTGTATTTAAACAATGCTATACATCACCTTTGATTTGACTTCAGATAGTGAATAATAGATACAATAAACAATAGAACCTGACACGCCTTGTAGGACGCTTAGTGTGCGAGCCTTAATATTTAAGGGCCAGGTTGTATTCCTAAATTTCACAATTTCTGGCCTCACGTCAACTTCAGGTCATTACTTTTAGTTAGCTGAGCCGTCAAGACCTGGCACGGGAACAGTCGACATGAATATGATTAATGAACAAATAGATTCGCTTCATAGAGGAAGCTCTTTAATTTATATTCCGTGGTGATATCGAAACTGTTTCTTTCGTGTATTTTCGTCCCCAGTAGCGGAATTGTGGCGTAGAATAAAGCATGAACAGTATCGCGACTCTCCATAGCTATTAAGATAAGACGAGGTTCTATTAACCGAGGAAAGTTACAGAGCTATTATTGAGCTAAATGTCTAAGAATTCCTTTTAAAGAACACACTACTTGAATCTTGTATTCTGTTACGAAGTACTTGGGGGTCTGTATGTTGTTTTAGTTTCGCTTTCATATTTACGACGAAAACGACGTCCTATAAAGTCCAGCATTTGAGCAGATGAGACCATCAATCCAAACTGGCGATTACTCTGCATGTACTTTCAATTTCAAATGTGATGTTGCGCCATCATCCACAGAACTGGTTTTTCACGCCCTGCTCTCTTCTACGAATTATTTTACGCCAATTTCGTAATTAATGAAGCAGTAGTTTGTAGTATTCAGAAATTCTTACGAGAATCAGTTATTTAAGTCGTACACAATTTATTATATTATATTAGTACAGGCTATTATCCGGCTTTCCATTGCCTACATTTTAAAAAGGAATTCTTAGCGAGGGAAAATATTTTGTCAAGTAGAGAAACGGTTAAGATGGAAGAAATAGAAAAATATAAAATATCAGGAAACCAACGTTTCGAACAGAAAACAAACTCTCTGTTCTTCTTAAACCTCCGTAACCTAAATTTAGGGAAAACCCGACAATAATATCTACCAATGATTCCTGACGAGTCATTCCCAACATTTTTTTTACCATGCCCCACCTAAGTGTTTCTAATGCCCCTCGTGTAACATACACATATTTTTTATTTTAAAAAATTGAATTATATCCTATGGAAGCCTAATTTCAACTTCTGTATCACGGTTCATCTATAGTAATAATTCTGACCATAAACAAAGTAATAATTTATTTTTCTGAGATCGCAGAATAAGCTGATCTATAAATCACAAACAATACTCTTGTAATATCTGGGCCGCAGCAGATAGTTGCCGCATAAATAAAATCCAAACTTTCCAAAATAAAGCATACATCGTCAACTGTCCTTGGTATTTCCCCTACCACCGAATCCACTCAGACCTGAATATTCCTACAATAGTACAAGTAGCAAAAAAAAGTATTCAGTAGCAGATCCGTCCTAATCCATTAATTTCTCAAACCACCCACAACCTCCCCACACCAAAAATATGAAGAAGACTTCAAAGTCATAAATGTTTTTTCACGACGAGAAAATCTTTTAAACAGTAAGTTAACTGATGATTTAAAAAAAATGATCGTAGAACCTATCGCCTATTCGAGCTTCTGTATGAAATTAAGTTCTTAATTCATATAACACTCGGAGTTGGCTCTAGACTACAGTAGACAAGCATAGCGCAGCCATAGCAATACAGAACGTACTATTCCTTCACTAGACATAGTAAACAATACTCTCAGAGTACATCGTAGTTTATATTACTCCAATCTTTCAAGTGTGATGCTATGGAAAGCACAAAACTTACCAAATGCTTATTTCAAATTGAGATACCAACAATTTTTACTTTTGTATAAGTTTAATCATAGCTGGTAGTTAGCTCATTTTCGAATTGCCCCCCCTCCCCCCTCCCCCTCCCCCGGTGGGACGTGTGCCCCACGTTGGGAAACACTTTTTCTAGACCGCTGCTACAAATTTTCAATTTAAAAAATAAAAGGTCTTGTGCCAAGGTCCATCCTTACTATGTTAATTACTTACTGCTTGAAGTAACACGGTTTGAATTGTTTAACAACAAATATCACAAAGTACCAGACAGAATCAATTTCTCGTGATAAATTCATTTTTCTGTTCGTTGCCTAGTTTAGAGATTTCAAACGCAGTAGGTCAAATTCTGGATTCAATTGTATCATTATTCTTGTTAGTAAAAGTTTCTCGGGCTTCCAGCCGGGTAAACTCGTCGATAGCACGCGACGTTTCGATGACATGCAGCGTCATCATATTCTGGCTGCATGTCATCGAAAGGTCGCGTGCTATTGACGAGTTTACCCGGCTGGAAGCCCGAGAAACTTTTACTAACTACAATTATTCTTGTTGTTGGAACTGAACACGTCGTTTTGGGAAAACAGTAAACCAATTAACACGTCTCATCTGCCGGTCGATATTTCTGGATTTGAAACAGAAAAATCCAAAACATTTGTCGTCTCATCTTGATTGGACCAGTACCAGGAAGATCGTATTATATAAATAAATGCATAAAATCTGGCTAAGAATTTTTTTTAAAAAAAATTAGCCTCGTTACTTAAGTAACCTACACGGCTCCGGGATCGGTGTGTTTATTTTACTTTATTTATATGAACGAAACCAACATGAAACAAGGTAAGCAAACCGATGGATCACAGAAATATACGAAGTAAACAGTACCAGATAACATTAAAAAAATTCCTTGTGTATTAGTTGGTACGTATTGTGCAATTCAAACACTGTCGGTCAAATTTGGAGTTGTGCTTTATATTCGTAAAGGAGCCAAGCGTTTATAAGTAGCAGTTCACAGAATTAAGGTGGAATATTGAGAAGAAGAATAGTTAAATTGCCGGATTTCGGGATTTAAAAGTAAAAAAATTATAATTATAGAATACACAACTATTTATATATTCACTTGGAGTGAAATTAAATGCCAATTGATGTTATTACTCCCCCCCCCCAACTTCATATCCTTACACAATTAAATTAATTTTGTAAGTTTCCATAATAAGTAATGTATATGTATCACTTGCCAGGAGTTCACTTAATTATAGGCAATCATTTGGTCAGTTTCCACCACACGAAACCTCAATTTATTTTTGAAACTTTTTCGTTCTGTGTGTGAATAAACACACGAAAATTCGCAGGTGTTTGATTCGAATCCTTTTCCGGTCTTTAAGAAATTGAAAATTTCCCCACGATGGTTCTGTAAAATGTTATAAATATTTTATAGATATATTAAGTAGGAAGCAAGCTACTTACACTTTTCGAGACCGGTTCGTTTATTGTTGCCTTGTATATTTCACACAGCCTTACTTGTTTTCTCCTGTTTCACAACGTTTCTCAATTCCCAATTTATTTTTCAGAACCCTGAAAAATAAATTCTTGTCTTCGTTTCGAATTAGATAAACTACAGTGATCTATAAACGATTGTCTTAGTCTATATATATATATATATATATATATATATATATATATATATATATATGTGATCAAGCCTGATTTGGAAGGTTTTATAACAACGATGACGCCTCATTTGAAATTGTATCGGCGTCGTGCAAAGTTAGCAGAGAATCTGTTGCGGTAGCTGGTAAACATGATCCCGACTCCGCAGATAACAGCATCTCTCTGCAGCTAACAAGCTTCGCTCCAAAACCAGCGTAAACCTCTCTATTATTTACAGCACAGCCAGAGTACTGCAGTAACAAGTCTTCCTGCATTATTTATTGCCTCGTGTACCCCGAGTTACCCGGAAGCTGTTTTGAGTTGCGTTCTTAAACCCGTAAAAAAAAAAATATTGCCTTCTAAATGAGAAGTTGAAACCGAGGATTCTGGTGAGTAACGATAACATTTATGAGGCGAAATGTTGGACGTTGTTAGTTGGAATGTTTACCGTTCATCGTGGTTTATTTGGTCCACTGACGAAAGCCAAAAAACCTGTCGGCCCGAAACGCTTAGTGGTTCCATGTCATTTATGGTGTTTTGGAGTACTCAAATATTCCGTGAAGATGATAAATTTATATTCGTTTAGCTACTACCGTATTTTGGTTATGGTGTCTACTTCCTTTCATTGAATCAATTCACGGATGGTATTTATAGTTTTCCGGTTTTTTTAACTTTGTTCGAAAATATACAAATAAATCTATGATTAATATCAAAATTGAGGATGCTAAGTTGACACTTGGTAATAGCTAAAATTATAATTAAAAATTTACAGTAAGCTGACAAATTTGTAAACTAATTATCCATAAAATATAATTTCTACATCCCTGAAATAGAGTATTTCAGTCTCACTGAGTAGAACATTTTATTTTCTTCAACTGACAGCTGTGAACTACTTTATTCACTTCAATAAGCATTATTCAAAAAGCTTAATATCATTTTTACTTCACACATATACTTACATTTGACCTTTCCCCCCCAATCATTTGTCTTATTTCCAAATACTTCTGCAGGTAATTTGATCTCCTCTTTATAAATGAGAACTTTTGGACGTCTGATTTTTGATCCTGCATTTTATTTTGAATTTATACTTCCATTTTGGAACTAAACCCATTATTCTTCTTATTTCAGCCTTGCTCTCTGTCTCACAAACATTCAATTTTGCTAATATTTCCCACAATAATTTAATTAACAATTATTTAATGGCCATAGTACACATTTTAACTCCCTTATTCGGATGTATCTGATGAATCTATATATTTCTATGATACAGAAAACCGCGCCCTTTTCCATAATTATTCTCACTAATGTTAAAAATTTCACGCTTTATTAACCTTCGAAATTACCTGCTGAAAATAATTCTTAAACATATTTATTTATCTAGTTGTGAATTAATTCCTCGTTTACTCTACATTTCACTTATTATAACCAATTCTGTTTTGTAAAACAAATTTAATAACTTTATTTACATTATTATTTCGTTTATTCTCATTAGCCCAAACATATGCTTCGCCCAGAACTTTTTCCAATTCAAATTACCTTCTTTTCATCCAACTGTTTGTGAAAAGTTTGACTCTAGATTATTCCATTCAGATTTATAATAAATATTATATACTCTAAAGGTGCAATTACCCAGACTTGAAGAACTAATCCGATTCCTACTTCTGAATTTTGTTGTACATTTTTTACATTTTTAATCTGTCGTTCAAAAAGTCATGCAAGCAGGATACTCCTTATGGATATTTGTTACATTGACATGATCCCATACGTGCGTCCTTGGTATCGAATCCAATTTTTGAGATATGTAGCGTGAAATATTAAATATATAAAGAAATATCCGTGAAAGCATACAAAGCCTACATATCTCAAATTTATATTATTAGTGATTGTGAACCGATATTTGAGTTTCGTTTTTGCGGAGCAAGATTGTCAAGAATTAGTATTATAAATCATGAATAGAACAAGCTACGAGGACGTTCTTTAATTAATTAATTGAATTATGATTGAAATGAATATTTTTTTTAAAATCGTAAGTATGAAATTCATATGTTGGATTTAGTACTATGGGACAAATGAAAGGTTGTGTGGGAGGACCGAAACTTATAACTTGCGTGGGTTCTGCAGTTGGTCTCAAAACTGTAATATAATTATTATGAATATTTTATTTTATTGAAATAAAATAACATTAAATCACCAAACCATTGGTTCCTTCGTCGTCTCAGAATTAACACTTCATTTTCAACTGTCTATGGAGGACTCCAAAGAATATTATCTCCTTCTTTCCTTAAAAAAATTATATATATTTATAAAAATTTGCTTCCTATTTAATTGGCTCAAATACGGAAATTGTGTGTCCTTCAGAGGTATGAGTCGTAGGTTATCTGTGTAATTCTCCGTGCCTTCTGCCTCCTACCAGCCGTTTCTAATTCACTCAAGACCATCAGTTCACAAAGTAACCTGGGTATTATGTCTTCGTGTGAACAAAGGCGATGTGTTGTAGCAAATCGATTAAACAATTTCGGCCCGTCGACTAAGATCACTTATGCTAATAATTCATCGACAGTCTGTACCATTCGTTCAAATTAAAAAGCCCACTCCATTCCCGGAGTTGAGGATGGCGCCCATTTACTAAATGGTAAACATAGGCCAAAGTGTCTTAAACAAGGTTTAAATTTTCACAAACAAGTATATTTTCGTGGTTGTTGTCCAGGTATCAAAGGCGCTGAGCCCACAAAAGATTCAAAGATCAATGGACACTGAACCAAGAAATGCTTCAAGGTACTTTAATTTCACAGTTTTAAATTCAAACTCTAGTAAGAGAATGTAAAGGTTTTCCATATTAATAAACCAACGACTATCCTCGCGTTTCATGGAGTTTTATGAAGCAGTTCCGACACATGAAGCGCACAACTGCATCTAATTTTAGTTGAGAATTTTTGGCCGCTTTTGTTGCTGGGCTCTGTAACAAGCACCTGTTGTACGAGACGGGATATTTCCACTAAAACTCTAATGAGCTTTGTATTTAACCATTCGAAATGATCAGTCTTCTAACTCGTATATTTTAGTATCATAGAAATTTTTGCATCGCACCTCTCAGTATGGTTTAGACGCTGATTACATTTTTAAATAAAACAGTAATGTAATTTTTTCTTTTCATCTTACTGCGTCCGTACTTTCGGAACAGATGAATTAGACCTATGTTCTACAGCAGCCTGCAAGAACAGTAATTCCCATAGTTTAAAAGTTTTCTAAGAGTTAGGACCGTAACAATTCGTATCATTTCTATAGTTGAGGCCTGATCGCATATTACCTCTTCCAGTCATTACTGGACCTAATTAAAATCGAATATTTATTTTCCCATATCATCGTACTAATTTTGGAATAATGACCGGTAATAAGCCAGTTTCAAACGAAAGTATAAGCTATTTTATATGATTCATTCACTTACATTTAAAGATGTTATAAATGTCAATTTAATAACATTACCCCTATTTATGTTTCCCATTGACTGAGACGTATAAGTGGAATTTGAAATTTCAGAAAAATGTGTACGTTTAAGATCAGCATTACAGAAAAATATATGAGATAGAAAGAGTGACGAAAATATTAATGAATATTCATAATAAAGATTTCTTTGGGGAAACGAGAATTCGTGAAGGTAATTTGGAGAGAAAGAAGGATGTTGGAGGAAAACTTTTCAAATCAATGTTTTTCTGCGATAGAGGAAGCTAGTCATAAATACGGCATGAAAGTACGAAGTAGGTTCTGTTTATTCTTGAATTTCTTCGTTTATTACATATACAATAATACTGCATCTGCCCAAATCCCTCTCTTAAAGTTACTGGCATTATACATTTCTCGGCCAAAAAAGTCTTCTCGTTGCATCTTTATTTATTTTCTGAGCTTATCCATGCAATATTTTGTGGCACCAAGTAAATTTACCAACTTAAATCACGTCAGTGTTACAATATCATTTACTCACATTTCTGGATCATATTATGTTAATGGAATTTTAAAAAATGAAAATTTCGAAGTCACTATGTAATCTATAAAAGATAAATATTCGGGATAAATAGATTGTGGATAATGTCTCTTTTCAACTAAATCTCTTTACGGGCTAGAATTAAAGATACATTTAAAAATATGGAAGTGAATCATATCGCTTCAGTCAGGAGAGTATATTTGTTTGCAGAAAAGATCATATACTTGATTGTAGCAGGAATGCGTATTAGAAATTTGTTTCACTCATTTTATCATAATTAGTCGTAGACCTCTCTGGAATAGTTGAACGTCTGTATAATAAATACGTATTCAAAATTGTTATTTCGTGCAGTCTATTGTTGACGTTCGCGAAGTGTTGAAAGTGAAGAGTACAAGTTTTTGGAATCCAGTAAGAACATGAACATGAACATGAACATGAACATGAACATGATTATGACTTCAAAAGTAATACGATACTACAAAATTGAGTATAAATAAGTTTAATGTATTCATTTTATTGGTACTTAGATTTAAATGTTGAAGAAATGCGCCTGAATATAGGAAAACATTCAAAAGCATTTCATTGGCTATATTTAAATATATAAGTCAAATTTAGTGCAAAGGGACACATTTTGTAGTTTACATTGTTAATTAATAATGGGAACTGACGTGTCGCACATTTCCCAATCGATTGAAACATAATGCATGTGGTTTTTTCTCCATTTATGCAACAATTAAAAAATTATTCCTCAAATTACTGATACTGTGTTGGCATTAAATGCTTACTTCATAGATTCATATTGAAATTGCTTTTAAATACATGACATTATTTAGATTAAATGGATATTTTACGTTTCCTTTCTTAACCATATGATTTGTTTGATCGTTTTATTCATCTTGTTCTCTTCGGCGTTACCAATATCATAGCACTTGCTACATTTCACATAATTAATTTTCTGATTTATTTACTGAAGCTTCCGTTTACCTATAATTTCGATCATCCGCAGTACGATTTATTACCTATATATAACGGTACTGTTTCACATTACCGTATTGTGGACAATTTAAGGGAGACACATTTCTTGTGATTTTGTTCGTCTTAATCCGAACTTTTGGTAGATGAATTTATCCATTCGCTTTAAAAGATTTTCTAAAAGCAACTAAGCGAAGAAGACAATGTCACCAACTAATCTAAGGATCGGTACACGTTTTCTTTTATTTTGATAACTGTTTAGAATTTTCTTAAGATCATAAAGTAAAATAGATTGGTGAAAATTTTTGTATAAAATACCTTAAAACATTGCGGAATACGTATTTTTTGTCTTTGTTTTCTTATTCTTTTTCATTTGGTGTTCTTATTGACCTCGATTTAAATCACCGTTTCTCGTTTGTTTACATATGGTCGTATTTATCTGTCGCCAGAGATATGGTGAATAGATCAGTCAAGATGGCTGGGTTACGAATTTATCGAAGTTGATTTCGTTTGAATTAAACTCAAGGATTTTATGTAGCAGCAATGTGTTTCCAATTTTTCTTGAAAATTAATGAAATTTGATGTTTCCTCTCCGTCTTTTTTAATTCACTCCGGATCTGTAACATAAATTGTTTAGTACAATATTCTGTAACTTGTAACTTAAAATTAATTAATTTTATTTTCTTATATTAAAAAAATGAAAAATTAAATTTGATTTATACATGGAAATTAACGCACAAATATCCCTTTATTGTCGGTGCGACCGTGTGAATAAATTTTTGAAAGAAATCGGGACTGTCAGTTTAATTGGTCTGCTGTTACCCTTACAATTGAAAATCACATTGTTTAAGTTCGTTGAAACATTTCGTCTGCGCTTGGAGTGAAGTGTAAGCAATTCATTAATATAGTATTGTAGTTTTTGTATGCTATGTAATACTGTGTGAACTAATGTAAACAAGTTGAGGTTATGTTCAGATAGTAATCAAGTTTGTCTATTACTCATATGATTATAACATGCCAGTATTTAAATAGTTCTTTCTTTGATAAAATTTCCGTTTTGCCTAATAGTGACTAAAAACGTTATACGTTTAGTCGAGTTAAGTATTTATTATATTTATGAAATTTTTAATTATAATTTGTTTCTCTTTTTCTCTTGAAGATTTAATTAAATTTAATTCATAAGGTGCGTAGCATACAGCAGAAACTGTTATCCTTCAGATTTGTCAATAACCGTAAATATCTGAACTACCACATCTCAATTTTACTAATTACATTAGCCTTTCTATTGGCATCATTCATGTTTAAAAAAGTAATACATATTATTCAGGAAGTGTGGCAAATCGAACAGCATTCATTAGTTTTACCTTGTTTTTTTACTGTGTTATAAAATGTGACTTAAAAATGTTCATATACCGATAAATGAATCATGTCCAATTGAGAATTGTTTTTAGAATAGATTTATAAGTACACGCTACACACTGGTTTACTGCATTTTAATTTCCCAACTTACAAGATCTACCTACCTAATTACATTCACATTAAAATTAATGCCCTGTATATTAATTTGGATCACAAATCCTAAGGCTTGTTATATTTACTTTGATGTGAGCAGTTTTACTTTTGTGTGTTTTGTTAAAATGAATTTGATTTCATATAAAATCCCATGATGTGTGGATTATATACATCTGTGGGCCACACGTTTGTGTATTTCTTATAAGCATTTCAACTTTATTGAGCATTATTTTTTGGTGAATATATTTTATTTTATGGGTCACCATTTATTCCCTCTTTCTGATTTTATGACAAATAATGTTAGCTCTGCATAAAGAGTTCTCAGGTACACGGGTGCCAACAGCGATTTTATATATATACACACACAGCAAATACACCAGGAAAATCTTTGACCTTTGATAATTGTAAATCTATTTTCAATATTTTCTATATCAGTTCTTTTATTATATTTACTACAAGGATATAGAATAAATGTAACAGTATTGGAAACATGTGCATTTTGAAATAGAGGTAATGCAGTCTAATTATATAAGATATTTTAAAATTCCAACGTAGTGATACGAAATAAATTGAACTCTTGTAAGACCCTACTTATTTAAAAGTCATTTTAGTGTTAATTCCATTAAAAAGTTTAAGGTTTCATGTGTAATCAGATAATTTTATTACATTTAATGTCCAAGAATTGTAGATTGAAATCTAAGTTCAATAATTTTTGGGGAATATCAGCAATGTCATGTTGTCTTCAGGTTGATTTTAATAAGAAAATGATGCATGTTTCCAGCACATATGAATAAATTTTAAAGGAATTAGTAGAAGTTGGCAGACAAATAAAAGTGAAATAGATATTTTGATTTTTGTGAGACAATTGATTGGAGGGAAAGTTTCAGTTCAGAAGAAGTGGATTAAAGGTGTGTTAGGAGACAGACATATTTCTTTTTCGAATAGTAAGATGCACAAGCTATTGGAACCTCACATAATAATTATCATATTTAATTTGAAGTCTGACAACAGTTAGTGGAACAAATCCACAGTGTATGATTGCTTTCTGATGGTTCTCCTTAGTATAGACTAGCCCAAGACACAACTATCTCAGCTTTCTGCTCCTGTGTGATGATGTGTTAGGGATTCTCAACTTATGAAGAAAAAAATGATGAGGTACTACAGGAATGGAGAAAATTTTCAAATATTTTCCACCTGGTTGTAACAGGAATCTATTAATGTTAGGATTGTGTTGAGGTAATTTATTGGGTAATAATAACTATGATATATATCAAGAATATTATTGCTCTACTAACCATGTAACTTATTACTTTTATCATCCAGATGATTTTATTTTGGAAACAGACAAGAGAATTAACCTTTGGAGCATTGCATTGACATGTTAGACATCAAGGGAATACTAATGAAAATCTAGAATATGGTGTACTGTATACCATATTGTATACCATATTGTGTACTGTATAACATTGTTTGCTTTAAATAAATTACCAGATCAAGCATTTAGACAAGCTTGAATATGATGTAAATAGTTGTGTACAACATAGTTTTAAATAAATTACCAAATCAAGCATTCAGTTCTGTGATAAGTGATTGGAACAAGGTAGACTTTTTAAGTCATGATAGGTGTTTTGAAACTAAATCCATTATTTACTTATTCAGCTTACCTACTATTTTATTCAGCATTTTTATAATTATAATAATTTCTGTTCCAAATACTTTTTAATGTTGATATTGTTGTTATAAATAAGTTATATTTGATAAGCTTCTCTCAATATTTGAATTGACTGATGGTTTAATTATATTTTTAAGAGAAACATTTTAACTGCTGTCTTTTCTCCTCATTAGGTGAAAGTTTCAGTTAAACCTGATGAGGATTAGAGGTATATCCACCGAAATATTGTTTTGTAGGCCCATTCTCCCTTTTCTATCCACACAATACTCTATATATATATATATATATATATATATATATATATATATATATATATGTGTGTGTGTGTGTGTGTGTGTGTATACATATAGGAAGGATAGTAAACAGAAGCAGCATCCATAGTTGGTGAGAATTTCTTAAAGTTAGGATGTATTATACTTGCTCTTTAGCTGAGCCACCCCAAATTTTCTTTCCTTATTATTTTCCAAATTTATAATAATTTTGTGCTCTTAATTGATATAAAATGCCATGATGCATATCATGTCTTCAAATACAGCAAAATAATATTTTGAATTTTTTTTTAATGCGAGTAAAGCTCAAGGTTTGAAATTATGTGAGAAGTCTTTGATTAAGTTATTTTGAGTTTTTGAATTATTATAGTAAATAACTCAATTCATCACAATTATTTTATTTTACAGATGGTGGTTGTGAGTAACAACTGGACGAAGAATGCGTCCAGTTACCCCAACAATTCAGATGTCATAGTGACCCCTTCAAAAATGGCTGCTCGAGCTGTACTCATATGCTGGGCAAACTCTCATCCATTCCAGGTACAGTAGGGAAGAGTAGTTTTTCTCTTTAAATTTCAAAGCCGCTGACATAAGCACAGAAAGTTTAATGACTACAGTAAACATTTATTATGAAATTTATCCACAACAATTTAGGAGACATCTAATAAAAACTCTAGTTTTCTGCTAATTGTGTCTGTTTTACCTGTCAATTACATTTATCATGAAAGAGAATTGTGAATGCTCCTAATACTAAGTGTCACTGCTGCTATGTTTATCTTTTCCCTAATAAAATATAAATTAAATTATTTCAATTGAAATATACTAGACATATAATGAATCAGTGATAAAAATTAAAGTTCTTTAGGAGATAGGGGAAAAATACTTATCTACATAAATATTGACAGTTTGAGTACACTGCTCATGATTGCAAATATTCTGTTTAGGAAAGGTCTTTGACACTGGACCAACCTGTGAAGATTGGGAGATCAGTGGCTAGAGCTAGAGCAGCACCTAACAATGCAATTTTTGACTGTAAGGTCCTTTCACGAAATCATGCTCTGCTTTGGTTTGAGAATGGAAAGGTATGTATTTAGTTTTGCAAATTACATTGAAAGTAAAAAATTCTTTATCAGGCAAGTTTTAGAAAACAATTGTGACTATATTGTTTCTGTTGACAAGAAACAATTATTACCCTCATGAATTAAGCTGTAAGGTTAATTGAGTATAATTTGTTTTTCATTGTTAATGTATCCCTTGCATTTTGCTAACAATTATATTTGTCCTGGAATGTGTGTTTGATTCAGTATATTTTTATCCTTATGAAATGAGAGAGAAAGATCTAGTTTAATCCTAGTCTCTAGTCTTTAATGCTTTGTTCATGCCAAGACCACCATTTAATTTAAGGTTCTTTATTGTGCAGTGTGTAATTTATATCCATTGATAATCACTTGACATCTCTGTCTATAGAACAAAAGGTGGCCAATTGATTGACCTGTAATCTGACTTAAATTTTGTCTAGTTATAAATATATTTACCAATAGTCATTTTTATCATAGGTATGTTCCAAAAATCCCAGTTTCCTTTTTTTTAATATCAATTAACATTTTATTTACAACACTTAAGGAAAAAGTGATGATGTCAAATTAAAAAACACATTTTAAATCTGGAAAGAAAGACAGTGAAGTTGAATTACCTGAAATCAATAGTTATTTGTCCTGACGAAGGGGGCTCAGGCCATTGAAAATTTGTAATACCCTCTCTCATCATCCTGACTGGACCAACTATTGATTTCAGGTACATCTACTTCACTTTCTCTCTTTCCTTGTGTGTATATATATATATATATTTATATTTATTGGTATGGAAAGGATAGAGAGATAGGTTGTGGCTTACCTGAAAGTGAAGTGCGGTGTCGCCATGAGGAACTGAAGGTTGTTCTTCAAATTTTCGGAGGCTCTCAGCCTCCTTCTTCAGGAAGGAGTGTTACACCATTCCGTTCACCGGATATATATGTATTTATATAAAATGATATTAGTAAGGATATGACATTGTCAAAAATATTTGCAATATTGGTATGGAAAGGAAAGAGAGATAGGATGTGGCTTACCTGAAAGTGAAGTGCGGTGTCACCATAAGGAACTGAAGGTTGTTCTTCAAATTTTCAGAGGCTCTCAGCCTCCTCCTTCAGGAAGGAGTGTTACATATATATATCTGTGTGTGTGTGTTTCATCTGTCTTGCATTTATCATGAAAGAGAATGGTGAATGCTCGTAATACTAAGTGTCACTGCAACTAAGTTGATCTTTTCCTTAATAAAATATAATATAAAATTGTTTTAATTGAAACATACTAGACATATAATGAATCAGTGCTAAAAATTAAAGTTTTTTAGGAGATAGGGGAAAATACTTATCTACATAAATATTGTCTTTAGTCTGCAGGTTGTTCACAGAAATAAATCCCATTTGATAAATACTAGGAACATAATTTTCTTTTCACAATATTTTGGTAATTGCTTTTATGTAATATCTTTTATACATCAATGCTGGCATTAGGACCATCACATTTTACATTTTTGAGACATATTATGTTTAATTATTGTAATATTGTGCTCAAGTCATTGAATTAGTATATTGAAACATGCTAACTATTTATACAGGGTTGTAATACTATGTTTAGTTGACTAAATTCACAATGATAAATGTGCTGATTTTGCATGGGTTTGGTTTCAGTATAATGTTTTAATCTTAGAATCCTGCTTTGTTTACTTAGCTTCCTTTTTAGATGTAATTTTTTGTCAATATACGTTCCTTCAATGATTTATTTTTTTAATTCTTGGATTAGTATTTGTAATATTGCTAAAGCTTAATTTTTTTGTAATGTCACTTTTGACAAATTTAAAATATTATGTAACCTGATCTATTTCTTTCATAAAGCCAATAGTATAACTGTTCTTTTTTCATTTTAGTTTTACTTGCAAGATACAAAGAGCTCAAATGGAACATTTGTTAATAACCAAAGACTAAGCAAAGGTGCAGAGGAATCACTGCCTAGGGAAATCTATTCTGGCGACATTGTTCAGTTTGGAGTTGATGTCATGGAAAATGCTAGGCAAGGTAATCATAATCATTTTTTTAAATCTAAATATATTTGTAAATTATTATTTTTCCATTAAGTATAAAACAAAAGGTTGACTAATTGGCTTTCCTATATTATTTCTAATATTTGGTAGTGTAGTGAGGTTTTCAATAGCCCAAGACATAGATCAAATTTGCCGCCCCCTTATGTAGATATTTTAATCCAAAATTTACAGAAATTCTGCCGTCCCTAATAAAGTTGCATTTGGGGTGGGTCACCCCTACTGCCCCTGCCACTGCTAATATTGAAGTATTATACTTTGAGTGTTGATTTCTGAAAGCAACTAAACATTTGGAAAATAGTTGAAACTACAAAATGTCAAGGTGGTATATAAAATACAGAGATCTTCCTCAATCAAGGAATATTTCGCCATGCATTAACAATACATCAAATAATTTAATGTCTTAACTAAACTGCAGAAACTGCTAAAATGTCATGGAATGGTCATGATAAATCAAATGGTTCTTCAGTGTGGGGTTGTCACTTAGATTTTACCACATTGTGAACCGATAAATGGCATAAATATGGTATGAATTATGTTGTGAAATGTAAATTGTTCTTAAGTGTCATGAGGATGCTATGTTGCACTCGTTAGTAGTTTTTTTGTTTAACCTTTGTCGATATTACATGGGCACTAATGAATTTTTTGACATAAATTCATATTTTGCTTTCAGATAATGAACATGGAACCATATATTAGCATAATGTAGTTTTTCATGTTTCCAGAATAATAAGTATATAATTGTAGTAATAAATAGTGACAGTTCATACCTAATGTCATTAACAACAAAGTAAAACTTGACATCCATTGAAAGACTTGTCTTCATGTACAAGTCATATTGTCAATCATTTTATAAGTTACTGTTAATTGTTTGTTTGTTTGTATGTATTATCTTGTATTTATATCATGATCCAAACACAACAAAATGTTTGAAACACTAGAATAAAAAATTTATGGTAAGGAATTATATATATATAAATATATAAAAGAAGGTATTGAAAGTAATTGAAGTCTTGAATGAAGAGGAATTCTGTTAATGTTATATGTTACTTTTTCATTGAAGTACATGTGCAAATGTATTAATTATATAATGCTTTGCATGTGCAAGGCAATAACCAGCAGAGTACACACCAAATACATTGGTTTCAGTGAAACACGCCATGTTACATTGTGAGGAGAAAATTAAGAAAAAGGTTTGTTTAAAAGAAAAGTGAAAGTAACTCCAATGATTCAAATAACAAGGAAAAGCAGAACACCGTGTGTGTGTTTGAAGTGTTCACAGAACCAGAAAAATCAGCAAGACATCATTGGATTTATTCTAGTCATTAAGTATATAGTGTTAGATTTATGGAAGTAAATTAGTGGTTAGTCTTAAAAGATGAGTTTTAAAGGCAGGCACACAGTTGATGATAAAAAATCTTCAAGAAAAGTATTACAATCAGAGCTTGTGTACTCTGTTTTGTCTGCACCCAAAGACATCAACATTTTGCATTCAAATGTAGAATCTGCAGGAAGGCTGCTAATATTAATACTGGTTTTGGAGGCTATGGGCCCTCCTCCTCAGGAAGGAGTGTCAAATTCAGTGCACTGGCTGGCTGCGGACTGTGACTGGGATTATGGCCTTCCTGGATTGGAAAATTAAGAACTCACAAATGTTATGTACAGTTTTCCTTTATTAGCAGATAACTTTATCTGCATACTTAAATGAATTGTAGCATTTGAAATTCAACATACATTTAATCAGTGACAGCAGCAATTGCTTGATAATAAAAGAAAATAATTAAATAGGTTGTGGCTTATCAAAGCATAAAAGCTGAAGTATACAAGGGATAGAATTGTGAGAATTTTTTAAGGAGCTTATCTTCTTCTTCATTTGTGTCCCATTGCCTAGGTTGCATGGTAGACAGTGAATTTGTAAACTAATGAATTGGTATACTCGGATAATAAAGTTATATGTGGTGTCTCATTTATTGTATCAGTTGCTTGTGTGAATGTTTATTAGACTGTAATGTACTTCCAATTTGAGAGCAATGATTTCTGAATTATATCATAATCTACAAACCATCACATGATAGCTGTTTATTACAATTAATTTTTCATCTGGCAAATATAAGTGTATTTGTAAAGATAAATCCAATAAGCCTATTTAGTTCTATTCCTTTCACAGTTTATAAGTTACGTATTTCAGTGTATCTTGCTAAATGGAAAATGAAGGCCCTGAACTCACCTTGTTTGCTACTGTATCCAAGCAGTTCTTGGATTACAGAACAGTTTTTTTCTTCCTTATGAAAACATATTATGAAACACTGTATTTATGTCTATATTCAATTTATTTTAATGTAGGTGTAGAAATGTGTTATTAAATGTATTAATGGAACACTGTGTGTCTTACAAAATGTTTTATTCATATACAAAATATTAAACATTTTATTTATAACAAGTAGCAATTAACTTTCCAGGAAGTTACATGCCCCATTAATTGTGACTTTTTACTGCCGATATGACATATTTGAATGGTAATCTATCTCCATATCCCAACTGATTTTGGCTTGATTATTTTCCACATCTAATTTGGTTTAAATTTTGGACTACTTTAAACTTATGGTTATGGTTGCTTCTTTCTGTTTACTTTTAAGAATTATACTAAGATCTTTGGTGCTGGAATAGAATTATGGTTACTGAAGTAAATAGAGAGCTAAATATATGGAACATGTCTTTGATCCTGACATAATTAGACTTAGCAATAATATATTAATTAAGATAACTAATAGTTTTCAAATAATTTGAAGGTGGTTATGTTTATAAATATGAAAGGCTCCAGTGACTAGTCTGGTGGCATAAACAACATTACACCATATTTCCGTTTCTCTACCACATCTTCAATCCATGGATTCATACTGACCAATTATGTGCTGCTCTTTTGTTATCATACTAATACATTGAAATGTACTTGGGTGACAATTATACTCGGAAGTGGCAAGTCATGTCAGCGTATTTAATTTCTTTGATGAAGCCTTAAATCTTAGTATAATTATTTCACAATACTAAAAATGTGTAAGTTTTTATACTTAGAGAAGCCAGTTGAAATTTAAAGCTGTAAATACGATCATATCTTAATATATTAATTTTATTACTCATTGTGATATTTTTTGTGATAACAACACTTAATTTTTGTTACTCTTTCACTTTGTGACAATCTGTAGGGTAACAGTAAACTATTTTATGATGGCTTGTTTCTGTATACCCAAATAATATCAGTTGAAGAATATGCACTTTCTGAAAACTTCACATTTTCTCTTTTTGCGGAAGAAATATATTCTCATAAGCTTCAAGATCTTGGTGACTACTGATTCATACAAATAAATTTAATCTCAAACATCAAAAAGAATTTATCCAAGTCTCCCAGTGAAATACAATATTCTCTGTGTTAGACTCTGTATAAAAATCTCAGATCTATAACTGTAATGTATCCATCCAATAATTCTTATTGCCTTTGACTATTTGATACTATGATTGTGAAAGTATCCTACAAGTTTCCAAATCACGTGTGGTTTATAATGTAAGTGTTTGTAATATAAACTTGTTGGGGGTAGATTCTTCAATTTTCACTTGGAGAAAGGAGGCTGTCATGAATGTAAGATGAATTTTAAAAGTGAATGATGGTGTAGATATTGTTAGAGGAAGATTAACTGTTATACCAATTGGGTTTGCTAAATTGGTGTGAAACAAGGCTAGAGTTCATTTTTATAGAGATGATTAGAAATTACATTTAATCATTACTAAAGTATTAATGGACTAGTTTCATTATCAATACTTAAAATTTTATGTATTATTCCAGCATCGCATTTGAGTTTTTTTATCATACTTTACAATTATTGATGTATCATCGACTTGAAAATTCAGTTCTATTAATTTTACAATTTTGCTTAAATATATTTCAGTTTGATCAATTATCTTAACTTAAGTACTCTCTTAACTAAGATTGTTCCAATTTGTGTACTCAAGTCTTATAGCATGAGGTTATGGCTTCTTACAATGATGTGTTTATGAGTGTTAACTTGGTGACGGTTTTTCTTTGCATGTCCTCCTGTCCCACAATTTTAAACAAGATCTTAAAACTTTTATTCAAGTGAATAATTTCCCTTCAAAAAAATTCTAATCTTTCCTATAACCATAAGACCCTAATTGTGTTCTGTGCTGAAATGATCATTTTTTTACGCTGGTTTTGGGTGGTAGCTACTTTGTGTGGTCTCATTTGTATAGCCAAACCACTGTCTAAATAATATCATCAGAATTACTTATCGTGTTTGATGAAATGGCATTGTTTTAATTCAAGATAACATGGCAACGGGAACTATGTCTGCTGAGACGGACTTAGCATCTTCTGGAGATTCTGCTGTCGCAGCTATCGGTAGGTCATTCTATAATTTTGGAAACAATTCTGTATGATTAACTCTACTAATTCAGAATAAAGATGGAAAAGTCAAGGAATGATGTCTACAGTATGAGGTATTAAAGTTGAAAGCAAAATTGAAAGTGTTAATACAGCTACCCAAAAACATTATGGACTAATTTATTCTTATGGTTATTTTTGACTGATCATTTCCTCTTCATATTGAGAAGAGAGAGCACATTAAGTAACAGTCCTTCCTGTGATCCTTAATCCTATCACCTCTTTTAAGTATAATTACCTCACCAAACTACACTTACAAAAATAACAGGAAAGCCTCTTTCGAAAGGAAGAAATGTAATTATATTTTAATGAAATATTATTTTATCATATGGCTGCAGCTTCATAAATATTATATTGATTTGAATTATTTTGCTGAAGGTATTACTGTATGCAATTATATTAAATTAATTTAGTTTCTTTTTAATTAATTTACTGTATTAATATTTTGGATAAGTGCACATTTCATTACTACGTAGGGTACAACTGTAAACCTTTATATAATATATATTTAACAAGCATTTTTAGAAAAAAATATCTGTTGTGTTGATAAATTTTAACTTGGAGTTATAAGCATTTAATTGTAATTTATATACTTTTAAAAGATATCAGTTTATTATATTTTTAATATACATTTGTGAGTGTTGATCAGACATAAGCCATTTTAAATGAATATAGTTTACAGTTTTCAAATTCCTGGTAGAGATAGATATCAGCATTCATATTTTGAAATCTTCGTGAAGTTAATGTTCTTGACAAGTTGACAGTGAAATTGTTTTTGTCTATTAACAAATATTCACTCTTTAACCAAATATTGTAAGAACCTGAAAGCTTACTTGAAACAAAGTAAAAAATAAAATACTTGGTGTTATATCATCACCGTGATACCAGGAGTAATTTTGGTGTTTGTCACTACAACACTGCCAGAATTCGTGTTTGCCTCATGGATGCTGACATATGAAAAGAGGTGATTGTCGTCTTTGGTAATAACAGGATTCAGCACCAAATTTAATGTCAGTCCACAATTTCTCAATAAGGCACCACTCTAAATAGTCACCTTTGCAGCAATGGTAGCAATTAGCAATTACAGAGCTTGGTAAACCTTGTATCATTCATCAAGAGATTGTCCGAAATAACTGAACTTAAACAGTCCAGTGCCTATGTTCACATATGTGGTACAAATGTTTCTCAATCATATAATTCTGTCTTGGCTAATCAGAATCTTTTTACTAAGGTGTAACCATCCTTATACACCCATTAGTTCCTAATGGTTGTAGCATGTGATTTTTTTTTACATATTGAACAATTGCATGATACTACTACCTAGTGTCCTGCAATTGCAGAGTGTGTGACCTAGCAATCTCAGTCTCTAAGGCTTTTGAAATACATGTTGAAAACTGCTAGATGATTCTTCTGGTGGCACTGAAATTTCCTTCGGTATCCATTCATAAAATGCTGGTTCCATGCAAGATGAATTATTTGCATATGTCTAAATGCTAATTTTTTGTTGGTATATTTTGATGATGCATATCATTTATTAGTTTATATTATTCTGAAATTAATATTGATTTTCTTTCTTTTTGAGTACCTGCTAAAAACATTTATACTATTTAGAATAATAGTTCAGAAAGATTGTTCATTATATAACCTGCCGTATTTGTTGTTGCCACACATTATAAATGGTCTGCCTTCTGGAACTTCTTCCTTCATCAACCAATATATATTCTTCTTTCTTCCTTCAAGTCCCCTAGCATCTGCACTCTTCTTCCACAGCCTGAAACTCCATCCATGTGTCCTTTTATTATGTCAAGGAGTAAACAATAGTCTTCTGTTGCATACATGTTCCAAAATTTTTCATGTTTGTAAGGTTCTGTGATCATTACATTTCTTGGTTTGCTTTTTTTTATTCAGTTATTTCTTAGCAACATCAATAAAATCTTTTGACTACTTTCCAGTTTCATAAATTTGGTTATCAGTTGGGTTCGCTTCTTTAATCCCTTTGGGATCCTTTCGACAAATTGATTGGTATGTCATCATCTGCATTGAATTTTTTTCTCTTTATGTTCTCTTATAGCTCTTTCCACTTCACTCATCATGTACTTCTTAAAATGATTTAAGTACCATAATTGAAGAAGAAAATAATTGTTGAATTGTATCCTACGTACTTAATGTATTCGTTTTACAGCATTAAAAGACTCAAACAGGATTATTCTAAACAGTAAATCATTAAAGAATTCATTCCTGTAAATATGAACAATATGTAGAATCAATATTTCATTCTACTCCAATATTTATAGGTTATTTTATTACAGAAATTTTAGATGTGCTGATTAATCTTTTTCAATGAAAAACAGTTCTTTTGTTTATATTTCAAATTCTTTTTCATATAAGCATAGTACCGCCATAGAATGAAATAAGCTGTGCTAAAGTAATAAAAAATTGGTGTAAGAGCAAATTATTATCTGTTGAATTATATTTAAGTCTCGTCTTATAATAATACATTATTTTGGACAATAGGAATATAATTACCATGGTGTTTGGACTTGAATATTTAACATTAATATATGATTATTATACGTAACCAACTAAATTTTAATTCAATTTTCTTTGTTAACCGATGGCATGTCTTAATCCAAAGTTAGTTTGTCTATTTTTATATAAGTATTGCAATGACCTATGGAATCCTAAATTTTTGTTCTAAAATTTATTTTGTGGTTAGTCATATTTGTTAGTTCAAATTATTCTTCATTTCAGTTACTCACGGATGCATTGTTGCTGCTTTGAAGCTTTATCTACCTGATGGAAAGGAAGCCAAAGCAAGGTTTGTTTTTTGATTTATTCATGAAAAAATTGAACAATTTAATCAGTTATGAATTGAAGTCCTAATTTGTTAATAATTGTTTCTATTTACGATTTAGGATATATGACATTGAAACCTTAATTTTTTACTATGTAATTCAGTATCAGATTAGAAAATGCCATCGGTAAAATCATCAAGATCTTTCCAGAGTTGCTGACATAATTGTATTTCTACTGATTCTAATTACATTGTAATATACAATATCAGCGTTAGTAAAAATTGAGTTTCAGTGAACACTTATTAAAATCTGTTCATATTAACTTCATGGATGTCATTTATTGAGTATGTGTTAGTGAAAAAAGAGTGAAGTAAATTAAATGTGTAACCTTTTTTATTGACATTTTCTTATATCATTTTCAATGATTTCTGCAGTTCCTCATCCATTGGAAATTCTGCAGGAGATGTTCCAATGGAAGACTTATATCAACTTAACCAGTACTTACAGGTATGGGACATAACTTATGTTATTGTGTAGCACTGACAATTGGTTATGAACTAGCAATTTTTATTGTTGTTTTTATATATTATATAAGTGTTATCAGGGATTTTTATATTTATTAATTTTATATAAGAATCAGCATGAATTTTTGCTACTTCATAAATGCCATAATGATAACATACTTAATTCTAAATTTTATTAATGGAATAGAAAGGGCTTTTTTTGTATCTTCTTAAGGATATTGTGACATCATATGCTGTGTATTTGAAAATAAAAGTAATTTTCTTTATACTAATTGTAAATTTATCATTAAGCATGCTTGCACAACACTAAAATGTAGTTCAGTCATTGATACCCTATTTTTGCTTTGTAGGAGGCACTGCACCGAGAAGCACTGTTAGAAAATAAGTTGTCTGCTATTCAAAGACTCCTAGATTCTACACGACAAGCAACAGGTGAAAGCTGGAGAGCTTTGATAGATGAAGATAGACTCTTGTCCAGAGTAGAAATTTTGGAAAATCAACTTCAAGCTTATTCAAAGGTTTGTTTTGTCTTTATATATATATATATATATATATACACACAACACATTGTCAAAAATAATTGTCATATTGGTATGACACACACATACTCATTATGATAGGAAATGAGTTAATTATTTTGACAATGTCACATTATTCTTGCTTCAAATATAATGTTGACAGAGATGGCCAATGTTGCCACATCATCTAGGAAGGTGCATATCACATTTTCAAAGGCCTTTGGCCTCCTTCCTCAGTAAAGAGTACTGCACTTTGTACTGGTCGACCAGCTTTTTTAAATTCAAATATTTACATTTGAAATTTATGTGAATTTATCATTCAATTAGTGTGGAAACCTTCTGTGTTGCAGAATTATCCTGAAGACAAATTGCGAGATGAAATAAAAAAACTACAGGAAGATAAGCAGCAATATTTAACAACAGCTAAAGAATCTTTGAAGAAAATCCTGCAAGAGAAGATGGATGCTATAGTAAATCTCACAGAAGTGAAAAGGTTAGTAGTTGCATAATGCACTCAAATATTCCATTGTTATACACCATTGTTTAGTGTTTGTAGGTGGGTGGATCTGTACATAAGAAATGTTTGAACAACAATTAGTTATAGGAATAACATTGGTTTGCATTAATGTGGGCCTTTATTCTAAAATAGGAAAATTCTGTACAAAGCAGTACTTGCAGAAACATAAAAGCTCACTTCTTAGAAGCACAGAATTCATACTATATATGCATTAATATAGCACACACTTCAGTTAAGCATGTAACACTTTTCTCCATAGATTTCTTACCTTTTTTAAAATGATTTTTGTAGAGAAGAAATAAAAATTATGAGCTTTAATGTTCAATAGGAAGTATTATATTCCAAGACTAATTATATGAGTGTAGTTAAAGGAATTCTTTAAATAATAAATATATTTTCAGAACCTTAAGTGAAACAGAAGAAGAAGTGGCACATTTGAAGCAGCTTCGGGAACGGGGACAGCAAGAACTACAGGAACTAGCCACAAAGTACAGTCAGCAGTTGCAGAAATCTGAAGATTTTGCATTAAAGTTGCAGGTATCTTTAAGCCCTTTCTGATTGTTTCAATTAGCTGTTCACAAATGATAGTACTTTATGACATTATAGATATTCTCTTCAGTAAAAGGTATTTTTAAACACTAATGTCAAAATATCTGGTGTTTCCAAATTCTTACAATTATCTTACCATTTTATACTTTTACAAGGGAACATACACACATAAAAACTGAACTTTTCATTCAGTGGGATAAATTCACTTGTGTATTCTTATGCTTCTTATGCAAATAATTTCTTGCTTACTCCTTTACTTGAGAAGCATTGAACACTTAATTCATTTCTTCAGGAGGTTGAGGAGCAGTACCGAGAGTTTTTTGAAAGGATGGAACAAGAAAAGCAAGAGTTGCTTGATTCAGAGCTAGCACTTAAAGCAAGACTCATGGCAGTTTCAAAAGATGGAGAATTGAGTCAAAAGCAGCTCTCTGCTTTACAAGCACGATTGTCCACTATGAAAGACGAATCTTTGGAAACAAAATCTGAATTGAATGCTACAAAGGAGGATGATAACCCTGGTAAAGATGAAAAATTATTGGTTTATGTTAAAATTAATTAAAAGTTTTGTACATTAAAGAAATATACATCTTATGTTTTTTATGTTAATGTTGTCTGAATGAGGAACCTTATGCCTAACAAACAAACTTTCTACCGCCTGTGACAACCCTTACTTATCAGCTCCTGACAGAAGATTAATATCCTTAAATTTTGTAATTATTCCTTAATGGAGGCTCCAAACTCTTCACTCCCTCTGCTCTATCCATTCCACCTGATACACCTAATAAGACTGGCTATATTTGGTAGGTCACGTGAAAGGCATGGTAGCTCCAATGGTAGAGCATTTGCATACAAAGCAAAAGTACCTGAGATATATATATATATATATATATATATATATATATATATATATATATATATATATATATGTCTCATGCTCAATTTATTTATTAGTTCTTATAAACCCTTTTATTGTTTGCAGGACAACAAGTGGACATAATTTTGGAAAAGATTACACCACCGACAGGTGTTGAAGAGAACATGAAGGAACTTGTGGAAACTCTTCGCTGCAAATTACAAAAATCTGAGGATGAGCTACAAGAGTGCCACTCAGAAGTTGATAGACTATATAGTAAGTTTGTGTGCTGACTGTTTTTCTTTTCCAGATGGTTTGCAATTACAAATTAATATTTTGAAAAATATTCTTATATCTCCTTTGATGAAAATTGCTTATTGAATTTTTTTCAGTGAGAATGGAAGAATGCACGTTGCAGCAAGACATGCTTTTAGAAAATGCTCAACAGTTAGGTGATCAATTAGCATCTCACAAACAGGAATTGGAGAGACTAACTTCAGAGAACTCTCAAGTATGTATTTTTCGTTAAATCCTATTATACCATGAAATTTTTTACTTTCTCAAAAATTTATTGCATAAAATCAGTTAAATGGTCATTTCTTAAAAATAATGTGCTTATTCTTGTTGTAAAATACGCTATATTTTCAGGGTCCTCTGGCACCTCCTAATCAAGTGCTGAAATTACGTCAGGATATATTTAAGCTGGAAGGTAAGGATAGGCACCACTTCACTGCATTTTTGGACTATTTGAATTTACAATTTGTTCAGAATGCATTATGCCTTAGGTCTCCAGTACATAGACGAGATAAGCATGAGTAGTTTGTCTTTCATTGCATGTTTTACTAATTTCACTTTTGGTTGTATTTGTAGAAGCTCTCTGGAAATCTCAGTTGTGGGTTGACCAATATGAGTGCTTGGTGGTAGTACTTAAAGGTTTGGAATTCATTATTTGTTATTGCATGCTTATTCATTTAACTACTCTTGTTTCCACACTTTCAATTTTATGATTAACTAAAAATATTGCATCTTCAATTATAATTTATAGTCTATTTGAAGTTTTAAATTTCTAGGAGTTCTGTGTAAGCAAATTACAGAATTTGCGGTGTTCTGCATAACTCTAAATATAACTTAATGTGCCTGTTTTAATTTTTAAGCTTGTTTATAGCTTTAGCTTTTGTTGTTGTGTGTTCTTTGCATGAGCTGTGTGCATAAACTTACTTTACTTTACTTTTGGCAAAACTTATGTGACTTCATTAATTATGTAATGTCAAGTTAATATAATTGCATTTTTCATATTATCCTGAAAGTACTTTTAAATTTCTACCAAGATTAATATTTCTCTATCAATGAGGATGGGGAGAAATTGAGAGTGAAGTTTGATATGGGTGGACATATCTTGCCTTGTAATCATTTTCATAGTGTTATTCAAGAGTTTGTTCTTTATTATTTTTCCTCTCACAGACTTCATTGAGGATATTTGGTTACAACCAGTTTTTATGAGAATAATGAAGATTACATTAGTCCTTCTTTTAGGCTTTAAGTGGAACACTTTAATCTGAATGTATTTTTAACTAAATAAAATGCTATTATTTATGAATAACTTAGAAGTATAATTTTGCCTGTGAGTAAATTTTCATATTTTGTTGCAAATTGCATGCTGCATATGTAATTAATCCACTATTAATGGGGATATGTGGTGATGCATTGTTATATAGATATGTTTAAGCAATATTACTATTTAAAGCAATAAAGTTTGGTATTTTATTTCATATTGTTATATTTCAATGTGAATTGAGAGAATATATACAATATAAAAGTTGGATTCTTTGACTTGACAGTGATTACTATAATTTGAGGAAGTTAATCTTATTCAGCAGGTCTGTTTCCTTTGACTATAGGCTGTACATTGATACCCTCAAAATCTGCTGTCATGCACACATACCTACTTAAGTTGCCTTCCTGAAAAATTATGAAATAATCACTTCCTCTAACTGAAGACAACGGTAGAGAATGACCGCAGAAACGTCAACGTTGAGAAATCTGATCCTGGTGCTCAAGCATGAAAAATTTATTAACGATTTACATCGGGAAAGTTTACATTCATAAATCACTTCCTCTCTTTACGTGATTTAAAATGAAGGCTGTGGGGCTTGGCAGACTTCAACCATGCAAAGTTCAAGATGAATTAATATTATGCATTACCATGGAGAAAAACAGCAAAATTTATTTATCAGGATTTAAATAAAACATATTGATGGATGAATAGATGGAAGGAGAAAGTCATGTAAAAATTAAAATATAAATTGTGGTGATTTGAATTATGAGCAAGGCCTGGCAGGCCCAACATGCTTACTGAAGGGTTAAGTGTGAACTTAAATTATATTCCCAAAATAGTACCAAAATATAATTTACAGCAAAATATATAGCAAATTATTTTCTGGAAAGTATTATTTACTGACTCTTCACCTATATCATTTTTCAACTTTAACTGCTATCAATATTTTCTGTTAGTTTTTGTGCTTCATACTTCACAGCTTCCTTGGGAACAAGCAAACTGCAGTTTGTTTTTTCACTATCCATAACAGTTTTTAATATTACTTAAATTTGTATGTGGTAATTAGAAATTATGCTATCAGTTTTGATTTCCAATAACTTTATTTTCTAGATCTCCTCACTGAGAGCCGTGCAAAAGCACGATCAGCAGAGGAACAAGTTTTACATTATAAGCAAGAAATGGAAAATGCACAGAATAATGTAAAAAGAATTACAGAAGAACAAAATCATTTAGAACAGGAACTTCATGTAAGTTTTC
This sequence comes from Zhengitettix transpicula, assembly GCA_037074705.1. Lineage (NCBI taxonomy): Eukaryota > Metazoa > Arthropoda > Insecta > Orthoptera > Tetrigidae > Zhengitettix > Zhengitettix transpicula. The sequence goes on from CM073595.1 coordinate 50,329,630, forward strand.
ACGTGATTTGAACTTTTGTGTTTACAGTTTAGGAACATCAAATAAAGCAACGTATGTAATATTATATATATATTGAAGGAAAGGTCCAGATTGGTAAGATATGTTTTGGACTTGATTCTATTTATTGTTTGAGTTGTATGACTTGAGTATGAAAATTAGATAAGGCATTGTCAGAATGTCATCTTTAATGTTAGAAATTGCTAATTTTTTTGTATTATCACAAATATGATTCACTACAAAGTCATTTTTTACACTCAGGCTCATAGATATTTGTTATTTTTTTAACTAATATTATTGGCTGCTTAAATATTCTTTATTTTAGGATCATGTGAAATCCATCATGTATGAATCTGATGAATTGAAGAAAAATGTTTTAAGGCTTCAAAATGAACTAGCCAATGAGAAAGAGTTGTCAAAGTCCTTATTTGAGCAGTCGGAACAACTTAGAAGTAAGCTATTTTATTGATACTATTTATTATTCTGATATGAATTCAAAAAACTGAAAATTTCATTAATAATGATTGTTGTATTTTTCATTTATAAGTTAACACACATAAATACGCTAAGAAAATCTTTGCCTGTAATTTAAAAGAAATTTCACCCTGCTCATCTCAAGAATTATTCTTTTAATATTATTTCTCCATGATTAATTGAATTTATTCTGCACCACCATTTCAAATACTGAAAAATCAGTATGTGAAGACATTTCTGTACTATTGAATCTTAATGGCAATTGTCTGTTTCAAATGACTTGCCCAAATTTTGACAATGGTTCTTGATGACTAGAAACTGTTTAATTGGCAGTAGTTATAAAATTGTTGTATTTATTTTATAACGTTAGTACATAACATTGATTATGATATAGAATAATCTGTTTATTATTTATTACGTGTTATTATGGAAGGAAGTATGCTTTCTGATGTCTTCTTATTTGAGGTATAATATTTTAAGGAAGTTCTGTTTCTGAGAATGTACATTTCCAACTAAACAAGGAATATCAATTTTCTCTATATTAATAAATTTTATTTTAAGTTTTTGTTGACAAGCATGTAGGCAGTTATTACAGGAAAAACCTTTGTCCAGTAGAATTTTATATTATTTTTATTGTTGATTACTAGTATTCACTAAACTAGACTAGGGAATTTTTCTTAGAGAAAAATAAAAAATATTGAAGTAAATGACATTTTTTCATATAAAATTAGTCTTTATTCTGTGTTTCTATAATTTTTGTAGAAGATTTAATTGAGGCTCAGCAGAGCACAAAACAAGCATTCAATGAAGCAGAACAACTGAAAGACAGATTCATTACCCTTCAGGCTGAAGTTGAAGCATCTGAACAGACTTCTAGAAAATTATTGAAAGAAGGATCTTGTACATATCAAGAGTGAGTATGCACGTGTGAATTTGTCAACATACTAATAATCCCATCGAATTATTTTATGTGATTGGAATATTATTATTCAGGCTATGAACTTCATTAATAAAATACCCTTATTATGGATAATATTATACACAATTAATATAAAGAAACATCAATCCTCAAACTGAATGACATTATTGGTATCAAGTTGTAACTGTTATTGCTAGCTACAATAATTCATGCAAACAAAATTAAGGAGTATTTGAAATTTAATGAAATTTGTGGATTTAATTTAGAGGATATTGTTTGAGTGTTCCATTGTTTGATTTGGAGAAGAAATACACGATAAGAGTGATAGAGAAAGAATTTAGACCAAGTGATATAGGCAAGAGGAAGGAATAATAGACCAAGGCAATTAAAATTTTATTATATGTTATTTTATTTGTGGCATAGAGAAGTATGATAATCTGACAAACGGTCAGAGATACTCTTTCTTCAGTGAGTAAGTAGCATTAATTCAGAGTACACACATGATAGTCTGCAACTCTTACCTACTTTGTTCAGCATTTATCAGGGAGGCTTTATTGGCTGTCTGTGTCATTACCAAAGAATGAAAGCACAGGTTCTACACCACTTTTCAAAATTAAACAATGGAACAATTCTGACTTCTTATTTATACAAATTCTTGAAATTAATAAGTGTATTGATTTTTGAACAGTAGACCACTTGCTACTCTAGAAGATCAGCAAAGACTCAAAGATTATGATCAGCTATCACAAACTGTTCAACTCCTCAAGGAATTGAACCAAGAAAGACCTGATAGTTCACTTTTAAATTTTGAGAAAGAAAAAGTGCAATTGGCTTGGCGTGGAATAAGAAGTATATATAAAGGAATGGAAGATTTGTCAGTTTTAAATGGCTTGGACGATGTGGTTGAAAGGCTAAAATTACATTGGAACATCAGGGAAATATTCCACGAGTTTGAAGTAGTTGATTCTGAATATCCAACAGATTTGTCATTGTTTCACAGTGAATTTGAAACGTAAGTTATTTAGTTGGTATATTAGTTAATATATTTATTTAATTATTATAGGCAGCATCTTAAATCTGGGGAGGGGGATTTATTTTCCCAGTTTCAATTTTATTGTATTCCTCCATTAGAAAGTGGTCATTCAATATTTCACTAGAAATAATACTGAAGTATATATCTGTGGGTTTTATTTATGCATTCCACATAATTACCTATCAATTGATTCCCATTAATCTGCCTATCGTGAAGGGAAAATGGAAATTATTTCATCCACTATTTTATATCAGTATTTTATTTCATAGGAGGAAGAAAATTTAAATATTCAAGAGACTTGAGAAATTTTAATATTGAACATAGCATGTACACATATGATTCTAGAGAAAATGGTGACATCTATACAGCAATTTTTATCTATCTAAGTTAAAATGGTAGGAGGGAAAGATCAGGTTTGGTCAGAGAAGTGTTTAAGATCAAAATCATTACATCTGAATATTTAAGAATTGCAAAAAAAGAATGTAGAGATTCTGATAATCATTTCAAGTAATGTTTTTAGCTTTATTGACAAAACTACTAATGTATCTCAGCATATCAATCATCTATCATTTGCTCTCTTCATTTACCATCTTACTGATTTTTTTGACCTCATGTCCATCAAACATTTGAAAGTAGAAACAACTATTCTACTAACGTGTTCCTCAATTTTTTTCAGAGATCAATATACACAGGATGTGAATCCTTCCGTTGAAACTATAAAATTGGAGGAGGAAAGGGACCAGAAGGTAATAAGTTGTTTACAAATGATTCACTTAGTTTCAGATTTTTATTGCTCAATTTCTAATCCATGACTTCAGATTGCAGAGTTAGAAGAAGAACTAGTCATATTAAAAGAGAAATGTGCAAAACAGAATGAGGAGCTGCTACACAAAGATAAAGAAATTCGTTGTCTGAGGAAGGTGGCGAAGATAGATAATGGAAACAGTTTGGCAGCCAAATTAAATGTAAGTTGACACAATGTAACAAACTCTGTGCTTAGCTATGTTAGTGCACATTTTGCTTAATTCTTTATGTTAATGGGGTGTTCACTTTCATTTAATTTGGGGCCTTTTGTGTTGCTTTTGGTGTGTTTTCTACCAAATTGGGCCTGTATTTTCCTGTTTTAATTTTATTTCTTTCACACTCTTTGATGTAACTTTTAAGTTAAATATTCTTTTATTTTTTTTATATAATTTTTAACATTTTTTTCCTTTATGTTGATTTTGCATTTGTGTTGAATTTCTTTCTCAGGATTCAACTATATTTATTGTATTCATTTCTTGGATCGTGGTTGTTATTATCATGGGCTACATGCAGTTTTTCTGATCTGGTATCTATCCCACACCTTTCAGAATCATTAAGCGAATATCTGTCATGGAAAGGTAAATATAAATTGATAGTTTTTTGTTTGCAATATAGTCTTAATGACAGAAAGTTTGATAGAATTTTGTGTTAAAATTCTGTAACTACTGAGGCTTATTACTGTCTTCTAAATCTCTGTTTATTTATATTTATACACCAACATCTACATACGATAGGTTCTACAATACTAATTCAGATAAGCTTTAGCATTAATGTGTAATCCTTTTAACATTTTACTAATGGCACTGATAAAATTGTTTTTATCTTATGGTTTACACTTTGATTACTCCCTAATATAATTTTAACAGTTATAATACTTGGTAAAATGAATTTTCTTTTTTTTTCTATTCTTTTAATCCCAGTAGCTCTGAAGTCTTTGCTATATTTGGGCAGTTGTATAACTTATGGTAAGAAGTAAATGGCAAGTAATTTATCTCAGTGGAGCAAAATTGTGTTTCTTATTAATTTGTCTATAATTTTATTTTTTGGAGCAATATTCTGATTTTGTGTTTTTGCTTTAGATTTATGCATAACATAAGTGGAAACCTAAGTTTCTGATTATTATTATTATTGGGAGAGTAATAATAACTGCATGAGTAAACTTCAGATACTTCCAAAATTTGTATTAAATTTCAGAGAAAAGAGTGTTCATGAAATTTATGATATCTTCATAGGTATTCATAGTATTTATATACATTTCACAATTTTCTTATACAATTTAAGATCAAAAATGTTCCTAATGCGTGTAGGTAAAACCTTTTGAATTATTGTGACAATACTTTGATTTCTTATTGTTCTGTAGATATTCATTTACTTTTCTAATTGCAGACCGTAACAGGTGTTTTAGGACAGTAGAAACTCTGTAATGTGTTTAGGTAAGCAGTTAATATGATCTGATTCATTCAGACTTATTACTGTTTTTTCAAAAAATTACACTAGCAGCACAATAATAATGATTTATTTGGTTAACTTTGCTTTGATTCATTTGTAGTTTCTGGTAGATGAGCTTCTTTCATATGATTTCTTTGTACTCATCGCACAGAAGCACAATAGAATAAATTATTCATAATAATTATTGTCACAAATTCAGGAACATTGGTGAAAATTGTTATTAAATAACTCATAAGTTTGAAGCTGTTGCTCAGTATAGTTTATCAAAACATTGAGGAAGGTATGTTTTAAAATTTTCTTAGCCAGCATTATCTATAACATAATTTACAATCGGGTTAGTCCAGCCTGATATTCCATCTGAGAGCATAAAATTAATGTTGGAAACCTCACCTCTGAACTTTGATATTGTGACATCTGACTGCAGACTTTAACCTTCACCAAGTACTAAGGTCCAATATGCCTTAATTAACTGTGGGCAAAGCTCCCTTACTACTCATTAAGTGTCTCCAAGAGTAACTATGTGGATTTGTACTTATTAAAAGTATTTTGAGACTTCTAGGAGCAATCCTGAAGTGTGGTGTAAACTGAATGTCATTGTCATACATACGAGCAACTAAGGATGTCAATTTTGTCAAATTAATTTATTAATATGGACAGGAAAAAATAGAGATATGAGGCTGCTGACTTAACTAAATTTGAGAGTTGATACCATTACATATGTCTGTATATGGATTATATGCTAGTAAATGAAATGTTGATAAAAAACGTGGTAACAATGGTTTATACTGTATTTAAATGTGTGTGATTATCTCTATAATTTGCCTTAATAGCCAGAATTGCCCATTACCTGCCTAGCAAATATAGTTATATACTAATGCACGTTTTCCTTTCTGATATTCTTCTTCTCACCCTATGTTAGTTTGCTTAATTCTGTACATTTACTGTACAGTTCTTGATATTTTATTGCACTTTTTACATTAATTTATAGAAAATGGTGATAGTTGACAAAAAGATCTACATGACCTCTTATTTGCTTCTTTAACAAGTATTTATGTACTGTAAAACTAACAACATTGTAGGGCGACAAGGAGCTTGAGGCTATTAAATTATTTTCAACATATCTCCCATACGGTTTAATGTAGTATTATGAGGATGTTAACTCTGTTTTGTTTTGTAAATGATTGTGTTTGTCTTTGAATCTGTTACTTTCAGAAGTCTTACTACATACAGTTGAAATGTATTTGCAGAACAGGATTGAAGCTGTCTATGAGCCATTTACTTGTCAGTCTATTGTTGGTTGACTTGCTTCAGTATAATTTCAGTTCCAAGTCTTTGGCACTGCAATATTTTATTTTCTCTAGTTTGTTTGTTTCACCCAGAGACTCAAATCATGCTTTTTTCTATGATGGCAACAAAAAAACAATTAGAATGTTTAGTACATTATATTAAGATTTTTTTATAGACACAAATTGAGAATACAGTTTCATTTCAAATAAACATAATTTGACTCTGGACTTTTACATTAAACATTTCATACAATCTCAATGGGATATTGTAAGTATTGTTATATTAGTTTTATTTAATAAGTTATATGAGTTGGCAGACCACCTAAAAATAATCCATGATTAAAATACAGAAATATTGGTTTCAGGTGTGGTGTGGTTTCGTTCCTGTGCTGATGGTCTTATTCCTAGCGCTGCTTATTGCAGTGTATCCTGACTTGTCTTATATCACCGGAACAGCAGATTTTCCCATTAAACATTAGCCTACATAAATAAGTGAATTTGACATATTCTCAGGGTTAAAAACAGCAGCTTCACAAGTGTCAGGGACTGTCAATTGATTCTTTTCAATCTCGTTACATTTTGGTGAAAAGTAGTATCATTAGTGTAAATCACTTTTAGTCAGCATGTTATTTTTCTTGAATTTTTTGAAGCACTATCTTTCTAGATTGTGTTTACTAAACTTTTTTTACCAATGTGTGACATTAAATTCAATAATCCAGAAGATATAAATATTGATGAAAACAAAATATATAAATACTGGTGTGAACTGAAGACCTAATCATAAACAGGAACAGAAGATATATTGGATAAAATGGAGTAGATATCTTAATTTTTGTGGGCAGTTGAACAAGTACGTGAGGTTACCGTGTGAATAATCTTTGTAATGGAACTTCTAAATAATAACTGTTCTTAGATTCATCAATTATGACAGTCCTAATAAAAATAACCAACTTGAACTTTATTTTATATTCAGTTTCTTGTTATTTAAAATGTAAATTGGAAGAACTGTAGTTTTATAAATATGTACAGTTACTGCACATTTTTATGGCCTGTGTATATTGGAAAATCTTATTAGCTGGCAAAACTCATCTCAGAATTTTATCAACTTTTGTTACAAACAATTCATACAAAATGTGTGGCTGTGACATTGAATGAATGATAATTACTCTTGTAATTATATATTTCAATTCATTCTTGAGATTAATGGCCATTGTAGTGATACACTAGTCAGCATAAGTGAATGTTGGTTTAAAAGGAAAATAATTTTCAGAAGTTGTATATGCTTATCAAGTATTTTGTGTTCAAATTTTCATTTACAACTATCAACGACACGTCAACCTTGCAACATGCTCAAACATTTATGCTATAATTGTAAATTTTTCTTGAATATGTACTATTTTGCATTATGTGGCAGAGTTGTTTCATTGTTTACTATTGTTTGTATAATAGCCACTTGTAATTATTTAAAATGTTATGTTATTTGTAATGATTTATATATTTTGTAAGCAACTGAGGCAAAAGTAAAATGTTTAACTGTTTTGATCAGATTTGATGCTTTATTACCACAGGAGTAGCCTTGCATATTAAGACTTGTGGGGTCTATTGAAAGATAATACAATTTAACTAAGATCCAAAAAATAACAACATGCAATTAAGGCAAAAAGGGCAGAAAAGGAATGGTAAAAGTTTTTGAACTGTGTGTGTGAGATCATTGTTGGTGTTTTAAACCTTCTTACCATTTTAATAACTAGTGAACTACTTTTTAAACAATTTAATTATCATTCACTTTTTGTTTCAAACTGCAATATTATAAATCATAAACATTTTGTAAACTACATTTACACTTCACTGACACTGGCACGTTGAACAGGCTACTCACGTTGAAGCACAATATATATTGTGATGCAGTCAAGATGAATCTAATGTTCATTTTTTAAAAAAAGTAACATTAGTACATGGCTAGAGTAATAACTTACCTTAACAAAATGTTTCTTTGCAATCGTCTATACAAAATCTCAAATTATATTACATTTTAGAGTAATCATTTCTTAAAAAATTATTTTCGTGCTATTAAATCACTTGATTGATCTGTATAAATTACTGAAATTGTGCAATTCATTCTAAAAAAACTTATTTGGGAAAGAATCGAACATTTTTCGGGGAAGATGTATGTAACTCGTGTGTATAAGAAGTAGAAATTAAGGGGTGTGAGCTACTTTCGTTTGTTTGAAATTTAAGAAACAGATTTTGTTTGACAAGATTGTACTAATGAAACACAGTTTGAGCCGACTATTTATTCCACAAATAAAATATCCTTACTAATTAACAAATTCTGTTTATTCTACAGTTGTATGAATAGCCTGAAACATATAGGCAACTAATTATTTTTAAATGAAGTTAAGTGTACATGTCCAAACATGGGATATCTATGAATTATTTTTTTAAAAATTGATGTTCATCGCGTGTGATATATTTCCACTTTCAAACCAATCTGGTTCTTTCTATGTTGCAACAATGATACGAAGCAGATAAATAAGTAATAAATTGAACAATTTTCGTTTAATTAACATTCGTATAAGATAAATATTTTTTAATAAATTGTTCAATATTATTTATTATGCTAGTTAATATACAGTTTTGAAAAATACCGTGTCGATTTGATAAATGATTCTCGGTTTATCAACAGGGTCAAAATTTTGTCAGAAGATAACTAGCATCGCCATCATCAGATAAACCTAACGACAGGATGATAGTCAAGGTAAAGTTTCACGTGGTTGATAAACAGAGATTCGTTTATTAAATATTTTCATCATGAATGCCAACATCCCGATTGTTTGTTGATACTTTTCTCTCAGAAAGTACGAGTATTAAAGAAGCATTTCATTATTGAGAAAGATGGAAGAATTAGGTGTAATGTGACTTAAATATGGAAAATATTCAGTATAGACGAATGTGTGTATATGTGTGTGTGTGTGTTTATATATATATAATTGTGATAATGGTATGGAAAGGAAAAAGAGGTTGTGGCTTACCTGAAAACTACACCGCACTTCACTTTCAGGTAAGCCACAACCTCTCTCTCTTTCCATACCAATATCTCAATTTTTTTGACAATATCATATCCTTACTGATATTATATATATATATATATATATATATATATATATATATATATATATATATATATATATATATATATATAAAGTTTGTTGGGTTCACAGAAGGTGTTTTGATGGCATTACAATTTAGAGTGTAATGGCCAAGATCCATGGAAATACATAGAGAATGATGTACAGAGGAAGTCCTTTTCAGGCATCAATAATTTGGATTAATGACTAAAAATACAAGTTGAAATAATTTAATTTCTTTTCGAATTTTTCTATTTTTTTGAAGAGGTGCCTTTATTAGGATCATCCTATGTAAATATATTAAAAAGTGCTTATGGATTATTACACGAACAACGTCCGGCATAGTTTCATTGCATTTTTAAAAATTAATTGTTCTATTTGTGGGTGGAAAATCATTCATACGTAAGGATTCAGGATTGTGTGAAATAAATGACACGCGTGGAATACAAATAACGTGGAAAATGTTCACGAATGTAGCAATGTGTTTCGATTACTTTTTGATTATGGCGAATAATGCGTTCCAATATTATTGGTTGTTACCTTTACTATACCTACAAAGTTGGCTAACTTTCACAGATATCGTATCAATTAAAAAAAAATCTGTATGTTGTAGATGTTACACTAATCGGTCGCCATATTCACACTTTGACAGTATAACGGTAGAAAATATAGTAATAAATTATTGATATTTTTTTTGTGTGTTAGATTCTGTCCCAATCAAAGGTCCGAACAATTCTTAGAGCATCCGCGATTTTCGTCGTTTTAATAAATAGTTGCAGATGTCGGAAACCCTGGTACGTCCATAATTGAGAGTGCCTATGAATTGATGTTCCTTATCCCCTGAAAGAGAAAATAGATTAGTATTCGAAACGTTGGTCATTCGCTTCTTTCTATTTTTTATGTATCTTTCCGATATCTAATTTTCTCTTTATAACTCCAGTTTTCTTTCTCCTAATAAGTCAGGGAATGCAACACACGGTCGAGGTATTAAATACACAATTGTTATTAAATTTCAAATCCATAATATCAAATTTTCAGGGTAATGCTAAAGAATAAGTAGGCCAATAGTCAGAAATATTAGTGCGTGTTTAGCCTATATATATAATATTGCCGATGATATTACAAATGAAGATAAATATAAAGACGCTAATAATAGGGCTAGGCGCCTATCGAAATTATACAATATAAAACGTATGTGTTGAAAGTATACTAATTAAATAAATATATAGCCAAATAACAGGCAAAGATAGGTGATAAAATTAACACCACACAACGTTTGTGCAATCCTTGTTGCTTTCGTCAGGTGATTCAAGAACGACACATCGGTGACGAACTCTAAAGAAAAGCTAAAATGAGCTTCAAGGCTCAGGAAAAGTTAGCGTAACAATAAGGGATCATAGTAATTGTACAGTTTCATAGCATCAGTTTTTACGTTAATTTCAGTAATGTTAGATTTAATATGAAGCATTTATGATATAATTCTAGGATGGTAATATGTTTGGAGCCTACAGATAGTTTGTCAATGGTAAATTTGATATTGGACATATGTTCCATGATACGGCTATTAAGTGGTCTTTTTGTTTGCCCAATGTAGCAGGAATCAGATCAAGAGCTTTTGTAAAATACACAATAATTACTATAGGTGTCAAGTAGGTTCTTGAGGGGTTTTTTTTTATCAAGAAGGAAAGCGTATTAGTAGATCTGTATGTGATGGATTGAAAAATTTTGTAATAAGGGAGAACGAGAAAAACTTTGGATTTAGGTGACTGGGGACAATAAGGATTGTAGAAACGTTGTGTGGTATTTATTTTATCACTTTTTTTGTATGTTATTTGGCCATTTATTTATCTAATTAATATGTACTATATTACGTTAGTAAAATAGCTCGTCGATCGTTCGCCATGACAAGTAGCGATGGAGCAACGTTTCAGAATTTAAAATCGACTTTGATCTCATTTCAAAAATTTATTAAAACCGGCAAATAATTTATCGAAGAGTCGATAGGCAATGCACAGAACAAAAATGAAATTATCCATAATTTGCGCTATCATTTCGTAGTTCTTTTAATTCGGAGGAATAATAATTTAGAAAGATTCAGTTGCTACAGAAATAAAATTCAAAGCACGTTGCTGTTGCTATGATAAGGAGTACAGATAACGTTTTAGGTAATTCATGGAATTCATGTTTTTTTAAAAAAAAAAAAAACAGCCGCTTCATGACCATAGTTATTCTTAGTTCCAAATTTCTACCGCAATACCGATGGATGACAAATATTGTCCATTAAGAATTTTATTTTCGAAATTCCAACCAGTAGACGATGTTACAATTTTTTTTCAGTTGTTACTATTTGAATAAAAATATTACATCCACATGGCCGTTAAGTAACTTATAGAATTCATTTAGAAAATTTTGCTGCAATAGTTGTCATTATAATAGTTTAACCACACTAGGAAATTAAAAGAAGAAATCGATCAATTTTTTTTAAAAAAAAAACCATCAGGAATTATGGTGAAGGAACCCTCCTGCTTCACGAATGAGAATAAAGGCTACTTAAACAGTTAATTTTTCATAGCAGGTGCTTCTTCAGATGTCGCAACAATCTTCCAGGCGTTGTAACAAGATTTCGGTCGGATTTCAAAACCGTTCCCCGTGAAATGATTAATTTCTTTTCGAAAACTTTTAATTACTGTGGAATGTAATCATCGTACATGTCAAAAAAATAATGCGCCTACGAAATAGTTAGGTAATTGAAAAACGATCCAACACAACGAATCGGACTGGAATTCGAATAACCCACCCGGTGGTCCCGATTTGCGTCTTGTGGGATTTTTCGCAAATCATTCACACAAACGCTGGCCGTTTCCCTCCCAGATTTCATAAATAAAAGTGGCCGTGGAAAAAAAAATGTACTGTATATCACACGCTTTACATTTTTTAAAGAGAGAAAACTTGGAGTTTTTACCAAACGGTTGTTAATCATAGTGATAATTTTATTTCTGGAAATGTTTCGATGAGAAATGAATAATTTGTGAAAAATTCTTTAGGAATAAAATCGACGACTGTGTCATCGATGACAGGCATCAATTGCCAGCAACGATTGGAACAGTCGGAGATCATTTTAAAACAGGACATATTTATTTTAAATTTACTGATTATGCATGTAGTTCTATGGCGGCGGGGGGAGGGGAGGGGGGGTGAATTGAAAATGAGCTTAAAAACTTTAACTGTAAATCCAATCTACAGCACAGCTGACTTTTAAGCTTAATGAATAATAATATCCTTGTAATATTGGTGATGTCAAAGAGGACCTTTTTTTAAAAAAAAAATATAGATAATAATACAGTCTCAAGATAAGACAATTCATCTTGGCAATCATTACAAAAATCGTAGTAAGGAAATAAAGTAAAAATATTTATTTAAAAAATAATTACAGTTGTAACAAGTGATTGTAAAATACATTTAGAGGGAATATGAAATTAATTAAACGCTTTCGGAATAATAATTAATTCGTGTCTGTTTAATTGATAAGTGAAATTGAAATTTGTGGCAGTTAATGCAAGAGTGGGCTATTCCACATTTTTGGCAAAAATTTACGTCGGATTCAAAATTAATAATAAGAAAGATAGCCTATATACAGACAAAATAAGTGATAACACAACGTTTCTGGGATCCTTGTCCATTTCTTCAGGTGCTGAGAAGAGCCTGGAGCGACACTGCACTCGTCAGCTGACAAAACTCAAAAGCTAGTTTGACGAATGGAGTTGTGTCGCTCTAGGCTCCCATAAACGTTGTGTTGTGTTTATATTAGCACTTATTTTGTCTGTATTTGGCTATCTTTCTTATTATTAAAAACTATGTAACTCGGGTTTAGGGAAGTTTGTGTCCATCTTCTCAGTGGTTCTGAGTGTGGTTTGTTCAACTCTCAAGAAATGGGAGCAGAAAGAATTCTGGGATAGACGTTGACATAAATGTGAAGCAAAAAATAAAAACCCCTTCATCTCAAAAAGGGGACAGCCTCATTTGGTCATATACAAAGTGATTATAGTATTTTTTTAAAAAAAATATCAACGTTTCCTCTGACACTGACACTCCAAAATAATCTCCTGTAATTTAAAATATTATTTATGTAAAATAATTTTAATTAGCTTGTAAGATCTTGACAATTACAGTATTGCAAACAAGAATTGACGGAAATAAAAATTTTGTTGTTATAATGAAAAAAATGAAAAAAATTACGTCTGATTGAAAATAATGAAGAAAGATACCAATACAGACAAAAAAGGGTAATATTTGAGTGTTGTCAACTGATCTGTGTAGTTGTGTTTCTCTAGGCTCTTCTTATCACCTGACGAAAGGAACAAGGATCCCAGAAACGTTGTGTGGTATTTATATTACCCTTTTTTGTCTGTATTGGATATATTTCTTATTCCTTTGTTGTTATAAATAAATTTTGCAAAACAGGTGCACGCACGACGCGTCGATGATGAGTCATACTCAGATAGTTTCTGCGCAATTGGTTTTAAGAAAGGTCAGAGTTTTAAATCGGTGATAGTTTCGATAGAGGCGAATAATTTTTTGGAAAAATTGGTCCACCATCGATCGTCGCTGTTTTGAAAACGTCGGCAAGGCGTCGCCGGAGAGGAACGAAGAAACACGTGTCCACCCGCCGAAGACGAGAGGGAAAGCGGCCTTCGATGACTAATCCGAGTTAATATTTGATTCCTTTTACGGCGCACAGTTTACGAAACGACGACGGCGGGGATAGAAAATAGGACAACCCCCTTCGACACACGTACGACGCTCTCCCACTCTCCTATCCCGTCCCAAGGGGAAAAGGATGTTCGTTATTTTTAGTCGGGAGAGAAGTCAGTGAGAAGGCAGCGGCAGCCGCGGACGGAAGGCTCTCACGACCTCGTGCTTCGGGCAACATACCCGCTCAGGAGCAGCAGACGGCTTTTGGTCTCGCGGTCTCTCGCCAGGTGGCCTTCCCGCACCGCACCGCGATGAATAACAACAACGAGGACGGCGACGGCGGCACTGTGTGCGGCGAGGCGCAGGACGAGATGGTCGCGACAGAGAGGGAGCTGGCCGAAGACGCGCAGTGGAAGCGCATCCAGCAGAACACGTTCACTCGCTGGGCCAACGAGCACCTCAAGACCGCCAACAAACACATCGGGAACCTCGAGACGGACCTCAGCGACGGTCTCCGGCTCATCACCCTGGTCGAGGTCCTGTCCGGGAAGAAACTGCCCAAGTACAACAAGCGGCCCAGCTTCCTGTCCCAGAAGCTCGAGAATGTGTCCGTGGCCCTCAAATTCCTGGAGCGCGACGAGGCCATCCGCCTCGTGAACATAGGTAAGTTTGCGCAGCTGTTCTATCGATCCGGCCTGCGGACTTGCGCACGTGCGCCGAGCCCGGCTATTTTTGCATGATTTTTGTTGGACGGTTGCCGCGCCGTCGTCCCGCGGTATAAAGGGGCGTGGCGACAAGCGCGAATCTCCAAAGTCCAAGTTCAAGGCCTCCGGCGACATGGTAAGTACCTCACAGCCTTTTCTCTGTGCATCAAACGGCATTCTTCCTCGCGTAAACCGCAAAATATTTCGACAATGTCACATACGATCTTTGCCACTTGCACTTTCAAAAATATTAATCGCACACGTTCGAGGAGCCAAAACTGTGCATTCTGTGCTACGATTCTTCAACTTCACATAAGAGAGGTTAAAGTAAAAATTTTAAAAATAAAGTTTCCTCTGACACTCCAGAACTGATCATGTGTACTAATATTATTTTATAACATAGGTATATTATTAAGTGCTGAACACCGTAACGTAATTTGCAGCCGGAATTTACAATAAGTAGTGACGTCATTTATCGTGTGTACCCATTTTAAAAAGTCGCCGAGATCGGTAAATGAACCAGTTGAAGCACATAACGATACCATCATATGACACAATTCTCGTACATTTCTATTCAATCGACATATAATACGCAGGCTTTCAATTTCACTCGAGTTCACCGATCCAGTCTTTTTGTCTAAACTAGCCAAGTGCTTTGTTTACCTCCTCACAGAGGCCTGATTTGACATTCGCAATGTTCTTGTTGCTATCCACTTTAAAACTGATCGACGCGATCGGTAAACGAACTGCTCCAAGTTCAAGGTCCGCGAACAGCATTTCAATAACTGACCCCCCCCCCCCCGTCCGAGTCCATAATTTTCCGTTCGTTATTCCGCGGGAGAGGAAAATATAAATTCTACTCGTGGGTGTCAACGTTTATGTGAGAAAATAAACGGGCCGTGAACGTACCGGAATTTTTTTTTACCAATAATAATAATAATAAAAAAAAAGACTACGCAATCGGTGAATGAACGACTTGAATTTCAAGGTCTGCGCAGTGCAGCCGAGTGTTGGCCGGTATAAATTCTTCTTTCTTGTACCGGCCAGTATGTCAAGAATGTCAGTCGTTGTTAGTAAATAAAACCCGGCTCTCGAAACTTTTACGGAATACATAACCTGTAAATACACGTGTACGCGTCCGATTTTAACACGAGTGCGATTGATACGATATAGTTCAATTTTTTTTTTTTACTTTACCCGCGTCTTAAATTTACATCGAATATAAATAACATCTACAATGTTGCTCGTGAATTTAACGAAAAGTACAACCTGTGTATTTTCTGATTTTTAAACTGTATTCATGGCATTTACGTGACTTTCCGTAAGTAAAAACGCGAATATTACACGATTGAGGATCACACGGTCTATTTCGAATTAATAATAGAGCATCCTTGTTGACTGAAATTTTTAAGAGGCTTATTTGCACGAGCTGAATTTCCGAGGTTTTGAATGGAATTCTACTTTTTTTTAACCTGTCCTTGCGCCAGACTGTACGACAGGCACATACACTCGGGCTTCCTTGTGGTAAATACCTAAGTCAACTGTAAGAAAACATCAACGATTCAGCTGCAAAACTCGCTTTAGTCCGTTGAAACTAATAAAGACTCGTGAATTTATTAACAGTGTGTCTCTGTTTCTAGGAAAAGTGCATTCGCACAAAAAGTCAAGTTCCGTCGGTTTTTTTTAAAAAAATAATATGAATGAACTCACCGCGATATATTGAATTTTACAGAAATCCGAACAAACCCGTTCGTTGACCGAGCTCTTCAGCAAGCTTTTGCTAATAAAGGTAACTCGTTCCGAAGATCAACCAATTTTAACACGAGAACACCAATTCAATTATCGCATACAAGGCAAAGACCAGCCGCAATTCGTCAAGTTTACTCGGCGGACGATCTTTGTTTCTGTGCAAACTTTACAGACGGAGGAAGTTTTCGCGGGCGACAGATTTGCGATACTTTCCAAACAATTTCTTCATATTCAGAGAATATTTCCTCAGAGTGAAAGAAGGAAATCCAAACGCTGCTTTCAAGGAGATAAAAGCAATCGATTTGTGTTATTCTACGAAACCCTGAAGTCTTAGATTACCAAGGAAAAAAATAGATATTTTGAACGAGTTTATCGAATTTAAGCGAAATGGAATAGATTTATACAGACTGATTCTACGGTCACGGAGACAAACTTTGTGGGGTGGTACAACATACATTTTTTTTTATGGTCGGAAGTGACGCCTTGAGGCGCCAGACATGAAAAAAAATGAGACGTGAAAGATAAAAACGTCGTTTTTTTATTTACTTATTTACCCCCTCGATCGTCAGATTTGTAGAGCATCGATTACTTTCTTATGGGGATATCTGAAGACCAGAGACTCCAGTTGAGGTTCTCGTTTCTCGATTATCCATTGCGGCTACAAGCGCGCGCGAAATGCCTGTCACATTTGGAACTGTTCGCCAATCACTCCAAGTATGGCCACAATTTTGAGCATTTATTGTAAAAATTACTGGAAAGAAGCTCTTTGCGATGATGATTTTTCTTTTCATGTCTCATTTTTGGTGTTCGTACCTCAACGCGTCACTTCCGACCATGCATTTCTGTACAATAAAAGTTTTAGCAAGCTGTAACACCCCTCAAAGTTTGCCCCATGACCGCAGAATTTCCGTGTATACATATACCGATTTAGAAAACACTTATGAATATTAGTGACGGCTTTGCCTTGGTTTCGACAGGGCTTGTCGGTAATCTTAGTAGCTCAAGGGCCTAGTATCAGGCATTACATACGGCAACAAATTGTTGTTCGCTGACCAAAAAAATAGCATCATTACCGTTTATTCTCCATGTTCGTCCAATTTGAACTTCAACCCACTCAAAAGTCTATACTTCCCCAGTTTTCCACTCAAATATTTTTTTTAAAAAAAAGGAATTTTAATTAAGTCGTAAGATTAACGGAAACCTCGGGGAAACAAGAGAATGACGAAATCAAGCTTGTTGGCATCAGTCGACGAGAATAAAGGTTGTTTGACTGAATAAAGAGAAACCACTTCAGCTGATAGTGTCTTCATTATTCGTTGATCACATCTCTCCTTTATGAAAAGAAAGGAAGAGACGCCTTATCATTAAACGAGCCTTATTAAAGAGGCCTGCAATTAAATTCGTGAATGTAGTTTCCAAGCTCGGATTATTTTTTTACAGCGACGTGGAAGAGCGTCCTTTTTGCGGTTTAGTTGTCTTCAGGATTTGAAAGAAAATGCAGAGAAAATAATAGGGGACGAAAAGTTATTCAAATCAACGATTGTATCTGTAAAAAAAAATTTTTTGTCTTCAGGGACGAGGGAAAGAATTACTCCTACTACATTCAAATGTGATTGTGTGATTTAATTCAGTCTAATGGCTGATTGTCTCTGGATTTTTTTCTGCATTAAGAGACTTTTTCATAAAAATAGAAAATAAATTAAAACATTTTGTTTGAGAGAAAAGTGAGTAACAAGAAAGGAGACATTTAGGTAACCAAGCTCGTATTCTCGTGTCAATGAAGGATGCTCAGCTACGGCACACGAGCCAGAAAACTTCGACAGGGTCGTTAATCGACTTAAATTACTGTAATGGGCCTTATTCTCGTTCTCTTTTTCAAACACTTGGGGGCACGGTTTTCATTAATTTTGCGAAATGGGATGTAAACGTAAACTCGGCCTTACAATAGATAATTGGACCACAGAGAATGTAATGGAAAATCTGAATCAATAGTAGTTTAAATATAGCAAACGCTTTTCCAGTCCATTATTGCGAGAATATGGGACCTTATTTAAGGATCAACAATGGAGTTCCCCTGATCAAAAGAGAGATCCATAATTTATTACTTTAAAATACAAAGAAATGGCCTGTAAAACCTCAATGTGGCCATTAATTTTTTGCGATGTTAATTTGCTGTGTTCCCTGCATAACAAAAAATTATACCGATAGGTGTTTACAAATCCGGGGAATTAAAATTATTACCGCGTTGTGTTGGTAATTAGTAATCTGAAACGATATATAACAAATAATATTCTCATTATAGTGTATATGAAGCTCGATTCAACGTAAACCGAAGATACAAAAGTATTTTAAATGGAAATCAGTATGGAGGAAAAGGAAAGAAAAGTAATTTGGTGCATCGAAGACTTGTTACGAGGAAGACACCACTAACTCAAGAATGAGCCTGACAAGAGGTCTGGTGAAGGTTTATATGTGTTTTGAACTCTAGTTTGACGTATGTTATGTGGCAGTCTCGTGTGCTAAATACATATGTAAATAGCAAAAAGCTGTCATGCCAGATAAGGAAAATTATAGGTCTTACTTCTTTACATTTGCTGTGAATCTTGGCCTCAAAGAGTTTCAGATAATTAATGCCAATCTGAAAATAATATTCTTCAGGGTGATAAACTTGTTCGAACCTGTTTATCTTAAATCCCTATCTTCTGTTCTTCTATTTTTGAATTTACCAAGCGAGGTAATTGGAGTCTGCTAATCGTATGTGGTTATTTTTACAAACGCTTTCCTCCAGATATGAATTTTTAGTATGAAGTTTTGATTTCTAAAATTTCCCATCCAAATAAGCCAACTTTCTCATGTCCATGTGAGTATTTTCAGCACCCTTTGCAGTAAGTGTTCCTTTCTCCGTAGGTTGAGACGCCGAGGACACGTCGCCCAGAGAAGGCGTCTGGCCTGGGCGACGAGGCGCTACATTGCTCTGGGCAGCGCTGTCCTCGCTCAACTTCCATCTTCATTCCTTCTTCCAAATAGATGTTTGTTTAAAAATTGAGAGCAAGGATATTGTTCGGGTTTTCCATCGTCTGAGAGGTTGATGTGGAAAATGAGTTTGCAGGGGAGTGCGCAGATTTGTTTGTAAAAAAACTATCAAATTAGGACCCCTATTTTTCTACTTACGGTCCTTCAACTACCCGAAACATTACCCTTTCCTTGAGATTGTGCACTCTCATCATTTATCACCGACTTGAATTTGGGAAATGGGAACAAATCACACGGTGCTAAACCAGGGAATTAGGAAGGGTCACAGACTGTCACGTTTTGCTTGATAGATAATAACTTGTCCCGGTGATCCATACAGGCCGCTTATTTCCACTTACACGAATACTGTTGATTAATTGACCATTGGGCACTCATTCTACCATGATGATAACCTGGATATCGAGGAAACCCTTTGGGGAATGTGGTGTCATGGATTTCCAACTGGATTCCGGATGGTGACCAAATCATCCTGATCATCTGTAATGAAAGTCCTTAAAAACTGACATATTCGGTTCGCCCAGCTACGGAGACACCGCTATCGCTTAGTCTAAATTCTCTTCCCAGAATTGACCCACATCATCATCAATTCTGACAATGGAAAATCCGAATGATATTTCGTCTGAACTTGGTGCAATGTACTCTGATTTTCGAATTTTGAGGCGCAACATGGTCGCAACGTCGAAATTGGCATGGATAAAGTCCACGTTTTCTGACAGGGGATTGTGTACTTTAACGAGGTCTCAACCAATAAATTTTTCAAAAATCTCATCCTGGATAGAAAGTAATGTTTTCTTCTCGTTTATGTAATGATTTATTTTCTATTTTTTTCTATGTATTTATTACAAAACTTTTATTTTTTTAAATTTATTTATTCTTCAAAATTTAACCCGTAGATTTTTACATTTGGGTTAACTAAAACGAGTAAAAATATAACATGGTCACTTGAAACATTTCCCTTTAGTTCAGTTTTGGTGTAGTTGTGAGGGGGTTCGGGTGGAAGTTGGGGAAGTGTTTTTGTTGGCTGAAGGGGAATATTTTTTCTATTTATTAATTACAAAACTTTTATCGTAAGATTTTCTGTTGTATAAATAGTATTTACGCTATATAAAATCAAATTATGTACATAATTGACACGTGAACTTCTTTATTAGGTTATTTCAGTAATTAACCTAATTTCCTTAATTTGTCTGTCTGAGGGGCATACGTTGTGGGAGTATGAGGGATCACTGGTGTTCATTCAGTTTGATAGGTTGGATGGAATTGGTGGGTGTGAGAATGGATGTTCTTAGGGCGTTTTCTTTTGATGCGACGTGAGTGTAGTGGTGTGGAATTGCTGGATCGTGGTGATCGGATGGTTCAAGGTTTTCTTAAGGTTACTGATTTCGTCATTAAGGAAAGTTTAATGATGGAATTTCTTAGGTACCAGGGGGAGTTAGTAATGGTGCGAAGGATTATGTTTTGGGTTTTGGCAGTTACTCCCCATATGGATGAAGCGTAGGACCAGGTGGGTTGTATTATGGAGAGGTATGAGGCGTTTTGTGCTGATGGTGAGTGGAGCTTTTCTGTTTTGGAGGGGATATAGGGTTCTGAATTTAAAGTTGATTTTTTGAGAGGAGATGATTAATGTGCGGTTTCCATGAGAGTTTTGAATCGAAGAGGAGTCCTAGTTAGGTATATTGTTTTTGTAGGTATATGTGAGTTGTTTAGATGCAGGGCTATTTGGGGAGGAGGGTTTTTGGTTGGTGTGAATGGGACGGTTACTGATTTGGTGAGGTTGATGCTGATTCGCCATTGTTTGGACCAATGATCTAGGTTGGCGAGTGCTGAGTTGGATTTTTGAGATGAGGATTATGTTGGGAAAAGCTTTTATCCTAATATTTTCTGTTGTTTACAGTACATACAGAATTTAAATTATATACATAATTAACATGTGCGCTTGGTAATTAGGTTATTCCAATAAATCACCTAATTTTGTAATTTTTTGTTTTTGATTTATTTTTAATCCACTTTCTTCTCATTTAGAAATTTTACTTATTTTAGTGTATTGTTATTATTTTCGTGTGCTGATTTGTTTTGTATATTTCATTGTTGTACTTTAACATCTGTGTTGACTTTTCCTATTTCCTGAGTAAATGACTAATGGAAGCACTAAAATATAACCTACAAAGAATATATCATGTGATGGACGATTACAGAGTTCGCTAACAAAAATATAGTGTTACCATAAAAACCTCACTAACCTGACGGTGATTTATACGTTGCCTCGTATTTCATTTTCACGACCTAGTGTTCCCGAGCTTCCAATGAATTTTTCCGGAATTGAACTGCAGCTTAAGTCGATCCTTTTAAAATGAGTTGGACGCACACATTATCGTTAACCCTTCCATGGTGGTTTTTTTCGTAGGACAAAAGATTTCCAGTTTCTTGAAGAAAAAATTTCCTTTGTGTCTTTCAGAAATCTTCAAAGCGATTTCTTGTAAAATTTTACGACGTTAGTTACAAATTTTTATTACTTTTTTATGTTGAAAGCCTTGAACGTGATTTCTGACGCGTTAATCTGGCTTATATTTTTTGAACGTCATTGCGTCGATTCGCAGCGATTTTTGTTTCTGATGTACATCACCCAATTTTTAAGTTGCATTTATTTTTTGAATTCCAGTTACGAACAATTGAATTAACGAAATTTCGCTCTGCTAAATTAATAAATATTTTTGCAACGCAATTTTTCTTCTTGTCAGTTTCTGGAAATATTCAAACAAATACAGCCCAACATTACCGTTTTTGAACTAAGGTTCCCACAAGCCGAGGCACGTCGGTCTGTTTTGAGAGGTGTATTTTCCGGGTTCTCATACCTTGGGCATACGGTAAGAGTTGTCCGCTATTCCCATTGGAATAGTCGGCCAGCTGCCTCCTAAACTAGTCGAAGCACGGAGAAGGGAATGCTGCGTCCCCACAGCAAACTCCTCTCCCGTTATCGGAAGGGCGTGGGACAAGTACCCAATGCCCGACCTACCTGATGCAGGTTTTTCTAGGGTTTTCCCTGTATTTCTTTAGACGAATGCCGGGTAGGATCCTTAAAATATAGCCCGGTGGCCCTAGTTAACCCTTGGCTACATTCCTGTACCCTTCCGCATCCCGCCTTTCAAATCACTTCCTATGCTATTAAAGGGGAGTTTCCCAACGTGGATTACCCTCATGTAGGCTATTACCCTTAAAAAAAACAAGATATATTTTTGGTCATTAACACATTATTTATATATCACATTATTTTATTTAATCATAAAATTTTAATTCGATAGCCGAACGTTTCTGAGCATATTTGTACATTCTTCAGCCTGAAGATTGTACAAATATGTGCGGAAACGTTGTACTATAAAAATAAAATGTAATTTTTATTAATTTTCTGTCAGTGGTCGATAAAAATATCTTATTAAAGGAATACATAAAAATAAAGTATTACTCATACTTAAACATGCTAACTCTGTCATCGTACGTATTTAGTGATACAATTAGTCCACTTCTGAGTAAATACAAGCCTAAAATTTCCTTGCACGTATAATTAATGAAATAAGTTATTATTATTATTAAAATAAATTTAAAGTCCAGAGACTTTACAGTTATAATAATTTAAACATCATCATAGTATTTACAATTATTAAATATTTAACATGTAAACTTTGGATCTTGGATTTGGCGCTTGACATTCCAAGTTAGAGACGAGAGAGAAACCGTCTAACTTGCAACGTATTAATTAAGGTTTGCCGGCATAATGCTTGGGAAAGATCTGATCATTTGGGAAACTTGGTGTTATGCGGTGCAATAAGGAGGTTATGGGGATTATGGAAGTGGGTAGGGGTTAGAGTTAGGCGATTTAGATGGAGGATGATGTCAATTGGGAGTTTACGTTTGAGTCTGCGATTTTGTGGAGGGTTGCTGTAGAAGAGCTCCATGGTTGGATTTAGGTGGTTGATGGAGCTATTACGACTTTCGTGGATTTATGAACTATGGTAGGAATTAGGGGAATTTCACGGTCTTTGTGCATAACTGAGTTGTGAAGGTACCAGGAGGAATTTTAAATTAATTGGAGAATTTTGTTTTGTTCATGAGTGTGACCATCTTGGGGCGGATTATGGATAGATTGGTGCTAAGGGATATGGGAGATTTTCTGTTGATAAGAGGGAAGAGTTGTTTTATCTTATTGTTGACTCTGGAGGTAATGTGGGCTATATGAGGTTTCCATGATAATTTGGAATCTAGGATAAGGCCTAGTTTTTTGGATAGGAATTTTGGTGGCGTTCAGAAAGAAGGAGTGGTTGAGGGAATGTTTGAGTTGAAGGGTGAAGGGAATGATTGTGGATTTGGTAAGGTTTATGCTGATTCTCCATTTTTTAGCCTAGGGCGATTTGTAGCTTTCTGGAGCCGGAGTGTAGAGAGGATGTTTGTAGGAGTATGGCACGGTCACATGCAAAAAGTACTGTTTTAGTGGACGCGTTTTTGAGGCATGTCGTGAAAATAGAGGTTTTAGAGGAAAGGGCCTAGGATACTGTCTTGAAGGACAGTGGAAATTGTGAAGGAATTAGAAAGGGTATTGTTAAATTTGGATTGTAAGATAGTAAGGATACTGAAGAGGGAATCGTTAAGTGGTTCTTTGATTTTGGAAAATAGTGATTGGTGGTGTACTTTGTGTAGAAGGAATTGTTGATTTAGGATGTCACTCAGTAAAGTGGGATGGGTCTAAAGCCGTTCTGAGGATGGGAAGATAGTTTTTGAAACAATTTGGATCGTGACTGGTGGGTCTATAACTATTGGGACAAGATTTGGGTTTGTTTGGTCTTAGGAATCATTATTATATGTGCGTACTTCCAGGCCATTATGTAATATGAAATACGAAATTGTTAAAATATAAAAAAGAAAAATTCCATTTAAACTACAGGAGAAAATCTCGGAACATGAAATATTTCAGTGAGAGATTTATTGTTTAAACTTTTGCAGTATAATATAAAACTGCTAGACCTGCCGAAGATATTTTTCTTTCTTCATGCTGACCCTTTTAAGCTCTGAGAGTTCCACAGTGTGTACGTGAATTTCGGATCTGTCCGCAGATAGTAGCTACGAGTTTAGTCATAGACATCGATAGAGTTGAAGCATCACTATTGATTTCTAGTCGCGAGTGTCACTTGTGAACGAGGAGAACCGTCTACAAGTGCCATCGTGATTGTTATATTCCACACATCTTTCTTGAAACTAGTGCTTCCAATATCTGAAAGGAAAAGAGTCACTGGTACACAATTAAAATTAATTTAAAATTTGATACTTTACCTGACGCGTAACTAAATAAATATAATTGCCCAGTAAGTCAGATCAGGTTTAATTCCAAATATCCACTTCAATGAAATTTTTCGTTTCGTCCCTCATTCGGGACATCATCAGGTAAAAATAAAAGTAAACCTTAATATTTAATTATTGAGATTGAAATTTCTTCAATGTTGTTACATTGATTGTGTAGTGTGCCAATATATACATTTAGTATTTTATAACTGACCTGGAAGACATTCCGTGCATTTTAAATTATATTCAAAGTTCTTTTCTATTGTATTAAATCCCTTTTGGAACCTACTAATTGAAGATCTTCAATCAAGTTAATACAAAAATTCTACATCATTGAAGAAAATGGTCACAAAAATTAATTATTAACGTTTCATCTTTTTCAACTGGTGACGTCCCAAATTATGGACGAAATGAAGTGTTTTTTTTTATTTGCATTCATTTCAATTTACAGGCCAGTAAATATTGCAAAATTACGTACAGCGTTTTAGTTCAGGAAATTATTACTACGAACTAATTAATTTAAAATTTGATTGTGAATCTAAAAGTTTTTGCGCAGATTAGGAATTGTTAGGCGACAACTTTTTGCACTTATTAAAATTTCAGAATAAGATTCGCTATATTTTTTTCGACGCTCTACGGAAGTTTCTGATGTTTACGTTACAGTGACTGTTTTCCCTGGTTACTGACATTTACTTTTCTGATAAAAGTTGTAGTCGTGTGTATCTGAGATCGTGGTGAGTAAATTACCATCAATCACAAGCGCCATTAATAAAAGCTTATCGTGACTTGGGTGAGTTGCTGTTGTAAATCATTGAAGAGTCTGCAGTAGTCATTCTCTATTAGACGATTACTTCCCAGAGACTTACACAATATGACGTCATATTATGCGAATATAAATGAAACTGTTTTTTCTCATATTGTTACAGATAATCAGGTTAAATGTAAAAAGTTAAAAAGTATCCTGGTCTATTATTTCGATCAACGCTTAAGAATACTGTAAACAATTTATTTTTGTTCTTATCCCCATTGATTTAGTCCTGAAAAAAATCGGGTATTTGTAATAATATGTAATACATAAAATGAGAATTTATTATATTAATACGAATCTTTTACAATTCAAAGAAACTGCTCCATTAAGGTCATTTTCAGGGTAGTAAAATTTTGGAGCAATGCAGAAATAACGCGAATATGAACTGAAAATTTTCGGATATTCTTTAGAGATATATAATCGATGTCCAAAATAGTCTGAATAAAATATTTATTAAAAGTTATTCAAAGCCGACACGACGTTACGTCAGACCCTATTCGGGTACTAATTAATAGACCTTTAAATATATTTTATTTATTAAGTCATTTAAAATAAAAACTTAAATTCAGTTACAGAAAATCAATATTTAAATTATAAAGTTTTCATTATTTAAGAAACATTTAAAATATAAAACTTGCTTTCAATGGTAGTAGAAAAATTAAATTTTTTGTATTTATTAATTAAGAGACTTTTAAATTGAATTATTGGAGATAGGTATCGTAATTAGTAAATAAAAATGTTTAAATTCCAATATTAGTTTTCTAATGTAACCTAAGGTCTCTTAATACACAAATATGGAAGAAACGACGTGTTTGTCTATGAAGAATTTGTAATTTCTTCGCGAAATATTTTTTTCTGGCTTATGTGGCCATTAATATTGATAAGGCGAATATTTATCGGAAAAGGTGGAAGGATTCACTAGGATGCTTTTAAGTGTGTGTAGGAAATCTCGAGACGCAGTCTATCGTAACAGAGTACAATTTGAATGAATTACCACAAGAGACTCCGGCACGGTATTTTTGCAAGCTTTGAGATGACACAAATGTGGTCTGTCTGTGTTGGCGCGTGTGTGAAGTACAAGTCTCTAGTGTTTTTGTGTAACCCTGAGTCCAGTGTCTTTTCCTTGAACAACGTCGCTCTTTCACACTTTAATGGATGTTTCTCTTCGAACTTATGTTTCATCTTCCTCGCGTTTACTCATTTGGGCTTTTTCTGTGATTCGTTGAACATTTATTCCCTTGGTAAAAAAAAGGTTAACTCATGCACACACACCCTACAAATTTACGCAGAGTCCTCTTAAATTTTCTGATTTATTCCCTGAAAAAGATTTAGTGGTTCGTTTGATTCTAAGGGAGAGAATACAATATATACATTAATGAGAGTCAAGAATCCACTTCACCACAGAATTCAAAACGAGCTGAAAAACGACTTGTGACTTGTAAATAATCCATAGTACGACCAGATGGCCTATAAGAAAAATTAAATTTTAATCTGTATATTATAGATAATTAGAACTATCCGATTTGCTTTCCCCGCCATGGAAGTTAAAGGTGGGACCGTTTCTGAACCACGAAAACATTACAGCGATGATGGGATTCTGGATGTTTCTTGAGGTATGTGTGCAAGACAGTTGAGCTCACGATAAGAAACGACTTACCGTACAGGTTCCACGATAAGATTCGTTTTATCTGTCGCGTTAACCAGACACGGTTCAAGGAGATTCGTGGTTCGCTCTACAAGCACGCAAATTTTCAGCAGAATCGGTGTCTTATGACACAGATTTCTTCCTCGCTAAACAGTACGGACTTAAACCATTCCTTTCCACGACTATTTAAAAATCACTTCTGACAGGAAGTCTCTCAATTAAGTCGTCCTAAACCTGGAAGAATGCTCCAGTTTTACGCCGCTGCTCTGCTCCTTCCTCTGTCGTCGAAAACAATAGCTTTTTACTGGTCCAAATACCGGTTCCAATCTTTCTTCTTTATTTTACTACAAAACAAATCAGTCGTCTCTCTAATATCTGCGAATTAATCGGGAAATACCCGTTGTCTGACAACGTTTCAAATGATGAGTTGCAACTCCAGAAACTGCTGACGAATTCATTGACAAAATGCCACACGAGCTCTATTTCGCACTTGTTCAAATATGCTTCCAGCTCTGAAGCCGTCTGTGCAATGCCACGTTAATATATTTACATCACCAAAAGTCCTACGAGCGTATCAACTATTGAATTTGTATGGTGAACTTCTACAATTCTATAATTCTTAATCCATAATTTTACGGAAGTAAACGCTTTTCAAAGTGTTGACTGAAAACCAACGAAGTAACAGAATGCATCACTTTTTATTAAAATTCTCAAGTTATCATCAAAACGTATAGCATAAGTCAATAGACCCATAATGAAACGTTGTGGAACACTCGTAATTATTTGTCACTTCCTCAATTTATCGTTTTCCTAATAGACGACAGGATAGCAGAAAAATAACCCATTTAGTGTTCAAGGAAGTATGTATTTTCTTTTTTCATTGAGATATTTATTCGTTTTAGCCGTAACCATTTCCAATTTTCCCTTATTTTTAGCCTTATTTCTGTATCCATTACATTTTCTACTTCCACATTCTACTTCTCGTAAATATAAAACCAGAAACGAATAGTGTATTTGAATGACTCCATATCGTAAATAATTGGTGTTTCAAAAGAAAATCCCAGATCCTATTTTTATTTTGCCG
Source organism: Zhengitettix transpicula (assembly GCA_037074705.1). Lineage (NCBI taxonomy): Eukaryota > Metazoa > Arthropoda > Insecta > Orthoptera > Tetrigidae > Zhengitettix > Zhengitettix transpicula. Next base: position 50,357,763 of record CM073595.1, read on the forward strand.
GAAGGAACCATATCCCTTATAAGCACTTGGCAGTTCAAAACTGTGCAAAAAATTCTCTCCCCCCCCATCTCTCTATGTTCCGTCCGTTGTCATTTCACATCGAATCTAATTTTTCGGCAATATCCAAGGTAATAACGTATCGGTCCCAATTACAAACCCAGTGTTTAATGACAACTGCCGTGATATACGTGGGATGTTAATCGGGTTTTCCATTGACTGACATATTTGAAGATGAAAAGTGTGTTCCAGTTTTATAAGTTCGAAAAACTTAAAGTGAAGTGTGTGCTGATTTTCATTCACCCTTCTTTCTTTTCTTGGTTTATTTCTTCGAATCTAAATTTTTTTATACCTTCTATCTCCTCTAAATTAATCCTATTCATAAATTATCATTTTACATTAATATTTGTTAAGAATTTTTCGAATAACTGCCACGAATATGATGTTATGTACAGTACGTTTATCAGTTTTCTCTCTTTACAACTATTATACTAATTGATTTGTAGAAACGCACTCTAGTTGGTTTGGATGAGTGGAGAAGCTCCTGGAGTCAGGACCTGTTGGACGAACAGCGGCAACGCTGGAGATAACGTAAACCGGTGTGACGATATATTTATGAGTAAAGGCTCGACGACGTCTGGACCATTTATCGCCTTTTAGGAGCCCGAGACAATGCTGGGCATCTAAGTGTACCTCGCGCGTACTTGACCCCAGTTGAACCCAAGTCAGCCTTCATTGAAGACTTCCCAGCCCTGGCCGACAAAATACACGCCCGTAGAATCGCCATCAGCAGGTCGCCTCGCGAGCCAATCCACTCTCTAAGCTGCTGATGTTTCGTAACGAGTGTTTCAATATCGGTTTGAGCGAAGAGGGATGTGATGGAAGTTGGAGTGTGTTTCATCGACCCTCTGGTCATCTTGCCGAAAGGTATGCATATGGTCACACCGAAAGCGGGAAGAATGCTAAGGCACAACGTGTTTCTGTACAAATTTATTCCAATTATAGCATAGTTCTGAAACCCAACACAAACCTTGAGACCTGGAAATACCAGCCATGGGAAAGGTTCTGTTACATTCTTCACTCCCTAATCTTTTCCAGTCTATTCAGGCCTGCATGGACCATGTCTGTAAGGACCTTTCCTGAATTGAACCACTAAATCATGTAACGATTGCACAGAATACTTTCAAACTGGGGTTTTGAAACACAAAATTTTTTTAAGTACGCCTGTTGCTATTAGATACTTGTATATTTCTCATACCTGGAGTTATAATTCCGAATTGAGACGGCTTTACCCAGGAGCACGAGCACAAGAACTGCTAACGATGTATACAGCAGTCGTGCAACGCATCGTTATTTGACGACGCCTTCAGTGAAAACTTCAACCAAAAGTACAGGCAACTGCAAAAACTCCGTGATTTGCAATAATTTCTGAGAGTCATCATTCGGACGTTGCAATTCTCCATCTTGTCATCTTGCTCTTCAGCCACTTCAAATCACAACTACGCTGAGCTTTATCGCCTTTTCCCCCATAGATTCCTTCACCAATCGACGTCTCTTAATTTTTCTTTTTATCCAATCATTACTAATGTTCCACAACAACACATTTTGAGAACGATTTCAGCATTCCCTATTGAACTGTACCGGGTTTAGAAATTACTTCTGGAGGTCTAGGAGACATTTTTGGTATCAAGAATGCTTTCAGACAGAACATTTTAAACTTGACATAAACTGTCTGAAAGGTTTATAATATTATAATAAAAGTATGGCAAAGAAACGGGCAATAAAGTAAAAACAACCTCACAACGATTCCTCCACCAATCGGTGGGCCATATCAACTGCTTACAGTTACATTTTGTTCACTTGATAAGGTCGATCGATTGGTGGAGGAAACGTTCAGAGGTTGTTTTTACTTTACTGTCTGTTTTTACGGACAAACTTTTCTTATAATATTATTTTAAACTTTATTCAGCTAAAATCTGTATCGTATTGGGTCAAAACATATATTGTCGAAATGTTGTGTATTTCCACCACTTAAAACTGCTGATCATCCACGACCACATATAAGGTCTCTTATTCGCCTCAATGCTTTAAGAACCATGGTGATTATTTCATAATTATTGGAATGTGCAATACTGAAAGAGTTCCTAGTTTTCCATTTTATTGTTCTAGTGGTAGGAAACGACCATTGATAATTATCGTAACAACGGACTCTTATTATTTTACATAACTATTCCAAATTCGGTCTGCAAAAATAAAATATATTTACCATGAAATAGTAGCCAGAGTAATGATCAAACTTGCGTTTGATAAGCGTTATTCTCAAACTTTTGAAAACCCGCTGTACAATATTAAAAATACTGATCATTTTCCCCAGATATTTACATTAAATTTCATTAAAGTGTGAAACTATGCAAAAGAAACATTCTGACATTCGTTTAGGGGATACAAATTTGTCCCTTTGACATTGGTTGTTGGCTTAATTTATCATATTCTGTTTACGATATATGATGATAATGTTTCAAAACTTTACTTGAATACAGTAAAGCAAAGGAATAACAGGCTGATTTTTTTTGTCGTTTCATTGAGACATTAACGGTCAGTGACATTCAAACCACATCCGATAACCTGATTGCTAATCGAGTAGAGGTTCGAGGATCGCGTCCGTTTCCCACGGAACGAGTACGAGTAGATCGCTGACCCAGTTGAGTTGCGGCCAACAGTCATCCTCCAAGGTCCCGGTAAAAATAGATTCCATCTAATCTCGGCTCGCCGAAACTATCAAACAATAGTTATTTCTGACGGGACACGCAGTTCTCGAAACGTACGGCCTACATACATGTGGAACGTCGCGGTGACGAAACAGATTTGCCGCCGCAATTACAACCCGGCGACTCGCCAACTCTGCTTCTTCCCGCCCTGGAGATGCACTCGTCTGATATTGAGTTGGCCATGTGACCATGAGTCGGCGCAGTTCGTTATCAAAATGTAAATCGCAGCGACAGAGGAAAGGAGGCCTAACGAAACAGACGAAGAGTCTAGAAGAATTTCTAGACAGACCATCGTGGCTGAAAATTGGTGATAGATGGGGCCAAGAAGACGAAAGAAATCGGAAACTTGTCCAAGAAAACACTTGACAGCGTCTATCAGAGGCTCCATGTCCGTACGTGGTCTCTGGAAACTAGCAAGAGGGACTTCGGTTCAGATTTTCGCTTCTGGTACAACCATTTAGTAATTAAATAGTATATCAAACATCCGTAGTTGCCAATTTTTCGGACCCTGATCTTGTAGTGTCTACAACATGTCTGAGGAATTTTTTATATTCGCCAAAGGCGTTTGTTTCGGCAACAATCTCGTTCGACGTAATTTTTTCCGACGAGGCATTTTCTCTGGAGTATTTCATCACCACTTTGACGTATAAACAAGACGAGTAATCGACCAGACGTTTATTTTCCACTGAGCAAACGCGTCATCCATCATTGGGATATTTTTATATATTCATTCAAAATTGGATTTAGTGTTCCATGTCATTACAGAAGGGAATTGAAAGGCGGTGCTTTTCAGAAACATCTCTCTGATTTTGGATCATCTTATTGAGCTAAAAATTCCCCACTTTTCCTCCATTTTCGTTGGATTCCGAGTACAAAATGTGCTCTCCTGTAGCCTAAGTCCATGGTCGTCCTTGCTGCTTGTGTGAAGGTATCCCGCGTAGTAGAAATAGGGTTCGCGTCCCCCGTGAGTCACAGTTGGCAACGTCTCTCTGCGTCTGGCTCCATGATCAAAGGCCATTTCGGACACATCGCGCACCGAAACCTGGCTCCTCATTTAATTTACACCAATTACAGCTCGTTTGGCGGAGATATTGCCCCCAGGCTTCTCTCTGACGCTTTTGCCCGGCTCTCACATGCAATTCGAAACGAGTCTGTAAACATGATATATTACCAGCTTCTGTAATTTAAATTTGCAGCGACCTACTTCTTTGTATTCAGCGGTCCCTATTAAAATTTTAAATAACTTTATCGAAACAAAATATACCTGAATATTTTAATTAAGTGGTCTTTCCAATGATAAGATTTATTATTCATTCCATTAGTCCTCGGTCGAGGAAATAGGATACGTCATAATATAAGACTAAAAGAATAGAATAAAATATTACAAATACAAAGTTTAAAACATATACATTGAACATTACAAAAAAATTATATAATTTAAAGCTACGTAATATATACTAATATAACAGTAATTACAGAAATGATAACTATATTAATCTTCAATTTTCATTCGGCGGAGTTTCCAACAGCAAATCTTACTTTGATTTCCGTCGAACATGAAAAATAAGTCTGCAGTTAAATTCTAAAAGATTGTAATCGAAAAATTATAGCATAACTTGATAGGATGCCAGAAAACTATTTGATTAAAGATGATCGAATCTGTCCTTCCTATCTATGCTTCATTAATTAACAAAAATAAATGTTGTGTAGTTATCGTTTTTATTTCGTACCGAACACTATTTTATAGATTTATCCTGGAAGAAGAATAAAAAATGCTTAGTCTATGTTTTTCAATGCAGTGTTGAGAGCGATTTCTAGTCTTGTATAAATTATACAAATTCTAAAAAAAACAAAGCGAATAAATATAGATTTAGTGATTTATATTCCTACAAAATTACTGATATTTCGAAAAATTGAATAAAGAGTTTTATTGTATGCGTATGTCGTCCGTTCACAAATTAAAATCAGGAATGACAGACTTTCGTGTATGTACACATAAATACGCTGAAATTAAACAAGTGAAGAGCTTGCTTTACGAATAAAATTCTTCTGTTTTTTTTTGTTCGTTTGGGGCTCGTAAATGGTTTGAAACAATTTACCTTATTATTTCTTTACGTGACTGAAAACAATATTGAGATGTAAACTTAAGAAATTACCAAAAATACCAGTCTTGGTAAATTCACAATTTACATGATTTTCTTATAAATAAACAGCCAATTTCAAGTCCGAAAAAAAGAAAATTACTACGTTTCGTCGCTAAATTTACGATCTCTTCAGGTTGAAGAACACGTATTTTAATTTTCCAGAAATAAATTATTATTATTTTTTACTTCAAATTTGCTGCTGCTTATTTATAAGTTGTCTCAATAGTCAGATTTTCTTATATGGTGAAAATTCTGAATTACGAAGTTCTTGACAATTGTTCGTTCGCGTCAGTCCGGTTTCTTAAAGAGAGCCTCCTTCGTACTTAATTGTTGTTTAACGAGAGCCTGCGACATTTTGTAATTGAAGGAAAGAATCCAGCTTTACGTTGACGTGCAATTACGTCTGCTCCACAAATAACTAATACGCAAGATTTTCCAGCATGCCGTTTTATTCGCAAACAAACTACTGGAAATAATCGTTGTTTTATTTTTCGAATGAGCTGTTCAGATATTTACAGTACCAGTTTATTGCAGACTTTAATTGCCCACGGCTAGTTTTCCTCCGGCACTTAAGTTCTTGATAGTGTTCCCTTTCCTGTTTTGTATTTCTCTGCCTGACCTTTCATGCAATTCTTTAACAATGGGCTTGTACTTAAACATAAAGGGCGATTTTTTGTTGTAAATATTATTGATTACGAATGCATTACGGCGCGTGGAACTTGCATTGCTATGCAATGTGTGTTTTACTTTTCTCTCAGACACTCCAGTTTATTTATCTTGGTTATACAGCACGGCTTTACTAGCTCATAACTCTGTTTTATGTTTGAGATAGCGTTGCCCTGAAAGGTTAATTGCAAAAATACTCCCCTCTAGGCCGTCGTAACGGTGAAAGGATGCATAATTTAAATCAAATTTTTGTTAAGGATCAATCTAGCCTGATCCGTACTGCTTTCCAACAGTTTTGTGGCAATTAAATTACCACTGCCGTAACAGAAGATCAATACAAAAATGGATAACTATCAGTCCTGTAGTTACTAACTAGAACGCATCACCCACGTGAAGCCTATTTGTGCTCCTGGTGAGATGATATCATTTCGATGTAAAAAATACATTTTCTAAAGATGTATACTGCAGTAAACTAAAAGACAATGTAATAATCATAACGCAAAATAATTCATTTTATAATATGATTTTAGTTTACATTTTTCAGAACAAAACGGCTTGAAATTTTGTACCGATTAATGTAGTTCGCTTATAGAAATTTTTTGTAATTTTATTTTGCAGATTAATAATGAGAATTGTCGAAAGCTATTGTTAAAATAAATCAAATTCTTTGGAGGCTGTTAAATGGTTAATGAATAATCAATAATTGTGGTGATATCTGTGGATAATGAATAAGAAAGATAGCCAATACAGACTAAGAAGGTAATATAAATACCACACAACGTTTCCGGGGTCCTTGGGCCTTTCGTCAGGTGCTAAGAAGAGCCTAGAGAAACACAACTGCACTGGTCAGTTGACAACACTCTTATTCATTATTTTCAATCAGACGTATATTTTTTCATTTTGATATCTGTGGGTGTTGTGGGGTTCTCAACATTACATTTCCAGTCGCTGAACTAAATACTCTCCTCTCTTTATCTCATCTACATAGTAACTAATTTTTGCACTGTCGGCTACTGCGTTTTTATTTCGGTCCAAAGTGCTGAGGTCAACCCTCCAAAAATTCTTATTCAGGCTACATTCTGCAATATTATTATTCTGAACAACACACTTCCTTCTTTGTCCCTCGTATGTTGTCAAATACTGCGTGACATCTACGTCCTAGCTAAATGACAGCGGTTCTCCTGTCGTCACCAATTGTCTATCAATACGTCGAAACCTTTTAGTACAGTTTTCGCCTTGAGGGAACTATCCGGACACTCCCGAAACACACTAACATTTGTGTATTACACAGTTAATAAGTCACCCAGAACATGATAGAAACGTGAACCAAGTAGATTTTTAATTCTTAGCCAATATGTCTGTTCACTACAAGTGGATACAAACGTCGTCACTACGAAATGTCGCGAACAGAAACGTATTTTTTTTACGTCATTCCGTGAGAATTTTCAACTCGTGTGAATGGCACAATGCCGTTTCTACCGACACATTGCACGCTGTGTGCAGAAAAAAATGGTAAGGAATGTCCGCTTCAGCAGCCATAGGCAGGTTTTCCGTTTATTCCGCACTTTTGCGCAGGTCACGTTAGCCACGGCAGAAATGCCACAGTCACCATAAAAAAAAAAAAAATGGCTAACAACACTCCAGACTATTCCAGACATTCAGTTAGATTAAGTAATTTATTTTTTCCATTACTCCTTGGTTGATTAAATACTGAACGTCTTTATAAAACTGTATTATAAATTATTCTGCAAAAAACAGATTTAAACAATTCATGTAAATAATAATAATAATGATGTAAAATGCACAAAATATTTATTTTAGAAAACAAAATTAATAACGACGCGACTTCTCTTCCTGGAACCGATATTGTGAGTAAAAATAAAGTTGCTTTAGATGTAAACATCTTACTCGCCACTGGATGCAAACGCAAGTTATTAAAATTAAATATCTGACAATTTATAAATTAATCTAACGGTTTATGGCTAAGTCTGCAAAAATGATTAAGTTAATTAGTCTAATATATAGTATACCTCACAACGTTTCATCCCGACCTCTTCAGGTCTTTCAGTATTATAAATTAATTTTTAAATTCAAGATGTATCTGAATTGGGAAATATTTAGAAAAGGGAAGAAACACGTTTAAATAATAAAACTTCTGAATCACAAATATAATTTAAATTTTGGGCTTATTAATTGTTAAATGTAACTTTATTAATAAACTCGTTTTATTAATTTTTTCTAACGTAATTGGACATAGATCATTTATATTAAGGGTAATGAGTCTGGAGTGAAAGTTTAGCACTCATTTACAGCTCTAGTACGAGATTTCAAGAGGCGAATAACTGATTCAAAGATTACTGTTAATCAGGTATGCGCATCATGGATACCTTTTTTTTTTGTTACATATGGTGCAAACTGTAACGCTCTACGTCATCAACAACGCGACATTGCTTATTTATATATATATATTCTGCGAATGGCCTGTATCGCCGTGACAACTTTATCTGACATACGAAAAATTATTTAAGTAATAAAAATTATGTTATAATTAATTCCTCGTTAAATTGTTTTTTTTATTGTATAGCTAACTTCCCTTCTTGCGATTTTACAGTTGTGATAATAATGGTTTTCTACTGAAATTAAAGTGCGGTCGGTTGTCCATAACAATTATCGAGTAGTAGTTTACATTGAATTATTATTACGAAGGTCTAAATTTAATTATCTATAAAATTTAAAACTGAATTTTTTGTAGAGGAGGCCTGGAGGACGTTTCCTTATAAGTCGTCTTTGTTGATTCTCTGGAGGAATTGAGGTTGTAATTTCAGCTATGGTTGGATTCTTATGCTCTGTTGAGGTTTTAATGAGGGAATCAAATGATTTTTTATGACATCTTTGGCTGTAGGTATGTTGAGGTCATTGTGCAGTCTGTTGTTCTTGAAGTACCAAGGACATTCTAAAATCATTCCAAGGGATTTATTTTGGATTACTTGGATTTTGTTCAGGTTTGTTTTGGCTGCTACTCCCCTAAACGGAGGAAGCATATTGCCAGATGGGCTTGATTGAGGTGGTATAAATTAACTTTTTTGTTTCTAGGGATTTTCTGTTTAATAATGGTTTGAGTTGCGATAATCTATTTCGTTAAATTGTCATTAAATTTGTCACCACACTTCATTCAACGAAACATAATAACTGATTAAATTACGAGAAGTATATGTAGGAGGAAAGAAAGAAACATGGTGATTTTCACTTCACAAATCAATCGGAACTATTTCTAAATATTCTTGCTTTACGAAGCGTTCAGTGAAGGGCGAGAGAACTATCGTCATATTGTAGTCATAAGTAGTGAAATAATCTTTATTTACGCTTAAGAAACATTTTCTCGTTGCCTGGCGAAATATCACGGATTTTGTTCCCACCGTTAGGCCGTCTTGGTGGTTCTGGACGCAAACAGGTTGCCAGAGACATTCCCGAAAGAGCCAATTCGGTCTCGAGATACCCATCGTAACGGTTGACGAGACTTGGATTTATGCCTGTGACATGTAAACTAGCCAAAGAGATTCGCAACGCGCTGAGCTAACGACCGGAAGCCAATAAAAACGTGTTGAAGTCTCGGTTGTAAAGCTCATATTGACTTTCCTTTGAGTATCGGAAACGTACGAATGGAAATTAACTTCATGGATTGCAAGCTGTCGTCGTGCAATGTTCTTTGAACTGTTTGTCTGAAGACATTATTCTGTTGTTTCGCTCCGTACCGTGTATTATTTGCACGGAAAATTGCTGCACAATTGAATTACTGGAACTTCCCTTTGCTCTTACATAATCACAACGAAACACACTGAGAATGAAGGATTTACATCCCGTCCGACATGCAACTGCATTAGACCGAAGGTGCATATTCTTTCTATCTCGACGAAATTCCCTGAAAACAAATTCATGCTCAGTCTTTACTTTTTACAGTTTATAAGACTATATATATATATATATATATATATATATATCGATAAGTTTGATGTTCCGTACCGTAGAAACCTTTTGTTTCTTCATCCCAAGCAACAATTTTTTCGGGGTTAACTGTGTAAAAACTGCGATAGTGTTACCAATACTCTGACCCGACCAGTTTTATACTACATTTCTAAATTCCGTCTTCTTAGTTTTTATTGAAGAAATTGGAAAAGCGGAATAATTTAACACAAAGTTGACACACGAAAGTATTTTTTCCGTAGCACATTTTAAATCTTGTTAATTTTAGAAACAAGCCAGGCACGATGGGACTGTTGTATGTGGTCATTGGTCCACAGCATCGAAATGAGGCAATTTGTTGAGTGTTACGGTTAGTGCGGTGGGGGTGGAAAAACTGCGCAACCGCATTTCTCATTACAGAGAGAGATCCTAGTGACGAGGATTGGGTAGCACAGAGATTAGCTGGATGCATTAGCGGGAGCGATTGTGCCGCAAGGTGGGCATCGAAATCGAAGCAGAACTTCACACTGTTCAAATTAACAACAATAATTATTCCTAAATTTATTTATCTACTGTAACTATGTAATCTAATTTTACGAAGGTTTCTTATCATTTTTTTTTCTATTTAATAATATGGTATAATTTTCTGGAGTAATTATTAAGATGTTTCTGGAAATCCCCTTTTTTTGTATAGATTGACTGCGTGCAAGTGAATAAAAAATTAATTACAGGATATGTAGGGAGAAAAAAATAGCAGCACATTAATAAATAAATTTAATGTAGAACTGTCTCGTAAATGTCATATGTATGTACAACCATATTTGCAATTAGAATAATTTAAATAATCTAATTTTACGAAGGTTTCTTATTGATTTTTATTCTATTTAATAATATGGTATAATTTTCTGGAGTAATTATTAATATGTTTCTGGAATTTTCCTTTTTTTTGTATAGATTGACTGTGTAAAAAATGAGTCTCTAATATAAAATTAATTTTGATATCTCGGTTCTCTTTATCCCAAGTCCCCTAAAAAGAGGATTAGGAGCGCAACATGTGTTAAATTTATGACGAAATATTCGTGTGCCGCTTCAACCGAGACCTACTTCACGTCTTATTGTTTGGAACTTTGGTATAATTTTGTTGCGAGCGGGCCTGATGATCTGCCGTGTCGCAGCATTGTCTCCCAGTGGAGCTGATATGAAGTAAGCAAAGGTGAAAAGAATGAAAGCGACTGCAGATGGACCTGGCCGCGAGGAGCGCTGTTGCCACGCGGTTGCATAATGAGATTTTACCTTTTCATTCCCTTTTCCTTTTTTTCCCCTTTTTTTGTCCGTAAATGACTCGAAGTCAGCTCGGTTCCGTTAAGGCACGTGGTAGGGCGGAGGGCGTTTGTATTTGTGTCTGTTTGTTTTGGATATACGAAAGCCTGTCGGCCAGGTTAATGGCCTGTCTGGGTCAGTGCAGGGCCGCCAACTTTGCGGCGCCAGGTGCCCTCGCTCGTCCACAATCTCGCCCTATTAATCGTGTCAAATTATGCTCGCACAAAGCCTACTTTCACTGTCATGCCAAATAGGGCGAACAGTTCACGGAGAGCGAGGGACAGATTCCCTAATCAGCTCTGTTAATGTCGGGACACTTCACTGACGTCATTTCAAGAAATAAATTACTTAAGCATGTCATACGACGATGCTATTTTCATAAATGATTTTTTAAAACTTCTCCATAAGCTTATATCACGTAGCTGTCAATCCCACATCCATAAATATTTGATTTTTAAACTGTCTTAGTCTTCCTTCGTCGTGGATATTTTGGCAAACATTTCCACACTTGTCTTTTTTTTGGAATGATATTAGCTGCGTTTTCCAGTTATAATCGAGTGTCAAATTAAGATAAAGTGATTGGTAAATCAGGAAATGTGACGAATGAAAATTGAATAACGAATCAGCGCTTCGAACGGTGTAGAAAAATATTGCTGTAAACGCGACCATAAACTACTAATAATAAAGATATATTGCTCGTCTTTAGGCTGATGCAGGGTCCACATACTCACACAGACAAGAACCTACTTGGTCCAGCACAATCTCAGAGAGACGCCAGTCACAGATTTCACCGAACGTTGCTTTAACATTATATTTGTACGAATCGGACAATGGTAAACCTGTTTAACATTGTTGGAAACAGAAGAGTTACGCGATATACATGGCAACGCCTGAAAAAAATGCGGAGTCTATTTTCCATAATGTGGATATTCCAGCTAAAAATCGCCAATTTTCGTATGAAATTAATTACATTATTTTAATTTTATCAATTTCTTTTTATTAGTCTTAAATAATAGAATTTTGTGCCTTAAGCCACCATCAACTTCTAGAGAACTTTTTTAAATAAAATGTTTAAGTCAGGACTAAAAATATATATATATATTATTTATATCATAATTTGAAAATTTTAATATTTATATATTATATATAAAATGTTTATAAAAATTAGAACATCACGGTAATATATCAGCACGTTGCTACACACCTTCCTAATTAAATTAATTTTTTTCTCCTCAATCTTCCAGACCTAAACTGTCATCAACGGTTGTAGTTTTTATAAAAAAAGTTGTCAAGTTTTGATATAAATAATAATAATAATATATAAATTGTAAATATATTTTATGGTCTATCCTAAAAATTACATATTAAAAATTTGATTAGAATTTGAAGGTGACGTACGGCCAACATGTCGTAAGAAATAAATTCGAAATTCTATTAGTTGAGACTGATAAAGTGAGATTAAAATTATTAATTAATTAAATACCAATCTTCGTAATATTAGAACTGAATATTCATGTGAGTGTTACACTAAAATTTCTAATCTTTATCAATGATATAATTACTAATTTTCTGCAGTTGTCGAAGAGTGTGAATATGTTGAACGACTAACGTGACGTCTATAAAAACTGCCAAATTTCAAAACTGTAATGATCTGTGAAAGCAACAAAATTATTCGGGCACATCATCGGTCATAATTTCGTGTAACAATCGATACTTTTCAGAAAAATCGTATCCCTTGAATTCGGAATTCAGCAAAATTTACTACTTCATTATTTCCGTAATATTTTATTCCCGCAGATAAATTGAGGAAATAATCAATTTGATTTCAGAATTGTTTGAAACTTTGGACTACGAAATATTGCCATACTCCACGTGCCGTTAAGTGAAGAGTGCTGCATTGATTTTTTTTTACACACAGAGAAGAAAATCTGTGTCTGAGTAGCCACTTCCTTTCTTTCACAACATTTTTTTTTTTACGAATTTTTGCACAACCTATTATCGAGGAGAAACGTTGTTATTTGCACTTGATCTGTCAACGAGAACTGAAGAATCCAAAGTTTCAAATTTTGAGACGTTGAACACTGTAGCGGCTGTCTACTTCGCGAGGTAGAGGAATCGCCCACGTCCAGTTTGTGTCTGGTTACGCCATTACTAAATATAGTACCTAGAATCCCAACCATTGTTAGAGGCCGTGAGACTAGATTCAGTTTCGCGTCTCGTGCGCGTCTAAGAATCGTGTAAATTCACGCAAGTTCACAAACGTCTAAACTACTGACTCGTTTGAAATTTGACCACGGTGCAGTGTTACATTCGTCGCAGCTATTTTTCGGTTGATTCATTGCCTGTTTGTTCTTCTTTCTTTTTTTTATTATAATAATTGGTTAGGGTCCTGCCAAATGAAAATTGGATTTTGGAAACGTATGATGAGAGGAAAGCAGTCAGTTATTAGGGCCACTCAAACGAACCGACCTTCTGGTGAACTCTGAACAATTTTTATTATTTCCGATTTATTGAACAACACGCCGAGGATAATTTTTAAGATCAAAGAAAAGGGATTGAAATCAATTGCCTGCAAAAGTAATGGCGTGAATATAAATTGAGAAGAACCATATATGCGTTGAATGACAATTTTACGCATTATGAGTAGTATAAATAAATATAAGATCATAAATGATTATGAATTAGAGTGAATTGTTTTTCTTAATTTTTTGTGTACACTATTTGCATTACTGCAAGTAATTTATCAGAACGGAAACCAGGAAAATTTATATCAGGCCTGCAAAAAATATAAATTATGTTCGTGGTGAGGTTTTTAAGGAGTATAGGTGTAATGGTTAGAGACCGTAACACTCACAGGAAACTCCTGAATAATTCCTTACCTACTGGAGTCATGTCTAATCGGAAAAGAGGATGGGAGTGGCTGCTGAGTTAAGATTTTTCCGGGAATTTACGACCCCCCCCCTCCTCCCACGTCGTGAAAATGCATAAGAAATAAGTAGGCACCCCATTGCCCACTAATTTATGCGTGTAAATTGTGCTAAGTTAACATATATCATTTACGAGACTTTTAGAAGTAAAAATCATTCGGATTGTGTTTGTTAATATATAAAAATTCTTACGGAACGACGGTATAAAATTTTATTCACTCTTTCTTACACACGTTTCTCCTGAAACAGCCGACTTCAAAATTAGGGCAGGCATCGTTTTGCAACAAGTGTCTGTTCGATAATATAATCATACGGTATTTTTAACGTCAAATTAACAGACTTTGCACTTTTATTAATCAATTATTAATCTACAATTTTTTATTTAATACTTTGAAGAGGGTAAATTTTTTAAAAATAAACGAAGAATATTTCAAATTAAAACAAGTGGTATGGTTATTGAAATTAGCCTAAACAGCGATTTCTGTTATGTCTTATTTGTTAATATATTAGGCAACGGAAAAGCCGCTAATATGTTTCGGCACCGTTGTGAATAAAGTTTTGATTTCGACCTAGTTTCGTGTCGCTATTTGCAGCAGTTTGGTGAACCACGTTGAGCTTTCGTCTCTTATGTAATATTGTGCAGAAGCTGTGCAGGTTCGCTGGTAACGCTATCGCGAATTCCGGTGCAGTTATCAGGAGTTGCGAGAGTTTCCGCTGGATGCTGCGGTTGCTTACAGAGCTGGAAGCTGCGCATAGTTGCGCCGCCGAGCATGACGTCACTTCTCATGTTAAGCTATCTCGTTTCAAGGCTGTTACGTCACCTCAGCTCACCTCAGACACACGAGTCTGCTCCTCTTACTTTTCTTTGCACCTAATGTCGGCAAATTGCTGCGGGGGAAACGGTAAAGGGACGGCGATTACAAACGCAACTGCTGGAAGCGGCACGTGTGGCTCTGCGCTTCAATTTAAGAACACTCTTGTCATCATCCGGGAAAGGGTCCAACCGCAACGGAAATGTTTGCTTCGAGGCTTCACGATGGAGGGCCGAAGGTGGCAAATGCGAAAAACCACTCACACGTGGCACTTCCACTTTTTAGCAGAATTTTTTAGCAGCGTGGGTAATTTGATGCGTTCCGGCAACTCTTTCATGGTCCAACTTTGCCGCCAATGTCAAGGCTCATTAATCGACTGATATGAATTCGGCGAACACTATTTCCACCTTCTACAACAATGTTTTCTCTTAATTTTAAAATTGTTATCTTATCTGAGTATAATAATGAAATAAATATAGTGGGAAATAAGTCAGAACAATTTTAATATCAAATGTCCACTTCAATGACTACGTTGACATTGAAATCAATACAAATAGAACTTATCCAGGTGAACATAATCGTTGAAAACGATGAGACCTAAATAATTAATTCTTTTTTTCAATAAGAAAGTGATAATATAAATACCACACAACGTTTCTGGGATCATTGTTCCTTTCGTCAGGTGCAAGGAAGGACCTAGAGCGACACAACTGCACTTTTGAGTTTTGTCAACTGACAAGTGCAGTTGTGTCGCTCTAAGCTCTTATTTGCACCTGACGAAAGGCACAAGGATCCCAGAAACGTTGTGTGGTATTTATATTATCACGTTTTTGTTTTCAATCACTTTAATTAAATTTTTTGATAAAACTTTCAATTATTGTATAAGTGCCAATATCTTCAATTAGTACGTTCCAGTAAATATCTAAAATGAAAAGGATTTTGATTAAAATTTAAAATGAACGATCAGTTATAGCCGGAAAAATATTAATTATTAACATCTCGTCTTTTTTCAACTATTATGTTCCCCTGATGACGTTTCAAAATAGGGACGAAACGTAGTGTTGTCCTCTTTGTATTGATTTCCATGTCAATGAAGTGGGTATTTGATATAAAACTTGTTCCGAATTCATTCATTTATCTCTTATAATTTCCTAGATCTCCCAATCTCTTTGAACCAAAAATCATCATTTCGTAGCACCTTGTTTCGAAAGTTTATGTAAAATTCAAGAACAGGAGAGATGCTTTCAGACGAAGCTCAGCCATATAGGCCATTTTTAATTTTTTTTTAATTTTAATATACAGAAAAATTTTTAATCGGAAGACGTTTTACAATTTTGATGACGTTGACATGTTAAAATTAGCTTGAAGAAATGTAGTTATTAATTATATATATATATATATATATATATATATATATATAATACATACATGTGTGTGCGTGCGTGCGTATAGGCCATGAAACGGAATTATCACCTATAGAGGTGAAGGTAGAAGGGATGGCATTTTAAATACATTCTATATATTACACGGACTATTTTTCACCCTCCTAAAGTACTAGGAGTATTTCTGATTCCTTTAAAGGTACCGGGAGCATTTTTTACTCTATTAGGGTACGGATACTCTTTTTGACTCTTTACGTAAAACAACTATTTTTGTCTTTCGTAAATGAGTATTTAAGATTCTCTTAGTCTACAAGAGTGTTTTTAACTCTCTTAAAGAACCTAATGTAATTGAGACTCCTTTTTTACTCTCTTAAAGTATGGCAAATAATTTTGATTGTTTTAAGGTATTGGGGGTATTTTTTACATTGTTGAGTTATACGGAAAAAATTTAAGACGCTTAGAGCACTGGGGGCATAATTAACTCTCTTTTAAGGTAGTGCGTGCATATTGGATTGTATTAGAGTACCGAGAAATTTTTTTTAAAGAGTAATTTTGATAATATTTAGAATTCGGAGTATTTATGATTCTCTAAACGAACTGATGGGTTCTGATAAAATCAGCATTCCCTCTGCATAAGTACGACTTCTTGACTAATAGATTAATGTGAAATTAAATAAATACTCGGGCAACTCTTGGCAACCAGCTAGTGTTTTAATAAAAACCACTTAAGTATTTGAGTATTTCGAACGAGTGAATCGCTTCAGAGATCTCTTGGGGGAAGTCCGCTTGTCTCGTTGGCTCAGGAATGCAATCTGGGCTTGCCTGGATAAATAGTGAAATATCGAGAAAGTCCTCGGACTTGCGATAAGCAAGATAAGACAAGCCGAGCCTCGCCGAACAACACCGCTCATCCATTTCCCTAACACGGAAACACTGTTATCTCTGACCGGAACCAGCCAGACCGAATATGGCGTCGCGACTCATCGTGATCCGGAGTACAGACCAACTATTGTGCGCGATAAACACGCAAGTGGGAAATCTAAATAGCTCATTGTGGCGAAGATCTCTTCTACAAAGTCACTGAGTAACTGTTGTAAAAGTGGGCGGCCATTGTAGTCGCCGTGTAATGCGTCACGCAGGGATTCAGCGTGGCCGCAACTAATCGCTGATTAAAAAGCTTGTCTCAAGTAATTAAGACAACGTAGAGTACATGCGTCTGATCACACGGCACGGCACTCCAACAAGAAGAAAATGGGCTGAAATGCTACGGAACGGTCATCGAATTTTGATAACCTACCTCGGAAATTTAATAATATTCCCTTTAAAGGAATTCAAGCGAATAACAAGAGTTTTTGTCAGCTTTGAATCCTTTGTCTTAAATTTTAAAAAAGAAAATATATATTATTATTCAAAAAATTTATTTAAGTCTCATTCAAATACTTCTTTAAATACACTCAGACCTGACCGATTTTTTCCGATGTTGGAAGGTGAAACAAATTTTGTCCTGAAGTCTGACAATTCCATACTGTTAATCTACGTTTTTTATTAGTAGGGAAATGCATATGAGAAAAACAATATGCCAGTAGAGGAACACTGAAAAATAGTCTGTTTATAGACGCCACATTTAACCCTGTCGGGTGCTTAGAAAGGGTATAAAATTTCAATTCTTACTTATATATTTAGATAAACGTTGATAAAAAAAATATTATACACGTAATTTAAGGAATATATAAACAGAAATTTTGTAAATTTTTTTTTTGTTAATGATACGCTTATTTTTAATTGTTGGTTCAAGTCAGTGTTTTAAATACTATAGATATTTTAAGGTTTCAATAAATACCACAGCATGTTTAATAATATTTGAATAAGTCTAATTAGTTCCAGGTGAGATTCAACCTGTAAATACTCCTGTTTCATTTTGATTCAGCCAACCTGGAAAATAAACTCATTTTATTTTATTTTACGATATTATTCATATAATTAAAAAAATATTTTTTAATGGTTTAGAATTATATAAGTTGGGAAAGATACAGGAAATGTGTATTAATAAACTTTATTCCACCCTTCAATTGCGCTGAAAATGTATTTAGAAGATTCTCGACTATTACGTCGTCCCTTCCGTTTCTCGGACCAATCAGAGATCGATATTCAAACATTACTCCATCCCCTTGAAGTGACGAATGTTGACTGTTTACGTTAATCTCTCGTGATTGTCATTGGACGATTGTCGACTTCATTGTTTTGACCATTCACGTAACACTTGAGTTTACTGCAAGCCTGCAACTACGGGGAAAAAATGTTACTGTATCTCAGTGAATGATTTTTATTTATATATCTGGGTGTCCGCCGTTGCCCGAGATGTCATTTATCCATAACCCCCGATTTGACTCAAATCTATGTAGCTTTTGCGTTATTTTTATGTAACGCAACTCTACCCCTACCTCTAAATGTGTTCACCTCCCTTTACAAAACGTGTTGAATCGCCGTTTGAACATGTTCGAAATTTTCCACCCCCTCTGCTGTGGGTTCAAAAATTGGCCTGTTATATTGTTTGAAAATTTCTATATATAAGACGACATAACGAGTATGAAGCAATATAATACACCATAGTGTATAATACTGTATAATAATAAAAATAACTAATTTAATTTTGAAGGGCCATAAACAGGAAAGGTTCCAAGAAGAAATTTCTGTGCCAGGAAGGGAATCGGATAATCTTAAAATAATCTCAACCAATCATCAACTGGCGGAGTCTGCAATAATATAATAAGTTTGCTTTTTATTTATATAAATGTTTGAGTTTCAGATAAAGTAGTTTACTTTTTCCTCGCATTTTTCTGCCATTTCCAGCGCTCCTAGGTACGAAGAAGGCCTTGTTTCAAACAAATTCTTGTCCAGCCTCGTCATAATTCTCGGAAAGTATCTGCCCTTTGCATGTGCGTGGGATGTGTTGTGAATAACGCACACAGCCATAGCGTAACAACTAAAATAAAACTCTACTCATCCGGGAAATAATGTGCAAGACCTGACTGGCTTTGAAATCAGTAAAACATACATGCGGAAATTACCGCGTTTATAAAATATTCATGATTTAAATTAAATATTTACCTTAAATTTATTGAAAATTAAATTAACAAGTCAAAAAGTCAGAAAAGTTAATATCCGCTTAATTCAATTCATTTCTAGTAAAAAAAATTGCTTATTCTCTAGTAAAGGTCGTCCCTAAATCTTCTAAAATTAAAAAGATAATAATTCGATACATAAAATAAACAAGAAAGTCAGAAAAGTTATGTAAAATCTTTATTACAAATACAAAACTTCGTCTCATTCCGTCTCTGGGACTCTGAAATACCCGAAACACAAAAGGAAATGAAACTGAAATGGCTGCTAAAACATAAATTGACTGCAAAAAAAATTGAAACATGAAAAATAATTGAAAATTTAAACATAAACTGTAAATGGAAAAAAATATTTCAAGTTTGGGTTAATAATATTTTAAGGTTGGGAAAAAATATTTTAAGGTTGGGGAAAAAATATATTCCAAATTAAAAAAGAATAAAAATAAAAAAATATATAAAAAACGGAAAAAATATATTGAGAATGAAAAAAATAAAAGGTAAATTGAAACTGAAAAAACTTTAATATTGAAGTTATAAAAAATTTCAGGCAATAAAACATTGAACATTGGTAGTGTAAATGTAGGTATTATCCTTATATTACCATTTAATAGCAACTAATCTCTCAAAAATATTAAACCCACTCGATCACATAGCTTTAATTTTTTTTATATCAGAATGATGAACTGATAAATTTCTCAACTCGTGATGTTTTTCTTCACGTTTTTATCTACATACGTAAATTCAGTTCAGGTGATAAAACCAAATCTATTTTTCAAGTTATACTCCCGCAAAGTAATTTTTCTTTGCCATTTCCAGGTGTCGTTTTTTTTAATGTTTCAAATTCTTAGGGATCTTTAGGTTTCATTCCTTTCTTGGATCTAACATGGCAGAGGATGCCAGAGGGATTTTCTGGATTCGATAGAAAAACAGCAAGGTTAAAATTTAGCCTGTTTATTTCCTATAAATATATTATACGAAATAAATATGAGGCCTGAAATTTCTAGATGATTTCTGACGTTTACCGAGATGTTAGACATGCTTCTGGTTTTCCCAAATTTGTTTCGGTGCGCTCATGCAGTACTCTGCATTGAGATGTGACGTCACCCGCTGGAAGCAATTGCAGGAGCGGCTCTCACACTTGCAGACCATCTTAGTGTTAATAATTACTCGGAGCGAGGCCGCAGAGTTACGCAAAGAGATCGCGAAATACCCACGAACAGGAGAAGTGACGAATGATATCACGCTCTTGCGTAAAATTGCCAGGAAAGACTCAAAGATAACCATTCCCTTTCCTAAGCCAAACGAATCTTTCATTTAACTGGCCTGTCAATTACTTTTGAAGAAAAGCACGTTGTATTAATTTAAAGTCTTTCCACGGCATATCTTTGAAATTTTACAGTCATATATATATAACACGGGCCTTGACTTAAAAGAAGCCATTTACAACGTATAATATTAAATAATGTTTATAAAACTCTAATATAGGTTACTGGAATTGTTAGTGTGCAAAAAGGCTATATATATATAAAAAATGTGTGTATGTATTTATGTATGAATGTTCCCCGTGTACTCTTAAAGACATGGAGCAGTTTCTGTCAAATTTGGTACACACGCGCGTAACAATCTACAAATAACGCACGCAATGGTGGTTTTCGGGATCACTGAGCCTGATAATGTCACTGAATGTATTCTAAGTATATTTTCAGTCACGGCATGGTAGGGGAGCATCCCTAGGGGTGACATAAAAATAATACGAAAGCAACCGAGATTGATCACAAAATTATTGTTTTTTTTTGTGGGGGGGGGGGGGAGCTGTCGTTGATTGAATAGAATGCCGAGTAAGGTGAATTTCAGTCCCCCATCAACATGGTGCGAAGGGAGGTGAATAGGGGGAAATGCTGAGCTAATTATTTCATTACAGTCTAATTAATTAATTTTCCGGTATAATAAGATTTGGTATTAATTAATTCTAGGAAAACGCTTGGAAATCTGCTTCCGTACTAACCCGGGTTTACTCGACCGCTAACCAAATTATATGCAACTGTACAAACTCAACTGGACCGCGAAGTTTTTTTTATATATATAATTCTCTCTCTTATTACCAACTAGCTGGGTTCCCGGAGTTGCCCGGGATGTCGTATATCTACAACCCCCAATTTGACTCGAATCTCGGTTGTTTTTGTGTTAATTATATGAAACGCCCCTCTACCCCCACCCCTACGGGTGCTCCCCTACCATGCTGAAAGGGGTTGAAATTTTACAAACAACATCGGTAGAAATAATATCAACGTCATTGACCCCGACAAATATTTATTCCAGGCAAATATCGACCATGTTTGAAAATTTCCACCCCCCCCCCCCCCGTGGCGGTTAAATGGCCAACTGAATGTCATAATTAAACTCACCGACATCCATAACCCTGGATTTGACTCCAATCTCGGTTGAATTCGCGTTATTTTCTTCTAACGCCCTTCCACCCTCACCCCTACCGTTTCTCCTTTCCAATGATGTAAGAGGTTGAAATTATACTCATATCACATCTCGTTGACCCCAAAAAATATTTATGCTAGTCAAATATCGGCTGTTTTAGCAGGTTTAAATATTTCCACCCCCGTTCACCCCCGCTCCTAGGGGTGGGAGACGCATCTCACCCCGACAGTGTTTGTTTCCTGAACGTAAAGAACACGTGTACGAAATTTGGTGAGCTTTGCTCCACCGGTCTAGATTTGTATAAGGAACATACAAATATATATACATACAAACACTCTGCTTTATTTATTAGAAGATAAGATGGAAAAAAATTTCGATTTTTAATGTTTGATATCAGAATATTTAATTGGTTCTTTGCAGTTTGGTGAGGATTTCACCGTTACATACCCGAAACCTGTATATAGCACGGTCTTTTGGTAGTCCTTCGGGGATTATTAGCGACCGAGACGTCTGCCAGACTGTTAACATACAAGTCACATTCTGGAACGGTTGAGGCGCGTGACCAGTGTGCCGAACACCCTCGGTCGTTATCCCTCTGGTCTCAAAGCCAATTGTGTCTGGGGAGGAATCGGACGGAAACTGAATTGAGTTCGTTACAGGTTGTCCGAACGATTAGGGAAACAAGAATAAACTCTAATGGTGATATTCGGCTTTGTTGGCAGTTTAATCATCATCGTTTGTAAACATTCTATTCGCCGTCAATGGATCATCATAAAAATTCTACTATGAATCACGGAACCGTAATCTTTGTCTTGGAACATTAAAATTCGCGTTCCGCTTTGATATTTAACCAAATTAAAGAATTAAATTTATTTTTCTGATAGGTCGGTACATTTAAGAGGCCATGTGTTTCTTGTGGTTTTTGGTTGAGTGGCACAGCGGAATCTGGAGGTCATTAGCGCCTATTACGGAGAGCAGGTTCTTCAGGAAGCTGCCAGGATGCGACCCTGAACTTCAAGCCAGTTTTGTTCATCTTCCAAAAAGGGGCGGCGAGGATTCCCCGGAATATCGAATAGCTGAGAATGATCAACCGTCGAGATGATTCATTCTGTCCCATGGCCGCTCATTTAGAAAATTTCACCCAGAAACGAAAAATGACCTATGAGAAATAGATTAAGGAAAATTTTTGAGTTTCACAACAAGAAAATTTACAGCAGATAAGATGGCATGAAGTTCTTTTCATATGGTTGTCGTTAACTACAAATATTCCTTTGATTTTTGTGTGTGTGTGTGTGTGTGTGTGTGTGTGCTAGCCTTAAATTTTTTTTTGACTCTGTAACGGTACTGGGAAATTTTTTTTGACTCTGTAAAGGTACTGGGAATGTTTTTTTGACTCTGTAAAGGTACTGGGAATGTTTTTTTGACTCTGTAAATGTACTGGGAATGTTTTTTTGACTCTGTAAATGTACTGGGAAATTTTTCTTGACTCTGTAAAGTTACTGGGAATGTTTTTTTGACTCTGTAAAGGTACTGGGAATGTTTTTTTGACTCTGTAAAGGTACTGGGAATGTTTTTTTGACTCTGTAAAGGTACTGGGAATGTTTTTTTGACTCTGTGAAGGTACTGGGAATGTTTTTTTGACTCTGTAAAGGTACTGGGAATGTTTTTTTGACTCTGTAAAGGTACTGGGAATGTTTTTTTTGACTATGGAAAGATACCGGGAGTCTTTTTGACTGTATTACATTACCGGAAACTTTTTTTTAGCCTATTAGGGTACCCGATAATTAAATTCACTGTTTTTAGTCTTTAATAATGTTACTGTGCTTATTTAAGTTACCGGTAGATTTCTTAACTCGATTAAGGTGCAGCGACTCATCATACCGTTCTTGATGAAATTATCATTCGTTGGCATAGGTAGTGTGGAAATATAAATGCTCAAAAAAAGTGATGCTGTCGGTTCCGGTTGAATCCTGAGATGATCAAGTGATTAGTGTCGAATTAAATAGTTTTTCCAGGTTAATAAATATAAATACCCGAGCAAGTCTGGGCACCCAGCTATTTAACAATAAAATAGAACTGCGGTTCTCTTTAGTAAAACTCCAAATCGATGTAACCGAAGCTTCTATTATAAAGGAACGTAGTTTACTGTCGCCATTACTTTGGAAACGATGAAGGGAAATTTACGGTAATGTTTAAACATTAATAAAAATGAAAGGATTGAAAAATGGTGATTTTTAAGTTAGTAAGCCGAACTTCAGAAGAAGAAAACGGTAATAGTGTCAGGGTTACTATGAACATTCTTGACGTGGAGCTGCACCTGATGAATGACCCTCGTATTATGTAGCCTTTGGATGGATCACAGATAAACTGAGGGTGATAAGATATTAATCTACAGACTCATGGTCAGAAGATACTTACATAAATCGAAGAGACTTTAAAGCTCTCGTTCTCCGATAGTGGTAACGAAATTTTCTTAATTGAATGTACAGGTAATATTTGAGTTTAAACGTGGAAGAGGCTGACGGATACGCACGGAATGAGGTCCAAACAAATCTACAAGCCAAACCGGCTACATGCTCCGCTGAGCAAATGCTGCAACAGAACCTCCAAAAGAATTACGTGGACCTCCGGAAATGCGTGAAAAATATGCCTTAACGACTTTGAAAACGCTTTTCGGTTTTGTAAACATTGACAGTATTGACGCATCATAGTTTGTTTACGTCAAACTAACTTTAACTGCTGTGGACGTTACATAAAAAAAAATTAAATTAAATTGAATTACGCCTGTAATAACGAAGATGAAATTGATGATTTTGAGAAGACTTGCTGAAGATAATATCCAAATTAAGTCAAACACTATAATTTTTTTCCTTAGAATAAAAGTTATTCAATCTCCGAATTTATCACACTGAGAGACTGTCTTCTAATAATTATAAAACGTAAAGGTTGTTCTGCAGACTCGTTATTGCAAAATGTTATCGCTCTCTTAAAGAACGCACAGTTTATGTTTTGGCTGCTTTAATTTTCAAGTTTCTTCTTCGTTCCTCAATTTACGGTTACCTTAAGATTTATAGCTCGTTCCATTTTGTAAGAATGTCGGGAGAGTAGCATTTTCTTTCCAGAAATCTACCAAAATGATCTCCATGTGTATCTCAACAACTTTGTATATTTTCCAGGAATTTTGTGCTCTGTCGTTTTACTTCCTATTATTAATTTAGTCCCCCGCTTTCAGACACTGATCAACGCGTTTTGTGTCTTCCTCCGTTTTTTTTTTAGTCATTCAAACCGATTTTCCGATCTTCATTTACTCTCACCCGTTCAATGGCGAATTCCGTGCATTCTTACGTCACTCATGTCAATACTTGGTTAATTTTTTCTATAATTACTGCAACCCGAGCTACTACTGTCTCTATTTTCCTTCTCTGACAAGATGTTCTTTACAGACATTGGTATTTTGTTTCCTGCTCCTTGGCTCATTCGCTGGTTTTTCAACCCAGAAGTTAACTAACATTGGTGATAAATACACCTGACTATTTTTTTTTTCTGATAAGTTTTTTGTTTTCTCCTTTCCTGAAAGCCCGTGGAGGAATTTAAATCCGATTACCGTCTAAAATGCCAAAAAAATTTCCTCTATTTGACGTGGATGTTGTTCTTCTCGTTTTTCCCTCGTGACCTATTCTCCTGGGTTGTACCTTTCGGATGAGTAGTGGTGTCCTGGATGAGCATGTGTGCAGTTTCGCAAGGTTTGTGCCGTATACGGCTTTGGTCCCGTTGCCCACTTGAGCTGCGCCTTACAAGGCCGAGCTGAGCCGAGCCGAGCTGCTTTCACCGACGCTTTTGGTAAAAATGACTCTGACTTCATCTATTATGCTTTCTACGAACTGCCAAGGTTATTCGCTCCTTCCGCCACGTAATTTGCCCTCTTGACTCGACAAATTTTTGACTCACCTCTGGGGGGGGGGGTTAAAATATGTAGGAATTTATAGGTCATTTCAAAGAGCTTGCAACGGACAGCATCTTCAATAGTGAACTCTGTGTATTCGACCCACTATCGACTTCTCCGTTACGTTACTCTTGCAATACTAGCCGTAGTTAGTCAGAATTAAGATGTAATAATAAATATACAGCTAATGATTGTTTTCATGGCAATATTTATGTCAGTATTTGGTACCAATTTTTGGGTTTTTAGACCGCGACGTAAAAATAAAAGCCCAAAAATTGATACAAAATACTGGCAACAATAATAAATCTTTATTGCCAAAAACAATATATTGTTAAGCAAATAGTTAAGTAATGATAATAAACATTCCTTTATAAATTAATCAATACAAATACTTAAAATATGCAATCACCTTGATTTAATTTTTTAAAAAAATCTTCAGCACTATATACTGGTTTATTCAGTAGCGTGGCGTAGGCAAAATTCACCGCCCCCTAATTTAGGTATTTTTGTCCCAAATGCTCTAAAATGTACAGAAATTCTTCCGCCCCCAAAAAAGTCGCCCCACCTTTTTCTGCCACGCCACGCCACGCCACTGGGTTTATTCTATACTTTATTTTTTAACAGTTCATAGTATTTTTAAGGTGGGAATCAATCTTAGTCGTTTTCAGTGCCGAATCTTTTGTTAAACATAAAGTTTCCGGCTTCGTGGTCTCAAGAGTGTGAAGAACTCACACTAGTCAGGCTATGAGGTGAAGACCAGGAGCAGTCACAATTAATGAGTGACCTGAGTGAAAAACCTAGAAGTTATTGTTGTTAGTCGCGTTTTGAAATGGAGCAACGAGGCACGGTACATCATTACAAACGGAATATTAGATAGGAAAATTATAAAATGTTGATAATACGAGAAGAGGAGGATTAAAGAAAAACAGCGTTAATTTCCTCTTAATATTTGTCCACATTTTTCTTCTTCAGTTCTGAAAGTTTCACTTCTTATTTCAACTAGTCAAAAGAACCAGGAACTCGATTAATAATTAAAATGGAAAATTTAGGTCTGATTGTATTTGTCCATGTTTCTCATTATTAATTTTCAGACAAAAGAATTGATGATATAAAAACCACACGACGTTTCAGGGATCATTCTCCCTTTCTTCGAGTGTTATGAAGAGCCTACAGTGACACAACTGTACTAGTCGGTTGACAAAGCTCAAAAGCCCCTAAAGAAACGTCGTGTGGTATTTATATTATCACTTATTTGGTCTGTATTTGGCTACTTTCTCATTATCGATTCTCTAGCTATCTAAGTTTCTTACTTATGGATTCAACCAAATTTTTTACCTGTCCTCTTATTGTTCCTTTTCACTAGATTCCTTTCAATTTCTCAGTTCTACTTAAAACTTCTGTCCGTGCATTTTAAATGATTCCTTATGCAGCTTTGCAGCCTCCCGTTTAGTTCTGTGATCCTTTAAATTGATGTTATTATCTAGTGATGCTGACTTTGTTGTATCTTTACAGAAATAAATTTTGGAAGAAAACCCGGTTCAATTATATTGCAATAAAATGTTCTATATAAGTAAAGAGAAATAAATTCGAACGAAGCGTTACCTCAGTAATGACAACATTGTCAGGAAATTTCGGAAATTGTCACAAAATACCGAAGTGGCGCAGAGATCCCTCGAGGAATTACCTAGATGTTCGAAGAGAATTTAAGACGTAGTGGAAAAAAAGGTATTGTGAGGACGTCTGCATTGTTACAACCAAGAGGACGGTTATCCCGTTGGTGACTCAGGGGTATGAAGAACGCTCCAGGCAAGAGCGAATTGAACGAAAATGAGTGGACATTTTTCTGCTTGAGTGGCAGTACGTGTAAATGAGATGAAGCAGGTGACTGATACGTGTAAGAATGTTGAGGCTGTCACTTCGAAGTTCTGATTCTTTCCAATATGCATCCAAAATTCCCGCTCACTTTCTCCGAGTCATGAGAAAGTCCTCATAAATTGGCTCTAATTTAATATCTGGTGTCTGTGTGTAGGGCTGACATTGTTATCAGCCAGCACATAGTCGCGTGGGTTATCAGCTTGGGCGATGAGGCGTGGAACGGTCACTTTTTACGAGGTATTTATTATTAGACGGTGACTTGAGCTCGAAGGTCAGCTCTCACAGATAATGCGTTGTTTCGGAGGAACGCGCTTCCCCTAGTCTTCCAGTTCCTGTCTCTGTCCGCACACCATTCCTTTCCCGTTATTTTTACCGTCTCCACGTCCTGGAGACAAATATCTCAAACGTGCGGCACTTCATCGAACGTGGCGCGAACACCGTGTCTACACACGTTCGAAAAAAATCGAATGAAATCGCCGAGTAAATGGGAACTCGGCCAAAAAGTCACTTCGTAGGCTGGACGCTAATTTTGCGGTGGAATAAATCTAAAGCCGCGGTTTAGCGAGCGTCAGCAACGAGACACACGGGAAGATTTTAAAAAATATATACGACACAGTTTTGCTATCAAAACTCGACGTCGTGTCCTGTAAAACAATTTCCTCACAACCTGTAGCATTGAAATACACGTCACTGTCTAACGAAAAATCTAATTTGATTAACTGAAACTATGATGACCGCAAGTTTCATGCTGAATTCTAAGGTCTATCAAAAGGACTGTTGACGTAGACGTTGATGAGTAGAAAAAACCAAAAACAGTCTCCAAGTTTATAACTTTATTAAATATATAGTCGGAAGCTTTCAACTCATTGTTATAATCATCCTGAATCTATATAATAAAAAAGGATGTATATTTTATGTATGTATGTATGTATGTATGTATTTACGTTGTTCTTTATACAAATTTTATCGCGTGGACAGAATGCAACAAAAATTGGTATACGTATTCTGCCAAAATCGAGAACCGGTACTGTGAGGGTGAGAAACCCCTAGCATATATGTGGAAAGAATTATAATTAAAAACCATTCTCATTAAATGTTAAATTACTGCGCGCCAAGAGACAATGACGTCACGCGAGAGAAAGACGTTACTACGCAACGAACAAAGGAAATTCTCCTTTATCAGGAATGAAATAAAGCAGAAATATTTCCTTTAAATAAAAAATATAATTTTATACAGCAATACTCCATCGAATGATAATAAAGAAGAATACGAATTACTTTACCATCCTTGCGGAAAATGTAAGTTAATTTTCGCGCTATATTAGTTGTGAGTCTAGCTAACAATTTCATCAATATAATATTTCGTAATGTATGAAGACTGAGTGACAATTATATCCTGAAATACTCGAGGAATATATTTAAGTATTCAATTAAATACTTTTTCGAGTTTATATAAATCAGTACACGAGCAACGCCGGGCACACAGCTAGTATAATGCATAAACAACTGAGATTGGAGTTAAATCCGGGGTTATGGATGTCGCTGAGTTTGATTAAGACAGCCCGGGCAACGCCAGGTGCCTAGCTGGTGAACAATAAAAACGTTACCACTTAGTCACTACTATAAAACTCTGTTGTTATTCAACAACGTTGTTTTAAAACTGCTCCATTAGGTGGTTCAGTGTGTAGCATTACAATCGAAAATCGATACTATTTTAGGCATCTTTGTTGAAGTGTATATGTTTACAGGCATGTATAATCTTATATATGTATTCTTAAATAATTATTAACAATATGTTAAATCGATACTATAGTTTCGTTACTATAGTATCGATTTACGATTGAAATGCTACACACTGAACCACCTAATGGAGCAGTTTTAAAACAGACCTTGTTGAATAACAACATAGTTTTATAGTAGTGACTAAGTACCTATACGTACTAATATTTTTTAAAGTTAATGTGATGTTAATTATAATACAAGAAGGTATGTTATGCTGAAGGTGTTGCAATGTATTCGTAACTTGATGTTTTTATATAAGTGGTCACGTTTTTATTGTTCATTCAGGATGATTATAACAATGAGTTGAAAGCTTCCGACTTTATAATAGTTTAATTCTTTATACGTGAATTTGCTCTTTATAATTGCTTTTGTAACATTTAAAATACAGAATTTTATTGCATAAATGCAGGAAAATAGTGACAAATCCAGTGGAACATTCGGTCTAGAAATATTTAGTTCAATGACGGTGAATTAATCCAGGACACTTAGCGGTTCTCTACTTTTTTTAGCATCTTCATCGTAATGCTTTGTGAAAATAACCAGTTAATCTTATGCTTTTTAGTCCATTGACTCGCCACGCCCACTTTGACATTTTACCTGAAGTTCTAAGTGAAGAATATATTTTTATAATTTGCAAGTATTTTTATTCAGTCGTCAGGTAAATAAATGTCGCCATTAAAACCCTTTTGGTTTTTTTTACTTTCAGAAGCAACTTGGGCGGGCGTTTTATTGCTTGCAAAAACTCAAATGTTTGCTTCCATTTAATAATTGACAAATCTGGATTTGTAGAAAGCGTTGGGTCTTAAAGAGAGATATTTCGGGAAGTTGTTGCTATGTAGGTGTTTAATTCAGACTGTAATAGAAGGAAAATGTCCAGGTGGCAATCCATTATTTAATTATTACAAAGTTTGTTTGTTTTGCAACAAAATTCGTTTGAATTAGTCCGGAGTGACGGACTGCGACTCGGAACCTGTGAAGTGTTAACTTTTCAACGGCGCTGGCTTGCATGAGTGACTTGGTCTATCAGTTTTCCGCGCTTACGTCATGCCACTGTTGCTCGCTTTTCAACAACAAGCCAAGCTCTCGCGCTATCAGATATAGGCTGCATGCGTCCTCATTCTGTAAATAAAAATTTGTGGCGCACCGCCTGCGGAAAAATCCTGATTAGCACGGCTATTTTTTTTTCTCTTAAAAAAAAACATTCGCTAATGGCCCCCCAAAAAACTAGTCACCTTGTATTATCGCTCCATCGCAACTTTCCGCTCTAATTGGAACCAATATGGGAATTAAAACGAAAAAACAAATTATTTCCTTTCCATTATGCTAAGCGAGCGTAGGAAATCCATATGCACTCCAAAAATTAAAAATTTTCCTGTGTGTCCACTAAATTAAACAAAAATACCGTCAAACGTGAATTTCTTCAGAGAAATGGAACATAAAAAAATTTAGGAGCAACCAGAAGTGAGCTCCATAGTCAACTTCATTCACGTATAACACGAATTACAGATGAGTTGAGCGGGGAGATCTCTAGACTGTAATTTTTAGTTGAAATAAAACATTTTGCGTTGCAGTCTGCATAAACCCAAAATGGAACTTCAGTAAAGAATTTTAAGATCTAACAACAACATTTTGATTTTTGTAGGGTAACAGGCTACATGAGGGTAATCCACATGGTGGCAACTCCCCTTTAATAGCATAGGAAGGGATTTGAAGGGGGCGATGCGGAACAGTAGATGAAGGTAGCCAAGGGTTAACTAGGGCCCCCGGGCTATAGTTTAAGGATTCTACCCGGCATTCGCCTAAAAGTAATGCAGGACAAACCCTAGAAAACCTGCATCAGGTAGGTCGGCCATTGGGTACTTGTCCCACGCCCTTCCGATAGCGGGAGAGGGGTTTGCTGTGGGGACGCAGCATTTCCTTCTCCGTGCCTCGACCAGTTTAGGAGGCAGCTGGCCGACTATTCTAAGGGGAACAGTGAACAACTGTTACCCAAGATCTGTGACCCCGGAACATACACCTCTCAAAACAGGCCGAGGTGCCTCGGCTTGTGGGAACCTTACATCAAAAACGGAGAGAGGAAAAGGCATCCCCTTCTCTCCTGCAAGGTTCTGCCTGCGAGAGAATAGCCCTCGCAGACACCTTCATATATCACCATTTTGATTCTTAGGCTGTGGTCTCCTTATTTCCGTGCTTTTACATTTTCAACTGTCGTTTCCAGCGCAAAATGTAGTTCGGGGAGCTGTAATATTGTTTACGATGCTGAGCCAAGGGACTTGTTTTCGGCTAATCTTCAAGAAGTTTATATTTAGACGCGCAGTTTTCTTGTGTGGGTGACTTTGAATCGAGATTTACTGGAAACCACATCATCTCTTGGCACTGCGGCGAAAAGAATCAAAATTACTTCTCGTTTTGGATAGAATCGGCGACATTGGTTTGGGTTGCATATTCATCATTTGCAGTGAGTCGTGTGACTGGTTTGTGACGGGGTCGTGTGCCTTTGCTTAATTCAATGCCAACCACTTCATATACAACTCTTTGCAAGAACCAACAATTTGCCATTTATAAGCCAGTCGCTGTAATTGACTGTTAGTTTTATCGTATTTTCTATCTCCTGTCAGTCAAGGCTGGTCGGCGATGTGCGGGTTCAAACTCTCCATGTGATATCAATGGCCATTCAATTTTTTTGTTCAACTGATGAGGTCCGCGGATTATGGAGGAAACGTTATATTGTAAATTAATATTAAAGTAGTTTAGAGTATATGTATAATTCGTTTTCTGACTCCTTGGCCATTTCCATGTTATTAACAATACTTTTTCCCTCAAAGACATCCACGATTTTTAAAATTATGAAGCTTCGTTGTGAATCTGCGATCCATATTTGAACCGGAGACGTTCCTGTCCTGAAATAAAACCTTTTACTTTATAGTATTCCTTCAGGGCGTCCGTCCTTTGTTCCGTAGCGCCACAAATAGAACAATTCTCTCGCCTCATCCGGATAATATTAATCTAAAGCGTTTCAGTACTTGTCGCTCTCAACGCCAGTTATGCGTTTCATTATTAAACTCGAGTATAAAAGCAGACAGGAATGGGAAGCTGAAGCCGTGAAATTTATAATTGCACCTACTTTTAATTTTCTGTCTAGACACTCTTATATTAATCATGCCACTATTTTACATGCTTTTGTTCGTTAAAGCGGGTAAAAGTATACCTAATGATAAAACGTCGTTTTTCTGGAGAAACTGGAAGTTAACCAAGACACGCTCAACAGTATTATATATGTACACTTATTTTATAAAGTTAATTATAATTCTTCCCACCTTTATGCTAGGGGTTACTCACCCCCACTGTACCGTCTCTCGTGTTTTGAAGAATGTGTACCCATTTTTTTTTGCATTCTGTCCACGCGTTGAAATATGTATAGAAATTAACGTAACAACATACATATAAATATACGTCCTTTTTTATTGTATGGATTACTGTAATTTGCTTGCCATTTAAAAGAATCTTCTAGAGTGAACTAAAAATCGATAGGTGTGACTAACCCCGAATTAATATAGATGCTAAGTCGTGTTTGCGTTTTGAAAGAGGTTCTCGACTCTTACTCGCCTATATGAAAATATTTCTGATATTAACAGATTGCATTGTATTTCAAGTCTGTATATATGTTCCCTAGTAAATTGCTTGTTTGAAAAACTATTTTGTCTAACTTGCCCCCATGAGACGATTTTTTCCCCTTCTTACCGCTTTTAGAGTTAATGGTTTCCTTTTGGAGATGTTTGGAGCGAATCGGCGTTAGACATTATGTTGCCGAAAGTGATCGGTTCTTTATTGTGAATCCGCTAATTTTTATCTCTTATTCAGAGTTTGTAATTTGTAGAGGAAAAGTTCAAAGAGAGGAAAAAAGAACAGCAGAGGCAGGAACACTGCAATATTATCTATCCGCAAATTTCACATTAAAGAGGATTTGTTCTGTTGGTTGCTTATAAATCTGATAAAACCTCGTTTCTGCCTAAGATAAATTTTAAACGCAGATACAAGATAAGCATTTGTTATTATTTCCGAAGAATTGGTACTGATATCTTGGTTGTATTAAAGATAGAAATATTTCTTAGCATTTCCACCATTTGCAGTGAACTATTTTCAATGTCGATTGATTACGAATGCGGTTCTCTCTTCAACGATCCTTGTACGAACACGAATTGCAGCAAGCAGGAGACTAGAATTTTCTGAAGTCACCAAACCGGCTCTCATATCTCGTTTCTTACTGTAGTTAACATAAATGTAAGACCACCGTCTTCCACGTAAAGGTTGAGCGTTCATTTGGAGGTTTATCGTCAACCGAAATAAAAAGAAATGAAACTCGCGCGGAGTGGCGAAGCTCCGCTTACAGAACCGAGTATTTCAGGAGTTGATCCGACTCCTCGGAGCAGATCTGGAGAGGAATGCGTTCCTACTTCTTCACGTGTATGGTCCTCTTGTTTTTCAGGTATCTGGTCTTCACCCTAATATGGTTCGTGGGTGACGGGCGGGAGAAAGGGACTCGTTTCGAAATGGGAACGCGAATGGCATCGATTTACGAGCAAATGACTCACGGCCAAGCTGCAGTTGCTCAGGGAACCTAAGTTCGCCATCACAGATGCGATTGCGTATAATTTTAATACTGGTACATATATAATATTACTTGCATAAAGTTTTTAGACTTTATGATTTGTGGCCTGCCGCGGACGGGAAAGTGTTTGTGCTCACCGTCGGTTCTCTGTGGGATAGAGGCTGCCACACCTCCCTTCAGAGACAAGTGGCGCAAACTAGTATCGTACAGATTATGCATGGAATGCTAAAAGACAGTATATGAATAATATAGCAGGCTAACACGTCAGGCGAAGTGATGAATGAACAGCCATTCAAATGAGAGAATTCAGAAATCTTGCGAGAAGACTCAACGTCATTCATTGGTACTCATGGTCAAGAGAGACTAAACTCATGAGCTATTGGCGTCATGTACAAATAAGGAAGATCGCCATCCAATAAATAGCGAAATATTGCACTATATAGAACTGATTTACATAAACGAAATCTTGTGGCTTTGGTTTGCTAAAGTAACTGAATATTATTGAGCTTTTTCAGTAGCTGTAAATTTTTAATTCAACTAAATTTCTTCTCATTGATCCAAATTCTGATCTGAAAGAGGTAAGAGCCGCAGTGCCGCAAGGTATCGTCCTGGGTACTATCCTCTACTTACTACACACTAGCGATATCCCAAAATTGGAAGGATATTGTGTAGCTACATATGCAGATGACATTGCGTTACTTGCTCTAGAGACAGACCAAAACCTGTCGACTAGAAGATTACAAGACACCAGCAACGCAATAGTTGGCTGGAATAAACAATGGAGGATAAAGCTAAACGAGCAGAAAACTATCCATATCGTATTCACAAATAAACAATCAAAAGACCTACCGTCACTAAATATAAATGGAACCATTGTGCTGTATGCGAACCACGCCAAGTACCTAGACATGACTAGACACTGGAAAGAGCATTTTAAGAAGAAAAAAAATCTAAATTAAACATAAAACTATGGACTATACTATTGGCTATTTGGAAGAAACTCCAGACTTTCAATTTCTAACAAACTACGGATTTCCAATCCAATATTAAAACCAACGTGTCTCAACAATATCCAGCTTTGGGGCTGTGCCAGTGACGGAAACATTAAGTGCATCCAAACGTTTCAGAATAAAGTGTTGAGAAACGTCGCCCCCTGGTATACCCGAAATACAGATCTCCGTAGGGATCTCCGGATTCCAACGATAAAAGAAGAAATGAAAAGATATGCTAAAAACGTGAAGCTAGGCTTCACCTCCACATCAATCCAGTGGTGGGACAACTTCTGGAGAATCGGCACCATACCAGAAGATTCAAAAGAATTAACTCTAGTTGTCGAGTATATAGTTTAAGATTTTTAGAAATAAATTAATGGTTAGCCTTAAAAGACTAGTTTTAATGGCAGGCACACAGTGGAATTATTTATTATTGTAACATTTTTAGTTGAGTTGATTCATCTCGGATGACGAAAGATTGCTAAAGATTTTATCTGAAGCAATCTCTTAAGGTGAACTCTGAGAAGTGAATTTGACGTGATAATTTGGTCTGTAGATTGCGTTACGTGTGCCACCCCAATGAGCTCTACGTCCAAGTCGTAAAAACGTCGTTAAAGGCGCGGAACGGCTCGCCTCAATAATTAAAAGCCGTCAACCCGCAAAGGTTTATTTTGACGCATGTGTTCGTTCCCTTAAACGACTGCTTTACTGGAAACAGGTTAATTACGAAGCCCCCTGAGAAAAATTACGCCCGCGCCGAGTAATAGATCGCGATGATGGAAACGGAAATGAACGTCACATAACTCGTTTAATTACACCGTACTAATGAATTGCTTCAGCGGTTGAGTTTTTAGGCTACTTCTTGCCCGTGGCGCCAGACAAGTAAAGACGTACGAGGAAATTCCGCACGTAGTTTCAAACAAATTGGGAAAATAGGCAGGGAAGAAGCGAAGTCGGAAATGGGACACATTTTGAAATGAAATCCGTGCCAGAAAAACGGGGCGTTGAAATTAAAATTAAAATTTCATCGATCCGTCTTTGCAGATAGACTATTATGTGAAATCCGTCAAAACTTGACGTTTATAATAATAAAAATTATTTGACAAGTTTAAATCCCAATTATCTGTTTGCGTGCATCGTTATTCAGTAATTATGATAATTTCCTGCTTGATAATGCCTGAGTTAATAATATATCATACGCCTAAACGTTCTTCTATATAACAGGAGCTGAGCAAAAATAACTATGTAAATTTTTAATTTATGTGCGAATTAGACAGAAATTTATTATAAAGTATCATGCTTGTAAATTTTAATTTTCTTTGAACTTCAGATTATTAATTTATCATTTAATTGAAATTGACACCGGAAGAGGTCCCGAAAATTTAGGAGTGAAACTTAGTATTTGTTATATTCTAATGTTTCAAATTTCTCGTAATAAATTAATTTTTAATCTAATTTTGGAGAATTTGTTTTGAATGTTAAGTTAAGAAAATAGTTTACTCGGTCTACTACGTACTTTTGGATCGACTGTACAAAAACGGTCAATCAAGTAATGAATAATAAACAATCCTATTATTATATAAATAATATTTTTTATTTACGACTGTTTTTAACAATCGGTATTTAACTACGAATTACGTTTTTATATAATTCAGATAAACAATATTTTACTTTAAGTCGGTTTTTTATTAGTAACAAATTAAACCGCCATTTTAACAGACGTTTTAAAAATATTTTATTTAACAAAGTTTCTGTACATTTTTTAACGTTTCAAGTGTAACAGAATATAAAATTTATCCTTCATGCAACTCATTGAAATGAGTTCATTTACTTATTATATTTAACAAGATTATTTAGTCTGATAAATATTAATAACACACCATATAAACGTTTAAAGGGGTGAAAAGAACAATGCAAAATTTCAAATTACAGATCGATATAAAACATTTAAAAATAAAATATACCCAAAAGTAAAACAACAATATAAGTGTTGTAAAGAACAAACAATGTAATATAACAAATAAAAAATTTATATATCGTCACTGAATAAAATATTTTTTAAATGTTTGTTATCATGGTCGTTTCATTTATTTTGTTAAATAAGATTGATGTTCAGTAGAAACGTGACACAAAATATTAATAGCCAGGACATCAGGACTGCCCTCTCAATCAGAAAAAGCGTGAAGATGATACAAATATATTCAGAAAGGTTGTGTTGTTAATCTAATATCTTATTATTAAATTTTTTTAAAATTATAAAACATTTTAAGGTCTGTTAATAGTCGTTAAATATATCTGAATGTGATTCATGGATATTTTCTACTTTACCATTTTCAGTACCATTGAAGAGTATTAGGAGACAGGATTTGATAAAATAAATTAATACAATAAGATGATAACGAGTGATTGAACGATAGAATAAAGTGGAAGATATAAGGAAAACTTATTCACGGAAAATTGAGCAGGAAAAGGATCCTTATTCTTCTCAACTTTTGTTATTGCATCTACAAACTTCGTTTTTTTTTCTTATTACATGCGATCTATCAACCTCATTCTTCCGCCGCCTTTTACTTAGTTTACCTTTAATGCTCACTCCGTGGTTTTTCACTATTCTCTTCATATCTGCTCGCCTGACTCTTCTTAATTCTCCTAAACAATTTTGCTTTGCTCTGGGTACACAGGAGTTTTTCTTCAGATATTAAAAATTAATCTTGAATTAATTTAGAAAGTGATCTTCTGCGTTACAGTATCGAACCTTATATATTTATTGAGTTCACAATTCTTTATTGCAAATAATAGTAATGAAAATGTGGGAAGTGCCCGCCAGTACATGACATCCTTGAATTTACTACGATTTATTCTAAGTTTTCAGGGAACTCCATCTCCTGACAATTCTCTCAAGATGCCATACACGTCAGGCAAGGAAGATTTGCGTGATGAAGTAGTTGTTACGGCTTAGTGTGTATTATAGTAATGTCTCTGGAAAATTAAGTAACCATCTCATTGCGAATAATTTTCCTTTGACTACTAAACTCGCAACGCGGCAGTTCAAAAGTACTCAATTATAGAAGCAAGCAAAGCCTCCGCCACGTGGCTCGGCAAGACCCCTGGACTTCATTTAAGGAGCTCTTCAATTATTAAACCAATTATATTCACTTGCTCAAGGCCTGCTTTGTTGTTGGCGCGAGATTAAATACGCCCTCTTCTGGCCACTCTAGTCTCGAAGGGCCCTAGGTTCCTCGTACGTTTTGTCCTCGCGTAATATTGGTATCATAAACGAACTGCAATAAAGTCTGTTCAAAAGCGGAATAGAATGGTTCTGAATTCTAAACGAAATTGCTCAGAATTGAAAACAATTATATCAAGCGATTATGAAAGATAGCCATCAACTATAACCAAACGTTCAAACTCCTTAGACACGAGGGATATTTCCTCAGTATTCAAATTTTTATTTGAATATTATTACTCTACATTTGACACAAAAATTAATTGTTCCCTTGATTGAATGTATGTAAAATATAAATGCTATAACTCTAATAATAGCCTTATTAAAAATTACAGAAAATTATTACATATAGACAAAATACACACTAATAAAAAATTTGATTAGTTGAAAAGAAGAGAATTACTAAGAATCCTGCTGCTAAAAGCATGTCGTATTGATACTTCTAATATAACCATTCAAAGGAATTAAATATAAACAGAAATTTGTTTCTAATCTATTTTTGTCTCAAGATTTTCGAACAACGTACCACACCTTTTTGGGATTTCGAAAGTCAAATTTAATTTACCAATTTTAATTTTTTTAAATTTAAAATATGGTATGTAATTTACAATGGATTGTAACTATGGCTATATTAAACCCGACATTAATACTCCCTAATGTCTTGTCAATTTAATTTATTAGTTTCTTTTCCATTTTTTTTAGAACACGTTGAACAAATTATGCGTCAGTGTCGATGGAGTATACATTAGAATATTAGAATTCATTGGAAGTCCACATATATTTATTTCTTGTAATTATAAAAGATGAAGATTTATATAGTTTATTCTACGCATTTTATAATGGTAAAATATTTATGAACAGATTGACTCAATTTAATTTTAGTCTAAATAAATTGGATTCAATTTCTTTCAAGGATATAGGTGTGTATTGAAGATAAATAGATTGATGTATGTATAAATGAACTGATTCGAAACCAAACCACATCAATCAACACGGACATCTAAGAAGACCAGAGCGATGAATTTATGCGGCTGTATATATTTTATAACTCACGTAAACCTTCAAATGAGCTGAATTAAGCGTGCGGTGTCAGCTCCGGCCTTAGTCTCTGGATCGCTGTATCTCGCTCATAGTCTCAGTCTGTCATTTCTCATACTTTCTCGGGTTTTCCTTTTGTAAACTTACCGTCTATCCCCACGTAATATTTTTTTTTTCTTATTGTGTATCGCATCCCGTCAGCCTATTGGTCCAATTATGTTATTTCCGCCCAGAACTCCTGGCATTTACGAGACTTTGCGTTCGGTCAACCACCTCTGGACTCACATGATTGTTTTTATCTGGGTTTCACCACACCGGTTAATTGTCAATAAGTAGATAGCTTTCTTTTATCGACTTCTAAGTGAATTCCTATCTCGGGCGATGAACCGGTTTACTTCAGTACAGGGAATCAATGCACCTTGGGGTAATCCCCGTCGAGATTTTTCGCTTTGACCTTTTATCTGTCATCCCCACTGCACGCACACTGAACGTTTAATGCAAATACTAATTAAAATTTATCATATGAACCATTAGAAAATCCTGAGGTTCCGACATACGTCACATTTGGTGTCCGTTTGAATGTGTCGAGGAAGAATTGATGGAACGGCTTATCTATTGTTGTTTAATCGTTCTTTCTGAAAGGTAAATCACCCGATGAGATTAAACAGAAACTTGATAAAGCGTAAACTCTTAGCGTTTTGCCCTGAACACATATCAGCTCTTAATGGCGTATTTTATGGAGAACGACCACCAAATATTTACCCCGAAATATTCAGAAAAAATACAGCAATTTTTTTTGTATTCAGGTTCAAAAGGAATACTTAGAAAGTATACAAAGTATACAAAAAAAGGCCTTTATATTTAATACTTAAGAAGGGAGAATTAGATTTGAGCATTTGTGATAGTCACACATTTACGTAAAATGGTTAGGATGATAAATTTGATATCGATGAGGCTACATGATTTAATTAGCTAGTTCAAGGTGCCGTTCATTAAAAATACTATTCATACATTCATGAACGGAACATTAAGTCAATTTTCTCTAGAATCATCAATTTTCTGCGATACAAGTTATTGATAAGATATTTCTGCTATTCCAGCATTCGAATGAGGTTGAATATGATAAGGGAACTTTAAAAAGTTATTGTGCTAATTAGCCTTATCGTTAATCGCACTTTGATCGCATTTGAGATTCCAAAGTATTAGGAAAACGCATTTTCTTCAGAACAAATGTTACATCATTTTTTTCTGTTTTCCTGTTAAACGCGCAATATATGCCGGAATTGTATTCCATGCATTGCGTTTACTTGCGATTAATAATTCCGAAACATGCGAAACACATTAATGAGCAAATTAAGATAATTTACAATTGCCAATAATGACTCTCAATGTCTTTAGACATTCCTTATAATTATAATTAAATTGTGGGAAAACAATTACCGCAGTACGAACTAGCACAGTGCGTTAAAGGACTGTGAATTATAAAATTCCCACAGCTATCTGCATAAAAAAAATAAAAGGAATTAAATTCGAAAAGTTGTATTGATGAATTAATTAATTTATAGTGCCAGTTAAATGTAACCTTAAGATTCTTTAAGTCATCCCTGAATATAAACACTGTACTCGAACACTGCCACTGCGTAAATATTTTAATTTAATTAACTGATTAACACTGAAGTGTTCAACAGTTTAGTTTGTAAGATTTAATGTTTTTGTGAGGATATAATTTATTCCTTGGTTCATTTGGAAGGATTAACCCTTCGCTTTCTTCATTTGCTTAGATTTTGCATACATTAAGCTTTTACAGAAATTAGCTTCAACCAGATTCTTGTCAAATTATCGATTTTAATACGAACAAAACTATATACAAGTAGCTGGTGTTAACTCGCGTCAGAATTTCCCCACAACTTTCTTTTTTGCAAGATCCCTCCAACAAAGATCTAATTTCATCCAAAGAAGCATAAATTAAAACCATAAAATATTTAACCCAAATTAATGAATTTGACAAAATATAAAAGTCTTGTATGTAGATTTTGAACATTTAACATTGTATGAAAATTTCTTGGTCGCCAATGAAATTTTAATATATTTAAAGCCACCTAAAATAAAGTAAATAATAATCATAAAAAAATAAATCTTTAATCAAAAATTTTCTGGACAAATTCTTCTATAAGAAAAAGTAATGCAGATTTTTTTTTCAAAAATTGTAAATGGCTATCATACACGTCACTCATTAAACCTATTCAAGGAAAATAAAAATGTTATTAGTAAATATAATATGCTTCAAAAGTTCATAAAGCACTTGATAAACAGTTTCTACGAACCTCCTGCTTAATTAATTAAAAAAATGAGAGAGGCGCTTGATGTAAACTCTCTGTAATAACACAACGTTATGTTTATATTTCAAGATAACTGAACTATTTTCTATTAATCTGTTGTTACTATTAGTAAAATTAAATTTAGTGTAGTTAATTTACGTTATATAATAATTCACTTCTGATCACTGATTCTTGATATCATGGTCCTCTATTTTTTTGTAGGGTAACAGGCTACATGAGGGTAATCCACATGGTGGCAACTCCCCTTTAATAGCGTAGGAAGGGATCTGAAAGGGGGGAATGCGGAAGGGTAGAGGAAGGTAGCCAAGGGTTAACTAGGACCCCCGGACTATAGTTTAAGGATCCTACCTGGCATTCGCCTAAAAGTAATGCAGGGAAAACCCTAGAAAAACTTGCATCAGGTAGGTCGGGCATTGGGTACTTGTCCCACGCCCTTCCGATAGCGGGAGAAGAGTTTTCTGTGGGGACGCAGCATTCCCTTCCCCATACCTCGACCAGTTTAGGAGGCAGCTGGCCGACTGTTGCAATGGGAACAGTGTACAACTCTTACCGTATGCCCAAGGTCTGTGACCCCGGAACATACACCTCTCAAAACAGGCCGAGGTGCCTCAGCTTGTGGGAGCCTTAATTCAAAAACGGAGAGGAAAAGGCATCCCCAAAGGTAGCCCCTTCGTGTCTCTCCTACAAGGTCTGCCTGCGAGAGAATAGCCCTCGCAGACTTCATGGTCCTCTATATTGTCTATGTAATATTATTGAATATATTTATCAGTGGAAACTGCGAGCGCATCGTAAATTTTCGTTTCTCGTGTGTTACAGATTCGAGCGACATAGTAGACTGCAAGCTCAAATTGATCCTAGGGCTGATATGGACCCTTATTTTGCACTACTCGATATCGATGCCTATCTGGGAGGGAGAAGATCCATCGAACGACACCGGCAAAGGACCCACGCCCAAACAACGGTAAGTGGAGTCGCTCTAATTAAGATTAATACATATCACGTGATAAGTCCAAGTGGATAATATCTCGAAGTGTTAGCTCCGATAAAGTCGGCTACCGTTACTAAATGTAGATAAGGGATCCTGTCCACGACATTCTCAAATAGACGATCGCGATGTTTACGTTAATCTATAAACGTCTGTTCTTAGTTTCATCTTCCAGTTTTACTTGGTAGTTAGCCACTAATTTATTGTACAAACTGAAAAGCTACAGGAGGGGTAAATAAAGAAATCTCATTTCCCTTCACAGGAAAATACTTAATTTGGATAGTGGAAGCAAAAAAAAATTGTTCACGTTATTTGTGTGTGCGTAATTGGATGATACAAGATTTTATAAATTGTAGAGTGTGGCGCGAAATAAGTGGAGGGAGTCCGCGTCATTACTTTCGTTGGCACTGTACTAAAATTCATTTAGGTCGGGCCTTGTACTTGTTTGCTATGAAATTTCGGTCACAAATTTATATCATCAAATTAACAACGAAACCGAATATCGTCGTAAAGATAAGTTTATTTTTACTGATAATTCGCGCCTCGTACCGTGAATAAGCAATAATACTTCTTATCGTCGGCAATTCAAACCGAACACTGTGATGGGAACGAAGTAAATAGATAGACAAACTCCTTGAGACGAAGTTTCTTTAGGAAAATTACAAAAGTAAGAGAATCTGTTATTTGAAATAAAATGAGACGGTGGTGTGTTTATATGTTTAACTAGTGAGTTGAATAATTGATCAATTAAATTAAATGGAATGCAGGACTTATGAAAATACAAGTTTTACGAATTTTACGTTTTTGTGTGCTCGAGGAAACGATCCAGACGGAATTTTTTCAGCAAAATATATTCAAAGAAATTAATAAAGCA
This sequence comes from Zhengitettix transpicula, assembly GCA_037074705.1. NCBI lineage: Eukaryota > Metazoa > Arthropoda > Insecta > Orthoptera > Tetrigidae > Zhengitettix > Zhengitettix transpicula. The sequence goes on from CM073595.1 coordinate 50,400,951, forward strand.
CTCTAGGAAAAGCTTTGCTTTACCATTAATTATTATAATTGGAAAGTTAAAGCCTGAAGGAAACGAAAACTTATTTAAGACACTGATAGCGTAAGAAAAACGTTCAGTCTTCACTTTCCGACAGTTCTAATTTTATCGTTTCCTCAGCTAGACACAAAGTAAAGAGTTGAGACAATTTATATTTCAGAGACGGATACAGTAAGTAAATATGGGAATAAGATGGGAAATCATACAAATTTAGTAATAATATCATCATTATTTAGGTTAGATAAGGATAAATTAATAATAATTTACCCTTACAGCGTTTTGACTGCTATCTGCGTTAATTAATCTGATTGAGGCGTGATCAGAAGAGTAAATATTAAATAAATTAATTATATGATCTTCGAGTTTGGTCCTGCAACCGGGATTGGAACGGAGACTTTGCGTTCCGTAATTTGTAACGCAACCATTGAACGATTCTTAATTTTTTATAATTTAAATTCATTATTAACGATGTACCACTCGACGAACCGAAAGTAAGAGGAGATTCCTAGTTCGTAATGTCGCATCCGCTATGGAGCGGATATTAAGTAACGCTCAATTGTGTAATTTTTTTAAAAAAAAAAAAGATAAAGAATGTCTGTTTTTAGTTTCAGAAATGTTCCCATTTGTTCCAAAATACGCCTAATAGCGTATCAGAAATGCTGGCCAGGAGTAAAATTAGATACATGATCTTATCAGACTTTTGATCTGAAGGAACTTATCTCGGTAATGGTGACATGTCAGGAAGTTACTCTGTTTTATAAAGTTACACGTGGGCATTATTCAAACAGAAATATATATAAAATATCAATTTATTGGAGGAAATACTTGTCTTTTTAGTGGAAACCAAGCGAGAACGGCATTCGAGTGCATACATTCTGATTGTGTCAATTTTCCGCGAAGTGTAACCTCAAAACTATGACGGCAACAGAAGAATACTTGATGAGAATTACATAAAATTCTTCGTCCTTAAATCGTCTGCCCACTCTTTATCTTCAACATTTGATACCAAAATTATATTTTTAGACTAGCTGGGTGCCCGGCGTTGCCCGAGATGTCATTTATCTATAACCCCCGATATGACTCCAATTTCGGCTGCTTTTGCGCAATTTTTATGTAACGCTACTCGAACCCTAATCATTATAATTAACTCTGAAAAATATTTCTTCAATGCAAATGTCTGCCGTGTTTGCATGTTCCAAAATTTGCACCCCGCTACCCCTGCATCTGAGGGGTAAATGCCAATTTGAATGTCGTAACTAAACACAGTGACTTCCATAACCTTTGATTTGACTCCAATCTCGGTTGTATTCGCGTTATTTTACTGTAAAGCATCTCCACCCCAAACCCGTAGGGTGTCCTTTTCACAGTGCGTAGGGGATGAAAATTGTATTCAGATAACATTGGTAGAAACACTATCAACATCTTTGACCCCTAAAAATATTTATCCGACTCAAATATCGGCTGTTTTAGTATGTTTAAATATTTCCACCCCCGCTTCTGGGGGTGGAAGACGCGTCTCACCCCGACAGTGTTTGTTTCCTGGTCGCAAAGAACACGTGTACGAAATTTGGTGAAAATTGCTCGACTGGTGTAGATTTGTATTTTATTTAGAAAACGTTTGTATGGGAAATAGAAAAGGGCTGTTTTTAGGGTTTTCCCGGAAATTATTCGATTTTTTCTCGCCTTTTAAACCTTCCCTAGACCTCCACGAACATTTTAAGACTAAGATAAGATAAATCCGTTCAGCCGTTCTCGAGTTTTAGTGAGACTAACGAACAGCAATTCATTTTTATATATATAGATAGATGATGATTTAACAGAATATAACTAATGCGTTGGAGGACTGTTGAAATAATAACGACCGCTGGCTCAGTTTTCCTGTATCTTTTCTAATTAATGAAACACCCGATAAATAAGTACTCTGATATCTACAGTTTGCTCACAAAACATTTCAGTTATTTACAAGTCGTCAATCATTAATTACCCTTGCAACGTTTCCAAATAATTTCTGTAGAATCTTCTGACCAGTGAAATTGTTCCAATCTATGGCGGAACACGTGTTTTTTTTTCCCCCCCGCTACGGTTCGTTGCCCCCTTGAGTTAAATTCAGTACTCGACATGTCGTCCTTACACGTCTTTGTTCGCAGATAACATACTTTGAAGCTGGTTTCCTGTGTCACATCGTGTTGCACGCAAGATTATCGCTTCGAACTTGTAACTCATAAGACACGTCGTTCTCTTGCGTTACAAACTATTTCATAATTTCAGACTCGTTTCATAGAATCACATTTTTTTACAATCATATGTTGGGGGGGGGGGGACTGATTCCTCATATCAAAACAAGAAAAAAGGTCATAAAGCATGTTTGACAATCCTTCGTTTTAAGATGATAATAAATTAACGTTGCTACTATTCAGAACAAATACGAGAACTGCTACACGATGTTCCCTTACAAATAAAGAAAATGCATTTGGTTTATGCATGATGGGGTTCCAGCACATTGTTAGAGATGCGTTCGTTAGTATTTGCCATGCCAAATGGAGTACAAGGTCTGCACGTGGAGTTTTGATCTGTGGTCCCGTATAACACTATTTCTTTATGTAGCAGCCTTTCCGTATGCAGATCCTTGATAAAAGCGTCCTGGACTCTTGCGAAACCGTGCGAGAGTATTTGAAAGGGTGAGACAGTCCTTGGTCCGACGAGGGAATGCGTGTGTCAAAGCAAGCGGAGGCCATTTTGAACATTAGTTAATAATTTCTGAGTTGACGGCATTTTCAACACTTGCTAATAAGTTCCCCACAATTATATTTGTATGGATGAACTTATTGTTTTACTTTCAAATAGATTTGAATTTATTAATCTAAGAAAATAAACCGAGGCCAGTAATTATGTTTAAACATAGAAAAATAACATCTCATCCGGGCGAAGTATAATGAATAATAACACAATACTAAATCTATGTTCACTTAATAATGATTTAAACGATCATATTTTAAAAATTAATTCTACTAACATTCGTTAAAAACTCTTTCAATGTTTGAGGTCAATTGTACACTCTTATTATCAAAGAGGTACAAGCGAGAAATGATTATGAAAAATGAAGAATTTGTAATTCTGGTGAAGTATAACCCTATCATTATGGGAAAATTAAGTGTTACATGAGTAGTGGCAAACCATTTCTACTTCCACTATCACCTCCCAGATTGTGGAAAACTTCAACTTCACAATATGTACTAAATCTAAATCACTGCAAAATTAATATTATTGGTAATTGTTTGTAGTTGGAATGTTCTTCAAGATACTCGACTATTACTCACCTAAATAGAAATTGTGTAGCTAGTTTCCTTATCAACTAAGTTGGATGTCAATACAACATGAGACAACATTAAACTGGGAATTCAACTTAATTACACTTAATAAAAATTAAATATAAAACATATGAATGATACTCATTTGGCACACTTAATAATAAATTGTTCTATGAATATAATTTTCTGTATTGTAAATTATTTATTACCAAATTTCCCCAATATGAAAGTTACTACATTGGATCCAGAGGAAGGTTCCAGATCTCCCAATTATTGTGGAAAACTTGAACTTTACAATCTGTACTAAATCTAAATCACTGCAAAAATAATATATTTGTAGTGGGAATGTTCTTGAATATACTTGACAATTACTCGCCTAAATAGAAATTGTGTAGCTAGTTTCCTTATCAACTAAGTTGGTTGTCAATACAACATGAGACAACATTAAACTGGGAATTCAACTTAATTACACTTAATAAAAATTAAATATAAAACATATGAATGATACTCATTTAGCACACTTAATAATAAATTGTTCTGTAAATATAATTTTCTGTATTAATATATATTTACTGTATTGTAAATTATTTATTACCAAATTTCTCCAATTTGAAGGTTACTACATTGGATCCAGAGCAAGGTTCCAGATCTCCCAATTACAAATTTTACATCAGACTGGAACAATGGCAAAGCAGTTGGTGCCTTGGTTGATGCAGTGGCACCTGGTAAGACCAGACCTAGATGTAAACTATTTAACTGATCATCTTGACAGAATTTAATACATCTGTATTGCAGGCTTATGCCCGGACTGGCAGGACTGGGACCCGAAAGCTGCTGTTCAAAATGCATCTGAAGCGATGGGATTGGCAGATGACTGGCTCAATGTCAGACAGGTAAGGAAGATCACTGCAGGTTACCATAGAGTTACACGATTAAAGGTTTTGTAATTGTCATATGAACATTGATACTAAACATGTGAGCTACATTGTCAAACTTTGAATGTCAAAAGCTAAATTAATTACTTGTTCCACTATATTTGACAAACTGTATGCAATGAATAGCATTCAACTTAACAAATTTATTGGTTTCATTATTATAATGAAGTCAGTAATATTTTTAATTCATATTTCCTTTGTAAAAGTTTTCATTTAGCAATAGTGTATTTTTACAAAACATTTATAGTATGTAGTATGCAAATAATAAAATTAAATACTTTCATATTCTGAATATATTACTAGCGACTATAAACAATTTACAATTGCTAATAAGTAACTGAATTTGTTTAGAATAAGATGATCAAAAAGGTTCTTTATTATAAGATATGTTTATAGCTGAAGGTTAAGGGACAAATTTATTCATACTGCGAGCCGGAATTGAGGCGTTTATATACCCGGCTCAGGCGAACGGAACGTGAGAGCTAACCAACTATTGATCAAATGGATAAATTAAAAACTAGAGACCGTATAGAGACATATCATTTGAAGCAATTTGACTCAAAGAACTATTTGGTACAGTTCCGTGACTTGAAAACGTCGCGAAGCTGAGATTGAAGATTTTATTTACGTTTTCAGCGTCTGAAAAGTTAATTTCTAATTCTTACTTAATGGTAAGGCTTTAATAATGAAATACAAAAGCAATTGCGTTCAATGGTGAGTTGTGATACTGTCTCTTGTTTTTAGTTTATCCATTTGAATAATAGTTTATTAGCTCTCGCATTCCGTTCGCCTCAGCCGGGTATATAAACGCCTCAATTCTGTCTCCTGGTATGAATAAAACAGTCCCTATATCTTGATTGTTAATGAGTTTACCTTAAATACTAGTACCTTTGGATTATCATACAATAAATCAACAAATACCAAATAAATAAAACACAAATTCATTTTCCATACTTAATGAAGTACTCTATACATATTTGGTGTAGAGTCTGTTGTCATCATTAGATACGTATACTTGCATATTTCTACGTTGTGACGTACTAAAATGCTTAAATTTATCTGAAAAAATTGTTAAATTTTCAATTTGTATGTTTGTGTATAATTGAGGTACAATTTTCAACGTTTCATTTCATGGTTAATATAGTTTTTGGGAAGTTTTCTGAGCTCTTCAAGTGCAAAATGATATGTCTACAAGAATTTCGCAGTGTAGCAGGTTGTATTGTGACGAATAAATAAAATAATTGAATTGCAATTGTTTAAATAAATTCTTAAACAAAACGAACTTAATTTCTTAATGTGTGGAAAACATTAAATTAATAAAATCTATATTTAGTGAACATGACAAAATGTTATTACATTTTTCATGCTTTAGTGTAAAGAATGGTACGTTCAGTTGTTTCTGTAGTTTAAGAATCGATGTAAGCAATTAAAATATTTTATTTTATTTTGAGCTGCAATATCTGCATTCTACAAACAAATTAAATAATCATCGAACCCACATTTTCAGCCCCATTTATATAGAAATAGAAAATAACCTGAGAATAGCAGTATTTGTTTTTTAATGATTACATTACTCATTGCTATATAGTCTGATCTACAAATTAATTACAACTTTATCTTTGTTTGATTATATCATTACTTAATTGTCATATAATTTACCATGGTCTCAGTTATAAAAATATATAATAATAATAAACGTGTCTTTCATATGGACAAACCTTTAATTGTGAAACATTATAACAGAAAATTTAGACATTTCCACGTGTATTGGAGTCTTTTTTTTAAAGGGCATGAAAATTTCCTCATATTGTTTATATAAAGGAGATGGTAGCCTAAGAAGTGATAAAGGTATAGCAAGGCAAGATGTGAAGATAGTTTTAGGGGATTTCAATGCTAAAGTAGGAAAAGAAAAGCCTTTGGAGAGACAGTAGGACAGGAAAGTCTGCATGATGTGTCAAACAAAAGTGGGCAACGCCTCATCGACTTTGCGAAAGGTAATGCAATGGTGTTGAACAGTACATGGCTCCAGCATAAGGAAATTGCAATCAAATTGACCTAGTAGTAATTGACAGGAAACATACATCTGACATTTTTGGAGTTCTTATTAGGTTGGGGGTGCTGAATGTGACTGATCATTATATGGTTATAGTGAAATATAGGCAATGCATTGCAGTTTACAGATCTGGAGGGAAGAGGAAATTCTTAAGAAGATACAATGTTTCAAAATTAAAAGAGAAAGAAGTATCTGGAAAGTATGAGTAGAACTGCAGAAGAAGTTTGAGGTTAATCAAAATTGGATATCGGAAAGTATGGAAGAGAAGTGAAGAACGATGAATGATATCATACAGGAAACAGCAGAGGAAGTTTTGGGATAGAGGAGAGAGTAAAAACGACTGGATGGTCAGATGAAGATTGTGAAAAGCAGTGACAGAGAGAAACAAGGCAAGCAAAAAATGATAAACAGGGCAACAAGAGTAATAGAGAAGAAAAGGAAAGGTAGATAAAATATGTAGGAGGAAGAATCTGAGAAGAAATGGATTATGGAGTGAGAAGAAGATATAACGACCATGAAGTTCGGAAATTCTGTAAAAGAATCTGAGAGCTGAAGAAAGGATTTCAGCCACATATGGTACTCTGCAGAGACAAGGAAGGAAATCTCATGGGAGAACAATTCTAGACAGATGGGCTGAGTATTTCAAGGAACTACTGAATGTCGCTGAAGTGACGATGATCAAACATGAAATAATGTTAGCCAGGATGAAATACTTGTACTCACACCAACAGTAGATGAAGTTAGGTCTGAATTCAGAACCCTGAAAAATAATGAGTCCCCAAGAAGCGATAAAATTTCAGTAGAGATGATTAATGTAGGGGGTGAGCATATGGCAAGGATTGTACACCAGCTCATTGCTGAAGTAAGGAGAAAGAAATGATGCCTGATCAGTGGAACTTGGCCATGATTTCGCTGATTCATAAGAAGGACAAAGCAAACTGAAAATTACCGTGGTATAGTTTTACTCAGTGTGGTAGACAAAGTACTAGAAAAAGTAACTGCTATGCAGCTCACACCACTTGTAGAGATGATACTTGGGGAATACCATTGTGGTTTTCGACAGGGAAGATCAACGACAGACCACCCCTTCACCATAAGGCAAAAATGGAAAAATGTTATGAATGTAATGTGGATGTGCATCAGCTCTTTGTGACTTTAAACAGGCTTACGATAGTGTGTATCAGACTTTCAATGTAAATTAATTAGACTGTTACAAATTACCCTTACCATCACAAAATGCCAAGTGTAGAATATAGCCTAAGTGAAGAGTTTGAAGTTAACCAAGGATTGTGGCAGGGGGCTGTATTATCCCCATTACTTTTTAACCTGGTATTGGAGAACACATGTGGCTATTATTGTTTATTAACAATTATTTAGACTATGTACAATTCACATGAAATTAACAAATTTTTACTATTTTGATTAAATCTACTTGTACCATTCGTAGGAGATGTCTGGAAAACTTTGGTTGCCATGTTCTTTTAAACAGTATCATATAATTAGTTTTTCAATTACAATGTTCATAATATTTATTTACACACTAAATTAATTTAAGTTAGCAACATTGAATTCTATGTACCTTAATTGAAACTATGTATTGATAATTATAATTTTTGTCACAATTATAACTACTTTCTATGAAATAACTTGTAAACAGATCTTACAACCAGATGATTCTTACTACACTTAGTAATTTCATGATACTTCATTTTAATAATAGACTTATTTGTTCAAAGAATTATCAGAATTCAGTCACATCAAGCTTTATTAAATATTTATTTCATACGAATATTTAATAAAGAACACTGTAAAACAGTCTTCAATTTATCGACAATTTATGTATTTTGTCAGTCATAAATCTATAGCTTTCGGCTTATTAAGCCATATTCACCTGTCCATAAACTACTTTGCTCAACCTTCCAGTTGCATCCGAACCTAGACGTTAGCTAGAACATTGGGCAAAGTAGTTTTAAGGACAGATGAGTATGTCATAAAATAAGACGAAAGCTTGACAAAAAAAATGAATTGTCGATAAATTGAAGACTGTTTTTCAGGATCTTTGTTTCATATTCCTATATAAATTTCTTCTACATTTGTTTTAACTTCGCTAAATTTATTTTGTTTTATAAATTTCCAGCTTATTAAACCAGAAGAAATGGTAAATCCAAACATTGATGAAATGTCTATGATGACTTACCTGTCACAATATCCCAATGCAAAGCTAAAACAGGGTGCTCCACTGCGACCACGGACAAATCCAAACAGGTAATGCATTTTACACAATCTTTCTACTGTTGGCAATATTTCCTCGAAAATAATTTTTTTTATCATTGAGCCAAAAATTTAACCAATAAATTTTTGTTTCTTTATGGTGGTGTTGCAGCATACCTCCTCCACGGTAAGTGAGGCAAGATGATTTGTTTCAAGCTTTATAGTTGACCAATGTTGCACTAATACTATAAAAGTTTTTTGTAGTAGTTACAGTTTTAAACCACTGATTTACAAAATGTTGTAATTAAAAGTGGCCTATTGACATATTTCTTGAGTACACCAGGTCAAGGGTAGTAAACACACAGATTTTAAATCTCATTTTACCAACTGTTTCAGGCATTAACATATTCACATTAATTTTATTCCAGAAAATTTTTCTCAGAACTGCATTTATATGCATCTATAGCCATGCATGGATATAATTTTTGTTGCATGGTGTGTTAAGATTATTTGAAATGTAAATACATACAAGTCTGTAACCATGAAGCATATAGTTTCATAAACAAATAATCTTTAATGTGTGTTTAACTATTGTTTACGATTATTTCACTGCTTTCAAGAAATGTTTAGGATTTTATCCATTTGATGGAAACTTGTGTTGTGAGAACTGTCTTCTAATTAAATGTTCAGTTTTACTGTTTTGAAAGTATTTAAATTACAGTGTACAATTATAAAAATGAAAAGAAAATTTTACAAAACTATTTATTTTAAGAGAACTGAAAATATTGAAGAGAATCCAATCTATAAGGAAAATGTTAACTATTCATTAATTAATCTGAATATATATTTTTAAACTTTTAATAAGAGAAACTAAGATACCATTTTTTTTCCACAATGCAGATTAAGATTTTTTTATATTATAGAGTAGCTAATGTTGTCAATGGGAAAATTCAAATGTAAAATTTTCGTTTAAGTAATAATTTTATTATACTTTATTGTTATATATCACAAAATTGTGAAGGGCCAACACACATTTCAACAGAGATTGATCCTAATTTTTTTCTTGTAGTGTTATTAATTTTTGTATTTACTTCTAGGGTAAGGGCTTATGGCCCAGGTATAGAGCCTTCTGGACCTGTTGTTGGTGCCCCTGCAAATTTCACAGTAGAAACATTTTCTGCTGGTAAGGGAAATGTTGAAGTCACCGTTGAAAATCCTGCTGGTCAATTTGAACCTGTAAGTTATGTTACAATATATTTTTTCTTAAGTAAGATTGTGTAATTGACTGATGGCAAAGGACCAATTTTGATATATCTTAAAAATTACCCCCAAACATTAATTCACAAAGATCTTTTAAAAAATCAATTTGTTGAAAAAGTAAAATATACCAAAAACAGTTCATTGTGAATAAAATATTTTAGGCTTTCTAACCGAGTGAAAAGATGTAGGTATGCCATTTCGATGATATTTAATGTCATCGTCTACTAGCAAAGAACACAATGACAGTGAATGATGAAAAAACTTCTTGTCTACATTGTTGCACTTGGTTACAAGACCAAGAGTATTTTCTTCATTCTTTACATCGAGAAAGACTGCATTATTTACAGTTTATCATATTTAATAAGTAATAAACAACAGAAAGTATAATAATGATATATTTTTCAGAAATTTCTTGTACCGTATTGTGGTATTACTATGACCACAATGATCTTCTGTGTAATTATAAATATTAAATTTATTCATCATTTTTAACTCAAACAATTTATGATAGAGAGAACAAATTTATCTTTTTACACAATTAATTCATTTAAAAATTTCCTTCCTAACGATATTAATCTTATCAGTTACATCTGTTGTGAATTCATGTTGAAGTATTTGGTCACAAAATTTACCAAGTTTTGACTAGGTTGCAATGGCAATGACCTTAATTAGAAATAAATAAATAAAATAGCAAGACAAATTGTGCAGCTAAACCACATGTAGATCTATTATAGTTTTCTTGAGACTCTGTGTATATTTTAAATTACCTAATATGTTAATAATTATATACATTTCATAATAGCAATCAAAGTATTAGTCCTAACAATATAGATAAATATACTTTTGACTTAATTACAAACATTTGATTACAGACAAGGTTATTTTAGCATATTTTATTTGTGAAACACTACAATTTTAACAATTTAGCTGTACAATTTTTTTTTTTGCCAGGTGGACATTAGATCAAATCAGGATCGTAGCTTGACATTCTCTGTTTCGTATCAGCCTAAACTAGAAGGCAACCACAAAGTTTCAGTGAAGTTTGCTGGGAGAGAAATTCCAAAATCTCCATATAATGTATTGGTGGAAGGACATGCTGGTGACCCAAGCAAAGTTACTGCTTCAGGTCCTGGTTTGCAACCTGATGGTGTGATGGTCAAGCGTCCCACTTATTTTGATATATCAACAAAAGGCAAGTTTTTCATTTGCTTTCTGCCTGAAACGTGAATTTGTCTATCCTATAGAATATTTTAAAATTATTATTTTCAGATGAATGACAGAAATATAATATATTATATAATATAATAAAATTAAGTAAAAGTTTAATGAATATAAATAATATGAAATAAAGCTTTATTAAACTGCAATTTTTTTATTATTAATGAATTTTTGCTAGAGTTTATCTATACAATTCAGGATTTTCTTGCATGAAATCAATTGCATTGTTTAGAGAGGAAAAAATTGTAACTTATTCAATATTTCATAAATGATTCCATATTCAATGTAGTCTATGATTTTAGCTTACTCTGCACTTTTGATTGTTAAAAATTTATATATATTTTTTGCTGGTATTTTATAATAAATTAATGTTTAGGTTCAAGTTATTTACACACATCCCTACATTCAATATTTTTCTTTAAAATAGATGCAGGTAAAGGTGTTCCAGAAGTAATAATTTTGGATCCATCTGGTCATAAGAATACAGTTCCTGTGAAGGTTAGACAGATCTCACCTGATTTGTGGCGATGTGAATGCATGTATCCAACAGTAGGACTTCATGCTGTCAACATATTTTTTGCTGGCCAGCCAATTCCCAATAATCCATTTGGAGTCAAAGTATCTCCAGGTATGTTGTAATAGTAGAGGTTATTGATAGTATTAGTGTTCTATTATTCTAAATTTGCTATGAATAAATGTTTCAGTATCTGATGCAAAAAAAGTGCGTGCGTCTGGGAGAGGATTACAACCATCAGGTGTCAGGGTTGGTGATGCAGCAGATTTCAAAATTTATACAGAAGGAGCTGGAGAAGGAAATCCAGAAGTTCGGATTATCGGGCCAGGTAAGTAATATAAATTTTCTGTTGCCCTATTTCCTACTATACATTTTCACAACAAATGCATGGGGAATAAGCACAGATACCAAAATGGGGAAGTTCAAATACTTACTTAAAGAATTTAATTGTGTGGATAATGTCATTTTGTTAGAAAAATTATAATACCAAGGAATTACTAAAGAGTAGAAAATCATATTAATATTAAATATTTCAGGTGGTACAGCAGAAACCGTCAAGTTGTCTAAAATTGATGGTTTTACTTACGAAGCTATATATCATCCACGTAAAGATGGCCGTTACAGAGTCATGGTCACTTTTGCTGGCCAAGAAATTCCTCGATCACCTTTTGATGTGAACGTTGGACCTTACAAAGAAACTCAAATTAGAGCATATGGACCAGGCCTAGCTGGAGGAGTTGTTGGCTACCCTGCATTGTTCACTGTTGAAACCAATGGAGAAACTGGAGCTTTGGGTAAGGAAACCTCTGCAGATATGAAATTGCTTAATCTACATATTTTTTACCATTTCATATAAATTTCAATTTTAAGATTTTTAAGCACTGAAAATATTAATGGGATGTTCATGGTCAATTTTATTAAAATGCTATACTATTAAGATAATATATCATCAACTAATTTTTTTAAAATGATTGCATTGAAATAATTTGTATTCCTGAATCTTACATTACCATTCTCTATATGATATTTTGCCACTTTTCATTTATTATTCTGAGTGGTGTTGCTATGTTCTGCACAATGTGTCAACTTGATTTTTAAAAGAAAATTATATTAGGAAAATTTTACTAAAGCAATGAATTTTACTTTCAAGGCTTCAGCATTGAGGGACCTTCTCAAGCCAAAATTGAATGCAATGATAATGGAGACGGTTCAGCTGATGTGAAATATTATCCAACTGCACCTGGAGAGTATGCTGTTCATATTTTGTGTGATAATGAAGACATTCCTAAAAGTCCTTATATATCAAATATTTTACCAAAAACTGATTATTATCCAGAAAAGGTAATAATTCATCAATTTTCTATCATTAAGTGTAATGAAACAAAATTTTACTTCTTGAATAAATAGATTTATCACTTCACATGTGTATGAAAATTTTTTAATTCATATACTCATTACATTATTCTGATTAGGTTGAATGTTATGGTCCTGGACTGGAAAGGAATGGTGTTTCTAAAGGAAAAGCAGTAGATTTTACAGTAGACACTCGTCGCGCAGGCTCAGCACCTCTAAATGTACAGGTATGCTCAATCATACCTAGTGTCTCTTATATGTGGTTTTAAATGTGTTGTTTACAAACTTATTAACATTTTTAGTTAAAGGTCATATGACGTGTAGGTAGTTCGCAATTATTATATAGTTCAAATTTTTAGAATTGTTTATTTGATAAATACTATCTAATCTGCTTAATAGTGCAAATGAATAAAATGAAAGTTCAATACTTGCCTAATTTATCATTAATTCATGTGTTTGTAATTGTTACAACCATTATTATTATTTTTCATTTAACTGAGAATAATTAATTGTGTGTAATTTTTAACAGAATTGAGGGTATAGGAATTTTGCTTTAGGCTATGGTTTGATGTAATATATAAACAGAGAATTATTGCTTTTATTTACTAAATCAGATTACAGATTATGTATGACATTTATCAATTTATAATTCAATCTATATTTAATTTGAAATATATAATTGTTCTAAGTTCAAATAAGGCTGAATTAAAAAGATATTAAGAGAAGTACTCTTGGAACTCTAACTAGCTTGACAGAATGTTGAAAATCAATATTTTTTTGTAAAAATTAACAAGTATAAAGAAAGAATTAATTGTATATATCACAAAAATGTATGTTTGTAGACCATATTGAAATGCTATGCATAATATAGAATATAACAATCTGGTTATTAATTACACCTGTCATTGTACTAATTATTGTCTTGCATATATTGAATAGTGTAATTCAGATTTTTATTTTCTTGTTGAATTTAAGTTATAATTATTTATATCTTTATTATATTTTGGTAAAATAATAATTACTTAAACTTCTATAATAATATAAGGAATTTCACACAATGTGTAAAGTAATTTGGGTCAATCTCCTTACAAATATTTTACTTGTAGGTCCTGGATTCAAATCATAAATATGTTGACATTAAACTACAAGACAACCGAGATGGAATATATAAAGCAGAATATGTTCCCAAGTCTGGTTCAAAGCATACTATACAGGTATGGAAATCATAGTATGAAAGTTTTTTTGTAAGTTTTAGTCAAATAATGTTATTTATAGTCAACTGGAATAATTAACATGCCTTATTTTCTTGAATTCTATTTTGCACATTTAATATAAAATAAAAAGGCATCTTTACAAAGATTTTCACCAGCATAATATATTTGTAAGAATGGAGTAAATAATTTAAAGTTTGTGTAAAATATACAGTGTTTTTAATCTTTACAATTTAATATAATTTTTCAATGTGTGTTGTCTAGATAAGCTATAACATATATTGTTTTTTTATTATTTAATTGAAGGTTAACTATGGAGGAGTTGCAACAAAGAATAGTCCATATAGAGTATTTGTATCTGAACCATTAAATCCATCCAAAGTACAGGTGTTTGGACCTGGAATAGAGAAAGGGGTAAAATCAAACATACCAACCCATTTTAACATTGACTGCAAGGAAGCTGGTCAGGGTAAGATCTTGATATATTTAACTATACGAGGAATATCATTATTATTGTTGATACAATACAATATAATATAAATGTAACTCACGACCTCAACCTTCATGTTGAAAGCAAACTGATTTTATTTTAATAATTAGTACTTGGTTGCTCAAATACATTATGATGCCAGACCAGTAAAATTATAATTCTTAATTTTCACCTGTTACATAATTATTTCACTTATAAGATACCAATGATAATATTTAAGTAATAATAAGTTCCTGTCATTTCCAATTCATATTTTGTCATTTCCTTTAGAAATAAATCACAATAAAATATAGACAATATTTATTACTTATGAAATTCACCTAACATCAACATATTTATTGGGAAATCACTAATAAAGTCTGTTCAGAGCATAGAAAAATGAAATTCAATAAATCCTGTGGAACTGATTTCATTCTTACTGATAAAACTTTATTATAGATTATATTTTGTTCAAAATTGATCATTTCCAAGTGATACAAAAATAAATAAAAATTTTATAAACATGTTAAATATTTCCAGGAAATACTTTCCAATCTCCAGAGTCCTACAAAGATGATTGTACCACAAAAATGATTATTACAATAATAACACAACTGAAAGGATTCAGCTTCAAATTTCAGTAATTTTCTTGATTTACATATGTCTAAATATTGCCTCAACCCATCCTTCACACACACACACATACTTTATATATCAGTCAGCTTCATCACAGTAAATTTTAGGCTTGAAATTTTGTGAATCATTTTTGTCTCTCCTGGATACGTAATCAATCAAAATCTCTATTTTCAGGTGAAATAGAATTGTCACTTGTTAGCGAGTCAGGAGTGGATATACCTTTGAGAGTGACTGACAATGTAAATGGTACATTCACTGTGGATTATGTCGTTGCTAGCCCTGGTCAATACACTGCCAATATATCATATGGAGGTAAAGCTGTTCCTCAGAGTCCAATAAAGATACAAGTTCAACCACATGTTGATATTTCCAAGATAAAGGTGGATGGTTTAGAGCCAAGTAAGTATCAAATGAGAATAGTTTTCACATAATTATTCAAATATTTTCATTATAATAAATACATTACTGTCATTGATTTAATTCTTAATTGCCTTGTAATATTATTTCATACACAAGCATTCAAAGAGTTACATGATACCTTCTTAAATGGGTGTAATCCTTCTAAATTGTATTTAGTATTATGAAAGATTTAGGAATTTTATATTACAATATATACATCAAGAATTTTTGGAATATATATAACTTCATAAGTTAGGAAATTGTTAAATATTATGTGGTTCTACTGATGGTAAAGGCCGAAGTTGAGAATTAAAAAGTATACTATTTTAATAAAGTCTACATGCATTGAATGAATGGATGAATTTTAATGAGTATTTCTTTAGATTTGTGATTTAATGATTTGAAATTGATAAAATATGTACTGTAATCAGAAAATACATTTTTAGCCAAACTGCTATTTTGGTGTGATGATTTCAGTCCTTAATTGAGTGAGGTTCTATCTTCCAAATGGAATTAAAAAAATAGATATGACATGTTACTGAACATAAGAATACATTTATTTTATTTTAAATGACCAATATCTTGTTATATACAAGATAAGGGTTCATTTGAAATAAAATCATAATTTATATGTTTTATGAAACATTTATGATATAACGATGAATTGACAGAAAGTTGCCAGTTTATTGTCAGTATTAAAAAGAAAAAATTTACGTCTGATTAAAATTAATGAATATGAAAGATAGCCAATTCAGACAAAAAGGTAATATAAATACCACACAATGTTAGAAGAACCTAGAGAAACACAACTGCACTGGTCAGTTGACAGTTGTCAACTGACCAGTGCAGTTGTGTTTATCTAGGCTCTTCTTAACACCTGACAAAAGGGACAAGGATCCTAGAAATGTTGAGTGGTATTTATATTATCTTTTTGTCTGAATTGGCTATCTTTTGTATTCACTTATTGTCAGTTTTGTAAATATTTCTGTACTCAGAAAATTTTCAGTTAAGAAAAAAAAAAGTGGGTTTGGATACTCTTCGAATTTTTTTCAATACATATTTCTACTGGAGCAGGAACTGAGAAGGATGACACAATCTGTAGGTAGAATAACTTGAACAATTGTTTTCTGTGGCCAAGACACTAGATTATTTGAAGCATCCTAGAAAGAGTCAATGGTACATTACTTATTATTTTGTACCAAAACATCCACTATAGTTATCATCATTTACTTTAGACCCTCAATGCTTTGAAGATATGTTCAGAGTGCCACTTCAAGATTGAAAGTAATGTTGATTAGCTTAATAAATATATTTTTGTAATTAGCAAAGTCTGAGAGCAAATTTTAACTCCACTGGAAAAGCAAATGTGATATTAAATTGGAATATTTAAAATACATTTTTGTGTAGATACTTAATTTTTCTTCTACAACATTTTAACAAAACAAATTACATTACTTGTCCCTTATAAATCTATCTGGAATATTTTAGTTATATAATTTTACTTTACCAAATGTTTAAGTACACTTAACTTTCACTTTAGTTGAAAAGTTTGGTATAATATTCAAACATAAAATCACAACATTTAAAGAAAACAATATACTTTTAAAAAATTTCTTGAAATTACTATGAAAATTACGACTGCAAAGTACATGTAAATTTTTCTAATTTTTAAAGGGTGAAGTATATTTTATGTTTTTTATATGTCCTTTTCAACAACATTGGTTTTATGCTTAGTTGAAACATCAATTGATAAGTGTATGTGTGAGTAAAGTGTGTAATTCTGTTCCTTTTATATTTGGAACAGAAGGTGATCATGTTTAATGTGGCTCCAAAGTGGGAGATTTTTGGAAGGTAGCATGTGTGTTGTATGATAGGCTTGGAAAGCTTTCGGATGGAGTAGTGACATGTTGTGTTATAGCGGCACCCATCAACAGCTTGCAGCAGTTTCGTGTCATCACACATGGAGCAGGGAAAGCTGACTTTGCAGTAGCCATCACAAGTCCATCTGGAAACAGGGTTAAAGCACATGTGATACCAACTCATGAAGGATTCTTAGTCAACTTTACTCCTACTGAAATAGGAGAGTATTTACTAAGTGTTTCATTTGGTGGAGAACCCATATCAACATCTCCATATCGATTTACCTGCACACAAGGCTGGGATGCTGCAAGAGTTCGGGCGACAGGTCCCGGTCTCGAAAGAGGTGTTATTGGCAAGCCTGCAGAGTTTTGTATAGATACCAGAGGAGCTGGACAAGGAGGTTTGGGGGTTACTGTTGAAGGACCCTGTGAAGCAGCAATAAACTGTCGTGATAATGGAGATGGGACTTGTTCAGTTGCTTATCTCCCTACAGAAATAGGAGATTATAGCATAAATATTACTTTTAATGACCAGCACATTCCTGGGTCACCATTCCAAGCTATTATTGTCCCTGAAGCTGATTTAAAAAACATCAAGGTTTCTGGAAATGGCATCCAGCCTCATGGTAGGCAGGCATGTAAAATTGATGAATGCTTTTCTGCTAGTGAAAACTAGCTTTGTTTGCTTGAGTTTGGTGTCTTACTAATTACATTTCATATCTAAAATTTGCTGACGAAGTATAAAAAATTTTGGGAAGCTTGAAATGACATAAGCTTCTTTGTAGCTCAATGACTTTGTGTAATTTGCATTTAACTAGCACACATTATGTATACAAATCTTAATTTTATATTTAAGTAGTTAATTAATAATTTAAGTAATAAATCATTACTGCTCCAACCCATTTTTTTTATTAAAATTAACTGTGGTATGCTGCTATCACAACATATAATTGTCTGTAATTGGCCAGATTATACATGTTAATTGTAAATAATGCTTATATTAAAATTTTTATTTAATGTTTCCAATTAAGACTCAAGATTTAATTTATTAATACTTTATCACAATAATATTTTTAATTATGATATGAACCATATTGGTGTGTTATGAGAATAAAATTATTTTTAACATTGCCAGAAAAGTACAAAATTGTTATTCCAACATTACCACAACATAAATATTCAAAATAATAAGATAATAACATATTTAAGTGACATTGCTAACTGTGTAGCTATCATAGTCCTATTCTTAAGCAAGAATGGTTAGACTCTGATCTTCAAATAAGTTGGTCTCTTTACTCATTAAAAATCTTTGAAGTGATAGTCTGGTAGAGAAGTTTATTTTTCTCTAACCAAATCATTTAAATAATATATTTATAGGATTTGAAATTTGTGACAGAGATAACAGTTCAACACACAGAACAAGCTTAAAGATATAACCAAAAATAAATGTTATCTTGACAATAAAATGCCCTTATATTTTTACGACTGACCTTGGTAGAGCCAAATCTTTGTGCGCCTATTATTAAATTCAGGTTTATATGCCTTCATTGAATATGGTCTGTAACTAATTATATCCATATTGTGAATTCCCAAGTATGATTTAATTTCCCAATTCGGGAATACAGAGAATCATTCACAAGGCTTAGTGGAATAGTGCCCGCCCATTAAGCAGGAGATCCTGGGTTAGTTTCCTGGTCTATTTGACATTTTTCCATCCTCATACTAAAGTTTTCATTTTATTAAAAATATTATAATGAAATATTTTAATCTACAATTATCATTAAGCTAATTTTCAGGGAATATTGATAATAATTTTATAGTTTGACTTTCATGGTTTATTTTTTGCAATTTTCATGAACTTTTCATGTGAGTATTATACTATGAAAAACTATCTTTGAAAACACCCTGCATCTGATTTCTTTATAGCCATAGGATGAAACATTCAAATTACATTCAAAACTGTCATTATTCTGGATATCAGACAATTAGAGGGAAAAGAATGAGTACATGTTAAAATTCAAATTTTTATCAACACAAGTATAAAGTCACCACAATGTGGACGTGATCTTTATAACCCTTAGTAAAAATTTGAAAAATGTAAAAAAAAAAAAAATAGAATAGTACGTCCATGTAACAATTTGGCAGTTAAAACCTACATTTCTTGTCCTGTATATTGTTAACAGTTTCTGCATTGTAATATGCTGCAGGCTGAAAAAACAATCATCACATTCACATTTTGTAAACTTGTTACTTTAATTGTTTAATGTTTAATTGATCAGATTGTCATTGCTTTAAATTTAATTTATTTTTACTACTCCACCAATTATAAGGAGTCTATGTTTTCTACTCTTAATTTATGATTGTGTTTTGTGTGGTATATTTCTATAATGGCATGAGTTTGTGTAATCAATATATTGTGAGTTTTGTAACTGGTGTTATCATATCTATTTTAATGTTGTGCTATATAACTTATTTCAGATGCTTGAACAAATACATTGATCACTCACTAATAATTTTTGTTTGCACAACTTTATACTATTGTATTCCTGTAAGAACAAATTTGTTTCATTTAAAGCTACAAATTACCTTAAATAAACCATTAATATTATTTCATTAATAATTTTTTGTAGATCTAAATTTAACTCAATAATGTGTTAATTAACAAGAAAAAGTTTAGTTTTCATGTATTATGTAAAACAGTGTGATAACTGATATATCACATAAATGACAGTATGTCAAAATATTTGCTTTCATGTTTATTTGTATATTATACTGAAAATTAGCAGTTAACATTTGGTGAAATGAGATGTGCTCAAGATTGTACAATGTTGTTATGATGAAACTCGTGTGAAGGCTGTTATTCATTTTAATTGCCAATATTATGTTTGCTGTTCATCTTCATAATAAGTTTTACTTGATTGTGTCATATGACATAAATAGAGATTCAGAGTTAAATTATTAGCATTTAAAACATGCATGAATATGTTTCCTGTTTCAATGATTTTTTTGATGTTTGAATGATTTTGTATCAGCTTGTATCATTTGTATTTGTTTAAAAATACTTAATTATATCAATCATAATTTTTTAAAGGTGTATTTGTGGATTCTCCCACTGATTTTGTTGTGGATTCAAGAGCCATTTCCAAGAGAGATGATGGAAAAGTTACATGCACTATAACAAATCCTTCTGGAACAAAGACTGAAAATCTTATCACACCGCTGGCAGATGGAACATACCGCATCAGTTACACACCCTTTGAAGAAGGTATGAAAGTAAAATATCTGTTTTACTGTTATATGTTGTAATTAAATTTGTAATGCAATAAACAATCAAACTTAAGAAATATTGGTCTCTCAAAGTATTTTTATACCTCTAAAAAATTGCAAGGACTTACGAATATCAGTAACTATTTTATTGATTTGTTATTTCCATACCTTGTAATAAGCTTTCTGAACATAAGATTTTTATTGTCAGTTTTTATATTAAATAAATTAAGAAAAGTATTAATATTATAATGATGTGACATTTATTTTGAAATCAAAATAATACTGTTAAAATTATTTAGGGCGTCACACAATTGACATTTTGTATGATGGACTTCCGATACCTGGTTCTCCATTTGTTGTGAATGTGCGCAGAGGTAGTGATCCAAAGAAATGCCGTGCATTTGGTCCTGGTCTGGAGACTGGGAAGGTTAACAAACCAAATGTGTTCTCAGTGGAAACTAAAGGTTTGTTAATGCACTTGTTCATTACTTCTTATATCTGAAAACTATTTATTATTAAATGAACATGTATTAAATTAGATAATCCGATACCTTTTTAATAAAAAATATGAGCACCAAAACATAATTTTTTTTATAGGAGCTGGCACAGGAGGCTTAGGTCTTGCAATTGAGGGACCTTCTGAAGCAAAGATGACTTGTAAAGACAATCGTGATGGTTCTTGCTCAGTTGAATACATACCTTCAGAACCTGGAGATTATGATGTCAGTATTAAATTTGCAGACCAGCATATTCCTGGCTCTCCCTTCAGGGTTGGTAGTTTACTTTAATGTTGGGTAAGAAATATTTTATTGGGGCTGCTTTTTCATGTTGACGTTTTACAGGTTCCTGTTGTTCAAAATGTGGATGCATCAGTTGTTAAGGCACATGGACCTGGGCTAGATCCTAATTACTGCCGAGCTGGTGTTCCTCTAAACTTCAAAATTGATGCAACAAAATCTGGTGATGCACCACTCGATGTTAACATTAGATCAGATAGAGGTGAGTTATTTTTTTTAACTTTGAAGAGGATAAAAATTTTATCAGAAATTATACAATCTAAATAATTAATTATACATTCTAGAAGAAGAGACTACATTACTACATTTTAAGAACGAAAAGAGATAGTGTATACTCCTTATAAATTAAATGAATTGCATATTAAATTACAAGAAATTTATAACTATAATAGTTTTCTATTTCTTCCAGAATGATTTATGGTTGTTTTGTTTTCATTGTTGTAAAGGTAATAGTAATAAGCAATTCTTTGTTACTATTCTGAATGTAATATTAGACTTTTGTATTTTATCAAATCTGTCCATTACCATTAAAATTTTATGCATACTTTTAAAGTAAGTGGGAACATTGTAGTAATTCTAAAATGAAATTATCATATTTAAATTTTGTTTTAGGTCCTCTTCAGAAGCCTCCAGAAATTCGAAAAGTTGGTGAAGGAATTTATGATGTCACCTATGTACCACCTCCAGAAGGAAGTACTGTAAAGGCTAAGATCACCTGGGATGGAAAAGATATTCCAAATAGGTACTAAGCTTACATCTATTGTACCTATATTTGTATTTCTTTTAGACAATATTATAATTATAAAATAATATTTAAGCTGAATTCAGTCAGTAGTTTATTATTAACACTTTTTAATAATTATCTGTTTTATCTAGCCCATTCCAAATGAAAGTTAGACCACAAATTGAACCTGAGAGAGTGAAGGTTGACGGTCCTGGTGTATCAGGAAAGGGCATTCCTGCTTCAATTCCTGCTGAATTTACAATTGATACAAGTCAGGCAGGCTATGGTGACTTAGAAGTTCAAGTTAAGGTACAATTATTTTAAATACAATTAACTTAAGTTCTTAATATTTGGGAAAATATTACATTGACAGTTCAATGTTTTAGGGTCCTGATGGATATCTACGAAAAGTTAAAGTAATTGATAATGGTGATGGAACTTTCAAGGCATCTTATATACCTGATGACTGCGGGAGATACAAAGTTACTGTCAAGTATGGTGGAAAAGAAATACCAAACTCTCCAATTCAAGTTCAAGCATATGCAACTGGAAGTGTAAGTTACCCTGATCTTGTTTCAGCAATTACTGTAATAAAATTTCACTAGTCTCAAATGAATAAAACATTGAATTTACTTTTATACCATTGTTAAAATATTATTAATAAGTCATTCATAAATATTTGACCATAGGCAGAAAAATGTAAAATAACTGAAGGCATTCAACGATCATTAACTAGTGGAGAAGAATATTGTATCACAGTTAATGCCAAAAATGCTGGGTATGGTGCTGTCACATGTAGAATTCGCTCGACTTCTGGAAGGTAAGGCTAATTATTTTAATTATTAATAAATTTTAGTCTTTGAATTTTATATTCAATGTTTTGAATTATCAGACTGATTTGATTTGTCAACAAAAAGTTAATTCTACCATAAAATTCCTAAATTCCTTCCTAATTATTTATTTTTTATTGAAAATGTTGATACAATGCCTAGTAATGAGTATATTGTAATACCATATGACTATTTCTGAGGTAATGTACTGCTTATTGACATTTTCTGTTGTAAAAGTTGTAGGTAAGTTACAAACCATTAAATCGTCGAAGAATTTGTTAATTTTCGATTATTTTTATGTGGCCTAAAAGTCAATTTCCACAATCTTTTTATTTTTACTTTAGTAAGTTTTGTCATAGATGATATATGTAATATTTATCAACATATTTATTTAATCAATTCTGAGACAAAGATTATGGTGCTACGTTTGTAGAAGTGAAAGTGAGCATTCATTAGATTTTTAAAAAGAATTCTTTGAGGCTATGTAAAAATATATTTACTCAAAAGCTATGTCTGGATTACAAATGTGTGGCTTACATTTTTCATTGTATAACAAGATGTTCTGCTCAACTAGCTTCATTTTTATGAATATAATTGTCTCTACCCAGTACAATAAAACTGCTTTTATTTTAATTGTCTACTGCTATTTATGTAAATAAATTTAACTATCATCTGGCTCAGTGTTCAGTGTTACAATTGAGCTATTACTTTTCTCAAATTTATTGGATAGGTGTCAACCCCTACAAAGGCACCTGTTGTCACACACAATTAAAAGAATTGCTTTGTTCCATTATTCTTTAGTGCTGAAACGCCATTTATCAAGGTGAATAGTATTGCTGTCACCTTTAAATATATTTCCTTTCTTTTTCTTTTTCATTTTCCATAATAAACTACTTTTATATTTTCTGCTGAATTAAGTTTTTATTGTTCAATAAATCGTTCTCCTAGATGACGACAGAGCTTTTAGTCGTCGAAACTGTGCGTTTAAATATAAATATGCAAAACCCGTGTGATTACCGAGAACTATTTATTGAACAGCTACACCGGGAAAGACTTCAATCTTTGAAGTTTTTATTGTGTTGTTTCTTTTTATTCTGTCTCTAACTACTAACAGGAATCTGTTGTCATTTTTAATTCTTTCAGAATACATGTGTTGTTTCTTTTTATTGTCTCTAACTACTAACAGGAATCTGTTGTCATTTTTAATTCTTTCAGAATACATGGCCTCTGATTGATCATTTTAATTTGGCTGTGTTATGTTATTTCCCCCTCAGTTTAAATATATGCGCACAAAATTAATGTGAAGTAATTAACGTCAACTTGCAACCTAAATGTGTAATTAATCACATAAACGAAATAAAATACTTCTTCTTAAATCCACATGTTAAACAATAGTTTTGGTACTCGTGAATTTGGACATACTTTTATTTGTATATCGCATACAATACAAACAGAAGCTAGGATATTGAAATGTACGAGTTGCATTCCTCAGTTCTCTTTTCTTCAAACCAAAACCTCGCATAAAATGGTTTTTAATTTAAATTATCATAGTTTTGAGGTTTAGCTACATTATTCACCATATTAATACCAGGAACATGGCCGCTCAATTTGGTGTGCACATATTATCTACATATTTGTTTAAAGTGCATTTTCATGGCCCCTGATAGAAGTTATTTTAGTTGAGGTTGTGAAACCATTAAGAAACTGTCTTTCATTCTCTGTTCTTGAAATTAAATTTAGTCATATGGCCAGTTGTTCAATAGGCTACGCGCAGATTACAGAAACATTCAAAATCAGTTTATGACACTGTAAGAATATATTGATGAAGATATAAATGATTTGGCCACATATAAAGTCGAAAAGATACTATCAGAATTTCGCAGTTCATATATATATGTATATATATGTAAAATATTGCCTATAGAAGAGTCATCGAAGGAATTTAAACTGGAAATAATCAAGAAGGGATTAAAATAAGAATAATAAATATGAGAATTGAAAGGAAAGATTGAGAATGTGTTTGAGGAATGAGAGTAAAGGTTACAACGGAAGAATTGAGACATAGTTATTTTGACTTTTTTTAAAAAATTAAATATTGAAGAATTTTGAACTTTGGTGCAGGTAAAGAACAATCT
This sequence comes from Zhengitettix transpicula, assembly GCA_037074705.1. Lineage (NCBI taxonomy): Eukaryota > Metazoa > Arthropoda > Insecta > Orthoptera > Tetrigidae > Zhengitettix > Zhengitettix transpicula. The sequence continues at coordinate 50,426,157 of CM073595.1, forward strand.
TCTACGATCTACCAAATCGACGGGGTTCATGAATTAAGTTTCAGGTTTGCCTGTTTAGCAGTAATCCCTCAATTGGAGCTTATTCTGAAGTAATACGAATAGTGTTGAGTGGTGTCGTAGATTGTTGGACCTATTGAGCGAGTGGTGATTTGGCATTGGCGAGCAACCTTAATGGAGCAGCTGTTGGCTATAAAACAGATCGCTGCTAAGGTGCTTTTGTAGTTAATTGCATTAACAAAGCTGGTCTATTTTGACCAGCCTTAAAATTAGCTCTGACGGTTTACTTCTTAATTGCTTCGTATTCAACACGCCAATTTTTTTCGTTTCATTCTACTTTGCTAGCGCTAAGCCTAATATTAAATTTTCTTTTAAGCAAATCTATTTCTGGACTTCTCCGATTAAAATGGAACTTATATAAGTATTTTCATAAATTTTCCAAATTCAGATTATATGGACTGCATTAAATAAGACGGCGAGAGTGTGTTAGGACTGTCGTGCCGATTCTTTCTGTCCGTCTCGCATCTTCCCGAAACGAGGTTTTACTGTTCGAAACGTTGGATTTCAACATTTCGTCCGCTGTGATACTCTAAAGGACACCCTTCTCAATTAGTTTTTTCCCATAGACAATGGAAACTAGGAAATCCCCTTCTCAAATTATGTTTTATCCCGCAGACAATATCAACTTTGTAGATTTTTCCTAGTTTCCAGCGATTGTCTCTACACTGAAATGTTGGCGGGTGCGTATAAAATATTGTTCTTCCCATAAGCCGAGGCACATCGGCCTGTTTTTGGATGTGTATGTTCCGGGGTCGAAGACCTTGGGCATACGGTAAGAGTTGTCCGCTATTCCTATTGGAATAGTCGGTCATCTGCCTCCTAAACTACACGGAGAAGGGAATGCCGAGTCGCCACAGAAATCGGAAGGGCGTGGGACAAGTACCAAGATACCGACCAACCAGATTCAGGTTTTCTAGGGTTTGTCCTGCATCACATTTAGGCGGATGCCGCGTAGGATCCTTAAACCATAGCCCAGATCCCTAGTTAACTCTTGGCTGCCTTCCTCTACCTTTCCGTATCCCCCCTTTCAAATCCCTTCCAATGCTATTAAAGGGGAGTTGCCACCACGTGGATTACCCTCGTGTAGCCTGTTGCTAAAGAAAACGTAAAGGAAACCAAATATTTTCGGTCCAAAATGGTTATGAATGTAACTGTAATATTATATCATATTCTAAACTGGTGTGTGTATTATAGCCAAAATTATTTTGAACTGATACAGAAGGCAGTAATGCTTGAATCGGAACAGGCGCGAATCTCGATCGATGACAAAACTGAAATACGATTAAAAATTCAATTAGTTGGTATTTTGTTAAACTTCCGAGACAAGAGTTGATTCTAAATACAAGTTTCTTAGATGTTATTATTGTGTATTAACGTGACCTGCAGGTCTTCGTATAGTTTGTTATTGAGAAATGTGAACGAAATAGGAACATTGAATCGTGATGGTTGTGAGTTGACCAGTTTTTTGTCACGCGGAGGATCCAATTTGAGCGGCTAAGTGTGTGTAAATATCTAATTTAAAAAACAGATTTGAATTATGAGGGTGATTTTGAGTGGGAATCAGTCGAAGTGATACATGGCAACATCACCTACTTCAGTTAATGATTAATGTAATTGAATTTCAAATCCAAATTTGGACGTGGTCGTGAGAGAGTGTTGAAGGTGGAGGCGTTGTCGTTGGTAAAACTCCAGTGCCGATGCTCTGTTGCAAATGAAATGTTGGGACGCGGAAAGTCCGTGATGCTTTGGAAGAACCCGTGATACCGGAAACGGATCGCGGTGAGAAGCTGACGTCAGCCTACCCTGGCCATGCATCATTTTTGACAAATCCGTAATGTCAGGCCAGTCCTGTTGGAGACGAGCCTAGAGCGTGAGTGACAGTCCAACAGTCCAGTTGGCTGTAGCGTCACTTAGCACGCGTCGTTTTAGCCACGAAATTTAGTGAAGCTTCCTGCCTACGCCAGCTCTACATTATAGAGAAACTATTTTGAGAGAAACTTAGTTATTAAAAGCACGGTGTCGCGAAAGTTATGCGAGGAGTAGTGTAACAAATACCTCCTGTAATTGAAACTTCTATTTTCTCCTGAATTAAAATATATGAAACGAAAATGCTGTTCGTAATTAAGGCTCTGGGTTCTATGCTTTGACATAGATAACTATAACATATAACTTTCACGTTTATAATTAGAGGATCGTTAACGTACATTTATGATCGAATGTGATGCAGTGGTTAAAGCTTTTCAATAATCTTAGGTGTAAGATTAGTTAATAATAATCGTAAATCACCGCATTCTATAATATTTAATCGGTATCTATTTTTTCTTAATAAATTGTTAACGTGATTAAATCCTGCCTTGTCCAAGTAAGAAATTGTCATGTTTAGTTTACATTAAAAACTAAGCCATCTAATCTTCCTTTTCATTTCATCCGTCTGTTATAAAAAATTATTTATATAATTTCTCATTTATGCCTTTTTTTTTAATTTTCCTATATGTGTAGTTTATAATATTTTTGTATAGTATACATTATCTTTCGTTTCCAGCTAATGTATTTTATGTTTATTTATTTAAAGTTAATTTTGACTTTTCCAGTTCCCTAACAGAATTAATAAACAAACTACGGAAAGCTAATGAAAATGATTCCATTATATGGGTTAATTTGACGTGTTTTTTTTTTTAGAATATCCTTAAAATTCCAAAATTTTGCACTAACACTTATTAGATATCTTGTTTTACCTTCCAAAATCTCCCTACGCCGGCATTCGGCTCGGGTACAAAACCGACACAACATTCGTATTTCTATTCATGGATCACACTTCACCTTGAGAATCCTTTTTATATGTATACATAATATTTTATTTTTATGTCTGGTTTAATAACATGTTAAACGATCAATAAGACATTTTTATATTTCACAGAAAAATTAATCATAAAATTTTAATGTAATAGCACTACCACGTTTCTGTAAATATATTGAAGAGGTTGCAAATATATACCGAAACGTTTTTGTGCTGATGAATTAAAAATTTAGGATTATAATTTTTTTAATAATAAGAATGTCTGTTAATGGTCGTTAAATATACTTTACATTTATATATATATTAAAACAGATGATAACATTTATTAAAAATAAAATTTTAAAATCAGAAAAAAAATCTTGAAAACTTTTTAAAATTTTAATTTCCCTCCCCCCCTCCCCGGAAGTCTTAAATGTGTCCAGCTCACAGAACCACTGCAAAAGCATTGCTAATACCAATTCTCATTATTGGTGAGTCAAATAGGAGACATTGCAGAGTTGTTTAATTGTGGAGCTGGCAAGAGAAGTAATAAATTTGCACCTGGGCACAACCAAGAATATTCCTGCTTTTATAAAGCTTCTGACATAAAAAAAATCGTTCTTTTTTTAGAGTAACAGGCTACATGAGGGTAATTCACATGGTGGCAGCTCCCCTTTAATAGCATAGGAATGTGTTTGAAAGGGGGTAATGGAAGGTAGCCCCTGGACTGAATTTTAAGGATCCTACCCGACATTTGCGTAAAAATTATGCAGGTCAAACCCTACAAAACCTGCATCAGGTAGGACGGGCTCTTGTACTCTTCCCACGCTCTTCCGAAGGCGTGAGAGGGGGTTTGTTGTCGGGACGCAGCATTCCCTTCTCTGTGCCTCGATCAGTTTAGAAGGCAGCTGGCCGACTGTTCCACCAACTCCATAAGCCAATCAATACGTGATATTAAGCTGCGAGAGTAATATATTTCGATAGAGGACGGAGATGTTTTCCCTTTAAATACGAGGAAGACTTTTAGTAAAACGATCAACATCTTGGTACGTCAGATATGATTTAATTTAGGTACGTATAATTAAATCTGATTTTAAACTGTGGCTCCAGAAGAATTTTAAAGATAAAATGGACTGATAAATTTAGAAATGAGAATGTTTTAGAACCTCACATGCTAAGGAACAAGCCTCTGGATCACGCTAGGACAGGAGTTTTGTCAACCTAGGATACAGTAACGTCCAGCATTCCCTTCTCTGTGCCTCGATCAGTTTTGGAGGCAGCTGGCCGACTGTTCCACCAACTCCATAAGCCAATCAATACGTGATATTAAGCTGCGAGAGTAATATATTTCGATATAGGACGGAGATGTTTTCCCTTTAAATACGAGGAAGACTTTTAGTAAAACGATCAACATCTTGGTACGTCAGATATGATTTAATTTAGGTACGTATAATTAAATCTGATTTTAAACTGTGGTTCCAGAAGAATTTTAAAGATAAAATGGACTGATAAATTTAGAAATGAGAATGTTTTAGAACCTCACATGCTAAGGAACAAGCCTCTGGATCACGCTAGGACAGGAGTTTTGTCAACCTAGTTATGGAAGGTTGAGTATGGTAGGGGAATGAATCGATTACAGTTAAGAAGTAAAGGATGTTAGATGTAGGAAAAACAGTGGCTGACCCTTCTTGAAGCCAGACAAAAGGCTGATAACCCGTGAAAAATTATTTATTAAATTTACGAGGATACAGTAACGTCCAATTTTCTGTGATAAACACAAATGTTTCTGTTGGAATAGTCCACATTGTGTACGTGAAACCGTTTTCATTAGGAAATACGAAACTTGTTTGAAGATGAACGTGTATCAAATTCCGTGGCAACAACATAAAGAACACAAAGCTCTACACTCGAGCATCTGCAACAGATTACTTCGCTGATTAAACTGTCGGCTTCCTTACAATGTTTTCGTTGGCGAAGAAGCTGAACACCTTTACTTTGGCACAGCAACACCAACCACTCTGCTCCAAACTGTAATTGCTAATCTATACAGCGCATTCTTTGTAACCAAGATTGAACTATGGTCGACCAACCTTTAACGGATCTAGCATGTGTATGTATAGCTAGATGTGATGACGTCATACCGTCAGGTTTTGGTTTCGGTTCGAGGAAAGAGCGTCTCCAGACATTCACCATTAGACACACAGTTTACGAATCATTACAGTCCTAGCGACATTTGCTCGGAGACGCTTTAGTTTTTTCGTATATGTAACGTCCGACGTTCAGTTGCGACTAAAATACGGCAGAAACATTTTATCTGTTTTACGAGCCAATGTTGACAATTAAGGCTCGTAGTGTGAGTCGTTACTTGCATCTCTTGGATAACGTTATTACAAGCTATGAGCGTATAAAGTGCCGCGGATTATAATTTATTCCGAAATAACTTTTACTCGGTTGGATGAGTAATTTAATTGAAGGGAAGGAAGCAAGCGTCGTTACTGGTTTTCTGCAACCCTGGTCCAATGCCAGCGCAGATCGCACTCATCTGTCACGCTGTAAATTTCCTGTAACTCTCAGTCTTCTACTGCGATGAATGAAGCGAGCGTATTACGGCCCTCGACTAATAACAATTTCGATTTTCACAAACCTTTCGTTTTACTAAACGGTTCTAAAATTTATAAAAGTAAAAACTAATCGCTTTGAGTCAGAACGTTAATATTATTATTAGACAAGTAACTACGTGTTCACGTTTTCACGATTTCCCTTTTACGTTAGAAGATAATAAAGTACGATAACTCGTATTTAAAGGGAAAACATATCCGTCCTGCATCGAAATATATTACTCTCGCAGCTTAATATCACGTATTGATTGGCTTACGGAGTTGGTGGAACAGTCGGCCAGCTGCCTCCTAAACTGGTCGAGGCACGGAGAAGGGAATGCTGCGTCCCCACAACAAACCCCTCTCACGCCATCGGAAGGGCGTGGGACAAGTACCAAGAGACCGACCTACCTGATGCAGGTTTTCTAGGGTTTGACCTGCATAATTTTTACGCAAATGTCTGGTAGGATCATTAAACTACAGCCCTGGGGCTACCTTCCATTATCCTTCCGCATCCCCCCTTTCGAATCCCTTCCTATGCTATTAAAGGGGAGCTTCCAATCATTTTTATGTACTTAATATTGGCAGTCTTCATAATGTCCATAATCCTCACTGGAAATTCCTTTATTTGGGCTGTCAACCCAATTTTCCGGATCGAGCCTCTCCTGCTAATGCTTTAAGTATTCAAGTACCACGTTGTTGATTTCTTGAAATGGTTTTGTCTCAATTCCATGATAATTATTCTTGTGTAATCTGTAATTCTATATTTTATGATTGTCAACTCTCTAATCATTAATTTTTTACTAGTACGTATTGTAAATATTACTTTATAACCTTAGTATAGTTAAAGAATTATTTTTTGTTATTTTTACTATATAGTTCCTTTACTTATGTTGGACAGAGAAATTTATGTTTCCCTAATTTTAGTATTTTTTGTTAACTTCTAATTATTTATAATTCTAGCATCTAATTATTATATTTGTTTTATGTAATGACGTATCCTATTTCCTCATACGAGGAATAATGGAATAAAATAAATAAAACCAAACCGTTAACAACAAACAAACAAACCAATGGTTCAACTGTAATGGTCACTTATTCTAAGTATTATTAGTTTTTACACCGTGATGGGATGTAGCGGTGGTTTCCGGTGAATCAAATCGCATAATAAAAGATAAATTAAAATGGAATAACACCTTTATACAAGCATCTGAATAAATTTATAACTCGCATCTGTTTCTGTCGTCTTTAACTTGGAATGTCACTGGACATTTTTATGGTCGCATGTGTACAGGTTTATTATTTACAATGTAAATACTCTAGGACAATTAGCAAAATGGTAAAGTCCTTTGACTAAAATTTGTAATAATTAAAAAAAAATAATGGTCCCAAACCAGAACCTTATTTGGAACGCTGTAATTTATTTGCGTTGGATCACTGTGAAGAATTTGGCCAAAATATGAATTGTTCAGCGTTGCTTTTTGTTTCTTATTTGTCAAGTTAGGAAAACCGGAACTTCTTGGAAAAGAGACTTACCGTATCTCTTGCTTAATCTTTTCTTAGACACAACGAGCAAACAAAATTTTAGATTGTTTCATTCGCGGTCCTTGAAGTCCTGACAACTCGAATTACCTTTCGGTGCCCCTTGCAGTTTATGTGACCATAAATATTGGAATTTAGCCCATCGACGTCTTCGGCCTCCTAGTCTGCTTATAAAATTTGTGATGAATATGTAGTGTTGGCGATGTGGGGCAGCTAACGTAATCAATCACTCGATGACCGGAAATCTGAAGACGAGAACTGCTCGGATAACATCCTTGCTTCCTTCCCAGGCGTGGGCTCTTCTACATTAGTAGCTCCTGGGCCGCAGATATTTATAAAGATTTACGAACCGTGCCAATATGCCTTTTCCGTCATGGTTTCCCTTAATTCACAATTCCATTTGTCGTATATGCATACGGAGGTTCGTGCCGAGCGAGGAGCGTATCGTCGATGATGATTTTTGTTTGCATCAATGCTTATTACAGCTTTTAAGTATTGAATTAGGTCTTGGAGTTTATCTGCTGGACTGATGCCCTCATTTCCCTGAAAACTAAGAAGTTTTCTTACCGATGGGAACGTTTCTCTATCATTCTATATTTTGTCTACACATCAACCCCTTCATTTTCACTTCACTTCTCATTCGCATCAACTTCCTGTCCTCTACTGCTATCACCAATTTATGTCCTCTAAAAGGTTTACTGGAAAATACGATCAATAACGTCTCCGATGGAAATTTTGTCATTAATATTTTCATCCAAATAATCCATACAAAAAATATCTTGATGAATTCAGATTTTCCGGTTTTTATTTGAAATTGTTACTGTTTCTTTCCGTACCTACAAATTCCCCGATGAATTTGAGTAAAATATGAAAAATGAGACAAGCTAATTTTAATAGCCCGACACTGCTCTGGACTGCGGCCGGAAAATCTGAATTCTTCAAGATATTTATTTTATGGATTATTTGGATGAAAATATTAATGACAAAATTTACATCGGAGACGTTATTTATCGGATTTTCTAACAAATATTTTACAGGAGATAAATTGGTGATAGCAGTAGAGGGCAGGAAGTTGATTCGAATGAGAAGTGAAGTGAAAATGAAGGGGTTGATGTGTATAATGATAGAGAAACGTTCCAATCTGTAAGAAAACTTCCTAGTTTTCAGGGAAAGGAGGGCACCAAGACATGGACCTACCTAGTTCAACACACAATAATAATAATATAAGTATAAAATGTGCTGACTTAGAATATATTACTGCGGTGTGACATTTTTTACCTCATTAAACTAAATTAAATTGGCTGTCTAAAGCAATCCAATTACGACACCGTTAATTTTTTTGAGTCTCTTTACTCTATCATTCCTCTTTCTGGCAGTCTCCATACCTACCGCAGGTATGCTTATATATATCGGTTGCTTTCAACTGCATACTGCATGGTAAATTCATTCTGTGTGGGTTTGTCGACGTAATACGGATTTCCCGTCAAAGTCTCGGAAACAGTCTCTCGGAGAATTAAGTTCCATTTTGGTACATTCCTTCGTGGAATATCCATGCCACTAATTTCCAGCTACTTTCTGCACTTTTTTCAGAAGATTTACCCTACCTGCACGATAAATTGTCACCCTGTTCCAAAATCAGTTGAACGTGAGGATCCACTTCACACTGTGATGAGTATACTGATTTTGCGTGATCCTCCCCCCCCCCCCCAGTATTTTAATACAACGAAGTTTCTCGATTAGCGCCAGTCCTAGATGTCTACCATTTTTATTCTTGAAAGGCAATGTCCCATCCTAGATCGTGCGGCTCTGTTTAATGATGCTGGTAAAGGAAAGGAATCAATTTTCCGGAATAGTGTAAAGTGGTTCAGCACTTAAGTTTCATGGGTCCTGGAACCAGTAAACTGAGGTGGTTCTTTCATAAGTCTGAGCCAAGGCATGATGAATGACGTTGCTAAGTAGTGAAGGTAGCCACTTGTTTCGTGATGCCAACTTGGGCTCCTTGACTGACGGTTTAAACGCACAAAAGCAAATTAACCGACGATGTTTTAGTTAAACGGCGCCAAATTCAGTGTACTGGCATCACAACAAGAATTTCATTCTGTCGGGGATTAGGCTGCTATTGCCAAAGCTCCTTATTTCCTAAAGATCGTTCATGAACACCAGAAATACGAAATTCTAAATTCAAAATAACTTTTGATATTTTTACGTTTCTATTTCTCGTATATGTGCTTTATTTCTCTAAAATATTTTTTTGGACATGTGAAGCCGGTTTTACCAGCGGTGTGAATATTGGTGAGAGCTGAGAGTTGGCTGATACCGAGCTGCAAATATCCTCCGTTTCTGGGTTCAGTTGGAGGGAGTTAGAGTTGCATGAAAATATCTCAGATTGGCCGCGTGCCACCGAGGGATTCGTGCCAGCTATCGGGGGCTCGCGTACAAATATCAAAACAGAAATAACCGTTTCCGATAAATTTTCATCTCTTAGTGGAGGGTGCTTTCCCCGAAGTCCGTTCTCGAGAACCTTGAACAATGTAAGTGGTGGAAAATTTTCTCGTCCTGCAACGACTGGATCTGTTGGAATTTTAATATTTCATTGAGATATTCTGCATGAATAGGAATTGTGATTTAATGACTGGCCTATTAATAGGCCAATCCATCACTCCTCAATTGAGCTGTATCCCATCATTTTCCACTCTCTCTCGTCCTGATTCACGTCGTCAAATTCTCACGCGCCTTCCTCACAATTGCCAAAATTTCTCCTAACAATATAATGAAACAGCCGTAAAAATCAGGTCTCGACGTTCTGCAACTGGGCGTCCAACGCAGACAGAAGTGTCCAGTCAGCATTTCCTCTGAAGTTGGTAGATCCGCATGCGTCCGCTCACAACGCGTGTCTTTTGTGTGTTTCTGTTTGAAAGAACATGCACCTGTCTTGTCACTCAGTCCGCCTGCCTCTGCACAACGTTGCTCTCATCCATTTCTATCTAATAAATGTAGCCAGTAGTTTGGAAGGAAAGAGAGACCGACTTAATTAAGATCGTGGCTGGCGCTACTTGAGACAACGAGCGATCTGTTCTCCTTGAATATTTACTAAACTTATCAATTAAGGAAAATTGACTTAGTCAAGTGTGTGACAAACTTCCGTGTGTTGTGTCAATTTGCTTGTTAGGATCAGATGAGAACCTGGATACTTTTCCGTTTCAGCCGTCAGTAATGTAAAAAAGGAGCTGGCCCTATTCGTGACATAATTATGGAAACATTTCATGAGCCATGCATATTGATATTGTGTATTTTATCGAATGAACTAATTCCTAATGGCATTCACACCCACAAAAGTACAGATAATTAGATAGCAGAGGATTAGACGCACTATACTCATATTTAATTTAAAATTTACCAACAATTTCTGGTAACGTAAGGTAACGAACATTGCGTATTTCTTATTTCTAATAAGATCTTTAAACATTCTGTTTCAAAAGTCAAGTCTTAATTTCTGGATATAGATGAGACCTCTGGCTGCAACATCCTGCGCTGCAGACGTAGCAGGGTTATTTTTGTTTACTGCAGTTCTTATAGCTCTATTTGCAACTTATTGCAAGTTCTCAGGTGATGGTGCCAATGACGAATTAAAATAGTAGACCTCGTGTAAACATCGACTTTAAGGCTTATTTCTGTAGATATAAAATTTCCGGCCCATGTTCTCTCAATATACCCAATATAGTGTTGCAAAAAAATAAGGTCACTTTATTAATTTCGAAAACACGAAATTTAGGAATTTTTGATCCTGAATATTCCAATATTCTACAAACTTTTGATCATGTACATTGCCAAAAGTTCTTTACATGACCACAACTGTGTCGATATCGTTCTGAAATGTATCTAAAATAGAGTCCTGAGGTGCGTTGGCTGAATATCCACAAGGACATCGTTTCCATATGTTAATGGCATAACACGTTTTGCTCAAATCGTTTTCATATGACTTTTTGGCCCCACTACTCTTCCCTGAGACACACCATACGACGCCATCGGACAATAGTAATGCATTAAAATCGTTTACAAACCCATCACAGGACCTACCACGCTTCCCTGAGGCACGTCACGCGTTCAGTAAGGATTTCACTGTAAGAATTTATTCAAACCTTTTTCTAATATTTAAGAATGTTTTGAATTCAGTTTAGGACACGAATATCATTTAATTGAAATATCAAGGGGGTTTTGGTGGCAAGACATTGATTAATCTGGAATGAGAAAGCGGATTCTAATACATCCGTGAACTTTGTCACGAATATTTTGATATAAAGTCACTTTTCCATCACAAAGATGTCGAAACGATGCTCCGATGACAAAATGTACAAAGGTATGAAAACAGACCGGAGAGACAGGAAACGTTTTTCGGCCGAAATTCATCGTAGGATGTGCACGTTGGATTTTAGTCAGTTCGGACCTGGTTCCCGAATGCTCTGTTCCTCGTCTCAGTCGCATATAACCCTGACGTTTATTTAAGCCAGTAAACTGGTCGGCCAAGATAGTTTTGACACTGCACGTTTCACAGCCGCAAAGATTATACAGCATCTTTCCACACTCCAGTTCCTTACGTTTTCAACTCATGTGAATCCGAGTCGTCTCGTTTGTGATTTATCGGAGCGTTCACTCGTCTAATCTTGTTAGTGTACTTAAACACTATCGAGCTGGGACAACAAATCTATGTACAGATTCACGCCTGGGCTTCTCGACGATTTGTGGCAATGCCATGACGCGGAGAATAGCCCTCGATGGCTACTCGAAGATTAAGTCGTCGAAAATAATTTAGTCTGATGTCCCGCTAAAGATCTGAAATCTATATAAAATTTCATTAATTTTTTTTTCTCACAAAAATATCTCAATTTTCAGATGTATCATTTATTTGGGGTGAGAATTTAAAAGAAGATATGTTTATATATAAGATAGAAGAAAAATAGGGGGTAGTCTGACTGATCGTTTTCACCGGAAGAAAGCCAAATCCTTTCCTATGAAATCAGACGTCCCTCAAGGCAGAATCCTCGCCCCCCTTCCTATTAAATCTTTATATCCACGACATACCCCAACACCTTTCCACAGAAACCTTACTGTTTTCCGATGACATGGCCATAATTCTACAAACACATTCCTTCAACTCGGGCTCCCGAACGTTCCAAATAGCCGTAAACGACATCGACAGATGGGCCAAAATGCGGAGAGTCTGTATAAATCCCTCCAAATCTTTCATTATTCCCTTTACCCTAAAAAATAAACTAACCCTTAACCATTCATTCTTTATCATTTATATAAAAATCCCTATTTAACAAACCACCTCATATCTCGGCCTAATCCTTGACGCAAAATTATCTCGGAAACCCCAAATAAATCACATTTTAACAAAAATAAACTCGGCGAATTTGAGTCTGGATGAGTACCTTTCCATGTTCTTCTTTCCTGTTAAAAAAATATCAATCCATTACAGATATACTTCTTTCCTAGAAGACGAGAACAGTGAACGTCAACGAAGCGTCTTCTTTTCAGTCTGTTAGAAGCCCGAGAGTATTTTCATCATTAATTTCACCGAGAAAGACGGAATTCCTTATTCACTTTCCATCTTGATAAACAAAACCCACAAGAAATATATAACAAACATTCTGTAGTTTAAAAAAATTGCTACGATTGTAATTCCTGTTACACGGGGCAAACAAAACGATCACTTAATACCCGAATTAAGGAACATGTGTCCAATACCGAACTTTCTATAGATAAACAATCTCTGGTATCCAAACATATTCAATTTGCATGGCAAAATACTAAGATTTTAGATGTTGACACCGGGTTCTATTCCAGAGTTATATAATAAATTATTCATATTACATGTAACATCACTGCAATTAACGTACAAACTGATGGGTCCTACTATGAAACTCAAAGATGGCTATGATCCCTTATTGTAATTAACACCTCTTTGGTTTTCCTGTGTCGTTCTTACTTGAAGCACCTGAGTAAAGTAATAAGGATGGCTGAAACGTTGTGTGGTATTTAATTAGCACTTATTTTTGTCTGTTATTTAGCTACTTATTTATGTAATCAGGTAACGAAATTTTCCGTCCTCAACGATTCATATTAGATCAATTCCCCTTATTAATATTAATAGTAATAATAATAAATGACTTACCTAACATTCTCCGAGGTTATACTATTTTCAGATAAGACTGGTTCTTATAATGGGGAATAAATAAATTTTCTTTCAACGAAGAAGCTGATTAGGCATTCAGCAACTTGTTTATGTATGTAATTGTATAGATAAGAGGAGAACCAGATGATGATTAGAAGGGTACTAGGGGACCCGCGAACGTTTGTGATCTTGGCATTAGCGTTTAGTTTTAATATTATCGTTATCTTTTCAGCGATCTTGACATCGACATCGAAGACAACGGAGACGGCACGTTCAGCATCTACTACACGGTGAAGGATGCGGGCGACTACACCCTCAGCGTCAAGTTCGGAGGTCAGCCTGTGCCCGACGGATTCTACACCTTCACGGTAAGGACAGTATTTTGGATTTGAAGTTTTATTTATAGTACCCCCTTATAAGGCGGCGCTGGGTGGGGCGCTTTGTTTCGAGTGATTGTGCAGTGTGCCGCCAGACTCCGTCCAGCGAGAACGCGCCGCCCGCTTCAGTGAGTCCACCGTAGTTAGCCGTACTCTAGCCGTAGCCCTAGCCCTAGCCGTAAACGTTTACTCTTCGCGTGACAGCTTGTCCGCGGCGGAGTGACTGAAAGCCGGCCTGATCTGTATTTATTTGAAATCGGTCGACGGTCCGAGGCGCCGTCTGAAGCCTGCCAATGATAATAGCTTCGGCTTGTTTAATAAACACCGGCTCTCAGATCGCTCTTCTTTGCCACACCCGTGGTGCCGCGTGGTTTGTCAGATCTGGGCGCTATATGCGGATCGCGAACTTAAAATATTCCTTACGAGTGTAAATTTATCATATGTTGGATATTCAACGCATGCTCAGTACAAAACTCAGTTTAATATATATAATATTGAGTGAAAATGAAACATCAGTTAAAGTATATTGGCAATAATGCACACGCTCTCAGCCATAATAATAATTTCATTAAAGCCACTTAAAAATGTAATTAGACGATTATTATCTCTACTTTTAAATTCATTACGCAAAATTTAACTGAGCGCAGTATTTTCGTATATTTTTTCTTGTCTGTGTAAAGCGACATTCCCCCTATAATTTATTTTATGATTTTTCTCCAGGTCTTTCTTCTCTGAAAATCTCAAAATAACTGCAAATATTGACAGTGTCCAGTTATTTTGGTTTCCGTTAAGATATTTTTTTTCTTTATAATTAGTAACAATCCTAGTTATCAGTCACATTAAAATACAGTAATGATTTTTAAATGTATTTATTAGAAGTTTGTGAGACTGACAACGTTACCAGAATTAGTGTTAGATATACGGTGATATACATGTGTATCATGTAGGTTAGTTTTAAATTATTCTCTAAGAAAACCAGATGTTACCTTATATTATCATACTGTGCAATATTCGTTCAATTCTGCAATAAATCATATTTCTACTTCTGCAACATTCGTTTGCGTATAACCTCGTCAATACAACCTAATTTTGATTTTCTCTGTCCCCCCCCCCCCCCACCCAAAAAAATATCAATTTTTTTTCTATTCTCATACAAATATTTACAGTACTCTTCTAATAATAAATTCTTCTCAGAATACACTATAATTTTAAAATATACGGCATTTTTTTAAAAAAATGGCTAAAGACACAGAAGAATTCTCTACAACGATTAGAAACAAAAATCGGCCTTTAATGTGTTATTTCTCGTGGGGGTGTAATTCATCAGTGATATTATAGGAATCAATTAGGAAAATGATAGGAAAAATATACATAACTATAGGTCTGATGTTTATATAATTCATTGCATTTAATAAGTTATCAGGCAAAAAAAAACGGTAATGATTTTTAACATGTATTTAATAGAAGAAATTTTCTTTCCTGTTATCATTTTAACATTCCGCTCCAACGTATAATTTCTTACAGTGATTTAAGGCATTTAAGACGTGGCTATAAAAATCGTTGTAGACGTGACTTGGCATGGATTTACCCGCTGAGTAGAAATTAATTTGGACAATGTTCCTTAAATAATTGGGACTAAGTAATTAAACTCACTAGGAAATACCTGAATGAGTTTATACCAGATAATTTCTGTGTATAAACTGATTAGTCCCAGTTAGCTAAGGGAAAATTTAATAACCTGTAAGTGTGTATAATAATTAAACTTTACACATTACAATGAGAAAATATTTAAAAATATTTTTTTTATTAATGTTAAAAATCTAGAATGAATAATATATTGTAAATTTGGATTTTACCACCTTTAATTATTTATAAAAATTAAGATGATTATGACCATAACCAAAAGCTACGTATAGTAAATACACGTAAAAACCATTACCATATTTTAAATTTGACTGATATCAAGGATTTGTTAATAAATTATAATGAAATATGCAAACATCAGTCCTATAATAATATTTTCCTTTAATTTTCGTAATTTATTCCTAAAAATATCAGTGATGAGTTAAAGCCCCATGTGAAATAACACATTGTTTGTATTCGGTATAGGAAATTTTTGTGTGTCTGTATCCGATGTTCTTTTCTGTAAAATGCTGAACATTTTAACTTCATAGTTGGAGTCGATTCTCAGAAGAATATTTTATTCCGCTTTCACTTTTCGAAGGTTTTTTTTTATTAATGCCGTAATTGGTTTCATTTTGTCTATGCACTAGTAGACAAAACTCCAAAATTACATCCTATTCTTTGCCTTTTATAATTATTTTTATTTGTAGACACTACAAAAAAACTTTTTAAATAACGAATATGCCATATAAAGGGTCTGTGATACAGATTATTATTCTCATTTACCAAAAATGTATATATGATTGAGAAATTATTTTTAAAAATAGAATTTTGGGAGAGACCAGGGGAACACCCAAATTTCGTTGAACTGATGTTAAAATATTTATTGTAAATTTCTTTAGGAGACGCATAATTCCGAAGTAAAAATAAGATTTACTGCAGAATTGAACGAATATTGCACATAATATAATGCAACATCTGATTTTCAGGTATCCTTTCAATTTTATTTTACATGGATATCAACGTATACGTAACATTAGATCTCCCAAATTTCAATGTATTACTTTATCTCATCAGTAATTTTGTATTATCTCCCAGTAGACGACCATCGCCTGGTTCTCGTAACATAAGTTGATACGAGAGCCAATATTTTTAAATAGCAGAAAAAATTCCGTTCATTTCTTGATACAGTCCGGTCCAATAACGCACATAAGATTTCTCCATAATTCCCGTATTCTTTCAGCTGAATAATGTGCTACAATTTTTTAGAATAAAATAGAATCTCATAATACTATTACATGAAAACTGCTTTTTTATTTGAGAGCGAAGCTTTAAAATGTGAATACTTATTGTTTAAAATATTCACTAAAAGTTGAGTTAAATGTTTCTATTTTTAATGTGGAACGCAAAGTAAAATGGTTTACGTAATGAAACAGATAAAATATAATACGACTAACAGACCCATCAGTCCAACCTAATTCAATTTTTCCTCTGCAATCTTTTCAAAAAATTTAGCATCCGTAATTATATAAATCGCTCTTTTAAATTTTCAAACAGTAAGTACGTAACCTTATTTATGTATGCAAACGGCTCATTCTATTTTTGAATTTGGCCGCCTTTATGGACAAACATTTTTTTTTTTTTCTAAGGAGTAAACGAGGAGTTGGGAAGACGCGATGTAACCAGAATTTCGATCGGTCAGAAGGGTTTAGAATTAATCCACCAGATTATTCCAGGCGTAAAAATATTTAAGATGCTTTTCAAACACCTGTCCAGTCACCCGTAAATATATCGATTTCTATTTTATTTCGTAGCTGATGGAAGTTATCTCCACAGTGAGGATAATTTAATAAGTTCACTCACTTGGAAGCTGATAAATGGCGGTGCTCGAAATTTCAAAACTTCTGCAAAGCGTTGAATATTTTTCATGAGGTTATGTGCACAAGTGAAATGAAAAAAAAAATTATTTTTTTTTCACCAGAGTGATTACACGTTTTTGTTTTAATTCATTCCGCGTGAATTTTAAATGGTATTTGAAGGGACTTTTAAGCATTTTTACTAACTCGATGCTTGTCTACAGGATTTTCCGTGGTGGTGAAAATTGTAGAAAGTTGGAGTATGAACACTTTAACAGGGGAATAATTTCATTGGATGGTGAAAAGAGGTTATCAGCAAAGAGCGGCGAATTGAAAATGGGGTCGTAGAAACGATTGGAAGAAAATAGGTTCAACGTTTCGAACATCAGTTTCTTCTGAAAAGTTTCCCCCCCCCCTCTTGGACAAATTCACATTTCACAGTCTCACTTCATCTTCTCCACACCACAGGCAGTGGAATTCTCGAAAACCGACAGAGCGGAATTCTTTTCGAGACCGAACGAGTGTTCTGCGCAACAATACTTGGCTTCTAACTTGTCTCTACAGGACGCCCTTTGATCTGACGACAGTTTCTTTTTGTATCCTTTTCAACTAACGGAGAGCGTTGAGGAATGAAGGCAATATTTTATTCCAATGAACCGCGCCGACAATTCTAATTCAAGCCCGAAATGCTGCAATATTTAACAGTGTGTTTCGTCGTCTCAAACCATCCGGAAACTCGTGAACGGGGTTTCGTATTATTTTTAAAAAAACGTTGGCCGTGATGGAAGTTTTTATCCTTGCTTTATTTTAATAAATCAAACTATCAGGATAATTTCTGCGCATTTGCAATAAAAAGTCGACTAATATTCTAATGAAACTCGTAAACACGCCAAATTTATTTATTTGTGACACTTGTAACAGACGTTTTCCGGATATTCCATTGTCTGAAAAGTAAGACAGGCAAGGATGAAGTAAGCCTACGTGATGAGAATTGTGCAAAAGAAAGTGATCGATATCGGTGAATAACCGTTTCGAACCTCAGTTTGTTTCACTACTTTTTCTTGCCTTTCTTCCATTTACCACAATTTGTGTTTCATCTTTGCTTACAACCACAACACAATCGCATACTCGCAGGGAAACTAGTTTACAAGATTGTATGTTTAGTCCTAGACTCTGAGAATTTCGAAATCGGTAATTACTTGCAATTGTAAATTTACTTGACGTTTTTATGTACATAAACAATTTTGTGCTTAAGTAGAAGGTCCGCATATTCAAATAGTAAATTTATTGGATTTTTGTTTGGCTTAAATAATAAAATTATCCGCGGAAAAGGACACACTAAATATTAAATTAAATGTTTTTATTTATATATATAATTAAATATATTTAAATATCATTTGCTCATTAATATATATTTCTTAAAAAATGATGTAATTGTCGTTTCCCATTTCACGAATGAACAAAACCAAATTTTTCGCCGAAACTACGATGGAAATATTTAAGATTTTACGGTAGCCTAATTCGTACGTAAATGTTTGGAGAGACTCGAGAAACCTCGTCGATTCTGTAAATCACATCAATGTGAATGTCCAGAAACTTTATCAAATCAGTAATCGGTTAATAGTCCGGATATATTTATATTTAATACAATCCGAAAGAAAAAGGTGAAATCTCCTCACGTGTGGTCACCCTTTTTTTTTGTACACATACGTCTGTTGCATTTTCGATTTTTATTTCGTAACCTTTGGTGGAAACATTCCTTAAAAAAAGATCACCCAGGCTCGATAATATCGTATCGTTAATCTGCTGCTGAAGTTTTCTTTTCGTGAGCCCGAACTAGACATTTTTAAAGCAACAGTAATTAATATTTGTATTTTACAAATACATGCAAATGTAATAAAAAGATGTTGATAATGCCTGCGGAAATTCTTTGAAAACTGGTTTCCCTGTCTAATAATGGTATATATCTGACCATAATTCAATAAATATAATAGTCAAACTGTTAAATAACAATGAGAATAATACAATATATCATTTCGTTCGGTCGCTAATTTGGGACTTCTGAGATTTTTAATGAATGGGTTAAATTTTTTTTTAATATTATTTTGAACATATTTTAAAGACATAGTCTTGCTTCCACGCATGTTGTAACCGTTTCACTGTCTTGTAAACCTCAATTACGGAAAGATTTGGTGCCGTTACCGAAAAATAGATCGTAAGTTTAAATAATTTGTGTTTTTCGGCCACAACAAACATTTCGAATGTAGACATTAAAAAAACTATTCCTGTCAGCTGTGTTCTGATTTATACCTGACATTAATTTTGGCGTTATTGTGGATGTAATTAAACAACAAGGAAAGGAAAGTTGATTGATGACGGTTTCAGCCACGGGGTTTCCCCCCCCCCCCCCCTGAAAGATTGAATTCTCGTGTTCGGCAGCTCTTTAATATTTAGTTGTGGCTTTAGCAGTGTAACTTTAACTTGGGTATGGTGACGTGACTAAGACAACTTTCAGGAGCTTACGTTCCAAGCAGCCTCGGGACGATGTGCGTAGACCATGGACTCATTTCTTCAGCTCTCGATGAGTTTGGAAATCGATTCCGTGCCACTCATCAACCGGACACGTGCGGGTAAAAGGGGCTAATATTTAACTATGTAGATTAATTTGATCTCTCTTTCATGTAATTAAGTAAGCCGCGGATTTCTATTTTATTGAAAAAGACTTTAAAAGTTTTCGAACTAGCAATCGATCTTCACAAACCTGAAAGCTTACTTACGGGAAAGGAAACTGGTCAATATATGCATTAATGTATTATTAAAACATTCACTTTTCGTAAATTTGAAGCGAATAAACCGCATGAATTACAGAAGGCGTCTAAGTTTGTATCTCTTATACTTTTATTGGACTCCTATAATAAAGTATAACGTTAACTGGATGGTGGAAAAATAAGCGTAAAGTATACGAATACATTCAGTCATACTGCAGACTTGCTGATAATTATCACGTTTCTTTCTATTTGTTTCAGCTTTCGAAAAATCATTTGTAATTTTAAAAACTTATGAGCGATTCCTTATAAATCTTGGAATTATCCCTGGTATGTTTAATTATCAAAAATCGTAAAAGCAGGACGAGTCATAAAACGTCCATAGTACTTTTCCGAGAACGGAATATGTACACAACAAATTAAATTCTCGAACACCCTTAATTATTATTTTTTGTTATAAATATTCGGCTGTTAATATTTTTTCCATGCACCGAATCATGTAGAATAATTTCCAACACGTAGATGAATTTTGAAAATGTTCAAATGTGCCGTTCTGTTTATAAACGAAATTGGGTGAACAGAAAGAGGTCTGCGACGGCTATTCTACAGCAGGCAGATCCTGCGAGGGATGTTCTCTCGTAGGCAGAGAGACGGAAGGGGCTACCTTTTCCTCTCTCCGTTTTTGAACTAAGGTTCCCACAAGCCGAGGCACCTTGGCCTGTTTAGAGAGGTGTATGTTTCGGGGTCACAGACCTTGGGCATACAGTAAGAGTTGTTCCCTGTTCCCATTGGAACAGTCGGCCAGCTGCCTCCTAAACTGGTCGAGGCACGGAGAAGGGAATGCGGCGTCCCCACAGCAAACGCCTCTCCCGCCTTCGGAAGGGCGTGGGACAAGTACCAAATGCCCTATCTACCTGATGCAGGTTTTTCTAGGGTTTTCCCTGCATCGCTTTTAGGCGAATTGCCGGGTAGGATCCTTAAACTATAGCCCGGGGGCCCTAGTTAACCATTGGCTACCTTCCTCTACCTATTCGCATCCCCCTTTCAAATCCCTTCCTATGCTATTAAATGTGGATTACCCTCGTGTAGCCTGTTACCCTAAAAAAAAGAAATAGGGTACGTCGGGTTGTCGAATTTAGAACACCTAAATTTACGACACGGGAAAAATATAGTTCTTTATTGTTTGACAAGTTTCCGCGTGGCTTAAATATAGTTTGAAATCATGTTATTCGAGTTTCACGCCACCCAAAATTATTGTGGGGCCAGAATCTCCTCACTTTCACAATCTGTGCCGAATAAAAATACTTTAGGAGCTACACTTCTCGTTTGTCACACAATTTTTTTCTCAGAATCGAGAGAAGTTTTCACACATATTTAGGTTTCATGAAACAGTTGTTATCCAAATTCCTGCCTGTCATGTCTTTTTCGCTTTCACAAGAAAACAGTCATACTGACCCGCGAGAAAAATTCTCTTTCGAATTTCAATCCGTCATATTGTGGACAGGGATTTTTGTTCGCTGCTGAAAATTTTTTTCCCCCTCTGAAGCTTTAAGTAATTTAACGTTCGGAAAAAGTTGAACATAAAATTCAATCTAAATAAATAGAAGACGCTATGCGTCAAATGTTAAAATGAAAATATTCACGTCTGATTGAAAATAATGAATAAGAAAGATAGTCAATTCCTACCAAAAAGGTAATATAAATACCACACGACGATTCTGGGATCCTTGTGCCTTTCGTCAGGTGCTAAAAAGACAAAAAAAAATTAAGGAACGTGTATCTGTAGATAAACAACATGTAGGCAAGAAAATAATCTAGCCTACCTCCTGTGGTGCGGAGGGTCAGGTTGACTGCCTCACATCGCAGAGGTCCCGGGTTCGAATTATGGCGAGGGCGTGGACGTTTGTGTGCGTGAGAGAAACGATCAGTTCCCCGACAAGGAAAATAATGATTCACTAGACCTGAGATGTCGATGTGACTGTAATTAAATCAATATTATAATTTTTATAGAGCCAAAAGTAACGAACATGACTCCTTACAGAAAAAAATGGTATATCCAAGCCAAATCGATAGTTGAAGAAAAAGCTTTAGGGTAAAACAGCGATTGTAACGCGACGTTTCGACGACCAAATGCACTGACGTTATCTTCTAGGCTCCATTACTCGGGTGGAAACCCGAGAACTTTTTCTTCAACAAATACTCCGGGAAAGTCTTCGATCTTTCATGTCGATAGTATTCATTATATACAAATATTTATGCGCCTTTAACGTTAATTTCCGTATATTTAAATTTGTGACGTTGGATCAGTCGTAAGCATAGATTTATTTCCAGCTGCAACATCTTCAAGTCTAGCACTGAAAAAAATACAATTCGAGGTTACTAAGATTTTTCGCGTTATTTCTGCCGAATAATCTGGGAACCGAAACTGTTTTTTCTCAGTTTAATTTACGACGAATTGGGTTCGAGGGCTCCTCCGACCCACGGGAGGCTATAAGTGAGAGGTTTCTTTCGCTCCGCGAAACTTTGGTCCTTATTGGGAGGAAAGTAAAGCAGCGGGCATTGTCGCCGAAGGCTGCACGACAGGTGGTGGCCGCGATATTTAATGGCCCCGCTATTCCAGGAGCTGCAGAAATAGTGTGTATCGTATTTCCTTGACCGTGCCCAGAGCAATACGGACGTGAACTTGTCTGCTATTTGATCTCGGCCACTTGAGAGACGGCCAAGGCAGGTGTCGAGCTTGGCCCCGGGTCCGCATTGTTGGGCAATTAGCGTTCGCCCTGGCAATTGTTCCCGTCTCGTGAATGGAGCCTCACTCATTGACGACCGCCTTTGTTTACAAGCGACGCGACCTGAGCGCGGATCGTTTCCGAAAAGTTGGACGAGGCGTCAAGGTACAAATATTGGGACGCGGAGAGGGGACGGCATGCGCCTAATTCCGTCGCGTGAGTTGGCCGGGTTTGGACCTTGGGAATACCAGCTTCAACTAAAAATGTTTCGTCGCCTCCCGCCGCTTTTACATATCGCACGGTCGATCCGTATTAGCTTCGTGACTGGCCCGGGATTAGTCATTTGGCCGGCATTCTAAACTCTTCCGGAATGCCGCGTGGTTGCTGCTCTACACACGGATCACTCGTCACGACACAAATAAATTCCTGCACTTGCTGGAAACTGTCGCTACTTTATCACGTCCGTCACCAATACTTTCCGATACAAAAAAAAGACGCTAAATAGTTGGGGACAAAAACCACACGCAGACTCGTTTACTGTTAAAAATAATTAATAGGTGGAAGCAGAAAACAGGAGGCATTATGACAATTTTCTACATCACAATTGATTAAGTCTATAAAGCCAAGCAGAATAGCAACGTTAACAGGTGTTACGAGAACTCTTCAATGTAGGACTGGGACTTTGTCGTAACGTTTGACATTCTAAATGCTCCTTTCCTATGTTTTCTCTATTGGCTTCATTCGCGATACTTTAGAAAATCACCGTACATCGAGCTAATACCCACAAAGTAAAAAGTTTTATTTTATCTCACGGAAATTTAGCAAAATCCGATAAGTCAGATGCAAGGGCTGTTGCTCAATATGGATTTGAAAGACATAGAACTCTCTCTCTCTATTTGTATCTACTTCTGAAAAGAAATCAACCTTGGTTGCACTTTGTCAACGTCGTGATGACATCACGCAAGTGAGACCTCAGGAAAAATGTAGACTGGATGCACCTGAAAACAACCATGTAAGGGAAAGTTGTCAAAAAACTGTTGAATTCTTTAATAGCCAAATAGATAAACTCAATAATACTATACAAAAAAACATTGCTGAAAGCCATGGCTGTCGGGTAAACTCGGGTTATCACAGACGGCATACGCCAGTGCTGAACGATATTCGGAAAACCAGTGGCATTCATTACTACATAATTATTAAACATACAAAGTGACATAGTTTAAAAACACAGTATATTTTGACGACTGTCGTTTATTCATAACGATCCATTATCCATAATTCATAGCGTCCATAAAGCTATATTTACAAATTTTAATAAAAACTTGGAAGACAGGCGGCATTCAACAGCACATGCCTCCATATAATCGGCTAATAATTATGGAAAATAATTTTAAGATTTTAGCCTTAAGGTTTTTTTGCAAAAAAAAACACAACACATCGGATAGGCAAAAAAGTTATTGCTCCTCTCCCGACATCAGATCACTTATAAACTATCTACAAGAAAGAATCTTCTCGCGAGAAATGCAGCGTGTCTGAAATAGATTCTATCTCAACAAGGGGCCCAAAGAAAAAGAATGAAGTCTTCCTCGGTGTAGAGAATGAGTAAAGTAATAGATCAATAGAAGACGATGGCAGTGAACGTCATCGAAACGTTGCGAATACAATTGTTTACTCGGTTAGAAGCCCGAGAAGACTTTAATCAAAAATAAAAACGGCTGGTATAATAAATATATGAATAAAGTACCGGCAAGGATAACCTCAAATTCCTTAGAAATATTTGAAATTCTGTTCCCCACTCGAAATTTAAACTAATATTGAAACAAATATCATAATAGTTAGAATCGTATGATTAAATTTCAGACACATCCTATTCTAAGGTTTCTATAATAATTTTTTAAAATTGTTTCTGAGCTTAGTTTCCGTAAAAATATTATTTTTCTAACAAAATTTTCCTTCCACTTTACAATGCAAAACAAAAAATGTGTTTCTATAGTGTTTCTTACCCGAAATAGAAACTACTAGCAGCTAATTTTCTTAGCGAAGTAATCCGATTAATGCCCAAAAATTGAAACTCTTAATAGGAGAAATTAAATTTATAAATGAAAAATATTGACTATTATTGTTTCTTCCTGGTCGGAGAATTTTAATGGCACTAAAGAAAATTGCCAGGGTTTTCTTTGAATTTTTTAGTTTTACGATATAAAGTAAAGTTTGGCGCGTAAATTTAAAATTTAATGGTGTAGAAAAAATTGTTAATAACGCAATTTTCCTTGGAAAAATTGCATTGTGAATAGTCTGCGAAATTTTGGTCCTCCCGTTATTCACACCATTTTATAGCTTGTCAATAATAAATTATATTTCCTATACCATACTGCAAAGCCACACAATTTATCTTCAAATCGAACAATAGAATATCAGATTATCAAATGGTTCTATTTCAGTTTGCGTCGTAATCGATTTCTCAGGCCTAACGATTTCGACGTGAGCAGATTTGTAAACGTGCCACGGGACCTCGACACGAGCCTAATTGTCTCATCACTTAATAGTTCTGTCAGGCTGTCAGGTAGCCGTGCGTCTTCGCAGCAAATAAATTAGTCCGTGTTTCCGGACTGTGGTCCATTGTCTGTGGCACAGCATCCCTTTGTACGCGGCTGCGCTGCGGGACTGTCTTCTTCTCGGGCTTTGTCTTGCACGCATCCAACCTCACAAGTAATTAACTGAACCTGGTTCGTTACCGTCATCAAATTCTTCCAAATTTAATTGACTAATCGTTGGCATGACCTTTCTGTAATATTAACATAATCGATCGCTAAGAAACGAATAATGTGGATTCTAGAATATGTTAGTAATTGAAATGGGTCGTTTACTATTTAAAATTTATACTTCAGCCAGTCATCTTAATGAATAGATATTTTATTCAATAACATTAAAATTCTAATCATCCCAAAAAAAAAATTGAGCATTTTTAAAGGTAATTTCTCATATTTGGTTTTGGAGCTTTGCCAAGAAAAGCACTTGTTAGCAAGAAACACTTTTTTAACATTTTAGCTGTAAAGAGGACTAAAAATAGTGTTAGAAAAATAAATCACCAATAACGATACGTTGATATAATATTTTCACGAAAATTAAGACCTTCGTGTTATTGTCCTAAGATATTAACAAAAAAATGTTATAGAATCCTTAGTATACGACGAAATGTTTATTTTAAGTTATTAAAATTTATTTATCTGAAAACTAGTTTGAGATGTTACGTCACTGTAAGAGACTTCGAAACAGAATTCTGCGATTCAGCCGGAATCAGTTGCAACTTTTAAGACGTTTAAGTAGCCGAAAATCGACAGAAATTCAATCGTATCAATTAAATAAAAAATAGTAATATAATAAATTGAATGATTTCAGAATAATATAACTTTATCAAAATAAATTCGTAACTCGTCGGGTAAAGAAATTAGGGGACCATGATATAAAATATTAATTACATTAATGATGGTAAATGTTGAACAACCCGTTACGTTTTATAATTAAACCTTTATGAAATTAATTCAAAGTTATAACATTCATTTCTCTGACTTTGTAAACCCATCATTTATTATATTATATATTAATTAAAACGGTCAAATTTGTCAGAAAAAGTTCCTAATCCTCAATCTAGGACTTTATCAGGTTTGCAATTGATTTGGAGTATTATAAATATAAAAATCCAAATAAATATTATAACTAAAATTTATATTTTTAAGTAATAAAATAGATTTATCATAAAATAGATTTTTCAGACATTTCAAAATTCTTCTATTAATGTCAGCAGAGTATTGATGTTATATAAAAAATGTGTAGAATTTCTAAATGTATCTACAATGCCCGTTGTGACAGAGTATAATGCGCAAAAAGGGATAAATAAATACACATGTATTTTTGTAGGTTTATAAATTCAAAAAAGAGTAAAATATTTGAAAGAAAATGATAATGTATATTGCAGACACAATGCTGTTGAAATTTTAAATTAACAATAAGAAATTATTTCTGAGAAATTCGGCTGTTCTCATTCATTTATTGATGTCAGATAAATATAACTATTCATAAATGTTAGATAACTTATAAATTTAGTACACTTAACTGATATAATTTTTTGTTTATTGAAGCAAATGAATCACAACAGTGGTTTTACAACACGGCAATATTTCTTGGACTAATCGTAACGATGCTGTAACTTTCAACAAATCGTTTTCCGACTTGATTATCTTCCATCTCCTTGTGCCCTTTCTCGCCTTCTAATTTTAAATGTTTCAATCTCGCATTCTATTATCGATCGGACAAGTGAATTAGTTATTATCCTCGAATATTTATGAAATATTAAAAATTACATTCTTGTTACATCAAATATCAGGTTCAATTTATTATTAGAAATTTCCAGAATTTTTTATTAGCTATTGTAATCCGACCAAAGAAATACGGACTTTTCGTGTGCATGGAAATAAAAATTATAAAAACTGCTAAGAGGTGAAATATTTTTTAAAATAAGTTCCACTGCTATGGAAAGCATCGGTCACATTTCAACATACTTTTGACTCTGGACCTGTGGTAATGTAGTAGTGCAATGGTAATGTTTAGTGTCACATAAACAAGTAACTGAAAAAGACTCTTGGTCTGTTCCGTTTCCCAGACGCACAGTTTCCTCATCTGTGGAATATGACCTATATCAGCAACGAATTTGGGACCGAATACCAAGCACAAAAAAAAACAGTGGTTCTATTTGTAGCCCAGCTTACAGTGTCATGTGCTTCGGAGACGAAAAGCTTTCTGCGACACATCACACTGTACAGTTGCCAGGAATCCAATGAACCATTCCAGAATTTTAATGGGCTTGCATGTCTGCGGTAAGAGCTCGTCCCAGGCTGGCCAACCACTGCTCCGTGAAATTCGAAACCGGTCATTCGAAACAGGTGCGTCAAAGTTCACGTAGGACCGTTTTTATTGGCGTGAATCCGGGTGGGGGGAAAAAATTCACACAATTAACACAATTAACTGTATCGACAAGATCTCTTTAGGGGCAGTAGCAGCAGAGACATTTCTACTGCTCAGTTATTTGAGAGATATCTTCTGGCGCTTTATTTACTAAACTTCCTATCACGAAACTGTTTAGATAATCCTCATTGGACCGAGGGAAACTGCGACTAAACGTTTATTTGTTCTTCATTGCTCTGCGATTTCCTATTGCCGTGTCACTTGCTGCTCCGGTTTCATTCACAAGTTTATTTATTTATATTGCGAGCACATTTTGGCAACCTGCCGTTTTTTCGTGTGTAAAGATAGGTTAATTTCATTCTGACCTTGCAATATGTAATATTCGTCATCAGATAAAAATATTTTGCTTCGTTTCCTAATAGGGTGAAACAGGAAACCCCTCTATAAATGAAAAATAATATAATAACTTTCTCTACATGTTTAATCAACTTAATAAACAAACATTCGCAATGACAGACTGTAATGTCAATGAAATATTTAGAATGCTGTTGCACGATCTTCCCTTTCCAATTTCGATTCAGACTTAGGCATTATTCCACTATTTAAATCAGAAAAAAAATAATGATAAAATGATGCACTGCTGAGAATAAATTCATTACCGGTACGAAAATGTTAAAAATCTGATACTAAAATAATAATTGCATAAGTGAGCAATTTTAATTCATTTAACTTCGAAGACATGATTTGGTTTTATGAAATTCGAGAAATTATTATGGACCTTAAATAAAAGTATAGGAAAATGACAAGTGTTGGTATACAAAATAAAATACCTGAAATAATTGTTAATTTTTGTAATTTCAATTTCTATTGCGGAACATCAGTTATAACAGTCCAACTGAAATTTCCCCTTTACTGAAATAAAGATATTATTCGTTTACTCTTATTGTGCCTCGGTGTGAACTCTAGAAAGCGAGGATATTTCTTCGGCCTGACTCAAGCGATGAACCTCCATTGATGGTAATTTTAATAAATAATTATGATAAATTTCGTACCAACTCATATATATATTCATTTAATAAAAAAATAATATAGATGGTTGCACAATGCGTCGAGTGTAACGAAATATCAAATTTTAACAAACTTTCTGATAGATTAAAGAATTAATCACTTCAGTTTCATTCAAAAAAATTTACTCAGTCACTCCTACTGTGTAAATGAGTTTTTGGGAAGTAATTGTATTTATTAATAATCTTGGTGCTTTGGTATAAATAGTTACCATGAACTATCGATAGGCTTTAATTATTGAATATTTTAGAGTGAAAATAATAATTATATTTTTTTTAGAATTTAAATAATTAATACCAATTATTTGATACAGAAAAAGTAGGATGTTATCTTATTATAAACGATTAAAATTAAGTTATTAGTTAATTATATAAGGTCCAAAACAATGTAAAATATGACTCTTTCCTCATCATTCAAGCTTTGCTTCCCACGAGGATCTATGCAAAATGAATTTATTCTAAGCAAATGATTTAGCTGCTTTGTTTGGTGAGTCCTTGTTACGTATTAAAATAATCATCTGGAAACAGGGCGATACTTCAGCGCTATCTTCGACTGGTGTCGACTGGTGTACCAGCGGAATTGGTGACGTTTTTGAGTATTCAAAGCTACTAGCATAATCCTTCACCTGACGCATCTGGATGGGATGATCACCCAAGGTTTTCTCTCTAATTCCCCTGTCTATATTTATTAATCCTTCTTCTTTAAAACTTCGTTGTTTCTGAAGGATTCAACCCAGATACACTATCAAACTCCTATACTACAGGATATTCCAACCTCCTGGTACCACCGTACAGATTCGGACCATGGAAGGCCCTTGACTCAGACAGTTTCTCTACCATTCTCATGACACATCGCTTTTAATAATCCGTATAACGATAGGTGGTGACACAGGGGCACGATGTAAAGGCATTTCCGCACGTGGCATTTATAAGAGGAGTAGAGGCTGTTTCTTGGCTGTAACACCCGCGATATTTATAACGGAAGCATATGGAACGGATGCCGCGGACTCTCCGCTTTGCAAAGTAGAAGGAAAATAAATCGTCTCGGTATGCTGGCAAGGTCTTCCGGAATTTACAGCTCACCGAATGAAGGAAAAAAAACGGTCACTTTCAACGGCGCGACGTCAATTCTGTGTATGCAACGCGCTAATGCTCGCTTGGCTTCGACGACCTTCGTCCTGGGGACGGACTTGGTCGAAAATTCCGGGATTCAGACGTTTATTTTTATCCACGTCGACCGCCCATGTCGCATCATGCGTTACATTGCGAAGTTTGGATCTTCTAGCCCCGGGTAAGTAATCTCCCGCAACAGTCCGAAATACACAGCTGCGGAAAGATGGCCGATATAAATCACAATCCCCCCTCCCTGAAAGAATCTGGAAGAACGGGGAGAACTCTGCCCAACAATTCAAGTCCACACCGAAGTCCACCGGCGGAGATTGACGAAACGCTCGGGATCAACGTCACAGTAAAACATACGTGTAACTCATAAAATGGAGTTCATCCGTGCTATATTTATCAGTCTGTCTCTTGTAGTTATATCTGGAAGGAATTGATAGCCAATAAAACCGAGTAAACTCGCTCTGAAACGTTGGCTCCGAGGACGGTCTAGACACATCGCTCACGATATTTTACGGAACCTCAATTTAGTGTCTAACTTTAGACCTCGAAGGGAAAATTAGAAATGTAAACATTGAGAATCTACGCTTCGGAAGTCGAAATTCATGAGAAACTGCGTCGTTGCTTCTCTTAGCTATTACCTTAATAATCGGAAATGCCGCCATTATTCTCTGTAACCGTTTGAATTATCTTGAATATTGCGTAGAACACAATATGTCATCATAGTTTCTAAAATAAATGTTCACCCACCTGTTTTAATATATAGTTTTTAGCAAGGATCCTAAATTTCCAAAAACCGTCCTCATAATTGTAGAACATCAATAATTCTTTATTAATTACATGTTAAAATTTAAAACCAATAACTTTCGACTTTTTCACACATTCATCTCAGGTATTACGTAGGAAGAATAAATCATAAAAGGAGGCTCAACCTTACTAATCGATTATAAAACAATATTAAGAATTCAAAGCACTCATGTGAGTGTTTCTTAATATTGTTTTATTATTGATAAGTAAAATGGAGAGCTTTCACGATTTCTTGATATTTCAATATATTTCACATGAATATAGCTGAAAAAGTCGAAAACATAATGGCTTTAAATATTGACATGTAATTAGAAAATAATTATTAAAGTGCTACAATTGTGAGGATTTAAATTTTTGGTAATTTGGTCTAAATTTAAAACACAGTTTTATATACTTTTTGACTATATAATATATAATGTAAGCGTTTTGTTCGTGACTGCCTCTTTGCGGACTTTGACTACCTTGCCCAGAAAGGACACATTGTCCTAATGATTTGTCGAGTCATATTGAAAGAACTAGAGGAAGTCCAGTGAAATAATTCCAGAGCTTGTTAGTATTTAGAGCCACCGAGGCAACTAATTGGTCGTATAACCGCCTCAATGACGTGATACGTTGCGAAGCGTAGTAAAATAGTTGAGAATATGGAAAAAGAAATGGAAAATCGACGATCAGCAGGGAGCTATTTTGTGGGGGGGGGGAAGTTAAATGCATATCGTTGACATTTTCACTTTAATTTGTATTCTGCTCTCTTGTCTGAAAGTTGTTCCTGAAGGCAGTAAAATATTTCACCGCGTCATGAAGCGGAGTCTTTATAAATGTTTCTCTTTCGTCTCCGAAGATGAATAGGCTCAACGCTCCTTCCAACAGCTCTTCATTGCCAGACAAAATGTGGGAACTAATCTCCGTGCAATTGCCTATTGTCCGCGAATCGCCATTAAATAAACACATTCTCTCTTGGTTTAATGGCAATATTTGCCGTGTTCCGAGCGTCAGTCCCTGTAAAGTGTAAATAACAGTTGGCAAGCTATTTACTCTTGAGTCAAAGTTCTAACGCCAGGAAATCGGTGTTCGCTTTTTTATTCCTCTGATGTTTGATAGATTGCCAATAAACAAATACAGAACATTAAGAAATCAAAAAATAAAACCGCTGACATTTTGATATGTAGGCTCTTTGAGTTCGTTCCAGATGTATCTATTACTAACCTCCTCTTTAGGTTTCATATAAACATTTTGATAGATCTATAATCTATAAGTTAAAAAAAAATTAATATCTACAATATCTGTTTCGCTTACAAATCGCATGGAATCTTTATCAAGTAATCTCATCTAAATTCGTATAACTTTTGCTTCTGATTTAGTCACGAAATGTTTCGTTTGGCTGAAGATACGAAATACTGAAGTGGTTAGAAATAACCGTTACCTTGTGTTATCACGTCCAAAAATATTAAAACTACGGGCTACATTGTTTTATCATTTCCAGAAAAAATAAAGATACAATTTAGAAACAGTCAACCATGATCTCCAAATACGGTGTTTGGATAATATTAAAAACTTATAATAATTTAAATTTTGTTTAAAATTCTTAAGACGTTACAAAATTTGGAGAAACAGAATGTTATGTACAAAATTGAATGTTAGGCTTGTCGGTCAGATGACAACTAAAATTAAATAACAAATTGTTTATCTAAAACAACCATTAGAAAAACAATATTTTTTTATGACCAAACACGTTAAATAACCATAAAGTTTATTGGATTAATTGAAAAATATTAAATGAAGAATCCACGTCTGATGAGCGAAATGGAACATATTAGGTCTAATATAAATTCAATTAATGCAAAAACGTAATCACAAAATTTTAAATCCATTTATGATTATAATGCATTTGATTGACGTTGTTTACTCTCATTTCGGCTGGAGGAGACGTAAATTTTTACACTTGAATATATAAACGTCTATGTAAGTAAATTTGATGAAAAAACTTCCAATAAGAGTCAATTGAAAATCTGAAACATTAAAAGGATTCGAACACCATTAATGTTAAAGAATTAAGTTTTGCAATATGTTGGCCTACTTTCTATTTAATCTGTATCGCTCTTTTATAATTATAAATTTATTTTCCTATAATAATAATAATGTAAGTATCTCTGTATTTACTGTTACTCTGTTACCTTCGCCTGAAGAGGGTCCGAAATATGTTGTGTAATTAATTAATTAAATTAAATATTTTTGTCTGTTTTTTATCAGTTTTATTTTTCACTTAAATTGATTTTATTTAATATAATATTGTTTCTTTAACAACGTAAGTAACCGTATCACTTTTTGTTTGGGATTCAACCTTATATTTTTTTTATTATTTTCTCAAATAGTTTTTACTTACGTCTGATGAGGATTGTAATCAAAAGGAAGAAAGGTTACGATGTATTTTAGGTAATATATAAAACCTATATTTCTGACTTTCGGCCAATTTCATATAATTACATAAGACAATTTTTTCTGCCAAAATCTAATTCTAACGTTAAGAACTGTGCATAATGTTTGCAATTCCGTGTGAAGGGCGCGGAACCGCGTAAGAAATAAACGGACTTGGGGAACATTAAAGAATATCTTTTCCGTCAGATTACTATTTTCACCTTCTAAGATCTCCTATACTTAAGAATGGATCATTCTTGTTAAGAGAACCCTAAAAAAACAATTTAGTTACGCGAAATAGATGGCAATAAATTGAAAACTATTGGGAACTCGAAGTTATTTGTTGCATGCAGATTTAATATTTTTGGCGAAAAATCTGTTGGTCTTCTCCCGAGGATGCTGACATTTCTTAATTCTTTGTTTCATTTCCATGTTAATATATTTGGAAATGAGTAAAACTCTGTTTCTTAATTTTATGTGCGTGTGTTTAATATTTGGAGTGGTTTTTTTTTTATAAAAACTCCAAGATTGCTTTGCCATGTAAGCTTTGAATAGCTCGTAAAACCTAGTTATTTGTAGGGTCTGTCGGCCAATCGCCTTCGACTTAATTTATGCGTAAGAAGTGTGAATCACAAGAAATAACGACCGGGGTAAAGGCGCCTTGTTGTAAGAGCCGTTCCTACTAAGGCGAAAATGGCGCTCCCGATTTAGAAGCAGGAAGTACAGAGACGGGCATTCAGAGAGCGGAATGCATAGGCACTGCGTCAGATTCGTGGACCGGGAAGCTCCCGAGTTCCCTTTTCGGGGACGAGGGGTCCCTTGCGTGTACAGCTGGCCCGGGGTAAGCCTCCATCTAAATATTTAGTCTACGCGCTTTTCCCGAGCTTTAGAATTATTTTTGCTTGCGCGCGGTTGTCGAATCCGTGACTTTTTCTTCTGTTTTGCGTGCGTGGGGAAACCCTGCTCGTTGACGGGACAACCAGACTCGTTTCCTGTGGAGACGATCGCTTTTGAAACGAGGCGGTGAGCTGACGGGTGGATCGCGGGAAGGTGAAGAATGAACATTGTTGTGGTAATTACGAGGTTGTGGCTGCCAAGAATTCGAAGAGCGGAACAGTCCTCGACACAGGGAGCACGGTGCTCGTACTTCTTGCCAGTGCTCAATGACGCGACGTCGAGAAGGACCGTCAAAGGTCCATTTATCTCACAGTTTTCAACGACGCCTCAAGGAAATCTTCTCGCTCAATCTGAAAATATTCGTACATTGGTTTCATTTTCTTAAACGACCAATATTATTTTTTTTTGCAGGTGATTCTAGCAAACTGATAAAAAAAATTCTGATTCCTTACGGTATCGGGGAAAAAAATAGGTCACATAAAACTCGTTACTATAGTACTATATTAATTAACGCATCTCCTGTTGTTATAATTCTTCCGCGGCTTTTCATTTAACACATTAAGGGCAATACAGCAAACATAATCCTTTAATAACAAATTTAAAGCTGAGAAGAATTAATATAGTTCGAATACTATTTATCGAAGTCGACAAGTAATAAACGAAGATAGTGAAACAGGGCGAAGGTAATATTTCTCATACATTTTTCCTCCTAATAATTATAACATTGCAAGTTCGCAAAAAAATATTTTTCGAGGTGTTAAATATTTTTAGAAGCCATTTTTTCAACCAGAAATCTTTCTTATGTTTCTCTTTCTGTTATTAACGATCTCCTTCGTAAGTGCATACGTTTTTATGTAGATCAGGAATTGAGTTGGAAGGAAACTTCTGGAGAACAGTGGAGCCCTTCTCTAACGTCACATCGTGCATCATCTCTGAGGAAAGGGAAGATTGATTTTCAAAATAAGGTCATTTGAATTTTATGCAAGTTTATTTCGCAAAAAATTATTCATGTGAGCACTGAAACGGTACAAATTCTACAAGAAACTTCAAATATATCGATTACGCATTCAACAAGCGATTTTAAGATATGAAACGACAGCAAGAGTTGATTAAAAACTAAATTAATTTAATTACGCTCGGAGACCTGTTTGATTTTCTGTAAGAATTTTTAGAGTTGGTCATTGAAATCCATTACAGATTATATGAGATAAAAATATGTACGCAATAATCCATGTAATCCTTTTACGATCGTTTACGGTAAATATCATGAATCTATCTTTAATATGTTTAATTCATTCAGGTAGGTTAACAAATATTTCTTGTCTGGGTCTGGATTTTTTTTTTTCGTGATACACAGACTCCTCCGTTCGCTTTGAGCGACTTCGAAATATTTTCTTCGTCACAAATTGCGTGCGTGGCGTCTCACATAACGATATGGAATTGAAGGTGGAATGTAACGGATGTTTATTCTCCGCTTGTGAATGAGGTACTCGCATTTCCGTCGCGTGAGTAACGCTTACGAACTGTGACGCCAGAAGCCCTCCAGACCTTCGACGATTAGGCAATTTCACCAAACGGATATTACAGTGGATCGAAATAAATACATGAACGTTTTATATGAGAGATGATATTCAAATCAAATGTTCCATTAGGTTATACGGGGACTTTGACAAAATTACAAGGCCTAACTGTTAATTCCAGAAAATATTGAATAATTCCGATTTATACGAATTGGAGAAGCACCGTAATTTTTTTAGGGGGCAGTCTTCCAAAAAAGAACCTCATCTGAGATCGTGATGAATTTATTAATCGCTGATCTTGGCATCATGAACAACGAGTTGACTTCCCCTCTCGATGGAGAGTTGTGACGACGTTGATGTATGTTGATTGTTTTAGATTGGCTTCTTGAGGACTCTGGAGTCATAGAAACCTTTACTCCCGTGCAATTAGAGTCTTCGAAAAGTTTTCTTGTGATACCTTCACAGGAGAATAATTTATTCTAAAATTGTTGTAATCATAAGAGTTGCTACCTCAAGGGCTTTGCAATGCCAGTCGTAATAAATCATTTATATAGTTAAATATGGAACACTAACATAAAGTTTTGTGTTGCGACTAGCATTTAAAACGATAACGAACCCAGACTGTATTTTTTTGCCTTTTATTGCCTTCAGTTTCCATCCAGTTTCATTCCTGAAGGAGACTTCATAGATGTGAAGACGTTTCGTGGTTTTATCATCATTTAAGATTTTATTTTTAATATTGTTTAAAATTAATGGTTTCTTTCTTACAACATTTCGGACATAAAAATACTTTAGATAATTTATTATATGAATTTGTGATTTGAAATATTGTTTTTATTTTTGATATATTATTTTTTTAAATTGTTATATAAATTTGTAATTTGACTTCACTTCTTGGAAGTTTTAAATTTTTCAGTTATCTGATTTATTAAGGTAAATCAAATCGTATGTGTTATACTAGGTAAAAGTACACATAAATAAGTTTTAAGTTCCGTTACCGTAGAAACTTAACGAGTAATACTCATAGCATGGCTGATGAGACGTTTATTACGTTAAGAGAAACCTTTTACTCAGAAACAGACTGAAGAGTGTGTGAATAAGTACAGAAATGTTGTGCTGTTAAAAAAGAATTAATTATAAAATATGTCTGATAATGATAGTTACATAATATTATATACCTCTGTTAGACTACACATGGTTGGTTCCCTATTTTATCAAGTAACTGGAAATTTCTCTTTGGTTTCACTACCTTGCCGCCGTAATCAAAACTGTTTCAGAAAAGAGAAATTTTCCTTATCGTTCGTTGAATTCGATCGTTACTTGGTTCTTGTTCTTTTCATTGTTGATTTAATTTGCCATATCCTTGTGGAATTTAAAAATTAAAATTTAAGTGTTAAAAGTAGTGAAACTGGAAAGTATAAACGTTCGCTCGTTCTGATATAGAATTTCCAGTTTCACTAATTTTATTAGATATTTTTTTCAGTCAAGTCGCAACCTGAAGAAGGTACAAATAGGGACCGAAACGTTGTTATTTTAAACTGAATTTATTTAATACGCTGACTGTTACTGGACAATTTATTCTGTATGCGATAGTGTCGTCTTTCATTTATTTTTATTCCTGGTAATTATAATTTTGAAGTTATTGATCCTCAGTATACTTATATCGGCTTGAGTCTGTTTCCTCTGCCTTGCTTGAATTGTCTCCGCATTTCTTCCCCATAGAACAGATGTTCTAGGTATCTATTCCCATAGAAGCGACTACGCGTATTACAATGCTGTTGACCGCAGATCGATAACTGCAGTCGTTTAGGAGATATAGCTGTTTTTCTGGTTTTTTTTATTAAATCTTGCTCTTATTCTTCCAAATATTCATTTTTCTTCCTAATCTTCGTCTTTTCGCGAGAAACATGTATCTATCCGCATAGAAGCGGCCACGCTGAACACAGTGTCGTTGGCCACTGTTCGGTATTCGCTGCAATCCTTTAAAAGCCTGATCGATGTCGCCGGCACTCCCTCGAGAATTATCCCTCTTAATTTACAAAACTCCCAAACGTCTTGACGTATATTAATTGTCGCGCTTACGCTTGAGGCTGGTTTCCATAAGCCCACTTCACTCAATTTTAAAGAGAGAAAAAAATTATATTAATTGAGATATTTTGTCTAATCTTTTCACGGGATGTTAGAGATAATCCTTTTTAGAATTTACTTACGCTATGAAATACTCTGGGCCGAGAACCACTCAGACGAAATCGCCAGCTAAGGAAATTCAATTACGATGTTGTATGAGATACATCTAAAGTGGGTACTTTTTTGCTCTGCAGGCTGGATCATCAACTGAGGAGTACGTGAAGCAGCAGGAGAAGACAGTTTCTAGCAGCACCAGCAGCAGCATAAGCCAACAGTACAGATCCGTACAGTTGGACAATATCCCTCTTCCTACCACAGGCGGACACGTTACAGGTCTGTATACATCGCATCGTGAAATATCTACGCTATCACACACAGTCAAGTCAGTTTCATACTTTGAAAACACCACCACATAAATAAGACGACATATTCTCTCCACGTTTCGTACAATAAATCGATATGACGTCTCGTGTAATATTGTGATTCATTACTTCTTAGTAGTTAATATTAAACGAGAAACAAGGAAAATTTAGAAAAGAAAATATTAAGCAATAACAGATTCGCTCGAGTTTTGTCTTTGAGCGATGCTTGGTAAACTACAAATAATTCTTTGAATTTCAAACACGAAAACATGCAATGGTTAATTAAAGTTTCGTCGTTCATATTTGGTTAAAACTTACAAACAAATGCAATGTTTAAACTTCTGTTACAAATGTTTCTCACGTTTAACAGGAACGCCCATAATTTATTCGCCTAATGACGGCTAACTTGAAACTGGAATGCAGAAATAATAACGTTAAAGTGTTTTCTTGTCCAGTTTTAATGAGAAATGTGTTATCTGAGAATTTTAATTAATGTAGGTGAGGGGGGGGAGAGAATGAGAATTTGGCTGAGAGAGGAAGCACTGTGGTCTTCGGCTTCAGAAAGGAAGGAGAATCGTTTCACAACATAGGCATGAGAGTCCGCAGTCTTAAAGAAAATTACCTACTCGGTTCAGTCCAGCACCGTGTTCTGCGTCTCAGTGGTGATTCGACTTCAATGAGCGTTTAAAATCTTAATTCTCAATTCTTCCCGAGGGACAATTTTTCGGGAAAAGGAATGACTCCACAACTAATTTAGTCTCTTCGCCCCTACCTTTGCGATGTAACGAGCTCTCTGTTACCCAACCAGGAGGACTACTTTGATTAGTCCGGTATGGTTTGCCTCAGTAGTTACAGTCACAGACACGCGACAACCGTTCCTGATATTGGGATTCACTGGAGGTTCACTTGCAAACTTACCTTGCGAACAGTCTCGTCTCGAAGCTGGAAGACAAGTGTACTAATTTTCCCTGCCCTACCAATAGCCTATCACCTTTGACCTCACTGGTTTTGGGCGATCATGCAGGTTTCGTTTTTCATGTATGGCTCTGTGATCCCAAACTGCATTACCAGTTTGTTTGGTCTGTGTGTTTGAGCTCTCAGTGCCATGAAGTTGTGCAAACCTCTCCTTTATTTAAGATTCATCAGGGTAATGTCAGTTATTAGGATATTAGAAATTGAAAGGATCACATCTGTACAAACTGTCGGTCTCTGAACGTCTCAAAACGTCTATCTCACCTTTCATAATATCATCTAAACAGTATTTCTCTCTACCCATCCTAGAATTCAAATACTTCATGTCCAAATCACATCATGAATCTCTAGACAAACATTATACTTGAATTAACCCAGCATATCAATTTAGTTTCAATTAATATCCTAGCTCTTGGGTCAGAATATGAAGATGATTACATTTTACGAACATGATAGGCGAGTCATTTTAGACCTGAAGCGGTAGACTAGTGAACTACACTTTAT
Source organism: Zhengitettix transpicula (assembly GCA_037074705.1). Lineage (NCBI taxonomy): Eukaryota > Metazoa > Arthropoda > Insecta > Orthoptera > Tetrigidae > Zhengitettix > Zhengitettix transpicula. The sequence goes on from CM073595.1 coordinate 50,465,397, forward strand.
CTTGTCCGCACAGTGCTGTAGATCTTAGGTCTACACAAATATGTAAGATTTTTTTATTTACTACAATGGGAAGAGACTGATTTCATGCCTGATCCTGAACCTGGAGAACCAATTGGGCACTGATCGTTTGGCCCCTAACCTTTTCACTCTGAGAGTCTAGGATAAGGTGGAAGTTGGCGTGATATGTCGGTCGTGGGTATGCCCAACCTGCGTCGAACCTGGAACTCGGCCACGTGGAACTCCGGCCACCAGGTCTCCTCGAGAACATTTTATTGTTAAAAAGAAATTGGAAAAGGCGTCTAAAAGTTTCTATTCTGAATTCTGGAAGGCGGCCGAGTCGCCCACGGCTTCCGCTCCTCCCTATATAGAGCTGCGAGCTTTTTCATATTTTGTGGGTTATAACTAGACTTGTACAAATACGCGCGCAGCTGGCCGCCGTATATCAGGTCGCCTCACCTCCGGGTGGTTTCTACCCCGGGTCCTCTACCAGGGGCGGGGGCGGGGTGCGGGGCGAGGGGCGCTATTTTAGCCGCGGCGGTCAGTCAGTATGGAAGGCGCGGAGCGGGAGCTTGCTCGCTTCTATCGCGCCTTCTACAAGCGCCTGACGGCCAGCGAGGTCGATTGTGAGGAGCGACCCGTGTGCCAGTTGCCGTCGTCCGTCGACGTCGACGCCGACTGCATAACCTTCCTCGCCTGCTACACTGTGCACTCTCACAAAGGTCCTTACCGGACGCCCACACCCACAGTGCCTCCCGAAGACGCGGCAGGACCACTCACTCAGCTTCTCTTTTGCAGCCGAGATCAAGATGCCTAGCGGAAAGGTGGACAAGCCCGTCATCCAGGACAACCGCGACGGCACCGTCAGCATCAAGTACGAGCCCAGGGAAGAAGGCCTGCACGAACTCTACGTCAAGTACAACGGGGAGCACGTCCAAGGTAAATGCGCGTGGTGAAGTTGCAACCTGCGGGGTCCGCCGGTGGAAACGCGTGTGCGAGAATCCCGTTGTTCAGATTACACGTTATCTGAGAGAGTGATGCTGGAATTGTATAGGGCTACAAATATAAACCAAATACGGAACTGATAGAAGTTGCTAAAGAGAAGAAACCCATTTTTTGATATCTATAATAAAACTTTTCTCATCTGCGGCGCACAGAATGGACAGACTCTGTATCGTCGTACCGACGTCGACTTCGAATTTCTGCTGAGCTCCAGAAATACCGGTCATATCTGCTTTTGCACTAAATGTGAAAGAGTAACAAAGTTTTCTTCTACCGTTCCTGTTTTTTACTGTTCACTCTAACATTTTATCCACTAATTGTCAATGTTCGCTCACATCTCATATTATTTGTGCGTTCCTTTACAGTTTACACTTTCTCGGTCGAAGTGAAACTCTGTGACGATATTCTTATTCAGTGTACGCCGTTGTCATTAAATCTCGGATAAAATTTAGATTACTCCATGGTTGGCGTACCTTTATTTTCATTTCCGGGGGTGGATTTTCATTTCCACATCAATTCCATTGCTTTCGTTTTGTTAGCTCCAACTTTCAAAATGTTTGTTTCCAATAGACCTATCCAATTTGTTATTACTTGTTTCCATATGTTCCGGATTTTTGGTTAAGAAAATTGTTCTCACAATATTTTTTTGTTTATTTTATTCCTCTCTGTTTAGTGTGAAGCCTTTCTACTTGGTTTCACATGTTTTTGGGATAGATATATTGATAAAGTCTTCTGAAACATATCTCGAGGAGTTATGAAATCATATTCTGAATATATTAATATTTGGCTAATTCTAAGTTATATAGCCGTATATTTTACAATTTATTATTGTTAGGCCTTTATGTCGTGCAAGTGTAAAAAATTAAGGAAGATTGAGGCTTTAAGGATCCACTTCTAACAGATCTTGACAAAAAAAATATGCTGCTGATATTAAATTTATGTTGCATATCTCTTTTGTTGTAAAAGGGCTAGACAATGGAACTCACATTTTCTTGTTTAAATCATCGTACCCATTCGATAATGTATCCAAAATTAAAGATGAAGATAGATGTAGAACACTAGCAGATAGGTAAAATATACAAACTTTTCAGAATATAACGTAGGTAGAGTGGAACGAAAGATACACTTATATTGATTCAATATATTTGTTTTTTATACCATTAATAATGACCTCAAATTATCTATGAAAATTGGCATTCAAGATCATCTTCAAAACTCAGATTCACTGAATATTTGTTTACATCTGTGTGTGATATATTAGTAATTCTCTGTTCTTATAGTCTTATAGTAACCAAAACTGTATTTTAAAATTACATTGTGCTGCAAACATCTTGCCGGATTTATTAAAATCAGACTTATGTTCCTCACACACAATTCCTGGAATAGTTCAATTTCATTATTGGGAGTCATTTATTGCAAAGCTTAACTCGGACAACATTGTTTTAATTAAAGTCAGTTTGTTGTTGCTTTGGTTACCTTCTTTCAATTCTTGTTTACTTTTATAAATAAATGTTAAAAGAATGCATTTACATTCCTGGATATCAAATTTGTTATAAAATTAATAGAAATTATAATCACTTATATTTAACTTATCATTAATTCGTATTTCTGTGACAGATGGAATGTTAATTGTTATTTCACCAGTGCCTTTTTCAGATCTCTATAAAAGAATGCAATAATTTCATTTAATCATTCTTTTCCAGTTAATCTTCCCCCTTTTCCCTTTCCTGCCACAGCCTGAATTGCCTTCAAAGTCTCGCTGTGGACTTTTACAGATGATGAATCTACGCAACAGTGTCATTCATCTGCCCCCCCACTAATGTATTCCAACAGAGAACATAGCTTCAAATGCAATGAAATAAGTACATATATTAAATATATTTTTTTGACACTGTAGTTTTGTCAGTTTCTTCATTTCATCTAAAGATAGTTTATTAATTCAAAATTCAGTACCTACAGTTTCATATTTTCTATTCGTGTCACTAAGTTTGTATGAATACTTGATACAGTTTTTACGTATTTACTGATCAAAATATATTTTTTAAAACAGAAACTAGTTCTCAGTATTTTTACTTAGCAAAAAAAAACCATTCTTTTGCCAGTTTTTATACTTGTAAGGTGCATAGTATGGAATTTTATTAACTCATTCCACTGATCTCAAATGTGGGTATATGTGTCCACAGTTATAGTAAATTGTTTAACAGATCATGGATTATTATCCAGGTACCTTTATTATTTTTTACAGTGTTTCAATAGGCAATCGATACTTCATGTTCAGGAAAAATATTCAGACAATGCAAATGGAGAAATTTATCAAAATACCATAAGTAAATACTGGTTTGTAACAAAAGATTTTTGAATCAGTCTTAAATTGTATATAAAAAGTAGTAGTCATGTGTTCCATGTGTTAATGCACATGTGAGACACTTCAATTAACCATTTAAGAGAGAAATTTATAATCAGTTCAGTGTGAATTTTTATAAACAATTGAACAATGGAAATGCCTTATGTTTAGTGGCATAGATGTATAATACATTATTATACAGATAGCAAGACAGATAGCAAGGCTAGTGGGGGGAAAAGGGCATTCTTGGGTCAAATGCTCATCTCATACAAGTAATATCTGGAGTTATTTTAAGTAAAGTCAACTAAATATTTCATACTCTTCATTGGAATATTAATATTTGCATATATGTGTTTTAGTTTTTTTAAATTTTATGTTTTAATGGGAATTTGATTAGCTTTAATTATTTTTTTAAAATATGAAACTAATTTTCTTTAAAAATATCATAACTTTACAAGAATAAATTTGATAATGAATTTTAATTATTGCTAATATTTTACAATTTAGTTGTAAAAGCATTTTATAAAGACTGTTTGACTTTTATGCTATACATTTAATCATATATAAATATGATTTACCTTGTTTAAAGTGAATAAATATTTAAAGCATATATTTCATTCTGCAGGATCACCTTTCAAATTCCACGTTGATTCAACCAGCAGTGGCTATGTGACGGCATATGGTCCTGGTTTAACCCATGGTGTTTGTGGTGAACCTTCAAATTTCACTATATCCACAAAAGGTGCTGGGGCAGGTGAGAGAAATATATAATTAAATCTTCACAGAAAATGTTTTAAATTACTAATAGTAAATGAATTCTTACAAATGTTACTAACAGAAAATAATATCCCAAGGATTTAGCAATAGTTTGTTGAATTATGATAAATTATTACCTGATTGTAAACTAGAAATATTCTGAGTATGCTTATTTGTGTGGAGTCATAAGCAATTTTACTGTACTGGCTTATTAAATTAATTGTGTTAGTACCTGAATTTACAATATTGTGAATTTTTACATAGAAATTTCCAATGTCACACAAACAAATGAGATAATTTATAATAATTTGTAAACCAAGATTTCTTACCCTAATGCCTATAAAATTTTCTGAGTTTATAATTTCTATTAGAATGTAAACAATGCTTAATAGCACCAATATACCTCCAAGATTTCTCTTCATTAGGTTCATAATATTAATATATATCTATAATGTTATTTCACTTTCAGGAGGTTTATCACTGGCTGTGGAAGGGCCAAGTAAAGCAGCAATAAGTTGTCATGACAATAAAGATGGTACTGTGTCTGTGTCATATTTACCAACTGCACCAGGAGAGTACAAAATATCAGTGAAGTTTGGAGACAAGCATATAAAAGGCAGTCCATACAATGCTAAAATTACAGGTACTGCTAATGTTTTATAGAATCCAGATCATTATTTGATTAATTACAAAGATAGATAAGTAAGAGACCATGGCTTAAATGAATATTAAATTTTGAATCCAATACTGAAAATAACAGGAATTTTGAAGTAGTCATCCTCCTGTCGACATAACTGTTCCATTTGACTACAGCTGTCTAGCTTGCATTCAAGTAGAATGAAGTAAAATATGCTTGTACATAACAAATCAAAAGAAATAAAACTATCACTCATTATTGGTGTTTAATTCTTATTGCAATTTCTACTGTTTATTGAAATGTATAAATAATTAGTACTACTTTCTTAAAAACCTACTTGGTATCAATTGTTCACATTGTTAAGCAGTAATATCTTGTTTATAAACAAGAATTTGTACAAAAGTAACAAATTTTTGTTCAGCTATTCCTCCTATTTGATCAATGAAAATAATAATATAGCACTTTCCAAAAAAATTAATTTATTTCAGGGTAATATAAACAGCATGGTATTCAAATAATATCTGCACAATTCATTCCTTGTTTCACATTCTTGAAGCCATATGCTGTCGAGTAGAAACTGCTGGTTGCTTGATAGTGTATAAAGTGTGCTGCAACTGTGATTCTCCCAATACAAAATGACCAAATTCAAATGCTTTTTTTTTAGATATTTTTCTTCTAGATATATTTCTTCAAATATAGGTCTGAAAAATGTGGAGAAATTTCTAAATTAGTTGTGTGCGGAAAATATAAGAACAATTGAATACCCTGAAATTGTGTCAATTAAAATGATAAAATAGGAAAACACTTTTACAAGTAATTATTATTGTTGTTAACAAATTCTTTGTTCACAAAATAACCCTTATATTACATGACAGTTAATATACTCTATTTGTTGGAAATTGGTTAGTAAAATTTGTTTCTATCTTGGACTTGTTTGCTACTTATACACTTTTGAAATAAAAAATTGACACAGCCAATGATTACATATTACATATACACTCTTGGAACTCAAATTAAAAAGAATGGAGTTTCTCAAAATGTTGGAATTCTGACCTAGTAAAATGTGACCATTTAATTGCATAAAATTTTAACAAATTTTTATAATATTATGTTCTTATTGGTCATGTGTTTAATTTGTCAAAATAGACACCAAACACACACAGAATTCAAATTTTCAGATGTGATTTTACTCATCCTTCAGTAGATAGATGGTACATTACTTCTCCTTGTTAGCTTAATAGTGTTATAGTGTTACAGTCTATAGAAGCATATAATCTATCTCCTGAAAGATAAGTAATAACTAACCTGAAATTTTCAATTCAGTGCTCTTTGTGTCATAGAGTAGTCAGTCTTTCAAGCTAAGGTAAGCCATGTTTCATACTTCTTGCTCTACATCCTATTGACATCATTTTCTTGACTGATACATAATAAAATATTAAAATATTGTGTTGCAGGAGAAGGACGAAAGAGAAATCAGATTTCAGTGGGATCCTGCAGTGAGGTTTCTTTCCCAGGAAAAGTTTCAGATGCAGATATTCGCTCATTGAATGCTTCTATACAAGCACCCAGTGGTTTAGAGGAACCGTGTTTCTTGAAGAGGCTTCCAAATGACAATATTGGTAAGTGAAAATATTTTCAAATACCAACATTTGTGAGGTAATCAATAAACAAAATGCAGAAGTTATATCTGATAGTATTTTAGCATGCATAAAATTATTTTAATAATAAATTACTTTATTCTTATTGTTATTCATTTTTCTTATTCTGAGAATTTTTTATTAAGAAGTGTGTACATATGTTTTCAGGAATATCTTTCACTCCAAGAGAAGTTGGAGAACATATGGTCTCAGTAAAGAGGATTGGAAAGCACATAGCCAACTCTCCATTTAAGATAAATGTTGGAGAACGTGAAGTGGGTGATGCCAAGAAGGTTAAAGTTACTGGAGATGCATTAAAAGAAGGCCAAACTCATGTTGACAATACATTTACTGTAGATACACGAAGTGCTGGTAATATATTTAACAGACTCTTTCTTTCACTTTACTTTTACTTTAATTAAGTATATAAAGAAAGGAAAGGCATGACTTTGCCTTTGTATCACACAGAATTTGGAATTCAAATTTTTGTAAATGTTGTACTCCTTATTCAGGAGTTAGATAGTACTCCAGTTACCTGACTACATAGTATTTTACATATATAATAAAGATTATCAGATAGTAAGATAAAGTCAAATAATCCATTTGGATAAGAAAGAAAGAGAATATGGCCTCCATAAGTGTTAACTATGAGGTTAAAACTTAAGTAGAAATTTTTCAAATCAGTTAGCATCGAGTTAGTCATTGCTATCTGGCTACCAATGTGTCAGGAGAGGAACCTTATGGAAATCTGCTTTCACCAATATTGAAAAACACTGATATCTATTGACAGACTGGAATCTCTCTTTTTGGGAAACCTTGTCCTGTTTATGCTTTTCTACATATCACACTTTTTTAAAATTTACAATTATTTATTCCAGATATATATTGCTTCATTTTTTCTTTTCCTCCTAAAATTAAATCTTTAATCGTAGCTGATAAAGCCATTTTATTTACTGGGAGCAACAAAAAATGTTATGGACATATTTTTCTGTCAGAACTTGAACATTCTCATTCACTACTAGTCCCTTAACTTCTCTGTTAATAACAATTGGAAGCACTTTTTTATTCCTAAACTACTCTAAGTCACAGTCAAGAATCCAATCTGACCATAGCTTTCTCTTAGTGGAATGAAGAAGCTGTTCCCATCCCATTTTATACAAGATCTAGAAGCAATTTGTTATGAAAAGATTTTTCTTTCAAAGTTTTAGCTTATTTAATGTATTTTTCTTCTATAAAAATTATTTTCATTCTATTTTCCACATAACCCACTCTGTAAGGAAACAAACGTTGTCAGTGTTATATACCAAAAAACTAATATTGACTTTGTAAAACCTAAATAATTAAATTGTCAGTTAATCACAGAATCTGAATTTCTCAAGAATTAAATAATCCTTATATTGTTGCATGATGTTGTAGCCACTGTAAGATAAGTAAATTAAAACATGTTTTTCATATTTTAAATTTATATGATTGTAGTGACAATCCAAGGCAACATTCTCACTTATTTATAATTTCTTCTGTTTTGTAGGATATGGTGGCCTTTCACTATCCATTGAGGGTCCAAGTAAAGCAGAAATTCAGTGCAAAGACAATGAAGATGGGACGCTGAACATTTCATACAAACCCACTGAGCCTGGATACTACATTGTGAATCTCAAGTTTGCTGATCATCATGTTGATGGTTCCCCATTCACCGTCAAGGTACAATTTTTTTTACATGTCTCATAATAATAAATTAACAAATTTTGTAATATTCATTTCATACTGTTCATAAACAATTACGATATTTATTCGAATGTTATTGAAGAATGGATGCATGTATTGTTTAAATAATCATAAAAACTTATCTATGGCCCATCAATTTTTATTAAGCAAATTTATTTACACCACATTATGCTTTTGATATGTATACAAAATGAACATAAAATTGTTAAACTATTCTCATGGGTCATATATACTAGACCCTCCAATAACAACAAATGAGTTTTACCAGCAAATCGCTTTGGTGGTTGATAGACAACAGAATGAGAAAGCAATTACTTTTCTAGGGTCACATATCCTCTATTCTCAGTAACTTGGCAACACAACAGGTATTTTTGTTCTTTGACTGACCACATGCATGATTCTATCAACTTTTTATGGCCTGCATTATTCGACGTTTATATCACACCATGGGAAGGGTAATGTACTTATTGTTTTTCTGCCCATATACTTAGATCAATTGTCATCAAAACTAGCTAAGGGACAATCTATATAAATTCTCCTAACATTGGAGAAATGTTTCTACAGGCTCTGAATCATAGGCAAACCAACACTACAAATCTCAGACTCTGACCTAACTTTCAAAAGACAATTGGAATTATAACCGGATTTTACAATGGAATTTGGTTCAAAATAAAGTGTTCTGCATGAAGTAGTGATCCATTCATAGGTTTATAATACCTAATGCTCTGCTATTTTAACCCATTTGTCCCCAAGAAATTCATTACAAATAAAAATGAATGTTAAAGATTTATATGCTTTGCCTACCAAATTTTAATTGTAAAATCTTGAGTTATTTTGATTTTTGTTTAAAGGTAAGTGGTGAGGGTACAAATCGCCAGAGAGAGAAAATCCAACGCCAGAGAGAAGCTGTTCCCATTACAGAAGTTGGTAGTGAATGCAAACTCACATTCAAAATGCCAGGTTAGTAATTCATATTATTTTATGTATGGATGTTTCTGTGAACTTGAATTGTTCTATGCATATCCTATTGAATGGCTAATTGTGCCAAGTTCACATTAACTGTATTTTAAGTGTTATCTGCTTTGAACAAAAGCTTAGTACTAATATTTTATAGTTTGATAAGTTTTGAAGATGTTCATTTCATTATACTAACCATTTTAATATTCCAGGAATAACATCATTCGACCTTGCTGCTACTGTCACATCTCCTGGTGGAATAACAGAAGATGCTGAAATTAATGAAGTCGAAGATGGCCTGTATGCAGTCCACTTTGTTCCTAAAGAACTTGGTGTCCATACTGTATCAGTCAAATACAAGGAAATGCACATTCCTGGTTAGTATAGGATCCACATAAGAAAACTGATGCAGCTTTCATTTAAACTCATCCTTTATGTTCATTCAGTGAAAGTTTTATTTAGTATAAAATATACAAACAGCATTAGACATTTTTTCCAATACATAATTTCTCACAAACAATTTTTTCTAGGTCATTATGACTTCAGGAAACTGATCACATACTGCCATACACTTAATTCATTCATGTCATAAAACTAACCTGTATATGTGAAATGATTATTTGTGTTGCATTTTATATATTCCAAATAACAGAACAAAAAATCATGCATTGGATTTTTTGGTTTATTGATTATTGAACAATCTTTCCTACTCTACATTCACAAGAAATTTAGTATAATTTTAAATTAATTTATGTGCAACTTATGCATGAGAAAATTATCTATTTTACTGAAGTAACACATTTCTTTTATGAAATCATGACTTCTTGTATGAAAAAACCAAAGACTACAGCCTCTGTAGTCCATAGGCAACATTAATACATATTATGGTGATAAAATGCTTTGGTAACATATTTCAGTGGTATACAAATATATAATGAAATGTGTTTTTATGCTCATAGTACTTTCTCCACCTTACCATAGGATGAATAAAACTGTTTTACTCAAACTATTCCATATAACTTATTTCACTTTTGTGACATTAAATAAATATTGTACATGAAACTGAAAGTAAATGCTAATAGAAAAAATATCTATGGCGAAATATATCTGACAATAAATCTTGTGATTTCCTTCACCTTCTGTGAAAAATGTTAACAGAAATCTGTAACGGTTGAAAATAAATTTACTTCCTTAAATAATAATTTTAACTTTAGATGGTTGTTTTATTATATAATTATTATAAAGAATCTTTAAATTATTCAAAGATTAAAAATGCAAATTTTTTCTATCATTTTTCTCTGGAATGTATTATCAAAACAATTTGCTTCTATATCTGTAAGCATATTCATTATTAACATTTTCTTATTCATTAGCTAATTTATTTCTGCCATTTATTTTTGCATTGTCTTCCATTATTAAGTAGTAGGTAATCATATGTTACACACAGTTATAGGATAATTAAATATGATGATAATGAAATAACTGCCTGATAAGCTAATACTATTTGATTGATTATAAACATTTATGTGTATTGATATACTGTGTATTTTTTCAGGTTCACCTTTCCAGTTCACGGTCGGTCCTTTGAAGGATGGGGGTGCTCATAGAGTTCATGCAGGTGGACCAGGTTTAGAGAGAGGGGAGCAGGGACAGCCATGTGAATTCAATGTGTGGACACGAGAGGCAGGAGCAGGTTCCCTGGCAATTTCAGTGGAAGGACCTAGCAAAGCTGAGATTGACTTCAAGGATAGAAAGGATGGTTCCTGCTATGTTAGCTATGTTGTTACAGAGCCAGGTAATTTACATTTTTTTAATATAAATATTTTATTATATTTATCACAAAACATCTAACAGGAGAATTATGAGTGTAATATTTATTTACAAGAAAGATAGAGCAAAGAACTTAAGAGACAGCTGTATCCTTTCCCTATTTGGGAACAAATAGCTAACTTCTCAGAAATTCTGTCTGGCATTAGTAGTGTTTTCAAAGGTTATAATTAAAATGTGAGTTCAATGAATGGAATGAAAATAAACTATGCACCATTAGGTGGACAAAATGTTACTGTATACAGGTCTGCCAGTGTGTATCAAATGGAAAATGTTTGCGAGTTTTCTTTTTCTGTCTCATGGTGTGATGTAAGGTGTGAAACTGGAAAGTTTTATATTTAACTAGCTGTATGAATCTCATAACTTGCTCTCTGAGAGATGGTATAAAAAGCTACCACCTCCACACAGTTTGCGGTGCTTGGCAAGTGGCCAAGTAGTCCCACACGTTTCGCCATGTGCAGTCTTGTCGAAAAGTTGTGGAGGTGCCAAGAATAATTATCTTGCTTCTAAATTTGCACGGATGAGGCAAAGCAAGGATTTGTGGAGAAAGAGCAGTCTTCTGTGGAAGTGCAATGGGGGAGTACAATAAGGCCGAGCCTTTTCGTACTTACAAAGTGTGTCAAGAAATAAAATTGGATCAACCTCAGCCTCAAGGTAGAGTACTACACTTCTTGAGGAATGATGTTCTTTTCTTCTCTTTAAGGTATAAAAAAGATACAAGATTCATTACTTTTATAATGTTTAATGTCACAAGGAATTTTGACAGTGAATTGCTGTTAACTACTATATAGATAAATTTGTTTGAAGGCAGTTTGATAGTGAGCAACAAGTAAGTACAAGTTTTAAGGTCAAGTGTATTTGATGTGAAACAAAAGTGAATGGTGTATTTGGATTAAAAAGTTTTATATATTTGGAAATTATCATTATAATTATACTAACAATAAAGGTTCTACAGTTTTCCTTTTTAAATATATGGTGTGAATAAACATGCTTAATGGTTGAGTTAAAAGAGTCTGAAGCATACATACACATTAGATATTTTTATTAGGTTGAAAGAGTAGTCATAAAAACACTTTTACAGTGCATGGTGAACAAAGTTTTTTGATAATTTCACAGAATAATACTATTTTTGCAGGTGAATATCGTGTTGGAATCAAATTCAATGACCAGCATATACCAGACTCTCCCTACAAACTTTTCATTTCCCCTGCTATGGGAGATGCGCACAAACTTGAAGTTTTCCAGTTCCCAAGTTCAGCAGTTCCTGATAAACCAACAGCCTTCCTAGTTAGAAAGAATGGTGCCAAAGGAGAACTCGATGCAAAGGTGTGTTTTTCTATTTATGTTACTGATGCAATTTTTCAATGTATATTAAAAAGTTATTAGTTATTATGATAGTTCAGTTCATAACCATATATACACTATATACAATGTTTCTGTTCCTCATCCAAGACTGTAGGAGATTATGGTACATATTGTTAGTAAAAGTGCTAATGGTCTAAAACTGCCTTTGAACACTTGACAGTATGTTTTATGTGTGTGCTCATTTGTGTTGTTTTTCATACAATTTGAATGCTGATGAATTACATGTTTCTGTTCTGATTATATTTATTGCCTTCTGTAATTCACAATAGTGTGTAATTTATTAAATCATTGAAATGTTTCATTTCATGTAAGTATTTAAAGTTTTTGAGAAAAATAATTTCAAACTGTGGTTATACAGATTGTGGCCCCATCTGGAACCGAAGATGACTGCTTCATCCAATCAATAGATTCTGAAACATATTCAGTGCGTTTCATGGCACGTGAAAATGGAATACATAATATTCATTGCAAGTTTAATGGTGTTCACATCCCTGGATCGCCATTCCGTATCAAGATTGGAAAAGAGGATGCTGATCCAGCTGTTGTTCATGCAGCTGGAAATGGCCTGGGTGAAGTAAAAACTGGTTAGTGGATCCACCATTACATTTAATTTTCTTGATGTTTATTATGTAAATTTAAAGGGTTTAAATTGAAAACGTATAACAAAACTTTGAACCGCTTAGATAGCACACCTTTAAATGTTATATTAATAGTCTGGATAAAATCAGTAATACTTTCTGTCATCAACTTGGCTAAAGCATATACCATAGGCCTTTCTCTGTTATTTATCCCAACACAAGTAAAAAACTGAAATTTATTGTCTTACAGATTAAATTGTTTTTGTTTGCCTTTCAGCTTCTTCATGCATTGTTCTTCATTTACTTATAATCTATTAAACACATATATCTGCTTTGTTTAACAAAATACAATTATAAAGCATTTAATTCCAAACACAATCAGTAAAATAACTCTACATATTTGTTTTATTTTATTCTTCTTTTTACCTTCCTATTTAAATAAATTAGATAATTATAAAAGGGCTGTTCTATTTTTAATTCATCATTTTAGCTTTCACTATAATTTTTTTGAATTAATTTTATTTACTTCACCTCCAATATTGGAACTGTTTAACTTATTTAACACCATAATAATTTCAAAATACCTTTGCCAATTTAAAATGCTAAGTAATAAAATAACAACTTCAACAGTATTAATTATCACTTAATAGTAATTAGTTTTAAATATGTTTAATTACATTTAAGGTTTTATTGTTGAGTATAATATTAAATGTCAGTTTAAAAGCTTGATATAAAATCTTGATATAAGATCTTGATATTGTTCTTACAGTATGGTGAATGAAAATACACATAAGGTTTATTTTAATATTTATCATAATAATGATGAGAAATCAAACTGACATACTCACAAGTTTGCATTAATTCAGTCTCAAAATTACGTATTAATATTCTATGGATAAAAAAAAGGAAAAATTCATGTTGTGTGTGAAGAATGATGCAATCATAATCTCCAAAAATAAAATTGTGGCAGCTGTTCAATATGGCACCCAACCAAATGCTAAAACTTGGGGTCACATATGAATGATTGAACATTTGTCACTCAATGGTTTAAGTTCCAATTGCAGTTTGGTTTAATTATATATTTCCACGAAAGAAAGATTATTTTGTAGAATAATTTTAAACAGCACTCAAATTAGTTAATTTCAATATTTGAATAAATAAATAATACACTCACGTGTTATACATAATGCACTTGGTTACTTTGAAATAAGCATTATATTTTATTTTAGCTAAATTAATTGTATCCCAAAGTATGATTAATACATTATTATATTTATTTAGGTCAGAAAACAGATTTCCTGGTGGACACTTGCAATGCTGGGGCAGGTACTTTAGCAGTTACAATTGATGGTCCTTCCAAAGTTTCAATGGATTGTTCAGAAGTTGAGGAGGGATACAAAGTTCGTTATACTCCACTAGTCCCTGGAGATTATTACATAAGTATCAAATACAATGGATATCATATTGTTGGATCTCCTTTCAAAGTTCCTTGTACAGGTAAATACATCTTTAATTTATTACTACTCACCAATTATTGTAAAACCCAATTTTAAGGTTCCCATTTTTAAGGAATTCCAGTTTGTAATGAAAAATTTTGAGTTAACTAAGTTTTAGAATTGTTCTCATTCCCTGCCTGATACAATGTTGGTATTTCCATATTATAACCAAAAAAGGAAAATTTTGTCCGATTTGAACATTTCTACTATTTTAGCAATACTTGTTTAAAAACTTATTCATTTCTAGTACATGATTCACTAATGACCAATACATTCTTATATTTAAATAGAAAATAACAGTTAGGAGTTGTTGGAATTGATTGGTTAATATGACACACTAATTTACTAGGTGAGGATTTGGCCGAAAGGGGAGCACAAGAGACTTCATCTGTGGTGGTTGAAACTGTGCAAAAAGTTTCAAAGAATAAGACAGTAGGGCCCGTATTGCCACTGTTCAAATCAGATGCTTCTAAAGTTACAAGCAAAGGCATGGGTCTCAAAAAGGCATACTTGCAGAAACAGAACATGTTTACGGTGCATGCTGGAGATGCTGGTTAGTGTTTTGTGATTCTTACATGAATTTTATTTCTCACAATTCAAATGGCATTAACTTTATTTCATTTACAGGCAACAACATTCTTTATGTTGGAGTATACGGCCCTAAAAGCCCATGTGAAGAAGTATTCATCAAACATATGGGAAGAAATAACTACCAAGTTAACTATGTTGTGCGGGAGAGGGGTGATTACATAGTCATTGTCAAGTGGGGTGATGATCACATACCAGGATCTCCATTTAAAGTTGACGTGTGATTGCGAACCGATCCTTTGGTTATCAACCTATGGTGCTTACGATTCTCAATGAAAATTGTCTGAGCAACATTCAAAAACTTATTAAATAATTGCAGAAAGTACTATTAGCACAGAAACTCAATTGGATGAAGTAAAACAAATTCCCCTTGTGAGTGCCACACAAAAGACAAATAGTTGTAGCACAAATATCGTCATATTATTTGTTTAAAACAAATTTGTATGTTATACCTATGGTACTCTTGTTCTTTAACCTTTGGCATATTGTATCATTCCAAGTAATTGAAACTATGATCTTAAATTCAAAAAAGGGTTTTGGTTTTTCCACTCGAGTTTCTGGGGTGTGTGTGAGGAGTGCCTTATTAAGATATTGAGATCAGCTGTCCTATTTTTTTATTATAAACATATGCTGGTCTTCAAATATTCTTGTATTTTAACATTAAATACTCCACTTTCACTAGTATTGAGACTTTTCATTTTAGCATCCCAAATAAATATTATTCACACATACTGAATTTAAAGATTTTCAATTAAATTTGGACCATTTTTAAGTGTTAGTAAGTTTGATGTATTTTGTCATAACTGTCCTATATTTTTTTTTCTGCTGTGGACAATATTGTGCCTTACTTAAGTAGTTTATAAGAAAGTGGTGAATTTAATATAATAGTCAAGTAATTTTTTAATTGTAGCTTGAAACCAACATTGTTTTACGGATGTTCTGTTTCATGTGGCTTTAACTCTTATTAAACAAAATAAATTGTACATACAATATTCTTGAAACCTCTGTTTTTATTTCCTTTTCACTTGTCAGTTTAAAAGTCTGTATTGTAAATATTCTATATATTGAAAAAATGTAACTAACGTTACTTCTACTGACGGTAGATGATGTGCAGTTCATTATACTTGACAATTATCTAAATGAATTTTGTTTTACATTCATTTCAAACTATTTTTTAGGTCATTCTATTTCCCAGAAAAATATAATTATAATCATCCATTTTTAATATATATATATATATATATATATATATATATATATATATATATATATATATATATATAAAACACAGTTTCAAAAGGGACAGCGATGCCAACTTACCTGAAATCAGTAGTTTGTCCTGCCTGGCATAGGTGGAAGTTTAAATTTTTGATGACCTGAGCTCCCTTCATCAGGAACTGTGTTCCAGCTGGGCATATATATATATATATATATATATATATATATATATATATATATATATATATATATATATATATATATATATACTAGGAATTATAATCCATTCAAAGTTTGGTTTGTGTCTGTGGTATATTTAAAATGCATTACATTTCAATTATATTTTTTAAAAGAATAATTGTTAATTATAAATAAACAACTCAGATTGGCATTGATTTATATATTTGAAATATCGCTAAGCAGATGCATGGTATGGTACAAAAACTATTAAATGTAAAAAGGGAGAAACCAAATATAAATTAATACAACCTAAAAGAAATTCAAAAAAAGCTTTTATAGCATCATCATTTTAACATGTTCATGTGCAAGTAAATGAAAAATGACACATGATTAAAATTTTTCTTATAAGAATGGTTGCATAAGAATGTAACCAAAATTAAAAGAAGGCTGATAATTAAATTTTGTGTAAATCTGAACTTTCTCTTGATTAAAAACATGGTTCATTTCATAAACCACTTAATTTTTTCTAATTGACTCATAGTATGTTTTATAAATATGTTGAGTTAATGACATACTGAATTTTTGAAAAATCTACAATTCAAAGTACTAATTCTTAATATGGTAAATTTAAAAAATACTTATTCTCACACACATGGAATTCTAGGTGCTTTTCTACTAAGCATTATTATAATTTTATAAAACAATTACTTATTTTAATCACAGATTATTAAGCTATCAAGTCAAACTATCCACAGTTTCCATTTAAGAATGTGAAATACCCCAGTAACGAAAATCTGGGAATGGTTGAGTGAAGAGGGAAGAATTGGGATTAATAAATTTGTGATAAGTCCGTTTCAAGATTTCATACTATAATTTAAGACATTAACATTTCCTGTCATATGAATCATAGTATGAGAAGTGTAGGTTCCAGTAAATTGAAACAAAGGATTCTATTTATTACCATTTATTTGTTACAACAATTGTTTTAAGAAAGTGAAAGTTTTAAACTCTGACGCTGATAATTATGGAGGTATAGGTAACAGAAGTGTGCAGAATTAACACAATTATAGCTGCAGTTTACACATCCTTCAATCCTGTAATTTTTTTGTTGACAAAATTGAATCATAGCTAGTTTCATTATATTATTATTATAGTACTTAATATGAGATAATTTACTAGCTTTATCTGCTGAACTAAAAACCATTGTTTTATTTTGTAAAAGAGGATGGTAATTGAGAACTCTACCTTAATATGTTGATGTTTGGAACCAATTTGTTATTAATTTATTATTACTGACAGTTATCAAAATGTCTAAATAATGAATGGATTTGTTCTGCTCAATTTCAAAAGTAAACTTTAAAATTACATGGTAAGTATTAATGTTATTGAGTAAATAATTTAATTTAGTTTTTGGAATAATGCAAAGAATATCAAACATATCTAAAATAACACATTGGTTTGAAGCCCAATTTGTCAATGCATGAAGCTTCTAAACCTCATTACAATTTTGGCAAATAAATGTGATCATTGTTGGTTCAAAATGTTTGAGAAAATGAAAAGATTTTTAGTAAATTTGAAATTAGGTAAATGAAACAATTTACTACCTAAAGATACCAAATTTATTACTTCTCTGGGAATAATTTTGTTACTCAACTTGTACATAATCTAATAATGTCAGAAGATGAAGAACCCAGGAGACCTTTCAGTTTGGTTTCAGGAAAGGCCACGGCACGACGCATCAGTTCATGAGCCTCTCTTGCCTTGAACAGGGGCCAGCACTGTGGTGTGATGCTCCTTGATGTCGACTCCGTCTGGCAGTTGGCGCGGTCCGCATCATAGGTCACTCACTACCTGCAGATGCAGTAAGGGTAGCGAGGCTCTATCATCGAGAAGGAGCATCCTGGCAGCGTCCTCGGGCCTGTCCTGTACAACGTCTTCACCGCGGACATCTCGAGTCCGGGAACCGGAGCCGACATCGCGCTCGTCCTAGAAACCACGAGATCAGTGCGCATAATCGTCAACTTCTCTGATCTGAATTAAACTTAATTCGAAGTAAGCTTATTGGATCCGTATATAACGTAATTAACAATCCACTTGTTAGCTGCAGACGTGAACAATGCGACCGTCCTGTTGTGGCTTCTTCTTTTTTGTATTGCTCTGGGTAAAGCTAAGAAATCAATTAAATGTTCCAAACGTTACAAAAATTTAGATTGTTTGGTTGTGGATATCAAGAGAAGCAATCCCGCTGTTGCATGAAAAAATAGAAATCAAAGATTTGATCCGACATTAAACGAACGGTAAAGAGGTGGCCTCCTTAATTCAAAACGCAGAATTTTTTTACTCTTACAATTTTACAACCTACTCCTTCCATTTCGTTTCTTCGATCACTTATTCACCTGCTACGCACATTATTCCCTTTCCTTATTCATTTCCACTTTATAGAAAATTAAATACTCGATTAATATCTTTACAACCTTTATCCCACCACAGTCAAATCACTTTAATTCTCACGTTTCAGATAATCCGTAAAATTTAAGAGCTGATAAGTGCCTGTTTATCCCGTTCGTAAGGACACGATGAATGTTTTCAAAAATAGTATTAGCGTCTTCCCAATGAGAAGTTCTCCGCTAACCATCTTCTCATTTCCCCTACTTTGCGCAGATCGCACGCCATGCTAGACCTCTCGAACTGTTCTCACGTTATGTATGAATGTGTAAACCAAACGATGACACTTTAGTAATGACAAAATATTAGTCTGTTTAAGGTACATTAATTGTCATCGCGGAGCAGATTCCACGAGGAAGGAACTCCGACCACTAGACTCGGAGGCGGGACCTACAGTTAGAAGTCGCCGCTGCGCTGCTGCTAGAAGACCGAAGAACACTAAGCAATCAGATCTAACATGTTTTTACTTAAAATCGTACAGATATATTCTTGTATATTGTCCCTGATGAGTGGAGCTTTCCTCCACAAAACTATTGTATAATATTGCCTCTTGGCCAGATTGTAATCAAATGAAGTTTTAATAAATAGAAAGTTGTAAACCAATTGCTTTAAATTATTATGTAGCGCCTAGAAGATCTATGAAATAAGGTATAGATGAATGTAATTATCAAAATAAGGCTTGTATGATGGCCATAAGAAAGACGTCTCGAACATATCGAGTGACCTTGAACTCAAGGTCACTCGCCAAAGTACGGCGCAAAATATCGAGTGACCTTGAACTCAAGGTCACTCGCCAAAGTACGGCGCAAAATATCGAGTGACCTTGAACTCAAGGTCACTCGCCAAAGTGCGGAGCAAAATATCGAGTGACCTTGAACTCAAGGTCACGTCAAGGTCACTCGCTAAAAGTGCACCTCAACATTTTGCACTCAAGGTCATTTCAAGGTCACCCAAGGTTACTTCAATGTCACCCCCAAGGTCACTCGCTAAAATTTCGCGCGTGGCTTTGAAAATTTATACGTTTGTGCCAAGTACAGCTACTTACGTGATCATAAGTTTTAAATTTAACTATCAGAGGAAGAAAACGTTTTCCTTGCCTAATAAAAGCAATATTAATCATTTCAATTGTTTTGATATATTTGCTTTAAATAATTACATTAAATTAAATTTTGTTGCTTTTTAATTTAAACATTTTTTTACACTCTACTCTTGATCAGTGGGTTTTACAAAAATAAATGGCAATAATATTAAAATTTTTTATTTATTCTGAAACTATACAGCAAGTTAATCACAGCTGAAAAAAATTACAAACAGACACACAAAATTCACACAATTTTCAACTAAAATCACAGCAGATAACGCTTTCTGATATACAGTACTATGAATTTATATATATATAGTCTTCACTTAGCTACATGGTTTATACACAAATTTATGTTAAACTATTAAAATAAATTTCCAAGCTGTAACACATAAATGTTATGTCCAGAATGTTACCTAAATTGTTACATGAGGTTCTGATACAGTCTAAGGTATTTTGTAAAAATGTACAAAAGTCTCATGTATTTGATTTTACACCCCTTTAAACAAGGGTTCCTCATGCATTTGATAATAAAGCAATAAAATAAAAATTTGAAACTAAATACGGCTGATATTTTAAGTATAAGCACTCACACAACTTTGTTTCCACAATGGTAGTAATTGTGTACCGAGTTGCAAAGAAGAGCTTCAAAATTGGAATTTATAAGAGATGTAAAACACGAATCAAGTTTTTTAGTGTAAAAGTGTTTTGATATCAGAGATAATTAACTTTTTTTTCTGATAACTGCACACAAATATATTTGTAAATGAAAATGGGGAACTTATTTCATTTGGCACAATTAAAATCCACAAGTTCAAATACTGATGTAAGTAAAATGACTAATAAATTATATTTAATTTGAAATACAATAAGATCACAGCCTGGTTGTATATAAAGAAATAATTCAACTGATAGTCAATCCTTATGAAACTTATGGTTCAGAACAAAGTTTTAGTTTTGAAAATACTAACTAAATGATTGAGAATTGTAACAAACACAATAATTTAGAAGCAGAAATAATACAATTAAACATGTAAAATTTCTCTAGTATATTCTCCCAATTGATTTGAGAAATTCTCATCCAGTATCTGCCACAACTCAATTCTCTACACCACCAAGAAATCAGCCTGTAGAAAGAAAGAAAAAGGAAATATTAACATTGCACAACAATCTAAAGTTATATAAATTTTACTAGCCTAAAAGATTTTCATACGTAATCTCTGTAATCACAATTCATATTACTGTTGGACTACTAAACTACACAAAATTAAATATGAGCATGGAAATTAGACAGCACGAAGCACACCAACAGAAATCAGGCAAATGGCCCAACCTAGTATTCTTAATAAAATTAAGAGTAGCTGCTCAACATTTGCATAAAATATTTACTAAAATATAAGAATTTAGGATTCAGGGAAAAACAATTATAGCCTGAATCTGAGAAAAATTTGGGTATCAAAAAAAATATTACCAACTTACATTGAAACAAAATATTTTTAATAAAAAGTTTAGGAATATATTTGAATAAAAACGTGACATAAGAGAAACTGAAAACAGAATTTTAGTTTATTGCAATTTCAAGTGGGGAAACAATAAAGTGAAAATGAAGCTGCTAATTGTGAAGATGACATAACTGTAAGGATCATATCTAGTACGAAATATATTCTATATGGGTTTTAAATATTACATAATTAAGTTTAATATATATTAAAACCACTAGGTATTCCTTCGCTCAAGGTATTGGTCTCAACATAGATCATGCAAAATTAACAACTTATTAAAAAGCATTACTGGGTCGTACATGTAAATGGTCTGGCCTTTACCCTGCACCGACACTAAACTGATGGTTCCAGACTCAAGCAGGATGCTGAACTTGTCACCTGTCAGCTTGTTTTCACGTGGTCAGAAATGATGGCTCTACTCTACTCTCTTTATTTCCCACTTTAATCAATCTGTCCTCCATTTCACCCTCTGCACAACCATCAGTTCAAGGATGAATGCTCACTTTATGGGGACCCCTTGTCTTGTGCTGGAAACAGAAAAGCTACATAGAACTCTCGACCACATTACAAGCATCCATCTGCCAAATAATTTATAATATTGTGCTTAAATAGAATATCAAATAAGGTGAAATTTAAATAAATTGACAAAGTTTAAAATGTGTTGCACTATTAAGAAGATAGGTTTTGAAAGTTAATGGAGAAATTATTCCAAGGAAAATTCAGATGAAAAATGGTCAAAGCTAATAGTATTTTTTTGACACCTCAGATTCAGCGGAATGAGTTATTTTAGGACAAAATTAATAAAACTAAACTGGATAGTGGGGATAAGGCTCCTGTGATTTTCTATGATTTGACAAAAGCAATTGATAACAATAATCGTGATACACTCGCTCCAAACAGGTATGGGAATTAAAGACAAAGATTTATCATTTTTGAAGTCTTAGGTAACATATGTAAAAAAAAATTAATTCTGCATTGATAACCTCTTAAACAAAATAATATTAAATAACTAGAATGTTTGTGTCATCCACTTATCAATAACAAAATAATAAAGACACAAATCCTATGCTGAAGAAGGCCTCTGGCCCTATAACAGCAAAGAACACATCCTTAATAACAATATCATCATCAGTACAATGTACTGTGATTCAAAACCAAGACTGGCATTTGATGTAATATACACCAATGTTTGTAACAGTATAATTTAAAACAATGTACAATTATAAGGTTGATTCTGTAAGATAAAAGGTCATGTGATTCAGACGCCTGAACAGTTGATCTGTTATGTTAGAAAGTTGGATATAGATCATTCTCAAAGGTTGTTATTGTAAAAGGGTTTTATGAAAACATGGATGTTTCTGACTAATCAATTGTAGGCACCATTCAAATGAATACACCTATTTCGAGTGTGAGAAATCAAACAATATCAAAATCTCGCCATACATAACGTTAATGTGGGGTGGATTTTTGTGCAGTAAGAGTTAGTTCGTTGGCAGAGTGCAAGGGAGAATGTTGCCGTTGGGTAAGGTCAGGCTGGAAATGTGGCCAAGTAGAGTTGAAGAATAGTTTTGGATAGGAAATTTGTAATAGTTCAATGGAGATTGTATGCATAGTTAAATTATGCCATGTTGGTTGCAGGATTTTGGAGCATTTTAATAGACTGGTGCCTGTGGGCAAACTATCTTGTAATCCATCAATAATTGTGACCATAGTAACATTGACTGGTGTCCACAGTCGGAACATCTTGGGATCTGGCAAATATACTTGGTGATTGACTGGTGTCAGAGGGCGAAACTTCTTGGGTTCATAGTGTGATCCTGTATTGTCTGGAGCGCTGATAGGGTGTAATTGGATATGTTTCTTAGTGTGTAAATTTATGGCCTAGTTAGAATATTTTTGTAAATATTTGGAGAAAATTTTGTGGTGTTGAAATCGAGGATTTATCAAATAAAATAATAACATGGTAAATCATGCATACTTTTTTTGCAGTCAAATTTCATTTGGAGTATTTGTATTTTGAGGAATATTTGGAAGTTAATATTTTAGTAAATTCAACTTCAAATGTTTTCTATAATTACATATTTCATAGTGTAAAGTGCATGCAATACATGTTTTGAGGCCCAGTAAAGTGCCCTGATCTAAGTGTGTCTCATTAGAATAATCAGCTGACGTAAAATTTATATGTAAAATGAATGTTTTATTAAATAAATTCATTAAATCTTGTATTAATTAAATTTCTGTTTTATCATATCAAACCTGTTATAGAATATTAATTTCTATAAAAAATTTAATAACTTCACAATTACATTATTTTAATTAAATTGTTCAAATTAAATATTACATTAAATGCTTCTCAACTGTAAAGTTAAATCTAAATTTATTAAACTATTTCAAAATTAAATGTTACTTAAATTGCTTCTTAACTATGTTGCAAAATAAATTAATAATATAAAAATAGAATATTGCATTAAATTGCTCCCTAATGTGGGGAATATTTAATTTAATAAATAGTATTTTACAAGGTACATGAAAAAACTAATTCTACTCTTCAAAAAGTTAACCTAGGTGTTTGCCATGGTTAGGTCCAGTACTGTTTATTTTATACATAAATGACTATGAATGTATTGATTTATATAAAAACTGCTTGGTCTTTTACGTAAAAGATATGTATCTAGTATGTTGGACAACACTAAAAAAACTATGTTCAAATTGAAGAAGTATGGAAGACTTACAATTATTTTGTTTGTAACAGACTAAAAATCAGTTGAATGTATTTAGATACTCTAGATCATCAGATACTCTAGATCATCAGAATAATTATCTGCTAAATACTAATGTAAATATTGCTTGAGTTTCAAATTTAATGTAGAAATTAATGCCTATTAAAAATATCTATATAAACTCCACCCCCCAAATCACATAGCTCCCCAACCTACATCTAGTAAAATTAGCAATATATATATATATATATATATATATATATATATATATATATATATATATATATATATATATATATAATAGGGGGTACTTTTGACTTTTGAGGATACTGATATATGAGGGATCCCATGCCAGTATCCTCAAAAATACCCCCAATTCACAAGTACAACACCCTACACAATCAACCCAAGCAAACTCTTCAAACCCAGACCAAGTACTTCTATCCTTTTGCACCAAAATTGATAGCCTCATCTCCACTTATTAGCCTCCTATCAACCCTATTACCCAAGCTTATTGAAGCAAAATAAATGAACCCTTATCATCACATAAACTTCTCTATATGCACATGGAACATCCAAGGAGTATCCAACAAATTCCACAAACTTTCCCTTTTTATCAATACCCACAAAATAGAAATCCTCCTCCTGTCTGAAACCACCCACTGCCTCAACTTCCATGGGTACAAAATGTATAGAGCAGACCACCCTGACTCTGCTAGAAAAGGATGATCCACTGTCCTCATAAAAAATTCCATTAATCATGATGAACTTCTCCTCATAACGTCCAATGAATTCCAATTAACACAAGTAACACTAAACCTCGGTAACAACCAATCAATTAACATAGCCTGCTTCTACTCTTCCCCTTCTATAGCTCTTCCACGTGACTTCTGGCCGAAACTCCTAAGTTCACGACATTCTCCCTTCATTTTAGGAGACTTCAATGATAAACACCCCTACAACAATCTGAAGTGTCACCTCCATGACGTAGAAGATTTGCAAATGCCTCATTAAGTATAAAATCATTAAGAGGAAATCAAAATACCAGTACTATAAAGGAAAGAAATGTTCTTAAGGAACAAACATTCATATTTACAAACTTACATTGAGAAGTGGAACACTAATTACTCAGGTAGAAATAAATTTGGAAATCCTAATCAAAGAGTATTGACGAAAGAAGGCTCTTAGAGCATTCTGATAAAAAGGGAGTCACTCCTTACCTTTACCATAGTGGAAAATAATTATTCAATAACCTTGTTTTAGGTTTCAATTAAAACTATAAAAAATTAACTACCACTACAACTCTAATCAAAGTTGCAAATTTGTTAAAAAGGTGTATAATGGATCATTGTAAAAACATAAATGTTCCATTTGTCCATTAATTTCAGCAAATTATTTGCATCATTAGATCAAACAGGACACAGGAAAGAGATTTGGATGGCCATTTAATATATTTGCATATGAAATCTCAAGTCAAAGCTTACATTAATATAATTTGAACGTTGTTTTAGAGAAGCGTTACACTATATTTACATAAAACAGATGTTAATCCATTCTTCTTTAGAGGGTCTCATCTGTGATGTTTAAATCCCGAGTAAATAGGCACAATTTTGGTTTCTATCAGTTCAGAAACTTTCATGTATGGGTTTTGTCTTCTTAATTGACATGACACCTAAAAATAAAATTAATATAAAACAACTTTAAAAATTAACAAGCAGAATTGTTTTGGTAAGAGTAAAGCAACCCAAGCATATTAATATGCATTACTAATCTTTTTGAGCGTGGAGAATAAATACACCAGGTGATGGAATAGTAACGATATAAAACGAGAAAGTTAAATTCATAAAGATAACAGGGTTATTTAACTGAACTAGCAAGGGACCTGGATACTATTCCTGGTCCAGAATATTTTTCCAGCTTAAACCGTTAATTCTGAATATGTGCTTAAATTAAGTTTTATTTAAAAGCGAATATATCATAGGCATATTCAAATAAATTTGTCCATTACAATTATTTATATATTCATTACTTTTTCTGTTATAACGAGCAGAGATTTCAGCCAAAATGAAGGGATATATCTTTATAGTTGTTTTCTGGTTAAAACCTCATTACGCCCAAAAATAAAATAATTCCTTTGACGAAAATACTAACGCTATTATCAATTGGAATCCGCCTTTTCACTACAATCGTGAAGAATATCTGTGGCACAGCACTTGCCTTTAAGCGTGGCTTTGTTAACTGTGCAGAAAGAATGCAGCCAGTCTTTTCATCAAAAGCAGAAGTCTCCCATTCAATATTTTATGGTTTGAAATGTTTCTCACATACCTGTAAAAGTTCAAATTTTATACATGTTGCAAAATAATATGTTATTAAAATAATGGAATGCATTAACATATCAGAAATTAGAACAGGTCAAGCCAATTTTTGGGAGTATATCTCTCATGTAATCATACTACAAAATCAAATTTTAATTATAATCTTCAGAACTTTCTTATGATAATTTATAATTACAACAACTAATATTTTGAAGTATAAAGGAAAATGTTTAATATTTTTTTAAGAAAACAAAAATAATTAAAGGTACAATTGTGAGACTCTCAAGAATTACTTAAACTAGGAACTTTTAAAATATTTTTTAACTTACTCTTGCATTCTTTGTAAAAGTAAAATCTTTTCGGGGAATTGCTTTTAACCAAGCTGAATTTTTCTCAGGATCAGAAGGAAAAGCAAACAGAACATTTTGTATGGCATGGTGGATAA
Source organism: Zhengitettix transpicula (assembly GCA_037074705.1). Lineage (NCBI taxonomy): Eukaryota > Metazoa > Arthropoda > Insecta > Orthoptera > Tetrigidae > Zhengitettix > Zhengitettix transpicula. The sequence continues at coordinate 50,492,212 of CM073595.1, forward strand.
TCCTGAAAATAATATGTAAAATTAGTGATTTATACATAAGAAAAATATTACACGATAAACATATTTAAAAGTGTGAATCACTTATATTTTAGAAAACAGAAGTAAATAAATAACCAAATTAAAAATACCGAAAGTTACAATTTTTATTAAATTTTCACAGGAAAATTAAGCCATCTTCTTGGGCTAATCTTTACTGACAATACTTCGGACTAAATAGGCAAATAATTAACACTTACCTAAACAAATCGTATGTAATATCCACGTGCAACAGCTGACTGCGTGACAGTAGTGAAGCACGTGGTCCTTCACAGGGAAAGTTCGCGCAGGTCTCAACATGCCCATAACCCGCAATGAAAACACGTCCCGTTCCCGAAGTCCCGCACTGGTGTGAGAGGGCCTTTATTCCGATAATTCCAAATGCAACATGATGGCTCACCATGTTTGTTGTTTTAATGAAATTCAGAGTTCAGTTTGCTTTTCCTCGATTATCTAGAAATCGAACACTCCAGTTTCTTTCCTGGTTACTTCCAACGATTTTTACAGGAAGTGGAGGTGCTCGACATTAATAACAATCATAATTGCGCAGTTTCTTCCTACGCGAATTTAAACAAAATTTATTAACTGCTTTTGATTAACGTCACAATAAAACGTTTAAAACAACATTGTCTGATTTTATCACACAGTAAAATAGTTCTGTTTCACCATTCTTATACCTTAAAAAAAAAGTATAACATCGTCTCCTACATAAAGAAAAACAGTCAGATTTAAACTCTGAGGCCTCTTTTTAGTCCGTTAAAAGGAACCGTTATTGTCCAGATAGCCGGTTAAAAAAAAACAGTCTGAAATACTGTGGACATAATAGGAGGCGTTGAATATAATGACAAAAGGTTTGGAACGTGCCGACTTAATGTCATCTGCCACAAGGTTAAACCATCATACAACCTTGCAGATTCATTCCAATGTGAAATAGCGGACTAAACTTAACCTGGGTGAAATGGAATATTTCTCGAATAAGGCGTTAAATAAATCTTTTCTTTAAGCGACATCTTTGCAAGGTAAATTGTCATGATCTGCAAAGTTGACTCAGTTAGGAAGACAAATGAACCAGTGGTTTTCGATTGAATAAAAGTGACTACTAAAATTGTTTTAAAAAAATTCATATAGTGCAATCCCAGTTTCCTTACAAAATAATTCAACCGTTGTTTCTAGAATGCAATTGAAAATAAATAATTTAAAACGAAAAACTGACTTCTAACAAAAATGCTTAAGTTGGCCCTATTGACTCTATGAACCATACTGTAACAATGGCGACGTTTGAGATGACAAAAATGTCAACCTCTTCTGACCCCTGGTGCGGCAGTATTTTCAAATTGTGCACCTTCCCTCACTACCCGTTAACGCAAGATCACCAAACGAGGCCTGTTATTAGGCAACGTTGCCAAATCGTAAATCTGACCAACCTTATCAACAGCTCATTCAGACTTAAGATATTGAAAGTAGCAGAGTTCATGATGATTCCTCAGCCAGGAAAACCTCTACAACAGTATTCGAAAATTTTAAAAACCTATCTGACGTAAAGGTACTTCAGAGTAATACAAGAAAATACCTACTCTGAATTGAAAGAAATCAATGTAGGTGTGCCACAAGGTAGTGTGCCAGGTCCAGTATTATATCTACTCTATTCCAGTAACATACCTGAACCAAAAGGTGGAACTATCGCGAGTTTTGCCGCGTTGATACCGCAATTCTTGCAGTTGGAAATGATCACGAAGAAGCCACCAGGAAGCTCCAAACGATTATTGACAAAATCAGCACGTGGACTAATAAATGGCGAATAAAGTTGAACGAAGGCAAATCCGTACATATTAACTTCACCAATAAACAGCATCAATACATCATGCCTATTAGAATTAACGAAACCGTAATCCCATATGCTAATACTGTTAAATCTTTAGGTATGACACTCGATACGAGACTACGCTGGAAGGCTCACATCAAAAAGAAAAGAGAAGAACTCGGTATGAACTATAAGAAAATGTATTGGCTAATTGGACGAAACTCCAAGTTGTCCAGCTGCTGCTTTATAAGCAAATACTAAAGCCCGTTTGGGCCCATGGCATTCAACTCTGGTTGTGCCAGTAACAGTAATATACAAATCATATAGCATTGAGAAGCATTATAGATGCGCCATGGTACTGTCGCAACAGTGACATCCATTGGGACCTTGAAGTGATGACTGCCAATCACGTCTTTCAAAAGATTACCAGAAGACATGAATAACACCTTCTTCAACATGTGACCATCGAGGCCATCCAGCTCCTCGACAATTCACAGCAAGTGAGAAGACTCAAGCGGACCAAGACTTGAGAGTTGGACCAGTGAAACGTAGTTTGTTATTAAGTGTATGTGTTAAAGACAGTATATCAAGACTATTTAACAGAATTCTAAGGACACTAATGAGTAAACCTTAGCTTGAAGCTCCAGTTTAGTAGTTTAAGTTATGAAAAATCTTCTCATTGATCTATAAAGATCAGATTGTAGAATAATAAATGGCCATGGGTACTTAAATTTACTGTACCATAAGTACGAGGGTGAATCAAATATAAACAAGACTTATTTTTTTAAATATTTATTTTGATTTTAAACGCACAAACAATCATAGTTTATTTTTCTACATAATCTCCTGATTTATAAACACATTTTTCCCAGCTTATAGGTAATTTTTTAATTCCTTCCACGTAAAAAGAGTCAGGTCGTGTTTGTAGCCAATTGCGCACATATGCTTCAACCTCATTATCGCTGTGGAATTTTTGCCCTCCCAAAGCTTCCTTGAGAGGACCAAAGACGCGGAAGTCGCAGGGAGACAGGTCTGGACTGTATGGAGGGTGTTCCAGTGTCTCCCAACCCAGTTGCTCCAATTTTTGTACGGTCAGGGCTGCTGTATGGGGGCGAGCATTGTCATGGAGGAGAATCACTTTTCTCATCGGAAGGTCTCGTCTTTTGCGGCGATATGCAAGTCTGACCTCAGTCAAAATTTGGCAGTAATTGTTCTGCGCTCATGCAAAAAATCAAGGTGCAGCAGGCCACGCTGGTCAAAAAAAAAACGGTAGCCAAAACCTTGCCAGCCGATAATCGTGACTTGGCTTTCACTGGTCCGGTTTCTCCTTTCTTCCTGCACTCCATACTCGCTTGTTTCGACTCAGGCGTGTAGTGATGCACCCACGTTTCATCACAGGTGACAATGTGAGAAAGAAATGGGTCTCCTTCTTCCCGAAATCGTGCAAGAAGACGCTCTCACACTTGAAAACGATTCAGTTTCTGGTCAACTGTCAGAAGGCGAGGAACCCACCTGGCACACACCTTGCGATACCCTAGCTCCGCTGAGAGTATAGAGTAAGTGCTCCCATAATTTATTCCAACCTCAATTGCAATATCCGAAGTTGTTAGACGCCTATCACCTTCAACAAGTTGACGAACACTGTCGATGTTGCCAGCTGTAATGCTGGTGCGGGGTCTGCGGTCACGTTCACGGCCCTCCATGAACTGTTTATGCCAAGCAAACACTCTAGCTCGCGACAGCGTCTCTTCCCCGAACTGTGCAGTCAATCTTCTCAAGATTTCGGCCGGTTTTACACCTTCTGCAGCTAAAAACTTGATAACAATACGTTGCGCAATAGAGGGAGGTACCTCCTGCTCGGACATCATAACGATGGACACTGAGCGAGTCTATGATGATGAGTCACGTGCTTACCCCACTCCTGACAAACCAACCTAACAGCCAATAATAGCGGAACGTTCTTCCATCACTATTGCGCGCGCAGGTCCAAAAGTCTCGTTTATATTTGAGTCACCCTCGTACATAGAGGTACAGGGTAGCAAAGTGTGTCTTGTGTTTTGACACAATTCAATGTTAACCTATTCACAGAGAACCATTTATAAGACAATTAAGTATATTATTTTCAGTTTCGTAACTTTTAATTAATATGCATGTGTCATCTGCAAAAGAATACCTTTACAGGTCGAATCCATAAACATTGACAGATAATTTTTATAACATAAGGAGACTATAAATTCTCGATGTCCAGTCACTGAATCAGAAAATGATTGATTTCACCATATTTGACAGATTATATTTTCCGAACCAAACGATATCATAATGTCCCAGTTACCTTGATCGCCTGTCCATGTGGTAAACAAAGCTTGCGATATAACGTATTATTTCAAAATACTTAATCATTAATTATAGTTTATTGAGAAACAATTCAGGATAGACGTGTTAACGCAAACATTTGGCGTATGCAGGCTCGCTTCATGACAGGATTCCACGTCAAAAAGAAAACGAATTTGAATTAAGGTAATCGAAAGATGATTTTAAAACTGGTAGCGTGACATAGACAGGTGACAAGATCTAAAATAGAAAACTGATTGTTTTTGAAATGCAAAGGTCGTAGAAGAATTTTGAGGTATAAATGGACAGCGTATTTTAATACATTAATAATATGGAATAAGCTGTTAAAGAGAACTATTAAAGAAAAAATGTAAGAATATAAATTTATGACATACAGTGAGTATGGAAATACAGTTCGGGAAATGATGTAGAATGCGTGAAGAGGAAGATCAACATTTCCAACAGAATAGAATTCCTTCTTCAAGTTCAATGTAGAAGGAATTCATTTTCGAAAAACTGTCATGAGATAGAGTGACTCGCAGCGAACCTTGCATTTCAAAAACGCGCTGAACTCTGTTTCCCGAAAACTTGTGGTACTCTACTTGGTAAACGTTATCGGGTATCCTTTTAAGTTGCATTGTTCACCTACGTCTCGCTCCTCACCTTCATTGGGCTTGACCAGATAATGAAACTCTGAACCCTTTATCTCATTACAAATCAAGTCGTGGACCAAAGTACATCTCACACGTACGTGCTAGTATTAGTAAATATGTTCAACCTACACCCAAATACGAAGCGTTTTCTTAGGAAAAAGTGTTATTTCCGCTAAGTGTGTGGCGGCTCTGAGTGCCCGTAACAAATGACTTCATGAACAAAGATGCTCGTTCAAAGAGCAGCCGCGCGTTCTATTTACATATTACATTTTTGGCTGCATCTCTAAAACTTCAAATGTCATGTTACAAGTCATTCCGTGCTATCCAGCTGCTCAATACCTTTGCTCTTAACAATTGTCTTTTAAATTAAACCTCTTATCATTTCCTTTAGGTCATGTATTTGTAATTTATTTTGCGGTAAGTCTAATCCGTATTGAATTATTTACAATTTAATAATTAATAGATTCAGCAATAAAAAATTAAAGCAAATTATTTACGCAATAACGTTAAATAATAATTCTATGAGTTACGTTAGTAATTAACAATCTCTTTTCAACTAGACATAAATTAATTAATTCGTGTCATCTCCATAACATCAAGCAACTGACACATCTTTATTAATTGAAAAGTATTTCTAATTAAATTTGTTTTACTATAGATTATAAATAATTGAATAAAGCATTTACTTCAAATCATAATTAACTATGTATGTTACATATTTAGTGGGTATGTAAAGTGCATGAATTATTCTTAGAACTAATATTAATTATGTGGTAAAACTTTAAACTCATTCCAATTCCTGGAAGAACATCTTTAAAAACTTCTGTGTGTAGTGTGACACTTCTGTTTGTAAAATTGATGAGATTGTTGGTTCCAGTTGAAATACCCTTCATTGACTTCTCTAAGTCATTAATAAAGCCAATAGTAGAATTAGTGTTTTAAAATGACGGATACTGATATAAATAAATATTTGCCATCCATTTCATAATGTGAAAAAGATGAATTGCAAATTGCTGTAAAAAGAATAATTTGGAGCAGTCACTCCATGATGTGATGAGTATATGTGCTAAATGATAGCCAAGTTGTACCTTCCTTGAAAGTATTAATAAAATTTCTTACACTAGTCTGATGCTTGTAACCGTGTACAATAAATTTTACTAAGAAACTGTACTTATGAATTATAAAATTTTAATTTTTGTCTAAATTGTTTCTTCAATTTCAGATTTCAAACTGAAGCTCAAACATGTCTTTCAATCACATTAATAAACTGCAACATGTAAGTTTCACACAAAATCTGTTTTTTAAAACTATAAATCTATTAAGAATTTTAATGCTTTTTAAATACTGGTACTTTACAATTAACAGTTTTTCTTTATTTAGTTGAAACGGTTACCAGTTCATGTTCAAGCCTCAAGATGTAGCAGGTTAGAAATTAATGAATTATTATTTTAGATTATATGTTTTACCAGGATTACACAAATTTTGATTACCTTAGTCTATAAAACCAAAAAAAATTTCTTTCACAAAAACAAAAATAATTGAATATAGATATATTTTTGGTAGAGAATTCAAATATACTTTGGGATTTCCTTATCAACTATGACATTTTAAATTTAGCAATCAATGTTAATGCTCAATTGTTTCCATACAGAACAATTATTTTTTAAAAAAATATTTTCTTCATAGTTGTTATATTTGAGATTACTATGGGTAACTACATTTCCTAACATCTGGAATAGACAGTATTATTATTAAGCTTCTGCTTCTAAATTGTTATGTTATTTCAGATAGCTGTTTTGACAAGTATGACTGTCAAATCAAGTCAGTAAGTGCTACTATTTGTATTTCATAGTTATCAACTGAATTTGTGATCTAATTCTTATCAGTAGTTAATTGTAAATCTAGTGAAAATATCATATATAGATCAAAATATTCCTGAGTACACTATTTTCAGTGTCACAAATTCAATTCCCTTTGAAGTTTTGTGTTCTTCTTGGCAAATATTTTATTTATGAATTGTGTAAGCCAATTAAGGAAATGACATAATAGTAGAGCTGTCTATCAATTCTAAGACAATTATTAAGTTACTTGATAATATTTTATAAATGTATGTCCCGGGAAAAGGTATACAGTTTTTTCTTAAATAACTGACAACATATCTATATTTGGTCTACTTCAGCTTTGATTGCTGTTGAATAAAATATATTTCCAGCAAATGGTATGTTCCAATAATTTTAAGTAAACTATATTAGACAGTTCTCTGCCACAAAGAAATTGTGAATGTTGTTTTTATTTTTCCAGTAATTTGGTTTCTGACAATGACTATCAGTTCCTGCAACGGAGTAAAGTTCCAACACTTCACTTCCAGCCATCCCTGCCAAGATTGCCAATACCAGAACTACAAAAGACTTGTGAACGATATTTGGCAGCCCAGAAACCATTACTATCGCTAAAAGATTTTGATGTCACAAAAGGCTATGTTGACCAGTTTAGCAGAACTGATGGGAACTCTTTGCATTCTGAATTGAAGAATATGGATAAAATGAACAAACACACAAGTTACATATCTGAATTGTGGTTTGATATGTATCTCAGTGATAGGATTCCTCTGCCAATTAACTATAATCCTTTGGTTGTGTTCAATAATGATGACAGGAAAGAATATAATTCTCAAGCTATTAGGGCTTCCAATATGTTGATTTCTTCATTAAGGTGAGAGTTGTTCAGGCAACATCTTCAGTTATAGTTGATACAGGTTTTTTAAAAAGCCTTAAAAATTTGCAATTTTTAATTGAAATGTTTTGAATTTTCAGATTTCTGAAGTCATTAAGACAAGGAATTCTAGAGCCAGAAGTTTTTCACTTAAATCCTAAGAAGAGTGATACAGATCTATTTAGAACAATTACTGGTCTCCTCCCCTCCTCACTTTCTTGGTATGGTGCATACTTATTTAAGGTAAATATTTTATAATGCTTTGTTAGCTTTCTCAATATTATACTATTTTTCTAAAAATTATGATTTATTACAGGCATTTCCATTAGATATGGTGCAGTATAGCAGTTTATTTAATTCGTCAAGGGTACCAGGTATTGGAAAAGACAAACTAGTGAAGAATGAAGCTGCAAAGCATATTCTTTTCATGAAAGGTGGAAATTTTTACATATTTGATGCTATCGACTCTAATGGTAAGGTGCTTGAGGTATCACAAAATATGTATTAAAATATTTATTTTAAGTCTTACATAAGGTTTTAGTTCAGTAGAAAACATACTATTGTTTTGGTGTGCACATGATTTTGAACACTATTTTTAAATACAAATTATTCACATACTGCAACAGTTCAACAATTTTGCGGTGAACAATAATACATATTTAAATCTCATTTAGTACCGGATATCAGGACATTCTGTACTCTTATGGCTCACTCCTCACCCTTAGAATATTCCTAATATGTAAAGAACAAATAAACTAAAGATTCTTTCATTTTCAGGGAATATTTTAAATCCACGAGATATATTCACCTGTATAAAGTATATAATAAATGATAAGACAGACCCTTCACCATACCCTGTTGGAGTTCTAACAACAGAAAATAGAGATACTTGGGCACTGGCTAGACAGCATTTAGAAAGCTTAGGAAATTCAGAAGTTTTAAATTTGATAGATTCAAGTTTGTTTAATATATGTTTAGATGATATTGCTGTTGGAAGTGATAGAAATTTAATGTTAAGAACCTTACTCCACGGAGATGGCAGAAACAGGTAACTATATATTATTTGCTATTGATTTTATTTAATATAAAGTATATTTGTCTGCTTAAATAATGATTGTTTCTCATTTTGTCATAATTGCAAAATCTGGAATTCAGTAAGAATACTGTTTTAAGTGAAGAAGATAAGAAGATATCATTATGTGATTAATGATTCTAGTTCAAAAACACACAATTTAAAGAGTATAAAGATTAAATATCACTTAAGATTTTGGAGAATTTATTTAATATATAGACAAACACGGTTTTTTGCAGTCTTTCAGATAAAATCCTGCCATCTAATGTTGGCTGGAAATATTTACTAAGTATCATGATACAAACCATTTAACAAATGCATTTTGAAATGGAAAAAAACATTATTGTAAACGCTATTATGTAACTGGAAGTGTAATAAATATTTCCACTCCACCTTTTACATTCCAAAACTCTTAGGTTTATCTAGCTACTTAGGTTAATTGTCTTGGTAAAAGTAATAAACTTCTTAATGAAGCAGAATGCAATGCATCAACATAATCAATTTTTTTTCAATGTCAGCATTTTATTTTGTGTGACTGTACAATGTTAAGTTAAAATGAGCTATTTATCAGTTCCTGTATTTGAAAGATATGTTTGACCAGTTAAAAATATTAGCATGAATTTGTGCGTGATGGTACCACTATCAGGGTGAAACATTCAAATATCACGAGTTCAAAAATATTGTCAATGGTTTTAAAATTTATAGGTGGTTTGATAAATCATTTTCATTGCTGATGTCTAAGGATGGTGTTGCCGCTATCAACTTCGAGCACTCGTGGGGCGATGGTGTGGCTGTATTGAGGTTCATACAAGAGAGTTTCAGTGATACTACTAAAAAACCAAGAGTTCATCCTGATACAGATACAGCTGACTGCAATCCAGATAAAATGGTTAGAAAGTTAGGTAATACAACTTTATTATTATTTTCATATGTGGCCAAGTCAGTTAGTATTCACATACCTATTTCAATGTTCTTTGTGTTGCCTTCCAACCAACCATCAACATATTTGTATTTGCTTGTGGGAAGTTTTAGCATGGACACACTATTTTACTTTGTGATATGGCTGTGCCATTTGGTATGTCAATCGATAGAGAAGTTTATACATAGGCTAGTGCAGAATGAGCAAAATGTCAGGTTGACTACTCTCATCTATTTCTGGAAGTCACATTGATTCAATGAAAATTGTAGTGCGAAACCATTGAAAATTATTCATTGCGCTGATTGAATCTCATAAAGTAGCCTCCAAACCAGATTGTCAAAATACATAGGAAAAATGCTATGCCAACAAAGAAGTGTGAATGAGATTTATAGTTCTGTGATTCCATCCCATAATTAAAATTAATTAATTTTACTATCATATCCACTATACAACTTTTCTGCAATACTATACAGCAACTTTCGGTCTCTGTGAACTTTAAACTCTCCACCAGTAATTTTTGCCAAATTTTTAAGATCATTGAAATATTTTAAATATGAAGCAAGTTATTGAAAACATTTAATGAAATGTATAAAATTTTGAAAACTACTGTATTATTGAAATATTTTAGAGCTTAAAGATACATTTTTGCATGATTTGCAATATTAGTAAGGATAGCTACAGAAGGTGGAGAGTATTGATACTGTAAATGAGAAGGTGGTGAAGTTATTAGTAGCCAATATATAATTTGGTACGTTAAACTTATTAAGATTTCAGTCCCAGTTATCGTATAGAATACAATTGTTAATTGAAATTAATGATTTTTTTTTTCATGTTAAGGTTTTTAAAGTTATTTTTTTTTATACAGAATTTAAGCTAGATGATAAAGCAAAGAATTATATTGGAGATGCAAAAAAGAAGTACGAAAGATTTTGCAACTCTTTGAGCCTTAATATATTTGAATTTCCTGGATTTGGAAGAAAATTATGCAAAAAACACCGAATTAGCCCTGACTCTGTAATGCAATTGGGATTCCAGGTAAAATGTTATAATCTGAAATATGGTTCTAACTAAAATTGTTTCTTTTAACATTGTCAAATTTGTGAATATTTGATTAAATATCACCAATCCACAGCTTGGAACACAATTTTGAAATTGATTTTGCATTCATTCTTTACAAATATGTTTCTTCAAATAGGTGCTCATATTTTTAAATGATTGTTATAAATCTCTATTGTGTAATACTGGACAGTGTTATTACATATATTTTATTAATTTTTAGCTTGCATTTTATAAGCAAACTTCAAAATTTGTTCCATCATACGAATCGTGCAGCACAGCAGCTTTCAGACATGGTCGAACTGAAACAATTAGGCCTTGCACCACAGCAACAAAGGTAGTTTTTTCTCCTTACAGGACCATAACGTTGAGTATGGCTTAATGAAATAATGTTGTATGTAATTAATTTTTTTAAACAGGAATTTTGTGAAGTGTTGTCCAGTAATAAGTCAAACAATTCAGATCTCAAGAATTTGCTGAAAAATTGTTCAGAACTTCATGTGCAACTAACAAAAGAAGCTGCCATGGGTATGTATTCACAATTTTACTTTCAATTTGCTCTAGAATAGAGCCATCAAGCAATTTTAGTAAACTATTACCTATTATGAAAGTTTTGTGCTGCAAATTAAGTTAAAGTAATTTTACTATTCATACAGGAAGGTGATTTATACAGTTAATTTCACAGCAAAGGTCATGGAATGTTTGTGGCAGTTTTGTTATATACATTTACATTTGGTTGACTTGTGTCCAATGATACAGTATAAATGTTTTGAATGACACTGACTTAGGAATGTAAACTTATGTGACCGTAAATTTAATTTTTTAGGCCAAGGTTTTGACAGACATTTGTTTGCTCTGCGAAAAATTGCCGAAATGAAAGGAAACATCCCAGCTATTTTTCAGGATCCTGCATACCAGTCAATTAACAAAAATATTATTTCCACATCTACTTTAAATTCTGAAGTTGTAATGGCTGGAGCTTTTGGGCCAGTTGTACAAAATGGATATGGAATTGGGTAATTTTTTAAAATTAATGTGTGGAACATACTGATTGTTTTTACAAATCACATAAGAAATATATTCATATTCTAAACAACCCTAAACAAAGCTTTTCTCTAACTTGAACTGTGTATGGAGATATTAAATTTGTCAATATTTGAAATATCAAGAGTTTTCTAATGTTGCACAATTTTTCAGGTACACAATTTTGGAGGACTTTCTTGGTTGTATTGTGAGCAACTATCCACCTCACAGAGATGGGATAGATTTTGTGGAGTGTTTAAAATCCTCATTCGAAGACATTTACAAGATACTGCTGAAAACTAAGAATTGAGGTGAACAATTGATTTTTAGAAATAATGTTACCAAATAAATCTTTGTAGTAGAGTTTACTACAACCCCTCCACCATAGTCTTGCAAAATACAATAAATTCAGGCTATGGCAGGAATAGTGACTGAACCCACATTTCTTGTTCTTTAGATTTTGCTGGTTTAAGCATATTAAAATTAGTTAAATTGTATTATATAATTAAAAATCACATTTTGAAAATTATCAAAATGTGGACATAACTAAAAATATAAAGATTGTTGTCAAATGAATCTTATTTACCTCTATTAGTTAGACCACTGTTGTTCTCATATCTTCAATTAGTTGCAAAACATAATACTTGTTTCTTATTTCCAAAATTTTCTACTGGTCATATTTTTTATCTTTTTCTGGTATGACCTTGCATATAATAAAAATTAAAGTTGGAGAAATCCACTAAAGACATTTCACATATTAGAAAAGAATTATAAACTAATAACTTACTTATTACATTATGTAGCCAAATTATTATCAATCATGAATCTTATTAATTATTAATTAACTGTTTCAGTTGTGCATGTTGTTAAACGGAATGATTTTCAAGGACCCACAGTGTGGTAATGGCGATGAAATGTCTTAATGATTTTAAAGGAGTAACTTCAATGAATGAATTTCATGGAGCAGAAGTGAAGAAACTGTAAAATGTTATTCAATGAACAGCGAAGAAAGGTGATTAAGCATCGGCAAGAAACTTCACGGATGATGCAAGGAAGAAGTTATATATTTTTATAATACTTGCTTAGAAATCATGTATTTTTATTTTACTTTTTCATGAAAAGTCTTTGTTATATTGCTCATTTGAATAAATTCATTTATAATTGATGCTGTTTTATTTTGCCATACAAATATTAAAAAGAGGAAATGCAGTTTATTAATTTCAGTTGAGATAAAAATAACTTCTCAATCTATTATCAAATTGAGAATTTATAAGATTTTGAAGTTGCAATGGCAAAAGAATGAACTTAAAAGAAATATAATTTAAAACAAACAACAAAGAAATGTTATATAATTGTGAATATAATTGTGCAACAGTGAATAAAAGGCTGTACAATGCTTTGAACACAAGCAGTGAAAAAGTGCAAGATTTTGAAGAAATTTCTCAATTATGATGAGTCATAGCGAATACACAATTTTTTAGGAATACTGTAGAAATGTATAAAGGCTTTGAAGGAGCAACAGCAAAGAAAAATGTCAGATAATGTGCTTGAATGAGGAACAGCTGAAAAATATCTATGAATGAGCAATGGCTAAGAAACTTCAATTTTAGTGCACATTATAAAACTGACGGAAAACACAATATGGCCTGATGATCAAAAGTTTCCCCAATGTGGGAATAGTAAGTTCTGGTTCAAAGGAGGACAATCTAGCTAGCGTTCCCAACGTCATTGACCGATAAACTTGCCGTCACATTTTGGAGGACCAATTCAACTTAAAACTCACATTAAGCACCATTCTCCACTTTGCTACAGCAAGCTGTATTGCCCAAAGCCACCATAGGTTGTGTGGAGATGGTATTTCTGACACATTTAACTTAGATTTTCTCAGGGTTTCAGCCATAGACATTTCTAGACTCGGGGCCTAATACCAGAATTGGTCAGATTCACTGCACTAAATTATATGGTAAAAAAACTGTCCTGCAGAAGCATACAAGTTGAATCACAATTGCTTAGGATCCTATGCAATACAAGCAAATGACCAAAGCCAATGTGAATTTTCTGTCTCTCTATAGACAGAGTATCTATAACTGCCTTCACAATTATCCAAGCTGTAACTGGAAGAACTAACAATAACAATGAAATCACACAAAAACTTAGCCTTCATGCACAAATTTAAAAATATGTTCTCACAATTGATAAACCAGAACAGCATGATAATAAACATGCTTACTACAATAATATAGATTTACCAAATAATGGCCAACTCTATAAGAATATCAGCATGGAACTCAAATGATCTCAACCACCATATTCAGGAATTAAACCTATTCCTAAAGCGGAACAAAAATGCTATACTACTAATTTCAGAATGACACTCAACATCTAATACTGTAATAAAAATACCCCATTATTAGTTGTACTATGCAAATCATCTGTACAGGACTGCACACACAGGCTCAGCAATTATAAACAATCTGCAATAGATCACTACCAGTTACCATCCCCTATACTACAAAATCCAGTGTGCTTTGATAAAAGTCAATCAACTACCCTGGCCAGAAACCATCGGAGCAATCTATTGCCCAACTAGGCACTCTATTTCACCCAATGAGTTTCAAGAACTCCTACTATTTTTTTCAACAGTGTTTCTAGTGGCCGGAGACTGGAATGCAAAACATACTGTGTGGGGTTCTAAACTAACCACTATTTGCTACCATACAGCAGAACAACCCAAGATTCAAGTCAACTGGTAAACCAACATTTTGGCCAACAGGCTTTCACAAACTCCCAGGTCTACTAAACTTTGCCACCACTAAAGATATCTCCGAGATATACAACAAAATTGGAAAGTAACTTCAACATAGTCTCTGACCATTACTCTGTGTTTTCTATATAATGCTGGTACTCAATGTTATCACAACCAGCGAGGCTCTGTACTGTTAAAATGAACTGGGAGAAATTTCAACAATATATCAACAACAAAATTGTCGCATAAAATGCACACACCAAGTGAAATAGATGAAACTGTGGAGTACATCACACAGCTCATTCAAAAAGCTGAATGGGAAGCTACTCTGCTCAATATTAAAAACACCTCTGAGATCATCAATATACCACTTCATATTAAGAAAATGTTAGTAGAAAAACGTAGTCTGTGCTAAATGGCAAATAACCTAAAATCCTCAACACTGGACTATACTAAACAATCTAAAAAAATGTTTAACTGACACATACCAAGAGCTGTATTTTCATTACTTGCAAGGATTGGATTTGGATATTTGTGGTTTATTTGTACCTGATAGTTGCAGTCCACTATTGGAGAATCTAAAAATCTTGAAAGCATAATCTTCTTTATGTCAATTGTGCAATTCCTTTCAAGTGAATTATTCATTCCTAAATTTCAATTGTTCTGTTTGTATAGAAAACAATATAATGTATGCTAATAATAATAATTATTATACTGCTATATAACTTGGCACTTTATCCACTTACAATCATAATTCTATTGAGTAGATAATTATTTAATTTTAGTGCCAAGGAGTAAAGCCACATATTAATTTTAGCAATGACACCGAACAAGCATGCAGGCTGGTGGAGTTGGGCGTGCGATAGCTCCCTTCTACTGGTCCGCATGAGCAATGAGCCACCACGTGCGGACCAAACAGAGTTCATCCCTTGTGAACATCCTGGTCTGAACCTAGGCTACAGTGGTGAATAAAAAATTAAGCAATATATTTATAGCATTCCTTGAAAACTAAAGGAAGACTGAGTAAGCAGTGGTGGTAAAGAAAAATGTTCACTGAGATGCAATGACAAATGTTAAAAACAATTTGATATGAAACAGATGATAATATTAAAAATTTTGCGAGAATGACACCCGAGGATTTTGTATTTATGTTAAATAGTGTCACAAGGCTACAATCAAGCGAAAAGATTGGACATTTCAAAAAGCTTATCTGCCCAAGAATGCATAGATGGCAAACCCTGTCCACACTGAGCCCAAACCGAACTTGTGCTCACTTTGATGTACTGACTGATTGGGTCGACACGAACGCTGCCGCATGCTCAGACGCACTCATCTGAGCAAAAACAAGGCAAACGAATGCTCATGCTCATGTGAATACGTGGCTTAAGGTGTGTGTATAAGGAAAATGTGACAAGGTCAAATTAAATAACACATTTGGATAGTCCTCTCGTTTTCCTACCCAAATGTGTTATATATAATCATTAATACAATTGGAGTTTATGCAGTCAATGCACTTTAGTACTACTGCTGTATCGCAAAGGAATATACATTTATAATACATAGTTTTATGTATACTGATTCATCCAATATTTAAAAGTACCAACATGGAGCATATTAAAACAATACTTTTGTACAGGTACAGTACGATATGAACGTGTCTCCAACCAGTAGAATGTACCAACATGGATCAGTTAAAAAACAATTTTGTACAGGTACAGCACGATATGACAGTCGAATGGTAGAGTTAATATGCCATTGGTTTCCTTCCAATATTCTATTCGCTATCAGAGCCAGTACTAGACAGCTGCAGATCTCCATCTAATAGGTCAGCTGCAGAGACTGGTGGGACATCGATCCATCCTGTAATATGTTAAATTTTTCAATGTAATGCAGCTCTAAAATTGTTGGCAAGTCAAATTCACTGGTACCTTAGTGACTAAAATATGTAAGAAATCATATTTTAATTCTTGTAACCAAGACAAGTAACATCAGTTTATAATGAGTATAGAAATGTTCAGCAATTAGGTAAGAGAAGCTGTAGCATTATAGGTGGAATACTGTCCTATATGCATTGTTAAAGAATTTTGTGTAAATTAATATATGAAAAAATGAAAAATTTATGTCTGATTGAAAATTATACATATATAAAATTATATAACATATACTTTAATCAATGTAAATCCCACACACTTACCATTGCTTTTAGGTGGCATACTTTGTACGGGTCTCTGTTCAACTTCCGAATCTGATTCAGAGCTTAAGCCGGTAGACGAACTAGAGGATTCTGTCAGCGAAGGGTTCACAGGCCTTTGTTGCTACGTAAAAGAAAATAAATTAAAATCTAAAATTTCTATAATGAAAAAATTTAGAATCCATGATAACAGAAGAAAATCAATTTAATGTAAAATGATTGTGCTAAAAAAATTCTGTATTATCATCCACAATATTGGAATTTAGTAATATCTTATTTGATGAATTTCCAGTTGTAAAAATGTTTATAACACTACTTACACAAAAACCACAGTGATATGGCAAACAATCAACAGACTTAAATTGGACATGCTTTAATTTTTTTACTATTTATTTATATAGTTTCAAATCTGAAGCAGATATGTTACATCATTAAATACTAAAATTACAGAATATTTGAACTATATAAAATGAGAGAATATTAATAAAAATATTTACATCTCAATTGGTTTAAATAATGCTAATAATTCATTGAAATATGAAAATAAAAAATATATGAATTAATGGGAACTACACAGTATTCTTAATTTTAGGTTGAAAACTTCAGTGTTTGAAGTAGTTCATTGTGAAAAATGAAATATTACTTCTGTTCAGGCTTGGTATTGGGAGATAGCCTTCTCTCAATGACTGAACTTATGTCAGCACTACAAGTATGACTAATAAGGCAGTGCCACACATCCCAAGTCTTAGCATACAATTTCATTCCTTTTGTAAACCATTTTGGACAATAAAAAACCAAATGTACTGCACACCTGAGTGCAGTAAATATATTGTCATAAAAATATTTATAATTGGATCCTACCATTATTTCCATGGCGGGTTTCTCAAATTCTGGACTTTTTCGAGTTTCCTGATTATTTGAGATTGCAGTAGAGTTTCCATATCTGCTACAATTTCCAAAGTTTACATCAATGTTATCATCCAAGCCTATGATGGGAAGACTCGCTGCAGTTGGGGATTTGTGCTGAGGCCTAGTCGGACTCCGAGAAGGATGGGACGGAGAAGCGTGAAGGGGAGAATGACGAGGGATGAGAGTTGACAGAGATGAAGCCATCTGGTGAGTTTTTGAGAAACCAATTTTCTTGTTTATCCTTAACGAAAGTTTACGCTGGGAATTTTTGGATTTAGAGTCAACTGTGCTCGTGGACGGTATGGGCTTTACAGCAGCTGGAGCAGCTTTCTCTATTCTACAAATAACAAAAAGTAAATAATAAAAAATCACACATTTTGATATATATTACAACATATTACAAACTAAGTAAATTCAAAATGCTTAATAAATGATATACACCAACCTGTGAACATAAAAATAGTAATATTTTATATTCTCAAATGACTCATTTTATCTGTCCATGCAGGTATAAATGGTACGTGTCATAGATTGTAATTACAACCAAACTTCACTTTACATTAAGTACAGAAAATTAAAATTTTTTAATCACTTCTGTACTCGGTTCCTTAAAGACCCAAAATGAATACACTTTGTAACCAACCAAATGTGCAGGCATATATTAAATAATTTTATCATGATTACAACTATTAAGAATAAATATAAAATGTTTTTACTATGCTGTTAAAATAATAGTTCAATTTACTTAAACATGTAAGCTATTTCTTAATTATGAGATAAACAAAATTTAATTTATTGAAATGGTTTTGAATGAAGAAATTTCATTTTAAAATCTAAAGTATGTTATTAGGTATGCCATGAATTTTAGAAGTCAATAGAAGTGACTAAAGGTTGATATTTGAAAGCAATGGAAGAATGAAAGGAAGAAATATAAGTAAGAAAAGAGGACACAGGGACAATCTAAAAAATTCTTTCTCTTCATCTTAAGGGAAGCAAGTATTATTTCCATCGTTTTCTATCCAAGAGGACAGGGTTAGTTTAAAATACAATTAATCACTATTGAAATTTAGGAGGAAATATCCTAAATTTAGAATTAGAAAATTGTGTATCTTGAGTAAATATTTGCATAATTCATACCTAGTTTTCTTGACTTGTACATTCGTTGATAACTTTTCTAAAATGACTTCTCCAGTTGCTCTGTCAAATATTAGAACACATTCTTTTTGATAAGGTTTTTGTGAGCCTTTGAAAATTGTTTGAGGAGTTCCAGCCTTATCTTGATGGGGCAGAGTCACCGACACTTGCTGATTATCCCCGACATCAAC
Organism: Zhengitettix transpicula; assembly: GCA_037074705.1. NCBI lineage: Eukaryota > Metazoa > Arthropoda > Insecta > Orthoptera > Tetrigidae > Zhengitettix > Zhengitettix transpicula. The sequence goes on from CM073595.1 coordinate 50,510,986, forward strand.
TGTTGCCACTTTACGAGTGTCCACACTTGCTGGTTTGAAATCATCTTGAAATAGAAATAATACAACACAGTTTTTCAAGTGAATATAAAATAGAATCAGCATATTCTTGTATCTTTTACCAGGAAATTTATTAATCGAAAATTTGGTACAGCAGTAGTACAACCTGAATTATAACTTTTAAAGATGAATTATTACAAGAATTACTTCAAACCACAATGACAACTAAATATATAACCAACTTATATCTAATCTTAACACACAACAGTAAAGTGTGAGAAAAACTGCTAATTTTGCATGATACGTGTGGCATTACAAAAGACTCACCCAGTGTAAGATCTCAGGTAACCAATCAGGCAAGTAATACTGAAATACAATTTGATGCATAGCTCTGCCATCAACATAAGCTTTGGACAAACACTTTGCTTGAAGCTATCACTTAATGACAATTTCAGGGTGATCTGTCAAAACAATATATTATGACAATATTCTCACTGTTGATTATAATCAAGCGAGTGGTGTTTTGCAATTACATACAATTGGCCCAGACATGGAAGAATAACAATAATCTGATATTTAGTGTAAGCTGAGTAGAGGTATTTTGAAGAGGGATTAATTAAATGAAAACAAAGAAGCAGCATATTCAGCATTACAAATGGCAGAAGTACGTATTTTTGAAAATAAATTATTTTTCTGTGCAAGTATTCTCTTTAAAGTGGCAGGTGGTTTGTTTTAAAAGGAAAACTCTGATTATACTAAGCTTGAATTGTTGCCCAGGCTGGAAATAAAAATAAGATGGCATTCGAAAATTATGAAAGAATCCATTTATATGTAGTTTGTGAATTCTGAAGTTATTAGACAAGATACCAATGATATGGTGCAACCTTCTTCCTGATAGATTCTTCAGAAATAATATATTTTAAGATAATAAAAATATCAAAAATTAAATTATAGAATTTTTTAAAAATGGTATTGCTTTTCATAGTACCCAGTAATTATGGCAAGCAGCACCAGTGTGTAAAAATAGTGTCTTGCACAATGCAAAGCCTCAAAAATATGTGCAAGTAGGAAGGATGATTATATTGTTAAGACATACATGGAAGAAATACAAAAAAGAAGTATTGCAATAAAGTCTACCCATTAGTTATTGTGATTAATTATATTTAGCATTTGCTATAGCTAGAGAAAGTAGAGTTCTCGTTTGTAGATTTGTCTTTTGATGATCTAAACCAACAAGTTTAATGCTAATCATGCATCAAAGGTATAGTGGTACCATGTGCATAGATTATAGTTTCTCAGAGTTCAGCTGTGCACATTATACTTTAAAGAGTGACAATAACACATCAATGAAGCAATCGTACAATACATCTAGTTCCAAACAGAATGCTAATAAGAGAAAGCTGTGCCAACATGCTACATGGAAATCAAAAAAAATTTGAGACAAAGACAACAATGGTCAATTTTATCCCATTCAGCTCTAATATGAATATCAGAGATACTATAGCCTGTTAAATAAAAATTTTGAAGAGAGACTACACATTAATATAAAATTGTAATTACATATCAGTACATAACCCACATGTACAGATTTACCAGACATCAGTAAAGTGTCAAACTAACAGTTCAATAAACAGTTCTCCGGTATAAATCCAGAAACTTTGAAAAATGTATAAAAGTTAGCTATATATTAACTATTTATTTGACAAATTCACCAGTACAGCCTTCATCCACAATAACAATTGATTGCAAAATAACTAAACACAATCGATGAAAATGTCCTGGGAGACATTAGTGACAGGTAAATATTAAATGTCAGCTACCTTCATGAAGGAATTTTTGATGTATTAACAAGTTTAACGCTAGTTAAACACTAAAACCGATGACACCATAAAACTTACATTTGAAAGTATGGAATGATGATGCTTTGTTGTTGGTGAAGCTGTGGCCAAACTTCAGTTCCTTGACTTCTGGCCCCAGGCCCAGCTTTTGGGCCATATTACCATCATTAGCTTGTTTTGCTCTCCTCATTAGACCAGTTTTTCTATTTTCTTGTGAGGATTACTGTTAAAAACAATACTTTTCCTTTAATAAATTAGACACAGCGAAAAGTGAGATTGACACACAGAGCAAACACAGTCCATTTCGGAAATAAGACGAGAACTCAATCATTATGAACTCACAACTATACTTAAACTTCATGCAGAATTCTGCATTTAAATATTCGGTAAATTAAAGAAGCTCAGCGTAAATTGCACAAATATGGAACAACGTACGGCCTAAATGACACAGAGCGAAGACCCCACATATGTCCAGGAGAAACTAATTGTCCGCGATTACTACAAAATGAATAATCCCGTATCGGTGCAAGTCATTTTCCATTCATATTCTGTATCGTGGCTTTTCAAGTTACGTCAAAAAATAGAATTTCAGCAGGTTTGAACAAGGTTCACCACACGTTTAAACTGAATGACCACAACTTAAATACGAGTTTTTGTGGCAAAGACTTGACCTCGTTTCAGTTTCTCCAGAGAATATCATCGAACATTTAACATATCTTCATTCGCACTTTTGAGTTGAACATGCTGCTAACTGAGAGCGGAACCAACACGAAACCAATGCTCGAAAGTTTCATATGTGAGCAACGTGGTTCCGTTGTGGTTAGACGGGGTCGCCACCTGTTACTGTGTAGTGTCGGCCGATGATAACAGATGGCCCCGGGACAACTGTCAAAACCGCAGTGAATATCTGTGGAGGACAGACATCAAAATTCATTCGATATAATACAGAATATTCCAAAGTCATGTCTTTCTCCGCCGCCCAATAAAGCGAAGGACTGCCTTAATTGTCCGTGGAACCGTCGATGGTGCAATGTGCTAAACTATCAACAGAACCACAGAATTCGATGAAGGGTGGCAAGTAGAAAAGACTGGGGGGGTCACTTCCGAGAAGAACAAAAAGAACTTATTGAAACGTATACATTCACATAGCCGAAGAGCATTAAAAACATAAATTAACGTAAAATAATAAGTGTGCAATAACGGAAAAATACTAACTAGAATAATTTGTAAAATAGTTGAAGACTTTGAAGACAATGAGAAAATACTTTGATTGTTCATGGCATTATCAAGATTCCCACGTATTTTCTAGATACGCAATATATACGAATTATTTTATTAGGAACAGAGTAGAAAAGACTCGACTCATAACACAACGTAAACTGTTTACTGTTATTTCTACACAAGACAAATATATATTATTTCTAAATATCTTATCTTCCTTATGATAAAAACTTTGCTTTACATTTTCTACTCAGAATAATTGCGTAATTTATTATGGATCATCATTATGTTATTATTATTATTATTTACATACTCTATTACTACTGTACACAAAATTGTTTGTGTTGCACTTAAATGTATACTGCTTTAAGGAAAATTATTTTAAAACTATTTGTACTAAGAATTGTTTATTGGATGTAAAAAATAACAAAATGATTAATATTCTAAAATACACAATTAATCTAAATATAACTTTGAATTTAGATCCTATTTCTTGCTTGATTCAAAACAGAAGGTAAATTGTTAAAATGTTATTTTTTCATAATAAATATAATATATATTATTTTATTATCACAAAATATTTTTGGATATTATTTTAATTAGTTAACTTATTATCTAAATGATTTTATCATTGGAACATACATAATGGTTATTTGAACAGTCATATTGACAAGAATGGTTTTATCATTGTGATAAACCAAGAGTATAATTAATCTTTAGTTTGTTAAATTTGCAGGTCTTTTTATTTTTAGTCTTCTAAACATTCTTGATGGAGGAGGTTATTGGTTATTTATGACATGAATTAATCGGTTAGGATGTAGGATGGATCTGCACAGTTGACTATTGCAGGCTTTTTCTGCTACTTGTACTCATGAATATTCAGGTCTGAATGGATCCAGTGGTTGGGAAAATACCAAGGACAGTTGATAATGAATCTTAGAACTTTATTTTGAAACGTTTTAATTTTATTAATGCGAGAATTAGCTGCTGTGCCCCTAATGTTACACAAGTATTGCTAAATAGTGGATATTAGTGAGGTATAGATCAGCTTTTTTGTTTTGAATGACAGTGGGGAATTAGGTGATAGTAGTGGATTTAATAATATAATCTTGTGTTTATTTAGTAATGTGTAGAGACTATGAAATTATATGATCTAGAATGACTCTTTGCATTGAATGGGATCTTTTATTAGGGATAGGTTGATTATTTAAGGTTGTTGCTGTCATGGTGAATTTTACGTTTATGGGAGAAAGAAACTGCGACAGATTTATTTGGATTGAGGGAGATTCTCCATTTGGTTTCCCATTATTGGGACAATAAGTAGGCTGGGTGATTTCAAGTGAATTTGAGATGCAATAATTATGTGCTTTATATCCTACAGCCAATTTATATATCGATATAATATATATCGGGGTTTGCTCCATTATTGGGATAATAAGTGGCTCGGTTGGGTGGGTGACTTCAAATTATTTTGATATGTAATTTTTATATAGGATAAGACCTCTTGCGGTTGATGTCCTACAGAAAAAATATATATTCATATAAAATATATCGGGTTTTGCTCCATTATTGGAGTAATAAGTGGCTCAGTTGGGTGGGTGATTTCAAATTATTTTGAGATGCAATAATTATATATGATAAAACCTCTTGAAGCCCTACAGCCAATATATATATATATTGATATAAAATATATCTGGGTTTGCTCCATTATTTAACAAAAAGTGGCTCGGTTGTGTGGGTCATTTCAAGTGATTTTGAGATGGAATAAATATATAGGATAAGATCTCTTGAGTTTGATGTGCTACAGCCAATTTATATATCGATATAATATATATCGAAGTTTGTTCCATGATTCGGATAATAAGTGGGCTCGGCTGGGTGGGTGATTTCAAATTATTTTGAGATGCAATAATTTCACAGGACAATACCTCTTGAATTTGATGTCCTACAGTGAAAGGAAGGATGTTTAGACTTAAAATCACCACATATTAAGTATAGTCAAGAAATAGAATGAAACTTGTTTTGTAGATGGTTTTGGTCGATTGTATTTCTTGGTGAATAATAATGGATTTGTTATTTTTAAGGGATATTTTTATGATTATGATTTGGTATTCTGTGGAAGAAATTGGTGTTAAATCAAAGTGACTTATGATTGCTTGTATTAGGATTGCTGATCCACCTTTCGATGGTTTGAGGGGTGATCAGGTCTATAGATGTTGACTCTTGGGATGTAAAAGTTCATGTTTGAAGTTATTTTAGTTTCAGATATTAATAGGATTTTAATATTGTGGTTTATTAGGAAGTATTTAAGCTCATTATATTTATTGTTTAGTGCACATGAGTTCCAAGTACCGATTATTATTTTATGATGATGAGGGTTAATTTTTTATATATGACATCAAGAAGTGGAGTAATTAAGGATATTTCACTGACAATTTTTTGGGAAAGGAGATTTAATGGTTGATTTTCAGTTTGGTTGTTAAAGGAGTTCTGGGTCGGATCATCGTAGGTGAGATGATGGACATTATTATTTGGTTTAAATATGTCAGCATAAGATCTTACAAAACCTTTGCTTTACATTTTCTACACATAATAATTGCATAAATTTATGAATTGGTATAATATAATTAATATATATATATATATATAGTATTATTCCTGTGCACAAAATTGTTCGTGTTGAACTTAATTGTATACCGCTTTTAGCAAAAATCTTTTAAAACTATTTGTACCGAGAATTGTTTATTGTCTAACTTCGTAAAACATAACAAATAAGTACGATAAATTTTCTAAAATATCCGATCAATCGAAATATAATTTTTATGAATACATTTACCTGGTTAATAGCTAACGCTAGAGATCTTTTAAAATGTCCAAACGAAAGAACTTAAACCTCAAATAAGTGCAAGAACTAAGGCAAGGATGCTTATTATGCATTTATTTCCATGATAATATCTGTAATCATAGAGTATGATTTTATAAGTATAAAAAGTTACTTTTTACGGAGATCATACACTATTTTACGGGAGACCAATAAACCGTCATATTTATAACTCGGAAAGTTACCATCTTCAGAGTGCGCAAAAGACGCGATATGAGAACAGCAAACAAAACTCATTTGACATCAACTAATTGCGGACATATTCGCTTTTTCCAAAGATGTATTTATGTATATCCTATCCTCATTTATGGAATAAATGTAATACTGAAGATAAAATTGTATATATAAGCAATACATAAATGTTGATAATGGCTGTTTCTGCTACAGAAAGAATTTTTTTTTGTTTGTAACTATAGTCAACCGAGAAGGAAATTATGATAAAATAATTAGATAAATTTAAGAATATTTAATGCATTTTTATTACTCATGACAGGTCTATGTAGAATCAGATTTAAAAATTACAAAACCTGCAGTCAGCGTATTTGTTTTGCATTATAATAATACAGCAAATAACTGTTCTTAACGGAACAAAGTAAATATATTTCAAGTCATTATTATACATAGATAATTTCATAAAAATTGTCTAATCACATTTCCTATATTGTTAAAATAGTAAAATTAACAAATTCAATGAACACTGGAAAATATTTATGAGCTTAGATATGATTATTTTAATTAGTTTTCTGTTCAGGAAATAGGATCTAATTTTACATTGACCTGAAAAATGTAAAATGACTATAAACGTAACTGAACTGAACTGGAACGTTCTGCTCTCGATTGCCCTTGCGGTTTTTGCTCAAATAAATAAAAATACTAGTTGTAGAATTGTTAAATTAGAATAAGAAAGCGGATTACACGTAGTTGAAATCATTGAGTAAAAAAATAAAATTGAAAATGTGCTCCACGCACGGAATCAATTTTTCTCACGTAATTTAATCTTCTATATCTAAGGGTACTTCTATTCAGTTGCCGGATTAGAAATAAAAAATAAGGCTATCGTTAAACGATGAGGTAATATTTAGCATTCGCTGAAGACCGAATACTGAGTGGCTCCTTGGGATTGAGGCTCCGCGGCGCACCCACGTCGTAATTGGAGGCGAAGGCCCACAATCACATTAGTATTCACAAACGAGCCTGACACGCTTAGTCTTCGTCATTATTATTAGATCAGTTCCACCTGCGTGAAGAATGCGACCTGCAGCTGTTACGCGGAGAACAGCGGCTGCACCGTTCAATAACCATTTCTTGCAAGAACATAATTGTATTTTTAACGCAATCATCAAGTTGCTGTACAAATCTTGACGTCGACCGGTTCCTTTCAGTTCGTAAGACTTCGAATGGGTTCAAAAGTAGTGCTTCTGGATTCCTTTTTATGAAAATGGGTCTCTGATTTCTTGTCCGACCACCAACCGCCAACGGATTAGTCTCGACTCATCCAGTTGATGTTTAGGTCTCAGGAACACGTATGATCCTCCAGATTTGCGTCATAAAATAATATGTTTTGTTAGTTCCTTGGCAAACTCTTAACTGGCCAGACTCGATGACTGGTCTTTGTCACCTGGGTTGAAATGCCTCTTAACCACTGTCGATCGTAAATCATAGTCAATCGAATATTCAAAATGACGTACACTATGGCCTATCAGAAAATTTTTCGACATTAACCCACGTGGTGAATCTTTACAATCGTATCCTTTAAGTTTTTCGCTGAACAAAATTGTTCCAAAATTCTTTGTTAGTCTTTTAAACATGTATGAATGTATTTTAAGCGAGTGGGACGGTTACCGGGAGTGATTATTCTCACAAAACACAGACAGAAATTATATACAATTTAGTAAATGTATCATGAAATAGACGGCTGATTATCTTCGAAAAGAAACCGGATGTAAAAAACCGACCGCTCGATTTTTATTTAACAAATTTATTTTCGTTTTCCAAACAGCACTGAAGTTGAGATGTTCCGCTTTTTTGGGAACACGTCTTTCCGTCGTCATTATTTCCAGCTTTAAATATGGTTTAAAATGAATGCATATTTCTAAAGCTTCAGGCCATCCCGAATTATCAATTTATATGTCCCCATTTCTTGAAGCTTACCTAAAATGTCAACACCAAACAGCAATTTTAAGAAGAATCATCTTTTTGTCAGCCATTGTCAGTAGTGGAGGAACTTACATGCATTTCCGCACCCGTGATTTTTTGCCTGAGCTGAATTCCCAAATATTTACTACTGGACAGATGGAATACAATCTCCCGACACCTCCCTTATTAAATATTTATTACAGTGTATACTTTATTTGATAACGATGATTTGATTTTTCAGAAGTCGATCTTAAATTTTAGTACGTTACTCTAATTGTCAATATATTTCAGTTGCAATTTCAACTTGCATTTGACGGTTGGAATCTTTTTGTAGTCGTAGGAGTCGTCGGGAAAAGGAATTATTTTATAATTACCAATTGGAGTCAAACAGTTGGTTTATATAACAGGAACAACTAACCAGTTATTCTTCCTTGTGGACTACCGTGAGTAGCCAATTGTTTGTTTACCATCTTTACCAAATAAAAATATCCTTCATTAGTCGTCTAAGGAGCAAAGTTTCCACCATTCCTGTTGCTAAAGCATAAAGCGTGGAAAGAAATGTGGCGGCAGATGCGAAGCCCGTCTCAACTGAAGCGTGGCGGTGGATCATAAATCGCGGGCACCAATCGCGTGCGAAGACTTCCGTTTCCCGTTGGCCACGTCCCGTATTTCAGAACCCACGTGAACGACTGCCGGTTATTTACATGGGTACGTTTTCCCTCGACTTTTACGAACTCCTCTGATTTAGGATTGACGTCAAGTAAGCAACGGAAATCGACTCTGCATTATGGCCCAATGACAGCTGCCGTAATTCTATACTGGAACAAAACATCAAAAGTTGAAAATCATTATTTTAAGCCTGGTGGAAGCCTGCTACCACTTACAGTTTATAATCACAGCTAACAGTACACTCGAACTACTTTTCACTGCTTGCAACTTCCAGTAGAAATAACGTTCCACCTGGCGGAACTAGATATTTAGGGAAATGGTGGCATATTAGAACACAGAACTTCTTTTAAAAGACTTAATAATTAGAAGAAGAGGCCATAAGACTTGAAGAAATGAGAAGGGAAGAAGAATTCGAAGCAGCAGATCAACCCAAACTAGAGGAAGAAGAAACGACTAATACGGCAGGTTTTTTAGTGAGATGAAATTCTCACACCGACCCGAAGCCGAGGAGGGTAGTGGTAAAGAAGAGGTAGCAAAAATGTCTCAATTCATTAGTCTAGCTATATAGAAACGTATATTTTCCTTCTCCTGACTTCTCAGTCTATGTCATTTTAAAACTGACCCAACGTTCGCTTCCTTGATTTCTATTCAAGCCTAGAAAAATTTGGTTTTTTATAAGAGGAATCCCCCAAAAAATGGGCGCAGAATTGTACTAATTACCAGTTATTCCTTGCAAGGAAATCTAAGGGAGAATAATGCAGAAGGGGGCGGTTGTTCCACATTCCAGTATAACGTCATATTTGAATAAAAATCACTGATGTTTAGGAACTTGGCCGTGCACAAATTGCCGCAATCGCTAATTGTGATGTAGTTGGTGGCTCCCTTGTGGAATCGTTCTCAATCCATCAGCTTACTTCGCAAGTGATTAAACTTAGACTGATCACTTCTGGTGCAAAATTTGGCCGCATAATGTTCATTAAGCGAATGATATAATTTGTCTTGTACGATAACACGGAAATGGTAATCAACTGCTAATATGACGATACGCCATCAACGTCAGATTTTTTAACTTGAAGCCTATGGTTATATTAAATTTATTTCTCGTCAATTACACATAGGCTTAACATATTTTGGGAGGACCTTTGATAAATAATAAAAGGGCATAAAAATTGATAATTTTCTGCATTTCAAACGAGTCTGTTCTGTGTTAATTCCTTACGTCAGTATACTTTAAATCTATTAACTATAATAGCCGAAAACAGACTTATAATTTCCGAATTTTAAATAATTATAGTAATTATAAATCAAAATTAGTTTTTGGGATATTACATACTAAACATAACGTACCCTAAATTCACCTAGTGTCAAAACCGTTGCTGATTTGTTAAGTAATATTTACAATCTTTTAATTCATGATTCATCCACTATATAATTCACTATAATTTGGTCTACATAATTCTATAACTTCGTTATTTGAGTTCATTAATTAAATCTTTAATTAGTCTAATATCTTTGCACGGTTTTATCTACAATTCATTATTTTTCTTTTCAAAAACCTAATGAGGGTCCACATTTGGACCGAAAAATGTTGATTAGTTTTAAAAGTCTTGTTTTGAGCTGTTTTATTTATTCAAATCAGTTTTACCATATTAGCTTTTCGATTAGTCTGAGATCATAAATCGAAGGTATTCTATTAAGCCAGTATTTAAATTTAGTATGTAATTAAATGTATGAGTTATGGCATCCACATATGTCGCGATTATAAGTTAATTTAGAAACTGAGTAGCTTCAATTATAATAAAACAAGTAGTAACGATTTTTATCTTCACATTTCCGATACATTCAGGTAATATAAATATTTCGGGTCGTTTTGAAAAATACATTTTCATTGTAATTGTGACTTTACAGCGTTCGCAAGAAACGTCTCACAGAACGTACCACGAGGTAAAATTTTGGGACCATTATCATCCATGGTATGTGTAAATGATTTGCCAAATGTTAACAATGGTATGTTAGTTGACTACGCTGATGACGCGACACTTTTGAGTTAGTCCAGCAAATGCTACTAAAAAGAACCCAATCTGATATAGAAAACATTACAAATTGTCATAAAATTAATAATATTCAAGTCAATGCAAATTAAGACCAGTTTAACAAATTATCCTGCAGAAGGGGAAATTAAATTAATTAGTGATAAAATGCAGTAAATTTTGTTTAATCCGCCAAGTTTCTAAGTATTACTGTGAATTGTAAACTATCGCAGGGGGAAAATATTAATCAATTATGGAATAGAATTAACAGAAAGTCGAATTCAATTATACGACCATCATCCATTCTTACATACGAACACTTAATTAACAAATATTATGGTATGTCTACTTCCATATCAGTTATGAAATGAACTACAATCTACACTTTATGTTTTTTAAAACCATTATGAAGATAAATAAGTCAAAAATAACACTGCAAAGTCCAATTGGAGTTTTACTTCATAATACTAGGGGAATAACAGCTTATTTTAGAGTGAAAACAAACATAAAACATCTGAGAACGAAATGAAGGGAATGCTATTTTTAATCTTCTTCTAATAAATAAAACAGAGTGTTTGTATGCATGTACGTATGTTCCGCATACAAATCTACACCTGTGCAGAAAATTTCACCAAACTTTGTACACGTGTTCTTTGCGACCAAGAAACAAACACTGTCGAGGTGAGATACGCCTGCCAACCCCAGGAGCCAGGGTGGAAATATTCAAACATATAAAACGGCCGATATTTAAGTCGGATAAATATTTTTAGAGGTCAAAAAGTTTTATGGTGTTTCTACCGATGTTTGTGTATAATTTCAACTCCTTACAGCATGCGAAAGACGCACCCTTAGGGGTGGGGGCGGAGGGGCGTTACAAGAAAATAACACGAGTACAACCGCGATTGTAGTCAAATCCAGGGTTTTAGATGTCGCTGAGTTTATTTATGACATTCAACTTGCCATTTAAACCCCAGGGGCGTGGTCGGCCGGGGGTGGAGATTTTTAAACATGCAAATACGGCCGATATTTGCATTGAATAAATATTTTTCAGGGGGGTTAATTAGAATGATAGTATTTTTACCGATGTTGCCAGTGCATAATTTCAACCCCTTTCGTCATGGGAGGGGATCACATTTAGGGATAGGGTTCGATGTGCGTTACATAATAATAACGCAAAAGCAACCGAGATTGGAGTCAAATCGTGGGTTACGGATATTTGACAACCCGGGAAACGCCGGGCTCCCAGATTTAATACTATATAAAGCTGCACTTTAAAATAACTCTCAAATATTAGTTATAAAATAACGTAATATTATGCTGAATGAGATGTGATTTTAAAATTGTAAAATAAATATATTTCTCGAACTTTTATTATTTTTCATGTTAGGCTATGTATTTTTTATATATAAACATGACGTTTTCCCACATGAAGTATAATAACATCCACATCACGACAAATCCTTCAATCAGAAACTGCTTGAAGTTTGTTGTGTTGTTAATTGAAGATTTTATGATACATATTTTTTTAATTACAAAATAATGTTAGTGGTATATTAATGGTCATTAAATATATCTGATTACGGACGTAAAAATAAAATATTATTTATGTATGAGATTAAAGTTATCTGTATGACGTCATTATCGATCTAGCAGACATAAAGTGACATGAGACACGCAAAAACACTCTACATTTGTGAAAACGGGATTAGATTGAACCAATCCTTCGTATTTGAGGAAGTAGAAGTATCCAAGTGTGGGAAACAAGTTTGGAGCGAAATATTTAACTATTAAACGTTGAAAATATTCGTTTTTTTATATTGATTTATTTACAGTCGCGTCAACAGCTCAGGATATTAGCGACTAATCAAGAGAACTAATTTTTTTTGCCTTGTCGGGGGGGGGGGGGGGGGAATTAGGTCGAGAGTTTCTCTCACGCACGCAAACATCCATGCCCTCCCCGGGATTCGAACTCGGGACCGCTGTGATACGAGGAGGTCGGCTAAAATATTTTTATACATGGAGTGATCCATGTTATTTGAAAGGAAAATTGTAGTCGTAGTGAGACGGAGTAATGAAAGGTGAGGAAGTAGGAAAGAAACGATTGTTCGGTGGACTGATGTTCCGTTCTTGCCGTCCGAAACGTCAATCGATCGCTATTTTGCCCCCTGTATTAGAAAGTCACATACTTTCACTCTCTCTGTGTATAACTTTTCCTGTCGTGCATTTCCGTTCTCTGCTCACTTCTGCTTGCTTCAAATTACGAAACAACAAAATAAGCCTAAATATAATTTCTGCCACAGCATTATCGTTCAATCCCGAATATATCTCAATCCCCTCAAAAGCAGTCATGGTTTCCCCGCTCCACCAGAAAATAAATATTAAATTGTAACGTATCAGTAATTTTTAATTATTACTCTGACAAGGCTTTTAAGTGAGGTGCCAATTACAAGCACGAAATTGTATGTTTGTTTCTGAGCTGACCTAGATAAAACATTTCGGCATTTTACAAGACCGAGTTGTGCTTCCAAACAAAACACTGCAAAGGCGGGTGTTCAGGACACGCACGTGATTTGTCTGAAACAGCTGGACCGGTGTTCAGCGTAATTCATCGCCGGGTTATTACGCTATCATAACGAAAACAAATCGTCCCTGTTCTAAAATTATGCTTTTCCCGGCGTAACATTTAATCGAAACGTCACATTCTTTGGCTACTTTTCCGTTCTATTTTGATAGAGAGGTGACCACGCAGACGCACAACCGTGAACCCAGTCGTAGATAATATCATCTCACTTTCGTGAGGTACGCGTCGATCAGAATTGAAATTAATTACAGTGCTTAATACTGGTTTTTAGAAAATTCTACCAAGTCGCTGTTCCCGGTGATAAGTACGGAAAATTTGTTAGAGTGAGCAGCATTCAAAAGACATAAAAAACTGATTGTCTCACTAGGAAAGAAATATTAATCATGGTCCGAATACGCCATTAGCCCTTCCGCGAAGCAGAATGTCGTCGATACGGAGTATGTAGCGGGGAAGTTTAAGTGACGAACGGCGCAAGGAAGGCGACACACAAGTGATCTTTCGTCGTTCGTTCCAGACGCCTTCGTTTCCAGGTCACGGGGGAACCTCGTTGACATGCTGTTGTTGTTCCCGAGGTTTAAAAGTACTTGAGCTCCCACACTCTCGTACGGATCAACCTCAAATTACACGGCAAGGGAGCCGGCGTTCTGATGAGCTCTTCGCTAATCCCTCAAGCTTTCCGTCTTTTTTAACCGCCACTTTGTATTCAAAAGGCAGAGCTAGTGGCGTCCCTTCCATGGCCTGGCTCTTTATCACCCGAGAAAGGCGTCGCAGCCGGTGCGAGCCCAAATTATTAAACTAGACGGCGTCTAACTTGCAAACAAGGTGCTTCTTTCGAGACAAAATAGCCGTTCGATGAAATAGGTTTCCGTTCTTTTTGATACGTTCTCCGAAGCTGAAGCGTTCGATGTCAAGACGTTGTACGTCCCGAAGGAATTTCAAGAAAATATCATGCGGAGGTTCCATTGCCAGATTTGAACATTCTGTAGGTGAATTCTGAGACCTTAAGAAATTATTTACGATGATAGACCGGAAAAGAAATTCATTCAGTCGCTATGAGTCGAACTTTAAACTTCTCTAGTACTACTGAGTAGATCCATCATCAAGTTTTTATAGCTGGGTGCACGGCGTTGCCCGGGTTGTCATATATCCATAACCCTCGATTTGACTCCAATCTCGGTTGCATTTATATGTAACGCACCTCGACCCCCTATCCCTAAATGTACTTACCTCCCATGACGAATATATCGGCCGGTAAACATATTCGAAAATTTCTACCATTTACTAATTATAGTAATTGAATAATTTCACACAGTGAAATTTCTTCTCATTCTACGCAAATTTTCGAACTAGTAATGCTGCTTAGTAGTTCCGTCGAAAGTACTGGGTAATATATTTGAAATTAATATAATAGGTGCTGTCTGCTTTTATGTCCTTCTGATACTGCTCAATTCTTCTTTTTTTTATGTTAATAATTGACACCGGACCAGATTTCCAGTCTAAAAATTTTCACTGCGGAGGTCAGTTGCCAGTAAAATTATTCTGGAGTAATCCAAAGTGTTCTGTTGATTGTAAAGTGTAGTTTATATTAAAAATAATTTCATCTAATCTTTTTCATGATATATATATTTTTGACATATAATTTCTCATTTATGCATTTTTTGTATTTTCCTACATTGCAGTTTATAATATTTTTTTTAGCTTTCATTATGTTTCCTTTCATAAATGTATTTTATGCTTATGTATTTAACGATAAATTTTAATTGAGCAATTTCAATGCAGGACGAACGAAATTAATAAATAAATCTAAATTTTAAATCCATTCAGTCATGGATTCCCACTATTGATAATTCTAATATTTGCAGATGAAGAAAAATTTTATCACGTTGTTATACTAGTTATCTGAATTTATATATATAAAAGTGAATGTCTGTATGTGTGTCCATGAGCACTCCTAAACCATTCATCCGATCTTAAACGCGTAGTGAAATTTCTACAAAACTTTGTACACATGTTACTTACGATCCAGGAACAAACACTGAGAGGTTAAGACACACTTACCGCCTCTAGGGGTGGAATTTAAAAATATTCCTAAACGGCCATTATAAGCGTTTAATAAAACGTTTCCGGAGTCGCTTACTTTGATAGTGTCATAGAATTTTTAATTGTCTAATTTCAACTTCAAATGTCAAGGGAGGGAAGCACTACTATGGTGTGGGTGGTGGTGGAAGTGGTTTATATAAAAAATAATGCAAAAAAAAGAGACTGATATTAGTGTCGATTCCGGGGATATAGGAGTCGCTGAGTTTAAATCTCGCATGGTTGTGGTGGATGAAATTTTATGTTCCTGTTCCTGAAGGTGGATACGGTTGAGAAAAGGTTATTCGAAGTAGCTTTGAGCCTCTTAAGTTACCGGGGAATTTTTTATTTTATTAGGGTACGAACTATATTTTGGTCTCCATTTATTTGATGGTTGTATTTATTTACTCCTTTAAGGTGCCGGGAGTAGTTTTAGACTTCATTAAGTAAGAGAGGATTTTTTACTGCTTTAATTCGTCGTGATTTTTTGGACATTTTTATTTTATGTAGTTGGAGAGTCATCGTCGTGCTTGATTTGGAGTTAGATGCCGAGGAGAAAAAAACGGGGAAATGTTCCTAACACTGGCGCTATTGGTGCTGGTTAAATGAAATGTTTACCAAGAGGCTAGTGTCGAATCAATTCCTACTCCGGATTAATTTAAATAAATACCTGCACTCAACTAGTTGTATATAAAATAACGTATAGATCTTAATCCTTTCCAGGTTTTTGAAGCTTTGCCCTTCTGCAGTGATTATGATTTAATCTCATAATTATCACAATATTTGTTATTCAACCCTATGTTTCTCTCCTTCTTCGCTTAAAATCGGACAATGGCATTGTCCCTGAATTAATTTTTTTTTCTGTTTTTTTTTGTATTGTTATTCGTATATTCACATGGGAGAGTGACTGACAATGATTTACATGGGAAATATTTTTCGTACTCAGACGTCCAACATTTCCAAAACTGGTCCTCGTTTGGAAGCTGAAGTGAGAAGGCGACCGCAACCTGTTCTCAAGAAACGACTCGTTTTTTCCTTAAATATGGAGGAGACATTTGGCGGAATTACATTCGCCGTTTGTGGCCCTTGTTGACTTTAAGAAACACTACTCCCGGTCCATAAAGACGGAGACTAAATCCCGCACAATCTCTCTGTAAGGGCGGGGACGGAGCTTCAGATTAACGGGATGGATGTGAGCCCCGGAACTTGCCATATAAATGAAACATCTGATCGAGCGTCGCTTCCTGCTTCTACTGCGATAAACGCTTTCCCACGAAAAGGAAACAGGTCCAACTCGTTCTTAATCTTTTCTTACTAAATTGAGGAATATCGTTACAGAACATATATTATCTGGATGTATATAGAAAAAAACACGACTCTGTATGTCAGACTGAAGTTTTCAAGCTCAGCTCAGAAATAAAGCACATGTTACAATCCTATGATATTTGAAAAAGTTAACCATACTTCATTTCACTTCATACTTTGTTCTGAAATTACAATATTGGAGAATTCTCCCCGTAACTTATAAATTTTGAAGACTGAAACGAACGATAAGTATTGTATTGACGATACCGTAGAGGATGTTAAAATCTTGGCGTCGGTTTTTCTCCGCCTGGTGGGGGAGGGGGGGATGCGACGACGTTTGTAACGCCTTTGAGGCTTTGTTTGCAATGCGAAAAGCTGTGGTTATTGCATCCTGGCCTGGCCCCTAGGGACTAGGGATATTGAAATCGCATATGGCCAGTTGTGACTCGGCTCTGGTTTTTCTTCGCCTGGCACCGCCGCGCTGTCGCACGACTTGCGTGACACGACGCTCATAATTAACCCTGGACGACAAGACGACATCGAGTTTCGCTGTCATTCCTGCGTCGTGACTTCTAACTTGGCGAAAACTTACTCTCATCGGAAAAGAACTCTGCTTCTTCCACGACAGTTCAGATCTAGAACGGGGCTACGACAGAACACTCGCTGAAGGCCCCTAAAATAAATCATAAAGTCCTTTAACTATGCCACATTTCCATACTGTTATGTGATGTGACTTCCACAAATAATGTACCAATTTTCTTATCTTTAATTCAAATATTTTTCAGTGTGAATATAAAAGTATGTCCCTTTCATGAAGTAAATTTCATCAGCTGTGTTTAGTCTGTAAATTCATGTATCCGCCACTGGGCTATGTCCATTTGCAGATTAATAAATACACATATATACATTAGTATACAAAATATTTGTTGTATTAAGGTTGATGTAAAGTTCGGCGTTAATTTGTATTTTTATTTCGGTAGCAATTGTGATTTTTCATAATTTTATAAATTTTATAAAAGAACTAAGTGCCAAGAGTTGACCGGGTATTTATTTAAATTAACCAGGAGTAGGAATTGATTCGATATTAACTTATTGGTAAATATTTCATTTAACCAGCACCAATAGCGCCAGTGTTATAAAATTTACCTATTTACGGTCCCCTTCCCGACCTAAGCCCTCGGAATCTAACTTCAAATAAACCACGACGATGACTGACGGTATTCGGGACCTCTCCTACTACATAAATTTAAAGTTTCTAAAAATAACGACTAATTAAAACAGTAAAAAATACCCGATAATTTAATAAAGTCTAAAACTACTCCCGGCACCTTAGAGGAGTAAAGAAATACAACCATTAATTAAATACAGACCAAAATATAGACGGTACCCTAAGAAAATCAAAAACTTCCCCGGTACTTTAAGATCAAAACTACTCCGGGTAACCTTTTCTAAATTACGTCCACCTCCACGAAGAAGAACATAAGCATTCATCAACCATCATGATTAATGCGACAATTAAACTTAGCGACTCCTATAACCCCGGACTCCAAACTAATATCGGTCTCTTTTGCATTATTTTTTGTGAAAATTCCTTCCACCACCAATATGGGTGTTTCCCTCCCTTCCCTTTTGGAGTTGAATTTAGACACATAAAAATTGTAGAAAACATTTTATTCGACGCTAATAATGGCCGTTTGGTAATATTTTTAAATTCCATCCCCACCACTCAGTGTTTGTTGCTCGATCGTAAGTAACATGTGTTTAAGTTTTGATAGAAATTGGTCTACGAATTTATGATTTTAAACGGAAATTCGTTTCACCACCTTCCACACCAATTCCTAGGGGCTGAACTACATCTTAACCAGCATGATAAATGTCCGAATTAAACTCAGTGACTTCGATAACCCCGCTTTCGATACCAGTCTCCGTTGTTTACTCATTACTTTATGTAACGGCCTTTAACCCACATCCTCCCCACCCCCTCACCTAGGGACTGAACTACAACGTTACTGACATAGTGAATGCCAGAATTAAACGCATTGATAATTATAACCCTGGATTTGACACCAATCTCGTAACACCCCTCCACCCCTATCGTATTGGTGCTTTAAGGGATTGAAATCATACACTAAGTACAATTGGACTGAAACTATCAATCACGTGGACTCCGAAAAATAATTAATCGACGGCCCTTTTAACATGTTTTTAAATATCACCCCCGTTTACCGCTTGTGTGTTTCGTAACGCTTCGAAAGCCCAACAGAGACCTTCGCGGGGGTGCGCACAACAACACAACAAAGTTTCAACGCTATGGTTTAGGAGTGAATAGGGGACGCACAGAAATTTATATATATATATATATATATATATCGATTATAACAACATTTGAATATTAGGGAAGGCGCAATGAAACGATAATCATTGAAAAGAAAATAATCGAACAATTTTACATAATCAATAATTTAATGCCAAAGAAATGCCCCATCGAGGGTTCTCAGGGTACCCACGGTGGATTTATACCGTATATACTACGATGTCAATTACAGCTGGCATATGGAGTGGTAAAAGGCGATCTGTAGCGCAGGTCTCTGTCAGGTACTGGGCCACTTCCGTGGGGTGAACACGTGCAGTTTCTCACGTCATCGCTGGAAGACAAGTAACGGGCCGGTTCACAGATTAGTACTACCGTGGTTCCATATTGAAATATACTCTTCGTATGAAAAATCGAAGAAAAAACATGTGTTGAGAGTTTTTGTATTTATTATAATACTTATGGAAGCACAACAAATAATCTCCATTAATTCTATGCAGTGAAATAAAAAAATAAGCCTGATTACTACGACGTCCAACTACTGCCAGGGCACCCAAAGAAAATTTTTATTCAACACATTCAGCGCTCATTCTCTAGTATTTCCGGAATATTGGTACGCGCGCTGTCGATAACTTATCCTGTAATCGTATGAACGTGCATGAGGAAGGCCGAACCCCGAAGCGATTCTCCGAGGAAAGCCCACGCGTTTTCAGCGCTGTGTCGGGGCCCGTGGTTTGGCGGATCGCTAATCCGATCCTCCGCAGTTTTGTTTGTGTGACCGGGAACCCCGTTGCAGTAAATCAGATGTGATTAAGCGTTTGAAAGATTTATGCGCTAGGGTCAGTTCTTTGGCCCTTGGACCGCGACAGGTCTCAGGTGTCACACCATTGTCTTCCCCTTAAGCACGCGAAAAGAAATTACTCGCACGTACCGTAAATATTCACACCACTAATATAATCTGTCTCATCCATCAAAAGTGACAACATTACGAGATACCAACGAAAGGTGATACTTTCCTGGCACTCTACGGATATTATAATTATTAATTTTAATCTGGATTAATAGTGTTTTAGAATATATATTCCCTTGCTACTTTATTTTTGTATTATTTACGAAATACCTCAATAATTTATTATTAATCGTCAAACAAGTGACCATACTTGTTTCCGTCACTTGCATTTCCATTCATCATATCTGTAAAGGAAACCTAAAAACCTGGCGAAAGTCCGAAGTTCTTCTCAGAGAACTGAATAGGGCGTATCAATCGGAACATTTCTGAATAAGAAACCCTTTTCCGTGGGCCTTACTTGGAGCAACAACACTCCTCCTCTTTCCTTCCACGTTTCTTTCTTTTATGAGCCCATGGACATTTATTATTCTACAGTCTGATCTTCATAGGTCAATGAGGAGATTTATGATAACTTAAAATACTAATACGGCTCGTGTGTAATCGCATTTAAAACGTAAAGTAGTTAAATAATATTTTATTTTAACGTCTGTTTTTAACAATCACATATAATGAACGAGCATTAAAATTTTCTTTTAATTAAAAAGTTATTAATCTTAAAATCTTTAATTAACTACACAACATTTCTGTACATATTTTACCTTGTTAAGGCTGCCTGACTGAAATAAAGGTTTGTTTTGATGTTGTAAACGTCTCCTTAGGGCTACTAATGCTACTAAATAATATTTTTGGAACTGTTCATGGTCTGTTATAGGTTGTTAAATACATCGGATAAAGGGTATCGATATTTTAACAGTTAAACATGTGGAGAGCAGAAACATAACGAGAGCAACATTTACATTCCCAGAAAATTATATGATCATACTCTTTTGAGGAATAATGTATAATAAAAATTCATTTTCCTGGTCGATGAGATTGATAGTGTCAATCCCGATGTTGTCAGTGTACAATTACGACCCATAGAAGCATGCGAGAGGAGCAACCCTAGGGGCAGTGTAGACTAGTTGCATGCGAGAGAAAAATTAATACTATTAATTTTTCCTTTCGGCTCCAACAAATAAATATTACGTTTCAAACACTTATATATATATATATATATATATGTATATATTGTAATGAATACCAATGTACCTAATGGAATGATTATATAAATAATTAAATATTTTAATCATTAACGTAATATTGTGGCAAAGGTATTTCTTAGCAACATCGCGTCATAATGTTAAATATTAGAGTATTGTTGTCGGCGCCTGTGTAATATTGATAGCTTTGACGAGAGTACAGCACAGTCTACGATGGACGATGACCGAGGTCGGTTACAGTCTGCGATGGAAGCTGATTGAGAGCGGTTAGCAATGAGTCTGCATATAAAAGTCGACGTGTGAAAGATAGATTGTCAAGGTTGCTAGTGTTAAAGGGATAGTTAATCCCTTTCTAGATATTGGAGGAGACAAAAATATGGATTTTTATAGGAAGAGTTTTACTGGCTGTCGTTGGACTGATTTCAATGGTACAACTGATTGAGAGTTGAATCGAACTGGTGTTTGGAAAGAGTAATTCCAGTTTACTTGCTGTAGACATTATCACCGTTCGCCGAAATATTGTAAATCAACTGATGATCATCTGTGGAGTGGTAGGGATTTAATCGCGACTGCTGACTCAAATGGTGTAGATAGTGTAATACTATGGCCTGTTTAATTAAAAATTCATTTAAATAATTTGTAATATAAACTCAAAAGTTAAAATAATTTGTGAAGTGAAAGATTTGGGGTGACACGAGAACTGCTCCGATGTCTGGTATGTAAAAGTTTACAGTCTATAATATTCCTAACCGTCAGATTTATTACGTCCGTTTTAGAGTGTAAAAGTAGTAAAATTCATTTTAATATTTTGTAATATTCTATCAATTTTATTTCATTGCGGGTTCCTAGTACGGTTTGATTCCCGATAAGCGACCCTGAAGATATCAAGAATTTCATTAAACCCGTGACTCTCATGTATAAAAATTAATTAAATTTAAATTGTAATTGTAATAATTTTTCTGTATTTAAAATTGAATTTGTGAGTAATATTTTCATTTATTAAATCCGTTTAATAGTTACCTTTTGATAAATTTTTTTTTAAAAAATTATTTGTTTACCACATTAATTGTTTACTACATGGGATTGTATAATAAAATACTTGAAATAAATATTCTTGCATTTTATTAGTCTACAAATATTTTTATTACATTAATTGGCACCAATATATATATATATATATATATATTGTGAACTGAACTGAGAATTGCAAATCTTTACGAGTATTTTTTACGGAACACTCATTGCACTCGAGCAATGGACATTACCTTCCTTTTGAATAAGTTTGTGTGATTTCGTACAAATCCATCACAACCGATGAAGTGAATATTTGTAACATGTTTCGTTTTTACGTTGCTGCAACTTTAATTACGAATTCCGCGCGAATAATATTGTTTTAAAACTCAGCGGGAGACTGCGGCGTCCGAAGTAAAGGAAGGAACCTGCGGGGAAGGCAAAGTCTTTTAAACTCCCTTCGTGTCATGCATACTTTAAAAGCCGTCGAGGTCGCCATATGAGAATCACCGTGGACCGCCACCTCATCAGCGATTAACAAATGTTACGGTACGGAGGCTGGGCGAGGCGAATCAGGCCGCCAACTGCGTAACCCCGAACGCTTCGTTTATTCAGGGGCCGTAAAAACGACTCCATTTCACGAAGCAATTAAACGGGGATTCGTTACTAAGTGTTTCGCCTCGTGAAAACCGTCTCGCAGTTCCTTTCAAGACGTTTCCGCCACTGAATGACAGATTCTTCCCTCTTTTAAACGTCGATCCATAGTTCTCTTCATGAACACACAATCGTTCACTGATGTTCTATAAATATGAGTACTATTCAATCGTTGGTCCAGTTGCATAAATATAATAAATTATTTAAATGATTTAATAAATACAATCCATACATATATAGATATTCCTTTTACAACGGTTATTGTATGTTGAGCAGTATAACGATCAAAGGATTAACCGGCCATTTTTGAACAATTTTATGCACATTTTCAAATAGATTTAACCACATCTCTAGCTCTTCAAAATTCACTATTTGAGAGGGAATTATAATAACACATTGTGGAAAGAACAAATCATCAGCTAAATAATGATAAAATAATAGCTTGACTAAGGACGTTTGAGTGCTGAAAAAAAAACCCGAAGGCTTTTCCCGGTGACAAAATCCGTTTGCAAATCCAGGCCCAGGATTGTGCAATTTCGTCGTGAGATGCCGCTAAATTTGAAAAGTCACTTTCCCCGGAAAGTATTAATTATAAATTTTTAAATTGGTTTCCTCGCTGGGAAAGCCCAAAGGTGGAGGAATTTTGAGGGCGTTTGCCTGGCTTAAATCCGTCTTAATTAGTGTTTTCGTGAAGTCAAATCAGCTGTAATAAAGTCTCTGGAGACTTCGCCTCAGAGGAGATTACGAAGCGTTCATCGGCACTGCACGCGGATTTCGCCGGCTAATTGTCCCGAAATAACATATTTTATTTGCAATTAAAGTGTAGACCATTAAGAATCAATTACTCCCAGCAAAATTGGCAAGGGTTGGCGAAGTAAAAAAGGATTTAAGCGTGGGGCGGCAGAGCGATCGTATTAGTTACCAACAATAGATTAAGATTCCGGATATATGTGTTTGAACTATATGTAAAAATTCAGGACAATACAAAACAATAGTGCTGTAAGATTTTATATTTTGCGTCGAAATGAATAAAATGGGTGCTGAAACAGATTTACGACAATTGAATTATAATGACTTAATAAGCATACTGAAAAAAATTTATAAAGAAACCTAAACAATTTATTCAATTATTGGAGTGGGAAATTACATTGATGGGGAAGAGGTGACATTTGTCTCACTGAAGTTTTTTCCAAAGGCTTCGCCAATATTTTTAACCATTTTTCATTGCTTTTTAACACGTTAATTTCATCCTGAAAGACATACTGTTATTCAAAAAATATTTGCCCAACATTGCAGTAAAATATATTGCAATATCAAAAACTAACAAAGGAAAATAAAGCCAATACGTTGTGGCCAAATTATGAGGTATTCGAACTTTTTATAATAAGAAAGAAAGTTAACAGGATTTTACCTTGAAATTAAATAAAATTATTTTAAAGGGATAGCAAAAGATTATTTAATTACAATTTCTATATACATTAAATTTTGTACATTTTATGTTTTTAACAACTACCTCAGATTTAATGAGAATCAAAACTTCAGGGCCGCTTACTGGGCCTCTAATAAAGATAATGATTTGCAATTGTCACCAAAAGTTACAAAAGAGAATACAAATTTAATTTCCAATGACATAATTCTATAAAAGAATTTAACAACAAAAAAACTAGAGAAATCTGACAAATCTGGAGAAATCTGACGGTAAATTATATTTATATAAACGTTTACAAAATCAAGTTTGTACATAATATATTTTCTCGCTGCTTTGGTACCGTATTGTGCACTCCACAGTCATTATATTTTAAAGAAAAATATTTAATTTACAGGCCACAACACTGGTTGCTATATCGTTTCACTTCAAAAAAATTGCGGCGCCTCTCTAACAACTGTTCACGAACTTTACGTTGTCGTACTTATTGTCACAAAGATTTGTTGTAGAAATACGTTGATGCCAAAATGTGATTTTTTCAAACTTTGTTCAGCTGAATTCCTAATTATTTAGTCACGAGAATCCTCGGCTGGTCTGCAAAACTATATTCACTCTGGTCATGACCAGACCGGTCAGACCCACAAAACACTCTCGCCATGACTACCACACTGACCAGGCCCTCCAAACACTCAGATTGTTTTCGCCAAAATTCTGAGCGTCTAACATACGTTTTTCCGACAATAATCGCGTAGCAACCATTACAGTCTCTGCATTCTTGCGCCAAACAATGCTCTGACCTCAGTAATTACGCCGACAATAATATTAAAGAAAAAAATTATTAAATACAAGTTACATTACTCGTTGGTAATCTCCACAATATATTCTTAGTGAATGATAATCACTGATGATTTTAATTTCCTTAAATTACGTGGTCATATTTCTTGTTTATTTACGTCTATATGAACTATCATTAAATTTTCTTCCTTCATATACTCTATATATCTACATGCTGTTTTGTTACACAGGAAGCGAATTGCATGTAGCAAGGGAACGATAATTGATGGATTGAGCCAAAATAATTGAAACGCGTGCGTGCTGAAAGCGCCGACCGTTGATGGTCCTGGAGTCGAAGCCCGGCATTCGGGAGTCCTACATCAAAGCACCTTCGCACGTTGTACTCTGCTTGTTCGAGTGATTGCTTTGCAAGGAACTAATAGTGCCACTAGATTAGACTACCGGCACAAAACTGCCATTGATATCCCTGCGCATTCAACGCCACAAAGGGATCGCGTGGTTCCATCTCAAAACGGAGTGCACCTTACTTTCGTGACACCATAATTATTAATTTGGAAATATATTATTCGCAATTATGAATGCTTAAGGATCCCTTAATTTTGTTTCTTGTACTAATACAATTTTATAATTCGAGTAAAATTTAAAATCGAGGAACTGTCAAAGTCGTTTTTATTATATTGACTGTTGCATTTAATAAATAATGATTCGGGTATAAAATTTTGTTAAGTAACACCGGATAGTATTTATATTTATTGCGTTTATTAGAAAACAAGACAAATAGAATAAATGTTATTCGGGCTGCTGTAAGAAGTTATCTGCACCTCCTTCTCTTTATCATTAAAGCGCATTCAGTCTCCTTTTTCGGAATCCTTCAATTACATATACTTTTTTTTTCAGGTTAATCGTGTTTAAATATTTTTCTCGTCTATTCAATGAATTCTGTCTTAGTAGTTTATCTTAAGTATTCAATTGGAATTTAATTTTTAATGGAATATGATATTGAATAATACTTATCGCCTTCCAGAAACGGTGTAATTAATCTTGATACTTCTGTTGTTGTCTATTATTGAGTAACCTACATTATTATGCACATTTCAACACATATTGTTCTACCTCCGTTTTATCAACGTTAAACACCTTAACCATGCCGGTTTGCATTTATGTTTTTATTTCCTTGGCTTTTTTGCAGAGAATATTGCAGTGGAATGATACCTGTGAATCGTAGATGATAAACGTAGTCTTCCTCAGTTTCTAGGCCATACTTTATTCCCTTCCAGACCTGTTCCCCGAATAATTGTTATAGTGTATTCAATTAGAGAATTGTTGAATCCGTCCTCTGGTCTCCAACTTCTGCGCCTCCTCTGAACGTTTTACAACTATAGTTGATTACTGTATTAAAGAATATATTTTACCGTAATGTGGATATTTATTAACAGGCCATGTTATGTTTGAAAATAAATAAAAATTAATTTAATATCTAAATTTATATGTATGTATTCTCAGATCTAGTAACGTTTGAATACAAAGCCACAAAAATTATTACGGTAGTCTCCGTTGCATGGCCCAACATCCTGTAGATTTTAGAGTGTTGTGTTTTTCTGTAATCGAATATTGTGTTTTACATTTTGCCAAAATTATTTATTTCTAAAAGTCCTGTCGTTATTGACTACGTATGTATGACTGAAAGGGTTGTTACTTTAGTTTTAAAGCGTTGAATTGGTAAAAGGTAAATATATCAGTATCAATTTTGTGAAAGCTGTTTGTATTCATGATCCAGGAACCCCATTCCCAAATTGACTTGACCAAAAATGTGTTGAAACTGCAATTCGGTAAGTAGGTTACGTTTGAGAAACGCCGTGGGGATTGATTAATGAAATGATCACTTTAAGACAACTCGGATGCGTTGCAATAGCGTTTAAACAACTTCAACTCAGAATACCTCATCTTTTCTAGACGTTCTCGTAAATAAGTCCCCGCAATTCTCCACAATCCAGTGAGCTTTGATCAGGAACATCACGGAAGTGTGTAAACGCTCGTCAAAGTCCGTAATTTAAGCGTAGGTGTGAGTTAACTAACGCTCGTCCTCGAGGCTGTTGGCATTCCTCCATTTAAAGATGATACTGCTCACATATCTCGTCTTCACTTCACGATTATAAAACGGCATGTTTCAAATTTAGTAGTAAATCCGTGGGGTGATTGCATACGACTGAGACGTATCATCGTGGCCAAATAGCAGCGCAAAGTGAAACTATGCAGTCGTTTATAACATTTTAGACAAAGAGTGAATTCCAAAACTAAAATGGAAGCTCAATTATGTTCAGTAAAATTCTAGGACTTCATGCAGAGAGCTTTTAAAAAAATAGGTATAGTTACTCTCTATGGTCAATTCATTTACTCATTGTTGGTTTTTGTAATAAATAATTATTATAAATTTATTAGTAAATTCTAAAAATTTAATCTCGAAAATTCTCTTGTTGAGTGAATGTTAAATTGTGAATGAATTAGAGAACACGAACAAAATAATATTTAAGTTACAATGTGAGCATTTCAACACGTGCTCAAATAAGCTGCAAAGTCACTGGCACACAGATTTCCTCTGTGACAAACGTACACACGCGTATATTGAACAGGTTTTCTAACCGTACGTAATCTTCAGTGGTCTACACGAGGGTCGAAAGCACGCCCCAGGGCTTTTGTTAAACAATGAAGCATCACAATCTGCGATGACAACGAGTATTCACATGACCTTTTTGATTTGGAATGGCAAGTTAATGTTTCTAAAATAAAAATATCTTTCAAGCTTTGATTGTTGAAGTTTAGAAAAATTTGGTATTTTGCTCAGCGTAATCCTGTTTTTTTATTTTTTTATGTTCTCGACAGAGCGACTCTAAATGAGCGTGAAGAATTCCCTCTGACTTCTTTTGTTGGCCGTTCATTAACTGTCTCCAGACTTGACGCTTCCGTAGCAAGTTTATAAAATCATAGGAAATCTTTGCCAATTTCTGTTGCTAGATCCTCTTAAATAATTTTAATTGTCTTTGATTTTAGCTGAGCCTGAAATTCGGTAATAAAATGAGAATATTACGCGGCAAATAAATATACTGGCCTTTTCATTGTGTGCTACAGAATTATGAGACGTCGAGTGTTTATTTGTTATACTTCCCTTCGTTTTCCCTGGAATATTTCAATTAAGAAAGTATGGCCAGATTTCCCTTCGACCAAATTCAAGGAAAGCTTTATATTCAGATTTTTTTTCTCAGAAAACAGGAATTACAAACACCGCGGCGCTGACTTGCGCTGTCGAGAGAAAGAAAATTATGAATTTAACGAATGTTTATTGTAAAAACTCCTTAGGACTACTTGTGCAGTATAAATTTAAATTCGAGGACCATTAGTAATGTCATTCAAGATGAAATTAACCTTGCTGTAGGAATCCATTCCAATTAAAATAAAGTCCCAGTACAGAAAAAAATTAAAACATTTCCATAGAAGAATTTTCCTAGAATCTAATTTTATTCAAATAATAAACTTATGACACTAGTTACAGTGCCTCTTCAAATAATCTTATATATTGCTCTGCGGTGATATTTTAACACATTAAATTGTTAACGTATGCTATTAAGCATAATTGGTCTGAGGAATAAGTGTTAATTAATATTATATATGAACGGCCTAATATAAAAAATTTAAACATCCAAATAACATTATATAATTACTTTTAGACCTCATATTTTTTACCTTTATCAAATAGTAACGCAACAATGGTTCACAATAAAAACGTAAACCGTCTAGTAATGAAAAAAAAAACAATAATTAAAGTTTAATTTAAATCAGTATTACGTTTGACATCAAATTTTAAAATGTAATGTTTCAAATACTATTCTTTTGCTATAATCAGACTTTAGAATTAAATACATTATTATAGTAGAAACAAGGATTAGTAATAGGATTATAAATGTTTAAAGCCCTTTTTGTTCGGCCAATGTAACAAAGAGCACAATCATTTCAATAACTTCAATATAAAGCTATTTGTATTGACATTTTACTTACAGAATCGGAGAAATACTTCATGAGCTGAATAAATTAACGAGTTTAAAATGTATAAAACAAAATTTTTGTAAGAAATTTTTCTTTGAACAATATACGTATGATTATGCATATTAATTTTACTTTACCCACTATTTATCTCTTTTCACCGAAAATCTCTATGCCTGAAATTGGCAATCATAATTTAAAAATCGCAATTTTAATTATTCAAATGGTATTTTTTATCGTCTGAAAGAGTGTTTTGTCAACTAAATTAAAAATAATAACTATTTTGAGAAAGAGGATGATCAGACAAAAAAAAATTGAGATCGAACTGAATTGTTTGGCTTTTTGAACCAATCGGTATGTAAACTCAGATTTGGACGATACCTGCAAAAACAAATAAAAACCAGTTTTTTTCTTAAGTTCAAAAAAGAGTTGTTATTATGATTACAAACTATTTAAAGTAGTATAAATTTCATATATATTATTAAAGGAATCAGGAAAAAAATATCATTGACTACAGACAATAAATTATTGTTTTCTCAATACATCAAGTCAAAATTTGAAATGATCTGAAACGTTACACATTAAAACTAATATAATTCAGTTAATCTGAATTTTCAAACTCAAAATTTAAATAATATTCATAATCGTTCTTTACAATTTCTTTAATTTTTTGTTTTGTTATTAGCAGGCACGTCGTTTTTTATTCTTCTTTTACTGTAATTTGGATACTGTTTAATGAAGACCTGAATTCAAGTCAGAAAAAAATTATAAAAATTGTTTTTCAATATTTTCTGGTTTTTTTTTGTCTGAAAATATTAATTTTATTATTTTAGAGGTATCGTTCATATCTTAGTTTTCATACCAATTGGATCAGAAAAACAAAGAACTCTGGCCGATCTAAATTTTTCTCTGATCATCCTTTTTCTCAAAATCGTTATTATTTTTAATTTAGTTGACAAAACAATCTTTCAGAGGATAAAAAATTACCATTTCTCGTAGAAAGAGCTTTATTATTTTACATAATATAACTATGGCCCTTTATATTTCAAAATTTTATGAGTAGCCTACTCCTTAATTTTGAATTAAATAAAATACACTAGATATTCGCCTCAATGATCTCAACACAAAATTATTATCGTTGTCCCACATTACAAATTTGTAGTTTGTAATTTTGTCGAAATCAAAGAATTACAAATATCCATAATTTACTAATCGTCTACGATTTCGTTTATGATCTCGTTTTACCTGATAACAAACATTGTTCTGTTTACAGAATCTCTAGCTGTGATTATAGTTCTTGCTATATGGGACAACCTAAAAGGTAATTAAAAACCGGTAACACAATATCGAGGTCTCCACTGAGTAATAATCTATCGCCGCAAACAAATTAACTTCACGCATTGACACCATTCTAGATGAAACTTCATATAAAATCTAACATCACTGCAATTAACGTGAAGACTCGACAGTAACAATGTTCCTTCAGTTTTAAGTTGTGTTAATTTCTTTTCTTTGTTTCTATCACAGCAACCTATTTAAACTCTCCAGCTGAACTGACTCAGTTAACACACCTGAGGAAAGCACCAAGGATTATAAGTTTTTAATTATATTTTGTCCGTTTTTCCTACTTTATTTTATTAACGTCCACCTCATGATTATGTACTTGAATGGGTGACCGTCTGGGAACACCACGTGCTGTTCGCAATAATTTCATTTTTACCCTTTTCGTTAAAACGATTTTTTCTCTTATCCACAACAGTGTTTTTTTCCCCAAGATTGTAAATTATAATGAATACGAAAGATAGCCAATTCAGACGAAAAGGTAATATAAATGCCGCACAACGTTTCTGGGATCCTTGTCCCTTTCGTCAGGTGCTAAGGAGAGCCTAGAGAACCACAACTGCACTGGTCAGTTGACAACATTCAAAAACACTCAAAAGCACTGAAAAGCGACAGTGGTATTACCTTTTTGTCTGAATTGACTATGTTTCGTATTCATTAATTTCAATCAGACGTAAATTTTTTCATTGTGAATTATATATGTACCAAGTTTGGTTGAAATTGCTCTCGCATACCCCATAAATTTTGAACAAAGAGTATCGCTGAGAAGTGTCTGTTATTTACTCATATGACACAAATACACATTAAATATTATCAAAACACCTGAGGACAGAAACCAAGGATTATGAGCTTTTAATTATTTTTTGTCCGTTTTTCCTACTTTATTTTATTAACGTCCACCTCATGATTATGTACTTGAATGGGTGACCGTCTGGGAACACCACGTGTTGTTCGAAATAATTTCATTTTTACCCTTTTCGTTAAAACGATTTTTTCTCTTATCCACAAGTGTTTTTTTTCCCAAGATTGTAAATTATAATGAATACGAAAGATAGCCAATTCAGACGAAAAGGTAATACAAAAACCCCACACAACGTTTCTGGGATCCTTGTTCCTTTCGTCAGGTGCTAAGGAGAGCCTAGAGAAACACAACCGCACTAATCAGTTGACAACAATCAAAAGCGACAGTGCAGTTGTGTTTCTCTAGGCTGTTCTTAGCACCTGACGAAAGGAACAAGGATCCCAGAAACGTCGTGTGGTATTTCTTTTTTGTCTGAATTGGCTGTCTTTCGTATTCATTAATTTCAATCAGACGTAAATTTTTTCATTGTGAATTATATATGTACCAAGTTGGTTGAAATTGCTCACGCATGAGTGTAATGGTACGTAGTTAGACACAGTTTATTTATTAGATTTACTAGCTGGGTGCCCGGCGTTGCATGGGTATTCATTCTTTACATTCACGACCAAATATAATGATATACACATGTAACCAAAATGTTTCAAGAGTCTCGCTTGAAATAATTCGTCAGTTTTAGCACATTAAAAATCTATTAAATTATAATGAATATTAGGTATTGATTTTACCGTCATTTTTGTCTCCTCCAGTACATAAAAAATTGGGCAAAATCGTTGGTACGTGCCATATTTATCCCATGTCAGTCATTTAAAAGTCAAGTTCCTTAAAGGAAAATTAGATCCACTGATCGCATAATCTTTCGTATTGTTTTTATTGCCATTCGATGGTGCCTTGCTGGATAAAATATTACTTTTTATTCATTCAAACTAGTTCTGCTTTATTTCACTACGAAAAAAGAAATTATTTACTTTGTTGTGCAGTTTCGTCGCGTAGTAACGTCTGTCTCGAGCGTGCTGTGACATCATAATTTCTTGACGCGGAATAATTTAACACAATATGATCACATTTTTTAATTATAATTCTTTCCACCTTTATGCTATGGGTTTGTCACCCCCACAGTACCGGTTCTCGATTTTGGCAGAATACGTATACCAATTTTTGTTGCATTCTGTCCACGCGATAAAATTTGTATAAAGAACAACGTAAATACATACATACATACAAATATACAACCTTTTTTATTATATAGATTTCAGATTTTAACCTGTATACATGTAAATATGCTTCTTTTCCTTACGTGTTATTTGTTGAATTAAATATTTTTTTTCTGAACCATTTGGAGTGTCAAAGGTATTGCTATGGTGTGGCTTGAGGCCAGACTGCTCGCTGTATGGTGTTTGGAATATGATTGACTATAATTTGAAAGGCCGAGGAAGATTACCACTTGGTGTTGTGAGCAGAGGGACAGAGGGAGTGCGCAGTGCGCGTGAGCGTGTCTGCGTGGGCGCGTGGCGGAGGGAAACAGCGGAGACGCCCGCACCGCGTCGCTCCTGCACTGGCCGTCTGGCAGACTCGGCGGACGCACGCTCCAGGTAAGGACAACGCCGCAGCGCACGCACGTGGCTCCTCACGCACGTGCAGCACACTTAGCGGCTCTCCAAATTTAGTGGGGTTACAATTTTGACGAACGCGCGATGCGACTGGCTGTGGAAGTTTGCAGATTACGGAGTTTCCCGAAAAATATTATTTTCGCGCTTGAAAACTTCACGTTGTTGTGAGGTTGAAGATTGATCTATCTATACACAGCCTTATCAACTTACTTCTTAAAATATATTTCATATTATCGAAGAATATTCCCAAAAAAATGTCAGGGGAGGATTTAAATTGTAACCTCACTTCAACAAATTTCTTCATTTCCTCAAAGTAAAATTTCTTCGTATTACCATTAGAAAATAATGTCCTTATAAACAATATTTATATACATTGCAGCGCAAAATTATTTATATCATGACAAATATTTTCCCACGTTGAGTGCCGGTTTTCCACTCCATCACTGGGTCAAAATATGAAGAAAATAAAATCGTGAAAGAATTTACGTGAAAATTTGAATATAGACGTACCGGATTTTAAATTGATATTCAAACGGGTCAAGCCGATTAGGTATAAGTACCAATTCTTAAGAATTCACTTTGAAATTGACGAAGAATATCTCACAATGAGACGAAATTGTTGGCAACGAATAAACTATTTCAACCGAATAATGTGAATATAAAATATTAATATCAGTTTCAATAAAAAAAATTAGAACCAGTTGCGAGTTTGATGTTTTGCACGATGTTAATGACGATCGATTGAAACAGTAACCGCATTTAAAATCAACTGATTAGGACCCCGCCGAATTTTTTTCTTATATTTTATTAATAATTATTATTTCCGAATTTCTCTTCATATTTGTAATCAACTGCACAAAACCCAGCGGACTGAAATTGACGTTTAATTTTTTAAAATTTTAATTTTAATGAAAATGGTTTGCTTCTTTACCGAATTTATTGAGAGGAAAATATAGAGATGTCAGATATGTCTGTGCGCGGGAAGTCTATGTGGTTGTGCCGATGGAAACGATTTAAATAGTTGTGAGTGTCAACCCTGGAGATGATTTTCTGGTGGAGTTTATTACGTTTACGAGAACAACTGATGACGATAAATCAGAAGCGATGGAATTCCAACTGGTAATTTCTGGATGGTTGGAACCATGCGTGAGCTGCAAAGCGCTCATTTAATAATTCAACATCACTTAAAATTTATTTCAAATTATATAACACGGTAGACTTTACAACTGTTCGTTTATGCATAATAAATAGTGGCCTTTGTCTGTTTACGTCGTTTGTATGCGCCTGATGAACGTCAAATCCGACAGATTTCTTCGACGCTCGCATCTGGTGTTTCCGTTCTGAATGCAGTTCGGTAATCAAGGATCGTTCTGCATGACAATATCTGGAGTTGTGATAGTCTGATTTCAAGGTTAACGTCCTGATTCCCGTGGCTCTTGTAACCAAAAACATATTCGTATCATTACGTCGTGTTACAATGATGTGTCACCTAGATGATTATTTACCAATTGTACTGTAGAATACTATATTTGATCGTAATTAAATTGTACTATTTCGCTGAATTTTTAAATAGTACTTGTATATATTTTCCTGAGGGGAGTCCATTCGTAGAAACTGTTCCCCATGTTTATTTTTGACTCGATTTGAAGCTGTACCCTTGATTGCATTTGGAAATATAGGTGAGAGTTTTAATGCGTTTCCTGTCTGCCTTCCGGCCAGTTATTTGCATAATCTTTTCGAGAACCATAGCCAGTTTTTTCTCATTTGCCAGAGCCCCGCGTTGCTCTTTTATTCATACATTTCTTGACTAGCGAATAATAAATATTCTCCCTGATTCGTGCATCGAAGGAAAAATGTATGGGTACAACTCGGAGCTTTCACTTACGTAGTACGTGGTTTAGTCTGAAGTTTCTTCGGAGACAGCATTACATTCGGCCGGGAAGATGAGATCGTTTCTGTAAGATTAGCGAGTCGATCTGTGAATGGGAACAATTTTTACGTCTCTGAGATTGTAGTTCCGCGACGAGAAAGGCGTGTTCCTGCCGATAAGGGGAGGAAACACTTGTAACAACTTTGCATAGTTAATTGTAAACCTCTTCAAGTCACACCTTGAGGACCTTCTCCAGACTAACAACATAACTTGCAAACCACTGTGTTCATTAACTTCCCTGTGCCGCATTATTCAAAATCACATATCAAAAACCGGGGATGCTTATTAAATTATTCATCGGAGAATTATAGGACAAAAATCAGTTACAGTAAAAAAGTTTAAAAATATTCACAAACAAGAGTACAGCAAAAAAAATTATTATTTTGTATACATTTCAAATTTTAAAATTAGTAACTTCAGAAAATTTTATTTAAAAATCAAACCTACAATTTTAATTCAATTTCAAGTCCAATCTATGCGTACAAAATTTTTCTTTTCGAGAAATGAATACAAAATTTGTAATAAACAAGAAATAAATTTGAAAGATCTATTTTATATATACAATTAGTAGAGACTTAATTCTATACTTAATCCTGTTGAATAGAAAACTCTTGACTTTATCGAGAAGACAAAATTTTTCGCAGATATATGATTCAAATATTTTTTATAATTACATCTCAGTAAACCTTATTTCTCACCATTGAGTAACTACGAAATTCGTCCAGACGTTTCTTTAATTTAGGCATACCTTAAATTGGGAAACGAATACTAAGATAGTGTAGGTATTATATAGAATACCTAATATTCAAAGCTCGTATCGCAATATTCAAATTAAAATTCTGTCATAATAATTGATTGATCCCCATACAACTCAACAAAATTAAACAATACATTCTCTATATCATTGTCATTCACGAATTTGATTTTACTGTAACCGTGGATTAAATTTTTTATTGATACTCAGTTAAGATACGATCTGCTTCTATCTTCTATAAACTAGTAGTTTATTTAAAATTAATAAGTCGTATTCAAGGCATTATAAATATTCCATTTTTTAAAATTTAAAGACCATTTATTTCTAATGTCAGAATTGAGAAAATTCAAAATTGAAATTTGATTTGCATTATAATTTGCATAATTTATTATTTCATCCCCTGACCTGTAGAAACAAGAATCGTCAAATAATTATACGAAAGGTCTTATAATTGACATGGAAAATTATTAGTCAATACTCAATTAAACTATTATAAATTGGATAACAACGGAATACAATTCGGTAGAAAATCACTGAAATTTTTACGAAAATAAATATGTTTAATATAAATAAACATTTTCCTTCCAGAAACTTAAAGGACGAATCAGGAAAATTTTGGTATACAACAGGAAATTTATACCGACACATTTTAGAAAATCCTCAAGCAATCTTCTAATTTTTCAAGATAGTAAAAAAAAAATGACTGTCTCGGAGGATAATGACAGGACTCTTCAGTTTGAGATTTCAGTTCGAGATGGGAAATTTGGCAACGTTGTACTTTCGGAACAGGTCTGCACAGGGTTTATATTTCCGTCAGGATAATTTGAGCCGAGGCGAGCCGTAACTTTTCCAACCCCTCTTATAACGTGCCGTAGCGAGAATAAGAATTTGCAAAGACATCTGATGCATTATTTATTGGTGTTCCGGCGCAGCTTTGGTCACTGTCTACGTGGAGATGAAAGCCACAAATAATAATGGCCTCGTATTTGCGGGAGAACGGAATGACTGCAACCACGCAACGTGGCCTCACTTAGTCAACTGCACTGTCATTGGGGTTTGAATTTTGATGACAACGGTGAGTGTGTAGTGGCTGTCTATTATTTGGGGGAGAGAAAAAATTGACGACAGAAGTGGTTATGAAGACTTGACAGAACCGCATAATTTAAAGTTGATTTTTTCCGTGGCGCTTTTTATAACTCGTTTTCTGATTCGCTCATTTCTAACTTTTAACTATGAGGTCTAAACAATTGATCAAGGAATTATTGTTTTTTTTGCCATCATCTGCACATGAGGAACCTAGAGAGTTTAAATTCAGACAGAAAATTGGTTCGAAATGCAGTTTTTTTTAAAAAAAAACGGCCGTCTTCAAACGTACAATAATTTTATTTTTATTTTGAGTTGGTCGGATTGGAGCTGAAGTGGGATGGAATGGAAAAGACCGGATCTTATATGGTCAGGGGAGGAAACAATTAATTTGTATGATTTACTGCGGATTAGGAAAATAAAGGACGCTAAAATCATCTCAGGTACATAAACCTATTATTCAAGTCCGCCATCTTGTTATGTGTATTTCCTTAACAAAACTAAAGGTTTGATCTATTACTGAGGCGTTTCCGTATGGAAAGGGGAGGACAGGAACACGATGGTCGAGGTTTAAATTCATTATCTCTAAAGGTTTACGAAATATTAACAAATTATTGGAAACAATATTTACTAAATTTATGACAAAAGTGATGGCGAAAATTCATGAAATTTCATCGCCTCCCTCCCCCCCCCCCCGTAAATATGGTTTAAATAAGGCGTTGCCGTATGGCATGGGGGTTGGGGGGGCAGAAACACGTTGGTCAAGGATATAAATTCAATATCTTTAACGGTTTACGAAATATTAACAATTTATTGTCATTATTATCGTCGTAAATAAGTAAATAATTTGTAGAAAGACACTCGTTCAACAGAAACTATTCACGAAATCTAATGTTAACCTGGCAATAGGACGCGTACGAAACGATCAATAATAATTTCCGTTGATATTTCGATTCGTTCCTGATTTACAAGTGTAAAATAAATATAATTGAAAATAATAACTCATTTTTTATTTGTTTAGAACAGGCCTAATAGGAGCGTCAATTAATTTATTTGAGAAATATTTAATACCTTAAATACATATTCTAATTCACAACAAAATTCTTGTACCAACAAGTTTACTCACGAAGATTTCTGAAATCACATCCTGTGAACGCAAACCTATGAATTAATGAGATTACGAAGGTTTTGTAGCCTTATGAATTAAGCAGAAGTTTGATACCTTCTTTAAAATTGCAATAAATTTCTTTAGAACAGGGAAAATTAATGAGACGGTACTTTATTAAATTAATGGTACTTTATTAAAATAAGACCCGAAGACTTAAAAATAAATTTTCGACGGTGTAATGTCATCTTTCTTCAACGAAATCAAATTTATCACCTTGTTCTTGTGTATGCAAATGTAATGTGTCGTGACTATATGAAAATCTGAGTATGAAAGTTTAACTTTCTATTAATAAATCATGAATTTTTTTTAAAAAAAGAAAAATTTTAAGACAATAATGTTTATTATCAGTGAATGCAGAAATACTTTAATCAACTTTGACCGATTTCATTTGATGTTGTTCTTTAATTTGTTAAGTTGTAATGACGGCAAGATTGTTGCAAAATTGTTGAAAAATATTCTTATGGAAAAATATGTTCTCCACGTTCGTGCATTGACCTCATTGTTTCATTTTTTATTTCAGTTCACGTAAATACTCTATTTCATGATTATTTCCATTCCAGTCATTTACAGTTCTTTAAAATATTGATCTGGAGAAAAGGCCAATTAAATTTATGACAAACTGGCAAAAAATAGGTGAATAAAACAGCCAAATTTGTCAGAAATAATTTCAAAACATAAAAATTAGCGCGACGTTTCCACCTTAATCTTGTAAAGTAGGTGAAGAAGATGGCGGTGCAAGCCATCGAAACGTTGTGTTCAGCAAACTACGCTACCCGGTTGGAATCCCGAGAAAACTTCATCCAGCAACTACACCGGGAAAACCTACGTTCCTTTTTGATAGATTTGCTATTTTTAATATTATTATGTACTAACGAATTTAATACTTGAACGGGAATAAACTTAAAAACGGCTGTATTTGCATATTTTTTTATTTTCTCAGTGTAGATCATTGGCTATAGATTTTACCGATTTTCGAATGGAAAGTGTTGGGTGGTTACAGGGAAGTCGAAATTCAAATTAGTAGTACACTTTTAGGGAGACTAATCATATCCAAACTGCTACGGCTGTCGCTCACGTCACTGGCTGAGCAAGCACCAATCAAACATTTCCACGTCAACTGGTTATTAAAATTTTATGGTTTGCTAATATATATATATATATATTGAATGTTTTCATATCCTGTATTCTAAGTGATGAATGGATTCCGTACTGTTTTTTTCTTATACCACTCTCTCGTTTATCCAGCGCACCACTGGACTCATCTCTCGTTTTTTTCTTGGCAACGTTTCAATCTCTCGCGACAGTTCCTGTCAGTTCGTAGAATCGGCGTCCCGGATGGAAATTTTGCAAACTATTTGTAATGTATCACGTCGCAGTTTATTTGAGCGCATCGCTCCGCTGCAAGGTGATGCCAGTCGTCGTCCGATTGCCAAAGCGTGAAGTGCCCTTCTGACGGCTGGAATGCCTCAGTAACCCGATCTTGCCTGTTAATACCGACCCGACACCAGCTCATCCGAGAGCGCGTGCACAGCTGCTTATCCCTCGAGGGCCTCCATACCGTCCCAAAAATCGAATAACGGATGTGGGACTCGAACACCGACTCTCAGGAATTCCCCCGAGGAAAGGTAATCCGAACCTTTCAAGGAATCACTGGTTTAGCTAAGTGACATTTATGTTACATATTCCGGTCTGATTTATTGACCTGATCGGGCGGTGAATAGATGGTAAATAACATTGGTCAACGGACCAAGAAAACCAGCATACAAAAGAAGAAAGAAAGAACGTGTAAAGTTTACGTCAATAAAACCGTACGGCCGGGAGAGAAGTCGAGAAAATTACTACGCTTCCTAATAATACTTTAAAATGTGACGAATACTAGAAACGTTTAAAAAAGAAGCAACTCGTGGACAATTGGTTGGAAATTCTTATTTGTTTTAGGATCTGATTAGCTAAAAACGTACTTAAACAAAAGTATAAAAGAACATCTGTAGTCCTGGTAAAGTAATTAAAGAGGCTGAAAAGACCAGGCTAACATTGTTTTATATCTATATATATCTATTTCCCGCCTCGCCACAGACGATTTCTCATTCTTTAGTTTACTTCGTGTGATCCTCTATTTTAGAATTCCCTTATTATACACAATCGAGAATTGGATTAAACATTCTGACTAATGCGTCTGTGTTTTACGTCAGCTTATTTCACCGGAAATAATAACATTTTACCAGTATCTCATTTTCTACCGGCCGTCCATTGATTTAACCGAGACAAAATCAGGAATAATTATTCAATGGCCAGTTGAAATTCTGTGGCATTCCCTGGGCGCGTTCGATTTCAGTCCTGCACAATGACTTTCTCTGTACATAACAAACATTCACGATATTTTATCCTGAGCACATTGACCCATTGAATATTAAATTCTGATGGTCAATTAAAAATTTTTAAACAAATATTCTAGCTTTGAACATTAAAGTGGTGACCGCTTTCTTATTACGTAATAACCCTTTATGAATTCGAACGTTAATTATACAGTCCCGCTTTAGATCAATTAACGACATGCTTCTAATCTGCACCTCTTCACGTAAGTGTTGGAACACAAACTGCAGTGAATTCATACTCGTATTGCTAGTGCATTAGAATTTGGCGTCTGCTTTCAGTGGCTTCAGGTGTTTGCGAAGTGGCGCTATTAGCAGCCTGCAGATAAACAGAAAGCTCAGGACTGTTTATTCCTTGTAAGAAGGTTATATTAGCTATTAAGTCACCCACGAAATCGGATGCCTCAATTATGCTGCAATTTCGTATTAAGAGAGGAGCTTTGTAGGGTTCCGGTAATCTATCTCATTAAGATCTCAGATTCATATTTAATTTAATGAATTATTTCAAGGTTATACGGAATATTAAATTCCGGTAAATTAAATCAGTTTTCGGTTAAAAGAACAACATTTTTATAACTGCAATCATTATTCTGAGGTCGGTGTGAATAAACGGATCTTTTTTCTCTTTTTTGTGTCTTTGGTGTCCGGATATAAAATTCCGTTCAGTGAGTGCTGATTATTTAGAGGACTCCTACTTGCTTTTAGAAAGATATTTGAGCGTTGCCTGAGTTTCTAGCTTATAATTTGTGTACAATTTCCGAGGCATGGTCTATCTTCAATGTTCGTTGTACACCCGATGACGTCCAAAATTCAGGACGAAACGTCGCGTTAATTTTTATGTTTCGAAATTATTTCTGACAAATTTGGCTGTTTTTATTCATTAATTTTTTGCCAGTTTATCATAAAAGTAATTGGCCGTTTCTCAAGATTAATGTTTCACGGTTTTCTGTAAAGAACGGTAAAAGACCATAATGGAAATAATCATGAAGTAGAGTATTTACGCGAAATGAAATAAAAAAATGAAAGAATGAGGTCAATGCACGAACGCGGAGAACGTTTTTTTGCATTAAAATATTTTGCAACAATTTTGCAACAATCTTGCCGTCATTACAGCTATTAACACTTCGAAGAGTAGACTTGTTAAATTTTATTACACATGAGAAATATTGGTTAATCAAACGTTTAGTTACGTAGATCGTCACTGAAATGCAGCGAAGGAAATTATCTAAAGTACACGAAAAGGAAAGTGAATTACGTTACATTATTATTAAGAAGCTTTAAAACAGACTAATAATAATTAATATCAGTTAAAACACATCAGTTCGTTTCCACTGTCTGAATTCGAAATTTATAAGCGTTTATTCGAGACAATGAAATGTTAAATATGTTAACGATAGTAAACAAGTTTTCACCACTGTTATGACTGTCTTTGTCTTGACGAATAGGGAGAAAAATTTTGTTGTCCTCGTCCCTGCGAGGAGTTGTGACTATGTGCCACGGCTATAAAGCAAGGTGCTCGAAATCATGTTTTATTCAAGAGCATTTAAAAATTAAACTCATGCAAGTTTCCTGCCTGTCTAAATATATCTGTGTGCTGTTAGGTCCCTCTTCAACAGATGCAGATGAACGTTCCGAATGAAAAAAAAAAAAAAAAAAATCTCGTTATAAAAAATGACGCGTGAAAGTTTTAGTGCCTATGGGGTCAACCCATGCCAAGTGACCAAATTCTCAAATAAAACTTTTAGTGAAGATCTCCAATCTTTCTGAAATTTCGTGTAGGGACAGATAAGTGTCGTAGAGAATTTTGTGTAAAATTTCACCTTCATAAGTAGTATAGAGGGGGCGCCAGGGCCTCTTGAAAAAAGTTACCTGTGCAATTCAACCTTGCACGTGAATAGATTGTGAAGTTTGAAGTACTATTATTGTAGTAGCTAGCTTCCTGAAAAATGGCAACCAGAGACAACTATTTATGCTGTACACGATGGTTGCAGTTCCAAGGTTGAAAAAGTTTTAGTTTTATTGCTGATATCTCACAAAGTTGCTAAAAAAACCGTCACGTCAATTTTAGGTAGATTTTTCGGGCTTATAACTTTGAAACAAGACGTTCTATAAACTTATGCTTTGGTAAGCTGACTAAACCCATTACTTATTTTAAACTGCCAAAGAAGCAGCTTTCAAGCTCACTTTGTTCTCAAGATGTATGTTAGTTAATATGAGGTTCAAATTTAATGTGTCAAATTTTGTGAATTTTCAAACCCAAATTACAAAAAACCATTTGCTACAATCAAGTTCATTTTTTACCATTGGAAAGAGAAGACTTTTTTCTTTTATAGTCATCAATTTTTATTTTAGAGACTCATCATTTAAGGTCTCCAGCATAAAGGTCACTCATGCGCCACTGATGCACGTTCTAACAAATTGGCAAGTTCCAAGTACTATTGTTGTGGAACTGCCGCAACCAGCTTACTGAATAATGACAATAAGAGACAACTATTTATACTGTACACGATGGTTGCAGTTCCAAGGTTTAAAAAGTTTTACTTTTATTGCTGTTATCTCACAAAATTGCTCAAATAATCTGTCACATCAATTTGGAGCATATTTTTCATTTCTTACAATTTTGCAACAAAACCTTCCAGAAACTTATGCTTTGTTGAACTAACCAAACCCATTACTTATTTTAAGATACCAAAGTAACAGCTATTAAGCCCACTTAGTTGTCAAGATATACGCTATTAAATATGACTTCCAAATTTGACGCGTCAAATTTTGTGCATTTTAACACACAAATAGCAAAAAACCTTTTGTTACAATCAATTTATTTTTGTTACCATTGGAAAGAGCAGACTTTTTTCTGTTAGAGTCATCTTATTTCACTTTTGAGACTCGTCATTAAGGCCAAAAAAATTACTTTGAAAACTCCAACAATGGGCTCCAACAAAGGCCAGTCTAATCAACAATGAGGTTGCCTTGCCTGGCTATGGGGCGTGGATTTTAACAGTAACTTTTAACTACTCCGAGAGTTTTGAAATTTCTCTCCCCTCTTACTCCTACCTTAAGCTCCTCTTAAAAAATTAACAACTTTCTACTGTTCGTTTCAAATCGTTGACATTCCGAGTCCTTCTTCCACGTTGCATACATTTGTCCTTCTCTAACTCAAGGCAAATAGGTTCTCTTTAGGATATATCCAATTCCAAATAATGAATCTCATTATTGAACTGTTTTTTTCTTCTCTTATTTTATACTTCTTAATTGTTTACCCTTTTGGGTACTTACTCAGAAGCGAATTCCGAAGTTTTCAATGTATAAACCATATACTAGCACAATTTGATATATCAGATATATCCGCATCTCCTCTTTCAGTACCTTTCCAATGCTATCAATGGAAAGTGAACACTATGTGGATTGCCCTATACATAGACTGTCTTCTTACCTGATGAAGATCGTTTCAAGGTCGTTCCAAGGACGTTCC
This sequence comes from Zhengitettix transpicula, assembly GCA_037074705.1. Taxonomy (NCBI): domain Eukaryota; kingdom Metazoa; phylum Arthropoda; class Insecta; order Orthoptera; family Tetrigidae; genus Zhengitettix; species Zhengitettix transpicula. The sequence goes on from CM073595.1 coordinate 50,554,590, forward strand.
AAGGTCGTTCCAAGGTCGTTTCAAGATCGATTCTAGGTAGTTTGAATTTTATGTACCTTTCGGGAATGCAATCAAAATAATTTCCCATATATGGTCGTTTAATATGTGACGGATTTTATGGACGAAAATTATTATTTGTCTTTCTTCCATTTACTTAATGACCCAGTCTTACCTATCAAATTTCAGTTCCCTTTCAGTTCTGATCTGACGAGTTCCAGTTGAGTTCAGCTGTACCAGCCACTCTCTGTTCTTACAGCATTCTGTAGACGTTTAACAAATATAGTAAGAATTTGTATAAAATACATGGTTAATTACAATCTATAATACTGTTTCAAAAAGTACATATCAAGTAAACTGTTTATATTACAATACACTCAGAAAACGACCTTCGTACAGACAAATTTAAAATATTTTCCATAGATGGAACATTAAACTGACTAATCTCGTATATTAACAGAAATGAAATATCGAGGAATAGACACTTTTATTTTATTTTGGAAATGTTGAGGGTACTAGTTAAATGATTAATTGTCACGATGAATGATTCCTGTTATAATTGTTAAACATTAGAATATTTTCGAAATGAGAGTTTTCGTATTTGGCACAAGTATTTAATAAATATTTCAGGAGTTGTGACACATTTAATGAAACCTACATACAAAGTTGCGCGTAACATTGTGCTTCTGTCGCCACTGAATCCAATCCCGCGTCAGATGGGAGACATAATGAAAACATTAAATAGCTGGAAATTCTCTAAGTATATTTTTGGACGATTAATAGCAAAGCGATCCCGGTGGGCACCGCGCAACTTTCAAACAATTCTGATTCGTACAAGCCACTTTGGCTTTCAGCCACTTGAACCAATGTGCTCTGTAAATGCTCCATCGAGACGTGATTTTTGTACTGCATCTACAGTGTTATTCCAGAAGTTATGTTTTTGAGAGGAAATTCTTGATTTTTTTGGATAACACATCTGATTGCTGTGATCCAAACCAGGTTTAAATATTCTTCTGCGGTTACATTACTTTCTACGTTGTATGAATTTGTGCTAATTATTTACTTGATTGAGATACGTTTCTGTTTCTGTACCAATAGTGAGACAGAAGCGAAACGGATCGTCTCCATCCACAAAAGAAAGCCACACCCCACTCTGCAGAACCGAGACTGATTTTATTCACACATAGTTGAAAAATCACGATCACGCCGTAGAATACTTTACTTCTACTAACTGAATAGTAGGACGATCCTTGATTAAATCGGAATTCGAAAAAAAATAGGCATATTATTGTTGTTTGATAGTCTGATTTTACAAGGAATAATCGAAATAAGGTGTTCTATTCTGCTTGTTAGGTTATTCACCGTTGACAATATAAATACTTTGCTCGAAAATATAATTTAAATTCTCTCTTTATTGTCCGTCGAAATTAAGGAAAGATCTAGGAACTATCAGGAACATTTTCCAAAAATTATTATTATTTTGTTTCTTTTGGTTTCTCACAGATATTATTTTACATATTGGAGTGGTGCTTCATGTTAATTACTTTACCTTTAATAGTGATGTAACTGAATAATTTTATGTTTATATCGGGCTTATTAGATTTTGTATGTGAGAAGTCGTGAATGGGTGCCATAGATAAGGGTAGTGAACTTTGATGAAAGTCAATGATCTTAAATTTAGAATTGGTAGATTAATCTTACAATACCACTGTAATCAAAAAGTAAGGTGAAATTGTCATTTAAAACTCCCGGGTATTAGGAAGGCAGGTAATTTTTTTTTCCTAGGTTGGTAGGACTGTCTATGATATTTGCCAAGCGTCTGTTTGCTAAAAGGTTTAATTATCTCCGAGTTACACGTGTTTTTGTAAACAACCAAAAGTGAATTTTTCGATTTTTGCAATAGGTGATTTTGTTGAGCAAAGAACTTGCATCAAATTTTGTTTGCGGAACGAATATTCTTTTGCGGACACGTTGAAATTGTTGCGAAGGCCTTTGGTGATCGAACTATGGCACAAAAAAAACGTTTAAAATTGGTACAACGAGTTCAAAGAGGGCCGAGAACGCGTTGAAGACGAACCGCGCTCTGGACGACCATCAACGTCTACCGACGAGGGCCACGTCCAAAATATCAAAGATTTGGTGCTTGAAAATCGTCGATGGACAATTAGAGATCTCGCTGATAGAGTTGGAATATCATTTGGCTCAGCCCAAACCATTTTGAAGAATGTTTTGTGTCTCAAACGCGTCAAGTCTCGATTGGTGCCAAAATCGTTCAATTTTTTGGAAAAAAAAGCGTCGCGTTGATGTGTGTGAAACTTTGCTGTCTGACTATCAGGACCTCTTTAAATTAATCATTACTGGAGACGAGACTTGGCTTTACGCATACGACCCTGAAACCACCGACCAATCCAGCGAATATCTTTGATTATCGTGGCGTGGTGCACTATGAATTCCTTCCGCCGGGCCCCAACTGTCAACAAAGAATATTATTTGAGCGTTATGCGTCGTTTGCGCGAAGCTATTCGTCTGAAACGGCCGGAATTATGGGCGAACAACTCTTGGTTCCTTCATCACGATAATGCACCATGTCATACTGCATTGGTTCTTCGCGACTTTTTTGCCAAAATATCGATTCATATCGTTCCGCAACCACCGTATTCGCCTGATTTGGCTCCGTGCGACTTCTGTCTATTCAGCAAACTCAAAAGGCCAATGCGGGGACGCCGTTTTGACACGATTGAGGAGATAAAAACCGAATCGAAGAAGGTCTTGAAGGCTATACCGGAAAAAGACTATTCCAACTGTTTCGAGGACTGGAAAAAGCGCTGGAAAAAGTGCGTTTTATCGTACGGGGATTACTTTGAAGGGGATGAAATTGATTTGGAAGAATAAATAAAGAATTTATATTTTATAAAAAAATTCACCTTACTTTTTGTTCACAGTGGTAAGGTTTCGCCGGAGAACTACACTAATATAATCATAAAATTATTTACTCTGCTTAACTTACTTGAGTTCGGATAAGAATTTGATGACGTTTGGTATCCACACATGTTAAGTATAAAAATGTAATGCTTATGCATGGTTGTGCCGGGAATGTATGAGCGAGCGTAACTTATTTTGGATAAGATCTTATTTCGCGGAAACGCCGAGAAGAATCGAAGACGATCTCTGTTAGGAATCTCGGGATGTTTCGGCAATATATCAAAACACGGCTGAAGTTGGAGAAGGCTCGCCGCATTCCAGCCATTCGTCAAGAGGCCCTCGATGTGTGCGGGATATTTATCTGCCCTTTGCAATTAGATCGTCTGTTTTCTATGCCATTTCGAAATCGACAGCACACGCGAAGCACGCGCCGGCACAAAGGATCGGACTTCGATGCCCGGCATCCGGATGTTCACATCAAAGAGCTCTAACTCCTGCACGCCGTGCCATTACTTCTATCATCAGCCACAGAAATTCAATTCATTACTTACTGGTTTCAAAGCATTACGGCTACTTTTTACATATATGTACATATTTTGCAGCGAATGAAATAAATCTCAGGGCTACTTTTAAACATTATATAGAAAGAAAGACATATTAGAATTTCTCTGTGAATAATTGATATTTTTCTGTGAATATGTTAAACGTTCGGGCAGACGTTAGGCAAAAGTAGAACGTTTCGAAGTAATGGTTAGATTTAAAAATCTAATTAAATAAATTTGTTATTACAATATATATAGTAAAATTAAATTAGAATAGTAATATTTATATTTTCATTTCACACATACTTATAATCAATTTAAATAACAAAAAGCACTATAGTTGTAGACTTCTATAAAAATTGTGTTATTCTTTATGAGTTTCTCAGAATAGAATTAAAATTTCAAGAACTTCAAGTACAAATATAACTTTACTATTTCATAATAATTATATTACTAATTTTCTATCCAGATTCCAGTGTACATTTCACCTAAAAATGGGGCTACTTTGTTGGGTACCTAAACAACGTATTTTGATATTTTACGGTGAATATGTTAAACGTTCGGGCAGACGTTAGGCAAAAGTAGAACGTTTCGAAGTAATGGTTAGATTTAAAAATCTAATTAAATAAATTTGTAAATATTTTTGATTATTACAATATATATAGTGAAAAATTAAATTAGAATAGTAATATTTATATTTTCATTTCACACATACTTATAATCAATTTAAATAACAAAAAGCACTATAGTTGTAGACTTCTATAAAAATTGTGTTATTCTCAGAATATATAAATATATAAATTAAAATTTCAAGAACTTCAAGTACAAATATAACTGTACTATTTCATAATAATTATATTACTAATTTTCTATCCAGATTCCAGTGTACATTTCACCTAAAAATGGGGCTACTTTGTTGGGTACCTAAACAACGTATTCTTAATCCTCAGAATGACGTTTTCTTTAACATAGCCTTAGGCTGGTTGTTTGAATTTTAACAGAAACAATGCATTTTTAATATTATATATGCACTTTAATTAACAAAAATTTAATTCAATCACTCTCCATCGAAGTCTGTTTACGTTTATAACGTTATATATATTTATCAACGTTATTTCGAGAAGCGAAGTTTCGTGAGTAATGCTGGTCAGCGTCTATTGCCCGTGAGAAATTTGTGTGACGTGAAAGTCTTCGGGGATGATTAGAGAGTGTCAGGAACGCAATCGCTGCCTTAATTTAAGAATTTGTGGGTTTGGCCCCTTCATATCGAACGGCGCTTGTTAGGAAGGCGAGTCACGCCGTGCCATTCTGGAATAACATCCGCTCTTCCCGACAAACTAGATACATCATAATAAAGGACCCATCCGCACTTCATTTTACGTCTCCCTGCGAACAGCTTAATATCACCGCAATTAATCGTCGTATAAAAAAAGGACTTAATGGTAACATCATTGTTCGAGACTCGGTACCGACCCAGAGGGGGCACTTTTCAAGCTGCTCTTCATGTCGTGTCATTCGACGCAAATTGACCATCCTTAGGAGATCGATATACGAATAGAGTTAAAATACGGGTATGATTCATTCTGAGATCAATTGGCATAATTATCTGATTATGTAAAAACCTGAGCGATACCAGAATTATCGACCGACTATGATCATTGTACTCCAAAAAAACGTTAGCATAATATTCTCTATTAATTTCACTAAATTTTTGGAGAACCTGTATTTCAGTTGGTCCTGAGGGTAGTTCATTTTTAAACTAAATAAAGAAACGGTAACTCGAAGAATGGTTTTGGAGTCCGTCTTCCGCAGAACTGAGATTGTTCCGCTGGAGCCAACGAGGCTGGAGGCTGCTCTGTATCATCCTCAGCACTGCAGGCCTCTTGGATAAATTAACCAGCAGATGCTATTTTTTTCTTCGGCAAAGAAAAGATACGACGCTCTTGAAGAGGCACGACTACGTCTGTACAGCATCGTCCATAATTTGCGATGCAACAGACGGATGCTGTCTCCTAAAGTGTTGACTAAGACGATCCTCTGATACTCACATAAAGTTGAATAGTAATGTCAAATACTAGCGAGTTCCATTGTCTGTTAGAAATTAGTAGAAAATCCAAATTATTTCTATTCCTTTTATTTCCATTAGTTCCATTTCGCGTGGAGAATATTCATATACATTCGAATATATAACAATTCACAGGGTTCCAGATGTTAAAAATCCTTCTTATTTTCATATTCGTATTCTATTAAATCGTAACATAAAATAGATTACTTTCTATAGAAATGATTTCTTTATGAATTTCCTGTAGTTTTAATCGGCCTGCACGTTCTTCTTTACTATCACCTTTACTACTTTTTTTTCATTTTTACAAGAAATTAACTTAAAAGTTACAAAAGCTCCCGAATCAATTTTTTATCCGAATAAGGTAACGACAATATTGTTTATTATTAGAAGAAACATATTTTATACAGTTGGTTTAAATTATTAATTTTAATCCTCGAACTATTATTTCCATTTCATATGGAACACAGATAAAATTTCTTAATTTTTCTCACTGGTATGTTAATTTTATTATTAATATATTTTCTCATCTATAGCATACATTTTATTATTTATGGATTTTGCTCATTTATTAAAAATTTATCGTAATCTGCACTTTATCTTTCACGAGAAACCAAGCTTGCTTAAGATATAAATTATTTACTAGTTCCACCACTGATATATATGAGTCAGTATTTTTAGTTTTTCTATAAATCGCAAGGGTACTTAACGCTTTTCTTAGATGAAACTAATTTTTTCACCGCAAATATTCCGCATTCTCTTGCAATATCTGCAAATCATTGGGCTGGTATTCGCTCAGATCCGTTTCGAGTCATCTCCCCCCCCCCCCTCCGAGTATTCAACTTGACAAAACTAATTTGTCCGCATCGGTGGAATTCCAAGATGTGTTTATTGCAAGCTGCTTACTTTCTTCGGAAGCCCGGGTCACGCATGTCTTAGATTGCTTTAATTGCCCTGACCTGCATAAGTCAAATGCTGAGCTCATCTAGACGGGTAATTGCTTTATATTTAACAATTTAACAGACATCGCGTGCTGCCGATTCATCCGCAGGAATTTACGCTCATGACTTTCTGTGGGTGGCTTATTTACTTCTTCGACTGTCTGCATCTTTCAGCTCCACAACCACGTCTACATAATTCGTGAAATAGCGACCGCTTGTCCTAATAAATTCATGAAATTTATTCCCGTATCAAATTATAAATGGAATAAAATGACTATGTACAAATGGAGGTACTCTGCTTTTTCACAAACCTAACGTGGGAATAAAATTAAATTTCGTTGCTGTTAAACAGTAATTAAAAATATTCTTGGTCTCAAATTGCGATAGTTTAATAAAGGAATGGAACAATTTACATTTCAAACATTTGGGAATCTTCTGAAACCTGTAATCGTCAAGAGACTGAGTAATATCGTGAAGCAATGTAGGTGAAATTTTTTTTCGAATTAATTCCCATTTTTATTTCTCGTCGTCTCATTTATATGTTCATAATTAATTTTTACATATTATTTACTGCACATTTTTGTCAGAATTTTGCTTTCTTAAAATTAGTAAAAAATTGCACTATTAATTGCCACCAAACTTCGCTTCTATTAGAGTAATAACTATTCATTACCTTAATATCACTTTAGAATTATAATCTACTAATGACGTAAATCATTTTCTGATAAGTGATGGTACAGAATTTCTATTTGCCTGTACGGAATTGACTGCGGATTTCCTTTACACATACAGGAGTACATATAACTCACTATTTCGCTGCCTTAGTGAAATAGTGTCACCACGGTAAAAAAAAAATATAATCAGACGTGGTAAGAAATATAATTCGCATTATAAAATATTTTTGGTATTTAAAATTCATTTTAACTTGAGTGGCCATTATTAGGTCTATTTTTTAATCTAATTTTTCTGAAAAATAGTTATTATGAAATTTTCCGTTCCGATTTCAGTCGTTTATAATCATGTTATAAGAGGAAATACGATACCGGCTCAACAGGCTCATGTCAGATTTGCTCCGGTTTTCCAGTAAACTCATGAATGAGCTAATGAGTGTGGACGGCGCGTGGGCGAATAAACGTCGAGATTTCAATAAATAGCAGTAGCTTAGTTGCTATAATGAAACTTTTCCGGAAATAACAGTCATCGTTTTAAGCTTCAAGTTTCAAGTGACTTGTGTCACGAAATAAAGAAAGAAGTTAACCACGATAACTTTATTTTATTTAGTATATTACAGGTAGTCTCATAATCATAACTTTAAAACTGGAACGTAAACATATGAATTAGGGTACAACGCAGCGGAATCCCCTTACTCGTACAGATTTTTTTTTGTAACTGACATTTCCTCTGTGAGTAACGAAAAAATGACTCAATATATTTCAATATTTAGTTCAATGAAAATAATGTGTACAGCACAGCACTTTTGTATTGGACATATTAAATTCACTATGTGAAAATTTCTTTATTAACATTTTTCAAGAAACTATTAACTGATTAGGATAGAAAAATATCGAAAGCACCGGGAATCAAACCTAGGATCATCCTGGATTCGATTCTCGCTCCTGCGGAAATTTGTTTCCCCTAATCAGTTAATTACCATTCATATCCTTTAAAGCTGAGATTAATTGAAAGCTCTTCCCATATTCTTGGATGAAATATTTCCCAAAATTATTTTGATGTTTCCGAAACCGTGATACATAAATTACAACCGTATCAATGCTGTTGTCATCAAGCTTAGTTTTCAGTTAGGTTGGTTCCTTAATTAGACCCGACACATTAACAACACAAAAATCTGTGCGAAATGCTTGAAGGCTCCCAAATTCATTCGATGTTTAAATAATAAATGTTTAATAGCGCTTCTACGTTAAAGCTTTTAGGCTCATAATTAAATCCTGTCATTCATATGAGCTTTACGAGTTGAGGCTTGACGACGTACAAATGTCGGGAGTAAAAAAAAATTCCTCTTGGGATTCGTCTTTACATGTACCAGACTTTCTTCCTCGGGGAATCTGTGCTTTCAATTCTTTAATGTTTGTGTTAACCGAGGCGTGTTCTTTTACTTTTCTTTATTTCAACCGTCTACACCGCTTGCTCATTCAAGTTTATTATTATAAATTGCGAAATAACAAATTCAGTGTGTTATATATTACATTCAGTAATTAATGAGAAAAACAAAGAAACATCAGACCAATATGACAACGGACGTAACTGACTTTGAAAGCGCGTTTCACGAAGTTAATATTCAGTATAATCGGAACACAGTAGATTCATTGAAAAGATCTTCAATATATGTGAATTTATTATATACAAGGAAGAACAGAAGTAGTAAAACTGTATTATAATTTACAGAAGCTCAAGATGTACTTCATAGAACCTTTTCAAGTTAAAAATAAATTAAATTGAAAGATGAATACCAAAGAACAAAAATATAATGGCAAGAAATACACCACTTTTGATTTCCTGATGACGTTGTCTTCTCTGTTCATGAAATGAAGAAACTAAACACGGCCCAGTAAACTGAACCAGACGGATAAATTCGTAGGAAGCGATTAGCGTGACTTCCTATTACGGTAGGAATATCATTATTAAATATTAACTTTGAGTGGGGCGAGGCCTCGTGCAAGTGGAGGGAGACGGTCCGTAAGGTTTCATGCGTTGGCTGTATTATGGGAAAGACAAGGAGCAGTTGCTGGATGCGAAAAGTAGGGATAAGAATTATTGTACAGGATACAGATAGTGGCAACTCAAGGACGGAGCTGTCGAGTTGTCAATCCTCAGAAAGGCTTCGACCAGTCTCGTGGAAAGCGGATCGGGTTTCTCAGCCGCCACGCCCAACCCAAACAAATTCTCTCGTCGGAAAATTCTTCTCGCCTCAATTTTTTTTTGTTCCAGCTGCCGCAATTTTTTCTTTGAGCACAGAACTAACAGAATATCTTAGTCCGGGTCAAAGTTTTATTTTCCCTGTTCTTAACTAACATCTTAAACTACTGGTAACGAATTTATTCAATAATTTTTTCACGATAACATTAGTTCCATTCATCCCAGGATGGAAGAGAAAATGGGCTTCAGATCTGAAAATACGTCGCAAAATGAAAAACAGGGCCTTAAATAATTTGTGCGAGAAGAAGAAGCTGTGACTGAATGCCTTGTAATCTGATGATCAGCGCCGTTCTTTTCAGTTGGGAACGTTTCTCTTCTCCCTCTTCTAAATTTATATCAGGCCTCTATGTGTACCGTCACCTACATCAATCCTCAAACAATATTTAATTGTCAATCTAACATTTGTCCACTTCTTCCATAATTACCTTTCGTGCGTCTCAATTCTTTGGAAAACCTGGGAATAGGAAACACAACTTCCTTTCTTAAAATAACGAGATTGTGGTTTTTGATTATTATATGTAATCACAAAACGAACGATTGTTATTTATTGTAGGAAATAATCAGGCTTATTAAATATAATATTATATTTAGGCCCAAATTTTCTAAGAAGAATTCCGAGATTATTATCTGGGTTGTTAGCCAATTTAATTTTGCTGAGACACATAATATTAACTTGAGCTAACCTACAACTAAAATATGATATATTGATCTGCAATTAATATAATTATTTATATAAAATTTTATAATTGAAATACTGTACTTTCATCGAATTTATTTATTTAAAATACCTACATTTATTTATTGTAATATCTGCAACTGAGAAAACTGCCCATTTGTAAATTAAATACACACATGCAGATATATGAATAATAGTACTCTACAAAAGTGATGTAACGCCTTTGTGGAACCCACGAATAAATAATTGAATAAATGCATAAATACGAACAATGTATTTGGAATAGTTTATATTTGAACAACTTACAAATATTCTTCATACATATTTTGATATTTTACATAGTAAAAGCTAATTGGATGATAAAAACGATTGGGCAGCAGATTGTAACAATCTTGTGAACTCCTGTAACCAATCATAAAAATCATAAAAAAGAACATTAGCAAAGAATAGTGGACAAGCAACTATTGCAACAAACACTGAATCCAGAAAAATTATGTAAAGACTTCATAAGATTGCCAAATATCAATGCGCACGTTCCAAACCAATGTTACTTCAGTCATAAAAAATTGTGCTATCACATGCAGATTTTGTTATATATGTTAATTAATATAGTTTATATTAATGTTTGGTTGTCAGCAGAGAATGAAAAACTTTGGTAACGTGCGCCTGGTTTGAGTTACCTTATTTTACATTGTACTGTATGGTGTCAGTTATTTTTCTGCTAAATTTTGCAGCTGATGGTTTTGCAAGCACAAAGTCCACAGATAAATCCCAGGATAAGCCATGAGTCGAATCAGGAGAAATACTTTATCCTCCCATCCCCCGGAGCTTCTCAGAACAGTTAAAACGAGACGAGATAGATTTGCTTTTGAAAAAAAAATACCGACCGGTTAAAATACACCCAGAAGGGGAATTCGCGAATAATAAATTCGCTGATAAGTTGAAACTCAAGCTCTTTTACATTGTTTCAGATTTGTTCCCCGTCAAACGATGCCTTCTATAATCAAATTTCCGAGAACCTATTTATTTAAATCTCCACATTCAGAATTAAATGTACAACATTTTATAAATAAATAAGTTATAGAATATTATTTTCAATCGCTATGTTCGAACATGATTAGATTCAGTAAAAATACATCTCACATTAATGAAAATTTATTAACAGTAAATAATTACAGATAAAATTATAAGTAACGTTTACTGATAAATTGGACCTGAAATAGCATTTTTATAATTTTTCTTCCTTTAGTTGATTTTAGCATAGTAATGTTTAAGGGCTAAAATATTATGTGAGTTACCAAGAATACTTTTTAATTTTTATTTTGATTAGAAACTCAGATGCTCAATTCGTATTTTACTTGAAGAATTTAAAATTCTTAATAAGACTGATATTGTTGTATTATCAGGTGTTTAATACATAATACCATATAATGCGTAATTTACACTTTCTTCAATAGCTTACAATTTATGAATGAAGAAGGATGTTTCGTTAAATGTTTAAAGGCTTAAACGGAAAAGGGGGTCGATATAAAGTTTGATAGAAGATAATATTTAAAATACTGGCTCATTTAATATAAATATTATGACTAGGGTATATTATTAATCAAACTAGATTGACAACGATGAATATTAAAAGTAGAGCAGTTGATCTCTTGAGAACATTCTTATTGAAATGAAAAGTATTCGTTTCTGAAATTTAATTTTTACTGCATTTTTTTTTTTAAAAAAATTACTATTAGAAGTACACTTTAACATAGTTAGACTTATTTAATTGAAATTGAAAACTACAGAAAAGAAAATGGGTAAAATATAGAAAATTAAAAGGCACTATAATTACGACGTAAAAAAATCGTTTAGCCACCATATTTTAGTAAATTTAATTTCTATGAACAAACATACGTTGGTAAATATTACAGAGGTGTTTGGGGTAAAAAACCTTATTTTAGTGGCGTTGTTGAGGCGTGGAATTTGTAATATTGTAACGAAAGGAGCTCAATAAATTTTCATGTTTCATTTATTTCATTACAACTCACAATGCTGTAAAAGTTTGAAAATATTTGGACTTGATCAATTTTCTTATTAATTTTATATCGTGACCTGGAGTTTGAAAAAGAGTAAATTAGTCAAAGTTGGGGTGACAGTTCGAAACAAGTCATTCAGCCAATAATTTGCACTTTCACTTTATCTTTGTCTACTTTGCTTTTCTCCACAACGCCCAAAAAACGTTTAATGGATATCTGTATATGAATTATAGTTTTAAAGATTGTAGAGTTATGTCGGGTACGTATAAAATGACAACATCACCTTATTTTCAATATGGAAATTATTTCCAGTGAAGAATGAGGAATTATAAAGGTTAAGAAAATGATGGTCAGTAAAAAAATAATAATAACAATTGACTCAGTGATAGCAGACAGTCATAAATGGTATTGGACGAAATGGTCAAATCAGATAATTATAGTCGTGGGATGTATTAAGAAGATGTTTACATACGAGAAACAATCAGTCTAACTCAAGAATTCATCGTACAAACAATATTTTATTAATTTATCGTTTATAATTGTCAGCTCGATTATTCGTTGATAATAATTTCTGGTCTTCCCAGTGTCTTAATTCGTGTGAATTAAAGATTCATTGTCTTAATCGTTGTGAAGAAGGGATTCCTTACGGCGCTGAGTTTGGTGCTGTTGAGCGCCAGCTTTCCAAATTCGGACTGACGGAATTCCGCGCATTGCAGGAAGAATCGTTGTTGGGCGTCGTTCTCTTAGCTTTCATAGCCTGACAGGTGTCCACGGCTCGCCGCTGGCGGACATTATGGTCACAACATGGCCTGCAGACCTGTCAATACACCTAATTATGCCTGGTGTTGGCCCAGTGTGCCGTAGGCGTGTACGGGGATTGCATATTCTCCGACGAACATGTACACTGACGTCATTCTGATACTAACTCTCAAAACCAGTTGTGAGTTCCTGTGCCCAGTATTTTCTGATAATCGTATTACACGACGATCAACTTCATAACTTGAGGAATTAACGCGACGTTTCAACAAAATTAAGTCCAGGGAGAATATGACAAGTTTTCCTTTTCATGATTTGGATATGAATCTGGTGGATTCTCATATGAAACGGTCAACTACAACGATTTGGTGAATCTCTTTCCGTTGTATTATTGCGTTTCCTCACAAGCCTTTGCGTTGCTGATTCCAACAATCCATTCAAATCTGCAGTCATTCACATGCATCACCGCACATTACCCACGAACGCTTTTGCTATCATTATGTCGCAGAGTACAGGAATAATTAACTTATGATCCCGTGAAGCGGCGTCGGCTATAAGATAATGATTGGAATTATTAGTGATTTGGATCCGTTTTGAAGGCCTTCACCACATTACTCGGCTCACATCCGCACACTAACGAATCACTTCATGATGCAATTGCAGACACAAGAAACGTTCGATTCTGTAAATTGTCAATGTTGAGGGCGAGACAAAAATCATGTAAATTAAATGTGAAAATTATTTTAAAATAATTAATTTGGTCTGGCGACAGTTTAAATCGTTTGAAAGACACACTAGAAGATTTCGTTGCCATATCCTTCCGTGTACAGTCTTTGATAATCTCCATTTAAGACTGCGGTTTCCCATCGCGGAGGTGGAATTTAACTTGTCTGGTCACAAGGACGGTCCAACCATCCCGGAATATTTTTCCCGTGGGAAGAGTGCCTCGGACTGCAAGTGTATATACAAAAAATTATTGGCCAGAAAGAGCAAATATTGGCAATATATATATATATATATATATATATATATATATATATATATATTGTAATAATTTATATATTTAGCTTGCATCTTTTGACAATAATTCATTATATGAATTATGTGGCGTTTTTAAATGAAAAGAACTATTACGTGAAAACTATTAAACAAGATTTATTAACAATTTTAAAACAAGTATTCAAATCACAAAGTTTTTGGGATCTCAGGGTCTTGAACTGGGTTTGATAATGGCAGAATTTATATAATCAAAATCACAAAAATTACATTTGCTTTATATGGGAATCAATGCATCTGAACATAGACGAAATTTGTTGCTGAAGAAATAACACCAAAGATTGAATTTAAACCATTTCAATTTTTATCAAGAAATAAAGAATGATCTGAATAATTAAAGATCTCATTTTATCGATAATTAAAGAACGATCTGACGTTTATCATTTAAACGTGGTTTACAATGATTTTAAAGTTTTCTTTCTACTTACGGCAGCCCAGGTCTCATTTTAACTTTTCGTGCAGAATTTTGGGGATATCACTGATTCTAAGCACTCACAGACTCTAAATGTTCACAGACTCTAATTAGCGTAGTTTGTTAGTTGGTTTAAAATAACTTTGTCGATTCTCGATGATTTACTGCAACCTGGATTTGTAGATCTCGTGGATTTTTGTTGAAAATGCACCTCATTGGTTTTGTCTGTTGACTGAAGACTAGTTCAGTTTATGCATTTTTGATATAACAGCGTACTGATTACTGGAACACTTTCTCGTTCTTTAAATTAGACCTTTCAGTCTTCACTGCTGACTGACAAAGATTGTTCAAGTTTTCGTGAACTAGAATTTTAATCTGTACATCTCGCCGTTTACTGCCCAACTGTTCGTTCTTTTACTCTGTTCTACTTGCTGTCCGCTGCCCAACTGTTCGTTCGTTTACTGTGTTCTACTTGCTGTCCGCTGCCCAACTGTTCGTTCGTCTCGTAAATTTTGAGCGCGTAAAACCTTCTCGACCGATCAACAATACTTTCCTTGCATTGCCGGTTTGTTGCGGCGTCCGCTATATCCACCAATAATGAGTCCTCTACTATTCAACTTTTCAATTAGAACAATGCCTTAATTACCAATTACTACAATATATATATATATAGAGGGCTACCGTTGGGGGGATGCCTTCTCCTATCTCTGTTTTTTTTAACTTAAGTTCCCTACAAGTTCAGGCACTGTTTTCAGAGGTGTATGTTCCGGCGTCACATACCCTTGGGGCGTACGGTGAGGGTTGTCCACTGCTCCCATTGGAACAGTCGGCCAGCAGCCTCCTAAACTAGTCGAGGCACGGAGTAGGGGAATACTTTGTACCCTCACGGCAAACTCCGTTCTCCTGCCTTCCAGACAATGGCGTGGGACAAGTACCCAAGTGCCCCGACGTACCTGATGCAGGTTTGTCCTGCATCACTTTTTAGGCGAATGCCCCGGCGGGTAGGATCCTTAAACTATATATATATATATATATATGTGTGTGTGTGTGTGTGTGTGTGTGCTTATGTGCGGAAGAGAAACGAAGGGAATTAAGAGAAGTTTATTTTGGCCAACTCTTACACCTAATAATAATCATTCTGGCCAATGTTTGCAGATGATGAGATTCATTCGAGGCTTACAATTTATAATGCCCAACTTTTCCTGTCAGCAAGTGATTTTCGATCTGGCCAGCTAAGACTGTTAAGTCAACGGCACAGTCTAACAAGGGATGAAGATAGGGTCATCACCACGACCATCTTCACCAGGAGTAAATCAAAATTTGCCCTCAAATAAGTGATACCAAACATAAATGTGGGATTTCAGAACTGCCCTACGTTTACATGGCAGAAAACCGTCATAAGGAAACAAACGTGTAATAAATATTTTATATAATTGTGTTTAAATCACCATTCGTTCAAGTAAACGGTAACCCCTATTCCTTCACAATATCTAAAACAGTAAATCTTTATTGGCACTACTTTTCATTTGGCAGCCCAGCTTTATACGTTCAAATATCATTCAAAGTTTCTTGTCTCACGATCTTAGCGTTACACAGAATATCCTCTTTTCCTCCTATAACTAAAAGCAACCTATTTCAAACTTATCCGATAAAGTGGCGTTATATTCTCGATTATCCGAAATCCCGGAACAACATTGAGTTTTACAGCCTTTGATGCGGTCGTGGATATAATGTTTTTAGGTATAAAAATAACGGTTCGTGTCTGTATGTAACGGCTTTGAGAAGAAAATTGAGTAATGATTAAGGTCATGTAGAGAACTGTTAAGAATTACTACCCTCTTATGCCAATTTATGTCATCGTATACCAATTACAATAAATTGCATTATTGTTAAACAATAAATATAATTAATATTAATAATTATGTTTTTCGCAAATAGGAGTAAGTTTTTTTTACAAAATTATAAATAATTTAAAAATGTTCCAATATAAATGTGAGAATCAGAAGTTTCTGATTGTCAACTCCTACTATTTTTACTGGAAGTTATGGAGATTTAAAACTGTAGCTCGAAATATTAACTACAATCATCTGATATTAAGAAAATGAAATGGTCAACAAGAATTATTATTTACTGTATATTAAAAATATTTCATTGTACTGAAAATAAAAAATTTAATACATATGTAGTATGAAAAATGAGTTACTTATTTCACTTTCGTGTTGAGAGTTAATTATAAGTGAAGAAAACTGTATCACAAGACACTTCTTACATCCTTGAAGCCTTGATAAGGATTTACGGAAGACGACTGATGGCATCAGATTTGTCATTAGATTGTTGGAGAAAAAGAATTGAATCTCTCTTGAGTATACTGTAATTCCCTGACTCTCACACATACTTGCTATTTAAACGGCAGACGGAACTGTTTTGAAATAGCATCATCGTCGCACTCATCTATTTTGGATGCGCTAGGGATCTGATAGATTAGAACCGCCAGGAGAAACCTGAATGGATCTACTTCTGAAGCCGATGGGTAGCCTTTACAGAATGAAAATAGAAACGTGATGGGATAGTCTGCTCCAAAGCGTCTCTAGTCTATCCACGATATTCAACACAGTTTGTTTTTCACGGGAATGAACACAGCGTGAACAACTACGTGATTGGAATTTTCGGCTTGTCACAATTTTCAATTACATTGTGTTCCCATTATCAAACTCTTAAATCAAATACATTCGTTTGAGCACTTACATTTCTGATTGCGTGTTTGGAAATTTTAATCATAGAGCTGTACTTTCTAACACTAACCCATTCTAATACAGAATCTAACTTTTTAATTTATATTCATAGTATAAAAACTACGGCTCCCGTTTTTCTTTCTCGTATTTATTTCAAATATTGTAAGGTGAGAGTTGCAGGCCATTAAAGGCTTTTTTGTAGTTGGTTGACAGTCGGGTAGAAACAATTGATAGTTTTTTTTCTGAAATACTGGAAATTGGAGTTGTTATTTTGAAACGATTAAGTATGAGGTAGGACACTGAAAACAATGTCTATCCGTATTAAAAGGTAAACGGAGTCGGATCTAAAGCCTGAGGATCCAACACACGTCTCATTTAGTAATATCGTAAACTGCGATTTTTTATTCCGAGGGATGTATAGTGTGATTTTGAGTTGGAATGGAGTGCAAAAGCAATGACCATTTAAAGGATCGTGGCTGAAATAGCTTTTTACTGAAAAAAAAAATTCTAGTCAATACTAATTACAAAAATACGATATTTCCACTCTGATAACAACTTGATAAGAGTTTCGCTATAGCTGTACATTTGTAGCGAATACTAAGGAATTTATTGTATGTAAGATTTTTTTTGTCTACATTTCGGCAGTACGGGCGATGTTTTCGCGTTGCGCCCGTTGTTTACGAACGTTTGATGATGGGTTAAATTGTGTCTCGGGAAAAGGGTATAAAAGCCCTAGGAAATAAACAGAAGTCAATCAGTTGTGGAGAAGGCTCGCCCGTGGGCAGTCGCGTGGTCGTTGGTATTTGTGTGTCTGGAAGGCTTGGTAGAGTTGGACGTTCTGTCCAGGTGCGACTAGTTTGGGGTCGTTGTTTTTTTTTTGTTCTGAAGTCAGTCCGATCCTAAGCAGTTCTGTGCTACAGTGGATACAAATTGTATTTTTGGGTATAGCGAATCTCATTCGAGATTCAAGCCAGTCCAAGGTTGGTAAAAGGCCCCGGGAGATGGTAATCTCGGGTAAAGCCGTCTATCTATGATAGCTCTGCCAACAAATCCTATCTCCACACCACCTATGGTGACACTGGGCAATGCAGCTTTGCTGTAGAAAAGTGGAGAAGGGTGCTTAATGTAGAGTTGTGAGTTTGTTGTGATTATTAAAGAACCACGAACTAACGTGCATCCGTTGAAGGGTGTTGGACCGCTTGGGAACCAATTTCGACGGTCCAAGATTTTGGTTTTGGCTAAGAATAGTAAATAAGTGTTTGATTTCTATTATAAAAAGTTTTATAGTTTTCTCTGTTCATTTTATAAACTCCTATTTTTTTATTGGAGGCCCGTAGGTGACCCCTGGGATATATTTCCCTTTAATATTTTGGTGTACAACAATTTGGCACCATTATAGGGGCAATTATTAATTAAATTTTGTTTATTGGAATATATATATATAATCACCTGTTTTAAGTTACAGAGGTCAAAGCAACAAATATAAAATTCTTGGTAAATTATTTTCGCTGAATTTCCATTATGTTATACTAATATTAATTTTTTTTCTCTGGTTATAAAGAAAATTACGTGACGCATTTTGCGAATATTCAAAGAGTCGTACAACAAACTGTTTACACATTAAAATTATTTCATGTATTAATTTAATTCTCTTTAAGATCGAAAAGTAATAATTTTTTTTATTTTGGGTCATGCGAGTACAATGCTATTTATAAGTGTAACCAGCAGTCGCTAATTACCATACAGTTGATGAGACTCAAAATAGAATAAATTTTTAAAAAGGTATATAATATGAATTTTTCTTTTGATAGTTAAATTTTTTTGTGGCTGTTAAGAATGTTCATTGCATTCGTAAGAGACTGAAAGAGTATAAGACACACACTATATAAAATT
Source organism: Zhengitettix transpicula (assembly GCA_037074705.1). Lineage (NCBI taxonomy): Eukaryota > Metazoa > Arthropoda > Insecta > Orthoptera > Tetrigidae > Zhengitettix > Zhengitettix transpicula. The sequence continues at coordinate 50,573,534 of CM073595.1, forward strand.
TTGATACTTTTTTTTTTAATATTTAGAAAAGAATGAACTCTACGTTCTTCTGAAGGAGTGGTTGTAAAGAAATTCCCTTGAGACTTCATAACCACTTAAATATTCAATTGCATAAAAACGTGTGTACTAATGAATTATTGGAACATACGAATCGGAGAAATACTTTATCGACTTTTTCTGCAACTGAGGTTAAATATTTGAGTTGATGTGTTAATAACACGGATTATATATTTTATCTAATGTGGCTGCACTTAGTAAATGAAGTAGATTTTTTTAAAAAAATATTATTTGTAACTGAGTAAGTGCAAGTTCAACTACAGATTTTGAATATTTTTTTACATTAAAATACACTCAAACTCAATCATAAATTTTGTGCATCACATAACAAATATTTGAATATCGCCTAATAAACAGGCTATCATAATTGGTTGTGACTATATTTTGATAATAAAAATAGTACGAAACAGTTCATTACTGTCTTTATCTCATCAGCATTTGCCAGTTAAATAAAGTTTAATACGTAAACATTGTTAACCATTCAAATATAGAAAAAACTTATGTTCGCATTATAAGACTGTTTAATTTTATTTAGTAAATTCTATTTTCACATACTCTGGAAGATTTGATCCAATTTTGAATAATCTATAGTTTAGAAGTTCATATTAATTAAATGAAAAATTGAGATTTTCTATTTCAAGAAAAGTATTACCCATGAATTTAATTAAAAATAGATGCTGTTAAAAAATTTACAATTTCTTCCAAAGACCTGTATTTTTTAATTCCCTCAGATAGTTTAAATATTTTTTAATATAAATTGAAATCTATTTTAATTTGTTACTCAGCCTGAAATTCACAAAAAAAATTCAAAATGTCGTGCCACCTCTTATCAGAGTTATTATATTTCTATACGCGCAACTTTTTAGGCGTTATTAAATAACAATAAAAGGACCTGACTTAGATAGTAAGTCAGCTTGATAGATTTTTTATTAAATTAAATGTGAAAAAGTAGGGTTGACAGATTTCAAATACAATTAAATAATAACTCGTGTATTTCTCTTTCTCTCATTTGAATTTAGGCGTATTTTCGTAAATTGTAGACGATTTTATTTGAAACCGTATAGTGCGTTAAAAAGAAAATTAAATTCTGTATAACTTTCCTTCTATGAGAAATTTGTGTGCGATAGAAAATTTGTGAGATATCAGGAGTTATACCTTCATAATGGTTAGTCTTTAATAGGTTATTAACAATAATAATAATACTTAATTTAATCAAGGAAAATAATTCTTTGTTCTATTGGAAACTGTGACTAGGGATCCTCAAGCGCCTTTGATACCGTTTAAAACAGAATAAATATTGAAAAATGTGACAAGGCGTGACATCAGAAATGAGTTCGAGTGCAGATCAATGATACTTGACAGCACGTGACGACCCGTGATAAGTCTCTCTCTGGGCCGTAAGACAAAATTGGCAGTTAGTATGGCACACTTCGGGAACTTCACGTTAAATCACGTAACGTGATGACAATGTTTCTCTGGATGGTCTCATTGTTCGTGGATCTATTAGGTTGAGCTCAGATCAGCTCAGAGAGACCAAAAGAAGTATCGGATTTCTGAGACTTAAGCGATGACCTGGCAGATCTTTAAATCTGGTCCATAGACACTTGTCCGATGCACGATATCAATATCCCGATTGACGACAGAAATAAGTACCAGAACGTTGTAATATTTGATGACCGAGGACTCGTGGGACAAATTAACAAATCACGCAGCCAATGTTAAAAATCAATTTAGAGAGTGCGGTATTAGATAATTATTTCCTACATCGCCTTCAGAATTCATTCTCAATTATTTCCCTGGACCCCTACACAGTCAAGTGAGCTCACGTTTAATATATAGACTTTCAAATATAAGGTTTGATAAGTGATTCTGAGGTGATGAACACTTTTGGGAACCATATTATTTTTTTAGAAGCAATTAAATACTCCAGAACTGATGTGTTAAAAACACTTTGATACGTATTTTATGTTATCTGATTTTATCACCAACAAAAAATCTCCATGGCAATCCTAAAGTTTCATATAATTGCGAGTTCAAACTGTCAGAATTAAATTCTCCGCCACATCATCTTCACGTGTCACACTGTTGGCATCGTATTGATTCAAATTTATGAAGTCAACAATGGGGAAATCAATGTCATCGTGCAAACAACACTCGTAATTACAATGGATAATGTATAGGTGCATTGATAGAAGTTTCATACATCGAGGGTTGCTGTAGATATCAGTATAATTAAATGTTTAATTCTTGTGAAACATCTCCGTAGTGGTGGGATTTCAGGTATGTTCCCATAATTGGGTAAAATCAAAGCGACTTCAAGAGTATAGCTCGAATATGGCGGAACTGTAACCTGAATGACGCTTGAATGACTAATTGCTGTTTGAGCAAGTGCCGCTTGGCAGCGATGGCCGGAACTGAAGCGGCGCTTTTTGGCGAGTTTGGGCCTAGTAACACAGTCATGAGTGACTAGAGAAGTGTGTCTAGTGATTAATGTTGAACAGAATGGCAGTGAGGTAACGTAATCCGACTCCAACGAGCGTATTAATTATAGTCCGGGTCATAGAGGGAACACTCAATCACGGTGCTCTTGAGAGGGGATGATGCAAATGTCATCTGGAACAACTAGACCTGTTGCGTTACTTCGCTTCGGGTATATACTGGAAGAATTTGTTTTGTTGAGTCCACAGGAATTGGAGATACATCCCTGAACATCACTTTGGGAAAATATTGTTTATCACTTAGTGACACAGGCCACAAATTTGTTTTTACGAATGTCTTCCATTTTTCTCGAGTTTTCATTCGTAAATTCCATGCCATTAATCTGCAAATTTAGTACGCGTATCAATATCTATAACAAAATCGTTCCTATAAGTTACATATTTTCGTCAATCCTTCAGTGATGACAATTAAATTCAGTCATTATCGTAAATTCCATAGTTTACCTTTTTCCTTACGAAATATTCTGGAATACGAAACTGCTAGTTGATGGTATACTTAGTCAAAATAAAAAGTTGTAAGCGTTAAAAATAACTGTCTTCATGCGATTTAATAGGTTACGGTATAAAAATCTCGACAGGACCGGGAATCTAACTCAGGATCACGCGGTCGCTCTAACCTATACTAATCTGGTAGTTATCCACTTTGTTATTAAAAACACTCTCAATTAATTCCTTATGTTTCCATGCAGCAGGACCACGGATTTCGTTATTCTTGATCTCTTAGCAAATTTTTTCTGAGCAGCAGGTTTGTATTTAAAATATAGGCGCTCTTTGACCAAAATTACATGTCCGCACCTGTGACGCAACTTTTTAACTCCAATAAACGCCACTCTACGTTTCTCTCTGACCGAATTAACGAGCCACTCACGGACAGCTCTTGCAGAGTCACAATTGTTGTTGAAGTCTTCGGAAAACGAATGATCTCGGTTGTGTCAGGCGAGAATTATTTAGGTCCTCCATAGAAGATGACGTTAATATTAGTCCATATATCGTTTGGTGATGGTGATATGAAAAAAGAGAGAATAAAGTACTCAGAAGATAAAGTTTTAAAAAATGGAAACAGTTAGATACGTTTTCCGTTGCTACTAAAAAACTTGTATTATTTTTTTTGCATCAACTCCACATCATTCCATTTGCTTCATAAATTATGCAACACTTCAATGAACTAAAATTGGACTTAGCTCTGGAGAAGGCAATAAAAATATTACGCATCCCTAGTTTAATTCATTCAGAAATAAATGTTTAACTATTTAAGAATTTAATTCGTACTCTCGTTGTGAAGAAATTGAATGCCCCTTTATGAACGCAACCCACCACACACATTCTCGCGTGATTATATTCGACGATGATTCTCTATATTATTTTGTTGTTATCGTCTTATTAAAATTAGCTTTTAGTCCAGAGACTTTACAGTTGTGGTAATAAAATAATAATTTACAAGTGTAAATATTAAACAAATAAAACATAAGGTATCTGTATGATAGAAAATAATTAATCTCGTTGCTAGGTGTCTAACAATTACTGCTGCACTACGCACTGTTTCTCAATCGAAATATTCACTCACTTCCCTAGTTCATATTTTATACATATGTCGACAATAATCGGAAAATGCTAAATTTAACCATTGCAAGCTATCACAATATAGTAAATTGTGAAGAACAAGCAGTACAATTTACGAAGTGATAATTTAACTCTTACACAACTGATTGTTACCGTAGTTGCACGTATTAAGGCATCTCGAGCACATAAAGTATATTCAAGTTTACTGTATTAATTTATTTTTCCTTTGGATATATATTAATATAAAAAATCTTAAAAAGCAAGTGTTAATGGTCAATATTAAAGACAAATAGTTTGTGTAGTGTTAGTTACTGATCTAAAACCACACCAGTGGGGTTTCCTTCATGAATTATTAAGTGAAAAATCGTCAAAGATAAACGTTTTAAGAGTTAAGTTGTTCATGAATTAAAGTGAATTTAATGATGAAGCTCCGGCGCAATACTTTTCATTTTTAAACAAGAAAATTTTATCTCAGCGGGCGGGACAATATTAGCACACCATGACCTTGATTTGATTGTGCATTTCCCTTAGTTGTGTGCTGACTCAAGACTATTATCTGACATTCCGATCCAAAGGTGTTTCGCGTGTTGCATTCACGAAGGCGCGCTCAATTTTTGGGACGATGATTGTACATGATGCGTGCAGCTGGAGGACTGCAGGAGTTGTACCGTTCTCTTGATGTGATGCTGCAAGTGAATAGTTAGATTATATTAGTCTGTCGGTATATCCTCCTAATAATTTTAGCCCGCACGCTTAATGATGGCGCCTAATGAAGGTTCCCCGGAGCCAATCTGTGCCTAATTGCTCGGCATATTCCGTTACACGGCAGACAGTTCGGATTCGTTGGAGACATTTGACGGGGTTTTTTAGCTGGTGTTTTGCCAAGGCCGCATTACATGTGAATGCACTCCGCGCCATCTGCCCAGCGGCCATGTTAATAAATACTCGACGGTGGACGAGAAAGGAAAGTTTCTAATTTGGTTGCTACGTGCGCCGAACTTGTAAGATGAAATCTGATACCGTTGTGAAGAACCACCTCCCGTCGTCGCTCGTGACTCGTGCGGTGGTTTCTCCGGCGATAAATTACAGACGATGACATTTTTCTGGATCAAAACGTCGTCGAGATAACCGGAAATGTGATAGGAAGCTTGTTGAGATCGACCTTCACGTTAACTCCGACATATTTTAAGGCTGGTTCTTCAGCGAACTTCGTGTTTTGTTTCATCATCAAGTTTCACGTCTTTGATTAACTGTGTGAATCCCAATATTCTTCTCCGGTCAATTTCTCGGAGATCACAGAACTCACTGTATTGATCGTCCTTGGTAAATTCCCTTTCGTGAACGATTCGGAAACCTCGTGTTTATAATAAATTAGAGAGTGAACAAATTCTGGTCTTGTACCGAACTGAAAATTTGGCAAAGATTTTGCGGCTAAACACTAACATCCTATGGCTTAGGAAAGATAATAAGGAGGTCCTTAGAACGTAATTAATAATCTATAGATCTTCATAATTACTTATCAAAAAACAAATGCCTTTTAGCAAGTTCGAAGAACATAAACGTGTAAATTTTTTATTGATCATTTTAGGAGCGCGATTTAATTGCAAACGAATTTCAGACATATACCGGATAAAACTGTCCTATTAACACGTGGTATATGCACGTAACATTCTGCATGAAAAGTTAATAGCTTCTTATACCGTGCTTTGTAAAGTTATAGTGAAGTATTTTCGCTTCTTAATTTACCTTACAACTAAGTTGATTAGTTTCACGAAGTTACTCGATTAAAGTTTCTGATTTCCTGTTGATGTCGTTCGTGTTTGGTAGCATTACTGCCCATGGAACATCTTGAATCATCGTCAGTGAACGGTACATTTTTTTTTTACATGATCAACGATCAAGCTGTCACTCCAATGAATTTTGACAAGAGTTTGTCATTTTGTATCTATGTTACTTCTGCAGGAAATTCGTGAGATATATTTGATGTTCTAGTAATCATCTGGGTCTGATAATGTATTGAAACTGCCATCGTGGGTGATCTGTCAAGAGTCAGAAATTGCATTTTTTATTAACTGCATTGTTGCCATTTACAAAATAATTTTTTTTTCAGCAATTTATCTCCTTGAAAACATTCGGAGGTTCATCGTTTTCGGAAGAATTATGTTTCATATTTTACTGTTTTTCACAAACCTCGTGGTAGTGTTTAACTTATTAAAGTTATTTTGATCTGGCGACCATTTAATCTATTAGTCTTATGAGGATAATAATTGACAACTCTCAATACCTTACTAGCAGACAATTATACGGCGAAAATCACTATATGTCGCAGCATATTTTCCAATAAAATAGACTTGGATTTATATTGTCATGGGGCAATTGAATTCGGCAGCGGTTGTGTTATTAAAGACTAAAAAATGAAATTTTATTTGGTACCCATTAAAATTAATTTACAGTTGAAAGAGGCTAACGAAGTTTTGGAACACATTGACTCAGTTAGTTCGTGGAGAGCGGCTAAATTTGTAGGTTCAGTTAGAAAAGGTTAGAAATTGGTTACAGGCGGACAGTTTGGGAGAGAGAAAGTAATTGATTGGAGGTAGACAAGATCATCAAAATAACTTTATTTGATTTAAATACAATTATATTACAGGCGTTGTTATGTCAGCGAAATTTGATTTTACGCTTGATTCCGTTTTGGTCGACAACAGAATTGAGCAACTATTTGATCGTTTTAATCGTATTACAAAAGCTCGTGGGTCTGATCGATTGTTCGACACGGAGCGGAAATATATATTCAAAATGTGGCCACGTGTAGTATTTTAATATAGTGCAACATTACGGAAAATCATGATAATTTCAATTTAGTTTTATACACCTCGGATATTTTCGTTGATAAATAATTTTCGTTGAGCACATTTTGTACAATTAACTTATGTATTGATTTTTGTATGTTTATGGTATATTATATTGACGATTCATAAATTTTTTCGAGACATGATTAATCTGTGTTCAGAGGTTTTATTACTACATTCAGATCTTGAAGAATTTATCACACATAACACGATTTTATAGTGACTTCCCCACCATTTTTACGTTCGTCACATAATTTTTCTGTGCCTCATTTTAATTTTGGAAAATGCTAAAACATTTTGATTGACTACTTAAGCTACATTTTTTTTAAAAAATAAAATTTATTTCCACATATTAGTAAAAAAACCCAAGCATATAATTTTTGGTTGCTGTTTTCTGCCAACCGTAAACGATTATCTATTGAAGAATTACGAGACAACTTTTGAAGAACCTTTACTACACGGTGAATAATCAGCTGCAGATCAGCTTCTGATCTTTTCTAATATCTGAAAGTCGAACTGTATATCGGTTGAGGATTTTTTGTTGTCGTGAGAAATCTCGGATAAGAAAAATTGAAAGGAATCCAAAACCGTTCTCGGTTCTAAACGTCTCCAAACTTCGTTTTCAAGAGTATTTCAGACTCTTGTATTTATTAAAATACCATCGGTAAAGTCATTATTTTGAATATGGCAGGCGAGCCGATTATTAAAGGCGCCAGACGCCTGTTCTGGCGTTATACGTATCGACAGGAGATCTTTTTCGAACAGATTCTTCCTCAATAATCACCACAAGCCGAAAATTCACCTCCTCTGCAGATGTCGCCGTCTAAAAGAACGCATTGACAATGAGGTTGGGCTGACACGAAGTCTTTTAGCGAGCTGTCGGCAGTGACTCCGTCCATTAATACTTAAAACGTTCAGCCAGTGCAGGATGATAATTGTGAATATGATCATATTTTGACAAACGTTTAAGAGTTATTAAAATAAAGAATTATTCTCATAGTCTGATACCGCCATATGGCGAAAATAATAATCTGTCAAGACTAATAAATTGTTTTAAAAATCACTGCAGCTGTGAGCTTGAATTTTCAGTGTCAAGAAAATAATTGGTTAATAATAGAATAAAGTCTACATTTTGCTAACAATGACTGTTAGCGCATTAGAGATTCTGATGGACCAAACCGTGAATATAATTTCAGCAAAAAATGTTTTGTAAATTTTACAGAATTAAAGTTGGGTAGGATGTAGGTTCAAAAGAAATGGCGAGAACCTGTCACACGTATGCGAAAATACCAAAACAATATGTCGATGAATTCTTGCTCCTTAATCGCTAATTACACAATCACTGATACCAATATTACTGAATTATGGTTCTTATAGTATTTCTTTTGAATAAATGCTCTAAATGTCGTAGTCTCGCCTTCACAAAGGCTCCGTTTGCGACTGCTGAAACATGTTTCAGGAACCAGTTGTGAATCCTCCCTGAAGATCACGATAATTTCATAGAGTCGCTGTCGTGTGGTGAGGGGGAAAATGGACCATTCCTCCCGCATGTCATAGGAATTAAGTTATGCTGGACGCAATCGCATTTCAGGCAATCGCCGTAACTGGGGATCTGCCCGGAGCGATCTCCTCTGCTCAAGCAAAATAAGACACAAACTACCCTCTCACAGCTACTTTCATACACAGAACATTGTTTCAACAGTAAGAAGCCTTGTTGGTTGTAAAAAAAATTAAGAAATTAATTCACCTTCATGTTAAAACACCATCTGAATTGAAGAAGCAGTAGGCAAATTCTAAGAAAAACGGCGCTATACCAAATAAACTTTATTACTTATTTTACCGCCACTTTTCAAGGCTATTTAGTGCTGACGTGTCTGGATGCTGAACTGTGAATTTATTGATTCAATTAGTTCTCTATTAATGCACAAATAAGAAAATATAAACATTGAAAAATACACAAATAAAGAAATAAATGTTTAGATACATAAATAAGATTATTCGGAAATGAGAAAAGCAAAATTAAGAAAATAGATAGGTAAATAGGATTGTTGTAAATTTATATTTGACATAATAAAATTTCAAAAAAATTTATACGTAAAAGAGTTATTTAGAAAAATGAGAAATGTTTTATACGTACATCGGTGTATTTCATTTTAATAATTTGGATTTTATAAAAATGTGGTATAAAATAATAAGATAAACTGAAAAATATGTACAATTTGCAATAAAATGAGATCAAATCAAATTTCAGACGTCATAATTTTGAGCCGAAATAATTTCTAAATTTCAGAATATCTACAAAATTATACTTGTTTCAATACAGTAATAATAATATTAAATATATCCAGAATAAAAATTAATTAAACTGTTCTTACAAAACAACATTAACTGTAGAAACGCCTCGAATCCCGCCGTATCAGGAATCAGGCCGTATAAGGTAATAGGCAAGGGGGAAGAGGTAACGTGATGAGGCACGCGCTAGCGCTGAGTAACTAAAAGTCACCTGATGGCGGGCTATGACAAGGTCGGAGGGGGAACCTACGCTCCTATATAAATACAGGCCAGATAACACCGGACAAACACTATTACTAGAAGACGATGGCAGTGAACGTTATCAAAACGTCGCGAATACAATTGTTTACTCGGTTAGAAGCCCGAGAAGACTCAAATCGATGTTTCTACAACAACCGTGGGAAAGATATTAAAGTTATTTTTACTAAACAATTGTAATGCTCTATAATTAAACGAATGACACGAAATGAAGAGGGAGCTTACATCAAATCTAAAAACACGAGTCTTTTAATGTATACATACGCATCCCATAACCATAAAACTACCACCATCTTTAAATTAACAATTTTTAGCCTCATGACAATTTGAACATTGAAATATAAAATCCTCGAAGTCAATTCTGTTTGTATAGGAAATCATCTTTCATGTGCCAGTTAGAAAAATTTACCGCCAACGCATTAAGGCCAAATTAAATGTGTAATTTCATCACATCGAGAATTGCGACGTACCAAAGTCGGAAGAATGCGAGTGAGGTCTATCAGAAGACTCTCTTCATCACCTCTTTGATCCTACGCATTTACCTTTTGCTCGGCGCCCCAGGATCGAGATTATTCATTTTAATTTGGAAGGTGGTGGGAAAATGTTGAAATGTTTTCTGCCTCAGAATTTGTCACCACCTTAAATTCGTTTGTGGACGATCGACTTTGCTTTGTCACCTTTAAACGTAAAATTTCATTAACTCTTTGCCTTCACGGTCGACTAATTACCGAACTTGGAGAGACGGTGGTGTAATTAGGCATGCTTCTTCCATATGTATGTGAGCAATCAGTAGCCTCAAAGAAATATGCTAAATTGGAAGCACTCGGCAGCGAGACGCGACGCGACCAGCGCCAGTGACAATGGGGCGATTAAGAGTCTCAAGAGCGACGCTTCAAGGGGAGCACACGCGACCGCCATTGTTGCGAAATAACATTCTGTGAACTTGGCACCGGCCCTAATATCGCGCATACACACTCTTATGTGCCAAATCCTGACAAAAGTGACACACAATTACAGAAATTTATACTTGACCATGGTTATGGATTAACTGAGAGGGGGAAAAAATGTCAATGAATAATCGATGGCTTGACATAAGATAAAAATTGAACCAATTGGTGTGAAACACATGCCAAGAGAAGGGTGGATCACGTATTGCCGAAAAATAGATAATAAACGGTTTGGAAATGATACTGTAATAGTATTATTGCCGCACCGTTGGGAGTCCTGAATTAGTAAATAATTAGCTTAATAAAATATAGAAAAACTTTCAAAGATTGAACACTTTCCCGGTTTAGTTGTTGGATGAAAAGTTCTCGGTTTTCACACGGGTGCCAACAGCGATTAAAACGCGTCGTTTCGACGACTGAAAGCTCTGTCGTCATCTTCTAGGCGCAGAAAAATTTTGTTGGCTGCCATGAATCACGTATTCAAAATGTAATTAGGCCTCTGTGACATAATGCATTAACATATACATTCACATAATTTAATCTAATCTTTTAATAATTTTACAGTTGAATATGGTTAAAATTAACTGAAAACTTCTGACCTGAAATTTTAATCTTAACATATTTTAATGTAAATAACATTGAAATAAATTTTATGTCACTGTTAATAATGGGTTTTATTTATAACTAGCTAGGTGCCCGGCGTTGCTCGTGTACTTATTTATATAAACTCGAAAAAGTATTTAATTGATTACTTAAAAATATTCCTTGAGTATTTCAGGTTATAATCGTCACTCAGTCTTCATACATTACGAAATATTACATTGATGAAATTGTTAGCTAGACTCACAACTAATACAGCGCGAAAATTAACTTACATTTTCCCCAAGGATGGTAAAGTAATTCGTATTCTTCTTTATTATCATTCGATGGAATATTGCTGCATAAAATTATACTTTTTATTTAAAGAAAATATTTCTGCTTTATTTAATTCCTAATAATCTCCTTCGTTCGTTGCGTAGTAACGTCTTTCTCTCGCGTGACGTCATTGTCTCTTGGCGCGCAGTAAATTAATATTTAATGATCACGGTTTTTAATTATAATTCTTTCCACATGTATACTTTATATTAAATAAAAATATTTCTGCTTTATTTCATTACGAAATACAGAACTATATTTAGGATGCGTCAATGTCTTGAAAACTTATGACGTCATCGTCTCGCGCAGTAATTTAACACTAATTCGTAACTTATTTCAATTATAATTATTTCCACGTTTATTCTAGGGGTTTCTCACCCCCACAGTACCGGTTCTCGATTTTGGCAGAATACGTATACCAATTTTTGTTGCATTCTGTCCACGCGATAAAATTTGTATAAAGAACAACGTAAATACAAACATACATACATACAAATATACTCCCTTTTTTATTATATAGATAATAGTAATAATTAATTTTATGAATTTATCAAAATGAAATAAAGTCATGGGATCTTGGTTTCGTCCTATGCTAAATTGTGTAGTCAATGATGAAAAGTAAGTTAATTTCTGATTAAGTTTTAGAATTAAGTTCGATGTCTGTAGCGACTGAAAGGGTCCCGGTTTGTATCTAGAACATACGTGCAGAACAGGCAATGTCGTGATCGGTGGGAGAAATGTGTGAATTACCAAATAAGAATATTTATTTTTCGGACAATTTTTTAACTGAGCAATGAATGTTCCACTCGAGTACGCAGACCGCAGCTTCGGAAGAAAGGCTCCATTACTGTACCAGAACTATTCGCCATCATCGAAAGTACGACGAGTAAATACCATGTTCTGAGGACGCTGGCATCGTACGGGAGAGTGCGGGCTGCCGTTTCCCTTCAAGGACGCTTATCCCTATATCGATTTTCTCAAGTGTTGATTTATTTCTGCTGCCTTACTTCTCCTCGATTAGCTGCTCACGAGCCCGTCGTAGATGACCACTCAACCTCGTGCAAAGCAGAAGCAACAAAATACTCGTACACAGACCATTTTATGTTGAAGGGGATAGCAAGCGTGTGGAGGTTATTGACACCTGTTACATCTAACACGAATACAGCGTCGGGACGCGCTTTCCACTACTTCCGTATCACAGTCAAATGAACTGTGGAACATAACGTACATTACTGCAACAACTGAATTATTTCTCAGTAACCTTTATCATGACATTCGAGAATAAAAGCTGTTAATTGTCTCGAGATGAATTTGAATATTTTTCTTAATCATTTTATTAATGGTCTTCAGACGTTATTGTGAAGTAAAAATAAATTTCACGTTTTCCAAGACTGTGTAGCACGATGTCCCCGTAGGTCCTGCTCAGGAAAAGGGGTTGGAATTGTTATCGAAAATGAGAGCAATTTAAATTTTTTACTGGACCAATGCCAAGGTTTGTAATCAATTCAGTGATCTCTGTAAATTGAATCATAACAAAAAATGTTTGAAAATTTTTATTCGTAAATACAGTCACAACGGTTTAGTACTTTATTGTACTATTTTTATCTCTTTATATAAAAATAAATGTCTGTGTGTCTCCTATACGCTCCTAAACCATTCATCCGATTGCGATGAAAATTTTGTGAGTTAATGTGCGCAACCCCGGCCAAGGTTTTTGTCGGCCTTTCGAAGCGTTACGAAGCTCTCGAAGGGTGAACGGGGGTGATATTTAAAAACATGCTGAAACGGCGGTAGATTAATTATTTTTCGGGGTCTATGTGATGAATAGTTTCTAGTCAGATGTATTTAGTGTATAATTTCAACCCCTTAAAGCACCAATAAGGGAGAGGGTGGAGCGGAGTTACATAAAAATACCACGAAACAACCGAAATTGGTGTCAAATCCGGGGTTATGGATGTCAATGAATTTAATTCTCAGATTCATGATGTCAGTTAAGTTGTAATTCAGACCCTACATGTTAGGGTGTGGGAGGACGTTGGTGGAAGACAGTTACATAATAGTAATGAGTAAGCAACGGAGACTAGTGATGTGTCAGGGATTAAAAAAAATCACTGAGTTTAATTCGGACATTTACCATAGTAGCTAAGATGTAGTTCAGCCCCTAGTAGTGGGGGTTGAGTGGGTCGATACAAATTTCCGTTAACAATATTTAATACGCAGACCAATTTCTACCAAACTTTATACACACGTTACTTACGATCGAGTAACAAACACCGAGGGGTTACGACACACCTAGAAGTGGGGAGGGGGGTGGGGTGGAATTTAAAAATATTCCGAAACGACCATTATTTGCGTCGAATAAAACGATTTCGGTGTCGCTTAATTTGATAGTGTTATGATATAATTTTTAAGTGTAGAATTTCATCTCCAAAAGCCAAGGGAGGGAAACATTCATATGGGTGGTTGAAGGGTTTTACATTAAAAGTAATGCAAAGTGTTATTAGTGTCGATTCCGGGGTTATAAGAGTCGCAGAGTTTAATTCTCGCATTAACCATGGTGGATAATGATATTTTATGTTGCTGCGTGTGATTGACAAAAGGTTACCCACCGTAGTTTTGACCCTCTTAAGTTACCGGGGTACCTTTTTATTTTCTTAGGGTTTGAGCTATATTATGGTCTGTATTTAATTAAAGGTTGTATTTCTTTACTGCTTTAAGGTACCGGGAGTATTTTTAGACTTTATGAAGATAGCGAGTATTTTGTATTGTTTTGATTCGTCGTGATTTTTAGAAACACTTATTTTATGTAGTAGGAGAGTTCCCGAATACCGTCAGTCATGGTTTATTTGAAGTAAGATTCCTAGGATGGTGGTCAGGGAGGGGGACGTAAATGGGTAAATGTTCCTAACACTGGCGCTATTGTTGCTGGTTAAATTAAATGTTTACCAAGAGCTTAGAGTCGAATCACTTCCTACTCCGGATTAATTTCAATTTTTACTCGGGCAATTTAATGGAGATCTGCTGATCAATCACTGGGTATTTGCTAGATTTTTGGACATAAATGTTTTTTAATATATTTATTTGTACCGAATCTTCCAAATGATGCAAAGATTTTGTGCCCAAGAAATTACCTAGCGATACAAAAGTCATTGGCAACAAAAGTGATATTGTTGGGAACTGAAATCTGAGAACCTGAACGTATGTCTAGCACGAGTTTAGGTTTCTCAGCGCCATACACAACACCGCGAATGAATACAGTGTTGGGTTGCTGTGTGATTTCGGATTTGCTGAAAGGCTTCTTCCATCCATTGTTGCTGTTCCCCGAATATGTTTTTACCAGAAGAGAGCGTGGACGGGGATTTATAAATATAGCGGAATTATCCAGACTTCACCGTCACCATTTCGCAAGCCACAGATGTTTACGTTTTGTTACACTAAACATTATCCGGCGTAATGAGATTCTTCACTGCGAAGTTTCTGGATGTTAACTCTGATTATATTACACTTTCTACTATTTGCAGTTTTAATTTGAGATCATGCTTAACAACATTCTTCGTGGAGGTTTTCCTGTACTTTAAATTCATTTCTCAGTTTCTTTTTATTTTCATCGCCGTTTTCGTGAGGTTTCCGGTATTACCCTACATTCAGCGAAAATGACCTCAGCTTGGAAAAACAGAGATAATATTTATCTGTGGAGGTGAGAAATATTGAGAATTTTGATAAAGTTATATAGGAAAAGTTTTGAATAGTAAAACAGCTATGGAACTTCCCGGATTGTAGCAGTTCTCAGAATAAACCTCTGTTACTAAAGCTTTGCGGGAATGGTCAAGTTTATACATTAATGTTTATTTCCGTTTACCTATTTTCTTAAATTTTTCTCATTTTAAAATAGTTTGTTTTATGTTTTTTTCTTATATATTGATTTGTCGTATTTGCTGATTTTTTTTCCTCATCGATTAATTTCCTATTTGTTTCGTTTTATTGGTATTTCTTTCAATTGTTCTCTCTCCTCAGGTGAGAACTAATGGAAACAATAAATCTAAATTTTAAGCTTTTTTTGTTACTGTTCGTCGGTTTTCTTTCTCTTCTATTCTTCAATATTTATCTCTCCTTCTTTGACAACTTCTATAGTTATTTCATTATTTCTGTAATGAACATTAAGTTGAAACATGCTAATTCGGGACGGAAGCCGCTGTTTGTGCAGCTGACGGACTCGGACGGTGGTCTGAGACCGTTTCGGTGCTTAAGGTCCCTCTTGGCGTCAAAAGACCTTAAGCAGGCTGACAGTTCCAAGGGACGGCAAACTTATTACGTGTGAATAGTTGAGCTCCCGAAGATTACTTATATTGAGCTGATGGGCACGAAAGATTAAAAACATCTGTCGGAGGAATTTGGAGATTTCGGGAGATCGAAGTCTTGAAGTGAGTAGCCAGTCACGAGCTTGAGCGGTCGGTGACCAACCTCAGAAAAATCCAGCAAATCAGGAGAAAATTGTGGGGGTGCACACGATTCATCCGCCGCCATCGAGATGTTTTCGGGCGTCCCAGCACGAGCGTCGGTATCGTTTGAATTGTTTAAATCCGAGTATCCCTCCATTTATACTTTTAATCAGTAAATTCAGTTTATTTATACCAATTCTTTCAATTTTGCCATTCTGAGGTTCAGCCCATGATATTCCTGAGAGAGAGAGAGAGAGAGAGAGAGAACATTTCTTTGTTTTTAATTGTCTTTTTTGTATAAATTTAATTTTAATTTTGTTTATTTTTGTCGGTATATATTTATATCAATATATTAAATGTTTTTATATAAGAAACCCCGCCCAACTTAGAACCCTGAAAGTATAAGTATTACATCCTCTTCTATTTCACTTTCAACTTATACTGATATGTATAGTAAAAGAGCAAAAATTTTTCTCGTCGAAGTGGGGAAATCACGAAGGAAGAGTAACAATTAAATCTGACCTATTTCAGAACTACGTACACGGACTAAGGCAGTTGTCCATTCGGAAAATCCGTTGTCGACCATTTCGCAGTATCAGATATACCGTTGTCCGCTTAACTGTTGGGAAGGACAGTTTTCTGCGTCTTTACAGCAATTTCCCCATCACGAGTGTTGGGTGGTCGCAGTTGTAACCTTTCGCTGACGAATCTCCGCCTAATATCCGGCGCCACAATGGAATCACGAGAGGAGTGAGTCTGCCGAGGAAGCGAGCGTGCTACTTTTATGGCCGTATTATGTTATAAATATGCAAATGCGGACGTTAACGCACTTTCAGATTGGGCACGAAACCTTTTACACCCCAAAAGCCAACACTTACTAAAACGCTCTTTAGCGGCGCCCTTAATGTTCCTTCTTTATGTATTAAGTGTAATTTAAGAAGAATGTTTTAGCGTGTCGTTTTCAAAATTGTTTTGTGGAGGGTTAGCTCAACCGAAGACTGAGGGCGCTGACATTCTAAGCGAGACTTAAGTTAGAATATGTATCTCTGAGGAGCAGGTGGCTTCCAAATTTGAATATAATATACATATAGACATAGTTTTTTGGGTTGCAGATTGCTTTTCAAGGAAGAACTTTAACTGTGATATTGATTGCTATTCATAAATCGAATCCACAAACAAAATCGCTTTACTTTAGTAAATTAAATGTATTGAATAGTATATCACGAAATTCCACTTCTACTCCAAAATATAAGTTCTTCTGATTACTAATTCTTGAATGAAACATCATAATATATTGTCATATATTTTCTTATTTATTTAAAAATGAAATAACATAGTTTGAGTATGCATTACGCCTTTGATCTACTTTTCGACTTCGAAAAGTCTAATTCTCATCCTCTGTCCCTTCATTTGCGTCATTAGTTACTGTCGATTCCGATTCAGCAGTTTTTCCCAGTCTTTCTCTAAGAATTTAATTGTTCTTCTGTGGGTATCCAAAGACCACCGGCCTATCTCAATTTACGATCCGAATAAAGACAACTTCAGTTATTCAATTGATAAGGAATATTTTTTTTATTTGCGGAATAATTCCCTTGTTTGCTCAAATACTTTTAGAATTTTATTTATCGACATATCATGTCATTAGCAACTGTTTATGGGTACTTATTATGCCTTGTCGGGGGACTAATGGACGAGAGTTTCTCTCACGCTCACAAACATCCACGCTCTCGCCGGGATTCGAAACCGGGACCTCTGTGATGCGAGGCAGTCACGCTGACCCCTGCACCACAGGTGGTCGAAATTTTAATTATCAATGGAATCAAACTGTTAATGATTAATTTTATTGTATTTATTTGGGACACTGCGTCCTTCAACATGTTTAATTGATTTAATTTGAAATTATTTACGTATTACATTTAAGTAACTATGCCATTCAATAATATCACCTTTCTGCGCTAACTAAAAAAATTATTGGCGTACTCTATGATTAACAGACAAATTATTATACAATGGAGTCTTAAGACATTAATCAACGCAGATGTGACCAATAACTAAACAGGAACGTTGGGTGCCAAAAATTCTAATAATGTGAAGATTGTTGACACCAATATGTACCTTTACATATACCGATAATATTTCAAATAATATTCTTTGTTGACAGCTTGGCCCGGCGGAAGGAATTCATAGATAATCAAAGAAAACTGTCAACATGACCTTGATTTTCGATCGACTTTGCCGTGGTCTTTTCGGTCTTGCTTCACCTTTTGCACGATATTCGCTGGATTGGTCGGTGGTTTCAGGGTCGTATGCGTAAATCCAAGTCTCGTCTCCAGTAATGATGCATTTCAAGTGGTCCTGATAGACAGTAAAGTTTCACACACATCAACGCGACGCTTTTTTTCCAAAAAATTGAGACTTGACGCGTTTGACACACAAAACATTCTTAAAAATGGTTTGGGCTGAGCCAAGTGATATTCCAACACTCACAGCGAGATCACTAATTGTCCATCGACGATTTTCAAGCACCAAATCTTTGATTTTTTGGACGTGGCCCTCGTCGGTAGACGTTGATGGTCGTCCAGAGCGCGGTTCGTCTTCAACGCGTCCTCGGCCCTCTTTGAACTCGTTGAACCACTTATAAACGTTTTTTTGTGCCATAGTTTGATCACCAAAGACCTTCCGCAACATTTTCAACGTGTCCGCACAAGAATATTCGTTCCGCAAACAAAATTTGATGCAAGTTCTTAGCTCAACAAAATCACCCATTGCAAAAATCGAAAAATTCACTTTTGGTTGTTTACAAAAACACGTGTAACTCGGAGATAATTAAACCTTTTAACAATCAGACGTTTGGAAAATATTATAGACAGTCCTACCAACATAGGAAAAAAAATTTACCTGCCTTCCTAATACCCGGGAGTTTTAAATGACAATTTCATCTTACTTTTTGATCACAGTGGTATGCATAAATTTATTACAGAGCGTGCAGAGGCCTTGCTGCATTAAAGAGTCGTTTTGGAGTATAGTTCGTCCACTGGAGTTGCACACTAACCTTTTTTTTAAAAAAATTAATAAACATTCTGACATGGTTTTAAGTATGTATCGTTTACGTGTTCTTCCCTTCCAAGTTCTTGGATTGACGGGTACAACAGAAGTGCTGGCCATAAGTAGTTTGAAAATTTTAACTTTCGACTTATGCCATGTGTTTTCTGAGTTAGAGTCTGCTACTTCCACAGGTGAACGAAAGTGAAGGCAGAGTAGTATGGAACGATGCCAGGACCTAGGGATTGCTGTCTTTTTGTTATTAGCGAGGGCGCCTTTTCTGCTCAGCACGAAAATTGTGATCTATGGACAGCACGAGCGCCTTGGAATTAAGGGGCGGGTCTCCAATCTTCCGGCCGATGATTAGGTCGCCTCGTTCATTAGCGCGAACTGGCCAAGCCGGACGCGTTATTAAATCATTCTGGCTGCACATGCGTGAAATCGCACCCAAACACAAGACTACGGATTAACCTGCGCTTTTTACAAGCTCCTCTTGTTTCCCCCTCACTCAAGAGCGGAACCAATAGCAAAAAGCCCATCTCTCCAAGCAACACTAAAAAAAATTATCCGCAAATAATAAAACAGCAGCAGCGATGGAAAACCTGCGGGACGAATCACCATTAAAATTTACAAGTAGAAACTGTTGAGATGTATAAGGATCTAGCCTTATCAAGTAGCTTCGTGATGAAAACTTGGACTTCTCTTCAGATGTTTGGCTTTGATAAGAAAAGCTTGCCCAGAAATTTTTTCAATCGCTCTTTACTAGAGAAACTTCGTTGCTATTGAGGACTCGTGTACGCGTGGAAAAAATTTTCAATGCATCAAAATCTGAAATTTAGCATTACTCGTCAAACAGGTAGTGAAACGTCCCTCTTCGTCAGCCAACGATTCCACGTTCGACGAAGAAGCAGTCACATTTTGAGGCCAACACTGTACGTAGATTTGTAATATTTTGCCAGGTAATCGTGTTTTGGAATCTCTAACTACCGTCTCGCTCTCACAACGTCTTCCTTTAATCCTTGTATAGAAATATATATTTTTCTGACACTATACCTACATTCATAATGGGTATAGTTCTAGTTATTTCAATTGATTTCAGTATTAAATTTAAATTATCTAATGGAGTTTTTAAACCTCTTAAAATTAAAAATTTGCTCATGAATACGTATGTGCTATCTCAGTCTGTAAAAATGTCACAGAATACCTTGAAATAAATCGGTTGCTATGTAATAATTTATATTTTTACGCTACTGCATGTAGAAAACACCAAGGAGACAAAAGCCTCTGTTAAGGAATGTACAGTAGTAGTATTTTGTCCGTATTACAGGAACTAATTTTTGATTGCTGATGGAAGATATGCAGTTGTGTGGAACCGCGTCTTTGCTCGAGGAATCATATATCGGCGATTTCTGCTGTATATATGGATCGCAACTGAAGAGCTCATTCACACTCGTCTCGCACTCATGTCGCAATAGTAACGTCACATCGTAACTGGTATCGCATATTAACGGCCGGCCATTGGACTGGAGTTCATAGCCCGGTGCTACCATGGCCAACGAGATCTTAAAAGGCGAGTTGCCCAAAATTCGCTAACAGCCTCTTTATCCGGAGGAATGCAACGAGCACCAACCAGTCTCGACTCAGTTCGAACCTAGCAGATACTATTTACACTTGTACTTAAATAAATTACTATTTAAATAAATTAAAGGTTTTTTTTAAAGGAAATGAATACAAATTATATTTCTTACTCGCGTGTAAGGGAAATCAGAAACGAGTTGTATCTGTTTCAGGATGGGTGCGCGTCTGAAGGAGCTGCTGGCCGCGGCCACGGCGGCGTCGCTGTTGTCGCTGCTCCTGTCCTTCCAGCTCACCGTACCCGGACGTCGTCAGCGCGAACCAGAAGCAGCAGCTCTCGATCTGAACCAGCTCACGCACTTGCTGCGAAAGGTCATGACCGTCTTTACTTTATATCGGCTTTCATGATTATCCACGAGGTAAACCAGAAAACGAAAGGTATAAATAGTAGTATCAGACTTGAAACCGACATTTCGTACCGTAAAATCTCATTTCGTGGTCAGGCAGGGGAAGTCATCAGAGGTGCAAGACGAGACTGAACGCCACTGAATTCAATCGAACCACAGAGATTCTTCTGCCACTGCTTTCGTACTGAACGTGCTTTGACAAGTCACTGGCTAGGTTTTTGTGCCACTGCAGATAGAGTTCCATATTTCCAACACAGAAATTCTGTATTCAGAAACTATTATTTTACACTACAGTTTATAAAATTGAATTAGAAAATTTGTGTGTGCTACATTTGTAGTAGTATAACCGTGCCGGTTTTTGAACAGTTTTTTTTTCTGTTGACATGTTTCAACAAACTTTCTTTGAAACGCAATCCCGATCCCAACAGATGCAATGAAAATTCCACTATTCAACAACCCAAATGAGGAAGCTCAAGCTACTGAATATCTTTGGTTAGATTGAATTTGGACAAACTTATGTTAGGATTTCGTTACGTAGCAATCCTATAGAGTAGTTTGAAACGATTATTTACAGTTTGATTGCTACTCGACAATTTCACGGCAACCTCTCGTTTTGGTTGAAATATTCCTCCGCTAAACCCTCATTTTACTGGGGAAAATCAGGTCATAAAGCTTAAAAGTTATCCAGTTACCCTTGTATGCACGTGAAAAGTAAATTTTATTTCACAAGTGCTAATTAATGTAGGTAACTATTGGTGAAATTCTATCCTTACGTCAGGGGAAGCTGTATCAACGCACCGACTGTATAATGGTGGATGTTTTCAACTTCCCTGCTCTCTGAAGCGAGGGTATTCCCTTCTAAATTGTTCGCGGGATCTGATACACGAAATGCGAACTGAAAAGTTATCAAAAGCATGCTACTAATTAAATTCGTCGCATTTCTCTTATTTCAAACGAATGGACCCGACCTTTTGTTTACTTATTGGCTGCTTCAGGTATCAAAAAAATCTACGACAATCTGCGACATCGAAATGAAATCGAAATACGTTCAATGGTATCACTGTCTTCTTTATTCACAATTTCATAGCACGAAAGAAACAAACACCACAGCAGTGAAATTGGATTTCAGAAGTCGGCGAAGAGTAACCAAACCAATTAAGTACACCTTATATCTTTTCAGAGGCGGATGTCGGACTTATTAAGGTAACTTCAACTTGGGTATTTCTACAGACTTCTACATATTTTACCCCTACTTCTTGAAAGAATATGAAATTTACATATTAGTTTTTAATATGGCATATTTACGCTTCAGGACGTAATTGTCGACCACGTTTCACGTGCCATTTACTACATAACTCAAATTATTCGGGTGAGTGATTTAGAAAAGGGGAACATGACGTTGAAAATGTAATTGAAGTGGAGCGAATAATAAGTGATAAAAGCGTGGGAGAAGAGAAAAGGCATTTTTGAGGTTTGGAGGAGGATTGACTCGAAACAAAATTAACTCAGTTCGCTTTCTGAGAATCGCGTAAGGGCGATCGGCCCAATCCATTTGAGAGACAGACCTACTCATTCCAGTCTTGTACCGTCGAAACCGAATCTCTGCCATCTTTTATATTACCTTCATTGCTTTATCAGGCCTAGAGGACTGAGACGACTTCCGGGAAGCCATCTTACAGGGACAGATTTCCCTTCAGTCTTAATCACGGTTTTCTAGACCATTCGAACCCGGGACCACTGCGATGCGATGCTGACCACAGAGAGTGGTAGTTTTTACAATCGTTTCATAATCTGTTTTTAAAAGATTACATTTTTGATCCATTTCAAGCGACATTTTTTATAATTACAAATTGATGATTAATCTTTTTAAATTTAAAACGATTAACAACTTTTAGGTTCTATTAGTATACAGTAATATATACTAAAAGACGAATACTGGTACGAGTCATTGGACGAGTTCGAATGAATAAATATGGTTTAATGTTACGTTGTTGAATGCAGCAGATGAGGATGGCAAAAGTTGCCGAAAGTTACTGCTACATTTTTTTTTCTGTTTTTATTTTTATCAATTTGAATAAAGAAGTTTTATTGAAGAATTGTGATATTGATTTTTTTAACAGCGCTACGTTTCGGTACTTATTTGAACCCTATTCAGGATATGATCCGATAAATAAAAATTTATAACATCAAGGCAAACTTTCTTCGTTTTTAATATGAAGAAAAACATTTCAGTAAAATCAAGGTTTGAGGAGGGTACAAATAAGTAGCGAAACGTAGCGCTGTTAAAAAAAATATATTTTAAAAATATTATATCTGATAAAACCGGTCGCTTAATTTATCTTATTCCTCAAAATGATGCCGAGTTATAGTGGTATGTCCAAGGCACCTAGAAATTTTTTTCAGAAACCCAGTGACGTAACGAAGTAGCTACTCGAATTTTATTACTATAAATATTTTATCACTGCGGAACAACTAATTAATTTATTATTATTTATTTTTCATAATTTTCTTCCCTGATGACAGATCGATTTCCTTTCTACGTTCATATTGTTCTCTTGAGGCTACGTTTTACTGGGTTTTACAACTTCTTACAAAGCACTGCATCGACTTTTCCGTACTGACACATCATTTTTCCTTCACAATCACATCGGTTTCGTTCTCACATAGCCGCTTCTGTTTCTATTATTTTTAACACGAATACGATTTCAGACGGGCGTTGATTAGTAAAATATGTTCACGGCAAGACGCGAGTTTCAATGACGACTTTGTCGGCGTTTTTCAAAACGTAAATTCGGCTAAAAACATTTTCATTATTCGACCTCAATTGACAAAATCAGTAAGTTCAACTTTTTTTTGGTTCTGTAAAAATAGTTTTTTTTTTTGCTGCGGGCGGAGGCTGTGAGATTTGTGCAGATCTGTGGTGGGTCAGAGCTGTCCTGGATGTAATGGGAGCCGTGCATGGTACCAGATCCGTCAATAAGTCGCAACACGGAACCCCTCTTCGTGGCTCCTCTTCGCCTTTTCAGCACATTAACATTAGTCTTTTATGATCCACACGAAAGATAAAACAGATACGCACGATACTGCTACAGACCGCAATGCAACCGAACGTCATCGCAAAGTATGCAAACAACTCATCAGCCTTATTCTGTTGACCCTGTAACGAAGGCACACGACTCTTTGTTCCCACTAATTATGCCACAGTTTCACGTGATTTCGCAATTATGCTGTCTGTGTTCTGAGACGTAATTTTTGTTTGCCCGATTTTACACTTGCACTTACACGCGGCCACTAGGGAGAAAATCCATATTAACAATGAAATTTTTAATTCTTGCACTAAAGCATTCCCACTTTGCATGTCAATAATGAAAAACCTCTGTCACTGTAATTTTTGTACAACTGTTGATACGCAACTCATATGTGAGCTCTCTGTCACATGGAAGCATAAATACAATAATGCTAAAAAATTCAGTGTTTTGTTTTTTTAATTATTTTCCTTCTACTTCACATGAGTACCAATAATTACATTTTATATGGAAACAGAAGAATAACGTTTGCGACATTTTTAGGAGGATATATATCACAGGTTTACGATTTCATCCAAAATATGACAAAAATTGGCTAACTGAAAGTTTGGAAACATTTTCGGTAACAAGAAAAGGATCATTACTTTCCAATATTGAAAATTTGAATGTGTAAACAATCAGTCACGGAATGTAAAAACAGAGGACTCCTACGGTATTGTCAAAAACCTGTCTAAATTTGTAGAATCTGACGAAACGACGATGAGAACTATTTATTTCTCAGCCTCTCGTAAAAAAAAAAAATTCAAACAATTGAGTACCTCTGAAGCAGATGCCTCTTAAAATAAAAATAATTGAGATCTCAATATATTTACGAGTGGGCTATAAATATAATACTGTAGAGCAGCTCATTGGAGTACAGAGATCGTATTTATACTTTCTAAATAATTATTCTCCAATAATATTATTTCGTTTAAGTACGTGGTACGAACCGTTATTACGCTTTGCCTTGTCACTTGTGTAGCATAACGCCTGTGAAACAGTAACTTTTTGACCATTATGCTATTCGAACGTATCAAGGTTGCAATATTTATGAGATATTTTAAGTTCCTTTTCTCCGTACTGGTGAAGAAAGTGGTTGGAAATGCTGTGAAGACATGCTGTCAACTAATACGACTAACTGAGATTTAGTTATTTCGTTTTCAATATAAACAATAATATATAGGAATGTGTTGATTATAATTATCGTGCACGTCGATTTGTCGCTTTCGGGCTTGTACCCAGAGCGACATGTCAATAAATCAAATAAAACTGTCACCAGGATTTGTCATGACATTCACGATCAATCACCGGTTTGTAGCTACGAGTACTATACTAAACGGGTTATATTAGATGCAGTATATATTATTAAACCACCCTTTTTAACAGTTAATTAACAACGATGTATTGACGTTTAAAACAAAATTAGAACCTATCCTTTTGGTGGTATTTTCAACCTTTATTTAATTTATATTATCCTAAATTCTGTTGGTGTCCTAACTTATCTTACAAAATATGAAACAATTTTTTTTTGTTATGGATATAGTGAGTGAGAATTTAAAATAAGACTCCGGTGTTGTGCTACCAAACAACTGGAAATATACCACCAGCTCTATTTAAATATATAATGTTTGATGCACGGTCGAAGTTGAAACTACAGTGGCAATCATAATTAATGCGACTAATACATGACTATGTATCAACTATTACATAAATGTTATTAACAAAATAAATTAACGACCATTTTCAAATGTTTTATTCAACAGTAGGACGTTTCTGTACATTTTTGTACTTTAATCGAGTTCTTTATGTTATATCTACAGTAACAGGAAGTTTTATAATAAGTTGTAAAAAAAATAATATTTCAAATCACAAATTCATATAACATTTTTTAAGTATTAAATTATAAATACATATAAAATTATATATGTATACTAATGATATATATTGTAATAAACACAAATTTATTTAAATTAAATTTTTAAATTAATCCTACGTTTGAGCACAAAATGTAATAATCAAATTAAAAGTTAAAAATGAAAGGATTTAATTAAAAACAAAAATTCAAAATTAATTTAATAAAACAAATTCTTGTCTCAGTTGAAACTTGATATTGTTGTGCCACGTCTTAATTTTCAGGGCCGCCTATCGGGCCTCCAAAAAAGATAGTTACAAAATGACAATTAAAATCTTACAATGCAAAATATTCCTGACTCAAATCATTATTGAAATACAAAATCTGACGATAGTTATATTTACACCTTAGGTTTACAATTAATAAAATTCATTTTATGTTTACTTTACCCTTAGCTGTTCATCTGGGCTCGATGTCACTTGAATTTTTTAAACACATCACAAAAAGGCCATATTTCACCGAATTTAGAGATGTTTTAGTTTTCAAACACAAATCACTTTCTGTTCCTAACTGTTGATAACGTTGTTTGAACAATCTTCCGTTGATAGCTTCGTTCTCTATAACTTTGATAATTGTCTGAATATGGCAATAGACGAAATATTCCAAACTGTCGACTTGTAATTCCAAAACCCGGGTCTTTTAATATAACATTACTCTGCTTCCTAATAACACTTGCTGGTACCAGGAACTCTGGATACGTACTCCTCAAAACACACCTTTCTCCATCATGGTCCAAGAAACTCTGAATATCTCAAGTTCCGTACGTATCAGTGCTGCCTGAGGCAACAATGCAACTCTAGCAAGCAAGCATTATAGGCTCCATATTCTTGTAGACAATCCTTAAGCTATAATGAAATGGCCTCATATTTTCGCCGCCGATAATGAAAATTGTAAAGTTTTGTTTATTAAATAATTACATATTCTTAATTACTACAATATATATATATATATATGATTTGTGTACTTATAATTACGTATTACTGATACCGCAAAATATTGCTGTGTTTGGTTTTCTAAATCAATTTATGATTCAACATTATTTTACGAAGCTAACAACGGACTTGTAATAATTAAAATACGAGATTAAATCTGACTTTATAACGATCAAAAACTTCTTGAAATGTATTTGGATCATTCGAGTTATTTATTATCATTTTTTTTTAAAAAAAATTCCTAAATATCTAGAAATTTATTTTTATAAATCCACATTTAAAACTACTGAATTAATTGAAAGTCCTGCTTCAAATTTTCATTTATGAATTGGACGATTGTAATTACAATTTGATCAGGTTTCAGGAGTTCTGTACTTTTTTCATTTTCATATATTTTTCTGATGTATGTATTTTAGTTTGAATTTTTAAAAATTCTTAAATGTTAACAATTAGTCACCTGGGATTGCGATTCACTCAGGTTTAGTCCAAATAATAATTGTGGGCATCCCGTCACCGCCTCACGGGGCGATTCGCTGCGCCGAGGGTGCACAGAACCCGCGTAATAAACGCGAACGACACAGCTTGTAAAATATGTTTAGCTGCGACAAAAGGCAAGACCGCGTTTGCCCGAGGCAGGGAAGGGAAGGGCAGGGCTTCAATCACCGCGACCAGCGGCCGCCCCTTCTCATCACAGGACTCCCGGAGCGAGCGCCTAAATTAAAACCTCGCACCCTCACACACACACACACCCTCGCAACTGGCTGACTTTGCATGCAGCCAGCAGCCAGCAGCCGCAGATGCCAGGTGCTAGGTGCCACTCATCTGCGGATCGTTCTTTACTGACACTTGCATAAATTTAACATTATATTCGTTATCAGCGTGTTTACAGTCCAGCGGGACTCAAACCGTCACTGCAACGTATCCATTAATTGCTGTTTCCAAAAATAATCAAATTATGAGACTGCAGGCGACATCGCTCGTAAATAGAATCCATAATTTTTACGCGAAGGACATGCAAAATTTGAGGGATAGTTGCGAAAATCACTATTGATTTCATTTATTTTATTCCTTTAGTCCTCGTATGAGGAAATAGGATACGTCGTTACATAAAATTAATAATATAATTATTGGATGCTACAATAATAAAATCGGGAACAGAAATTTAATAGTAATAATAATAACAACAAAAATAATAATTCTTTAACTATACTAAGTGTATAATTTAATATTTACAATACTCAAAAAAAAATTCAATACGCACTAGTAAAAAATTACTGATTAGAGAATTAACTATAATAAAATATAGAATTACACGTCACACAAATATAAACACAAAACCGGACACACACAGTTGGAGGAAACACAAACGAGGGACAAGTCAGTTTGCGTAACTAAACGACGAGGAATCTGCAAACTCCAGGCCGTACATGAAACAAACAAACAAAAGTGCAGAAAAGATCAACAGAGGCAAAGAATGTTATGAAATAAGTAGTTATATGAGCAAACACATTCAACACTTTTTCAGTATAACAAAAAAATTTAATCAATAGGGGAACGATCAATAATCACCTGTCCTGAGTAAAACTATGGCGCCTTTCAGTAGAATATTTTTACACTGAATCCCAAACCTTTTGTAGTTATTATTGTTGTTTTCATCTGGAGGAAGACTATTGCATAAAACTATCCGTGAATGGTGAATACTTTTCACTGTCACAGGAATCAATAATCGGTCCACCAATATTCTAACTTGATTTTACAGAACTGAGCAGTTCTAAAATTCGACCACATCGATTAAATGTAGGGACTTTTAAGAAAGTTAGATGTTGCAACACATTCCGGCTCGGAAGCTAAATTCCACAAGTAGTAAATCAATAGCTGTCAACCAATTGCAGTTCGATTAGCACACATATGGCGGAAAAATCCCCCCCCCCCCAAGTGACGATTTCTGTGTAATTTAATTATTCTCAATCTTGAAAATGAGAGTTGCAGTTGTTTAGATCCCTTTTGGGGACTTGTAACGATTTACTACGACAAAATGTTTCGTGGACGCACCTGGAATATAAAACTTTTCGGTAGAAATATTATATTCCTGTTTTTCTAGCTTAATTTTGATAAAAATAAATACCCTATCGCTAAAAATAATGCAAACTTCTGTTGCATTGTTAATTTAACGAAGAAAAATATTCGTTGCTTTACTAAAAACAACTTAGTGTTCTTGTTGGGCCAAAAACCAGCAGTGGAGATTATTTAATTCATCAATGATTACTGTAACAATAATATAATATGAAAGTTTTTATTTTACGTCTGCTTTTTGTATTAATTAATCAGTTAATGACATTTTAATAATATGGTAAGTTACTAAAAAACCTTAATGTTTCTGTTGGGCCACAAACCAGCATTGGAAATTATTTAATTAATCGATGATTAGCGTAACAATAATATAATATGAAAGTTTTTATTTTACGTCTGTTATTGTATTAAACAATCAGTTAATGACCCTTAAATAATTTGGTAAGTTGTTTATTTTTGTTTGCATTACTTTGTCTTTATTTACTTTTTATAATAAGTCCATATATTAATCATTTGTATATATCTACTCTTTAGGATAATACCTGAAGTAGATACCAACACGTATCGAAACGTCGAAACGTTATAAATGAATTAAAAGTGTCTGTAAAAGATCATTAACCGATCTAATAATATAATATGAATAAATGTCTCGTTTTCCGTACATTTTCTGAGCTTCATTCGGTTATTTTGACTCTCACATTGTAAGAAATTACAAGCCACTGCGAACGTATAAAGTTAATAAAATATGGTAGTATATTTTTGAAACATTTTATTTACTGTTATTATATCTATGTATATTTTATTTTTAATGTTAAAAAAGCGAATTTTTTCGAAGTCATTATAATTTTTTTTGAAGAAAAGTAATATTTGCTATTATAACGGGAATATATGAAAGAGTGAGGGGAGAGAGAAGCAAGGACATAGAGATAGAAAACTAAATGTACAATGGTAGAGACATCGCACAATAATAGAGCAAGAGAATAGTGAAGTAAATAGACCAGTAACGCTAATCACAGATACAGTCGCCTTTGTGATTCATTACAAGTAGCTTAGTTCGCATTAATGTGAAAAGGTTTTTCCTTTGAACATGATGCAACACGTAATTTATTAGGTTAATTTCATCTTTTTTGATGACGGTCCTGGAGCATTATACTCGTATACAAGGTCTGTATCTCGTATTTATTATACGTGAAATTGTTCAAAAAACAGGCGTCATAGTTGTTTTGCAACAACTCGCTGCTTCATTGTACAACGGATAATCATGGTCTGACTTTTAATATATGTATGTCTCTTACGCGCTCTATAGACGTGTGACTCGCAGCGTCAGAACGCCGTAACACAATCACTAGCTTATTCTCCAAGTAACCAGCTCGCGTAAAGCCGGTTTACTATTCAACTGATCTCTCTCCGTAAACCTCCCTCTATCCCGCTCCCAATTTCCGTTTTTCCTCGCAACCACCCAAAAACTTCTAATGCATTCAGTTGTTTATAGTTCATGTTACAGTCGTATCTAAAACAGATTTACAGAGAAACATTAATAATTTTCTCTCGTTTTCAACATCGGCCATCATTGCTTATGAAGATGAAATATTGTAGAACCTCACAATTATTTATTACTGGTACCGCTTGCATTATCAGATATACAAATAGGTCTCTATAAAATTGTCTATTTTAAAAAAACCAAGAAATATTACTGAACGTGTAAGTTTGCAAAGTTGATCGTCTGGTTTCCCTTGTAGTTGATTTCTTTCGTGTCCAAAAAAATATAATTAATGCTTATATTCACAGAGGCAGGAATTACTCCTCACCAGATATTAAATGTGAAATCTCAATCCTAATCCAAACGTTTACTTTTCTATATAGCGTGAATCACATTTCGCTGCTTCAGTGAAAGCGCCATTCCACGGGAACACGGAGTGACTTGGTTTCAGTGAACAGTTGGTCGTGCTGACTGTGAGCAAGAACTCAGCTCTAATGTATTATCCTACGTCTATTTTTAAGGGCCTGATACTCTTAGATCCTGCACGTTACTCTGAGAAGCTCCACGTGGGCGTTTCTGCAGACAGGGATTAATTCTTTCACTCTGTAAGCTCCCTTTTTTTCCTCGGAGGTCATTAATGTCAGCCACAAACGTGATTAGTTGACTGGGATAACCGCACACAAACCACAATTCATTTCGTATACAAAACGCTGGTTTCCGTTTCATTGCTTGTTCCTGAAAGTAACAAATGTTTGAGATCACAATATTTTGTAATATTCATTCATTTGGGTCAGTTGGTCGGAGATTTTGATAAATCATGACGCCGGTTGTGCTAAGGACTGTGTATATAATGTAATACGAATTTACAAAACTTGTTTAGAAGCCTGACAAAAATAATTACATTCCTGGCGAAATGATGTACCATAGTAAGTAACCAAAAAATATTTCTTGTGATCTCAGTGCTTTCTCATTCGTGGCTAATACTCTATATTTCTCATTAATTAGAGTCATCACAAGAATATGTTATTAAAATCTCGATTAGCTGTGATATAATTTTTAGAAGCTATGGTGAGCGTCACGAACGAAGGCGGGTGGCGCAGATTGAGGGAGGGGAGGCAATTCCGACGTTGCCACTATGCGCGTGGTTTGTCATAATGCTATAAACGTTTCCTCGGTCTGGCTATGAATATTACAACTAAAAAAGGCATTAATTGATAATTTTCAAATGAAGGATATGCATAGCATTATTATTAATCTTCACCGTGAGGGTAAGAAGCAATTTCAATTTTAAGAAAATAATGTCAACAAGATTAATTCCAAATATTTGAGCGAATTTCGGCAATTTGTAATGATGTGTTGCCTACACGAGAATGAATAAGGAACAATTATATCTTGTTGAATTAATACTCCAAATTTAACTAAATTAAGAAAAACGAAATTAAATGACTTGTAAGATTAACAATTGTTTATAATAATTATTTTTGACCCATTACGAGTGTCATAAAAAATTATTTATGAAATAGTTGAAGCATATAAAAGTTTTCATTTTTTCCGCAGTAATTATTCCTAATTTCTATGCTAGAAATCTCTGGCTTGATCACTTCTCATAAATGGCACAATCTCAAATCTCCACTTTCGAGCAGAATTTTTTTAGGGCTAATAATGACGTGATAGAGCATTTACTTTTGCCAGTGAAACACTCATTCGTCGAATAGTTCATTTCTATTTCTAGCGTCCACGATTAATGTATTTTATATCCTTTGCATAGGAAGTTGTCAAAATGAGGTGAAAACGTTGGTTACAAGAGAGAATCTGGTGTTCACAGTTATAACGTTGGGATACTTTCGGCTAATGATCACATTTTTAAGCACCCTACAGCGTCTACTGTCCTTCTTTGCATTGGAATTGCGTAAGTATGAAAATGAATGTAGCCCTTGAAAAGCCGCCAACTGAATGTGGACAAAACGGATCTTTTCAGGAATCGGACTCACAGGTCACCGAAATGCATCTTGCATTGCATAAATTAAGTTAAGCTTATTTTTTCTCTACATGACTTTTTACCAAAAAATTTACGAAAAATATACAAGCAAAATTCTATAAAAAATTATTACAATTTAGAAAAATAAAAACAGAACTCGTTTTTCTTAGGTTCACACAATTTTATTCAAAAGAAATATGTAACATAAAACTGTAAGCTAATTAGATGAATTAATCAGTAGGATACCAGAAAGAGGTGGAGGCGACGATACTCTCTCTCTCTCTCTCTCTGTCTGTTAGAAAAATAAGCCCGAAGCCCTGAATATTTCACGCTGAGTACAGGCTGATGTAAGACAACATGCAAACCAATTTCATCACTCGTTTTCTTAGTAAGAATGCGATCTGCGAGAACATGGCAAGCCACTCGCTGCAGAGTGACCTTCGGCTATTTCTTTGTGCCACCTATTCTCACTGCATCGAAACATTTCCCGTTTTCCGTTGAGGCATTATGCGTCCTTCTTGGAACCGGGGAATTTTTTTGATGTCGAAAGTGTCAAAGGCGTAAAGACTAACATTTCATACAGACTATATACAGTGTTGCATAGTTCATGGCGCAGATGCACTCTATTTTACGTCACTAACTCATTTGAAGAGCACAAATAAATAATTCGCTACTTTCAGATTGTAATTTCTTTTCGGACTGATTATTAATTGAAAATGGTTATTTCTGGCCGGTGTATTGTGTTTCAGAGATACTCAATTTACAGGTTTTTTTGCTGATTAAATAAACCATCAATGAGTGTTTAAACTGACATTCAAGAGATATGGTAGCTTATTTCTCACGCAGCCTCTGATTAACAGAGAATTGGGGTAGTTGGATAAATTTAATTAATCTCGGAATTCCCTTGTCCGTGTCTCGACCAGTTTAGGAGGCAGTTGGCCGACTGTTCCAATGCTCAAAACAGGCCGAGGTGCCTCGGCTTGTGGGAACGTAAGTTCAAAAAGGGAGGGAGGAAAAGTCATCCCAAAAAGTAGCTTTCTCTGTCTCTCCGGAAAGGTTCACCCGTGAGAGAACCTCGCAGGCTTCGATTTATTCTGTTGCAAGTACTTAAGTGGCCAGATACGTTTTAAGTAATGATTTACTCAAATACGTAACGCGTGGTAATTTGTCTCTCTTCTTCTTTCTCTCTCTTCTTCTCTCATCGGACGATGAAGTCCGACAGTTGCCGAAAATTTGGATATGGGGGACGTGATCTGCACCCCACTCATAATTTTAAGCCAATCACTATTTTGTCAGCTAGCAGATTGCTTTTCCTCAGTCGGTCATAAATTTTATGGCCGTATTTTTCAACATTGTCCTTTGTCTTGGTGCCTCGGATTAAATGCAGAAGCTCGTCACTGCTCAATTCAAAGTAGATATTTCTGATAGATGGTTTATTTTTAATTATTTTTCTCTTGGTAGACAGTCGCCTCCACGCTGGAATGTGTTACTATTTTTGAATATTCGCTAAACTATTTACCAGCTGATTGAGACCCTCTTTCAGATGGAGGATGAGCAGCTGTCCGGGCGGCTGCTCGTGGCTGAGGTGCGGGGGCGACCGGAGGCGACGGCGCCGTACGAGGAGGCGCTGCGGGACCTGGGCCTGGCGGTGAGCAACGGGTCCGGCTGGGACGTGCTGCTGTGCGCGGGGCCGGGGCCTGGACCGGGACCCTGTCTGAGGCCGCAGGAGCCCAGAGGACCGTGGCTGGGGCAGGTCCCGGGCGTGGACGCCGTGCTTGGCCGACGCTCGCTGTGTGCGTCGCTGCGGAGTCTCCACGCCGTGCAACTCAGCGTCGCGCCGGCCTGCTTCTCCCTTCCCGAGGACCTGGAGGCGCTTCTGGCCGACGCCGGCGCCAACTCCACGTGGGCCGTCAAGGCCGCCGGTCGTCTGCACGTCGCCGACACGATGCAGCTCTTCGCGCACCTGCGCTCCAAAAAGTAATCTAAAAAAAATTATATAAATGATCGTTAAACATTACATTTATTTTATTCCATTAGTCCTCGTATGAAGAAACAGGATACGTCATTACATAAAATTACAACATAATTATTGGATGCTACAATTATAAGTTAACATAAAAATACTAAAAATCGGAATCACAAATTTCCCTGTCCAACATAAGTAAAAGAACTATGTAGCAGTAATAATAAAAATAATAATTCTTTAACAATACTAATGCTATAATATAATATTTACAGTACTCAAAAAAATTCAATTCGCACTAGGTAAAAAAAATTAGAGAATTACCAATCATAATATATAGAATTACACAACACACAAGAATAAACAGAAATACTGACACACACACACACTACGAAGAAACACAAACGACGGACAAGTCACTTCACGAAACAGAGCGTCGAGGAATCTGTACTTCCGTAGAAACTCCAGAACGTACATGAAACAAACAAAAAAGCAGAAGAGAGCACCAGAGACTAAACATAATATGAAATAAGTAGTTTTATGAGAAAAACTTTCAACACTTTTGCAGAATAAAAAAAGAAAAATTAAATATTAGGGGAACGATCAAGAATCACCTGTCCTGAGTAAAACATCGGCGCCACTCAGTAGAATATTTTTATACTGAATCCCAAAACACTTGTAGTTGTTATTAATGTTTACATCTGAAGGAATACCCTTGTATAAAACTATCCCTGAATGGTGAATACTTCTCTGGTAGAGAGCAAAGATCTTAGAGCTGAGCGATTTCTAGTCTACAGGGCATAACAATGTTGGTAACTCACACAACCGAAATAAATTTCGAATGGCTCATTGTAATA
The DNA here is from genome assembly GCA_037074705.1 of Zhengitettix transpicula. NCBI lineage: Eukaryota > Metazoa > Arthropoda > Insecta > Orthoptera > Tetrigidae > Zhengitettix > Zhengitettix transpicula. The sequence continues at coordinate 50,608,630 of CM073595.1, forward strand.
AGATAGAAAGCAACATAGAAATATTCAAATAACGTAGGATTCCCCGGTGTATTGATTAAATAAAAAATTCTCGGTTTATCAACCGGGTCAATTAATTTTTTCAATCTGACTGAGATGAATTTCGAAGAAAAGTTGTGATTTAATAAACAATATACCCGGATGATAAACCGAGAATCTGTTATTAAAATTGTGAGGCGATCACAACTCAAGGGATCTGTGGTAGAGTATGTAATTACTTTTAAATTCATCGTCGCTTAATATGCGATTCAGAGATGGTTTTGGTCCCGTGTTCCATTGTTTGAATTGGCGGTATTTAAAACAGATTAACAATAATTAATGCTTCTTAGGAAATAATAACAGCCTGAAGGAATGTGATGTGGTACACTGAGGAAGACCTACTCTGTTCCGGGACGACTTCAGGAAGTAAGTAGATTGTAGATTTTACAGCCATAGACCTGCTCGAATCAGTGCAGCTCATGGAAACGAAAGACTCTGGCCAATTAGGTTCGAGGGAACGGGTACGGTACACCAGTCAATGGAATAGGACACAAAAATGGATTAAGCTAATTTCTGAAACGGTTAAATAGGTTATGGGACACAGAACTGGTACACTTTTCGAGAAGAGTCTCCCCGCGGCAAAAAGTTTAGGATTAAGTTAAAGTGCATCATTTAATCTAAATGCAATTCGTTTTACTTTCATTTCGAATATATGGAACAGAGATAATTGAGTCTGAGTGATTTTACAGCTTAGGACATGGTAACATGTATTCCTTATTTGTTTTCATCATTGGCTTAATTCACACTTACTTCCGTTTTGTGGATGTAACTGCCTCGGTGACTCGTCAACTTTTTAAAAAATATATAAAAATGTATTTCATTATAAGTTTTATGTTTAATTTAAATTTTCAACAGATCGGAGGAGATGATAAAGTTAAGAATAGCGTATCATTTACTTGTATGGTTAACTCTATTAAATCTATATATTTTTAAATAGTCAGTTCTTTACTTGGCAGAGAAAATATACACATATATACCTGCAAAATAAATAAATGATATATTAATTCTCTATTTATTTAGCGAAACATGAGGCTTAGGAAATACTTATCCATTTCTCGTTTTCGACCTTGCGTTCTCTTCCACGTTTCCCCAGTAACGTATTATATTTCCCCATGTAAGATTAAAATAGAGTGTGAATCCTATTTTCCAAGGATCTGCTCTATTCGGTCATACTTTTTTCAAGGAGAGCGAACTGTCGAACCCACGATTTCTCCCCCCTCAGAACATCACAGTTCTGCAGCCTAATCCGTTCCGGCGAAAATTTTCATACTGATGTTTGTCTAAGTGAAGATTTCGTGAGCCTCCAATCTGTGACACGGTTTGGCGATTCAGATAGCGTTCGTCCCGTAATGTGAGTTATTTATGTGCCACGAGGGATCGAACCGGCGCGCATCTAATACGTTTCTACTTCGAAGGCATTGGATGGGCCCAATTCCTGCTAACGGCGACCACGCATAAGCACACTTTCTACGTCTTCTTCTCGGAAACTGTAGTTCGCTTCACTCTGTAGAGTTTGATTTAAATGAAACAAATTTCTGAAACAATGTTATCGTCCGAAACAGGAGAGTTTGTTACGCCGGACATTCTTTATTAGAAAATCAATGTACTTGGAATAAAATGTGACTATATACATAAAAAAAAATTATTTGAAAACCACGCATACGTTAAATATAGTGTAATAAAAATATTTTTTTTTCATAACTCAGAAAATATATATATGGGCATTTACACTATTTTTTTAAAAAATAATAGCATCAGTGTCTGCAATTAAAAGTAGTCTTTAAAGACTAACCAGTAATTTTCGTCATACAAATAAACTATATATTTTTGCCTCGAGTCTATCCAATGTCGTCTTCTCGATTTTTGTGGTCTCTGACCAGCTCACTGTACTCTGCTTTTATGCACCGCGCATTACACAAGTTCAGCTCGTTTTATTCTTCTGACAATGTGCTGATATTCTACAGGTTGACATGCTTTTTATTTCTTCCTTAATGGTTGTAATTGTGATAGGTTAAGTGGGGAATTAATATGCTTCGAGATGTAATATATTGGAGTTGGTGAAATACAACTCCACTGGACTGCATTTATAAAATGGCCGTGACTATTCTAGGCACTGTAAAAAAATAAAGAAAGAAACGAAAATATTTTTTAAGAGTTTACAAATCATGTAAATTAGTTGTAAAAATTACAGAAATATTATTTAAAGGCTTCTGGAATCTCTATCTCTGAGGGCTTTGGTCTGTGTTACTGAGACCGTGTTTAGAGTTTGTATTTAAAGTAACTTACTTTTACCATCTCTATAGTCAACAGCCTTATCTTTCAGATATATATATTCTTGTGGCGCCTATGAGCAACAACGTAAGTTTTGAGATTCCATATATTTTCGCTGCATTCCCAGTTGTACATGAGCTATTGGGAATCGATTATATTGATCGGCCGGATGATCCTGTCCTTGATGTTAATTACAAGTTACTATTCGACGGAGCATCGAAATACAGCATCCAAGAGTCGATGCTGTTGGAGGTGATCTTATTAATTCCACATCGTTGAGTGAGGCACTGCTATGTAACTATATATGCATAAGATGAGCTGACAACGGACTTCTATATTGCAGCAGGTTGGTGGTCCAGGAATGGGTGCCTCGGCAGCTGCGAGTGCTGGGCGTCCCTCTGAGCGTGCACTTGTGTGTGCTGATAACGTCAGTAGCTCCGCTGAGGGCGTACGTGTTCCGTGAAGGCGCCGCCGTCTTCAGGCTCGGGGCCGACGGCGCCTACAGAAAGGTGCGCCGGAAATTAACGCCGTCCCTTTGTCGCTCCTTAAAAGCTGCTAGTAAATGAAATCAATATCGCCGCAGTTACTCATCGCCCCTAAACACGTGTTGCTACATCGTTAATCAATCTTCGAACCGTTGCAGACGGGCAAGATCTGGCCGACGTCGCAGCTGTGGCGCCACGTGCCTCTGGCCAAGAGCGTCGACGTCCAGGCGCGCACCGACGCCCTTCTGCTGAAGCTGCTTCTGGGCATCGAGACTCTTCTCCTGGCACAGTTGGCGACTCTGCCCGGGCCACATTACAGGCAAGTCCCGTCTTGGAATTGACCAGTTCCTCATTTTTGCTCAGAGCTGCTGATCTCAACTATGCCTGAAATCGAATTCACTACCCACTTAGCCTTCACAAACTCACCGTCACAATGGAACAAGCCAATCCACCAGATCACAGTCGAGTCTTGCGAGAGTCTGGAATTACGTCACCTCGTTCATCGAGGTCCTCTTGGGGGTTGCAAACCGATTTCAGTCTAAGGTCAATTATTTAAATTGATTTAGTGGTTGGATGAGACGAGATGAGAGTAGATATACTAACACCGGCGACTCTGGACGTCCGATGATTTGGTGAAACGTTGCGAACTGATTTAACCAGAGAATTATCACTGAATGATGTCCGTACTAGCGTAACGGAAGTCATTACACATACGTACATTGTCGCAGTCAGATTTATTTGTCAATTCTTCAGAAATTCTTCCTCAGTTCATGCAATTCTGGGCCTTCAGGAGAGATACGAAGGGGCTACCTTTGGGTATGCCTTTTCCTCTCCGTTTTTGAACTAAGGTTCCCACAAGCCGAGGCACCTCGGCCTGTTCTGAAAGGTGTATGTTCCGGGGTCACAGACCTTGGGCATACGGTAAGAGTTTTCCGCTATTCCCATTGGAATAGTCGGCCAGCTGCCTCCTAAACAGGTCGAGGCACGGAGAAGGGAATGCTGCGTCCCCACAGCAAGCTCCTCTCCCGCTATCGGAAGGGCGTGGGACAAGTACCCAATGCCCGACTTACCCGATGCAGGTTTTCCTAGGGTTTTCCCTGCATTTCTTTAGGTGAATGCTGGGTAGGATCCTTAAACCATAGACCGGGGGCCCTAGTAACCCTTGGCTACCTTCCTCTACCCTTCCGCATCCCCCCTTTCAAATCCCTTCCTGTGCTATTAAAGGAGAGTTGCCCAATGTGGATCACCCTCATGTAACCTGTTACCCTAAAAAAAATATAAAAAAATCATGCAATTCTACTTTAATGATTTGCGAATCAGAGGGAAGTATGCTTCACAAATAGCAACATTCTTTACCTTCTACGAGAACTTTGGAACAAATTTTGACATTACATAGTTACAATTTAAAATTCGCACATTCCATTAAGTTCCGTTTTATCGATTATTTTTAATCTTAACACTATCCAATGTGGTTCCTCCATACTCCCAATATGATAAAAATACGAACCTGAGAGTATCTATCAATGCGATTCATTGGAATTGTGACGCTTTTATACAATAATGATCTCACTCACCTCATGTACCAACGTTGCATTAAGAATGAAATAAATATTTCTCTTGTGAATGCAGGAGCACGTTCTTGCTACCAACTGTATAGGTGATACTCACCACCTCAATACGATCGCTTTTTTTCGTATTACATGAGTCAACAATTTATGTATTTCTGCTCATGTAGAAAAACTATAAAAGTCTTGGTACGGAATATGTAGCGAGGATGAATATATCGTCGTCGATGAGAAGTAACACTAAATTAATCTTTCTTCAGTGGAAAACTTCCATGAAAAGTGCGTGCCTTGTTATGCATCTTTAATGAAGACAGTGTACTTCCAAAACTTTTCAGGACACAAAGGTTGTAATGTACTGACGATTATTTAATTTCGTTGTGGGGAAAAGTAAGAGCGGCTTCACGCAATGGAAAAGCACTTAGCTGTCTTCGGTTGCTTAGAAACAGCAAACAAATTGCACAACTGAGGTCATTTTTGCGTCTTCCCTAGGAAAACCAATTTGTTCCGTGAAAGATAATCCTACCGCCTGAGTGAAATTCCGGTGCGATATATTTAAAACGAGAATAGCTTGTCTGAAATCAAGACAGTCTTTCACGAACTTGCGTAAAAGGATGGCGGGGGGAGGGGCAGCGTAACGATATAAAAAGTTTCAATCAGCAGTGTTAATCAGCATGGCACGACTTAAAACAACAGTCAGCCTTGCGAAAGTATTTTACAAAATGAAAGTATTGGAAGAAACAATTAATTCAAATATATTGCGGCAATGTCGTACCACAAATTTGGACGTTTTGTTGCAGTATTTATTTTTATATGATCTTTCACTACATTCCCTCACTTTCTATCGCTCCGCTTAATTCGACTCCACGTGTTTTAAATTCCGACGAATGCAGTCAGTGTTATTGTTTTGTATATATTATTTTATATAACGGCGGTAGGGTTGATCGGTGCACTGCCCTCCTGTTCCGTCCTGTTTTCAGTAATCGTTGAAAGAAATCAAAGACATTTTCGTCTGGAGTCTAGGATATTTAGCCACGTCCAATCACTTTGTCATTAGTCATTTGGAAATTGTTTGGCCCTCTACAACGCCGATGAACAATAAATATGATCAGTCTAATCATTTAATAATGCCACATGTTTTGTCAACCACAAATGTATATTTGGACTGTGTTATCATCATAGCTTTTTGTTGGCAGATGTGATCAGTGCTTCCAGTTGCTTGGCGTCCAGCTGCTGTACACCGCGACGCTACGGCCGTTGGTGATGGACGTGAGCTCATCTCTTCCTCCGCAGCTCTGGACCAAGGGTGTCGTGTCGGAGGCACTGCGTCTTCTCCTGGCAAGACATCGCGTGGCCGACGATCTCGCTTCCAGCCTCGCAGCTGTTTCTACCACTACAGGTGCTCCAATTTCTATTCCATCACCATGGCTTGCCTTTCACTTGGATGAGGCCAACCTTGAGGATGGAGGAGGTGCAAAAATAAAGAACTGTTAATATTTCTGTATTTAAGTAGACTGTTGTCTCCTCGAGCCGCGTCGTCATCATCTCAATGATTAGGAAAGGATAAGTACCAGGCGTAATTGTGAGAAGGTTCCGTCAGAATCGTGACAACCATTGCCTCCGACGCCTAACGGAAAGATTTTACTAGTCCACATGCATTTGACTCCACCAACAACGAGATACATGAAAACTAGTGTCTCTTTCATTTGTGAGGAAATCCCCGTTTTAGCATCACAACTCCCAGTAACGTGATCAGATACATTATTGGTTCAAACACCTATTTTCCAAATATTTTCAATTATGTAGTTCACAAACTTAAAACAGTGCAAGGTTAGAACATTTTGATAACTCAAACATCCCTTTGGGTGAATTTTGTGGAGCAAACCGATAATGTCATCAGACCCTGCTTTTGCGTTTCCATGATCATCGACCTTGCGTTTTTCTCGGCCTGAAAAAGTATCTCTAATCATTGTTTCTACTAAATTAAACTGAAAAAAATATTTGCGAGGCCACGGAATTCATTATTATGTTAACTCACATTAGTGGGCTCTGGTGTCTCATAACAGAGTTCCCGATTGCAGGCGTGGCTGGCCTGCGATGCCTGATCTCGGACGATCTGTGCCTGACGGCGCAGGACCTGGGCTCCCTCCTGAGGTCTCGCCGAGAGTCGCTGGGTGAAGGCGCCTTCCGGCGTCTCTACCCCAGCAATGGCGGAGCGCAGGCGACGGACCTGGTGCAGCGTCTACAGCAGTTCATGCTGCGGGACCCTCGTTTTCGACCAGCCAACGCCATGCTCAGGTAACTTTACACTGGAATTCATTCGGCAAATACTACGACTTAATCGAGATGCTTTTGGTTTCGTTTTCTGCATATTTTTTTACGGATAGGGATGATGGCTTGAAAATTAAATTAGTTGGAGTGTTTGCAAACCTATTTGTTATTTTTACTTAACACCTGATATTTATATTCTTTCGCGGGCGCTACATTTATGGTGTTCCACTAACATGAATATTGAATTTAAAGTCCTAAACTATGCTTTTGAACTGATGACCTTCTCAAACTGGCAGACGAAGAGTGGCTGTTGCTCAATTAAGCTTCTTTGCGTTACGAAAGGTTTTGCATTGAAAATGTCGCCACGAGGAACGACGACACGGTGCTAGTGCTGATTCGAGGCGGACCACCCAGCTCTTGTTCATGTATACAATAAACTTTCTGCCAAGTTTATGGAGGACCGATCACCCTCAACCATTATACTAAGCACCCTTCTCCAACTTTGCTACATTGCTGCATTGCCCAAAGCCACCAGGCGGCTTTAAGATAGGATTTGCTGGCGCAGCTATCATTGATAGATGGCTTTTCTCAGGAGACTCCTGAGGCCTAATACCAGCCTTTGGCTGGTCGCTTCACTCAATTCGAACGTAAAACACTGCGTACAAGTTGGTCCCAGTTGCTTAGGATCCTACACCTTTACCATCAGATGCAAACAAGCGTCTTACAGGCGAGTTGTGCACAGCTTGAAACACAACACAGAACTGAGCCGATGTAACCAATGCCATGACGCGGAGGAAATGAGCACAACTTTTACTGCACCACGCAGAAGCACGTAAAACCATAAACAGTAGATCAGCAAAGCTAAGCTAAACAGCAAAAATAAAATTATTTAGTGAAATGAACGAACTCAGAATCGAAGTCGAAGTCCAAGAAATGATACCAGTAAAACAATAATTTATTTCATGATTAACACCTAGACCTGAGCTAATTCCAGTAACAGATAGCTGATGAATGTTTCAGGGAGAGCGGGCGTCACTCCACAGCTGATCTACACGACATAGCGACTCGGCTGGAAGCTAGGACTAGGACTAGGACTAGGCCTAGGTAATGTATACGACACAGTTTCCCAATAAAATAACATATGTATATATCTATTACTTTTTTCATAACTTGTATTGATGTCCAATAAAATAATATATATATATTATATATTTGTTACTGTCGGAGTAATGTAGAATATTGGGATTCTGAGGGTCCACAGAGAAAGTTTCAGAAAAGCAACTACCATAGCGTCTAAAATAACAACGATTGATAACAATAGACGACATGAAAATAGATAACGGGACCTCTCGACCTTTGGATTCGTTCGACGCGCTATCCTGTGGTATACAATCATTAGACAATGGATGTTACAACATGAAACCACATAATCACTTTTCAGCTGATTAGAGAAATTAATAGTATAGTAATAATCGTTCTTCTTTAGTAATCGACGAATCTGAATGAGCATGAGGAATAAGAATAAAGAATAATTATTTCATTTACAATTTCCCATAAAAGAAAGAACATATGTATCCTAGTGATGATCAGAATGGCCGGAACTGCCAATATGGAGGCAGCTGTCAGGTTCTCCAGAGAAGAAGCGCGACGGCCGCGGTTAGATTCCCCGTCAGGTCACTTGTCATATCCCTTATTGATTTGCAAAGGTTAATCAACTCGCAAGATATACAAGGATTACAGAAATCCCGTCGCAGGTAAGGCACTCAATATTCGACAAAATATTATATAAAATTAATGAAACAGTTTTAATTTAAACGAATTACAATATAAAAAAAATAAAGTTACTCTGACTGGAATTATCAGTGGTGATAATTCACTTTTTAATGGTTTTATCTTTCCAAATCATTCTAAATTTTTACGTCGTCAATCAAGCAACAGAATATCTGATAATGTCCCATTAAGAACCGATTAAAACAATAAAATTAAATCGACACGGAATATTACAATACCAAATTTTTGTACCTATTTAAATTTTAGACCATCCACGACAGTAGAATTCGTCTTGTATTCCGAAAATGATATTTCTTGGAACTCGTGGCTAGGAATAATACAGAGTATTCTCTTCCTTTTAATATCAGTTTTGATGGTCAGTGAGTGGGATAGTTTTTTTTTCCGAGCAGCGGATAGGATGTATTCAGGCGAGGGAATTCATCAAACCGGAAAATCACATCACATAATAAAATGTGTTGTGTTATATACGTATGAGACACATTTAAGCAGAAATATACGCTTTCCAGAACAATCAGAAATTTCGTGCTCTATACGTCATTTTCGTTTCTTTTAGTTTTCGCAATTTTTAGAGTTGATTACATTTTTTTAAATAATGTTATCTGACAGTAGAGGGTAGTAGTACAGCTTTTCCTTTCTTAGAACAAAGCGTTTTCTATTGGCGCCTACCTATTTTCGGCCGAATCATGTCCATGGTTGAGCGTACGCTTTTCGGTCAAATTTGTACAAACAACCAAGCCAAGTCTCAAAATATTTATACACATGATGATAATTGTATATATCTATTTTATTCTAAAGATCAGTTATGAAACTTGGTGATAATTTTTAATATGAAGTAGGATGGAAAATATTCGACGGAAGCGGAAATAAAAGTGCAAGCAGTGGACCCGTGTTTGACTCCCGAATATTTTACATATTACTTCATAATTTAAAATTATCACCGAGCTTCGTAGATGAGCATTAGGGTAAAAACTTATATTATTTAGATATATAGAACAAAAAAAGATCAGACCTGTAATTGATTTACATATTGCGTTCTTTTCCTGACGAGTCCTAAAAATTAAACCATGAATAAATGATAACAGTAAATTGTAGGCAGGTATAAAGAGAGAAGGATGAGATTCCAGCCCAGTCGACTCTGGAGCGTGTTCAATCTTGCTTTATAAAACAATTGTATTTAAAACAACAGGAAAGTATTTTAACAGAAATCCAAATTTTTATTGTTATTTCGCTTAGAACAAACACAAATTTATAGAAGATTTTTCTCCAGGTGGTGGTAAATACACAAAGTATTACATTTTAGATATTACTTCAGTGTAATATAAATTGGGTCCCGGCAATGAATTAATCGCAAACTTTAACATGCTGTTGATAATGATAATTTTGTGGCATTAATTTCATGTCTAAGTAAATTTCGCGAGTAAAGCAGTGTAGGTTGGAACAGAAATAATAGGTCTGAAAGATAGACGTCGCTCGCTGGTTCAAAATCGAAAGCGGAACACAAACACCAAAAGAATATATGAATCGAGTTAAATAATTCAACTCGCTGAGGTCGACGTGGGCGCAACTTCAATATTCAAGCTAAGCCTTAAAAAAAATATAAGAAAAAAAATGCGAGGGTTTCTTTTTCATTTCTGAACAGATCAATAGTTAATTATAATAATCTACCTGCAGTGCCGCTTTTGAAAGTTTTCTCCTGTGATTAAACAATTTTATTCTTCTATTAAAAGGTGCAGGGTTGTTAATCCGGCAATTTAATATCGTTGTAGGGTAAATGTTGGCAATAATATTTTCAAACTGTCCTCTTCTTATAATTAATTTATTCTTGCGCGAGTTAGTTTAATCTAAACAACTGAAACGAGATTTTCAGGTAAACAGGACGAGTTCAACGTCATTGGGCTTATGCTCTTACGGTTTATTTTCGGAGAGGTATTTTGATTGTTTATAAACGTATTTGATAACCGTGTTTGGAAACTATGTTTATTAATTTTCTGAAACATTATCCCGAGTGCCAGAGTGAGTATATTTACTGAATCTCTATATATCTAAGATCGGCTTTCTTTGTTCTTGCTCTTTCCATGTTAGAATGAAGTGTATGAAATAGCTTTGCTTCAGGAAGAGAACGCGTAGACAACAATCGCGTTTAATGTTACAGCAATGAACTGGCATTGGGAAATTGGGTTTAGAAAGAAATGGGAAAGTTACCCGGACTTATAAAACAGTACTATTATGATGCAAGGGAGTTATTTTAAAGAAAAAAAATCAATAATAAATAACCTATTTATTTACAAATCATGATTTCATTATAATAATATGAATTAATAATTAATTTCAGTTAACTCAGTGAAACAATTTGATCATTTCTGTATGTTACTTCCTTACTTGCTTATTGTCTCCCCGTCGACGAAGTAACTAGTAGCAATTTCTCGCGTCTCTCTTCGCTGATTTATATATCGCAAAACTATCCAATTGTTCAAAAAAAAATGTATATATGAGAAGAATTCTGTGCCTACAACTTCCTATCGAAATTTCGTCCTCTTGTCTCCAGTCCTTAAAATCCTCAAGCTTATGACTGTCCTTTTATGCTGGGCTACGTGGCTTCTGACTGTGTCCAGAGATTAGTCACGCTACTTCTCGGCGCCGCCGAACACGTGCAGAATAATATTCTTCAATAAATAAAATATACTATCAATCGAAATTTTCTATATTTTGAAATTTGATCAAGAATGGTCCGTGACTATTAATATGAATTATAACAAGCTGCAAAAGTAAACTTGAAAAAATTAAAAAAAGTGCCACCAAAAAATAATATTTGTTGTTGCGCACACCATATATTCTGATTTATTTCTATACACACTTGTTTCACCTTTATTCCTTATTCCGTTGGTAGAACGATAAGAAACCTTCGATATAATATATATCGATATATATATATATAATTTATCGATATAACCATTTTTATAAATAATAATTTGTTTTATTTCGATCATTTTTATTTGTTTCAATTACAAATAAAAGATGATATATTTACGATTTGGCTGGTAGGTTTATAGACAATTATTCTTAATTTATATAGTCAAGAAATTAGCTTCGATTAATTTATTTAAAACATCATTAGCAGTTTTGGTTGATTTATATGAAATGTAACGTAGTTGTCATTGACAGACAAGGTAAAATATTAAAGCCTCCAGCGCTTTACAGCAGCATGAATAAGAAACGAGAGTAATTACCAGTCAAATCTTTTAAGGTTTCCTAATAATTAAATACAATTAAAGTTGTATGTTTTTCAGTCTCGACTCTCGGTTGGATATGGATGAACCAGAAAAGGAGCTTTCGTGGGAGCAGTCGCTGTCTGCTGTAAGGTGCTCTAAAGGTATGGATAATAAAGAAGTGCTCCGCCAGGAACAATAACAGAAACAAAATCCATCATGAACATTCAGGCAGTTGCTTAGTTGGTTTTCCGTTACTGGTTAATCACATAGTCTGTAATTATATGAAATTGCATTCTAATAATTAACAACGCGATATATTTATTCATTCCTAGCTGAGTGCCTGGCTTGCCCGGGTATTTATTCAAACTATCCCGGAGTATGAATTGATTCGACACTAACCTCTTGGTAAATATTTCATTTAACCATCACCAATAGCACCTGTGTTATAAAATGTACCCATTTACGGTCCCCTCCCCGACCTAAGCACTCGGCATATAACTTCAAATAAACCACGACGATGACGGACAGTATTCGGGAACTGTCCTACTACATAAAATAACCGTTTCTCAACTCTCCACCTCCATGATGAGGAAAATAAAATTTAATCAGCCACCATGATTTATACGAGAATTAAATTCAGCGACTCCTATAACCTCAGAATCAACAATAATGTCGGTCTTTTTTGTAATTCTTTTTTTGTAAACCCCTTCCACCACCAACCATACCGTAAGGGTGATTCCCTCCCTTCACTTTTGGAGTGGTAATTAGACATAAAAATTCTAGAAGGACACAATTAAATTAAGCGACCCAGGAAACATTTTTTTCGACGCTAATAATGGCCGTTTAGGAATGTTTTTAATTTCTACCCCCACCACTAGAGGCGGTAGATGTGTCTTAACCCCTCGTTGTTTGTTCCTGGACCGTAAGTATCATGTGTATAAAGTTGGATAGAAAATGGTCTACGAATTTTAGATAGTAAACGAAAATTTGTTTCATCCCCTTCCACCTCCAATCCAAGGGACTGAACTACATCTTAACCAGTATGGTAAATGTAAGAATTAAACTGAGTGAGTTCCATAACCCCAGGTTTCACACCAGTCTCCGTTGTTTACTCATTAATTTATGTAACTGCCTGTCACCTATATCCTCCCCCTATATATATATATATATATATATATATGTATATATATATAACTCTTATAGTTATCTGTGGAACATATATTAAATTGTAAAATTAAGTTATATGCAAAGTAATTAAAACTAACCGTCTTTTCTGTTAGAATAATGTCGAATAGTAGTGAAATAAAGAAACCAAATCTTTGCTTCGATCCACGATTTAACTGCAAATGTTGGTTGCTCCTGGAAAGATAATTACATACACAATTAAAATTAGACTTTGTATAAATAAAACTACAGATATACGGGCGAGAAATAATATATGAAGGATGGACTGTGAATGTAAACTGTGCTCTCCTTCAGGTTTTGCTTTCAGAGCAACAGCAGGGAAACTATCCACAGTTTGGTGGCACAGTCCGCATTTTTTTTACTGAATGGTTGTAAAACCCCAATTTAGGCTTTGTTGCACGTCACCGTAACATTTTCATCATAATTTTGCATCGTCTACTTTCAGTTCCATGACCGTCTACAATTGAGACAACGTTAATATTTTTAGACGAGTCCCTGGCGCCGTACCTCGCTTCCCTGCGACTTCAGCCCAGCGTCGCTCTGGAGCCTATCTTCTCGCCCTTGGTGACGGACTACCAGGCGTCGGTGCCCCACGACGCCATCATGGTGAACGTCCAAGCCGACGCTCTCAACTGCGCTTCAGAGGCGCGCTTCGAGCACGTGGACGGCCCGCTCCAGTAAGGCGTCTTTCTTACTACGCCATTTCCATTTCATTACATTTATCTTATATATTATAAAATGATTGATTTAACAATTCCAAGCCAACTTTCATCCTGTTGTTGATAATGAACTAATATCAACTACAAGCAGTTTAACTCACTTTGCCGGGTTTGCTTGTAGAAAACTTGATATCTTAATAAAATAATATTAACAAATTATGTCGGAACATATTGAAATAATTTTGGAGTCCCAATTTCTACATACATACATATTTCATAAATACACAAAGCTGGTTATAAATTTATAGTCAATGGTATTCTTCGTTTTACATGGAATAAAACGAGATATTGAGGGTGCGAAACGTTCAAGGAATAGTCTTGCACTGTTTGGAGCGGTAAAATTTTCGTTCTTCGACGGGGAAAAAAGAAGGACATAATAATGTCAAATTTATATTCAGACAAGTGTTTTTCTGAATAAAAATTCGTATTACGATTCTTCTCTCTAGTTTTGTGATTTTCAACCCCTCCACTTCATTATGCTAATTTTTCTTACGTTAATTTAATTAACATGTTTTTCTTCTTTGATGTAAAAATAGAAAGACCTGTAATGATTTACAATTTTGATAAAGAACCAAACCTTTACATATATATATATATATATATATATATATATATATTAATTATAATGAGAAAAGTGTACTCAACAAATTAAATTCTAATTTTACTGATGCGAAATATTTTTCTTGAAATATTTGAGCCTTAAACTATTTGTCTTTATGAATTATATGTCTTAGTAGTATTTTTTTACAATACTGTGGGGTCAATAGACAGTGATAAGCTCCACGTGTGAGTGATTTCTATGTTCTTGTGCGCAGGAATATGTGAGCGATTCGTACTACCGCCAACACTTTTTGATTATCAAACGCCCGAAGTCTCACCTCTGCTAATTTCTAATAATCGATACTTTCGAAATGCCTTATAAATGCGTTTTCATAGGACCTTCCACATATGGATTTAGTATTCCCCATTCATAACTTACTCTACGCGACACCAAAATCCATTAAATCGACTGCGAGAAAACTGCAACGTAACCAATTATGAAAATGATCATTTTATTGTTGAAAAAATCTACTCAATTTTCTAAAAATGCAAACTATTATATTTATTTGCTTTTATTTTACACCATTTCTCTTTTGCATGTTATGCAGCTGCAGAATGAAATGTGAATTTAATTAATTACAAATTTTACGGAGTAAAATACAAGTATCTTTTATGTTATAAATTATTAATTGCCATTTTGTGATCGGTTTGATGTTTGTACGTATATATAATTAAATGAAGTGAAATGAATGTTAAGACATGCGTCCTTCGCGGCCACTATTCCTTTTTATATTCCTTTCCGGTCCATTGGAATTCTCAGAATGAAGGATAATACTGAAGCGTTGTTAAGACCTCATTAACTCTCCACTTTACTCCGACTTTCTCGAGAAAAATCCAAACTACCGAGAAATTGGGGGAAGAGAAATTTTACAGGCTCTAATGAGTTACAAATATTCTTTCTGTGGAGGTCGCTAGAAATGGCGGATATTCTATAATTGTAGACACAAAAAAATTTATTCAAACATGACATTGATAACATTGTGGAAAAGATCATTTAAGGTAGGTTTTCATGTTTGCGGAGTTTTATGTGAAATCACACATGGATTTTCGATATCATGTGATTAATTGATATGTTATTTCGTCGCTTTCTTTTCTCATCTTTCATTCCGAGAATGCGTCGAACGTCCTAGTTTATTCCACTTATTGACGTAATTACAACTTTCTTTCCTTATCAGATTTTACAACTATTTTCTCTATACCGTTCTGTGCCGCTGTTGAGACTTTCTAAAGGTTCTCAGGTGCTCTCTTAAACGCACGATATTCCTGTACTAGATTTCTCGCACAGCGGGACTATGGAATAGGACGCAGTACAGGTTCAGTACGTTAAAATCCACAAAACGATCACTAAAAATACACTAAAGGGAAGATAAAAATGACCTTGGTATTTAAAATATCGTCAGCGGCTATGGTCATTTGGTTGCTGATATAATAAAGGTAAGGAACAGTTTTCTGTGATGAATGTTACTGGAAACGGTTTTACTTTTCAGGAAGCCGGTTATGTATGTTCCAAATACGCAATATTATCTATCGTTAATTTCCGTTCAATTTTTGGGAGTGATATTATTTTCGGTACGGGCGACGAGCAACAGAAATGAGTTCTTACAGTGGTTGAAAGTTTTATTCTGGTTCTGGAACATGCAGAACATCAGTATAAATTGCTTCGCCCTGAGGTTGTGTCTTTTCTTGGCTTCAGGAATTCTCGGGCTGTCCAATATTATCAGTCGGACAATGGAAACCCCCTATTTATAATACTCCAGCTAAATTCAAGTTCTCATGCTCGTGATTAGTTTGTAAGCTTCAGAAGTCAGGCTTTGGGACACAACAAGTATCTTCTTCCATTCAGAGCCGACCAATGCCATTAGATGGCGTTCCGGGAAAACATAAATGGGATCAGTGACCTGGATTGAGTCAGTGAAAGAATGCAGCTTCCTTCCTGTCCGTTCCTTCACAGATGTTCCAGAAAGATGCCGGCGAGGCTCTGGACCAAACGGGAATAAAAGGCCACTGGAAGTGAAAGGAACCCGCCTGTTAGTGGAAATTCGTTGATTAAAAATTAAATCGTGGTCGGTAATGCGGAGAACAAATTGATGAAAATCGCGCTATAGTCGTGGTCAGGAAATAACGACACAGTGCGTCTTCGCGGTGTTGCCATTTATGCCAGCAGACAATCCCAATATAAATAGCGAATTTACCCCTAACGCTGGATCTCGGCAAGTGCCAAATTTGGTAGTATAATCCTTGCAAAGCCGGTACGGTACATGCAAGGGCAAAAAAGTAGTGACGGAATGTTAAAAATAAAAACGGGGTACATTTTCTCACCCACTTAATGTCTAGCCCGCGACCGTAGACACGTTAAAACGGCACTAAAAACTACCCGGTGATAGTTCTTTGCTCCAGAAACTAGAACGAAAAAATTAACTCCCATTTCCATGAACTGCCCTTTCAGTTTTAAAAGTAGCAGTGTTATAGCTTCCGAGAATCTTAGCTTCAAAGCTCCGCAGGAACATCCTGGATTTCATACTTGATGTTTCTTTTTGTTTTATTCTTTTGTTCCCATAAAGACGTGCCTTGATATTAAATACACGAAACGTTGAATGAAATATATACCAGTTTCTAGACGGGGAGACGAACTCGGGAAATCAACTGCAACGTCCAGACGGCTGTTACCGTCTCCATTAGCAAGGAAAACGTTATTTTCCTGAATTAGATGTTCACAGAAGTCACGTCCCTTTTTTTGTACTGAATAAATTAAGAATAAAATGAAACATAATGGAAAAAGTAAGAGAGAAGTACATCAACTTGAAGAGCTCCGACAAACTTTTGTTATTTATTTACTTGTTACAATGAATAAAATTGCTAATATAAGTACAACATTTTTCACATTAAATTTGTAATAGGGTTTCCAATTTTTCAATATTTTCAAAAAATATTATTTTCCTTCTCACACTTATCTATAATATGAATAATTTGAACTGTTACTTTTAACTGTTACTACAAAACAATTATTTACAATTATTTAAACTATTCAGTTTTCTTTCCGAGTTAAGTTACATATTAAATATAAAAGTCCCTTTATAAAAAAATATTTCATTCCAATAATTATATTTCTCCTTGCTGTCAGACTGTCTAGCGTAGTATCTATTGATATCGTTTTCTGAACTCACTGCTACATATGTTTGTCGATAACAAATCATTTTCTATATTAGGCCTAATTTTTTGCTATTTGGATCTATCCAATTTCTCCTTTGCATAATTAATTACAGTCATAGTGTTCATAATTTTCGTCCCGAGAGTTATTACGGATGCGATAAAGAGCGGGAATCTTAATTGGGATAATCCACACGCTGTTGACATGATCAAATTCTACAGAAGCGAAATTATCATTAAGGTCCTAGTAAACGAGAATATATTTTAATCAAGAATTTATCACTGTACGCAATTTAATTTCTAAGCTACTATATGAGCAATGTTGAGTAAAACTATTTATCATAGAATCTCAATTCAAATCAAAATGGTCGAATACTACGATTTTTCCTTAACCTCCACGTGGCGCCATCTCTACAGAGCCGCTGACTGTTTCCGAGAGTTGCCACTAGATGGTACCAAGTCCCAAGGTTTGCAGCTTCGTATTTCTAGATCTTTTCTTTTCTCCTTTTCGAGTGTTTCCATGCTCCGCAATAAATAGAAATGTAAGCGATAAAATTACTTTTAGCATATAACTCTTTTATGAAAACTCAGATGAACTACTTTGAAACGTACCTTTGTCCAAATGATCGCCCGTAACAGGGATGAAAATTCTTGAGGCTCATTTAAAGTTAAAGAAAATTAATAAAAGCTAATAATAATAATTAATAATAATAAAAATTACGATAGAACAAGGTGCTACTATAGTTTAAAAAATAGATTTTTTTTTTCATTCGCGCCTTGGTTGACAGAAATTCGTTCCGTCATTATACAAGTGAAGGTTTGTAATATTGTATCGTTCATAATCGATTATTTTGAAAGTGGTCCTCCCCATAACCAAGTACATTTATATACTATACGCATTTTTTTGTAAAATATCATTATCAAATTTGTCTCACGTCTGAGATTCTTGACAGAACGTTTATGGATTTGCCTGCTTGAGTATCTATTTTAAAATATTTCTGGAAATCTAAAGAATTTTCATTGCATTTCTGATAACATGAGATTTGTTTGGTTTCCATCCAACATTTTGAGCTTCCTCCCATATTGGCAAAGATATTTGTTAAGGTGCTCGTAAACGAGCAACAAAAATTCCACATTGCCGGAAATATTTTAGGAAACTATGGCCCGGCAACATTTTTGGCAAGTATGTCAGGGAAATATGTAGCCAGCCACACATTTGTATATCTCGGCAATATTTCGGCCACGAGCATTTCGCGCGTACGCGTAGTACAATAATAATGGCCGAAAATGAAGAACCTTGTTTAAACAAACGAGATACACTTCACAATTTAAACGAATTCTTGACAATTACTTATTTAAAAAGTTCACCAGAATATCGAAGGGCGACTTTGAATATTTGCTTAAAAAATTGGGTCCATGATTGACGCGATGATGAGAAAAGCAATACAGTCAGCCATCGATTCTTGGCGACAGAAATCTTTACGTATTTAATCAGAGTATTCGATTGTTCAATTTCGCACATCGACAAAGAAGTATGCGTAGGTTTAATGGAAGGATTAACTGAATTTATTAAAGTATGTACAGACTAGACTTCTTTATTTGTTAAATATTAATTTTAAAAATTAGAAATTAACTTTTCTTCTTATTTTAATTTTCCGCCATGGTCACAAATGTTCGTTGGCCATTGCTAGCAAACCATCTTTCTTCACTTGGCGATCTCCATCTATAGTCCTCCGACTTCACGCCCTATAATGACGGATCAATAGTTTTCTCGTTTGACCAATACATAAGTGGAATACTGAATAATTTTACACAGCGAACAAAGTGTAATATTAATTGATATCACAGCTGATTGACTAAAGAGACCTCCAGGTGAGGTCAGAGAACTATTGTGGCCCAGCAATGTTTTCGCATTTTCGACACAGGGCCGATGTCACCGACAGTACTAAAAATGCTGCCAACATTGCCCGGCAATACTGAAATATTTCCGGGCCATATGTATTTATTTATTGCCGAAAATTTTGCTGTATTTAGAGCAATAGATTCATTGACTATACTCAACCACAACCATAAATGTTTTAATATATATTTTCTTCAGAAAATTCTATTTGGATTATACACTTTAAAATTAAGCGCAAAATATGACATGAATATAAGAAATAAACGTAAATCGTAAGCATCAGGCTGTGATGAGTTACACGTGTCCGATCGTCATAGTCCCTCCAGCGTGGGCAATGACTACCCGCTCATTGACAATTTCTTCCCGCAAAAAAAAAAAACTGAGTGACATCGGAGATAATTTCACAGAATACAGAATCGTCAGGCAAAGTATGTGTCGTGAACTGCGGCTCCGCTGTATATGAAACAGTTTGAAGGGAAACATCTGCGTACAACGATTTGTATCGTTTATGAAACAAATGTTGTAAATTTATTTTACACCGGGATTACGTTTGTTTTAAGTACGCACTTTAATTCTCATATCTCAGGAAAGTGCATGAATGGCGTACATTAATTTCATTCGAAGTTTACGATTATTACGTTGACATTTGAAGCGAGTTCATATCTCAACTTTAATTAAGGTAATTACTCCAAAAAAATTAGGACAGTATGACGAAGCTATCGTTACCTTTAATCTTTACGCTGTTGACATTTTCAGTTAACATCAATTCCTACTTTGTTACTACTTCGCCGTGGTAAACTTCAGGTTATTTGATTCGTTTCCTCAGCTACATTTCCAGGGATTAAGGTATTATGATCTGACAAAGACCGTAGAACCTATATTTGTTTAATAAATAAATAATTGTTATTTTAAATGATTAAACTGGACAGTATTTAAAATATAAAAATGTAAATATAGAGTAATATTAAATTAATATAAAATTTTAAAAGGACAAAAGAGTGGAATTATACTTGAGAATAGAGAACAGGGAGACAAAGTTAATTAACACTTCAATTTACTCTTCTGTTTACAAGACTTCCTCTAAACATCCTTACATGGAAATTGTTACAGTCATTGTCCTATTTAAGAATGAGCATTTTCCACGATCTGTTTCTTTCTACCTGGCCTTTATTTTGAAAAATTGATCAGTCCTCCAGTTCCGAGTCGGTTCTATCCCGAGTGCCGTGGTTTTTTCGTTAATTTTTCTCTCACCTATATTTTATCAGGTTTGCCTTTCCTCATATACGAATTATGATATTTATGTATCATTCACATTCTACGTAAAAATATTGAATTAATCATGTAACCACAATTAGTGTTTCTGACTTGCTACAATTCACCGGTACACGGTTAATTAAATTTAAATCAGAGGATTTTCGTGGAATTGTGAAATGAGACATACGCCACCACGAATATTTCGTTATGTGTTTATCAGAATAGTTGCCAAAAACATATAGCGAAAAGTAAGCGTGTAAATTGAAATTACTTTTGAAACGGAGGAGACACTGGAATAACCTCACAATATTTTTTTCTGTATTTAACCCATTATTGGAACTAAAAATTTTAATTCCAAATCAATCCGGACTAACGAATTATATTCAGAAATATTCCAATCAACCAGGTTCATTTCCTTTATACCTTTATGAGAAACTTGTACCACTGATCTTCAGTTTGGCAGCCTATAATTTCTTTGTCTCTCTGCGTTAAAATGGCACGTTTCCGCATACCTATGAATGAACAACTTTTCCGTCTAATACTCTGTGCATCTTCATTACGAGACCGAATGGACAACACGAAATTAGTGATTCCAGTTATGGCGTTGAAAAGTCTCTAATCGCTTTTGAATGACAGGGACACTTTATACATTCCCGACTGGTCAATTATTTGTACATCAAGCACATTCAGAGAAACAAAGGCCGCTCTTCAGTCTGGTCCGCAAGGTTAAACCCTGAGTTAGTCGCGCTAGGTCCAGGAGAACGACGCAGTTTAATATCTTTGTTCTCTCCAGAGTCAGGTCAGATACAGGGATGAACTTTCACGACATCTGAGAGGAATATGTCTGCGACACCCTACAAGCTACCGTAGTTTCTCCGAAAATGACGTTTGAATAAGAAAGTAGCGTGTCTTCGGTCCAGGGCACCGACAGCGACCACTCAAGTTAGTATTTTTTCTCGTCATTGCCGCAGTAATACGGAGTGATAACATGCTTCCTTTTCGTAAAAATCACTGACGATTATTCAGTATTGGTATCTAATATTTCTCTTTTGATACTTAAATTTTTTATTGTCAATAGTATATTTTTATTACTTTCCGTTTTTCTGTTTTTGAACAGTTGTGGAAAATGAGTAAAAATATAAACAACTTGAATATTCCTCTAGATGTAGACGAAATTCGTCGTCTTCGTTTCGAAGAAGATAATTATGACACAAATGTTGTACCAGGCGACGATATTGATAGATCATACGATGAATCGGAAACTGAAGATGTTTTAGGAACTAGGTCTGATGACTTAGATACGGATCATGAAACTGACGAACTAGATTTAGAAAATACTGCGGGCCATGTTTCAAAGAAACTAAAAAACAATGTAAAACACAAGAATAATTTGCCAAGAATGCCTTGTCCAAAATTCAATCATACTGATTAATGTATTTATTTCACCAAAAAAGGTAATTATTTCGATTCCGATATTATGCATACAAATATTATTTATGAGCATTTCGTGAGAATTTTCAGAAAACTAGAATATTAAAAAATCAATTAAATTTAATCATATAAATAACTAACTGCATTTGTAAACAAATATTTTTCAAGCACTCTGGAACTGTTTGTTTTACAAAATTAGAGTCTCAATATTTTATGATTATAATTCTAAAGGATATTGTGACATTAGAAAATTAAATATTTTTTAGAATTTTCTTTAACAAATAATTCGAATAAATAGCAAGTTTTAATTACACGAAAAATGTATATATGTGTCTAAAATGCGTGTGTTAAATGTCTGTGAAAATATTCAAAATAATTGATTTAAAAAAGTGATCAACAACGAAATAGTTAACTTCAGGTCCCCTGGACCTAGCGAGAGCAGCCGCGTTACTTTAAGGGGCGCGACTAACTGAGGGTTAAGTTATTTTTTTTTTTGAAACCGCTAAACAATTTCCAAAATTATTGCGCGCTTGAACGTTGGTAATGAAATATGGCTTCATGTTACATTAAAAGCAGTCCAGTCCTCCGGCTTCTCGTAGTATGTTGAAGCCCTGCCAAATCTGGAAACCTCGCTACTTTTCATTCTGAACTTACTAAATTCATAAGTTTCCAATTTCACATTTATTTAAAAGCACGATTAAATGTTACATCCCTGTCGGTCAAGCAAAGTGGATCATTATCGAGGACACCCGCCACAGTTGAAGCATTTTAAAACAACATACCATTGATTTTACAATGAAATGTGTGAATTAGTTACATACATTAAACTCACTTTATAAAATTCGACAAATGGGTTTACTTCAGGACGGTGATATAAAAAAAATACGTATGTCAGAGTTTCTGAAGCCGTGACGATCGAACGTGAGATTGACGCTGAAACGAGACTGTTAAATTCGCACATACGATTAAAAAACTCTGATGTGTTTCATATGAGAACGTCACCTCATTTGCTGTCGATGTCGGGTTTTTTTTTTCGAAGTAAACGGCACCGGTCCATTCATCGTTATTCTTTCTTCCACGAGAAGCTTTCTGACACCTCGCAAGTAACTGTGCTACAATTTTGTTCTTATTGTTCGGTTTTCAGTCTATATAATTTTCGTAACGTTAACGTTTCGTATATGCAGGCCCGCAGGCAGCGTCACGCCAAAAACTATACTTCCGGCAATTCACATATTGACTACTTTAGATTCCCCTGTAATTGTGAAGGGAAACTACGTGGTATATATTTCTCATTTCCTGGACTGTTGCTGTTTCCTTCACAATGCATTAAGGAAGAAAATTTCATAGTTCATATTCCACGTTTCAGTTTTGCGGCTTCGTTTCTCCCATTGGATGATCTATTCTAATTCGCTTCGTACGCGTCCCCCTCCAGAGATACGAGTCCGAATTTACGATGCGGGCTGTGTCACGTATAGTTAGTTAGGTGCAGGAATAACTTGGTATTTTACCGGCTGGTCCTGCACACAAAGCACTCTGCCGGTTCGGTTGGCTCTTAAAGGTAACATATGTGGATTGCGATCACTTCAAATTTCTCAGGAATCTCAGCTACTTTATTTATTCTCCAATTTATTTTTTTCTGTACTCGTTGGAGAGGCATTCACATTGGACCAGTGCGGCCTTTGTCATCGAAAACTTCCACGTTACGTCGCTGATAATTTGACTCGGATTATCGGGATACGCGAATATATTCTTGTTTAATGATAACAGACTGTGAAATTTAAATTTAAAGAGTATAAATATCTCGGATTAGTGGTATTTTTCATAATTTGTGAAAGTTACTCCTATGTGAACCGTATTTCAGTCTCTTTGAGAGGCAATTTATTTTACGTGACATTTTTTAAAATTTGAACGCATTTTACCTATATAAATAATAACTCCACATAAAAATATTTTTTAATTCGCCCCAACCAGAATATCCATTTTTTTTGCGAACTCCAACATAAGTCTTCCGATTTTTGATATTTTAGGTAATACTTTTGAATTTTAATTGGAGTGATCACAATTTAGAAAAAGGATTATTACCGGAATATGTAATGTGTTTATTGAATAAAATTTTGAAATTAACCAAGCTAACAAATTCCATATTAAACAAGCTGCTAGTAGTTTAAAAACAATATTAAAATGTGGTCTTGCATACATAATTGCCTAGGGAAATTAATCAATTGCGGTCAGTAGAAAAAATTTAGAAACGAATATATTAACAAATACAAATAGTTGGTATTGTTACTGTTAAAAAGGTATGCACAATTTTCCTGGATGAATTCCGGAAAGAAATTAGATGATTTATTAAGTTATTTTTATTGTATTATTTATAGATTACAGTGTACTGATAAACATTGATTAATTCCAGTGTAATTATTTATAAAATCGAGAAATTTGCAACCTTAGCTCCTTCTTGTAAAATTGCAACTCAAGTGACAAATGTCGTAAATAAGAGAGGTGTAATTAAGGGCCAAGTTGCTAGGATTCTTAATTATTTCGAAATATGGGCAGAAGACATAGAAACTCGACTTGAAAAATTGGAACAATATTTTTCCGAATTTGATGTTATTCAATGTAAGACCCATCTGATATTAGGTTATTACCTGTTTTGAAAACAAATTGTTAGTGTAAAAAAATGAGTCATAGGTTATTTGTAATTAAACAAATAAGTAAATTAGCAAAATAATTTTGAGAGCTGGACGGATTCTTAACTTCTCCCCTGATTTGTTGATATCTGCAAGCTTGATTAACTATTTTCGGGGTCCGTTTTCGACCTCTCGACAATTCATAGCCTCAGTGTCGTGGATTATGTGTCCTATATAAATTCTTGAGCGTTTGAGTTCTCTAGGATTACCAACAAAACCCCTTTCTATTGTACCCATTCCGTTTTAATCCTTGATAAATTAGAAATTTGCTATTATATTGTAATATTATGCTAGAGGGTTACTTTTATATGAAAATAAAATCTGATTGGCTCTCAATCTAATTTATTTATAATTCAGGGTTTACACAAATTCAACAGGGTCCTTTTCAATTGCATCAAGGTAATTAAAATTTACTCACTCTAGAGTTTAAATTTTAGATTATTCACTTTAAATACAGTCAATATTCAAATAAATTTCTGATCCGTTAACTGGGAAAATTTCAGGGCGATTTTATGTTAATCTGAACATAAACCAAAAAGAAATCGGGTCGTACATGAGGGCATGTAATTATTAGTTAGAAACATAACTGTTCATCTTTTGCATTCGGCTTCCCCAGACTAACCGGAAAATCTTGAGGGGAATTTCTGACAGCTTCCTTCTTTACACTTTCTCGTCGGCGTAACAATGCTTAGCATCTCTAGAAAGCTTCTTCTTCTGTCGGTCGGGCCTTTTTTCCTTCTCCAAGTTGACAATACGAACTCTACTCCAAGTTCGGGGATTTTTGTCAGGGTTCTCCCATAAACCGCCACCTTTGTCTGAAGGCACGGTTTCTCCTCGACGCCCCGTCACATCGGCTCCAACTTTTATGGCCGTAATATCCAGCAAGCCACTGCTCTGCTCTGGCGTTTTTACTCAAATATTAGAAATGAATTTTTAATTAACAAGAAGTAATAAAGCTTGTTGCATCGAAGAAACTTGTTATTGGAACAATGAGTAATAAATAACGCGTCAATGGAAAAAAAAATGGTTTCAGCCTATTTCTATAAAAAGTATATAATATGGACAAATCTTCGTGGCAATTGCTTTATATTGTATGAAAGACGGCACCCAGATAGTTAATGATAAAATCATTAGTGACCCGATCCAACTTCTGTGGGCCTGTCTCGTAGTATTTTTTACTAGACCTCAAATACATAAAAATACAATTATCGCTAGCTATTCTATTTCCTTTTTTGTTCGAGTCTGCGAAATTATGTTTAGTCCGAAACAATTTAATATTCCTGTCAAAAATAACAGAATCGTGTGTTTCAGCTCGGCCAACACGACGCTGGGAGTTGGGAGCAACAGGATCGTGATCCTGGTGAAGAACGTGGCCAGGGGGGAAGTTCTTCTGGCTTATAGTCTGACCGTCACGCGGAGATCTGCCAGCTTCGGGGAAGCCCCTCAGCAGCAAGGTTTCCAAGCCTGCAGCCTGAGGCAGGTCAGTTTACCTGCAACAGTCACACAAAGTCCATAATAAGAAACGAAAAAAAAAGTCGTATGTGACTCGTCGGCCAATTTTCTTATGAGCTGTAAGAGAAATCAACAAACATTCGCAGGAGTATTAAAAATGTTCTTGATATGTCATTGAATCTTCTTTTGAAAGATACCCCATGCCCAGAGAGCTCTGGCGGAGGCTTCCTTTGGGGATTCCTTCACATCTCTCTGTTTTTTTTTAAGTAAGGTTCCCACATACTGAGGCACCTCGGCCTGTTTTGAGAGGTGTATGTTCCGGGGTCGCAGACGTTGGGCATACGGTAAGAGTTGTCCGCTATTCCTATTGGAATAGTCGGCAAGCTGCCTCCTAAACTGGTCGAGACACGGAGAAGGGAATGCTGCGTCCCCACAGCAAACTTCTCTCCCGCTACCGGAAGGGCGTGGGACAAGTACCAAATGCCCGACCTACCTGATGCAGGTTTTCTAGGGTTTTTCCCTGCATCACTTTTAGGCGAATTGCCGGGTAGGATCTTTAAACCATAGCCCGGGGGCCCTAGTTAACCCTTGGCTGCCTTCCTCTACCCTACCGCATCCCCCCTTTCAAATCCCTTCCTATGCTATTAAAGGGGAGTAGCCTATTACCCCCCAAAAAAATTGATCCTCTTAAGTTACTAGGTAAATTTTTGATTTTCTGAGGATACTCGCTATATTCAGGTCTGTGTTTAATTAAAGGTTGAATTAAATCACTCCTTTAAGGTACCTGGAGTATTTTAAGACTCTATTAAGTTACCGAGTATTTTTAACTTTTAATTCGGCATGACTTTTTACACACACTCGTATTTTATGTTGTATGAGAATTCCCGAGTTGTTAAAGTACCATCAGTCATCATACAGGTTTATTTGAAATCAGATGCCTAGGGGTTAGGTCGGCTAGAGGAATGTATATGGGAAAATGTTCCTAACACTGGCGGTATTGATCCTGGTTAAATGAAATGTTCCTATTCATATTCCTATTCCGGGTTAATTTAAATAAATTTTAAGCTAGTTTCATTTAAGCTAGTTATTTAAAAAATTCTTTGAGATGCTTTTGCATATGGTGCAATTTTATTATCACATATACTGTAGTTTTTTTTCCTGGGCCTATAAAATGTTGGACACCTATATATATAACCGATTTTAGATATTACTTGTTATTACTTTATATGGAAGGAAAAATCTTAAATTGCGCTTTGTTGCGGGGTTGCTAGTGGTAATAAAATTTGACAGCAAAAAAATATAAAACTATCCGAATGTATGAAAAATTGAAATTCAAATAACTTTGCTTATAAAAATATGCCTTAGATGTGTATGATTCAACCTGTGAATGGGTCGTTTTAAATAGCCTAAAATGTGGGTTTACTAGGAACTGATCATGATGTTGTATTAATAAAAGAAATACGGACAATTATGAAGATTAATATTTATATCCCTACAATTAAATGAAATATTATCTTAATTTAATCATAGAAATAAGATGGTTCTAAAACACTTCCTTTCATCAACTGTAACTTTACTCACGTGCACTAAAATATCAAATTCAAAGCCGTCCAATTATTTTTGTACCGTATTTATAATTTGTATTTATCTCAGTAAATAATTTTTAAATTTTAGTAGGTTATTAATATCTATAGATTTTTTTTTTCAAATTGCTGGGGCAATTTTTTATAGTTGAAGTTGAAATAAGGCTGCAAGCAGTTTACTTGACGGTCATCAATAATTTAGACACTTCGTATGCCAGAACCACAGTTAATTGCACTTGATCCTGTAATGAGCGTTATCTTTAAATGTCGAAGGATATAACGGGCTTATTTCTTATAAACCCATTAAGTCTTCGATTCCGTTGTTCGGCAGTAATTTTTGTTTGTTTCATTTGCTGAGAATCCACGGTCTGTTGGCTCGAAAAGCGATTTATTCGTCGTATTGCTGACTTCGTGTAGAGATGGAACAGGAAACAGCCAAATGAACCGGAACATTGACGCGTCTCCTCAACGGAAATAATTATTTCCGTTTGGTTAATGGGAACTCTCGTTACCGTTCCAAATTCGCGATACACTGTGCTTTGACATTTTATAGGGCCTCGAGAGTAACAGAGGAAGATTGCCGCGTTCTTGTGAAGTACACAATAAATAGTAAGTTATGAGTACAGGCTTTACCTTGGTTGAATCGGAATCTTTTCTTTATGAAAATGGTTTATAGGCCAATGAATTGAAAGACGCTACTGCCGATTACTTCTCAATGTTCCATTATGTAATCAAATCAATTCGCTTGTTGACTTATAAACTACCAAAATTGTATTTGCTGGAATGGAAGCACGATATATATAGAATACTAGCTGGGTGCCCGGCGTTGCCCGTGCATTTATTTTTTTTATATAAACCCGAAAAAGTATTTAATTCTATATTTATCTTTACTCAAGAAGCGATGAAACCTAAATCTTACTGTTCCTATTTTATTACATACTTTCGACCGATAGTGCATTAATTGAACAGCTGTAAAATACATTGAATTTTATTGCATGAATCCCAACAAACATGCCTTCCAATTTATTTACGAATAGAATACTTAAATATACTCCTTGAGTATTGCATGATTTAATTGACCCTGAGTTCTTAAGACATTACAAAAGACTAAATTCATGAAATTGTTAGCTACATTCACAATTTCGCCATATTGGAGTCACTAATATGGCACGAAAATTAACTTACATTTTCCGCAAGGATAGTAAAAAATTTCGTGTTGTTTTATTATTATAATTCGATGGATAAAATTGCAGGATAAAATTATACTTTTTATTCAATACAAATATTCTGCTTTATTTCATTACGGAAAAAGGAACTGTTTCCTTTATTCGTCGTGTGGTAACGTCTCTCTCTCACGTGACGTCATGGTCTCTTGGCGTGCAAGAATTTAACACTTAATGATCACATTCATGCTAGGGGTTTCTCACCCCCACAGTACCGAGCCTCGTGTTTTGAAGAATATGTGTACCAATTTTTTTTTTGCAATCTGTCCACACGTTAAAATTTTTATAGTAATTAACGTAAATACAGATATCCTTTTTTATTATTTAGATATATCATTAACTGATTTCATGGACTCCGATCTTCATCCATTTCAGATCATTTATTTCTTACAACTGAGAACCTGAATAATTTGACTTACATACCGTAATCGCTGCCTTCCCCTAGCATCCTCTCCGTCAATAGTTGAACCGACTCTGATGTTTCAATATGTGTCCTTCCAGCGTGGCTGGTCTTCTTTCTAGCCGACTCCAAACACCTTTTGCCTCACCAATTTCGTTACGACTTTCTCATTTTTAAATTTAACGGTTCGTTTGATCTTCAACATTCTTCTATAGCATCACATTTCGAAAAGTTCCAGTTTTCAGCTCACCACAGTCCTCTTTACTTCACATCAGTAACTTGTTCCTCAATCCAAATTACATATTGGACACCTGTAAATTTTTCTTCTCGAAACATTTTCCTCCGTATTCGTGATCATGATCCGCAAATAAGAAAACATCTTCACCTTCATCATCACGCCAGAAAACTGTTTTTTATTCAGCGGATCCTACATCCCCCAATCTCCAAAGAATCCATTTTTGGGTTCTTGGAGTAAATTTTCCATTTCTCGGCAAAATATTTTCCAAATCTTCATGTTTCTCTGACAGAAGAACATCATCAACTGCAAATCGGACAGGAGCTTGTTGTTACAACTTTTGTATTTGTTTTCTAGATCGATGCTTTCAGTTTCATATTTAAATAGTATCACAATTCTGCAAATTCTTACAGAGATGTGTTTTATAATCCTTTGAATTAATGATATGAAGCTTCAGAGACAATGAGAAGTATGATGAATCGGAAATGGAAGTCACTTTCAGTAGAGAAAATGGAGGATTGACGAAGAGAATTATGAAGCAAGTATATCATAACTGACCGGATAAATGCGGCCTAGTATTGAGAAAAATGTACCACCTGGATATAAATGTAAACGCGTAACTACTATGGACCAGAATTGGTTTCAGAGAGAAATGTAAGCTAATTCAAGTTTGTGGATACCGTCGGAGAGAATGCTGAGTGTCCGACCGATGCGAAATACTTGTCCGGAAGTTTTTTGCTCTGGTTGTAGTCTTAGTGGAAGTAATGGTGACCACGGTTCCTCGTGCCTGTGATCAAGCATGAATGCTCTAAGTGGGGCAGTGCTATTCGCGGCCAGTTAAACGCTTTATCCACTTCCTGTGCTGCGGCACGACTTCGTATCACATCTATACGTTAACATTTGCACACTTTCAATGGCAGTCGGATCGGCAGGTTGCTTCTACATCTACAATGATAATGGGAAGTTTCAACGCCTTCAACATGACCCCAACCTCTTATCTCCTTATGAAATTATTTTTTTTAAAAAAATTAAGACTTTCATATGATTGGATCACAAAAAAATCTGTAAAGGTTCATTGAAAACACTAAATTAAGTTATACTTGTCATAAATTTAAGAGGTCACCATGACGTTGCACCCCATTTGCCTGGAATATAATTAATAATCTAATATACTATAATTTTTATGAGGATATATTCACGTGTTACGCACAAAGGACCCAATCAAATCGACGCGAAATGCGAGACACGCTGCCATTTCAGAGTACAATTAAGATTTACTTCTCAGGTGCGGCGAAAATAGAAGAATTAACGGCCAGGTGCACTGAAAATTAGTTTAAGAAAATTTGTTTTGTTTTTGAGCCGCGAACAAAGCAGCCTGATTTGCGCCGAAATTATCCAACTGTAATAGGATCAAGCTATCTCTCAGGTGCTGATTAAACAGTTGCAGCCAATTTTCAATGGGGAAGAAATTTCATTTTTCATTAATTAATACACACGATAATTGCCTATTTGTGGCACCCAATTTCGCGTGAAATTAAAACGTGCAAACTGCATTTATATAGGTCGAGAATTTAAGATTAATTATTTGAAGAAAATTAGAATTTCACTTGAACATGTTCCATTAAGCGTACAATTGCGAACTTTCTCATTAGAGATTGCTGCATTCACAATAATTTCTGACATGCCATCGTTTGAAATTAATAGCATTTAGTTTCAAGCATTGTTTCACATAATTTACAGATGTCAGGTTCATGATCCGTCGGAGAGCAAAAAAAAATACACATATTTTATTTGTAAGGACTCTGGCACAATTCCGCTTTTGTGGCAAGAGAATGTATATCTAAATATTTTTTTACGCGACTGATACGTTATAAAACATATTGTATGAATTGGATTCACGTACAAACAACTACTGAAGTCATAAATAAAAGGTGAAGATTGGATTTGAAACTTAGATGTAAGGATAAGACCATTTCAGGATCGTAGTATTTAAATTTCATGGAAAACGTATAAAAATACTTGATTTTAGTATTGTTTATATATATATATATATATATATCACCTTTGTTTTTGCCTGATTCTTCCCAGGTAACTTGTTTATAATTTTCAATACCTGTATTCATATCTGCAATTCCTTGGCATTAGTATTAATAATAAAACCTAATTTTTTTGCAGTTGTGCGTACAGATAAAATGTTTCGCTTAGAATAAAATCGTCAAGCACTCGTTTTCTTTTTCTTTCATATTACTTCTTAGTTCTATATGTGCTGATTTTTTAAAACGAATGTAGCTAATATACGTCATGAGTTTAGACAATTTTTAAAAAATTTTGATTGAATTATAATTTTCATAATGTAACATTTCGTCTTCCAACCTTAAAATCAGTTAGCGGCCAAGGTTCCTATCGCCCTTGTAATGTGTGACAATTACTTCATTTGGCTGGTTGCAGTATCGGACATGTAAGAAAGAGGATCCTTTGTGAGGAATCGCCCAGCCAGACCACAAGGGCGCGTAGTTTGTTTCGTTAGGGGGGCCTGTGAATTCCTGGAAGCCCCCGCCCGGTAAACATCCTCATACGACTTTTCAGAAATTCTTTACTAGTACAAATCTTTGTTCTGAGTCAACAATAAGAGAACGCCGACAAAACACACTAACGGCTCCCCGAGCTAAACGTCGAAAAGGAAAGTTTATTCATAATAGTCAGACAAACACGTACCTTTAGTCGTTATATGATTGACGCGGCATAATATCCACCCTTAAAGTCGAGGAACCCTTTCTGGCGCTGGGCAAAAATCAAAAGTTTTCATTAAAGCTCAATCCAACGATAAAAGCTACTTTCTTGTAAAGAAATTTCCATGATAATGCCTATTTTGCTCAGCAATTGCATTTATTGGTTTGAAAAAATAACCGGTATAAATAGTATATCAACAATTATTCACGGTTGAATGAAGACTTATGGAGTACAGCATTGTATAGTAGTGATATAAGTTGAAAATATGGGAGGTCTCATTTGGCTGTATTTTTCAGCCAGGATACGTGCCTTTCGACCATGTACAAAGATTAGTCACGCGACTTCCTGGCTCCGAAAAATGTAAGATATCAAGAATTCGCATTCGAGTGAGGAAGTATGAAGTACAGAATTATATGTAATTGAAAGTTGCAATAAAACATGTTATATTGTAAATTAACTTATAAAACAGATTTATCTATCAACCGCGGTGAATTCTGAAATTGTCAAAAACAAAATATTGGAGAACAGATGTTATTAATGAACCCAAAATTCAGAAATGTGAAAGATTTTGAGAATACCAGTAAACTTGGAGCGCTTTGATGTAACCGTGGAACAAATTACGTTTAATGAATTTTTCTGAGTTTTAAAATCTCAAATTCCAAGCGGCAGAGTCGTTTTCCTTCGCCATACAACAGATTCCGCTGCGAAATCCGGTAAGTCTCGTAAAACCTCAAAACAATAAACTTTTTTTTTGCAAAAACTTCGCTCCTACTGAGATGCGAAGGCAAGCAGAAACTGCCGACGCTCGTGGGTTAGAATTAAGTATCTGTCCGTGGGTAAGAATTAAGTATCTGTAAAAGCGTTGTGACTCAAAAGTCGCCGTTCTCAAACCTTCCTCTAGCCTTTAACAACGAACTGAAAGCGTTACGTACGACGCTTCCCAATTTTCGTGATTTCATTCAAGTAGGACTAATACTATTTGACTCACTTTGAAATGTTTGAAAGCACGAATATTGCTTTTTATTTGAATCTCATAATATTCATCACACATTTATTAAAAGTAACATACAAAGCATATTTCCAGTATTTAACCATTGTATATTAGGTAATTTTAAGTAATAAATTATTGTCTATTAGTTTAGACGCATGTCATAAGTATAATATCAGATTGAAACAGGAACACTTTGCAGAGATAGAAATAGTCTGTGTGTGTGTGATAGAGAGAGAGAGAGAGAGAGAGAGAGAGAGAGAGAGAGAGAGAGAGAGAGAGAGAGAGAGAGAGAGAGAGAGAGAGCGAGAGAGCTAGAGAGCGAGAGAGCGAAAGAGCGAAAGAGCGAAAGAGCGAGAGAGAGCGAGAGAGAGCGAGAGAGAGAGAGAGAGAGCGAGAGAGAGAGAGCGAGAGAGAGAGCGAGAGAGAGAGCGAGAGAGAGAGCGAGAGAGAGAGAGAGCGAGAGAGAGCGAGAGAGAAAAAGAGAAAAAGAGAAAAAGAGAGAGAGAGAGAGAATGAGAGAGAGAGAGTTAGAGAGAGAGTTAGAGAGAGAGTTAGAGAGAGTTAGAGAGAGAGTTAGAGAGAGAGTTAGAGAGAGAGTCAGAGAGAGAGTTAGAGAGAGAGTTAGAGAGAGAGTTAGAGAGAGAGAGAGTTAGAGAGAGAGAGAGAGAGAGAGAGAGAGATACTATTTCTTTCGTATCAATGAATATTATCATTCATGGTATTTCTAGTCAATAAACACTATTAATATAGCAAAAACTCTGAAAAACATTTTTTTCTGAAAAAAAAATCAACTAATTTAAAAAATTGAAGTTGCTAATAAACAAATAGCGAGGAATTAAAAGTTTTAAAATTTCAGCACATATTATATTAAGAAATTAAAATGAGAATTTTATTCTACGCGAATAGTTTTCTTATCTGTGAGCACAACAGTGTGAGTAGTCAGAAAAAATATTAGATTTAATGATAAATAAATTATTTATTCTGTTATATGTTATATTAATTTTACAATTATTATAATTCTTATGATTTTAATGCAATAGTGTTCACAGTCTTCATGGGCTTCTGTTTAATCAGCAGCAAGGTTTAATTAATTATTATATATTTCACATTTATAATTTCTTGGACTTTTTGTAAGTCCATGAAGCAATGCTGCTCCTCATTGTACATGTCTTCATGTTATAGGTGTCACCAATAATTATAAAAATATTCTTTATTTTAACACCTTACACTTAAATTTTCACTGACATGTTTTTCCCTTTATTGTGTACTGTCTTTGGAATAGAATGATTTTTTTTATTATATGGCAAAGTTTCCTTTAACTGAGGAATGCACAATAAGGCTTGGATAAAATTGATAATTTTACATAAAATTGTTGACGCATTTAATTTCGCCGCCGGCGCCATTCTCCGAAATCCGTGAAATCAGGCTTCCAATATGAAATTTGCAATTCGCAACATTTCTTTTGTGAATGTAATGGCAAATAAAAGGATACATCACGGTTGCCAATCAGGTTCCTTTTGAGGGTTGAGCGTGATAATTGCAATGTCTTGGATGACAGCCTGGGACCCGGACCGTCTCCTCGTGCCCCAAGCAATCTCCGGTAATTTGACTATTTTAACTCAACCCCGTAAATTGGCAAATAATTTATTGGACCTTTAGCAGCAGATATTATTGGTTTTTTTTCCTGCTGGAAAATACAAATCGTGACGGAACCAATATTTATCATTTTAATCTGCGGCTCGCAGTTAATATCACGTCTGCGATGCAATTTTCCATTAGTTGTCAGCCCAAAAATAAATTCAGTCTCTGTTAATCACACATTTACTTCATCAGAATGGTATTCATTGAGCTTAAAACGATAACGAAGCTTTTTCAGTCGAGGTGTAATTTATAAAGGCAAAGATAAAAACCCTTCAGTATTATTTGCGAATAATGTCGTACTCTATTGCTAAATTTTCTTTACATGCAAACGTTTATAATTTTCGCACAGTAAAGGGTACTGAATACTGACCCCTGCATTAACGAACAAAAAATAAATAAATACTATATATACTGCGAGCGGAAAAGCAGACAAAATAAGTTAGTGACGAATATAATAGTAGTAAAAATTGTAATCGTGGTTTTAAGTATAGTTGTCAGGAATTTAAGGACCTCTGATAAAATAATTCTTCTGATGATGAAAGGTGAGATAGAGAGCAGCACAAAACTAGTTATTTGGATGATAAACTCTAAAATAATACATCGTATAAAACCTAAAGCTGCAGTCGTGCCAACAACACACATAATTCCCCTCCAGACGACAAGGCCACACCCATTTCCACGGATGGGAGGTAATTTTTATTTTCTAATACATATTAACAGTCAATATTCTGTAAAAGGCACTCATCCAATTAATTTTTAATTATTCTTGCCTGAGTCCACGGAGATAGTGTTCTCCACTTGTCCTGCGTGAAGGAAAAGTGATGCGGTTCAGTGTACAATCGATTTCCTGATTTAGTAGGCGTGAATATAATTTTTTTTACATTTTTCGTAGGTACAACAATATTTATAAACTAGATAAAAAAAAAGTCTAGTACAAGATCATTCTTTCTCGTCGACTATAGCCACAAGTCAACATCAACATTAATATAATGTTAAAAATATTGTAATTCAGCGGTTGCAGCACAATCAAGTAATTAAATGTGAAAATTAAGCTTAGTGTGTGGCACAGCAAAATGTAGTTTACCTTAATCCTTGTTCAGTTTATCAAGAAAACTAGCCGACTGCCCCGCGTTGCCCGGGTTTATATTTAAATTAACCCGGAGCAGGAGTTGATTCGACACTAACCTCTTGGAAAACATTTCATTTAACCAATACCAATAGCGCCAGTGTTTGGAACATTTACCCATTTACTAACCATCCCCGACCTAACCCTTCGGCATCTAACTTCAAATAAACCACGACGATGACTGACTGTATTCGGGAACTCTCCTACTACATAAAATAAAAGTGTCTAAAAATAACGACGAATTAAAACAGTAAAAAATGTTCGATAAGTTAATAAAGTCTAAAACTACCGGCACCTTAAAGGAGTGAAACAATACAACCGTTAATTAAATATAGACGGTACCCTAAGAAAATCAAAAACTTCCCCGTTACCTTAAGAAGATCAAAACTACTTCGGGTAACCTTTTCTGAAACGCGTCCACCTCCACGAAAGAAGAATATAATTTTTCATCAACCACCATGATTAATGCGAGAATTAAACTCAGCGAATCCTATAACCCCGGAATCCACACTAATATCAGTCTTTTTTGCATTACTTTTTTATGTAAACCGCTTCCACCGTAGTACTCCTTCCGTCCCTTGCCATTTAAAGTTGAAATTAGACACTTAAAATTTCTAGAATTACACTATATCAAATTACCCCGGAAAAATATTATTCGACGCTAATGATGTCCGTTTAAAATATTTTTAAATTCAATCTTACTCCTTCAGTGTTTGTTCCTGGATCGTAAGCAACATGTGTATAAAGTTCGGTAGAAATTGGCCTACGAATTTAAGATTGTGAACGTAAATTTGTTTCACCCCCTTTCACCCGCACTCCTAGGGGCTGAACTACATCTTAACCAGTATGGTAAATGTAAGAATTAACTTTTACAACCCTGGATTTGACACTAACCTCCGTTCTTTCGCGTTAATTTTATGTAAATCCCCTCCATTATTGGTGTTTTAAGGGGTTTAAATTATACACTGAAAATATCTAGATAGAAACTATTAATGGCATACACCCGGAAAAGTAATTAATCGACGCTAATATCGGCCGTTTTTAAATTTCACCCTTGTTCACTCCTTAAGTGTTTCCTAACGCTTCGAAACCCTGACAGAAACCTTCGCGAGGGTGCGCTCAACATCTCACTAAAGTTTCATCGCAATCGGATGAATGGTTTATGACTGCATAGGGTACACACAGACAGACATGTTTAAACATATAGAGATTATTAAAAGTTACGATTCATAAGATTAGTCTTGAAGCAGTCGAGACCGACGAGGCATATATTTTGACGAGTATCAACTATCATTCTAACTATTGAAAAAATTTGGGTCGAATAAACAATTGAGCCGCGGCCTTTGATAATAAATTTTTATGGTGGATGAATGTGCAATTCTACTCTTTTTTAATGAAATGTTGTTGGTTAGAATGCGTCAAATATGACCTAGTGATAGTTTGAAAGGAGACTACCGAGAAACGAAACAACGTTTATTGTTTTTTTAAAATAAAATTACGCTTTTTTCGTAATTTGATGGGACAATGGTTACGTTAATCCCGTTTTCTGATCTCTAGATCCCGAGTTCAAACTGTGAGTTCTCCGTTGTGGTCAAACCTACTAACGCCTACGCAACGGAAAGAGGGGGAGGGGGGGGGCGACTAAACAAACTTGAAGGTAGTAAATATTTGAGCTATGAAAAGCTCATTAGGTTTAGCTACTCAGTGTCGGGTGTCGACCATCTAGATCGGAATATTGGGCATTAGAGAGATGCTCGATTCGATTCTATTGAAGACAATCGCAGAGACGAGGACAATCTCGTTACGTTACTGGTCAATCTCACTGAATTTCGACAAAACTTCGAAATGGACGTGACTAGTCCGTCAAGCTTCCTGAACACCTCACCGTGATGGTGTTCGAATAATTCATCATCCATCTTCTCTTGAACTTTATATCCAATTTAAACCCAATTCACGGATATACACACTCACGCACAGGTTCTAGAAATTTAACTCAACGCATAATTTAGCTCGTCAGTAGTCCGCTTCATTATATTTATCATAGATAAAGAATATACTAGGCAAAAAAAAGTTTGTCTGTCCACTTCGTTCGCTTGATACTCAGGAATATGCACCTCCAATGGCAGTTCCTGTATTAGAGCTATAAATATATTTATAATCTTGAAACTATTCTCTCTCTCTCGCTCTCTCTCTCTCTCTCTCTCTCTAGCTACCTATCTATCTATCTCTCCCCTCCCTCTCCCCCTTCTCCCCCCCTCTCTAACTCTCTCTCTCTAACTCTCTCTCTCTAACTCTCTCTCTAACTCTCTCTCTCTAACTCTCTCTCTAACTCTCTCTCTCTAACTCTCTCTCTAACTCTCGCTCTCTAACTCTCTCTCTAACTCTCTCACTCTCTAACTATCTCTCTCTCTAACTCTCTCTCTCTAACTCTCTCTCTGTAACTCTCTCTCTCTAACTATCTCTCTAACTATCTCTCTCTAACTCTCTCTCTCTCTAACTCTCTCTCTAACTCTCTCTCTAACTCTCTCTCTGTAACTCTCTCTCTCTAACTCTCTCTCTAACTCTCTCTCTAACTCTCTCTCTCTCTAACTCTCTCTAACGCTCTCTCTAACTCTTTCTCTCTAACTCTCTCTCTAACGCTCTCTCTCTCTAACTCTCTCTCTAACTCTCTCTCTCTAACTCTCTCTCTCTAACTCTCTCTCTCTCCTTAACTCTCTCTCTCTCTAACTCTCTCTCTAACTCTCTCTCTCTAACTCTCTCCCTCTCTAACTCTCTCCCTCTCTAACTCTCTCCCTCTCTAACTCTCTCTCTCTAACTCTCTCTCTCTCTCCTTAACTCTCTCTCTCTAACTCTCTCTCTCTAACTCTCTCTCTCTTTTTCTTTTCTTTTCCTATTAGTATGAAAATAAGATCTCTAACTCACACAAATTTGAAAAAGTGATTTATCTGGAATCGTATTAGTCGTATCTCATGAAACATTCTAATAATTATATACTCACATTTGAATCTATGTTTAATGTACATTTGTGTCAGCAATTTTTATTCCATAAACCCTTACAATCAATTGAGTTTCTCCAGAACAATATTATGCTTATCTTCTCGCGCGAATCTCTCTCTCCTCTTTCGTGTGTCTTTTGCAAGGATTACCACTGCCTGTTTAAGAAACCACAGGTAAACCTGAGTTCGGGGTCCAAGTCCTCGCCAATTATGACCTCAGTACGTCATAACCACAAGCAACGCTATTGCAGACAACAAAAAATGGCGCTAAGTATCCACTTCCGTTGTGGAACGTCTTTCCAACACCGAAAGTCTTTTTATTACCAGCTCTACCGTTCAAGGAGAAGAAACGGTAATGGATTGCAGAGGCGGTAGGTCAGATACCGACACTGACTATGGTTCGGAGAGCTTTTGTAAACAAAATTTTTACCCACGTAAAATGTCTAAGGTTTGGAGACCATCAGTCTTTTAAAAATGAATGCTAGTCCCTGTTCCGTGTAGATGAGTAGCAGAAAATAATGATTTTCGTTCCCTTGACAGGGGTGGGGGGCCACGTCGTATGTAGGGAGAACTGTGAGATGTTTCATAGGCTGATAAGCACTCTTCAGTTTCATCTACTGCACCTTTATAGTTATACTTTAAATGAATGATTTGACGTGGATCTCATGAACAGTCTCTACCACTATAAATCGTCAACTACTAACTTCTTGGCTCAACAGAGCCCATGAAGGGCCTCGACCTACCGAGACGACTGCCAGACTGTCATCTCATGACACACTCTGGATTTATGAGTGACATCTAGTCAGAGTGTCGATTCCCTCACAGCCTTAACCCCAGTTTTCGTGACCAAAATCGTCACATATACTTCGGTGCTCATTGCAGAGACTCGCTAGTGAGGAAAGACTCCTTCCCTTGTCAATGACTTAATCATTCATTACTTTTTTTAAAAAAAAAATTCAATGTACTACAAAGATAATGATCTAATTATTCACAGTCCATAAAATGATTACTCATATTGTTTGTCTGCCTATTTAATATTTAACATATTTCTACTGCACCGCATTGCAAAGTTTCGAGTCTTCTCTCCAGGTGTCTCGCACATACATCTTAAGGAAATTCTGCAGCACTTTTTTAATTTGATTCTGGAAACGAACCGCTTTTATATCAACAGATTTTTTTATTTATGATTTTTAACTTCTTATGCCACTGACCTACGTCCATATTTGAAAATCCTGCTCCCTACACAACACGAATCTTTCACTTGTTCCCACTGCATCGGATGGACTTTTCCTTTGTTTTACGCCTTCTACTTTACAAATATTTTATGAAACGCATAGCTTTGTCATTGAGATTACTTGCTTTTTCTACGTCGATGATGTCCCTGTCTTATACCGTTTGCTATAACTTCACATTTTTCTTTGATTTACCATTTTATTACATCTTCTTTGGGATACTATTCACTTTCTTGCACCACATCAGAATCAGTATTTCCAATAATGAGATTTTTTAAATTAACCCACATGGAGTAATTAGCAAATATTCCTTCCTATATCACAATGTTATCTGTAAATAATA
The DNA here is from genome assembly GCA_037074705.1 of Zhengitettix transpicula. NCBI lineage: Eukaryota > Metazoa > Arthropoda > Insecta > Orthoptera > Tetrigidae > Zhengitettix > Zhengitettix transpicula. The sequence continues at coordinate 50,649,151 of CM073595.1, forward strand.
GCTTTGTTATTTGTGTCGATAATTAAAATTTATTTTGAGCCGCATCGACGTCGAGGTCGAGAATATTTGTTTTCCCTCAATCAGGACTTCTCTGTCTTTGTTTTATCACGGAAATACATACAGTTGATTCTTGTATTCGCTATATATAGTATAATAACCTCATTAAATATTATTATACTTTTAACTTCAAGGGTTTAATTCATTTGAACATATATAGCGGGGTATGTGTATTAAATAAATAAACTTCATATGGGTAATTAATTTATTGTTCATGCCAATACATTACCAAAGCAACTAAACAAAAAAAAGATAAAACGAAACTAAAAACTAGCCCTAAACATATACCCCCACTTCTTCTTCTTATCCACCACTAAGTTTATTACAATAGATAGAAATGGTGCTTTTACATAATAACGACTTGTCTTGCACTAGAAGATTTATTGGAAATCTTACCAAATATAATCATTGGGATTTTTAGAAATATCCTGAGCTGATTTGCTGAAAATCGCAGAGACAAAAGACGCGCAGTGTAATTTATGATCCACGTGGACGCTAAAAATTTGAAATTCTGTTCTTGTGGTGTCTGATAAGAAAGGTTCCTTCCTGGAACACTATCAGGGGCGGCGGCTCCGTCTCTATTTACTTTTATAAATGCCTCTCCGAAACTCGTCAATCAATAAGCTTCTTCCCCTCGTAATATTTATAGGACATTTAACATGAAATGGAGTGAATATCCCCAGTTAATTACTAATTTCATGAGCAACTAATTGTAAATGAAGACAGGGACGATGAACCCAATTGCAGAAGTGATTACAACGATAGGAAGACCAAAAAAGGAAGCATTTCTGATTTAGGAAAATTATTGGAAATAAATCGTGATGCTCCGCATTCAATATTCACATTATTAAAAAAAGGAAACGATACAGAATTTAAGATAATTATTTGAGTCAAGCAGTTTCCAAGGACATTGCACGTTATTCTCACAAAGACTGAAAGAACCAAAAGCTGAAATATTTATTGGTCAAACCAGACAGTGTTTACGGGATTTCGCATATCTTAAGAGCCTATGATTGTTTTTTCTTTCAATTGATAATTAACGAAACGGTGTTGTGTGCTTTTCAGGAGTGCGAGTATATATTTTCTCCCGGAGAAGACTGCGGCTTGCAGAGGGAAAGCTTCAGCAGCTGGGACGATCTTCTCTCCCACGCGCAGCATCTGCCGGCCTGCAACTCCGGAGACGCCTTCGGTAATAATTACCATCACTCGCAACACGCATACATACGAAGAAGACTATCCATATTCATCTCTAAAACTATTTAAAAATGCAGGCACAGTTATAAAATATGCAGGGGGGGGGGGGTTTCGCTATCATAGTCCGAATCTCGGCAACAAAACAGTCGGGTCATTGTTTAACGATGAATTCAAAAATATTTTATATTGATTAGTAATAAAAAATATACTTCAGTATGGGACACGCACATTGGAAGAGTTTAATAATCAAGTAGAAAGAAATAATCGGATTAAACGAAACGTTTCGAACAGAAACAAACTGACGATTGATGGAAATGTTGGGTTCATTTTCCTTCCCTCCCTTTTTTTTATCTTCTTCAGCTAACACTAAAATACCCCCCAAAAAACTATGAGAATCAGCTGAGTCACAACCTATTATAAAATCTATTCACGTCAATTACAAGAAATGCTTCTAATCAAAGGTCACCTCTAACTGAATTCATCGGAATTAATAGCTATTTTCGTGTCATCTTTCTGCATCCGTTCATGATGAAAAATTGGGTGAAGAAAATAGAGTTGTAGCTAATTTTCATTCAACTGAAAGGCTTTAGTATATTTACAACTATGATGAGATGATTTCACATTTTTTCGTCTACGATAAAACAAATTGGACATCAACTGGACTGGAATTACTACTATAAATGGTTACAAATGATTAATATAACAAATTTCTCAAACAACTGCCGACCAGGAGTAGTACGAAAATTTTTAATCTCAACTAAACAATTTATGACCTTATACAGACAGTTTTTATTTTTTTATTTATATTATAACTACGTTTCGATACCTTTTTGCATCATCTTCAGGTATTTTCCAAATTAATATAATAAAATAGTTATTATTTATAAAGAAACCTTTTATTTTTTATTTATATTGGAAAAAATGTAGTGGGAAAATACCTGAATAAGATACAAAGGGTATCTGATAATTATTTATTCCACGCAAATATCGACCCCTGGGGGGGGTAAATGACCAATTTAATGTCACAATTAAACTCACCAACATCCGTTACCCTGGAATTCACTCCAATCTCAGTCGTATTCCCGTTATTTTCTTGTAACGCCCGTCCACCCTCACCCCTAACGGCGCTCCTTTCCCATGCTGTAAGGAGTTGAAATTATACTCATATCACATAGGTAGAAAATCTATCAATTTCTTTGACCCCTAAAAATATTTATTAGACTCAAATATAGTCCGTTTTAACATGTTTGAATATTTCAACCCCCGCTACTGGGGGGTTTTAGACGTGTCTCAACCAAACAGTGTTTGTTTGTTTCCTGGTCGCAAAGAACACGTGTACGAAATTTGGTGAAATTTTCTCCACTGGTGTAGATTTGTATAAGGAACATACACACAAACAAATATATATATATATATATATATATATATATACATACAAACACTCTGTTTTATTTATTCGATTGACAACAATAAGAAGGAGAAGGAACAGAGATTACGAAGAACTTTGGGACATTCTCAATTAGATAATGTCTTTATGTGCGAATTAATTGAAATTAATAAATTACGTGTATTATACAAAATTATTACGAGTTACTTTATACCCTAACGTATATTAAAATCTACCATTTTAGTAAGATTTTTTTTTATTCGAAATTTCATCTAGAACTCGCCAGTTTTTTGTTCAGTTGTAACTAAGCAATTTCATAAATATATTAAATAATTTAATTAAAATTACTTCATGCAGATTTAATTATCAACATCGGAATTTTAATTTCCAAGGTTTTGTTTATTTTTTCCTTAGGAGATGATACGAGGTGGGGAAATTTCTCTCTTGCATTTGACAATATTTAGTATTAGGGATAAAATTCTTTGCCCATCTTCTCCACTGAACTTTTCAATGTCCAGCCAATGGAATTTTAACGATACATATACCTAGGTAGATTCACGATTCCTTAATTTCGTTTCGAACAGTTCCGTAGGTTTTGGATAAGGCGCCAGCAAATTTGTAGAAAATCTTTATCGTTCTGTTTAAAAGCGAAAAATTCACTTTCTTGAATTTTGCAATAACGAACGCTTTGTAAGTTTCCGGTGTCGTTTTCATTTGACCTGAAAAACGAGCAAGGGCTTTCTCCTGTCTGTCATGGTTTCCAAATAACCCATTTTATTTTCTATAACCGTGTAAAAAAATGTTCATGGCTTTGTTCTGCATTCTGTCCGGTGCCTGGACAAGATCAGACAGGTAAGGGTCCCAAATACTCCCCCGCGCGCTCAAAAAGACTCGACGCTAATGGTTGTAATAGAGGAATGTATTTAAGCGCTTTGCACGTGAATTTTTTTCCGTTTTGCTTCTGAACTAATAACTGCCATTCCTCACTGCGGTGCGAGTTTTTTTTTTCCTCGCAGCGGCGTCGAGTCTGTGTACTAATTAGTTAATGCCGTGCTAGGGCTGGCGCCAGATGGTGGGACAATTCGCGAATTGATTAACGAACCTCGCTGCGGTTTCATTTGTCAAAGCCCCGCGAACTTCCGCAACTACTCGCTACCAGCGTACAAACATCCACAATTCGTGGCAAAAACCTGTCACGATCCGATAAAATATGGGCATTTTGAAGCTCGCAAATGGAACCAGCTATGGCGGAGTCTCGGAGACATCCGGGGTGAATACGGTTTCCGGAAATGGTAATTGAAGTGTAAAGTCTGCTTACGTTTTCAGTAAGACGCACCTAAACTCATGAGTTCTGATTTTGGAAAGTTTTCGATAGCTACATTAGTATGATTCAAACATCAGAGAAAAGAAAAAAACAATAAAATAAGTATTGTTGGTGGAGCAGGCATCAGAAGTCTTTAATAATTTCTTATTTTATTTTTAAATGGTGTAATACAATCCTGTGGGGGTTAATTTTATATTAAAAACATTTTTTTTTGATTGGTTTTAAATTAAATTTATAGAGTGTACACAAATTCAACACGGTCCTTTTTTTATTTGCATCTATATTTATTAAAATTTATTCCCTCTTGAGTTTAAACTTTAGATGATTCACTTTAACTACATTCAATATTCCAATAATTTTCTAAAAGGGAAACCTCAGGGCGATTGTATGAGACTCTGAACATATGAAGGCATATACGTGCGGCAGAAGTCTCAATTATTAGTCAGAAACATAACTGTTCATCTTTTGTAGTCGGCTTCACCAGGCTAACCCGGAAAAATCTTCACAGGAATTTCTGGCAGCTTCCTCCTTTACGCTTCCTCGTCGGCGTAATGATTCTTAACATCTCTAGACAGATTCATCTTCCGTCGGTCGGGCCTTTTTTTCTTCTCCAAGTTGTAGCTGCGAACTATTTTTACTCCTACACTTTCTCCCTTCCGAGACTTCTACGTTCTCTGGGTTATAGACAGGAACTGTCCTGTTTCCTCGCTTGTCCACCTTCCAACTCGACTCCGTTCCCCACCAGAGGTTGGAGACCTCTTCTCGTGTTCGATTTCAGTCAATCTGCGCCGTTTTTACACTTTCTACATGGCATGAATAATTATAATGTCGATATCGTTATGGTAGACTACTATTTTATCAACAAATAATGTCCTGTTTTCCTCTAATTGTGCGGATTTAGAGACAGATAACCGGATTGTGTGTAATAACTCAGTTTCTACGAATCGTATTCGTTTTCCGTTAACTTACAGTAGTTAATCAGCAAAGAACAGGTGCACTGGAGGCAATATAATGGCTCATGAAAGAGGAGACTTCTTCCCTTACAAAGTCAAAATACTACCCAAAGGGTTCTATTTATCGCCACGGCAGGTCTTACATATTCCTTTCTTGAATTTCATGAAACTTGCAACGAATAAGTTTATCTCTAACATAAATTGAAGTCTAGTTGTTGTATATCATGATGCGGCAACCTGTTTATATAAATGTAAGTCTCCGTTCTAAGTCGGGAGCTACAATAAAATATTCAGTTATTAACTTGCGCAATGAGCATGCAAATAAACGGTTAGTACCAGCTACGTAAACCGGTATTTCGCAGACAAAATTCCTCTACCAGGCGTGAATTAACAGGAGTGAAAATTGAAATCTTAATTTACGTTCTACTAAAGAACACGTTTTGTGGCACGTTTGGTGTAAAGAGCCATTTGTGTTTCAAATCCATTAAGTGTGAGCAATACGGCATTTTCTTCGTTATTTTTTGTAATAAAAATAATCTTTTACTAAATGCAATGCAAAGTAGGCGATTAAGTGCAAATAGTTTGTACGAGCGTAAGAAAATATCAAACCAGGTCTTAAATTGAATGTTCATTATTCTTCTCGATTCATAATGGAATATTAGATATTTATGGTTTATTAACCAATCTAAAGTATGACTGAGAAATTTCTAAAAGTAAGCGTGATTCTTCGTCTTTCATTGTTATTCGTATAATGTTTTACAACGTTTTGTCGGATACCTTAAAAAGCAAGAGTTTTGTTACTGTCAGAAACTTCTCTCAAAATTTAACTTGAATCAATTCTTCTCGAATCGGACTGCAATACACACGAAAATTTTTATCCTTGAAGAAGCTAATTAATATTACGCTTAAGGTGTTTTTATTTCCTATTCCTGTTTTTAATAAATTAAAATATATAATGGCCAAGAAGTCAGTTAAGAATTATTTATAATCAAAAATTTCTTGCACAATATTATATTATTATATATATTAATCCGTGGACCACATCAGAATCTGTTATTATTTATCAGTAATGCACATGTGATGAGGTCCACGTGTATTAGAAATTTTTGTTAATATAATATTGTACAAATAATTTTTTTTACAATTAAGTCTGACTGACTTCCTGGCCATTATATATTATTATTTTTCAAAATTTGTTACAGCATTGTAAAGTGTTTCTAATAAATTCTTCGCGTATTCCTTTGGATTTGAAGATTGTCATCCATTCATATTACCTATTTTATTCATGACCAAACTCTTAGCCATGTGTGCTACGATGCCGAAAGCACAAGGAAACGTAAGATCCCTTCCGTGCTATGACGCAGAGATCGGTCGCATCAGGCGACACAGCCAGAAAAATCGAAATAAATTCAAATTATTCACTAATTAGTGGTTCATTTTTGGTAAAATAAAAAAATCACAATCTAAGGTTATTTTTAAAGAAAACAAAATTGAAGAAATATTATAGTGCGAAAATCTACCGCACGACCCTGAATAGAAAACTGCTCAATGGCTTGTTCCGAAAATTTACTTTATTTAAAATATTTACTGAGAAAAATACTTTCGGGTTAGAAATGGTAAATTATTCCGTTTAAAAATTAGACACTATTCGAAATTATGTAGACAGAATTAGAAATGTATTTATTACGTGCCAGGTCAGAGTATTGGTAACACTATCACTCATGTAGTTTTATTATTTTACATAGCTATCATCGTAAAAATAGTTTCTTGGGGCGACGTAGCACATAATTTCAAAAGCTCACGAGCCGCCACTGTTTATCAGTAAATAGGCAAAGGTGTCTAAAAAATCTCTAAAAATTACTCCAGTGGTGGGAATCCTCCATTGTACGACGCTAATTGCCGAGAAAATAATAAGAAACAATACAAAAACAAGACAGACTAATAGAAATCTCGACGTTTGTACTTTGAATACACGGAGTGTAAAATCATTACGATCCGTGGATTGTAACGGAGAGTTATGTGAGCGACATATTAATGTTTAAGACGTGTACTATTACGTTGACCGTAAAATCTGAGGCTAAAATGTTGCCAGGGATTAAGTGTAGAAACGAGGACGATTTAAAAGGGGTACAGATGTATGGGAAAAGCTACACTGTGGCGAACGGGTAATTTTTGTAAACAATTATCATCACACATCGCGATTCCTCAATACGACTTATCATGCAAAGGAGAAAAACGAATGGATTTACGCAGGAAATACCGCTGTAGAAAATACGCAGTTGAAAGTAAAATTCAGATGGATAGAAATTGTTGTAAATGGAAGAGATTCCCGTTGAACTGCTGCACGTGTTACCCTCCAAGGAGTAACTTATGATGAATGACGAAGTAAACGCAGGGCAGCAAAAATTTAATAGGATTGGTATTTTTCATAGGAAGCAATTTACTGTGTAGCTTGTTATAATCGTGACAGTGAGGATCGATTGAGACTTAATAAAACAAGCGTATTAAACATGCTGTGGATACTTGACCTGAGTCCGTTATAGTTAGCGCGTTTCGCGACGATACGAACCGTTAACTCCGAAATCCAGTAATGTGGGCTTCACATAACTCGTCGGGTTAGGAATTCAAATGACGGTGAATACAAATATTCTGATTATACTTTATTTTATACGGCGCGAAGGAGAGCTTCGCTATAAATTTGTGTTAATTAGCTAAGCAGTGAAGTATTTTTCCATTGTTGCAGCGCGTCTCGCTAACTTACGCGCCATTAAGTCTCGCTGAATGCATGAATGCAGCGTTTAGAGGCACTAAGTTTCGTTCCTTGGCGTGTCGCGTGGGCAATGCACGCGCCAACACAGCCGTAAAATTAATTTCCCTTCTTTCATATATCTTCCAGTTCCCACTTGTTTTTTGTTTCTTAAAGTTTAGTATCAAGTTCTTATTAAAAGCCCGGCGCCGAACTTTCGTCGATTACGTGCGACCGTTTTCTGTTCCCCCATTCCAAGTTGGGACTCTCTCAGACGGGATCTTCATCCGACACACGGGAAATAAATACCCCGCCTGACAGCTTTTCACGTACATTTATCTTCATCAATTGTTTAAATATTAATAACGACTATACCATAAACGCGCGATATCCGAACATTTTAAAAATAACATACCGATGAGTATCGATTCGTCTTACCCATCCATAGTGTAAAATACTGACAATCAGTTGTCCTAGTGACGCGGGTATATCAGACGCTTGATCAATCGGCAATGTTAGATAGCGACAATGAATCCAGAATTTCAAATCAGTCATCTAACCCAGTAAACAATTTTATTCGCGACTTTTCGATGACGTTCACTGCCATCGTCTTCTAGCAGTGGGTATATGAAAGACGATTACGGTGAACGTTACGAATGCAATTGTTTACTCGTGTAATATAATGCTAGTTTGGGTAGGGTGGGGGGGGGGGGTTAATTTATATTGCATCTAGGTAAATCAAAATTTATTTGCCCTTGAGTTTAAACTTTAGATGATTCACTTTAACTACATTCAATATTCCAATAAATTTCTAATACGTGAAACAGACAAACCTCAGGGCGATTTTATGAGACTCTGAACAGAAACCAAAAAAGGGGTCGTATGTGAGGGCATATACGTGCGGCAGACATCTCAATTATTAATATCACATACAGAAACACACCTGTTCATCTTTTGTAGTCGGCTTCCCCAGGTTAACCGGAAAATCTTCACAGGAATTTAGGGCAGCTTCCTTCTTTATTCGTCGTTGACGTAACAATTCTTAGCATCTCTAGTCAGATTCTTCTTCCGTCGGTCGGGCCTTTTTTTCCTTCTCCAAGTTGTACACGGTAACTATTTTTACTTCTACACTTTCTCCTTTCCCAAACTTCCTCGTTGTCTGAGTTATAGATAGGAACTGTCCTGTTTCCTCACTTGACTACCTTCCAGCTCGACTCTCTTCGTTTCCCACCAGAGGGTGGAAACCTCTTCTCGTGTTTGATTTCAGCCAATCTGTGTCGATTTTACACTTTCGCTTTCTTACTGTCGCCTTTTGGAAGGGTTCACTTTCGTTGATTTTTGTCAGCTGAATACCCCTGAGGCAGGGTACTCCCATAAAACGCCGCTTTTGTCGGAAGGCACGGGTTTAACCTCGACATCCAGTCACCTTGGTGCCAAATTTTATGGCCGTCATTTCCAGCACGCCACAGCTCAGCTCTGGCGGTTTTTTTTATCCAAATATTAAAATTAATCTTGAATTAATTTGGGATATGTGCTTCTGCACTACACTCGGTTAGAAGCCCGAGAAGGCTTCATTCATTCTCCACGCCGAGGAATACTACATTCTTTATTATACATATGAGTCATTTAATATTATCTTAAATTGTTATATAGTTTTAATTCTAATATTAATTTTGAAATATTATACTATAGATACAATTTGTTTTCTAGCGGTTAAATAAAGTACGGTGAAACTAAGGAATTTAAAATGCCCCAAGGAGAACATTATTAAAATATCAATACTCAGAATCCAGTGATTTTAGAAGATCGCTACTTAATAAATGTCATCTAAATTACTGCCTGTCACCCACGTTCAAGTTGTTCGCTTTTTCCAAGAAAACGGTCGGACCGAATTCTTTTCTTTTGCACTCCAGTGAATGAACTGTTTCGATTCTGGTTTTCAGAAGGGAGCTAAACGTGGAATGTGTTTTTGCATAACAATCAATTCTTTTACAGAAGATTAACTTGAGCATTTGTAGAAACTCACTTCTTCAAAAGCCCCTGCCGTAGAATGTTGGCTTTATTTTAATGTATTCTAAACGTTATTGGTTAAACTACCGAAATGTATGAACGTGAAGTTGTGATTGAGCACTGCTGCACTAGACGGTACTTTCTCGAAGTGCTCGTTCGTTTCCACACTCGTACCGCTGCGTTTTAACAGGCTTCTTCGAGCAGTCAATACCAACATAATACACATCTGTTTAGCACTTAAACAACATGTCTTTCATATTGAAACGTGCAGCCTCTCTCGCCCAGTGTACACACCACAGCGAGCACGTAAATAACGTTTGTGTGGAAAAGCTCACTGACGCAGGAAATATTCACTAAAGCTTGTGGGGGAAACGACGAGATTCCTTCACTTCAGTTGTTTGTCTGGTTAGTTAAAAATAAAAATAAAACTCTCAACGTTTCTGACAGGCTTCAGTATAGGAATGAAGTTTGAGTGACGCTGGCTTGCGGCATGTCGGCGTTTGTTCACCGGTAACATTAACAAAGAAAGGAGTTTTCATATGAATTATCAATAATGTTTTTTTTCAAATTGTCGGAACGCAATGAGAACTTAATCAGGAGTTACAGTGTTTGTTCTAGTACTTCATCAGGTTCCATAGACGCGATAGGCAATCTAAAGCAACGCAACTTGCAAATCGAGTGGCGAAATTGCCTTCAATTAAGTTGCACGCTTTTAATAGACTTCCAGGTGTAAAGAATGCGAAACGAGATATTGTTAGCTAAGAAACGTTTTAACTTCTGCCTTAGGAGAACGAACAAATTGAAGGTTGCGAATCTGAAACTCCGGGGCAGCAGCTGCAGCTAATAGAAGCAACTTTGTAACTTCATTAAATCACTAATAAGAATTAAGCGTTATATTTAAAATGAAGTTCCGACTGGAAAAGGAGCTATTTTAGTAAGGAGCCGTTTCAGATGCTGTGGACAAGACTGAGTTTTCTGAATTAAAATTCCGAAATCGCTTCGCATTTTCTTGTCAGACTGTTGGGAGATCATTCAATATCTGTTGCTGTTGCTGTTGTATTTCTTATGAATAGTTTCTACCTGCACATGTTTCATCATATGATAAAGTTTAGAAAAATTTCAGTCATACACATTAATATTTTAATCAATATTAACCATCACGTTTTTATTCAATAAAACGTCATATTTTTTTAAAAAAAGTTTTAGCTTTTATACAAGCAGTAATCATCTATTATAATAATTTATGTTGGCCTATTTATGGTTATTATTATTAAAATAAATGGTAAAGCTTTTATAGCAGAGAAGTTTACGTTTATCAATATTAATCACAGAAAAATTATGTTAATAAAAGATGAATTCACGTCTCACTTGATTCTTTGGATGATTCCTCTCTCCCTTATCACTTGAAGATTATCTGAAGCTAATATTTTGATTATAGTCAGATTTTCTGGTTACATTACAAATGTGTATTTCACGAAAGTTTATTTTCAACAGTTCAGTGCCAATGTAATATATTTAATTTTGTGTGAGGCTTCTGCTTTAAAAATAAGACGTTTTATGAAATAAATAACAAAGTTGACATATTGACGGCTAATTATTAATATTAAAATTTATGGAAAGGTCCTCTAGCAGTTTACGTTCATAAATGATTTCCATCGATAATAATAATGTTAATAAAAGATGGAGGTCACGTCATTTGATTCTTTGGGTAATCCATGTATTCCTTGGCACTTAAAATATCTGTAGCTAATTTTCTTATTATAGTCTGATATTCTGGTTGCATTACGAACTTGTATTACAAACAGTTGCCTTCTTTGGTTACAAAATTTTATGACGACATCCGGCGACGGTATGGATGTGTGTGAGCGTCAGAGAAACTCTCGTCAATTAGTTCCCCGACTAGGCGAAATGATTACTCATACAGAGTCGCTAATGACCTGAGACGTCGATACGACTGTAAATAAATCAGTCAAAAAAATATCTGTATTATTCAATAATATATATTTGAATATATATATATATATATATATATATATATATATATATATATATATATAGTTAAGAATGCAGTGGTGCAGAGTTAGAATTTTCTTCTAGATTTTTAATAATCCTGGAGATCTTATGTATCAAAATTCAGGATCTGAGAAGCGTGGGATAAAAATATTTCCATGTTCTATAAAAATCACTAAAAAATTATATATTATTGAATAAGGTGTTTATATTTCGATATATGTAGTTAACAGTGCAGAGTTAGAATTTTTTAATGATTTTAAAATTCTCAGGATCAGGATCTGAGAAGCAGGGGATAAAATATTTCTATGTTGTATTAAAAATCAATAAAAAAATAATATATTATTCAATAAGATGTTTAGATTTGAATATATATAGTTAACAATGCAGTGGTGTGGAGTTAGAATTTTCCTATAATCTTTTATTGATTTTAAGTTCCTCAGGATCTGAGAAGCAGGGGACATAACATTTCCCTGTGCTATAAAAACTCAATAAAAAATTATATATTATTCAATAAGGAGTTTCGATTTCAATATTGATAGTTAACAATGCAGTGGTGCGGAGTTAGAATTTTCTTCTATGTTTTTAATAATTTTAAGATAAAATTCCAGAAGATATTATGTATCGAATACAGGATCTGAGAAGCAGGGGATAAAAAATTCCTATGTTGTATTAAAAATCAATAAAAATATATATATTATCAATAAGGTGTTTCGATTTCAATATTCATAGTTAACAATACAGTGGTGCAGAGTTAGAATTTTCTTCTAATTTTTTAATGATTTTAAAATGTTCAGGATCTGAGATGCAGGGGATAAAAAAATTCCCTGTTCTATAAAAAGCAGTACTACTGGATTATAACTAAAATATAATCTGTAACCATTAATGTGGGCAGCGCTGTAATAATTTTAAGAGAGAGGCATCCTTGGTCGTAGACTAACAAAATTCGAAAGCAGCAAACTAAACGAACATGGATAAGAAGAAATGATTGTAATAATCAGGAGAGGCATTAAATTTTTACTGATGCCATTAGTGGTAGTTTAGGAAGGCGAAGTTGATAGCGGTGATGGTTGGATTATGTTATTGTTCCAGGAACAATCCGTTCAGGAATTGAGGTCATTGCAGCTCAGTTGGAGCTTTCACTGTTAAATTGCTGCTAACTGTACTTCACGTCGGTTTTAATGTTGTCGTATAGTTTGAAAGTTCGCCTGTGTTCTATACACACGTAAAAATCAGGCTAATCCCACCCATCGGTAATTCACTTTCACTATATACCTGAACTTCAGTATTTGATATTTTGAAGTAAAGTGGCCGGGAATCTTGGAACCTGCTTCTGAGGGCTTATAGGATTGTTAGCTTGTCTCCGAAGGTAACTGCGACAATTGGTTGATTGTGCAGGTCGCTGGGTGCTGCCGTGCCGCAGCTGCGATGACCGTGCGTCGTGCACGTGGAGTGTGGCACGTTGGCAACCGTTCAGCTGTTCTCACGCTCACGTCGACGCGCCACGCCTCGCCGCTTGTCTCCGCAGCCGAAAGGTACGTTTTTCCTGTCTGATCGGCACGACTGTATGAACCTCTGACAGTTCGGATTTCGACATGTACTATTCATTAACTGTGTAGATATCGATTTTTTCCCCTATTAGTCCAATAGTAGTCACAACTTGAGTTTGCACTGAATAACATCACTTGTGACGTCACTGAGCGGCCGAGCTCAGCCGAACTGTTGTACTAGCAGCATTGCTGAAAACATTCGCGTCGTTTTGGTTGTATTCTGCCCAGTTATACCCAAATTTTGCATATATTTATTTTTCTGCTTCTCACGAAAATGTACCAGCTCGTAAAATTGAAGTGTTCAAGCGAAAAACGCTCCGTGGGAAAATTTAAAATATAAATTAAAAACCTTTATTAATGAACACAAAAAGAATTTTAAATTGAATAGTCAAAATTGCTCAGTTGCGTAAAACATAGGTACCTCCATAATCACATATTTTATTATGATAAAATAATAATTTCAGATAAAGAATTAAGATATTTTCCTAGATTGCTGAGTGAGATGTTACACATCTGTTCCACTCCAACAGCTTTAAACGTAAAATTTTAAAACAATAATTTAAACAAAATTTTCTTTAATTTCTAACTTAATATAGTCATGAACTTTAAAACTTTAAAGTTTAATTAAGAGACACAGGCTACAATACACACTTCATTGTCACCTAAAACTTTCATTTCGGTTAAAACAGGAAAGACAACAAAACCCTGTCTCTATAATCACTTTTTGTATGATATGTGTATCAAATTGTAATTAAAATACATGAATAATTTACATACATTATATTCGCTTCACCAACTTTATTACTGGGCCTGGTAAACAGCATACACAGCATACAAGATTATACATGGATATTAAATTACGGTTAAGTTTTATAGTCCTTTTGAATTTATCATTACTGACAACGTAGAGTAAAATCACACGTTACTGTTGTCAGGGGCCGTGCCGTGCAATGATACATAGTCGGCACCGTAAGGGAGCAGCAAAAGCAGCGAAATCAAAATACAATCGGAATAATTCAAGAATTAAATATATTATTTAAAGGTATATTAAATACATTTACTACATTTATTTACAGACATTTAAAAATATTTTATACAATATAATAACGACATTTCAGTAACTTTTGGGATTTTTATGAGGTTATTAAGTTTCTTCGATAAGAAAATTTTTTTCTTGTACATGGTGAAAAGAACAATCACAAATTTTCAGCATTAATCTCTTCTAATTTTTCTAACTTAAAATGTAGAACCATATAATATTTAAAATAAATTCATATATTTTCAACATATTTGCAATTTAATAATAAATATGGACTATATATGGATAAAGTAAACATGAAACTAAATTTTTGAAAATTAAAAGTACACGTTTAAATTTTATTTATAAAATTTGATATATAATGGAATATAAATATTACCTAATTTAATGCTATCATTATGGATATTTAGTGTGTTTAAAGTTGTTTTAACTTGCTAAAATTACGATTCAATAAATTTTGTTCCATGTCTAAAATTTCAATATTATTGCAAACAAATTCACGGTTTTCTTCCAATTTATGTATAGTGACCAACATCATAATTTAATGTTTTGTAATTGTTTTTGTGTTCTTTTAATCTCGTTTCAAGAGGGCGTTTAGCGGTAAAGAAAAAATAAAAACAACGTAATGCCACATATGTAGAAATTGTTACATAGGGCAAACTAAACGTGCTCTTGTGTATGATACAAAACTTATTTATAGATTTGTTAAAAATAATCAAAATAACAACCAGTTCGAATAGACTTGTTATAGAGAAGTATATCACTTATTTAAATTTAGGCAAAGAAAAAAGAAACAGTTTAGCTGTAAACGTACAATGGTTTATTTTTTTCAGTTCCAGCTGAACGTAAAGTGCGATGCTTTTCATCTGAAGTTCCCAGAGCTAGCAGACATTGCTTGAAGCTCTCTCAGACGTGATGGGCATAAATGATTCTTAGTTCTTCACTAATGCCTCGTACCAGCAGCCCTGACACAAAAGTTCCCCTCGATATTAACTGTGTTCTCCGTCCTGTATATATATGTATACAGTTTCTCTATATATCCTTTCCGCTTTTCTACGTGGTTTGTTTCAGAGCCAACATTTCGTAATAATTTCAAAAATACTATCACTAAATATACTAGCGGTGGGTTTTCCTGAGATATGACAAACATACTTCTGGTTTACCAGTAATATTTTTAAAATTGACTCTCTTACGTGGACTAGACTTCTTATACCGGTTTGAAGTCAGTGCAATTTATAATTTAAAAAAATTAGAAATATTCAACTACCGCTGCAATTCATTCATACCAAAGCTTGTGACAGATCTGTCAGGGTTCTTTGTGAATAAAAAACAAAATAAAGATAGACGTAAGGATGTCCTGAAATGCCAGTTTCTCAAGAGAACGATTAGAGTTTGCAATTACTGTCAAAACGGATTCCTGACTTTTATTCAGATGTATTAAAGAACAAATTTACCAGGATAATTTGAGGGTGTGTGCTGTACACATTGAGAGACGTCACGGCTATGCAATTATATTGTAATGCAATAATTTAATATGAAAGAAAATAAAATTTGATTGGCTTTAAATAAAATTTATTTACAATTAACGGTTTACACAAATTCAACGGGGTCCCTTTTTTTTAATTGCATCTAGATAAATCAAAATTTTGTCACTCTTGAGTTTAAACTTTAGATGATTCACTTAAACTACATTCAATATTCCAATAAATTTCTAATGTCTCAGGGCGATTTTATGAGACTCTGAACATGAACCAAAAAAAGAAAAGGGATCGTATATGAAGGCATATACGTGTCGCAGAAAGAAACACAACTGTTCATCTTTTGTAGTCGCTTTCCCAGGCTAAATGGAAAAATTTACGCAAGAAATTTCTGGCAGCTTCCTCCTTTACACTTCCTCGTCGCCGTAACAATTCTTAGCATCTCTAGACAGATTCTTCTTCCGTCGGTCGGGCCTTTTTTCCTTCTCCAAGTTGTAGGTGCGAACTATTTTTACTCCTACACTTTCACCCTTCCCAGACTTATACGTTCTCTGGGTTATATACAGGAACTGACCTGTTTCCTCGCTTGTCCACCTTCCAGCTCTTCGTTCCCCACCAGAAGGTGGGAACCTCTTCTCGTGTTTGATTTCAGTCAATCTGCGTCGATTTTACACTTTCGCGGGCTTACTCTCGCCTTTTGGAAGGGTTGACCTTCGGGGATTAGGGTTATGTCAATACCCCTGAGGCAGGGTTCTCCCATAATCAGCCGCCTTTGTTTAAAGGCATAGTTTCTTCTCGACACCCCGTCACCTTGGCGCCATTTTATGGCCGTAATATCCAGCAAGCCACTGCATGGCTCTGGGTTCACAGGCGTTTTTTATCCTAATATTAAAAATTAATCTTGAATTAATTTGAGGAGTGTTCGTCTGCCCAACAATATGGAGTTTATTGATGTATCACGTTTCCTTCCGGAGGCATAAATTTCAGCATCCCAAATAATAAAATAAAAAATCTCACGGTGTAACTTTACGGCCGAGTAATTAAATATATTCTGAACGATACCAAAGAGTATAAACAGTGGGGTGTAATGTGCCTTGAGGTCAACACATTGTGTCAAAAACTGAATAGATCGGGATTATGTTTATAAAATTGTTGCCTCCGATCTTGTGTCGTCTGCGACATAACAATTAATCAAATCATGCCAAGAAGTTTTATTCTTGCATTTTATTGACTGGAAACTCATTACATTCTATCATGTTAGCCTCACTAATATTCAATTATATTTTCTTAATGAAAATAAGAGTATTTGAGTTAATTTATTTGAAACGCTCATAATTTGAATATTCATGATTTTATATGACTCATCCAACCCAGATATTAAGTTAATAATTCTTACCTTCAACGTTCCACGTTTAGATGCCCGTCGGTTTTGTCAACAATATCACATGCGCACATAAACGTCGTTATCTTTCTCATTGTCAGTTAATAGTGTTTAGAAGTTTCATTTCACTTCATTCAGCGCTCTTTCGACGCAGAAGTTTAACATCATTAGCGTAAGCTCCTTGCTTGCCAAGCGCCTCTTATTAATAAATGCTTTCCTCTCTGCAATCTACGCTTTATTACAGAAAGAGAGCTGCAGCAAACATCAACGAAACCAAAAAGCATTATGAGCAACAATACAGTTTTTAGGAATAATGGCATTATTTCAAACAATTAATCAGTCGTACTTTTCAAAATATAAATTTCCTCCATCTAAACCTACAAATTTGAAAGTTATTCTTTTACTCCAAGGAGGTTAAGGAAAATATAGTAAGCGAAATAATCTGTTTACGGGCTCCAATAATTGCACTAGTTAATTCAATTATTAATCCAACATAAGGGTTAGTGAAACTCGACAAAATAAAATGACACAATTATAACACTAAGCATTTTGTATTTAAAGTCAGAAATTATGTAGTTCAGTGAAAATAAATTTTATGAGGATCATCTACCAAAGTTTTTCTGCAAATGGAGAGGAATGTGTTAAAATAAATAATAAAATATTATTTTTATTATTTTTTAATAATTCGTCCACTCAATATTTTTAAAATAAATATTTTTATATAAATATTTATTCAACGCAACTATCGGCCGTGTTTAAAAATTTCCACCTCCGTCCGTTGGGGTTAAATGGCAAGTTGAATGTCATAATTAAACTCAGCGACATCCATAACCTTGGATTTGACTCCAGTAGCGGTTGCATCCGCGTTTAGAAGAAGGAGATAGATTTAAATGAAAATTAGTTCGTGCAATAAAGAAAGTATGTGATGTTAACCTCCTTGACGCTTATATCTGTCTATGCATAGTAGTAGTAGTTATTGCGATTTGGTGGTTAAAAGTTTGTTTCAAAAAAATTTGTTACATAAAAAAATATGGTTGTGTTGATGAGTCTGGAATAACAGATAAGTCAGTCACAACGTACGAAAATTTAAGGAAATAAACTGCGAGCGTAATAATATTTTTGTAATATTCTTAACCGGAAAACCTATTATAAAAATTTAATTTCAAGAATAGAAGGAATGCTTTAATGAAACTGGGCTGTCATGACTTATGAAAGTGAATTAAACGATTTGGATATTAAAATCGTTACTGGACTGGGAATCGAATACAGCATCATAATAAGCGGTCGCTCTAATCATTAAGCTTTACTAGAGGGCCTTCTCTATTCGTAGTATAGACCTTAACGCAAGTTCACCTACAATATTTTACTAATCCTGGGTTCTTTTCCCTGCCCTGTTAATTCAGTTTCATAGCCTTTAGAGCCGATGTTGATAGAAAACATTTATTTTATTCTTGAATTAATTCAATTTTCCTATGATCAATTTACAAACAATATCATTTTTTCATTGAAGTCCTAAAAGTAGGCCGCGAAGAATGTGATTTGGTAGATTGTCCAGGTCGACGAGTAAACTTAATTAGAGCGAACGCCCAGTAAGCGAATTTTTTATTTTAATCTCTTAAAAATTTCAGTTTTACACATGAAACCCCGTTATTTTCTTAATTGAAAGCAATTTCCAGTTATATAATTAAAAATTTACACGAAATATTTTGTTGTCTTACCTAAATTTTTTAAATCCCAAGAATGAATTTTTACTGGAACAATTCACTTGGTGTAGCTCTAATGACAATTAAAAATTTAAAGTCAATATAAATTTCGTTATATATCCGGAACATAATTCCTATTGCGCTTTAAATATTATTTCTTGACCAACTTAGTTCAAAATATTTATTTACCTTAAATTAACACACCGAACAAAGTTTAATTAATTTATCTATCACGCATTTGAGAGGCTTGTCATTCTTGGACTAAATAGTTGTTCTTTCAGTTCACGACCTCAGGGTTTAGCAAATGGTTTGTCCGGTTTCTAAACATACATTACATTTGTTTAAATTGGCACTCAAATATTGAAATTGAAAACGTGGACAATCAGAAACCCCGAAAAGGGTAGATTGAAAAAAACGATTGTGGTTGGCACGACGTTTATCATGTTCGAAATGAGAGCCCAGAGATGAAGCTGCTTCCTGATTTCAGCTGCTGTTCCTGGGAGACTCGACGAACCGCGGGATGCTGCACTACATCATGGAGCGACTGAACGGGACTCTGGCTGCTTGCGACAAGACCCACGACATCCGCGTGTACTCTGGTCTGAACGGAGGTTCCACAGCGCTGGTGTTCGCTTACTACCCGCAGTTCTGGCTCGCAGCTCCTCACAGGCCCGTCTTCGACAAGACTCTCTACCAACTGCTGCTCAAGTAAGACCTTGCACCTCGTAGTCATTTATGATGAACTTGAAGAGTCGGTATTCCATTTTCTGTGGTGTAGAGATCAATAAAATATACCAAAGGTGGTCTCACCATAGGTTTATCATAAAATTTTGGGATTATTATATCCGTACAGAGTGTGAGGATTTATACCAAGTGATACAGGAAGGAGGGAAAGAGTTCGTAACAGCAAAATGATTTCATTTTGATCTTTTCAACCCTTATATACATGTGTCTCCTCTGTTAATCTCAGACTCAGATAGATGGCTATCAGGGCTTTGTGATGACCGGAGGAACGAAGAACAAAATTCCAATAAAAGGTTTCGAGAAATACAGACTTAGCTCAGGGTTACATCAACTACCGACTATCAAGGATGTTCAAGCTCAACTGTCATGTCGCCTTACCTGATTAAAGTAAGCAGATTCTTTGAAATTTATCTTTTTGGTAACATTCAATAGAATCCCCATTGTCACTTTGTTGTCTCCATGCAATTCCATGGTCTTCAAGAGAGACTCCAGGAACCCTGGAGTTTCCCGGAAAAATCCCCCTTTTTTTCTTTGGTTCTACAGCTTTACGAAGGACTTGCCCTACCGGGACGGCTACCAGACTGTCACCTTCCATGACACATTCTTGATTTTTTGGGGCAGCACATGGTCAGCGTAGCGATTTTCCGCCAACCGTAACCCTAGTTTTTCATCGGAAAAATCCGTACAGTTCATATCCCATACAGAAATCCTCCAATCATCATTCCGTCACATGAATTACGGCGTTGGTGATTCGATGAAGAATTCAGTGTTCCTTCGTGTGGTTCTGATATTTCTTTAATGTGAAATAAAAAGCTATTTATAACTTTCTCTCACTGCTACAACCAACATTTCAAGTACATGACAAAAACATTAGGAAAATTACTCAACAGTTGTTTAACCTTCATGCTCGTTCTTATCATTTTCAAATGATCGCCCACACCACTCATGGTGCTCCGTCATTGACTGCTGGATTAGTCTCGAGCCGAGCCGATAATCAGCATTTCCGATCCGATTAAGCAGTACGGAATTTGCGATAAGCTGAATTGGCTCGTAGAGATTTCATCATGTTCTCTGAAGTCTCTGACAAATTAGAAAGATGAAATTATGATGGTGATTAGACTTTGCAAGAATGAATTTTTTATAATAAAAATTACAACATATTTTTATTGCTTATGCTTACTTTCCATGATACTCTTGAATGATGAAAAGTACGTTAAATTATTTCTCGAAACAATAAACCATTTTGAATCATGAAATAGTAAACCAATATTGATCGTCTTCGCTCAGAGCTGACTTCTAGTCCGGAACGTTCATAATGCGAATCCATGAAGCTGTCCTCAAGAGTGCACGACTCTAGATAACTGTGGACAAAGAAAACGAGCGCGGTACAAAAACAACATAACCTCGAGAATACAGTGAGGAATGGCCAACATCTAACCGAAGACCAGATCTGAGCCGTGACTGATGACAGAACTGCAAATTCATAACTTCACTGCGCGGATGTTCTCGAAAGGTTTATACTGTCCTCAGCGTCAAACGGTTAGGTAGCCATAAAATCTGATAAATTAAGTTTATTCTTGTTTTCAAAATGACATGTGTCGATTAAATTTCGGGCAACGGCGAACCGAAATCTTGTCACAACACAGTCAATAAATTTGAAAACTATATTCTATATTTCTTCCATTATCTGAATTTGAAAAACTATTTAAGTATTTTACGGAATTTCATAAATAAATAAACATCAGCGAATTTTAAATCAGAAAAAAGAATGTATTAATGTAAGATTAAACAACGTTTCGTCGATTATTTGGTGACCTCGTCACGTTCAAGTTTAAAAATACTAAAAGGACAAAACAATGACAATGACGATAATAACATTTTTTTTAAAAAACATATGTCATGAAAAAAAGATGGGCTAATATTTTTTTCAAAATTAACAAGTATTCCTTTACCTGAAATACTTGGAATACTTAATCTCATTCTGAATAGTAATTATTTCACTTTTAATAATGTAATTTATCATCAAATAAATGGTTCCCCTATGGGAAATCTTTTATCACTTTTTTTTGAAGAAATTGAAGCTTTAAAAATTACTAAATTAGATTAACATAATTAAAGTCAAAAATATTCTTTTACTTCATTCATATCCCCTTAAATTTATCAATGAGCACCTTATATATATATATATATATATATATATATTATTTTACGGAATAATATTTTGCATTGCATCACTAATCTTTTATCACTTTTTTTTAAGAAATTGAAGCTTTAAGAATTACTAAATTAGATTAACATAATTAAAGTCAAAAATATTATTTTACTTCATTCATATCCCCTTAAATTTATCAATGAGCACCTTATATATATATATATATATATATATATATTATATTATTTTACGGAATAATATTTTGCATTACATCACTTTGCTTTAATTAAATTGTTTTTCTTTGAAACAATCCAATTATGAAATTGTATTTCACTTAACATAGCTTCAAGTTTATCGGAAAACAAAATTTCGTTAATTTACTTTTCAAAGCAAGAAATGTGACAATATTTTGATTCATGTTTTTAAAATAAAATAAAAAATAGAATCCCAAAAGTGAATTCTAGTTAAAATTGAGACGGAGAATACAAATGGACGTAATTAGAATTTCAGTTACTTTGTTTCTATCTGTTCATCAGAGTTAATTAGACAAATTCTTTTCGGTCTAAATACACGATTATTCCATTTGCTTGAGAGCAGAGATAAATAACAGGTGGTGTTATCGGTAAAAGTGCATAAATTGATAAGCGATTTAATAAGAATAAGTTGCGTCATTAAGAAAATTTTCTGTAAACACGATTTTTACTTCATCAATTTAAGTGAACAAATTCTTCAACGAATCAACACATTTATGTCAATGATGGGAAATAATTCACGGAAGATATTAATTTCGAAGCTATTGCTTCAGGGAATTTAATGCACTTTACCTAATGGGTTAATATGTTAAGCAAAGCAAAAATTCCAGGATAACTCATTTACATAGTAATGTTAAAGGCACTTAATTAAAATTTATGAACATGAAGGCCTTGGGATACGACAAGACGTGGCATTAATAGTCCACTTCCTTCTTCGCTTTGCGCTCTGGCGATTTCTTTCTAATAGCATACTTTTTATAGGAACACTCGTAATTAAAAGTAGTTGTAAGCTGAGAGAACGTCACTGCCATTCACAAAATCATGTTTGCTTTTCATTAATCGAGTTTACACATGCTTAAGGTAACGGATTACCTGTTCTGGGGGGAAAAAATATGTCAACTCAGGTTGGTAATGGAACCCCAATAATAAACACAGGATAAGTTATTACATAAAATACAGTGACACGATTTATCAATTACGTTAGTTTTAACTTAGTTCAGATATTTCTTCTGATTTACGTGATTCTGATGCAAACACGTTAATTTTTAAAAAAGTAATTTAAGTTTTTCTAGCACACTCAATATTTAACCAGGTTTGGTTTTCCTGAACGGCAGTCAGCTGTTATCTTCTTGGCCGTGGATAGCTCAGATGTCAGGCGGGTTGCATTTTGGAAATAGCGCTCATTTTTTGTGACGAGGACTCTACATTATCAAATTTCTTGTTTAAGTGTTTCATAATTGGAGTGGGTGAAGTTTCAAAGTCTACTATAATGTAGGATGACTTTCGAGATTTCAGTTACTTTGTTCCTGTTAAAATTTTAATACAAACAGGAAGCATATATTAATTATTAAATTCATTATTAAGATTAATAAATTGAATTTGAAAATATATTAATAGGAACTGAAACACGTGGCTCTTGCCCACCATGGGAATTATTGGGCTAAGTCTAAAACCTAAATGAGAATTTTTTTAATTTATTGTTTATAGCCGCGTCAACATATTAGTCATGGGCGACTTTCCAAACCTACTACATGAAATTATTACATTTGATTCATATTATTCTTAGCCTAAGATTCATTGTTTATTTAGATTAGATCTTGAATGCCGGTTTCCTTACTAAACTTTACTAGATTATTTATTGCAGCTGCTGAGGTACATATCTCCCTTCTTGCGTATTTCTCAATTGTGGCTCTACTGATCCTGTCGTGCTTTGGGCAGTCGTAGAGGACATGCTGGATCGTCCGGACAGCCTGGCATAAGTCACATGTAGGTTTCTGTGACCTAGAAAAGTGGAGAGCTCAAATCCTAGCAACAGCCACTTGAAAAAAAATTTACATAAAAAGTAAAAAATACATTTATTATTTTCAAATGAGAAGAAAACAGCAGTTGTAACATCAATACGTTAATATATCAGTTATGACTATAATAGTGTACTATGTAGAAACACGTAAAATCTCTTGATTTCATAAGCAATCTAGAGAGAAGAAAAGGGAATCTGTTGGCTTGATTTGAATTCTTGATATATCCTGATATTTTTTATTTCCAAAACATAATCGTTTACTTCATGGACAACGGTGACAACGAAATATTCTTTGCCAATTGTACGCAGTATTTTACATGGCGGCAAAGAACTAGTTTTATCCGTGGTCAAGGAAAGCAGACAGTAATAAAAAAAAAGAACTATGAATTGCAGACCGCTGACATAAATGCAGTGAAGGAAGGTGTTGTCTGAGAGAGCTAGTGTGATAATCAGACACACCCGCATATTACTTAAGCGTAACATGTTAATGGCCTCCGGTCCAAAGGCAGCGTGTTATTAGTTGGTCTTGCTCTTCAAACAAACAATAGGCGACTGCTTTAAAGGCGCAATATTGCTTGTAATTTTAGAGTGCAAAGTAATAGTCGCCGTATGAATAGAGTTTCCCAAAAACAAAACATCAACACAACACGAGTTTCTTCACACGAAGAGAGCACAATGTTTCCTTTTGTAGGTCACGGAGGGGGGGGGGGGGTGGAGAAAATAATTGTATTTTCAACGGAGTAGTAGCTGCTTTTTTTTTAACCTCAGTACACATTTTATTTAATTATGAATTACTTTTGATTTTCAAATCTAAAAAAGTATTGTTGTTGGTCAAACTGTTCACCAGTGATAAATTGATCAAAAATTTCTCGGCACACCAGTCACCTGAAGACGGCGGAGATTAATTTCGCTGAAACGTTGTGTTTTAATAAACAATTGGCCCAGCTGATAAACCCCGAGAATCTCTTATTCATTCATTACACTGGGAAAGTCTTTCTACACTGATTTCAAATTTCTAGAAACTCGTCAATTTCACCTGAAGGCCAAAAGTTACGCAACCTTTCAATCATACACTTGAGATATAGGCTCAGCTGTAAAAAAAATTGATTTAAATTGAATTCCAATTTATTTTATACTAAATATTATTTTCCGATTTCGTGAAGAAGTGAATTAAGACGAGACTAGGAAGAATAGAGGTCAATCGATGGAAGCATGGGAAGAAATATTTACACACGGTATGAGAATTTGGCGTTTTGATATAAATATATCTCTCGGTGTGTTTGTATCATTTTTTAAATTAAAATTTGGATTAATACCCTGCGCAGTGTTAGGACCTGAGAAGAGAAAGGATTTGAACAAAGACGATGATGGTTGTAGAAGTGACTTTCCGATCGTTTCTGCAGTTTCGGAAAATACACGGGAGACTTTCTGCTTTTTTAAACGCATTAGTCTAATTCATTTTAAAGATAACTTTCGTAACCTCACATTTAACGAACCCCAAGATACCAACAAAACTAATTTATCTAACTTAAAAGCAAACAGTGCAACCAACGGAAGAAAGAACCTGGTAATTAGAATTCACGCGTACTCATATAATTCGAATATTCCGTCTCAAATTGTTCTGTCGTCAGTCTGGTATTACTTGAGCCGCGTTGTTCCTTGGGGAAAGCAAGCCAGCGTGAATAAGTTTGTGGCAACGGGTGGAATCCCAAACAAAAGACGAAGATGAAACGGTTCCTTCCCCGAAGTTTCTCCCCGTGCCGACGTGATTTCAAGATCTCATCTCGGTGAAAAGAAAACGTCCGTTCCACGTGGATAATATGCGTCATTTAGATAATCTAATATTTAACAAAACGTATTCTTTTTTACTCAAAATTTACCAACTCACTATTTCCCATTTAGAAAATACAAATATATTTTTTATTGTTTAATTTAGTTAGTGCTCCTTAATTTCAGCCATATATATTATTCACGTAACTAATTTACATTTCCAGAGAAAATATTTTTATTAATCGATTTAAAGAAAAAAATCTTGTACCGAATCTAATTAAAACATTTCTTATACTCTTTAAGTTTTATCTGACCGTGACTGTCTCATGTGCAGCTACTGAAAATGTGTTCAGTGTTTAAGATATGGTTCTGATTCAACGATCTGTCCATTTATATTTTAATCGCACCATACAGTTATTTTTATATTAGTAATCTACTGATAACTTTACCAGCTCAATATTTCGCATTTAGAAACGAGAAAATTATTTATTTTTTTGTTAAATGCAGTTTATGTTCCTAAATTTCGGTAATTCAAGTATATTTTATTTCAAGAGAAAATATTATTATTAAACGATTTCAAGAATTTTTGTGTTTCATGCCATTTGCAATCGTTTATTTATTTATTTAATGCGAATTTAGTTGCGCGTAATAAAGAATGTCTGTGATGTGAACCTTCTTGAGGATTATATCTTTGAACAGGAATGAGTAGTTTTTTTAGAAAAATTATTGTCTTTGCATTATTAATCGATTTAAAGAATTTTTGTGTGACATGCCATTTGCAATCAATTATTTATTTAATGCGAATTTAGTTCCACTCAATAAAGAATGTCTGTGATGTGAACCTCCTTGAGGATTATATCTTTGTCCAGGAATGCGTAGTTTTTTTAGTATAATTATTGTCTTTGTATTATTAATCGATTTAAAGAATTTTTTGTGTGACATATCATTTCCAATCATAATTTTAATTATTATTTATTTAATTCGAATTTAGTTTCGTGTAATTAAGATCTGTGATGTGAACCTCCTTGAGGATTATATCTTTGTCTAGGAATGCGTAGTTTTTTTTAGTAAAATTATTATGTTTGTATTATTAACGTTGTTTTTTTAATGTCAGGAATAAGGTTTGTTTTAAAAAAAATAATGTGTAAGCATCATATGTGTGTGTGTGGATGATCCTAGAATAAAAGGAAAAATAAGTAAACGCATGCTGATTTCCTTAAATAAACCCAGAGTATACTAATAATTTTTCACTACATTTATTTTCAATTTTAATAAATTTAAAACTTTCAAACATTTTGTTGGGAAAGTAGAAAACGGGAAGTGAATATAAAAGTTCATTTACCGTCTTACAATTTGTATTTTAGGGCATGTGTTTATATTTATTCAGTTTTCAGGATGTAGCGCATATGTCAGTGTTATTGACACTGAATACTCGAGTACATGTTTGAGGACACGGGTTATGTACTGTGCACGTGTACAATTTTTTAGGGACTGGGAACTAGTCTTCAGGAATTAAAATTAGAATAAAAATTGTTTATAATTGTCATTTTGTTACTGTCCGTTTATAATAAATTCAGAAATGAATAGTCCGTTAATAATTGATAGGGTACTAAATGTTACTAATAAAAGAAACTAAAGTAGTTGTGAGTGTATTAAACTTTTTAACGCTCAATTGAATCAAATATGTCACGCCCAGTCTTTCGTTATTTCTTGATTAGTCGAGTGCAGCTTAAACGTAATTCAAATTAAACTTCGCCGGCACATTGATTATCTGAGTGCTGCGTAAATTAATTATGTTAATGAAATCTTTCGCCACTTTATAAAGTTGAATGAGCCCGACGGTTGGTTTCGAACGAGTTACTCATCGGAATAATATCCTGTGATGGGTCAAACACGTGGAAACGATTGTTCGTGGGGTGGACGATGAAAGGGAGACCCAAGTGGGGTAAAAACTTGAATTGATTTATTCTGATACTTTGCTATGAGAAGGGATCCAGGGTTGCCGTAGTCATGGCGGTATTCAAGCTCAACCAGTCGCGATTCCGTTCACCTAAGAAAACGGAAATATTCTTCCCTATAGAGCTATAAATCAGCGTTACTGAAATCTTTCCTTGTTTAAAGCGCAGGAAAATCAATAGAATGGTCGTTCATTCTGCTTAACATCTAGGATTATTTCACAATGCTAATAAAAGCTATTGGACTATCATAGATAAAAAAAATTTAGGAAATAATAATTAATGAAAATTGTAAAATAATGTACTAGAAAATATTAAGTCGATTATCGTAAATGAAAGAGAGTGATAAAATTGAAGTATGAGAAATTGACGTATTATGTTATGAATGAGGGATGAAATTTGACGTAATTCAGTTGATAAAATTCATGGAAGACGTTTCAGGTATGAAAATACTAATGAAAATGTATTGTAATGTAATGTAAAAATTAATAATTATATGTTGTACGTAAAATTATGTAGGTATGATTGATGTTTTTTAAAAGACAAATGATTATGGCAAAGGCTCCTGTGGTTTAAATATATAAGAAAATAAAGCTATGAAGAGAACTTATATGTGGTTTGATACATTTACAAGTATATATAGCCCTCCAAAAAAAATTTTGTTAGTTCACAGTGGTTTAAAATAAATTAATTAAAATTACCTCGTTAATGAACGATGTGACGATTAATTTAGATTTATTTGTTTCGTCCGATACTCCTCGAAACACGAAATAAGATACACATGCATATTTATACAAACAGATTACACTCTTCGTCCTAAAGAATTTATTATAACGCTGACAACTTAATGTAAAATTACACGTTACTGTTGTTATACATAAATATTAACAATTCATCATAATATATAAAAAAAATTGATTTAGCTGTAAACGAAGCACTTAATATATGAAAACGACACTGATCTTCAACGACAGTTCTTGCGTTGATTCACGTCGTACATGTAAGGAGAAAACAGAACGCCAGAATGATTCAATAAGGAAGTCGAATACCGATGATATTTGATAGTAATAACAATATGTGGTGTGGAAGCGAAGCTTCAAAGATGTGTAACAGTTCTTTGTTTATTTTAATTTAATACATAAATATTTTCATAAGATCGAATTTGCATTATAGTCGGATAACACACAAGTGATACATTCATTTATATTATAATTAGCACGGCTACATAGAAAATACTTGCACTCATTTGATTTTTAGCTAATAATATACTATAAAAAAAACTTAACTAATTTAGTCATATAATATTCGTAATAATATTCACTCTAGAAGGTCCGTGGCTACCAGCGTAGATTTACGACCATAATATGAATATAGGAAATACTTTAGCATTCCTACTTATCGTCAGGTATTTCAGAATTATTAATCGCAATTCGAAATATTCACGCAAGGTATGTTGTCAAGGCCTCATTTTCTGATATCTGCGTGCTTCCTAAAATACCGTCGGATCCGAAACAATCGGGAGGCGTTAACGACAGTGTATTTACACGAATTTATCTAAAATCAATTTTAAAAAAATGCTCCTCCACAAAAATCGGCGTACAGCTCTCGTCCCACACGATCCGGGGTAAATATTCAACGGAGAAATTATATACATGCCTCCTACTACAGTAATGGAAACAGACAAAATTAGTTTTCAAAATTTTCCTAAGTACTGTAATTTATTTATTTTTAAAAAATGAATCGTGAAGAAGGCATCTATAAATTTAAGCTAAAAATATTTTTGTTCCAAATGTGAGCCACTTCATAATACCTAAGGACTAAAACTAATTATCTTTTAAGTGGCCAATGTCGCCGCCCTCTTCCGTAGAACAACTCGTCCAGACTCTCAACCCTGAAATATAGCTGTCGTACGTTTTTACGCATTTAATGATGAATTTGGCAATTCGGTAATAAACTAACAGGACCAATAATACAAATAAAATGATTTATTGATTTTTAGATTCAAAATGGATGACAAGTTAAATCTGTACAAATAGGCGTCCCTTTTTTTAAACAAAAAAATAACCAATCATATTTCGTGATGGCTGGTTACACGAGATATTTGTCTTTTTTTGGGAAGGTAGTTTTTAAAATATATAGTTTTTATTCTGAAACTAAAAGAAAACGTCAATATAGATTTTAGTTATTTGCTGGACCGGTCCAATTGAAAGTTGTTATTCCTAGTTTCCTAGTACCATAATTGTTCTTCTATCAATCACTACAAAAAATTTATTTAGCTCTTCTAATAATGTATAGGTCGTGAGATATAGCAAGTCGTACGAAATGCTCAGTAGGCGAAGATGAAGGGGAATATTGTCAGGGGAAAACTACCTTTGCGAGAAGCTGGAGTAACGCTACTATCATTTTTGAAAAAAATCATTCTTACGAATGAGATATACAGACAGCGGAACAGTGTTTTTACCACAACCTGTATTTAACATCCCTTAATGATATATGTATTATGACTATTGGGACAACTTATAAATAAACAACAGCCAATTTGAAGTGAGGAAAAAATATATTTATTTATGGAAAATTTAACTGCGTTTCGTCGCTAACTTTGCGATCTCTTCAGGTTGAAGTTTAACACTACAAAACTAAACAAAACAATTACAATGAAGGAAAAATTTAGCAGAAAACAAGCAATATAAATTTACGTGATAGTCAGGTAATTTTCCCTTGAGTGCCGCGGTCGAAATACACAATTTAAAACGAAAACGACCAATAAAAACTAAGTTACATTGTTGATTGCGGTTAACAATGGAAACAATTTAGAATTATAACAATATATAAATTAAATATTACTAAATCAAAGTGCCATAATTTTTGTTCAAATTGTTAGTATCATTTTTTTATAGTTACACCCGTTTTCTATTATCTGATATATAGCATTTCACTCATTAATCTCGAGAAGTAGTTCGTTTCTACTGGATGTAGATACATTGCACCATATACTTTATGATTCTTTATATTAATATGTTTTGCCGAAACAGAATAATTTTCTATAAATAAATATATTTTTTCTGACTTCAAATTGCCTGTTGGTTATTTATAACATCTCTTAACTTTAAAGGATGGCATTTTCGACATGTAACATATCCTGAAGTGAACACAATATATTTCCTCCGTCAATGTTTTCGAAAAGTTTTTTAAGCTACGCAGTAGCCATAACAAATGTTCGTGTTAAAGGGAGCTCCGGATTACCCACACTACAACCCCAGTGGACGACTGCAAATTTCTCCAGTTGTACGTTTTATGGTATCCTGTAGTGTGTTTCCGCTCCTGTGATGCTATCTGACGTGTAGGGTAATTGTTGCCTGCTGCAGACACCCCCCACTGAGCAACAGCAGCGACACGGTGATCATCGTGGGCGGCGTTCACTGGCTGGCCACGCAGCACCTGCACATGCTGCTGAGGGTTCTACGCAGAGAAGGACTCACGGGGGCGCTGCTGGTCGTCAAGACCCTGGGCTCGGGCTTCCACATCCCTGCGGAGGGGGTGCACTTCCTCCCCAAGGTGAGGATCCTCAGCGGCGCGGACCGGGGCCCTGACGATCAATGATCATTTGCTGCTGTCCGCAGGAGCGCCAGGAGAAGCTGCTCAAGCACTCGCAGGGGCTGGTCGCCTTCGCCAAGCACTACCACATGGAGGTCGTCGAGACCTTCAACATCACCGCGGCGCGCTACAAGGACTTCCTGCAGGGCAAGTGCGCCTGCCACTTCCACAAGGTCGACTCAATTCATATTTCATATCGTGAACTTTACGTCGGCCACTTTAGTCGACCTCGTATCAAACCTTCAAGAACCTCCCAAGATAATCCTCATTTATAAATTCCAGACAACCCTCCTCACTCACCAGTATGATACCCTTGATACCCTTGGCACAGAACTGATGTTGCATACCCCAACCACAGGAAATCTGGAATACAAAACGGACGCCAAGTACACAAAAAGCAGTAACAGCCAATGGCAAGATCAGGCAACGTGATGACAGAAATTCCAGAGATAGGGAATTCCATGAAATCAAGTAGACCGGTCTGCAAACAGATCTTAAACTTATTTGTTTCAGTCCCAGTTTATTCCTCCTACGTACACTTTCTAATATTCTAGATTCTCAGAACGTCCTTTTACTGAAATACTCGACCGTCATTCAAAACACCTTTAAACTTTTTAAGAGTTCACTGAATGTCAGCAAGCTATGATTTATATTTTTCTCTCTGCTGGTTGGACTGAACAGTCACTAAGATTTTCTTGAAATTCTACTCCTCATTCGTGAAAACCGTGATTTTTAATGTAAAATCATCAGCACGTCATCGTTCTACTCCCACTCAAACATTACATCATCTCCCCATTCCTCTCAGAAATCACCCAAAAATATACTGTTTATCTCAATCTCACCATATTTCTTATCAATGGCCGGAAATTGATGTCATCTACGTAGTTGACAATACGAGCAAAGCCAATACAGCAAAAGAAAACACGTAAAATGGCACCGCTGTAGGCAGACATTTTTGGAAATGGACAAAGAAATCTTGAAATTAAAATTTTACCCCATAAAATTTAAGAGGCACATAACTCGACAGTTCTTTTCACGGGAAGTGGCCCAGATTTCAGAAACGGAAACGGAATTAGTCGCATACCAATACTTTTAGAAGCGGCAGCGAGGAGGAAAATTTGGAAACACCTTGGATCGAATGGAGAAATATTAGAGATAGTAATTCGGGTAATATGGAAGAAATTAGATTGTAATAGTTGTTGGAGATATACTGGTTAAACGTGAGGAAGATTTGAAGGACACTTATGGTTTTTGGATAGCAATAAAAATGTACTAGAATTACTCGAGTTGAATCAAGACAGAGAATATTGGACAACCCTGTGCCTGCCTTTCTTACTGCCTATGGGAACTTCTCGCCGCGAGGAAATTTTCCTGGAAACGGCAGTAGTAATTTCAAAACATTGTATTAAACAATGACCGAAGGAGTTATGCCCATTACCTCCTGTGCAAAAGGGTTTCTTAAATTTTAACAATGAACAGTAGAAACTGAATTTTATGTTTCTTGACTTTAATTAAATTATTAAAATTCATGATAAATAATTAGAACGAAAATTCATTGTCCCTTGTATGTTCCGCTGATGTAGTCCAGGCAGATAAGAACTGGAGCGGTAAATGATCAGCATATATTAAGTCGTCTAGCAGTCCTTTGTTTCTCATTTTAACGCTGCCGATTTCTGATGACAGGTGGAGAAGGTTGGCGAAGACAATTATCACGTCCACGGCCCCATCAACGCTCTGTACTCGGAAATCCTACTCAGTCGCCTGTGCCAGAACGTGTCTTCCCCTAATCCTCGAAGTTGAACCTTCCAGAAATGAAGAACATGACGGCTGTGTCAAGATGGAGCACGTCCTGGTCCTCGCTTGCAACAAAGGGAAATATAATGTCTCTCGTCATGTAATTTCCACCCGCAGAGGTGATTTAGAAACGGAAATGCAGGAGAAATGTGTAGTTTGTTTCATACATAACGGTGTAGCCGAGTGTTTTATAATAGAGCCGTGACAGACGCAATCATAATTCTGTGAATGTAGACTAAATAATACTATTGCAAATATATTTTAAGCGATGGCCAGATCAGATCGTTAAAGACTGTAAACGTCAAATCGTCGGGTTATAATTTCTACAAATAGTACTTATATTTCAATGCACTAAAGTGAAGGAAGAAAAAAGGTATATTTTATCGGGCGTCGGAAAGGCTTTCTAACAGCAGAAACTTTCTCTGTTGAAGCCACGTATTCCAAAATCACCATTTTGCACAAATACTTAGCTATATTTTCTGAAGATGTTAGTTACATTTTTATGCACATTGAAGAAAATAAATATATTTAATGGGCATCCGAAAGATGCTCTAAATTTGCTGAATTTTGATAAAGTACACAATATACGTCCCGTTACTCGTTTATTAACGTTCCTCGACCGAATATATTCCGTATCACATATCAAAAACTTAATAGTTTCGTGTGTGGGGATGGAAAATTTTTGCACACATACTATATTAAATCCATAAATTAAATTTATTTTTCTAGGAAATAATAATTTCAAAACATCGGTCAAATCTTTGTCATTGTGTTAGATTACCTGAAAATAATAGCGGGTGGAAAACTAAGAATAATTATGCTTGATTTCGCCTACACGCGCTTTCAGAATTACTAAAAAATTTTGTGATCTTTCGGAGAGGAAGCTTGAGGATATTCATTTACATCTATATATTTTTGTTATGAAGGAGTTATTAAACTTTATACAGTGCTATTTATTGTGTAGTGGTATTACTGTTTTTTTTATTATACCACGTTAATAACACGTTACATGCCATTATATATTCGAGAATAATATTTATGTCAATATTTTTAACGAAAAATGAAGTATTGGTTGCATTTAAATTGAATTTCTTAAATTTAATTTATTACTACACTAACCAATTAATTCCGGTAAACATGCGTAAGCAGTTATAATTTCTGTGTGTTTATTTAAGTGATTAAGTCAACATTAAATTAAAACCAAGTGGTTTTTCTAATATTTGACTTATATTTATAATCACTTATAAATTCTGTACGTTTATGATCAGTTGCAATTTTGGTATTTTCGTAAGTAATAGTCTTACCATAATTATGTTGAAAGGCTATAATTGGTTCTACGGATAATTTTGAATCAATTTGGATATTAGGAGTTATTTATATTAATGTTCTGTTATGAAGGTTCAAGTTCAGACCCAGTGAAGTTTGAAAGTTACAGAAATTAAATTGTTTTTAGCCTCATCTACGGTTCAAAACAGGATTCTGGCTCATCTTCAACGCATTTACAATCATGTCTTTACAAAAAAAAAATTCAAAGGGTAAAAAAATCTCTACCTTGAACCTTTTTGTAGAGGAAAAGCAATGTTATCGTGAGATATACCAAGTCGTGTCACATGCGCTATAGAAGAAGCGATGGGGAGGAGGGGAGCGTTGTCGTCAGTTGGGAACAACCCTCTTGTGGAAGAACTCGGAACTACGCCACTTTAATTCTTAAAATGCTGAATTTTATTCTAACGGACAGGATATACAGAAGGCAGCAACGTATTTTCATAACACCCCGTCTCTTAACTTTTACGGATGAGTTTATTAGTGTGCAACATGTCCTGATCTCAACACAATTAATTTCCTTGCGTCAATGTTTTCAGACTAGTTTTTACGCTACCAAGTTG
The DNA here is from genome assembly GCA_037074705.1 of Zhengitettix transpicula. Classification (NCBI taxonomy): domain Eukaryota; kingdom Metazoa; phylum Arthropoda; class Insecta; order Orthoptera; family Tetrigidae; genus Zhengitettix; species Zhengitettix transpicula. Next base: position 50,683,930 of record CM073595.1, read on the forward strand.
CATAACAAAGATGCGTGTTAAACTGAGCTCCGGCATTGTTTTCACAATTACAAGGCAGTAGACCACTGCACATCTTATCTTGACACAACTTGCTATTTCTCGCGACTTATAATTATTAGACGGTAAGTTAAAATATAATATTAATAAATTTCTATTGTGAAAATCACGACGCTAGTATCATATATAAGGTTAAGTACTTAATGGAATGTTTTTTCCCCAGCTATCTGAGAATCCTGGATTGAACCCAGCTATGATTTAAAGGAAACTCTTCGTCTCTCACCTCAATTTTTTGTCCTGAGCGTCTATTTCTTGTTACACAGTTTCTCTACATTCGTCTAATATTTTCTTCACATTCCACCTCAATATTCTTACTATACATGACATTCCTACTCGTGAAACTTAAAATCATGTCTATCTACATAGTAACTGTCCCCAACATGTTGGTATATAAAATATGCAGGATACATACAGCCATCAGAAATAATCCATTTACCGATCCGAATAATCTCTTGCACTGTCTTCGCAAGTAATCTTTGAGTTTCTTATCTACGTTAATTATCGAAAGACGTTTTATGGCGTGCGCATTAAAATGGAGGTATAAAGTTTCTTATTACAGATTTTTTTTTTGTTATTATGTTATAATGTTTGCTCTACGGGCAAGGAAAAGGAAAGTACGCGGAATTTTAATAGCACCTGAGACGGCAGTCTCTTAAAATTATTTTCTCCCTATAAATTTATGAATGCTATATCGAATCTAATGAAAATAGAACATGTGATACTTTAGGATCATTCTTATATTTTAATGTACGAGCGGCAAACATAGTGCTGAATGGCATTACAGTATACATATTCGTAACCAGAGTTTCACTGAAAGCCTAATTTCCAAAGTTCCTGATAGAGTCTGCAGTGGAATTCATATCGTAGTGATCACTACCGTGAACTCAGAAAAAGCAAGTACGTGCATCAGAATAACGTATCAAATTATTTGTTACAAAATAAGGTTATAAATAATAATTAGGATATTTAAATAGGAAAAAAAATGTTGAAGGCAGTTCAATTTTGAGAGGCTAAGTATGTGTAATCACTGTGTGATTAATGTTATATTTGTGCTTTTGTAAGATGTGTATGATAATTTTTTGTACTGTAAAAAAAAACTAGTTTAATGCGTTGCTCAACACGGCAATATGCAGCTAATCCAAGAACATGCATATCTACAGAGTAATTTAGAAAATATTTCTAAAAATGTAATTAATTTAAAAGTTTGATATAATGTATGTTTGTAAAACGTATTTGTTGCATGCCAATCTGTATACTTATATGGTATATATCTATAATAATAATAATAATACCAGTAACATGTTATTCTTGGAATGAAATATTGTCAACTCGTTTTGTAAACTGTTGTACTGAGGAAAGAATGCTAATATTGTATGCTCTCATCGCTTTCCTATTTCTTGCTCAAACTATTGACAATAAATCGCTACAAATTTGTAAATATAATTGAGAAAGTGTACAATATATTTCGAAAATACATGTGAAAGCAATACAATTGTTTGACGTTTCCTTGTTGTACGCAAATAAACTATATAGCATCATTCGAAAGAACCACTTACAATATAGTTCCTTCCTATGTTTAAGCATTATAATAAAATGTTAATTATACCATATATAAAATGTACGTCACACCCTCGGTTACATAAAACAGAATGTGAATTGTATTATGTTCAGCAGGCAGCAAGGCAGTAATTCTGAAAATAAATCACACATAATAGTGCTATAGTAAAAAATAAATGAAACAGCATTTTCTGGTTTTACATACTTCAAAATAATACTTAATTATATAAAATGAAATATGTTACGTTTCCAGATACAGGCGATTAGAAATATATCAAATGGAGCTGTTTCAAATTTGGAAATTATAATCAATTAAATATAATTTTAAAGTCTGCAAAATTTTTATAAATCAGTTTCATTTTTTATTAATATTCTACATATGTAGATATTCTGAAGAAATTAGTAATACACAACTAAGAATATTTTAAATTCTTGGTATTTATTCTGTTTTGAGATACAGGAATAAATTAATAATACGAAGGCTCATAATGAGGATAATAGCACTAAAAACTTTTCGCAATTCTTTCCAAAAAAAATTCTAGAAATTTATCATGTGGAACGAGGTGTACTGTATGAAATTTAATTCACTGCGAACTTCACAAAAACGAGTAAACTGAAGACGAAAAAGGATGATTTTTTAAAAAAAATCTGATGGATTTAAAAAATTATAGGACATTCAGGTTGCGTTCAAAATTTAACCTAAAATGTTTATTTTTAGTAACTCCAACCGTTCAATATTACTTTATACAATACAACATCAGCAGTGACAGATTTAATTATTAATAAGTTTTACTTAATAATAAAGAAATTATTTAATTATAATTTATATTAATTAATTCATGTGAAATTACTGTGACATTCCACATTCTTTAAGCCTCATTTTTTCTCCGGAAGTTTGGAAAGTAATTTTAAATTAATGCAAACGTTTTGTCAATTCAAAGCAGATTTTTCCTCGGTCACGGATGGCGGTTAAATTAATTATTAATAATATGAGCGTTTTTTAATAAATTTTGATTAGGTTTAGTATTTTATAATTAAGGTACCTACCACATGTGACTATTTCGAAGCATTCGTTCTTTCTCGGAATGTATGGAAAATAATTCGTTCCTTCGAATTGTTTTGTAAAACCTAAAAAATTAATTACATTAATTTTTCGTAAGTATCAAGTATCGTAATAAAATTTTAGAAATCAAAACAAAGGAAAAATGTTAGCGCATCGTATTTGCACCACGATTTACTACACTGACATGCTCGGGGAAGTGATTGAAACAGTTCATAACGGACAAGTTTCGTGAGCAATCAATCTTCGTATACAAGTTTGCTATCGGGAAAGGCACGAAACACAATCTTAGCTTTGCTGCCTCAACATCTGACATCACAGAGTGAGGCATACTTTTATGACAGCGTGATTATACGGCCATTTAGCTGATACGACCTTTGTGTAGAATCCTCTTGCTTTATGGCGATGACGTCTTATTTATTGTGTGGCTATCACCATCAGGTCGGCAAACATGCCGAACGATAAAATTACGACGAATTCTGCGTGAATCACAATTCGCGTAAATTGTAAATGATATTGTGAAAAAATTTTGGGTTTGGTATCGGCGAAGTTTGGCGATCGAGTCTTAAGAAATTAAATATAATTTATATAAAAACGTTTTTACGGTCACAGAAGCTTTCAATATTTTCGTAGTCAGCAGTAAAATGCAAAATCATAAAATAGTTGCAAAGAAAAGAACATCGATATTACGTTTTACACTTTCAATTAACATGTGACAGTCAACAGTCTTCTAGTGCCATTATTTTGAACGCATGAATTATAAATTGATAGCTTAAATAAATTACAAATGTCTGCCTTCACACTTTCCGGTTTAGTTACAATTAAAAACTACTGCCTGCTCGAAAATATGTATTCTTTTAAATTTTAGAAATCTAAATAATTTAGTCGGGAAGAGAGAAGAAACGAAAGAGAAGATGTTTGCAATTTTGAAGCGTGTTGCGTCAGCCTCATAGGCCACAACTGATCTTCTTTGTTTTCCTACTCGGAGCTCTAAGTCTGCTTTTCCTCATGATCCTGTTTCGACTCTTATGTAAACCGTGTCGTGTTATAAAATTCAGTTTTTAATATTTGATCTACGCTCAGGTTGGACAAGCAAGCGACCGAGTCTTGAGCTGGCGTTTCTATGTTGTTTTTTTTACAAGACACAAAGGAATCTTCCGAATCAGGGAAACGCGACTACGGTCACATCTGGTACAAGGGTTACAAGTTCGGAAACCAATCCGTCTCCAATTTCACATTCACAAAGCACAGCCACTCATCGGCTTAATCGGGTTAATCCCGAACATTTCTGCCCCACATCAATCCCCGCTGTTGTCGCTCGACTCCCCCTTTTTATTAGTCAACTAATAGGGTAGGGGCAAAAGTAATTACAATAAGGTTTATAACTTCAAAATTTAACAGAGAAACGTATAAAACGTCTGAAAACTCTGGTAAGATTATTTCAATTCTCTTCCTGTTATTTATTTCATTTCCGTCATATCATATTATGCTTTCTAAATCTTTTCAATTATTAATAATATATATATATATATATTCAGACTATTGAGACAACAGCCAATTTGAAGTCAGAAAAAAACATATTTATTTATGAAAAATTAAACACAGTTTCGCCGCTAACTTTCTGACCTCATCAGGTTAAGTTTAACACTACAAAGCCAAACAAAACAATTACAATGATTAAAATAAAATTTTTAAGAAAAAATTGGCAGAAAACAGATAATAAAATTTAGGTGGTTTCTCGTCAATTTTAACGAATATATAAATTCGGGTCTTATTAGTAGTCACAGAATTATCATGAAAAAAAAATTGGCAAGTCGATAGAAATCCTCGGGGTTCCCTTCAGGAGTTTAAACTAAAATACTCCCGATTACGATGCCTGCTTGAGTAAATAATTATAATTTATATTGTCTCCGATCAAAGATTGAAGTCTTTCCCGGTGAAGGTATTCAATAAATAGTTCTCGGAATTGACACGGGTTTTGCATATTTATATTTACACGCAACGTTTCGACGACTGAAAGCACTGTCGTCATCTTCTAGGCGAAGAAGAAGAAGAAGAAGAAAGGACTTTCAGTGTCTCCGGTATATCATTCCAGGACAGTGTTACTTATTTCTGCATTAAAAGTCCGGAAACATATTTATCTGCTTTTCCAATTTCTACTCTCCGGACCGTTCACTCGGGTTGCAACTCATACGTATTATTTTTATAGAATTATAAATAATATATATATTTCTGTTCCTTGCCATTGAATGTTCGGCAGTTAGTAATTAAAAAAGCAACAGCGAATTTCAAGTCAGAAAAAATATATTTATTTAAAGAAAATTAAACTTCGTTTCGTCACTAACTTTGCGGTTTCTTCAGGTCTAAGTTTAACGCTACAAAACCAAACAAAACAATTACAATGATTAAAATAAAATTTTTAAGAAAAAATTGGCAGAAAACAGATAATAAAATTTAGGTGGGCTTACGAACATTGATAGCCGTGTCTGCCGTGGCCGAGATTAAAACGAGATCGACCAATAAAAACTAAGTTACATTGCCAATGCGGTTTACAATGGAAAGATATATAGGATATAACGATGCGGTCATTAAAAACCAGGTTAAAAGAACATAAAAATAATATAAATAGTAATATTCAAAATTATTCTGTTCCGTATTTATTTAAAAAATAATATAATAGTTTGGTGCAATGTATCAATTTTGGTTGTAGAAACGAACTGATTCTCGAGATTAATGAGTGAAATGCCATATATCAGTTCATAGAAAACCGCTATCAATATAAAAGATGATACAATTGTCCTTTTTAATTCATATCTTGTTATAGTTTTAAGTTCTAAATTGTTTCTATTGTAAACCGCACTCTCGTTTTATATTGAGTATTTCGGCCACGGCAGTCGAGGCGATCAAAATTTTCAAGTCCACCTAAATTTATATTGTTTTTGTTTTCTGTCAAATTTTTCTTAAAAAATTTATTTTAATCATTGTAACTGTTTTGTTTGGTTTTGTAGCGTTAAACTTAGACATGAAGAGGTCGCAAAGTTAGTGACGAAACGAAGTTTAATTTTCCTTAAATAAATATTTTTTTTCTGACTTGATATTCGCTGTTGCTTTTTTAATTACTAACTTCCGAACATTCAATGGCAAGGAACAGAAATATATATATTATTTATAATTCTATAAAAAGAATACTTATGAGTTGCAACCCGAGTGAACGGTCCGGAGAGTAGAAATTGGAAAATCAGATAAATATGTTTCCGGACTTTTAATGCAGAAATAAGTAACACTGTCCTGGAATGATATACCGGAGACACTGAAAGTCCTTTCTTCTTCTTCTTCGCCTAGAAGATGACAGTGCTTTCAGTCGTCGAAACGTTGCGTGTAAATATAAATATGCAAAACCCGTGTGAATTCCGAGAACTATTTATTGAATACCTTCACCGGGAAAGACTTCAATCTTTGATCGGAGACAATATAAATTATAATTATTTACTCAAGCAGGCATCGTAATCGGGAGTATTTTAGTTTATACCTCCTGAAGGCAACCCCGAGGATTTCTATCGACTTGCCAATTTTTTTTCACGCTAATTCTGTGACTACTAATAAGACCCGAATTAATATATTCGTTAAAAATTGACGAGAAGCCTTATAAATGGCTACTAGGGTGGACAGATAGTTTCAGATAAATAATTTTTATATATTGAAAAAAAAAGTAATGGTCCCAAAATAGAGCCTTGTGGAACGCCAATTTTTAATTGAAAAATTCAGCCAAAGTATGAAACTTCTTTCTGTTTTTCCAGTTATGGAAAGGTCCTTATTCAAATGTAATGTGTTTTTGGGCGAACGAGAGCGTTTTTGGTTATGAGTTGTGGAGATTTGAAATTTATATACAATGCTGTGATGGATTTGTAAGATACATTATTGTCTATGCTGGAACAGAGGAGTGTAGCGAGATGAAATAATTATTTTTCCTGTTCGAACCGTTGAACAAGTGTTCCTTTCGTTAGCTTCTGATTGTAGTTATTCTTATGTCAGCCGCAGATATATTTTTGTGGTTCCTCAGTGGATGTCTGGGAGGCACGCGCCACGCGTGACACGGAAGCTGTGCAAGGAAGACCGGAGACTGTTACAAGGGACCACCGTGGCGTACGCAGTTATTAATCCCGTTGATCCCAAATATTGAATTTGGATCATGTTTGAATACAAGGCCTTCCCTTCTGTAACATCTGGCTGGCGTGAGTCACCCAAGCCCCGTCCCCAGGTCCGAATTCCAAGCGATTTCACGGCAAGTTTTAGGAGAGAGCATGACGCCCCTGCAAAGCTGAGTCGACGTCGCTGCGAATTAATAACATCCGCTCACTTTCGGAACACACACTCACGTCACGACAAAACTTCTTCCTGATAACTTCCTTGCCTACGAGAACTTCGGTGCCCTTAATTTACCTCTAAACCATGCGGTCGTCAACAACAACAAAAACTGTAAAACAATAGTTGCCAGATTTCTCATCCTTATGTTACATAAACCAAAGTTTTCATGTTTAAAAATTACTACTCCTGAAGGGCACTTTATTTCATAGAATTCCTGAAAAATTTAAGGTTTCTCGGCAATTTTTAACGAATATATAATCCAGGTCTTATTAATACTCACAGCATTAGCGTGAAAAAATTAGCAAGTCGATAAAAATCATCAGGGTTTGAACTAAAATATTAAAGAACACGAGTAAATAATTCTAATTTATATTGTAGCTGGTATATCAATCCAGGCCAGTGCTACTTATTTCTACATTAAAAGTCAGAATATATATTTATCTGCTTCTCCAATTTTTTTTTCTACGGACCGCTCTAAATGACCTTCAATTCACTTAAAATATTCAGAATTTTACTTGTCCAATATTTAACGAAATCTTAATTATCAATAATTAAGAGAAATTGCCAGGAAAATGGTCTTGGAAAATCGTGGTACTGGTTTTTTGGTTTGATTCTCTTTACATTCATGCTGATTTGCGTTCCCCAAATGGTTCAGGTAATTTAAAGGACATTTATGAACCACTAAAATATGGTTTAGTACCTGAAAGTTTTCTTGGGCTTCTAACCGAGTAAAGAATTATTATCGCGACGTTTTGATGACGTTCATTGCCATCGTCTTCTATGAGTGTGGTTAACTCTAAGAATACTTTATTCATTCTCTACACCGAGAAAGACTACATTATTTATGATTTAGTACTAATTTACCAAACAGAAAGCAAAGGGTAACATTGAGGAACCCATATGGGCGAATGGAGAAATATACAGATTGGAGTTCCCCAGGGTTCTATTATAGTACCGCTGTTTTTAATATATGAAAATAAATTGTGAAAATTAATTAATCCAGACTCTTTTTGCAGATGATACACTATATTGACAAAAAAACAATGCAGGTATTCCGGAAGAGGTTGCCAAAAATGCATTTAATAAACTGTAATAAGTCACACACGGTGCTGTTTCACGAAAAAAATCCTGAATTAAAGCAACAGCTTTATAAAGTACATAATTCCTAGGTGTTTCAGTAGCGTGAACTTAACTGAAAGGAAAACGTTAATATATTAATAAATATGCTCAGCTCAGCAACAAATATAATCAGAGTTACGTAAAATTACAGTGATATGAAAATTGTAAAACTACTACTTATGGCGAATTTCCATTCCTTAATGTTATAAGGAATTATATATTGGTTTAAATCCACGGGTAAAGATAAATTCTTTCTTACCCAAATGCGTGTTATTAGGATAATCAGGTAAATTCTAGGGTATTGTTGCGAATTGTGTAAATAAATATATTTCGCAATTTATAAATTCTTTGAAATTATCGGATTAATTTTCCCAATGCCGCGATCACAAGTTCGTTCACACTCTAAATTGCAATACTCGGTTCGTGTGCATTTATTCATTCGTGCATTTCAGGTATGTTAGGATTAGCGCTCGGGTAAGCTCGGGTGAGTCTTGAATGTCTGTTTATAACAAATAGCTGAAATGCAGGCCTGAGCAACGGGACAAGATGGAGTGACTTCTGTATGTTACATTAATATATTTAATTTATCAATGACTGCTTAAAAGTTAAAGCCCGTGGTTGCTTTTGTAAAATTTTTCAGTATTTTATTGTAAGAAATTTAATAAATCAGTTAATGACCTTTTACGGACACTTTATATTTTGTTTATATCGTTACGACGTTTCGTTACGTGTTCGTATCTTCTTCAGGTATTATCCAAATTATAATAATAGACTAGCTACAAACTGTTGGTGAAAAATGAACTCTGCGCCTCGGACCCGTTTTCAAAAATCTTGGGAATTTATCAACATTGATAAAGTTATTTATTATAAGTGAAAAATTCCTGAAGATGATAGGAGCGCGTATCGAAACGTCGTAATGCCAAAATAAAAAAATAAAGTGTCTGTAAAAGGTCATTAACTGATTTATTATTAATTAAAAAACAGACGTATATTTAATATAATAATGTTCAGGAGGCGCGGAGGCTACGGAGAATGAGAGACTTTAGCTGAGTGCGAAAGCAATTCAGTGACCTTGGTTGACGACATCTCACACTATTATACCGGACAAAACTGATTCATTGTTAAGTATAGTAACAGATATTGATGTTTCTGTATGTGTGTATTTCTCTTGTCCTCAGTAAAGGTAAACTATACTAATATAAATATGCCCTAGGCCATTCATGCGAGTGAGAAGACTTTTCTACACTTTGAATTATATGGTAACTATATTAGCCGCTGAATCCTTTGGTCTACAGCGGACCTGTTACTGGTATTATTTATTATACGGAGTTTAATATATTTATTTTCCCTATCAATATTCTTAGTCTTTTTTTTATTTAATTACAGTCGCATCAACATCTCAGGTTATTAGCGACTAATTATAGGAACTCATTTTGCTTTACTGTTTCTCTACGTACTATTGAGTAAAAACGCACCCGGCATATAATTTCATTTGTATTCAAAATTGTCCTGTTCTTCAACACTATATTATTTTAATTTTGGTAACGGTGAATTTCGAATTCAGTATTTAATTGTCTGATTTATTCAATTGATTACGAAGAAATCATGAATATATCGTGTGGAAAATACTGTAAAAATCGCAAAAATTTGAGAAGCATTAACCTCATCATATGCAGAACGCCAAGATTCGCTCTCCTCTATTTTAGTGTTCCCGGGAATTACAACAGTTTCAATTCTTCGAGTAGCATCAAACAATTTACGCCGAGTTTGCAGAGCCTCTGGAAACAATTACTAATGGCAAGCACGTGACACGGTCAGTATGGAGCGTTCTTTTGATGTAGCTGTCCTCATCCTCACTTTGATCTTATTTAACAGGATGTGCGCTGTATATTATTCATACGACTTGAGCGTCGGTCTGAAGCGAACAAATGCCTGTCAGGAATTTTGCTTAAATTTCAATGTTTATAAGGATCCTCGGTAATTGCGTTGTGCAACAAAGTAAATGTATATTGAACTTTCGATTAAATTACAATCGTTTGAGGATTGGTGTGGGTCGTGTCGGCTAACAATAGACGATGATGCTCCAAACCATCGCTCACATTTTTTTAAAAAAAGAAAATAACAACCCAGCATCCCAAAAAGCGGCCAAGATACCGGAAATCGAGAACACCGAAGATTTTAGCTTTGGTTTGAGGCATCAGTAAAAATTAATTTATATTGTGGCATCAGATAAATGTTATATATTACCGTCTGTGTATCCTGATAGCAAGTCGATTTCGTGCGAGAAGTTCGGACTTGGAGGAACTCTTGTCACATCGATTTCCTTTACACTTTCGCAGCGCGCGAAACTGAACCCCAAAAGAAGAAGGAAGCCGCCACTCTGGTCACTGTAGAAGCACCTTCCTGAAGATGTAACAAAAACAACTAAAGGGCGAAGGGAAGGGTAGGAAGGACCCCACGCCTGACCTTGAACCATTCTTTTCCCACAGCATTGTTAGCTCGACTTTTTACTACTTACGGGCGATTCCTCAAATGCTTGACCAAGATGCTCCTGCAAAGAAAAGCTGAAATTCTTAACATGCATCCGGCAAATTGTATCAGATGAATTAGAGTTGCAATTTCTTCCGAAGGAACATTGTAAATATTTTTCGAGACGTTATAGAATTGCAATCTCCTTTCAAACGAAAAATTGAAATTATATATAGTATTTTATCTATATAAAAAAGATGTATGTATGTATTTACGTTAATCTCTATACACATTTAAACGCGTGGACATATTACAACAAAAATTGGTACACATATTCTTCAAACTACGAGAAACGTTACTGTGAGGGTGAGAAACCTATAGCATAAAGGTGGAAAGAATTATAATAAAAAAATGTGATAATTTCGTGTAAAATTACTGCGCGTCATGAAGTCATGACGTCACAGCACTCGCGAGAGAGACGTTACTAGACGACGATACTGCACAACAAAGTAAATAGTCCCTTTTTTCGTAATGAAATAAAGCAGAAATATTTTGTTTGAATTAAAAGTATAATTTTATCCAGCAATACTCCATTCAATGATATTAAAAAACAATACGAAAGATTATACGATCTGAGAAACTACTTTTATTATAAATAACTTGACTGTTAAATGACTGACATGGCATAAATATGGCACGTACCATGAATTTGCCTAATTTTGTATGTGCTGGACGAGACATAGAATGATGGTACAATCAATACCTAATATTTTTTAATCATTATAAGTTTGTATAGTGCTGAAAATGACGAATTATTTCAAGTGGGATTCCTGAAAATTTTTGGTTATCTGTGTATATCATTATACTTTCACATATTTGATTGAAAATGTGTATAGAATGAGTACCCGCGCAACGCTGGGCACCCAGATAGTTCTTAATAAGGAAGATAGCCAAATACAGACAAAAGAAGTGATAATATAAATACCACACAATGTTCCTGGAAGCCTTGTTCCTTTCTTCAGGTGCAGAAAATATGTAAGAGCCGAAAGAGACACAACTGCCAAATTGTCAGTCGAGAAAACTCAAACCTTTTTATTTTTTTATATAATTAATTACACTACCATTATATATTATTAATTTTCAATATAAAATTAATAAATTCTTATGAATGAAATTTAAACTAATTATAGGCCTAATTTATATTAAACAATTATAAAAAATTCAATTTTTTTCTGTAAGTTTAATTTTATGTAACGACCAACTTTTAGTTCCTTTTAGGTTTTCGCATTTCTTCAACTTCAACGTTATTCTGATCTTTAAAAAATTACTTTTATATTTATTAATACGATACTGGTTTTCAGAGCAGTAAATGACCGTGTAATTCAATTTCTTCTTGATAAAAGGAAAATAGTACGTGAAACATAATATAAAATATTGCGATTGAGGTTTTCTCGTTACTTTCGCAAAAAAAACGTCATTACAAATTATTTAGTACAGTTTAATTCAATTATTTTAATCATGGTTTGGCGGAATTAATTGATTTAAATTGGGATTTTAACTTACTTGAATAGAGAAAATAATTTTATCGTAAACAGCAAGTTAATATTTATTATATGAAAAAATTAAAACATTAACAACTATTAATTAAAATTATCAAATTAGCTAGAGTTGTCAATCTCAGGGAGGGAAGTATAACAGTATGTTTCAAATATCTAAAACTTGTGACTCTGTTTCCTGTGGTCGTTCCACCTGTGGACGAGGACTTTAAATTTGATTATATGACTACAATTTTCTGATTTTTCCTACGACTGATTTTATATTTTTGCTCCCTTAAACACGCCGCGCTCTCAACAATGTACCAAACGACACTTTTATCATTATTGGGATTACAGTTTAGTTTCTAATGTTTACATTATTTTCATCTTAGCTTTGTATGTCAGTAATATTTTTACTGTCCTTTCCAATCAATTAAACCATAAATGATAACAATGATATACTATTTCAGCAAAGATCGGAGCGGTCAAATAAACACGATCATTTAGCCTGTATATTGTGCTTCACTCTCTCGCCACTGTTGGCTGAGGTCAATTTTACGGCTTACAATATATAATTAGATTTCTTGATTACGTTATCATTTGGGCTATATGTCCGGGAAGATTAGCGATTATAGCCCTAAGCTCATTGTTGCTCGTAATGAAGGTCTGACTGGGCTTCCCAATATATAGGAAGTTTCAAAAATTCGGAGTTATTCAGCTTTTAACCATTTAAGACTGAACAATGTACTGTTAAAAAGAGGAAACTGTGGAGTTTCCCGTGGTTTCACACTGGAACCTGCACGTGCAAGAGTTTCTAAATGATACGCTTCCTCGACGAGGAGGTGCACTTGTCAGAATGGGAGGGCATTTCTTGTGGCGTGCCTCAGGGCTCAATATTAGGTCCACTGCTTTTTCTTTTGTATATTAACGATCTTCCAGAATATATGTACCCTGTAAAATCTGTCTTATACGCAGATGACACTAATTTGTTAATTACGGACATTGATTTAAATAATCTCAATGCGAAGATTGAGACTGCATCTAGAGACCGAAATACTTGGTTCGCCGCCAATAAATTAACGCTCAATGTACAGAAAACTAAGTTAGTTCGTTTTACAACAGAAACCAACAACATCGTAACGGATAAGTTCTCTGATCATGCGACTTTCCTCGGCTTGCAGGTCGACAGTAAATTAAAATGGAACTTGCACATTGATCGCCTCGTGCGCAAACTTAGTTCTGTTTGTTACTCATTGAGACTATTGATGCAACAAGTTGATACCAAAACTGCTTCACTAGTCTATTTTACCTACTTTCATTCACATATGTGTTACGGTATTGCCAACTGGGGCAATTGTTCTCGTAGTGTGGAAGTTTTCAAACTGCAAAAACGAGCCATTAGAATGATTTCAGGTTCAGATGCTAGAGAAAACTGCAGACCCCTGTTCAAAAGACTTCATATTCTGACTCTACTTAGCGCTTACATATTAGAAATACTAAAATTTGTTAAACGCAACATGAACCTTTTTGCAAGTAACGGGGACAAACATCGAGTTCTCAGGTCTGACAAGCACAGCCTCAGCGTTCATTATTCCGGTATCGCACTATTTAACAGCCTTCCTGAACATGTAAAGAACATCAACAACTACAACTTATTCGTCAAGGAGTGTAAAACTTTCCTTGTCAATGGAACTTATTACTCCGTACACGAATATTTGAATCGGTCTCACATTCGTTGAACTGCCTTGCCTACAAAATTGCCGAATATGCTATAAATATGTAAATAGTCTGTCCAGTTTTCCCCTTTTGGTTCTGTTTTCCTGCCTCTGCTTTCTGTTTTAGTAAATATCTATGACGACATCCCTCCGTACCTAGCGACAGGAGATTAATACCAGGAAGTGATTAGTGTCGTGTGCGTGTTTCCTAAAGATAGTGTGTATGATTGTAGTGACTAGACAAATGTAAACAGATATGAATTTTTTTGTGTGTTTTTGTGTATTATATGTCTATATGTAATTTATCTACTGTACATTTGTGACGAATCCTATTTCCTCTTTAGAGGGCTAATGGTGAATAAATCTATCTATCTATGGATCGGCCGTACTGCACAAAATGGTTCAGCCTTACATCACTGGCCTCTAAGCATTTGATTTTTTCTGGTGGGGGTTATAAAGCACACAGTTTGTGTTCCTCCACTTTCCTCACCAATGGCCGAACTGATGAACCGCATAACAACAGACATGCTGACTAGAGTATGGGACAAATCGACGCCATATTCCGTGAATCTTTGAGCTGTTGTATAAAAAAAAACCTTAGGAATTTTTGTTACAAAATTAATATTATTTTTGAGCTGTTTATGGCTTCAGAGAGACTTTGTACATTGATTGTCCCTTATTTCATAATTCCCTTTTCCAAATGGCCGATAGTTTGTATGTAACCTGCATGAAATGTTTTTTTCTCGTAATTGACCGATCACTGAGCCCCAAGGAACCTCCTTTTTTTTTCTTTTTCCCGTACGATATTTTACGCTTTATAAGTAAAAGAATGACATCGGAGACCAGTGTGTATTAATAAAGAGTAACGACCGCAAAACGGAGCCCGTAACATGCTTTGTCCCCAACGAGAGCGAGAATTTATTACGATCGTGCGCAAACGGTCCGATTTCCAAATGTAATTTTGGTGTTACAGTTTAAACAGCCCAATTTGGTGCACTAGAAATAATGTTTGGCTAAATCAAAGCAGTAATAGGTACGGGCTAGGACGTTGATCTGAGATCCGAATTACATTCCGCATGTACTTTGATCTGCTGATCGATCCTAATGACATAAGAGCGAACACCGCTACTTTAGCCGGCGTTTGATAACAATTTTGTGGGAGTTACGTCCATTAAGCACAGGTTACGTTATAAGTTAGGAAAATTGAACTTGTATCCCAACCGACAATCTTGATTAATTTGCTCCCACGGCTTTCTACTTCAGTCCATTTAACACAATGCAGTTACCTCCATTCTGCTATAATCTCTAGCGATCGAGTTCTTAATTCTAGGTACTTGAGCATGCCCCACAGGGCGGGGTAAAAAACTCAAGAAAAAGAATGTATGCACACACGAAGTGCTGATTTATTCCTCATACACGTTCCCTTAAGCGTTCCAAGCCCGAAATCGTGCTTTTTTCAATTTTAAATCTTTAAAATGCAAGAGTTTCGAAAAAAAGATTTTCAAACTTCAGTAATTTAACTCAATAACAATAAAAGACTCTGAAGTAATCCAGACTACAATTTATCGCTTTCTAATTCAACAATTATTCCGTTTTAAATGTATTTATATGTTGAAGTGACTTAGTTAAGAGACCGTTTTTAAATGTTTTAATTAGAATTAATTAGAATTAATTTGGCTCATCACAGCCACAATCATCAGTATCAAGCAAAGACTTATTCTGGATTTGAAATTTGTTGACAATGGTGACGCAAATTTATTATTTAGATTATTCGGGTATTCCATTTTCTGGGAGTAGAAAGGTGGGTAAGAAAAATACAGAAATTTTTTTTTTAAAAAGGAAAAGAATCGAAAAAGAAAACAAGAAAAACAGAAAGAAAGAGGCAGGTTAAAGATATGAAGTGAAAGATCGTCTAAAAGGTCAGAAAAATATGTTGAGATTTACTGCAACGTTTCGAACACAACGGAAAAAAACTCTGTTCGTCGTCAGGGAGAGAATAACACTCAGACGCGCAACATGAGAGTACGTACACACTGACTAAATTCGGCTTGGTGCTAGAGGTGACAGCTGTTCCAGTATATAGAGTCCGAATACTTCTAGACAATGGAATACCCGAATAATCTAAATAACAAAGCATCATTACAAATGAGACATGCTAGTTAGAAGAATTATTTACAAGGATTGTAAAAACAGAATTATTAAAAAATATATCATGTCAAGGACCAGAGCAAAATAAGAAAACAGTACATATAAAAAATTATATTACATCATCACACAGAGCCCTGAGATTCATTTCGGTTGAAACGATATAAAAAGAAAACTTCTGCATGCAAATGACATTAAAAATTATTTTAAATTCACTTCAACGATCTCATTTCCAATGCTCTCAGTTTTCTATCTTCTCTGCCTACCAACTGTCCAGCTTCATCAGCATAGACAAATTTTCACCAACATCTTCCTTGGTTATCCTGATGACAAATAACAATACGCTTTCGTTTGTTTCTTTCTCATTATTTTTTACCGTTTTAATAATTTTAATCGTGGAGAACGGTTGGATTGAGAAACGGATCGGTGCTTCACCCCTTCCTAATTTAATTACGATAATAATAATATTAATGATGAATTCCCCGGACTTCCGGATGTTGATTCTGACGAAGATCTTGACCTACCAAGGCATGAGAATGTATGCAAATGAAATGATTTAGCTGCTTTTGTTAGGGGAGTCCCCCAAACTGACTGGCTCGGTTACGCTGCCTATGAAGCATGCAAGACTTAATACGATTCCCGCCTGCCTCCGGAATATTTCTCGAATGGATGATCCAGACAGTGATTCACCATCGGGAATATCATCGCTAAACACGACAGACCGAAACCGCGGTGAAGAATACGAACAAATTTGCAGAGATCCGCTAAAAATTAATTTTCTACTTGTCTTAGTGTATCCCTAAAATATTTTCTCCATTAAGAAACCAACTTCAAAGTCGTATCTGAACGAATTCCTATTGCTCGGAGGAAGATGTGATTAGTCTTATTGATTTGAATCTTCATGCTGAAGGTAACGTGATCCAATCATACGGTCTGATGGATTTTCAAAAGAATCAGAAATATATAATAAGTGATGAAAAACAATTGTATGAATTCAATTTCATTATCAAGGACAAAACTATATTATTTTATCCACAATTACGCTAATCTTACTACATTTACTGACATGTCCTTGATCTTTGGAAAATTTTAGAATTTTTCAAAAATATTTTCCTATACCAGTAAGAAAACGAAAATCGTTCTACATCAGTTTTTTTTATTATTGTCTTACTTTTCTTTCGATCTAATTTTTTTCTCAGTAGATCCAAGTCTCAGCATCTTCCTCAGTCCTCTTCTAAAGATTAACACTCCAAATCGATAATTTTTTCATATCCATGACAGTCGAATCACTTGACAAATATTACTGCTTTCTTTTACATTCTTTCCGACGCATTGATTTCCCCCCCCCCCCAGCACCACCCCCAGAAACGATAAAATCGTTATAAAATCACACCCGGGGCTCTCTATCAATTTTGATAATTCTTGAAAGAAATACATAAATACCCAGACACTTGCAGCCCACTTTCTCGAAAACTCTGATTGTTTATCGATGATTTTGGCAATTCGCTGTTTAGAAAATGTTATTGATTTGTTTATGGCAAAGTTAATTTTTCATTATAAGTAATTTTGTTCAAATTAAAATTTCGTTTTATGTGTTTCTGCAACTCAATTGAGTCTTGTTCCCATCTTAATTTTCTTATAATTATGAAATCATAAAAGAATAATAGTTTGACGTTTGAATTAATTACTTCTGAATATAATTAAACGGAAAGCTCCTATTACAGAACATTGAGGTACCCCTGAACCTACAACTCCAAAATTTCAGAAATATTTATCAACTTTTACTCTCCGAAGCTCCAATTACAGAGACTTGAGAACCTCCTGAACCAAGAACTCCAAAATTTCGGAAATATTTAACAACTTTTACTCTTCGAAGCTCCAATTACCTAGCCTTGAGGTACACCTAAACCTGCAACTCCAAAATTTAATAAATATTTATCGATTTTTACTCTCCGAAGCTCCAATTACCTAGCCTTGAGGTACACCAAAACCTGAAACTCCAAAAGTTAATAAATATTTATCAATTTTTACTCTCCGAAGCTCCAATTACAGAGCCTTGAGGTACCCCTCAACTTACAACTCCAAAATTTCAGAAATATTTATCGACTTTTACACTCCTTATATCCAATTGCAGAGCCTTTAGGTACCTCTGAAACTACAACTCCAGAATTTCAGAAGCCTTTATCGAATTTTACTCTCCGAGTTGATCCAGTTAGAAATTCTCGAACTTACATAATTCGCCAATCAATCCCTGATATACATCGAACGTATTAACAAAATCTACGACTCTATTATCTTCTGCCACGCCCAATTGCCTATTTATCTAAGTCTTGGAATAAGGAAATTAACACTTTAATAGGAGAACTATTCCTTGAATCCATGATCGTCTGCTTCGTAATATAAATGTTTCCGCCTCATGCCGTAAGGTTTTCTGTCTTCTGTGCATATGTTTTATTTTTAGTCACAACAGCTGGCTCCATGTTTTTGAATAAATATTAATATATTTTTCAAACACCGAACATTGGCATAAAATTTACCGGTGTCTGTGGAATATTTGGGGGAGCCATGGAAAAGCAGAAGTTAGGATGGATTAAGGGGTTCATTACTTGTGAAATCTGCTTAACACTCACGGGCAGGGCATCGGAAAACTCCCCGGTTCTTTAATGTGGTAATCCTCGCCTCTTGAAGGGATAAACAGGACTTAATTGCACCCTAGCGTTAATGCCTATTGAATGGCGTGTTGGCTTTCCCACAACGTAAAAGCCCTTACGCGCGCGGTTGCTGAAAGCGAAAACGTGTAGCGAGCCCCAGAAGAGCCGGCTGTTCTCATCGTCCAGGTGTCCAGGGATCGCCACTTACAACTAACAACCTCATCCTACACGGGGTTCGAGTCCCGGCCGTGTCGAAGCAATAACTGCGACATGCAATTCTCACCTTCATCGCACGCAGCAGACCAAAATGTAAATGAACACAGCAGATCTTGATCACTTTCAAGACCTCAGACATCGTCTGATTTGATAGGTTTTCTCTAAACTCACGAGAATAAAAACAGGTACAACGTTTCTTCCACAGATTTGTGGACCGTCTCAAGTACACGAACAAGATACCGGGAAACTTCATTGTGCTGGTACATATAGCTGCCCAAAGATGATAGAAGGTGTCAAGTGGATAGCAAAAGATCGCTCAAAGAGTCAGTGTAACTTTGAATATTAAGAGCATTCTGTTTGTGGAATCTTTTCCGAATTTAGTGTTTGATAATAATTGGGTTCGACGTCAAGGATCTTAATTTTGCTCCAGTTTACATTGTGTTGTTTTACATATACATGTTTCGTAATCACAGAATGCTTGTCATTAGCTAAGTTATAATATTATATATATTCTTTGATCCTCGTCTTTAGGGCCCGTTTGGTCTGGCCAATATAAACAGAAATGCAACCACTGTAGCTGATTTTGTACACTACAAAATGCATGTCAATAACACAAATATTATACTGGTGTAACAATTTGGAGATGTTGATGTGCAATCCCCTGTAGTACGGAAAAATGATCTTAACTATGGGAAAAATGGTTTGGCAGTATGGGGTTATAAAAGGTGTTTAAGTCTTTTAGTAATGTTGAATTACATAAAAGAATATGGATAACAATTTGCTGTGAGACGATGGTCCCAAAGTTAAGATCAAGCAGTGATTGCATTTCTGTCTACATTGGCCAGACCAAACGGGCTCTAAAGACGAGGATCAAAGAATACATATAATATTATAACTTACCTAATGACAAGCAATCTGTGATTACGAAACATATATATGTAAAACAACACAATGTAAACTGCAGCAAAATTAAGATCCTTGACGTCGAACCCAATTATTATCAAAGACTAATTTCGGAAATGGTTCCACAAACGGAATGCTCTTAATATTCAAAGTTGCACTGACTCTTTGAGCGATCTTTTGCATCCACTTGACTCCTCCTATCATCTTTGGGCAACTATATGTACCAGCACAATTGAAGTTTCCCGGTTTCTTGTTCGTATACTTGAGAAGGTCCACAAATCTGTGGAAGAAACGTTGTACCTGTTTTCATTCTTGTGAGGTCTGTTTTTTTGGCCATATTGTTCATAATCATAATCGTAATATAAATACACAGACGTAAATTTTAACATTTTCTCTTAAATATCCAAGTAGACAGAATCAATCCGTCGTTTCAAACTGTGTTCATCTTCAGAGGCAAATGACATAATCAGAGTTGCAGAATTAGAGCCCGAATTCTTCTGCCCGAAAGGACCCACCAACATCAGTCCACCCAACTTGAACCCATAAAGACGTCCGTACTTCACCACTGTTCCAAATTTTGGATGATTTCTTTCGTTTCCTATGTGTAACTCGATCGGTCCCTAAAACTGTTTCGAAAACAGTCCTGACAGTCGTAAAGTTTGGATGACAGGCGAGTTAGATAAGTAGCCACTACGGCCAGATCAGACACGCTTGATGTTCTGTGTGTTGCGGACAAGGATTGAGCCTGGAATTCCAACGAGGGACCACGGGATGACCCCCGAACGCCAAGCAGGTCAATTAAAATGTTTAATCAACGGTAAACCCCATCCCTAGAACAAGTTTATTATCCTCATCATTCCACGCAATTTTTATCAAAGCTCATCTAGCTGTTTTTTTAAAAAAATTTCAAGTTTCTAAAAATTCTGTCGCAATAATTGGTGACTTGTCGGGCTTGTGAAGCAGAAGAAGCGGTAAGGGTTGTTTGGAGCCAAACATGTATAAGAGAGGAAGGAAAAGCGAACATAATCGTTTCGCCAGACACAATATTTAGATAAGTACTTATTTTCATTCCATAACCGACTTCCACGAGTAACATTTGAGTACATTTAGAAACTACTGCCCCACTGGTTGCATGAAAGATTATTGTTTCACTCCCGAGTGATTTATATATGCAGAAACTAGCCAGCAGTTCACGGGTTCTGGCACCATTTACCGCTCACATTATCTTCAAAACCCACGCAGCGGCGCGGAACGTGGAACACAATAAACAATATCAGCGACAACGTAATCGTATTACCCAAATCCCTGTTCTACCTACTAATCGCTGAACGGGCGTGGAGCTAACGTTTCACTGAATCGAAGCGCTCATCTTCAAACGCACGTTACACACCCGAAACACTTCCCAATTTACGGATTTTCCAGTGATAACTCCAATTCTTATATAAAAGTCATATGTGTACACTGGATCCTGACAGGCGGTTAAAAGCAAATGTATTTAAAATTCAGCATTGCCCTAATCGATATGGGGGAAGTAGGGAATCCCAACGATGACATGGCTGGGTGACTTGACAGGACAGTAGCCTACGTAAAATAAAATAAAATAATTTTCGTAGCCTCCTTCCAGTTCCGACAGTTCGGTCTGATTGGAAAGTCCTGGACCGCTTTCCACGTTTCCTCACGAAAGAAAAGAAAATGAAGCACTCGTGGTGAATAACGACAAAAATGCCGGAACACCGTGTGATGGATATAAAGATGTCCTGCTCCATGTTGTCAACTGCAACATTTACGTAATAATTCCTTTGTATGATAATTCATGTCGCTTTTTTATGCTCATTCATCTTCTGGCTAGAAGTGAAGTCCGCCCAGCTGGGACGCATTTTCTATGAGAGAGAAAATACATACCCAATGATACTTATTTATAAACACAGGTCGGAGCTCATTGATAATTTATTTTTGGAAATTATTCTTCGAAGAGAGATATTTCCAAAATTATATTAGGATCGCAGAAGAGACTTATGAAATTATGAATACAGAAATGAATTAAAACACTTATTATTTCTTTACTTACTAATTACTGTCATATTAATATCTTTAACGTAGTTTTAAATCGTTTTTTTTTGTAATGTACAATGTTTTTTAAACTGTGTATTTGTAATAATTATTCTTTTCATCGAATCTTATATTGTGACGTGTCCTATTTCCTTGACCGAGGACTAATGGAATGAATAATAAATCTAAATCTAAAACGGACGGAAAGTCGGTAAGAAGTAATTTATTTTTGAAAGAAAACGTAAGAAACAGAGACATTTCTACGAGGAATCGATCTTGTGACCATACCAGGGACAACTAAGCCAACGAAACACGGGTCGAACTATTTTTATTTTCAAATTGTATCCGATGCGGGGGGGGGGGGGTAGGTTAAAAAGTATTTTCCCTTAAATTAAAATTGTCGTTGTTAGATGTGAAATAAAACGGAGAGCGCATGTTTTATGCTGGGTGAAGTAAAAAAAATATACTTTATCAATAATTTGTAATGTAAGTCCAAAAGCAGATGTTAATAAATTCTCTGTCTTTACTATAAACACTATTGGAAGAATTTACCGCCAGGAATAATTCGAAGCAGTCACATCTCCAATAAAATCAATTTCCGTCAAGTGTCACTCTGAAGTGAAATCAAATAAAAATCTCACATATTTCTTTACAAGTTTTAGTCCTCACGGTGATAAGAGAGTGAAACAAATGACGTGAGTCTTCCAAATGTGGTTTTGGTCCTTACGTTATTTAGTTGAATTTAATATATAAAACGTCTACTCCAGAATTATATCAGAAATCCTTAATTGAAATTAACGTGAGATATAGCAAGTCTCCCGGCATCGGAAGGGCGTGGGACAAGCACCTACTGTCCGACCTTCCTGATGCAGATTTTCTACGGTTTGCCCTGCATCACTTTTAGGCGAATGCCGGGTAGTATCCTCGAACTACAGCCCGGGGGCCCTAATTAACCCTTGACTACCTTCCTCTACCCTGCCTCATACCCCCTTTCAGATCCCTTCCAATGCTATTAAAGGGGAGTTTCCACCATGTGGATTACCCTCATATAGCCTGTTACGCTCAAAAAAAAGTTGTGCCAGGTGAGCTGTAGAAGAAGGGAAAAGGTGGAGGGGGGCGTTGTCGTCAGTTGGGAATTGCGGAGAAGCTGAAACTACGCAATTTATTATAATCTTACGAACGGGATATACAGACAGCAGCAAGGCTTGGTGTACTGATACAGTATATATTTTTTTACTTCACCCAGCATAAGACATGCTCTCTCCGTTTTAGTTCACATCTAACAACGACAATTTTAATTTAAGAGAAAATACTTTTTAACATATCCCCCCCCCCCCGCATTGGATACAATTTGAAAATAAAAATAGTTCGACCCGTGTTTCATTGGTTTAGTTGTCCCTGGTATGGTCACAAGATCCATTCCTCGTAGAAATGTCTCTTTTCTTACGTTGTCTTTCAAAAATAAATTACATTTTTTCCGTTCGTTTTAGATTTAGATTTATTATTCATTCCATTAGTCCTCGGTCAAGGAAATACGACACGTCACAATATAAGATTAGAAAAAAAGAATAATTATTACACATACACATACCCTGAATTGAACACAATATTTTTGTTTGCGTCAATGTTTTAAGTGTAGTCTGCTTTGATTTCTTTGCACTTTTTGCGGCAACGGAAGTGATGAACAGATACGACACAGTAATAAGCGTCTTTTACTAGTTTTACAGGATTTCGTAAACGTGATGTAATCGTTTTTAGTATTTATATTTGTTAGAGGAATGAATACCTTCTTCGTAAAGGTGAAGATGATATTCCGTCTAAGTAGCAAGGGTGTTTCTAGTGCCATTTTCGAGATAGTCTCCGTCGGTTTAAACTTGTGAGGTCCTCAAGCAATTTACAATCTTAAACACAGCCTTCTACATAACATCCAAAACAACGAGCTGGAGGAAACCAGTTGAATAAAAAAAATTTGCATTACGAAGCGTATAATAAGGTGTTGGTTGGGATGAGCGTGGTGATTGAAGGATTGGCGCTAACTTCCTTGTCCCTCAAGGCCGCTGAGATGCGGATGATCTGAGGGAAGTGGTCACCCCTGCAGCCTCTTTGTGGCTCCGAATGGTCCGCTACCTACTACTCTACTCCTAGGGATATAATTCACTTAGCGGCATCGAGCACACGACCCACGGTCCATCCTGACAAACACGCTCACTCAAAACCCGTACCGATATATTCTATACTTCATTAGCAACGGCGACAAGAAAAGGTTTTTTTTTTTTTCAGAAGCGAAGAATTCCATTCCCAGTATGAACGAAGGCGGGGATTTTCAATACCTACATGGTTCTTGAATTCTACTTTTCCATTGAGTATGGATAGTGTTATTATATTTAAATACATATCGGAATCAGCCGGTAGTAGTTACAGGAACTGAATCAGTAAACGGAGCCAGAGGTCAATGAGCATGGACAGGTGCTCTATTACAACTAAAATAATTTACAACGCATGTTACTACAGATCCTTTTAATAATACACTGAATACTACTACAATACTAAAATATTTTTATTATTAACAGTTATTTTTATCTGAACCTAGTTGAATTAATTTACCAATAAAACGGCCAGTAAGTCAGAAGCAATTTAATAGTTCAAAGATTTAATTTAACGTCTGTTTTTGAATTAATAAAACAATAGATGACCATATACGGACACTTTTTATTTATATTGTAACGACGTTTCGATACCTATTTGTATCGTCTTCAGGTATTTTCCCAAGGATGAGGTATTTACAGATTATTACATTTATTGTATAATTATACAAAGTAAACAAAGGTACACTAAAATAAACACTTACCAAATCAATATAACAAACTAACACAACAAAACATTAACTTTTGTAAGTTTAGGAAAGTGCCTGAAGAGGATACAAATAGGTCTCGAAACGTCGTTACAATATAAAAAGTGTCTGTATAAGGTCATCAATTGTTTTACGAATTTAATAGTTCATTTCGGTTACATTATGCGAAAAAAGGCCCACACATTATTTCTTATTAGAAGAGGAATTATATTCATTACAATTCTTCAATAAGAAATTTGTCATCCTTATACAATCGGTGAAGATGCAAACAGGAACGAAACGCGGTGATTCGGTAATTCCTTTTGTGAATCACTAAATTAATTAGCTTCACGAGAACCAGAGTTATGATTAGCTTTATTATCACCATCATCAACGTAATATTTTCACTTTTATTTACAATGTATGTCTAACATTTATTTCATGATTTTGATTAGGTGTTATTGATATTTAATTTGTGTTGGTCTGGTGTTGTCTGGCTTTAAGAGAAAATGGTAAATAAATAGGTCAGGACTGAACCGAGTAGGCCCATGTCTTAGAACATGTCTTTTCTTTCCTCCTTCACTCTACTTTTTTATTTCATATTTATATATAATTTTGTCATACAATCTGATTTTGGAACAGCAGGAAAAAAAAGAGGAAATATTAAATCCATCAAAGTTCTTAAATACAATAAATAAATTGTATATAAACGCTGGTTCAAGAAAACTGTGATTAGGATGCACGATGTACTATATTATTTATCAAATTATAAACTTTATTTAAGCGCAGAAAGTCGCCATCTGTGTCTGAACGGCAGAAAACCCAACACTGTATGAACCGAGTATTACAGTCAATATTAAACTACGGAAGTATATTTTCCAATTTCACTGTTTAAATCAGGACGAATTATACTTTCACATTGAAAACCTTCCAGTCTTCCCTTCAAAGGTTTCTCAAGAGTTCTGGTTTCACTACAATACAATCTTGTTCTCCAAATATGCAGATTCTTATATGTCTTGGTTTAAACTAAAAGCTTCCTGCTTTTAGCGAATGATTTCTTCCCTCTATGGCTGTTAATCTGGCTCAATTATATTAATCAATTTATTTCATATTATGTATTACATAATTATTTTCATTTGCGAGTTCCCATTATTGAAATATTAATTTAATATTACAGCAATTTTGATCTTGAAGGTTTCCGAATTGTGGGTCAGGGCATTTTACAGAACGGTTGTAAAATTAAATTCAGTGATATTAGTCCTATCAAATTCACCTACAATTCTTCCCACCATTATGCTAGGGGTCTCTCACCCCCACAGTGCTTTTCTCCGCGTTTTTAAGAATATGTGTACAAAGTTTTGTTGCAATCTGTATAGATCTGTATAGAGACAATACAAAAACATACATACAAATATACATCCTTTTTTTATTATATAGATTTGAAAAATAAGTGCGTGCAATGTGAGGGATGCAGAACGAATCTGAGTCATTTGATGTTTTGTAGCGGACAGCGTCATGAATTCACGTCACAACGGTCCCGAGATCGAGTCCCGACCTTGGTATCAAGAATTGACAAAAAAAAATTCTTACTGAATTTACGAGTGTAAAATATGAATTCATTGCGGATGAGTTATTTCCGATTAAGTCATTGAAAAACGAAGAGGTATAATTTTTACGTAAACAGTAATTAAATACGATAGCTTCGAAACAATATATTAAATCCCTTCAACTTTATTTTACTCCAGTTCAATGGAAATATGAATTTCGCAAAAATCTCTATTTAAAGGTACTGTAATGAAATCTAAATTTATTTTCGGATTGCAGTTGACTGTTCTTCAGGTTCAGTGTTTTGATTATATAAAATTGAGGGTATGAGTAACAAGAAGGTTTCAGGGTAGTGAAGCAGAGCAGAGAGATGAAACGAGCCTCACGCTCACGGCATCAAAGTCCCACAGTTACGTTAGAAATGATTAAATGGGGATTAAACTAACAGTTCGAATTGTAAAATAATTTGTTTCGGTTAAAATTCTGTCCTTTTGATGTCGGCTGAAGCAGTGTGCTGGATCTGAGGTCACATTACAATATTTTTTTTTCCGTTGCGGGTCCAAGATTGAGATGTCTATGATTGGGTTAATTTAAGTCCTATCATCTTTCTTTCTATCCGATTTCATTTTTTTTAAATACTAATAAAAATTAACAATTTTTCGCTTTTAAGTATTTAGTTATTAACTTTTTTATCTTCGTGTTATCTGATTATTTATTATTCAAATATATGTAGTTTTCTAATTTAGGCATTTTAAATGTAAATTCTTTGTTTATTTTCTTATTTGAGTAGTTTTTAGTTTATTATTTCAAATTATTTGTAATTCTATAAACCATACTTCTTACACTTATTCGGATTTTCTGCAGTAGAGGAGTAATTAAATAACTAAAATCAAAATCTAGGTATTTTTAATATCCTTCCCCTCTTATTATTAATTGGGTATTATTTCAAACCATTACATTTATTGCACTAGCTGTCTTTTATTACTCGCCGCAGGCACGCGTTTCAATAATTTTTCGTACGTTTCTAAAGAAAGAAATTTTAAAGGTCAGCGTTTTTATTACACACGTATGAGGTTTCATTTATTTTGAATGCATTTCGCGATTCAATTCCTTTTATGAATGGTATATTTATGACGCCATAAATCAGGTTAACTATAAATATAGTGATTATTCGAACAATAATAAAAAATTTACGTCTGATTGAAAATAATGAATAAGAAAGATGGCAATAAAGATAAAAAAAAGGGTCATGTAAATACCACACAACGTTTCTGGGAGCCTTGGTCCTTTCGTCAGGTGTTAAAGAAGAGCCTAGAGAAACACAACTGTACTGGTCAGTTGACAACACTCAAAAAGGCTCTTCTTAGAACTTGCCAAGGATCCCAGAAACGTTGTGTGGTATTTATATTACCCTTTTTTTTGTCTGTATTGGCTACGTTTCTTATTCAGTAATAAAAACTATATGAAACGCAAAGCTTCATCGTATTAGGTGAATCCAGGAGGATTTATTTATGAATAAGTTTCAAGACGGTTGGGCACTTAATTGACCTTATTATTTCATTAGGGATAAATGTATTCTCCTAAAAAAAATTCTGGGATGCAGACTTATCCTTTATCAAACTTTTTGAGGACCTCTTTCAGAACAACCCTTAGACGTCTAACGAAACGAATAGTTTGGCCGTAGAAATAATTTTGGAAGCTACTGAATAACTCGGACTACACCTCACATTTTGCTGGGATGTTTATCCAAATATTGAGTTGATGAGAGTGGATGAATATTTGTGTATACATGCGCGATTCAGGACAGATGTTGAGGCTGATGAACGAAAGGGAGGCGGCTTCTGAACTTGAAGACAAGTTCTATAGATGAAATGAGGTCAATATGAAGAAGAATACAGAAAAATAGAGTTGGTAATGTAGAAAGGCAATAAAGGAGTACGCCGCAGGTGTCAACCTGTAACCATTGGTTTGAACAACTCGTGTAGCATCCGCTGCGTCCTGAATCGCGGTTAATACAAGTAAATACACGCAGGCACAAGGAGAGTTGAGACCTGTTGGCGTGCAGCGCTCAGGTAGGTCCGTCCTATTCACTGCCAATACGAGAGACTCCAACCTGTTTTCAAGAGGAACGGTCCAGGTATAAGCCACAATTACCATCTTGTTTGTTAAAATATATCCCGACTATTTTCGCAAGGTATGTCGAAAACACGATTTTTGCCCTCTGTTTGGGATTAGGAACATCTCCGACTGTTGCGCAGATACCGTGAACTCCATGTTTGCTGAGCCCATGACAACAATTAAAAGCGTGCGAATCGTATTTTCATAGTGGTCAGCTGAATTGTTTTATAGCAACGTGTTCCAAAACCTTCCAGTGTTTTCGTATTTTCGAAGTTCATTTTTAAATCTCCTTGCACACAGATTTAGAAAATTCTTGTACAATTATTTATAATAGTGTTTTCTGTCCATTGAACGATTTCTTCGTTTTTCACCACTACACAACAAACAATTTAACCACGAATAGGTCAGAATGTTACATTTCACTACCATCCATATTGTATATATTATGTTATTTAACTATAAATTATATATATATATATATATATATATATATATATTTCTGTTTTCCGCGTATTTATATTAAAATAGTATGCGCTACACTGAATAATACCGACAATAATTGCCGTGAAGCTTTACTTTGCCGTCAATAGTATGAATTAATTGCTTCTTTTTATCCGCGCCCTGCGCTAACACTGCATGATTCGTTTTGATGAATTGTCTTTCTTTGAAAGAGGAAACGTAATTAGAAAAGATAGCAGGATTTTATTAACGGTCCAACAACGATGAAATTTCATTGAACGATTCAAACGTTGAGTTAATACGCGAGAAAATTGTATAATGTAAATTTAATCTCGTGGAATTGAAACAAGAGGATAGCGAAACTTCTCCACTCCTGTGGTTGAAGTCTCGCGTGGGTTCTCTAAAGTCAAATATCTGAGATCTCCCGCTGTTCCTCGCTCACTGGGACTGTACATTTATTTTAGTAAAATTAACGTTGCAGATTCAGTAAGGAGAGAAGTAAATTTATGTAACCAATTTAACAGGATACTAGACTGCCTCACGTGTACTTTTGTTTCATGAAGCGAGTCAAGGTAAAGTATTCACGAGTCAAGGATTATGTCTCACGTATCCACTCGTCAACGTTGAAAAATATGTCTTCCGTCATTCATAGTTGACTAACAGGAGATGAATAGTCAAGATTTTCGTTTCGACCGGCGACCGCTCTGAAGATGCCTAGAAAAGTGTCTCGGAACGTATTTCCGGGTCGAAAATCCGTGATCATTCTTGTGACAGATCCGAATCTCATTCCGAAGTTGCCTTCAACAAGGCCATTCGCGATATGATTGGACTGTCATCGATGGTGTAAACAGAAGTGTCTGGGAATATATATCCAGGTCAAACATCGATGATCAGTCCTGAACTGTAATCAACTTTGACACGTATCGCTGCGGTCATCGTCAAAGAGTTCCGGGGTATATTTTCGAGCCAAGTGTTCTGGAATATTCTTTGACTGGAGAGAAGTCGTACAAGGTGGAAACTCGGGATGGTTGTCAAACATGTTTTTTTTAAAAATTTTATTTCGGTTGCTGATTTAAATCTATTCTTAACACTTAGAGTAATAAGTAATTTTTTTAAATTCTTAATGCTGTTTGACTTGAGTAGGGCACCGTCCAGTGGCGGGTCTCCCGGATTTATTCAGTAATGTCTTCTGGCCATAATGTCTTCAATCTTCTCGCTACGGGTTGTTGGAGGTAGAGGTCGGCGGTGGTTTAGTGTTCCATGTTTGCTTTTGGTGGCATACGTCTTGATGGTTTCTGTAATAAACGGAATATTGAGGTCGTGATGGAGCGTTTGGTTGCTGATGTACAACGGTGCATTGACTAGGGTGCGCACTGACTTTGATTGAAAAGTCTGGTTTGCTGCATCCCCATAATTCGATCCCGTAAGACCATATAGGTATTAGTATGGTTTTATATAGAAGCAGTTTGTTTTCAGTAGTGAGTTGTGATTTTCGTCCAGTTTTGAGTTTCAGTTGTTCCTTTTTGGTTTTTATGTGGGTTTTCCGTGTGAGTTTTTGGTCGAGGCGGAGTCCTAGGTATTTTACTTCAGTTTCTACTGGGATAGGTTGACTGGATAGTTTTCTAAAAGGTTCAGAAGTGACTGGAGATTTTCGGTTGCTTGGTCCGCATCAATATCTGTTGACATAATTGCGGTGTCATCTGCGGAGGTGGCGATTAGGGTAGTTGCCCGTGGAAACACATCTGAGAATGATTTTCAGTTAGAGATTAGACCATCGCGGAGCCAAAAGGGCTGTCGTCCGTGATACGGAAACGATCCGGGGACGTAACAGCGATCCACTCGCGGGCCGAAATCGAGTCTGGGCCGTGGAGCACGTACCCGTGCCGCCGGGAGTCGGGCCGTCCTGTGGGAACCGGGACACGGGAGGGCTATTAGACACAGTTGCGTCTTTTGTTAGCGACCCCCAGAACCTCGGGCTTTTGCCCCAATCTGAAAGACAGCGGTGCTGCTAATGAAGCATATCGCAGCCAATGGCGCGCGCAGGAGAGGGGAGCCAATGGAGTCGCGCTGGGAGCTCGGCGCTCGCAACGGGAGCCGCAGTCCGCAGTCGCTGCGAGGGCCTCGGCGTGACCATGTGCAACGCAAGGCGTTAGAGGCCATGCTCTGGATCCTGCTGCTGTCGTTCCTCCGAAGCGTCGCGGCCAACTGGATGTAAGTCAATACTCGCCCCGCCGATCAGTACACTAACCAACCGGGCACTGGTCGGCGCGCAGACCTGGGCACTGAATACTCAGTACAATCATTGATTCTGCAAATTAACAATTCCGCACTTAAGACGGTACCGTTACCGCCGAAATCCTTTTTTTTTCTTTTCTCTTCACCACATCCTCGGGGAAAACGAGTACCATTTTTTTTTATCAAGCAAACTCCGTGTCTCGGCCGGAGAGGTAAGATGTCCGGAGCGTAGTAATTGGAGCGTTCGTGTTTTGTCCGGGACTAGAACGGCCATTCTTCACAAACCTGTTGGCTCGGATTCCGGTCCCAATTTGCTTTCGCTTTCCAGACGACGCTACCTACCGTCGTCGCGGGCAAAAATTTCGCCCTTCACGATGTGCCGGATTAGGCCTTGTAATCCTATTGATTAGCTGCGGTGTAGATAAAATTAGAACGCGAGTTCCTTTAAGCCGCGGGACGCCGTACGGCAGTGAGCTGTTACCTTCGGGCCGGCGTGAAGTGAGGCCGTAATTACCCGTAGCTCGCCCGAAATCCGCGCCTCACTTTTTCTGCCGCTCCACGCTACGGTTTTTTGATTTTTCTCGCCGTCTCCGTTCGAGTCGTCTGCACCACCTCATCTCTCAAGATCTATATTTCTCCCGGAAAGTTACTTTTCCCACTGCTTTCCATCCGCGGTTGGGCGAACGGGACTTTTAAAATTCCTTACGAGGTTTTGTCTGGCCGAAGCCGAATCCAATTAAAGTGCCGTCGAATCCTTTTACGAACCACCGTAAGACCCCGGGGTCCTGGTGTAACATTTCTCCCTAATGATCCCCCACCCCTTTCCCGCCGTCGAGAAGAGGGAGCCCCGGATATAAGAATCCGGCGATGAATTATGCATCACAAAAGCCAGTGTTTTTCCCTCTTTAATTGAAGGAATTTTCCGCGAGACGTGCGGACAGGATTCGCACGGAGAGGGCCGCCTATCGATTCTCGAACGGTGTCGCCGTTGTGTTTAAGTCGCCGGTAATAGGAGCGTAGTTTCGCAGACAAGTGAACCGTCGGGAACCGGTTCCCGGCAGGGGCCTCCGCACTGGGCTTTACTCACATTCATATGCAAATACCAATTCATATTTAGGCAAAACACCTCTTGAGCCTGTCGATCAAACGTCGCAAATATCGTGCCGGGGATCCGTGCGAAGTTTTTCTAGTCGCAGCGGTTCGGAGACGAGGAAGTTCGCCGGCACGCTCCGAATTGTACTTCTTCAGATTTAATCTCCTTTCCCGTACCCCGGGCCGTTCCTCACCTAACACATTGCTTGGGGGTTCAATTTCTGTCTAAATATCACACCAGTGTCGGTTTTCAAACTGCTTATGTGTAGGTGTTAATTTAAGCTTTGTTTATTTACCAGCAGTGTTTTTGTCTTCACGCCTGTGCCAATAAAGTTCCCATTCCACTCTAATGAGCAAAAGCACCGACGACCAGGTAAACACACGAAGGTAAACACCGCTTCAGGCCACTAAGGAACGGTTCATTGCAGGTGACAACCGCCACCGCAACATCCACTAATTAATTTTAAAGACACTAAACTCAAATAATGGCACAACCTATGCAAACTGAAGCAGAATCATTAATTTTTTATGACTTTCTCGATTTAAAAATTCTAAATGCTATTGATATAATTATCTTCCAAGACGCTTAATTTTATTTTTCATCAATTGCGAATATTTCTTGCCTTTGACAGAAATCATAACTATAGGTATAAGGGAATGTATATATTTTTTTCAATTTTTCCTTCTAACAGCCCAGCAGTCCTCGAATTTACAAATAAACAAAATACACTAAGTTTTATGGCACTCTTTTATGTCTCTGTATTAATTTTGTTTTAACTTTTATTTTCACCTACGTTCCTACAATGTTTTCGGATTTCCGTGTCTGTGTAATTGGATTTATCAATGTGACATTTATTGAATCTACTTACAAGCCTTTTTAAGGATGAGCTGGAGTTATATAATAACTTGCGTTTGTTATGTTTATTGGGTGCTAGTTAATTTAATGACATTATATCAGAATTTCACAGAGGCGAATATTTTAACGGAAAGACAACAATTTTCCGAATTAATTTACAGCCTCACCTTTGTGACTATATTTATAAATGATGATAATATTAAAACTGTTATTATATCAATTCTGAAGACTAGTTCCAATCCCACGACTTATGAAATCACATCATAATAACCGGAATTCATATAAATATATGTATGTATTATAAACAATTGTTTGGCCACGCGTTTCGAATTTTTTGCAGTATTTTGTGCCTATTTAATATGAAATATAATTTTTAAGTTGTCTTTACAGCTTAATCACAGATTTGTCATTTAAATAAATTTACCGCTAATTATTATTGAGCACCGTGTCCTACGCCAATTTTAGTCATTTTGTTTCTGTCAATAAATGTTAACACATGTCAACCGATAGTTCTAATTTTTTGAGTGAGCAGAAAAATGAACTAGGGGCAAAACTAGGCAAAACGCTAACCACAGAAGGATTAAAAGATATCAGAAATTCGCTTGAATAGTAGTGTTCATTTCTGCACATAGGGCACAGAAAATATATTTTATTTAATTTATCAAAGTGAACGTGATTCTTTTATCGTGTTACATGCTCTTTTTAACATGTATAAATTGTCCATTAGGCTCACGTATAGTCATAAATAATTGGGGGTAATTGACTGGGGTAATGCTGCTACAACGGATTATTAACCTCATACGAGTCGACGCAAACTTGTTTCGGTAATAAAATATTCAAGATACGAACATATAAATGTTGCTTTTTTATTGATAAATGACATCGACGCAAGAAATTTTGGAATTTTCATTTTTCTAGAGTTGTAAAATAAATGTTTGTACATTGCTAAATCGACCGTTAGAAATAAAGTGTTACTCGTGTCTCATAAAATCTCTGATGTATTTCACAAACATTAAGGCTACTGTCTGTTTAACCGTGGTACTAGAATTATGTATTTCAGGCGAATCATTCGTTAACAGGGTGATGCAAAATCATTAGACATTTGAAATATTTTGGCTTTAGTAACTTTTATCCTGTTCTCGATGCATTTGTTTCTGCTATTCATTGTAAATCGACATCCACTTGTCTTTTTTAAAGTTATTTGACGGAACTGACATTAGCTTTGAGCATCTATTTTAAATAAGCAGTACACGGTATCCATTTCCGTTCCATCACGTGCTTTGTTTATTCTAATTCCTTTATTTGCTTGCACCCGTTACGCTTTGTAACAGACCTTTGAAATATAAACTGCAATAGTGCATTACTGCGACTGCATGTTGATAGTCATCTGTTGTGAATTCGCGTGTCGCTGAACCGAGTTAACTCTCTCTTTCCCTCTCAAGTCGATTCAGGTTTTTTTTTTTTTGTGAGCTATGTTTTAATTTACAATATTTCTTGAAATACTCAAAATGTCGGGTTTAAGGATTGCAGTGCTAGATTTTAGCTGTTATTCTTTTTACGTTCCTGTCCCCCTCACGCTCCAAAAAAGCGACATTCGGTGATCTATAAGAATTTAACTCGGCGAGATTGTGGAATATAATTTATTTTAGACACTTAGAATGTATTTTAAGTGTTCGGTGGAAATGGTGCGGATTATTTTTGGAATATTGCTGGAGGGTTGACAGAACTCGAAGGGGAAAATTGTAGGGAATTTCTGAATCTTGGGCAATGGTAATGGGGAATTTATAACTTAAATATCAAGTTAGAAATAAAAATCCGTGGTTGGAAGCAGAGAAAAAAGATAGCGTGTGGTTTGAATATTAAAATAAAAGTCGCACCTTAGAAATTTATTTAATTAATTGTAAGTAGTTTTCTAGATTTTTTTTACATAATTGTTTTTAAATTAGCATGTTTGTAGAATTTTATTTTGTTGTTGGAATACCTGAAGAGGTCTCAAAAAATCAGAAATGAAACGTGTCTGTTGTGTTATAATTTTTTTTTAATTTTTCATAATAAATTTCTGACATTTCATCAATTCATTAATGCTAGCAGTGCAATAGTGCATATTATATTATGTTCTACTGGGTTCAGCGCGCACACACATATTTAGTTATATGTGTAGAAAGAGAAATTTAAATGCTTGTTACCAGGAATCTGTACTTGAATTAATTATTTGATTAAGGTGATTATAGTAACTATTGCACACTATACTGATTGTTGAGATCACTCTAACGATTGTAGTTCTAATATCGGTCTTTGGATGGACCGTCGATATTGTAGACTACTTTGAATGAAACAGACTTTTTTATATAATGGTATTGAGCAATGTTGTGCAGCTAAACCTCTGACTTGATTTTTTTTTTACATTTTCATATAAAGAAAATCCCTTTTACTGCACACATTTTAACTATTAATGTCACTGTTGTGAGAATCGCGCAATATTTTAGGATGAATATGACCAAGTGTCGACAATTTTCGGAATAAAAAATATTAATTGATCTTGGAAACTGTATACGGTTACTATTAGTACCTTAATTACTTAAAAAATAGTCCTACTTAACATATTTATTATTCATTCTATTAGTTTTCGGTCGAGGAAATAGGATATGTCATAATATAAGATTACAAGAAAATAATAAAATATTACAATTACAAAGTTTAAGAAAAAAACGTACTTTACAAACAGAAAATTTATAATTTAATATATATTTAAAACGTTAAAGATACTAACTATATAAACTATATTAATCTTCAATTTTCATTCGGCGGAGTTTTGCAGCAGCAAATTTTACTTCGATTCCCGTCGGAGATGAAAAAGAAAATAAGTCGGCAGTTAAATACTACAAGATTATAATCGTAAAATAATAGCTTAATTTGATAGGCTACCAGCAAAGTATTTTATTAAAGAGAATTTAATCTGTACTTCCTATCTACGAACTCTTTCTGCGAGAAATATGCTCCATTAATTGACAGCTCTTTATAAATGAATTTTGTGTAGTTAAAGTTTTTATTTCGTTATTAAAATTAAATTAAAGTAAGAAAAAATTTTAATATTCAAATTTCGAACACGACGTTGATTGGGACCAATTAAGGTGTATTGATGTTACAATTAAATATAAAAAATAAGTTGATAAAAAATTTGTAATGTGCGGATTTCCCATACGTTGCGGCCGAAATTGGCACAGCTGTGGAAATTTTAAAAAATGAATTCTGACTATACGGCTGTTATTCTGACCATCAATATTAATCTATTGAATTCTAATTGTAATTGTCGGAATTAAAAATATTTGTTAATTGTCTGGAAAAATTGGCAACCTTATGTTAATCAGGAATGTATCCTGGTTTCCCTGTTCTGTTCTTAGATCACTGAAGGAAACCTAAAATGTTACTTCCCCTCCCAGTGTGCCTGTACTCGCGGTCGATCTCTAAGAACTGCTGTAGCTTATTGGCAAGCGACTGTGATAACCCCGAGTTCCCAGCTTCTATAGTCAAGTACTTCTTTTTTTCTCCATAAATGATGAAGTTGTAGCGGGCAAAAGCTGATATAATGACAAAGGCTCGGTCGGAAAATCAGCCAACACCGAGACGAATTTCTGTTGGGTTCCAAGCCAAGAATATCCTGTGAGGCATATAGTTTTATTCTTTTTGAAGACTTGATGGAAAGCATGTGTGTGTTCCCCGAAGCGCCGGCGCCTTTGGATGCCTATACTTGCGACTAAGGAGTGCCTAAGTAGGCGAACTAGACTTGGTTCCGTTCAACTTTACATAATAAAGCTGCGCGGACCGAAGGCACCATAAATGCACAAAGTGCGAACAAACTTGAATTTTACGTCACGTCAAAGAAATTTCAGATTCGAGGAGCAGTTGCCCGGAATCGTCACCGAATGCTGAGGTTCCCGTAAATTCGAGGGAATAAGTTGATTCCCACGGGAAACCGCGCATCTGCAATGTGTGTGGGAGAAGTGATCCACTCGTATCGGTGAAAAGCAATTACTAGTGGACTTAACCTGCTCCAAGTATAAAAGGAACTGTAATTATCTAGCGGTGACGTTTAATCTTTTTAAAGTCGTAAAACCGTACACGACCATCTTTCCAGTTTCATTTCCCTACAAATTTTCCTTTATATAACGGTAAAGTTTATTAAAATTGATTGCCCAAATACTAAATTTTTTATGCATTGAGACAGCGTACGCGACTTTAATATCAGCTCCGATAAATTCCCTCAAGACTCGAAAGAATAATTTTGAAAAATTCAAATAGTTTATTGATCAATACCATTATTGTATAAGCAAACAATTTTGTTTTTAATATTTATATTTATCTGACTTCAGTTGAAACCAGATATTTTTAAAAATTAGAACTACGTATCATTTTAAATTTTACTTTTCCCCCTGATTTGAGTTATCTTTAAAAAAAATGTCTCCAATGTATGTTTTTTCTGCATCTAGATTTAATTTAAAATACCGTCAACACATATAAAAATCAATTAAGGTTGTTAAAGGCAAACAAGTCCACAATTATGATTTATCATTTATTCCACTTTTTTGCCATTAAGTAAAACAGAAGCGTTCGGTTTAAAAGCCGTGGTCATCTGCAATTCAAAAATGTCCATTTCCTTTATAAAAACCTAAAAATCGTATTACATCAATTAAAATTCAACCAACCTTTCTTTATCAACAGATTTTTCACATCAATTATTGCAGCTATGTTGCCTGAATTGTAATGCGTTATTAGGATTCTATTAAGATAACTGACACGTTTTTTATCTTGTATAATTGAATTGCAGATGACTGGTTTTGTCACCGAATGCTTCTGTTTAATTTAAATGACAAAGACAAAATAAATAAGTCGAATTGTGGACTTTTTTGGCTTCAACAACCTTTATTGAGCTGCCAAAACTCCTATTGAACGAGCTTAAATTTCAGTTGATTATAAAACAAGTCGCTAAGTTTCGGAATGCTGATTATCGTTGGTCCAGAAATGAGAAATATCTCAACAACGCATTTGACAATAAAGATTTGAAACATTACTTGCATACAGGCCACAAAAATTATATTTGTGTTTTTATGCAGCTTTCTCATCATACAAATAATTCTTTACAGGCGTAAAATGAAGTTGTTTGTTACAGATAAAATATACAAAATTCTATTCTAAGAAATTTGGTATACTGTTCTTGATCGGTTAACATTTAATTACTTTAATACACAATTTTACTGTAAGAAATTTGGCAAAAATAATTATGAACTTCATCGTTGAATTGCAGGTAGCATAACCATTTTAGAAAATTTTATGTTGTAAGTTTGCAGAATTATATATAATTATTATAATTTTTGTCATTATTTCTACAATAATGATCGGATTGCATTTGGTTTCGTTAAAAATAAATCCTATTATAAGAAAGTTGTAATATTATTGGTGATCGGTTAACATTTAGTTACTTTAATACAAAATTTTAATGTATGACATTATGAACTTTATCGTTGCATTGCAGGTGGCTTAACCATTTTAGAAAATTTTATGTTGTAAGTTTGCAAAATTATACACAATTATTTTTTTGTCATTATTTCTAGAATAATGATAGAATTGCATTTGGTTTCGTTAAATCAAAATTCTTTTCTAAGAAAGTTGGTATATTATTGGTGATCGGTTAACATTTAGTTACTTAATTACAGAATTTTAATGTAAAAAATTTGGTAAAAATTATGAACTTCATTTTGAGTTGCAGGTTGCATAACTATTTTAGAAATTTTAGGTTTTAAATATGCAAAATTTTACATTACTTTTTTTTATTACATTTTCTTATATTTTTTAATACTTTAAACATTGGTGGTGGTTTGTTTATGTAATTTATGAAAGGTACTATGTATTAAATAAATTTATTTTTGTTCGTTTCTCGTTTCCACTTTTAATGATATTTTTAAGAATATTGTATTACAGGTGATATGCAGTATCAATCTTGATTTTTAACATTATCATTGCTGGAAATATGAATTAGTATTGAAATATAAAGTGGCACAGAATATTTATTTGATGTTGTTGAGCTGGGGGGGGGGGTAATTGAGAATTAATTTACGTATATCCTCGTCGATGTTTTCACTTTCTTGTCGAACTTTGATCAGCTGAACTCCGCTTCAAGTTTCACTTTCCTCTGTCCCACTCGTCGAATTAAATCATTGCAAAGCAATTAACGTCCACAATTGCCGTCTGTCTGACCTCTTTAACAGTTTTTAGGAACGCCGAGCGAGGTGTTGCTGCCAATTGTTTTTGAATTTTGAGGAGGACGTAATTACGTGCTGCATTTCAGACTGAGCCCTTCGTACTTCTGGGAATGATCTTTTGTGTGCCGTTACAGGCGCTAATGGCTCTGAAC
Organism: Zhengitettix transpicula; assembly: GCA_037074705.1. Lineage (NCBI taxonomy): Eukaryota > Metazoa > Arthropoda > Insecta > Orthoptera > Tetrigidae > Zhengitettix > Zhengitettix transpicula. The sequence goes on from CM073595.1 coordinate 50,723,315, forward strand.
AATGCACACATGACGTATGCTTATTTGCATTGGGGCACAATAATTGCAACGCACCGCGTGATGCATCAGGATTAAGCCCCCCCCCCCCCGAGTCCACACAACCCCCTCTCCCTCCGTCCTTCACACACCACCAAGACCGAAAAAATTAATATAACTGGCGGTGTGAAGAAGGTAATGATAGTTGGAGTACGTAAATATTTCAGTTTTCCTGAATTCATCCTTTACACAACTGTAGAACTACCATTTTGGAAATTTAAATTTTATAGTTGAAATATATTCGTTCTGATTCCATATCTCAGGTAAATATACAGTTAAACAGGATTTTCTCCTCTGCATCATTCTATTCTTTGCTAAGAATTGCAGTCATTTCCAAAATATTCCAGAAGCCGTGTTCGTTGAATTTATTAAATTTCAAGGAGAAGCGTATATAAATATAATTCTTGTCACTCGATGCCCTTGTTACCGTTTGTGTCTAATAACATCACGAAACTGAGAGAACTTTTTCAATTTATGGAAATTTTTTTATATTAGTTGTGCGGACGAATATATTTCTGATACCGGGTTACTTTATTACAGAATTTTAATGTAAAAAATTTGGTAAAAATTGATATGAACTTCATTTTGAGTTGCAGGTTGCATAACTATTTTAGAAATTTCAGGTTTAACATTACTTTTTTTATTACATTTTCTTATATTTTTTCTCATTATTTCTCGAATATTATGAGGATAAGTATAGTATTTTTAATACTTTAAACATTGGTGGTGGTTTGTTTATGTAATTTACGAAAGGTACTATGTAATAAATAAATTTATTTTTGTTCGTTTCTCACTCAACTACTCAACTACATCGTTCTTCTGATGGAATATAAAAATTTTTAGTCAATATTGGAAAGACAAATTCAATAGATATGGGAATTTTTGTATTAATTCCTTTGCACAAATGATAGATTATTTTCCCTATTCATATAAGACTATATTTCGTACGCAAATTTAATTTTGGAAATCCGAGTCTGACGCTCAGTTCGTATTTGATACTGGTTGCAGTTATTTAGAACTCTGGGAAGACTGACGAATTTCGATAATGTTACAACGAATATTTCGGTTACGTCTTCGATCTATTTCCGTTGCAAATCTTTTAAACACGACGTTTCGTCAGGTAAATGGATGTTACGAGTAAAAAAAAAATTAATTGAAAAAAATTTCTAACGTCTGACGATGATTGTCCCAATCAGGGACAAAACGTCGTGTTTTAAATTTGAGTATTAATTTTTTTTTTGACAAAAAGCCTGATATTTAATTTAAATATGTAGTCGGTTATAATTGTTATATTTACCTTTTTTAAAATAGCCGCCATGATATTTTGTCTGTTCTCAAGCCGAAGCAACGGTATGAGTATTATTGTAGGCTCCATAATAACCAAGAAACATTTTATTATCATTTCACTATGTACTTCAGCGACTAACTTTTCCATTGGCCGTTGTGTGGACTCATATTGGCAGTCAGTACGTACTAGTTAGTCGTTCTTCCTTCATCTCAGGAATAAATTGATTCCTAATCTTATCGTACGCAAAGAACTTGATGTTTAATGGTTATAAATATGACTCCTAAAAGTTACGGCACTGATGTGGGCAAAACACTTTAATTAACGGCTTAGAGCGCAGATCTTTGCTAACAACTTTGCCGGAGGCGATGCATTTGTCCGACTGATTTACAGCAGCCAGCTGCTTACAGCTAACCTCGATTCACTCCTCTAAGTCCCGGCGTTTCTTTTTCTCTATGTCACACAATCGTAACTTCGTTTTTTTTTCCTGCCCCTTTGGATCCGTTTTCAAAGACTTTTCGCTCGTCGTGTTGGTTATTTGTTTCTTTACGCCACCACAACGTAGACTGCATTTTTTTTTAAAAGGTTACTAATTATCGAGCACAGAGCAAAGGTGGAGGAATCACGTACCTGGGTCTTTAATTCATCAATTCAATTTTTGTACTGGATTTCCACAGGTTTGTTTCCTTGTCAAAAGAACTTAAATCTTAACATGAAAGTTTCTGGAAGAGTTCAGAAATCATTACGACATTTTTAAGAGAAGTGTCCATTTCCATCTCTCGCTATCCTTTCAGCCGGTTTGAAATATATTTCACTGTCTTATCCTATTTGTACGGTGATTACACTTTTTTTAATGCCGTTAACTCCTTTTATAATCCACCGTTTTAAATCCAGTCCACGTATATTTTTATGCACAATTCAACACCTTCGTGGCAGGGATTAACTGAAAAACTCGATCGCGAATTTGGATGAAATACGATCCCGAAAATGGCAGAGTTTTCCTTCCTGAATAAGTCGATATTATATTGGAAAAAATTATCTGCAGTAGTGTTTTTTAAAAAACATTTCCTTTACTTCATCAAGTTAGAGTTTGAGTAATGGTGTTCTATTTTTAAATATTATTTTATTTTTACGACCGTTTTTATAATGAGATACGAGGATGCTTAACGAGCATTAAAACACAGGAAAATCTTATTGTTATTGGTCAATAAATTTTATTTAACAACACAACGACGTTTTTGTACATATTTTTACCTTGTTCAATCAAACCCGAAGAGGGTAGAAATATGTACGGAAATGTGTTGTTAAATTAAATTCTTATGACATAAAAATTAAATTATAAAAAATGTCTGCTTATGTTCATTAAATATATCGTATTAGTGTTTAATTAATTTTAAAGCGTGTAATTATAATTTTTTTTGTAGGGATGATATTTTTTTTTATTTATCTACAATTTCTATTGCCGGTTCTGCTTTTCCTGTTGTAATTTAATAAATTAATTAAATCATTCATGAAGCCGGAGAATCAGAAAATCGAAACCTTAAATACTTCTTTGTATTAAAACCGATGAAAAGGTAAAGTTTTTAGATTTTTATCATTATAAAATATCCTGGGGGTTTAGATTTATTTTCCCTCTTCAGACCAATTTTATATTCAGTTAAGTTAGTGCATTATGCAGTATAATTTTACTTCACCTGATCGTAAAGGGATTGGCACAATAGACAAATTCCAGGTTATATTGTTATTGTCCATCGGGTTTCTATTGTTTCAGAGGCACGTTTTCACCTCTACGTGTGTGACAATGGAAAACCTGACCAACAATAGACTTTCCAAACCCGATGTATTGTCACGAACAACACATCGCGGTCGAGTTCTTTCATATTTTCGCCTCAAGTTTTTAATTTTTCACGTGGATAAGGGGTATATTTATTTCTCCAAATTCATGTTTGTCTCCTTCATAAATGCATTTGTGGACTAATTAATTCCTCAAGGTCTAGCAAAAAAAAACGGTTACAATTCCTTCAGTCTGCCATGAAATAATAGCCAAGAAAATTGATAGAATCGGTCCTTTGGCTAAATGACTTCTAAAATTAAGAATAATTTGTGAAGGTGATCAGAGTGGTTTTCTATCAATTTATTTTGCCGGTAAATTACGATCCAGCGGTCCAGAATATTTTCATATAATTAATGTTAATACTGGAGATTATTCTTATAGTTGATTCCTTTCGTTATACATGGTTAAATAAATATTTTTTATAGAAATATAATTGCACTTTATATTTCAACAGTGTTATGATTGTTCTCGGAACATTCGTTTTTGCGTGCTTGTGAAAATGAATTAACTGCCACTGGGTTTCAGCTGCAATGATATAATAAACTATCTCCAAACCACCACCACCACCACCACATAAAACGACGTGAAATAAAATATCACAAGACAAGCGAGTCTAACCAGACTGAATTCACTGGGTTACAGATTCCGGTCATAAATTATTTTCTGATTCTTCGGGGTTGTTCACAGGCATTGGCCCCTCCGTAAATTATTGCTGGAGATGGTTATAGGTCGCAAGAATTAGTTTGTCGTCGTAGGAGAAGGGAGAAGATGGAGGGAGTATTGCCAAGTGGAAAGTTTCGTGTGAAGCAAAATTCTTACAAACAGCAGCAAGGTCTCTTTATCACACACTGTACTTAACATCTCTTTCACGGACAAGTCTTTTTATGTACAACATATTCTATGGTGAACACAATATGTTCCCTTCCGTCAATGTTTTCAGTATAGTTTTTTAACTACCAAGATTGCCGTAACAAAGGTTCGTGTTAAACTGAGCTCCGATCTACCCCCACTAGAATTAAAGTCCAGTGGACCACTTCAAATAGTATTTAGACACTATTTCTCGCGTGAACCAATTTTGGAGAGTAACACGTATTTTTAAATATCATATTCAACTCTATACGAGTGCTCTTTAATACTATTTTACAGCATTTCTCTGAGCTACCGTCTGAGAGTACGTCAGTGGCTCGTATTTGGTTTACAACATAGTGCCAACGTTTCGAAAAAATAAACTGTCCATTTTCACGAGTAAGCGTTTATCCCTGAAGACGGCAGAGTTTATTTCCGTGCTGAACGGGTGTTGGTGTGCCTCAGCTGAATAATTCTCGAGCCACGTTTTTATGTTTACGTTCAAAGAAAATCATTAGGCAATGGAAAACCCGAACATTCCTAACTTTCATATTGCACTAATGTCGCTAAATTGAATCAATTTACGCCAATTCCATGCTTCTTCAACCCTTTTATGAATAATAGATTTAAGTAACGCATTTTTTATGTTCAAAATATGCTTTAGACTTTTAAATTTATTTCCAATATACAAAAAAGCGTCGATGATAATGAAACAGGTTAATCAATAGAAAGTCGGCGGGGCAAAAATCTGCAGTAAACCGTGAAATTTCAGGCAAACGATTGAACACGGAGCGCTGTATCGTGTAAACGCCCCGATACGGGGCTGAATTTTGGAATGTACAAGGTCGGTCTGGTCAGAGAAAGCAGACAGAGGCCTGCTCGTTCTGCCGGAACGGACACAATTTACGTGTTTTGCTCCTGGTAATGCGCTACAAACTGTGGTGAAAGTTACTCTAATTCATCTCCCCCAAAGCCCGGTAACTTGTTACTATGGTTCCGTGCACTTTATTGAGGAAACGGTTATGATTGCATGTCGGTATCAACACTCCGAGGGGGGCAATAAGGAAGTGGCGTGTTCTGGATTCGCGTCGACTCTTTTGGGAAAACTAGCCTCGAACTCCTGATCCTTCACACTAATTCTCAGGTGAGGAAATACATAATAAACAACCATTTACACTGATCACTGTTAACAAAAAAAAATACTATCAAGTAGCATTTTTAAATTTAGTGAACACTAGGAGAGTATAAGTAAATATATATTCTGACTATTGAGAAAACTAAGAAATAAATAAACATCAGCCAATTATAAGTCAGAAAAAATAATTTATTAATTAAATTAACAACGTTTCAACGCTTATTTTGCGACCTCATGAGGTTCAAGTTTAAAACTACAAAAAGAACAAAACAATTACAATGATTGGAATAACATTTGGCAGATAACAAACAATATAAATTTTGTTAGACTTACAAAATTATGTCACTGCCGTGGCCGAAATGTACGATACGAGAACGACCAGTAAAAATTAATTTACATTGTTCGGTGCGGTTAACAATGGAAACATTATAGAATTTGAAATTATAACAATATATAAATTAAACATTACAAAAGCAAACCATCATACATTAAATTCAAATTGTTAGTATAATTTTTTTATGTTAGTACCTGTTTTATAGGATCTGATATATAGCATTTCATTCGTAATTATCGAAAAGTACGTCGTTTCCTCGTCGAAAATTTATACATTACACCAATAAAATTTGTGATTATTTAAATACGTTTAGACAAAACAGAATAATTTGGAATACTACTATGTATATATATATTTTTTTAATTTAGTTTTTAATGAGCGCTCGGTTAGGTCGCCAAATAAGCGATAAAACGTTGTTAATTTAATTAATAAATTATTTTTTCTGACTGAAAATTGGCTGATGTTTATTTATTTAATAAGTCAAATTATTACGAGTTATGGCAGGATTGAGGACCACTCTAGATATCCTTAAAATGGAGCAGATACTAGGTTAAATAGCTTGTCGATAATAAGAAAAATTATTCGTACAATCCACAATTTACTCGTTACTAGAATAAAGAAATCAATACAGCACGAAGTTATAACTTCTAACGTCACTCCAGGGCATATTTGAAACTAACGAAAGGGAAGAGCAGGAAAAAACGAATGGAAATCTCGGTGCTATGAGGATATGTTTATACTATTTGCAAAACTATTATAGTTGTTTTCTTGAAGAAGGTCTAAGGAGATACTTGATAGTTCTTACATGTAAACGATATAGGCATATTCCTGGAATGCGAAATTCCTATCTTAATGATGTGCCAAGGGTTATTACTTCTGGTTTAAAACCGTATGAATTGTTTCAAGTGGCTCACTAATATTTTTATTCAACGCCCGAGACTAACGTCATCGTGAAATTTCGTATCTTTTTTTTGTTATCCGGAGGTGAGTTCTAAACGTCTGTAAGGAAATGGGAGAATACGAAAAATACTTCTGCACTATGGCTAAGAATTTAAGAGTATATATATATATATATATATATATACATATATATTGTAATATACAAAATGAGTTGGACTTTTAAATGAAAAATTATTTATTAACTTTACAAACAAAATCTTTACTATCAATACTTGAAACAATTACAAATAGAATTTATCTCAGGGTCATTACTGGGTTTGATAATGGCTAATCATTTATTTAGTAATCTTATCAACACAAATTTCAATAAAAAGATTTACTCGTCAATTAAGAAAGACGAAATTTACTTGTCGACGAAATTATACTAAAAAGATGGATTCTACTTCATAAATTTTATCAAAGGAAGAGAACGAAATCTGACGACTATCTTTTAATCCGGTTTACATAATTAATTGTTTTATATTGGTACTCACGGCAGCATTCCAGGATACTTTTGACTTACGAAGCACTATGACGGGTTTTTGCACAGCTTCTACTAAAACTCACAGATTCTAGATTTAATAATTTTGGAACAAAATCAGGAACCAGGAACCTCCTTTGCGTCTCCTCCTCGGTTGACCTCTGTCGATATCCACTGCCGACTACGTCCACAAATCTGTTGGTGTTTAGCAGGTTTCGTAGTTCTGCCTTCGATTCTCGCTCTCGCCTTTCGCTTTAGTCCTCGTCTCTCGGTACGTGTTTAGTCTCCAATTTCCAAAAGTTCCCCGATCGCTGAGGAACCAAAATGCGGACTGAACTCTACCGTATCTTAATGTGAACTCTCTCCTCAATATTTTAATGCGACCTGTACTTGACCAAACCTTCCAGCCAACTGAACTACCGACTCGCAAATTTTGAGCGCGCATTGCTTCTTCCGACAAAGGAAACAATACCTGGCTACATTGTTGCTGTGTTCTATACCGCCGTAAGAATATATTTCTCAAACAATTTATATTTTCTAATTTACAATTAATGTGTTAATTAATTGGCATTACAATATATATATAAAAACGCGAGTAAGGATGTGTCATTGATAAAATAATTAAAACAATGTATATGGAAAGGAAGGAGAAATGCGTGAAACAATCTGCGTCGCCCCTTGGAACAGGAGGATCATCAAAGTTTCGAAGGCGTCAGCTTCCGTCATCTGGAGAAAGAAAAGAAAGTGGAAGAGCAAGCAAGGGGACGAGTAGATTAAGAAAGTCTTTACAACGTTGTCTTGAGCCGCGGATGGTGATTGATGAAAATTAAAAATCAATTTAGAATGAGTGATCATTAAAATCTATAGAATTAATTCCACAGTGCTGAATCCTTTCATATCTGTTGAATATTACAACAAAGCATCTATAGGTCGTGAGATATAGCAAGTCGTGTCAGATTCGTAGCAGAAGAGAGAAAGTGGAGAGAAGCATTGTCGCCAGTTGGGAACATCCCCTAGCGGGCAGCTGGAACAACGCAACCACCATTCCTAAAAAACATTAATTATATTGTTACGAACGGGATATAAAGACAGCAGCAAGGTCTTTTTATTATTCCCTATACTTATCATCTTTTTTAACTTTTACGGATACGTTTTATTTTGTGTACAGCATATCCTGAACTGATCACATGTTTTCAGTATAGTTTTCACACTACCAAGTTTCCGTAACAAATGTTCGTGTTAAATTGAGCCCCGACAGTAACAGGGCAGTGGGCAACTGCACATCTAATCTTGACACGACTTGCTATTTCTCGCGGCTTATACGTGGATTACTAGCTCTCTTGACAAGTGTGTGCCAATAGTGGATGGATACGTCATCGTTTCTAGTACTGTACCGTACTGGTTATCAGCAGAATCATATATAAAGACTTTATCCTTGTTAGTTAGAAAAGTTCAGATGATAGATTCATGTAGGCGTTCCTTGACGATGTATGATGAATTAACTGTGCAAAATTGTTGCAGTATGTGTGTGTGTGTGTGCGGTATCGCGTGGCACTGCGTTGGCTTCATGTTCGTCTCTCCTCGTGTTCCAAAGAGGCTCTGCCAGCTCTAACATGCAGGGAAAGCGGGGCTCGATATTTTGCGGTGCAGCGAAGTACGGATTCCTGTGATTGTAGTCGGCACGGGACAACGACCCCGCAATTTACCATTCATAAACGGAATAAATTTCGGAGCGACAACAGAGCAAATCCGTGTTCGTCGAGTTAACACGCTGAATGGCATAAGGATTGATACGGCGCGAACGCAAGTTAGGATTTAGTTGTGTTATTATATAACCAACGAGAAAATTAAATGAACGGAAATTCTGCAATTTCCAGATTTAATTGATGGCAAGAAAACGTAGTAAGACATCGAGGTATACTCTGTGCCAACAAAATACCGTACATTCTGCAATTCTTGGAGAGAGAGGTCCACAGTTTTAAAGCTTTTGTTTTTTATCACTATTATTTTGAAGTCATTTTAATAAGAAAACTAATTAATAATTTTCTAAATTATTTCGAAATTCTGGACCTATCGGCAATATATTTTTATTAATAATATAAATTAAACGATCATTGTAACAGACATTAAAAAAAATTATTTTTGTCCTGATGAAAACAAAAGGTACAGAAACTTTGAATAATTATTTTAAATATGTATGTTACAATGGTCGTTTAATTTGTATTTTTTGACAACACTGATTTTAATTACCTTAAGTTATCCTCCATTATTTTTTTAACTGATTATTGTGGCAATATTGCCAGAATTTCTAAATTAAATATTTCATAAAATTATTAATTAGTTTTTTAATTATAACTGCGACTGATAAAAACATTGAGGATAATACACAAAATCAATAAATCATATAACAGTGGTATTAAAGTTAAAATTCTCGTATAGAAGTAAATAAAAACCGTATCAGAAGTTAGCGAAGTAAAATTTTTTGAAATCATTTACGTGTAAAATAAAATGTCAAGTCTTGGCAATTAGCTGTGGGGGAACGTGTACATGACACGTGTATGAATTACGGGAATCAAATGAATGAATTGTAATGAGAATGTATTGAAATGAAATTAATCGTAGATATACAGCAAAATTTCGGTATATTTGGGATTAATAAAGGAACAAAAATTATTTTAAAAATAAAATCCACACAACTAAGGTTATATTCGTAACCGATTTTAGATTCTTGTTCATTCATTTCTTGGAGGAGATTTGATCCTTAACAAATTTTTGACTTGCGAGTTGGCGAATTCTTCTAATATATTTTTTATATGTATATTCTCTTATTAGATCCACTTTGCTCCCACAGAGGCTGTAAAAGGTTTTTCTACGTCTAGTTATGTACAATTTGCGTCACAACGCGGAAAATTACCTTGCCGAAGGGTTTCTCCAGATTCTCCACCTTATTTTCAATCATTTCCCTCGTAAGCGTATTTCTGATCCTGTCCCATTAAATTATTCTCTTTAACATACATATAAATATCTTTGTCGTCTCATACTGTTCGATCGTTTTCCGAGTCTCCTGCTCCCGAATTCATCTCCATGCGTGACGAATGCCTCATCTTGTCTGTCAGCGCAGTTCTTTTTTTTTTTTTTTTTTTTTTACAGCGAACTGGAACCTTATTTCATATTAAGATGTTTCGCATTTCAATTTGTTTCTATCCGTATTTTAGGAATTTTTTTTTGGTATATTCCTGTGCTGAGGACATAATATTTGGGTCAGTTCATTTCATACTCAAAAGACAAATACATCATTCAGGAAAAAAAATTACACAAATCAGGTAAAATATTCAATAAATTAGAATGATAAATATATAAATTTGGAAAAAAAATATACTGTAATATTCGGAAACTATTAAAATTATAAGCTCCACGTTGGAGAGAAATTATGTAATATACAAATTAAACAAAGGAAAATAAAGCCACCACGTTAGAGAGTCAAATTATGTGGTATTCGAACTTTTAAACGAAAGAAAGTTAACAGGATTTTACCCTGAAATTTTAAAAAAAAATATTTTAAAAGATATAACAGAAGATTATTTAGTACAATTTCGATATACTTTACATTTTTTACATTCTTAACAAATTTCCACAGCTTTAACTATACTCATAATCTGAGAGCCGCTTACTGGACCTCTAATAATGATAGTGATTGTAATTGTCTCCAAAATTACAAAAGAAAATACAAATTTAATTTACAACAACAAAAAACTAGAGAAATGTGACGGTAAAAGATATTTACATAAAAGTTTACAAAATTATGTTTCTACATACCATTTTTATTTAGAGCTGCTACGGTACCGTCTTGTGCACTCCACAGTTTATTATATTTTTAAAGAAAATATTTTATTAACAGGCCGTAACACTGATTGCTATATCGTTTCACTTCACAAAAATTCCGGCGCCTCTCTAACAACTGTTTACGAACTTTACGTCGTCGTACTTATTGTCACACAGTTTTGTTATAGAAATACGTTAATGCCAAATATTCAGCTGAGAGTTTGCTGAATTCCTCATTATTTAGTCACGAGAATCCGTCTCCAAAATTATATTCACTGTGGGCATGACCAGACCGGTCAGTTCCTCAAAACACTCTCGCCATGACTACACTGGTCAGGTCCTCCAAACACTCTGTCGGGACCACTACGGTCAGTCCCCCAAAGCACACTGACCGTTCTGTGTGCGAACGCTTTTCGACAACAATCCATAGCAACCTTTACATTCTTGCACCACACTGACTGTTCTTTACAATGCTCTGGCCTCAAAGTTACGCCGACAATAATACTAAATAAAAAAATTATTAAATAAACTTACATTACACATTGGTAATCTGTACAATATCTTAATAAAAAAAATGTTATTACGTCATAAAAAATTATTTTAGCTATCAGCTCACCGTTTTATCACTGTATTGGACATCGTAGAATTTTTGTTTGAAACTGTGGCAATAGAAGAGTAGAATCGCGAATAGTTTGGAGCTGCCGATTTCCAAATTTCGCACAATCTGCGACGAACAGTTAAAGATTTCGGGACTGCGACTCGTTTAGTGACGGGAGATGAGCCAAATTGAGTACAACCTGCAGAGTTTGTCGTATGTGAGGCCTCTCGCAGAGGTTTCCCAGTCTGGAATGCCATGTCATTGTGTACACACTGGATTGTACCTGCCCCGCTCCCCTCAGGAGATTAATGGAGCCGCGCGCTGCTCTCTTCAATAAAATTAGACAACGCATTATCAGGGATGTTCCATCAAGGCGGCGGCACCTTTCATGTGCGGTGACCTGCTCTACCCCCATAAACTCAATCCTTTTAATATTTTTCGTACACGAGGACCCGAATCCGCCCCGGGAAACCTGTATCTCGGCACGATTTGTGGGATGCTGTGTGTTCTGTGAATTAATCGGTGACTCCAGATCTTTCTAATTTCCTAAATACCTCACAAGTAAATACGGATCGCACGTTTGACACGAGGCACCTCTCACCTGACTAAGGAAAAATAACCAATGAATCCTCTCATCAGCAATTAGCGTATTCAGGGTTTTTAATTTCAAATTTAAGGTCCTTTCCGAGAGGGAAAAGGAATGGAAAACTGTCATTCTTATTGCAAACTTACGCTGGTTCAATTTAAAACTCGGACCTTGACCCATCCTCTTCGATAACAATAATTTAAATTTTCTTTTCTGTCTGAACGTTAAAAAATTATTTCATTAAAGGGAAAAATCTGCTTAATTTCCTATTTCCTTAGTAACGATAATACTTAATTAATAAATCAGTTAATAACCTTTTACAGACACTTTATTTTTTATTTACAGCGTTACGACGAGACTAATTAGTCCAAATATTAATTATTTGTAAATACCCCCTATTTAGGATATTACCTGAAGAAAATACGAACACGTATCGAATCGTAGTAACGCTAAAAATAAAGTGTCTGTAAAAGGACTAATTAGTCTTTACATTAATCATTTTCATGATAATACCTACGTTTCGATACGTGCTCGTATCTTCTTCAGGTATTATCCTAAAGACGAGGTATTTACAAATGATTAATGTATGGACTAATTAGTCTCGTCGTAACGATACAAATAAAAAATAAAGTGTCTGTAAAAGGTCACTAACTGATTTATTAATTCAAAAACAGACGTAAAATAAAAAAATACGATAACACTGAATAATATTCGTTATTTTTGAAGTCAGAAAAACCGATATTTATTTACCGAAAATTAGACTACGTTTCGTTGCTAACTTTGCGACCTCTTCAGGTTGAAGTTTAACACTACAAAACAATTACGATGATTAAAATAAATTTTTTAAGAAAAATTTGGCAGAAAAAATATATCTTTATTCGTAAAAGGTCGTTGACTGATTTATTAGATCTAAAACAGACGTAATGTAAAAAATTTCGATAATACTGTATGATATTAGTTATTTTTGAAGTCATAAAAAACTATATTTATTTATGGAAAATTAAACTACGTTTCGTCGCTAACTTTGCGGATCTTCAGGTTGACGTTTAACACTGCAAAACATTTACAATAATTAAAATAAATTCTTTTAGAAAAATATAACTATATTCGTTATTTTACTTTTGTTTTTATTTATTTACTTATTAAAACTGATATGGGAAAGCCTAGTCGCAGTGACACATGCCACATAAACTTAATTTATACAATTAAAAAATTAATGCACATAAATAAAAAAAAATTTAACTTTCTCTTCGTTAGTTCAGTGATTGTGTCAAAGTAGAACATAGTGACAATATACAAAGAATTCTAAGGGCATTAATGAGCAAAACAAAGCTCGATTTTAGTGTTTTAAAACATAGTAACCCACAAACACACACAGAAACAGCCAATGATGAACAGACAAAAAAACAGAAATTAAAAATAGTATTTTATTAATTATTAAATGGAGACATGTTTCAGTCCTCATGTGGACCCATTTCAGGCAAAGATAACATAGTAAAAGTAAGTAAAGAGACACGTACTTCATAAATAAATTATTATAGGAAAAAACTATTTATAAGTATGCGAGACAAACATGATGCAAAATTAATTGAAAATTTACGATTAATATTGAGTTGCAAATGGAACTTATTGATTCGATACCTGTTTTTAAAATAATGTTAGAATTTTTTGAGACGCACTCGTCAAAAAGAAAAAACTTTCACGCTGATTGGTTTATTTTACTTCTAAAATGGTCTCTGGCGGTGATTCTCCAGCTTCAGATTGTTCTATTTACGAACGAGAATTTCCTTGTATCCAACCATTGTTTTCTGCTGAGAAACAAAAGACCACTGTACGGCGAGCCCTTTCCGGAAAATCGCGGAAAAACTAGTCATTTCTCTTTGGGCCTTTAAAGAATTCCTAAAAACGTGTTGCTCCGAATCGTAATCCTTATTCAAAAAGTCGCTTAGGAAAAAAAAATCAGAGATATGGTCATGGACAAGATAAGGTATGGTGGGAAAACTTGTTTAGTACTCGACAGAAGGAATACGCTCTGTGCTGTATTCATCCCTTACATTGGAAAAGAAACGTGGGAAGACTAAGTTAGAAAAAACCACAGTATATACAGAGACAAAAACACTCCAAAGCGAGCCACAGTAGAAAACCACTAGATAATCAATTGGAACTTGCCTTGGTGCACTGGTCCATCAGAACATTCCAGAGGTATGAAGGTTTACATTTCAATACAAAGTTATTTTTTCTGTGTATGAACCTATTATTTTACGGCCCAGTGATGATATTTTGCTGAGCGAAATCTTAAGGTATTGAGTTAAATTTCACCCTAACATTTTAGTTCAACACTACCAGTCAATAATAAGTACTTGAGCACTTATTCATCCGAGTAACTGTGCATATACAGAATTTTTTTTTCTGAGTTTAATCACAGATATTAATTTTAAGGAAATTGGTCCCCTGGTCAGTGGCATCGGGAGAGACGTCAGTTTCCAATAACATTCCGTAACTTTATTTTTTGCCGACTTATTTACAAAATAGTGCATTTGATATTCATTGTAACCCAAGCAGGTACTCACGGGTGGATAATTTATTGCTATAATTTCTTTCCGAGAAACATGTTAACCATTATTCAACTCATCGGCTTCATATAGATGTTCAGTACGGTGTGATTTAGTTGTGGCACTTCGGAAGCAGGTTATTCCAGAACAGGATTGGAGCACAACCCCCCCCCCTCCTCCCCCCATTCCTTCCACCACAACTCTACCACGGTATCCCACTCAGTCCGATCTGATTAATGCTGCAAAATCAGGCAATGTTGGAATCGGATCGAAATCCATTACGAAGAACTGTGGTCACAAATTTTCCAGGATTTGACTTGCTGTCAGGAAATGGCGAGTAATGTTTCTGAAAACGTAACGTAAGTAGTCCGGACAGTTATAAAACTCGAATGATTGATGGTCGTCCAAAAGGAAGAATAATGAGGTGTTATCAGATGTCTGAAGGACTCTTTGGAGCATCCAGACGTTATTCATTTACTGAGAGACTTCGGGAGTCCACAGATGGATGTAGTAATTAGTTCATGAAGTTAAAAAATGGACTAATAATCATAATGAAAATTTGATTATTCATACAGGCGCGGGATCTGTTTTCCTTGAATGGGGACATACGTCACTCATAATTTGGTTGGGGATTTTCAATTGGTGTCGCTCAAAATAGCACCTTTTAACTACATTGAATTAACAGCTTAGGATCGAAAAATGTCGACAGGTCCCGGAATCGAACCAAGGACTATCGCTTAGCACGTGGTCGCTCAAACCATTTCAGTTATCCTCGCCGACTCACTTTATATGCGAGCTTTCTCTAACCGTTGTATTAGACCTCAACACAGGCTCACCTACAATTTTACTTATCCTGGGTTCGATTCCTGGTCCTGTCAAGATTTTTCTATCTTCTGTCACTATCGTAACCTTTAGAGCTGACCACACTTCTTCTGTTCTTCAAATTCATTTATCTTAATTACCTTTAATGAACAACGTGATCACAAATATGGAAAATAAATATGACGTTGCTTTGTTTAAAACTTTGAAATATGCATTTAAAAATAATTTATTAAATTTCATATAAAAAAAGGGGAAACATAAAAAATATACAATATCTGTAAAATATTTATATCAGAACTATTTAAAATGTAATTTATAGTTGTATGAAAAAAAATTCAGTAATGGGGAAACGGTATTATTTAAAAACAAGATATACATACGAATTTAAGGTAATTGAATGAATGCAGTTTTATTGATATATAAAATTTGTTCATTAATAATACTAATGTATAAATATTATAAACTAGCTGGGTGCCCGGCCTTGCTCGTGTACTTATTTATTTAAACCCGAAAAGTTTTTAATTCTATATTAATCTTTAGTAAAGAAGTGATTTAACCTAAGTCTAAATGTTTCTAGTTCTGTACATACTCTTTAAAGATAGTTCATTAATTTAACAACGGTAAAATACATTGAATATCATAGCATCAATACCAACAATCCTACATTTGAATTTCTTTACGAATATAATACTTATATATACTCCTTGAGAATTGCAGGATATAATTGTCCCTCAGTCTTCAGACATTAGGATGGATTACATTGATGAAATTCTTAGCTAGATTTTCATAATGTAAACATATGGTCGCCATATTGGAGTCACTAATTTGTGACGAAAATTAACTTCCATTTTCCGCAAGGATAGTAAAGTATAATGTATTGTTTTTTATTATCATTCGATGGAGTATTACTGGATAACGTTATACTTTTAATTTAATGAATATTTTTCTGCTTTATTTCATTACGGAAAAAGGAACTATTTGCTTCTTTCATCGCGTAGTAACGTCTTTCTCTCGCATGACGTCATGGTATCTTGGCGCGAAGTAATTCAACACAAAATTATCAAGTTTTTCAATTATAATTATTTACCTACTTATGCTAGGGGTTTCTCACCTGCACAGTACCGTTTTTCGTGTTTTTAAGAATATCTGTACAAAGTTTCGTTGCAATCTGTCCACGCGTTCAAATCTGTATAAAAATTAACGTAAATGCATACATAGAAATATACATCCTTTTTTATTATATAGCTGAATATATTAATTATTGAGACTGAAGATTGGGTTGTCATTTCTATGAACTTTGATTAATTTAAATTTAGTATGGGAAATTGACAAAAACAATTATGCATGTGAATTATTTGGTACGGAACATTCTGACATTTTAATATGATGAAGTTTACACACAATTTTAACAATTTCAAGAATAGTTATTTTTGGGATTAGTCGTGCATTGCTATTCCCAATTGCTGAAACTTTTAAAGTTTCTTCTGGTATATTCAAGAAAATTGAAGTTTATTTTTACTTTGCTAATAAATTTAATTTTTGGAGGCTTTAATTTTTCTTCCCCGATTGGATGACTAGCCAACATAATATTTACAGAGATTATTTTTTGTTCCATGTTACCTGCAGAGGTTTTACCCAAGCTTCAGACTAAATTTTGAATTACCTGCGTACGCGTAAAAAGTAGATTCATAAATGTTTTGGAATCCCATCCCGGAACGGCGAGAATGCATCTTTGATAATGGCGCTCTTTTCGTATTTAAAACGTGAGGTCTGAGTTGACATACTTCATCTGTCGCTTTTATAGTACGCTTGAGCTGTTTATACTGTTATATTGGGTTTTGTAGCATCATTTATTACGTTTCTTTGAGGATTTGTGACTCCCGTTTACGACGTATTCCACATACGATTCGCCGTATATTAACAAATGTAGCAGGTTTCGTAATTTACAGATGATAAATCCCGGCCGGGATCAAGTGAACCGAAACACCTAAAGAGGAAATAAGACGAATGTCCTACATTTATTTAGCCATGAAAACGGACCTCAGGAAGTTTACGACTGGTCTATCTAATCCCTTTAACATTTTTATTAATGTTTTTCTTTTTACCAAAATTATCACGACAGCCGGGTTTCTGAAGAGGTTTACACAAATATTATAGCGGAGTAAAAGTCGTGGAGTATTCCAACAGCTGCCCGATAACTTGATTTAAAACGTCGCACGGTGAATGGGAAGAGGAGACTTTGTACGCGTATTTAATTTCCTTTAGACGGAATGAATCGTGTTTTTTTTTATATATATTTTTTTCAATTAATAAAAATTGTAACGTTATGTATTTAAAAAAAATTGAATGTTCAAGGTTACTATTTTTTGCTTCTGGGCCGAATTAGATGATTAATTCTATGTATTTGGAGGGAACAGAACCATTTAATGCATTGCGTTATAAGCAGAGCGTCTGCAAAATCACTAGTTGAATTCTTATAAATTCACATTCCTGTCATAAATAAAAATAAGTGTTATATATTTCAACATATCCTTAATTGCCGGTGCTGAATAATAAAAGAACCGAATGCTGAATAAGAAAGATAGCCAAAACAGACAAAAAAAGGGTAATATAAATACCACACAACGTTTCTTGGATCCTTGTTCCTTTCGTCAGGTGCTAAGAAGAGCCTAGAGAAACACAATACTTTCATTCTCATTAATTGGTTCAGAAAACCTACATACTCTGGACTTGTTCTCAATTATCTTTCTGATCATGCTCCAAACCAAAAGTGAGCTTTAGTATACAATCTTGTAGACAGAGCTGTATTACTTTCTAACTCCAAGTTCCAACAACACATTTTAAATATTGTCCGAAACATTTTAATCTCCAATGAGTACTCTTTAAATTTTATTATTAAACACGTAAACAGACTGAACAAAATCCAACATCCTACTGTCACTCGTCCCCAAACACCTCAAGCCAAATGTTTTCTCGTACTCCCTTATTACAAATTTATACATCACAAATTTGTCCAAATATTCAAAGAATATCAAATATCCATCATTTACAGATCCACTAATACCCTTTCATACTTGATTAAAAACTACAGGGATCCACTTGACACCTACAGAAAACATTGTGTTGTTAACAAAATCTCTTGCCCTCATTGTAATTCCTGCTACATAGGGCAAACGAAACGTTCCCTTAATACACGTATCAAAGAACATATCAAACTTCCCATCTAGAGTCTCCAAACATATCATCAATTCTAAACATACATTTTATTGGCAAAATGCTAAGATTTTAGACATTGACACCAGGTACAATTCCAGACCCGTTTCAGAGATGCTTCACATTAAATCCAACATCACAGCTGTTAATGTACAAACATACACTATTAAACTCAATAATGCCTATGATCCCTTATTATTACGCTAAACCTTCAGTTTTCCCATTGTCGCTGCTCCCTTATAGTTACGCTAACCCTTCGGCTCTCCCATTGTCGTTACGTTTCCGTCGCTTTTGAGTTTTGTCAACTGAAAAGTGCAGTTGTATCGCTCTAGGCTCTTCTTCGCACCTGACGAAAGGCACAAGGATCCCAGAACCGTTGTGTGGTATTTACATTACCCTTATGTCTGTATTGGCTATCTTTCTTATTCATTATTTTCTATCAGACGTAAATTATTTTCATTTTCGAACCGAATGCAAGGGAACTGAAACAACTGTTGAAGAATCAATTGTAATTTAAGAGGGAAATCTGATTTAAATTTCAATGAATCTTAGTATTGTAATTATCTAGCTCTATCGCAGTAATATTTGTATGTAATCTGAGGAATTGGGAAGGTTGCTATTCAGTAATAAGTCCTATGCAGGTAGCACGTTTTATCGCACGAGGCAATTACCGATCTAAATGGCCACCTTATCAAAAGTGAATTTTTAATTCTCGTAGCACATATTTTCAGTTAACTGCAAATGAAATCCACGTTGTTGTTTTTTTTTGCCTCCTTAGGAAGGCCGTCGTCGAAACCAGAATTGAAACTCTTTTTAATTTTCGTCTTGACCTGGCAATAGCGTTTTCTGCAGCGAATGAATAATGAACTATAAATCACGTGGAATGGTTGCAAACGGAGACTGCAGGGAAAGATTTGGGCTCAATTCCAGACGCGGGAAACGAAGATTCTCTTCCAAGCGAGAATTGTGTACCAAGAGTGAGGATTTTCATGTCGTCTATAGGAAATTGGGATTAGTTGCGTTTGGCTGTTAAGGAAAAAAATGTCATTCATCAATTTCTATAGTTTCTATTTATATCTACGATGAAATACTTGATGGGTTTCGAAACGAGGAAAACGAAAAGCTTACAGATGACAACGGAGTGCACAAATGCCTTATTAAAATCGAAATACATGAATTGAAAATATTCTACAAACACGTGGTGGTTATTTCATCACAAATGTATCAGATGTTATTAAAATGCTTTCCCCTTTTTTAATTTGAACTTAATTAAGTTTTAAGGACCGATAAACTTCAGTGACGAGCCAAATTAGTCAGAAATAATTTATTAATAAATAAAACAACGTTTCGTCGTTAATCTTGGACTTCCATCAGGAAGTAAATAATTTCCGTACATTGCCAAAACTCTCCTATAAATATTATCCTAATATTGATGAAATCCTAAATTGAGGACGAAGTGTTGTGTTAACTTTTATGTTTTTTTGTTAATAAATAATTTCTGACTGATTTGGCTGTGTTCATAAATTTATAATTTTTTAATTAAAAATTGAACTTTATCTCGCTTTCATTAAATATAATTTGCGGAAAATGGCAATAAATTAGAATTTTTTTATAAAACATTTATAATAAACTAAAATACATTTACGTTTCAGCACTTAGTTAAGGGACTTCTTCAGGTGTATCATAGGGAGAAAATAATATAATGTTAAATAATTTGGCCCATAGAAGTTGTTGGAGTATGTCTAAATTTTTTCTTTTAAATTATTATATCCAAATTTTCAAAATGTTTTAATTGTTTCAAATAATGTAAGTAAACATACTTGATTTCTTTATTTGTTTGGAATTCAACCTTTTATTGCTTTTTATATTTTTCTGAAGTAACTAAACTGAAACGTTATGTATTTTAGTTTATTGTAAATTGAAATGTTTTATAAATAACTTCTGAATAACTATTGGTCCTGCAGTAATTCAAGTCAAATTGTATTTCTGTACTCATACTGACGTAATTTTTTTAAATATTCGCTGAGTACGCTGAAGGAAACGATTGTTTCAGGATCAAGGAAAACGTCCTGGGTTTGGTTTTTCGCATTCGGTTATATCACTCAACATTGGTCAGAAATTTAATGAATAATCTAATACAGATAAAAGAAGTGATAATATAACGTTTCCTCTCAACGTCTCTCTCTCGGCTCGTACATATTTTCTGCACCTGAAGAAAGGAAGAAGGCTTCCAGAAATATTGTGTCGTATTTCTATTATCACTTCTTCCGTCTGTATTTTGCTATCTTTCTTATTATAAATTTTCAATCGGACGTAAATTTTTCATTTCAGAAATTTAATCAATTGGTTCCCTCCAAATTATAGATTTCCGTTGGCTTTTGGTGATGAACCTTCATTCTGCTCCCAACTATGGGCCTTAAATAAGGTCCGAAGTATTTATTTCCGTTTCATTTTTAAAATTTTCCTGTTATTTTACTTAATATTAAGTTAGAAAGGAAAAATAACAGTTTACAGGGATGTAAAATGTCAGATCCGCCGTAGACGTTGTGGACGGCAGTTGAGTCCGACGAGAGTTGTGGTGATCAGATTTGCATTGTTGAAGGCATATTTTCAGACTTCCCTCCTAAAATGCAATTGATTCTTCAACAGTTGTTTCAGTTCCGTTGAATTATAATCTGATTAGCATTCGGTTCTCTTATTATTCAGCACCAGCGTTTGAGGATGTGAAGCACCAGTTTGGACAGTTTCTAATGTCCCTCTTTCCCAGTGGATTTCGTCTCATCTGCTCCCACTTTCCTACTGCTTTATGATATTTATGGCTGTATGGTGTAACGATATGATCGAATGGAGAGAGTTACGGCGGCATTTAAATGACAGTGCGTAGTGGACGTTTACTTTATGAGGGAAAGTCGCGTGCGTTGTGAGGCAAAGTCGCCTCCGCGCTTTTTCATGCTAGTGGCACTAATTGCACTCTGAGAAGCCGAATTCCGGATCGCAGTCTCTCGTGTGGGGCTATTAAGATTGCTCTTTTTCCAGCGCGTCACGACCGACCTTGATTCCGTGCTGGCCTTCTGCGAGAAGTGCTTCAATTTTCTGATTAGTCCTTCCCGAAAGCTTGCCTCTGCTTCACTCGCAGCGGAGGAGTCGAGAGTCGTGCTAATTGCTTCGTACTCTGCTCTGCTCTTTTTCTTCTTGCGCGCGAGAATAATTGCTTAAGTTCAGCAATATTGTATTCCATGACCCTCCTTTTTGGCGAAGCTGCCCAGATTTGCCCCGTATCCATTCATCTTCTGCACTCCTCACGAACCTTTTACTCCTTCCGGTATTGGCAAATTAAGCGGCAATTTTGAGGGTACATCAATATATCCTTAAAAAAATTGTTAATTCATTTTTATTGAACGAAAAATTCCTGGGCTTCCACCCGGATTGAGCCACGACGTTTCGATGGAAATCTCACCCATCTTTATCAAGTCACTCAGCGCTTGACAACGCGTGAACACGCGACGACATGAGACAGCCCAGAGGAGGAGTAATGTAAGAAGCTTCAACACTGCCGAGGCATTCAGTTGATAAAGATGGCTGAGATTTCTATCCAAACGTCCTACTGTGACCCGGGTGAAAGCCCAAGGATTGTTCATTCAGCATATTCCCAGGGAAAATCTACGATCTGCATTGTTATTTCTCAACACGATCTCCTTTCAGCTCGATACAAGTCGACCAGCGTTTCTCCAACTTTTTCAAGGCGTCCAAAACGTACCTTTTTGGAAGGTTCTCAAACTATCCGTTTGTTTTGGCAATGATCTTGTACGATGTGGCGAGACTAATTTTTAGGCAAGGTAATTAATAACAGACGTACCAACAGTTCGAATTTTCTGCTTCTAAATTGCACGCAAGCCTCGTCTTGACGGAAGAGCTCGTTCGCCTTGGTCAAATTTGGACTTTCTTTTGTTTATTTATTGCTCAAATCGTCCAATAACGACGCATAATAGTCTCCATTAATCGTTTGTCCGTTTCCTACATACCCGTTGTGCATAAATCGGGCCTCGAGAGCCGAGGAAGAATCGGCACGCTTGCCTGATGACGTCCTGTATCGGTATCTAATAATCCTCCCAAGGACTGTAGGATACTTCCGCGCTCATCCCAGATAACACCTCCGGGCCCCGTTCCCACGCAAAAGCCCCACCTTTTCGATTGAATTTTTATGTTTCCGGAGTGGAAAGGTGGACCAATATTTCATCAGTATTTAATATCGACGTTGAAACTCGTCAGGATTGCGACGAATCAACGCCGATGCAACGCCCACTAGAATGCGTTCATTAGAAATCGCGGCACCCATTTTGCGGATATTCGTAACTCGCAGCTTTTTTCATGCAAAATTGTAACTACACTTCAGTGTCAACAATTCGACTCGTTAATCACTCAACCGCATATCGTGGATTTTATCGAACATTTCTTGCGTAGTCACCTTCAGAGAACGTCACGATCGATGTTCATTACTTGCGGATGTTAGACTTCGTTTAAAAGCATTCATCCAATAATAGCAAATGGAAAGTATAGTAAATATGCCTTTAATTAACCTATATATATATATTACACCTTCAACTGGATATGGAACGAAGTACATGCGAAGTTCGGAAGCTTTGAATTGTGCAGCTGTTGTACGTGTAAAGATATCAAGAAACTGATCACTGAAATCGTTTATCCAATCACACATATTAGAAACCAGGCCTTCGAAGTAGAATTTAACTGAAACCGGAACTGAAAAAATGAAATGTTTGTCAGAACATAAACAGTTAATATATATCGAATCGATTGCTGACAAATAAAATATTAAGTATATATATATTTAATATTTTATTTAACAGTAATCAGATTACATTTTAATCTATAAGCTAATGTTGTAGCTTTAACATGTTATTTACACTATATCACGATGAGATCTCCTCCAGAATCATGTGCTGGCCATTTTATTTTCAGTCTTCTTATTATAAATTTTCTAATAGTGGTTGTATTAACGGATTTGAATGTAATCTGAGCTTTTCGTGATGACTAACACTCTTTTAATGGACAGTCTCCATAACCGTGGGCATTCTTTTTAAGTCATCGTGTGTATTTGCTCATTTAAACCGTATATGAGCTGAAAAAAATTGGTCTCATTTCGAACAATGGCCGCGACAATGTTTCGGAACCATTATTTAGCAACAATGTTCCAAGAGTGTGCTTAGCGTTGAACTTTATAATTTGTTCGAAATATTTTCAATTGTAATTATTACATAAATTGAGTTCAAATACAAATAAACATGTACAGCAAAGTATTGCAACAATAAAAAGTAATTTTAATCTTTATAACTGTATACACGTAAGCGTGAATTTATATTATCTTTACATGCTTCGTTTAATGACTTATCCGCCTCTAATTGTAATTATTGTATCAATTAATGTAATATGATTATTACGACAGAGGAAAATAAAATTCTTTAAATTATGGTAGAAATAAATTTTAATACATATAAAAATATTTAAGAATTGTTATTCGTAATTGAACCGAAAGACCCGATTTTTCTCTCTCAAACTGAATCATAAACAGTGTATTTTTGTATTTTAATTTGACCCGGAATAGAAAAATTGTTCGTAGCCCTCTTAAAAACATGATCCGACGGGACATAAAAATTATTCGTTCTTGGACTACAGTAAACTATCAGCAATTTTAGCATACCCTTACATGTTTTGATCCTGTAATCGAATAAAAGATGCCTCTCAAGTGACGTTGTATCAGTTGAATGCAATTTAGTAAAACTCACTGTCAACTGTTTAAATGTGTCGAATTTGTTTTTTATCACAAATTGACAGCAAGGATTGCAAGAAAGTTGTGTAAGTAGTTTTTAGAAACGTCGTGATATTTTCTCGAGATAGGAAACCGTTTTCGGGGAACCGCAGAGAAAGAAAGCGAGGGCGCTGGAAACAAGGTTGCGAAATACAAAGAGACTGGAAATGACTGTAGACTTGTTTCACAGCTCTCTGATTACGTGTGGAATGAAAATTGAAGCACCAACGACAAGCTTCGAAAATTAAAATATCGCGTAGAGCAGATGGTAACTGGAAAAGAACAACTAATTATCAACCTTTTCCGTGCGGGCCGCAAGTAAATTGGATAGTTTGACAGATTACAATATTATTTATATTACTTTACGAATGTTGGTGCTGTGTAATTTCAGTCATACGAGATTTCTTTTTAATGCGGGTACAGAGTTTCGCGCTGGGGATTTCCTTACGAGTCCACTGAATGCACAAAATTGGTTGCAATTCGCAGGTGATATTTTGAGAGCGGTCTTTGTGGAGAATATGCCACTACGTTACAGTCGCCCGCCCACATTCCGATGTATAGAGTCATCAAAGGCCGATCTGATCGAAGCAACGTCCATCCACGCCGAGGTACACGTGTTCGCCACAAACACTCCCTTATCTTCGGAATGGACTCGATAATCTGACCAACGTTCGAGTCTCTTTTTTATATTTGTACTTAATTAGCTTTCCACTGTCTGCGGATTAGATACGTAAGTTCTGTTTAACGCAAAGCCAAGGCTGCCCCCTCCCTTTTCGCCGTGTAGACACCCCCGCCACTCCCTTATTTGGTATCGTGTTTCACCAACTGATAGTCTTCTTCGAACAGGTTTAAAATATTTTAAAAGTTTATTTTAACGTCTGGTTTTGAAATAATAAAACAATTGATGACCTTATATGGACATTTTCTATTTATATTATAACGACGTTTCGATACCTTTTTGTATCCTCTTCAGGTATTTTCCTAAAGAGGAGGTATTTACAAATGATTAGATTTATGGTGTAATTGTACAAAGTAAACAAAGGCAATCCAAAGAACACAAAAAAAACTTACCAAATGGGGTTAGAGGGACACAATTCACTTAACGCTAACAAGATTGTAGCAATCTTTCGAAACTGAGTGAATTTAATAACTTCTTATCAGTTTGTTGTGCTATTTAATTATATTAATTTGGCAAGTTGTTTTTGTGTACTTTAATTTTCCTATGTTTACTTCGTACAATTATACTATAAATCTAATCATTTGTAAATACCTGAAGATGACACGAAAAGGTTTCGAAACGTCGTTATAATATAAATAAAAAAATAAGGTCATCAATTGTTTTATAAAAATATTTTACTGTTTCAATTTGCACATCCAATGAGAAATATTTGTAAGTAGCCCTAATCGTGTCCCCCACTTTTCTATCTATACTAATTTAAATGAGTTGATTCCTTGGACCCTCTTCGGAACAAATAGGACAGGTCAAAAATATCATTGAACACGCAAATAAGTCTTGAAATAAACAAAAAAGGGGGAAAAATATACCATATGAAGGAATTCAACAGATCAATACGAAACTTAAGGCCCGAAATAATTGAAACTATTGCAGTACTTACGTACAGTGTTTTGGATGTTTTTATGAAGCTATAAAATATTCAATTTTATAACTACTACAGTTTCTTTCTAATAATCTATATAATAAAAAAGGATGTATATTTGTATGTATGTATTTACGTATTTATGTTAATTTCTATACAAATTTAAACGTGTAGACTAACTGCAACAAAAATTGGTACACATATTCTTCAAAACTCGAGAAACGATACTGTGGGTGTGAGAAACCCCTAGCATAAATGTGGATAGAAATATAATAAAAAAACCTTGATAATTTTGTGTTAAATTACTGCGTAACAAGAGACCGTGACGTCACGAGAGAGAGGGAGAGAGACGTTACTACGCGACGAACAAAGGAAATAGTTCCTTTTTATGTAATGAACTAAAGTAGAAATATATTCATTGAATTAAAAGTATAACTTTATCCAGCAATACTCCATCGAATAATAATAAAAAACAATACGAAATACTTTACCATCCTTGCGGAAAATTTAAGTTAATTTAGTGACTCCAATATGGCGACCGTTTGTTTACATTGCGAATCTAGCTAATCGTTTCTTCAATTCAATCTTTGTCTGAAGACTGAGGGACAATTATTTCCTGCAATACTCGAGTATTCATTATCCAGTTGCTGTGCTTAGTTCAGTGATGCAGTCGTTGAGGTTAATTAGTGGTCGAAATTCGACACGTTACACGAACAGAAAATGTTTGGAACGATGTTTTGCTTAAATACAGTTCCATGACTTTTATTACGATTTCACGGTGGTATCAACAGAATCTACGTCTCCACGTACTGAAATTAAAGAGGAAGTAGTAACGATGAGAAAACTGCTGGATGTTTTGCAGGGTAGCAGAATACAGTTATTATGTACGGTATCTGTTTGCTGTCTCTCCTTGCATTAGGGTCCGGGCCCGGCATTTGCTCGAGCAATTAGGGGAAACCAGATCAGAGTAGACAAACTTTGAGCTACGCATTAACACGGGAGTCGGAGCTTCAGTAAATCTTTTATTTGTCAGGCGAGGCAACAGGCAATAAAATTGGGATTTAGTGGTTGGTGATTCGTGAAGCGTCGTGAACGTGTCGATTTTTATCCGGAGCCGGTAAAAATATTTAAAAATGCTAAGAAGATTAATTTACGTTTTATCTCGACAGAGTTCGGAAGATAGTCAAGAAATTATTTTTCTGGGTTATGAAAAATTAAATTACGGATTGAATCCTTGATGAGAAGAAAACAACATACCAAGCATTGAAGACAAGACACTTATAAATTTGCAGTCATAGGAAAATACAAATAATTGTTTATCAGTTATTTCATAAAAAAAAGTCTTAAAGCTTTAAAAGTCGGCAGAGAAAGCAACGCATTGCCCTGTGAATATTTTTATTTTTAATTGGAATTGATAATCTGGAAATCTGCTGCTGACATTAAGACGAGGACGAAACACTTGACATGTAAAGTAATGTTCGATATTAATAAGTTATATTTTGTATAGTTTATTATATTTTATGACCATCATCGATTAGAAGTTAATATCTCCTGTATAAATAATCTCTACATCTTTATGTATTTAGGCTGTTAATTTAGTGTCCATCACAGTTTAATAAATATATGTCCATCATAAATGAAATCGTTTTCGCACGAATACACCAGCTTCCACAATCAATTTTAGAAATTTATAATAAATCTACATATATGGAAGGGAACTTTTCTTTAATTAAAAAAAATTATATAAGGTGATAGAGAATTCAAATGATTATATTTTTTATATAGCTAGAAGTAAATAGAAATCGTACCTCAGGGTCGTATTGATGTCCTTTTGACTGTCACGGTCCAATAAAAAAAATCTTTTTACACCGTGGTCTCCGGTCACCGGTGGCGCGTAAAAATAGCAGACAAGAAATCAAAGAGTCCAGTCTGGCCGTCAGTAAATTAGGCTGTAGAAAACCGAAACCGTTCAAACTACTGACAGCGTAACAGATAGCCGACATTTTTAATATAGTGTTTCTCCCTTGGATTTTCACAAGACTATTCGAGCCACTAAAGTATATAAACGACTTCCTCAGTCAAGTGTTTCTTCGTCGTTCTTCGAACGACAGTTAATTTAATTCTTGCTATTCTGTTGACTACGTCATTAAATATAATAATACCCTCCAACAGAAAATATTTTCGTCAATGGAATTATGTATATATATATTGTAATGAACATAAATTGTTATAAAAATACATTGGCAGAGTACTGCAATTGTGATGGACTCTTGGAAGTGAGAGAGATTAGGTATGAGGGGAGAATCTTTGGCGATCTGCGACAATGGAGTCGTGATTCCATTAAAATACGTAAATAAATGTTTTAAATTTGAATTATTGTGGTTGTGATAAAAAATAAAAAACAGTAAGTAAACTGCACAAAAATAAAATTATTTATTTATCTGTGCGAGTGGAAGTTAACTACAATATATATATATATATATATATATATATATATATTCACGTTCCTTTTTGTTACAAAAATTTGACTTATTAATTTTACTACCTGATTGGGCAGTCTCATTAGAAAATATGCTACCCATTCTTAATTTCCAGTTGAGATGTAGTTGTTTGTTACCGCCGACATTTGTAAATGCGAGCGTTTGACATTAATTATGTACTTGAGTTTTAGCGTCGAAAAATGGTCAATGTGTATGAAAATTGCTTTTATACATAGCGATATAATTTGTGATAAATTGGTTATACTTGCTCAGATTTCTTTTCGTCTCTTCGTTTTTCTATGAAGGTCGATCCTGAGAACTTCGTTTATTTTACGTCCTTCCGCAGTCCTACAGCGACAAGCAGAAAGTTGGTCATGTGCAGTGCGAATCATAAAAGCTTGAAGGGTTAAATCCTCGTATTTATATGACATCTGCTTAAGTGGGAACGAGTTTCGCGTTTTTTTTTCTTTTTCCGAGAGACGTTTTTAGGTTTATGTGATTGTGGCCGCCGGGTTTAGCACGTAGTGAACTTCAACAACACATTCATTTTAAAGATTGGGAAAACGTGAAATTCTCGTCGATGGCACGAAAATAACAAGTATTTTCTTAAAAGCAAACTCGTCACAGGATCGAAAGTAGTAAAAAGGTTTGCTAAGTAAGTGTATACCAGTTCTGACATCTGTGCTCAAGACTGAAGTGGTTATCGTGTTTGGTCCATTAGGCGGTCTTCTCCTGTACTTGAACAATTATGCAATTACTATTCTTGTTCGACGATCAGCTCCTTGTTTAGAATACAGGCAAGTGCGTATTTTTTTTATATTAAAAAACAAAATTATGTTGTCCATCACACGCGTCCTTTGTGCCTGCCAGAAACTATTAGAAGTTGGAAACTCCGGTTTCATTATTGTACTAAGAATTCTGCCTCGTGGCAGAGAAAGAGAAAAGTCTGTGAGAAACGACCTTTTCCTTAGTCACCTTCCGAGTTCCATTTCTTTCAGAGCCAAATCCTTTATTTTACAATATGTAATAATTTAGATTCGGACAAATGGAGATGTGTAAATCCTCAATTAGGAGGATTATTATAAATATTCTTATAAGCATATAAAAAATTTTCTCAGTACAGATTTAATTATTACCAATTCAAAATCAAGCACTGTATTAATTTATTTAATTATGAATCTCGAATAATTTTACGAAAGCGTTATTCGTATTCACTCGAGTTTCAAGTTAAAAGGCTGAATTTTGGATTTGTCGATCGCTTACTGGCGGCTTCATATCCCCCGCCCCTCCAAAAAAACCTTAGAACTACTAATCTGCAAGCTTTGAGATTAATATTATACGGCAAAATTTTCGCCTACCAATTTCAACGTATGCACTGCTTGTGATTGAACGCGTCTCATCACAGCCAGACCAGAAAAAATCTAAAAGACAACATGGGATAGACTCTAGTCGAAAAGTATACGTCACATGGCGTGTTACATGCGTGGTAGGAGAAGGGAGAAGATGGAGGGGAGTATTGACGTCAAGTGGGGTGGAAAATCCCTCTTGGAGCTTTAAAATATTAATTATATTATACAGACAACGGCAAGGTCTTTTTTTTATCACACGTTGTAACTTTTACGGATAATTTTTATGCGTACAACGTATCCTGAACAGAACACAATGTTTTCCAAATAGTTTGTACACTGCCAAGTTGCCGTAACAAAGGCTTGTGTTAAACTGAGCTCCGGTCTGCCCCCAATACAATTACAGGCCAGTGGACCACAGCTCATCGTATTTTAGCACGACCAGCTCGTGTCATATATAGTTTAAGATCTGTAAAAGGAAAATGAATTATTATCTCACCAAGAGTCTTTTTTATGTTGTAGGCACGCTGATGCTATTATTTTAAAAAAAATTAGAACAATTCCGAACGGTAATTTGTTGTTTAAGTGATTTAATTCCTATCTTGGCATTCCTTCCGCTCTTCCTCTTGGAGCTGCATCAATATTCTCAGACACAGGATTTTGACTTTATCTTTGTTGATTAAGTCGAGTACTTTTCAAAAATTATTTAGTCTGATAACTTAAAAGTTCGAGGTTGAAAAAAAAAATTAAGAATTGGGAATCAGTTGTTACAACGCAACTCAAATTGTTGATCTGGGAAGACCATCCACAGTTTTGTTATTTGAGATCATATCCGTCATGGGCGACAGGTGCTGCGGCGAAAATGATCGGAGGAAGAAAAAAAAATTATAGCGGTTCGTTGTGGTGCGTCGGGAGTTTTTATTTTTGGATGAGTGGTGGACGCGGTTGAATGGAAAGCTGAATTGAATAATATCCCCTTTACATCGCGTGGGGTGTGGCATTGGTGGGCGTAGGCTGTCGGATCATGATGAAAACTTGGACAGTGTGAAAGAAAAACTCTTTATAAATCGGATTGTTGAGGAAGTGGAATTTAGTAAGCCCACGATCCCGACAGAGTAAAAGTTTCTAATAAATCACGGATTCTGAGGTGATTTGAAAAAATGGTAGGAGGCCCACGCGATAATCATTCAACCGACCTGGACCCAAAATTGCGGGTTTTTTTGTAGAAATAAATTATAAACTTTGGCTGTTAATGGGACATTTTCGACAAATAACAGTAGAATTATCACTTATAAGTTTGCCGTCCAAATAATTGTGGATCTCTACCGAGTTTCGATTGCGTGGCTCAAGAACGTTGAAAGCGTTTGGTCGGGAGTGAATTTATTGCTTGGTGCGAAGTATTCGGTGTGAGTAAGTCACATATCGGTTACGGGTCTCGTGAAAGGCCGAGTCTATTAGCGCCTGTAATGGGAGAGAGCCTCGCATCGCTCGTAATTAGCTGCAAATACCCTCAGCGCCCCCGCACTCGCAAACCGGAACTCATTCACGCGCACTAGATCTACATAATGCTCAAAATAACTGCGGACAGCGCGTCACTGGCTACCACCACGCTTCCCAAAAAAAAATCATTCATTGTGTTGTTGTTTTTTCCTTTAGAAAAATTGACCGATTTATGTTTCGCTGACTGACAAGTGTCCGGTCAACGTGAGAACCGTCACGGAACACTTTCGTCTGCCACACCTCGCTTCAATGACGTTGATAGCTCCTAATCATTCACTGTCTCTTAGTGGGGAAAAGTCACGTTCGCCCTTCCCATTACCGTCGTGTAGACAGTTCGACTTGCATCATTCGTCTGCTCCGATGTTAAAGGGACACGAGTATGGACGGGATCGACTGACAGGCCTGCGAGCAGGTGGATTTCTTTAATTGGACTGATACAGATGCGAGTAATGAAATGACATCACACGGGCCGTACTGATTAATGATCCATGTGAGGAACGGTTAAACTCCTTCCATAGCTTCCTTGTAGCGACTTTTGAGTTTCAGTGATCGATAACCAGCACTACTACGCCAACAAATTCAGGAACCGTAGAAATTTATCCTACCACTCCCACTTCTTTTCCAGATAAGATATGGGTTTATGCATCATTTTATTTTCATAAAGTTAACTGACAATTGAACATGCAAAGAATCATTCAGATATTTGACATAAACAAACGTACGACTAATTAAATTTTTTGAAAGAAAATATTCCCTGTTCGTTAGGCAAGAAAGCGAGCTTCGCATGAAAGGAATAGTGGAAGACGGACTGGACTTGGATATTGGCGTAGATTAATATCTAAGACAATGGAAGGAAAGGTGAGGCTGAAAATAGAAGCTGAGGACTGAGCTTCGCAGGACCATGGAGATGGCTGTACTTTGCCTGCGGCATTTTATCGATTCTCCTGAAACAGCTGTAACGGATTTGATTGGCATTTGTGGCGCCTAAGCATCCATCCAGATCTTCGCCCTAGGATATCTAACGTCTCTATAGCACTCTCATCTTTCGCAGGTTTTTTTAAAAAAATGTTTATGGGCAGTTCAGGTCTGATTTCAATCGGGCAGAGATTCTCCTCCCAAGGGATCAAAAAAAAAAAGAACACCAGGCTTTATAAATTACTTTAAAGAAAGACGATTAGAAAGTGCAGTAGATAAGTCGTAGGGAACGTCACTGAGAATTGGTTTTAATTTTTACGTTCTTGTGTCGTTCAGTGAAGGAAATTATTCCAATCAGCATGAACGAGAATGATTAGAATTTTTAGTATAGTATAATAAATGACATTACGGGTAGAATAAATCTCTAGTTAATATGTTATGTATATATTTAGTTGTGTAGTCAATATTGGTAATATTTATAAATGTTAATGGCTAAATAAGTCCGTCATGGCTTTGTCTACAGAGTAGGATCATTAAATAATTTAGTGAAGGAAGAGAAAACAAATCGGATGGTTCTAATCCTTAAATTTATTTATTTGAAACGAAAAAATGAATTTTTGGATTTTATTGTAGTTATACACAGCATTTGTTTGTAAAGCTGATACAGGGGTTGTTCGGATACTTCTCGGCGTCGTTTCACTGTATGGACCGTTGCTTCTAATCTGTGATAATCCGCGTTTAATCAAACGTCAAAAAAACTCAATTCAGTTAGGTTTAGAAACTGCCGACAGGTGTTATCGTATACGATTATAAACGCGGCAACCATCGCGCGGAAAGTTTTTTCCATATGCTCAAGTACATACTTATATTTTTACAATTAGTGTATTCTTTCAGTACAGCGTTGTAGATTTCTACAGGTATTACCTGAGCCGTCCAAAATTGAGCTTCGACCGCGTGTGAATTCAGCTGCCAGCACCTTTACCGTCGGAAACTTTTCGTTGAGTGTCTATAGAGCTCTAGGGGTTAAATATTATAGGGAAGTATCTTATAACTGTTCAATTTCTCACGCAACACCTACATCTCGCTTTCTTCTATTAATTACAACAACCGAACATTTCAAAAACATAGTTGAAATTTTATTGTATGCCACATAACTAGAACAGTGAATCGCCTACTAGCGCCAGCTCTGAGCCCGGTCGATCACTTTCCCAATTACCATAGATAGAAAATTTCCTTAAATTAATTCTGAGAAAATATTTATACACAAAAGAAATGTAGATACTCGTCATTGCTGGTTGTTTAAACACTTTTTAAAGGCTCTGGTAGATGAATTAATTTAATTCCAATTGCTTTTTGGTTCTTCCGACTTAACGAGATTTGGAGTTTGATCATTCCAGGCCGCTGGAATAGAAAAGAGACAATTATTAACTCATGGAAACACCTAGGAAGAAGATGAATTTTGGCTGTTCCGATGTGGAAACGTGTTCAATGTTCCCAGTAAGAGATATATTGTTTTTATTTATCGTTCTATTGGACCTTACAACTAAATATCCAGGAAAAGTTCCGTGACGTATTCTGGAACGACATGAAAGAATATTATTGGAAATTTTAATGTTTAAAATAAATTTGTAATTTTTCGATCAGTGCATCGTTGACTTTGAAGCCTCGCCTCAAGCCGTTACACAACCGAGGAATCAGGACCTTTTACAATATAATTATAGCAACAGCAGGTATTTGCAGACGGCGAGCATGGCGCTGGTGAAAAGCAGGACCCTTCAGATTTTCTTCAAGAATCCAAAGCACGCCATCTGCACCATATATGGACACTCGCTTTCGACCACTCTATCATGCTTTTAGAGGTTCTGCCCACTTTACGAGATTTGGATTTCGATCATTCCGGGCCGCTGGAATAGAGAAGAGACAATTACGAAAGGTAGCACCAACACGTGCACGGAAAGATTCCATCAGAGAGTTCGTTTCGTCGCAACGAGTCCACGATCCTAGAGGAACACAAATAATACTCGATTAGAAATCTCGTGAGTAGAAACCATGTGAAACGAGTTTAACCTAAACGAGAAAAAAATTATGTAACAGCTGTAAAGATCAGAAATAGTTTTATTTCATCCTCGGTGACATGTTTTCTTAGCTAATAAACACTGAGAAGAAAACAATTTTGGAATTCTAAAGCTCTATTATCCAGAGAAACCTGTTACATATCAGAGGAGGAAAGCTGCCCACTTTATCCCCCCCCCCATTTCTCTTTAATCAACGCAGTCTTTAGCTTGTGCACTTTAAATTAAGACGAACATTTTTTAAATTTGTTAAAATTCGGCCTCGTGAAACTTCTAGACGAGTTTCAAAGAACTCCAATGCTTGTAACAAGTAGGAGTGTAACGGTTTATTGGAACTGAGCAAGAAGAAGACAATCAGCGTTGAAGGAGTGGATACAAAATACTCCAATGTCTCCAGAAGTCATCATTGGAACGACATTTCAGATTTAGAGCATCCGAAGCCGAACAGACGGGCAATAATAATTTGTTCATCAGAGGAGTTGACGTAATCAGAATTTACCCTCGATTCTCACAGTCGGTTTCGTGGGCCACGAATTTGAGATTTCGCCATATCAGTCCGCTCTAATTTATAAATGCTAAGCGCCTCGTAACAGATTTGTTTTATTATGAAATAAAGGAACAATTATCTATTAACTCAGCTTTATTTCTAAACATGACTTTTTGATACAAATAAAATCGATGAAGTTATATGAGACGAGAACTCAAATAGTAAAAATATCTATGAACGTCACCAGAAAGGTATTACGGAAAATAAAAATAGGAAGTTCAAAGATTGAAGTCTTTCCCGGTGAAGTTGTTCAATAAATAGTTCTCGGAATTCACACGGGTTTTGCATATTTATATTTATTATAATTCTATGGAGTGTTACTGGATAAAATTAAATTTTTTAGTCAATGAAAATATTTCTGCTTTTATTCCATTAGGGAAAAAGGAACTATTTCCTTTGTCCGTCACGTAGTAACGTCTCTCTCACGCTTGACGTCATGGAATCTTGACGCCCACTGAAAGCTCTGTCGTCATCTTCTAGGCGAAGAAGATGACGACAGAGCTTTCAGTCGTCGAAACGTTGCGTCTAAATATAAATATGCAAAACCCGAGTGAATTCCGAGAACTATTTATTGAAAAATAGGAAGTATTTCAAATAGTCTTTTGATTTATTTTATTCCATTAGTCCTCCTGTGAGGAAATAGGATACGTCATTACATAAAATTACAATATAATTATTGGATGCTACAAATTTCCCTGTCCAACATAACTAAAATAACTATATAGTAATAATAAAAATAAATCTTTAATGTTACTAAGGGTATAATATAATATTTGCAGTACTCAAAAAAATAAAAAATCAATACGCACTAGGTAAAAATTAGCTATTTTTGCAAATTAACCATCATATAATATGAAGAAAAACATAGGACGGCAGGTCACGTCACGGAACAGAAAGACGAAGAATCTGTCCTTTCGTAGAAAGTCCAGGCCGTACATGAAACAAACAAAAGAAGCAGAAAGGTCCAAACGAGACTAAGCAAGTTATGAAATAAGTAGTTTTAAAAGCAGCACATTTTTACACTTTGGCAGTATAACAAAAATAATTATTCGGAGAACGATCAAGAAACTCCTGTACTGAGTAAAACACCGGGCGCCTTTCAGTAGAATAATTTTATATGAATCCCAAAACTCTTGTAGTTGTTTACATCTGGAGATGTCCCTGAATGGTGAATACTTCTGGTTGCGAGCAAAGATCTTAGAGCTGAGCGATTTCTGTTCCAAATATCGTGAGGCTCGCCATTGGTTTGAAAAAGATTCATGTTCCGCTTAAAAGAAACGGTCAAAATGTTTCTTCAAGCTGAACATAGATTTAGTTGTTCTTTTAAATCGGAAATATCAAGTTCAAGTGACGTCCTCCCCTGATTCTTCCGCAGAACAATTTTCACATCATCGATTAATATCGACCGAATTTTCTGCGTTAAGAGTTCTCACTTTTCCTTGAAATCCTAAAGGCGTGGAACCCACAATCGTCGAAGCCAGCAGAGCTTGAATCGGCGGTAAATTAATTTCCGACATGAAGCAGGTGCTTGGTGCAGATAACACGAATGCTAATATGCGCTGTGAAATCGTGTGCGTGTGTGTCTGTGTTCTTGTGAAGCATAACTGGTTTCTCTACAGAACTGTCAGCTTCGTGAGATATGTTTTGGAAGTTCTCCCCGACGTATTTATTTCATTTGTTTTATATTATATCGGAGCAGTTTTTAATCAGGCGTTCCAGAGGCAGGGGAGGAATCTGGAAACATCAAAGGGAACGAGATCGGAAACGGAACAAAGGTGATCTTCAGGAAAAGGAATGTACAAATGTATCCTTCATCTTCACGAAATCGTCTGATTTACTTCACAGCATAAACGTCATTCCTGAATCCATTACCGTATTGATTTCCTTCCAACTTTACAGTTTGTTGTACAACTACATGACACTCCATTTATTTCTAGGCAACATTAAAAATATTTTCAGAGTATTTAAAATGACGAATCGTCATAAACAGCAGTGATTGTTTAGAAATTAGATGCTCACTTTTAAAACAAACGTAAATGACCAAATAAGTCCCAGTAAAAATTAAACTCAGACTTGCACAATTAAAACCTGTGGTCCTAATGACGAAACGTAGTGTTTGTTTATGAACGAATTTGTATTAAACATTTTGTTCTCACTTCGTTGACCGTCAATATTTATAAATTCCAAGAATGTCACATAAATTTTAATATAAACAACATTCTCAATTTCCTTGAATATTTCTTGTAGACGTGTGACTGATTTTATTCAGTTTCCAATTTTGTTTACTCCTAAGAAAAATATTTTAAATGAAAAAACATCAGCCTATTAAGTTATTTAGAAAAAAATTTGAAACGGTATAATAGATAAAAGTTTCACCCTTAATTTTTTGGGAACTCATCAGGTGTTCTAAAATTGAATTAAATGATATAATTTCAAATTAGTAACTTAAATATTCAAAGAAAACATAATAAATTGTAATGCAGTTATGTAAAAAAATTATGGAACATTACTTAGAAATTTATGATCTTCTACATTTCATGTAAGTTAATTATAAGGTGCGATTCATACAAACGTTGCAGTCGAAACGTCATATTTATACAGCTTTCGAGAGTATTGTTGAATTTCAAACTTTTTTTTCCTATCATAATGTTTTAAAACATTATCAATAAAATAAAAAAGGATGTATATTTGCATGTATGTATGTATGTATTAACATTAAACTCTATACAGATTTAAACGCGTGGACAGATTGCATTAAAAATTGGTAGACATATTATACAAAACACGAGAATCGGTACTGTGTGAGTGAGAAACCCCTAGCATTAAGGTGGAAAGAATTATAATTAAAAAATTTGATCATTTTGTGTTAAATTACTGGGCGTCAAGATACGATGACGTCAAGTTAGGGAGAGACGTTACTACGCGACGGACAAAGGAAATAGTTCCTTTTTCCCTAATGAAATAAAAGCAGAAATATTTTCATTGACTAAAAAATATAATTTTATCCAGTAGCACTCCATCGAATGAAAATAAAAAAGAATAGTTTACGATCCTTGCGGAAAATGTTAGTTAATTTTCGCGCCATATTAGTGACTCCAATATGGCGAATATTTGTTTCATTATGAATCTTGCTAACCATTTCTTCAGTTTAATCTTTCGTAATGTCTGAAGACTGAGGGACAATAATATCCGGCAATACTCGAGTATTCTTTTCGTAAAAAAATTTCGAGGTATGTTTGTTGGGATTGATACAATGAAATTGAATGTATTCAAGTTAATTTTCGTGCCATGTTAGAGACTCCAATATGGCGACTGTTTGTTCACATTGCGAAAATGGCTAAGAATTTCATCAATTTAATCTTTCGTAATGTCTGAAGCCTGAGGTACAATTATATCCTGCAATACTCAAGTATTCTATTCGTAAAGAAATTCTGAGGTATGTTTGTTGGGATTGATGCAATAAAATTCAATGTATTTTATAGCTGTTCAATTAATGCACTATCGGTCGAAAGTATGTACGATACTAGGAAGTTAGATTTAGGTTAAATCACTTATTGACTATAGATTAATATAGAATTAAATACTTTTTCGGGTTTATATAAATAAGTACACGGGCAACGCCGGGCACCCATCTAGTTAAAAATAAATTCCTGACTTGATACGTTTTACAATTTATTTAAAGAAGTCAGATAAATATTACTGCCAAATTTATTATATTTCGTTGGTATTACAAGGAAATGTATTTCTACGTCACTGAAAATTATTTTCATAACATTTTAGTTCATTTCTGGTGTTTCCTAAGGATTCTACAAATAACTTGTTAACGCCTATGTGTTTCCGGAAATAATCGCAAAAACTCGACTGAGAGGAGAGTAACAAGATCTACTAGGTATGATATTTTATTTTTAGTTAAGAAACTCAGTTCTCAAGAATGCATTAACGGAGTTGTTTCGCTTTTGAAGTGCGGATTTTTCTTTTAGGTAAGCAGTAATATGCCTCAAGGTAAATCGTTCCAGTCTTCACCGTTCCCGTACAAGTTTACTTTGAAAGTGTCTACTCTTTGCCCCTTGCCGAGTGGAACTAATCGCGTTAGCTACGGCTGTCCCTGACGACAGTTTTCTGCAGTGCACCTGCACAGACGCAGGAATGCATCGCATCACCAGAGAACCGTCATTTCCCGTGCAGAATCTCGCAACATCTACGCCCCAATCACGAACGATGCGTCAGCCTTAAACTCAATCATGCTTACAGTGCCGATGCCTATTACGACGTGAACTGATAAAAAAAAATTAATAAACGGATTTTCTGTTGATTGTTGACTGAAAACGTACTGGAGGATGGAAAATGGAGGAATGATAATTATGAAAAATATAAAATATGATAAATAAACCTAAGGTAGTAAGGAACAGTTCTTTATTATAACTAGAAATTAATAGCTTTGTTTTACTTATTGACATAGCACCACATTCTCTACGTTTGCGTACAACTTTTTATTTTTTATTTTAATATACAGAAAATTTTTTAATCCGAAGATTTTACAATTGTGATACATTGATGACGTTAACATGTTAACATTAACTTGAAGAAATGTAGTTGCTTCTTGAGTGAGTAGTTGAAGAGGAAGTTATGAATTTTATATATATTACAATTACGATTGGCGAAGTGCGTGTAACGATCAATGGGCACTTTCGTCCGACAAACTGGATCACAATTGTTCCAAACTAATTTCTATTACAGAGTCAGACGAGTCCTTACGAATTTACGTCATGCTGACGTTTCTTATTTATTTACTCTTTGTAAAGTATGCTAATATGTTTATGTCATTATTCATTTTTCTTAAACGCGACATAAGCTCTTTATGCAAATCAAGGAAACAGCAAGTGACTGCTTGATATGTTAATAATATAGCCTTGACAAACTTACGGCACTTTCAATCTAGTCACCGGTAAAGATTTCTTGAAACTTTCCACACGATATGACTTATTTCTGCGAGACCAACGCAATCTGAATATTTCCCGGGGCTGAGATTTCCAGAGTTCCAACTCGCACCAGCGAGCCATATTATTTTTTATCTCCACAAAATAGCAAAGTATTTCTCGAAATAAGTTATCGACGTGAAATCCAGACAAGTGGCATAGTTGTGGTTTTTCACGGAACGCGTGAAGGGGGAATATTGAGGTATTATTCTCGGAATTACCTCTCCTTTGTCCGTAAATGTGGATTTCAAGGTTCATTCAGGGGCTGTAATGCGATTTTAAAGACCATAAAAGTCGAAGAAAAAAAATTTGAAAGTAAACTAAAACACCCACTTTTTTTCCCCTTTTCACGTCCGGTCTATCATATAACTCGGACTGCGACACGGATTAATCACCTTATTATTAAATCAAATGGTCTTCTCAAGACTGCATGTCAAGAATTTTTTTTTTATATAATTCGCGTATATAGTGAATATACTGAAGTGGTTCGCGTGGTCGAAAAGCAAATCCTTTGCAAATTTTATTCTCCTTGTGGTTCAGGGTTCTCCACGCTGGTTGCAACTTTCCCTAAGACGTAAAGACTTTCCAAAAAAAAATATTTCATGCTTACGGTCTCATTTCTATTTATTCTCCCCAGTCAAAATACTCTCGACGAATGATGGTCATTGTACCCGAAATATCTTCGTGTGCTTCCTTTATCCGCCTTTTTCTGAAAGTGCAGGACATGGAACACGTGAAGGGAAATATTAAGGCATTATTCTCGGAATTACCTCTATTTCCCTTTAATCCCCTTTCGCGATCGTGGTTAATAAACCACTTCTCTAGAATTTTTTTTTACAAGAACAAATAATATAGTCCATCATTTTTAAGGCACCCTAGATTTTTATAGAAATGAACTGTTTTTTTTATCTATTATTTTTATGTATTTATACTGATTGGTTATTTTGTGTGAATAGAAAACATTGACATTGATTTTATGATTCACTAAGAATCGAAAAAAAAATATTGGCGGTGGGAATTAAACCTGCGAACATGTGCGTGCCTTCTAGATGCCTTAAAACCACGCTATAGTAACGGTCGGTTGAGAACTGAATTTAGAACGTGTCATATTGTGGAAATTAAATTTTAGCAGCTTCCACTTATTTTAATGTGAATTTTGCCAATTAGGAAACCGTACGAAAATGTGTCTTGAAACGACAGACACCATACATGATGAGAGGAGCTGTACTCTTCCTTGGCCACAATTGACGAACGTGTTCACCGTACGGAAGCTGCATTGCTTTTTGCATACAGGAAGGGGCATTCAATTTTTTTCTAACTGGGAGTTTTAACGCTTGATGAAGAAACGACTTCGACGATTGTCATACAGTTGAAGATTATTTAGGTTTTCCGATGTTAACGATTACGGTTCTATATGATTAAAACGCAAATTTTATTTTTTTGATTTCACTAATGCTCTGCATATTGAGGAAACGAAATAATTTATGACGAATTTCTATCAAGCTATCCGTAACATTCCTCCAATAGTAATCAGAAAATTTAACGACGCTTCTTTGAAGGGATATTTCCCTTCTGGTTTTCTTCACGCAAGATTTAGAATCACTATAAGTTATAATACATCAGACCAAATTACAATTTTAGTGTTATATATTATTTTTTTCGGGGAAATTTAGCGAATTTTTTGCACAATTACTAGTAAATCTCCAGAAATATCCCTAGGATATTTTTGAGTAGTTCTGATGTAGGGTTGGTTCTGAGGCAACGTATCGTTCCCGAGCATCAGTCCAGTCAGCAGACCTTTCATATTTGCTAGGTCTGTGACGATTCCATTTTCGTACAAATGCTGGAGGGAAGATCCTTCGATTGCCGGAAACAGGAAACCTTAAGCCGCTAGGCAATTGCATCTTTTTGTGCTTGCGACTGTGGATTAAGCCAGTCGGCCACAGAAAGTGGGTAAAAACGCTACTGCCAGTTTTCCACAAAGGAATGGAACGGATTGTATTCGTTCGGCATTCAGTGCCTCCAAAATACAAATTAATTACATCGCCATGGTCGT
This sequence comes from Zhengitettix transpicula, assembly GCA_037074705.1. NCBI lineage: Eukaryota > Metazoa > Arthropoda > Insecta > Orthoptera > Tetrigidae > Zhengitettix > Zhengitettix transpicula. Next base: position 50,765,112 of record CM073595.1, read on the forward strand.
CGTACCGCCAAAGTAGCGTCGCTGAAGAGCAAATAGCACGCACCGTTCCCGACAGATAATGGTTTTCCAGTGCGGAAAATTGCCAACTAACTCCCAGCTCTGTGTTTGCGAATCGCACACACGCGTCTACTAACATTTGTATTGTACAACTTCGGATGAACGATCGAATAATTCCGAAACGCCGCCGGACACAAGGAAAGTATGGATAATATATAACAAAATACATTGCAAAAAAAAAATGCTTGTAATCAAACCGTCTCGAATTATATACTTTTATCACTGCAGTTGAGAAGGTGGATTATTATCCCGCTTCAAAATTACTTTTAATTAAATCCAAGGGAACAAACGAGAAATCTAAATGACAGAGTCTACATTCGAAATTTTTAACCCATTTTGCGAATGAAAACTTGACACGATTCTGCACTTACGAGTTTAGAATTGGAAGTTAGTACATACAGGTTTATAATCGATTAGTCCTCTATACTGGAAATTATACAGGCCAACACAGAAATAAATTATAGTTCAAATTATGCAGTCTACATCGTAATCTAAATAAATCACTGTGGGTTTTAGTGACAAATTATAGCCTTGCAAATAATAATATTAATATGATCCAAACACAATTTAGATCAAGACTAAAAACACAGTGTTCAAGGGCAAGAATATAATTGTAAATTAATTTTCTCCTTAGCAAATCAAGTATTAAAATACCCTTTTTCTTTTTTAAAAAAATAAAACAACTCAGAAGGTGTATATATTAATTATAGAGATCAACAATTTGTAATGTACGTTTTATTTAAAGTTTTCTATAATATTGTTGCCGGCGTAATTATTGAGGCCAGAGCATTGTTTGGCGCAAGAATGCAGAGAATGTAAAGGTTGCTACGGGATTATTGTCGGAAAAGAATATGTAAGATGCTCAGAATTTTGGCGGAAACATTCATGGTGGTTTTGGAGCCTGACCAGGCTGATCATGGCGAAAGTGTGTGTTGATCATGTAATACGAGTCTGCTTGGGACTGCAAACGATAATGCTTTGAAGCTTGTCTTTGGACTTTAACCAATCTAAATAAATAGGACGACGTTAAGTGTGTGAGCAGTTGTTAGAAAGGCGCCGGAATTTTGTTAATTGAATAATAAAATACCTGTGGAGTGCAACTCTAAATAAAATGGCATGCAGAAACGTTATTTTGTAAACCGTTATGTAAATATAACTTACCGTCAGATTTCTCTATATTTTTTTTTGGTTAGATTTATACAATTTTGGTATTGTAAAATTTAATTTTTATTTATATTGTAACTCTATTGGTGGAAATTGCAAATCACTATCATTACTAGAGGCCCAGTAAGCGACTCTGAGATTATGAGTATCATTAAAACTGAGGCATTTGTTATAAACATAAATATGTACAAATTTTAAAGTGAATCGAAATTGTAATACATAATTTTTGTTATCTTCAAAAAAAAAATTTATTTAGATTTCAAGGTAATTTCCTGTTAATTTTCTTCCTTTTTAAAAATTTCGAATACCACATAATTTGGTTCCAACGTGTTTGAATTTTTATTATTATATTAAAAGTGAATATTACAATATATATTTCTATATTGTCCTTAGTCTTGTGTGGGAGGAATAAGCACATACATTAGAAGTTTTAAGTGCAGCAAACGGAAGAAAAAAAAACGAACTGCACTAAATACGTAATGATACTTTACGAGTAGGTCACCGGTTATCCATTTATTTATACTGTTCATAACTATGTCAATAAATAAATTTTGAAAGCCCACCATGACTTCAGGGACACACTGAAGTATTGGGAATGAAATCATTCAGCACTTTAGTCAGTGAGTTCTTATCAATTACAATGAATTGAGGAAGAGAATAGTTTACTATTTTACAATTTTCGTATTTTTGTATATTCAGGTACAGTATGGTTCCAGAGCAATGAATAACGTTGACGTAAAGATTAATATTTTTACGTGTCGTGCTCATGGGTAAAAAATAGAGTTCCTTTATTGAATAATGTAATGTTGGTCCCCAAATTTCCAACCAAGAGGTCCTGTAATTTGAATTTCGCCACTGGCTGTAACTTGAGCTGTTGTGGTGGTTTGTCGCCATCGGTCGTGTGCTCTCCTTCCTTGCCCTGTATAGTTGCATATATTGTGGCGCTATTTGGCCACAGATCATCCGCAGTGAATGAGCATCGCCGAGGAACCGGTTTGCTCTGAGAGCCTGACTATTCCTCCGCTTCGAGCGCAATCGACTATTTTCCGTTTCACACAGTTCGTTATTGCGTCATAACTCGTACGGTGTGGGCTTGATTAGGGTCGTGTTAAAATAATCTCACGAAGGTACCTACCGGGCATAAAATCACGGAGCAGTAAACCCTGCATGATTATTATCACAAATGGGCCAGGAGTTGTCGTTGACCCTGAAATTTACCATTCATAGAGTTGCGACGTCATTTGCGGCTGTTAGTTGAGAATTTTAAATTTTTCACAGGTTTTCTGGCGAGATATGAACAGGATCTTCCATTCGGATGAAAGAAAACCCCCCCTAAATAAGCCGGTTGGTTCTGATTTACTTGCCGGAAAATAATGAATATTAAATATCAAGCGAGTATATTTTCTCAATTTATTCTATTATTTGTTATTCTGGTTAGCGCTAGGATTCTTGTGGAAGCTAATCCGATCTGAATACTGTTCCATATTTCCGACGTTTCTATATAGCATACATTCGTAACTTACAGTAAAATTTAACGGCATGAAATTTAGAATTAATCGACAATTTACAACAAAAAAAACTTTTCTTTCTCACTTCACTTCCATACGTAGCCGAGGGGATTTTTAAAGAAACAAGCATATAGATATTCCTGTAACTCACTCCACTGCACTTCACTTTAGTCTTAAATAAACCAATGCACTTTATATCAGACGAAAGTATTCTTGAATTCTATCGTAATCTGTTAAGAATTTTGCAAGCAAATTTGCAGGGAAGCAACTAAAAATCCCTCAATGAAAATTTACCGACATCCGTCCACTGTTTCCTGCAAAATTTTATAAACGTCATAGCTATTTGACTTGAGTCGACTTCTTCGACGGAAGATGGAATAAGTGATTAAAAATTTTTTATTTCATTTTTAAATATTGTATTGTTGATAATTCATTGTTTGTTCCGAACAATATTAGAACAGAAAATGTTGTTTTTTCTTGTAGATAAATATTTTTAGAAGGAAATATATAAAAAAATTCGTCATTTGAAACGTTTCCTCATTACGCTACTTGAGACAACACTGTTGTTATTTTTATTTTTGATATGTGTTAATTTAAAATGTTAATTAATAGTAATTTGAAATATTGTAGTAATTATTACACAGATGAATATAATTTAAGGAAAATCAACGTCAGATTACTTTTATTTATTTGCACAATTTCCAAACCAGTTGTATATTTTTTTATGAAATAAATTAAGTGCTTCTTTAATATCAACGACAAAGATTCTCCAACGTAACATAATATATTTTTTATTACAATAAGATATTATACAAACATAATACAATACAAAAATAAATGTAAATTGTCTCCATTACAATATTGTATTGTTCCCTTAACCTCTATATTTTTTTTTACATTTTTTAGTTATCAGTTTTATTTAGCTATACTATACTATATCAGTTTGATGTTAATCGTTACCATATATTCAGTCAGAAACTGAAGAGGGTACAAATATGCACGGAAACATTGTGCTGTTAAATTAAATATAATTATTATAATTTTTTTGGAAGTGTCATAAATGTCTTAATGGTACTTTAATACATCTTTTTGTTAAAAACAGGAGTAGAAATAAAATTTTCATTTAATCGTTTTTGATCCCAGTATAAAACTCCGTTGGGGTGGCTAAATTCGCAATATTATTTATGATATTTTTAATTTTAATTCTGTTCTCAATTAAGACGTTTTTCTGGTTATGATGAATCATAAAATGAGTGTCAATTTGCTACGCGGTAAAAATGTGATCTCAGTCTTCCTTGTGATTTTCTTTACGGCCATACTTAGAAATGTTAAAACTTTCCACCCGTTTAGCGACGTTAAAGTAATTTCTTTTCCCCCCCATCAGGGTAATTTAGTTAGGTAGTAACGTTTCGGTGACCTGTGAAAGCAATGAATTCAGCGTGTTTCGGAGCAATGAACTGTTTGTGAAATTTCCGACAATTATTCACTGAGAAACCCTGTAACCAAGCGACGTTTTATCATAGGTCGATCCTTTTATGACGTTACAGCCGAATACTTATAGTTCTCTAAATTGGTATTCGCGAACTCCATATTTACTGCTTTCGGAATCAATTGACTGTATTTAATTTCGTATTTCCTTAAACTATACGACAGTTTCGTACAAGGTTAGAAGAACATCAACGCCGGATTGAATTTTTTTTACTTCTCTGTGAAGAGCAGAAACGTCTGACAGAGCTCTGTAACGCACTTGCAACACGTTTACTTCTATCCGTAACGTAAATTTCAACGAGCGTAGTCTGTAGCCTGTTGCGTCGACCCGCAGCAAAACTTTTGCCAGTCTCGTCACAGGAACATTGTGGATTTGGTCACTTGCTCTCTCACGTTTATCCGTTCTCTGCGGGAATGTCCAGCTCTAAAAAGCATTCTATCAGGAAAATAACCTGGGGGTTAAATGGCGTATTTAATGTCATTATTAAACTCAGCTACAACATAAAACTGGATTTGACTACAATCTCGATTGTATTAGCGTTATGTACTTGACACCCGCGTCCACCTCCAACCCTAAGGGTGCTCCGTTCCCATGATGTAAGGAGTTCAAATTATATTATATTATACATCGGTAGAAACTCTATCAATCTCTTTGACCCAAAAAAAATATTTATCAGACTCAAATATCGGCTGTTTTAACATGTTTGAATATTTCCACCCCAGTCCACCCCCGCTCCTGGGGGTGGTAGACGTGTCTCACCCCGACAGTGTTTGTTTCCTGGTCGCAAAGAACACGTGTACGAAATTTGGTGAAATTTGCTCATCCGGTGTAGATTTGTATAAGGAACATACACACAATATATATATATATATATATATATATATACATATACAAACACTGTTTTATTTATTAGATATAGTCTGAAATTGATACCAGCTCGCAGGCCAACCGCTTTGAAGTCAATTTCTGTTATTACAGATTATTTGGGCCATAGGCTTTGAACATTCCACGGAGCATATTCTGTACAACAAACAAAGGTATAAGAGACTCCCTCGGAACCCAGGCTATGAATTCTTTCCCTTAATAGAACATAATGATGGCCATATATCAACCGATCCCCCTTACACCTGGAGAAGCCCTCAAACGTATGGTCCATTAATTAAAGACTGCTTCTCGAAACTCTTGCGTTCCGTACAAACGATCTCAACTACTTTAAGCAAATGTCTGTTTTCAGTCTTTGCTGTGCACTTAGAAATCCAGTTTATACCAATGTTAATTAATTATTTTTTTTAATCATATGAGTTGTTTAAACAACACAACGTTTCGATGCCTATCTTTACCCTCTTCAGGTCTTTATCGTATATTATAACCGATGAACCCAACTTGTTCCGAATACCTAATAAAATTACCCTGATTAATCCCGAGAAGGGAACAACACAGACCACAGCCTGAAGAGGGTACAAATGTGTACAGAAACGTTGTTCTGTTAAATAAAAAAAAAGTATGATAAATAATTTTTTTGGATTATAAAATATTTCTTATTTGAATTGCGGGAGCAATACTCAATGTGCGAGTTTAAATGTCTTAATTATCGAAACGATAAAAAATAGACAAATTATCTATTAAATTGTTTATTTTTACACGGATTTTTGTGTCCCCTCCTATCCATTCGGTTCGTGTTTATTAAAAAAATTTATATTTTAGTAAATTTATGTGCCAATTTATTGACAAAATTAAAATGTCGCGGAAAATCCACGTTTGAGTTTTCTAAAATACGAGGGAATCGTTTCGGAAGATGCTAGAGTTTCGATGAAGCACTGGTATAAATCAAAAATTTACCACTTTCTTGGTATTTAATCACTTGACACAACTGCTAGAAAAGTGCTAATGGGTTGCTTGAAATATTAGTCTCATTTCCCCGCGACTTTTTCTTCTCATCCATATATACTTAATTTTTAATGTTAAATTCTTTTTGATCCTGATTCCAGATAAAAAATTATAAATAATTTTTTGAGATTTAAATCTTTTACGTTTCGTCCTGCCTGTAGGTCTTTCTCAAACCCAGGTCGAAAGGCATCAATTTTTAAATATCGAAAAAAAATTTCTGTGTCGTGCTAAATATTTTAATTTGATGACTGTCCAAGTGATTTTTTTAAAAAATGTCGTGAAATCAATAACGACGGTTTGTAAATAATGAAGCTAATAATAGCCGTGCTGGACGTTTTCTGATGAACGTGTATTTCACCACAATGGTGACGTCATCCGCGGTATAATTTAAGTGAGAGGTATAATGGTAATGAACGTATTGTTTGGGGACCGTAAGCAGAAAGCCACGGGTTTCCGTCGATATTCCCTTGTGGCCCTAAAGCGATATAGCTACTTACCCGGAGCACGGTGGTCGTAGGACCTGGGTAATTGATCCAACCCCACGCTGGTGCTCACAATGGGACAAAATATGAATGAACCAACTGAACCGGATTGCAGCCTTTTCCACGGTTTCGCCTACTTGCTTCGTCCCGGAACACACTCAACTGTATTATCTAAAATTCTCCAGAAAATATTTTGCAGCCATGACGCTCGGCAGATGTTCCTTGGGTCTATTCAGCTTCAAACGAGTCTAATTTTATCAGGTTCGTGGACACGGAAATCACAATGAGGCTGTTCATACAGATTATATATGGATATGCCATATATATTGTCCTTATCTGTCCAGTTTCAATGCCGTAGCTTCTATTGAAAACGATTTGGAACAAATCCGTTGCCCACGTCTTTCTCTATAGAATATATGAAGGTCACTTTCTGTAATAACAACTATAATAATTTATTTGACCGAATCATATAAACATGGGTTCGGTGACTTACGATCATAAAAACTCATTATATTACAGGAGATAACCTCGTGGTTCAAATAATGACACGAACCACAACAGTCAGTCCTGCATCGATATGTACCTGAGGTACGATCTCTGATACGTTTCTTTTCAGAGTTAAACCAGGCAGGAAGAAGACACAGTTTCGTATGTCCCCGCGTCGGAGTGGAGTTAATAGGTTAAAAACTGCTGAGCTTAATCACTATGGAGGGCGCACTGCGACCCGGAGGCACACTGCATTGTATTTTTAAAAAAAGTTTAAACGTGAGAGTTGCATTAGAAACAATTAAAAATTTATGATTTAAGTACAATATTATTTTTGTGTAAATGGGAAATTGGTTGGCAGATGCTTCAGCTACTCCAAATATATATATATATATGTTTTTCTCTCTTTTCATCCGGGTCCATATTATTACATAGCAGTTCCTAAAGGTTAGATTTTACGAACAAAAAAAATAATTTCGAATGCACATTATCAACTTTTACGAAGCAGTATTTACTTATTTCCGCTAGATCGATCAAAAACAACGTTAATTATTTATTACGCGGAATGTAAAATACACACCTTGTTTTCAGTGGGAACTATACAAGTTTTTAACTGTATAATAAAATAACGTTGAAAACGTTGTTAGTTTCTTCATTTCTTTACATGATTTGGCTTATTAATGGTCAAGTTATATTAAAAAAAATTATTTCGAAAATCCTGTCATTTTTGTTTTAAGTAACGTGTAAAAAATACAACAAATAAAAAATTTACAGAACAGAAAAATACGATGTTGTTCAAGATATTCGTAAATTAAAACTTATAAATCAGATTTAAAGCAATTTTTCCGTTCGTTTTCCTTTATAGATGGAAACGTCAATTTTTAAAAGTGGAAATCCGTCAGAGGAATCAAGTTTTCAATTGCAGATGCGGAGCTGCAGCTCAAAGTTATTGTTAACTAAATATTCGCCATTGAAGGAGGCAATGATATATTCGTGTACATGAACGTTAAAGTAGACACTCGTGAGATAACTACGTTTGCGCTCAACAGCAACAAATAGTTGGGAACTATTTCTCTGTTTTATGCCGACGTAATAAAATGAGTCTACGCATCGAAATGACTTTTTTTTTTTTTGGAAATATCGTTAAGCAAAGCATAACCCGTGTTGGAAAGATCATTGCACATTCTCAGCGTATTTCTAGGGTTTGAATTGTTTTTTTGTTTTTTTTTGTAATGAATAGAACAGTTGTATGCACAGGGTTACCCGAAGCCCTCTCAGGCCCACATTTGTGGCGAACAGTGTGTAATTACACCCTGAACGTGCTTATTTCAGGCGTTTAAATATACTATTCATCATCATAATCACATGGTTCTGCAGCCCGATATGAACTTTAGCCTCCTCTGTAATCTACTTCCACACTCCCAGCCCGAGCTCTTCCACACCTTCACGTTTGCCCGCTTCTTCCTTCGCTTCTCTTTGGATTTCAGAGAGTCGCGTCCTCAATCAGCAAGAGTTGCCCCGGTTTTCAATAAAATATTTACCATTCGTGTGCTCATTTTTTGACGATATATTTTGATTTTTTTCGAGTCACGCCTTGAAACTAGGTTAATGGATGTATTTTAATAGTGTTTTAAGGATCTGTTTGAATGTAGGGAGCATTTTTGCATGCCTCTAAATTATATTTATATGAATGTGGTTATTTAGAATAGTTATCGCCCGACTGTGACGTGTCAATTTATATCAAAGAACGAGAGCAAACCACTCGTCCTTTGGGAGAGTTCAAACCTGCACCATAAAACCTTGTCCAATTGACCGTCGGGACCGAAGGACTTTGCCAATTCGAGTGTTTTCCACCCTCTCTGTGTGATGGCCCCCAGAGCACGGTTTTTGTACGTCCTGGCCACCTGAACGTTAGCGATTTGAAGAATGTCTCTGATCTGTGGGGCCGTTGTGCCTTGGCGTCGGCCTTGGAACCCCCACCTGTCGACCGTAAACACGTACATATGCTGCACTAATGTAGCCCACGTAGTTGCCACATTGAAATTAACTCGGCTTCCGAGCGGACACCTCCCACGCCATCGTACGAGTATTTATAGTCCTCCAGCTCGCCGCAATACTTTTTTTTTCCGTATAACCGACTTTCCGGGGATGACCGTAAAAAAAAATCTTTCATGTTTTATCCCTCGAACAACTGGCACGGGGAATAGTAAAACAGAAAGGGGCTTCAATATGTCACCAGCTCTCCCTCGAAACGAAATATAATCCTCAGTTCAATACCGGTACAGAAATCAGCACGAGGAAAATACAGAACTCGAGGAACTTAATAGGATAAATAAAAAATTAATTCAAACATAAAGCAGAAACAATATTAAATATTTTATGTTTGACAGGGGTTCCACAAGGCTTTATTCTGGGTCCCATTGTTCTTTCTGATATACGTAAATGGCTTCCCAAAAATCTATGACTTATCAATTAACAGTGAAAAAAAACCATTCCCCCCCCAATTTCAAACAAGAAAATGATAATTCAAAATTCTTAGGATTATCTATTGATAGTAAACTAAATTGTAAAAATTCCCAGTAATAAACTTGCAACCAAATTAAGCTCAACACACATGCTGTGATCTCAACAACAGAAGGTTAGTTACTTCGAATATTTTCACTCGTTATTGTCATATAGAAGAATTTTTTTTGGGGGGGGAAAGACAAAATCTTTATTCTTCATAAAACGATTGTTGGACTTAAATGGGCTGTACGCAGTATCCTTAATGTTGTTTGTGATAAAATAACAGACACAACTATTCATGACCAACTCAAGAACAACTTTTACAAACCCGCTAAACCAATACCGATTCCTCATTAAGGAGTATTAAAATATTTTTAACAAGCTTCCACACAACATTACGCAATCAAATTCAGTAAAGATCTAACCAAGTTTTTGCTTAACCACTCCTACTCAATTATTGAACTGACAGTATTTAGTATGAAAATATTTCCCACGTAAAATAAATATGTATATTTATAATTATAGGATATTATTGGAACTTACTCCACATTCTTGAAGTAGGGGACAGTTTCGTATAATTGTAATCTGTTTATTTCGTTCATAGTTTTGGCTTGTAGTGGCCTATTTATTAAAAAATAAGTTCAATCGTTGATGATAAATGGACAAGAAACTGTAAGTGTAATTATGTTCGGGGGGGGGGGGGAGGGTAACTGGTGGTTGGAAATCTGTTGTTAATCGTATGATCGTTCCTGCATTTGTTGACTATTATCTGGGTATTGTAATAGATTACTGCAACCTATCTACTGTTCATTTATTTTTAATTCGTTACAAGTCGTTCGTTTGGCTTAAATTAATAATTTACCATGTATAGAAGTTACCTAAATTCGCTGTGTTAAATTTACTAATTTTATGACAATTTAAAACTATTATTTATTGTAACAATTGCGGAAATAATTTATTTTGAAGGAGAAAAGAAAAGGTTCGAGCGCGTTTTTTTTTCTGAAGACACCCGTGATAGGAATATTTGGTTTTCCACGTTGGCGAATATTATGTTCTTGTGAGTGGGCGAAGAATCCCAATTCTGTCGCCCATGTCACATACTTGGTGTTCCCATTTCCATATCCTCCTACGGGAAGCGTGCCATGATCGCCAGCGTCCCCCCCCCCCCCAAATATTTTAACTGTTTCTTTTACGACATTTCTGAAGTACCACAAAGTTTCCACGCACGTCGTGATATTCACAAAGTGGTGTGTATTGGAGATAAAAATAAAGTAACATTTAAAAATATTTAACTACCTAATAACAAACTATTTATAATTGAAAAATAATTTTTGTAATAAAATCAAAGTTTTATTCAACAGCGCTACTTTTTTGTATTTATTTTTTCTTGAAATGTATTAATTATATTTAAATAAATTACAAGTAATTTTCGTAGATATACCAACGAAACGTTTATAATACTAAGAAAAACCGTATTCGGACAACAGCCTGAAGAAGGTACAAATAAGTACCGAAAAGTAGCAATGATTATTAATTTTATTTATTTTTTTAATTATAAATATGTCTCTTAATAGGCCGTTAAATATATCTTCAGAATTATTTCCGTTTGTTTCCTGAATGGGTAGAGAAAAATAGGGACGTTGCCGTTTATTCAGCTGGATGTAAAAAATATTCGTGAATATAGATCCACTTTTCTTGAGCTACTGTAATTACAGTTTGCCTATTAAGTCGCAGGTGTTTCTCCTCAGCTAAACACAGGTTGCTATAAATACACAAAATAACGGAGAAATTCGCTAAAAAAATTATGAAAGAATTAAAATAACGAAAATGGGATTTATTCAGATGTTAAAGAATACTTAAAATGACTTTAAATTACGGGAAAATTTTCCTATACTCTCATAAAAATAACAAATCATTTAGATAAATTTGAAATTTATCCAACTCAATTCCTACTCAAACATTTTATTTAATCTGAAAACATCAAGTTGTTAACTGAATAACATATTCGGCCGCCGAGCTTCATTTAAATTCATCGCGGAAGCTACATTCGTATCAGAGTTGCGCATCCTCTGTGGGGATCATCAGCTTCAAATCATTATCATTTTACGCATCGTCAATCCAGTCAAAATTCAACTGATTTAGTACGTACGATGATATCAAATTTTGTATAATTGTTCGATTTAACAGTGATTTTCCACGATGTCAGTAATTTGATAGGCTAGATTTATGTCTCTAAAACATATAAAATGCATTAATTATAAATGTAAAAGTTTGACTCGTTCCACGGGCTTCAAAGAATGAAATACAACAGTTTATGCCCTAGAAATAATATATAATTACATCCTTAAACACGCCATCCTATACAAAGGAAAACTAATAAGACTATAAAAATTATAAATCACCATTATAACCCAGATATTTTATAAATAATGTATTTAACGAGGTTTCTGTACATTTTTGTACTTTCATCAGATTGTTTGTTCCTAAAATAACAGAATATTATAAATTTTTCCTTCATAAAACTAATTTTACTGTTACGTATTAAATACTAGCTGGGTGCCCAGCGATGCACGGATACTCGTTATTTACGCATTTACAATCAAATATGAGAAATTATAATGATATACACATATAACCAAAATTTTTCAAGAATCTCCCTTGAAATAATTCGTCAGTTTTCGCTTATTAAAATTCTATTAAATTATAATGATTAACAAATATTAGGTATTGATTTTACCATCATTCTGTGTTTTCTTCAGTACATACAAAATTGGGCAAAATCATGGTACGTGCCTTATTTATGCCATGACAGTAATTTAAAAGTCTAGTTATTTCTAAGAAAATTAGTTCCATAGAACGTATAATATTTCGTATTGTTTTTTATTATCACTCAATGGAGTATTGTATCAAAAAATTTCTGCTTTATTTCGTTACGAAAAAAGGAACTATTTACTTTGTTGTGCAGTATCGTCGCCTAGTAACGTCTCCCTCGCGTGTGCTGTGACGTCATGACTTCTTGTCGCGCAGTAATTTAACACAAAATGATGACATTTTTTTAAAATTTTCTAGTCGTTTGAAGAATATGTGTACCAATTTTTGTTGCAATCTGTCCACGCGTTTAAATATGTATACAGATTGACGTAAATACATACATACAAATATACATCCTTTTTTATTATATAGATTACAAGAATATTTAGCTTAATAAGTAATAATAAATCCGGTAATCAAAACCCATGTAAAAATTCCAAATTCATAAAAAAATATATCTAAAACAAAAGCAACAATTTTTCTTTCATAAGCGGTGTAAATAACATATAGTATAGTATTTAAAATCAATTTATATATTTTATATATATATATATATATATAATTTTTATATATGTGGCTGGGCTTCTAAATATTTGGCTCCAAATGATTTATTCCTGTTTTGTAACATCGAAAGTCGAAAATTTTGTGGAAAAAATAGATAATGCGTGACGCAATCGTTTTTCTTCTGTGGCGACGAAAAAAATTGGGAATCGCAAAATGCGTCTATGTAAAAGAACATTTTGTAGAGAATTTTTTTTGCAATAAAAATTACTGTCTTCCATGTCCACTCATGGTCAAGAACTGTAAAATCTAGGCATTATAATAGAAAACTGCAACCTTTCTACTGTTCATTTATTTTTAAATCATTACACTTGTATTGAAAGTCGTTTGTTTGGCTTAAATTCATAATTTTACACGTATAGAAGTTTGTTTCCCCGTTACCTAAATTAGCTGTGTTAATTTAATGATTTGAACAATTGCGGAAATAATTCATTTTGAAGTAGGAAAAAAAAAAGTTTTGAGCGTGCTTTTAGATTTTGTAGCCCTCTCTGTGTGTGGACAAGAGAACAATTGTCATTTATAACGTTGGGTACAAATGCGAGTTAATTGGGCATGGGACTGTCGTTATGTGTTTAAGATGGACTTTCAGGTGCAGTCTTTCGTGTAAAATAAACGCACGGAACAAAAGCGCCACGCTGCGGCGAGTTCCGTTAATAATTCATGAGAAGCAGTACAACATTACAAAGTACCACTGTTTACACATTGAAATATAAATACAACTCTAATTCAGCTAAGTTAATACGCTCAGCCGACGATAAATAACAAACTCGCTATTTAACGGGAATTTGTTGAAAGCCCGCTCGTTTGACGGCCGGTTAATAGAAGCCAATTTTACACTATTATATTAAAATGAATTCGAAAAATATTTCTATGCCCTGTTAAATAACGGAAACTAAAATTAGTTTCGCGCTGATGAATTTTGTGCGTTAGGAAAATATTAATTATTCGCCCATGGCAGGTAGTTGAGTCAAATACTTCTAAATATTTCTTTTAAATAAACATTTTCGTAAACAGGGATAAAAACATTGAAAGTACTTTTGGGGTCTTTGTGTTTGAGAGGAGAAAAAAAAATATTTTCTACTCAATGTAACGTTAAGATTTCGAAAGTAAGAAGACTCAAAAAAATCGTGTAACAAATCAGGAAATGAATTACAGACGCCGAACAGAGGATTTTCCAAAATCTTATTTATTTTTGCGTTAGGACCGTTCGCTTCTAATCATCCTTGGAAGCGAATCGCTTCCCTCCTATTTTGCAGCCAAGTATCTCGAAATTCGGCCGAACGTGTTCCTACCCACGTATCGACGAGGTTTTTCACGATTTATTCCTCCCCCCCTCCACCCAATCCCTTACGCCAAAGCGACCGAACTTAACAGACATATCAAATTTAGCTTCCCTTGTTTTCAGGAACGTCTTTTATCTGTAAATTTCCAGTTTTTATTCGTATATATCCGTTGAATAACATCTATTTGTGATTTAGTGAGTCAATTAATCATCTTCTCAGGAAATATTAAAACATCATTACAAATAAAAATATGAAAAATGCAATATTAACAATTACGAAGTACGGAAATGAGGAAAAATATACAACAATACACACAAATGTTTTGTTTATAAAATTATAAATGTATAAGAGAAAATTCATAAAATAGAGAATTTTAAAATCAGAAAAAATATATAAACGAATAGAGGGTGTTGATATAAAAATTCCCGTTTGTATATAAATATCTTTAATATTATTTACATCCATAAAAAAACAGGAATGTTAAAATCTCGATAAATTAAAACATGTTTCGTTCCTTAGGTACAACCCATCATCAACAATAAATTAAGTTATTTAAGTGGCCGAATAGAATAAAACTATTAATTACAAGAAATTACACAACGTTTACTCCTTATACTCTTAAGAGTCTTAAGGGTTATTTTCACCTGATAGGGGCCACGATAAGTGGAGGAAAACCGTTGTAATGTAATAATTCACAGTTTCATTCTACACCGTCTGTAATCGACCAGTTATTTAACTTATATATTGTAAAATTGTACATGTTAACAAATTAGCTAAAAGATCATTAGTAATCTGATTGCTAATAAAAATATAATAATAATAAAAAAAAATATTGTAATGGAGATTTAATTTTTTTTAAATTTCTTCACCTTCTTAAAAAATTCAGATGTTTCACATAACGACTGAAACAAGATTTGATTAATTAAAATTTGATAATTTTTTTGTGTGTTTATGGCCGTAGGTACTAATAATAAAATTATTAATACATAAAACGGGAAATGGTTACATGGCCGTGAGAACTTAGAAATATTTACATGAATTATGTGAAATTATTTGTATTTTAGTGTACGTTAATGGTTTTTTTTTTAAAAAAAATCTAAATCAGACGAACAGATTAAAATACCTTACAGTAAGATGAACAAACTAACTCACGATAAAAAAACTTATTTCAGCACCGTTATTCCACGTCATCGTTGTCAGAGGAGTGACGAGTTGACGTCACATAGATATGAAATATGTAAAAAAAATTAATTAAGTAAAAGTAATTAATAAGACTAAGACATTTAATGTTGTTTGAAAATAGGATTATAAATGCCTCATTTAAAATCGGGTACGGGGAAATTAATTATAGTGTCCGAACATCCTACGTTAACGCTTAAAAATGGCCGAGCTGCTCCGCCGACAGTTTCTCAGTCTCCCCCTCGTGAGTCATAAGAGGGCTTTAAATTCTCAATAACAAAATACCTGACAGGTGGTCATTACATAAAGGCTTGCTCCTACTGCGCGAGAATTATGATTGACGGAAATGAACAAGGATTGAAAATAACCCAACCTTTCATCGTGGCTTTTCCCACGGAAAATAAGTCTCGTGCGACGACGCTGGATTTACATTTAACGCTATTAACTAGTCCGCTTTTGAAGTTCGTTACGATCGTAGTTGATAGAGCGTTATCGAAGTTATCCGTTACCATCATAGTAGTAGATTCTACTAGCTAATAATATAATATAATAAAATGCTTCCCAAACCCGCGCAGAATTCTTGAAATAAGTCAAGATAAATAAATTTCACGGGGGGAAAAAATAGTCTAGTATACAATTGCTCTAGAATCAGGGTCAAGGATTTTATGTCTGGATCCTTGTAATTACTAATATATTGACACTGAACTGAGAAGGGATGGATTTGTGTAGAATACCAATTTGGTAATGAGGTATGTTAGGGTTGTGCAATTATTAATTTTTAATCTTAGTTCAGATTTCGTCTGAAATTTAAACTGGCAGTTCCACCAGGTCGACAATAAAAAAAACCTTGAAAAACGTCTTAAATTCTCGCCGTAGTTTACATAAATTAAATAAAATAAAGCTAGGAGAGACATACAAATTCAGACTTTTTATATGATAAAAGGTTTTTAAGTAAAAAATATTTTCACTGTAGTGCAGTTCAGTGTTCAGGCGCAATTGAAATGTATTTGTGGCTGAATGAAATGTAAAACTTGGGTATTTGTGTGGAAATACGTTGGCAGCAATGTTGATTTGGATTTAGTGTAGGTTAGACGTGAAATTAAAGCGACTGAGGGGTAGAAATAACACGTGGGCAACGTTTCGGACGGTGCTGGAAAAATAAATGAGAGCTCGGTGTCAGTAGGAAGACTCCCACAGACCGACGTATGGGTCGTGAGGTATAGAAAGTCGTGGCAGATACGCAGAAGAAGGGAGAATGTGGAGGGGGTCGTTGTCGTAAGTTGGGAACTCGCACCTGCGGGCACTGCCATTCTTAAAAATATTAATTATAATCTTACGAACGGGACGTACAGACAGCAGCAAGGTCTTATCACACCATGTACTTGATCATCTCTCAACTTCCACGGAATAATTTTTTTGACGTACAATATATACCGAAATGAACATGCGTCAATGTTTTGAGTATAGTTTTTATACTTCCAAGTTGCCGTAACAAAGGTTCGTGTTAAACTGAGCCCCGACAATTACACGGCAGTGGGCCACTACGCATCTTTTGTTGACACGACTTGCTACGTCTCTCGTCAGGCTTTGGACGCTCTTTTCCCCAATGTATGCAAACAAATTCTAAGCTCTCCCTTTTAGGAACACTGAATTTTTTCTTCTTCAAAACATAGCATTAATTTAGGAAATATAAGGATACAGATACAAGTAAAAACCAAAAAGCTCTAGAGGCGGTTTAAACTCAGTAACAATGAATACTAGGCATGAAATTGTTTCGTAACATCTTCCATTGCTGAAACATTCATCAAAATAAGTTTCCGTTATAAAGCTACTCCGTGGCTATTCGTTCCACAGGAGAATGAGCCTGCGTTAAGTACATTAACCCATTGTGGACTGAACAATGAAGCAACAAATTTTCGAGCCCTCTTGTTCCATTTATCTTGCCCGGGTTCGTCCCTTAGCCCCCATACAACGATAGTTCTTTCGTGAAAAGGGCAAAATTATTTTATTGTATCATTGTCTCCACGAGCTCGGTAATGCAATCACCTTTAAAGAAACCTTTTATAAGTGACTGTTCAAAGGGATCTTTCCATCTTATTACACTGACTTGGATGAATTTCACTTTAATATACTAAAAATAATTTTATTACTACATTAGTGTTCCTGGAAGAGTAAAGGAACCGAGTGCATAAATACTTTTTTTATTATTTACAATTAGAAGGGAACATAACACTTAAATCTAGTTTGCCGTATATGGATTCGTATCCATTTGCTTCCCAAGGAATGTAAACCTTAAACGGCATTCAAATTAGTTTAACTGTTACTTCGCGTAACGACAGTAATTTGTATATATCTTCAAATAAAAAGAACATTTAATGCATGATAAAGTTCTCTGTGGGACGTTCACGATACACTTAGGCAGTGATGGTTCATATCATTACTAAGCATAGCGTGAAACGTTGCCAATATTGAGTGGAAAATTCAGATGACGGGAAACATATCTATATAATAAAAAAGGATGTATATTTGTATGTATGTACGTATTTACGTTGATTTCTATACATATTTAAACAGATAACAAAAAAAATTGATACACATATTCCTCAAAACACGAGAAAAGGTACCTAGCGTAAATGTGTAAAGAATTATAATTGAAAAACGTGATAATTTTGTGTTAAATTACTGCGCGCCAAGATATACCATGACGTCAAGCGTGAGAGACGTTACTACGAGAAGGACAAAGGAAATAGTTCCTTTTTCCCTAATGAAATAAAAGCAGAAATATTTTCATTGACTAAAAAATATAATTTTATCCAGTAATACTCCATCGATTGATGATAAAAAGCAATACTTTACGAACCTTGAGGAATATGTAAGTTATTTTTCGTGCCATATTAGTGACTCCAATATGGCGGCTACTTGTTTACAATGTGGATATGGCTAAGAATTTCATCAATTTAATCTTTCGTAATGTCTGAAACCTGAGAGACAATTATATCCTGCAATACTCGAGTATTCTATTCGTAAAGAAATTTGGAGGTATGTCTGTTGCGATTGATGCAAAAAATATTCAATGTATTCAATGGATGTACTATCGGTCGGAAGTATGTACGGAACTAGGAACAGTTAGATTTAGATTAAATCACTTCTCGACTAAAGATTAATATAGAATTAAATACTTTTCGGGTTTATTTAAATACGTACATAATTATTTACGAAAGATGCACCATAATAGTTAATTTTTTTATTAAATTTCCTTAATTTAATAAAATAATAGTGCCTATTATTTTATTAAATTAAGGAAAATAACTCACATATTCCTCAAGGATCGTAAAGTATTTAGTATTGCTTTTTATCATTAATCGATGGAGTATTACTGGATAAAATTATATTTTTTAGTCAATGAAAATATTTCTGCTTTTATTTCATTAGGGAAAAAGGAACTATTTCCTTTGTCCGTCTCGTAGTAACGTCTCTATCGCTTGACGTCATGGTATCTTGGCGCGCAGTAATTTTTTATTAATAATCGCCGACATACACATTTCGATTAAATAAAATCGTAGATGCTATGGTATTTTTTTCTATAATTCAGTACCACCGGTGCCTTGTATATCACTCTCTAGCTTTCTAATTGTGAAAAAAAAATGCCCCTTCAACCATCATTACCCAATTACTGAGCTTCACTGTCCTTAAATGAGTGATGCAGTCGTTGAGGTTAATTAGTGGTCGAAATTCGTCACGTTACACGAGCAGAAGATGTTTGGAACGATGTTTTGCTTAAATGCAGTTCCACGACTTTTATTACTTGACTAACGATTAATATAGAATTAAATACGTCTTCGGGTTTATATAAATAAGTTTAGGAGCAAGGCCGGGCATCCAGCTAGTTAATAAATAAATTAGAATTATCGAGATCGGTTACATTATAAAGACTGCTGCTATTTAATGTTGCTGAGCAGAAATTTCTGGAATCGTACTTTCCACGTCTTGTGACGTTTTTTTAAAAAATTGTAGTTTAAAAAAATATTAAGTAGTATGTAGTATCAGAATATAGAGATATCTATAATTACCCGTACCATAACTAAATTTTGAACGGAAGTATGGCAAGTAGAATTATTGCTGACTTCAATTGAACTATAACTGAGTAAGCCAAGCAATGTGTGTGTAAAGCGCTTACCTTTAGAAATTCTTTAATGATATTACAATAAATAAATTATATTCAGACTGGTAAAAATCATCTTACTAATTTGAGCTTCGGGAAAGTTTTCAAGACAAAGGAACGACGCGTAGTGCTAATTTTTGTTTAGTAAAATGCTTCTTGCAAGTTGGCTGGTTTACTCATTTAATTGCTTCTGTATGGAAGTTCTTTACTTTCGATTGGTTTGCAAATCTGAGAGTCACTTACAGAACCGTAGTGGTTTTTCCACGTCGAGGCGGAGTTAATTTTCGCCGAAACGTACAAGATTGTGACGGCCACATTAGCTTTCTGTGATATTCACACGATTCGGTGAAGGTAACCTAATCCTCCGGCTGTTATGAAGCGTACGAAACGTCGGATAAAGGACTCGTTACAATGGAAAGCTGGTGTTTCATTTCCTATTGTCTACTTTGTAACCCTTGGGTTTGTAGGCGGGGAAGGAGGAAGAGTGGATTAGTGAGCCGTTGACAAGTGCATCGGCCGCACGATAGAAATCCATTTTTTTAACTCTATTGTAGTGGCCGTCTTTGTTCTCCCGATTAGGAAATTCCTTCCCCTGCAGGTGATTATACCTCGTTAATGATGGCATGAGTGGGACAGTCCGAGTCTCTCTCCCACGCCATCTCACTCACGTCTCACTGTTCTCATACGCGACGTTTAATGAAATATGTATCGCCGCCCGTACCGTTAATTAATTACAACTGCATCGTAACAAAGCAGCTTCATTTAATTACCCGCCGCTGATTGCACGCTTACGTTCGTTTCTGCGGCATGCGTAAGTAGCCATTGTTAGTGTGAATTATATGGACGGCTTGACACATTAATCACCGAGACTTTCATTGCTTGATTTATTTCCAAGCGCCAGCCTTTTACGCGCTTACAAAGCTGGGAAAGGAGCAGGTCTGATGTTCGGATTCGGACCGGTGTTCGTGTGCTGGAAACCTCGTTGTCATGTCAACTCAAAACTACACCACAAACGCAATGGATTTAACAGAAACAGGTACGAATATCTACATACCCGAGTTCTGAACGCGTAGATAACTATTCCACGCGGTGGAGGAACACACGTAGTACGAACAAACAACCCCGATGACGAACAATTCTGCATATATACTATTTATTTATTACAAAATAATAATTATTTTTATACTATTCACGTTCAGCGTCATTAAGACGTTACTAATTTATTATACAACCTAATAGTTGTTCTATTTTACTATTTTAATTAACATACTTAATAAATTCTTTTAAACATTTAACCTACAAATACAAGCATGTATTGGTCGCGAGAAATAGCAAGTAATTCTACTGGGGGTAGGCCGGAGCTCAGTTTAACACGAACCATTGTAACGACGACTTGGTAGTGTAAAAACTACACTTTAAACGTTGACTCGTGGAAATATATAGTTTTCAGTTTGTATTTTTACGTCTGTTGATATAAAATAGATATTGCAGTTTTTGACCAATTACAGGCTACTTATTTATGCTGATGAAGGTACAAACACGTAATAATAGTTGTTCTATTTTACCATTTATATTTTAATTAACATACTTAAAAAATTCTTTTAAACATTTAACCTACAAATACAAGCATGTATTGGTCGCGAGAAATAGCAAGTAATTCTACTGGGGGTAGGCCGGAGCTCAGTTTAACACGAACCATTGTAACGGCGACTTCGTAGTGTAAAAACTACACTTTAAACATTGACTCGTGGAAATATATAGTTTTCAGTTTGTATTTTTACGTCTGTTGATATAAAATAGATAATGCAGTTTTTGACCAATTACAGGCTACTTATTTATGCTGATGAAGGTACAAACACGAAATAATAGTTGTTCTATTTTACCATTTATATTTTAATTAACATACTTAAAAAATTCTTTTAAACATTTAACCTACAAATACAAGCATGTATTGGTCGCGAGAAATAGCAAGTAATTCTACTGGGGGTAGGCCGGAGCTCAGTTTAACACGAACCATTGTAACGGCGACTTGTTAGTGTAAAAACTACACTTTAAACGTTGAATCTTGGAAATATATGTTTTTCAGAGTTGGTATTTTTACGTCTGTTTATTTTTCTTACCAATTACAGACTATTTATTCAACTGATGAAGATACAAACACGTACCGAAACGTAGTTTTAATTCAATAGATACATATTGTTTGTAATTGGTCAGAAAACTGCATTATCTATATTTATTTCAGTTTAGGAAATGTTGTACACCAAATAACTCATCCATAAAACTTCAGAGATTGTAGCTTTGATGCTATCTGTATATCCCGATCAGAAGAATTTAATTAATATTTTTAATTATAGCGGCGTAGTTCCAGCATCTCCGCGAGATGTAGTTCCCAACTGACGACAATGCTCCCCTCCACCTTCTCCCCTCTACACGACATGACATGACTCGTTATACCTCGAGACCTATATCTCTTTCTAAGGGGAATTTTTGTGAAGTTTGGGTATCTACTACACTGTGCTCCACGCGTTATTGTCTCCGCGCCGCTTTACCTGCCGCCGCCGCTGTTTTATGGTTCCTCAAAAAAAAAAAAAAACGAAGTCTCGCTGTTTGTGCTGAATGCGTCTTTCTTCGAAGCATGGACAAACTATTTTTCTAATTTCCTTCCGACAGTCTAATCTTTTTACCCCCTCACTGGGCCTCCTGAAATGACTTTACTGCTCAGTAATTTATTTTAACTACTGGAGCTGTCTTTCCTCCGTGCGGCCACAAGGGTAATAATTTCACTCAGTTGAACAATCGAGGCGACACACTTGAAAAGTAGACGTGTCAACATTTTGCGTGGCAAACACCAACAATGCTCCTTCCGCATAATAAATCTTCATGGTGGTATAGGGGAAGCCATTGCGGTTTCTGTTTCTCGACTTACATCGGCTTATTCCCTATTTTTTTTTATAATTCCATTATTATAATTCAAAACATTATAAATAATGTCTGAATTCATGCTATTTTCCTTCACTTGTTTCCCTTCTGTTAGTCTCCTTCACTCTTCTACGACATAAATCATTTCTTCTCATAATGTTACCGTTGTATAATATTTATTTTGACAATTTAGCTTAAAGCTAATTACATGTGCTTCAGTACAACTATTTACATTTTTTTATTTCCAACAATAAGTTTTAAAAAAAAATACATTTAAACTATTCGTATCCTTTACAGTTACCGGCAACTCATATAATATCAACCATCTATAAAACATCGAGTTTTAGATTCAGATGCTAAATTAAAAAAATTTTCCCTCCCCCTGCTGTTTTGATTATAGACTTCTAATTTTATTTTTATATAAAAAAACTTATATATTCTATAAATAAAAATTAAAACACATCATACAAAATTTGGTCCCTAAAATTTAACAATTATAATTTATTTAACATATCCTGAATCTTACTATATTTATTTTTATTCAAGATAGCTCTTAATCCTCTATTCCATATTACTTCTAATTTATTAATAAGATTACTGCTTATACCAAACAATAATGAATTACAATAACGTATGTGAACTTTTAGCTTTAAGGGACAAAATATTTCTTAACAGACTACTCACATTTTTTGGCCAATTTCTTTTCAACATACTCTGAATATTTATTAAATTTTACGTCACAGTACAGGTACTTAAAATCTTTAACCCACTCTTATCACCTAATTTCCTATAACTATATCACAGTCTTGCATTTTCGTAATATCTCGAGAACCAATAAAGATATCGAATTAAAACCGCGCCCATCGTGTTCTACGCCCTATATACATACATTTGGTCTTCTTATTATTCAAACTTAGCTTATTGACACGCATTATACCAATGTATAATATTTACAAGCTCAACATTAATTTTATTTACAATGTCTTTCCAATATTTACTATATAAGAAAATCAGGATGTCATCAGCAAACAGATGAATTTCTACTTCCTTGGGAATTAATTAATGTACAAAATGAATACCAGTGGCCCTAATTTACTGCCTTGATATAAGAAATTATCTGCATAGAAAATAACTTTCTTCAAACATTGCCAGGAGTCTCCATGCCCTCGTGTCCTACTGACGTTAGACGAACGTCTGCAGACCGTTGCGCGTATAAACGAACTCGATACTTTTGTCTCACTCCCGCCGTCGCCACTCACGTGAGACAGAAGTCTGCAGATCCGGTCTGGCGGGCGATTGACGTTCAGATGTGTTTCAGTTGTTTATCTGAGGCGCCTCCACACTCGGACCGAAGCAAGGTTTTTCCGACTCGAGACAAGTCTCCGGAGCGGCCTCCGTTGACCACACTGATTTGTCCAATGTTTAAGTTTCCCGAAATCAACTTGAAAATTTCGAGGAAGATCCTCATTTCCTTATCACGTAAACTTTCCCTGAAGTCACAATTTCATACTAATTATTTTAAATAAATTAATTGTTATCTATTTTTTTTCCCGACATTGTCGTGTTACTTTGGTTACAAAATTCATTTTAAGGAAAATTTGGATACTGAAAATGAGACCAACCTGTAGAAATATTTCGTGGTACAGCGTGTCCTCAGACGTAAAAAAAAATAATAATTCTGCGCAGAATACAAACTGACCCCTCCGTTAAATACCACACAACGTTTCTGCGATCCCTTTCTTTGTTCCTTTCGTCAGGTGCTAAGAAGAGCCTAGAGAAAAACAACTGCACTGTTCAGTTGGAAACACTCAAAAGCAACGATAACGTAACGACAATGGGATAGCCGAAGGGGTGCCGTAACAATAAGGGAGCAACGACAATGGGAAAACAGAAGATTTAGCGTAATAATAAGGGATCATAGCAATTATTGATTTTCATAGAGTCTGTTTGTACATTAATAGCTGTGATGTTGGATATAATGTGAAGCATCTCTGAAATGAGTCTGGAATTGTACCTGGTGTCAATGTCTAAAATCTCAGCATTTTGCCAATAAAATGTACGTTTAAAACTGTTTATATTTTTGTATACTACAGATTATTTACCAACGGGAAGTTTGATATGTTCTTTGATACGTGTATTAAGGGAACGTTTTGTTTGCCCTATGTAGCAGGAATTACAATGAGAGCAAGCGATTTTGTAAACAACACAATGTTTCCTGTAGGTGTCAAGTGGCTCCTTGTGGTTTTTAATCAAGTATGAAAGGGTATTAGTGGATCTGTAAATGATAGATATTTGATATTCTTTGAATATTTGGACAAATTTATGACGTAGAAATTTGTAATAAGGGAGTACGAGAAAAAATTTGGTTTGAGTTCTTTGGGGACGATTGACAGTAGGATGTTGGATTTTGTTCAGCCTGCTGTTTGTGTGTTTGATAATAAAATTTTATGGGTACTCATTGTAGATTAAAATGTTTCGGACAATATTTAAGTTGTGTTGATGGAACTTGGAGTTAGAAAGTAAAATAGCTCTGTCTACAAGATTGTATACCATAGCTCTCTTTTGGTTTGGAGGATGATCAAAAAACTCAATAATTGCTATGACCCATTATTATTACGCTAATCCTTCTGTTTTCTCATTGTCGTTGCGTTTTCTTCGCTTTTGAGTGTTGCCAACTGACCAGTGCAGTTGTGTTTCTCTAGGCTCTTCTTAGCTCCTGACGAAAGGGACAAGGATCTCAGAAACGTTGTGTGGTATTTATATTACCTTTTTTCTCTGTATTGGCTATCTTTCTTATTCATTATTTTCAATCAGACGTATTTTTTTAAATTTTTAATTTATAAATCAAGTTCATGAAGTTCTTTATTCATCTCGCCTTGCCAATTTTATGAAAGACTATTTACGCAGCCATGTGTATTTAAGTCCGTACTTCCTATGTCACTGTTCTTGAGTTGTAAATGCATGTAACGTTATTGTTAGTGTGTGATGTGCAGGTATCTGGGAGTGGCGGGCGTGTCGGCCCCGCTGCCGCAGGCGGACACGGGCTCTGGCACGGGCACGGGCTCGGGAGCTGGCGTGCTGCCTGCGGACAGTCCTCAGCACGCGGAGGCACGCGCCTTCTGCAGCGCTCTGCCCGGCCTGGTCCAGCAGCAGATCCTCGAGTGCATGGACAAGCCTGCGGCCATCCACTCCGTGTCCGATGGCGCGCGTCGCGGCATCGCCGAGTGCCAGTACCAGTTCCGCAACGAGCGCTGGAACTGCACCACCAAGAACAACGACCAGAGCGTCTTCGGCAACATCCTCAAGAGGGGTAAGCCAAATTGGAATTATTTCCTGACATCATAACTGTTACAGACGCTTGAAATATAATTACAATTGTAAGAGAATACGAGTGTTAAAGAGATAGGAAGAATATAACACACAGAGAGGAAGATGGAATTGACCCACGTTGCAAACAGTAAACAATTCTGTTGGTCTGCAAATCTTTTCAGAGATGGTACCTACTCAGTTCAACCTGTGGTGGATAAATAATATAATTAGTGACTGTCTCGAGAGAAATGCCAACACAAAAAAAAATCTCAATTTACAATATTACTTACGTCTTCAGTTCTCCAATGCCCCGCGAAACTCAACATACACCAATATTCACTTTTAAATCTCTTTTATAAAACAGAACATGATACTCTCGAATTCTCACACGTGGGTGTAACTTATCAGGGTTCACAGAAGTCACCACTTATATTCTGTGTTTTTTTTGCTTTTTGTTTAATGACACCCAGAAACTACAGCACTCAACGTTTCGGGGTTGATCTCAGGAGATTTCGCTTAGTTTCCAACTAGACTCAATTGACGTCATCCTGACGTCATCATCTGGCGTATCTTCCCCAATACACATAGGCGGGGTAAACATAAAATGAACATAAAATAATTGAAACAAATTTTATGCAAACAAACAATATTTTAAAACTTAGTAATTATATGCGAAGATAAATTCTTTTAAATAAATGGCCTGCCAACCACTTATTTTCAATAATATCATTGGCCCTTTTACCATGATTTCATCAACATACAGACCATTTTATTTTTCTCCATTGGCATATCGACATTAAAATACCTCCATAAAACTCTGACTTAATTTCGATCCTCTCTCGCAGCTGACAGTACACCAGAGGTAATTCGTCAGCCGTAATTCTCCAATACTTCTTACAATATAATATTACTTCGCATATTATAATGAAATATGGTCCCAGTTAGTATAATCGCAACTAAATTTAATTTTAATTTTATAAAACAAATCGAAAATGATAAAATCTCGTGTTGCAACTCAAAGGTAATTTCTCGATCGTCTGCATTTATCAGACGTGATCGTCTTTGACCCCTCGATTGCCTTTACGAAATAAACTATTTTAATCATTTTTATTTAACCATAACGTGACTGCCAACTGGGTTTTTATATACGTCAATGGAATGGATATAAAGACTGTAATTCGTGCCCCGGCGATTCGTAATCATGTGACGCGCGGGGGGGGGGGGGGGGGCTGAAAACAACTGAAAGTTTGAGATTTATTCACCTTTAATTAGATTTTTCGGAAAAATATACAAAGAGAAGTCTGTGACTTGTTCCTTGCGCTGTGCTATTCTAACTTCAATGTAGAAAAGGGAACTCGAAATTTTTCCATATACAGTTACAACTTTGCATAAGTCGTGAGATATAGCAAGTCGTATAAGATGCGCAGTAGAAGAAGGGAGAAGGTGGAGGGGAGTGTTGTCAGTTGGGAATTCCACCTTGCGGAGATGCTGGGATTAAACCATTATTCTTACAAATATACTGTAACAGATCAACGGGAGTGTCCATAGATAGAGGCGTAATTTTGTGTGTTGTTGGGTATTTCCGAGTATTGTTGAGTTCTCAACAATTGGGGCGCGCGGGCATCATTGTTGTTCCAAGCCGGGAGCGGACGAAATTTGTATTCAAAGCCACGTGTTGTGTAGTTCTAAACCACGTCTGAGGAATTTATGTTTCATGGTCGATAAATAAACTATTAAAATCATCAAAGTTTGGTTATTCACTTGATAAAATAACCTGGCGCCAAGAACTGACGAATCCTATGATTCGTAGACGTATGTTGGAGTAAAAATAGAGTCGACGTAGTAGCATCGCAGTTGTTAACCCAAGCGAACAGATTACTACATTTTGTCGCCGAAACTTGTGAGGCCCAAAGGAAATCGACTACAATACATTATATTTTTACAAACAGAATATATATAACGGCAGAAATATATTTTTTTTCCCTACCATGTAGTGATCATCTCCTAACTTTTACAAATGAGGTTTTTTTTTACGTACAATATGAACAGAACTGAACACAATATATTTCTATTAGTTAATGTTTTCAGTATAGTCTTGTAGACTACTGAGTTACCGTAACAATGGTTCTTGTTTTCTGAGCTCCGGTCTACCCCAAAACCAATTTCAGGGCAGTGGAGCACTGCGCATTTTATCTTGACACGAATTTCTATTTTTCTGACAATGCCGAACTCTTCAGGTGCATTGAAAACGTAAGAATCAGGAGAAATGAAATTGAAAATGTTTAAACATTATCAAAGAGACCAAGCAGAGAAAAATATCATAAATACTGCTGATCCTTAGAATAATTTTTGTATTGAGTAATCATCAGAATGTCTGATGTTAGTACGATTGTCTTTTAGTCGCGTTACTGAGGCCCGTTTTGTATGACCTATATAAATAGCGTCGCAATTGACGCATTAAATT
This sequence comes from Zhengitettix transpicula, assembly GCA_037074705.1. Classification (NCBI taxonomy): domain Eukaryota; kingdom Metazoa; phylum Arthropoda; class Insecta; order Orthoptera; family Tetrigidae; genus Zhengitettix; species Zhengitettix transpicula. The sequence continues at coordinate 50,793,378 of CM073595.1, forward strand.
TTATTAACTTGACTTTCTGATGATTTGGCTCCTGACGTCCGCAATAATCGTCAAAGTAGTCACTATAATTATCGATTTGCGAAAACATTTTTTTTAAAAAAAAATAAAAGTAATGCTGCACGTGAAGGTATCTCTGGTGTGTTTACGTAGTGCCTGTTTCCACTACTGGATATTTATTTTATGAAAGCGGTAAAAAATCGTAACGGACCGCATCGTACGATTACGGGTACACACGTTGTTAATGATTTTTTTTTTTACCAGGAAATCCATTTCCGCAACACGTCAGTACAATCCGATTACAGACATCACGAATGCCCCGTCTTCGATCGTCGGCTATAACTCACGCACTTCCGTGATTTTTCTTTTAGTTGTACGTGGAAATGGTCGAACCCTCGTGTTTGTCAACTTCCCACGCATTCACGATTAAGTCCATTCTGTGGGAGACAATAAAAAAAAGCTCAAAGCTGCGACCAGAACTTCTACTGCGTCCTCAAACCAGGACTGAACGTCGAAGATACAAAGCAAACTTCTGTTTCCTTATAACTATCACTACCCTTCTGGTTGAACAACGAGGAAGTAAAAAACACCAACCAAACATATTTAAAATTATTCTTAGGGTTTTTCCCACTTAATTTAAACATTCCTGTATCGGCAAATTGTTTTAGTTACTCCTATTTTTATTAATTTTTTTTCGTACGCTCGGCTTCGATGATCCAAACTTTATTAAATAATCTATGTACACTGTACCTTTCAAAAGCCTCGTGCCTATTTTCTGAACTTTCTGATATTTATGTACAGCGGAACTATAAACCTCTCGATGGACACGGGCATAGAGATATTTTGCATTTACTTTTCGTTCACCAGGAACCGAAATTTTGAAGCTAACTACAGCTTGTGAAGCAATGAAAATTGTTTGGAGCAGTTGAGTGTATTGGAGGAAGGAGCTGTTTGCTTAGAAGTCATGTGGCATACGGGTCACACAATTGCTTTCCATTCATATTCACCCTTCTTCCTTGTGCCATGAAGTGGCTACGCCCCGGGGGGTTTTAAATCTTCCAATCCATCAATCAAACCGCCCTTTCATGGGACTTTCTCAATCAAGGTACCTACGGACCGTGCATTCACATTTCACTCCTTTCGGCCACCCTAGCCTTAAACGCTGACGGTAATTTTACATAGTGAATTTTACGCTTTGTTATGAAGAATTCCAGCCCTCGTGACGACGCCACTTGCTTCTCAACGCTTCTATGAATAATTGTAATCTGTAACCCAGGCTGGTACATAATTATTTTATCCACTTAAAATAATGGAAATCTCAATTATCAGTATTAACTTTAGCGTCCTACACACACGTTTCCACAAAATTATGCATCTCCATATTGTTGTTTGGGTAAATTCGTGAATGAAAATTACTCAAACTACCCCGGTGAAGGTACCATTTATTTCCAAGCAAAATTTTCTATATCAATTAAAACAATTATTAGATCAACTGATTATAAATATTTTTTTACTTTTCACGAATAATTATATTAAGTTTTATAGTTCTTAATTATAAATTGATGCACGAAAATTTTAATTAGTCATTAAATGCGTAACAGCTACAATGTAAGTACTTAATTCAATGAAAATGACCGAATTACAATACATTATACAGTTGGCTATAAATAAAAGGCTTTACAAAAAACAAAAATTCAAATAAGAAACCAGCAAATTTTTTATTACCTCAACGCTGTAATTTTTAATGATCATTGCCGCTGGAAATGTATTGGCTAATTGGACGAAACTCCAAGTTGTCCATACACAATAAGCTGCTGCTTTATAAGCAAATACTAAAACCCGTTTAGGCATATGGCATTCAACTCTGGAGTTGTGCCAGTCACACCCAAATCATTCTGCGATTCCAGAACTAAAGTGTTGAGAAGCATTACAGATGCGCCATGGTACAGTCGCAATAGTGACGTCCATCGGGACCTCCAAGTGGTGACGTCATTCAGTCAACTAGTGAGAAGACTCAAGCGGACCAAGACGTAGTTTGTAATTAAGTTTATATGTTAAAAACTATTTAACAGAATTCTGAGGACACTAACCTTAGCTTTAAACTCCATTTTAGTATTTCAAGTTATCAGAAATCTACTCACTGACCTATAAAGATCAGATTGTAGAATAATAAATGCCAATGGTCACTTAAAATAATACTTGGAAACCTAAGACGTCTAAGATAGAGACGGAGAGAAGTGTAAGAAAGTATTGCAACGGTCTGGAACGTATGAAGTAAGGAAAAATAAGATACAGAAAAAAAAATTGGGCAGATAGGAATGCTAAGATAGAGACGGAGAGAAGTGTAAGAAAGTATTGCAACGGTCTGGAACGTATGAAGTAAGGAAAAATAAGATACAGAAAAAAAAATTGGGCAGATAGGAATGCGAATGCCGTGGAAGGGAATGAGTAAAAGATCGTTCAAACTGTAACAGGAAGAATGCAAGCCTTACGCAAGTAGGCTTACTGCAGCCTGCCATTAACCGTTGTCATCACTGTTAAATCCAGCTATAACTACCAGTATCCTGAGTGGAATCTTCCCTTTATGTATTCCTCCGCGTTGTCTTAACTCACTTTGATGCATGCTGATGGTCCAGGTTTCGCGGTTTCCGTATTGCAAGCCATGTGAGTGCTAAGAGGGCTATACCGCTATTTTTGCGAGGCGAGGCGAGGCAACAGCCTATTTCTGCACGGCGGAGGGAGGGGAATCCCGTCACCTGGAAAATTGGCTAATCTCGCGAACGACCCTCCGCACTCGGCCTTACTCATTCGGGTTCACGCAAATCATCACGGAATCACTTCACCTACATTGCCCAGAAACAGAATACACGTGGACACAAGTATTTCATTTCACAATTGCCTATTGGAATTAGACGACCAAACTACTTTAAAACCTTAAAATGAATAATCAATATATATGCCAGCATATCTACCAACCGTATGTCATTCACCGACTTAGTGTTTATATTACTCAGGAATTAAAAAAAAACCGCCGAGAAAACATTTACGTATTGTGTACAACGCCTTATAACAGCCAAGAGGTTTTACAGCAAAATGTAACATTAAAAACAGTTAAGTAATGGAGACAAAACTTTTGAAATTACAGCGCATAATTAAAAATATTTAATAGTGAAATGAAGCGACATTTTAGTTGAAGTGAAAAGGAGTCTAAGTTGAGGCTTCACGGGAAACGATGCTCGTCTGCATACATTTAGGAACTAATAATAATTTTGATTAAATATGAATAAGTGCTCTGTGAACCATCGAACAAATATTTTTCAGTTTTTTTAAGACGAAGAAACTATCCTTTAAAGATCGTACTGAAGCATTGCACAGGAGTATTTTTTTTAAAAAAAGATAAATATAATGATCGCGTCAACAAGTATCGTTAAAGGCGACCTTAAAAATTTATTAATTCAGTTACATAAAAATATTAAAATTATAGTCAAAATATCAAAATAAAAGTTCATTATGGATGAGATTAAATCTGACAATTTCGATAACGAAATGGCTGCAGAGCTTGAACAGTAGTCATTAGCTGAGTGTGCCGTGGAAGATTATGTATATGAGTGCACTCCTCGCAAGTGGGTTGAGCTGATTTTGAATTTTCAAGGAGGAATTGATATTGTATTTCCATAGACATTTCAGAACTTCAGGAAACAGAAGTAAATTTAAGGCGATGCGTGCAACAAGATCGTCGATAAATTGATGAAATTTCTCTTCTTCAGACAATTAAATACTTTCTAAAAGCGATGGTTTCAAGAGAAAATATTAAAATGATTTAAAGCGTTGTTTTTAGTCAGATTAGCAGTTTTTCTGAACATAAGTGCTTTCTGCAAACCTGAGCACTTTCTTTATAGTCATGAACAGGCTCGTATTCAAGTTTTATGACTGTTGCATTCGCATCACTGTATCCTTTATGAGGAGACTTTGCAATGATGTGTTAAGCCCGTTCGTATGCATGAAACTACGTATTTATAATCTCAAACTTGAACCACTTTCTGATTTAAAGAAATCATTTGATATCCTGAAAACAGTTTCGTGATGAGATTTGTCTGTAACATTTAATAACGTAGTGATTATAAGAGCGTAATCAGGACGGGATATTCGTTGAAAACGTTGGTGCGTCGAAGATTCCCTGGAAGCCCGAGGCCCTGTATCTTGTTCCTATGCGTGAGATTGAGTTTCTCTTGAGATATGTAACCTTTCAGCACCACTACTCTGACTTGCAAATACAGAAAGCGGAAAGAATGCAGCAGGTGGCCTTTCTTCCATGTGTAATAGGACCTGGGGTGTCTTCGGAAGAAACGTAAACTGTACGGAAATATCAGCTGCTGAATTCAAATTGACGGAGCGGAAAGGTAAGAACTGTCTGAAATACGTGAACCGTAACTCTGAATGTCGCAGAAACAAAACTAATGGGCTGAAAAATTGAATACATGAATACAAGTTGCGTTGTAAAACTTACAACTGTTTTAATTTCTTTTAATTTCATACATTTTATTCTTCGACGACTGTTTCCAAAAGGAAAAAATGCAATTCTGCATCCAGCTGGTGAACGTATCAACTGTGAACGGTATACTTGTTGCCAAGTCTTGAAGGACCGATCGGAATTAAAACTTTATTCAACACCCTTCTTCACTTTGCTACAGAAAGCTGTAATACCCCAAACCACCATAAGAGATAGGATTTCCTGGCAGGGTTATCCTAGATAGATGACTTTTCTTAGGATTTTAGTCTCGAATATGAAATTAAGACTCCTGAAGCCTATACCAGCCTTTGGCTTGTGAACCCTAACCACCGGTTGAATTCGCTTCACTAAATTCCATGAAGAAGCGTACAAGTTGGATCCTAGTTGTAGCACATAATTACTAAGAATCATACGCCTTTCTTTCAGGCGCTAGAAAGCGACGTCTATCTAGACTGGAGCACAGTAGCGACGCACTCAGCTCAAAGCACAACATTCAACTGAGGTGATGTAACAATCGAAAGGGAGCCATGTAAACGAGACCAACAGCCATACAGACACAAAAATGTTTTCTGCACCATGCAGATAACAAAATACTGTAGTTGGCGGAAAACCCGTAATGACCACTTGAATTTCTTCGTAAATATACTCCTTTAGTATTGCAGGATATAATTGTCCCTCAGTCTTCAGATATTACGAAAGATTAAATTGATGAAATTCTTAGCTAGTTTTACAATGTAAACAAATACTCGCCATATTGGAGTCACTAATACGGCACGAATATTAACTTACATTTCCCGCAAGGATCGTAAAGTATTTCGTATTGTTTTTTTAATCACCATTTGATAGTGTAATACTGGATAAAATTATACTATTTATTCAATTTCTGCTTTATTTGATTACGGAAAAAGGAACGATTTCCTTTGTTCGATGCACAGTAACATCTTTCTCTCGCGTGTTCTGTGACTTCATGTTCTCTTTGCGCGCAGTAATTTAACATAAAATGTTTTTTTAATTATAATTCTTCCCGCCTTTATGCTAGAGATTACTCATAAGTGCGGTTTCCTGTGATTTGAAGAATATGTGTACCAATTTTTGTTGCAATTTGCCCACGCGTTTAAATTTGTATAGAAATTAACATAAATACATACATACAAATATACATCCGTTTTTATTATATAGATTTCACTTTCATCCTGCTTCGCACAGATTGGAATTATTTCTCTAAACGCATCACATAGTACATAAAAATTAGCATACAGTTAAAAACCGTTCTGTGTAATATACTTTCAATATATAATTTATGTTTTTAAGCAGTGGACCATGCACGGTTTGTTATCATGACGTAAAGGTGCTTCGCCGTTTGTAGGCAAATTGTTCCTAACTCTAAAAGTGCACTGGCGTAAATAAATATTATATAAGGTTCGGTTTGTTTTCGTATGACGAGGTCAGGTGGTCTGGCGAGTGTGCGGCGTCTTTGAGAAGATTGCTGGTCCTGCGTGTGTGGGCGGCGAAGGCGCACGTGGCCTCCATCTCCAGTCTCATCGGACACTATTAACAGCCGGGAAGCTCAATGAATTGGGAAGGACGTGGCTCTCGGCTGGGCTGGCTCTAGGACTTGTACGAACCACGGAAAACCCAAATTAAGGTAGCTACCCGGACGTCAAACACAGGCCCTTGCCTCGGTGCTTTCCAGGCAACGTGTTATTAAGTTTTTGTACTTCCTGGGCTTATATCAAGCATCAGTTCCCCGCTCAGAAGATTTTTTACTGTGTAGTTGAGAAAGAGCTGCACCTGCCCTAATACAAGGAATTACACTGGTTTGCAAAACGTACGAACGGAATGCACAGTCGGGAAAGATTCGTGCTTCACGACGATCCTGGATCTGGCCAGTGGTCAGGCCACGGTCTGGTCCCAGAATCACTACTCATGTATTGGAACGCTACTACAATGAGACAATTCCCCAGCTGCGTCCACTGTTGCCACCTCTCCGGGGACTGGTTGTTAATGTAAATGTCCAGGCTCCGCAGTTTTTCTCGTACACGATTTTATTTTGTGATTTTATACCAGAAGTTGTTTCTTGGCGGAACGGACGGGATGTCTCTGAGCTTGATTTGTCTTTGGGGACAGCGAGTTTGTCCGAAGTCTGACGAACGAATCCCAACGGTGCAAAAGTCCTCCATGTGAGTAATCGAATCTGGGTTCAGAAGATAGGAATTCTGCAACCCCCCCCCACCCCCCTCGGCCCCCTTACCACAAACACAAATCCAATTACGGCGACCCGTGCTTCCGACAAATACTTTAATTTAATTCAACGTTACGATGGGGGTCCTAATCAGAGTTGCAAGAGTTTAAAAATATCGGTCAGATTGGGGATAACAGTTGCTGTTCGTAATCTAGTGAACTGCCACTCATTTACGAATATATAAAGGGGACTACGAGAGTTATAATTGTCCGAGACGAGACGTAAATTTCTCTTAATTTAATAATAATAATAATAGCAACGTGCCTTGAAGTGGCAAAACTGTGTAAGGTTGTCGGTTTCTTTTAATTGTTAACATTTCTGCACTTACAGCAAGAAATGGGACATCTTTCTGATCTACGTCGGAATAATCAGTCGAAAGTTCAAAAAATATGTAGCATGTTAAACATGAATACGCAAGGAGTTGCAAAGAATTAAAGTTTTCGAAAAATAGATTTGGATGCACAACATGCTTTGAAGTCTTTGATGCTGCTTAGTGAAATATGTATTTTGAGGGGCGAAAATTAATGGTCAGTTTCATAAATTGAAAAAACGGTATCCATTCAGTCAATATTCCTTGAAATATTTATTGCTTCCAAATTTTTTTTCTTCGGGTTGATTATTTCACAACTTTGGTCTTATTTCGTAACATTGTTTTAATAACCCTGTAATATTCTGCTGAATATGCGCCTTTCGTCTCCCTTCTTTGAAACAATTTAATGTTTTACTTACTATGGCCACCTTCATTCTCTTCCTATCACGCAGAATGAGACCGACTCATTTTCTGTCGAAATCTTATCAGTGTAAATAAACTTCAAACACCGAAAAAAATAAATCCACGTACGGTCGAATCACAATTTGTAACGCTTGCCTGATTAAATATATTTACAGCAAATTTTCTGAAGCTCCTTTCGACTCGACTCTTTTTTTTTTCACGACACTTTCCCGCTTTTTAACTTTTCAATTCTATTTAACTAATTTTTTTTTCCATCTATTTGTGCTTCCATATTTATCACCGAGAAGCGATTAACGCTACACGAAGGAATAAAATTTTACGACTCCATCACACGGCTTACATGCCTCCTTCTGTTACACGTTTGATTTGTTATATCGTTTCAGTTAGTCGTCGTGTTGAAGAAATACGACACGTCATAGATTAATTAAATTAGGATGGAGGAAATATATTCTAAATTATTTGGAAATTCGTAACATTGTTTATATTTGTTTTGATTCGCAGCGTCACAACGCGTTGTGTCCAATTTTCCTGCCCGCGTAAAGCCGGTTTACTGTTCAACAGCTAAGTCACGCCACGCTTTTCAATATTACCGATTTCGTCAAGAAATTTTAATATGACATACATATATATGATTTTTTATATTTTATTCCGAATGGTTTTTAAATCAGTCGTGATTTTAATAATACAATTAGATAATATATTTTAAAACAAATTTAATTATGAAAAGAGGAGCTTTCGGCAATAATGGCATAGTCTTGTTAATGGCATAGTCTGTTAGAGATACTCATCTTAAATTTAAACCTGATTCAGCACTGTTGCTCGAATTTACAAAAGATCAATTTATTAATTCAGGAATTATGTAATAAGAGTTACTGGTTTAATTTTTTTATATATATCTCGATAGGTTATTTTTCTGCTGTGTATGTATTTTACTGTACAGGAATGATTCCCGGTGACACTTACATTCCGAAATTCAAGAAAGAAATAATGTACGACGATTCTTATATAAGACGTAAACGTTAATGTAGCTCATCGTTTAAACACCTCATCCGACATCAACCATTTTTTTTTGTTACTGGAAAATTCGCCCCTATGTATCACAATTGATCGTAATGAATGTAACAGCGCCAGCGGCCGACAGATGAAGCGTCTCGTTACCAGGTTTTCAACTTAATACCAAACTCCTCCGTTTGTCGCACGCTTAATCGTTACCGTCTTTGAGCTTAAAAGCTCTCGTCCTTTCTGAAATGCATTCCCTTTGGCAATCTATGCACACAGTCCACGGCGGTTGAAAGTGGTTCTGTTTCTGTCAGGCATAATGAGTTTGGGCAGATCGCTGGTCCCCGAGTCACGTGATATTGCCTGAACGTCACAGAAGCTGTCATTTTCGAGGGAAGGCAGATCTGGAGCTTGGGGTCGTGAACGGAAAGTACAAAAATAGAGGCCTTTCTCGGGAAGAAGCACGTTCACGGTGACCGTGTCCAGGGTCATGGAGCCATCACAGCTGGAAGTCTTTGTTCCTTGAACAAACAAAGTAACCAACATTTTGAACACTGAAAAAGTGTTCAACCGGTAGAAAGTGATTCATTAAAGGACGTATATACCGTATAAACCATTCACATATTCTTTGAACGTGGCTAGAAAGAACTCTATACAGAAGCTACTGATCCATTAAATTCTTTTGTTCCTGGCAAATAAATAGCCTTCCTTCTAAGTTTAGGCATATTTTTCACAATATTGTAATGGAAACTGAATCTGATGTTGGTCTCTAGGCAGCCAGAACATTTGTATCCAGACAAAATATACTTAAGTCGAACTAAAGTCATGGATGTCTCGCCAATTGAGAAAAAAGTATTATAACACGCTCATTTTTTTTTGTAGTCAAACACTTCCTACCGGAGCACCGTTTTTTTTAAAAAAAATAATCAACGTATTGTCACACCTGACCATTCAAATATTTCATCCCAGTAATGTTTTCATTATCATAAAAATGAATTACAAAACGCATTGTCTGTTTTAGTTAGAGTAGAAGTCTTTTGAGTTATAAATAAAAGCCATAATTAAATAGTATGAAAAATATTTCCCTTTAAATAAGACAACAATAACTGGATTTTATCTATTTCATTTGGAAAAATATAATGCCGCAGTTAGACCGATATTTAAATTCCTTTCGTAATCCATTTTATTCGATTAATGTATTTTTGTGGGATTTAATTTAATAATCAATAAATATATTAGAAAGTATAATATCCTCTAATTTTGTTTACATCGTGATTTTTTAATATCTCGGAGCATCGCTACTCAACACCTGAAGAAAGCAACAAGGTTTGCAGAAATGTAATGTAGTATTTATTTTTGTTTGCTAGTTTTGTCTGTTTTCAGCTTTCCAATTATTTAATTTACAGAAACGTTTGGAAAGCTTCGACTTTAAATCATCAGTCTTACTGGTATTATAACACTGTGTTGGAAAACAGCATTTCCTTAAATGATTCCTACCGTGTCTTTCAATGGCGTTCAAACAATTCACGTAATTATTTTAGGTTTCTCACTGCCGTTTAAGTAAACCAAAAATTAGACAGGATTTCTTTCTAGAGAGGAAAGCACTGTTTTGGGGTTGAAATGAACAACATCTATTCCGTTTCTACACTAATTATTGTGAACTTTCCAAGTTACAGTTATCATTGCGTTTGGTGTTTCTCCTACAGTAAGCTCATTCTATTTTCAATGTAACTTCGCGGAAAATGTTCGGAAATTAGGTAACTGAATATCCTCAACATCGTAAGGGAAACAAATTTTTTTCCTCTCCCTCGAAATGTACCTTACGGGAAGGTAATTTGAAAACCATCCGAACGAATTCCCAAAGGACTCGCAAGGTAACAATAACTGTGAAGGCTGAGTGGAAATATTCGCAACGTCGCGTGTCAAATTTACGCTAGACTTTTACGGCTGCTTTGACAAGCGTCGTAATTCAGCTGTAACAGACAGAATCATTCGTGAACGTCTCATCTCTCTGATTACTTGTTTAGAACTGTCACTGCGGTTCAAAGAAACTCATTTTAGTCTGTATATGTGTATACTTTTCCTCAACGTTAACAGTTTTTATAACGTAATCAGTGGTTTGACCTTTTATTTCCGTGTGCAGATATAAATAGGAACGCGGGAATGATTTACGAATGGCTGCAGATGTTTGACGAAAAATTTTCCCCGTTTACCTCGGATCGTATGGGAAATATGTCGGTGTAACAGGCATTGAAACTACATAATAAAGTGTTTTTTTATGTAGGTAAAGGCGAAGATTAAAAACTCTGAATTTAATAAAGACTATTTATGAAAACATAAAGAAGACAAAATACTTTTAGTATTCTAAATTACAGATATATAATTCTCTGATTAGAATTTATAATTCGGCCTAAAATAAATATTTTTATACGAAAATGGAAGTGATAATAAAAAAGATAGCCAAATACATACAAAAGAAGTGGCAATATAAATACCATACAACGTTTCTGGAAGCCTTGTTCCCTTCTTCAGGTGCAGAAAATACGTAAGAGCCGAGAGAGACACAACTGCCAAAAAAATATTCATTTATCTTCCTTATTATTAACTAGTTGGGTGCTCGGCGTTGCCCGTGTTCTTATTTATATAAACCCGAACAAGTATTTAATTCTATATTAAGTGATTTAACCTAAATCTAACCGTTCCTAGTTCCGGACATACTTTCGACCGATAGTGCATTGATTAAACAGAAATACATTGAATTTTAGTGCACCAATCACAACAAACATACCTCCGAATTTATTTACGAATAGAAAACTGAAATATGACCCTTGAGTATTGCAGCCTTCAGACATTACGAAATATTAAATTGAAGAAATTGTTATCAAGATTCATAATGTAAGCAAATGGTCGCCATATTGGACTGAACTAATATGGCGCGAAAATTAAATTAAATTTTCCGCAAGGACCGTAAAGTATTTCGTATTGCTGTTTATTATCATTCCATGGAGTATTACTGGATATAGTTATACTTTTTATTCAATTGAAATATTTCTTCTTTATTTCATTACGGAAAAAGGAACTATTTCCTTTGTTCGTCGCGTAGTAACGTCTCTCGCGTGACGTCACGGTCTCTTGGCGCGCGCAGTAATTTAACACAAAATGATCACGTTTTTCAACCATAATTATTTCCACATTTATGTTAGGGGTTTCTCACCCCCACAGCACCGTTTCTCGTGGTTTTAAGATTATGTGTACCATGTTTCGTTGCATTCTGTCCACACGTTTAAATTTGTATAAAGATTAACGTAAATACATACAAATATACATCCTTTTTTTATTATATAGATTTTCCATTAGACGTACACTTTTCATTTGAAAATGGAAGTAGTTGATTTTTATGACTGAGCACTTAATTTAGCGACGAAAATGGATTGAAACCTGTGATTTTTCGAAGATTTCGTTGATAATGCATACGAAATTATTTTTCTATTTCTTTCCTAGATTTGAAGAATCTTCAAGAGTTTGTTAAGAAACACTCTGAAAGTAGTTAAGCGGACTTGGGTAAATATAAACTAATTATAGTATACAGTAGACTCAATTACATACGCGTTTCGTTATAGTTTTTTTTAAAACAATACTAGTTTAATTTATTTATGCTTATTATATATTTTAATCGCCCTAAAATACAAAAATAATTTTGTATAATTATACCGGTAAATTGTAATTGTTACGAAACCGAACTCCGTGTAATGTGTATTAAAGTAAATAAATTAATTACGTCTTCTGCATAATATTGTCCGAATTAAATTTTTATTGCGTAAACATAAGACAAAAGAACAGTTATAATGAAAACGAATGATTGCAGAGATTTTTCATATCGTTTTGTCGATTTGTTACAGCTGAATTGTTTCTTCGTTGATAGATAAATGAATCATTTTATAAATGTGAAAGCTCTGTTCGCCTTGAAGAATGATGAAGGAACCAGACCGAACGATCTCTAATTAATCCAATGAATATTTTTCCACGAGTTTTCTCAGACTGTGTGTGGAAAACCTGTCAGCACAATTTTCAGTAATATTTAAATTTATCGTGGTTCATTCCGTTGCATTGAGTTAAGAACTCTTGGTAATTGCTCTGGGATATTCATAGTCCCGATTAACATGTTATCTTCAATAACTTTGCTCACTACGAGGGAAACTTGGCACTTAATGTTGGAGGGGAAACACGTTCTTAAGACGATTGCACTTACAAAAAAACTTTTTTTATATTATTATTTCCGTAGGACGTGCGTTAGCCTTACATATTTATGAGCCTGAAGTGAGAGCTGAAAGTTTTGACGTGCTTTACTTTATCTCTCCGAGAACGATATATCTCCGTAGCGAAATTGTTAGAATTGCGGTAACATTTTACGAGTGTGAGCGAGCCTCAAGGGGCGTGCCTATTATTCATCCGGGACAACTAACGCGAAAATTGCCTCTAATGCAGCTATTTCATTGCATACGAACAAGACAAGTAACTCCGCTGCTTGCGTTCAATAACTTGCTAATTGGTCTCCTCTTTTCAGTTTAACATCCCGAGTGAAAACGAATGCTCTCATACACGGTACGAAGTTTTAATTGTAAACTCGTGTTGCCTTGCTAAACAACTTTTAGTAGTATTAGTAGTAGTATTTATGTGAGCTTCAACGGACGACGTCCAACTTTCTTCATCAATACCCAATATAATGCTTCTTACACTCATATATAATTTCTCTAAGGACGTGCTAAATACTTCGACTATCCTTTCCTGTATCAATAACAAATTATCTGATCACAGATCAAAACTTCGGCGTTATATTCCCCACAAATAATAAAGCCGAGAAGTTTTGTAATTTTTACTTATTCTCTGAACGATAATTTAAAGGGTTTTGATATTATATGACTAAAGACTATTCTTCGATTCTTTGAATTGTTGTATCTATATTTCACGACTATCCTTAATTATGTACTTACGTTCCGCGACATTGCAATGATTTCAACTACATTTTAAAAGTATACAGAATATATAATTAAAATTAATTAAAGGCCGGTTTGATTAAAAAAATTTAATTCATCATTTTTTTATTATTATTTGGTACTTGGTGATACCCTAGTCAGGATGTGGTTCGAGTGGAAGGATTCTTCTTGAAGTTATAAACGTTTTCTCATAGCCAGAACGTATCAACAAAAAAAAAACAGCCGGACGACATCCTAAAGAGAGTACAATTAAGTACTGAAACCTAAAATATTTTTTTAAAAAAATAATAAACCGTTATTCGAACCCAGTAAATTGAAGGTGAGTCTGTGTTCAGGTCTTTATACCGGATGGAAAGTGCTCTGATATGACGGGGAGTCGACCAGGTAGCTCATATTGTAACAGAATCGCGTACTATGCAGAGGTCCAGAGTTCGATCCCGGGCCGGTCGAGATTTTTCCATCCTAATCCTTTACCTCCATTTTACAGTCCTCAGTGCTGAGCTTGAATCGTATTGAATTAATTAATTTTTTATTTCGATTATTTTAACTTATTTTCTTGTTTCCGGACTGCAGTGATTTTACGTTGGTCATTATTTGGTACAGGGAAAAATGCAACGCTGGTGAGCGACTAAAATACGAACAACATACTTGTTGCGTAAGTTCGGAGGACCTTTCGCACTTAAAGTCTTAAATTCAGCACCTTTCTCCGCTTTACTACAGCAAGTTGTATTGCTCCATTACAGAAAAGACTCCTGAGACCTACACCAGCCTTTTTCTGCCCTAACCACTGGTAGGATTTGTTGCACTAAATTCAGAGGTAAAACATTAATATGGCATTAAGCCATTCAGTAAGAATTAATAATGGATTCTTAATTACCCAGGCAGAATGTCTCAGACTAACACATATAAATATTAATTTTTTTTATTTACGACAGCATTGTAAAATGTTAATAGTAAGTTATGAAATTGGAAATGGATTTACCGACTTTTTGATCCTTTCGTCTAAACTGAAACGGAATTTGTGACCGACTTACCTGTCTTCTTCTCCTTCGCTAATTCTCGCGCAGAGAATGGAACAGCCGACGACTGTGAGGACATTGCGGTCCTTTGCAGAAACTGAGGTGACTCTTGTCATATTGCCTTCTTCTGGAGCCAAAGTGGTGCGGAGTTGCGGCGTTGAATAATGCACATAATTTATCCGCATCTGTTCCAAGGCACAGCACCTGACACCGCAACGCGCGGCGTCTAATTGTTTTGCAATTTTCCCCCCGCCCCCGCTTTACTTGGCGCTGTTCCTTCATTAGCCTAATAACATTGATATTGTTTTCCTGTAAACTGCATTCCCGGAGGAAAAAAAATGTATGCAATTAAGCTTATTTCACGCGAATAGAAAATAATTTACAGATAAAACACAATTCCACAGCAGAAAAAAGGAATAGATGCTATCAGTTATAAAAATAACTAATTTTTATGAGAATTTATTCTGTTGTAATTGGACAAAAAATATGGTTACTTAAAAAAATATTTGATGGAAATACTATGGAGACGGAATAGATAATATAATCAAAAAAAAATAGCCATAAGCTCCAAAATAAATATAAAAATTTCAAACATTCGGACCTCATGTTATCAGAGCGACACTGATTTTCCCGTTTTGTGTTCCTGGCGAGGTGATTTTTAAAAATGGCGCCCTGTCTAGACTCGTCTGAATACTCGCATGTCTTTAATACTTAAATACTCTCTTCTCTCTATCTCTCTGTACTGTTTCCTCCAGCCATTTATTTTCCCTTCCATTATTGCTGAAGCCAACTAACTTGCATTTCCAAAAAAAAAAAAATTCAGGGTTATTTTTCAGCAAAAGCGTCTTTGTATAAACAAGCTTTATCCTCTTCGTGTCTTACGCTAATTAACTTAATATTTTTATTTTCGAAAAATGCCTAGAAACATTTAAGCGGCTTAATATATCTTTATTCTCCAGAAATTACTGAATTTACTACTAAGATTTGATTTTGTCAGCAGTTCAGACAACGTATAGGACAATGATGAGGATTTTGATACATATTCCAAGGGTGTCAATTTTTTTTTTTAGATAATTGAGAAATGAAGGGTTTTCTTTTTGTGGTGAATAAACCATCAAGGACGAAGAACTTTCGAAACAATCTTTCAAACGGCTTCGGGACCAGAGCATGGAATGAGCGTGGGAAAAATTTCTAGTGGCTCATATTCATACTTTTGTTTAAAGTCCTTATACGGTGTGGTATGTATTTATTTTCGAGAACTAATACAAATAAAGAGTAGCTTTCTTATAAATTCGACAAATTTAAATTGAGGTTTTATGGGTCAGTTACATTTATTGAATTATTCTCCTTATGTTGTACATTATGAATGTAAAATCAAAAAATTTTACTTTAGCCGAGGGAAGAATGAGGGGAGACTGAAGCAAGAAAGGCAGCAAATTAGGTATTGCGTGAGGACGAAGTGACCAGAATTGCGGGGGCGTGACCCTTTCGTCCCCGAACGTCGCAAATAACGGAACCACATCCTAATTAACGGGATAATAGAGCCGGGGGCGGAGACTTCTTTGATCTTGGGCGCGGCGAAGAATTTGTGTAAACTCCGGATTAACATGAACAAACAGTCCCTTTGTGAGGCAAAGCACTCGGTAACTTCGCTCCGCGTCGCATTTACTTTACGACAAATAAAATAAATTATTTTCTTTTATAATTTGTTTACGTCCGTCTCAGTCCCCGAGGGAAAGTGAAGCAGCTGCAATTCGATGGAGGGAAGGTAAATGGGTTATTCGTGTCTGGGTCAAAGCACACAAACGCGACTTCAAAGAGCCAACGACCAACAGCCGCTATTCGATTCCAAGTAGGTGTGCAATTATTTTTCAGCTACCCGGAAAAAATGTGTGTATTGAAGACCGAAACCTGCTACTTTAAAGAGGTCTCCGAATTAGTTTTCCGGTAAAGACACGGGCTGACATATTTCTTTTTCACTAAACTAAGAATGAACATTACGTCTTTAGTTGGATCTTTCTATACAAATAAAACTATACTCAGAAAATATATAAATTTGTTCATCATTTTCACGAAACTTACGGCAGTGTCGTACGAATAAAATTAAATTTCTAGATAACCAGATATCGGGTTCAGAGTTTGATTTTAATTTCTCCAGTGCACTCATTTATCTCCCAGACTCAGCTGAAAAAAAAATTTGTCGTGAATTATTCTTCCGGGTGAGCGATTGCTGCTTGTCGACTCCTTATAGACCTACTGCACTCAACACACCCCACTTTTCCCATCAAAGAACTACTTCGGCTATTAGTATTTTCCATTCCAAATTTTCTGAACGTCCCAAATCACTTCTAACCACATTATTTGCGATATTATGTAACATTCCGGATGAATATTTGAATAGCAGAGGGAAATCTCAAAGACCCGGTGCGACCGATCGAAGTTCACGTTGATAGTAATAGTGCCAGAAGAAATTAAGTAAGTCGATATATTTCACTATTGATTGTTAAACTATTATTAGGCTTTAATAATGCTGACTTTCTCGTATGATGTTGTGCGGTCCATTAAGACTAGTCTTTGAGCTGATAAAGTTTCGAAATTATTTTACGGGATTTGCGTTTGAAGGAAGCGTTTAAAATTAAAAAGAATACAATTACATTTATCAGTTCAGTCATACTAACGAAGACAATGATTTCTTTTTATAAAAACACTCTTGCTTAATTTTCATTAAATGTAAGACAAACGGGAGACTTTTCAATGCGCCGTGTAGATGGCAAGTCCAGTGATAAAGGTGGGTGGTATCGAGGACCGGAACGCACATTTGCCACCCCTGTATGCAAACACAAAATTCGCTGACCACTCCAGTTTGTCAACGCCGCCATTAAAACGTTGACGTCATCGCTCTGTCATGTGTCCGTCCTCAGCAGCACAGGCGACATATTAATTTTTTTCTCTTGCCATTACGAAACGAAAATAGAAAGGTTTCGCAACATCCGTGTGGTTTCTACACACCAAATAATATGATTCCAGCGTAACACCTCGTTGCGTTCGTTGAAAGGAAAAGTAAAGAATAGGAAGCGTTCTTCGGAGTGTTCTTCAATAAAACTGGTGTAGTCATAAATTTACAGATGGGTACGTAACTTCATTGGAAATGTTAAGACTGCTTCTTTTTCTCTCCTCGGCTTCTCCATGACACATTCAGGAATTGTATGGAGTGATGAGCGTAGCCATTCTCCTTCAGTCTTAATCCCAGTTTTCCTGACCATGAACATCAACGTCCATTTCTGGATTCGAACCCGAGGCCTCTGTGACGCTACACAACAGCAGGTCGATCACTCAAAAGTTTTTCTTCGCCCATTACAAAGCATAGTCACATAGTCACCCTGGAACGATATCATGAAACAACCCAAGCCATCAGCCTCATCCACTTGCACCATCTTGCCGATCATCTTCCGACATTTAATTAATGAAGTTTGTGAGTAAATAAAACAGCTCTACAGGAAATGTTCGTGGAAATGCCAAAGTGACGAGTTTCAGTTTTCATTTGATTTGGAGTCCAAACAACATCTAAGATCTTCACCAGGAATTTCTCTAAAATAAAGTCCATAAATGGTTTGTCGAATCCAATCAAGGCGTGATTTGGAGAATTTTGGATTGATTTATCTGTTACTTTGGCTGTTAGTCTTAAGATGTATATTAGACAGGTCGTCATTAGCAGCTTAGAGCTCTTAGAACAACAATTTTAGACACGTTTGAAAGGAGCTTAATCTTTATTTCATGATAAACTTCTGATCCAAGAACTATTTAAATATATTCTGGGCAGTTGCCGTCTTTCAGAGAGTGGCAACCCGGAAATAAAGGTTAGAATATCAAAATTTTCAAGGAAAAAAAACTTCCGTGATGCAAAAAGATAAGTGATAAATGACCAAATATTTTTAAAACAGACAAGTCAATACCTAGAGAGGAATCCTGAGGCACTCTCATCCAATCCAGAGGTTTCGCCATGTACTAGGTAAAGGCGAATGAAGGATGATCTCTAGGAAACATTTCGGTCCGATGAAACCTATTTTAGGTTAATAATACCACGGTAGCCTGGTTCAGTGTGGTACGATCATGTGGGGATATCCAATAGCTCTATATGCTTACGAAAAAAAATTCTAATTTTGTCACGGAACACCAAGCTGAGAACAGAAAAGAGGTTCACGGAGAAGAGAATGGATCGATCCTTAAAAAATAAACGAAGGAATTCTGCGTAAATGTCAAAACAGACGAAATGGCCTGGAAATAAGAAATTTAATTCAGGTAGAGACGGTGAGTTAATGAAGCCCAATGTTCTGTGATTTCCTTGAAATCCGACCGAAACAAAAACGTCTGCCTTGGACGTGCCTTTACGTCTGCAATTTCCGACCACAGCAACAATTATGAGGATTGCGTGGCTGTAGAATACGGATGATTACAAACCTGAAAAAATTTACTCGTGTGTAACAGGAGTGGTCTAGCTCATTTCATTTCGAAATAAAATGCGAACTGGTGAAAGAACGGGAAATAATTAACTCCATGACAATACGTTGTTGGCAATGAATGAGTGTGTACGTTTGTGCAATACAGGCGCTTAACAGTCGAGCTTCAATTGGATGGAGGAGTCGAGTGGGCAAAAGGAAACGCGTCTCCGCACTCAATAGAAAACAGAGCAAATCATACCATTCCCTGGATGCGAGACAACTTTATCTCTCACATCAATGCATCATTGACGAGAACATTCATCCGTAAAGACTTAATTTCCATTGTTCATTACCTAGCATCCACGGTCATAAACAACTGTTTTTATTTGTACCCCATTCAGGCACCGGACCAACTGCAAGGTTATATTTCATGTATTAATCATTCAAGCAAATAATTATAAATGTGATCTGCTTTCAGCATTTCTGGGTCATTTGTCTATTTTGCTTTACTAGATTTATTTCAAATTTCGACTGATTCACGTTTTACAATGAGCACACGGTCATGCAGAAGTGATGGGGGGGGGGGGAAGCAACAGGTACCTGGAAATGTGCTTAATTGAAACTAGCTTCAAGTTGCGTCGGAGTGAGAAGACATCAAATCCATAGTTTACTGCTGGCCCAAGGAAATCAGTAGCGGGACAAGTCAGATCGTAAAAATAGGTAATAAGAGTGGCTGTATCCCTGCCTCTTCACACAATACTCGGCTGGGCTCCACGCCCAAACAAACAAATTCGTCCCCAGCTCTAATTACAGAGCTTTTATTAATCTCATCACTTGTGGACTATAACTCCTTGTTCCTTTCTGATATAATTGTAATGTACGAGTTTTCCGTTTTTAGAAAAAGCCATACGACTGTATACATTATATGAACATATCTACTGGCGATAAAAGTCACCCGTTGATTTTAGAATCAGATCGGTTCTTCGGCCTCTCCGCGTAATTTTATACGTGTGATCGCATTTAGAGATGTGCGTAGGAAGTTGTCTGTACAGGCCGGTTCTTCTACGTAAACCTTACAGAATGCTCTGTTTCTCCTAACTTGCAATTCCTCGCACTTATTACTTTTGGCATCCATTCCTCGAAGGGTCATCCGGTTTCTCTCTGTTTCGTTTCGAATAACGTCCTTTGATTCCATACCCTGTTTAAATCTTATTCTATATACAACCCAATTCATTAATAATGTTCACCTCACAGTTTTGTCATTAATTTATTCACTCCTCTTTACACATTTTAATATTAATTATATCCCAAAAGGACGAAAGCGCCCTGTGAAGTTAACGAGCAATTTTTAATAAAGTCGTGAAATATTTTTTAAAAAATACGACTGGCTAAGAAAGGATTTTAATTGTTCAAGAAAAATCTTCGTTATTTCTCTTCCTCTGTTTTCGCTTATATATATATATATATATTAGTAATTAAAAGGAAATATAATTAATTAATGAACAAGATTTTTGGACTTGTATTGTTGGCGGCGTAAAAACATACGAGTTGTGTACAAGAATATGGAGCGATAATGCATGCTTGCTGGATATTGTCAAACTACATTTTGTGAGACGCGCAGAGCTCCAGTGTGTGGACAGAAGGCATAGCGATAACAGTTCGGACAAAATTTTAGAAAGTTTGTATATGGGAGGCAAGGCTATATGTAGCCTAAGAGCTCTAATATTCAGAACGATCTACGGTTTCCAGTCTATAAACAAATAACTGCATCGATACTACGACGACTGTTATTTGGAGTCTAGCCTACATTCACGAGTTAACCTTCTTTTTTTTTATCAATTATTGGGATTCAGGATATTGCATCCAACAAATAACCAAACTTTGACAATGGTCATATGCTTTTGATAGAGGGAACAGTGAAGCAAGTTTTGTGTTTAAAATTTGGCAAGCAGAAAGTGTTGGTTGCCTATTAAATTCTGAATATAATTAAATTGTAATTTGCTGATCATTTAAAAGTAATTACTACAAATTGACGCTTCAACGTGGCGATTTAAATTGTTTATTTATATATAATATTACAATATATTGTAATGATTAGCCTTTTATTACTTAATATTAAAAAATAAACTTTATTGCAAGAAAATACAAAAATACATTAAAAAATTATTATTGGGCGCCAGCAGATATACATTGGTCTGCAAAAAAAAATTAATATTAGCTCCGGCTTGGTTATAAAGTTCTCCTTCTCAACAGGGTAATCTGGGCGGTTCAGTAGCTATTCAAGAACAGAGTCTATTTCCGCACTGTGTAAAAAATTCTACTTTTGAAGGCACTTTACAAAAATTTTGATGCTTACTTTACTTGTGGCGTCAGCCGACTTGCAGTGGGTCACTGGTCTCGTCGTAAGCAGCCCATCTTCTTCGGCCTCCCCGCGATGTACGTCCTTCAAAACCTTTGTTTCTTCCCGCTCGCCAAATTCTCCACCCTCTCACTCCACTTTCAGCCTTCACTCTGTCTGTCTGCCTGCGTCTGTCCCAGTTTCACCCAGGTTCGGAGTATTTATTCGTACTCCACCCCCCCTAAACGATGCAAAAAAAAGGTATCTGTACCCGCGATTTCTTTTTGGCCTTCTCGGGCAGAAACACGTGCGCGTTTAATGTATTCCTACTCAGGCTCGCGGACACAAGGGCGGCCACAAGGGCGGCCACTTAAGGTTGTTATATATATATATATATATATATATATATATATATATATATATATTACGAAATTTCAATATTCAGCCAGGCACATATATGTTGAAATGTCATTATACTAAGTCAAAATCTAAATGCATTTCTTTTTTTTCTTTTTTCTTTTTTAAAAAAATTCAACTTAAAACATTTAAGATGACATCCTTTTTTAACACATCACCCTGCTTTTCAATACACTTGGTCCACCATCCCGGTATATTTTCGTCGGAGAAGCAAGCCACCGCTTCCTTTCACATGATCGACAATGTCACAGACAATTTCATATATCGGTTCTTTCAGAATCAGTACACTGATATGCTGCATGTTGTCATCAGTAGTGGGTGTGGCTGGACGTCCTTCACGCTTGTTCGACCGCTTTATTGTGCTGAAAGTCTTCTATGGTACAGCTTCACACCACCAAAAAAGTCGAATTGCGGAACGCTGTTGTTCTGTGGTGGAAACGAGACAGTTCAGTAGTCTTGTATACTTCGTAAAACAACGTACAGCTAACTAAAATGATAACGTTGTAACCTAACAGAAGCGATGACAATGATTTACCCTCGTCTATTGTTGAGTTACATCTAGTGAAAAATTTATCTTTTGGTTAGTGGCTCTTAGTTTTATAATGAAATATTACGAAGGAAAAGTAGGATCGAGCCTGCAAGTTTTTACAAAAAAAAAAGGTCAAGTAAGTGGGTTTTTATAGCAAGTAATTTGCTAAAAGCAAATGTTTTTTTTTTCATTTTCAGTTTTCTGCTTACCCTCTGCTTCGCGCTCATAAATCTCAGCTGAAGATACTAAATTGCAACAGTGCAAAAATATATTTGGAATAATATTAATAACCTGGCTTCAATCATTTTTCTTCCCTCAGTCTACTCTCAAACAATGACGCTTAACATAAATTAATTCTGTACACTAACAATATTCGGTGGATTCTACAATAAAATTGAAGATATAATTTTTTATAATAATTTATTTTCCAATAAGAATAAAAGATAATTCTATGAGCTGAAGTGCTTAGGCGACTATATATACTAAATACAAATAAAATACTTTTTTCAGAGTATCTATATAATAAAAAAGGATGTATATTTGCATGTTTGTATTTACGTTAAACTCTATACAGATTTGAACTTGTGGACAGATTTTAAAAAAAAAATTGGTATAAATATTCTACACAACACGAGAAACGGTACTGTGGGGGTGAGAATCCCGTGGCATAAATGTAGAAAGAATTATTATTGAAAAACGTGATAAATTTTGTGTTAAATTACTGCGCGCCAAGAGACCGTGACGTCGCGCGATAGAGAGACGTTACTACGCGACGAACAAGGGAAATAGTTCCTTTTCCCCTAATGAAATAAAGCAGAAATATTTTCTCTGAATAGAATGTATATTTCGGCCTAAAATAAATATTTTTATACGATAATGGAAGTAATAATTAAAAAAGATAGCCAAATACAGACATAAGAAGTGATAATAAAAATACCACACAACGTTTCTGGAAGCCTTGTTTCTTTCTTCAGGTGCACAATAAACGTAACTGATTTAAACGTATGCCCTTACGTTTTTTATGCACCTGAAGAAAGAAACAAGGTTTTCAGAAACGTTGTGTGGTGTTTATATTATCACTTCTCTTGTCTGTATTTGGCTATCTTTCTTATTATTAATTTTCAATCAGACGTAAATTTTTTCATACATCAGTAGCGTTTTAAAATTTATAAATATTGTAATTATATAGACAATGGCCTCGTTAAACGTCTGTCGGTAACCTTCAAGTCAAATGATACAGATATCATGATTCAATTCCAAATTTTGTTGATAAATGTCTGTATATATATTTTTTATTAGTAAAGTACAGTTATACGTTTGATTTGAACTTAGAATTGTATAGTTTCATGTTGATCCGCTGTGGGTTTCCACAGTTTGATGACCCATGATACGTTTATATTTAATTAAAGAGGGATTTTTCACTAATATACACTTTCTATGTCCCTCCCAATGGGAAACAGACGCTGACACCCCGCCGCTAAAGTGGAATATATATGTATGAATGACTTATTTTCTTCCGGGAACGCATTTTTTTTTGGAGCCGTAAAAGCCTAGAATATTGTCTCTCTCGAGGCGCGTGTTCTTTGACAGCATTTTAGCCGTTACAATACTTTTAATTTCAAGATATCGTCAGAAGCTCATTAAAACTACGACGCAGATAAGCCACAGTGCGGAGGTATTAAACGCCCCGGAAAGCCAAGCTTCTTAAAACACAAAAAGCGGGATCTCGTTTTAAACTTCGGCCACTTCCCCCTGCAGCGTCACTTTTTTTTTATCTAAACTTTAAGGGAAAGATCCGCAAAAATTCTTGAGCTCCTCGTGGCCGAGGAGGGGGATCTAAATCGCCGTTTGATGTCACAGGCTCCTCAGTCGTCAGGGAAGGGGTAGATTAGTTACGTGAACAACGACGTTCTACAATCAGAAATAAGCTTTATTTTATTGATCGCCTTTCAGGAAAAAAATTAATTTTTTAAAGGAGAACCGTACTTTATTTTTCAGATCTTTGTGAAGTATTAGGAATATTCAACAATATCAATTCTTAACAATATTAATGATAGTATTAACTAATTTAAAAAAACATTCCAGGTCCATTCAAAAGTGAGCTAAAATTTTTTTACTCAGCCACTCCTACTTTGTAAATGAGTTTTTGGAAAATAACTGTAAACTTGGAATCTTTGTACTTTGGTGTAAACAGTTAGCATGAAGTAAGGGTTGGTTTTCAATATTTAAAATTATAATTATATTGATTTTATAATTAAAAATTTAATTTTAATCATTTGATACAAAAAAGGCTGTTTTGTTATCTTATAAATTATTCTTACGTAAATTAAGTATAGGCCCAAAGCTACGTAAAATGAGTGACCCTTTTTTCTTCTCATGAGGATCTATGGAAACACGTCCTTCGGTTGTTCAAATTAAAAATTGATCAATACAGTTTCTTTTTTCCGTAGTTCGTGCTCATGAATCGCATATTCTAGAAAAAATATGATGCTCCGTTTTTCTAAAATCATTTAAATAATACTGTCGTATTATTGCACAGAATTTAATACAACACAATACTGCGTCTTGATTAAAGCTGCATTCTCAAATTACGGTATATATATATATATATATATATATATATATATTCTGACTATTGAGACAACTTATAAATAAACAACAGCCATTTTGAAGTCAGAAAAAAGATATTTATTTCTGGTTAATTAAACTACTTTTCGTTGCGACCTCTTCAGGTTGAAGTTTAACAAAATTTTGACTGTCAGGTCATCGTCCCTTGACTGCAAAATTTTGTTAAACTTCAACCTGAAGAGGTCGCAAAGTTGGCAACGAAACGTAGGTTAATTTTCCATTAATAATTTTTTTCTCACTTGACTGTTGTTTATTTATAAATTCTCGGATTATCTTCACGCGATGAAAACAATGTAAAACTATATACAGCGAAAACTATAAAATTAAATACTTAATCAGTTTTGTGTTCTTGTTTTGAATCGCTCATACTATCAACCATTGCGGTGTTAACATATTGCATAAATATTATGCAGTGTGTTGAATCAAAATGTGCTGCGATAATCCTTAGGCGAGCATTTATAGAAATTCTTTTAATTAACATGTAGAAGTCGTGATTCTTAAAGAAGTATAAAATTTAGTACGCCTCTCAGCATGGCATAGTTTCAGTTGACACTTTTGTCCTGTTGGGGAATTCTTATCTACAAATGAACGAATTGGCGACGGTGCCTCATCTCTTATTTTCAGCTTTCAATATATGTTTTTTTCTCCCTTACTTAAGAGGGCAAGTTGAGGTAAACGTCGCCTCACTGTCTTATGGCGAAATGGACTAATACGCTGGCCACATAAACAACCTCATTTTCGTAGTGCAGATTTGGTTTCCCTGCTAGCTGCGTTGAATTGGAGTCCTCGAGCGAGTAAGTGCTCGCATGTAGGCTTTTAATGAGTCCCTCGCTAAATCTTTACGCTGCACTCCACTCCCCAATTTAGGGTAACTATTGTCATTAAAAAATCGATGGTCGTGCTTGCAACAACAACAAAAATATCGGCGAAGTGGCTCCTCGCATATTATCTGATCCCTGATTGGGTTCGACACTCCACGGATCTGGTAATTAACTCCTGCGAAATACCTCTAGAAACAAGCAACGAAAAATCGTCCCGCCAATATAAATTTATTCTGTCCAATTCTTCGCGAGAGAGTGTGAATAATTTAGATATACAGCTCTATACAAATAAAATTCTAAATCTGATTGTCCAAAGTAGTGTTCATCATCTCCGATCTTTGATCTCTGCGTTTGGACATAATTTCTTTTATATAAAACCAATCATCATGTCTTACTCATCTATCCTTCCCTTTTCCTTTTTGTTTCACCGTTCAATCATAAATCATTTGGGCCAGAAACTGTAAAAGTCATTTGCAAAAATATTCTTTTGGTGAGGTTTCGAAAGAAAATATGATTACTACTACATAAAAACAATGATATTAGTATCAGAAGGTTCTCGTAAAGGACAGTATTGGGATTAAAATTGCCATCCGATCATCCTGAATTGAGTTTTCCTGTCAATCTACTGCTGCAACGCTGAAGGTACGTTCCCATTACTACAAATTTGTCCCGCAACATAACTTGTATTAACAACTTGTTGCGTGAGCAATGGAAACGGAACTGCAACATGTTACCATTACACGCGCATGCGCAGTGCAGCCTACACTCGCAGTCCAGGCCCTAACATAACCTCAAAAACGTTATTTCTTGTTTGAGGTTGTGGTTTCTCAGTGTTGTGTCACAGTGCCAGTGTTTGGTTTATGATGGAGTGGCCTAAATGTAAAGACAGTGTTGTGGAATATGACAAATTCAGTTCATAAGAATGCTAATAATTGGAAGGATGACCGGAAATATTATGGAATGCACCACCGAAGAAGTTGAGAAGAAACTTGGCTCAGTTAGGTCGCTGTACCTCATAGAACAAATTAAAATGGAAAAGAATAAAAGCATTCCTGATGCAAAGGAAATTTACGTGGTTCTCGACATTTCCTGTTTAATCTCCAGCCCAACAAGGTTTAGTAAAAATTCAAAATCACTTGCCGTCATTCTAACAAAATTATCGTACCCACTTTGTAACGATTAATAGGTTCCTTCCAAATGTTTCTCGCTTAAAAACATCTAATCCACCATCTCGGTCGTTTTCGCCTTTTGTTAAGTGTATCCCGCCTGCCATTACCACAAAAGCTGAAGTAGCTGAGTTGTCCATATTCGCTCAACTAACAGAAAAACCACTCAAGAAACATTGTATCTGATTAACAGTACAAACAAACTGCAGTCGTTCGCAGTGAAATGGGAACCGTCGAATCAATGACGCGCAACATGTTTCCGGGACTTGTTGCGCGACATGTCCCTGGAATTTGTCACCTCAACGGGGCACATATTCTTATGCTGTCACTCATTCATCCCCTTCCTGAATACAGCTGATTTTTTCCGGTCGAAACGTCGGTTTATCATTTCCTCCCTCACCTTCGCGTCAACATCATCACTACCAGCTCATCTACTTATTCCACAAATCAAACACCTAACACCCGAGCAATATAGTTTATCAATCCAAAATTTAAACTTCATGTTTCCTTAAACCATTTATCCCGGGATAAATTTCTCTAAACCTTAAAATGGCCAAGACGGTAGTTGGCCACAGTGGGTTTCCACAGTGGGTTTCCCTAAGTCCTCTGTTTGTTATGTAGATTGTCTTGCTTCCTAATTTCTAATTTCTGATTTTTTTGATCCTTTAATTGCATACTTTCAGTTTACATACTAATCTAGAATATTCATAAAACTTGGGACTCAAAAACTTTGAAAACGCCGTGTGTTTTTAAACATTGTCGACGTTAATATAAAACAATTATCGGGTGTTATTAACTTGAAATGAATGTAGTAGCTCGTATATACAGGCATTTGTTAAGATTCCCATTTCTTTCTTATTCCTCTTGGTAGGTATCATTATGCGTGGGATAAAATGCCATAACTCCGGACCAGCTACGCCCGTCATGGGCCAGTGGGAGTCGTTTCATTTCTTCGAGAACCAATACAAAGGGAAGCAGTTTCTTAAGAACAGACCTACTTTCTCGACTTTGTTGTAACATCTTCCACTCCTTCGTATTAGTTTCCTCCAGTCGGATGGTGGATCTGTTGAAGGTCAGGCCACGACCAGAACGCAACGGGGTCCATATTTCTCTTGCTGCAAAGTTCACCCTCATGCCTGACCTTGGAAGTGAAAGCTTCAAACACTTTATTGAACACAGCCATTTTAAAGCTGTCTCTTGTGGAATGCGTTTGTAAAACGTTCCGTATTTACATTTTCAGATACTTTCTCCCGTAGTTTTTTAAGATAATTGGGTACCAAATTGGCTTCATATTATTATTTCTTTTAAAAATGTTAATGTCGCACTAACATAGATTGTCATTAGCGACCACATCATTGGTTTACATAGGTTTATGATATACAATGTATACTTGTTTTTCAAATTAGGTTTCATGTGTTTCCTTCCTTGGCACCTTGAAGATCGTCCGTGCAGATGTCGCAAGGTCTGATAATTCGATGTTGGCCAAGATGTTGTTTCTGGTTGTTGAGTATGCAGGATATGCGTCATAGTTAAATTCCCATTACAATGGGGACACATCGGAGGCTCAGTTCTAGAAAATATGAAATTATGAGTTAATTTAGTATGTTATGATCTTATTCTGGTGGGAATAATTTTTCTATTTAGCTGTTTAGGGAATTGTACTTCATTAAATGCTTTAATGCTTGTATATACTGATGAATTAATCTTATCCAGGCTTTTATTTGTCCAGTACTCGGTGATTTTCTTACAGCAACTTTTTAAATGATTAGCACTATTTCTTCTGAAGTTCACATTGGCATTCAAGATATTCTGCTGTGGATTGAATTTATCCAGTGCAGGGATCTCCAACTCGAGTTGGTTTATCAGGGTGTGTAAAGACTCCCTAAAAGATCTGTAGTTGGTTGACCCTGATACATGTTGCTGTTGTTTTGGAGAGTCATTTTTTCTGATGAGCGGGCAGCTGGACTCCTGTGCCCTCAGATCATATCGTAATAATATTTGATTCATCCTGCACATGAGGTTGGGTTGACCCGATTCGAAAACGAGTAGTAGTTTTCAGACTATCTGAGATGCGTTTTGTAATGTCACTATTTTTTTAATTATTATATACTTGCAGTTTGTGATATCAGAATCCCGTATTCGATTTTTGATCTTATTATAGCGTTATATGATATGATTAGTGTTTGTCTGTCTGCGCCCCAATTTTTTTGCGCCTATACATTTGAGTATATAAATGTTAAATTATTGTTTTGAGCTCTGATGTGAGGAACACAAACCTAATCGTTTCGAAAGCTTGTTTTTATAATTTAATCAGTATATACTCTAAACTATATTTTATATAAAACGATAATTTAATCGGCTCAATTTATATCTATATAATGTACTAAAATTATGTGTCCTATTCCCTATAGTTGGTTACGAATCGGATCAGTATGATATATAAATAATCTTATCGATATAATAAAAAAGGATGTATATTTGTATGTATGTATTTAATTTTATCTCTTTACATATTTAAACGCGTGGGCAGATTGCAACAAAATTGATACACATACTCTTCAAACGACGAGAAACGGTACCGTATGTGAAACCTGTAGCATAAAGGTGGAAAGAATTATAATTAAAAAATGGGATTTTGTATTAAATTACTTCGCGTCAGGGAAACATGTCGTCACAGCACACGCGAGAGAGAGAGAGAGAGAGACGTTACTATGCGACGATACTGCACAAAAAAGTAAATAGTTCCTTTTTTCGTAATGAAATTAAGCAAAAATATTATAATTGATTAAAAAGTACAATTTTATCCGGCAAAACTCCATCGAATGATGATAAAAAAACAATACGAAAGATTATACGATCCGTGGAACTAATTTTCTTTTAAATAACTTGACTTTTAAATGTCTGACTTGGTATAAATATTGCACGTACCATGATTTCGCCTAATTTTGTATGTACCAGAGGTGACATTGAATTATGGTAAAATCAATACCAAATATTTGTTAATCATTATAAGTTTTTAATGTGCCAAAACTGACGAATTAATTCAAGTGGGATTCTTGAAAAATTTTGGTTGTGTGTGTATATCATTATAATTTCACATATTTGAGTGTGTAAAAGATTGACGCTGAGCACCCGACTAGTTTGAAATAAAAATGCGTCGATAAAGTGATAAATTGTACGCAACCGTATATATTTTCTAACGTAAATGTCCAAATGTGGTGAATTAAGCGAGCTGCGTCTGTTCCAAACGTAGATTAAATTCTGATTTATTACTGCAAGAGTGCGTTTATCGAGCCGCGTCACTGAATTTGGCAATATTTGTCAATCTGCTTTTCCTCTTGCCGTTGAATCCGGACTCACGTTCGTGGTTCGCTGAATATCCCCGTCTCCAATTATCGAAATTTTTTTTCGTTGACAGTTTCTATTTTTCCACTTGTCGGTAAGTACCACATTTTAGAAGTTTTCAGTCTTATTTTTTTTGGGCTTAGTTTGATAATCATAATCTACAGTACTTGAAGATAATCCGTAATCGTGATTCAGTGTTGTAAAATAAAATGTTTCTTTGCTAGTAGAATTCTTTCAGCACGAGCGTTCGGCTGCAGTCGATTCTCTGTGGGAGAACTGTACGTACACTCGCTGCATCTCAGAAGAGATGCGGTCCAGTATTTCTTAATATTCCCGTATTTAAGTCCGACGGCTGCCTAAGGTGTTGGCTATAATTGATGCAGCCATTAACATCATCCGACACCTGCCTCGTCTTGAGTATTGATCATCATAGCGCGCCACTTTCAAGGAATAATGAACGATTCAATCAAGATTTAACCCGAGATTACACTCCAGCTTCTTCCAGCTAAATATTTATTTATTCTGCTAGTTCATTATGAACGAAATTTATGGACGAGGTCGCCTTACCGGGCCCCGCCCAGCCAAATGAATATTGTCTTGAGTCATCTTTAGCGCAGCCGGAAGATAAATTGTCCTGCAATTTACATATAACTGTAGGTGCAAGAACACGTGTAATTGCCACGTGCTGGCTTGTAGAGCCGAATTAAGAGATTGATTGCCTCGCGAGGTAATTGATCAAATTAGTCTGGGTATTAATAGTGTCTGATGGAACCGTAATGGGGGTAATAATCAGCCAAGCATTAGCAGTCAGTTGAAACCTAGACGTCGTTGCTCGGGAGCAATCAGCAAATGCGTACGCCATTTTAAAACCGCACTCGCAACTGTTAATATAACATTAATTGCACCCCAGTTGATTTATATTACACGACGACACGTAATGACGTATTGTCTCACATCAACGAGGTGAATTAACTTTCAGAGGCCCGTTTACATGTAAAATCAACACTTGCTTAGAAATTCTTTTCTTCCCAGGAGATGAAATCGTCTTTAAATTTTCGGTGAAGAACAATAAAAGTATGTTACTTGCCACAAGTCCATTGAATCAAGTTAGCGCGGATTACATGGGACATTTTTTCTTATTTCATATCAATCTGGGCATGTTGCATTTTAGTTCAATTATAACAAAATAATATTAGTTAAATAAATACTATGGCCAATACGTCAGAAACATTGATACTAGTTTCCAAATAAATTAAATTCTAAAATACGAAATCACGACATTTGTCTAATTGTCTATCAAAAAATAAAAATAAAATTTTTACATAAACAATTCTAATACAATTATGTGAATATAAATTATATATAAAAAAAATTACAATTCAATTCCTGTAATACTACGATGTTCCAATAAATAATAAAAATTTTAATGAAATTTCTAAATTCGTGTACCTTTCACGCAGATTGTAACAAATAAAAAAACTTATCCGAAACATTTTTAAAATAATACGCACCGATCCTTTGTTTTGGATCCTGCTCAGTTGCAAATAGAAAATTTTTGCTATTTATTTTTATACGTCTAAACATATAATATTAACAAATAATTAAAAATTTCTGGAAAAAATTCCAAATGCTTTACCCTCAGCCGAAAACTGTTTCATGTACGACTCAATTGAAGCCAGATAAATGGAGCTATTAATGAAAAATCTTCTTCGTATATGTTACATTACAATAAGACTGTATCCTCAATTTTGTTTATTAATTTATAACAAATGATTAAATTGACTGGCCTAGAATACTGGTAATTTTATTGTCAATTTTAACATTTTTATTTATTACGTTTTTCTTTATATCAGTTTTTGATTAATAAAATAAATTAATGACCTTTTCTACAGAAATTTTAAAATTTTTATTCGACAGAAAGTAGCTTTTTGTACTTTCATTAGGTTGTTTCTGAAGGTTCATAACGGAATTTTTTGTCATAAACACTATAAAGATAATAATTCAAATCACAAGTTTTATAACATTTATTTCTTCTTATTTATCTATATAATATTTAAATATAATATAATTATTTAATAATGCATGTTACCGGCCATAAAGTAAACCTTATTTTTTTTCAAATTAAAATTACAAATTTATTAAATTTTTAAAAGAAAAATATATCAAAAGTTAAAAAAATTAATGCATTATAAATCTTACTTATTTTTATGGTAACAGTTGCTTTAATGTGTAACATTTATGATAAATTACATTTTGATAAATTTTGTTCAATGTACATAAAAATTGTTAAACCATATTTTAATAAATTCTATCCGTTAATCTCTATAAAAAAACATACAAAAATAATTAATAACCATACTAAATTCGGAACTAGAAAGCTAATGAAAATAAAAATAAGCCAAGAAAGTCCTTAAACATTATATGATATGGTGAACTAAGTGAAATTTTAAAATTTAATTTTATGGTCAATTCTTAAAATTAATAACAAACTTAAAATATTATAACATGACGTAAGGACAAAATTAAAAAAGATACAAGACGTAATACTGCTATATGTACAATTAACTGCGGTCAACATAATTGTGGAAGATGTTACATTGGGCAAACTAAAAGTGCTCTCGAAACTAGATTAAAAGAACGCAAAACGTCTTTGGCCGTTCTTTCCAGGCCTTTACACTTCCAGCAGGACATTGCAGTGGATAATCGCGGCCCAGATAAATTATCAAAAAATTAAAGAATAACAGGGAATATGTACTCCATCTGAAATACTGAAGCTGGATGCCACGCAACGCCACTAATAAAACAATGGAGTCCGGTGGGGAATGTAACTAAAAGACACCTTTATTATCGCAGTTAAAAAGAAAAAATTAGATATTAAAGTGTGTATTACCTTCATATGTTCCGAGAGACGAACGAAAGTAGTCATAAAAATTATATATACTCTACGCGAACTGTAGTATGGTGAAACAGGATTCCAGACAGTGCAAATTAACATTTACAGCGATTCCCGTATGATAGAGAGCAAATTGATTCCAGTTTATATCGAAATTCAGTGTTACGTAACGAAATTGTATCGTTCTTGGCTCGAGTTCTGATCACGTACCCGTTTAGATATTAAGAAAATTATTCTGCTCTCGACGGTAAGTTTTGAAATTGCAATCAATTGTCAGCGTTTCCTAAATGCGGTCTCAAGTTTCCTTGTTTCAGAATCTTCTAGAAATACAACACCGAGTTCTTATCAGTGCAATAAACTACGAGGCCGAAACGTGTTTTTATACTCATCTCTTTACACGATAAAAAGTTCTTTATCTCTGTAAGGAACGTAATGAATAGGATGAAACGCACGTTTCACTGCATTTTAATAACCCTGAGCTGGAAGATAAGGAACAACTTTTAGAATGTTTTATGCGTTGAACACATTCAGAGTGCTTTATCTCCGCATTTCAAAACGTTTTGGAGGGAATTCTTTTTAATGCCGTGATCTTTTACTGAATTGTGTTGTTTATGTGACGGAAGATGACGTGATGCGCCAAGATGAGCTGATTTTTGAACGTGTATGGAAAATGAGTTAAGACCATTAAAGCTTGGAAATGAAGCCGAAACGCAATAGAAATAATACAAAGACAAGATTCCTACGAGAGCGGCGCGACTATCGGATCTGTAATTTACTCCAACAATCATGTGAATTGCCGAACATTTCCTAATTCCAGAGGGTAGTTGCGGTTTGTTCCGACAAATGTTTCCGTTAATTCTCGTGATAAAGACGAAATAAATCCTTCATACATTTTCTTTTGAGTGAAAGCCTACTTGAGGATTATTCGCTTACGGGCTTGGGAGTGGAGCACCCTTGAGGGTGGGGGTAGAGTGGCATTACATAAAAAGAACGCAAAAACAAGCGAGATTGGAGTCCGATCCGCGGCTATGATCGTCACTGAATTTAATTATGACATTCAACTTGCCGTTTAACGCCCTAAAGCAGGGGTGGTCACAGGTGGAAATTTCCAAATATGTAAAAAGGTCGATATTTGCGTTGAATAAATATTTGTAGGGGTCAATGACATTGATAGGACTTCTACCGATGTTGTTTGTGTATAAACTCCACCCTTTTTTGGCATGTGATGGGAGCACATTTAGGGATAGGGGTCGACGTGCGTTAGTAAAATATAACGAAAATGCAACGGAGATCGAGGGTTATGGATATATGGCAACCCGGGCAATGCTGGACACCCAGCTAGTAATAATAAATTTGGCACAATTCGAAACATGATATTGAGCAACCAAGGAATGGCTAATTCGTTTGTTCACTTCTAATGCTTAGATAACACTGACTTTAACGTGGATTATGCATAAATGCTATAAAAATACTTTTGAAATATTTATGTTTGTTTAATGGCATCTCGCTGGCAATTAATGTCTGAATAAATTTGGTTATAAATAAGTGCGCGATCAGGTTGAGTGTTTAATATTTTAGGGCCGTTCCACTGCGTAATATTCAGGCCATGCGCGGTTTAGGTACCGCGATCCTTTTAACATCACGGATGCTAATCAATCATTAATCCATATAGACAAAGTCGTTAGGAAGGACGGGTCGCCCTGCCCATACCCTTATTTTCTGTATCGGTGACTCACTGCTGTTTACAGTGTTATGGAAAACACCTTCACTAACATTTTCCATTATGAGAAGGGCAAAACAATGTCGACCATATTAAAATATTTTACAAAAATCAGTCCTTCTTTAAATAGAAGGGACCAAGTTGTTATCTCCAGGGTTTCACTTAATCACTAAGGCAACACGACCAGTTCCATCAAACATATAAAATTAATGAATGCAGCAAGTTTAATCAAGAACGGAACCTCATATTAGTCAGCATCAACGAGATTGACAACTGCCCCAATATAGAAAAAAGAAAACAAAGTATATTTTTTAAAAACAAAACAAGAGATCTGTATTGTAACGTAAACCAATGTATAATCGCTATGTCCATTTGTAGATTATTAGTAAAATAAAAACAAATAGTACTTGTAAACTGAAATTATTGCGTGATAAATCGATCAATGTTTCATTCTTTTATGTGTCGTTGTTTATATTGCATATAAATTTTCTGATAGAGATTCAGCGTTTTCATTGTGCGTGGAGGGATGGGGGTGGGGGGTAAGAGAAATGTTCTATGACCACTGAAACGCCTCAGTGACACGAAATGAGAGATCGTTCAATTCTGTAGATACATACCGAAGAGAATTTGCTGTCATTGTTCTACGTGGATGTGTAACTCTGCCGAAGAACGTACATGGTCATCAATCCAGTGAATGAACACTTGGCGGTTAGGTTTCCAGATTTTCTTCGTCCCCAATACGACTTTTTTTTGCTCATCTCTAGATATTTTCTTCGAAAAAAAGAAAGGTTTGCAGTATTGGAAGACTCGGTACAAATAAATTTATTAAAAAAAGCATTTAAGTTCAAAATACCCGGCGAATGGCCTATGAATGATCAGCAGACCTCCAATAAATTGTATATTAAAAAACATATTTACTTACATAAAATATAAGCAAATGGTGCAATAAAGTTAATGAAAGTTCTCCAAAATTATTATCAAAGATGCAATGAAGTAGCACATAACTTTAGACTAGGTTATGGCTATGGCCGACAACCAACTTTTGGCTTCCTCACGAATGAACCCGTCAGAAAAAACGAAACAAAGTTTGGATGCCATTTGTAGTGTTCCAACGGAACTATTTCAACTCTCAAGGAACATCGAAATTGCTGCACTGTTCCAGTTAATATGAGCGATGTTCTTTCACTGGAGTCACTGGATGCTTCTTCCTAGTACGAGTTGATGTGGGGAGCGAATGTGTCAAGCCTTAAAGTGTTTACGAATTATTTCGTTTCAAAACTTCGAAGTCCAGACCATATAATGGTAATTTCATGTTCTGGTTTCACCGAGATGAAGATTTATGGTATCTTCATGATTCTGGTCTTGATTATTGTTCCTGCATTGCTAACGAATGAACAGACCTCGTCGATCTTACTGTAGTCATTTGTTTGCGATCCGGTGATCTCATTTTTCTCCTCAAAGCTTTTATCTTCACGGTAAATGAAAAACCTGAGAAATGGTTCCCACACCGTTTTCAAGAAACTTCAATATTAGATAGGGAGGGCCTGGAAAACATGCATGGGGTAATCCGATGACTAGTCTAACTACTCCACATCTCCGTGTATGATGATCCAAGACGAACAATGAGCAACACTTGTCCGAGGTCTACGAACCCGTGAACGTACATCTCAAAAAATGAAGACGAGGTGTCTCTGTTACCTAATGCAGTCTTTATTAGTATTTGCAAACGGGAAGCCAGTCACAAGTGCCCATATGCGGACAACTTTCTACATTAAGCATGACTCGCAAGAGATTTGCTATTTGCATAAGTAGTCGACTACCACTTTAGGCTCAAGTGTTTTCTCTTCGTACGCTGTTTGCAAGAGGTGTGAGTCGCTCCCTAATACGCACATTATGACCAAACATTTGCAGTCAATGTTATATTAGAGACCAAATCTGTCCCAAACGTTCATTTCCACTAGTGTAAAGGTTTACCTTCAAGTCCGAAGCTTGTTCCGTCGTACATTACAGGAACGTGTGATTAACAATTGATCTTTTGGGTGTTTTTGATTGGATTTATTTTATATCGGTCCTCAAACAATCGTCACGGGCATGGACAAAATTTATTTGATAGTTGCCCGATCGGTACACCGGTGGCTCAAATATACCACAGTTTTCTGCAACAAAAAGCCTTCGTTATGGGATAATATTGTGTGAACACGATCGAAAATAGAAGCTCATATCTACAATTTGTGACTGGAAGTTTAATCAGGAGAAAACGTCTTGATCCATGTGCTCTTCTATTCTATAAGTTAACAAATTTAATGAACTTTGTTGGTTATTGGGGAAGTCGAAGAACTGCTGTTCAAAAGCTCCATTTGGCTGCAGTATGGACTTTTAAAGAAGAAGCTGGATGACTTTCTTGAAAATGTTTGAATTCCCTCCAAGTTGTCCACAGTCTCTTCTCCTAATCTTACAAGGAGACCTATTCGGTATTGAGGTTTATTCATAATAGACTCTTCGTTACATGAGCATCGCTTCTGACCAGTTTTAATTTTTTTTCTCTTTTACTTTGCTTGTATACTATGTCCGTGTGGTGCTCTACCAGCAGATGCGTCTGGATTCCACCCCTGCTCCCCTCGCCGAGGAACGAATCTCCATTCGCCACGCACTCAGTTTATAATTTGTGTGCTGGCCATAGGGGCAGCTGCACAGATGCTGGCATTTACTCTGAGGTAGCTGCGTTCTTTCAATGCGACATAGTCACAATCTCATCAATGATCATGAGCACATCGGTTTATGCCGGAAGTTTATGTATAAATCTTATTTTAATTTAAATATATGTGCTGTGGAAGTGTTTCCATTACAACTAACCAATCCTGAAGACTGTCAATTCTCCCAGTTCCTGGTTTGAGAATCATTGTAGGAAAGTAATAGTTGCAAAGACATTTCGAAGGAACGGATCCAGAAAGGTAGACAAAGAAATATATTGATTCATGTACGGGATTAACAGTTGTGAATTTAACGTTAACAGGGATCTGGCTGGGTAGCCAATCCATCCATCATCATCTCTTTCTAATGCGCCGTAACTTATTCGTCCTTCAATATTTTAATGTTTCCTGTGTTTTACTTTAGTCGAATATTATTTATTGTTAACTGACTATTTGTTTCTAATCTGTGACAGGCAGCAAAGAGACCGCCTTCATCTACGCGGTGACGAGCGCCGGAGTGGTCCACGCGGTGACGCAGGCGTGCAGCTCCGGGAACCTCACAGAGTGCAGTTGTGACGCCAGCCGCCATGGGCAGACGCCCGAGGGATGGAAGTGGGGTGGCTGCAGGTACTTCCACTGAACAATCCTGGTTCTGGCCAGTGCCGACCTTGACAACAGCCAAATACGGCCAACTAAAGTATCGAAATTCGTGGCTCATATTCGGTTAATCCAACTCACTATTATAAAGATATTCATTCAGTCAATTGTGAACGAATTTCGTTAAACACACTTTCAATGTCGTTCAATAAAGAATGATCATATTGTTTCTATCAACTCAATTTACTATGAAAGAATATTTTGTTACCTGAATAAGTGATTGATATGTGGCACAAGTTTAATTGAAATGCCTTGTACACTGGCAGCTGCTCAAATTGAAACATCTTTATTTTCATCTTCTGTAATGAAAATTTTCTTATAGGAAGATAAGTAACTTGCAAAGTTTTTCTCTTCTGATGATATTTTCTGCTCAGGATCAAAATTGTAGTAATCTCCACATTGGTTCACAGGGAAACGTGAGATCTTGGTTCTTCTCGGAAAGAATCGGCTTGTCACTCTAGCTCCAGATTCAGTAATGTACTGAAAATTTTCCAATGCCACATGCTGGGCCATATTACTGGGCCAAACGTTGCTAACACAGTTGCCAAATATCTCACTTAAAGTCAACGAGAAATGTATGGAAACACCTTCGTGGAAAAAATTTGAAATTATTAATTGAACAGGAGGATACAAATACTTTATTTTACCTGTGTATTGTGTTTTCTTTTCACACAGTTACTCTGTCATGGAATGGAGACAAGTATTCACAAAATTTTATAAAAATACTAGGAGAACTTTTTAATTTCTGTAGTTCATGCCACAATTTTGTATTATTAGGAGAACTCATGGTTTTAATAGAAAACAAAGTTCTTCAATACAAGAAGAAATTTAATTGCTCAAAATATCAAGACTAGTAATTTCCCACTACACATTAATTACTTTAATAATTTAAATTAAAATGGTTTTAATAAAAATTATGCTACTCCATACAGTTTATGTTCCAATAAGCAGAACCTTAAATACCCACAAAGGAAATATAAGTTCATCATTATAATGTGTAGAGGTTCCATGAATCCCTGATCAAACAAATTCTATATTCCAAAGAGTTCATTTTCAATCACTTTTTGGGTTTTAGATTGTCCTCAAACCATTAATGAACTATGACTGCAAAGTTCTTGATCAAGACGGGTATCCTTGAAAGTAGGTCTATGGTTATTAGCAGTTAATACTTCTGTTTCTTAATTATACTTGTTATAGTCACCATTTTTTCACCTTTCCCACATTGGAAATAATCACTACGTAAATACAAATAATAGTAGAAGGGCATTCTACAGAAAACAGCATTTTGCTGATACCATAAAATCAATTTAATAAGTTCTCTTATAACAGCATAAGTATTTATTTGCTTTATAGACAATAGCACCAGTTAACAACTGAAAAGAGAAAATATATTTTTATAATGTTTTTAGTAAGTAACATTTTGTTTCAGTGATAATCTAAAATTTGGATTAGAGTTTGCCAGAAAATTTGTAGACGCCCCAGAGAGAATAAAGCCTGGTCCAAATACAAAAAACAAGAAAGCTTGGGCCATTCGCACAGAAATGAATCTTCATAATAATGAAGCTGGCAGGCAGGTAATGTATACTGTTTATTATTACATAGGAAAACTCAATTTCATAATTAAAAAAATATCCATTCTCAAAAACTCAACTTGGCATAAAATGTAAGAAATTAATAAGACTTATATTCCTCATATGAGGGGATTTAAATGAATATGTAACATTACAGGTTAACTTTGACATCGTGGCATGTTCTGTGACAACAGGCAAGTTGAATAGGCATGCACAGATGCTAATATGTTAATTCAATCTGGAGTCCATGGATCTGCTGATTTCCTCTATATAGACTTTTAAAAAGAAGTCTAAACTACCAACCTCTAATCTGTCAAGAGCAGAAGAGAAATCTGAAGAATTAAGAGTAGTTGGTGAAATAATTTGCCAATAAAGGAATACCACAGTGCTTATAAGCCAATTCCAAAGGAAAAATGATTGCTGTACTTCAGGAAGGTGCCTACATCATTGTACATACGGATCTGGGAATGAATTATGAAATTGATATAAAACTGGATCTGGTGATCGATTGGTAATGTTCATTAACAATTGTACTGAGTGGGGCTCCACAATGTAGACCAGAATACACTAAGGAGAACATTTTTCATAGAGATACAGAAAAAAAATCTTGTTGTTGATTTTTTACATTAATATTTTTCACATGTCACAGGAGGTCATGCAACTTTTGGGAAAATAATTCTGTGAAATTATGAGAACTGTTCAACTATCACCACATAAGGCTTATATGAAAATACTGTAAGCAAAGTAACAGTGTTCCCCAGAGTTATCTTACTATTGCCACTCATTCCAAACCTAAAAATGGATAATTTGAAACAGAAGAAATTCAAACCTACTCTGTGACAGACAGATGAGGACTATCTTTTAATATATTTTACAATTATTAACTAACACTTTCTTAAATTGAAAATTATCTGACATTCTTGAAACATATAACATAAATGTTAATGACCAAATAAATCTGAATAAAAAGTTTAATGAACAAATTACAAATTCTTCATTCATAAAACTTATTAGACTTTAGGTATTAATTCATAAGGAAGCCTTTAAAATATAAGTAATTCAATTTTATGCAATTACTGCTTCTAAATTCACAAATAAAAACCTATAAGCAAATTTTGAATTTTAAAATAAATAGATCTCTGGGCTGAATACCAATGCATGCTGTACAAAATTGAAGTAAACAAATAACATAATTCTAAAAAAAAAATGTTTAATTTCAACTGACATTTTTGAACTTCTAGAATTGTTTTCGAATTTACATATAAAATATACTAATGATAAATTAGATAATATAGCATTTTTGCCTTTATCATAAGCCATATTCACCTGTTATTTAATTAAAATTACAATAGTATTTACAACATATCATGCCACACTGTCGTATATGTGTAGCATTCATCTTACATATACTATTTGAGGACTAAAAAAGTTTTTTAATTTATCATTCATTTTATCAAAAAGTTATTTTCTATATAATGTAGTTTAAAAGGCCTTCATGATTAAAGTCAGTATACAGTAAAAAAACTCGCATACCACATAGAACAGAAAAAAAAAAGTTTTGTAATTCGGATTAAAGAACATTTTTCTAACTTGAAACACTGTTCAAAATCATTCAGTTTTGACAAAGCATATTCATTTTAAAAATCATAATATTGATTGGGTTAAAGTAAAATAATTGGATGAGAAGAACAAATACTTTTTGAGATTAATACGATCATTAGATATAATAATAATACAATAAATGTTAAAAAAACTAGCTCTTTTTGGAGTTTATAATTTTACATTTAAATTTTAGGTTTATGATAGTTCTTCTTTACTTCAATTTCATAGAATATTTATTGGGTCATGTAACACAGAGATATATGTAGTTTTAAATTTAATTTTTATGTATTGGTGAAAATGGAAGCAGTAATTGCGCATAATTTAATGTAAGTTTTGTATTTTAAAGGTCTCCTAATTAATTATACCCGAAGAGGGTGAAATGAACGAACAAAACCTTGTGTGTTTCTAAAACATTTAAATAAATAAAAGAATTGCATTTCGCTCCTTCAACATTTTATTTGTACTTATTTGGCTAATAACATTTTTGTATATACTGTATTTAAAAATCAACTGATATTTAAGTTCCATATCCTTTCACAACCCAGTACAAAATTAAAAGTCTATAAACATAATTTACAATTCCAAGAAAGTTTGGTGGAGAAAATAAGACTGATTATGGTTCTAATGCAGAATAGGTACAATCATTATCGTCATGAAGTATGGAGACACTTCCCTGGAAAATCTTGAAACATTAAAATCATTTCCTTGTAATGTGGAGGACTTCAGGAAATTTATAAAGGGCATCTTGTATTATCACGATTTATTCTTGATATTCACAAAATTGACAAACTTGTTCTTTCTATTAAGACAGGCAGAACAACTTGCCAATATAAAGAAAGAACAGTTGTGTAAGTTTGTAAAGGTTTATATAGGACGAATCTGTCTGTTCATATGGACCCAATTAAACAAACGTGAGATTAAAATGCCAATTCAACTTCTGCCATCCTGGAACATTTCACGATGAAAAACCACAAAATTGACCAAGAGAATTTTAACTGCACCTTCTGAAATAGACTATAAACTTTTTACGTGCCAAAATAATCTTCAAAAGAAGAAAGTTATAATTTCTTTTTTATTCCAAAATGAGTTAATTATTGTTTTCTGATCAAATGTTTCATTAAATCACAGGTAGTCTCTTCTCTCATGAGAATGCAGTGTCGATGCCATGGAGTCTCTGGATCATGTGAGCTGAAAACTTGTTGGAAGAGCATGCCAACTTTCAGTGAAATTGGGGATACTCTGAAGAAAAAGTATGAGCAAGCAATACAGGTAAAACAGTCTTTTTGGCTTATTAAGTCTTTGCATTAATGAATTTATATTGGTAGATACAGAAGTGTGTCACAATGATGAAGTCTTTTAAACATTTGTTGGAATCAAAAAGTGTCACTTTGCTTCATATTAAAATTTTATACCCAAAATTTGTTATAACTAAACTAAATGCCATTTTATAGAAAGGGAATTGTCATTCTATTGTTTCAAATTATTACTATTAGCAAACAAGAGACCAAGTGAACATAAATAACATATCTTAGATATTACATTTTTTCTTAATAATCCAGATAATAAAATAATTTATGACTATTTTAATTTGAATTAAAAATAACAGAACTCTTTTGAACCATATAAGAAATCAATAGTGATCCAAACTGAAGAATGCAGAAAATTATATCTAACAAGTCTGATTGGAGTAAGGAAATTTATC
This sequence comes from Zhengitettix transpicula, assembly GCA_037074705.1. Lineage (NCBI taxonomy): Eukaryota > Metazoa > Arthropoda > Insecta > Orthoptera > Tetrigidae > Zhengitettix > Zhengitettix transpicula. The sequence goes on from CM073595.1 coordinate 50,836,390, forward strand.
TCACTTCAAAATTTTAAAACTTTGTGAAAGAACTGTGAAATTGTTTGATAGATTTTTTGAAACCAGTAGTTAAAATAGTTAAAATTATTATTTTCAAGACCATTAAATTGGGCTATATTTGTTTTACAAAATATTTACTGTTGGGAAGATACACTTTATGTTCTGTTTTCATATATATTTTAAGCAGGTGGCAACAAAAACCAGAAAGCGCCTACGTCGTAAGAGCAAGGCCAAGTTACGGCTAAAAGCTGGTAAAGGGGATTTGGTGCATATTCACAAGTCACCAAATTACTGTGTACAGAATCCTGCAGAGGATATTCCTGGCACAACAGGCAGAGTGTGCAACAAAACCTCAGATGGTCCAGATAGTTGTGCGCTGTTATGTTGTGGTCGTGGCTACAATACTCAGGTAAATTATCGCAGTAGTTATACTAGTAAGCTTTCCATGGCATTTGATACAAGTTTTTATAGGTAGCTAAAAAAAACCATCCCGATAAGGGAACAATTCTTTCAAATTCAAATTAATTTACAATTAGCATTGCCCAGAAATTTTTTGCAGTTTCAATAGGTTCATAGTAATGACAGCAACTTTTATCATAAACCTACATTTTGAATAAGACTGTGCCGCAATATTACTATAAAAATTTGTGTTAATGTATTTAGTGTTTATTAACAATTTCTTTTCATTTTTATTTTTTACATACTTTACAGGCATGTAAAAAAAAATAATTTAAAACTCATTATGATTTATCAAGGTATAATGATTTCCTAAATTAAAATGTAAATACACCTTTGGTAATATTCAAATGTTTTGAGAGAATAGAATAAAACTAAATTGCATAATAGCCTTCACATATTAATTTGTAGATAAGGGATACTAAGTGTGCACTTTTGTAATATGACTTGTAGATTGGAAATGATTTTCATTCAAAAATCGTAAGAAAAAATTTAATGTTCGCAAAATTTATGCTTTAATTATCCGTGTATGTTATCAATAAACTGGTCAAATCTAATTAAATATTACAGACATAAATACTGCCAATGAATTATCTATATGATTATATAATCTTATTTTTAATTTCAACTGTACGTCATATTTACAGGTCATAAAACATGCTGAGAGATGCCATTGTAAATTTGTGTGGTGCTGCTACGTCAAGTGCAAAACTTGTGAAACACAAGTTGATCACCATACTTGCAAATAATAGATGAGTATTTTGTTTGCCCTTCTGCCAATAAACTGTGCCAACTTGATGGATAATTAGTATTTATTCATTGTTTCATTTCTTCTTAGTGTAAATACTGCATTATGATTTTTATCATACTGTTCATTAAGAGTTGTGAATAATGTTATGAACATGGAATCATTATGGATATTATTAGACTTCCCTCTATGTGCTGTGTATGTATTCCCCTAAAGTGCCACTGAAGTGATCATGCTCAGCTCTATTATACATCTCATTAAGAACCAGTAATTGACTAATTACTTAAATAGGTTATTACTGCTCACTGTTTACAGATGTAATATTTCTAACAAAATTTATTTAAAAAATAACATATCATTAATAAAATGCCTTATATCTTCGAAAGGAAACAGTGTGATTTGTTGTATGAATATTTCAAATTTGTTAGAAACAAAAATATATTTAATATTTTCTGACACTGGTTTTGTTTAAAAATTATTTATCTGTTAGTAGCACCGTACTTAAATTATTTAAATTAAATACTCTTTGCACAGTTACTTCTTATGGTTTTTTGTGTACAGATATAATGCTGGACTATATAATTTGTGAACTATTCAATTTATCACTGATCTATATGAATTCATGTAAATCTGAAGATGGGAAACCAATATTGTCATTAGATCAAATAATTAATATTTGTAACCTTTGTAAATTTGTCAGTAATATGGAAGGAAAAGTTGATGGAAAGTTCCTTGTTTTCAAGAAATTTAACAATTATAATTTTCATGATCATATAGTGTATGGAGGTCTTGAAAAAATATTCTTGTATGCAAACTTATTGAAGAAGCCAGTTTGAATAGGTTAAAATATAAATACTAGTTCGAAAATTTTTCTCCTGTCTTAGATTTGCATTTGTAGAATTGCCTGTTGTAGAAAAAGACATATTGAATAGAATTGTGGAATATTTCATTACCTCTGTAAGTGTGGAATGGAATGAATATTACTTAAATTGATAAAAGTTTATTTGTATTATAATTACTGTTTTTTAAGAATATGTGAGTTATTAATTTTTCTTATTGTTGTTTTAAAAGTCTACATTTACTACAGATATTAATTAACCTTCCAGCTATAACACTTAATTGTAAAAATTATCAATTTAACATATTTCTCGTCATTCTGAAGTGAGTAAAGAGCATGTAGAAATTATCCTTCATGTATGGCAAGTATTCAGTAATGTAGATAATATATCTGGAGTAAATGATGGTGCAGTATAGAATTCAGACAATTGTTTAGAACAGGCTTTGTTTCATACACAAAATGCAAAGGGAAAAAATTTAAAAATGATTGAAGTATATGAAAGTGCATATTCAGCTAACTAAATAATTACCATAATATCAAAATATCAATTTTGATAATTTATTCTGGTCCATAGCTTCACACAACAGGAAATTTCAAAGCACATTATATATCCCCTTTATTTCTACACTTTGTTATTGAGCAGTCTGTTTAAGAATTGTTTATTCATGTTTAATGTATTGTGAATGTAAGTATATTTCATTGTGTTTAATAATAAATCTGTAATCTTTCATGTCACATTTACTTTTTTAATAAATTGATATACAAACATAGCATTACAGCCATTCACTTGGTTAAGATTGTTATTTTCCTTTAAAATACTTCCAATGTGAAACAGGGGTTATACAGTGAAGTTCCTGTGCAAGTTGGGCAATCAAGACTGTTGTATTTTAAATGCTTCATTTAATACAAGTAAACAATGTCTTCCTCAAACTTTCAGATACATGCTGAGAATTTGACTGAATGTATCACTTCATAGAAAAAAGTATTATAAGATGCCATTCATACTGAGTCTAATGTATTATACCTCATTCTTTCTAAATTGCTAAATATCTAATAGATTTAAGTATTTATTTATCTTGTGACTTAAATTTTTGTACAGATTATAGTGTGATGAATACAGTGGATCAATTTCTTTGGTTACCTATGCTTATATTAAATGAGAATGTAAGTTTCTGTTTCATATTTATTTGTTGGCAAAATTTAAATATTAAAGTGTAAATTTATATCTGTATATATTTTAAAAAAATAACTGCTTTTATTAACTTACATGATTGATTTAATTATTATATTTTTAAACTGATACCTAGTAGTGTATATACTTCCATGACTGAAATTAATTGTAAGGTATTTCTGATATAAAAATCCAAAAATCATTTTTTTAACACATAACTTCAATATATATTTCATTGTCAGTCTGGTAATTTATGTGTCATGTCTCATTTTTCTACTGGTTAAAATTCTTAATTTATAAACATTGTAGAATACATGTTAGAATAACATTATAGAGAATCAAAAATAAATAACAAATTTATACAGTTATTATTCATAATGCAAAAGTTTGCTTTGGAAAAGTTCAATCATTAATTGTGAAGTGTCATGTTTAGTTTTTCAGTATTTGTGTAGTGTAAATATAAGTAGCTGAACTTATTACGTACCAAAAACATGAATATTCTGTGTTACCTGCTAAAACAAATTCTCTCTAAAATTTCTTTCAAGAGAATATGTTTGAATTTATTCATCAGTTATTGTAATTAAGTGAAAAATAAACTTTGTAAAATCAGTTTATTGGTATTACTTTCAACATTTTCCCTGTGACATAATAGGACAAATCAGTGTAACTATGGAATACAGAACAATGATTGTGTCATTTTCAAAATTAAAAATTTCTCAGAAGATGAAAACATAATGAAGGAAACATTTGACTGATATACTTCCTTGTTTACAAAATAATTAATTCATATGTAAGAATAAATGCTCACAGACAGGCTTGGTTTTGGAATTTTAATAAAGATTAAGTTAGGTAACGAAATATATGGCTACATGATGTAAAACATTGAATCCAATGACATATTAAATTTAAAAAGAAATCTGTCTATCTGAACATGATAATTGAGTTCCACATTTATCTCAATTGTTTTATAAGTTTAGAGAAGAGAAATAACATGAAAGTTACAGGCATAGTAGACATATGAAGTCATCACTCATAAGAAAACTGAAATGGTAGTAATCAGGGCACATTGTGGGTAAAAGTTCAAAATGATAATAAATGCTTAATTAATATCCCTGTTTCACATTTCAATTAATATATAATTGGCAACAAAAATCACAAAGTGATTGAATGGAGTAAACATTATGGCAAAAGGAGAGAAATAAGTCAGCAGTATGTAGACTCGAATGTTTTGTACTACTGAGATGACTGCAGTACTAAAATGTATGTCAACTCATATGAATGTTCAGGGGCTACAAACTTAATATTTCAGTCAGATATATTTCTAGTATTACAGTTTAAGTTTAGAACAATGTCTTCTCAAAAGTGTGTGTGATAGAGGAATAAAATATTTATCAAAACATTCATGATGATATAATACTATTTTATAAATTATATTTGAAACTGCTAAGTCAGACATGAATTTACCAAGGGATTATTTTTCTTGTTCAAAAATGTGATACTCAAATAATTAACAGTAAAGTAATGTTGTTTTTAAGTGCAGAAATTGGTTCACTACAGTAATTAGAATTAAAATGACGTGGTGAAGTTTGTTATCTCGTTGTTCATTTGTCTGCACACCATTTCCTTCTATATGGAATAAAAGGTTATCATCATCTTTATAACTGTGAGTGCTTTTCTCAACAATAATCACATTTACCTTCTCAGAACATTACTCATAATATAATTATGTTAAACAAAACTATTTAGGGGATAGTACAAACAAGTAATTTCCACAGAATTAAATTTATTTATTACATCTTGATGTAATGTTTCCAAATATTTGTAAATTAACTATCGTGGCAATTAAAATTGTTATTAAATCATACATCTGAATCAATATAATTATGAGATAATATTGAATCAACCTATGAACTTTGAAAATATAAGTTTTTTGAGTAATTTACTCTGCTTTAAACGTGTGTATATCTCACTAAACTATTTACTTTCAACTAGTAAAATGGAATATGTATAATGTGACAGTTACAAATCTTTTATTATTATAATTCACAATTTACAGCCGCAATATTGTTACATTTTATGAAAATCATTCAGTTTTAAAGTTTAAACCAAATATATTTTTAAAAAGAAGTTCAAGGACATAGTAAAAATAAGCTTATGTTTAAGTAACAGTGGTAATGAAAATTTACTATACCTATCTCAATTTTTTTTATTAAAAAAATTGCTACCAACTCTTGAATATTTGAAATAAAATAGATTCAAGCAACCATGTACATAAAAGAAATGTAAGAATCTTGTTGAAGCTTGTGAGTGAATGAAAGAGTTGACACTGAACAGTGTTGTCAGTCATGTGATCTGTGAATGTGTACAGCAACTTCAAAGGCAGGGGGAACTATGGAAAGTGTCTAGAAGTTACATCCTATAGTTTCCTGCAATTAGGCTGTATTACTTAATGAAATAAAAATACACATATGATTCTTAATTTAGAAAGGAAATAGTACATACTCAAAACAGGTGATCGAGAAATAAAGTTAATTTAAATATTTCTAGTTACTGATTATTCACTTCTAAGCAACATCCCTTACCTATCCATCTAGGCGTATATATAAGTCACACCCATTTTCTTGTTTTTGTGTGTAGAACATACCACCAAAGCTTGTGAAACTATTATTGAAACATCCTGTGCATTATTTGCACAAACTAAAGAAAGTGTTATTTGTAGGTTCTCATATGAACTAAATATAGGTATTCAAATTCACACACAAATAACGTGGCGTTGATTGCACTGCAATGGTACTGAATATCTGGATCAAGTGGACCCCATCACAACGTATTATATAACAATTGGAAGTTTATTTTTCACCAGAGCACTTGTATTTGCCTTAAAAAATTGGATGAATCATAAGGATGGTTGGACAGATTAGCATTACTACATTTATTCTCCTGCAGAAAAGACTGCAATCTGCAACTACGCACAAAAATATGGAAATGTACTTGAACAGAATTTTGTACTGAATATGGCTGACTGGTCGAGGGCCAGTATGAAGTAATGTTTTGAAATTTGGTGCTGTGGGTGAATGCTAGACTTAATAACATGTGAGAAATGTTTTGGAATATATCGATGAAAGGAGTCTTTGTAGAGGTGCTAGTGGGACATACAAGACTAGTAAACGCTATAATAGAACATAAATCAGCCGGGCTTTTACCCAATCCATGCCAATAAATCACGATTGAAGATGTGGCTGCAAAAACGCGTCCTGTTTTTTTTTTTTTTTAAAAATTAAGTATTTGGCGAGTTTCTGTCATATATAAGTAGAACTTATTTTAACGCCATGGAGTAATTTTGAGGCAAATTCTGCATAATTTTCTCGAAGAATCCCGCTTGTATGTTGAGAAAGGTGGACGAATCAGACACATAAATCCTTCGCCCTAATCTTGCGAGTATTACAAGTGATTTGTGACTAATATTTTCGGAAATGGTCACGCACACGCACATATAGGCGTGTTCTTGTGTGTTCTGTATTGCACGGCACACATCGATCGCATGTGTATGAGCGCTGTGACATTTACCACGCGCGAGTCTCACAAACTAAATTCTCCAAAAGCGACGACTTATCAAAAATATGACGAGCTAATTGCACCCGTTTAATGTCAGGTATTTGATGAGAGGATGCGTCGTTATCTGTTCACACTTTATAAACCACTTGCAAAGTAGCTATTGGAAATGAGAATGGCCAAATCCATTTATCCGACCAGGAGGAACCTCGTTCTGACGTGCTACAGGGATCAAACCTCGCCGACGAGTCATCTTATAAATAAAAAAGAGTGTATGTATGTTTGTATGTTTGTTTGTATGTTTGTATGTTTGTATGTTCGTTATACAAATCTACACCGGTAGAGCAAATTTCACCAAATTTCGTACACGTGTTCTTTACGACCAGGAAACAAACACTGTCGGGGTGAGACATGTCTACAACCCCCAGAAGCGGGGGTGCACGGGGGTTGAAATATTTAAACATGCTAAAACAGCCGATATTTTAGTCGGATAATAATTTTTAGGGGTCCAAGATATTTATGGTGTTTCTACCGATGTTTTCTGAATATAATTTTCATCCCCTACACCCTGGGAAAAGGGCACCCTTAGGGTTTGGGGTGGAGAATGCAAATCTATACCGGTGGATCAAATTTCACCAAATTTCGTACACGTGTTCTTTGCGACCAGGAAACAAACACTGTCGGGGTGAGACGCGACTACCACCCCCTGAAGCGGGGGTGTACGGGGGTGGAAATATTTGAACATGCTAAAACAGTCGATATTTTAGTCGGATAAATATGTTTAGGGGTCAAAGATATTTATAGCCTTTCCACTGAGGATATCTGAATATAATTTTCAACCACTACACCCTGGGGAAAGAGCACCCCTAGCGTTTGGGGTGGAGAGTACAAATCTATACTGGTGGATCAAATTTCACCAAATTTCGTACACGTGTTCTTTGCGACCAGGAAAACAACACTGCCGGGGTGAGACGCGCCTACCACTTCCTGAAGCGGGGGTGGACGGGGTGGAAATATTTGAACAGGCTAAATCAGTCGATATTTCAGTCGGATAAATAATTTTAGGGGTCCAAGATATTTATAGTCTTTCCACTGATGATATCTGAATATAATTTTCAACCTCTACACCCTGGGGAAAGAGCACCCCTAGCGTTTGGGGTGGAGAGTACAAATCTACACCGCTGGAGAAAATTTCACCAAATTTCGTACACGGGTTCTTTGCGACCAGGAAAACAATACTGTCGGGGTGAGACGCGTCTACCAACTTTAGAAGCGGGGGTGGACGGGGGTGGAAATATTTAAACATGCTAAAACAGTCGATATTTCAGTCGGATAAATTTTTTTAGGGGTCAAAGATATTTATAGTCTTTCCACTGATGATATCTGAATATAATTTTCAACCTCTACACCCTGGGGAAAGAGCACCCCTAGCGTTTGTGGTGGAGAATACAAATCTACACCGCTGGAGCAAATTTCACCAAATTTCGTACACGGGTTCTTTACGACCAGGAAAACAACACTGTTGGGGTGAGACGCGTCTACCAACCCCAGAATCGGGGGTGGACGGGGGTTGAAATACTTAAACATGCTGAAACAAGAGGTATTAGATTTGGATAAATATTTTTGGGGTCAAAGATATTGATTGTGTTTCTACCGATGTTATCTGAATATAATATTCATCTCCTACGCCCTGGGAAAAGGGCACCCTTAGGGTTTGGGGTGAAGTTGCTTTACAGAAAAATAACGCGAATACAACCGAGTTTGGAGTCAAATCGAAGGTTATGGATGACAGTGAGTTTACTTCGGATAAATATTTTTAATTGCCCATTTAACCCGAAAGGGTGATGGTTGGAAGGGGAGATAAATAGTCAGTTCTTGCGCGTTCTTGGAGGAGAATTACGTGAATACTATTTCAACGGATGTTGTTGAAAATATAAATACCTTTAGACATTAGTGGTGAGCTTGCTTAGGGCTGGGGGTGAGAATTGTCTATTATTCTAAAACTGCCAAAATGATATGTGTTTATGGGTAAACTAGATTTATAGTGTTTCTACCGATGTGATATGAGTAAAAATTCAACCCTTTCCACCACGGGAAAGTAGCAGATTTAGGGGTGGTGTTGTTCATACTATTTTAACCTATGTTGTTTCCATTAATAACGACGTTTAATCAAAAATAAAAGTGTTTCAGAACCATTGCTTTTTGTACTCTTTTAAAAAGTTTTTATATTATAAATTGTTATAAACATAATTTTACATTTATTCCGTAATTGAAGTTGTATTATTGAGAAGAAATAAAGCAACAAATAATCACGGACAAATACATTTAACAAAAACTCTACATGCTAACGTAGTTTATAATTTAGTTTACTACAACTTCAATGAAAATATTATCCACGTAATCTACATTATTAGAACAATTGTTCTCAAAATCCTAAACCATATAAATCAATCCATTAATAATCCCTTTTCTACCAGAACGAAAGGGCTTAAAATAAATAATTATTACACTTAATCTTATAAATAAAAATGAGTGTATGTATGTATGTATGTTTGTATGTTTTTATATTTGTATGTTTGTATATTTGTATGTTCGTTATACAAATCTACACCGCTGGAGAAAATTTCACCAAATTTCGTACACGTGTTCTTTGCGACCAGGAAACAAACACTGTTGTGGTCAGACGCGTCTACCACCCCCAGAAGCGGGGGTGGACGGGGGTTGATATATTTAAACATGCTAAAACAGTCTATATTTCAGTCGGATAAATATTTTTAGGGGTCACAGATATTAATAGTGTTTCTACCGACTGTTGGGGTGAGACGCGTCTACCACCCCCAGAAGCGGGTCGGGATTATCAGTAGAGCACTTTTAGGTGTTGGGTGGAGGAACGCTGCAATAAAATAACGCGAATACAACCGAGATTGGAGTCAAATCCAAGGTTATGGATGTCATCCAGTTCAGTTATAGCATCAAATTGGCCATTTAGCCCCAAGGGGCGGGAGTGGATGGGATGGAAATTTTCTAACATGTTATATCATCGATATTAGCGTGGAATAAATAAATGCCGGGACCATTGACGTTGATAGTATTTCTACTGATGTTGTTTGTAGGCATGATAGGGGTGGGGCTGGAGGGGATTTCCTTGAAAATAACGGGAGAACAACCGAGATTCGAGTCAAATCGAAGGTTATGGATGTTGCTGAATTTATTTATGACAATCTGGACAACGCGCGGGTATCGGCTGGGTTGGGATGAGTTACCGGCTGTTTTTTGCGTCAATTAAATATATTTCGGGATGAATAAGATTAATAAAATTTCCCTACATGTTCTCTGTGTATAATTTCAACCACTTTCGGACTCATAAGGGTGCACATTTAAGGGTGGGCGTGAAGTAGCATTACATAAAAAGAAACCAGAAACTATCGGGATTGTCACTGAGTTTAATTAATTTCCTTGAAAATAACGGGAAAACAACCGAGATTCGAGTCAAATCGAAGGTAATGGAAGTTGCTGAATTTATTTATGACAATCTGGACAACGCGCGGGTATCGGCTGGGTTGGGATGAGTTGACCGGCTGTTTTTTCGTCAATTAAATATATTTCGGGATGAATTAGATTAATAAAATTTCCCAACATGTTCTCTGTGTATAATTTCAACCCCTTTCGGACTCGGAAGGGTGCACTCTTAAGGGTTGGCGTGGAAGTAGCATTAGATAAAAATAAACCAGAAACTATCAGGATTGTCACTGAGTTTAATTATGACATTAAACTTGACCGTTTAAGTCCCCGAAGCGGGAGTGGTCGGTGGTGAAAAATTTCAAACATTTTAAACGGTCGATATTTGCGATAATTATTTCCTGGGGTTAATTACTTTGAAAGTATTTATACCGATGTTTTTTGTGTATAATTTAACCCCTGTGAGGGGAGCAAGTTTAGGGGTGGCGTGGAGGTACGTTAAATAAAATCCCGCAAAAACAACCGAGATTCGAATCAATTCCGAGACTATGAATGTCGCTGAATCTAATTGTGACAACCTGGGTAACGCGACGGGTTTGGGAGGTGTTGGACGGGGCAATAAATTTTCAGACAATGTAATCGGCCGATTTTTGCGTGGAATACATTCTTTTTCATTATCGCATATTTGTGGGGGTGGTCATCTTCTAACATGTAAAAACGGCCGATATATTTAGTCAATGACTTCATCCCCCTTCGGCATGGGAGGTGAGCACATTTAGGGATAGGGTTCGAGGAGCTTTACATAAAAATAGCGCAAAAGTAACCAAAATTGGAGTCTTATGGATGGTTATAGATAAATGACATCTCGGGCAACGCCGGGCACCCAGCTAGTTGTTTATATAAAATAACCCTCAGGCTACTTGCACCCATACATTCCACTTTGTGCGATCATGAGACTTCGTTACAAATAAAGACTTAGAAAATCTCATATTCTTTTGGTAAATAAATATTTTCTTTAATATCAACATGAACGCAGAAAGAAAAAACTGGCACGTGGTAACTAAAATACGATATAAATCATTTTCATCCAAAACTGTCTATACATAAACAAAACTTTCGTGAATTTTAATTTACATTATGTTGTATTCTCATTTCGGTCACCAGCATATTTAAATTAAATGTGGTTTAAAAAATGTATAGCCTTCGATTTTCTTTTTATCGGTACTCAAGAGTGAATAAGTTTGCCTGATCAATAATTTTCCGAGTAATATCTTTCTTTTTTCTTGAAACATTTCTCAATGTCCCTATTTTCGGTAACGTACAGATTAATGCCATTCTGATCAAAGCCAAGAATATATTTTTCTATACATTTTTTCTTCATTTAAATTGTAATTACTTCTTATAATTTTATTTTATTTTATACGTTCGACAAAGAAAATTTATTTTTCAAACAGAGAACATTATTTCAGTTTCATTCTTTCATAATTCATAACGTTTTGAGTCGTGTCAGACTATGCGGTTGGTTTAACAGACACAAAGAAGTTTATTAAGAGAGCTTTTTGCCGTTTTCATTCTTCTTGGCACTTGCTAATATTGTAAAGGCCACAGATCTGCAAAAAATTTAAAATGATATATGTTACACTGAAAAAAATATTTTATTTTTACTTATATCTAATAATACGTTTGTATATTTAACGATTAACAGCTATTTTTCATCATTCAAAAAAATTATTGATCATAAAAAATTTATGTTAGCAGCAGAACCTTTCCGTACATGTTCGTATCTTCTTCAGGCTGTGTTTTACTGAAAGGGTAGTCTGAAGAAGGCACGAATATGTGCAGAAACGTTGTGCTGCTGGATTAAAATTTTTGGTGAATACATTTTTTTAATCATAAAAAATGTTCAATATTCACATTTTATTTGTGTGGTAACTTTGGTACTATTTTCTTTGATTTGTTGTTTAAAATGTAATATTAGCACTGTGAAAACGTTATATATATATATATATATATATATATATATATTGTAATGAATTCCAATGTATATAATTGAATGATTTTCTAAATAATTGAATATTTGAATTATTAGCGGAATATTGTGACCAAGGTTAGCAATAGTCAGCGTCGCGTAAGAATGTGAAATGATTTCAGACGGTATAGTTGTCGGCGGCTGTGTAATATTGAAAGCTTTGAGGAAATGTACAGTTTCCGATGGGCGGTGATCGAGGTCAGTCAGTTTCCGATGTGAGCTGACCGGGAGCGGTAAGTTTCAGTCTCTGGGAGTGACGATCAAACAGGTCTTGTTGGCCTGCTAACATGTCTGCAAATATAGGACGACGAGATTATCAAAACTGCTGGTGATTCAGTGATAGTTAAACCCTTTCTAAATATTCAAAGTGACAAACATATAAGTTTTGATTGGAAAGTAGACAGTTGTCAGTTAAACAATTGTATCTACATGCAATGATCGTCTGAGGGATGTTAGTAATTCGTGGTGCTGACTGAACTGTTCTGTGTAAATTCTGGCCTGTTAAGTGAAAAGAAAATCATGTAGTTAATTTGTGATCTGAAGTAAAATGTTGGTAAATGGTGAAGTGAAAAATTGTTATGATACAAGAACTGCTCCAGTATCTGGTATGTAACAAAACATTTGGTATACGTTGTATAATATTCAATACCGTCAGATTTCTTATAATTTTTTTTCACATTATAGAATAAGGTAATAAATTACTGAGTTTTAAAATTGATAAATTAGTAATAATCTTTTACTTGAACCTATCCAAATATTAAAGTTTTCTATCACAAAGATTATTATTTTATTAAATATACAATGGCATTAATTTGAACCGTAAAGTGGGGCTTTGATTTTTCTCTTAATTGTTTATTAAAATTTATATACATATATATATATATATATATATATGGATATAGATATTATTCTGACTTGAGGAATGGTTTCACATTTATGACTCACGCCTGTTGAGACGCGGAAGGCTAAACTCGTGTAAGGCGAACTCTTTCCAGCGAAACGCATTTGCTGTCTTCTCGCAGACACATTCGCGCTGCTGAAGAATTGTAAGCCATGACGTGGAAAGCGTTAAAACACTCTGCCACAAAAGCGGCAGGGAAAGACAATTGATACCCGTCGACCTCGTGGCTCCGAAAGCCATGATACGTTCCCGGTCTGATGACGTTCAATCAAGACGACGAAGCGCCTCCATTTACCACACAAATTCTGCTATGAAGCTTGATAATTAATTTATTCGTCCTTGCAATAGACTTATACTGACTATAATAATATAAATAATAATATTAGAATATATTTATGGGGATTGGGTTTATTAGTATATTAGTAAAAAAAAAATAACAAAAATGCATTAGAAGAGGCAAGTAACATCATCTATTAAATTGGTTTTCTTTAAATGTCGCAAAAAATGTTTTATGCAAATTCACACGAGGTAGGTTTTTCGTGCGACAGTGGTCACTTTATTCCGGGAACTGTGGTGCTCTTAATTGGTAGACAAATAGCAGTAGAACAAAAAAGTAACACCGGGAGTGCCACAAGGATCAGCACTCAGGCCTTTATTGTTCCTGATATATATTAATGACGTACCAATCAAAAAATTAGACTTTACGGTGATGATTGTATCGTCTACACAAATATCGAAATGTTTTGATACGCGAAGCACAAAACAGAAATTAGAACGCAAATAAAATGAAGATAAATAGCGAGGAGAAGCAAATCAATCATCTTCTAATAAATGTTGGTTTCTATGTATGTATATTTGTTTGTATTTATGTTCCTAATACAAATCTACACCAGTGGAGCACATTTCACCAAATTTCGTACACGTGTTCTTTGCGAGAACCCAGGGCATGGAAATATTCAAATGTGATATTTGAGCCGGATAAATATTTTTATGGTTCAAAGAGATTGATAGTGTTTACCGATGTTATCTGCGTATAATTTCAACCCCTTGAAGCGTGGGAAAGGAGCACCCTTAGGGGTCGGGATGGAGGGGCTTTACAGGAAAATGACGCTAATACAACCGAGATCGGAGTCAAATCCAGGGTTATTGATGTCGCTGAATTGAATTATGACAGTCAACTTGCCATTTAACCCCCAGGGGCGGGGTTGGACGCGGGTGGAAATTTAGAAACATGAAATCACGGCCGATATTTGTGTTGAATAAATATTTTTCAGGGTTAATTAGATGTGTTTGTGTATAAAATTTCAACCCCCTTCGGCATAGGAGGTGAGAACATTTACGGATAGGGGTCGACGTGCGTTACATAAAATAACGCAAAATTAACCTAGTGTAGCGCGATAGTTTTATTATTGATATATATATATATATATATGTTTCATTTTAATATAATTAGATATTAGCAAGGGTTGAGAGCTTGGTAAGTTGGAATTTGAGCAGGCGCCGCCGAGACGGAGAGATAATCCATTCAGTCTGGAATTGGACACGTATGATGTGGACCCTCGGAAGTTACCTGGACTGTCGCACCGTGGGAAACGTTCGCTGAAAATCCCAGAAATTTGAGTTAACACGTGACTGCCTGAACCAATGACATTTCTTGGTTTAGGAAAGATCGATCCAAAGATGATCGAGACGATCGATTTTTGACACCCAGCGAGGGGGCTAAAAAGAAAGTATTGACACAGAGGGACAAACCGTCGCCAGCGACGGACGTGCAGCCCCAACTTGCAGTTTCGAGAGGACACTTGCAGTTTCGAGAGGACCCGGAGAGATCGAGGGTGCCACACGATAACGGCCAGACCTCAACGAAGGTAACTGCCAAGTATCTCAATCCTTGACGCGACTGGGGGAATTACTGTAGACCATGTTTAACTGAGATTAAGGGATCAGATTGTTTTGTCAGGCTAACTGAACACTGTATTATTTTATTTGTTGTCCATGTTCAGATAATTAATTAATAAATTCTGTAAAATATCCTTTACTTCATCATTTAAAAAAACCTACCATTACACGAGATTGGAGTCAAATCGGGGGTTATGGATATATGATGACAATCGGGACAACGCCGGGCACCCAGCTAGTGTTCAATAAATATCGTGAAGATATACAACTGGATAAACAGTTGTAAACATATTGGAATAATTTTGAACTGAAATTTTAGTGAATTTAGCGTCTCGAAAGACATATGAGAATATTAGAAAAGGTGAGACCGCATAAAACAAGCGTAGAGAAATTTTCATTCTGAAACAGATTGATAAGGGATTGTAACAATACCAGTAGCACTGTTTGAGGAGACAACAGCAACATGTAGTAGATCAAAAAAAAATTTTATCAACATCTTCGTATAGCGTGAAGTGTACGGTTCCACATTTTCCAGCTAACTAACGTTAGAATCAAGACTGTTTTAAAACGAGTTGTCTACCTCGCTTAAAGAATTAATTATTGGAACAAATAAAAATAATACTGTCACGATCGACAAAGAAATGTTCTTTCGTGCATTAAACAACAAGCGTTCTGCAATGTAAAGTAAACCGCACTGAAGAATCTGTTCGTGACAAACCGGCAAACGAATTTCCTCATGAAATATTCACGTTTACGAATTTGGGGGAACACATTTCCGACGTTTACTTTTCTGGAAGTTGCCGACATGCGTGGCGTTTGAGTTTCCTAGCTGTCGTGAACTTGCGCGCATAACTAGGAGAATTTTAATGCTTCTTTCTATGAAGCTTCCACACTCGTCCTCAACCGTGGCTTCACAAGTCCAACGTCTCCATACAAGATCGTCGTGACGAGACGAGATCCTAGATCCTACGATTCAAAACACGTCGCAGATAAAATTATTTGATATGAATAGCAATTATCTATTAAATCAACTGATTTAAAAGAATTATTTCTTTATTTTGAGACCGCGTTATGAATTAACGATATGAAGTGATCTTCGATGATAAAAGATCGACTGTCTTTAGTTCGTTATCGTGAAAATCAAAGTTCTATGAAAGAACATTTACAGTCTTTAACGGTCACTTTTCAAGTCAACAATCATTAAATATGTATTATTATACCTCCGTGAATACATTTCCAGGAGCTTTCGTTTGGTTAACCATATTAATCAGAAACTACTCAACATATTTTCATCATTGTACCTACCTTACCGTTCCCTGCACAAAAAAAAAATTATTTTACAATTTTAATTTGTTGACAATTGTTAACACAACACAGTTTTAATCTATTGTAATACCCAACTTGTCGATAATTATTGTTATAGGAATTTAGATGAAACAAGTTATAAATTTTATTAACCAAAACAATTTTTATTTATCTAGAATACAACTCAAGAAAATCTCTGTATATTTTTATATCCTTTTACCTCAACAATTAAATTACTCCAGTAAACCAGTTACATTTTATAAATCAGACTCTGTACCCCAGGGTCTTTACTGGGTTGATAAGAAAACGGAAAACTAAAATTTACAATTTAAACAATGCAATTAAATAAAATGAAAACGAAGTCTGACTGATTACCCTTATTTAAGAATTTACAGAATTTATTACTGAACGTCTACTTACAATTTTATTTGGGTTTTTCAGGAATGCACTTTAATCTACAATGCCCTTCCGTGCACAGACTTTTACACACGCTTCACAGACACGTTCACTTTATCGTTTTTGATATCCCGACTCCTGACAGCTTGCATGGACTAAAATGTTTATTTTATTTTTAGGCACGGCCACCATTCAATTTGACCGAATATTTATCACCGCCTCCACGTCCTCCTCCATTGCGGTCTACATTTCAACTCCTATGTCTCTCTCGTTCAGATTCTGGCACCTGACTCCACGTCCATCTCCTCTGAGGTCTCCAGTCCAACTAACTTTTATCTGCTTCCCCCTCTCCAGAATATTCCCTTTTTTTCACAGTTTTTGAGTTTCCACGTTCGCCACACAAACACCAACTGTTGGCTTTCTCACGCTCCGAGAGCCACTCAATACAATTAAAATAAACACTTCCTTTTAACATAATTGGGTATCCACCAAACTTCTGTCATTATGCCTTTAGGGTTTCGTCCCGATGTCTGTCAAAACCATTAGCTCTAAGAGCCGCTAAACGTCCAATTACAGTCCTCCCCTTCTCTAAGAGCCGCTTATCTATCATCTTATCATTATATTTTTTATATATACAAACCACTCAAGAATCCCCAGTCTGAGTTGGTAAACAAATCTGATAAAATAAGAACAAAATTTATGTCCTTCTTAACTGGGTATTACACTATATTATATATATATATATATATATATTTATAATTAAAACGTTCAATGCTGGAGTGGGCTATCCCAACATTTTTGTCTAAAATTATGTAACTCGGGTTTAGGGAAGTCTGTGACCGTCTTTTCAATGCCAGAGTGGTCTGAGTGTAGTTTATTCAACGCTCAAGAGATGGCAGCACAAAGAATTTTGAGATAGCGGATAACATAAATGTGAAGCGTAAACTAAAAACCCCCTTAATATCAAATAGGTTCAGACTCTGATATTAACCGCCTCAATTTATCTGTACATTTTCATGTTATTTACAATATTAATTATTCTACACCAATTTGCCACAATTCCAACTGTATTAATTATTTTATATAACCGCTGCTCCATAATTTATTTTAAATTTCATTAAAAGCAACCCACGTATATCAGTCCCACCAATCCCACGTTTTTCTTCCAATTGATTACTAAGAGAACCTTCTGAGCGACCTCCTGTGGTGTAGGGGTCAGCGTGACTGCCATGCATCACAGAGGCCCCGCATGTTGTGAGAGATACTCTCGTTTAATCAGTCCCCCTACAAGGTAAACTGAGTTCCCATAATGAGTCGCTAATAACCTCAGCTGTTATTGATGTGACAATACAAAAAAAACGAGCTGTCTGTTGAATTTACCTTTACTTGGCTTTTTCAATACTGTAATGGCCAAAAATCTGCAATTTTTCCTGTTTCACTTGTGAAAATTTTTTTTTTGAAGAAGAATTATAATGGCAAATATAGTCCAAAGTTCTCTTAATAAATAATAATAAGACATTTAATATCGTGTCCGTTAAATGTGGTTATTCTTGTACATTTATATAAAAAAAAATTATCGATTAATAAAAACTGGAATGTTTTTAATTATCACTTCTACGCCAGGGTGAAATAAAACCCGTAGAAAGTCGCTAATGACGTTAGCCGTTGGTGCGACTATAAATAAAAGGTTAAAAAAAGGAAATTAATGGTTTAATAGCCGAATAACAGGCCAGAAAATACGTAAATAAATATATTTTGATTGTCTGCCGATTATATTGTAAAATACAAGGACTGTTACAGTCATAGTCATCTGAAAAACATTAATGTAACTAATTACAATGAATTACACAATACTAGAAATTTTCTTACAATAATATACGTAAAATTTTAAACAGTGTTTCTTATCTATACTTGTGAAAAATAAAATATTATTGATATAATAGTATCAGGAAAAGGAAAACATGTTTCAAGTGTTCAAATTCTCCAAGTTAACGTGGAATCTCCGTGGCTAACGCCGATTCTTATCTGCTTATGCAGCACTAAGAAAAATTGCTAACCATTGTGAGAAACCACAAATCATGTAGAAAGATCTGTTGAAAGGCGATTCTAAAGAAAATGTTCGTTTAGAGGGGGGAAAAAATACAGCATTAAACGACTGTATTTGTAATTTTAATGACACAGTAATGCGTGGCTGATTTCATTTTACGGTTATCAACTCTGGTATAATTACCGTACTTTGAGTTCTGTTTGTTCAATGCATAGCAGGTATCATCAGTAAATACATATTTTGACGAATTTTCTTTTTACAGGAGTCAAATAACTCTAATAATGCAAGGAAGATGTGTTATATAATGTAATACGCAAAGCTAAGCAAACAATGAAAATTAAAGCCAACACATTGTGGCGCCAAATTATGTAGTATAAAAAAGATATTATGAAATAGCCCCACGTTGGAGAGTCAAATTATGTAGTGAACAAATTAAATTAATAACAAGTATGCCACCACGTTGCAGCCAAATTATGCGGTATTCGAACTTTTTTAAAAGGAAGAAATTTAACAGAAGAAATAAACAAAGTTAATTTAAAGAGATAACAAAAAATTATTTATTACAATTTCGATTTATTATGAATTTTGTACATTTTTATGTTTTTAACAAATGAAGCTTTAATGAAACTCATAATCTCAGAGCCGCTTACTGGGCCTCTAATAATGGTAGTGATTTACAATTGTCACCAAAGGTTAGAAAAGAAAATTCAAATTTAATTTACAGTAACAAAATTGTATAAAAGTATCTAACAACAAAACTAGAGAAATTCGACGGTTAATTATATGTACATAAAGGTTTACAAAATAAAGTTTCTACATATAATTTTATTTAGAGTTGCTCTGGTACTGTACAGGTAATTTATTTTAAAGGAAATATTTAATTAACAGGCCATAACACGGCGCCTTTCTAACAACTGATCACAAACTTTACGTCGTCCTGTTTATTTAGATTGGTTAAAGTCCGAAGACTTATCAAAGCATTATCGTTTGCACTCCGAAGCAGACTCGTATTACATGACCACTCCGGTCAGGCTCCAAAACCGCTCTGAATGTTTCCGCCAAAGTTCTGAGCGTCTTACATATGCTTTTTATTTATTTATTTTATTATATTGAAGAACAATTATTAAATAAAACTTGCATTGGTAATCTCCACAATATATTAATTTTAATTGCAAATTGTGATGACGTAACATTATTTGAATGAAAATTTATAAATGTATATATTCATGTTGACGTTTTCTCAGTGCAGGACTATCGGCGTGTAACGTAGAAACATGTTAGTGGTTTTCTTTTCATGGTTCGTTGACTGTTTTCTTAGCAATATCGCAGTGATACAGTGAGATTCGTAGTGAGCTGAACCACAAGGGTCACCGCTATTTCCAGACCAGCAGAGGAGCGGAGAAACACGTCGCTTAAATATTCGATACCCGTCCAGCTTTCCCGGATCTGCTAGCAGCGGTACAGAAACTTTTCAGCTTTTCAATTCCGTGGTTTAACCTCGGGGGCTGACAGATGTAGCGAGTGTTCACAACCGTTTTAATTACAGTACGGAAAATTTGCAGTTTCCATTATTTGTATCGTGCCAACATTAAAAGTCGGTCTTCGTTTCCCGCAGTGACAAGTTGTCACAAGAATTTAATTTTGATTCTTCGATACAATATTTATAATAGACGTAATCCTCGAGTTAGTGGTAAAGATTTTTTTCTTATCTTCTCTACATATTTAAAAATGAGTGCCTGTGAGTCCCATATACATTCCTAAACCATTCAACCGATTGCTTACAAACATCGGTGAGTTGTTGTGCGCACCTCCGCGAAGGTTTCTGTTGGGTTTTCGAAGCATTAGGAAACTCCCAAGGGGTGAACGGGGGTGAAATTTAAAAAAAAAATAAAACGGCCGATATTAGCGTCGATTAATTACTTTTCGGGGTATTTGTGATTAATACTTTCTATTCAGATGTTTTACTGTATAATTTCATCCCCTTAAAGCACCAATAAGGGAGGGGGTCGAGGGTCGTTACATAAAAATAACCTGAAGCAACCGAGATTAGTGTGAAATCCAGGGTTATAGAATTAAATGTGTTTAATTCTGATATACACCAGTTGTAGTTCAGCCCCTAGGAGTGGAGATGTAAGAGGGTAAAACAAATTTCCGTTTAAATCTTAAATTCGTATACCAATTTCTATCAACCTTTATACGCATGTTACTTACGATCCAGGAACAAACACTGAGTGGTTAAGAAACACCTACCGCCTCTAGAGGTGGGGGTGAAGTTAAAAAAAACATTACTAAGCGGTCATTATTACCGTCGAATAAAATGTTTCCGGAGTCCCTTAATTTGATAGTGTAATTCTAGAATTTTTATGTGCCTAATTTCAACTTACAAAAGGCAAGTGAGGGAAGCATCTTAACGTACGGGTGATGGTGGAAGAAAGAAATACTAAAAAGACCGACATTATTGTCTATTCTGGGGTTATAGGAGTCGCTGAGTTTATATCTCGGATTAATCATGGTGGTTGATGAAATTTTATGCTCCTCTTCGTGGAGGTGGAAGCGGTTGAGAAAAGGATACCTGGAGTATTTTTTCCCCCGTAAGTTACCGGCCATTTTGTAAAATTTTCTATGTCTCTATTTAGTTAACGGTTGTATTTCTTTACCCCTTTAAGGTATCTGGAATAGTTTTAGACTTTATTAGGTTATCGAGTATTTTTTACTATTTTAATACGTTGTAATTTTTGAGACACTTATTTATATAGTAGGAAGAGATCCCGAGTACTGTCAGACTACGTCGTGGTCTATTTTAAGTTATTTACCGAGGGGTGGCGGTATTGGTGCTGGATTAATGAAATGTTTGATACTCCGGGTTAATTTAAATAATTTTGCTTATCTATTCAGAGAGTTCCTCTATGCGACACACATACAATATTCCTATTTTTATTTATCCTTACGTCAGGGTAGAAACTTTGTAGAATAATAATGAATCTTCGCAATGTAATCTTGTGGACGAATTGCAGACCAGTTTTTGTGAGAGATTTGTCTACTGCCCTCAGAAGTTTCGTCTTACGCTGCCGCGCTGAACTTTCTTCAAGTTTTCGATGACGTCTCTCGACATTAAGTTAAATTCCTCAAGAATGGACTTAACATGTTCATATCCGCGACGACTGTGTTACAGTAGAAGCACCCTTATCATCCCAGGTGAACATTCTACCAGTGATGAGATCATTAAAAAATTAATTTCTGGTTGTTTTGTCTGTAAGAAAGGTATTTATTTATCGGCGACTTACATGTGAACATTGTCAACGCCGTAAAAGCCTACGTTCGTGTTTCATGTTTATCATGCAACTAATTTTTCAGACCTGCATACAGCATAATAAGCAAATTTTCGTCTATGGTAGTAAATGAGAGGGGAAAAGTGGTGGTAAGATGAGAACGGTTGCCCTGGAAGCGTCTATTCCTTTTTCCGTAGTATAATTTCTTCATAAACGGCCAGGGAATTATGGAATCCCCACGACGTTTTAAAGAAGGAAATAAAATAATCACCCAGGTCCTCTTTAAAATGTAATTTGCCGTCAGGTTACTAAGCCTGGTCTGTAAGCTATAGCCTTACACTTAAATTATATTCCATAATAAAGCTGTGAGAGTTTCTCCCCAAGTGTACTGCATTTCATTCCATCTTTCTCCTTCGTTGCTTACTTTTATGTTGCCTCCAGCATCGCTCCGGGAAGGAAGTGCAGATTTTCCATATGAGGCGGCGCAGAGGGCAGCTGTAGCCTCAGGCCTGTGTACTCTGAGAGATTATCTCGCTCCGAGATCAAAGCTACCTTCGCGCAATTAAGTGCACACACACAGACACGCACACTTTACATGCACCTGACGCTACTGTTGCTACAGTTGTAATACACCGATAATTAGACATTTATTCTACACTAATTGCAGTTCCGTTACAGAGCTTAAGCTGGTTTGAAAAGCATGCTGGTGGAGCGATGAGCTGCCCTTGCAAATGTCATGTGCTGGATGGAAAGAGTCGTGCATTTTAGAAAACCGTTTCTCCCTAAATAAAGGAAAACTGAAAAAGGAAAGAAATTCAGACTCTTATCATTATAGACCCGATAATTGTAGAAATGATATATATATATATATATTGTAATAATTAACATAAACTGTTTCATAAATGTGTTCTTTTTAAATGAAAAACTATTAACTTTATACAACAAACAAGATTTATTATGCCAAATTTAAAACAATTATAAAATATACAAAATTGGGATCTCAGGGTCTTGAACTGGGTTTGATAATGGCAGAATTTATATAAACAAAATGACAAAAATTACATTTACTTTATATGGGAATCAATGCGTCTGAACATAGACGAAATTTGTTGCTGAAGGAATAATGCTAAAAGATTGAGTTTAAACAATTTCATTTTATCAATAATTAAAGAATGATCTGAATAATTAAAGAACGATCTGACGTTTATCTTTTAAACGTGGTTTACAATAATTTTAAAGTTTTCTTTCTACTTACGGCAGCCCAGGACTCATTTTACTTTTCGTGCACAATTTTGGGGATATCACTGATTCTAAGTACTCACAGACTCTAAATGTTCACAGACTCTAATTAGCGTAGTTTGTTAGTTGGTTTAAAATAAATTTGTCGATTCTCGATGATTTACTGCAACCTGGATTTGTAGATCTCGTGGATTTTTGTTGAAAATGCACCTCATTGGTTTTGTCTGTTGACTGAAGACTAGTTCAGTTTCTGCATTTTGATATAACAGCGTACTGGTTACTGGAACACTTTCTCGTTCTTTAAATTAGACCTTTCAGTCTTCACTGCTGACTGACAAAGATTGTTCAAGTTTTCGTGAATTAGAATTTTACTCTGTACATCTCGCCGTTTACTGCCCAACTGTTCGTTCTTTTACTGTGTTCTACTTGCTGTCCGCTGCCCAACTGTTCGTTCTTTTACTGTGTTCTACGTGCTGTCCGCTGCCCAACTGTTCGTTCGTCTCGTAAATTTTGAGCGCGTAAAACCTTCTCGACCGATCAACAATACTTTCTTTGCATTGCCGGTTTGTTGCGGCGTCCGCTATAGCCACCAATAATGAGTCCTCTACAATTCAATTAGAACAATACCTTAATTACCAATTACTACAATATATTGTAATAATCAATATAGAACTTTTAATTAATTTAATGAATTTATTCGTGCCCCACGTTGTGGAAGCATTTTGTAATAATCAAATAGGTGGCTTAACAAATGAATGAAAGATTATTTTACAAACAAAAGAATTTATTTATTATCAATACTTGAACAATTTACAATTAATTAATATCTCAGGGTCATAACTGGGTTTGATAAAAGGCTATATCATTTAAAATAATTAAAGACACAAAATCATTAATTAAATTTTAATAAATTTCGTATAGATGATTTAGGACCTAATTAATTTAAAACGAAATTTAAGGACGCCAACCAGCAAGGCTGTAGTGTTAACGTTTCGGACCTTTCTAAATCTACGATTCGTTCCAACTTTTTGTTGGAATGAGTAAACAAAGCCTGTCACTCTCATCCCCTATAAATTTAACAATTCCTAAACTCTTTCGTCAGATGTGAAGGCCTGCATAGCACGCTGGGAAATACACTAAAACAATCTGTCTTCCTTCACTTCTATATTGTTCTAGGCTTCGGAGATAGTTTTTTCTCATTTCCCGAATCTCATTTATCTCAGTAACTTCCTATTAGTACCTGATTTCTTCCATCGGAATCAAAGCTTTCGTAAAATTATACGGAGAGTCCAAGAGCAACCTTAAAAACCAATTTTTCCCTTAAGAACATTTAATACGGACTTTATTGTCGGTCGCTCCTTTTTAGTTAAATGAAAGTCATTTACTGTTCGGCGAATGACGCATTTATCAAAATCGTCCACTTCAAATTTTTATTTTTCCTAGACCGTACCATTTGTGGAGTTGAAAAAGTGGTCCCTCTACTCTGACACTCGTTTCATTTAAAATCCGCTGCAAGCTTCTAATAGATATTCCAGTTGCCTCCGCAACACGAGCATGGATACTCTTACGTTTTATCGGATTCCCGCTCTCACATTCCCTTCTTATGAATGTGTATACGTTATAATTAATTTCCCTACTTTGGCTGTGGATAATTTTACTGCCTCCTAATTTTTGTTTAATAGTTTCACTTTGCATCCTGGAAACTAATGAAGTACAATAATAGTAATAATAGTACTTAACAAAAATTTTCATAACACAAATAAAGACAAAATATACCTACACTGAGTACAATATATTTCTTTGCGTCAATGTTTTTAGAATAATATTAACAGTTCCTAGTTGTCGCAGCAAAGAATTGTGTTCAACTGAGCTCATCGTTACCCCCACTACATCCTAAGATGCGAGGACGACTGCGCAGCTTTGGTGGACACGACATCTGAAACCTCTCGAGCTATACTAGGTAACGGGCAGCTTGCAACTGAGGACTGGCGACTAATCACACACCATCATCAACCTCCCAAAGCACTCTCTGCTACATTCTGCTCCGACTAACTATCTGTTCTCAATTTCTAGTGACCAACTGAACTGCTACAGTCATGCGAGTCTATTTCTGCCTTATCCAACAATGCCCTTTGTAGCGAGCATTATCGGCTCCGCATTCTCGTCGACAATACCGTAAGTCACAATGCAATGGCCTCAGAGTTACTCCACCAATAATGAATGATAAAAATTTTATTTATTAATTAACTACATATTTGTAATTACTACGATATATACTATAAATTAGTGGAATAAACACAATTAAATGCAATTATTTTTAGGTAATTGATTTCAGATACAAAAATTTTAAGGGTAGGGACAGTTGTAATGGGGACTTTAAACCAGCCATAAAAGAACAAGGACGAAATGAGCTGTCATCAGGTTAAGTGTAATAATAAGAATAAACTGTCGAAGTAATAAAACACCGTCTTGGATAATTATAGGTGAACTGCCTTCGTTCCGTGGTGAGGGGTGAAACCTAGTTTTGTGGAGGGTGACGAGCTGTGCTGTTTCGTTCGCTGTGTTTCTTGGTAAGGAATTATAATGACTTTTCTGCAACATGAGGTAATATGTTCACTTTTTTTCCCCTTAGTATTATCTAAAATTTTGCATCGTAATTTTGTAACAGTTGGAAAAACGCTTATAATTGTAGTATATTTGACACAAAGAGAGTAATTAGGGAGAGATCTTTCTAATCATGAATATTACAGCAATTTAAATGTTGGGGAAACTAAATTATAAAACCTAAAAAAAAAGTGATTGGACTCTGATAAAATCACGATGGTTCGTGGATTTATTAAAAAGTACAAGTCGCTGAATTTTTAGTTTCATTTTCACATAAAAGCCTTGACTACGTTCTATGAAACGTCATAATAAATTAGTAACCGGCCAGGTTTCTGAACCATCTTTAAAAATATAGGAAGCAAACTTTTGGAAGCCGTTTTATTCATGGATATATTTGTAGACGTTTCAAATGGGCTGTAATGAAAAGGTGAGTGATCATTCTGGAATTTAGTAGCTATGGACCGTTGGTCAAGGAAGCAAGGTCCGTATTTCGTGGAAAACGTGATACCAATCTGGAGGAAGTTTTATCGCAGCTGAACGCGTTTTCCGCTTATTCTATCGTTTGCCTCAACACGCACCTGTGCCTTCCCGTAGTGCCATCTGCAACTGGATCGAGAACATTGCAAGCAACTGCCCAACGACACACGAAAGAGGAAGAAGCTCGAAAGCAAGTGTATTGGAAAACATTGGGCGCGATCTACTCGATTGGAGTTTTGTGAGCAGATATTACGGCCAAGTGATGAATCGAAAATCGCTGGCACATCTGGATGAGTGATGAAGCACACTCCCAATTTTTTTGGGGGTTTTGTCAATAAACAAAATTTCCATTACTGGCCTGACAGCAACTGAGTAGTCCACTACATACCTGTCCAATCATCGAAGGTGAGAGGGTGGAGTGTCTCATCGTTCATTTGTCTGAAGAATAAGGTGCGGGAACTCTGAACTATATTTACATGTATCGGAGATTTATTCCTAAACCTAATAATTATCCAGTGGACGATCTCACACACTTCCAACGAGATGTTGTGACCAGTCACACTTGTAGTAAATTATCTGGCACAAGCATAGTCTCAGTAGGGATGATGATATCCTGTGACCCCCTTGTTCGCCAAACCTTTCGTCTGAGGGGTAATTGAAAGAATAGATGTTAATCTTGACTCTCATAGAACCGTTAAAATACTGAAGAACAAGATTATTTCAAAGGAGATACTACGAAAAGGTATGTGAGATTCGCATTGATATTCCACACGTGAAGAACCACCTTTCCTGACACCCCCGATATTGAGGATCAACCACTTTTAGGTGGGCTGAACGGCACAGGTGATAAATACTAATACTTTTGTCCAGCAGCATGCATTCAGGATGAGTTTGGTAGGATAATATCAATAATTGGGATTTTATAGACAGTGCCAGCCGTCGAAACGTCGTTGAGCCTCACAACAACCTGGACCGGAAACCCGAGAACGATTTCTTCAATATGTTGGTACCTTAATTTTCATTACTCTGCAATATGTACTTCTTTGAAATAGTACGTATCACTGTCGCAACCTACACCTGAATAACTTCCATCAATATTACATGGCTACCACAATGCCGACATAAATTATATGCAAATGTAAAAAAAAATACAAGTATTGCGTCTTAAATATAGCATTAGCAGGCATATGGGCACGGAGAGAGACATTTCAATGGAGACACCACTGAAATTGAATTCCTTCTTGGGGGTTTATATTCTCATAACATTACGTATGAGCGTTTAAATGATATCAAGAAAATGCCACACCTTCCGTGGGTGTTAATGGCTCGAGAAAGTGGGCGCTGGAAAAGAAACGCTTGATTTAACGAATTAATGAATATTTATAACATGTAATTAGGCAGGATCCGGTGGCATCATATTCCTATGCAAAAACAACAAAAATGAGTAACGACTAGTGGGTAATACCATTTATTATAATGTGATGAAAATGTGTAGCAATTTTCACAAATACGTACTTTGATCAACTTATAAACAGCAATTAAAGGATTATAGCTTTTTATTCTTTTATCAGAATATATATATATATATATATATATTGCTTTGACATGTATTGATTCACAATTAAGTTTGAAGTTTATTTGTATCAGGATCTGATTTTTTTTATCATTCACAAAACGATTATCGAAATAAATAGTAAACTTATCACAGAATACTAAAAATCCATAGATTAGCTCATTTTTAAATATAATAGGTCTACGAGATTTTGTGAAGGGTTTTGACGCTGATTTAGAAACCATGTGTGATGTGTAAATTCTATATTTCATGATAGTCAATTTTCGAATAATTAATTATTTACTAGTACATATTGAATATTTTTATTAGAACTGTAAATATTATACCCTTAGTATAGTTAAAGAAATATTATTTCTGTTATTATTAATATATTTTACTTATGTTGGACAGGGAAATTTGTGTTCCCGAATTTTACTATTTTTAAGTTAACTTCTAATTATTAATAATTGTAGCATCTAATTATTATATTGTAATTTTATGTATTGACGTGTTTTATTTCCTCATACGAGGACTAATGGAATAAAATAAATCAAATCATTGTCTGAGTAATCGTTAGAGACACGATGAGTGTCGCATGGAAAAATATGTATTGACTTAATATTAAAAATAACTCCAACTTCTTCATTCTTCCACAGATTTAAATTCTTCTTCTTTAAAATCTTCTCTTTGAAGCATTGTGAACATTTTCTACTTGTGAAGAATCACTGAACATCACCAAAAAATTCGAGTGACTCTCCTTGGTTGGGGTTTGAAAAAGTATTCTTTCTAATATATGGTTCTAGCATTCCATGAATGCCAATAAATAGCTCAGATAAAACCGGCATGCGGTTTTTTTTTCGTCTATATTTATTGATGACTGGGGTAGAATTTACGCCATGTTCTCATACAATTATTGAAAGTATTTAATTTGTTTTGACACTTGGATTCTTCTGTATTCTTCCGTCCATAAAAAAAGTGGAAGTAATAAGTACATTAAAATGATAAAAGGAATTAGACCGCTAGGACCAAGAAAGTAATCAGTCGAAAGCAACACAAACACCTCACAGGTCAGGCACCGAAAAAATGGCCGAGGGCCGTGGACACGGACACAGCCAACGTAGCAAAGAGAAAAATAGATTTGCACAAATTCAGTATTCTGGAAATAAATCACCCTTTTCATGTCGGACAGACAGGAAGAAAATTTATAATTATAACGATGATAATGCGTAAGGCGGCCAACTCTGGACCACGCCCCTGGATACTGCACTGAAATGTGTATATATTAAACTGGCAATTTTAATTTTCAAACAACGTCCACACTCAATCATGATATTATAATTTTAAATAAATTAAGTACATTAAAAAAATACTTCATTTTCCTTCAAGTATTTTAAATTTAATATAACTGATATATGATGTGCTGCTGTTTTTATTCCATTCCCAATGCTTTTTTAAAATCATTTTTATAATGAAAACTAATGTCATATATATATGAGATACTTGCATTGAAAATGTCTTTAAAAATTAATATATATTTTTCTGTACAGATGAGCATGGCTCCGGATTTTCTTAATTAAATATTTTAGAAAATTATTAAAAATGCGACTCAAAAAAATATTAGGGGTTGAGTACATAAATATTAATAAAATTATGTTTTCATTTGAGGATAAACTACCAGTAATATAAATATCGCATATCGATATTTATTATACTAGCAATTTTAATTTTCAAGCAACGTCTACACTCAATCATGATATTATAATTTTAAATAAATTAAGTACATTAAAAAAACTATTACATTTTCCTTCAAGTTTTTTAAATTTAATGTAACTGATATAGGATGTACTGCTGTTTTTATTCCATTCCCAATGCTTTATTTATCATATTTATAATGAAAAATAATGTTGTCAAATATATATATATGAGATACTTGTATTGAAAATGTCTCTAAAAATTCATATCAATTTTTTGTACAGACTATTGCTCCGGATTTTCAATATTAAATATTTTAGAAAATTATTAAAAATTGCGACTGATAAAAATATTGAGGGTAGAATACAAAAATATTAATAAAATTGTTTTCACTTGATGATGAACGAGCAGTAATATAAATATCGCATATCTATATTTATTTGTCTGTGATTAGTGGATTGATAGCGGTATTTTTTTTTCTAAAAGAAAGTCTTCAAGTACCAGGGATCCAAGTAAACTTGAAAAATGATTATGGAAATATTGCCGAAAGCTCTAGATTTTCAAACACAATTTTTTTCGAAAATTATGAGTTTTTTTATTAAACTGGTGACTGATAAAAACATTGGGGAATAAATACATAAACGGTAATAAGAATTAAATGGATTTATTCCTGTGTATTTGGCATTGTTTTTAGTTATTTTAATAAATTGTTCAATCCTGCAATGGTTATGAATAGAGATGAATCATTGATACAAAACGGCATTAATGATCGTGTGCACTGACATTTCATGTAAAGCTACATGACCTTCTTGGAGACACGTGCCACTTTTTGTTTTTAAGATTAAAACCTTTCCCAGAAGTCTACTGTGCTAGATTTCACTCCTCCGAGCAGTAAAGACACGCGCGGTTCAGCGTGAGGAAGTATAATTATAGGGTTACGACTCTGATTGATATGAAGTGAAAGACCGCTCTCATTGTTGCGGCTGAATGACTGAACCTGGAGTCTGTTGTAAGAGAGACCTTTTTTTTTTTGCATAAAGGGCCGCTCCTCACAATGGCGGAGCCGTATACATAAAAATTCCTAACGAACAGGAACTGACAAAGACACCGCATTTATCACGGGTCTGTGACCATCCTGTCTATAGACAGAAACGCTTCCTCGTTCCTGAGGCTACGAATAAAAATACCTTCACAATTTGAAA
The DNA here is from genome assembly GCA_037074705.1 of Zhengitettix transpicula. NCBI lineage: Eukaryota > Metazoa > Arthropoda > Insecta > Orthoptera > Tetrigidae > Zhengitettix > Zhengitettix transpicula. The sequence continues at coordinate 50,867,226 of CM073595.1, forward strand.
AGCTATTGTGGTGAACAGTGCGCAATTAATCACTTCCCGCAGCTTAAGTTTGTGTTACCGGTAAACAAAGCAAATAAACGACGATAATGTGTCTGGAGCTACATCAGATATCTTGTAAAAACTGAATGTGGTTTATAAACTTTTCGTTTTAATACAGAATGGACGGTGAGAAGTACGCAAATTGTCCCTACCTAATTACGTTAATATTTACCAATGTCCACTTACTTGATCTCGTAGATAAATTTCACCTTTCACTTACGGACGCCGGTTGAAGATCAAATAAATTGTTATAACGCTAACACAAATCACAACGAGTTGCTGCTTCCGATCGCAATTAAACCAATTCGTACTGTTAATAGTGAACGGCGGAGAAACTTAGTCGAACTATGTTGATTACAATTCACACGGCTTGGAATTTACGGTCTTTGCCGCAGACAGTGGGGGATTACTTGGATTCGTAAAACTTGAAGAATTGCTTTAAAAAACGCTATCAATCCTTTACTCACAGACAAAAAAAAATATTATCTTGATGCGATATTTACATTAAAGAAAAGTGTCGAGTTTAAAGGTGGAAATTGCGAGGTAACAGCACAGTTCTTATCTATAATGTCTGATTTCAGCCGATCTGCGTCGATTTTATAACTTTCGCGGGCTTATTCTCGCCTGTTGGAAGGGTTGACCTTCGGGGATTTTGGTCAGGCCAATAACACTTCATGAAGGTTTCTCCCATAATCCCATGCCTTGGTATTACGGTAGATTTTCTCCTAGACGCCCCGTCACCTCGGCGCCAAATTTTATGGCCGTAATTTCAAGCAAGTGACAGCTCTACTACAGAGGCGTTTTTACTTAAATATTACAAATTAATTTGGGGGGGGGGGGTTTCTTCTGCGCCACAATGTATTTACCGAAATGAAAATGTAAAACATAAATTACACGATTTAATATTGAAATGATTAATATGTAAATATCAGAATATATAATAAAATATATGATTCAAATAATTTCTACTACGGAATACTTGGTGACTGTTACAACAAACTGAATGCACAGTTTAAAGTTCTAAAGAAAACAAACAACAAGGCTCCTCTCACAGAGAAACGTGAGCGATGTTATTTTTAATAAAAAAAGTTTGACAAGTTAGTAAATGTAAAAATCACGCTTCACGGCCCTGAACTGGACGTAGACCATAAATTCTATAAAAAAAAATATTGGTAAAACTGTCCACTAAATGTCACTACAAAACTTGTGACAAAACTTGAAGCCTTCAGAATATGAGGGATATTAGAAAATATCAAGATTCTTTGGAAACGTTTCCTCTTATATTTGCTTCAATTTTCTAGACTACAGTTTGACAGTAATTGTAACCATACTGGGGAAGAATCACTGCTTCTCCTCTGTTTTTGCAGAAAACTCTCAGATACTTTTGCGGGAATGTTTTTCCACTGCCTTATTGATATTTGAATATGAAGATGTGCGTCTGCTTGATATTACAAATGTAGTATTTTCTGTTAAATGTTTCTCCTACGCGTGCCATCGGTGCGTAGCTCCGATTTCGGATGTTTTGGTATCTCCTAAATATTCGTTGTACCGCTTTGCAGGAATGGGACTTAATAAAGGACTGCCCGCCTCATTTAGGTCGCTCTGAGTGTTTATTGCTCTTTAAACCGGACTTTCGCACTCGGCGCCCACGTAGGGATATCGATTTTTGGTGACTCAGCTGAGAGTGTACCTGAAATCTGGAAGCCCAGCATGCTGGACTGCTTCGTATCCTCACTTCTGCTCCAGACAAAGGCTGTACTTATGTACGCATCATAAAGGTAAGAACAGCCGTTGATTGATATTATATTACCTCATTAATATTTTTATAAACTCATTTTCAATCAAAAAAATTTGATTTTTACGTGTCGTTTAAAGTTAAAAAAAGTGACTCCATTATTGGGAGTCCGTTTATATTGAAATAAATATGTACGTATGAAAATTCGGGTCAATGACTACTCGTGTCACAGTTTTATCTTTGCGCTGGACATGTGTTTAGTATTTTATATATCCAGTTTGAAATTGTGTTATATTTTTAAATTTCTACAGCAGTGTCCAGCCTGAAGGGTGAACTAGGAGCCACACTAGACCCAGGGGGAATGAATTTCCAGAGACCAGCAGTAAAACTGTGATCTAACGGTGTAGGCTTAAAACGGTGACTGGAAAAGCCTGGTTGGCAGATGGGAGATGACGTCTCTGAGCTCCATTGTCCAGGTGAAAGGATTAGAAAATTTTCCGAGAGAAGTAGAAGAAAGCAGCGGGGAATTCATTCGCAATGTTTATTTATTTATTTGGACAATTTAGCTTAAAGCTAATTACACATGCTACAATACAACTATTTACCTCTCACTATTTTTTTTTATCTACTAGCTGGGTGCCCGGCGTTGCTCGTGTACTTATTTATATAAACTCGAAAAAGTATTTAATTGAATACTTAAATATATTCCTTGAGTATTTCAGGATATAATTGTCAATTGTCACTCAGTCTTCATATATTACGAAATATTACATTGATGAAATTGTTAGCTAGACTCACAACTAATATAGCGCGAAAATTAACTTACATTTTCCGCAAGGATGGTAAAGTAATTCGTATTCTTCTTTATTACCATTCGATTGAGTATTGCTGTATAAAATTATACTTTTTATTTAAAGAACATATTTCTGCTTTATTTCATTCCTAATAAAGGAGATATTTCCTTTGTTCGTTGCGTAGTAACGTCTCTCTCTCGCGTGACGTCATTGTCTCTTGGCGCGCAGTAATTTAATATTTAATGATCACGGTTTTTAATTATAATTCTTTGCACATGTATGCTAGGCGTTTCTCACCCTCACAGTACCGTTTCTCGTATTTTGAAGAATATGTGTACCAATTTTTGTTGCATTCTGTCCACGCGATAAAATTTGTATAAAGAACAACGTAAATACATACATACATACATACAAATATACATCCTTTTTTATTATATAGAAGATAACAATAAATTCTTCAAGTACATTTAAACTATTCGTATTCTTTACTGCTACAGATAACTCAATATATAATATTAACCCTTTATCGAACATCGAGTTTTTAGTACTTCTTAGGTTCTGATGCTCAATAAAAAAAATTACCTACCCCTGATATTTTGACTATGGACAACTTATTTTCTTTTTATAAAAATATTTAAATACCCGGGAAACTGCTCCTTATCTATTCTATAAATAAAAATTATCACATCACACAAATATTGGTCCCCAATTCTAATTTATTTAACATATCCTGACTCTTACTATATATTACTTTCATTGAAGATAGCTATTAATCCTGTGTTCCATATTACTTCTAATGTATTAATAGCATTACTACTTATAACAAAAAATAATTAATTACAATAACGTATATAAAGAACTGCTATTGACGTAAATACTGTTTTTTTTTAGCTTTAAGTGACAAAATATTTCTTAACCTACAGACAACTCCCATTTTTTGATCGATTTCTTTTTAACATACTCTGAATATTTATTAAATTTTATCTCACAATAATAACTCCAAGGTACTTACAATGTTAAATCCGATCTATCACCTCATTTCCTTAAACTATATCACAGTCTTGCAATTCATTCCCCATATACATACATTTGGTTTTCTTAACTTACTGACACAGAAACAATTTATAATATTTACAAACTCAACATTATTTTTGTTTACAATGCCCAAAAATGTTTTTTTAAATAATAAGAAAATCAGGGTGTCGTTACTAAACAGATGAATTTTTACTTCCTTGGTAATTCATTAATGTATATGTGGGTTAGACGGATAGTAATTATTCGATGCAAAAATCGACCGCTTACATTGATTGAAAATTTCCACCCCCGACTACCAACGCTTGTGGGAGTTAAACGGCAAGTTGAATGTCATAATTGAACACGACCCCGGTTTCGACTGCAATCTCGATTGTATTTGCGTTACTTTTACGTAATGCAACACCACCCCCACCCTTAAGGATGATCCCCACCCAAGCCTAAAAGGGGTTGAAAAATATACACAGAGAACGTGTACAGAAATTTTATGAATCTCATTGATCCCGAAATATATTCATTCGACGCAAAAATCGGCCGGTTAACATGTTTTCTACCCCCGCCCCCTTCCAACCCCGCGCGTTGCCGGGGTTGTCATAAATAAACTCAGCGACATCCATAACCCCGATTTGAATCGAGTCTCGGTTGTTTTCGTGTTATTTTCTTGTAACGCCTCTCCACACCCACCCCTACGGCTGAATTTAAAATTCACGACAGCAGATACATAGTTTGGCAAGTCATCAAAACTACAAATTAAGTCTGTGGTTTCTCGCTAAATTAAAAGTGCTGAAAATCGTTACTTTAAAATTCTGAATGAATTGAAATTCTGTTAGGATTACTGAAAATGTTTTTTATAAATTTGTATGTGTGTAGTAAGGTTTTTGTATGGCCGCAGGAACGCTTTAAACGGGATGGATAGTTCCCTTTTTTTCCATTCTCCTTGTTTTAATTGTATCCTGAACCCTAATCTGATCAGGATCATTCAAAATACCAAACAAATACGGGTATAATAAAAATTGGCGCAAAACTGTTAAAACTAAGTGTTATCAATAATTGAGAACACTCCAGTGAATGATCAAAATCCTGTAAATTAACAGCAGAGTTCCAGTAAAATGTCTACTAAAAACACTTAACTTACAAAAAATATATAGAAATAGCACGACAAAGTTAATACAAGTCCTTTAATGTTATGAACAAAGATGCACTGAAATAGCACTTAAATTTAGACTATGCTACGGCTGACCAGCAACTGTTGATCTGACAATGACTTCCTCAGGAAAGAACCGGGCAGAAAGAAAACTCCACAATGATTGGCTGCCATCTGTAGGGGTCAAACGGAGCTGTTTTATTTCTCAAGGAACATCGAAATTGCTCCACTGCTGAGTTTATATGAGCAATGATCATTCATTAGACGTCCAATTCTCACTCCCTGGATATTTCAGAACCTACAGACCATTTCAGACATTTTAATAACATAATCTATGCAAACCAATTGGACTCACATGGGACTAATTCAGCTTGAATATTTTCACATATTCATTATTTCTCAGATGTTTTTTTTAGAAGCAAATACAAAATTTAGTAACGCTTCGAAGCATTGATGCGAATGAATCTAGACAGCGAAAACCACTTCTGTCGTGGTTCTTAATGCTCACTCGGATACGTGGCACATAAATCTTTGCGAGATATTAAATTCCGGTAGGAAGATCCGATGTACCTCGCTACAAAAGTTGACGGCTATAAAACAACCGACTACAAAGGACCGACACAGGAAATATTCGCACATCAATCGGCTGCAGACATCGGACCAAATTTACCGCGATTTCCTGTACGACAAATTTCTAAAAGATGTTAAACAATAAATCAGCCTAAAATGGATGTAATTATTATTGTATGAATAAACATTTATATTATTTTCCTTATTTTATAAATTTCGATATAGCTCCCTGTACTATTGAGTAATAGCGCGCTTCAATTTGGAATAGTGGTCTGCATTATTTACTTAATTCCTTCTGATACACTGACTCACTGATTTTATATGGACAATTCTATGTTTCCCACCAAGTTTGAATTGAATACGAATGGTCTCCGTAAATTGCTCAATTTATATACGTAGACCGGCGTTAAGACAACAGTCAATCAATGTAAAAATACTACAGATTTTCATTGTAACAATACCTGGCGCATTACACAGGATTGTAGAACCTGTAAAACACGATTTAATAGCACTACTAATACAGACGCGATGTACTAAAGAAACTGTCGTCTTTAAGCGAGGAAATGCTGGTACCAGCGTATGGAGCAAGGAAGACACTATTTTTGAAACTTACGCAGTCTTGCGGAATTACATTAAACGATTATAAATATGAAACCTGACTATTTCGGTAATACCGATAAAACCAGCTTCGTTTGCAGCTGTAACCCAGTGATAGCGAGAATTTTTCTCGCCAATTTTCCCCTTCATATATATTCAAGGTAACTCGACAGAAAACTTATTTTTATACAGCGAGCATTATAATATACGATAAATTGTAACTGCAGGAATAGAGGTCTGTTCTACTTCAGTTTTAATTAAATTCATATAGTTTGTATATAGTCCTACTGAAGACTTAGCCGGAATGACGTCACACAATTGTTAGAACTAGAACCACTCTAATATATTATTATTTTCTTTCTGTAAAGTTCCGATATAATTTTTATTCTTAGCCTGTATTTGCTTTTTAAATTTGGTTTTAGTGTTACATGACTGTGATAGTCTCTATGCTTGAGATTAGTAGGTGTATATCCCGTAGATGATGTATTCCAATTTGTACATGGAATTTGGTATACTACATTAGTTTGGTTTAAAATATTAAACGTTTAGTTAATAAGTTGTCTGTGTAGTTAACAGGTTTCATAGTAAAACAGAAGCCCTTAATTTTGTCATATAGTTTCACTTTCTTTGTTATTTCAGTTACCACACACCTGTGAGGAATTTTCGTTCACCACGGGCTAAAGACGTTGTGTGGGTTTCAACTGGAGACGCTAGACCCGCAGAAAATCAGTGGGTTCCGGTTACGTTGCTGCCTCGGTCGAAACTCTGTTTGAACCGGTTTTGGAGCGGCCCCTATACAGATAACGTGCTCTGATCTGAAGATTTGGTTCGTTCCCCGGCTTCCGCATGTGGTTTTTCACTTTGGAAGGGTTTTATTCTCTCCAACTTCGAAGCCAGTCTTTAGTCTTGCTACGACCGTCTTGGAGTGAGGGAGGTTCCTGGGTACTTGATACTCAGTCTTGTTCTTTTATATTAAGCTTTGTCTTTAACATCAGAGCGCTTTCTCTTTTATGTTTATGTCTCTGGAAGGTACATCGATACCAAGAACCCCACGTTATCAATTTTCCTATCCTAGAAGTCTTCCTTTCGACACTGAAGAAGATACGGCGCTGGAGTTTCCTTTGACCTGATCCTCAGCCTGTTCATTTTCCAGACTTAGCTAGAACTAAAATTCCTTTACTTCCTTCTTACTTCGATCTCTAAGTTTTAGCAGGTACGCAAAATTACAAATTCATATTTATAGAAAACCATCATAATTTTATAAGTAAGATCTCATTTTCCTTTGCTGCCAAATATCACTTTTGCTGTTCAAAGTTGTTTCTGTCGTACTGCATCGCCAAACATGAAAGACCCTGTCGTAGATAATAGATTGATTGAAATTATAATTTATAATAATGTTTGAAGTTTGACTTTAGAGTATTACATTTATTTTTTGCTGTTAAATAAATTGTAAATCTATTTTTAATCCAGATAGTTTAATAATTTTTAATCTTAAATTATATTAAATCATTTAAAGAACGTCCAAAATAATATTTATAATTTACGTGACACATGAAACTAATTGATGTGTACTGACGCGGAACGTTTGTTGTCTGATTTCTCACCATCTTCCTTACTCCAGCCTGAGTTATGACGTAGCTTGGATTTACGCAATCAAGGGAGAAAGAATATTTGCTCGGTGAAAGAGAAACATTTATTGTCATCCAGATGCGGTCTCTGTCAGCGTTTAGGTGTGTGGTTGAATAGAAACCGCTGTGGTGGAAAGAGCGGAGTGATAGGGAATTACAAAGAAAGATGTCCGGAACACAAAGAATCGACAGCAGCGCTGGTCGCTATCAGCAAATCCTTACAAACGTCTCCGAGGAAAACCGTGTCGATACAAGACGCTCCGACGCGACGGGGAAACGACGCGTCGCCCAAGGACGCGCACTGACAGCCAATTACGCGGACTTCCAGCTTCCACATGGATTCAATCATTTCAACAACTACGTAGTTAGCTCTACCAATATTCTCAACTTCCTGCAAAAACCTCACAGTTGTGTTCACAAATAAACTTTGATTTGTCGCCTCCATTTTAATTATGTTTCAGGAACAGTATTTCTTCAACATTGATTAAAATTTATTTTTCACCTTTTGGGTAATGCATAATCGGAAAAAAAATTCGTTTTGTATGCAGTCGGTTCAGTGCATAAAACTCTATTTATATATTTTATATATCACTTGCAGTTATGTAATGCCGAATGTAAACTTGATATGAGAGATACTTGACGACGGTGGCGGTGCTTTAAGTAGAATTGCCGCAAGGCCTGAATTACAAAAACTTTATTCCATAATTGTTATGGTTGCCAGGATGCAACGCATAAGCTTTCGACATTTTGGGACTTACTTTCCAGAAATGTTATCAATAATATTGCAAGAGAGTTTAATTTGTTCAATTTACGTTCCTGATCTCCGTAACAGATTTTCGAGTGGGAGCTTACGCCTCTATTAAATTATTCGCAGACAGCATCAGAGTTTCGAGAGAAGTCGAGTGTATCGAGAATGTAAATTTCCTCAAAATGTATGCACGTTGGGCTTGAGTTAAGGTGGAAATAATCTTAAATATGGAAATAAATGGAGAGCCGGCTGCAGGAAGCTGTTGTGGCCGAACTTAAAGTTGCATTTCCGTCCGTTCGCCCTTCAGCGGTCAGCCTTCCTTACACGAGCAACTTAAATAAAAAAGGGACATGCTTATTAAATATGGCTTACAAGTTTGTTGGCTGCTTCTGGTGTTTCCACATGTTCTTCTCGCTTTCCCAGCCACTAACCTGGAACCGGATGTTGTACGAATAATGTAATGTTGATTCTCGTTAATTAACTTTCTTTTAAGAAAAATTGTTTATGAAGATTTCAAAGAAAGATTATATTTTGATATAATGTTAATTTTCATATTTTAATATTTAATACTCATTATTTTTCATCCGAGCATCATTTACAGAAGAAAACCTAGTCATGTTTACGATATTAATATAATTTGCATTAAGATTTAAATATCTGTAAGATTATCACGTAGTTTGACATAATTCTAAGTTTAACACGAAACTAAAATATTAAAATGGTTTGTGAAATGATGGTAATTCTTTGTAAAAGAGGGGGGGGGGGAAGTTTCTCGTATTAGTTATCTTATTGAAGAAAACAGAGTATAATGCACAAATATACAAAATAATATTTACATAAATTAGAAACAATAAAATTCAGAAAGTAGCAAAATAAGAAGGGTTCGATATCAGAATATTTATGTAGATACTTAGAGCCAAATAATAATTTTTAAATAATTCATCGATAATCATTCACATAGAAAAAAGAAACCTATTTACAATGACATAAAAGAAAATTTAATTTGTATTCACTTAAATCAACTATCAAGAGCAGAAAATTACAAGCTAAGGACAATGTCCTTATGCAAGGACAGACCACAATTACTTCACGGACTGGGATTGTTAATTTTAATTTCCGTAGTCAATGAGCGATTGCTTAATTGCAAAATGAATAATGGTGAGCGTGCCTTAGTCGCGGTCACATGTTGAGCCCATTGCATCTTTAGTATGCCGCATTGCAATTAACTGTCTGATAGTCCGTGCAGCTATGGGAAACGAAACTGCATATTAAATAATTCACATATTTAAGGTTGTTTCCTACGGTGGAAATTGCTAGGGTGGTACGGAGGACCAACCATATGGTAAAAGCATAATTTGAGAATAATGTGCTTGTTGCCAACCTTTAAAGGAGCAATCGCACTTGAAACTTTAAATTCAGCTTACTTTTTTACATTGCTACAGCAAACTGTATTGCTGATAGGTACCGTAAGAGGTATTGCTGGTAAAGCTATCTTAGGTAGACGGCTTTTCTCAGGGTTCTAGTCTCGATCATATCAGGACTTCTGAGACCTACACCAACCTTTGGCTTGTGTACCCTAACCACTGGATGGATTCGCTGCACTGAAAAAGAAGGTAAAACACTGCCCTGAAAAAGTGTACGTGTCTGATCCTTGCTGAAGCATTCGATTGCTTATGATCCTAACCCTTTACATACAGACCCAAGTAAGCGACCAAAAGGCAACGACGTGAGTGATCTAGATTGAGCGATGTTCTCAACTCAATGTACAACATTCAACTGAGCTGATGCAACTATCGAAACGAAGCTATGTAAACAAGACCAACAGTTGTGCAGACGCAACAACGTCTGTTTTTTTAAAAATAAATTGTATATTGTAGCATTAACATTATGTGTCATTAGCAACCACGTGCTTGGATTACATAGGCTATGACATGATATATTAAGTTACATGTGTTTGTTTCTTTGACGAACTCCAGCACCTCATGGCTAGGTCAATCTATCGACTTAGTTATCCAAGATGTTGGTTCTGAACATGGACTAGGAATAACACCTCTGCAGAATATGCGTCATGGATAATTTCTCGTTGCAGGTGGGACAAATTGGAGGCTCAGCATTAGAAAAGATTAAGTTATGTGTTGATTTGCTGTCACCAGATATAATTATAGAGAGGATAACTTGGCTTCTTCTGTTAAGCTGTTTCGGGAATAGCACTTCGTTAAAGGCTTTAATGCTTCTATACATTGATTAATTGATCTTTTCCAGGCTCTTCATGGTCCAGTACTTGATTATTTTATTATAGCAAATATTACATATATTGTTCTCACTGATGTTCGAGTTGCTCTGTTGCAGTGCTTTTTTGGATGCTCTATCTGCTCTTTGTGGGTTTCTATCGACGCCAGTGTTAACTTTTCCCAATTCTTATATGCATAGTAAAGAGTTTCCCTGATATTATTAAGTATGGAGTTTCTGTGGTCGGGTTTGATGTTTGCATTCATGGCTTGGAGCGACTCGCATAACAGTAGAGTGATCAATGTCAGTTGCACCGTACAGAATACGGACTACTGAATACAGCTGAACTGACTAGTTTGAGATCTGTGGTCAGTCGACTGCACTTCTCAAATGCGAACTTGAGGAAGTCCCGTGATCTCAGCTTGAGGCAGATCACCAGTTATGTGCGATAAAATTTGTGAAGGGGAGAACATTTGATGTCGCAGCCAAAGAATGGTTATAAAAAGGTCAAGCTACTACTTGGAAATTCCTCGTATAATTTTCTAATAATCATTTTCATGCGCAAGCGAGGCATGAAGAGCTACGTTGAAATATAAAACGTATATCTTACCACAGTAATTGTAATAGTATTGGGGCCAAGGAAGACGTCCAGACAGACAAGAAAGCCAAGGAAATATGAAGTTGAAATGCAACAGCGGCCTGTCTTCGCCTGTCTGTTGTAACAATGGAATCGTGATAAAGCATTGTACAACTCGACATATCAACCTTGCTATGAATAATGTTGGCTACGCCGAGTTCCCACGAACAGCTGGAGGCCCATGTCATTGCCATGTCACGAAGAAACGTTGCTAGCTTCCAAATTTACTGCTTTTGTAGAGCACGTCGATCACGTACGTAGTAAGCAAGCTGATGTTACCAGTCAGAGATTGCAGCGGAACATGTTGAGCGCTGGATTTTATGGATTGTGTTCCCCACAAAAGATCCGGGAGATTTGATTTCGCGTGTATTTTATCGAAACAGCCGGCGTCGTTCGCTTAAAATAGAATGAAGTGACATTGTTCACAATTTTTTTTTAGCGTCGACATTCATGGAAATGTCAGCTACTGCATTTATTCCGAACTGTCCACATAATAAGATACGATTAATGTTTTTGATTGGAAAGCGAGTTTAATTTCCTAAAAATCAGACTCTGAATAAGTTACGATACTCGGATGATTACTGAGCAAGTACATGTTCCTTTGTATGTAATCAGTTCAATTGTGTTCCAAAATATAGTTTTAATAAATCATCGTCAGTTAAATGATACCGCATTTTCACGAGTGACAAACTTGGATCTGATACTGATATGACTCAGTGGTTTATTAAAATTTTACAAACATAACAAAAAAAAATTATTTCCAAACGTTTCCCCTTATTCTTCACAAATCTCTCAAATATTTCAATCTAGTTCTTTAATTTAGTCCGTTCACCTCAAAATGCACTTAATATCACATTATATAACTTATTTTTCAACTTTTAATCTTACTTTTAAAGATTTTAACCATTGTTTTCGGGAATAATTAAATACTTGAGAAAAAGTAATTTAAACTACTTTAGTTTCCCAAAGTTTCAAGGTCCAGGCAACCGCCAAAAATTTCACTACATTTAAAAATTATTACAACTATTGATACCGTACTTTAGTATAAAAAACTGAAATATTGTATATAAAATATTATCCAAAAAATATTTTATGATGTGCGTTGTACTACATAAGAATAAGAAAATAATTTTAACATCGATAGTGATTTTTAATTATCATAACAACACAAAAATTAAATTACAAAATTAATAATTTGATAATTTTTATAGTAAGTTTCAAATGGGAATTCTGTTCGGGAATAAATAAAATTTATAATGTTAACTACTTTAGTAAGTCAAAAGTAAACTATAGGCAATTTCACTAAATTTATATTCAACTCAACGACGTTTCCGTAATTTTTTTTACTTTAATCAAATTGATCATGTTATTTTTCTAATATTTCAAGTCACAAACGTATATAACATTTTTTCTGTCTTTAAAAATTTTATTTAATAGAAAAAAATATTCTTCTGTCTTAAATGGTGTAAGGAATAATAAAATACTAGAATATTTAAAATCAAACCATAAATTTTCAACATTCGTTAAATGTTACAAGTCATAAAGTAATTATGAATCTAAATTATTTTCAAGTTAAAATTACTAATTTATATGAAAAATTTAAATGAAATTTTTAAAAAATTATGGGTTATACATATTAATTGACTACGTGAATGTAGTGTATTTATAGTTGTGTTGATATTTAATTCTATATGTAAAATATGTAAATATATAATAACGTACACAACCAGATGAAACTACAAAAAATGTACCGAAAACCCAATGAGTTGAATAAAGTCTTTTAAAATGTCTGCTATAATGGTCGTTCAATTTATCTTAGTAATTAATTATGTGTATGGTTTAGTACGCTATGAATTTGAAACAATTATTAATTTTATCGAACACGCGTAATCAAAATTTATTACAATAATTTCGCCCAAATTCGCAGTAATGTGTTTTAATATTTATATTTAGTTGCATACTGTAGTTGCTGGTTACGAAACTAACGAGGTGTATTTACGTGCCATGGAGCTTGCATCGTATTTGTAATTATTATAATTCAAATCCGTTTCTGGTCTCAAAAGTCAATAAAAAAATGCTTATATATTTAATATATGTATATATGATCTGAAATTTTGTAGAATATTTCGATATTATCCACAGAACTTTACGTTTGAAAACTAATCCTTTTGTTGTGAGTGAAAGTGGTGAGGTATCGAGACGAAGAGTTCAGTTTAGAATCAGTTACCAATTGAAAATGACAGAATGAGAAATTTTTACTAGTAAACTAATGAATTTTGTCTGTGAGACTGACGAGCTGTGGAATATGCAGGGAGACATCCAACTACGTGTCTGGCAAGCAAATGAATTCATTAGGTTTGTTATGAAGATTTTAAACTGAGAAGCAACAAATCACGAGAACCGCCTTACAAGTCACTAATTCATGCCCCCTCTTTCCCCATTTCCGAGCTGAATAAAGCAGACTCAATCCCCGACGTGAGAAACTTAGTGAATCTGGGGCTTTGGAGTTCAGAAGAGGGCTTCAAATATGAAGACTCATTACGGGTAGCGACAGAAAATATTTGACGACGAAAATGTACTTACTCGGGCGAAGGTTTCTTTGTGCACATTATCATGTTGTGAAAGTGAAGTATTTATGAAGTAGCTGCAAAAAATTTACAAATCGTTGGAGAGAGTCTAAAAGACTTAACATCTCGTTTCTCTTCGATAGTCCTTAAGCAGAAAGTAATTACGGCTATAAGAAGCAAATAACTTTCAAGAAGCAATTTTGTATATATATTTATCTATATATTACCTTTTATAAATTAATTATATTCAGATTTGTAAAATAATTTTATGTATGGACCAAAACAGGTTCCAGAAAAAGGAACGATGCACCGTGATAATTTTTTATCAGTACGTTCTAATATTTTATTTTATTAAAATACATTTCTGACGAACGTGGATAGTTAATTCATTTATAATTTTGTATATTACATATGAATGGAATATGTAATTACATTATAGAGTTTCCGTCCTTTTATTTGTTGTTTACTAATAACCGATTTTGTCCAACCACAGCTTAAAAATATTCATTTACGTTACAGTATTTTTTTTAACCAGTGCGAATTATCATGTTACAGGAAAAGTTCAATTTTTTTTAGTGTTCACTTTTTATTCAAGATTTTGGCTGTGGAATTAATTTCATTAGTTTGAATCGGAGCGGAAGTGATATTTTTCAATAAACGTCTGTAAGTGTCTAATTATTCACCACCTTTCCTTACGAAAATTTCGAAATTTGCTTGAAATATAATTACAGTCACAATATTATGCTCCAAAGACTGTAGGGAACATTTCAAACCTTTCTTTACCCTTCTAGGGATACTAAAGTATCCCTTCGTCTACTAATTAGAAATTTTAAAATTTATTTAGACGTAATATTAGTTTATTTCTAGCCAACGGTGAATATCATGAACACGGAACCAGATTCTTAGAGCAGATAAACATCGTCTTACTGGAGTAGTATCAATTGTTACGTAATAATAACAGTTACATTTAACTAACGTCTTCAAAAAATTATGTAAGGTTCTGGCTTGATCTTTGCTGTTTTGACGGACTATTTATTTGTCGCTGAATCGTCATTGAAAAAGCTTTCGACAGAGACCAAAATAAATAACACTATTAAAAGTTCGTCAGGGATAATTCTTGTAGATCGTAAACGAAATGAATTCTACGTAGTTTCTAAACTCACGTCAAAACGACTTCCTAACGGGAGATGAATTTGCGTTTGATCTTCGAATTGGCGAAAGGGAAACAATTCTTCCGCCGAACAGATTTCACTGCTGAGTGTTCTATTTTCTGTCGGAGATACGGTCTAAAGTAAATATTAGTACTAGGTAAAAGCTATTCTTCAGCTTCAGTTAGAGAACTTCTTGAAAAGTTATAACAGACAGTAAATATTTCCAAACTAAACAAATTACGCCAAAAACTCTTTTTAAGCAACGCGAATTTAGTTATGAATCATAATCATTTTTCTCCCCTCTTTCAATGGAGAAACTAAAATTTTACTATCCGCGCATAAAAATGTTCTTGTGAAAAGTTTTTAATTGGTGCTTGAATAGCCAAACAAGATTACTAATTTTATTGAGTGATTATTATTTCAAGTTCTTGAAAAAAAGAAAAAAGAAAATTTAATTAAACCAATTACGATGGTGCTTTAGTCCCGTATATATTAAGGTCTCAAGAAATCGAAAGCATTTGTGTTTTTTGTTAAAAACTTTCGGCAAACACCTTAATTTTTATCAAGTCGTTCAGAAACAACTTAATGAATATTAATTAATTGTATGTAGATGTATTCCTTTGCAAAGTGAAAACAAGGCTTCTTTCGTAACAAATTTAATATATTTTTTCCATTAATTATTAGGAACTAATTTATGGTAAACAACTTAATTTTTATAAAGTCTTTTGAAAACAGCTAGTTGAATATCAAATAATTGTACGTAGATGTATTATTCGGAAATGGAAAACAAGACTCTAATATTCGGAAAAAATTAGTAGTTATTCTTCCATTACATGGATATATTTGAGGTTTCTTTTTTTAACAATAACACTCTTACACGATTTCTATTACTTGTTATAACACGAACGTGCGTGTTTCTCATCTTGAGAGTAGTGAAATACATTTTATTCGTGTGTAATAAATGTAAGTTCTGCCTCCTTTTGTTCCCACGTGACACGCTGTTTGTATGGTAGATGCGTTCCGGGTTGCATACACAGTAATATGCGCCGGGACAAACTATATAAAGGGTAACGTAACGCTTGGATTACTTGACGGGTGTCTAAAGTACGTGTGAAACACGCTTATTTTTCTCATATTGTTATTAAAATTTTAATCTGTGAAAATAAGTCTCTACTGAAATCGAAAGCATGGAAAATCTCAAGTCACTTTTCTTGAAATATAAAAGTTTGAACGTACCGTCTACTCATATGCGAATGGACTGGGTAAGTTCAGGTAAAACGCAAATATAAGAGTTCTGATGTCTGTGCGGAAATATTGGGAATTGAATTAGTCTGAATTTCAAACTGAAACAAATTCACGTTGAAATCGTAGAGAATTTCAGAAATGAAGCGAGGAAGAAAAAGTTAACAAATTACCAAGGGGAAAAGTAAGACTCCAATAAATAAAAGGACGACGCGGTTATAGACTAATTCCTTGACGGCGAGCAAAAATGTTTAATTTGTCCGTTACGGAAACTTATTTCTCATATTTATTGCTTTTATTAATATTATAGTCCTTTCTAGAATATGGTTTCAATCTTCCGCGTCTCTGTAATTCTATAAACTTTCTACCAGTCAGAAAACTGAAAATCAGATTATTAGCACTCTCGAGACCTACTTTGTAAAAGTTTCCAGGAGAGACCACAATCTCTGGTAAATACAGAACTTATTATTCTCCAATTATGGTATTTAAACTCAAAGAAGGTAAAACTTTAATGCTTGTTAATAAATCAATAATGATCAACTAGGACGTCTCACAAAATAAGGATCTTCTTATTAATCGGCTTTACAGGTCCACTCCTTCCATCTGTCAGCCTCTATCAACTCTGCTTTTATTTTCAGTGTTTGTAGGCCCATTTAGGCGTCTTAGCTTGGGTCTTCCTTTTCTTCTACTTCCTACTTTCTCCATTCTTCTTACGTGTCTTATATATTTTTATAGCAAGAACTATGTTAGGCTGTTATACAGTTTATATAAGTCTTCAATGTATTTTATCCTCCAGCTTGGGTCATAAGTCTACCTCAGGATTTTCCTTTCGAATATTCTCAATTTTCCTTCATCATTCTTATCATTGCCATCCATATTAATTTACAGGTCTTATTAATTATATAAATATTTCAATTTCAATCTGTCGCCTTACTCGATTTGACGTCATTAACACAAAATAAGTATAATGAAGTAAAAGCACGTTCTCCGTCGACCTAGTGTGAATGAAACGGCAGAAATAATTATTGAGGGGAAGGTAATACCCGTATCGGTAATTTTAATAATTTTATAAAATTAAATATTTTTCTGTGAAATTAAAACATTAAAATACTCAGATTTCACTTTCATGTAATTCCGTACTCCTTAATGACAGTTTTACAATTCTCTAGTGCTATCCTAATGAAATGTTGGAAAAATAATTTTTCCGATATTGAAGGATTTGACTCATAATTTTCTTTAATTAAAAAAGTTCTGTTTAGATGAATAATCTTGATTTTAATTCGGAAGTGAATATTTACGAAAAATATGTACCTCTGAAATTAAATTAAAATTTAAGTCGTGATTCTTTGTAAAAGAACTTAATAACGTGCGAGATTTTCCGCCATGAATTGTGACGTTTCTCTGCATTTTATCAAGATTACTTCAGGTGGCATGTGTAAATGAATCTTATATATATATATATATATATATATATATCGCTAAAGCTATTATGTCTATAATTTAAGAAATTACTATATTTAGCATCAGTGTCCCTACAATTAAAGCCAAACTTTCAAGACTAAGCAGAAATATTCTTCTTAAAAATCGTAAACTATATACTAATCAGACTAATGTTGCGTTCTATATTTTTCTTGTCAATTTACACTTCACTCTCGCACTGTGGTCTGATTTTATAACATGCACATTACATAAAATGAACTGGTTATATTCTTTTCAATGTTCTGGCAGTTTTTTAATTGTCAAAGAAGTTGTCGGGCTACTAAAAATTATCATAGAAAAAAAAAGGAAGTCTGGAACTCTTCGAATGATAAAATAAAAATTTTGGACGTTTTTTTACGGACAAAAGGTAAAAAGAGTTAAAAAATTTACAGATATTACAAACGGATCTGATGGACGAACACAGTTTTTACTATTAGAAATGTTGCCCGATAGTAGTTTTACCAATTGTTTCCAAAAAAGTAAATATCCAGACCATATATAAGATTTAGCCACGCGGAATTAATTGAATATTAAATTTTTACATTAAAACCCATCAATTGAATACTCAGTTAAACATTCTCTTACATTCAGACCGTAATTTCGAAAACAACGAAACTTACAGATTCACGTATGACATTGAATTCTATTCCATATCATTAGGATTAAACGTCATAAAAATTAAATGATATGTGGAAACGAATTATTAACATATGTGATTGATTCATAAACATTTACGTAACGGAAGCCAGGTTTTGTTAATACGTTGGGGATACATTTTTGATGACACTTCGATTCAAAATCAATAGCAGAAGATACGTAATCAACAGTGAGTTTCGCCAACCAGGTAGCCTGCAGGAATCAAACGAATTTAATGTGTCAATTACAAGCGGAGCGAATGCAAATTAGACACGGTCCTAGGTGTGAATAGATTTGAGCCATGTCCGTTCTTGATTTGAAGCTCTGAGCGCGGCGGGTGATGAAATTGGTTGTGAACACGGCACATTTGAGATCAAATATTAACCATTTCACGTTGAATGCTCTTCCAACAGTCCTTTGTTACAATGCTTTAACAATGTTGGAGACGGAGACAATCTGCAAAAGTTTATTAAAGCCCTGCGGCATATCGCGGACAGAATTCAGCCGGGGACAAAAGTATGAATTAAGAGACAGTCCTCTGGAAAGGGAGACGTCTGGTATCTTTAATCTGGCAGCCATGTACGAAAGATCTCATTTCCAGAAAAAAAAGCATACGCCAACCAAAAGGCTCTAACGTATCAATTGCACAAATCAAGCATTCCCATTATAAACATACTAATTTAACTAATTATTACCTTAAATAGTGAATTGAAAATTTTATTTTATCTATGGTAGCTAATAAGGATCTGTATTAATAATATTTGAACATGTTCCATTAAGAACAATCTTCACGTGCACGTGACCGTCAACTGTGAAAATGAGGAAATGCAGAACTAATATATTCACATCTTAGATTATTTAAAATCTTATTTATTTTTATTAAGATTGTGTTTGTCGGATTAGTAATTAAAAATATTAGTAATAGTTTTTATGAATTTAAGGACATTCAAAATAATTATTCCAATAACAGTAATATTTTTACATACTTATCGGACTATAACTAAGAGATCAAATTAGGAAGGATGTAAAGGAATTTAAGTTCTAGCTAAGGCTGAGGAGGATCAGGTCCGAGGAAAATCAAGCACCGTATCTTCTTCAGTGCCAAAAGGAAAACTTAAGGATAGGAAAATAGAACAGTCGATAACGCGGTGTTCTTGGTATCTATGTACTTTACAGAGACATAACATAAAAGAGAAAGAGCTATGATGTTAAAGATAAAGCATAATATAAAAAAACTGGTCTGAGTATAAAGTACCCAGGAGCCTCCCTCACTCCAAGATGGTCGTAGCAAGACTAAAGACTGAAAGTGGCTCCGCAGCTGGAGAGAAAAACCCTCTCCCAACTGAAAAACCAACTGCGGAATGCGGGGAACGAATCAAAACTTCATATCGGACCACGTGATCTGTATAGATCCAAAACCGGTTCAAACAGAGATCCGACCGAGGCAGCAACGTAACCACGAACCCACCTATTTCGATAGCTGAAACCCACACATCCTCTCTAGCCCGTCGTAACAGAAACTTTCTCACAGGTGTGTGATAATCGAAATAACAAACATAGTTAATGATGATATATTACAGGACACAATCTTAAATAAAAATAAATAAATATGAAAAACCATAGACGGTTAGCTACAGAGAAGTTCATTATATTGTTATTAATATTTTTGATTTATACAGTAATATGATTATGTAATAAAGGAACAATTTGAAACAAAAAATGTTTCCAGTTTTGGAATAATTGTTGTCAGTGGTTTTTGTTTGTTTATTTATTTTTATGAAGATAGTGCGTGTGTGTGTGATTAGTAAGTAAAAATATTACTAAGACAATATATAAATATACTGACATCTTTTTAAATGGAAAATGCTTTTCATCAGACTTAACACGCTACGAATTTTTTTTCTGGACAAACAGGGCATTTTTCTTGCTCCAGCAAACAATACCGCGTGTCATATAATTCGTGACGGAAGTTTATGTGTATTTTGTATAATATAATATAAATATTATTGGAGAAATATTAAAATCGTTGGCATGCATCACACAGATGTCGCTTAATCAATACCTGAAGAGTTCCTAATGTAAGGTCGAAACGTCTATGAAAAATTTGTAATTTCATTATTAAATATTTTAATCATACTACGGACGTATAGGCAGAATTTCGGCCAAACTTAGATTAATTGTAATTTAATTAATATTATCCAGCTAATTTATTTCATTGTCCGCGGATAATTATATTTCTTTTACAACTCATTTAATTTATTTCATGATTGTATGTCCACAAAGTGTCGGAATTATTAGTTCATAGAATGCATGGTTTCTATGTTTGGTTCTGGTACTATTTTCAAAATTATCTACAATGGACTTCCCTTGTGAAGTTTGTGTTGCCTGATAGTTACGTCACGTGCCACTAGATTTAATTTAAACTTCCCTGATCTGCTGAAGTGAGTGCATGACCTTGGATTAGAGCTTTTGTTTCGCAGACTTGATGAAATGCCCTGTTTCCGCCGCGGCCCACGGTTTCATTGTATTAAGGACATTTTTCAGCTGGATTCGCCTGCATCGCAGATATTGCCACGTTCATCGCTTAAGCCATTACCATTGTTATCGCTTTCATAACGGCGGCAATTAGAGCTGTAGTTACCATATATTTGCGACTGAACGAGGAGTTGGGAGTTCAAAGCCAACTTCCGTTTCTACGGAGAGCCACGTCCTTCTGCTTGATTAAGGTATTTTTCCTCCCCAGGCACGTCGGCACCGTGGTATAAGGTCGCTTTGAATCCCCGCCTTTTAATTTTATTTAGTTGCTTAAAGGACGGAAGACTTAATCAGCCTGGTCAGTGATATTCATTTAATTACGTTTCTGCAGTTAAATTAAAAATGATTTATTCCCATACTAATTTCAAAATGAAAATAATTGCGTTAATATCAATGTAAAAAATATAGAATGCTACAAACTACGAAGATTGTTTAGTTTTTAACTAGCTGGATGCCCGGGCTGTCAATTCAACTCGGCGACATCCATAGACCCGGATTCTACTCCAATCTAAGTTGTTTTCGCGTTATTTTTGTGTAACGCCCGAACACCCCCCACACCTAAGTGTGCTCCCACAATACAGAAAGGGGTAGAAATAATACACAAACAACATCGGGAGAAACTCTATAAATCACATTCATATAATATTTATTCGAGGCAAATATCGGTCGTTTTAACTTGTTTTAAAATTTATACGCCTACCCCTGGGGGTGGTAGACACTTAGTTTCCGGTTCGAAAGGAACACGTGTAAGAAATTTGGTCAAATTTGCTCCACGGGTGTAGATTTTTATACACACACACGTACATATTTGTAAGATTTTCTATGTATACAGTACAGACGTACATTTTGTGAAATCCATATATATATATATATATATGCAATATTTGATATCAGCTCTACATAACAAGGAAAATAAGTTTATTTTAATTCCATCGGGCTGGTTTGTGGTAAACACCGAAGAAAGTCAAACACAAACGAATTTAGATTAGTTCAGTTTCGGATCCGCCAATGAATGTAACATAAAGATATATTAAAATTACTGTATGTACTATCAAAAATATAATTCTATTACTTAGTTTTATTTCTCCGTGTACCTATAATTTTATTTTAGTTAAAATTTTATTTATTAATTATATATATTGCTATAAAGAAGCGAAATGTAAGTCATGAAAAATCAACTTCAAGTAACGCTACATATTCTTAATTAATATTGCTGTTTTTGCACAAAATTAATAAGTCTGAGTAGAGAAAGTGATGGTTTAAGGGGCAATATGTGGCTTTAACGAACCGTTGCAGTCGCTAAAAGGCCGTAATTTTGGTTACAGCTCTATATAAATTTGGTTTTTACCTTCCAGTAAAAAAAAAACAGCATATGGCCAGTAAACATATTTTGAGGGACGTCTACATCCGTTGAAGCCCGCTCAACTGTGCATATGTCGTGAGTGTGGCTTTTATTACAGGACCTCATATGATTGATCCCCCCACAAAAAAGCGCAGAATCGAGAGAGAGCAGAAAAATAGAATTTTTTTTTGGTGATTACGGTGACTGGCAGAACAGGGAGAAAGAGAAGCAGAGTAGGCAAGAATTTGGCCGCGACCCTCTTGTGGACATTGAGATGTGTCACAGCTCTTAGGACAGCGTGAGAGATCTATTTATCTGGGCGAAATATAAACACTATCCCTTTCACCCGCGGAGAGGCATAAATACTGAAGAAGCATGGTCCCTTAGTTTTCCGCCAATGACGACAGAAAAAGCCGCGAAAAAGCTATCGCGATCATCGATACACGTTATGAATACGACCATTCTATACGTCACATATTTAATTACGTTGCAATATTTTAGTAACAAACAGCCACGGGCACCTGAGAACCGTAGTCAGGACATTGTTGTTGCTCCTAGCAACGTTAAGTATCAATTAATAATTTTACCCAACTATTGTTTCCTACAATGTATTAGTGTTTAATATCTCTATAATTCTACTAGTTAATTCAAATGTAATTGTTTTAATAAAATTAAACTCACAGCATTTCACAATTAAATTTCTTTTAATTACTAATAGCAACTTTCGTATCCTGTTTTTCAGACCTTTACTATTCTTTGGTAGAGTCGCTAGTGCTCTTCCAGGCTGAAACGAGTATTTTCCCACATGCCTGCGTTGCTCTCTTTGTTTATCTTTAAAGGAGTCGTCACTTTCACCAATACAATTTGGTGGATTTGTAAGGTTCCGTTTTCTTGCTCCAGGCAAGTTTGTTAAATTAAATTTCAAATAAAGCACAAATTCCGACGTGAGACAAAAGAGAATCGCTGTTCGTCAGGACCATCGTATCTTATAGACGGAGTCACGAAAAATGTAACCTGGATTTGAAAATTGTTGACAATGGTAGGGTAACATTATTATTTAGATTTTTCGGGTATTCTATTGACTGGAAGTAGAAAGCTAAGAAAAATGCAGAAATAAATAAAAGAAAAGAAAACAAGAAAAACAGAAAGAAATAGGTAGTTTTTTTACTCTCCTCTGAACTTATAGATGATATTTCACGTCATCTCTTTAGCCTAACTTGTTTCTTGCACTCTGCTTCTTTCTTTTTATTTTTGTTGTTTTCACTTTTCTGTCCTTTCTAGATTGAGCATTACGTGTTAACCTCCCAGTCACCGTGGGGCGCATCTTATTAGACAATGTTTGGCAACGTAGCCGGAAGACTCTGGGACCTTGGTGTTACATTTTCGTGGCGCAGACTATAGTCAATTTCTCCTGTTGGAAGCGATACACAGGAGACAAAATCACATGATTTCCGCCTAGAGGGCTTTAGAATTTTTTGACAAATTGAAGGTATGTACATAGATTATAAAAAATTACACGTCATTTGGCTAAAAAGTTTTAATTTTGACAAATTTATATAACGGACTTTGTAAATTGTAAATGTTTTTAAATAACTATAGTTTCAGCTATAATGGATATGGATGCCGAAAACTCCTTGTTTTCAAAATAATTTTTTTTACTAATGAAGTTTTAAATTATTTATTGAGAGAGATTAAAACCCGGTCGGGTTATAATACATTAATAAAAAAATTAAATATCAGTCATTAAATTTATAATCGTCTAATAAAATTATTTTTAAAACAGGTCGATTATTAATTTTACTGAAGTGTTTAATGATAAGACTTTCTTACTAATATTTTTGTGTTTATTACCTCTATAATTATACTAGTCGGTTTAAGTTAATAAAAATATTTAAATATCGAAATTTTTTTGCTTTCAGAATTTGAAGAGTGGGTTGGTAAACGAGAAAAATAATGAATGGTTCGTAGAGTGAATGAGTAAACAGGCTGACGAGAAAACGAAAGAACGTTGTGCAGAAATAACTGTGGAACGAGCAGATGATTAAGAAAGTGAACAATTAAGGGAAGGAGCGAGTGTAGTCGGGCGGGTCCGGCGCGGGTCGGGCGGGCTCGTGGCGGCTGCCCGGGCAGTGGGAGGCTGGTCCCTGTACGCCTCTGCGCCGAGCAGTCGGATGCGGCGCGGCGTGCAGAGGCAGACGCAGAGGCAGCGGCGCTCAGCCTGCCGTGGGAAATCCGCCGTGATGGTCATGGTGAGTCTGCACCCCGCACTCGCAGGCGGATTCAGTTTCCACCCGTGCCCTGCCTGCCTGTCTGCGCTTCCCTCACTAGCACGTTTGGAAATGTACGCTGTACTGAATGTGCTGAGAATATTTTTTCAAAAAAAAAACCGCATGCGTTAATTATTTTATAATGCAGCGGCCGAGTCGGTGTGCGTCGACCCGCGCCGGTCCACCGGAAAGCGAATCTCGGGTTCCCGCACCCGGGCGGCGAACCGGCATACTTTGATCGATATGGATTAGAACGCCGGCCCTTGGCTTTCGCCCTTCTAAATCAACAGGTGCAATTAAAGCGGTCTACATCAGCCGCGATTATGTTTCGCTGCACTTCTAAAGAGTTATGCGTTGCGGTACGGCGGGTTGCGTCTCTCACGACGGAGGAGAGGAACAACTTAATCCCCGTTGCCCGCGATGTATCGGATCGCTTTTTCTCAGCCCTTTCTGGGGAAGCGTAGCTTGCCCACACGTTCCGGGCCTTATCTCCGTCGTTACGACTCGAGAGTGACAGGGAATCGAAACCGAACTTCCGATGGTCGAACGAAATGGCCCACAGTCACGAAAAGTGGATCGAGGGCATGTATTTCGTTTCTACCGACGAAAAGGAGCAATAATTTATCAAACCATCACCAAATAAAATATTTTACTATGATTTTTGAGCTTATCGTCTGATAAACGTCGCAGAATATCGATCATTTTCATGACCAATTTATTTTTACAGTCTGGTCAAACTAGTGTTGTTTGGTTGAACTATTCGAAGAATTCACGAATATAAACTTTCATTTCTGTGAGAGAGGATTGTCACTTTCGTGACAGCTCCGATTGCCTTAAATCCTGATGGTGAACAGTTTTCTTCCCTGCTCGGAACTTTCTCCTTCTTTCCTCACTTTTAAAACTTTATTTATAGTCTCACCTTCCATAACAAACGTACCAGTATATTCGTACCTTCTTCCATAAATATCTTGTGGTAATAATCCCAAATCTATTTCAATTCTCATCCGTTTCCTTTGTAACTCTTCCACTGTCAGTCCAAATGTACGACGGAAACCAAAGTATCGAATACACTGAATGTCCTAATATAAATAGACGATTCTTTATTCTGCTACTGAGAAGAAGAGATCAAGCATAAAAAATTATTTGAAATTCTAAGATATATGAATTTATCAAAATAAGTACTTGGTAGTATTCTTCAGTGTCCTGCTGTTCTATAAAAGCTATTATTAAGAACACATCTGAACTACCTGAGATTATTTCCAAAATGTATTAAATATTATTCTAAAAAATGTTTTTCTATGTCTAGAAAAGTATTATCAAAGTATTTGTATCTCGAATAAAGAACCTTTTATTATTATACCTATTATTTTAATATTATACGAGTTTTTTAAGTCTCATTCCTAGAATTTTAATAAAATAATTAATATTATTTTTTGCAATAAAAAATCATAAAAATTAAAAAAATAATTGTTAAAAAGGTATAGAGAACAAACAGTGAATTATAGGAGCTAATTAAATACTTTCTTTCGTTCAGAAAGAGATACAAACAATGATATGAATTCACCATTTCATTCACTGAACCGTCATAGCTGACAAAAGGAAGTTTCCTGTTGAGGTTTTGAAAAACAGCAACGTTAATTAGTGTTTGTTATTTTTCTGAAACTCTAAAAAACGCTGGACATTGCTTTTGCTTTGTAATTTACAAGCTAGGTACACGTAGCCTTAGTGAGGTAGAACCAAGGATTTAATTAACCAGTCTTAATGGGAAAGAGTGAGAGAATGAATTTGTTGAATAATCACTATTTTTGCGCTCTGAATTTTTTAAATCTAGTTACAACAGTCAAATTATATTTATTAGTTGTTTATTTGATGTATAAGCACCAATTAAAATTAGAAAATAACTGATAACAATAATATCTGTCAACTCGTCGTTCCTGGAAAGAATGGACGAGAGGTATTTTCGACTTCCCGGCGTAAAGGTAATGCTATATACGAAAAAAAAGTCTTGTTTAATAAGGATGACGAGTTTACCGTAATTAAGCAGCAATCCGCTGACCACGGAGCCATCTCTTCAAATGTGCTCCAACTTTTTTAAGCCTTTGGCTACTCAGACAACTTTGATGCGTGCTTTCATTCCCTGCGGGAATGGATTTGGCGTTTGAAGTATCCTCGTTGACATCTGCCGAGTGGAGATTTACATATCAAATTCTCTTGGAAGCCTTTTCAGGCCTGGCGCCTTGGGAATGATGAAAGTTTAGTTAGAAGCTTGAGCGCATCAGGATGCACGCGTTTCGACTCCGCACCCCCCCCCCCCTCCTCAAAAAAAGGCTCAGACTTACATTGAAATTCGAAAAATCTAAATCGCTAATTTTGTCCCGAAAAGGCATGTATTTACGGATTTTTATCAATAAAGTTCGTTGCAAGAACGGCTCAGAAAGTTCAGTTTGTGTGGTATGCAACCCGCGTTGCTCCTTAGCGTCTTTTCAGAAATGGTATGTTCGTTTCTTGTAACCGAACTCCGCACGAAGCAACCCAATTTTCGGAAAATAGGGCGAAATATAAATTCGGATGACATGATCCAAAATCGTCTGTATTCCGTGACTTGATCAGGAAATAGGGTATGAAACATTTGAAAGTCGTTGTTACGTTAAACACTCCAAAGTTATTAAGCTGCAAGTAACCACAGAAGATGATCAATTATAATTTTAAAAAACCCCCAAAATACTGTTATGATTCTGAGGACTTACAGAAAATTAACCAGTGTTAAAATTAAATTAATTTACTTATTTGCATTTCGAAATAATTGTTTCACGATTCAAGGCGGATATTGACTGAAATCCATCGGTAATCATTTAAACAACTGAATCCGAAATTCTGATCTTAAGAACGCCACATTTTTATGTGCTGTCTCGTAATATTTGAAATTTGTAAATTATAATAATTTTTTTTATAAAATCCCGCAAAATACACGTCTTGGTGGGGTTTAATTTACATTGAATTTAATTTGAAAATTTTTTTTGTGTCATTGCCACGCTGTTATCCAATTAGAAATACATGTACATATTATTATCCCTAAAAAATGCAATAGTTTTTTCTTCACGGAAATCATAATTTAATTGTTGTACCATACTAATCACAAATTTAAATTTGTCATTGGAATCAAAATTTTTGGTGACAGTGAACATAGTGTGGATGAGTGAGGAAGTAAGGGAAATTGATAACGTATACTAAGCGATGTAAGCTAGGACGGAAATAATGAAAGATCGGGCGAATGAGAATTTTACAATGTTATATAATAGAGTGATAGATCAATCTTTCGAAGTTTGAAAAATTCAGGATTTGAAATTTGTTGAAAATGGTGAGGAAAAATTATTATTTCGATTATTCGGGTATTCCATTGTCTTGGAGTAGATAGGTGAGAAAGAAAAGTGAAAAAAAAGGCAAAGAAAAGTAAAAAAGAATAGCAAAGAAAACAAGAAAAACAAAGAAAGAGGCAGGTTTAAGAGATGACGAGGAATATCGTCTAGAAGATCATAAAAAAGTGTTGAGATGTAGTCCAAGCAAAGGAAACAAGGAAAACAGAAAGAGAGAGGCAGTGTGCTAGAAACAAGTTAGGTTAGAGAGATGACGTGAAATATAGTCTGGAAGTTCTGAGAACTTGTTTCTTGCACACTGCTTCTCCCTTTCTGTTTTTCTTGTTTTCTTTGCTTTTCTTTGCTTGGACTAATCTCAACACCTTTTTTTATGATCTTCTAGACGATATTTATCGTCATATCTTTTTAACCTTCCTCTTTCTTTGGGTTTTCATGTTTTCTTTCCTTTTCTTTTTTTTACTTTTCTTTGCCTTTCTTTTAACCTTTTCTTGCTCACCTATCTACTCCAAGGCAACTAAATACCCGAATAATCAAAATAATAATCTGTTTCGTGACTTCACTAAATGTGGATCACGTGGTTACGTAATTGTTGATACGATGTTTTGTTTTGAAGAATTATTTAGAAAAAGTAAAACAGGTTATATAGAGAAACAAACTTGTTAGAAGAACTATGTCACAACTATTAAATCAGAGAATACTTTATCAGGAGGACAGGAAGAATAAATACATTTACGTGATAGCGGGGATTGGTTTGGAAGTACGGGATAGATGGAATTTTGCCGCAGAAACTTTAAATCTTACATCGAAATAATTGTCCTCATGTCAACCCTATACACGTTCAATTAAATATAATTTCAGAAATGTAATTCCTTGTTTAGTGAACACAATAACATTATACGTTTTTGATGAGTTTTGTTCTGAGTATAAGGTCAGAAGTCCCACAATCCTAGAAACCCAGGAATGCGTCTAAAAATAATATAACCGTGAACAGCCTCGAATCCAAAATATGTTGTATTGATAATTTAGGATCATTATTTAATTCTAGAAAATTATTGTAATATTTCGGAGACGATGGAAGTGGAAGTAGACAGGATGGAAGCCGAGCCGACCGGATGGACGTCGTGTTTTATGTCTTCTTTACCTCAACCTAAATCCAACGTATTTTTTCTATGCATTTCGCCTCAGTAATTCCGGGACCCTCATCCAAAACGGTGGTTCGTATTATTTCCATATTTTCCATTCCATTAAAACTGTTCGTACTTTTTACCCCAAAATATTGTGTTATAACATATCTTTAAAGTCGCTCAGTTTTGCTGCAAAGGCACGTTCCTATTTCCTATCCTTAGCTCTCTATTCAGCCTCGCCTTAATTTTCCAGACGTCTGTTGTGGTTGGTGTAGTAAGACAAAGCTTTTCCGATTTCCTCTGTCATTCGGCGAACTATGTGAGGCAATTCGAAAATTTTCCATCATAGAAAAATTAGTCAGTTAATCGAGCGTTCCATTGCCAATTAAATCACACAGGATTAAAAATGCGATCTAAGGTGTTAGGAACTATTTCGCCCTTAGGAATGGACTCTTTCCAGTGGGATGTGATTACGGAAACTCCTATTCTGTCAGGGATAACAAAAATAAAATATTCCGGCTCTAAGAAAAGCCACGAGGTAAAGACCCACTAGAATTCCATATTCAGTTGAAATGAGCAACGTTTTGGACGTACACCGTGGTTATTCCAGAATATATACAGATATGTATTGATGTATAATTGACAGGCTCCACTCTCCGGTGCTGACGTTGTAATATTAAAAAGACTCTATTACCATTAGTGGCAAATTGCGTTCTGCGAACATCGATGACGAGTCACAGTCATGATTTTTTTTAATGTAAAACCATTATTTCGCCACTGATACACCATTAATCATGAATATGCGTATTGTAAGTGTTTCCGTGTTAAATCTGACATTACAGACACTTTGTATTCGAAGATAATAGTAATTAACTCTTAACAAAAAAAACTGACTAGTTAAAAAAAGTAAAAATGAAACAATTATATTTGCAAAAAAAACACTTATAATCTTATAAATAAAAGAGAGTGTATGTATGTTTGTTTGTTTGTTTGTATGTTTGTTTGTATGTTTGTTTGTATGTATATTTGTATGTTCGTTATACAAATCTACACCGGTAGAGCAAATTTCACCAAATTTCGTACACGTGTTCTTTACGACCAGGAAACAAACACTGTCGGGGTGAGACATGTCTACCACCCCCAGAAGCGGGGATGCACGGGGGTTGAAATATTTAAACATGCTAAAACAGCCGATATTTTAGTCGGATAATAATTTTTAGGGGACCAAGATATTTATGGTGTTTCTACCGATGTTTTCTGAATATAATTTTCATCCCCTACACCCTGGGAAAAGGGCACCCTTAGGGTTTAGGGTGGAGAATACAAATCTATACCGGTGGATCAAATTTCACCAAATTTCGTACACGTGTTCTTTGCGACCAGGAAAACAACACTGTCGGGGTGAGACGCGCCTACCACCCCCTGAAGCGGGGGTGGACGGGGGTGGACGGGGGTGGAAATATTTGAACATGCTAAAACAGTCGATATTTCAGTCGGATAAATATTTGTGGAGGTCAAAGATATTTATGGTCTTTCCACTAATGATATCTGAATATAATTTTCAACCTCTACACCCTGGGGAAAGAGCACCCCTAGCGTTAGAGGGGGAGAATACAAATCTACACCGCTGGAGCAAATTTCACCAAATTTGGTACACGGGTTCTTTGCGACCAGGAAAACAACACTGTCGGGGTGAGACGCGCCTACCACCCCCTGAAGCGGGGGTGGACGGGGGTGGACGGGGGTGGAAATATTTGAACATGCTAAAACAGTCGATATTTCAGTCGGATAAATATTTGTGGAGGTCAAAGATATTTATAGTCTTTCCACTAATGATATCTGAATATAATTTTCAACCTCTACACCCTGGGGAAAGAGCACCCCTAGCGTTAGAGGGGGAGAATACAAATCTACACCGCTGGAGCAAATTTCACCAAATTTGGTACACGGGTTCTTTGCGACCAGGAAAACAACACTGTCGGGGTGAGACGCGCCTACCACCCCCTGAAACGGGGGTGGACGGAGGTGGAAATATTTGAACATGCTAAAACAGTCGATATTTAAGTCGGATAAATATTTGTAGAGGTCAAAGATATTTATAGTCTTTCCACTGATGATATCTGAATATAATTTTCAACCTCTACACCCTGGGGAAAGAGCACCCCTAGCGTTTGGGGTGGAGAGTACAAATCTACACCGCTGGAGCAAATTTCACCAAATTTCGTACACGGGTTCTTTGCGACCAGGAAAACAACACTGTCGGGGTGAGACGCGTCTACCAACCCCAGAAGCGGGGGTGGACGGGGGTTGAAATACTTAAACATGCTAAAACAGCAGGTATTAAATTTGGATAAATATTTTCGGGGTCAAAGATATTGATTGTGTTTCTACCGATGTTATCTGAATATAATATTCATCTCCTACGCCCTGGGAAAAGGGCACCCTTAGGGTTTGGGGTGGAGTTGCTTTACAGAAAAATAACGCGAATACAACCGAGTTTGGAGTCAAATCGAAGGTTATGGATGTCAGTGAGTTTACTCCGGATAAATATTTTTAATTGCCCATTTAACCCGAAATGGTGGGGGTTGGAAGGGAAGATAAATAGTCAGTTCTTGCGCGTTCTTGGAGGAGAATTACGTGAATACTATTTCAACGGATGTTGTTGAAAATATAAATCCCTTTAGACATTAGTGGTGAGCTTGCTTAGGGCTGGGGGTGAGAATTGTCTATTATTCTAAAACTGCCAAAATGTTATGTGTTTATGGGTAAACTAGATTGATATTGTTTCTACCGATGTGATATGAGTAAAAATTCAACACTTTCCACCACGGGAAAGTAGCAGATTTAAGGGTGGTGTTGTTCATACTATTTTAACCTATGTTGTTTCCATTAATAACGACGTTTAATCAAAACTAAAAGTGTTTCAGAACCATTGCTTTTTGTACTCTTTTAAAAAGTTTTTATATTATAAATTGTTATAAACATAATTTTACATTTATTCCGTAATTGAAGTTGTATTATTGTGAAGAAATAAAGCAACAAATAATCACGGACAAATAAATGTAATTTATAATTTAGTTTACTACAACTTCAATGAAAATATTATCTACGTAATCTACATTATTAGAACAATTGTTCTCAAAATCCTAAACCATATAAATCAATCCATTAATAATCACTTTTCTACCAGAACGAAAGGGCTTAATATAAATAATTATTACACTTAATCTTATATATAAAAATGAGTGTATGTTTGTATGTTTGTATATTTGTATGTTTGTATATTTGTATGTTTGTATATTTGTATGTTTGTATATTTGTATGTTCGTTACACAAATCTACACCGCTGGAGAAAATTTCACCAAATTTTTTCGTACACGTGTTCCTTGCGACCAGGAAACAAACACTGTCGGGGTGAGACGCGTCTACCACCCCCAGAAGCGGGGGTGGACGGGGGTGGAAATATTTAAACATGCTAAAACAGTCTATATTTCAGTCAGATAAATATTTTTAGGGGTCACAGATATTTATAGTGTTTCCACTGATGATATCTGAATATAATTGTCAACCTCTACACCCTGGGGAAAGAGCACTCCTAGCGTTTGGGGTGGAGAATACAAATCTATACCGGTCGATCAAATTTCACCAAATTTCGTACACGTGTTCTTTGCGACCAGGAAACAAACACTGTCGTGGTGAGACGCGTCTACCACCCCCAGAAGCGGGGGTGGACGGGGATTGATATATTTAAACATGCTAAAACAGTCTATATTTCAGTCGGATAAATATTTTTAGGGGTCACAGATATTAATAGTGTTTCTACCGACTGTTAGGGTGAGACGCGTCTACCACCCCCAGAAGCGGGTCGGGATTATCAGTAGAGCACTTTTAGGTGTTGGGTGGAGGAACGCTGCAATAAAATAACGCGAATACAACCGAGATTGTAGTCAAATCCAAGGTTATGGATGTCATCCAGTTCAATTATAGCACCAAATTG
Source organism: Zhengitettix transpicula (assembly GCA_037074705.1). NCBI lineage: Eukaryota > Metazoa > Arthropoda > Insecta > Orthoptera > Tetrigidae > Zhengitettix > Zhengitettix transpicula. The sequence continues at coordinate 50,900,093 of CM073595.1, forward strand.
CCCGTTTAGCCCCAAGGGGCGGGAGTGGATGGGATGGAAATTTTCTAACATGTGAAATCATCGATATTAGCGTGGAATAAATAAATGCCGGGACCATTGACGTTGATAGTATTTCTACCGATGTTGTTTGTAGGCATGATAGGGTTGGGGCTGGAGGGGATTTCCTTGAAAATAACGGGAAAACAACCGAGATTCGAGTCAAATCGAAGGTCATGGATGTCCCTGAACTTATTTATGACAATCTGGACAACGCGCGGGTATCGGCCGGGTTGGGATGAGTTACCGGCTGTTTTTTGCGTCGATTAAATATATTTCGGGATGAATTAGATTAATAAAATTTCCCTACATGTTCTCTGTGTATAATTTCAACCCCTTTCGAACTCATAAGGGTGCACCCTTAAGGGTGGGCGTGTAGTAGCATTACATAAAAAGAAACCAGAAACTATCGGGATTGTCACTGAGTTTAATTAATTTCCTTGAAAATAACGGGAAAACAACCGAGATTCGAGTCAAATCGAAGGTAATGGATGTCGCTGAATTTATTTATGACAATCTGGACAACGCGCGGGTATCGGCTGGGTTGGGATGAGTTGACCGGCTGTTTTTTCGTCAATTAAATATATTTCGGGATGAATTAGATTAATAAAATTTCCCTACATGTTCTCTGTGTATAATTTCAACCCCTTTCGGACTCGGAAGGGTGCACCCTTAGGGGTTGGCGTGGAAGTAGCATTAGATAAAAATAAACCAGAAACTATCAGGATTGTCACTGAGTTTAATTATGACATTAAACTTGACCGTTTAAGTCCCCGAAGCGGGAGTGGTCGGGGGTGTAAAATTTCAAACATGTTAAACGGTCGATATTTGCGATAATTATTTCCTGGGGTTAATTACTTTGAAAGTATTTATACCGATGTTGTTTGTGTATAATTTAACCCCTGTGAGGGGAGCAAGCTTAGGGGTGGCGTGGAGGTACGTTAAATAAAATCCCGCAAAAACAACCGAGATTCGAATCAATTCCGAGACTATGAATGTCGCTGAATCTAATTGTGACAACCCTGGGGGGGGTAACGCGACGGGTTTGGGAGGTGTTGGGCGGGGGAATAAATTTTCAGACAATGTAATCGGCCGATTTTTGCGTGGAATACATTCTTTTTCATTATCGCATATTTGTGGGGGTGGTCATCTTCTAACATGTAAAAACGGCCGATATATTTAGTCAATGACTTCATCCGCCTTCGGCATGGGAGGTGAGCACATTTAGGGATAGGGTTCGAGGAGCTTTACATAAAAATAGCGCAAAAGTAACCAAAATTGGAGTCTTATGGATGGTTATAGATAAATGACATCTCGGGCAACGCCGGGCACCCAGCTAGTATCTAATAAATAAAACAGAGTGTTTATATATATATATATATGTATATATATATATATACACCGGTGGAACAAATTTCATACATGTGTTCTTTGCGACCAGGAAACAAACACTGTCGGGGTGTGAAACATTTACCAACCCCAGGAGTGGGGATTGACGAGGGCTGAAATATTCAAACATGTTAAAACAGCCGATATTTGTGTCTGATAAATAATTTTAGGGGTGAAAGAGATTGATAGTGTTTATACCGATGTTCTATGAGTATAATTTCAAACCCTCATATCATGGGAAAGGAGCGCCGTTAGGAGTGGGGCTGGACAGGTATTACAAGAAAATAACGGGAATACAACCGATATTGGAGTCAAATACAGGGTAACGGATGTCGGTGAGTTTAATTATGACATTCAAGTGGCCATTTAAAACCCAGGGGAAAGGGTTTGAACGGGAATGGAAGATTTCAAACAAGTTAAATGGTCGATATTTGAGTGGAATAAATAATTATCAGGGTCAATTACGTTGATAGTATTTCCACCTATGTTTTTTTTGTAAAATTACAACCCTTTTTGGTATGAGAGGATAGCACGCATAGGGTCGGGGGTTGAAACATTCAAACAATCTAAAACAGTCGATATTTTAGGCGGATAAAAATTTTTAGGGGTTAAAGAGATTGATAGTGTTTCTACCGATGTTATATGAGTATAATTACTATTATTACTATTGTTTTCTATATCCAGATTGACTTATTATAACTACTTGACAAAATTCAGATCTAAATTTAGGCGTCATATTTATTGGAACAAATTCGGCTGTTTGTAAGCGAAGATAGGAAACCAGGAAATAAATTCATAAATTTAAAAACTTTTTCGACATGGATGCCGTGGCGTCTTCCAATGAAATTATTATCAATCCAAAAACGCTTTTTCTAACCCCAGACATCATTAGGCGTTCTGTAACAAATAATTAATCAGTTTATATTTCAAAAACACTAAACTTTCAGTCGTATTTTGTTAAATTTAAAATGGCGCGATTATTAAATTACTTAACAAAACGTCGCTATTTTCCGTGTATATCGCGTGCAAATAAAATTAAGGAGATTATTTTCAAATTAATTTATATTATTATGCAACAACAATAATAGAAAACATAATGAACATTATCATACAAAATACGTCTTGGTTTTACAAGGCTCACCATGGCATCAGGCTCAATGCGGGCACAGTGTGTTATTTTTATTGGTTTTTAAATTGAAAATACGTAGTTAAAACCTGTGTTTTAATAGTAAAATAATTACATAACTAACGTAACAAATAATAGACCAATTATTACTTATCACACAATATTTGTTTATCATTTACTTGCTTTTAATTAACATGATTTATTATTCATTATAAAAAGCCAATTAATTGTGTTTATGGGTATTAATTATGGCCTTTAATTGAAAAGTTATGGAACAAATAATAATGATTGACTATAATTTTACATTTGTAAATATAGTAATTATTGATTTAAAAAATTAATTATGGAATATGAAAAAGATGAATATGGGAACGCAAAAATCATTCCGCATAAAAAAATTGATAAAAATAAATTAATTATTTAATTTCGAAAATTTCTAATTTAAGTTCCACATTATTAATTTAATTTAGTGACTATCTAAATGTTATCGATTATTTATATATTCAAAATCATTTCTTCATTCCTCTCGGCTAGAGAGAAATAGAGAGACCAAGTAAGCAACGGCAGGCAGAGTTGTGCCGATGCATGTAAAATGGAGGAGCTGCTGCTTTAGGGGCGGTGCTTAGACTCGTGGACTGAGACACCTGCTCGTGGAATAAGACACCTTCTTTACTTCTACTAGCAACCCGCACGACAAAATCACGAAATCCCATACTAAAATTGAAACGCTTCAAAAAGGAGGCGCTCATGACATCTGTTGGGACTTGGTTCGTACTAACGACTTAACATGGGGTTTGATTTTCACGGAGCTCGATACATCAGGGGAGCAGACGGTCTTAGTAGTTGGCGAACTTCTTGTCTACGTCACACCTGCCCCTTCTTCCTGCCTCGCCTTGGTCAGTGGCGTTTACCCAGAACTAAGCAAAATGGAGTCGTTGTTCTCTGTATTCCGCAGTGCATTTTTCTTTGAATATTATTTATATTTAATTAAGAGGAACATTATTTAGTACAATAAATGCCACACACTATAATTATCTCCTAATTTTTAATGGTTTAAAAGTTCAAGAGAATTAATTTTTTTTATCTTGCAGTCAATCAATTCTTATGTACTGAAATATCTTATTACATAATTTTGCTGTTTTTGGGTATATAAATACTTAACTGTAATAAAATAATTTAATAAACACACTGCAGTTTCATTTAAATAGAAATAAATAACTTCGGCAACTTGCATATTTATTATTATTAATTATTATTATACATTTTATACATCCATATTGACTTATTATAACTACTTGACAAAATTCAGTTCTAAATTAAGGCGTCATAGTGGAACAAATTAGGCCGTTTGTAAGCGAAGATAGGAAACCAGAAAATAAACTCATAAATTTAAAAACTTTGTCGACATCGATACACGATCCAACGTGTAGGGGTGGAGGGCAGTTACAAGAAAAAAACGTGAGAACAACATAGATTCGAGACAAATCGAGGTTATAGATGTCACTGAATTTATTTATGGCAACCTGGGTAGCGCGCGGAGTTGGTTGTGGGTGGGAGGGCTGGTCGGACGTGGGCGGGCGTAGAAATGTTCAAAAATGTTAACCTGTCGATATTTGCGCCAAATAAATATTTTTCGGGGTCAATGAGACTCATAATAATACTAAATAAATTCTGTGTATAATTTCAACATCTATGGGCATGGTATGGGAGCACGCTTAGAAATGGGGTTTTGAGAAGCGTTACATGAAAATAACGCGAATAGACCAAGATTCGAGTCAATTATGGGGTTATGGATGTCGCTCAATTTCATTGTGAAAAAATTAAGTTTTGCTCGGGGTTGGACGGGGGTAGAAATTTTTAAACAATGGAACCGGCCGATAACACATTTAGTTGCGTTACATAAAAATAACGAAAAATTCGGGGGTTATGGATAAATGTCATCTCGGGCAACGCCGGGCACCCAGCTAGTATAACTATAAAACAAATTTCTTATAATAATTTACAAAAAAATCTACTAACATACGAAACTTAATACTATATTCAATAATAATTCATATTTCAAATCAGGTAAATCATATTTAAGAAATGTACAGCATAAAAATTAGATTTCAGAAAAACATAACAATAAACTGAAATTAAAAATCATAAAACATGAAATTACAAAAACCAACATTTGTAATAGAAAATGACATGAATTGGAAACAAAAATTTGAAATGGCCGGGAATGGAACCCAGATCAACTGGATGGAAGGCAACTATGCTGATCATTACACCAACAACGCCATCGATGGTCTCTCGTTCGCGTTTTTTTATGTTACTATTTCAGTATATTTTATCCAGAATATTATTAAAAATTATATGCGATGGCCGGGAATCGAACCCCGATCAACTGCTTGGAAGGCAACTATGCTGACCATTACACCACCAACGCTTGCGACGGTTTTGCGTTCGCGTTTTTTTATATTACTATTTCAGTACATTATATCCAGAATATTATTAAAAATTATATGCGATGGCCGGGAATGGAACTAGGATCAACTGCTTGGAAGGCAACTATGCTGACCATTACACCACCAACGCTTGCGACGGTTTTGCGTTCGCGTTTTTTATGTTACTATTTCAGTACATTTTATCCAGAATATTATTAAAAATTATATGCGATGGCCGGGAATCGAACCCGCATCAACTGCTTGGAAGGCAATTATGCTGACCATTACACCACCAAGGCTTGCGACTGTTTTGCGTTCGCGTTTTTTATGTTACGACGTCAGTACATTTTATCCAGAATATTATTAAAAATCATATGCGATGGCCGGGAATCGAACCCGGATCAACTGCTTGAAAGGCAACTATGCTGACCATTACACCACCAACACTTGCGATGATTTTGGGTTCGCGTTTTTTTATGTTACGACTTCAGTACATTTTATCCAGAATATTATTAAAATTTAAATGCGATGGCCGGGAATCGAACCCGGATCAACTGCCTGGAAGGCAACTATGCTGACCATTACACCACCAACGCTTGCGACGGTATTACGTTCGCGTTTTTTATGTTACTATTTCAGTACATTTTATCCAGAAAATTATTAAAAATTATATGCGATGGCCGGGAATTGAACCCGGATCAACTGCTTGGAAGGCAACTATGCTGACCATTACACGACCAACGCTTGCGACGGTTTTGCGTTCGCGTTTTTTTATATTACTATTTCAGTACATTATATCCAGAATATTATTAAAAATTATATTCGATGGCCGGGAATGGAACTAGGATCAACTGCTTGGAAGGCAACTATGCTGACCATTACACCACCAACGCTTGCGACGGTTTTGCGTTCGCGTTTTTTTATGTTACAACTTCAGTACATTATATCCAGAATATTATTAAAAATTATATGCGAAGGCCGGGAATCGAACCCGGATCAACTGCTTGGAAGGCAACTATGCTGACCATTACACGACCAACGCTTGCGACGGTTTTGCGTTCGCGTTTTTTTATATTACTATTTCAGTACATTATATCCAGAATATTATTAAAAATTATATTCGATGGCCGGGAATGGAACTAGGATCAACTGCTTGGAAGGCAACTATGCTGACCATTACACCACCAACGCTTGCGACGGTTTTGGGTTCGAGTTTTTTTATGTTACGACTTCAGTACATTTTATCCAGAATATGATTAAAAATAAATGCAATGGCCGGGAATCCAACCCGGATCAACTGCTTGGAAGGCAACTATGCTGACCATTACACCACCAACGCTTGCCACGGTTTTCCGTTCGCGTTTTTTTATGTTACCATTACACCACCAACGCTTGTGACTGTTTTGCGTTCGCGTTTTTTATGTTACGACGTCAGTACATTTTATCCAGAATATTATTAAAAATCATATGCGATGGCCGGGAATCGAACCCGGATCAACTGCTTGAAAGGCAACTATGCTGACCATTACAACACCAACGCTTGCGATAGTTTTGGGTTCGCGTTTTTTGATGTTACTATTTCAGTACATTTTATCCAGAATATTATTAAAAATTAATTGCGATGGCCGGGAATCGAACCCGGATCAACTGCTTGGAAGGCAACTATGCTGACCATTACACCACCAACGCTATTATTAAAAATTAAATGCGATGGCAGGAAATCGAACCCGGATCAACTGCTTGGAAGGCAATTATGCTGACCATTACACCACCAACGCTTGCGACGGTTTTGCGTTCGCGTTTTTTATGTTACTATTTCAGTACATTTTATCCAGAATATTATTAAAAATTATATGCGATGGCCGGGAATCGAACCCGCATCAACTGCTTGGAAGGCAATTATGCTGACCATTACACCACCAACGCTTGCGACTGTTTTGCGTTCGCGTTTTTTATGTTACGACGTCAGTACATTTTATCCAGAATATTATTAAAAATCATATGCGATGGCCTAGAATCGAACCCGGATCAACTGCTTGAAAGGCAACTATGCTGACCATTACAGCACCAACGCTTGCGATGGTTTTGGGTTCGCGTTTTTTGATGTTACTATTTCAGTACATTTTATCCAGAATATTATTAAAAATTAATTGCGATTGCCGGGAATCGAACCCGGATCAACTGCTTGGAAGGCAACTATGCTGACCATTACACCACCAACGCTTGCGACGGTTTTGCGTTCGCGTTTTTTTATGTTACTATTTCAGTACATTTTATCCAGAATATTATTAAAAATTATATGCGATGGCCGGTAATCGAACCCGGGTTAACTGCTTGGAAAGCAACTATGCTGACCATTACACCACCAACGCTTGCAACGGTTTCGTTCGCGTTTTTTTATGTTACTATTTCAGTACATTTTATACAAAATATTATTAAAAATTATATGCGATGGCCGGGAGTCGAACCCGGATCAACTGCTTGGAAGGCAACTATGCTGACCATTACACCACCAACGCTTGCGACGGTTTTACGTTCCCGTTTTTTATGTTACTATTTCAGTACATTTTATCCAGAATATTATTAAAAATTAATTGCGATGGCCGGGAATCGAACCCGGATCAACTGCTTGGAAGGCAACTATGCTGACCATTACACCACCAACGCTTGCGACGGTTTTGGGTTCGCGTTTTTTTATGTTACGACTTCAGTACATTTTATCCAGAATATTATTAAAAATTAATTGCGATGGACGGGAATCGAACCCGGATCAACTGCTTGGAAGGCATCTATGCTGACCATTACACCACCAACGCTTGCGACGGTTTTGCGTTCGCGTTTTTTTATGTTACGACTTCAGTGCATTATATCCAGAATATTATTAAAAATTATATGCGATGGCCGGGAATCGAACCCGGATCAACTGCTTGGAAGGCAACTATGCTGACCATTACACCACCAACGCTTGCGACGGTTTTACGTTCGCGTTTTTTATGTTACTATTTCAGTACATTTTATCCAGAATATTATTAAAAATTAATTGCGATGGCCGGGAATCGAACCCGGATCAACTGCTTGGAAGGCAACTATGCTGACCATTACACCACCAACGCTTGCGACGGTTTTACGTTCCCGTTTTTTATGTTACTATTTCAGTACATTTTATCCAGAATATTATTAAAAATTAATTGCGATGGCCGGGAATCGAACCCGGATCAACTGCTTGGAAGGCAACTATGCTGACCATTACACCACCAACGCTTGCGACGGTTTTGCGTTCGCGTTTTTTTATGTTACGACTTCAGTGCATTATATCCAGAATATTATTAAAAATTATATGCGATGGACGGGAATCGAACCCGGATCAACTGCTTGGAAGGCAACTATGCTGACCATTACACCACCAACGCTTGCGACGGTTTTGCGTTCGCGTTTTTTGATGTTACTATTTCAGTACATTTTATCCAGAACAATATTAAAAATTAAATGCGATGGCCGGGAATCGAACCCGGATCAACTGCTTGGAAGGCAACTATGCTGACCATTACACCACCAACGCTTGCGACGGTTTTGGGTTCGCGTTTTTTTATGTTACGACTTCAGTACATTTTATCCAGAATATTATTAAAAATTAATTGCGATGGCCGGGAATCGAACCCGGATCAACTGCTTGGAAGGCAACTATGCTGACCATTACACCACCAACGCTTGCAACGGTTTCGTTCGCCTTTTTTTATGTTACTATTTCAGTACATTTTATACAAAATATTATTAAAATTATATGCGATGGCCGGGAATCGAACCCGGATCAACTACTTGGAAGGCAACTATGCGGACCATTACACCACCAACGCTTGCGACGGTTTTGCGTTCGCGTTTTTTGATGTTACTATTTCAGTACATTTTATCCAGAACATTATTAAAAATTAAATGCGATGGCCGGGAATCGAACCCGGATCAACTGCTTGGAAGGCAACTATGCTGACCATTACACCACCAACGCTTGCGACGGTTTTGCGTTCGCGTTTTTTGATGTTACTATTTCAGTACATTTTATCCAGAATATTATTAAGAATAAAATGCGATGGCCGGGAATCGAACCCGGATCAACTGCTTGGAAGGCAACTATGCTGACCATTACACCACCAAAGCTTGCGACGGTTTTGCGTTCGCGTTTTTTGATGTTACTATTTCAGTACATTTTATCCAAAATATTATTAAAAATTAAATGCGATGGCCGGGAATCGAACCCGGATCAACTGCTTGGAAGGCAACTATGCTGACCATTACACCACCAACGCTTGCGACGGTTTTGGGTTCGCGTTTTTTTATGTTACGACTTCAGTACCTTTTATCCAGAATATTATTAAAAATTAAATTCGATGGCCGGGAATCGAACCCGGATCAACTGCTTGGAAGGCAACTATGCTGATCATTACACCACCAACGCTTGCGACGGTTTTGGGTTCGCGTTTTTTTATGTTACGACTTCAGTACATTTTACCCAGAATATTATTAAAAATTATATGCGATGGCCGGGAATCGAACCCGGATCAACTGCTTGGAAGGCAACTATGCTGACCATTACACCACCAACGCTGGCGACGGATTTGCGTTCGCGTTTTTTATGTTACTATTCCAGTACATTTTATCCAGAAAATTATTAAAAATTATATGCGATGGCCGGGAATCGAACCCGAATCAACTGCTTGGAAGGCAACTATGCTGACCATTACACCACCAACGCTTGCGATGGTTTTGGGTTCGCGTTTTTTTATGTTACGACTTCAGTACATTTTATCCAGAATATTATTAAAAATTAAATGGGATGGCCGGGAATCGAACCCTGATCAACTGCTTGGAAGGCAACTATGCTGACCATTACACCACCAACGCTTGCGACGGTTTTGGGTTCGCGTTTTTTTATGTTACGACTTCAGTACATTTTATCCAGAATATTATTAAAAATTAATTGCGATGGCCGGGAATCGAACCCGGATCAACTGCTTGGAAGGCAACTATGCTGACCATTACACCACCAACGCTTGCAACGGTTTCGTTCGCCTTTTTTTATGTTACTATTTCAGTACATTTTATACAAAATATTATTAAAATTATATGCGATGGCCGGGAATCGAACCCGGATCAACTGCTTGGAAGGCAACTATGCGGACCATTACACCACCAACGCTTGCGACGGTTTTGCGTTCGCGTTTTTTGATGTTACTATTTCAGTACATTTTATCCAGAACATTATTAAAAATTAAATGCGATGGCCGGGAATCGAACCCGGATCAACTGCTTGGAAGGCAACTATGCTGACCATTACACCACCAACGCTTGCGACGGTTTTGCGTTCGCGTTTTTTGATGTTACTATTTCAGTACATTTTATCCAGAATATTATTAAAAATAAAATGCGATGGCCGGGAATCGAACCCGGATCAACTGCTTGGAAGGCAACTATGCTGACCATTACACCACCAACGCTTCCGACGGTTTTGGGTTCGCGTTTTTTCATGTTACGACTTCAGTACATTTTACACAGAATATTATTAAAAATTAAATTCGATGGCCGGGAGTCGAACCCGGATCAACTGCATGGAAGGCAACTATGCAGACCATTACACCACCAACGCTTGCGACGGTTTTGGGTTCGAGTTTTTTTATTTTACGACTTCAGTACATTTTATCCAGAATATGATTAAAAATAAATTCGATGGCCGGGAATCGAACCCGGATCAACTGCTTGGAAGGCAACTATGCTGACCATTACACCACCAACGCTTGCGACGGTTTTGGGTTCGCGTTTTTTTATGTTACGACTTCAGTACATTATATCCAGAATATTATTAAAAATTATATGCGATGGACGGGAATCGAACCCAGATCAACTGCTTGGAAGGCAACTATGCTGACCATTACACCACCAACGCTTGCGACGGTTTTGGGTTCGCGTTTTTTTATGTTACGACTTCAGTACATTTTATCCAGAATATGATTAAAAATAAATTCGATGGCCGGGAATCGAACCCGAATCAACTGCTTGGAAGGCAACTATGCTGACCATTACACCACCAACGCTTGCGATGGTTTTGGGTTCGCGTTTTTTTATGTTACGACTTCAGTACATTTTATCCAGAATATTATTAAAAATTAAATGGGATGGCCGGGAATCGAACCCTGATCAACTGCTTGGAAGGCAACTATGCTGACCATTACACCACCAAGGCTTGCGACGGTTTTGCGTTCGCGCTTTTTTATGTTACTATTTCAGTACATTTTATCCAGAATATTATTAAAAATTATATGCGATGGCCGGGAATCGAACCCGGGTTAACTGCTTGGAAGGCAACTATGCTGACCATTACACCACCAACGCTTGCGACGGTTTGGCGTTCGCGTTTTTTGATGTTACTATTTTAGTACATTTTATCCAGAATATTATTAAAAATTATATGCGAAGGCCGGGAATCGAACCCGAATAAACTGCTTGGAAGGCAACTATGCTGACCATTACACCACCAACGCTTGCGACGGTTTTGGGTTCGCGTTTTTTTATGTTACGACTTCAGTACATTTTATCCAGAATATTATTAAAAATTAAATTCGATGGCCGGGAATCGAACCCGGATCAAATGCTTGGAAGGCAACTATGCTGACCATTACACCACCAACGCTTGCGACGGGTTTGCGTTCGCGTTTTTTGATGTTACTATTTTAGTACATTTTATCCAGAATATTATTAAAAATTATATGCGAAGGCCGGGAATCGAACCCGGATAAACTGCTTGGAAGGCAACTATGCTGACCATTACACCACCAACGCTTGCGACGGTTTTGGGTTCGCGTTTTTTTATGTTACGACTTCAGTACATTTTATCCAGAATATTATTAAAAGTTAAATTCGATGGCCGGGAATATAACCCGGATCAACTGCTTGGAAGGCAACTATGCAGACCATTACACCACCAACGCTTGCGACGGTTTTGGGTTCGAGTTTTTTTATGTTACGACTTCAGTACATTTTATCCAGAATATGATTAAAAATTATATGCGATGGCCGGGAATCGAACCCGGATCAACTGCTTGGAAGGCAACTATGCTGACCATTACACCACCAACGCTTGCGACGGTTTTGCGTTCGCGTTTTTTTATGTTACTATTTCAGTACATTTTATCCAGAATATTATTAAAAATTAAATGCGATGGCCGGGAATCGAACCCGGATCAACTGCTTGGAAGGCAACTATGCTGACCATTACACCACCAACGCTTGCGACGGTTTTGGGTTCGCGTTTTTTTATGTTACGACTTCAGTACATTTTATCCAGAATATTATTAAAAATTAAATGGGATGGCCGGGAATCGAACCCGGATCAACTGCATGGAAGGCAACTATGCAGACCATTAAACCACCAACGCTTGCGACGGTTTTGGGTTCGAGTTTTTTTATGTTACGACTTCAGTACATTTTATCCAGAATATGATTAAAAATAAATGCGATGGCCGGGAATTGAACCCGGATCAACTGCTTGGAAGGCAACTATGCTGACCATTACACCACCAACGCTTGCGACTGTTTTGCGTTCGCGTTTTTTATGTTACTATTTCAGTACATTTTATCCAGAATATTATTAAAAATTATATGCGATGGCCGGGAATCGAACCCGGATCAACTGTTTGGAAGGCAACTATGCTAACCATTACACCACCAACGCTTGCGATGGTTTTGGGTTCGCGTTTTTTTATGTTACGACTTCAGTACATTTTATCCAGAATATTATTAAAAATTAAATGCGATGGCCGGGAGTCGAACCCGGATCAACTGCTTGGAAGGCAACTATGCTGACCATTACACCACCAACGCTTGCGACGGTTTTGCGATCGCGTTTTTTTATGTTACGACTTCAGTACATTTTATCCAGAATATTATTAAAAATTAAATGCGATGGCCGGGAATCGAACCCGGATCAACTGCTTGGAAGGCAACTATGCTGACCATTACACCACCAACGCTTGCGACGGTTTTGGGTTCGCGTTTTTTTATGTTATGTCTTCAGTACATTTTATGCAGAATATTATTAAAAGTTAAATTCGATGGCAGGGAATCGAACGCGGATTAACTGCTTGGAAGGCAACTATGCTGACCATTACACCACCAAGGCATGCGACGGTTTTGCGTTCGCGTTTTTTTATGTTACTATTTCAGTACATTTTATCCAGAATATTATTAAAAATTATATGCGATGGCCGGGAATCGAACCCGGGTTAACTGCTTGGAAGGCAACTATGCTGACCATTACACCACCAACGCTTGCGACGGTTTTGCGTTCGCGTTTTTTTATGTTACTATTTCAGTACATTTTATCCAGAATATTATTAAAAATTATATGCGATGGCCGGGAATCGAACCCGGATCAACTGCTTGGAAGGCAACTATGCTGACCATTAGACCACCAACGCTTGCGACTGTTTTGCGTTCGCGTTTTTTATGTTACTATTTCAGTACATTTTATCCAGAACATTATTAAAAATTATATGCGATGGCCGGGAATCGAACCCGAATCAACTGCTTGGAAGGCAACTATGCTGACTATTACACCACCAACGCTTGCGATCGTTTTGGGTTCGCGTTTTTTTATGTTACGACTTCAGTACATTTTATCCAGAATATTATTAAAAATTAAATGCGATGGCCGGGAATCGAACCCTGATCAACTGCTTGGAAGGCAACTATGCTGACCATTACACCACCAACGCTTGCGACGGTTTTGCGTTCGCGTTTTTTTATGTTACTATTTCAGTACATTTTATCCAGAATATTATTAAAAATTAAATGCGATGGCCGGGAATCGAACCCGGATCAACTGCTTGGAAGGCAACTATGCTGACCATTACACCACCAACGCTTGCGACGGTTTTGGGTTCGCGTTTTTTTATGTTACGACTTCAGTACATTTTATCCAGAATATTATTAAAAATTAAATTCGATGGCCGGGAATCGAACCCGGATCAACTGCATGGAAGGCAACTATGCAGACCATTAAACCACCAACGCTTGCGACGGTTTTGGGTTCGAGTTTTTTTATGTTACGATTTCAGTACATTTTATCCAGAATATGATTAAAAATAAATGCGATGGCCGGGAATTGAACCCGGATCAACTGCTTGGAAGGCAACTATGCTGACCATTACACCACCAACGCTTGCGACTGTTTTGCGTTCGCGTTTTTTATGTTACTATTTCAGTACATTTTATCCAGAATATTATTAAAAATTATATGCGATGGCCGGGAATCGAACCCGGATCAACTGTTTGGAAGGCAACTATGCTGACCATTACACCACCAACGCTTGCGATGGTTTTGGGTTCGCGTTTTTTTATGTTACGACTTCAGTACATTTTATCCAGAATATTATTAAAAATTAAATGCGATGGCCGGGAATCGAACCCGGATCAACTGCTTGGAAGGCAACTATGCTGACCATTACACCACCAACGCTTGCGACGGTTTTGGGTTCGCGTTTTTTCATGTTACGATTTCAGTACATTTTATCCAGAATATTATTAAAAATTAAATGCGATGGCCGGGAATCGAACCCGGATCAACTGCTTGGAAATCAAACTATGCTGACCATTACACCACCAACGCTTGCGACGGTTTTGGGTTCGTGTTTTTTTATGTTACGACTTCAGTACATTTTATCCAGAATATAATTAAAATTTAAATGCGATGGCCGGGAATCGAACCCGGATTAACTGCTTGGAAGGCAACTATGCTGACCATTACACCATCAACGCTTGCGACGGTTTTGGGTTCGCGTTTTTTTATGTTACGACTTCAGTACATTTTATCCAGAATATTATTAAAAATTAAATGCGATGGCCGGGAATCGAACCCGGATCAACTGCTTGGAAGGCAACTATGCTGACCATTACACCACCAACGCTTGCGACGGTTTTGCGTTCGCGTTTTTTTATGTTACTATTTCAGTACATTTTATCCAGAATATTATTAAAAATTTTATGCGATGGCCGGGAATCGAACCTGGATCATCTGCTTGGAAGGCAATTATGCTAACTATTATATCACCATCTCTTGCGTCAGTCCTATTTTTAATTTTTTCTTTTATAATGATTTATAATATAAATATAATGGTTTTAATGTTTGATATTATTAGTGATTTGAATCTTTTGTTTCGTCGAATGAGTTTGTTATCGTACTAGTCACTTAAATCTTTTCGAATGATAAATAAAATTATTATCTAAAAGTAGTTTTTTTGTTACTTTCTCACTGCGTCGTTTCTTTATTCGTACATTATTTTAACAAATAATGGGATAAATTTTGTGGATTTGTTAATATTTAGAATTGACAAAATGTTGTTATATTTGTTTTTAGCGTAGTCAATAGTGAATTGTATTTTGGTATAATTCGTGTCGTTTTTTGTGTTTCACTTTTTTATTCTTTTGTTATTTTGGTCCTATTGATAATAATTTTATTTTTTCTTATATTTCACAATTAATTACGCAGTAAATGTAATTGCGAAGAGATCGACGCTTTAATTTTATAAGTTGATCTTTCCGCCGAATCTTTCTGAAGACATTTAGAATCCTGTTTGTAATAATTATAAATTAACGTTTTCGTGTTCTAATCGGATTCCGATGTCGTCTTAGTGCAATAATCCAATGCGCTGCAAGCTGCGAAATTTCATGTGAACATTTAGCAGGAATCGATTGTCCTAATTAGAAACTATCGGCGGGCTTTAGAAAGCAATACTACAGCCAAATGGGTTAATGAATTTAATTAACAACTCTCCCGGTTGCGTCTTTTGATGTGACATAGATACGCTGGCCGCTGTTAGGAGTTCACCGAGTTCCTACTTTTTCTCACCAGTTTGTGGGCATTATCGATTATATCATTGCTAAGTTTAATATTGTAAATGTCATTGTACTTGATTAAAGTCTTTTCGGGCTTCGAACCGAGTAAAGATTTGTATTGGCGACGTTTCGATGACTTGCACTGTAATCTTCTTCTAGAAAAAGTCCGGTGTTATCTGGCCTGTATTTATAGAGGATCGTAGGTTACCTCCACCACCTGGTCTTAGCCAGCCATCAGGTGACTTTTAGTTACTCAGTTCTAGCGCGTGCCTCTTCACGTGACTTATTACCTTATAAGGTCTGATTTGTTATAAGGCGGGATTCCAGGCGTTGTTTACCATAAAACATGAGTCTTTTTTGAGTAAATCCGTATTCGTTTTTATTTCAATTGCTAGAAGATAATGACAGTGAACGTCATCGAAACGTCGCGAATACAATTGTTTATTTGGTTAGAAGCCCGAGAAGACTTTATTCATTTTTACACCGAGAAAGACATTATTCGTCATTGTCCTTCTTACGAACATCGCTGAGTGCAATCATCAACCACAATCAATCTTATCTTTTATAAACATAAATAATGGGTTTATTATATTAGGAAGTATATGATATATTTTTTAATTACTAAATAAACCAGATCATAAAATAATAAACAACTTAGACGTCGTTCTTTCTTGTTTGGGACCCCCTCCAGGAAGTAATTCCATCGGAGACCTTTCAATATATAAAAATTACATGCAATTACAGCTTCAACATTCGTAAATAAAAAGCAATCGATAAAAAATTTTGAAATCATTACTTCTCAAGGTCAACCATTTTTTTCAGAAGAAAACCTGTGAATTAATCAAAACAAAAAATGTTTACTTACAATAAAAACTGTAAGTCTGTAAAATTTATATTTTATAGAATTTAATTCAAAACATGAATCAATTATTATATGCGCTTTTGTCAATTTTACATTTCTAATTTCTGGTATAAACTTGACTTATTTACGTGTAGGAACTCAGGAAATCCCAGTATTGTGAACGAAACGTCGTATTGTTATGTTTTATGGTTAATCAATTAAAATTTTTTCTGGCGAATTTACTTTTTTTTTCAGATTATATTAAAAAATGAAACAGTCTAATGTTGAAAACATGTTAAATTCAGAGAGTGGACGTTATACCATCGTGAATTTTAATATATAATTATTATAGTTGCAAGTTGTTAGTACCGAGATAAAGGAAATGCCTTGAATAACCACTGATTCATTACGTTTATCTATTGTTTTGGCTTTGCGAGGTGGGATTATTGTACAAGTTCCCGATTTAAAATGGCAGCCGTCTCTTCACAGCGGAGTAATAACGTCAACTCTTGCGTCCAACTTGGGTAACATTTAAAGAGACTTATGAAACAAGTTTATAGTCATCACCGCAAAGGACGTATGCGGAGTTTTCCGTGGTTTAATTCGAAAGTTTTGCGATGCGTGTGCTAGTTCTCCAGTCAGAAGTATTAAAACCGTAAACTTGAAAATGGATCGCGGATAGAAAAATAAATATAATTTAAATAATTAGCTTAAAATTCTAAAAAACAAAAATTCCGAATATTAACTTTTTAAAAAGTAACAGAAAATTATCATAAATACCCTTAAATTTATTTTGAAGAAATTAGTTACCTTTTTTTTAGTCAATGTTCGTGTGATTTATTTTTACTACTAATAGACTCTACATATTATTGTGCTGTAATATTTATTTTTGCGTTTAGTGACAGATAATTTCTGAGGTATTGTTGGATCGTTTGTCTTAGAACGTATTTTACAACTGCTTCAGAACCACGAAAATATTTACGCATTTGTAAACATTTTCAGTAAGAATATAAAAAAAATGCATTAATTTTCACCGGGTAACATGATTGGGTCAGTATACTACAGAGAAAAATATTTAAAACAAAAATACATACACATAAAAATGATTTAAGCAGAAATTTCGGTTGATAGATTGGCGATGTCGGCGACCTTGGTAATGTAACCCTATATACTTTAGAGCTCATTTAAATATTCATTATGTGGCTGATCATTGGTCTCGTGGATGTTGCGTTTTGCTGATAACTCGGTAATGTGATCCATGCAATTCGTTTGATATCGGCTGAACGATAACAGTTCTTGTTCTACCATAGATGTATATTGTAACTAATCCCGCTTTGACTATTACGCCTGCCGATTCCTTTGCCCGCAACACACGCATAGAGAACTCAAATGAAATTAAAAATTTGCCCTTGTATTTGTAATTATAAAAATCCTAATGGGCAGATCCATTGACAGTCTACACGTTACTCTGCAGCCCGATACTTACTTAAAATATCATTTTTTATTTTCCAAATTCATCAACTTGGGTCTTCACCTCTTTATTCTCACTCATTAACTATAAACAAAGAAAATGAAACAGTAGCATTTAAAATATTTTTTAAACAGGAGAAGAAAATTAGGTATATAAATTGTTTAAAAAGAAGGATATAGTCCTTTAAATATTTTAGTACATGTTATTAAAATTGATAATTGTTTCAATAAGAATATTCTGGTGGTTTTCAAAAAAATGAAAACAATTTTAACTGCTACTTCTTAACTGTTATATTTTTACTTTCTTCGTTTTCAGTCAATGAATGAGAATAAAGAAGTGAAAACTCTAGTGGTTTTATTGATGAATTAATTATATTTATGAATTAATTTACTTGATTAATAATTTGCGTTTTTGCAAGGATGAGCCTATTAACACTATTAATTTGTTTAATTAATTTTTGTGGGATTAAATTGGTTAAACAGGAGAAGAAAATTGGGTATATTAAGAATTATTAAATTTATAATACATGTTATTAAAATTGAGAATTGTTTCAATAAGAATTTTCTGGTATTTAAAAAAAAAACATTAAAAAATTTTTAACTGCTATTTTTTTTTCGTTTTAATTTAATGAGAATAAATAAGGGAAGACTCTAGTGGTTTTATTGATGAATTTTGACAATAATAGAACCCTAAAGTTGTTAATTGTTTTTTACAATTTCTTTGTGTGTGTGTGACCGATTACTCTTAAACAAAGTCTCACTTCAATAGCTCTGTATTTTATTTTTCTGGTTTTTCAATTATGTCTTCTTTATAAAGGTGTTACAACTCATTCTGTAAAGCTATACGTTTCCAAGAATTTTCCAAACAATGAAACACACGCGTACCAACCGTCCGTTTAACCAGATATTTCGAGTAATGGGAGAATCAAGACCTTATATTTGGAATTATGAGCGATAGAAAAATTAGAAAACCGGTAATAAATTCAGATATGCCAGATTATAATAGAAGAAGGAACGAAGTGAGCACCAACAATGTAATCATTGTCTATAAACTGAAAAGAGAGTATTGTTTGTATTTTTCATAAACCCTCGTATTGAACTCAATGGTTGAAGGATAAAAAAATTAAAATATGAACCAATTTTTTTTAAAACCTCACTTAATATTTTTAATTAATTAATTAACAGTATTGTATCCAGTAACTGAGAAGAATATCTATTGCTCCTTAAATTAACTGTAACATTCATGACTCGTTCGGCACTTGTGAAGCCTGGTTTCTCCATGGAGTGACAGTGAAATTACGCCACGGATACAGGGCAAACGTGTATTATTTTTTCCACAATGATCTTTATATCCTTAGAAATCACCGCGGAAAATTATTCGGAATATCACTTCCCGTAATAAAAGCCAAATTAACTTATCATCGCAGAACAAAGCAATTGCCGTAAAGAGCACTGAAACCTCAAATATATTTCCCAATTCAATTATGAGAGACGAAGCTCATTTTGACCCCGGTGGATCTGTTGACAAAACAGTCGCTGTCGAGGAGAGGAAATCCAATATCAATTCATGAACCACAAAGGAGATTCTTAGGAGTACGTTTTGGTAAAGTGACATTGTAGGATGCTCTTTCTTCCAAGAATGCAATACAATTTCTTATTGCTGGAGCGAAGTTATGGGCACGCACTGTAAAATGTCTGATCATTTAATGTTCGAAATTGGCCTCTAAATTCTCTTCGCTTATACGCAACTTGGTATCACATTATTGGCGCGTAAGTGATGAACTGTTGAACAGTGCTGGATATTTTGCATGAGTTGTTATTGTTTCAGAATATCGCTGGTAATGACGTACGTGTTCGTAAAAAAATATGTAAGACACTTAATATGCAAAAATGTTAGGAAAAGTACGATCGTACTTCACTGTAAATGATTATATTTTTTCCCAGTGTTCTTTTCCGTACTGGTTGAAGGGACAGAATATAAAAGACAAGTCGTAATTAACGCTTGTCAAGGTAAAGTAATTATAAGGAAAGGGGACCGCTTGTTATCTTAGGACGCCATCCAAACATAACTCTATCGGCTTAGAGATCCCCAATGCCTCAGTGAGGAACTGATCCCTACTTAGCTCTAGGAGAAAACAATCATGTACCTTCACACGTGAAGCTGGGAAATCATTAACCAAAACTCTTAAATATAAATCAGTTCGAAGGTGCATTTATCCTTTATAATTCCATATCTATTAATTAGACATTGTTTAAAGATTTAAAATTAAATCCACCTCAAGATTATTTGGACATATGAATGTACTGTATTTGCAATGAATAATAATTCAACAACACACTTAAAAACCAATAACAAGTCCTCAAAACTTTATGTTTTTATTTCACAAACATAAGTTATAGTCTAAAAATTGTTCTCTTTGTTTCCTTGTGTAATTAGTCCATATATTAATAATTTGTAAATGCCTCTTATTTAGGATAATACATATAGAAGATACGAACAAATATCGAAACGTCGTAACGCTATAAAAAAAGTATCTAGGTAAAAATTCCAATGAAACAGTCTTAATTCTCCTAGTTGTTAATTCAACTGCGTCATTTATTTAAGAAGCTTTCGACATAACGTCATCCGCAGCTGTAAAAATTTAGAGAAACCAATATTACGGATACATTCAAAGATACATCAAGACATTCTCATCTTCAAAAGCTCATCTGTTATTAAAAAAAAAGATTTGTCAGTATGGAGCATTCTACTGCCTTTATCAGTTTACATAGAACACACAGTCATTTCTGATCAAAACAAAGATAACATCAAATTTGTAAAGATCATAGTAATACTGTATTTACAATTATTCTATTATTATTTTCTATAATACAATTACTCACTTATATTTTGTTTAACAATTCACCAAAAAACTTCCCAATATTACCTATATCACTTTTTTTTTTCATCGCTAGTTCTCATTCAAGAATATTTAATAAAACTCTAGAGCGTTCTTTACGTAAAACTTCCAAATTATCCCAATTAACACTGTGCCCATTTTCAACCGTATGTTTAGAGACTGTGCTGAACTTAGTATGTGGCCTAAGATTGCTTCTTTGGATAAAAACTAGGATAATTGAGACTGTTTTATTGGCTTTTTTACCTATTACAGTCTGTTTCTTACAAAGTGAATAAAGTGTCATTAACTGATTTGTTAATTTTATACATTTGTTTGCAACTATATCAATGTTGTTGTCGGTTATCTGTATTTATTATAGGTATATTAATTATTGAAGCACGATCTTGAAGGCCCGTTACAGAATCGGCGATTTTATATCGCGGCGTTAATTTATCGCTGACGCTGTAACGGCAGTAGTCCACTGAAGTGAATGAGAGCTTGCACACTGAGCGACAAATAATCTCGGCAATAAAACTGTCGTTGAAGACAGTTTGAGCAGTCGTTCGGTTTCTCTGGCACTCAGAGATAAATTTATCGCCATTTGCAACTAGCGTAATCCAATGCACACAGAGTGGTTTTTCTACCGCTGGAGTTATTTCCATTCTTGATTTGAAATTTCGTATGGAAACGTTGTTTTTGCCATCGTATCTTTTGTATCCTTTTTTTTGCATATTTCGAATATGAATAATTTGGATGACATCATAGATTAAGAAATACTTATTTCATTAATTCAAGAAAGAAAGACCTGTGTTTTGGGATAAAATCATGAACATATTTTGCGTCATCCTCCCTCAACTCTTCAAACAGCGTGTAGAAAGCTCCAACCTCCTCTCTTCTTTCATTAATTGGATGAACCAAAATTAGTCGATTTTTTCTTCTCATTTTCATTCGACTACAAAATAACAGTAATGCTAGAATCTACTCTCTGTTCATGTGGAGTTACACTGTTCACAGCACTCTCAAATGAGAATCGTACAACAGAAAATTTACCCGCGCGATAATAATCGCTGAGTGTGTATTGTTTCCGATTTATTTGAGCGTCGACGATAATTTTTAAACCGCGATAAAAATATCCGAGAGTGCACCGGGCCTTAGTCAATGTTCTTGCGCTATTGATGATTTTATTTTACCTAAATGTAACTCTCGCTTCGCACGTAGCTTCCGCAAAATTATAAATAAGTACATTCTTCTTTCCATCTTGCCAACCCTCGTAATTGTTATTATTCATCTCATCTATTCCTATTATAAATTTTCTTATCGCTTCCCGTAGTAGATCTTCCTATAAGCTGTTTCGGGTTGAGCTTGAGAAACGCAGTCCAAGTTATTAAATTTGCATCGAACATGTCTGCCGCATGGCTTTGAGAGTGACGGTAACAGCGCTATTATTTACCAGTTTCTGCTGCGCAAAATGATATACGTGTATTTGAGAGTCGGCCAAAAGTTTGCAACTGCTGGCGAAGCAGTTTGTTTCCGCGAACCCCTCACGATTTATCCGCACACCTGGCAAAGAAGTCGAAAACTTGGTTTTGAGGAAGAAGTTCTTTCCGATAAAGGGAACATAACATAAATGTTTACGTTCAATTGATATACATTTTGATCAACAAGTGAAGACAAAGTGTAAATAAATGCGTATGGATATTGTGTTGTCTGAATTCCAAACTCTATATAGCTAGGTTAAATCTCACTCAATTTCTACCATACCCACTATTCTCATATCCATATAAGTTTGGAAATTTGTGTGGCAGAGAAGAAAGTGTCATGAAATTCCGGAGTTTGAAATCAAAGTTACAAGGAATTTCTATGGCTTTCACGCCATCGGTTTCCGCTTTCATTTCAGATTCACCCTTCTGGAAAACTGGAGACCGACGAGAATTATAATTTCATAAAAGGTATAAATTAGTACAGACTTTAATCACTTCGTGTTTCAATGTATATTATATACAGTTTGTAACTATTCATACAAAATTTCGGCCTGTTTGGTCACCCCTTTTTAAATCTAAACCTCCCCTTATTATTTGATTTTATAGTTTCTCAGATCACTTCGGTATCACTTCCTCAACCATTATTTAAGTGTAATATTTGTAATTTTGTGAAGTGAAATTTATATTTCAAATTATAATTTTTATCCTTTAAGCTTTCTTACTTCTGTAGTGTTTCTTCTTCATAATTTTACGTATATAGTATTGTTTATATTAGAGACAAATACGGGTTAAGAGGAGTTGAGGTGGAATTTAAAAACATTCCTAAACGACCATTGTAAGCGTAGAATAAAACGCTTCCGGGGTCGTTTGATTTGATACTGTCATTCAAGAATGTATACGTGTCTAATTTCTACTCCAAAAGGCAAGGGAGGGAAGCACCCTTACCGTACGGGTGTTGGTGGAAGGGGGTTACATAAAAAATAATGCGCAAAGATCGATATGTGTCGATTCCGTGGTTATAGAAGTCGCTGAGTTTAAATCTCACATTAATCATTATTTTGGATTAGATTTTATGTTCCTCTTCGTGGAGTCGAGAAAAGGTTAACCGGGGTAGTTGTGACCCTCTTAAGTAACCGAGGAAATTTTTGATTTTCTTACGGTACGAGCTATATTTTCGTCTCTATTTAGTTAGTATTTCTTCACATCTTTAAGGTACCGGGAATAGTTTTAGACTTTTTTCAGTTAGAGATTATTTTTTAGTGGTTTAATTCATCGTGGTTTTTTAGACGCGTTCATTTTATATAGTAGGAGACTTCCCGAATAACGTCAGTCATCGTCGTGGTTTATTTGGAGTTAGATGCCGAGGGGTTAGGTCGGGTAGGCGATGTACATTAAATAAATACATACATACATACAAATGTTCCTAACACTTTCGCTATTGATGCTGGTTAATTGTAATGTTAACCAAGAGGTTAGTGTCGAATCAATTCCTACTCCGTATTAATTTAAATAAATACCCGGGCAGTGCCAGGGACTCTGGTAGTAAATCTAATATAATCTAAGTTGTCTAATCGTATATTAATATTTATCATTAATGTATTAATTACTTTGATTTTTGTACAAATCAGATAAACTTTATTTTTCTTTAATTTCCTAACTTACGTTTCGGGTTAACACTAATTTATTTATTTATCATATCCTCGTTTCCACTGATATATGAATTTAATTTTCTCTTTCATACAGACTGCGACGTATAATCCATTAACGCAGTTAGTATCCGACGTTGAATGGGCTATTAAGTACACGAAGAGCTAGCAATGGCATTGCTGAAGAACGTGTTATTTATACAAAGAAGATACAGTTATCCATAGCAAATAAATCAAAATTTTGACTAGCCTGTAAACCCCGGTTTTGACTTGAAATTCGGCATTAAGTATAGCGTTCGTTGAGACCGTATAAATAAAAACATGAAAATTCATTGAATGAGAAAAACCGATGTTAACGTTCCATTTAGATAGATGGAAATTCTACTGCATATTTATAGCGTCTGTGAATTGTGGTCATTTATTTTTCCCCCAGGAACCTCTCGCTGATCAAACACGGAGTAGTTTCGCAAAGGGCAGCCGATGAGGTTATTCGCAAGGTAATGCGTTCCCTTTCCCCCCCCCCCCCCCAGGAGAGCTCTTAGCAAAGCACATTAGAGCCGAAGTCTGCTAATGTCCGATGCCCGATGTTTAAGACAAAGCCCCGTCGCATTCGTGAACAATAGCAGCGGACGAGGCACATCTAAATCAGTTACATACTACACCAGATCAATACACAGTCTGAAGCTTTGCTACTTCAATCGCAGCCTGTGCCTCAGAAACAAGCAACAATATAGCTGACAACAGAACATCCGGCCCAATTACGCCCTCCGGGATAACCAATTACATAACAAACCCAATCCGCTAGCCTGGACACCACGATAAGCTCCTAATTATCTTGTAGCAAGTTGTGACCAATTCTTTCAGTCCAAAGATCCTCCAACAGCGCACACCGACAATTCTTTCCTCGTAGGAGGTCTTGAGACGCATTTAAAATCTGAAATAACATTTATATTTATTGTCCACTGTACAAATAGAACAAGCCAAAACCAGTAAGTACACATTATCATACATGAATATGAAAACAACAACAAAACATTAATAAAGTTTAATTAAATACAGTTTGAGGCTTAAATGAGCTTTCTTTGATTTCTTTAAAATTTAATTTTAATCTCAGAAAGCTCAATATATACGACTACATTTTAAAATTAAACATATTGAAATAAATCCGTCGTAGTTTATCGAAACACAAGAAAAATCAACATTTAGACAGTGGCTGGTCGTGAGTTTCCGAATTTATGTGCCACATCACCCCAAGCAGCCATTTTTACGATTATAACTATGTAAAATAATAAAACTACACGAGTGACAGTGTTACCAATTCTCTGACCCGGAACGTAACATTTCTAATTCCGTCCAAATAATTTCCAATAGTGTCCAATTGATAAACGCATTACATTCCTTTCTAGCCCGAAAGTATTTTTCTCAGGAAATATTTTAAATAAAGTTAATTTTCGGAACAAGCCGTTGAGCAGTTTTGTATTCAGGATCGTGCGGTGGATTTTATTTTCTTTAAAATAACCTCAGATTGCGATTTTTTTTATTTTACCAAAAATGAACGACTTTTGTTTTAAAAATTATAAATTATTATAAAATAAGATTTATAATTAGTGAATAGTTCAAATTTATTTCGATTTCGTTGGTTGTGTCGCCTGTTGCGGCCGCCCTCTGTGTCATAGCACGGGGGCTCCTCCGTTTCCTTGTGCTCTCGGAATCGTAGTACACAAGACTAGCAGGTTTTTTTTAGCTTTACGGGTGGCGCAGGGGGGGGGGTGAAATGTAAAGTGCGCATTCGCAGTTGTGACTAAGTCGCCGAATCCGGTACTGTAACTGGAATAGCACTGGCTGTCCAGTTGTCTGCTTTAGGAACGTTTCGCCAAAAAGAGGGGAGTTCGATATCGAAGCATAGATCCGCAGCGTTAAAACACAATTATTATGAAGTTTCTTAAAATTAAGAAAAATTAATTTATGTGCTGTAGCACATGAGGACATACGCTTCGAGCCGCCACTGATTTATTTAAACCTGATACAAAAATGTAAAATTATGATTTTAACACATAAATCATTTATTGCATTAAAGTTAAACTCTAGAAAAAATTATTTCAAAATAAATTCCGAAAACAATAAATAACAAAACTACCCAAATATATTGTAGCAGTCGGCCTCGGCTCATCCAACTCTTCCGAAGTTCTCATGAATAGCGCGCCAGATAATTTTTTTCAGCAATTATCAAAACTTAAAGATTTTTCTTTAATTTATTCTTTGAGACATGAATATACAACTATCTCAGGACGTGGTATAACCTAACGACGACGTTCTCTAGACTGCAATTGCTACATACGTAATTGATGTTTCCAATTAGTAGCTGCACACATCGGGACTTAACGCTCCGTGTTTCCCGAGTGCCACATGGCAACTGACTTGAAAATTTGCGATCGCCAATAAGCGAGACGTCAGCACAACTATACAGCGAACGGTACAAAGGATGTCGCCAAAGGCAAATGTAACATAACCGATTGTTATGTTATATAATATATATAATGACAAAAAATATAAAATAATGCCAAAAATTACATATTTAATATTATATTAATATTATAGAAAAAAAAATTGAAATTAAAATATAAATAGTAACTAATTACCAACAGACAAAAACAAGTGCTAAATAAATATCACACAACGCTTCTCCGATCCGTGTTGCTTTCCTCAAATGCTTCATATTAAATCTAATTTCACTACAATTAACTTACGAACTTGTATTATGAAACTCAACAATGGCTATGATTCCCTTATTGTTACGCTAATCCCCCTTCGCTTTTCCATTGTCGTTGCGTTTAACATAATTTTCTCTTTGCTTTCGAGTTCGTCACCTGGTTTTATGCGATGTGTCGTCCTCGCAACTCTCGCATTTTTTTTGGATCACCTGACAAAAGCAACAAGGATTCGTATTCAGCACAAGAATTTTGAAGAAAATTGAAAGTTAAATTATATTTAAAATTATTTTCTATAAAATTAAATCCTTTTGGGACTAATTAATTGAGGATCTTGGCACTTCATACAATCCATAAACATTATTTTGTTTTTATTTAAATGTTAATGTAGCCATTAAAGTGGATATTTGACATTAAAATAGTTCGGACTTACTGGCAACTATATTTATTTATTACGTTATTATACATGAAGTAAAATATCCATTTTAATACATTATATAACAGATAATTTTGAAACACGCGAAATAAATTTATCCGTAAACGAAAACAATATTCTTACGTTATAACGTGAAATAAATTCTCAATTCCTTGTAAATCCACTTGGTTCCTTCTTACCAAAAAGCGAAAATGATCAATTAGGACATTTTAAGGAGCTCATTTCATCACACATGAGGGCCAATTTTCTTCATCCGAATATCAGGCGTTTTAATTGTTTTCAATTTCGAGCCCGACCATTCGTATATAAAGAGATTTTTCATAATTAGGACCACTGAACCGTAGTATAATTATTTGAAGTATAGATATCTAATTTCATTTGTTCGTTTTGTTATTAAATTAAAATAGAAAAATTACGTATTGTTTAATACTATATTATATATAAACGCCAATATTAAAATTCAACCGTTTTCCTTTTAAGCTTTATTTATTTTACGACAAGATAGCGTGGTAGGAAAATAATTAATTATTGTCTAATAAAATTTACGTCGGTTACATTCCAAATGTGGTATGAGGATTTCATAAATGTGAAAATCACTCACAGTTACCTCATATGATTTACGTAAATAAAGTTTCATTTCGTCTTGAGGACCACTAAAACTATACATCCATCAGCATTTATTGCACAGTCCTGGCCAAAGTCCAAAGACTAATGTGAATCGGCAAATTCTCTTTCCTCTGAGGCGAACACTACACACTTTCTCGTGTTCCCCGGAGAAAATAGGCAAAGGGCGTTAACTCCGACAATACCGTGTTCCAAGGGTACAAGAACCACTAAGTGCAACGCCATTAGTCACGAAAGAATGGCGCCCGAGGTACCGTAAAAAAAAAATCAGAAAGTGCACTGTAGTACTCGTCAAAAAGTAGAAACGCTTCCTGAAAGCAACACAGAATGTCATTTGTTCTGATTGATTATTCGTAGAGGGTATGGGAAAAAAAATAGGTCTTCCAATTAATAGGTGTTATTACATACAATTTTTCAACTGTCTTATTTTAAAGACATGTATCATAAATACCGGGAAAATTCTACGTATAACTTACAAAATAATTTAGCCTATTCAAAACTGCGATTAGCGAGTCTCTAACTGGACAATTTACGAAATGGGATTATTTTAACCAACTGTTACTATATCTGCATGGTTTATGACAACTAAGAGGCAGGCACGTGTTCGCAGGGGAATTTTTTTTTTCATGTCTTCAATAGGCAAACGTGTTGTAACACTTACGTATAATAGTAAAGGGAAATATTTTGCATGCTTCTTCTTTTTGCAGAAACCTAAGAGGATTTATTTGTCATCTTTATGAAAATGAAAGCAAATTGTTTAATTATGAAGTTAAATATCGTTAACCACGCACTTTGAACTTATTTAATTACATTTTGATATTATTGTTCAAAAAAGAGAAGCGAGCATCTACTTCACCTTCTTCAAATATTCGCATTTTTTTGGCCTCTTTAATTGAAATATTTTTCGAAAAATATTTTCAGTTTTAACAGTTTTTCTAGGTGCTACATGATCAATAATCTACACCATTTTTTTTAGAAAGTTTAAACGTGTAAAACATATCTGTCCTAAATTCAATCTATTTCTCAGATAAGTCACAATATATACATTAAGAAAATTCTGTCATGAGTTTAATTATTCAAATTAACGTCTAGAATTTACAATTTGGGATTTATGACGAGAAATTCCCCTTTCAGTTACGTGTGGTCTGTGAAGTGAAGAACGTAATCAATACAATTTCCTTGACGTGTGGGCAGATAACTGCATTACCGTAGAAATTGATCAAACTTTTGAGATGGAACTTTCATCGGCACGTTTATTTTGAAATCTTCCGAAACAATTAATTGTCCGTTTACAGCACTAACTTCGCTTAAGACTTGTTCTGGAAGACAGAGGGGAAAAAAAATCACAATCATTTTCTTCTGGACTATAAAAACACAGAATTATTACGCTTGTGTAGGATTGGCCTGTAATCAAATCCGCGACGCTAAACATTTCCTGAAGTCTGTCAGGTGCACGATACAGATTCTGTACAAGCAATTCAACCGAATAAATCAGCTTACTTTGAAATCCATGTCAAACTCAGTCAGCCAATTTCGCTTCAGTCGTAATAAAAACTGCGACTATTACATGTGGAAAGAATTACGTGACTTACTCTTAAAATGAAATGCAATTTAGAGTAGTAAAACGTCGTGAAACCCAAAGTTAGCAAACCTTACTGGGTTTGCTTGTTGTGCTGCACTGCGGCAAGTTCGCGAACTTAATTGTTCGACCCCGTACGTGCACAAGAAGTAGAAGAGACGACCTGGAATTACGAAATATTTGTTATCAGAAAATCATCTTTTTAACACGAACTTGAACGCCTGGAATATTGATGAATGTGACGTGTCACACAGATACACTTCTAAGGCGTTTTCTTAAAGGGCAGTTTACGTAATTTTTATTTATAGCTGGTTGAGCGAGAAAATTTAATTACAGTAAAAAATTATTTATTCATTTAAACTGAATACTCAGTTTCTGGTGTAGTAATTTCCTTTTCGAAAGTAACTTGGGTACAAAGCAGTTCAGAGAGCAAAGGCCCCTCGTGAATAGAAAAATTCAAAATGTGGCTGAAAGGCAAATTATAATTCTTAAAGAAAAATTCTTAAATTGAATGTTATTTACATAATAACATATCCATACATATATTTTTACGAAGATTAAAGGGATGGAACCTCGTGTTAAATGAATATAGTGGCAAAGAAAATTTGTTTCCGACGTGCATGAAGTTCGTACAGTTATAAAACAAAGAAGAAACATTTATCGACATTCACAAAATATGTTCAAGACAGTAAAACAGCTATAGTCTTAATGCCTCAACAAAATAAACATTTAGTTAGAAGAGGACCGGAATTCTGTTTCTCTCTAAAGAAGTTATTTCAGTGTTCTTAGTTAAAGAGCGATGTAAGTTTTAAGTAGAGGCTTACAACTTCCAAAGAAATGAAACTTCTTCGAGAAACTGACAGTTTAAAAGCTGAATCAGTGGCGGCCGGTACACATGTGCTACAGCATAGAAATTAATTTTTCTTAATTTTGATAACCTCCATAATAATTACGCTTTAAAAGTGCGAATTTCTGCTTCGATATCGAAAACTTTATACTAACCACCTTGCGGCGCACTCGCTCCCGCTAATCAAACCAGATGGCCATGTCTGTGTTTCTCACTGCCGTAGCACACGATTTCTGTCTCTAATGAGACATTTAAACAGTTTAAAAGCTGAATCAGTGGCGGCCGGTACACATGTGCTACAGCATAGAAATTAATTTTTCTTAATTTTGATAACCTCCATAATAATTACGCTTTAAAAGTGCGAATTTCTGCTTCGATATCGAAAACTTTATACTAACCACCTTGCGGCGCACTCGCTCCCGCTAATCAAACCAGATGGCCATGTCTGTGCTTCTCACTGCTGTAGCACACGATTCCTGTCTGTAATGAGAAATGCCCAATAGTCCGTTTCACCACACCTGCACCACACGTAAAGCTCGACAAACTGCATCATCTTTGTGCTATTGAGGTGACAGCACATACAAATATTGTCGTGCAATGACGCATAGTAGCGGCCGCAACAGTAATTAAAAATCTTATTTTAAAGTAGTATATATTTTCAAAACAGAAATGGTATTCCCACATTTACGGTAGTATTTAAAAGCTCACAATAAAATGTTGTTTTAAAGAAAAATATGTATAACGCGTGGCTTGTTCAAAAATTGACTTTATTTAAAATATGTACGAAGGAAAAATACTTTCGTGTTATGAACACTTGACAATTTGTTGCAAAATTATAGCGCTTAAAAATTTGACACTATTTCAAACTATTTAGATGGAATTTGAAAATTAGTATATTAAGGGCCAGACCAGAGTATTGATAACACTTTCGCTGTTGTCGTAAAAAATGGTTGCGTCTGGTGATGTAGTACGTAACTTAAGAAAAACTCACGAGTAGCCACTGATCTTAACCATTATTATTATATTTAAATAATCTACTCTCAGCCTCCTTTCTTTAACATAATTTAGCTGGTCTCGGCTATATTTTGGGGTAGAGGTTGGAAGGGAAATATATCTGAACGGAAACACGTACCAAAGCCCCTACATTACATTCAGTATGATACGTCCAAGATTTAACCAATGTGAAATGTCTGTCCCCTGTTTCTTCCTTTACGTTTTCTCAGTCCTGTAAATTATTTTTTCCCCCGAATGTCTCCGCTCCTGGTAAAAAGCCTTGTTATGTTGACTTGTTTACGGATCCGTTACCCAGAGTGCGCCTGACCATGAATCGGTAAGCGAATTACCATCGAAAACCTTTCCTGAAAATTCATCCTTTAATAGTGTGCTGGACGCAGTTTCACTTCTCACTGTGAGGAGCGATTTTTTACAATTATTTAGCTGTTTCGACGACTCGTCAGTGGGTTAAATTTTGCGTGTTACAGAAACCATTGTTTTCGTTTGCCCTAATTTAAGAGGATATTTATGTTTTCCTGTTCTTCTGAAGACTGAAGAATGTAGCCGTAACGAAAAGTTTTTTTTGCACTTTGCCTTTATTCATTTACAAGAAGATAAGTGTCACAATGATACACGTAAGCAGGTGAAACACGTCGATTTACCCGGCAACGAGTTTTTATTAGAGAAATATACCAGCAGTTGTTCCTAGTAGCAAATTAACAGAATTAATAAAAAACACATAAAGCACTGTTTTAGTGAAACTGTAGAAGAGAACCGTGCAAGATGTTAAGAGCGAGAAGAGAGTGACTGCCGCGAGCGTTCGCCCCCGGATCCTAACAGGATGTCATTAACATTGCATGGCGCGATTACTGTGTGTCTTTCGTTAAAATGTCGCCGTTGTCATCTCTTCGCATCTTGAAGCGCGCGCTGCGACAGACGTTTAGGTACTGAAAAATGTTTAGCAATAAAAATCGCACTCAATTGCGATTTTTGTTGTGACAAAACCTTCAAGGCTGTTTAAAGTAACAGTAGGAAAATCGTATCATTTGGGTATCGCCAATATAATCTCGGGCAGTCAAAGAGAACGTGAACCAAGAAATTAATTTTTTGAACGACTAATTAGGCATGAGCAATTTTTCAACGCTGACACAATGACACTTGTGACAATCTGCTTACTCAAGCTGCCTCAAACGCGAAATATTTTACGAACACTTAATTGGTATTTCATAATTCTTGTTCGTGCCTCTTACTTATCGCTTATCGCTCGGTTCGGAGCTCATTACATGCCTGTTTTATGGGCAATGATAGTGAAGGGAAGCGAGCAATTCGGAAAGTTCCAGTGCGTCTCTCGTCAGTGA
The DNA here is from genome assembly GCA_037074705.1 of Zhengitettix transpicula. Classification (NCBI taxonomy): domain Eukaryota; kingdom Metazoa; phylum Arthropoda; class Insecta; order Orthoptera; family Tetrigidae; genus Zhengitettix; species Zhengitettix transpicula. The sequence continues at coordinate 50,932,816 of CM073595.1, forward strand.
AGCCTCCGTCGTTAATTGATTGCTGTGACTTGGTGTCGCTATGAATAGCGATAACGTTCCCCCAGTGTAATGGGAAATTTCCAAGTTCCTGCATAGAGTCCCTCTTTACTGCATAATACATCTCCATTCCGGGATAAAAAAAATTTGATAAGTCAGTAGAATCGATCGCAGAATTTCTTCAAATGAAATTTACATCTCGATGAAACTTTCACTCATCCACTGATTCATACTTCAATTGTGAATTAGAGCGTTCTCACTGAGCAATGTCAATTTTCGTCACAGTCCGGATGTACGAAGCGTTTGATAATTTAGGGCTTTGGGGTCAGGGGCATGGAGCAGGTGGAGCAACGGATTTTTACTCTGAGCCCCGGAGCGGAGCCGGAACACGGAAATTTCTACCGCTCCACTGCTCCGATATATATTTTTTATATCCTTCATAATCGAAGATTAAAATCACTGTGGACGGTAATACTTTCCCCGAGTAACTAGTGATGGTCTGTATGAGTATGACACCACTCACTACGTTCACATTAAATAACAAACTAGAGAAATAGTTCAGAAGCTTGGTGTGTCGACAAGGCAGGATGCTGTTCGTCATTTAGTAATAAGCACAAAAAAGTCAGCTCGCTTCAATCTAAGACAAACTTTAAAAGGACAAAGCTAGATTATGCAACCCGCAGAAACTGAAATTTTCTTACCATCAATGTACAATTTTGGAAGGAGGAAAACCAGAAAACTGAAAATTGGATATTGTCGATACTGAAGGCAGACATAACTCTATATGTAAAGAAACTGTCAACATTTCTGAAATTTCTGAAAAACATGTGCTAATTATTTGTGTAGGCAGCAAAAATGACAGGTGTTGTAAATAAACTTGTCGTATCAACGGGCGACTACAAATTGATTTGGCTTAAGAGCCAACAAATGTTTCCCTCTTACATCTGATCTGTAATATAATAAATATAGATTCCGAAGATCATTTTGAAAAATTTGTATATAAATAACAGACTTCGATTTTCCAATACCTATTAAATAAAAAAACAGAGTGTATATTTCTTTGTGTATATATATGGATCACTGTGGATAAAAAATTATGTGTTACAAATTGTAAGCGTAAATTTTGTAAATATATATGTAATGTAAAAACAATTCTAGTTATTGGATTTTATTTCAGATTCCCTTCTCGCACATCTTCACTACAAGTTGAATTTTTTTTTCTCTATCCACTTTCTTCTATTTCGAGTTTTCGTTTTCTAAACCACAATGGAACGCTCTCCGGGCAATTTGCGTCAGACACTTTTAAATTATTATCAGGAGATTAACCGCGCCACTCAAATATTTGATATGAAACACGTCGGTTACACGTATTCTTTAAGCCGAAGAATTATTTGTAAAGTTGTTTTTTTTGGGGGGGGGGGGGGGGTTGTAAGATGGAATTTTTACACTGTTGAAATATAACACTGTTTCATTACACTTTTACAATACAATTATAAAATTTATTAATTATTCTGTTACTTGCATTTTTCATGAATGTGGCATCCAGTGTCTTCAATGTTTACGACAGTGATTTGTTTTACTATTATTACATTTTTCGGAAATAAACAGAATCAGAATTTTTTTTAAAGTTTTTAACTTTGCCACGCGACTAATTTCAGCTGTTTGGTTATATTTTCTATGGGTACAAACCCCTCCAAAATTACACTTAATTTGTTTTGTTATTCAGAATTATGCCATAAATTCCTACTTGCAATCAGTTTTACATTTTGTCTTTATTCAGGCTGAACTGTTTATGCCTAGTTGATATGGTTGAAATATGTATGTTTTTTTTTACTTTGGTTGTTTATTTACCTGTAGTATGGGGAGGTTACGCGTTGATCAAAGTTAAGCGATTATCGCTTTGAGTCATGTGTCTGTAAAGCAACTGATTATAGAAGTTACAAAGCTATATAATTTTTTTAAAAAAAATCCTGGAGTATCATTGTACCACAAAAAGATGAAAGGTAACCACAGCTCTCATTGGAGAGATTTCATGCGAAATAAGAGGAAAGAATGTCGTGCAAAATAATTAACTGTATAAGGTTGAATGAAGGACTTCACTCGTGTTCGTCAATGGCGTCGTTGTCAACTGATTTCGGCGTAATCAGAGCACGAATACCGAACTGGCAATTGCAGTCAGTTCTTCAATACAATCAAGAGCAGCATAATAATAACCAGAGTCTTGAAAAGAAAAGAAAAAAAAATACCAGAAATATTTGAAAGGTGCGGAAAAATAATTAGATTGTATTTTTGAAGATTCAGTAATAATTAATTTTACCATGAGCAGTTGCAGCTGTTATGAACGAACGATTGCATGTTTGGTGAAAACAAATCTTCTTTATTTCTTACTGACAATATTTTGATAAACATTTCGAGCGAATTAATTAATAAAGCATACAAATATTTTACCTATTGTGAAGGTAAATAAGCCAATTAATTTATAAAATGGAATGTGGCCAACTTGATTGAACATTTCTGTGTTCTTCAATATCAATTAATACGTAGTTATCACCCAATTAAACTTGTACATCGGAGTTTTAAATTCCTGTTCTGAATTTCCCTGGACGCTCCCGCTTTATAGTGGACAATAACGTTTACATTGGTGTAATTTAATGCCAATATATCAACAATTTTTTTGCGTCAGGTTGAAATCTCGCCGAGAAAACATAAAACAGTTGCGTAATGTTCATAATTTTACGTTCGTGCGTATAAATGACGAATTACCTTTAATTTAGATGAAAGCGTTTGATATAAACGATAAATAAAATAATAAATCCGCTGACCCGTGTAATTCACACCTAATAATATTAAAAATATGTCAATGAGAGAGTCTGACAAATGAATGGTTTGTTTCGAAACAAAATATTTCAATATTTTACAGGAAGTTACTTTGATTCGTAGTATTTTAATAACTTATGCTTTAATAAATTTAAAAACCAATAAATAGGTGTCTCTTGTTTCAGTTTTCTGAATAATTAGTGGACCTCTTTTTTAATATTATTTATTTATATCCCATCTTGTTTCTTGGTGAGTCCGCACATTGAACAGTAAGAGTCACACGTACGAAATTTATGATCTGATCTGACCTCATTAATTCGTGAGGTGAGGTTCTTCGTGAAAATGGTTGTGATCATCGTCTTTCATAAATATAATGTTTCGGGTGGTAATTGAACTCGCAGCTCTTCATCCCGCTGAGCAACCATCACTTTGAGTAGGAGCGTGGGGTTGAGTTAAGCTGCTTCCTCAAAGCGATGGATTTCCGTGCTTTGAATGTATCCAGAATATACCGAACAGCCTAATTTGTCACACACTGGTATTCAAACCTCATTGGCCATACCATTTGCCATGTTGGTTGAGATAGTGTTGAGATTTAATGATGTTTCGATCTAATATCATAAACCATTTTGTATAGCGATATTATATATTTTAATAAACTATCGACTCTTCCAATTTAAATGGCGCTCTAAGTAAAAGTGCACCGGATATGATTAAATCAAACTTGGCAAACCAAATTGGAAAGAGAAGCAGGCACCTTGGTGAAATTTCTGTTGAACTGAAGATACACTTTTTGTTGCCATTTCTATGACCGCAGTACTAAGTATTCCAGTCATTTCATCTGATCAGGTTGTACGAGGCCAAACGTTTCTGTTACGGAGTCAAAGAAACACTAGAAGTCGACCAGTGTGAATGATCCGTCAAACGATGGATGATACGGAAAACACTGAACTCTTCATGGGTTTCTAAATGGAAGATCGAAATGATCTAATCATCATTGCTTTCACGAAAGCTTGAAATATTTATAGAGTATAAAAATGATGAACCTATTTATAAACACAAACCCAGGAGGCAGCGCGTCTAGGGCAGTGTCCGTATATGAATAAATCAATAAGCCAAATTAGGCCTTTTGGAGACTTTCCCCATATGTCAACATCTCAAAACGTAGACTGAGAAGTAATGTCATGATCTATCAAGGTTGTAACGTTTCTAAACTTTTTGACAGTCCAGTAATTCTACAGTCCCAAAATAGCTTTATTGCTATCTATTACCAAAGAGGTACCTTTGATTATATATTTTCGTCGCCTTAAAATCTATACAGTGTAAGTGCCACGAAATCTTAATCGTAGTTTTAAGTATGTCAATCAAACCAGATCAGAGTCACTGCCAGTGGCGGTGCCATCCCTCTGACTTAAACACTTACTATTAAAATAGCATGCTACCTTACGTTGATAATACAGTTTTGGATGTGTGTTGTTTGTGTTGAAGGTAGGTGTGAAATGAGCGTGTGCCGGGGCTGGATCCTGGGATGCCTAGTAGTCGCTTGTCTGCAGCAGCGGGCGACCGCCTCGGCTCAGCACCAGCTGACCACGGACCACCCTCCACGTAAGTCAGACTAGACCATCCCCTTCAACACTTTTCCTGTACTTAGCTTATGTAGGCTGTACACGTGAAAACCATTCCCTCATCTATATCTGTTGAGTCTAAATAAACCTTCCAACTGTAATTTCTCACTTCAAAATTCCACCAACAATATGAGAATCATCGAGTATCGTACAGAAACCAACGTTTTTTCAGTAGACATTTCGTTCAAACTCGATTGTCTTCTTAATGTCGATATATCGTTGTATGAGAAATGTTCTGAGATTGATTTTTTTCCCAGATTGAATATGGAAGATGAGAGTGAGGTACGTGCACTTCCTAGACAAACATGGATAAACAACAAAATAACAACATTTTTATCTTTCCCCATCGTATATACTTCCGAAAATTTTTAACGTTACTGAATTGTGATTTTAAATATGTAACTCCTTTATTTATAGTACTCCTCATTCCGTTACGGTTCTTGAAAGTGTAATATGCTAAAAAAAATTATATCTCTATAAGCTCGAGGAATCTAGGTTTTGGTAACATATAATCTGGACACTTAATGCGAAATATAGCTTCTACCGACAGTTTCAATTACTGTTTGTGGAAACACCTGCTGATTTGAATTCTGAGGTCCGCTGATTAAAATTTGGCGACTGAGTTTTAATTTCCTTTTTTTTTCCCACGTGGCATTCATGCATATATTTTATTACCGTTATAAATTAGTGATTTTTGGGTAATGATGTCACCTGAGACGAACACAATAGCCCGTTCACGCTTGTACTCGTAACACTGATTCCGTCTGTGAAGCGGCGATGAGGCAGGTATCCATTGTTTCACAGATCCTTTCAGCTGCCACTCCACTCCTTGCGGCTATGAGAGCTGAGAATATTGCCAATTAATTCACCACGCCAGGCGCAATGAAATTTCCCCTACAGATTCTCAGCTGATTAAGGAAAAGGAAAAAGAAAAGCGCAAAGACAAAGCAATCATCGCAAAGCTCCAGCTGCAACGGCTTCCGACTTCGTTGAGCCAAGAGATACCTCGAGGCGTATCTAGTTAATTAAAATATCCAGTCGTCATAAGAGCGTTGAAGCCGGATATTTATCACTTTTATTAAAATTTAAATTTACCCTTGGTTCTTTTCGTTGAACATTGTGATTTCAGTGCTCCATGGTGCTATGTTATAAAGAAGGACTCGTCAGGGACGCTAGATGAGATCTATTAGCATTGGACTGCAAAAAATATACATACCCTAATTTTTAATTAACTTATATGCCTTAAATAGTTTTTATTCAGTCTTAATCTCGTGATTCACTTAATATGGTTATGGACTAGTGAGAGAGTAATAACTCAATTTGTGTGAATATGTTTGCCTTAAATTGATACGGTATTTAATAAAATCCTTTATATATCTCATCATAACAATTTCGTGTCTGCAGGTCAGGAACTTACAACTGCAGTAATTTCAAACTATCGTCTCTAACGCCTTGGGCGCGACTGTCTCACTTCAGCTCTCTCTTGCCTTCCTGTGGATAGGCATTACTAATTTAACTTCCGCTACAAGACTGAAATTCATGGAGGAAAAAAAAAAAAGTTTTTACCAATGGAGTAGAGGCGAACTCGGAGAGAAGAAAGTTGTGTGTTCCCAACAGCTTCGCTCTTCCAAACTCTTGCTCTACCAGCGCCACCATCGTATCATATGCGCCGCAACAACTCCCACAGGAATATTCTGCTTCAGAATACATTTTCTGTCTGGCTGGCGTGCAAAGCGGAAATAGTTGTCTGTGCTCCGATAGTACCAGTAGTTTTGTATTGCATTGTTTTTCGGGTAATTCCATCGTCTGGTTTCGAATAGAAATTTTGAAATATTGCTGACGAGGAAGGCAACGGAACTACGACACAGGGAAAATGATGAAAGTGAAAGACGATCCTGAGGTTTATAAAAAGTTGTAGCTTTGAAGAGAGGACACAAGACCGACACCAACCGCAGAGCATAAGCGTGATACTCGAAAATACTTAATTTAGCCCAGCCGCACGGAAACGACTCCCTTCTATACCTGCTTCCTTTCATTCCTAACTTTTTCATCTGTATGATATAAAACGGCGCACCACACAAATGTGTTGAAGATTGTAGTGACATATTTTAAGGTACCTTATTAAATAATTTAACAGCGAAACTGGTTATAAAGAATACAGAGGAAGAACAGAAATATTTGCTATATTGGGACTATTGTTAATACAAAATGTTATAGTACAATTATAGTTTCTGGGAGGATCTTACAGGTTAAAATCCTGTTTCCGGTCCATGAAACAATTAAAAAAATCGGAACGGAGCCCACCACAAAATGAGGTTACACCCGTCTCCACGGAACGAAGAACATATAAAATTCTGTAACCCACTTTCCTATGACATGAAAATTCATGCCACCTCAATGAGAGGGAATAATTTGAAGTTTTAATATAGTTTGTCTTAGCAGTTTACAGGGTCACGACTCTTCATTGGGCCTGGCGTAGCTTTTTTTTTCTGTTCGCTGGAGATATTCTTAGCCCAAAACTAGCCACAAAGTACCAATTATATCATTCAAAATCAGGTCACCCAGATCAATTTTGTCTGTTGGAACTAATTACATTTTTTCGTAATAGTAACTCATTTATTTGAAGTTGATTGCATTCCGAAAGTGCAGATGAAGGGTTCGGATATTTTGAGTAGTTTTAAACAGTAGTATCTGTCTGTAGGGAGAGCACTCTACGTTTAAGTTCCAAAAGTTTCATTCCTCAATTGGTAATTGCTGAAGCTCCTTCCACTTTGGAAGATTCTAGCCTGTGTCAATACGACGGGGCTAGCAAACTTTCTCGCCGGGACGCGCCGTCAGGAATACTAATCGCTCCTCGGGGATTTGTAATTATCTCAAATAAACGTCCGCGTGCTGTTTGGAACAGGATCCACGGATGCAATATTCTAGTGTCTGCAGGTTGGACAAGAATTGTCCATTTTACAGATTTGATTAATTACAATTTCCGTCAATGGAATCGTTTATTTGACCTTCAAATCATTCCCTGACAAAACAAGTACAAGTAATTATCTATGTAATAGTGAAATAATTGTGTGTGGTGTACCAGGGTTTCTATTTTTCATTGAATATTTGTATGTGATTTACGTGGTCATATTCATCCTCTACTCTGATGACACAATCGTAAATATGACGCAAGTCAGTCTCGTAAAATACATACAGAAGTAGAAAAAAACGCTATGTAACATTTACTCATTTCTCTCCAATTACTTTTTGGTTACTGTAAAATTATAATAAATTGGTAGATTTTTAAACGCGTGAAAGTTGACGAAATGTCCCCTTTGACAAATGGAAAAAGGAAATGGAGCCACCTTAGTTTTTCGGCCCAAATGTGTACGAATCTGCTCGTACATTCCTGCATGGAAGTCCTTTTATGATGAGTTTCCTTCATTCAACACTCACATCTACCGCTTTAATTATTTTCATCCCTCTTGTATCACTTCTACCCCAGTTCACTTGTCTTTCCGTTCTAAAAATACTTACTATATCATTTTCTCTAAAAACAAACTCGATAATTAAGTGACCCGATTGTAGCACACCAGTGTTATAAAACCTTACTTCCATGTTACGGTTTTTTAACGCCACTGCCTCGTTTCGACGAATTGCGATTTTCCTGGCTGTTCCATAACCACGGACGGTAACCGAATGTTAAGAATGTTTAGAAAAATGGATGATTTCTGTCAACGGAAGCCTGGAAGAGCAGACTTTCCTGAATAACAAGAAGCCGGCGCCACCGTCAGTCATTACGCCGTGATCGATTTCTCGTCAGGACTCCCGGAACCCTAGTTTACTGGAGCTAATGAAACGAATTATAGTAAAAGGTCACGCTCGCTCCCTATAATTTTCCACAAAATTTCCCTTACCCGAATCATTTACTGTTCCGTCGATCACGGATAATTATTCAAATAAATGACAAATTTTGATTCTGGATATTACTATTCCTGGGTTCGAAACAAAAAAATATCCTTATCCTTTTGTTGGGGGGTCGAGTACACACTTTTATTAGGCTTCTCGGCAGGTTCAATATTTACGTGGAGTAGCGAGCGCTTTTTTGTCGCCGGCAGATGTGGATACAGTTCCCTCTCCTCCATCACAGACTCCCTTGATCTGTGGCTGCTTCTTGCTAACTTGTTGACTCAGCGCTCCCAGAATTTATTCTCCCCTCCTCGCATTTAGCCGCTTCTTGGTCACTTGTCTCATCCTTTAAGCTGTCTCCTAGGCGTTGAACTCATATGAATATCAGAAGGCAAGGAAGAGCTTAAAATAAATTCTACTACGGAAAGACAATTCAGACTGCATTGTCGGAGTGTGGACTTACCGTTTTTGTAAAAAAATAATTGACCAAGAAAAGCTTTGCCTGCCACTTTCTGAAGAAGTTACGAACAAAGTTGCGAACACTCGTTGAAGGAAAGAACTAAGATTGAATTACGTAGGTAAATTTGAATTGAAACCGAACCGGAACGAAAGAAAATGTTTGTGTGTACTTATAAGACGTGGAACATAATAATTTGTGAGATAAAATACATAAACGAGTGCTCGACCATTAATAGATCACCTACGTGTACTTCTGCCGTCTAATTAAAAATATATAATATGTCGACGGTTTTGCAATCCAGCGTTTCAATTTCGGGAACTTCCGCCGTAAGTGATCAGATTCGCCTCAGGCCAAAGTTGCTTTGATAAACTTTCTACATTCTCTAGCCTGTGGAGGTTTAGAGCCTTGAGGATTAGTTTCCCAATACCCTTGTGGAAACAGCGAGGTTGCCGGTGACTTTCTGCGCTGCCTCCGATAATTGGTATTTCAGTAATTGCATCCACACATTATAATCTAAGACCTTCAGCAAAGGTATTTGTAGTTACGAAAGTATTTCATTTAGCACGGCACACGGTCCCACTAAATATATGTTTTATAATCTTTATTAATTTTGTCAACCATTAACGTTGTAATGTCGGACTTCAAATAAATATTTTCCTTAACGTATTTTGGTTTTTGTTCCCTTCAGCATACTATCCAATCGTGCTTAACCCTCCGTTATTCCGCTAGGTCCAGGAGACCGACGCAATTTAATTTCTTTGTTATTTCCGGAACCAGGACTGGGGTGAACTTTAATGACATCTCAGAGGAAGACCACACTCCAAAATCAATCGTAGTTTCTCGGAAAATGACGTTTGAATAAGGAAGTAGCGTATCTTCGGTCCAAGAGATCTACTGCGACCACTCGTTTCATTTTTTTCTCCACCTTGCCGCAGTAGTATTGAGTGATAATATACTACCTTTCCGTAAAAATCATTGTCGATTATTCAGTTTTTCTATCAAATATTTATCTTTTGATACTTAAATTTTTATTGTTATAAATGGTTATTATATTTTTAGTTTTTTATTACAACTTTCAGTTTTTCTAACTATATGATATAACCAGCAGACAAAACTTTTAGGTGACAAATTATTCACAACAACATATTTGTGTATTGATTGTGTCTATTTTCCTTTCCGAGCTAATTCATGTACGTCCCTCTTCATCACCTTGAACGATAACGGGACAGTTAATTTAAATTTTGTCATAAAAATTGTATGTTTCATTTTTTTTTGCTGATATCGGTTCGCTTCAAATCCAAACACGTTAAGCTCATGTAGCAGTAAAAAATGCAACGTGAAGCACAAAGTGGCCTTGCGCCGAATTAAAATCTTTCCGGCGTGTCCGTGACCACGGTAGAGTTGAAACATAAAGCCTTCTCTCAGAACATAACAACTTCTGCTTCTATGGCGTATAAATAATTTTATACACATCAACGACGACACATTCGAGAGCCAAAGTATATGAATCATCCCATTTTCCCCAAACTTCACGATCACAATAAATGATAATATTTATATTTGTCGTTATACTTTCTCCCTATGTTTACTTTTGGTTTGCTGGTTTTAGTTCTCTAAGATGTTGAAATAAGCAAAAAAAATCTGAAACGGTCAACGAATCCAACTATAAGTTTCAGTAACTCGTTTCTTGATCATTATCAAAGTTCTTTGATTTAATTACATTATTATTTGCACACACACTCATAAATAATTAATTTTTGTTTCGTAGTGTTTATTTTTTGTGCCCAATGTTTTCCATTTTTTTTCTGGGGCGTGCGTCAATATTGCCATAATTATCCATAGATTAAATACACATATTAACACAATTTCATTTCGTACAAACATGTACCCAAAAATATTTGACAAATATTTCCCCATTATCCTAATATAGATGATTATAACAATATTGCCGAATTCTCCGGAAATGTTTGGAAAATTATTTAATATCTTTAACACAGTTGCCGTTCAATTAAACATCAGGTTAATTTATTTTCACAGGTCAATGAAGGCGGAATGATTTTACTACTTGAAATTTATTGGAAATGTTCACACCGTTGGTTTAACGATCCTCAACTGCGCCAATGGGGAGTTGGTTTTCCGTGGTACTGTGATCAGCTTCTGTGCAGTTCAGTTGCGGCCTCTAGGAAAAATGAACCCGCTTCTTTCCGTAGTAAGTGCGTTCCCTTCTGAGAATCTTGAGTCCATTTTCTTGAGCAGCCAGCGTAGATTTACGTGTCAGGTGATTTCGTTACCGACGACTTCATTCAGAAGCGGCTGAATTTAGTAAGTCGCCTGCACTACGGAGTGAACGGACCCAGTGTTTACGAAACGTGTCTTCATCTGGAATTTCTTCTTTTGCACCTCCACGAGTTTGAGTTTAGGACCACGTGAGTGTGGAATTTGGACGTCGAACCTTCCTGAGCGAACGAGACACGATATCGTCAGCAGATCATTGGAGACAGATCAACAGGATAAAAAATTGAAGCGTCATTAACATTACAAAGAATAAATACGTCATATAAGACGTTTCTTCTATCGGGATCAAGTCAGCGACCTCTCCACGTGTTTGAATTTAGGACCACGAGATTGTGGAATTTGGACGCCAAACTGCTAAAGCTTCCTTCCTGAGGGAACGAGGCACAGATCATTGGAGACAGAGCAACAGGATAAAAATTGAATTACAAAGAATAAATACGCCATAGGAAAAAAACGTTTGTTCCATTGGGATCAAGTCAGCGACCATTGGTCGAATAATGTGTGATAATGAACAGATTTCGTATTTATTCAGGTCGTGGGAATTTTATATATTTTCATGACTAACATTAGAGTGAAAGCAATAGACGAAACTAATTTACCCAGTGCATATTTGAATTTTAGATCTCTTATTACAAGCAAATGCATTTTTGGAAATCATCTTAGCAGTTAACTTCCTACAACAATGTTTCTGTAAATTCATAATACTTCCACATCCACAGTTGTTCTTTTCAAGGAACAACCGTGCATTCAATGTTTTTACAAAGGTCATCAATTATTTTATTAAGTTTATGTGTATGTTAAAAATCAATTTCTATGATTTTATTTTTTTAAGAGTGTTCTCAATTTTTGTTGATAAGCATGTACAGAATTATTTTAACACAGGTAGTGGTTGCTTTTATATGAATGACGCAAAAGTAATCCATGTAATGTACTTCAAGAATGAGACAATGCCACTATCCAGAAAAGAATGGTACAGGCATGAAAGGAAAGGGTATGCGAGCAGAAAATTGTGGATCAAAGCAGGTTCACATGCTCTTTTTTCTCACTCCATCTCCCCCAAACCTCATCAGTAACCTTCCCTAGTGATCCATATTTCTACCAGTCGTATTACTTCCCCGTCTCGTCATTTCGCCAGTCCTTGCTTCTCGTGTCGATCTCGTTCTTCGGCTTATTTAGCCACTTTGTTAGTTCTTGTTCTCAGTTCTCCATCTTTCATCACTAATATTACCATCAGTTTTTAATTGTTTCTAAGCCCATACATCATTCAATTTATAACTACATAAATTACCTGACATCGTATTTGAAGACCTGCATTAAGGAATATTATATACCCGCTATTGGAGCATATGTGGGTTTTTCGGCTGCATACCACACAGCAAAACTTTTAGCGGGACAGATAGGCGCTGTCGGGAAATAATAACGCAACAGCGTCATTGAGAGAGCGGAAAATACAAGCTGTGTCTGGAGTGCGGAACACAATGCACAACATGACGACGCGTGGAAAGAATGGGGAAACAGGATCGATGCGACTGGTGAAGGCAAACGCTGAAACGTCTGGGGATTATCAAATCGGCTATTACTAAAATATTTTCATGTTTTTAGCATACGTATTATTAATCTCCCCTTTTACCTCGAATAAACTGAATGTGTTTGGAGCATATATCATGTTGATAATGGGTGAAATTTGCCATGCTGGATTAATACCGGTTAGAAAAATGTAAATATTCACGGCCGCCCTTCTGGGGAACATTCAACCCCGCCGCTCCATTGAAATACTGCAGATAGCTCAGGTTTCTGGTGCAGTCAGTTTCCAAATAACGACTTTGTCGATTAAAAAATCTTATATACACTTCACACCATAATTCGTTCCTTGCAAATATTTTCTAGCAGATTATCACAAAGCCGTGTTGACTCCTTTATGTGACATGTAACTAAGCTCCCCCAGTGCAGAATCAAACAAACACGATCGAGTAACTGCTGATGTCAGCAGAACCTGTCACCGAAACTTTGTCATCCAAACATCAGTGACCTACGGAAATGAGTGATTTATGATGTGCGATTGGGATCGTTCCCGGTGGCAGTTTAAAACAAATATATAAACAAAACTATAACAAATAAATAAATAGAACAATTTTGAAATAAAAAACAATTAAAATAATAATTACAATAATAAAATAAGTCTTAGAAATTTGTCCACACTTTCCAACACTTCACTTCATTAAAGAAAAATATAGATATAAACTTATATAATATATATTATATAATAAAAATACACTTCACTTCACGAAATTATTTATATTATTATTAAACCTTCTTATTGGAAGCTTCTCCTCAACCACTGCTGCAGGTAAAGTGTTCCAATCGCCAATCGATCTGTTTAGTAATCAGAATTTCCCTACGTCGTTTTTTTGCGGTCTCGTTTTGATTTTAAATTTGTGATCACCTCTGCCAATGTAAAATGGTTTTTCGATCTTATCCCTTATGTCTTTCCACGCTTTGTTACGAACTTTTAGATTTATTGATGCCATTAGTCCTCTCTGTAGTGGGAGGTTCACAGGTTTTACACAGTGTTTTACATGAGTAAGAAAATGCAAAGAAGAGAAAATATTAAAGGGAGACCATTCAAATATGATAATAATTTATAAATTAAAACTACATAAATTTGTAAATTTACCTATACATTAATAATCATTTATAAAGCATATTATTCGTATCGAATACACGCGATCCATGTTCGTGTTGAGGATCTGCATTAAGTTACTGTGATCATGAATATTGCAGCCACGCCGCGTTTTGTTTTTCATGCCAGATATTTAATTTTTTTTTCTTCCTTTATTTAACTGTTTGTACGGCTCCCCAGAGGCAAGATGCGGTATCTCAAAATTACGCTTGCATCGGCAAATACATACGCGTGGGTCGATGCGTAACGTTGCGACATAGCTTCACGAGGCTCCCTGCGTAACAGGATTTAGTGTTATTGTTACACGGTAGCAGGTGAGAAACTTCAGTCTTCAATCGGTTTATATTATACCAAAAACGCTTTATGAAACATGCATGTTTTATTTTTGTAACAATATTGATTAAATAAGAATCGCCTCAAAATACAGATGCTTTTATTTATATCAGACATAATTAACGTCAGACTTGTACTAGTCATTGTCACTTATATGTGACAAAAAAAATATCATTCAGAATAAAACAATAATGTTTTGAAGTATCTAGTGACAAAGCTGAGATCGCTGAAATTTATTATGCAAAATTTCCTACTAAATCGGTTATATCGAAGAGTAGGTAATTTTTTTATGCTTTCCTTAACGTTTCCACGTTGTCTCATTCTCCGAATTCTGTCTGTTGATATTGTAATATAATGCAGGGTAAATGGGTTAATTTTATATGAAAAAAAATTATTGGCTTTAAATTAAATTTATTTATAATTAATAATAAATTCAGCAGGGTCCTTTTTTAAATTTAATATAGGTAAATTAAAATTTAATCACTCTTGGGTTTAAACTTAAGATGATTCATTTTTACTGCTTTCAATATTTGAGTAAATTTCTAATATGTTAAACAGGCAAACCTCGGGGCGATTTTATGAGACTCTAAACATAAACAAAAAAAATAAAAGTAGTCGTATGTGAGGACATATACGTGCGGAAGAAATCTCAATTTTTTACGTTGCAGACAGAAACACACCTGCTCATCTTTCGTAGTCAGCTTCCCCAGGATAACCGGAAGATCTTCACAGGAATTTATAGCAGCTTTCTACCTTACACTGTCGGTCGGGCCTATTTTTCCTTCTCCAAGTTGTACGTGATAACTATTTTTAATCCTACACTTTCTCCATTCCAGACTTCCTCGTTCTACGGGTTATAGATAGAAACTGTCGTGTATTCCTCCTTCCAGTTCGAATCTCTCCGTTCCCCATCAGAGGGTGGAAACCAATCTGCGTCGACTTTAGACTAGTGTTGACCTTCGGGGATTTTGGTTAGGTCAATACCCCTGAGGCAGGGTTATCCCATAATCCTCCGCATTTGTCTCAAGCCATGTTTTATCCTAAACCCCGTAACCTCGGCGCCAAATTTTATGACCGTAATTTCCAGCAAGCCACAGCTCGGCTCTGTGTACTCGGGCGTTTTTTTATCCATATATTAAAAATTAATCTTAAATTAATTTGAGGAGTGTTCTTCTGCGCTACAATATCATGTCGTCATTTTTGGAATCCTTACTTTCTTGTGTAACATTTGACAAAATATATTCATTTCTTAATATTTTATTTAAACGTCTTTATATTATAATTATGATGAGATATTTTTACGACTAATTAAGAGACTTTAATTACTCGAAAAAATGCCTTTGTATGGACGGGTTCGTAAAGTTGTTTTAACTGTGTTTTAAGCTACAAATTTTTAATTTAAATCTTATACAGTTGTTGAAAAGGTATGAGTTGTAAATTACTTACGTGTTGTATGAGTTACTCACGGGGACAAAAGCAACCAAATATAATAAACGATATTTTTGAGACTTTTATTGACATTTTCAAATATTTATACCTGATTGTTACAAGCGGTATTAAGATGAAATATTATTTAAGTAGATTTTTAATTAATATTTTTTGAATACTAAAAAGTCTGTTAATTGGACGCTAAATATAACTTTTTATCTTAAAGTTTCTTGTTTATAATACATTTGGACATATTAATAGGAAAAAGTATCTCTTCAACACTTTATATCCCCCTGTATTTTTTAAAAATTTGTCTCTGTTGTGCTATTAGTATTTTATTTACCAGGACTTGTTGAACTCTTCCAAACAAAACCCCACGCAATTTTTACGCGTACGGGCTCTGGATCTATACTAATTTTCCCACGCGACGATCAGATATTAGCCGACTGCCGTATTGAGGCCGTGCTGTGACGGTTTGTGACGTTACGTATTCTCTATAAAATATTGCGTGGCATTTTTCAATTTTTCTTATCTATTAATGAAAGATTTGGAATATGCGTTACACTTATAAATATTCATGGTTTGTTTAGTGTAGATCAATTCGTAACTTAAATTTTCGCTTAGTTTGATCACATACGGAACAACTGCACGAATTACCACAGGATATCGTCTTCTCTAATAAATAAAACTGAGTGTTTGTATGGCTGTGTGTATGTTCCGCATACAAATCTACACCCGTGGAGCAGCAAATTTCACCAAATTTCGTACGACTGTTCTTTGCGACCAGGAAACAAACACTGTCGGGGTGAGACACGGAGATGGACGGGGGTTGAAATATTTAAACCGCCGTATTTGAGTCGGATAAATATTTGTAGAGGTCAAATGTATTGATTGTGTTTCGACCGATGTTATCTGTGTATAATTTCAACCCCTTAGAGCATGGGAAAGGAGCACCCTTTGGGGTGGGGGTGAAGGCGCGTTACAAGAAAATAACGCGAATACAACCGAGATTGGAGTCAAATCCAAGGATATGGATGTAGCTAAGTTTATTTTTGACAACCTCGACTACGCGCGGGCAGTAGGCAGAGTTGTGGGGGGTTGAAATTTTCAAACATGTTAGCATGTTTTGCGTCGGATAAATAATTTTCGGGATAAATTAAATTAATAAAATTTCTCTACATATTCTCTGTGTATAATTTCAAACCCTTTCGGGATTTGAAAGGGTGGAGTAGCATTACATAAAAAAACGCAAAAACAACCTAGAATAGAGTCAAATCCACGGATATGGATATATGACAACCAGGGCAACGTCTAGCCCCCAGATAGTTTTTAATATACAATAAACTTTTATGAAGCAAAGAATTGCGAATGTATTTATATTCAGATCACGCCATTGTGGCTTTAATCTCAGGCTCAATTGATTTTTAGAATAGTTTCTTTCAAAGGATATTAATATGATCCTTCACGTTTTGTTTATTCATCTTCACGTACTTTAAAATTTTTAACAGTTCTGTGTTGCATTTTTTAAGAGTTTAAACAGCCACGAACGTTATCCTCTTTTTTTTATATTGCCCTATTAACTGAAAAACCGACGATACCTGTCGTTAACGTAGGAAGGTAAGGACAATAAACTTCCCGTATAGAATCTGATATGACGAGAACATTCTAAAATTTAGTCGATAGAGAGAACGGTAGATAAACATCACACGAATCGTTAACACGAGACGTCAACGATTCTTTCTCCGCCACGAAAAATACAAACACGTAAATATAAAAATTGCGATGACGTAAAAAAATGCGGGTCACATTCGATGAAAGCTTTTATTTAAATCGTGAATGATGGCAGTTCAGAAACGCTGATCTCTCAATTTATGTAGATCAGTCAAGTCGCTTCAACTTACGAATCGTTATGGAAAAATTCTTTCGCTGAATATTTATGAAGTATATTCGCTTTTAAATAATTTCCTCTAGTGGTTGTTATTAGTATTCAGCTTTTATACAAGCAAATAATAGTAAAGGACTTAAATGACAATAGACGTGCTCAAAGTCAGTTTTAGTGTGATGTTATTGGCCTTTAAATTTTCCTTTTGAAACGGACACACGTAATCGTCTGCTGCGTGCATTAGAGTGCAGTTCTGTGTTCCACTTTCTTCGAACGCGATATAATTTCGGCTTGATTGCAACAGGAAATTTACTTCGGTGTCTGAATGAGCCACAGTGTTCTGCTGTGTATAGATATAATCAGGCGATGAACAAAGGACTTCCACTTGAAGCATCGACCAGTTTGCTTTCGGTATTACGAAGAGCGTCTGTATTTCGAGAGCCATGTTGCTGCTTGTAAAAGGATGCACAACCGAGAGAAATTTAACCGCGCCAGTAAATATAGCGTTGTTCAGAAAATAACCTTCGATTATTTGTCTTAGGTTTCTCCAATATCTCTATAATTCTCATCGGCCGTAACTTGCCAGATAAATAAACCCAATTAGGATAAATACTATAACAAATATTAACATTATTTAGCTTTAATGAGCAAACAAAACGAAGTGGCTCATTAATTAGTCCGATACGTAGATTCATTTTAAAATACTTTCGATTTTACCTGATTGGGTAATTCTGACTTCAGTGCGAAGTGAACACTAATTACTGAAAAAAAAGCGATTAGTTACACTTTTTTTGCATTTGAAGATAATATGGGTCCGATTACCGACCCCTGTGGACACCCAGAAGTAATGTTGCTAACTTCTGACAATTGTCCGCTTTTAGTTTTACACTTCAAGTTCGCACTTTAAGAAATTCTTCGACCCAGAGCACAAAAACGTAATATCTCTATATATAAAAATGAATGTCTGTCTGTGTGTTCCCTATGCACTCCTAATCCATTCAACCCATTGCGATGAAACTTTGTGAGTTATTTTGCGCACATATGCGAAGGTTTCTGTAGGCCTTTTGAAGCGTTACGCAGCTCCCAAGGGAAATTTAAAAACACGGTAAAACGTCCGATATTAGCGTTTATTAATTACTTTTCGGGGTCTATGTAATTAATAGTTTCTGTCCAGACGTATTTAGAATATAATTTCAATCCGTTAAAGCACCAATAAGAGAGAGGGGTGGAGGGGATTTAAATAAAACTAACGCGAAATAGCCAGTATTTGTGTCAAATCCAGGGTTATAGATGTCCATGATTTTAAGTCAGACATTTACCATGACAGTTATGTTATAGTTCAGCCCATACATGGAGGGGGGTGTGAGGATATGGGTGAAAGGTCGTTACATAAAACAACGAGTAATCCACGGAGACTGGTATTGAACCTGGGGCTACGGAAGTCATGGAGATTAATTCTGACAAACTGGTTAAGGTGTAGTTCAGCCCCAAGGATCAGGGATGAAAGGGGGTGAAAAAAATTTACATTTACAATCTTAAATGCGTAGAGAAATTTCTACCAAACTTCAAACACATGTTACTTACGATCCAGGAACAAACACTGAGGTGTTAAAACACACCTACCGCCTCTAGTGGTGGGGGTGGAATTTAAAAACATTCCTAAACGGCCATTATTAGCGTCGAATATAAAGTTTCGGCGGTAGCTTAATATGATTGGATTTTTAAGTGTCTAATTTCAACATCAAAACGCAAGGGAAGCACTGCTATGTGTGGGTTGTGGTACAACAGGGTTTACGTAAAATACAATTAAAAAAAGACAGATATTATTGACTATTCAGGGTTTACAGGAGTCGCTGAGTTTAAATCTCACATTAATCAAGGTGGCGGAAGAAATTTTATGCGTTTCTTCGTGGAGGTGGACACGGTAGAGAAAAGGTTACCCGGAGTAGTTTTGACCCTCTTATGTTTCGGGATAATTTTTTGCATTTCTAAGTGTACGAGCTGTATTTTCGTCTGTTCAGTAAATGGTTTTATTTATTTACTCCTTTAAGTTTCCGGGTGTAGTTTTCGACGTCTTTAAATTAGAGAGGATTTTTTAATCTTTTAATTGGACGTTATTTTTAGACACTTGTAGTAGGACAGTTTTCGAATAACGTCAGTCATCGTCGTGGTTTATTTACAGTTAGATGCCTAGGGGTTAGGTCGGGCAACACTGGCGTTATTGATGCTGGTTAAATTAAATGTTTACAAAGAGATTAGTGTGGAATCATTTCATATTCCGGGTAATTTAAATAAATACTCGGGAACGCCCGGGCATTTTAGCTAGTTCTTAATAAAATGATATTTCTACGAGAATTTTTAGAACTTTCAGCAAAAACTTGAATGTAACAAGTAGCAATAGTGTGAGTGACTGTGCGCCTACTATTGTTGTAGAATGCTTCACGCTCAGTGGACAGGTCATGCAGGGAAGCTGGCTCAACACGGCGCACCTATCTTCAACTTCTATCAAGGTATTGGGAACTGAACGGACTGTCGTCACACGACTTGCAATCTTCTTCTAATACCTAAGAATGGTTGTGCGTTTGAGTGTTTGTGTATGTTCCGCATACAAATTTAAACGCGTGGATCAATTTCAACCAAACTGGGTACATATGTTCCTCATGACCCGGGGACAAACACTGTGGGGGTAAGACACGCCCAGCATCGCGAAACCGGCGTGTATTAGTGTCGAATAATTAGTTTTCCGGGGTCGATGAGATTTATAATATTTTCTGGGGTGCGGGTGGAAGATCGTTAAATAAAAATAATGCCAGAACATACTAGGTTGCTGTCGGATTGGGGGTTATTGAAGCCGCTGATCTTAATTCTGACATTCACTATTCCGGTTAATTTACAGTTCAGCCCCTACAGGAATATTTAATCTTCCCTATGGTGCCTGGAGTTTGTTAACTCGCTTTTTTACTTGTTTAAGGTAAAGTAGTTTTACACTTTTTTTTTGTTAACGAGTGTTTTTTACTGTTTTAATTCGTCGTGATTTTTTAGATACTTTTATGTAGTAGAAGAGTTTCCGAATAACTTCAGTCAAGTGTGGTTTATTTGGAGTTAGATTCCGAGGGGTTAGGTCGGGGAGGGGTCCGTAAATAGGTAAATGTCGCAAATACTGGCGCTATTCATGCCGGTTAAATGAAATGATTATCCGGGTGTGGAATCAATTCCTACTCCGGGTCAATTTAAATAAATACCCGGGCAACGCCGGGCACTCAGCTAGTTGTTTATATTTCCTAATAAAATGCCATCAAATGATTTAGGGAAATCGACGACAATTGCTTTTATTCTTCCATAGTGATATATTTAGCTAAATTCTTTAAAGAAGTGACAGGTAGACTCCCACATATCTAATTCTCCACACGTTGACAGTTAAAGAACCGTTCTTTTACTCCGACTTCCCTGCGAATCTCATTCTAATATAACTTCTCCAAAATATTTCACCGCGTCCGTAGTTCCAAATTCAATTCAATTTGAAAATCGAAGTGACAAACGCTGACTTACAATGACGCGATAAATTTCCCGTCGGGAACCGACAGTATCTGCTACGAAGAGTCTGGGGCATAATATAGTCGACGCCTATACTCTACATTAGTTTTGGTCCTGATTCCCCTCAGCCTAAATTTCGTATTTAACGTCCATTAATTTATTAAATATATCCTTCCAAAACTGATTATCCTGTATTGTGTTAAATTAACAAATTAAAAATTTTCAATCCAATATACTTTTTGTCGAAAATAAAAGACTAAATATCGATAAATAAATTAAAAATCGGTTTCAAAAATTTTCATTCTTGTAATATATATGGGTAGTTATAGATAACCAAGAGTTTACAATTATAGATGCAACTTAAATCTTAATTAACAAATTTAATCCGGCCGTTCTGGACACGCAATTTTTATTCATAATACTGATTAAGATAATATAGTAATACTGCTTTGAATGGAAAATATGCATAAAAGAGAATTCAATAGACTCTTGTAACATCCCCTTATTGCCATCATGTAGCACTCCACCACTGTGAACATGTAACATTCCAGCAGTTGGAAATGGGAAGTCCAGATAGATCGTTCACCAACCGAGCTATACCTCCGTTAGATCACCTGGCTACCGATCTAGAGGATAAAGGAAGAATTAAGAACAGGAAATAGGAAAGTCGGTAACGTGAGGGTTCGGGTTCAACTAATTGAACCTAGGCGTAGTGGTTGGTGTTTCGCTGCACTTCAGTCAAATAAGAGTTGATGAAGAATAAAGAGATTTAATAGTTAGAAATAAAATAAAGTAAGACAAACTGGCGGGTAGCACCAGGAGCCACCGACCCGTCTGGAGGTTGGATCACGACTGCCGTTCCCTAGAAGCTCTGAACAATTCGAAGACTCCTTTCCCCCTCCCTGATGATTTTAAGTCTCCAATGAGAACTCTTACAGGGTGGAATATTTCTGCTGCCGTGTGCATGTCTGCATAAGGCACTTAAAATGCTGGCTTCATTAGTCGCAGCGTTTTCACAGCTGCCTAGGCGGAAGGGGTGAAGATTTATGTGGTGGTGCGTATCGTTACTCACTATATCTAAAGTGATGTCTTTAACTGCATCAGCGTTCTTGCAGCTGCGCCCTCTTAGGTCCGCTATGCTGAAGAGACGTTATGATAAGAGGGCACGTGTAGACTATTATATTACACTCTTCATATATTTAAAAAATGAAGTCCAGGACTTTGAATAAAAGAAATATGTGATAAATGGAAAGTATTTTTATATACTTTAAATATATCAGTGTACTTTAATTAAATGAATCGAGAGTATAGAACCGTTATTAATTTTTACTGGTCAGACAGAAGTCATGAATGCTTCCCCTATTAAAAATCAGGAGTACGAATTTTTCCTAAGCTGTTTTGATTTAGTTATAAACTTACAGGTACGTAAATTCGTTTCTAGTTTACATAAGATAAATTTTTATTTTTAATTGTATTATTAATTGATTTTATAGGTGAGTACAGATTATAAAAATCTGATACATACTCAATATTATTATATTCTTGACAGTGTTTGTTAAAATGAGACTTAATAATTGTTTTTTTTAATAGATTGGCCACTCGAATGTTTCAACACAGATTAGCTTCTAAACTTTCCCCTTAGAAAAAATCAGATATACGCACTATTTATGTAAGATGTTACTGTTAAAAACCTAGGCACTGAAATTTACCAGTTTCATTTGAAAGTTAAGCAAATTTTCATGTAAAAATGTCGAAGGAACGCGGATAACGTTACAAATTGGCTCACAAACGTCGACGGAGATACTTTGTATTTTCTAATCTTATTTTCATTCTGTTAGTGCTGAGGAAACTCGCAACTTCTCGGCCTGTTCAATAATTCATACGATTGAGCCATAATTCGAGTGTTTGTCGATCTCTCCAGATTTTATGTCGTAATCAACTTTTCTTTTATCTCGTTCCTTTGGTAGCGCCGACGGTATCGTCCCGGGAAATGCTTCAAACAATCCTTCTTCAATTAAATCTCGATAATAATAATACGCTTTGTGTTTACAAAGAATATTTCGTATTCTCATCTCTGTATACACGAATTTAAATTAACGACAATTATAGAAACAACGAGGACAAATGAACGAAAATATTTCTGTAACGAAAAACAATAAGTGCAAGAAAATTTTCGAATTTAAATTGTTGTCGTATTTAGCTTTCGTTATGACGAACGGAGAAGAATTATCTCTTTAGTTGGGGGAATTTTAGTCTATGAAACCAACGTTTTCTGAGTATTTAAAAACCTTATCTTGAATTGTTTATCCATCCGGATTTTGTATCTCGCTCATAATTTCAAAAGAGGGCAGACGATATTCCTGCTCCCCCCCCCCCCTCCCACCTTCCTTTTCCGGTATTAGCCACTTTAAAATGTTTGCTTTCTTGCGCCCGTTTCCTGAAAAAACACAGGAGAAGAATCCTAAGAACGGCAGCAAATATTAACTTTACGGATCTCAACACCTTCGTCCTCGTTCCATTGCGACGTTAGTTCTTCTTAAACAATACAGAAAATTAATGCGTTTATCTTTTATGATTCTCCGAAAAATATAAGAAGAATATTAACACACGTAAGGACACGTCTTTTAAACTCAGAGTAGTATTTTCTCATTATTTAGTACGTGCACAAAAATGTATGAAATAATTACTTATAGAACGTTTGAATTCACGCACCAGATTTAGTCAAATACATTTGTTACCGTTTCATCATTTTTAATTGTAGTGCAGGTAATTCATCGCCCTATTTATTATTGTTGCATACAAAAATTTGGCTCCACAAATTAACAATCCCCGAGTTTTGTAATTTTTATATTAATGGTTTTATAACGCCAAATGTTCAAGCAAAAGTTACTAACAGGAAACAAGATAGTTCATTAGTTCAACTACAAAATCCGCTTTAATTCAGTAGATAATTTGGGATTCAGAACTGCGCCATGACAGTCAGTATTTCTATAAATGCCGTAGGTCATAATTCTCCCTCTATCCCGCGAAAAATAAAAATCAGTTCAGAAAAATTATTTTTAACGGAACAAATATGAGGAAAATATTATTTACCTAAATAAATTATTAAAATGAAAAAAATACGTCTGAGAGGCTTTTGAGTGATGTCAACTAGCCTGTGCAGTTGTGTTTCTCTAGGCTCTTCTTAGCACCTGATGAAGGGACAAGGATCCCAGAAACGTTGTGTGGTATTTGTATTACCCTTTTTTTGTCTGTATATATTATTTAAATAAATAAAATATTAAAATGAAAAAGATACGTCTGATAGGATTTTGACTGTTGTCAACTGTCCTGTGCAGTTGTGTTTCTCTAGGCTCTTCTTAGCACCTGACGAAAGGAACAAGGATCCCAGAAACGTTGTGTGGTATTTGTATTACCCTTTTTTGTCTGTATATATTATTTACATAAATAAATTATTAAAATGAAAAAATTACGTCTGATAGGCTTTTGACTGTTGTCAACTGACCTGTGCAGTTGTGTTTCTCTAGGCTCTTCTTAGCACCTGATGAAGGGACAAGGATCCCAGAAACGTTGTGTGGTATTTGTATTACCCTTTTTTGTCTGTATATATTATTTACATAAATAAATTATTAAAATGAAAAAATTACGTCTGATAGGCTTTTGACTGTTGTCAACTGTCCTGTGCAGTTGTGTTTCTCTAGGCTCTTCTTAGCACCTGACGAAAGGGACAAGGATCCCAGAAACGTTGTGTGGTATTTGTATTACCCTTTTTTGTCTGTATATATTATTTAAGTAAATAAAATATTAAAATGAAAAAAATACGTCTGATAGGCTTTTGAGTGATGTCAACTAGCCTGTGCAGTTGTGTTTCTCTAGGCTCTTCTTAGCACCTCACGAAAGGGACAAGGATCCCAGAAACGTTGTGTGGTATTTGTATTACCCTTTTTTGTCTGTATATATTATTTAAATAAATAAAATATTAAAATGAAAAAAATACGTCTGATAGGATTTTGACTGTTGTCAACTGTCCTGTGCAGTTGTGTTTCTCTAGACTCTTCTTAGCACCTGACGAAAGGAACAAGGATCCCAGAAACGTTGTGTGGTATTTGTATTACCCTTTTTTGTCTGTATATATTATTTACATAAATAAATTATTAAAATGAAAAAATTACGTCTGATAGGCTTTTGACTGTTGTCAACTGACCTGTGCAGTTGTGTTTCTCTAGGCTCTTCTTAGCACCTGATGAAGGGACAAGGATCCCAGAAACGTTGTGTGGTATTTGTATTACCCTTTTTTGTCTGTATATATTATTTACATAAATAAATTATTAAAATGAAAAAATTACGTCTGATAGGCTTTTGACTGTTGTCAACTGTCCTGTGCAGTTGTGTTTCTCTAGGCTCTTCTTAGCACCTGACGAAAGGAACAAGGATCCCAGAAACGTTGTGTGGTATTTAAATTACCCTTTTTTTCCTGTATATATTATTTACGTAAATAAATTATTAAAATGAAAAAATTACGTCTGATAGGCTTTTGACTGTTGTCAACTGACCTGTGCAGTTGTGTTCCTCTAGGCTCTTCTTAGCACCTGATGAAGGGACAAGGATCCCAGAAACGTTGTGTGGTATTTATATTACCCTTTTTTGTCTGGATTGGCTATCTTTCTTATTCATAAATAAATATTTAACAAATTTATTATAAATCAGTTATGAGATTCTATCTCTCACGGGATTTTGGGCCATGCACTAGAAACTACATAATTTAAATTTTCTAAAATTACGTGTATCGGACAATTCATATTTATAAACTGTAAAAATAAAGCTCGTTGACTCTCATTTGTCTGACGTTCTCTTACGTTAAGATTGTAGATGAATTCCGGCTGAATGGCGGAAATTGACGCCTCCAGCTACTCCGCCGATTAGCTGGTCACGAATATTTCCTTAGCACTCGATTCTCTCGTACACTCGTTCCGTCCATCGAGGATGGGAGTGCAAATTTCCTTTCTCCGATCGGAGATAATTTTGTTTCGATCCTTGAGGCAATATTTCGAGCCCCGATAACACTACGGACCAACTCCTCTTCTTCCCCCAAAATGCCTGCATCCCTGGACTTCAGATATTTATATTTTGCTTCAATAGCGTTCCTTAGCTAACAAAATTAAATAAATTCAACACCTGTAAAATTATCGGATTATTATATAATTGTTCAATGAACACTTTCCTCATCACGAATCTTGTCAAAACTGTCGTCTAATAAATATAAAATACTGGATTGAATAGATAATTAAAACTAGAAAATAAATACATTCAAAGTAATTTAAAGATATTTTACAATAAAATTTCATGAGTTATAACGTAGCGTTGTTCTCATGCTAATGGGGTATTGAGAAAAACTAGACACATCTGCTGATCATTTCCGGCTCTTAGGAACGAGCACCTCCAGAATAATGACGAATGAATTGGCGTTGATATCTTATTACAATTTCAGAATAAACCTGAATATTTACGATAAAGATGCGAGAACTGTTTCGGACGATGAATTGAATCAATACCGTTACAATGTAGTCACTTTTGGCCATACCTGAAGCCGATTACTCTTCAGGAAAACGTGCTTCGCTGACAGGCGATTTTTCAGATGTCACAGAAACAAAACTCAACTACAGGGAAGTAAAGTTCCTTTGCATTCCTTCACAGACCCACCCCTTTGCAAGAGACTAATGACCTTGTTTATTATTGATTGGTTGAGGTAGTCAAGCACGATCTCAAGGGAAGCTTGCGGTTTTGTCAAAGAGATTGTAATTTTGATACATGCGGGCTGTCTTCTCTGTTATTTCATGGCTAAAATACTCTGCACTTTATATAATGACGTTGCACGGTGTTCAAGGATCGAACCATTATCATTTTATATATATTAATCAACTGCTTTTGAACATTAACATCATTGGTTTACATTTACATTTACCAACGATTATACATTCTTAATATTTAGAAAAAAAATTATAATTGCAAAGTGACATATATATTCAATAGTAGGGATGATTTAAGAAAATAAATATGGCAGCAAAATGGCGAATTAATAAAGTTTTTAATTAAAAAAGGTTAAGAAGGAGGAAACAGAAAAAGGGAGTGTCTTAATAAGGCATCCCAAGCTTGGCTTGAATAAAGTATACCATCTACTTTAATTTTTAAATTCATCATAATGAAGTGTAATAAGTTCCAAGCTTTTATGGGCGTGAAACTCATCTGCTCCTCGCATCCAAAATTATTGTTGAAATATATTGCTATATTTCCGCAGCGCGACATACATTTCATTACCTCTCCACCTAGACTATATCCCGGTTCATCTCTTATGATTTTTTCCTCATCCTTAATCCTTTGCTTTGCATAGAGTTACATGGAAAATTATTCTATTCTATGCCGTTTAGTAGACGAGTGGTTACTTACCAACATATCCAATTTTATTTATTACTAGCTGGGTGCACGGCGTTGCCCGGGCTGTTATCATCCATAACCACCGATTTGACTTTTGCGTTATTTTTATGTAACGCACCTCGACCCCTACCCCTAAATGTGCTCACCTCCAATGCTGAAAGGGGTTGATTATACACAAACAACATCGGTAGAAACAGTATCAATGTCATGGCCCCTGACAAATATTAATTCCACGCAAATATCAACCGTTAAACATGTCTGCTAATTTCCACCACCGACCAACCCCGCTTGGGGTATTTAAACGGCAAGTTGAATGTAATAATTAAAATCAGTGAGAACCATAACCTCCGATTCGCCTTCAATCTCGATTGTTTTTGCGTTACTTTTATGCCACTCTATCCCCACCCTTAAGGATGCTCCCCTCCAAAGCTCTAAAGTGGTTGAAATTATACACAGAAAACATGCTTTGATCCCGATAAATATTTATTCGACGCAAATATCATTCGGGTAACATGTTTGAAAATTTCTACCACACCTCTCAGCCCATCCCAAACCCCGCGAGTTGTTCAGGTTGTCATAAATAAACTCAGCGACATCCAGAACCCTGAATTTGACTCAATCTCGGATGTACTCGCGTTATTTTCTTGTAACATTCCTCCACCTCCACCCCTAAGGTTGCTCCTTTCCCTTGCAGTAAGGGGTTGAAATTATACAAGATATCATCGGTAGAAACACTATCAATCTCTTTGGCCCCTAAAAATATTTATTCAACTCAAATACCAGGAAATTTAGAATGTTTTAATATTTTCACCCTCGTCCTGGTGGAGGTAGACGTGTCTCACCCCCACAGTGTTTTGCAAAGAGCACGTGTAAGAAATTTGCTTCAGGGGTGTAGATTTGTATGCGGAACATACATACAAACTAATAAACACTCTGTTTTATTTCTTAGAAGATGGATTAGATTAGATTAGCTAGCTTAAACGTTGAAGTTTTCTAGGTCTTGAAATATAAATGAATCTCGTTCGAGCTCTATCTTTCTGTGGACGATGCATTCGTTTTAGGATTGTCCGGCAAATAACGTATGAAAATTAGAAAAATAATGGCCAAATAATAATAGTCTTGAGAAACTCCCATCAGGTCCTAAATTTGCTGCCGAATTTTCTGATTTTGTGATATATCGATTAAAAATTTCTATACACATTGTTCTTTTTACGAAGTCAATGATTATCCAATAATTCTTTTATAAACAATTGCTAAAAGTAAAATCTTCGCAATCTGTTCTCATCATGAAATTTTGCGATCAAACACTTCAGTAATTTTTAATCTCCTTCGAATTAAATCCAAAGACTTTCGGCATAGAAGTGACGTGGGTAGTTTAAACGTTTCTCTGGTTTAACTTCCCGTAATGGCTGCGCTTGGACACACTCGATTTAGTCTGGCTTCACAGAGGAGCCACACAGAATCCCGCGTCGGAATTCCTCATCAGGAAGTCGTGGCTTATGCTACGGACAGAAGTACCATAAATTCCCTCTATATTACTAAACAAATATAGATTTCTTCTTCTTTGTAGTCAATATTATTACTCATCTACAATCACATTACGCAGACTGCAAAAATTTCGGCTTTAACAATAATGTAGCGCGGAAAAAAAGCCAAAATCTGGATGAACACAACCGTCTTGTTCCAGAGATATATTTCTGTAGATTTATCTGAAAAGGTAATGGTATCTCAGCATTTTGCCATGTTTTTCAAACCAATAACAAAACGGAGAAACGTCAGATTTCTTACATCCACAAAAATTAAAACTTCCGAAGTATCTCGAGCACATTAAAACAATTATTAATAGAACCTTATATACACGTGCAATAGAACGTTGATTAAATGATTGAAACTAATTTTTGTTAAAGATTTTTATCAAGTTTTAAGAATTATTAAAAAAGAAAAAATATTAGTTTAAAAGTTAATTAATAATTGATAAACTACGCGGCCATGCTACAGCCAGGAACTAAACGTTATTTAAACCCTTTTTTACTTGTAATCATAAATTGATAGAATTAAAAAGTTAATTTAAGTCTTGTAAATTGGGGAAAATGCTTTTAATTTATTTTTAAGTACTGTTTCATTAATCCTTTATTTTAACACGTTTTAGCAGTCACGTTGAAAATAATTGCTGGGACATTTCACAGCAATATTTTTTGAAGAAGGAGATTTTGGTTCCCATAATTTTAAACGTGGCCGTTAAAATCTTTGTAAACAAAAATTAAATATTAATATTGGTTTATATAATAATATTATGCAGATTATTATTTTATTGATTTGTATTATTATTATAAAAACCCCGCGTTTTTAATAATCTCAATGAATAGAATTTTAGATTCATTCAAAATATTTATTCAGTAGCTTGCGGCTACTAGTCAAATTTTATAAAATATAAATTTTAAGCTATAGCCTGCGAGGTTTTCTAGCAGGTGAACCTTTCTGGAGAGATTTAGACTGAGAGATGTGTGTTTCAAGGTCACATACCTTGGGCATACGGTAAGAGTTGGTCGCTTCCCATTGGAACAGTCGGTCAACTGCCTCCTAAAGTCGTCGAGGCACGAAAAAGGGAATGCTGCGTCCCCACAGCAAACTCCTCTCCATCGGAAGAGCGTGGGACAAATACCCAATGCCCGACCTATCTGATGCAGGTTTTCAAGGGTTTGTCCTGCATTACTTTTAGGCGAATGCCTGGTAGGATCCTTAAACTATAGCCGTGGGACATTTCTATGTCCATTACCTTCCTTTACCCTTCCTCATCCCCCCTTTTAAATCGCTTTCTATGCTAGTAAATGGGAGTTGGCACCATGTAGCCTGTTACTCTGAAAAAAAAATCTAAAATTACATTTATTGATAATAATGATTTACTGATAATAACGTGGAGTTTTATATTTGAGTTGATAATTGCTGTCTCGGCCGAATGCTTCTAATTAATATTAAATTGTTATTGTAACAATAATTTTAAGTAATTGGTTTTATTAACACCTAAAAGTGTGGTTATTAAATTTAAAATTCGAAAATCAACTCAGTTTATAGTTTTAATGCATCATAATAACGTTTAGAGAGTATAAGTAAGGACTACAAAAACGTTAAGCACATTTAATAAATGCTTTTCGTATGATAGCTTGTTCTCTGGAATTTTCCTGTCGCTCACATGTTCGACTTAATTATGAATTATTTTGAAATGAATGCCAACAACAAAAAGGAAAATCATGGAATCTTCAGGCGATTATAGTGCGATTAAAGTAATAAGGTACTTGGGGTTTCCGCGTGGAGGGAAGCGCTGTTGCCAAACTAGAGGTGGCCGCTTTAAGGCACTACAACTCAGTGAAAACAGTAAAATACCCTGCGATTTTCCGGCCCGTCCGTCTATTTAATCGTTCTGATTCGTGAGTTCAAGGTCACACCCCCTCGCGTGGCCATCTAATTTTAATCGGACTATAGGCCATACATTAAATGTGAAGAACAATATTTTATTTTTATTTTAAATAGATAAACTGAATATAGCGCAGACCTTCTATTCCCCACCAGAAGGCTCCCTGATTCCCACATCACAAATGTTGAGGTAAAAAAATTGTTGTGGTAAAGTGAATCGATCTTACGTTCGTTTAAAATTCGTTTCATGTGCCTCTACGTTCTTGTTTTATTCATGCCACCTTGTGCTGATAAATGCTACAGACGAATCGTCTACCTCTTTCTAGAAGTCTTAATTCCTCCATAATGAAAATAACTAGTTGACACCGGATGTTTGAATGTAACCGTTACAAATTCTCAGCCTCGTAACCCCGTTAGCATTTTCGACGTGTCAGACGCAAGACTTATCAAATGACATTACTGTCATTTATTTGGTTGTGGTTCTGAAAGCGGCTCATCTCTTTGTCCCCGCCATAGAAAGTGTGCCGTTCCTTTTGAAAACTAATTTAAATGCGGTGCAAGAGCACACAGCCTCTCACGCGGCAAAGCATGCCTCTTGCGTCGTCTGGTAGATACGCCGTTATTTTTAGAACATTGATTTTTATTTCACTTTGTGTTACACAACGTCTCACTTCATATGTTTTCTATGGCGTCACCCAGGGAGCAAATGAAAAATGGGGGGCGGAGATGATGAAGCCTCATCTCGGTAGCAGATCGCAATTAGCGGACACGACGCGCCGTCCCGCGGAGAGGACGTCGTTTCGTGTCATTGCATCGTAAACAGGCACGGAGTGTAATTTTCTTTTAATATTGGTCACTTCATGACGTCGAAAAAATCTATGTCCATTAAATTCCACATTTTAAGAAATTCTATGGTAGAATATTATTTGAACGAAGATCTCTACTTAAACTATTTCTGGAAAGAAAGGAAAAAATTATTAGTATATAAGATTTTTTAGCAAAAAAAACATTATTTTATTTTAAAAAGAACTTACGATATTCAACAATGCAATTACAAAATTTCATTTATAATATTTTAAAGGTATAGTGGTAATTATAATCCTTTAAGTGCACCCATATTTATGAAATAAAATATTCACTCGTTATTTAATGGCATCTTCCAGTTCAATACTAGAGGAAAAAAAATGACACACAGTCTCATTTAGTAAAAGTAAATTTAATTGGTACTAACTTAAAAGTCACGCCGTGTTAAACCCTCCATTTTTGGAATTAAATGCCGTAGGGGGCCGAAATTATTCGCTTAACGTCTTGAAGCCCCTCTGGGGTATAGAAATGGTCACCCCGCCGCACCATTGATTTAAAGACTCCAGCTGCCGAAATTTGTGTGGTGAGACGCAGATTAATCGATTATTGTCGCTTCTTCTAGTTTTCGCAACAAAGGCATTCGCCATGCCCGGTTATTTCCTCTCGAAGAGCGTGTTTCAGCCGGGAACTTGAAATAAATCAACGGATACGATTACCATTTTTGATTTATGCCGAACCAATTTTTCTGTGACTCACGTGAACACCGGGGAGGTTGTGAAGAACGAACCGGATTCAAGCTGAGAGGAAGCAGCGAGCGTGGTTCACAAAGGCTCAAGCGACAAGTCTTCAGAGCTGAAAGCGGAACTGCAACTTGTTTACATTACTCAAAGAGCAAGCGAAAAAAAGCGGACCACTCGAGTTATTAGGCCGGCAACCGCTCAGGGCTACCCTGCAGAAAAAGCCGACGTGCCTGCAAACCGTATCCATTCATGCCACGAAAAAAAATGCATTATATTTTAGGACTCTCCGACAATCACTATGTTCCTAATTCGAAATACCTAATAGACATAAACTTTGAATAACAACTAAAACCTTCGATATAGAAAAAATATATTCAGGCGTACTAACTGAAACATAGAACGGGATTCGTCACGTCTTAATGGGGAGATTCGGGGGTTGAAATACCATACCGTTATTGTGATTTGAAATTTTAAAATTGTCCCCAATTCTTCCAGAAATGCTGGAATGAAATCGATATGTTCGAAATTTCACAAAAATGTCCAATAATATCGTGGATAAGGAAGAGGAATTTCCACAAATTTCCCCCTGTTATTACAAAGCCAAAAAATAAATTTATATATATATATATATTGTAATACCCCTCTTCTTGATAATTATGATTATAGGAATTTAAATTAAACAAGTTATTAAATTTTATAAACAAACAATTTTATTAATCTAGAATACAACTCAAGAAAATCACTGAATATTTTTTATATCCTTTTACCTCAACAATTAAATTATACTAATAATCTAGTTATATTTTATAAATCAGACTCTGTACCCCAGGGTCTTTACTGGGTTGATAAGGAAACGGAAAATTACAATTTACAATTCAATTAAATAAAATGAAAACGAAATGAAACGAAATCTGACTCATTACCCTTATTTAACAATTTACAGAATTTATTACTGAATGTCTACTTACAATTTTATTTGGGGTTTTCAGGAATGCTCTTTACTCTACAATGCCCTTCTGTGCACAGACTTTTACACACGCTTCACAGACACATATAGGATTTATCCTTTTTGATATCCCGACTCCTGACTGCTTGCATGGACTAAAATGTTTATTTTATGTTTAGGCACGGCCACCATTCAATTTGACCGAATATTTATAACCGCCTTCACGTCCACCTCCTTTGCGGACACTCCAACATCCTTCCCTCTTGTGCTCTGGCACCCGACTCCACGTCCATTTGCTTCCAACTCTCACGTCCAACTCCTCTGAGGTCTCCTGTCCAACTCCCTTTTTATCTGCTTCCCCCTCTCCAGAATATTCCCTTGTTTTCACAGTTTTTTCGTTTCCACGTTCGCCAAACAAACACCAACTGTTGGCTTTCTCACGCTCCGAGAGCCACTCAATACAATTAAAATAAACGTTGGATGTCCACCAAACTTCTGTCATTATGCCTTTAGGGTTCCACCCCGATGTCTGTCAAAACGATTAGCTCTATGAGCCGCTAAACATCCAATTATAGTCCTCCCTTTCTCTAAGAGCCACTTATCCATCATTTTATTATCTTTTTTTATATGCAAACCACTCAAGAATCCCCAGTCTGAGTTGGTAAACAAATCTGATGAAATAAGAACAAAATTTATGTCCTTCTTAAATTGGTATTACAATATATATATATATATATATATATGGAAAGGAAAGAGAGATTACCTGAAATTGTAGTTCGGCGTCGCCATTCAGAACAGGAGGAAGGTCGTCAAATTTTCGGTGTCATCATCCTCCTCCTTCAAGAAAAAAAAACACCCCGTGAGACCTTCCTCGTGTTCTTTATGACGACACCAAACATAAATTTCAGTTAATCCACCCAATTTCTCTCTTTCCTTTCCACACCAATTACTTAAAATAATTTTGACAATGCCATATACTTACTCACTTTTTAAATTGTAGCAATAAGAGTAATTTTAAATTTATCTTTCTACATTAAACGAATCTAAGTGACGCCACACAGGGAGGGTGGGGGGAAACATATTTGTTCGTTTCCCCTTGCGTAATCACTATTCTGAGTGTGAACCAGGTGCTTTATCCGAGATCACCGTCCGACTTCCTCTCGCACCGTTAATGCATCCAGGTCACGCACGGAAGAACCTGGCAAAACTAGGATCAATCTCCGGTGACACATTTTTTTTTTTTGGCAGAGAAATTATTTTTCTGGTCCGTTGCGGGAAAAAAAATTGCCTCAGTTTCTTTCCTCAATAGCACAAATAATATATCGGAGTTATAACTGCGAATTTTTTTAGGAAATCAATCTGGTTTTTAATTTTTCTCGAGTAACGTTACTTATTCCAACTTAAGCGTTCATTCTGGAATGAAATAATAATATTCTCAGTTAAAAAAAAAGGAATAAACCAATCAAAATTTTTATAAATATTTTTTCAAATAAAGAATAAAATTATAACAAATTAATAAAATAAAAATTGACGTATCGTTGTTTTTGGACCCTCATCAGGTGTAAATATAAAATTTTTTCAAGTTTTAATATCTGATATTTACAAAGAACGAGACTTTAAACGTGATATTTATAATTCAAGGATGTGAAAATTTATTGAACATTACTTACAATTTACTTCATGATTTAAACTTTTAGGAAGAAAATTTCTAAAAGTATGTGCTTTATTTAGCGTATTGTTGATACTTAAAATTAACAAATATTTTCTGTAGTAAATAATAAAAATAATTTACAAGGAATTATAAATTATTTTTAAATTATTAATGCCATTTTTTACATTAGTAGCTTCGATTCAATGTGGGACATTTCGCTCATCAATCTTGGATAAGATAAATATTTACAGTATTCATCTGAGATTTTTAAAATATTCCCAATTCTCATTTCCTGGATGAAATATTCAACAGAGGCAATTTTTTACCTCTTACTCATGCTGTGTATGAATTATTAAACAACAAACTTTGTTAATTTGACTTCTTCAGTCCTGGTAATTATA
This sequence comes from Zhengitettix transpicula, assembly GCA_037074705.1. Classification (NCBI taxonomy): domain Eukaryota; kingdom Metazoa; phylum Arthropoda; class Insecta; order Orthoptera; family Tetrigidae; genus Zhengitettix; species Zhengitettix transpicula. Next base: position 50,968,140 of record CM073595.1, read on the forward strand.
TTATTTTGGATATTTTTAAGTAGTATGTAGTTATACATACTACTCTAATTAAGCAACAAGAAAGAAAGGATAACGCTGAATGAGTCACAGTCAGATTTAATTCAGATTCAGGCACAAAAAACATGTGTCGAAATTTTATTTTTCAATTTTCTTATTAAAAATTATTACTCCATTTTTCGGAGGTTAAACTAATGCAGACGACACTGCTATTTCAATAAATGATAGAAATCAAACTTCGACTAATTTTACACAATTTCGAACAAAAAACAAGACATTATCACTCGTTTCCAAAAATGTTAAAATTTGGGATCTTCTAAGTTCAGAAAACAAAAATTATATCTCAGCCAGTCAATTTCGTTTACTAAATGTTCAGGAGTGCTTGAATGAAAAAAATACCCTCTGTAAATATTATAATGATACACGACAAAAATAGTAATATGAGAATAATAAATAATTATAGCGTTTTATTATAAAATCTGTTCAAACATGTACTTGAAATCAAGATTCTCATACGTCCTAGTACATATACCAATTTGACAATGGTGTGGAAAAAAATGAGCTTTCCTTTGTGAATGAGGTAAATTAAAATTGGTGTTTCTGTTCGCTTTCAGGGACAGAGGAAGAAGTCAGTGCTACGTTATGAGAGTCCGAGAACTCCAACTAATATCGGCTTAAACAAAGAGAGTCAGCTGTCTGTGCTTTGTCGTCTATTTCTGGAGAACTGCGTAGTTTTTTTTTCTTTTTCACTTTCTATCCTTATAAACGCCGGCATCAAGCTTTATTCCTCAATTTCTGACATAATTCTCTTTCTCCGATCGTAATTCCTGCTAAATTGGGCAAATGAAACGATCACTTAATACCCGTATAAAGGAATATAGGTCCAGTGTTCAAACTCCCCACTGATAAACAATCTGAACTCTGCAAATATATAATCAATTCGAAACATTCGTTTGATTGCTAAAATGATTTCAGATGTTCACACCAGAATTATATAAAAAAAAATGCTTAATATTGAATCTAACATCACTGCATGTACAAACTGATACTTTGACACTGAACAATGGCTATGGTCTCTTATTGTTACGCTAACCCCTCGTTTCTTTTGCATTGTCGTTGTGTTTAACGTAGTTTTCTGCGATGCTTTTTTGTGTCGTTCTGACGGCTCTTCCTTTACGACGACAGAAACTAGAACTGCAGAAACGTTGTCTGGAATTTATTTATCGCTGTTATTTGGCTGTTTATCTAGATGTTTAGTTTACTTCTATCTCAGACGCTTTGTTTTTGAATCTTTATGAAGCACGTGATTAAATTCTAGCCAATTTTTGTCACATTACTTTAATGAAGTTTTTTAAGGAACTCTGGAAAGTGTAAAAATTCTAATTGCTTGCTGTTTCAATGCCACGAATTTTTAACTGAGTTACAGTGGTAGATTTGGTTTCTCGTCTTTCTACAGCACGTTGGTCTGGCTCAGATCCATGTCTCTGTTTCTGACATTCTCCTCTGCAGCTTACTCTATGTAAAATATCGCAGTGTCAAAAACCACATTCCTTCTTCCCTCCTCCTACATGACTGGGTTTGGAAACCGCCCCTGTCACTCCTAGTTCAGTTATTTCTTGTCTAATGAATGGAACAACATTATCGTGTATCATGTGTCGGGGTGAGATTGAGGTTTATTGTGATGTACGACGTCATTGCATGTGCGAGTAATGAGGGACTAAAATTGCTTCCCGGCGGTACAGCCCGAAATGAAAGAAGATCACAAGTAATGCTTGAGCAGAAAGAGAAACTTTCCCCTTTCTCCTCCGCAAGCCAGTGACCGTAAACGTTCATCTGCCTTCAGAGAAAAATTTTAGCCGGAAGTAAGCATGTCGGCACCTCCGAGGACACATTTACTTCTAGTAGACGATTCCTACTAGACAAAGATTGCGGTCATTGTCCCGCGGAAAGACGCAGTTGAAATTTCCCCCTTCATCCAGAAATGAGACTGGTTTGGCCAAGTTGGAGGTGCTTTATGGGGCTTTATTTGGGCCCTGTGTTCGCAAAGTGGTGGAACTTCCGGCGACTGGAACTGAGAGGGCTTTAATCCAATTTCCTTAACCTCTACCCCTAACAGTTTACTTCACCAACCCTTACGTCCTATACAAGGAAATAGACTTCGTCGACATATAATCTACATTTAATTTACGTTTAGTCTCGTTCTATTTCGACATAAACAAAAGTAAATTAACACCATAAATGTTTGATATAACGAGTCAGGAAGAATTTATGTCTCGTCTGAATAACAGTACAAACTATTCTTTAAACATCGACAGAGTCATTAAAAATTCTTATTGTTGTTTTACAAGATTTTGTATTATGAATGTATTGCTACTCCTAACGTTATTATTATTAGGAATGCTTTCAAATAACTTCATTACGCAACAATGAACAGTTGTTGCGTATCTGCTAGCACATTCGTTGCGATTAAACATTCGTCGCGTCTAGCAAAATTTTATAATAACTTACCATGGTGGAGAAACTTTGATTAATTCTCTACACCGACAAAGCATTCAATAAATAGAAAATTTAATAGTTTTAATTTTTTGAATTAATAAAACACTTGATGACCTTGTACAGACACTCTTTATTTTTAATTTATATTGTCACGACGTTTCTATACCTTTTTGTATCTTCTTCAGGTATTTTCCTAAAGAGGAGGTATTTACAAATGATGAGATTTTATAGTATAATTGTACAAAGTAAACAAGGACAAACTAAAGTAAACAAAAAATATATACCAAATTAATATAATAAACTAGCACAACAAAACGATTGACAAGATATTAAATTCAAACAGTTTTTGAAAGAAGGTCCGAGGCACACAATTCTCTTAACGCTAACAAGATTGTAGCAAGACTGAATGACGTTGGGGGTTTTACCTGACAGTTGGAGATATAGTATGTCTTGAATAAGAAAGATAGTCAATACAGACAAAAAAAAAAGGTAATATAAATACCACACAACGTTTCTGGAATCCTTGTTCCTTTCGTCAGGTGCTAAGAAGAGCCTATAGAAACACAACTGCACACTCAAAAGTATAGTATATAAAATATAGTAAGTCCTTGCGGGAGGGTGGGGGGGGGGGGTTGTCCCGTGCAGTGAGACAATTGTCTCCCCTCAGTAACGTATACAATAGTCCTCCGGACCGAATAAAGACTTTAGATATACATTTATTTATAAAGAGATGTAAATTTTTATTAATTAATGGAGCATATTACTCGCTGAAAGAGTTCGTAGATAAGAAGGACAGATTAGATCCTCTTTAATAAAATAGTTTTCTGGTATCCTATCAAGTTATGCTATTACTTGACGATTATAATCTTGTAGAATTTAACTGCCGACATATTTTCTTTTTCATGTTCGACGGGAATTGAAGTAAGGTTTGCTGCTAGAAACTCCGCCGAATGAAAATTGGAGATTAATATTGTCGTTTCTTTAATCACTGATATATTAGTATATTTAACGTTGCTTAATGTTATATAATTTTTTTTTGTAAAGTACAGTGTTTTTTTGGAGTTTGTAATTGTTATATTTTATTATTTTCTTGTAATCTTATATTACGACGTATCCTATTTCCTCGAACGAGTTTTCTCTAATTTGTGGTACATTTTTCTCAATATAATACATCCGAATCTTTGAACCTGTCTTTGTATAACCGAAAATGTTAAGGTCAACTGTTTTCAACTCCTTACTGCTTGTCATTCACTACTTATCTGTACAGGCAATTTTAATAAAAATGCCTCGGTACGTTTTAACACAGTTTCCGAATCGCTGGGCCGCATAATCTTTAAATTTCCGAGAACAACTGAGTGTTGTATAACAGAGTTTGATTACCAAAATCCTAACGTTTTTCAGAAATTTCTCTAATTACGGGTCAGCCGCCAAACTTTTCAACTTTTGCATACATACACTTTTTTTTTTTAAAAAAGTTTGCTTTTAATTTTTTTAATATCTTTATTTATAATTAATCTGCATGCCTTCATGTGGACGTGAAAAGCTTTCGAAGTCAATCAGGTGTTCGGACTCTCTCAGGTCTGTAATGCAGCAGGAAGCTGAGGACAAGACGGATTAAGGTGCTTGTATAATTAACGGGCTTTACGTAGAGCTGCGGCTCGCCTAAGTGAAGGTCTGCTAACACAACACAACTTCTCTTAACAATTAACACTGTACCAGCTACTCCCCATTTGTTTCCTGTCTTCGACTATTCCGTTTTGAGACAATTGAATTAGCAAAGTAGAAACGCCAGAAAAATTAATCAATTTAATAGAACGCGTTATTCATGTTAATACAATTTGATTTTATGGCGTTGTTTCTGTTTTCCTGCTCCTCATTCGGAATGATAAGTGGAACGAATACTCTCTCTGACATCTGGAAAATGGTTCTTCCTCTGGAACCTGCACAGAAACTAATATCATAATCTCCTCTCCCGATATGTGCGTCTGTGCTCCATTTTCCTTATAAAACCATTATTGATCAACTTTCAGCAAGCTTGGTTAAATAACAAAACCTCTTGATGTCGCATCTCTTGTCAAATAATTGTTTGATATTCTCCCTCTTAGTACCTTAGTGGGAATTCCTTTAAATAATAATATCGGAACCTTTTAGCTATGTTTTCGGCGGGTATGGCCGTATCTTACTGAAATATCAAATGAGTATAACTTGGATAGAAATAGCTAGTCGTTATTATGCGCAGTCGTCCACTGGCCTGGGGTTATAGATGAGTAGGCTGGAGCGTACTTCAACGTGAACGTTTCTTACGGAAACCTGGTAGTGTAAAAACAATTCTGAAAACATTAATAATATATTGTGTCCTGTTCAGGATACGCTGCACGTCAAACAACTCGTCCGTAAATGTTAAAAAGAAGATAAGCACAGGGTGTGGCAAAAAGAACTTGTCGTTGTCTCTAAGAATGTAATGAATGTTTTTAAGACTGATAGTAGCGTTGCTCCAGCTCGTCTCCAAGGTCGAATTCCCCCCTGACGACAATACACCCCTTCTACTGCTTCTTACTACTATATCTCCATATTACGTCATGCCATTTAATACTTTCTCTACAATCTTCTTCATTACCAAATTAGGTGTTAAATACAATATTATGTACAAATATATCCTTCCCTGTGGAGTGACTGCAAAATCTTTTTTCTAAATACAAGGAGAAAGAGTGAATGAAATATTATGTTTTTATTTTAATTCATTTAACATCAGAAAAGATATTACCTTCGATATTTACATTCAAATACAATTAAATACTGAAATTCTGCTCGTAGACTTTAATTACTGTGCCTACTAAAACATTCATTGGCTTATTTTAGGGTGGAAGTAATAAAAGCAGAAATTACTGTACGCAGCCTCACTGCAGCTTCTCGAATTAATTTCGTGGTTGTGCGTTTTCCCGTAGGAAAACGTATGCCTAGCAGAACATCTGAGAGACAGACAACTCCGTGTCGACACTGCCGTAGAATGCGTTTAGTTAATGCATTCATGTAATTAAGGATATTATCGTGAGTCAAATTATTAACATTCTGGCGCATGAACAATGGTTTCTCCTATTCCTTGTAACAGTATAATTTATTATAACTTACTATCTGCGTGTCCAGGTATGTACTTATATTAGACCATAGAAGGAATTAATTTCTCACTAATCTCTTGGAGAAAGAACGTTTCATTTAACCGCCCACTGGAGCGTCTCTGTTTTTGACCATTTACACTTCCGTCCGACCTATGCCTATCAGAAACTACTTTCATATAAACCGGGATAATGACAGACAGTACTTTAACCGAATCAAGAATCCATACGACAGTCAATAATACTCCCGCCACCTTAAGACAGTCCACGGTGCATTAAAGAAGACATTAATACTACTCAAAGGAAGTTAAGAATAAACTCGGCACCTTAAACGAGTAAAAAAGCGATTTAAAATATTCCTGTAGGATCTGAACTGTAAATTAACCGGCATAGTGAATGTCAGAGTTAAGATCAACGGCTTCAATATCCTCCAATCCGACAGCAATCTAGGTTGTATGGCATTATTAATGATCTTCCACCCGCACCCCAGAAAATATTATAAATCTCATCGACCCCGGAAAACTAATTATTCGACACTAATACACGCCGGTTTCGCGATGCTGGGCGTGTCTTACCCCCACAGTGTTTGTCCCGGGTCATGAGGAACATATGTACCCAGTTTGGTTGAAATTGATCCACGCGTTTAAATTTGTATGCGGAACACAACCATTTTTAGGTATTAGAAGAAGATTGCAAGTCCTATGACGACACTCCGTTCAGTTCCTAATACCTTGATAGAGGTGCGCCGTGTTGAGCCAGCTTCACTGCATGACCTGTCCACTGAGCGTGAAGTATTCTACAACAATAGTAGGCGCACAGACACTCACAATATTGCTACTTGTTACATTCAAGTGTTTGCTGAAATTCTAAAAATTCTCGTAGAAATACCATTTTATTAAGCACTAGCTAAAATGCCCGGGCGTTCCCGAGTATTTATTTAAATTACCCGGAATATGAAATGATTCCACACTAATCTCTTTGTAAACATTTAATTTAACCAGCATCAATAACGCCAGTGTTGCCCGACCTAACCCCTAGGCATCTAACTGTAAATAAACCACGACGATGACTGACGTTATTCGAAAACTGTCCTACTACAAGTGTCTAAAAATCACGACGAATTAAAAGATAAAAAAATCCTCTCTAACTTAAAAACGTCGAAAACTACACCCGGTACCTTAAAGGTGTAAAGAAATACAACCATTAACTAAATAGAGATCAACATATAACTCGTACCCTAAGAAAATAAAAAATTCCCCTGGTAACTTAAGAGGGTCAAAACTACTCCGGGTAACCTTTCCTCAACCGTGTTTCCATCATAGTAAAGAAAAACATAAAATTTATTCCACAGCCATTATTAATGCGAGATACAAACTAAGCGACTCCTATAACCCCGGAATTCACACTAATATCGGTCTTTTTTACATGATTTTTATGTAAACCACTTTCACCATCCGCACCATAGTAACGCTTCTTTCCCTTGCCTTTTGGAGTTGAAATTTAAAAACATTTAAAAAGTCTAGAATGACGCTATCAAAATTAACGACCCCGTAAAAGTTTTATTCGACGCTTATAACGGCCGTTTAGGAATGTTTTTAAATTTCACCCCTACCTCCAGAGGCGGTTGGTGTTGATTAACCACTTTTGTTTGTTCCTGGATCGTAAGTAACATGTGTATAAACTTCGGTAGAAATTTCTCAACGGGTTAAAATTCAAACGGAAATTTGTTTCACCCCCTTCTACTCGTAGGGGCTGAACTACACGTTAAGCAATATGGTAAATGTCAGAATTAAAATCATTGGATTTGGACCCATTTTCGGTTGTTCGCGTTTATTTTACGTAATTGATGCTTTAAGGGGGTGAAATTATACACTAAAAACATCTGGATAGAAACTATTAATCACATCAACCCAGAAAGGAATTAATCGCTAATATCCGCTAATATCCGCTAATATCCGCTAATATCCACTAATATCCGCCGTTTCAGCGTGTTTTTTAAAATTTGAACCCCGTTCTCCCATTAGGAGTTTCCTAACGCTTAGAAAACCCGACAGAAACCTTCGTGAGTGTGCGCACAACTCACTAAAGTTTCATCGCAATCGGATGAATGGTTTAGGAGTGCATAGGGGACACACGAACAGATATTCATTTTTATATATAGAGAGAGATTAAGGTTCAGATATTTCTTTACTGATATTTGACGTTCTTCTTTATTGATTCCCGTTCCTTTGAGTTGCATGTAGCCTTCCCTGGTGGAGGGAGACGTTTGCTTGCTAATATTGGAGAATTTAACAGACTTATTGAAAAACTATGATGCAGTTGTTAGCTTGTATCGTTTTATGTATCCCCACCCCCTTTTATTTAGGAAGGAACTAATCCCTATTTTGTGATGCGAACTGTTGCAGCCGGCGTGACTTGCTACACGTGCGTCAACGTTTCTGACAACCTGGTCTGCAACCAGTTCGCTATCGACCGGCCGTGCCCGCAGGGTAAGTCTCCGATCTTGCTTTAATTCAGTCAGCGGCTTTTATTGTATCGGCAACTGGTCTGCGGTGATTCAGCCCGCATCACCACGCGCCTCAGCAAACTCAACTTTCAGCGCAGATGGTTGATGCTTCGCTTTCAAGTACATCCGACTGTCGATTCGGGACCCAGCCCACTTCCCTTACTATTTTTTTTATTTTCACGTAACTGCACGAATTTTGCATCCGAACTAATATGCAGCAATGATCCACTTGACAAGCGACAAAATAAAATTTTGCGGAAAATGATGTTTCATTCAGAAAATTGTAGAGAACCTACTTTTGTTGAAGTTAGAAGTTGCATTTTATGTGGATATCGCGTGATGCATTAATTTTCACCTGAATAAATCGACTCCCAACGGCAAAGGCAACACTTAATGCTTAAAGCAGTAATTTGGTGGGTAGTTCCACTTTCTCTTTTATAGAAAAAAAGCTTCTTTAGATTCAGGATAAAATCCGTAACAGTCAAAACTTTTGCGTAACTAGATACATATTGTTTAAATTTAATACTCACGGTTCTTTGAGATAAGCAAAAATTCTCCCGGTACATTAATAAAGTCAAAAATACCCCGGGTACTCTAAGGTCGTCAAGAATACGCTCGGTATCTTACAGGATAAAAATATAGTTCGAAACTTAAACGAGTAAAAATTCTTCTCGACATCATGTGAGAGTGAAAATAGTAACGTAATAGAATTAAAAATACCCTCACTAATAGGGGTTTGAAATACAATTAACAGGCACGGAATAGTTGGAAGACAAACTATGTATAGGCCGCGATAAATAGCATTGTGCGCAGTTGAAGTGAGAAGGTGGAAGGGAGCATTGTCGTCAAGTGGGAACTCCCTCTTGGAGTAACGCAACTATTATGCTTAAAAATATTCATTATCTTCTAACGGAACAGGACAGCGGCAAGGTGTGTTTGCTTATCATCACTTAAGTTTTTTGACTGAACTGAGAACAGTTTTTACACTACCAATGTTGCCGTTACAAATGTTGGTGCTAAAATTGACTGCGGCCTATCCTCACTACAATTATGTAGAAGTTAACCACAGCCCATGGAATTTAGAAATGACTACCTATTTCTCTCCAACTATATAATGAAAATATTGTGACCTCTAATTTTTATAACAGATAATTTTCTTCATTTTTAATAGCATACGTCTTCAAAATATTATTCCTATATCGACGGAATTCAAACTTTGGCCTTTCTATTAAAAATTATAATATTCTATTATAGTTGGTTTGTACATATTTATGGAAGCTAGTAAAGGGCTGTAATAGAGCCACGAAATGCCTACCCTAAATTTGAAAGAAGCATATTTTATAATTTAGAGTGCTTCCTTAGGAGCCAGGAAAGTTGAGAGTTGTTTCCTCCCTACGTTATATTTATCGTTGGTTCAATAGGCAGTATTTTTAGGAGACGAAAAGTTTGATCAATATATGCAGTTCCACAAATTCAAGGAACAAGATATTTAAACTTTCTCTATTCCACCTCCACAGATGTAAATAAATTCTGATCAAAGTCAGGCGACTCGATGCTTAGGGAGAAGTTTTCAATTCCTCGTGATAGATAATTCATCAATTCTGTGTAGTGCCATTGCAAAATGTTTCATCAAACTCCCATTTAAAATATAAATCCGTAATTGCCCTGATACGCCTCATTTAGAAAACTTCTACTCTTCCATTTTTAATATCCACACACTCCTGTGCTCTATTCACATAAATTTACCCAATCTGCTTTCGGAAACGAAAAATCTCCTCGTTCAGGAAAGACATGAATCTTTATACAGATTTTCACGTCATTATTGTTCTTCCACCTTTCTGTTGCCCAAAAGTCACAAAGAAATTAAATAAGTAAATATTTTGAAATTTTCTAAGACGGTTGCGCTTTGTATTGAGACAATCTTTGTCGTAAAGCATGATTTACTGGAGAAGACGAAAATAATTTTCGCTCATTAAAAAAAACAATATCCGCACTAAACTAATTAATCTATTTATGCTGTGAGTCCTCTACTGACGAAACACAAAGAGTAGGTATCAACATGGTTACGAAACAAATTTTAATATAAATGAGATTATTAGATACAAAAGTTATTCTGCATATTTTCATAATTAAACTTGAATTCAGAAAAAGTAAATACATAATAGCTGTAATATTAAATGCAAACATAATTGAAACATAAGTCAGAATAAAAAATTTAATAAAACTAAACGCAAATTCTCCATAGACGTCCATTTAGCAGGACATCTTTAAATATAAATTAAGAGACGTGTAAAATATAAAACTTACATTCAATTATAGATTAATTAAGAACAACTGTTCTTATCCTTTCATTTACTCATGTAATCTACATTAATTTTTCCAGGTACTTTCTGCTCCATTATCAACCGGAAAACGTACAAACTTCATATTACAACACCGTAATTAAAATTTGAAAACAATGTAATCAATGCTTGATAGCCGATGTGTTACCTTATTATTTTTTATTTATCGTCACCTATAGTCATACGAATTTTTAAATGTCAATTTAAAAAAATTATTTCAATGTTTCGTCCGGACAACCTTGTTTATAATCACTATCCGACGGAGATTCCACAAAACGGAAAGAAACAAAGATTACAAATCTACGAAACCTTTAAAAATAGTCTTTGTCGAGCATCAAAAGTAGCTAATTGTTTTCGGATAAACATAAACAATATAATACGTATAATAAATAAATAGTTACAGTGTAATTGAATCATAAATATTTATATTAAAGGTTAACAGTTAATAGATATAATGAAAAAATGGGATTATTATATTTATAAATGAGACAAACAATGGAAAATACAACATAATAAATCAATTTCTTAGATTTGGAAAAGAAGTCATAAAATATATCTAGGATACTAATTAGAAAATTTGTTATGATTATAAAAAATGAAACATAAGGAATTTAACCTATTCATATACAACTTAATCACAGTAAAAAAATAATACAAAATATTTTTTTCTAAACTAGCACAGACATACAACAGGGCGTCCTTTTCGTCACTGACGAAACAGTTGAAATCTCGACGTCACGTTGCCACTGTAAAAAAATTAGAAAATAATTTTAAAATTGAAAGTAATATCGAATGATTAACAGAAAACAGAATGATTCTGAAAAATTTACTTATATCCGAAAATATGTGAGAAAATTGTAGACGACAAATAAATAAATATATAAGTAATATAGAAAACTCAGAAAATAAAAATGACAAAAATATAATTGTGGATCATGAAAAAATTCAGAAACGTAAGAAATACTGTCTTCATTATGAGGCGCCAAGATGAAACATGCGAAAAAATAGGTGTTAACTGAGGCACACGAAGACGCTCCTCTCATTAAGGAAAATCATAGAAAAAGACAAGATTTAAGTCTATGACTGCCGTCGGATCTGAATCCTGCTTGTTGTCTTTCCTCGATTATATAAAGTGTCCTTCTATTTCGAGTACTAAAAGGAGTGGCTAATTTGTTAGTAATTGTTTAAATTTCCTTTACTTCTTGCCAATTATTATTACATATAACCTTTTCTACTCGTAGAGTCATGGTCTTTGTCGTTCCCTCGCACACTAATACATATATAATTGTGTGGGTGGCTTATATATTTCTTCTTAGAATAAATGTCGCCCAAGTTACCGTGTTTGAAGGCTAATATCCTTATTTCAATGTGACATTCTGGGCGTTGTGTGTTCCGCAATGAATTCCTGTGTATCCTAAGACGGAAGACAAACTTCGATCCGATGGAGAAAGTTTAGATGTATTTCTCTCCAGGGAAGAGCAAACGAAATAGGTGTGCATCGGAGGATTCGCAATTCTCAGTATGACCCTCTTGTGAGCTATACGGGGTTCCTAAACCAATCGAGAGCAAGACGAACGTTCTAACCAACTGATAAAGAAAATCTTTATTTTATCCCCTTGCTAAAGTAATAAAGAAGAAAACGCTCCTACATTGACTGCTGTATTAGGTCTGTAATCAGCGATAAATAGTTTTGTACTGAAATTTAATTACTCGTTTCTCTGAATATTTTATAACGTGATTACGTTAAATTTTCCGTTCTGATTTTTATATCAACAGATCTTTTCGTATTTATTCCCTAAGTAATCTATCTATATAATAAAAAAATAGTGTATATTTGTATGTATGTATTTACGTTAATTTCTATACAGATTTAAACGCGTGGACAGATTGCAATAAAAATTGGTACACATATTCTTAAAACCACGAGAAACGGTAGTGTGGGGGATGAGAAACCCCTAGAATAAGGGTGGAAAGAATTATAATTTAAAAACGTGATCATTTTGAATTAAATTACTGCACGCCAAGAGACCGTGACGTCACGTGAGAGAGAGACGTTACTACGAGACGAACAAAGGAAATAGTTCCTATTGCTGTAATAAAATAAAGCCGAAATATTTTCATTGAATAAAAATTTTAAAAATTTCCATCAATACTCCATCGAATGATAATGAAAAACAATACGAAATACGATCATTGCGGGAAATGTTAGTTATTTTTGTGTCATATTAGTGACACCAATATGGCGACCATTTGTTTACATTGTGAATCCAGCTAACAATTTCATCTTTCGTAATGTCTGAAGACTGAGGGACAATTATATCCTGCAATTCTCAAGGAGTATATTAAGAAGAAATTAGGAGGTATATTTGTTGGAATTGATGCAATAAAATTCCATGTATTTTATAGCTGTTCAATTAATGCACTTTCGGTCGAAAGTATGTACGGAACTAGGAACATGTAGATTTAGGTTAAATCGATTCCTGACTAAATATTAAATTCTTTTTTCGGTTTATATAAATATGAACGCCGGCAACGCCGGGCACACAATTAGTTAAAAATAAATCTCTGAATTAATTATTATTTTTCGTGTTTTGATTTCATTTCCTTTAAAGTATAACTTAATAAGTGAGGCGGAACAAGCTCTGTACCTCCAACGACCTTCTATTTTCTCCTTCTAATATCGCTCTCTTAATGGTTTCTCGATAAATTGAATAGCGGGAGTCTGCACAAGTTCCATCACGGTAATTCCGATGTCAATCCGTAGGATCTGCACAACTCGTCAAATTAGTTTTTTGACGTTACAGTGTAGAAGTTGCTTGTAGTTTTCCATTACCGTCGCTCTGCCGCGCTCTCATCTTGCTTTCCAGTTTTATATCTCAGCTTTACATTGAATTTTTTTTTAGGATATTCGTAGAGCTGTGCACATGATCCAATTCAGAGTCCGGCCTGTGTCCTCGCATCGGAAGCAAGGGCGTAATATTGAGCTGACGGGCTCGAGTGGCCCTCGACAGGATTTGCTCACTGTTATGAGATTTAGTCCCTGAAAATTGAAACGTGTAAAGGACGAGACCACTGTTTATGTGGAACGATATGGTTACGATTCCTCGCATGTAAATTATATACTTGTTGGAACCACTTATATGCAGCTTGTAAAATTTGTTAAACCACTCGATCTCTTGTGGAGTCGTATATTACAATACTGACCAGCAATTCGAGTCATTCCTTTCGGGAGAATTTTAGCTATTTAATTATTTATTAATAATCGTTTATTTTCATTTATAATACTTCAACAAATTTAGTAAAGTAATAGTGTATTATTATTAATCTTACCATCAAAACTAAAAGCGGCCAATCAAAATTCCTCTTCAGATACATTAAAATTATTATTAGAGCATTTACCACATCACTGAAAAAGAACCTTGGGTACGTGTTAGTCAATATTAATTTTTCTTGGTGTTCAGTGTATTATTTATTACAACGGGTATGTTACAATATATTGTGGCAACATTACCATGGCCCTTTGCGAGACCTGTAGCAATTCCCGTTAAATGACCAATTTCAACTGGCACAATTAATTCGCAAATTAAGCATCGGTAAGAGAGTCGCCTAGTGACGGATCGGGCAGGAGAAAAGAGCAATTAGCATTCAGTAGCAATGAAGCTGTGTGACCACCTCAGCATCGCGAGCACGCTGTCAAAGCGTTTAATCAAAAAGGTACTTTTAGTGCAGGCCCGTCGTGCATTTCGCACCCATTCTCAAATTAATCGAAATCGAGGAGACATTTCGTCAGCAAAACGGCAAGAATGTTGTTAATGCTTTATTTCCAAATCACGTGATCTCTCGAAATGGGGATATCACATGGCCTCCGAGAGGAGGAAATCCCACTGCGAAATGTTTGCCTGGAATTATTTCTACGCCTGAATGGACGTCATCATACTGGACTAGTTTTTAAAACTTAGCTACATTAACCTAATTTTCTTTAAAGCTATTTTATGTAATTTAATGTGGTAGAAATGCAAATTGGAAAAAAACATAATGGAATATCAAAATCGCTCTTTTTTCTACCCCGCCTTGTATAATTTCATCGTGAACAGTGGCCCATGAGATATCAGTAACCAAATCTACAGAATTTTATTTTAAAATTTGGAATGTGTACAATTATCTATATAAAAAAAGGGTGTCAATTTTTATGTATATATGTATTTACGTTAATTTTTATACAAATGTAAACGCGTGGACAGATTGCAACAAAAATTGGTACACATATTCTTCAAATCGCCAGAACCGGTACTGAGGGGGTTCAGAAACCCAAAAATGTGATCATTCTGTATTAAATTGCTGCGCGTCACGAAATCATGACAACACAGCACACGCGAGAGAGAGACGTTACTGCACAACAAAGGAAATAGTTCCTTTCTTCGTAAGAAAAATGGAGGAATAATTTTTATTGAAAAAAAGTACAATTTTATCCATAAATACTCCATCGAATGATAATAAAAAACAATACGAAAGATTATAGATCTGTGGAACTAATTTTCTTTTAAATAACTTGACTTTCAAATGACTGACATGGAATAAATATGGCACATGCCATGATTTTGTATGTACTGGAGGAGACATAGAATGATGTTATATCAATGCCTAATATTTGTTAATCATTATAATTTAATAGATTTTTTAATGTGCTAAAACTGACGAATTGTTTCAACTGAGTTTCTTGAAAAATTTCGGTTACATATGTACATCATTATAATTTCACATATTTGATTGTAAATGTGTAAATAATGAGTATCCGTTCAACGACGGCACCCAGTTATTATTTAACAAACTTTCCACATTCAGGATCCTTTCACGTGAACAGACAGCAGGGCATGCTCTATAAAAAAAATAAACTCAATATCGTTGAATTATTTATTTACTAGCTGGGTGCCCGGCGTTGCCCGAGATGACATTTATCCATAACCCCCGGATTTTTCGTTATTTTTATGTAACGCAACTAAATGTGTTATCGGCCGGTTCCATTGTTTAAAAATTTCTACCCCCGTCCAACCCCGAGCAAAACTTAATTTTTTCACAATGAAATTGAGCGACATCCATAACCCCATAATTGACTCGAATCTTGGTCTATTCGCGTTATTTTCATGTAACGCTTCTCAAAACCCCACCTCTTTGCGTGCTCCCATACCATGCCCATAGGTGTTGAAATTATACACAGAATTTATTTAGTATTATTATGAGTCTCATTGACCCCGAAAAATATTTATTTGGCGCAAATATCGACATGGTTACATTTTTGAACATTTCTACGCCCGCCCACGTCCGACCAGCCCTCCCACCCACAACCAACTCCGCGCGCTACCCAGGTTGCCATATATAAATTCAGTGACATCTATAACCTCGATTTGTCTCGAATCTATGTTGTTCTCACGTTTTTTTCTTGTAACTGCCCTCCACCCCTACACGTTGGATCGTGTATCGATGTCGACAAAGTTTTTAAATTTATGAGTTTATTTTCTGGTTTCCTATCTTCGCTTACAAACGGCCTAATTTGTTCCACTATGACGCCTTAATTTAGAACTGAATTTTGTCAAGTAGTTATAATAAGTCAATCTGGATATAGAAAATGTACAATAATAATAATAAAAAATACGCACAGCAGCCGAATTTATTTATTTATTTCTATATAAATGAAACTGCAGTGTGGGTTTATTGAATTATTTAATTACAATCGAGTATTTATAACCCTAAAACAGTCATAAGATATTTCAGTACATAAATGTTGATTGATTGTAAGATAAAAACAATTAATTGCCTTGAACTTCTCAAAATGAATATAAAATTATAGTGCGTCATTTATTGTACTAAAAAATGTTCCTCTTAACTAAATATAATTAATATTAAAAGAAAAACGCACTGCGTAATTCAGAGAACAACGTCGCCATTTTGCTTAGTTCTGGGTAAACGCCTCTGACCAAGGCGAGGCAGGAAGAAGGGGCAGGTGTGACGTAGACAAGAACTTCGCCAACTACTAAGGCCGTCTGCTCCCCTGATGTATCGAGCTCCGTGAAAATCAAACCCCATGTTAAGTCGTTAGTACGAACCAAGTCCCAACAGATGTCATGAGCGCCTCCTTTTTGAAGCGTTTCAATTTTAGTATGGGATTTCGTGATTTTGTCGTGCGGGTTGCTAGTAGAAGTAAAGAAGGTGTCTTATTCCACGAGCAGGTGTCTCAGTCCACGAGTCTAAGCACCGCCCCTAAAGCAGCAGCTCCTCCATTTTACATGCATCGGCACAACTCGTGCCTGCCGTTGCTTACTTGGTCTCTCTATTTCTCTCTAGCCGAGAGGAATGAAGAAATGATTTTGAATATATAAATAATCGATAACATTTAGATAGTCACTAAATTAAATTAATAATGTGGAACTTAAATTAGAAATTTTCGAAATTAAATAATTAATTTATTTTTATCAATTTTTTTATGCGGAATGATTTTTGCGTTCCCATATTCATCTTTTTCATATTCCATAATTAATTTTTTAAATCAATAATTACTATATTTACAAATGTAAAATTATAGTCAATCATTATTATTTGTTCCATAACTTTTCAATTAAAGGCCATAATTAATACCCATAAACACAATTAATTGGCTTTTTATAATGAATAATAAATCATGTTAATTAAAAGCAAGTAAATGATAAACAAATATTGTGTGATAAGTAATAATTGGTCTATTATTTGTTACGTTAGTTATGTAATTATTTTACTATTAAAACACAGGTTTTAACTACGTATTTTCAATTTAAAAACCAATAAAAATAACACACTGTGCCCGCATTGAGCCTGATGCCATGGTGAGCCTTGTAAAACCAAGACGTATTTTGTATGATAATGTTCATTATGTTTTCTATTATTGTTGTTGCATAATAATAGAAATTAAATTGAAAATAATCTCCTTAATTTTATTTGCACTGTGTGACGCGATATACACGGAAAATAGCGACGTTTTGTTAAGTAATTTAATAATCGCGCCATTTTAAATTTAACAAAATACGACTGAAAGTTTAGTGTTTTTGAAATATAAACTGATTAATTATTTGTTACAGAACGCCTAATGATGTCTGGGGTTAGAAAAAGCGTTTTTGGATTGATAATAATTTCATTGGAAGACGCCACGGCATCTATGTCGAAAAAGTTTTTAAATTTATGAATTTATTTCCTGGTTTCCTATCTTCGCTTACAAACAGCCTAATTTGTTCCAATAAATATGACGCCTAAATTTAGATCTGAATTTTGTCAAGTAGTTATAATAAGTCAATCTGGATATAGAAAACAATAGTAATAATAGTAATTATACTCATATAACATCGGTAGAAACACTATCAATCTCTTTAACCCCTAAAAATTTTTATCCGCCTAAAATATCGACTGTTTTAGATTGTTTGAATGTTTCAACCCCCGACCCTATGCGTGCTATCCTCTCATACCGAAAAGGGTTGTAATTTTACAAAAAAAACATAGGTGGAAATACTATCAACGTAATTGACCCTGATAATTATTTATTCCACTCAAATATCGACCATTTAACTTGTTTGAAATCTTCCATTCCCGTTCAAACCCTTTCCCCTGGGTTTTAAATGGCCACTTGAATGTCATAATTAAACTCACCGACATCCGTTACCCTGTATTTGACTCCAATATCGGTTGTATTCCCGTTATTTTCTTGTAATACCTGTCCAGCCCCACTCCTAACGGCGCTCCTTTCCCATGATATGAGGGTTTGAAATTATACTCATAGAACATCGGTATAAACACTATCAATCTCTTTCACCCCTAAAATTATTTATCAGACACAAATATCGGCTGTTTTAACATGTTTGAATATTTCAGCCCTCGTCAATCCCCACTCCTGGGGTTGGTAAATGTTTCACACCCCGACAGTGTTTGTTTCCTGGTCGCAAAGAACACATGTATGAAATTTGTTCCACCGGTGTATATATATATATATATACATATATATATATATAAACACTCTGTTTTATTTATTAGATACTAGCTGGGTGCCCGGCGTTGCCCGAGATGTCATTTATCTATAACCATCCATAAGACTCCAATTTTGGTTACTTTTGCGCTATTTTTATGTAAAGCTCCTCGAACCCTATCCCTAAATGTGCTCACCTCCCATGCCGAAGGCGGATGAAGTCATTGACTAAATATATCGGCCGTTTTTACATGTTAGAAGATGACCACCCCCACAAATATGCGATAATGAAAAAGAATGTATTCCACGCAAAAATCGGCCGATTACATTGTCTGAAAATTTATTCCCCCGCCCAACACCTCCCAAACCCGTCGCGTTACCCCCCCCCCCAGGGTTGTCACAATTAGATTCAGCGACATTCATAGTCTCGGAATTGATTCGAATCTCGGTTGTTTTTGCGGGATTTTATTTAACGTACCTCCACGCCACCCCTAAGCTTGCTCCCCTCACAGGGGTTAAATTATACACAAACAACATCGGTATAAATACTTTCAAAGTAATTAACCCCAGGAAATAATTATCGCAAATATCGACCGTTTAACATGTTTGAAATTTTACACCCCCGACCACTCCCGCTTCGGGGACTTAAACGGTCAAGTTTAATGTCATAATTAAACTCAGTGACAATCCTGATAGTTTCTGGTTTATTTTTATCTAATGCTACTTCCACGCCAACCCCTAAGGGTGCACCCTTCCGAGTCCGAAAGGGGTTGAAATTATACACAGAGAACATGTAGGGAAATTTTATTAATCTAATTCATCCCGAAATATATTTAATTGACGAAAAAACGGCCGGTCAACTCATCCCAACCCAGCCGATACCCGCGCGTTGTCCAGATTGTCATAAATAAATTCAGCGACATCCATTACCTTCGATTTGACTCGAATCTCGGTTGTTTTCACGTTATTTTCAAGGAAATTAATTAAACTCAGTGACAATCCCGATAGTTTCTGGTTTCTTTTTATGTAATGCTACTACACGCCCACCCTTAAGGGTGCACCCTTATGAGTCCGAAAGGGGTTGAAATTATACACAGAGAACATGTAGGGAAATTTTATTAATCTAATTCATCCCGAAATATATTTAATCGACGCAAAAAACAGCCGGTAACTCATCCCAACCCGGCCGATACCCGCGCGTTGTCCAGATTGTCATAAATAAGTTCAGGGACATCCATGACCTTCGATTTGACTCGAATCTCGGTTGTTTTCCCGTTATTTTCAAGGAAATCCCCTCCAGCCCCAACCCTATCATGCCTACAAACAACATCGGTAGAAATACTATCAACGTCAATGGTCCCGGCATTTATTTATTCCACGCTAATATCGATGATTTCACATGTTAGAAAATTTCCATCCCATCCACTCCCGCCCCTTGGGGCTAAACGGGCAATTTGGTGCTATAATTGAACTGGATGACATCCATAACCTTGGATTTGACTACAATCTCGGTTGTATTCGCGTTATTTTATTGCAGCGTTCCTCCACCCAACACCTAAAAGTGCTCTACTGATAATCCCGACCCGCTTCTGGGGGTGGTAGACGCGTCTCACACTAACAGTCGGTAGAAACACTATTAATATCTGTGACCCCTAAAAATATTTATCCGACTGAAATATAGACTGTTTTAGCATGTTTAAATATATCAATCCCCGTCCACCCCCGCTTCTGGGGGTGGTAGACGCGTCTCACCACGACAGTGTTTGTTTCCTGGTCGCAAAGAACACGTGTACGAAATTTGGTGAAATTTGATCCACCGGTATAGATTTGTATTCTCCACCCCAAACGCTAGGAGTGCTCTTTCCCCAGGGTGTAGAGGTTGACAATTATATTCAGATATCATCAGTGGAAACACTATAAATATCTGTGACCCCTAAAAATATTTATCTGACTGAAATATAGACTGTTTTAGCATGTTTAAATATTTCCACCCCCGTCCACCCCCGCTTCTGGGGGTGGTAGACGCGTCTCACCCCGACAGTGTTTGTTTCCTGGTCGCAAGGAACACGTGTACGAAAAAATTTGGTGAAATTTTCTCCAGCGGTGTAGATTTGTGTAACAAACATACAAATATACAAACATACAAATATACAAACATACAAATATACAAACATACAAACATACAAACATACACTCATTTTTATATATAAGATTAAGTATAATAATTATTTATATTAAGCCCTTTCGTTCTGGTAGAAAAGTGATTAATAATGGATTGATTTATATGGTTTAGGATTTTGAGAACAATTGTTCTAATGATGTAGATTACGTGGATAATATTTTCATTGAAGTTGTAGTAAACTAAATTATAAATTACGTTGGCATGTAGAGTTTTTGTTACATTTATTTGTCCGTGATTATTTGTTGCTTTATTTCTTCACAATAATACAACTTCAATTACGGAATAAATGTAAAATTATGTTTATAACAATTTATAATATAGAAACTTTTTAAAAGAGTACAAAAAGCAATGGTTCTGAAACACTTTTATTTTTGATTAAACGTCGTTATTAATGGAAACAACATAGGTTAAAATAGTATGAAAAACACCACCCTTAAATCTGCTACTTTCCCGTGGTGGAAAGGGTTGAATTTTTACTCATATCACATCGGTAGAAACAATATCAATCTAGTTTACCCATAAACACATAACATTTTGGCAGTTTTAGAATAATAGACAATTCTCACCCCCAGCCCTAAGCAAGCTCACCACTAATGTCTAAAGGGATTTATATTTTCAACAACATCCGTTGAAATAGTATTCACGTAATTCTCCTCCAAGAACGCGCAAGAACTGACTATTTATCTTCCCTTCCAACCCCCACCATTTCGGGTTAAATGGGCAATTAAAAATATTTATCCGGAGTAAACTCACTGACATCCATAACCTTCGATTTGACTCCAAACTCGGTTGTATTCGCGTTATTTTTCTGTAAAGCAACTCCACCCCAAACCCTAAGGGTGCCCTTTTCCCAGGGCGTAGGAGATGAATATTATATTCAGATAACATCGGTAGAAACACAATCAATATCTTTGACCCCGAAAATATTTATCCAAATCTAATACCTGCTGTTTTAGCATGTTTAAGTATTTCAACCCCCGTCCACCCCCGCTTCTGGGGTTGGTAGACGCGTCTCACCCCGACAGTGTTGTTTTCCTGGTCGCAAAGAACCCGTGTACGAAATTTGGTGAAATTTGCTCCAGCGGTGTAGATTTGTACTCTCCACCCCAAACGCTAGGGGTGCTCTTTCCCGAGGGTGTAGAGGTTGAAAATTATATTCAGATATCATCAGTGGAAAGACTATAAATATCTTTGACTTCTACAAATATTTATCCGACTTAAATATCGACTGTTTTAGCATGTTCAAATATTTCCACCCCCGTCCACCCCCGCTTCAGGGGGTGGTAGGCGCGTCTCACCCCGACAGTGTTGTTTTCCTGGTCGCAAAGAACCCGTGTACCAAATTTGGTGAAATTTGCTCCAGCGGTGTAGATTTGTATTCTCCCCCTCTAACGCTAGGGGTGCTCTTTCCCCAGGGTGTAGAGGTTGAAAATTATATTCAGATATCATTAGTGGAAATACTATAAATATCTTTGACCTCCACAAATATTTATCCGACTGAAATATCGACTGTTTTAGCATGTTCAAATATTTCCACCCCCGTCCACCCCCGCTTCAGGGGGTGGTAGGCGCGTCTCACCCCGACAGTGTTGTTTTCCTGGTCGCAAAGAACACGTGTACGAAATTTGGTGAAATTTGATCCACCGGTATAGATTTGTATTCTCCACCCTAAACCCTAAGGGTGCCCTTTTCCCAGGGTGTAGGGGATGAAAATTATATTCAGAAAACATCGGTAGAAACACCATAAATATCTTGGTCCCCTAAAAATTATTATCCGACTAAAATATCGGCTGTTTTAGCATGTTTAAATATTTCAACCCCCGTGCATCCCCGCTTCTGGGGGTGGTAGACATGTCTCACCCCGACAGTGTTTGTTTCCTGGTCGTAAAGAACACGTGTACGAAATTTGGTGAAATTTGCTCTACCGGTGTAGATTTGTATAACGAACATACAAATATACATACAAACAAACATACAAACAAACATACATACACTCTCTTTTATTTATAAGATAAGACTAGCTGGGTGCCCGGCGTTGCCCGTGTACTTATCACACAGAGTAAATTTTATTTATTTGAAGATTAGATATCTGGGTGCCGGGTGTTTATATCTATAATTCTGAATTTAAATTTAATTTGTAGGTCTAGCTGTGATTTAACCGACTTCAACAGAGTCAAAATTTTGTCCATTTGCTTTTTACGCCCCTGGGTAATGGATGATGACGGAATATTAATTTAAGGATAACCGGAATTATGACTCTGTGTATGTTATTGGAGGGAAGACGTTTTGAGAGGTTGCAAAATTTCTTTAGTCCTCTAACAATATGGAATGTATACGTTGTATATATAAAATCGTAAAACAATCTCGACGTCATTGAAAAATACACCGGGTAGCTTAAGATAGTCAAAACTGTGGGAGCACGCAAGAAAATATAAAATTATTGGGGTACCTTCAATAAAATAGACATATATTTGTTAAAGGAAGAGTTACTTTCTGTAGCTCAAGAAATCGAAGATTATTAGTGGTACCCTAATAGAATGATTATAGTTATGGAACCTTGACTGAGGAAAAGTAATTTTAATTCCGGTATCGTAATAATTCGAAAAGTACCTCCCGTATGTTTAAACAGTCAATTGTACTTCCGGTACTTGACAATGTATAAAAGAATTGCAGTTGGGTAAAACAAACAAAATTACATTGAGTATCTTAATTAAATCGGAAATACTGAGGGTAAATTAAAATAGTTAAAAATACTCCCGGTATAATAAGAGATTAAAAAAATCAGCCAAAATATTGAGAGTGAATTAATACTGACGATAGGGTAAAATTTTTAATTTATTTAGGTGATTTGTGAGACTGTAGACTTGTCGATACAGCTTTAGGTAGACTTAAGAGAAGCAATAAAATTGCTGGAATTTTAAGAGAGTTCATAACTGCGGCACTATAAACAAATGAATAATACTATTGGCAACTTAAAAGTTGAAAAATAAGGCAGGTCATACTTTCAAAAATTGTAGGAATTGAAAAGGAAAATGAAGTTTTAAAGAAGGATACAGGGCAATAGGAAATTGTTGATAAAAATATCAATAATGAAATTAAAATTTTAATTATTCATAGCAATTTATAGGAAATTGAAGTAAAACAACAGGTTATAAAATATATATTAATAAATTGTTTATATTTTCATAATTATATAAATATGTATTTTATTGAAACATATATAGTTCAAAATAAAATATAATACTCAATGTGGTAATAATATAGATGTGATTACTGGCCTACTACCAAGGTGCTTGAGTGTCTAATTTAATTCACAGGTATTGCTCCCAGACATAATTAGTTTAAGAGCGGATACTTGTGGTGATCTGCACTATAGCGATAATAAAACCATAAAAGATATTAAATTTTTTTTTTTTTTTTTTTTTTTAAGAGGGATAACAGTGGAAATCCTTCATGGACACCTGACAGGGGTCCGCACCTCTCAGGTAGTGTGAGACTCTTACTCACTAAAACCACTTAACCCTTTGAAATCGACTTTGTTTTTGTCCCGCGATCGTCTAAGGGCGGTGTCGATTCTAAATTGCGTCAGGGCGTCTCATCATTGTTCTTTCATTCTTCCGGCATCGCGCTTCTTAATCTCGAGGATTGTCATAGATTTAATGGTTACTGATATTATCAGTTGTTCCGTAAACTATAACGTAACATAATTAAAAAAGTGGAACGGGAAAAAAATGAATAAATCGTTACTAACGAAAAAAAAACTGTACGTATGAAAAAATTAATGTATAGAATCAGAGCAGAGGAAATGAGTCCAAACACTCCGTAACGAAATAAACCTACTAAATTCAGCTTATTCCAGAGAGTCGGCTGTCGGTGCTCCACAACAGTTTCTAAACATAATTCTCCAAGGTATAAAAGTTACCGGCTGGTGAGTAGATTAAATTCAAGTGCAATGAATAATTTAATTCTTATACCTGAAAAAAATTATAATGTCTGTAAAAAATATAATTATGTTAATTTTGTTTAATTAATTACTTACAAAATTGATTATAATTGGCACATAATTAATATACGCATTTCGTACGCGGTAATGAAAATAGTAAAAACATAATAATTTAGTAAAGTTCAAATCAAATAATTTTTGTCGTATTTAATCCAATTTTTTTTAAGGAAATTGTGGAAAGATTTTATGTTGTACCTTTCAATAACGTTTGTAACATTTTATGATTCCTTTGGCTGATAGTTGGAATTCTGGGCGGTATTTGAGGTGGCTTGATGCGAAGGGCTATTTTACTGTAAAATATTTTTGTTAATATACATTTGTGTTAAATTATTAACTTCCAAAATTGAATATGATTGGCAATTAAATATTACACATATATCTTATTCGGATTTTAAGGCAATATAAAGAAAATCGTTTTACTAAAACTATTATTGATTTTAATTATTAATATAAATTGGTTTGAAACAAACTTTCGTAATGAATTATAATTTAAAATTTAAAATATTTGTAAAAAAATCTCTATTGTTCTTTTTATTAATTTATATACTGGTGATTGCTAATATTTGTTTTCTTACCTTAAATGTCATTATGATGATGCAGCATCAATTTGCGTCTTGTGAAGTCCCTCTCATGTGGGATAGTATAATGCTAGTCTTCATTGTTTATAAATTCTGAAGTGGAAGGTGTTAGAAACTGTAGACTATGTTTTTAGTTTCGTTTCCTGGAGCATGAATGAATAAATTCTTAGGTGATCCGACTCTTGAGCAAGCTACATATAGTTGACCGTGGGAGAAGCATGGTGATGTCAAATTTACTCCGCAGAGCTTAATTGATTGTCCTTGCGACTTATTGATTGTAATTGAGAATGCAAGTCTTACTGGAAATTGCAATCTCTTAAAGTTAAATGGCAAATCTGTTGGAATTAATGGTATCCGTGGGATAAATACTATTTCCCCCTCTCCCTTTCCTGTTAATATAGTAGCTTCGATTACATTTTCAAGCATCTTCTTAACACACAGTCTTGTGCCGTTGCAGAGTTTTGGAGGGTCGAGATTCCGTAGTAAAATAATCGGTGAACCTTCTTTCAGTAAGAGCCTATGGGGTGGTAAACCAGGTGGATCCAGTGAGTTTAGGAACTCTGGTGGGAAATTAACTGCCTCGTCGGTATCTATTACTGTATCAATAGAGTTGTACTCTGATACGATGCCTGGTAACATGGTAAGTATTTCATTGTTTATTTCGTGGACATCGTCGTTTTTAGGAGCGAGAATGGCTCTTTCTCGCAACCAATTCAAGTTTTGATAGTTTTGTTGAACTGCCGGATAGACCGCCTTTATTAGGTCTGAGATGGACGACACCAGATTACAAAAGTCGGTTGAGAATTTTAGATTACCTGAATAGTCTAGAGGTAACCTACCTTCTCCCATCTCTAAAAGTTTTTTTGAAAAAGCCTGTGCTGCGTCATCTCCGAACTGCACTCTCATATTTTGATGTAACGTTAACTTTTGCATATGTCTCCACAAAAAGGACTGTTTTAAACATGCGTGGATTTGATCAGCTGGTGTTGCGTTTGGGATGATGGGCAGAGTTTGACGAAAGTCTCCACAGAGGAGTACGAGAGTCCCTCCCATGATGTTCTTATTTCCTTTAAGGTCTTTCATAGTGTTGTCAAGGGCCTCGAGAGATTTCTTGTGAGCCATAGTACATTCATCCCATACTATTAATTTACATGTTTTCAGTACCCGAGCTTGACCACTTGACTTGCTTATGTTGCAAGTAGGAATTTCGTGTCTCGTTATGTCTAGCGGCAATTTAAGTGCAGAATGGGCAGTTCTTCCTCCATCCATCAATGTCGCTGCAATTCCTGAAGACGCAATGGCAAGAGCAATTTGACCCCGAGACCTGACTTCTGCCAGAATTAAATTAGTCAAAAATGTTTTCCCTGTGCCACCAGAAGCATCAAGGAAAATAATACCACCGTTTTCTTTGAATATATTGTGCATTATAATTTCGTATGCTTTTCTCTGATCCTCATTTAGAAGAGGTCTGTTTTGCAGGACATAGGAAGTAAGCTGCTCCACATTGTAGCTCTTTTCTCGGACGCAATCTGGGTGGAATACGTCTTCTTGACTTCGTAATGGCTGAGGCATGCCGAGTTGTTGCATTGTTTTATTCGCAATGGCCAGACATTTATTTTCTAGAATAATCAAAGCCATATTGAAAATATCTGGACCAAAAGAAATTTCTAACGTCGGATTTTCCCTCCGGACTTTGCGGAGTATATCTTCACATAATGCCTCCTTATAACTTTCCCATAGAGTAACAGGATTCGACGGACTGCACATAGTGAGTATTATGGCAAATAGATTTCTTATTTGGTCTGGCATGGAGATTAATTCGGCTTCTCTCATTGTGTCATCCCAGCACTGGTCTGTTTGTAAGAGACCTAATTTTTGACAGGTTTCTCTGTATGATTCGCATAGTTCTCCATTTACTGTTTTTAGGTAGGCAAAAGATGTTGGTCCTCTAACGTAGTGAAGAAGCATCCTAAGAAAGAAACATTCGGCGTTATTGGGATGAACTGTATACACACGACCCAAAGCATTGCTTGCATGTACATCATGTCCAGGTACTGACTGGCCTAGTTTTCTTTTAGAGAAAACTTTCCTAGATGAATTCCATGTGTAATACCGAGGTATTTCGGGATACAATAAGGTTCTGGCGAAAGCATCTTTCTGACAAAGTTGAAAGAATGCAGTTAAAGTTGTGTTTGGTGGTTGATCAATAACTTTCGGAGCAGTCTGTGTGGTGAAATAAACTCGTTGACCATTTTCTAAATGAACACTAAGGTGAACAACAGTAGGATATCTTTCATGTATGGGAAATCCTAGTATTCGCCAAACTGCTTCGTTGCTACTAATGTATCTGCCCAAGTGATATTGAGTCACTTCATCATTTGTTGTGTCGTTAGTAATGCAAAATGAAGCCATATCACTACCTTTGTTTATATACTTGCACACGTATTTGATGGATTTGACACTGTTACAGTATTCGACATTGATGTGTGCCTGAAACATTCTCGACAGCAGTGGGGAATAAGGCACTACCCATCTATTGTCGATTTCTATTTCGGTATTCTTGCGTATCTTGAGTTTTGCCGTGAAACCGCCATCTTCTGGAGATCGCCGTCTGTACAGAGGATATCCATCACTTCCGGTTTGCGTGTCTTTAATAAATTTTCTTGGATATTTCTTAGTACACCTTCCGTCTTTCATACAAGGACAATTTCGATTAAGATTGCCGCATGGTCCGTGGATCATGTTTGAGGTTATGACAATAGATAGGTCAGGATCTTGTGTTGGGTCAGGCAGTTCAGCTGATATAATATCATCAATTTGTGAGGGATGAATTTTGTCCTTCAACCATATTAAATTGTGTGAATGTGGCAGTCCACGCTTTTGCCACTCTATTGTGTACATCCAACATCTTGGGATTCCAAATACATGACCCTTTGTTATAACGTCCATTAATTTCAACTGCTTTAGTTTGAATACTCTCGCAATCAAGTCATGCCGATCACTGGGTAATTGACCATTGGTAAGTATTTCCTTGATCTCCAACCATGTAGGATTACAGGTGAAAGTGATAAATAAGTCTGGTCTCCCGTATGTCTTTACGTACGTCATAGCATCCTGCGTGTATTCGTGCATATGTCTGGGACTACCAGTGAATGTAGATGGCAGTATGACTAAAGAACCTATGTTTTCAATGTCCCCATCATTTGTAATAGCATCTCTGAGGTGAATGTATTCTTCAACTCTGAGTTTACGCTGATTTAGACGAATATAAAGAAGACGTTCAGTTTCGATTTTTGCATACATATCAACTACGAATTGATGAAACAAATGCCTGCAGTTTAATATATGGTTCGGTTGAGCATCTCGAACCATTAGACGGTATGCATAGAAAAGCATCGCTGAAACTTTCTTTGTTGTTGGTTGACCTGTTCTAGGGTTGACCAGTCTGAGATTAAAATGATATCCTTCTTCACCACGGGGAAATATGACTGGGTATTGAAGAGAATCATAGAATCGATGTGTTTCGGAAATACGCTGTAGTGAATGACCTCGTCGTTGAATTATGATATCTCGACGATCAAAGCCATCGGCTGACATAACCACTGCTATTTCATGTCCTTCAGGAGTATTAAAGCGCCGTTCGTGTTCTCCAGCCGGTCTACGATCTGCTCGTATGACAACTTTATATTCATCTGTTGGCATATGTTCTAATGCTGTTTTGAATGTTTTTATCAGATCGTTATGCTCATGAAACATTGTTTGTAAACTTGACACTATATGTCGTCTTGTTCCTGAGATGTAGCCGCACCTCTGGTTAGTTTCCGTTTCATCGTTTCCTATAAAATATATTTGTAGAAATTTAGGTTGTTGATCAGACAGTGGGAGCAACGATCCCGCTTTATGATAAATCTGACCTTGTACTGTGAATGTTGTTGCAAAGCCAGGATTTTCAACAACTGATGTTGCACCGAATGACGTCATTTGGAAAGATGAGTTGTATTTCCTGATATTAGTGAGAAAATGTTTGGATTCTGCTGTATTTCCGACTGTGTATGTCAACAGTTCATGTGGTGGCGTTTCTAGGTTGCTCAGTTTTACTTTTCCATTTTTGCAGCAAATACCAGCAGTTTCAGATTTAAATTTTTTTGCATGGCAGTAAGTACAAACTGTTTGCATTTTACCTATAGTAACAGTTGGATGGTGTGTATAATCTTTAAGTGGATCATAATGGAATGCTTCTAATTTTAGGGTAAAATGATGTGCAGTCCGCGATCGTGTGGTACTGACTCTCAGATTTTGAAGGCGGGTTTTGCGCTGCTGTTCGGTTTCCGAACTTCTAGATGTAGTTGTTCTTTTTCTTAAATCTTGCAGTCTGGTTTCACGCTGGTGTCCGGTTTCTGAACTTCTAGATGTAGTTGTTCTTTTCTTTTGATCTTGCAGTCTGGTTTCGCGCTGCTGATCGGTTTCCAAACTTCTAGATGTAGTTGTTCTTTTTCTTAAATCTTGCAGTCTGGTTTTGCGCTGCTGATCGGTTTCTGAACTTCTAGATGTAGTTGTTCTTTTCTTTTAATCTTGCAGTCTGGTTTCGCGCTGCTGATCGGTTTCTGAACTTCTAGATGTACTGGTCCTTTTCTTTTGATCTTGCAGTCTGATTTCGCGCTGTTGATCGGTTTCCAAACTTCTAGATGTAGTTGTTCTTTTTCTTAAATCTTGCAGTCTGGTTTTGCGCTGGTGTTCGGTTTCTGAACTTCTAGATGTAGTTGTTCTTTTCTTTTGATCTTGCAGTCTGGTTTCGCGCTGCTGATCGGTTTCTGAACTTCTAGATGTACTGGTCCTTTTATTTTGAGCTTGCAGTCTGGTTTCGCGCTGCTGGTCGGTTTCCAAACTTCTAGATGTAGTTGTTCTTTTTCTTAAATCTTGCAGTCTGGTTTTGCGCTGCTGTTCGGTTTCTGAACTTCTAGATGTAGTTGTTCTTTTCTTTTGATCTTGCAGTCTGGTTTCGCGCTGCTGATCGGTTTCTGAACTTCTAGATGTACTGGTCCTTTTCTTTTGATCTTGCAGTCTGGTTTCGCGCTGCTGATCGGTTTCCAAACTTCTAGATGTAGTTGTTCTTTTTCTTAAATCTTGCAGTCTGGTTTTGCGCTGGTGTTCGGTTTCTGAACTTCTAGATGTAGTTGTTCTTTTCTTTTGATCTTGCAGTCTGGTTTCGCGCTGCTGATCGGTTTCTGAACTTCTAGATGTACTGGTCCTTTTCTTTTGATCTTGCAGTCTGGTTTCGCGCTGCTGATCGGTTTCCAAACTTCTAGATGTAGTTGTTCTTTTTCTTAAATCTTGCAGTCTGGTTTTGCGCTGGTGTTCGGTTTCTGAACTTCTAGATGTAGTTGTTCTTTTCTTTTGATCTTGCAGTCTGGTTTCGCGCTGCTGTTCCGTTTCGGAACTTCGAGATGTAGTTGCTCTTTTTCTTAAATCTTGCAGTCTGGTTTCCCGCTGCTGTTCGGTTTCCGAACTTCTAAATGTAGTGGCCCTTATTTTTTGATCTCGAAGCCTGGTCTGGCGCTGATGAAGAGGCTCTGATAGCCTGGTTTCCGCAGCTCGCTGGCGTAGAATGCGAAGCCTTGTAATTCTATCCTCAGGACTTTCATGAGCCCGTTTCTTTTTAATATTTTTAGCCGTTATTTGTATTTGGCCAATTGCCTTACGTTTTCTGGGTGGCATTTTTGTACCAATTAATACCTTTAAAGAGTAATATTAAATTACTATTTATAGATTAATATATTACGTTTATGAAAAAGAATGTAACCCTTTTTATAGTAAAACTAAAAACTACCAAAACCACAATTCTTATTGTTATTGAGATTTAAAATTTGATTTCGTAACAAAAAGTTATAAGTTTGTGTAAAATGATAAAACAATTAAGCTGCTTCGAAAAGGATATCACCTCGAAAACGTTAGGTGAAAAGAATTCATATAAGTATAAGCATAATACTCGTGTATCAACACTGTTTGGGAAATGTGTTCTAATTTGTCCATTTTCTATATAGAGATGTAAGAAGAAAATGCTCACGTTAGTATAAAGTTATTACATAGAGTTTAAACAGTAAGTATAAAATAATAAAAATGAAATAAAATTTGCAATATTTACGGAAATAGAAATTAGGTGTGAATGAGAGAAATTTTATATAAATAACGAATTGGTAGATAATATAAAATGTGGAATTAATTTTTTAGTATTTGTGGAAATACGAATTGATTATTAATAATATGGACCGTAAATTAAATGCAGAATTTATAAGTGATACTATAGGTATTGGAAAATATAAACCAAGGATTACATTCGACAATTTGTGTAAATCAGGAATTAGAAATAAATTATTAACCTTATAGATAAAAGTAAATTGTGGAATAAAATTTGTAGGTTTCATGGAAATAGTAGTAAGCTACGAATGGGAGTGACAGTAAAATAAATACATAATTGGTACATAATAACACAGTAAAAGATAAATTGTGAAATTAAATATCTGTTATTTATGAAAATAGGAATAGAACATGATTGGAACGGACTCCAAATTTAACGCTTATATGCTGAAAAATATATCTGATATACGAAAATAATAACTAAAGAAAAAATTTGCAACATTTATAGAAAAGGGGAATTATATATAATTGAGACTGACATAAATTGAAAGAAGAATTGAGAGCTATATATCCACTTATAGTAGATTATTAACAGTGGAAGAAAATTTATAGCAGTTATAGAAAAAGTTTGCACTTTGGAATTCAAATGACGGTGATACGATTGCAAAATTTATAAGTAACTACATTGTTCTTCGTAAGTATTAAGTAAGGAATGAATTTGTACAATTTGTGGTAACAGAAATTAGAAAAGAATGGAACGAATTCTAAATTCAATAGAGAGTTAGTACACAAAATAACATTTACTCCAAAATGTAAACTGAGGTATTAAATTTGTTGAAATAGAAATTACATACGAATGAAACGCCCTTTCAAATAAATTTAGAGATGGTAGGTACTATAACAGTTATTTGAGAATATTAACTGGGAAAGAACATTTGTAGCATTAGTGGTACGAAAAAAGAATTAGGGACACGATTGACCGAAAATGGAAACCATAATTTATAGGTAATATAAAAGATTTTGTAAAATATAATCTGCAGAATTAAATTTGTAGAATTTGCGGAAATAGCAAATAGAAAAGAATATAAATTGAAAGTAGAGATGGTACATAATATAACACTTATTTGTGAATATTAATTCCGGGAAATTTTTTTAGATTTGTGGTAATAGAAGACAGGTAGGAATATGAATGAACGGTAATAGAATGGCCAAATATTGTAATAGTTTTTTTAAAAATATATGAAAATAATTACATTAGCAGAAACATTCTATGAAGAATCCAATTTGAAGAATTTGTTGAAATAGCAATTAGAAGGGAATGGTACGTACTGTAAATTAAATGTAGAGACGGTAGATAATATAACGGTGATTTGAGAATATTAATTGGGGGACAAAATTTGTAGGTTTTGTGGTAATAGTAGTCAAGTAGGAATATGGATGAACGGTAATGAAATGCACAATTAATGTAATAGCGTTTGAAATATATATAAATAAAGAATTAAATATACAGAAAAAAAGGTAATTTGTATTATATATGAATGGAACGTACTGAAAATTAGAGATGCTAGATAATATAAGAGTCATTTAATAATATTACTGGGGAAGAAAATTTGTAAGTATTGCGATAATAGTAGACAGGTACGAATATAAATGACCGCAAATGGAGTGCATTAATAATGTAATAGTTTTTTTAAATATATATAGAAAATAATTAGATTTCCAGAAAAAGAGGTAATTTCGATAAGATGTTAATGGAAGGTACTGTAAATTAAATGTATATAGAGTAAATAATATAACAGTTATTTGAGAATATTAAGAGGGGGAGACAATTTGTAGGTTCTGTGGTAATATTAGTCATGTAGGAATATGAATGAACAGTAATGGCATACACAATTAATGTAATAGTGTTTGAAATATATATAAATAAAGAATTAAATATACAGAAAAAAAGGTAATTTGTATTAGATATGAATGGAACGTACTGTAAATTAAATTTAGAGATGCTAGATAATATAACAGTTATTTGCGAATATTAACGGTGAACGAACATTTGTAGGTTCTGTGGTAATATTAGTCATGTAGAAATATGAATGAACGGTAATGGCATGCACAAATAATGTAATAGTGTTTGAAATATATATATATATATATATATATATATATATATATATATATATATAGAAAAGAATTAGATTTCCAGGAAAAGAGGGAATTCGGATAAGATGGGAATGGAAGGTACTGTAAATTAAATGTAGATATGGTAAATAATATAACAGTTATTTGAGAATATTAAAGGGGGGGGGGAGAAAATTTGTAGGTTTTGGGATAATATCAGTCATGTAGGATAATGAATGAAAGGTAAAGTAATGCACAAATAATGTAAGTGTTTCTGAAATATATAATAAAAAAATTAAATTTGGAGAAAATGAGGTAATTTTGATTAGATGTGAATGGAACGTATTGTAAATTAAATGGAGTGGTGGATAACGTAACACTTATTCGTGAAACATGTACTACATGAATAATTTGGAATATTTATGGTAAAATTAGTCGCATACGGTCATCAATGACCTCAAATGGAATGCACAATATTTATATATAAAAAAATTTTGGAACACATTATATGAAGAATTCAATTTGTATAATTTGTGGAAATAGCAATTAGAACTGAATGGAACGTACTGTTAAATAAATGTAGTGACTGTCGATAATATAACACTTATTTGAGAATATTAAATGGGGAGAAAATTTTTAGATTTTGTGGTAATAGTCAGGTAGGAATATCAATGAACGGTAAAGTAATACACAATTAGTGTAATAGTTTTTTAAATATATAAAAAAAGAATTAAATTTGCAGAAAAAGACGTAATTTGGAAATGGATGTGAATGGAACGTACTGTAAATTAAATGGATTGCTGGTGGATAACATAACACTTATTCGTTAAAAATGTACTGCAGAAATAATTCGGAATATTTATCGTAAAAGTAGTCAGGTACGGTCATGAATGACCTTAAATGGAATGCATAATATTTAGATATAAATAAATTATTGGAAAACTTTATAAGAAGAATTCAATTTGTAGAATTTGTTGAAATAGCAATTATAAAGGAATGGAACGTTCTGTAAATTAAATGTACAGACGGTATATATAAGAACGTTGATTTGAGAATATTAACTGGGGCAGAAAATTTGTAGGTTTTGTGGTAATAGTAGTGAGGTAGGTATATGGATGAAAGGTAATGGCATGCATAAGTAATGTAATAGTTTTTGATATATATAATAAAAATTAAATAAATTTGCAGAAAAAAAGGTAATTTGTATTAGATATGAATGGAATGTACTGTAAATTAAAATTAGAGACTGTAGATACTATTACAGTTATTTGAGAATACTAACTGGGGGAGAAAATTTGTAAATATTGGGATAATAGTAGTCAGGTAATATATAACAGGTATTCGAGAATGTTAAACGGGAAAGAAAATTTATACGTTTCTTGGTTAGAGTAGTCAGCTAGGTTTAGTAGTGACGGCTAATTGAATGCAGAAATAATATGTAATGTAATACTTTTTGAAAAATATTAAGTAAATAATTATATTGATAGAATAAATGATGATTGTAATTATAAGTGAATCGAACGGACTGTAAATTAAACGGGGAAACTTGTAAATAAATGCATGGTTGGTGGAGAATGTAACACTTATTCGAGAATGTTAACCTTTTAAAAAAAATTTGAGTGATTTATACAATTAGGAATTAGGTATTTCTGGGAAGGACTTAAAATTGAATGCGGTATTGGAGTTTTTGATAACACTTATCGAAAATATTAACTGTTGTAAAATATATGTACCTTTTAATGACTGTAAATAAAAATGGAGAAGTTTTAGTAAATGAGTTGTAGAAAATTGTAACTGTGGAATTAAATTTTCATAATTTGTGGTAATTGGAATTTAAGTGTGAATATAACGGACAGTAAATTAATACATATTTGTTGGATAATATAAACGTTATTTGAAAATATTATATTTTTAAATAATTTGTATCATTTATGGGAAGTGTTGTGATGTAGGAATGAGAAGAACCGTAAATCTCATTCAGAATTTATAGGCAACATAACAGATTTTCTAAATAATAAATGTGGATTTAAATTTGCTGCATTTATTGAAATTATAGTTAGTTAATAAAGGGTCGGACCTTACTTTTAATGCTGCGGAATTAAATTTTTTTGATTTATATTAACAGAAAACAGCAATAAATTGGATGGACCGAAATACAGTTTAATATATGTCGATCGTCTTAGGTTAGAGGATGTCTTTGGAATAATAATAATTTCCATAAATATTATGAACACAGCATATTGGACAGATGATGGTATATGGAGATATCATTGATAAGTGAATTCAGAAAAGAATGCAAATAATTTTTCGTTCCTGTAGAAGCTTTTCCGGAATGAATGTTGAAGTAGCATTTAAAATTATCTTCACTATGATAATTTGTACATTAAAATATTTCGTAAATCTATTTTTCTCATAATGTATGTGAAGAAAAATATTTTTAAGATTCATTTATTGGATGAGTCAAAACATGTGAAATGGAATATAGAAGGAAACAAATAAATATTTTGGCAGCAACGAAAACAGTATTACCATAGGTAAAGTACGAAAAATATTTTCTAAACGTGCGATAAGACAATATAATACACGAATTATGTTTGATGAATTACGTTTTAGAATAATGTAGGGAATAATAGTATAGATAAATGACGATGAAAATAATATTGCGGAAAAAATCAGTTGCTTAATCCATTGAAAAACAAACACTGATAATGAAATAGTTTGTGGGTTGATAACCGATCCGTAATAAACGTGCAGCATAATGATATTCTAGAATTTACCTTAGAATTCATAACATGCAGAACAAAAGAGTATTTGTAAAATATTCTTACAAACGCAAACATAGGGAAAAGAATTTGAGATAATGTCGAGATAGTGCAATACCATAAGTGAATAGAGAAAAATTCATCAAGCACTGAACCTAATATTAAGAAACATTGAGGTTGACTACTCGCTGGAATATCGAAAAGACATTACAACACTGAAAAAAGATAAAACGCCATTTTGAAAATTAATGTACCAATCTTACATGTACCAATGTTAAAGTAGTTGATATGACTCTTAGAAGAAGTCAAATAAAGTAAAATATTACAAAGGTGAGGAAATTATGTATGAGGGGAAGAAGTTAAGCATGAAGTTATGAAATAACAGCAAATATATGGAAATGAAATTTTGGTGTAATGAGAGATAGTTTGAAGTATAGAGAAAAATCAAATTATAAGGAATGAAACAATTTAATTACATATCGTATAATTATATTAAGGTAAAAGCAGTTGGAAATGAAAATAATAATATAAAAGGGGAAATGGTGACGTGGAAGAAACTAATTTATGTTATAGAGTTATAAAAATGCTTGAAAGTTGTTGAAGAGATTTATCAGAAAAATAAATAGTTGAATTGATTTTAGTAGCTATAGTAATGAAATAGCAGTTAAGATTAATGTAAAGAAAATTGAATTTACGTAGAAGACGACTGTCGTAGTACGAGTGGAAGGTCAATGCTCTTAATGCGTTGACTGCCGAGAAGAAAATATTTTAGTGTTCGCTAATGTTATGGATAAACAAATTGTGAATGAACTTAGGAAGTGAAATATAATGGAAGGAAAATTGTTAAAAGAGAAATTTGTGGAAATAAATAGAAATTGTTTTTGGGACGTTTGAAAACTTGGAATAATGCAGTTTTCAGTTATAAAAACTATATATAAACCATATATGAATTACGGACGCGTCGTATAAGAAAATAATTTGAGAATTTACTTCAATACTTTATGAGTTTCAGGATAAAAGATTTGTGTACAAAATTTGAGAAGGAATATATTGGCAATAAATGTAAATAATGAATGTAGTTAAAGATGATAACGCAAAAAGAATTTGAATTATATATTTAACATTTATAAAGGAATAGGAAATGTTACAGTCTGTGTATTACAAAAAGGAAATTTCACAATTGATTTTAATGTATGATAAGTTCGAGAATGAATTATTTTTTTCAAAAGCTGTATCTTGATATAAGCATGATATGAAGGAAAATTTTGGTAATATAATATGATAAAAATGCAGAAATATAAAATTTGTGAAATAGAAACAAAAAAAACTCAAGTAACAACAGTACGACGCAAAAACATTCAATTGCAAGAAAATATAATAAGGGATGTAGGAGAAAAGTGAGTTTTTCATTAAAGGAAATATTTAATAAGTTGCAGAATTAATAAATAATGTCTAAATACAGTCAAATATAGGAAACATTATTTGTAGCATGGAAGATAATTATACATATTCGAGTACTCGCAATTGTTTTTACACGGAAAATACGGATGTAAAATTTAAGCATTTATTTAGTATATTTATGTGTTCAGTAAACTACGGATTTAAATTTGTAGGTATATATTTACAATATTTAAGTGTTTATTTGAAGGGAAGAATAACTAAAACGCAAAGTAGAATTTATTTATAGTTGATAAATTTATTTATATATTTCTGTTTCATGTGTAGTACTATTTAGTGCCTAATGAAATGTCGTTACAGAAATATAAATAAATGATAAACGAAAAGTGCGGACGATTATTTGAAATATTTCAGAATTTAGAATTCTTGTGATATGAAAACAAAGATTTTAATTTTTTTAGTTCATAAAAAGTTGAGACTACAGGATGAAACAATATAGACATTATTTTAACAAAAATTGTGACATGGTTTACTAAAATTCGTATAACTGCACACATAAATGGATGAAATTTAAATATATATTACATTTAATCGTAAATTAGTTTAAAGCAAATGTTAAATGGGAAGTATTGACATTATTCATATGTTTAAAATGTTTGTTCAACTACCTTAAGGGAGTGTGGCTACACTGCAATGTGTCGTCTTTGAATTGTATCTGCGGTGTCCTTAGGAGATTCGTTTGTAGCTGCTGCCGAGGTTGTAAGAGAATCCTGTGAAATTGGGAATGAAATGTGTAAAAAGTACGGTAATTATTTCAAAAATATTATCATTTGAAATTAACTGCAAATAGAAAATGTTTTTTAAACATTTTTTAAAGAAAAGATCTAGATTTTCAAATAATGTACTGGAAATTAATAATAGTATGTAATTTTACAAAGTAAAGCATTGAAAACATAATTACAGACGTGAAATATACGTAAATTATTTGTGAAATTACCTGAAATGTGTTTATGTTCCTTAGTCAATTTTATTTTTGGAGTCGGTGGGAAACTTGCTCGTAATACTTGCTGAGACAACAAAACCTGAAAGAAAGAGATAAAAATACAACAAATGGTTGGCCTACTTGCTGTTTGGTTGCAAGAAAACGACAGGTTGCCGGTAATATTGTTTGATGTTTGCGGCTGCTTGTAGAAAATAAAATCTGGAAAAAAAATATATTGAAAAATGTGGAATGTGGTTTGATGGCACAAAATGCTACTACGTAACCGTTTGTGAAAAGGCCCACAAAAGCTTCTGTAAATTAATCGATGGAAACCAGATGCGTTTGGAATGCTTCTAGTCAATCGACTGACAATTTTTTGTTCTGTATCAGCTTCCTAGCGTATTGGAATTAGAGTGGGGTTGCTTCAACAAAATATCAACCAATTGTAGCTCTTGCTTCCTTGAAACAGTAAATGTCGGCACATTTAGTTTGAATTATTTTCTATATGGAATGGCATTGGCTGGTTTGATTCAAAAGCAAATAACACCCAATCATGACTCCTGTTCCGTGGAACAACTAATGTATCCCCTTTAAAAGGCGGTGCTTGGAAAAGGAATTTATAGGATTTGGACATATTTTCGTTTTAACGAAGAACTTGTATTCGCTTTTAACGGTTTTCTCAACATCTGCAGACTTACGACCTGCCTTACTTCCCGGAAGGCCTATTAATAAACGGCTCAGGCCGATCTGCTGTGGGTAAAAGCGTTTGAAATAAATAAATTTTAGTCCAGAACATGAAATTAAATGCGTAGAAAATCAATATTTTAATGTTCGATAACATAATAAAGTTTTCGTCTTTTGTTCATTGATAATAACAATTATATTTATAAATGAAGTGTAATAATTATTTATATTAAACACTTTTGTTCTGGTAGGAAAGGGGTTATATGGTTTAGGATTTTGAGAACACTTGTTCAAATTATGTAGATTACGTGGATAATATTTTCATTGAAGTTGTAGTAAACTAAATTATAAACTACGTTAGCATGTAGAGTTTTTGTTACATGTATTTGTTCGTGATTATTTATTGCTTTATTTCTTGTCAATAATACAACTTAAATTACAGAATAAATGTAAAATTATGTTTGGATACAATTTATAATATAAAACCTTTTTAAAAGAGTTTAAAAAGCAGTGGTTCGGAAACACTTTTGTTGTCCAAGAAACGTCGTTATTAATGGATACTTTTATATGGAATTACAATTATTACAGCATGTGTTTTAGTAATTTAAAGTACGATGATAATATTTTATTCGTGCTTAAAATATTCGATTTCGTTAATCTGATGTGTCCTTTATTAATCCTTGTCCGTAATTTGATTTGAAATATTGTATAAATATAAAACTCTTTAAACCTGCATAAATTGTTAAAATAAAACCTTTTTATGTCAGTGGAAAAGAATGTGGTTTGGAAAAGAAATTTAAAAATGCGGAAATGTTTCGTCTTATGGAAAAACTGGTAAATACTTTTAACAGTTTCCTCAAGATCTGCAGATTTACGACGTGCCTTATTTCCCGGAAGGCCAATTAGTAAAAGGCTGAGGCTGATCTGCTGTGGGAAAAGCATTTGAAATAACTAAATTTTAGTTCAGATGATGAAAGTGAATGCGTAGAACATCAATATTTTAATGTTCGATATGATAATGAATTTTTCGTCTTTTGTTCATTGATAATAATTGTAAAACATT
The DNA here is from genome assembly GCA_037074705.1 of Zhengitettix transpicula. NCBI lineage: Eukaryota > Metazoa > Arthropoda > Insecta > Orthoptera > Tetrigidae > Zhengitettix > Zhengitettix transpicula. Next base: position 51,008,477 of record CM073595.1, read on the forward strand.
CGATTTCTTTACAGCTGACGTGTCCTTTATTATTCCTTGTCCGTAATTTAATTTGAAATATTGTATAAATATAAAACTCTTAAAAGCTGCATAAATTGTTAAAATTAAACCGTTTTATGTCAGTGGAAAATAATGTGCTTTGGAAAAGAAATTTTAAGATGCGGAAATGTTTCTGTCTTATGGAAGAACTGGTAAATGCTTTTAACAGTTTTCTCAACATCTGCAGATTTACAACGTGCCTTATTTCCCGGAAGGCCTAATAGTAAAAGGCTGAGGCCGATCTGCTGTGGGAAAAAGCATTTGATTTAATAAATTTTTGATGAAGTTTTCGTAAGTGTAATAATTATTTATATTAAGCCCTTTCGTTCTGGTAGAAAAGGGATTATTAATGGATTGATTTATATGGTTTAGGATTTTGAGAAAAATTGTTCTAATAATGTAGATTACGTGGATAATATTTTCATTGAAGTTGTAGTAAACTAAATTATAAACTACGTTAGCATGTAGAGTTTTTGTTACATGTATTTGTCCGTGATTATTTGTTGCTTTATTTCTTCTCAATAATACAACTTCAATTACGGAATAAATGTAAAATTATGTTTATAACAATTTAAAATATAAAAACTTTTTAAAAGAGTATAAAAAGCAATGGTTCTGAAACACTTTTATTTTTGATTAAACGTCGTTATTAATGGAAACAACATAGGTTAAAATAGTATGAACAACACCACCCCTAAATCTGCTACTTTCCCGTGGTGGAAAGGGTTGAATTTTTACTCATATCACATCGGTAGAAACACTATCAATCTAGTTTACCCATAAACACATAACATTTTTGCAGTTTTAGAATAATAGACAATTCTCACCCCCAGCCCTAAGCAAGCTCACCACTAATGTCTAAAGGGATTTATATTTTCAACAACATCCGTTGAAATAGTATTCACGTAATTCTCCTCCAAGAACGCGCAAGAACTGACTATTTATCTTCCCTTCCAACCCCCACCATTTCGGGTTAAATGGGCAATTAAAAATATTTATCCGGAGTAAACTCACTGACATCCATAACCTTCGATTTGACTCCAAACTCGGTTGTATTCGCGTTATTTTTCTGTAAAGCAACTCCACCCCAAACCCTAAGGGTGCCCTTTTCCCAGGGCGTAGAAGATGAATATTATATTCAGATAACATCGGTAGAAACACAATCAATATCTTTGACCCCGAAAATATTTATCCAAATCTTATACCTGCTGTTTTACCATGTTTAAGTATTTCAATCCCCGTCCACCCCCGCTTCTGGGGTTGGTAGACGCGTCTCACCCCGACAGTGTTGTTTTCCTGGTCGCAAATAACCCGTGTACGAAATTTGGTGAAATTTGCTCCAGCGGTGTAGATTTGTACTCTCCACCCCAAACGCTAGGGGTGCTCTTTCCCCAGGGTGTAGAGGTTGAAAATTATATTCAGATATCATCAGTGGAAAGACTATAAATATCTTTGACCCCTAAAAATATTTATCCGACTGAAATATCGACTGTTTTAGCATGTTCAAATATTTCCACCCCCGTCCACCCCGCTTCAGGGGGTGGTAGGCGCGTCTCACCCCGACAGTGTTGTTTTCCTGGTCGCAAAGAACACGTGTACGAAGTTTGGTGAAATTTGATCCACCGGTATAGATTTGTATTCTCCACCCCAAACCCTAAGGGTGCCCTTTTCCCAGGGTGTAGGGGATGAAAATTATATTCAGAAAACATCGGTAGAAACACCATAAATATCTTGGACCCCTAAAAATTATTATCCGACTAAAATATCGGCTGTTTTAGCATGTTTAAATATTTCAACCCCCGTGCACCCCCGCTTCTGGGGGTGGTAGACATGTCTCACTCCGACAGTGTTTGTTTCCTTGTCGTAAAGAACACGTGTACGAAATTTGGTGAAATTTGCTCTACCGGTGTAGATTTGTATAACGAACATACAAATATACAAACATACAAACAAACATACAAACAAACATACAAACAAACATACAAACAAACATACAAACATACATACACTCTTTTTTATTTTTAAGATTAAGCTTCACCATAACTCCATCAATACCAACCAAAACCAAAGGTATACCCAATACTTTTTCTTATTATTATTAACTTTGTATAAATGTAATAATTTTATTACATTATATTTCCTTAACTACTTATATAAATTTTATGGATGCGGCAGCCTCAATGGTTTATGAAAGTTATTTTTTTCAAAAATATTTTAAAATTTAAATTCTTTATTATAAGTAATTCCGATATTACTAATATTTATTTAATGGTTCATGAAAGTTATTTTTTTCCAAAATGACTGCAATCTTAAAGATATTTAAATTGTTTGTTATAATTGATTCCGGTGTTATTACTAACATTTATTGGTCATGTCTGCAGTTTTATCGAATTTGATAAAATTGCCGTTGATTTTTCTAGTAATTGAAATTCGTAATATATCATTTTGGTTTGCGGTTTTACAATTACATTTTTCGTTTTCATATTATTGAATGTTTTATGATAGGCTATTGGTTTTTTCCATGTCAATTTAGAAACTGGAGGTAGTTCTTAAAAGCACTGCAAGATCGAGTGAAATGAGCTGATTAACCGATGTCGGCCACGTAGCCGTGATTTGCGAGGAATAGGAACTATTTCAGAGGATACGTGTTATGGTTTTTTTTTTTTGCCAGTATCTTGCTGGGAGTTTGCGAGAGAGCTATTGGCAAAGCCACTGCGGCTCCCTTTGTGTGCAATATTAATGTGGGGACAAACGACCTCGCCCCGCGAGTGCTGGCCTATTTCATGTCTTATTAAATTCCCATATCTTGCTATTTAAATTAAGAATCGCGATCTGCTGGAAATTTTCCCCCTCGTTATTTGTTAGATGGCTATTTCTTATCCTAATACACGCGCCGCAAGTGGATTTCCTCTAGCGAACCCCGTGACGCTCATATTTAGAAATCATTTCAACCTATATATCAACAGTTTGAGTATATACAGTACTTCTTTCACGGCGTGATATTTACTGTTTATTAAAATGACAAAGTCATCAGCACAAGTATAACGTAAAGAAAGTAATTCATACTCCCAAAATAGAACCTTGTGGAACCCCAATACTTGCTGCTAGGTGAACACAATTTTTTGAGATCGGTAAATATGAACACAGAAGTTATTTAACGCACTGTGCGTTTGGAATATGTGAGTTATTAGTTATTAATCAAACGGGAACGAGCAAATTCCGGTGGAGCATTAAATATTGGATATCGATTATGGCACGCAAAACACATAACAGCAGACATATACTTAGCCTGTCGATAAAGCATTCTGAATTTATAGTTTTACTATCTTATTTCATGGAAATCAATAATATTTATTACACTATGCATAAAAAATTTCTCTAGTGTTACGTTCTTTTCTGTTAATCTTAATAATGTTTTTTTTTATTTAGATGTTGCGACACATTTTCTTTGTATTAATATGATGCCTGTATTAATTTCTTTCATTATTCTTTTTATTGTACTATAAACTATGTGACGTATCCTATTCAATTTGTTAGTATTTTTAATGAAAATAAATAAGATTATTTATATTATAATTGATTAAACCCTTATTTTAATAAATTCACATATAAGATTTTTTCAGTGTAAATTACAATAAAATGTTATTATTTAAATAAATCGTCAGCAGATTTCGGTTTTTACGAATCATATTCATCTGTAAAAACAGTAAAATTATTAAGTACATTATTGAATTTAAATTATGAGTATACCATCAGCCTTGATGTGTTCACATACTTTTCCTTGTAGTAATACACTTTTGTCAACTTTTTACATTTATGGTCTGACTTATTCACTGTTGTTGATTATAATTAAAATGTTTCGTTACACGTTGTTGGTGGAATCGATCCGTGTTGGTTAATGGAGGTACGTTTATTTAGGCTTTATGGGTACACCTATACTTGTTTAATAAAAACGATAAGGACTGTATGTATATATTAATTATAATTAATTATAATTTATTAAACCCTTATTTTAGTACAGTCGCATATAAAATTTTCAAGCCTGATGGTATATACATAATTTAAATTCAATAATGTACTTAATAATTTTACTGCTGTTACTGATGAATATGTTAGTAAAAACCGAAATCTGCTGACGATCTATTTAAAATCACGACATTTTAATGCAATTTACATTGAAATATTTTTATATGTGACTGTATTAAAATAAGGGTTTAATAAATTATAGCCTTTACCGTTTTTATTAAACAAGAAGATTATTATTATATGGATAGGACATGATGAATTTAAATATAATTCAATTTTTAGCTCTGTTTTTACAATCAAATATATTTAACGACCATTAAAATTTTTCTGTGACTCAAAACAATTTTTATTAAACATAAAATCTTTAATGAACAACACAACAACGTTTCTGTACATTATTTGTACCACTTCCAGACTATGAAAGAAAAGATCGTTTTGATGCAGTAAATGTTTCTTCAGTCTGATCGACGGTAACGGAGCATCAAACTTATATATGTGTGTGCTTCTACGTATTGTATACAATACGATTTTAATTTGATTAATAAATCAGGTGACTGAAACATGTAAAAATTTCGGTGAGTGAATTACAAATTTATATAAAATTTCTGTTATTGAGCTTAACAGTATTTTTCGGTTCTAATTGTTATTAAGAACAAAATAATGAATTATCAACAATAAAATATGTGAAAAAAGTTATAAATTTTCAATTATAATATATATACTGAAACTCATATTATAATTATATATAATAATAATAATATAAACACTTTATGATTAATAAATTTTTAATTATAAAAAAACGTTAAAGCTCTGTTAATGGTCGTAAAGCTATTAAACAATATTAGTTCATAAACCGATGGGAAACGTCTTCGATTTTATAATTAGTTTGCCTCGAGTTGAATGTTTTATTTTAAATATATATATATATATATATATATATATATATATATTACAGTTTGTCAGTATTGAGGACATACAAAATCTTCCCCTGCCTTAAACATTGTTAGTTCCCTCTGTAGCAATCATCTCAATTGTGGTTTTTTTGAATAACTTTGTGATGTGGTTCAAGGAAATACGTCCCAAAACAAATCGTCCGTCTTCCTAAGCGTTCGTCTCATGAACTGCATTACTTCTCCGAAGCCTCTAGTGCTTCTTAGAAGTTCGCGGACCATTGCGGAGATTTTAAGCTGGTGGCGTAGTGAGCCCGTCCATTGCTTCTAATGTATCACTTCCATTCCACATAGTCTGAGGCAGCGCTATTACCATATTTCAAATGCTTAATAAGCGGGCCTGGATGTGCATCGACCAAATGATCAGGCCCGTTCTGATGCAAAATATGGCTGCCACCGCAATATTGCGTATACTAAAACGTTAACTAGAAATAAATGGGACAGTGTGATTAGTGACCACGGAGTTTCATAAGAATCGTGGATTGGGAATATAGAAATATTTATTTACGCCTAATGCATAATATATAACGAATAGGAATTATATTTCACTTTGTATTTACTGAATAATACTAAACCAAATTATTTTATATATGCAGGTGGGCCACACTTGCCACATTGGGGTTCAAAATTTCTTACTCAACTCTTTATGGTACTGACACACAGGATTGTTCGATTATTAAATTGTAAAAATCGTTTCCCCATCGTTATTTCTACCCTCATCCTAGATGACTACGTTTGGCTGAGATTGATCAACTATGATATTGTATAATATTCACAGATGGCTGTAACCCGGTTTTAACATTTATCTTATTGACTTAACTAATGTTTTAACTAGATTTGTGTATTTTATTCTTATTAATGTAAACATGACTGCTCTTTGTAATTGGCGAACCCTTAGTAACCAGGAACGTTGATAACTTGGCCGAAACCTTGGTATTTGCTCAGTACTTCTCCAAATATCTGGCCTGAATGACTGGTATACGTGAACAAAATCGTATTCCTCGAGAATAACTTTATTTCTCTGGATACTTGAATCCGTTCCACATTGAAAATGTGATTGTGACTTGGTGATTCGATTGGAAACCATGAGATTATTAACACCAACTTCAGTAATTGATCAGATAAATTCCTCAAATCGCCACTAAACGCACCATTACTTTTATGAATCTGTGAATCGTAAACGTTGCTGAGACTAGCTCAACCGTGGCATTAAATATATTTCATAAGGAAAAACGAAAAAGAATTCTTCTTACTCCCGAGCAAATGTAGTTTATATGCAAACTTAAACTATGCGGAGATATGAGCGACGAATGAAACATTAATCTCCGTGATTTGTGGGTCGACGGTCCAGAGGAGACACGTAATTATCAAGGAAGAGGCCCCGGCCCAAGTTGCGCCAACTTTGGCTCTATCTACAAAGGGACAAATGTACACAAGCTGACGCCGCAGTCGTCGTCAGGGCCAATCTCATTACGAAATACTTGGAAAGTGATGTTTATGACAACAATGTGATTATACCGGAGCAGCGGCTTAAAGGGTGATCCGTTGTTTATTTCAAAATATTTTAGAAGAAATCGGATAATTTCTTGAGACAAAGCCGGAATGCAAAAATGATATAATACAACATCCACGTAACTAGGATGACATTTTTAGATCATAGCGGTCCTGATAATGTGGAAAACTGCACAAAATAAGAAAGTAAAGCAACAAAACACTTTACCTTCATGTGTGAAAAAAAAATGACAACGTTACTCATGTGCAAGACAGCTGTTCAGATAAACAATTGAGTTAGACTGAAAATTCAATCAAAAGTATATGTTTTATTGTTTTAAAAGCAGCTACATCTTCAGCGCCATAAAGGAGTTTGGGTGATTATGTAGAAATAAGCAAATATAGTTAATTGTGACTTAATAGGATATAAGAATTGTCAGGAAGCTTTAAAAAAAATTAAAAACATCCTAGATCTGATTTAGATTTATTATTCATTCCATGAGTCCTCGGTCGAGGAAATAGGATACGTCATAATATAAGATTACATGAAGAGAATAAGTATTACAAATACACAGTTTAAAAAACAATCATTGTACTTTGCAAAAAAATATATGATTTAAAACTACGTAAAGATATTAATATAACAGTAATTAGTAATTAAAGAAATAATAAGTGGTTTAATTCTGAAAAGCTCGAGGAAGAATTTGACGGATAATTTTCCTTTGACGCAACGTTACTCGTTAATTTACAGCGATTTCAGGTCAACTTTGTAATTTTACAGCGACTTAGTCAAGACAAATATAAATATTAAAGTTTTTTATGTGAATTTACTGTGAACGCAATTTTTATTGATTTAATTCAATATACTGTAAAGTCTTATTTTAATTGAGATTTTATTAATGGTGTAAATTATTAGTCCATTAACATTACTAAACTAAGTTTAGAACATGGACTTTCTTCCTCTCAGGGTAGATTTTCTCGAGAAGATTTGGTAAAACGTAAGTGGCAATTTAAACGACTTTCTGATATAATATTCAAGTAGTTAGAGCTTATCTGTTTGCTGGTATGGTTTCTGGTTGTCGTTGGTGAATCTGCTCCTCCGTTTACCGCTCTCTATTCTGCTATTCTCTCTCTGTCTTCAGGGTTTCTCACTTTGAATTTCACTATATACTGCTCTCACTAAATTTTTACTTTATAACACAACTTAACTTCTCCATTCACACGTCGCACTATTACTCTCGTTCCGTCGTATTTCTTCCATATAAAATTCTGTAATTTTCGCGTTTCCAACTTTAGATAAAATTCACTCTTAAACTGATAACTCATATTTCTCTTTCCCTCAAAAAACTGTTCCAACTATTTTTGCTTCCCAAGGACAACTTTACATCATATATCTAAATCTCGTCCGCTCACGACGAACACTGACCAGCTACCGTCCCTCTCCTCTGGTCCGCCAAACAGATCTATGAAAGTGACCGTCATACATTTTCTCAACACTGTCACTCACACCCCAGAAACCCCCAGATTTCGTCTTTTCCAAGACGATCCAAGTCCTTGACAATTTTATTTAACTTTAAACAATGTTTGAGGCATTTAGACTTTTGCCTCATTACAAGACACTTGCATCGAAACGCACTTTCATTTATAGTCGCATCAACTGCTATGGTCATTAGCGACATTCTACACTGTTGTATCTCACTTGTTAGGGGTTTTTCTCGGTGTGGAAACGCACACACACAACATCCTGTTGTGATGTGAGGCAGTGACGCTGACCACTACCCACAGATGGTCGGCGGGATTGTCATCTTTCTACTAAGACACTGGTTCAGATCGATTGAAGATCTGTACTCATTTCCAACACACTTCGTAATTAAATTTTCCAGGTGTCTTGAACAGATTTGTAACGTAGATAATCATGCTTGAAATTTGAATATTCAGATAATGAGATTACCAAGTTTTGCTGATTGGACAATATTTGAGGAACAGAAAACTGAGAAGCTTTCAGACTCTTATGTTCTGAATTTATGAATTCCCTTCATCGAGTACAGAGAAGAGTAATTATTACTGTTGGAATCATCAGTCTGATATTTCATTTAAATTCTATATGACCTTCGTCTCTTAATCGCTCTGTATATGGACGTACGTGATAATATTTATGACGGAGTTGATGTGGAAAACAGTTGGAATGTTAACGAGAATGAAATAACACATTCGATCTGAATTCGCACGGTAATGAAGGAGTTGAGCGTCTTCTCACTGAATCGTTGAACGAAAGTGGATCCTCGACTCGGACAAATGGGATTTGTGACAGAAACGTCGTAGGGGAAGAAAAGCCCTTACGGAAGCCTATCAGCATCTGTCACAGGCTCTGAGACTGGTCCGCGTTAATGGGATTCTGCCAGCCGCTTTGATTGAAGCCTAATTCAAATATCACTGAGACAGAAGAATTTAATTGACTTCTTTGAGTGCGCTAATAACGAAAAGTAATAGGGTCAACCGTACAATGAAGTGATCCCCATGCTATTACTCACTAATTCTTCAGAGCTAGTACTCGTAAAACCCGGAAACTCTAATTAGCATTGTCTCTGTGGGTCGATGTTCTCCGTTGGATTACAAGGTTGTAGTAAAGAAAATTAGAAATATCTGTGAGTTATACACGTCAGTAGGTGTGTTGGGTGTTAAATCGCATCTGCCTAGATGACAGAAATAAAATTAGTTTTGCAATTCACTGTGTTATAAAATTTGAGTATAATTTATGTGATTGGATAAAAATCTTGGAGCACCGTTTCCGAAAGAATCAGTCACCACTTAGTTTGCTTAACTCTTATAGTCGCGGTATGAATTTCTTTTCGTTCTTCTTCTAATTAAACCGCATTTTTGTTTCGTTCCAGGGGAGGATTTCTGCCACACGCTCCACGTAATGGACTCGCGTGGTGACAGCGTCGTGGTGAACAAGAAGTGTACTAGCTACCTGGAGTGCACGCCCCAGCGGGTGGGCTGCGTCGACATCGACGCCCAGAAGGTACAAAAAACGAATCATCAGTATTCATCCCATCACTATTCAAATGATGAAACAAGCAAGCTAAAAAAAAGTTAATTATTTACGTTTAATATTATAAACAATATGTCCAAACAACAGACCTCACTAGAATAAAAACAAGTACAACGTTTCTTCCACAGATTTGTGGACCTTCTCAAGTACATAAACAAGAAACCGGGTAACTTCTGTGTGCTGGTATATATAGCTGTCCAAAGATGATAGAAGGATTCAAGTCGAAAGCAAAATATCGTAGACTTTGCTCGAAGAGTCAGAGTCAGATTCTTTGATAATAATTTGGTTCATCGTTAATTTTACCCCAATTTATATTGTGTTGGTCTACGTACATGTGTTTGGTAATCACATTAGGTAACTTATAATTCGATATGTGTTGTTTGACCCGTCTCTTTAGAGCTCATTTTGTCTGGCCAATGTAAACAGAATTGCAATCACTGCAGCTGATTTTGTATACTACAAAATGTACACTTATGTATAAGAAACACTGCGTTTCTCAATTAGACGCGCACTGATATGATAAAGTGCAATAAATTTACACAAACAGATATCGCAAAATAATTTAAAATATTAAAAGCGTACAAGAAGACTGACTATGAGTCAGTAAGTCTGACAACGGATATGTACGGGTAAAAAGGCACGGTTGGAAATGGCATGAGACAAGGGTTCAATAAATGAATAATGTCTACTCGGGCTTCTAATCAAGTAACAGTTTCGATGACGTTTACTGCCATCGTCTTCTAGAAATAGTGTTAGTCCGGTGTTGCTCGTGATGAGGCACGCGCTAGCGCTGAGTAACTAAAAGTCACCTGATGCCGGGCAGTGACAAGGAGGTGGAGGTAACCTACGCTCCTCTATAAATACAGGCCAGATAACACCGGACTATTGCTAGAAAACAATGGCAGTTAACGTCATCTAAACGACGCGAATACAATTGTTTACTCGGTTAGAAGACCGAGAAGACTTTATTCATTCTCTACACAGAGAAAGACTACGGTCTTTATTATGTGTTTAATACTTTGAGGGGAAAAAATTATACGGCCAGAAAAAGGTCAGTTTAAGATTGTGACGTAAATTTCTGCAACTTGATTCAGTGGAACATATTCTAGATCTAGGACTTTGGTGTGGCACTGTGCCTTTGAAGTTTACAGGCGTTCGTTATACCTCTTGGGTTACAAGTTGAAGCAGACCCTCATTTCGCGGACCGTTGAGCGCATTACTCACCGAACACCACGCAAGAACAAGAAAACGCACTTCGAAATAAATTCAGCAGACGCGCTCACCTAAATAGCTTTCCAACGATATTTGTTTACACAGCCTTCGAAATATATGCTTGTAAGTACTCTTGGCAGCGATCAATCAGAATTACTATTTGTCTTCAGTACATATTTCGATAATTCTAATTCTTTATACTAGGTAGAATCGTTTCAAAAATCGGCTGCACTCGACATTGTAAGAATTTCATAATTATAAAAATACTCTAGATTCGATTATGAATTATAAATGCTAAGATCTATATTTCTTCCATTAAATTATGCTTTTTCTGATTTTCAATTCGGATGTTCTTGGAATATAAAAATATAAACATTTTAATATGTTGCCTGATGAAATTGATGAATATTTAATGAAATTATTGATATAAATGATTGTTACGTTATGAAAAGATTTATTAATATTGATAAAAGATACAATTTAAAACACAATGTGATAATCAAGTATTATTTTAAACAGAATTTCTTTAATTTGAGGTGAAAAATATTGATCTCAGGGCAAAAAATCGCTGTATTAGTACAAATGAAAAAAAATGACACTTGATTCCAAATTATTAGATATGTAATGAAAATAATAAAATCGCGGGGTTCGTTAACATAGCCTCGGCATTATTGAGGAATACTTTCCAGTGGCAGGTACCTTCAGGAAACAGCAAGCATCGGCCGTTTCGAAATCCGTTTTCCTCGTTTCTGAGACTCTTTCTCTCTCTGCGATGTGTTTCTCTTAATATACGTTTAAGCTTTGCAAAGTTAACATACCAAATTATTCAAACTGGATCATTTTTGCCAGATGAAGAAAAATAAATATGTGCAAACTTGAGGTATAACTGCAAACTGACAGAATATAATCAAAACGACGCGAACGTTTTCAGCAATGCTGCTAGCACAACAGTTCGGCAGCGCAGTGACGTCACACGTACTACTGCGCAGTGCAAACTCAAGTTGCGTCTAGTACACATGCCACAACATTTCGGCGTCTGTACGAAGATCCAGGAATTTCCCTTCCAGTTCTCAGATACTTTCCAATGAATCTTTCACCGACCTTCCACATAAATATCACATTATTAATTTTATCGTAGCAAGGTTATACGAATATCGCAAACCAAATTATTGTATTTCACTTGGATGGAATGGGAGTGTTGTTGCCTTTCTTTTTTTTAAGAAAAAATCTGCGATATTATTTACAAATTAGTTAATTTTTTACACGTTGAATGATAGAAAATAATCATTACGTATTTTCCTTCGTAATGTATATCAAATTTACATGAATTGTATAGACATAGATTTGAACTGTAGCGTTATGTTTCAGATATGCGTTTCCTGCTGTGACGAGATGTACTGCAACGTGGCTGTCCCTACTAACCTGAGCAATGCCGTCTACTCGAGCAAGCGTCCTCACGCAGTGCGACCAGAAGACGGCAACTCGCCCACCAGGAGCTGCAGCGGTTGGCTCAACAAAGTCATGCACATACAGTTTCTGTTGACATTCATAATCATCATTTAGGAGTGAAACGCCTCAAACTTTCCGTTCTCTCAATCATTTTATTCGTTAAAAAGCTAAGTTTCGTGTATCTATCATCGGGGAGAAATTTTGGGTGATTCAGAAATAATGGAACAATGTACAATGCTGGAAAGCGGAAGTTTCTTATTTTAAAAAAAGAGGAACAGATGTGAGACGTTAGAGAAATAATTGCACCCTGACAATGACACTATAAAAACATAGTTTCGTAATATGAGAGGCCGGGAAAATATCCTCGTCATGAAGCAATGCTGATAAGAAAACATTCAAATTTGACAATTTATCATTTTCGGTTGTCAAGTAGACAGGCTTCTGGAAACTAAGGTCAGATTAGATCCTATGATTTACCTAGTGCTAATGACTATATAATATAGGAAGTGAAACTTGTCCCTGCTGAATGAAGTCAAGTGCGAAAGTATTCTTCATGGTCTTTTTTTCTTAGGTTTGTTGTATTTATTATTTTCAATAATACTAGTTTTCAAAAATTAGTCCAATAGTAGACAAAAATATTTATTTATACTATCGAAAAGGAAGATCAAATCGGATGATTTTAATCTTTACTTTAAGGTCTGTCGTTAGTTCCGCGTGATGTAAGATGCACACTTTATGGAACTCCGGAAAACTTTTGGCTTCGCCATTAGCCACGACACAGTTCAATAATAAATAAATAAATATATATATATATATATATATATATATATATATATATATATATATATAGGTTCAGAGGTATTCCTCAGAGCACCATAACCACTAGTGTTCTTTACTTAGAGCTTCATAAAACAATTTTATATTGATAATAATCCCCTTGATTTAAATCCCTGATTATTTTTGTAACTCGGACGAATCCTTAAGTGAACCTGTTAACATTGATTCAAGCAGTCTTTGTGCATTTTCTGTCTGCTTATGATTCCATCAAGAGAAATAATTGACAAAAAAGCATGAATTGATCTAAGACAAAATTATTCTGGCGCTTGTTTATCATTTTCGTATTGCCATAGGGAGATCTGATAAGAAGTCAGGATTACAGACGTCGCGTCGTATCTCTCAAAAATCACTTAAATTATAAGTATATTCTGATCATTACCAATGTGTTGAAAAGTCGCCTTAGTGTAGCAGTAGAGTTCAGTAGAAAATGAGTGGACCAAACCATGAGGGAATGAAGACAAGTTTCTTAGAGCTTTAGTTACTCATACTTGGGCAATAAAAACGTTTCCTGCAACGGTAACATAAAATGAAGCAAAGGAAAATGAATTTTCGATTGCATATAAGTTTTAAATCAAAGTTACTCTCCAGAAAAATCAGAATACATCTATCTACAAAAGTAATTTTACACCGAATAGTGGACCATGAAGCAGCGGTGGTGGATGGATGTGTGCATGAATTTGATAGCTGTACGGAAGTACATCGCCCAATCAGCGAAAAAGAAACCTGGACTATAAGATGAGAATATGCCAAATATATCCTCTACTGTAAGAATAGGATGGTCACGTTTCAACATTACAGAACTCAGGATATCAGGGAGGTGTAGAGGATCAGCAAGTTCTACATCAACAAGATGATGGATGTAAATCAAGATGTATTTTATAAACATTATACAGTTATATCCGATACAGACCAGGCAATTGTAGTAGTCCATGTAAATCATTTTACTGAAGAGGAATTGTGAAGAAACCCGATATTAAGCTTTCATGGACGCTAATATGAGTTAGTGGAGAATCACACCAATCTGTCATTCAGAACTTGCGCAACTATTCGCAGTTTGCGACGATTGTCACCTTTATGGTTGTTGCAGAACTTTATTTCTTCTTCATTCTATGAGGACACTTCTTATAACCTTGGCGGTTACTAATGCAGATCCGTAAAACGAAGAGAATCGAATAACCAATATACGTAATCGTGGACATCAAACTTGTGGCGTTTCGATCAACGTTGAGACCAAAAAATTTGCAGTGCTCAAGATCGATTCCGGCATCATGTTTCTGCAATACTTCCCATTATGAACACCATTGAACCAACTTATGACACAAGTTGGAACATAATCGGTTCACTTGTCAGTCAACCTCAAACCAGAAATAATTAATATGTATTTGGGAATAAGGTAGCCCGTCGTTCCCATTTACTAACATTGAGACCGACGAGGAATGGCTGGAGAAAAGAACAAGTTCAACTTATAAAACATCGATAACTACGATAGTCTCTCGGTGTATCTCGACACCAACGCCTTCGTAATCGTATCACAAAACCTCCGTTTGCTAATCCGAATGAAATGATGCTCGTTAGTTGCTATTGGTGACTCAATTGCACCCCCTTTTGTGCCATCACTTCTGAATCACACCGTAAAGCTCTCCCTTCCTCTTAATTTCCTTGAGCTACATACATAGTTAAACCAACAGAAAACCAACCACAATTTTTGAATGTTATCAAAGTTACTACAAGTATATCAAAGATGAAAACTTACTATATGCCAAATGCCTTGACTCAACTATCGTACTGTTTCGAAAGATGGAGAACGTGAGCAGTAGTACCTCTCTGTACTCGGATGAGTTATCGTCGACGTGGAGACATGTCACGATTGTTCAGGGTAACCAATTAATTTTAACTGCACTGGATTACTATAATTATTTTTCATAAATTGATATATATATATTTGTCAATTTAATTGTGTATGTAAATAGGTCACAGTAAAAGTGCTGATCAAGTAAGACATTGAGTGTAATAAGTATAAATAAAAGAAATCAAAATGTTTGTAACATACCTCACTGGGACCTGAACAGAGATATCCATTATATTAATAAAATTAAATAAACTTTTCACTATGGAAATAACATGTGTACTGTACATAATAAAATCGCCCGAATCTGAAATACACATCACTGATTAAACCTATTTTGCCTATTGTGGTCATATATTGATTCGAGGATTTCTAAACAAAATTACATAAGCAATTCAAGATTTCAGTAACGTTTCAACTTTGTGCGTTTAAGCGCATTTAACGTTATTACATGTTGTTACGAAATGTTTCTACGGATAAGAAACAAAAAACCGTCTGATTTTTGGAACACAACGTTGAATCTTGACACTTTCTTGATTACAACATGAATTGCAGTTGGCTTTTGACTATAGACAATAGAATTTGTCATTAGATTTCATTTGGAACCGTTTTGTCCTTGTGTTAAAATATTACTAGTACTCTGGGCCTTCTTTAAGAAGCCTTTTTTTTTCAAATAAGAAGTTATACTTGAAACCTGCATAAAAGTTCACTATTCTAGTCTCAACCTGAGGCTGATGCATATCCTCATAGTTTCCTGGAATCTTGAAGAATGTGTAAACCGCCATCCTTTTCTCCATCTTAACACCTGCTGCAGATCTTCTAATGATCAGTCTTCAATACGGTTTATGTTACACGTTAGAATTCACTCAACAAGATAAATGATAATCCAATAAAGTATTAATTGTATATATTAGTTTTAAATGTATATATTGTAACGCGCGGAAGTGAAGCTTGTGCCCCGCGTATTTTAAATCATTTCTTCATAAGTAACTATAATACTTGAATTCGTGCGTCGAAACTTTAGGGACTGTCGTCAACTAGCAGATCCAGAGGCGCAAGGGATTAACTAGCCGACGACCAGACAATGAAGGTAGCTTCAGACAACGCAAGACAGCTCGAAAGGATTGAGCATTGACCCTAACAAAATTTCCCCAGCAAAATCGAATAACCGCTTTGTCTGGAGACGAAATTAAGACTGGACCGAAGTTTTATTGGGAGATAACCCTTAATAGGACCAGAATGTGAGATCGAGGAGAGGGTAACGAAATTTCAACCGGATGGAGAAAACAGTTGGGAAAAAAATCAGTCATTGGATGGGGCAGTCTAAATTAAATTCTCAACAAGATCAGTTCGGCAGTATAAATTCAACTACTCAACTCAGAACTCCGAGAATTTTAAAGGGCATTTATATCCGATTCCACAAAAGGGATACCGCTGATGTTGCAGTCTTCACACCACTACGCACACTTCATCACTTACTTTAAAGCAGGCGATCCTTTCAATAAATGCACCAAGCGCAGGACAAGCAGGTCGATCAGCATGCATCTATGAACTCTGCTTCATTACCCACGTTTCGTCTTAAATAGATTTTAAAGTCTAATTGCTAATACAAAAAAACTGAGATTAACTAGCCGAGGCCTGTTAATAATAGTAATGTTTGTTGCAAAATTAAATTTGTGTAAAATTTGTATAATAGAAATGTTTAATAAATCAAATATTTAAAATAAAACCTCTTAAATATAAAATGAAACTCAAGTAAAGGTAGTTACAATATATACAATTAGAACCTCGCTAATAACTGTCATCGCAATTATATTTTGTCAGATTATCATTTATTTGAAAACACTCCATATATCAGAATTTCGGCAGAATTTGCGCTGCTGATCTGTTGGGTCAATTTGATATAATTTAGTTCTTTCCGATAAGTAGCTACGTGCAATGACAGGTATCAAATATATCCTAAGGTCACAACACACATGAATAGGACAAAACATGTCCGGAACAATCTATTAATGTTATATATAAAAGGTAAACCAAATAAAGTATATAATACTCCTGGTCAATAAAAATACTTTGGTCATTAGAAGAAAACCGCAGAAGATATGTAGTATGTCTAATATTTGAATCAGTAGGATACATATGAATGTTGAAAATACAGCTTGGGTTTGGGAGAGAAATTGTTCACGTTAGCATTTAAAGTCAAGAGTAGTAGAACTAATTTGTTTTCCAAATAGAATATACAGTAGTATAGTAAATAAGGAAAATTCATAATTCAGCAAAGAAATAGTGTGACACCGTGACCAGTTCTCGACCCACACTATTCATGTTTTATGTACCAAAACCAGAGAATTGTAAAATTGAAACACGTGTAGAGAAAACATTCATCAATTCTAGGTCTGTAAGTCTAAATTGTACTGGGAAGCATGATACTGACTCATTAACTGATGTAGTGTGTTTCACCACTGAAGTCTTAAAATCAGAAAATATGAAGGATTTCACTACACTAAATTAAATAAATGTAGTAAAAAATTAAAATGTATAATATATATGTAAAGAATGAAACAGTGATTCCTTGGTATTCATGTTGCATAGAAATTAATCTTCAATACATATAAGAATACCCTCTGAAGACATCTCAGATCAGATTCATACTTACCTCAATCATTCTCACATAGAATATGCCATAAAAAAAACTGGTGGATTGGTTTCAATACTAAAGGAATAGTATTTTCCTATATGTTATGTGCAGCTTTCATGAGAAATAATCACGACTCAAGTCTCATAATATATCGTGATATTACTATGAAAAGATAAAAAATATATACATACAGATAATTCCAAGTACACTAGAAATTCAAAGAACAAAATAATTAATTACTTCCAAAGCTTGAAATTATTGTTACAGAAGAAGAGTATATAGTTCTTGTTTATTATGTAATTGGTCGTCATTTATATATATATTAACACTCTGTATGGTCCCCTTTTATGAAATATGGGTTTTGATATCAGTAGTTTTAATTATGAACTGATGTAAGAATTTTGAGTAAAAATTTGCTACTTGAATTCCCATATAATTGAGGAAATACAAATAATTTAAAATAATAAAATCTGTCAAAATGGGTGTTGCACATCCTTCTTCCATCAACTAGAAGTGGCTTAGACTCTGGTTCTAAGTGAGAGACATCATGTCCATTTGTTGAGTCACAGCGCTATTGAATTTGTGAGAGAAAATAAACAATTGCTTTTAAATTTAATGGATTATAACTGTTTGCGAGTCCTGAGATGTCATCTAATAAGAAATAATCATACCACAATTTGATGTTCGGTTTAAGCATTTACAGTAGTACTGATTAAAAAGGTGTTAGAAATGTGTTATAAATACCATAAGGTTATTGGTGTACTGAGACAAATAATAATATAGTATTTTGAAACTGTTTTAAGCACAACAATCAAATTAAAGTTGTTAACTCAAGGTATTTATATCTGGGGATGAATATTTAATGTTGTTTGTATCAAAGACAGTTGCTACACCTACAGAAATATGTAGCTTCTACTATTTATTGAAATTGGTTCAGAGTTTCTCAGTTTTGGTCTGATACACATATTTCATCAATAAGACCAGTATTATCTACTTAAGTTTCTGGCAGTGAGAAAAGCAACTGTTCAATGTTATGGCCAACCTCAAACGGTAGGGAAATAAGAGATGTAGGGATGAAATACAAAAAAACATGTATTTAACCAACAAAAGAAATATCACATATTAGGTCTCAGCATAATAAACACATCAAAAACTATGGTTTATTAGGATAAAGAAATTTGTGACTGAAGTACATTAGCAGAAAGTAAATTGAAAAACTCCAAAACTCTTGTATTGGGAAGAGAAGAAATTTATATTTGAAATATTTTTCTTATAGCATATTATTTATTCCAACAGGTGTTAATAAACAGTATAGAATTTATATATTTATGAGACTGGCAAGAAAAAGTACTGGAAAATGTTCTGTATATCCTAATTGCATTCAGCTCATTAAAATACTATAAAGAAATTTTAAAACTTGGTCAGTAAAATAATTTAGAGAAAGGTATTTGGTTAGAAAACAATTAAATCAAAGAGGAAAGAAATGGGTAACATAGTTTATTCCCTTCAAGTTAAAAATCCAGAAAATATTGACGAGAATCTACCAGTACCTGGGGATTCCTTATAACAATAGGATATATTTTACATTGAAAAAGGGTTGTATGATGTAAGCTCTGCAGCTCTGAAAGTATTCTATGTCTAATGGAGATATGCTGATTTAATATTTTGAAAACTATAAATTCTTTCAAATTGAAGTAAAATAGTATATTAATTAAGATGTTTGTAAATTGGGATTTATATTTACCAAAAAACCTTACTTATTTTATTATTTCTTTATTATATTGAAACTTTGACAACTTTTTTAATAGCCTGATATATGATTGCATGCTTTATAGTGAAAAGTTTGAGAAAAATGAAGATATCTGCTTACAGATCACTGGTCATTACCATTTTAGAATATGGGGCAACTTGTTGGGATCCATATAGAAATGAACAACACTAGTGTTGGACAAGATTCAAAACAGGCTGAAAATATTTTTGGGGGTCAATTAGTGAACAATCTTCTAAGCATTTAGAACCACTAAGCACTAGGAGGAAACACATGAGGCTTTCCACAATATACAAAGCTTATATGGGTCAACCGGCCTGGAAAGAAATTAAAAATCATCTCTTAATGCGCACTTATATTTCTAAAAATGATCACCCCTTTCTGATTTAAAGTAAAAGGGCAATTCACAGATGTTGGCAAATATTCATTTCTTAATAAATCAATACACAACTGGAATTCATTGCCTGCAGAAATACTGATGACTTTTTCGAATGGTGGTGATCAGTTTAGATGTAGGCTAAGGAAACTACACTTATCATGGGATATTATATATATTTGTTATTACACTTATTAATTTTTATCTGGTCAACATAGTAAGCAGTGAAGTGAAGTGATTTATAAAAAGAAATAATAATAAAAGTTAAGTGCAGTGAAGTGAAATTAGGGGGATTCCTGTTGATGATTTTTTTCAGGTAAATAAAAGACTTTACAAATACAGTTAGTTTAGGTTACTCATATATTTTGTATTATGTTATTTAATTTTGTAGATATAGCTGCCACTGGGCAAATACCCAATAGTAGCTAAAATAATAATATACATGGAGTTTTACCAAATTTTAATTTGCTGGGTAGAATGGATAATGCCCTTAATAATAAGCTGAAAAATAACTGTCGATGAAGGTAATTTCGAATCAAATGAACCAAAAAGAAATAACATGTACACACTTATTTCCTATATGGAATAATTGTTTGGCTATTTATGTGTACAACTCCTTCATTGTTATTTTTATGAATAACCTATATTGTATTAAAGTTTTGAAAACCTCAGAAAATGACAATAACCTGTTGCTAGGGAAAAAATCCAGTTTTTTATTATGAAGTAACAGATTTCCCATTTGAGGTAATTACTAAATATAGTTACATTCTTGTAATATTGTTATAAAACATGTTTTTTGGCATTTTTAATACACTGATAGCTGATGTGTACACTTAAGATGACAAATGAATGATCAATGCATTGATTACTGAGTGGGTTTAACTCCTATGGTGAGCTGAACAGATGAAAGATTAATGCAGGTGAGGAGGTAAGTATTTCAGAAGAAGAAAATGGAAATATGAAATGCAATTAAAATATTAGTAGTAGTGAGTATGATCTGAAATTTGTGTTCACAGAACTTTCAATAAATTCTACATGTTGAGAATAGTTTTCAATATTCCAAAATGCTTATTTAACTGACTTTCACTTCTGAATCAATTTAACAGTTAAGAGGTAATTTGTTTTAAAATTAAGTAACATGCTTTGGCTTTTGGTACAATATTTATGGAAACATTGTTTAATATACCACCATTTCTGTTATATATATTTTTTGGCTTGCATGTTTGGTTTTAGTTTAGGTGGAAAGAGCATGTTAGAAAAAAATGCTGAATTAAGCATAAAATACTTACCATACTATTGGTTAATTGGAAGAAACTTCAAACTTTCAATCTCCAACAAACTACTGATTTACAATCAAATATTGAAACCAACATGGGTACCCAGCTTTGGGGCGATTCCAGTGACACAAACATTAAGTGTGTACAAACTTTTCAGATGTTAAGAAACATTATGAATGCTCCCTGGTATATCAGAAATAAATGGATCTCTGGGTTCCAACCAGAAAAGGAGAAATATAAAGTATGCTGGGAATGTATTAGCTAGACTTCACCTCCAAACCAACCCGGTGGTCTCATAACTTCTGGAAAATCAACATTGTACCAGTAGACTGAAAAGATGAAAACCAAGTGACCTAGTGTATAAAAGCAGAGCACAGAGAGTGAATGAAGTGTATACAGACAAGAAAAATCTAGAAGTTAAAACTGGATACACTTTAGTCGATAACCATATAGATTAAGATGTGCTATATTTGCTAATACCCATATCAATATAAGTCTAATAAGTCTAATATCGAACTTCCCAACAATAAACAATCTGTAGTCTCCAAACATAGCATGAATTCAAAACATTCATTTGATTGGCAAAATATTAATATTTCAGATGTTAACACCAGGTACCATTCCAAAAATTATAAGGAAATATTCATATTAAATCCAAAATAACACAAATTAACATACAAACTGATACCATGAAACTCAACAATAGTTATGATCCCTTATTGTTATGCTAACCCCTCTGTCATTGCAATTTTCTTTGTTTTTGAGTTTGACAACTGTATTGTGTCGTTGTGCCACTCCTGGCAGGGTTTTTTTTAACTACCTGATGAAAGAAACAAAGTATCTAGAAATGTTGTGTGGTATTATATCATTACTTCATTTTGTCTGTCTTTGGCTATTTTATCTAATTATAAAAATCATTGATATGAATTCTTTTACTAATTATATAATTTACTTATGCACAACATGATTCTATGTACCTTAATAAATAATAAATAAATTAAAGAACTATAAATAACTTTGTTAAAATGTAAAATGGATATTAAATATATCTAATTAATAAAAAACAGATGTAAAAATAAAATATTAGTAGTTATGAAAGGTCAATTTTTACATATTATTTTGGTGATTTCAGAATTATTTGATTTGTTTTAATTTTAACCCATACGTTGGTTTGCAGCAGCTCACCTTGCCAACATGTCTTGAGACATTCTTTAGAGAGCAATGTATCATAGGTAGTCAATGTTTTTCATGACCTGGTCAACGAATGAGTCTGTCTGCCTCTGGTGTATTTACCCTCAATCAATCTCTGAATTATTTTATTTAATAAGCCTTTATGATGGAGAAGGTGGTATATCCAATATGACCCTTGTTGTTTGTATTGGCTTCGACAAATGTTATTATTCAAATATTCTTGTCATAATCATTCCATGAGATTCAGTCAAAGAGTTATATGACATGGAAAACAGAACAATAAATAGATTAGAAGAAGAGTAGATTTTAATACATCTGTAGGGGAGGGCAAGGATCTTGTAATCATGGGTTACTTTAGCCTTGGAATAATAAATGAAAGTGGTGACTGGCAGATAGAGTTCTCTTCCCAACACAGCTTTATTGTATAATGTATCACCAGAGAAATACATTTATAGGACCTGGACCTGGAGAGGATACCAAATCGATCTCTTTTTAGTTCAAGAAAGAATTCTGGAAGTAAGTCAAAGAATGCAGTCTATCTGGACCCGATTATGAATACATAGCTATAATTCACCACAAACAGCATTATTGATTAAATGTAATGGAATGAAAATAAAAAATTTCAAGCTTGTAAAGGCACCTCAGTTATATCCTTGAATAACTTTGATATTTGAGTCTACAGACAGGGTATTTAAATCCATTTAGACCATTAGATGAAAACCTTATAAAACACAAAAAAGTGCTTGTAATCATTTAGCCTATCATATATAGAATCGATTTGAGATTATTTTTTTTAAATTTTTTTATATAAGCCACCATATTAGGTAGAACTCTATTTATTATTCACTTGAATCAGCTGAACTGCAGAAATAGTGACACAGTAAATAGGCAAAAGCCACCTTTCAACAAAGAAACTGAGTGTCACATCGGTCCATTACTGTCCACTTCTTTACTGACCATTTAACTGACTACCAGAATAAGGAATTATAAAATTTTATCTTATGTATTTGAAGAATATCTTATTCCTTGGAATATAAACTTAAATTTCAGTGTTCACATTACTTACGAACATAGTGAGAATATTTTAGAAGAAATTAACTTAATCGTAAAAATTACACAAAATTAAATTTATGCTGTTTATTCTGTTCATAGTGAAACTATAGAAAGAATGAACATGAACTACAAATTAATCATCATGTAAATAATGAGACATTATAAGTAGGAAAGGGGAATAAATTTCACAGTAACATTCAGTACACATAGAGATGCCCTCTGTAGAATACTGTGGTCTGCAATTAACTGCAATACTGCAGAAAAATGTATTAGTTGAAATGTGGGCGATTCTATCATGATTTCCTCTCCAAGCGCTATCACCTTATCATATCATGGAGGAGAGGTTTGTGTATCTCAGTGACCCACATAGCTGGCAGGAGCTTAAGCTCTTGGTACTGTCACAGACAGGTCAATAGGTAGAAACCAGGTTGGGGGTTGGGTATAGGGTCAGCCACCCCTTCCCATAAAAGAAAGCACTGCTGTGAAGTCCAAAGGAAGCCTCAGAACAGGATGGTCTTTTAGAAGACAAAATGGCAATGGATAGGATTACATACAAGAAGATTGAGTTCGTGGAATGTGCAAACATTCTATGGGGGAGGGGCCTTTGGAAACTCCTTGACCAATTAGATGAGCATGGAGTACACATACTAGCACGACACGAAACGAGATGGACTGGTTCTTGAATTATTAATAGGAAAAGTGAAACAATATTTTACAGCTGTGACAACAAGGAACATACACATGGAATTAGTTTTATCATTAGAGCAAGCACAAGGCATACAGTAATGGATTTTAAAGTAATATCTCCAGGGATGTGTCTCCTGCAGATAAGGGGAAATTATTTTAACATAAGTATTATAAATGTACGTGCACCAACAGAAGGAAAGGATCCTGAGGAAAATGAAAACTTTTACTACCAGCTGCAACAGTGCCCAAAGAATGATATAAAAATAATTATTGGAGACCTGAATGCAAAGATAAGAGAGGACAGTGAGCATATCCTCCATACTGAAACCAATGATAATTGTTACCCTCTCATTTGCAGTCACCAAAAATTGGTGGTACATTATTCATGTATAAAAGAATACATAAAGGAACTTGGAAATCCCCAGACAAAATGACAGTAAATCAAATAGAACATATACTAATTGATGGGAGACATTCCTTCTATCTCATTGACACAAGGGTGCATCGTAGCGCAAATGTTGACTCAGATCAATTTTTATTAATAGCTAAAGTAGGAACTAGAATGTCTAATGCAAAGAAGGAGAAAGTCAATAAAATAATAATATAAAATACTTAAGCACTTAAAATGAAGAGTTGGAGAAGTTCGGGGAAAATAAAGGAATAGCAAAAATCAGCAAACTTGACCGCTGAAAAAGCGTGGCGGGAAATGAAGGAATGGATAATGAATGTATCTGAGGAAGTACACAGCAAAAAATTGCTGATAAAACAAACTTAAAGAATAAGGTTTACTATGTGTTATTCCAAAGAAAAACAAGGTCAACTGAGGAAGAGTATAAAATGTTGGGACGAGACGAAAAGAGAACCCACCAAAAGAAAAAGAAGGAATACCAAAATGCCCTATTGAGTAATTGGAAGAAATGAGAGATTTAAACAATACACGTCTCTTCTACAGAAATATTAACATAGAATCAGAGTGCCTCAAACCAAGACATTATCGTCGATAAATCGGAGGTACTGAAGCGATTGAGGATGAACAATTACATGGCGGACAAATAATCCGCGGAAAGAAATAGAACAAACTATGGTAGGAGATGATGTGGAACACACATTATATGAGGAATTCCAAGTTGCACTCAATAAATTGAAAACAAATAAAGCACCTGGAAAGGATGGCGTTGAAAGCAAGCAAAAAGAATGCACCAAATGCTATACGCTATCAACGACAGAATATGGAAGGAAGATAGGATCCCCGATGAATGGAAGATTAGTGTTCTCTGCCCTATACACAAAAAGGGAGATTTAATAAAGTGTGAGAACTGCCGAGGTATTTCACTGCTCAGCATCGCAGATAAAATCCTATCCAACATCTCATAGAGAAGACTTAACCGGAGAATACCAAGCAGGCTTCAGGCCTGAAAGATCCACCTGTGAACAAATTTTCACACTAAGACAAAAACTGGAAAATACATTCATAATAGGGGAATATAAGTTCCAGCAAGTCCAGACATTTATGAACTTGGTTACAAAAATTTGTTACACGAGCCAAATAGGCGTAAAGATAAAAAAACGCCTTAATGTAGCTAGCAGAAGTTATGGTGGCCTGTATAAACATTTTAAAACAAAATTTCTTTCCATCTATCGTAAATGCCTTCAATGACTTTTATCAAGTGCATTGCGTCATTTTTTTCCACGTTCATAACATAGTATATAATAGAAGTAAACATATACTATTTTTTTTTCATGTAAATATTTGCCCATGTTCAATTTCATAATTAATAAATCCTTGAAACGATCCCTTTATTTTTATCAATTATAAAACCACATTAACTTTTATCAAGTCGAAGGAAAATAATGTCATCTTCAGATGAAGAATTTTTCAGAAACATTGTATTTTTGTCTCATATCATGACAAAACAAAACAATTTAAACATTTGCCTACAACGTAAAACGAAGCATATATGTAAAATGTGGCAAAAGGTCCAAGCGATTCGAAAAAAAATTAAGATCTTACTCAGATACATCTGTAGAATCCTTCCGAAGCTATCCAAAATTAAGAAGGAGCAGAAATGTGAAAATATATATTCCATGAATACGTAGATCTCTTGGACTTTTTAATAGAAGGATATACTGAAAGGTTTTCCGATCTTGACGAGCACGCTCCCGCTATGAAACTGGTATTTGAACCACATGTAGTAGATATATCCGAGTTTCTTACGAAATTACAAATGGAGTTATTTGAGCTGGGGGAAGATAGTATCCTCAAATCTCTTTTTGACGCTAAAAAGGATCCTATAGAAATCTGCAAAAATGCAGTTGATTATCAATGCCTACGAGAACTTTTGCTGCTTTGTAGTCAAAATTTTCTCTCGTGACAAAAATTACAACTAGTTTAAGAACGCAAATTACAGATGCTCATTTACAGGACCAATTATGGCTGCGCGTTACGAAAAATTAAATTTTTAGGAAGAATCACTTGCAATTATCCCACTAAATAATATTTCTATCTGATTTAAAATTATTATACGTTTTGTTATTGTGCTAATTAATATTGTTATTTTTATATTTGTATATACATACAAATATAAAAATAACAATATTAATAAATTTATTTAAAAATAATTCTACTTAATTTTATTATTTATTTATTGCAATTCTTTATAGTGTAATAAAAAAAATTAAAAATTCTGTGACTTTATTATTTTTATTTGAAGTGTTAATTAAATATAAAACGATTAATATAATAATATGTGAAAACAAATATATTTTATAATGTAACATTTTATCTTAATTAATAAATTAATAACTTAATGTTTTTAGTATTATATCTATACAATGCAATAAATCGATAAAACTATTATAATTTCAGAAAAGTCGCATTTATAAGGACAGAAAGTTATGCGGGCCTACTTTATTGCTGCCTAATTTAAATGGTAAAAAGATCCCCCACCTCTGTTATAGGTTTAGGTCAACGTAACCTCTGTCAGTATTGGTCATAACTGTATTTATGACATATATCCGAAATATAGTCAATGCTTGAAGCAAAATTTGGATTATTGTTTCAGAATGTGTCTTTTGCAATCATTCTACTTAATTTTTAATGTTCGTTATTTCAGTCACTAGCACGGGTATATTTCAGAATTATTTTATATTCTTTGAACAGTATTTAGTTGTTTTTTTCAACTACAGCAAATCTCTGAAGATTAATCTAGTTTTAAAAAATGTTTTCAATTAAAGTTTATTTATTCGCGATAAATTACGTAAAGTGTCTTTTACTGAAATGATATTCGTAGGGAGTTCTTGTGAAGCGCGTATAGTTTCTCAATTTTTTTCATTAACGGTATAAGAGAGGAAGGGAGCATTCCCTTTCTCACTTTACTTTACAATTCTTTGTGGCATTCGTGCCATTCCCGCTCACGCAATATTTCATGGCCCAGTTTGTCGCTACCTTTACGCAATTGTCCCCGTAAACAAATTTGTTCTCGCGATTGTATTTCAATTTATGGGGCTTCCTGATTTGAGATACGGAGTCCTCCAGGGAAATTCCTGGGTTTCGCATTTATTTAAATTGATGTGACAGCCCCATCTCACATGTTTATTATTTCAAAAAGAGAATGGTTTTCTCAATCCCACAGGTTGTTTCATTACAAATCAATAGCACTGAACTGTTCTCCGTCCACGTGAACAGTTCGCCGTGGCTCCGCGAGATGGTAGCGCTGTTTACACCCTCTCAGGCAATCGTATTTGTAAATAACGCAAACGTTCCCGGATAAACCCCATAGTTAACAGATGATTTCGGCTCATTGTTCAGAAATGCTGTTTCCCTTCAAATTACTGATTTACTTTAAATATGCAACGGAAAATTATTCTACTATATTTACCATTGTCGTCATACACTCATAATAAAAAAGAAGTCTCAGTTAATTCTTGACCCTATCAGATTTAAATTAAAATCTGAAATTGGATATGAACGTTGATGTGTCGGCGACGCACTTGTTGAAGACTCTAATTTAGAAGTTGATATGTATATTTTTTCTGACTTTCGAAACTCCATAAAGTAATGAGAAATTTAGGGTGCATTTTTACAGTCAAAGTACGACTATCAGGGAGGAGGAAAGAGTGAAGAAAATTTTCAGGGATACGTGAATGTGAGTTAAAGAAAAAATTCAAACCACAAACGGAAAGCGAATCAATACCAATGATGAGTGAGAAATCGCAGGCTAAAAAACTGTAAATGTCACTGTGATAACAATATACTTCATTTAAAATAAATTCCCATTTACTGCTTCCAGATTCATGTGCTGTAAACGAAAATTTCAAGTGGATTTAGGAGTTATTTAAAAAATATGCGATGACGCAAATTTAATTTCCAAATGCTTCTCCAGCAACGGATAAATCATTTTCCGTTCATTAAACTAATATCAACCTACTGACTGAGACGCAAAAACAGATACTGTAGAATCTCTTTGCTTAGCGTTATTTAAAGAGAAATCGACAGTACCGTTGTAATTACCAGATTCCAGGCGGATCATCGAAGATTTCAACCATCAATTCTCCACGGAAACCCAAGACGGTTGACTACCAGAAAACGTAAACCCCAGTGATGTCCGAAATAAATATCTAGAGGAATTTAAAAACGTTTTTAGTCAATTAATATACCAGAACAGCATGGCTATAAACCTGCTTACAACACTCATAAAAAAAATTAAGCTAAAGTCGTGGAATTCGAATGGGTTGATCAAGCGGAAAGAAGAAATCTAAATATTCTTCCAGAAATACATAATAGACATAATGCTTACCAGTGAAACACATTTCACGAACAAAACTTACTTTAAAATACCCCATTACCATCAGACGATACACCTTGATGACACTGACCATGCTGGAACAGCAATCTTAATCAAGTCTTCAATTAGCCACTACGAAATTCCAAAATTTGAAAAAAAAATTCTGCAAGCAACTAGCATCAAAATGGGGATCCAGAATTACCACGACCAAAGGAAGAGAACTATATAAAGTCTTATTTGATAGGAACTACTCGTTCCTTACAACCCCAGCATATTGTCCCATGATTCCCACAAAGTTCCAGACCACCTCGATTTCTTTGTGACCAGCGGTTTATCGAGACCCTACACACAAGTTGAACCAAATTGCGACCTATCTTCCGTCCACACAGCGATTACAGCTATGTGCACCGAAGTTGTAACGCTACATCATGATCGACGAATACCATACATCACAGTTATAATTCAAGAGAGAGCAATGAAACACCATGTAAGACTGGAAACACATTTACGAACCCACTTACACACACCCATTTCTGGAACACAGAATCAACAGAAGACTGAAGAAATGCTGGCCAATTGACCTGAAAACGCGGTAACCGGGGACCAACCATTGGAGAGACAGAAATGAATCCTAAGCCATCCATAGCCCATAGAATGTGTTTCTGATTGCTACTTAAATAAATAAATTAAAAAAATTCTCAATGCCCCTCCAAAAATAATTTGTCGAATAGGGCATAAGGTAAAGGAAAAATCGAAAAACTACTCGACGAATCGAGGAAATTACTGCGTACTTACGGGGAAACTTCAGCGTTTGCAGGTAGTGTAAAGGAAAACTTATGATTCTACGCCGAGTAATCGTCGTTTTAATGTATCTGCCGCTATTTTGGGCTAGTATTTTGAAAAATTGATATCACTGTTCAAATAAAAATGATTAAATATAAGCTATGTATATGCGGGTAGTTAATAATCCTTTGAGAATCGTCATCGCAATAAGTTTTATTTTATAATCACTGTTATGTCTATTCGCTTGAAATATATCTGTCGAGAATATAATATTAAATAAAAAAATAACGACAGTACCTCATCTGTTTTCCGTTATTGAATTAACCTCCTCCGTGATGGTTACTGCTCTTGTTACTGAAACTTAAATTTATAGTAATATTTTATATTAAAAAATATGAAAGCGCTGACTTTGCGTGCTGAATAACTTTCATATATCAGTTTCCCCCCAAAATTCTACTGGAGAATAAAATAGGACTGTAATAGATGGATTTCATGGCGCTAAATGTAATTAGGGAATAATAATTTTTCACCCTTTCAAATATTAATCCATTGTTAATTCAATGTATTTATTCTGGATGACATTACGAGTATTTTCATTGGAAGTAATAAGTAAAATAAACACTCGTCTTCCTGTTCTGATGGCTGGAAGTGAGTCACAGCCATCTAGCAACCATCATTTTTAAGATACAATTTACAGATGTAAAGAGAAATTCGTTCTGCATAAAAGCATAGGCTGTAGTAAAATAAATAACGATTCAGCATCGAAGCCTCTCTATTATGCCCAGGGAAATCAGAGAGACGATGTATCCAACGACTAAGGAGGCAAAAATTGTTTCTGAAATGTCCCCCGGTTGCATCTTCCGGTCATTGACTGTCGACTGCTTTTGTAACCCATAAACAATTATATTTATCACTGAACTATCAATATTTAAATTTCTTACAGTCTCCATCCACGAGACTGGGAGCGGGACAAAGGAGCGGGACAAATTTTTCATTCTACTATCCAGCAAATAGGGCATTGGATTTTGTCCATGTACTGATCCTAGATTAGAAAAATGTCTCTAAAATGAAATAATTTACAGAGTAAAATCAGAAATACATTAAATGACAATTATTTACCTATAATGACACAATTGTTATGCGCTCTTCTTGATACCCGCCGTTTCATTAAAAGGTTCAAAATTTGAGTGTTGTTGATATTTTATTGATATCCTCTTATTACAAAACATATAAATAATCTTTAACATTGGACGATATGACAAAAAGGTGCATTTTGTGCATCGTGTATTGAGAATTATGTTTTCTTAGTTATTGAAAATCTTAAATCAGGATAAATACCTGGGCATCAGCATTTAATTAATTTATGAAGGTACTGAAATTTTAGAGAATACTGGGAAAAATTTGGGTTGATTTGATAATCAACATAATTTCATGTGCAGAATATTAGTGAGAATTTAAAAATTGAGTGTCTGGGTTGTCGAATGTTTTCAGTGATTACGTGAAAAAGAATTGGAGTGCTGTCATTGTGATACGAATGCATTTTAACAGTTTAATGTGGAAAATGGTTCTCTCTTGACGTCTTGAACTGTCGTTGGAGACTCCCAAGTCTGTGATCAATACACAAGAGTTTTGAATTGACGTGGCTCCGTGCGTGCCAGTGATGATGAAGTTAGTCGACGTAGATTCCGTAGACGCAGGCGAGGGCCGTGAGTGAAGGACTCTCGTAGACGTGGTGAGTGCATCGGTCCAGTGAGACTTCCCACAGACCACGAGTGGCGCAATTCAGGCCCTGCAACGAGTTCTGGCAGATGCAGCAGAACACCACGAACTTGTACCTGTGAACATATAAAGCAAAATCTCTCCTGGAGAAATGTGGCAACTAAAAAAACTCAACAAGTAAACCATCAAGGAATTATCCAAATCAACAATTACAGAACATTCAACGTGTCCTAACAGCTAGAAGAAAAATTAAATTCGTTATTTTCATAAAAATCTACTAACAAAGCAGTCAAATGATATCAAGTCCACAGTTTTTTTTCTTTTTCAGGACGTTTTTGGGATTGCTTTGTAAAATGATTCAAAGAGCAAAGTTGCCGAAGCGTCTGCACCACAGATAGAGTTTTGTATTATTTTCAGAGTGATGTGGCTGGTGTTCAGATTCATCTCGTGCGCGTACATCGGTCTGCTTGACCATTTTTCGTAAATAAGAAACAACGTGGCCCTGGTGGTCGTTTCAGCTGTCACCTGAAAGTGGTTTAGAATCCCACGAATTTCACGACTAATTTCGATTCTGTCCAAATTTTTCAGCGTAGTTGCGGTAATGAAGCACTTGTTCTAATACGGTCACCTTCTTTCTCATTTCAAAAATGTCCAAGGACATGAGACTGAGGTGAGTCAGCGCTCTGGCCACTTCATTCCTGTGTGACCGTCTCCCAATTCACTGTGGTCCGTAAAAAGAACTACTATATATGTTGAAGTTCATATGGACTGACAAAAGCATGAATTGGAACGTTTTAGAGATTATCCAGGATTGTAGGAGCGTTTGGAGCAACCTGAAAAGCACGCAAGATGTTATTGAACACTAATAGAGGGTGCAGTGACACCGATCACAATTCTTTAATTAAAGCTGTTGAATACTGTGAGCATTGTGTTAATTTTATTATTTCCTCGGTCCTAATCTATACGCTTGGTAGACGTTCTTTTGGAACGTCTTCATTTTAATTCAGATCTGGTTATCTTATTTTTCTGAGTCTGGGATGAGTTGAGAAGCTCCTGAACTTTTCCCACTCCAGCAGAGTTTCTTACTCTGTTTCCATCTTCTACCATTTATTCTAAACCTGAACCTCGCACGTCTTCTGTTTCACACTTCCTTAATCTGAAGTCCACCCTCTTCATGTTCCTCACAGTGACTTGATCCGTCCCTCTACCCACTTTTGTTATGTCCAGTTTCATCTTCCCAATGGCGTTACATTTGCTGATAGTTTGATGCGATGACAACACTCATAGACAGAATGTTATTGTTTTGTCACTTAAGATCGCCGTTTGAGATTTCAATAAACAGTATTCATTACATACATCCCGACTGCTGTAAAACTTTTAGTGTGTTGTCGAAATCTGAGGAACATATCTGCGGACGAACTGTTTGGTTTCAGACTGACCTGTAAGCTGAAATACTTGAATACTGGACTCAAAAACGTCTCATCCGGCCACAGAGTGGCGATTGAACTCTACCTCAAGACCACAGTCTTGTCATCGATTGTATTTGTGCGTCCAGTCCCGATGAACGTCCAAATTGATATGATCAGTTTAACTGCTAGTGTCTTGCCTGTCGAAGTTGAGCGCCTTGACGCGGTCGCGCAACGTGGCGGCGATGGTGCCAGCGAGGGCGCTGCAGGCTCCAGGGTCGTACTCCACACCGTCCAAGAACTCCTCGAGGACCTCTCTGGAAGCTTTGCGGACCTTGTCCACGCTGAAGGGCCGGCGCGGTTGCAGCTGGTACGGGCTCATGGCGACTGCCGCGACTGGCGCCGTATCGATCTCGTTCACGCGCCGGCGCTCATCGTCGATAAAGGACCCCTATTCGGCTCACTCAATAGGTATGATCAGGGTAGCTCAGCGATGACTGCACGCCTACACTCGTAGTCACAGATAACTCAGTATTTCCCGATTCACCAGAAATTACATCAGAGATCATATGCAGAAACACCGGGAAAATCCTTTGAGGCTGAAAGGAACATAGCATAATGCCTGGTGAAGTGGACTCGAGACATTAAAATTATAATTAATTGGAATACAAATACATAATTTCTTCTATCAATCGATGGTGGCATAGAATTTACTCTTGTTAGTCATGATATTCATTGAAGGTAGGATAATTTCTGTAAGTAATATTTCCTCAAATTAATTATGTTATTATCTTTATATAAGATTTCAGAGGAATGGGACATATCCTGTTTAAATATAAATTTAATAATTCGGATTTCAATATAACCTAGTGGATTAAAAGGATTTTCGGTAACTTCTCCTCATAATCAGTCATTAAAATATGTTTTCTGGTAAAAATTTTAGTCAAATTCTAAGAATTAGATACTGTAAGTTTTTCCTCGTTTCACGTTACAATTACATGAATCAATATCCTTTTCTGTCTGGACAACCAGAAAGGTCACTATTGCAAGGATTTGTGTGCATTTTCAAAGTAATTTGAACCGTCATGACATCAGGGTAGTTTCCATACGTTCGAAATACCGTCTTAGTTACATAAAAGCCAATAAAGTCGTTTAACAGACCATGAGCTACCAAATTCGAGTGATGTATTAACCCACTCCAAGTCTTTGCCCATGGAACACCAATATTGACTACTTACGTTATAGAATTTTAATATTTGTTAAGTTACCACGTTATTATTAGTGCTTAAAACAGTCTCCGCGAATATTTTGCATCCGTTTAGCGTATTTGTGGATGTAGACGAATTTCGCTGAGCGTATAAGTGGACGAGTACTTCGTCTCTATGATTATATAAATCTCCTTCGATGCGTGATGAAGAAGCGACTTCTTTTGGATGCTGAGAAACAGATTCACAGCACATAACGTGAGTCGCGTGACCATCCACACTTTCGTTGGGCTTCTACGTACGTGAGTGTTCCGAGTTATGCCTAACACACGTGTTTGGAGCCGACTTAAGGTGAATCTTTTGAATCAGTTCGCGAGCGGATTCCCCATCTGTACTAAAAACGTTCCATGCTCTGAAGGCCGATGGTCAGCACTCCGGAGAACTGCATAATTTCCTCTCCAGTTCCAACACCCGCCCTGGAGGCGCTTTAGGATCCTAGGTCCGACTCTTGATCGCACGGAAATAAACGATAAATACGAAAGTTATTGCTCTTGTTCCTAGGCAGAACTTTAGAGGTACACTTCGTATCAACTCTTGTGACCCACCGTTTTATTTTTTAAGAATGATTTTTTCCCCTTTACATGTCGTATTTAGGATGTGTACAGTTGTAAAACGGTTACCTGTGGATGTTTTCATAATTTTGGATACCAGAAAACCCCGTGTAAGTGATAAATGGCAACGTGAACGAAACCGAAGGAAACGTTTGGATCAGCCTGTTGCCCATCTGAATGAAATATTCGTAATCGATTGAAAACTCCCGACTTCATCCTAGTTGCTAACACTTTTCGTTTAGGAAATAATATAATTACTCTTAATTGTGGTGCCTTTGTCTGTACATTAGACTTTCAGACCACATATCGATGAATCTGAAATATTTTTCTTGGGGAAGGAGGCGTTGTATATTATCAGGTTTAGCTGGCGTGAGTAATGGCGGAAGCAGGCAGGGTATTCCTTCCCTTGTAGCGATTTAGCGTGCAGATTAATTGCGATCCAATCTAGCGCCAGATGCCCCCATAGCTGTTATCTCCCCAGGCGCCAGCCGGTCCGAACAGCTTCATTATAGCGTAGATTTGGTCTACCTCTTCGTCCCACATGCTCAATGTTCCACCGTAGAATATTCGTTCATTATACGTAAATTGCCGAATTTCCTTCGGTGTGAAAATTTCGGTAACCACTGAAATCCAGACCCGTGCCCCATGATCTTGTTGGCTGGCCGCGACGTGATGGCGATTACTGGGAAATTCAAATATGTGTCATAACGTTATGTATAATCGCAAATATTTTCAAGTAGATATATTTATTAACTGCATTGTTTATAGTAAAAAAAAATATTATCGACGGGAACCGATATTCTAGGTCTAGGATTAATTTGCGATCGGTGTTGGTCAGTATTTTCCACATCATTACTGAGGCAGAACATTGATATCTCACTGCATTGTACGTCACTCGTTCATACAGCCTTGAAAAATCCTATCCACTTTCCGTTACACGATCCCTTATTTTAATTTTGAGCTGTTCATTCCTCTGTAGATCAATACCCTTCTCCACTACCCAAAATTTTTATTGTTCCTCTTACGATAATTTTTTACACCCTGAGTTTGTCAAAATCTTCAAAAAATACCATTTCTACTAATACACTTTACTTTATCATCCATAATTACAAGGACCCACTTCAACAACGGCAACAAAAATGGCGTCGGTTACAAAATCTCACGCTCGTTCTTGCTATATAGCACAATTATATATCAAAGAACACACATCCAGTGATAAAAAATCCATTATTAACTCCAAGCATTCTTTTGATTGGAATAAATGTAAGACACCAAGTATCAATCAATAATTATTTCCATAATGTTTTATATTAAAACTAACATCACTGCAAACTCGACAATAACATTTAATCTAACTTCTTCGCTTTTGTTAATTTTTTTGGTTTGTTTATTCCGTTTAATTGTGCCGTAACTTTTTTTAAAAAAGCCTAACTAATTTTACTTAAATTTCACACCTGCAGAATGCTACAAAAATATCACAAAACAACTAGAGTATTTTAAATTAATCACTGTGTGTTTTCAGTTATTTAATTTTAATACATTCCCTAAACACAGTGGCAATTTAACTATTTATTTATTTTAATTTTGATATAATTGGAAGTAATTGTTTCTATTCATTTCTCCAGCCAGATTGATTTTTCTCCTGTAAAAGTTTCTGAATCACCATACTCATTTTTATAGCCTTGAAAAATTAATTACCTTCATGATTTCAAGGGTGCTCCTTTTATCCCTCTCCAGCTACCTGTTTACTGACTCATCCTTCTGTACCTGCGTGATATCTACACAGTAACTCACTACGCACATCACCATATCCAATCGCTCCCCGTCAGCATGGTTGTCCAATCATATCAATTCCATGGTTACCGCACCAAACTACGTTCATCTGACAACGTGCGTGATGACGTCAAGCAAATCGGAACGCTCCTGGGGATTCTTTCGTTCTGGGATTGATCTGAGCTAATTA
The DNA here is from genome assembly GCA_037074705.1 of Zhengitettix transpicula. Classification (NCBI taxonomy): domain Eukaryota; kingdom Metazoa; phylum Arthropoda; class Insecta; order Orthoptera; family Tetrigidae; genus Zhengitettix; species Zhengitettix transpicula. The sequence continues at coordinate 51,044,840 of CM073595.1, forward strand.
TCTTACTTATATTCGTTTCTCAGGCTCCTAATTTTCTTCAGACGATGAAGTATTCCCGGATTTCACTTCCCATCTGCCGGTTTGGAGGCCCTTGCAGGTGATCAGAAGTCCAATGCAATTCAGAAAAAATTTTATTTAGCATGTTGCGAAATTAACATTTCAAAAAGATACGGAGCGAAATTATTTTGACATGGGTGTTTATCTCCACTAATATTATTGAGACTTGAAAACGTCTTGTGGGATCGTCGTTCCTTCAATCAGAATGAATATGAGGAAAAAACACCCAATAACAGACAATTAAAAATATTTTATTTTATTTTAATTAAATTACGCGACATGTATCGGTCCTCAGGCAAAGATAAGAGAATCAGTTCTGGTAGTAACATAATTGCATCCATAGTCTCGAATGGCCTCGAAACCTGCCATCTACGACGTACCAGAAAGAGCAGAAAATACAATTAACACTAATTTTTATAAAAAAAATAGTTTTGCTTAGTAAAATTCTTTAAATGTAATTCATTATAAGTAAAAAATATATTTACTACAAAAAAATGTTTATTTGTACGATTGTCAATCAATTATGGCCTTTATTTGATTGTAATTGTTTAATAAGCATTGTATAAATTTGAGGACCCACCGATCATAATATTCACACGTTGTAATGTTTCTATTCCCTATCATCTATTAGGCCTATACAGTCCGGCTAAGATTGAAAACGTCTCTAAAGACGGGAATAATTTATAATTTTGCAATACTCTCACCAACATAAACATCGTGACAAGCCCAAAGATCGCAGTTAAGTTTTTCTTCTTCTAACCTTGAGCATTGTTGCGAAGGTCGCATATATTCATTAGTTGACGGGCTAAGTATTCACATTAATGTTTTAATATTTTTCATTCATTACTCACTTACTTTCAAAAATATCGTTTTTCACATTCCTAAAATCCATATAATTCTGTACAGTTGCCCTTTAATAATTCCTGGTCTCGTAATATATGAACGTTTCACGCAGAGTACGTTAGAGTGCGAGTCAGGAATTCAACAATATTACTTCGAAAATATTCTGAATAACATCTCCATTTTTATACTAATCGACTGTGAGTCACAGAATATCCTTGTTACCAAATATAATAAATTTAATTCGCCCTTGAATTGTGAATGAGTAATTTGCCATGGTTTTCCAATCTTCCTTATAGTTCTATAAGTACCCGGGCCATCTCCGATATTATCTAATAATTGTCCGTAATGATATTTTGTCTCTCAATCGATTCTTAAATATTTTTCTAAGCGGACACAAAATACAAGATTTCCGTCCTGCGTTCAATAAGAGTATTTGTTGCTCATTTGTGTATTTTCTTATACATTTTTGTTACCTACGTATGTAATAATTATTTTGACTCGTCCTATTTCCTTAGTCGAGGCCTAATAGAATCAATAAATAAATCGAAAGCTAAACAGTTTCAAAAATCTGTCCAGTAACCCAATTCAGCGAGGGAAAGCCGAATTTCTGTCCCTGAAGTGTGAATGATTTGATGCGCTCATTATTTCAGAATCGTGGTACGCCTAATCAATATTTATGACTTTAATAAAAATAATAGAGGCAATAAAACATTAGATAGTCAAGCTGACTTAAGAGTCCTTCCGTATGCTATGCATTACATATCACAATAATTTAACACGCATTTAAATTTATAATATGAAATTGTACTACCAACACAAGACTTGAAAATAAATTATTCCAGACTATTGCTAAAATATTAAAAAAGTACGAATATTGCAAGTCGTGTAAATATATTTTTTTCTATATATAGTACTGTATAAATAATTTGTTTGCTGACAACGAGAACTGAAACGAATTCCGGGTTTTTGCAATACGCCCTACAAAAGTGAAAACCGTGGGGTATAAACAATGGAATGAGGCTTAATCAGGGGAAACGAATGGAATGTTATCAGTTCCACGAGTGCACGTACAAAGAAACAGTCTGGATCTACAGATGTATAGGAATTATCATAAAGAAGCACCTTCTCGGGCCAACACGTAATTCATGTTGAATTAAAATCGTAGAAACGATTAGAGCTTTAATGAGTGCATTGAAGAATGGTACTGAAGAAGCTTACGCCTGTCTCGTTCGGATGGTTTCGGGTTACGGTGTTGCCTGTTGTGACTTTTATCCTGTGAATCGTAAAGAAGGTAGTTCCAAAGGGAAGTCCTGGAAGCGGAGCGCCAAAATGAGACTCTTTAAAATCTGAGACCACAAAATAAATACTGGGAGGTTCTCAATTCTTTGAGGAAATATCGTCGTTCGTTATAAATAAATTAGAGATTACAAGGGCCACCGTAGTCTGACAGAAAAATATGAAGGCGAGATCAAAGAACTGATGTAATGAAATCGGTTTTCAAAATCGAAAATAAGAAATCTGGAAGAAGATGCCTACTTGACTGCAAGAAGATTTACTACTAAATTCAACCCATCTTAAATCTAAACTATGACAATGAAACTTAGTCAAAACGTTTGGTTTTCTTTGAATTATTGTAAGTAAATTTCATTCACCGTTATCCAGCTGTTTTCAATCGCAGTTTGAAATATATGCATACTCGACTAGTAATGGAAGGCTCTAAGAACGATTTTCTCGACCGGAGCCCATATAATTGTTAGATTGATAAACGTTCCGTGTTTATCTTGGTTGTTTTGAGGGCTGGGAGGGGGTTTTAATGGGCATTCACGCTGGATTAATGGGAGACGGAGTATTTAAGAGACATCTCTAGGCTTTAGATTATTTTTGAGAGAGCGGATATTGTGTTCCGGCCAATTAATCTGCTTGGAGAAGGGTGCAGATAATTGGTGCTGGGGCCGTGATGATACGGGCCAACAGCCAGACCGCGCATTTAGCATCATAATTACCCCCTCCCCCGCGCTTCCCCTCATACCCCTCACGCCGACAACCCTCACCACCTGCGATAGACCACGCCTCCCGACCAATGGCGGCGCACTGCGTCAGCCACGTCTTACTTGTGTATTGATCCGCCCCGCGACGCCGCCCACCGGGCGCCGCTCTAAATTAACAATTTCCTATGGCATAATCTCCCTAATGGTCCGGCAGCTTAAGTCCTGCTCCTCTGGATTTCAATTTGGCCGTTGTTTTCAGCAAGCGCGGCGCAACAATGCCATACCGCATATCGGACGCACGCACAAACGCCAGACCTCCAGCCCTAGGTGTGAACAAGTGTTAGTCTACCTTTCCGAGAGTTAGTTTCAAAAACTTTCCTTCATTAGTTCTAATTTCCGACATTACCTTGAAAGTTTGTGTCATGAACTTCTACACAACGATCCCACGTTTGCAAGCAACGATGATAGCAATCCGGCGGTAGTGGGTCCAGTATTCGCTTGAATTCTGCTTGGATCTCTTCAATGGACTCAGGCTGACAATTCGATTTTCATTTTAGGGAACGGAGTGCAGCGAAATCCGGAGATACCGGTAACCATGTTGAACATCATGCATGAATGCCCTGTTTGTGTTCTTGGATGACTTGGTGATTGTCCCTCGAGTCGTGGATGTAGATTGTCTGAGGCCCGAATCTTTACCGCTCAAAATTATTCTTTAACATCTCAGTTGCAGTATTTTTGAGTCTAACGCATAATTAATTCCAAATTATTTGCTCCTTTACACCAGTCATTCAGACAAAGAAATGCGGTGTCTAGAAACCAGCCAAAAATGGGAAACAAATGCACTTATGAATCCGCCAGTTGGTCGACTGCTTGCCGCGTTGTGATGAAGGACCATGTGGACGGAAATCTAAAATCTCGGCAATTTTTGGTGATTTCGCTTGTCTCGGGAATAGCGGAGAATTTTGGACGCCATACTCACAATTTTTTAAAAAGGTATTTGACTTCCCTCAGCATCAACTGTTGCTACTTTAACACTAGAGCCTAAAACTGGATTAGGTAATTTTTTTAAAGACACAAATTGATTAATTTCTTATTCTCGTTTTATCATAGCCTGTTCCCGATAAGACGTGGAAGAGCATCTTCTGAAAAAAAATTGAATTTACTAGTAACGTGCCACAGCGAAATTTGTTTGAGCAATCATTGTTTCCGGTATTTTTACTCGAAGTGATAATTTAAAGCTTTCAAATTAAGTAGGTATATAAAATTAACTGAGGAAATTGAGAAGTATTTCTGTCGAAGTAGCGCCTGTGGTAGTCGATTTATGATTTTTTTCTCTACATATTTTATATTTAAATAATTTCACGTTGGCAGCAAGTTCAATGCTAATTTCAACGAGGACGATATCACAGGCGTTGAAAAAACAACCGGTTGTTTGTGAATAAAAAGAAATACACCCTGAGTTTTCAGTAACAGAAGTAATGCCAGTAAATATGTAATTTGGAGCCACGTCAGTGGTACGATAAGACTGGAAGCGTTTTAAAGAACAGCCGGGGAAGATGGCAAAGGGATTACCATGACGTGGAGTACAATGATGTACGCTTTGTATTGTTAGGCGAGTCCAAGAAAAGGGTAGACCTTAGATTCTTTATCCAGGATTATGTATTTGAAGACCAGAAGAATTCGGGGCACCCTTGAAGGAATCCCTTGGTGATGTGTAAATGAAGTAACTGCCAATTTCCCTGACCTGTGCTTAATCGAGTAGGTCCATAGTATTGCTCATTACAGCCAACCTGGATACACAGGAAAGACTTGTTTACTTCTAGAGTCATATCAGGTATTTTTCTATTTGTCACATCTCGTTTCCATCCCCTAGGTCTTTACGTCCTCCCATCGTCTAAATTTTCACTTGACTCATCTCCAAGTCAACCACTGACACATCAAAACAACACTTAAATTATTTACTGATTCTTCCGACTTATTTCGGATGTACATTTTTATGACTCTATTGGCAGATAGCCTCGTAATATCCTCACGACTCTTTCAGTGACTTGAATTTTTACGAAAAAAAATCAAGATTATCTCCCAGAACAAAAAGTTTCGCATGCCATTTAAATTTATCCTGGCTTAAGCAAATAATCACAACAAAGTTGAAATAATAACCAATGAAAACACATTGAAAATACGTTTTGGTGTGAACGATGTGGCGCTGTCCGTTACATTTTGGTAGATTTGCAGTGGCGCTCGTTGGCGGATGCGATGAACGCGGGGGCGGTTCTGATTTGCCGCGGAAGTGACTATCCTGACTAGTGATTGAGCAGGCAGGCTCTGCGGCTGCGGGGGAGGACAATTTATTGCAGTCAATTCATTTCATAAACGAGGGATGACTAGCAGCAGGTCCGCGCTTTCCATGGGGCTCGCCATTTGTCTTGCGATAATGGAGCCAACACAATCAAACGCTACACGCCCGAAGCGCTATACAAAACGGTTATTGCCAACTTTAGGGACATTATCATCTGTAGGCATGAATTTTACAGCCCCCATTCCTTTTTGGCGCGAAATCAAAATTTTCTTTGTTCGGAACCGCTGGGTATATGAAGTGTGTCGCTGATTTGCTGTAATTTTTGTTGCAAATTTTATACTTTACGAATCACGTTCCACTTATGCGAGGGTTACTATGCAATTTTTCCACTTTAAAATACCCTCGATAACGTAACGTAACGATTATCACGATTACAAAATTCAATTTTCCTTTTCTCTTTATATATATAATTATATATATATATATATATATATACATATATATATATATATATATATATATATAATTTTGGTCTTTAAGGGATGCCAAATATTTGAACCGTGAAGAAATTTCACAGTACAACTTATTATGCTGCATTCATAATTATTTAGTCTTCAACGTGTTTCACGTTTCGGTTCATTACAGGCCTCCCTGAAATTTAATGATGTATTTTATAATTATCAGTCGGATAAGTTCGTTATTGATATCGGTAGGTTTCAGTAATGACGTGTTGTATTAATAAAAATAAATATAAATCTAGTGAGGTACGAGAAAGGTAGCTGTGGGAAATACACTAAATATTTCGGAATCTTCAAGGTTAAAAAAAATCGAACTTGTTCATTTGAAGATAATGAATAAGAAAGATAGCCAATTCAGACAAAATGGGTAATATAAATGCCACAGAACGTTTCAGGGATCCTTGTGCCTTTCGTCAGGTGCTAAGAAGAGCCTAGAGCAACACAACTGCACTTGTCAGATTTTTTAAAAAATATTTATCATAAAAAAATCCGCGAAGAACCAATAAGTGGCTGTAACAATTTGTGTATTCCTCCATAAAGGCATAATGAAGAAGAAATTAGTTACTTTATCACGAAATTAATTTTTAAACCGAACTTTGCAAATAATCATCTGTCTTGAGCCATTGAAAAGAATTTAACGAAATGACAATAAATAAGGCGTTTTAAAATACGGAAAAGTGGTAATATAAAAATAATAAGACTTGTATTGTTCCGGTTTTCTTTGGTCTTCTTCAATGCTTGGCAGAATGAAATAACTGGCTCTAAAATAATTAGGAGCCACTCATTGTTTTTTCTAGAGCTACTAAATATCAGACATTTCAAAAATAAAAATAACTTTAATAAAGAAATTGGAATTTATCGGTGTAGAGAATGAATAAAGTTTTCTCGGGCTAAAACCGAGTAAACAATTGTATTCGCGACATTTCGATGACGTTCACCGCCATCGTCTTCTAACCATTGCTTAGAAGCCCGAGAAGACTTTATTCAAAAATAACTTTAATTAAAAAGCAGACAATTGTACCGTCATTATATGTTGCTGTAATGAAACAAATTTTCGTTTCAAAAAATAAAATATTTTCTATATCCACTATCAAATCAAAATGATCACTTAAATGTTTTTGCAAATTCCTTTATCCGCTATTACACCTATGTTGTTCCGCGGTAGACTGTATTTTTAATTTTCGTCGTTAACATCTTCGATTCACTGCATTACATTATAGCCAATGCCATGAAGGATCAGCAAATAATAAATGCTACAAATAACAACCATATGTATTGTTACGAGTGATTTCTATTTGATTTCAATCTGTCTGTCTTGCTGTTTTAATTACTTTGATTCCTATCGCTTCCTAGGTTTTTAATTTTTTTTCCGTTTCCTATCGTTTTACTTGTGTTAATTTTGTTTGAAAAATTTTTTTATTGAATAATGGGAAGAGAAATTAATCTTGGGATATTCACATAAAAGTTTGTATGGTGGGAGAAAGGAAGTTGGCTTTGGTTATTTGGATCCATTAACGGTATTGCCGGTATTAAAAAATGACGTTGCACCCTCCACCTGTTGTCGAGCCTGGTGGATGACGTAATTCCCAAGGGAGGTGCCTAAATCAAAGAATAACGAAGAGGATTGTACTGGGGGGCATGTAATTAAAATTCAATTGATCAAACCAGACAGTTATATGAATATATATTATAGTCAGTAGGCAGTGAGTTGAAACCTTTCGAAGGGCTGTTAAAATTAGTTGATAAAGTGTCAATGGACAACAGTTTGCGGGTAAAATTTAGAAATCTTACAAATATTTTTTGAAATATAATTTATGACACATTTCAGACTGAACAGAGATTTCAGATACGATTATAGATTGGATAGATTTTAGCGGAGAAATTAGGAAAATTTTTATGAAAGAAAGATTTGTTGTAGCCATTATAAAGTTTATTGATATAAAGGTACGAAACATACAATAATGAAGACTGCGGAGTCTTTACGCATCCTTCCCGATTTATAACTGCAGTGTGAATAAACAAGAGACTGACGGACGTATAGATTCAAATTACGTGAGATCACGGAAAATTAAAAGTTCGTCATCCAGGTCTCTGTAAATTAAATTAATTGTTACTGTAAATTATGACTGCGGATTTTCAGCTGGACATTCCCTGTGAAAGGGAATTTTGAAAAATTGAACCACTGGGAAGTAGTAAATATATTTCAAGCGTATGATCCTGTAGTTATAATATGTCATAGACTGAAAAAAAAATGTAAAAAAAATTAAATACAGTGCATATATATAATAAAACTGTCAAAACTCCCTCCTCATATTATTAAAAAAGAAAGAAAGATTCACCAATTTTTGTTGCTCTTTTTCGTTATTTTGAAGATGACGTTCCATAAAAAAAAACAGCTTTTCTAATTTCGGAGCTAATTCCACTGCGTCAATCTCTGTCTCCTCTCTAATAATCCAGGCACTTGGTCCTCGCATAGAAAAATTTTAGTAACGGTCATATATACAGGAATATCGTCGATATTTATTTATTTTGATACAGTGTACAAATCAATATATTGTTCTCGGAGTTCAACCGGGTTTTGCATAATTATAGTGGAACGCAACGTTTCGACGACTAAAAGCTCTGTCGTCATCTTCTAGGCCTAGAATTCGCCTAGAAGATGACGACAGAGCTTTTAGTCGTCGAAACGTTGCGTTCCACTACAATTATGCAAAACCCGGTTGAACTCCGAGAACAATATATTGAACAACTACACCCGGAAAGGCTTCAATCTTTGATAGTGTACAAATCAGATAATTATAAAACAAGGCGTAGTGAAACCAGTATTTTATTTAAATATTGTAGTGGTAAGTTTGTTTAACGAGACTGTCTATTGCAATTTCTTTAATTTATTATTAATTATTTTTAAAAAGAATTTTCTTGAATTTATTAACCCATAATTTGCTTTAAAAATTAATGATGCCAAATTTCATCCACATATACAAAGCGCGCACTGTAAAATAAAAAATATCCCAGGGTTTAATACGAAACTATGAAGCATGTAAATGACAATTGAAATTGTTTCTGATATATAACAAGAGACAACCACGTGATTCGCTTAAATAAACTTAATTCGGAGCATATTTGATCTCCATCTAATCCCCAACCGTGCAGTCAGTTTCCTCTGCAGTCTCACTGCAACTCGTCACTTTTAGAGCTTATTTGATCTGAAGCTCTGCAATTCTCAATAATGACAAAACTCTATCGTCTCTCTCTCTCTCCAACCCTCCAGACCGTTCTCAACGAACAGCTTACTACTCAGTTGTTTCCATGCAACTTCCCACATCAGCACTGACACTTTCAGCTCCTTTGGCCACCTACTGCGTGGTAGAGACAAAAAAAATTACCCTCTCGAGGATTCGCTTCCCGGCGCCGCGATTTGTTTACGTAAGCAAATTCTTGTTACGTTGGTGCGCACTTTCTATCTGGTGTTCAGGCCAATATAAAAAATTTTATCCTCCAAAAATTATAATTGTGGTACAGGATCACACCACAAAGTATTTATTTAGAATTTGTTTCCCACCAAACTTGTGCACACTGAGACATGAAAAAAATGGACAAAAAATCGTTGCATTCACCCCAAGGATATTTCAAGAAAATGATTTAATTTGTTGGTATAGTTTGAAAATGCTAGAAAGAATGAAGAGTCAAGGCACGTCACATTTAAATCTCTGTAATTCTGAAGTACTGGATATGATGTGATATCTTTACATAGTCCGTGTTCTGGTGAAGTGACGTGGATTGTCGCGGTCTACGTTTAAGAACAGGCAGTACGAGTGTAGTGTGTTTGAGTTACGGCGATGTTTGCTGAGCACCGACCGCAGTGAGTGGATTATTTACCTTCTGTGGTTGGGGAGGCAAACAATACGGAATCGCGGAGGGGACGGCACGGCATTCATGCGACAATTAGCACAATTGACCATAAATCGCCGCGGCTATTAATAACTGTCTAGCGCCGTTGTAATTACGCGCGTGTCCCATAAGATAATCGCAATTGCGCCGGCTCTATGGCAATATGGAGCCCGCTTCCTTGGCCTGGCGCAGCGTCGTTTGTATCACTTATTGTAACCCTTCCCGGATGTGCAATATTGCCTTTACGGCCGCTAATATCGTCTCTCTTGGCTTAGGACAGCTTCGGTCTGACGTACGACTCAATAAAGCGGCTACAGTACAGTCTGGTCATCGGGTGAGTGTCCGAGCACGTCTTGCAGCAACTCGCAAACGCTTATTAGATGTGCAGATGACATTGTCATCTTGACAGAGAAGTTTGACCATTCGGAGAAAAGGAGGCCATGTTTTTGACAAATCCCGACAACATAATGGTGGCGCTGCAGGAATTATATTTCTGATAGCCTATCCGCTGTAAGGTGGCTCTTAAACTAATCAAATATATCTGCATTTAAACGGCGAGCGATTAAAATTTGTATACGAGGATTGACAGACAAATACGCAAAAATCGACCACTTCGGTTAATCCATTTATTGTGAACACTAAAGAAAATGTCTGGAAATTGTCCTTCTTAATCAGGACCATAAATACGTGGAAAAATTCCTAGCAGAAGCGCATTCAATAGAATAAATTAAATTCCGTAGAGCAAATTGCTATTTAATCCTACGAATCGAAGAAAAATTGAAACCCAGGCAGTGAAGCGAAATTTTTACTTTTTGTGAATAAATTGCTATTTAATGAACAGAAAAAAGGCCAATCAATTTCTCAGAAAAAAAATGTCAAACTTAAAATACAATAACTCGACGCTACGTCCACACTTTTGGGACTTCTTTAGGTATATATGCATACATTATAAACTGTCTACTACCTGAAAAAGTCCCAAAATTCAGGACGAAACGTCGTAATATTGTAATTATTTTTTATGTTTCAGTTGAAACATACATTTTTTCTAACAAATTTTCCGTTTATTTGTTTAATTATAATTGTCAGATTGACTTCAATATTAAATTTGTATTGTCGAATATTGCTTTCAGTATTTTATACTAAAATTTAGACTTTAAAAAATCTTTGTAGCTACCTACAAGTGCAAACCTCGTTGCAGTACTTCGAGCATTCGTTCAATTTTTCAGAATGAAAACGTCCAACCATTACATACAAAACTCCATGGTTTAAAAAATATCTGCGGATTCTATTTAAACTCAAATTTCTTGATCTAATAATATAACAACAAAAATTAGTTTGCCACCTAATGAAACCCATTCAACTCACACAACAGGAACAAATTCAAATCTTTAACATATGGGAAGTTTATTTACTGTAGGGGAATTATGATGAACGGTGTAAATGAATCCTTTACTTAACATGCGATAACAGGGAATGTTTGTGAATTATCTGTAGATGCCCATATCCTAATATTGAAAATTATTGAAGGTTGCAACAATCATTTTAAACTACAATAGTGCTTACAATAATTTGGGATTTGTTGCCGAATTCTGTAATTTCATTTATTAAAATTCAAAAGGGGTGATTTTTTTATTTATCATCTTATTCATCTGCCCCAGCATTTACTTTTAGGTTTCTGGAGTAAAATGGAATCTCTCGTGTATATTCGGTGCATTAATATACTTAAAGAAGAAAGAAATGTATTCGAAGTCAATTAAAATTGAACGTGTGAGTTGTAAAGTGTGCGTGGTCTATGAGTGAGGATTATCGAGTCAGGGACTCGGGGCCGCAGGTGCGAGTCTCATCCGAGCGCTTGCCCTTCTTTCCACTTAATTACCGCCGTTGATCTAAATCCTCCGCCCTCTTTATTCCCTCTCCCCCCTCCCACCCTTACAGCTTGCTTTCGTTTTATTCGGATGTTTATGGGGAGCCACTTAAAACTATTCCTCATGATTTACATTCTCAATGAACATGTGGCTGTTTTAATTTAAACTCTGTCGTGAAACATGGACTGCAATCGGAACAAAAAGAATCGCCTCGCACTGAAGCGTAAATTTTTAACGCCAATTAAAATTCACTTTGCCAAATATTTCAGTAAATTTTTAACACAACAAGAAAAATATTATTACAGATTGTTGTGGAATGGCAGCTAGCATATTTGGCATTCGAATATAAGCTATTTTGTCTTATAAACGTGGGTGGATTGACAGTGAAGGAAATATCTGCGTAATGGTGGGATTAAGCGAGATTCTACTGATAGTTTTGATCAAACTTTCAGGCAGACGCAACCCGCAATACTTTCATGAAGCTTGGTTGGTTGCGTCAAGGCGGGGAGCTCATCTTTAGTGATTAAGAGGGCACGTAACTCGAATACGGTGCAGTATGGATTTGATCCATATTTGAACGTAAGTTAATAATACAGAGAGGGGAAGCAAGACTTTCAAAACATATTTAAAACGTTGGATTGGGAAGAAATATCATTCGTTCCTTTATCCTAGAATACTGGCATAGTTTTAATTGTTCCAAATTTTTCATTCTCACTAATGCTCTCTCAGAAGAATTTTTTTACTATACTGAGAGTGGAAAGCTCAGAAATTGTCAATTATATCGAAGTGGCTCATTATCGAGTCATCTCTCTGAGATTTACAGAAAAAAATAGGGATAGCGGAAACAAAAGTGACGTTAATAACAAATGGTGAAAGACGAGTAACACGAATTTTACGAGTTTAGGGAAAAATTATTTACCAACAATTCGATGCATATTGATATCACGCTCTATGGTCCAATTCAGAACAAAAAGAGTGAGTGTTCTTAACTCTTACAGATCTGGACCTACTTAGTTCTGAAAGGCAACTATAATACATAAATAATCATACTATTCTGTTAATTTATGGATAAACTTCAGTAATTTCGAAAATATTATTTCACTATTATTTCAACTAAATATTTTGGAAGATGTAGATACAAGTGTTCCAGATGTTGGTTGTTCCAGGTTGAGCTTCTCAGGGACTGAGGATTTACAGTTAAATCGAAAGATTTATCCACAGATGATGCTTCCTCGTTTTACCAGTTTTTTCTTGATAAAATGGATATCACTTAACATAAACAGCATTTAAGTGGAATTGATTCTTATGGTCTATTGAAGATGGTTAGCCTAGAAGTAACTGGAAACTCGTGGCCAGTTCGATGACTATTTAACTGTCGCATACGAGGTTTCCACTGGTAAAAAACAAAAAACCTGACCCAATATCCGCTCATGTCGCAGAAAAGGAAAGTCCGGGAACGAACCCGTTTAGCACTATACTTCAACGTTCCTGTTTATTTTTCGACGAAGATCGTAAATACGTCGAAAAAGCAATCGTTTAATGTCCTCAGCTGCGCTAATGGTGGCTTCGCAGGGGGCAGCACCGAGGCTATTAATGCTGACAATGTGCGGCAGCAGTTCCACAGAATCTCAATTTCATGGCAGACAGTCGCGTTATCTTCTCCTGAAGGGCGCAGAACCCTCATAGGGCACAATAACAACGCAACTATTTCCTTTTATTTCCTTACACGAGAGATTTGTTTCCTTCAGCCCTGACATTATTTATGTGCATTTGCAACGACACGGGTAATGCTTCCTCTGCAATATATAATTACACTAGAAAAATTACTCCTGGTTAATAAACCACTCGCCTATAATGGTCCTTTCCTAAAATAAATCAATTACGTTAATAGTTTACACAGAATCGTCATTAGTACCAACAGTTAATATCATTTTCAATATTAAGTGACCCTGTTCAGATTTCCGCCCTTTAGGGCATGATTTTTTTAAACTAAAATCTTTAAGACGTATTTTTGTTAATACAATACGGAAAAAAAATAACCAAAGAATATTAAACATGACCAAAGTCAATTTGGGTCATGATGTTGCACATATTGAACATAAATATAATTAAATGTTTCAATTTAACGTCTGTCTTGAATTTATAAAATAATTGATAACGAGTCTTGCTACAATATTGTTAGAGTTTAACGAATTGTTTGCCTCGGTCCCCTTTTTTTCTAAAACTGTGTGAATTTAATAACTTGTTAATCGCTTAGTTGTGCTATTTTATTATATTAATTTAGAAAATACCTGAGAATATTCAAAATGTGGTCTCAATATAAATAAAAAATAAAACGTGTCTGTATAAAGTTATCAATTGTTTTGTTTTATAAACATAATTAGGTCTGATTTATTAATATTTCACATTAATTATTATTGTAGTACAATTAGGATATCCTGAGAATAACTCTTAAATTTTAGTTCTTGAAAAAAAATAAAAATAAAAAATAATAATAATAATTTCTGAAGTTGACCGGCGGGTAGAAAATTCTGAGTTAAGGGGTTGACTCACAGAAAGCTAGGAAAGATCATGTTGTCATGTTGTTTCATATCGGCAACACATATAAGCTCTCTTAGGAAACAACTAACGCCTGTGGGGCAATTCTAAAAGTTAATATTGTAGTTTTCGGCATATTCCAAGAGAATTATTGTTTGCACTCAGTCAATGACACCGCGATACTAAATTAACATATATAAAATCGTCAAAACGCTAAATGTTTCGTAAATTAGCTGAACCCCAGAGTTCCCACCCCCAGGCGGGCCGCTCCAAAACGTACGGCCTGTTCAATCAATTACTATGAATTTAACTCGATGACGATTTCTACGCTCCCTAATGACGTCGTTTCACAACACCATTTTGCTGTATGATGAAAATAACGCTACGTGGAGGAATGTAGCGGCTGCAATGATGCGTCCAATCATTGCAACACATTGGTCGGCCATTTCGATGCAGGCAATAACAGCGCCAGTGTGACAGGATTTATAGAAACAGCCATTGTTTTCACAAAAGCTGCAATCTTGTGGATGTTTGCGTGTAACTATTGTGTTACAGCGAAACAAACTACTACGTTCTCCTACACTCAATCTATTACGTTAAGTAGGATATTGAGCCATTTCAAACAATGACTTAATGGAATAATTAAATTTAGTTTAAAACGGTCTGACGACTCATTTCTTACAGAGAATTTAACACGATAGCCAAAAACAAAATTAAAACCCGGCTGTAACGATGTACAGAAAGATTCAACCTGTTAAAGTGGGCGTTTAGCAAATAAAATCCAATATAATGCGTTTAACTTTGTTCGTCAAAGTCCTTAAGAATTTAATAAATACGTTTATAGTTACACCTTTTCTCTTATATGTTCGTTTGTAACTATCCGTAGTGTACGTTCTGTCTTCCCCACCTAACACCTGCAAGGTTGCCTATTTAGCCGTTGAGTAAATCCATGAGAAACTATTGTTACATGTGGGAGTGACGTAGGGCCTGAGGTTGTTTTAAACATGCCATCTGACATGTGGAATATTAATCATTACAATTAAATTTGCGTTTGGCCATATGTAACACCAAGGCAATGAAAATCGTAAGGATAATACTAATAATAAAGAAAAACAAAAAGAATTAATCACAAACTCTACAACTGATTCAAATATCTACTTCTATATTTTATACCAACACTCAAAAATTCAGTTGAGCTTTCCCATTCTTTGTAAATTAACATAAACATACAAATGCTATTAGAATCTGTATATTTCAAAATATATGGATGACTTTGAATAGTAGCTCTTCGTACAAAATTGTCAGATCCTAATAAACTTGACTCATCACACCGAGATGAAAAGACCGAATAGGGTCAGGGCTGCCAATAAAATTCTCGCTAGGAGAAAAAGGATTAGACGCAACGAGATGCAGAGTTTTATAACCAAACACTTCTTAACGAAACACTGTTTCTAATGTCTAACAGTTGGATTAATATGCCATTTACAAATATGTTACACTTGAAAACAGGGTCTCCGACGTTTTTCACTTAATGACTGAGGTAATTTTTATTTTCCTAAAACGAGGATTAGTGAAACCACATAGAAGTATTCCGTTTATACAAATAGTGTCCAAAATATTTCCTGAAATATAAATTGAAGAAAATTTATACTTGAAACTACGAAAACGTGACAGCATTCGAGCTGTTTTAAATCGTGCAGTTATAGTAACAATAGTTAAATTGTTAACAATTTCATAAATTTACCAGTTATAGAAGCTCCCAAATCAGTCTTGTATTATGGGCTAAATTACTTTGGAACTGAGATTGTCATAACCGGGTATTTATGTTGTGTACATACATATATATATATGTGTGTGTGTGTATGTGTGTGTACACCAAAATATTAAAGGGAAATATATCTCAGGGGTCACCTACGGGCCTCCAATAAAAAATAGGAGTTTATAAAATGAACATAGAAAACTATAGTACTTTTTATAATAGAAACCAAAACCAGACAAACACCTTGGACCTTCAAAATTGGTTCGCAATTGGTCCAACACCCTTCAACGGATGCATGTTATTTCGTAGTTCGTTAATGATCACAATAAACTCACAACCCTACATTAAGCACCCTTCTCCACTTTGCTACAGCAAAGCTGCATTGCCCAGTGTCACCATAGGAGGTGTGGAGATAGGATTTGTTGGCAGAGCTATCATAGATAGACGGTTTCCCCGAGATTACCATCTCCCGGGGCCTTTTACCAACCTTGGACTGGCCTGGCCTGACTCTCGAGTGAGATTCGCTATACCAAAAAAATACAAATTAGATCCACTATAGCACAGAACTGCTTAGGATCGGAATGATTTCAGAACAACAAAAAAACCAACGACCACAAACTAGTCGCACCTGGATAAAGCTTCCAACTCGACCAAACTTTCCCGACACACTAATACCAACAACCAAGCGACTGACCACGGTCGAGCCTTCTCCACTACTGATTGACTTCTTTTATTTCCTAGGGCTTTTATACCCTTCTCCCGAGACACAGTTTGACACATCGTCAAACGTTCGTAAACAACGGGCGCAAAGCGAAAACATCGCACGTACTGCAGAACTGAAGACAAAAAAAATCTTGCATATAATAAATTCATTAGTATTCGCTACAATATATATATTTATATTTATATATATGTACAAGGGAGCCAGTTGAATATTCGAACTGTAGGCAAAGTAGCATATGATTTAAATACTTCGAAATGTCGTGAGCTATTGTCTGTTTCAGTGTATTGTATAGGAATGAATCCACGCGACGTGTTGCGTTATGCATTCAGGAATCACTGCTCATTTTTTCTGACGACGAGTGTTGTAAGAAATAGTTGTAGGCAAACATCCACGCCCCAAATAAGTATTAACTTAAGTTATATTTAAAGTTAAATGACAATGATGCGGACATAGTTGGAATAATTTTATTCGGATTTCCCATTGCCGAACCTGACAGAATCGGACAGCTAAGCTATATAGGATTATTTGTATTTGTACAGTCTCTATGCTGATGGTTTGAGCATTTAACCTAGAAGAAAAACAAGCCTTTATACATTTATTGTTAGAATCCGTCATCCGGATATTCAACGGGAAAAATATCTGTGTCTATAATAGTGTCCTAGTTAGAAAACCGAGAAAACTCAGCTTGCAGTTATATCGCCTAGTAAAGAATCAGCTGCATGGAGCGTTTCGTACACCATACGAGGTGATAATTCCGTCGGATGAGAAGGGTTAAACGGTGCGGGGAAGATATTCATGACACGACCAACTGCGACGAATGGAAGCAGGCAATTGCGTCCGGAGACGCTAAATGTCCAGCAGCGTCCTAATGACGCGTGTAATCCCGGGTCTGGGTCCAGATCCGCTCCCCGGGGACGGGGTCGCTCTTAACGGCCTTATTTTCAATCTGGCGGAGGGTTAACACTTTAATGGGGCAGTCATCTATTGTGCCGCCCGGACGCTCCATCCTCGTGTCACGAAACAATAATCGTTTACTGATGAATCAAGTCGTGTCACTCATGTAGCCTCGCACTGCCATTTGCATTTAAATGGCGCTCGTTTCGACGCTTCCAATCGGGAAATAACGTATTATGCCGCGTCGTATCATTATTTCACAGTAAATAACGGGGAAAAAAAGTAATGATAACTCGAAGGCTGACTGCATTTATCCCCTTCCTTTTCATCATTGCAGGATTACTTGGATAATTTTCAAAATTCTATTCTCACCTACCCATAAAATTTATCACATTTATTTTTGTCTTCCCCTCCACTGATAGCCTCCATTTTAGACAATTCACCAATATTAATAGCTTCATTAATTTGTCTCATCTGTCAACTCCAAATACTCCTTCCGTCGACGACATTTCACAAACCTTTCTATTCCTCAATTCTGTGTGCCAAATTAAAATATGAAAACATTTCTTTAACACGAAATTACAATATCTTCCGGTCTCATATTCCCACATTTTATTATCATATATATAATCCTATAAAATACGAGTATTACGTATACTTGCAACCAAAAAATAATTCAATATCAAAAAACAGTTAAAATAATTTTTCCGTTCTAAACAGATGTAAATTATCATATTGACTTATTTCGCATACTAGGGATGGTCGTAGAAGACACGACATTGATGTATTTTCTAGTTTAGATGTATTTCCCTGATACTGTTGTTGAATTAATCTTCTTAAACGGACATGTAACAAGTTGTTTCTTTTTATTCTGAAAACTTGTGTAAAACTGTTTATTATTTTGCAAAAATAATACTTTCAGAACTACTACTGTCTGTATGGTTTTAATAAAATTCAAGATTAAATTAGCGTGGGAAAAGTCCTGGATGGTCAAGAACATCGAATTTTGCTGCATGCCAACGCCCTCAAAGCCGAGATCCAGATTAGTTAAGAATAATAAAAAATTATATATATGTGTGTGTGTGTGTGTTGTCAAAAGTAATTTTTCATTGTTTTTCACTCCGTTATTCATATAGCTGCACGCACAAAAAGAGTCTTAAAATTTGAGTAACAAAAAAATTTAATTAGGCGTTTGTTTATATGTTTGAAGTCTTTAAAGCTTGTGTAATAAAGGAGGGTAATATTTATACCAATTTCTTTACTAGGCTTTTTAAATTTCCAAGTAACAAGTTAGTCAAATGAATGAAAATATAATAAAAGCTCAACAATAATTTAAAGGTTAATTAATACAAGTGTTTGAATGAATTCTAAACGATACAGTTGAGGTCACATGTTTTATTTGTAAATATGGGGTAAGTAGATATGGAAATTTATTTAAAAAACTTAGGAAAACTATAAATAAAAAGGGGGTGGCACCGCAACTGGGGTTGGAACACACTGCTTTGTTTTTCCCTGATTTCCACTAAATCATTCGGATGTATGTACGGATGAATCCTAGGACATAGCCCCCGTCTCTCCAATTTCATAAAGAAACAGATGAGGAAACCCGAGAATAAGGCCGGGATGAAATCGACATATTTGAAACGCGCCTCTGAGAAATGCAGAGTGAATATATTTCATATATAGTTACAAGAAAGATGTTACTGTGTATTTACACTTGCGTCTTCTAAGACTTGTAGGTGTATAAAAATAAATGCGGATTTCTAAGAAACGAAAATTAGATAGGAAGTCGTATTTTTCCCTCGGCAACAACAAAAATTTGAAGAGGTCAAATAGTAGATTTCCTCGCTAATCTTTTGCTGCCATAATTAAGTATATTATAAATGGTATAATATAAGCGGCGGGAGGAACAGCTAAGCAACAGACTACGGACGGGGACTATAAAATCTCATGATTTCTGAGCGTTGTGGAATAATTTGGGAGCAAATGTAAGAAGAAATCACGTTCCACTTTATCTCTGTTTCCTTATTACACGGTCATCCTGCGACGCGCAGTTCTATTTGCCGATAATGATCTGACTTGGCCATAAAGTTTGTGTCTGTCTCTGCCGTGGAGAATCTCTCCCTACCGTATCAATAACTGAATCGCAGCAGCGGCGTTGATAAATGGAGCCGCCCTTTGGGGCGCGAGGGTTGTGTTTATTATAACTGGATTATGGGGAGGGTAGCAGTTGCCAGCAACACCTCCTAACAATAGCCACTTCACTGCGCCTTATGTGCCAACAAACTAACGGGTCATCGATCCGTTGTCGCTGGTACGCTGGGACATAGCTGCACAGATCCTTACGTAGAAGAGAAAGAGGTCCTTAGGACAGGACAACTTCTTTCATACATTCCTAGTTAAATTATTTAATCTTCCACCCGCTAAACGTAATGGAAATAGATCTTTAAAAATTAAATTAAACTGTAAATCGCTTTTATCTTCAAACAAACATCGTCTTGAATTATACTGCCTGTGTGTGTTACTCAATGTATTTGTTAATCGGTTCGTAAACAGTTTATGCAGAGTAAAGCTCTGAACATACGAAGAGTTGAATGTAATACTTGTTAATTATTTCTAAATATTTTTTTTTTCTCGTTTCATGTCTCACATGTCGCCAACTCATCGTTACTCCGACGAGGACGAGGCGTCCTGTCGCCCAAGTAACGAGTGAACACAGTAGATATTTAACTGTCAGTGTGAATTGCTTCTGTTTAATAATAATAACATATCTAAATTTATGGACATTAAAATTTATTATTATGTAAAAAAACGTGAATATTTTTTAACTATTTTCTCTCGCATGTTCACTAGCATTTTTATATATTACTAGCTAGGTGCCAGGCGTTTCCCGGGTCGTCATATCCCAATTTGACTCCCTTAAGGGTGCTCCCCTCCTGTACCGAAAGGGGTTTAAATTATACACGGAAAACATCGTTAGAAGTACTATTAATCTGATAGACCCCGAAAAATATTTAACCGACGCAAACATAGTCCGTATATCATGTTTAAAAATGTCCACCCCCTCCCCTTTGGTTGAATGGAAAGTTAAATGTCATAATACACCTCTGCGACGTCCATAACCCTGGATTCGACTCCAATCTCGGTTGTATAACGCCCTCCAATCTTTACTCTCCAGTGAATTAGTGTGCCCAATACAATTTAAATACATATATTTATAACAGACCGTTTCGCCTACGATTCCATACCACACTGGAAAATTTCACTTTTTTTAATCATAATTTCTACGACAACCGTGAATAATTTGTGATTTTATTTTGAATATTGTAACCTTTAACCGTATCAAAATTTTTCTAGAGAGTATCTATATTATTTGAGATAAAATTATGTTCACTAATTCCCTTATAGACGCTAAAAAAAAAGGAATCGGTTTGATTAGACTTTCTTGAAGCACTGATTTTTTTTATATTTTTATGTAACAGAATCGTTTTTGCTTAAAGTATTTTTTCTGCCTCAAGATCAACTTGTCACTCACGTAATCCCGCATTCTTAATTATAATAATAATGTATTATGAAATGAAGTTCAAAACGAATTAAATTTCTAGCTTTCTTGCTTCAAAGAAATTTACTGTGGAATGAGGTAACTATTATGAAAATGAAGGATTTTTTCGGCCAGAAGAAATTATTAAGGAAACATGTAATAAAGGGTTCGCTGTTAATATTTCTTATGTTTCTCGTTAAAACTCATAAACTCAGGAGATTTCAGACTGCAGTTCAGTTTTCCTCCTCCAGAGACAAAAAGAATTGCCGTTGTTGGAGACTGTTGCTTCAGCGATTGTTCCTTCCTGACTTCTAACCATCCAGCTTCATGAATTTGTAATATGTAAACGATTTGTGGCGACGAAATCTTCTCGATTTCTGCAAAACAATATTTCCTCACGGCATCAATTAATCAAATAATTTCGGCGTTAGAAAGCTGCGAACTCCTCCTGGACGTGCAGGCTACTTCGTGTTGTGTGATTAGCAGACGTGTCCCCCCCTTTCCCACCTCCATCGTACGGATCCCTCGCTCTTTCAGCGAGGAAGGGTATGTTATGTTTTGTTAATTAGCAGCACAGGATCAGTGACCGTCTCCCAGGAGCATTGCCGTCGCCAGAATCTAATTATGACGGCGCTGTGGAGGGCCAAGGGGAAACTGCAGGCTCAATTGCTTCTCCTTGATTTTATATTTAGTGTGGGGTCGGGGAAAAAAACATTCCTCAGCTGACACACCCTTGTAAACTGAATCACCATCGTAGCGCCGCTGCCCAACGCCTACAAGCTGTCATCCTCAACGTTCCACTTTCACGAACGAGCTCTAGACAAAATTAAAAATGTGCTACTAAATCTCAGAAGATTCGTTTCAAGGTGAAGGTACAAGTGAGAGACTTTTGCTATGCGGGCAGAAAAATTAACGGAGATTGGCAGGAGAATTAAGACATCAGGTGTTGATCGGTCCCGAAAAAAATTATCTGGAATCGTGGAGCGGGATAGAAAATGCCAGTTTGAGTGGAGGGACTATATTTGGAATAGAATTTTTTCCGATAATATCTATGAAAGAGTTGGTATAACCAAGTGTGGTGATTCTTTTCCTCCGTTATATTTTAATGTTATGTAATTTAATTTATATGACAAGCAAAGGGAATTTTCCTTCTAAATTTTGTCGAAGCGCGAAGGCAAGTCGCAGTGTATTCGAGGGTGGTCATGTAGTTACGGTCAGGCCTTTTACTGTATTGAAGAACAGTATTGCCTGGAGCGTCCAGATGTTTGGAAGAGAGGAGAGAGCAGTCCGGGGAAGTCTGGCAGAATAAGTGCTTGAATTTACATTGCAAACTTTTCTGTAAACCATTTTTAATAACAAAAGGAGTGGCTAGATCCAGTCTAGTCCACTACAGAGTAACAACTTCGACGAGCAGCCCGTCAACGAGAGGTAAAGCCAACTGACTACGCCAGCATCGTTCCCGACCAAGTACCGGAAGGATCCACGACAACGTGTCTACGGCAGTCAACAGGAGAGACACCAGTAATCAGCATTTCCAACATTCCAAGTCTAAGCGCGAAAGTTGCATTTTATTTTTTATTTATTTCAATTTTTCCGACCACGTTCCTTGAGGCTACATAAGAAAATTCTTACTGTTCTCCAGAGTTAAGCCTTGTAATAAATTTAGATTGTTTTATAAATTATAAAATTTAATTTGAGGTATTTTGACAAATAAATTATTTATTAATTAACTTTTTAATTAAATATTTTAAATACGCATAACAATTAAAAATGCCCAGTAAAACACCACACAAGAGACCAATGACCCCGTTCTGTTATTAGCAACCACAGTTCGGGTCCTGACTTTCATTCAGTTCTCAACACAACGTTGTTAGCCTCAATCCAAACCCCCACAGAATCAAAATTATATTCCGCTGCCGTATGTGAAAACTGACGGCTGATTCAGCCCAGCAATTATTGTTTAGACAGAATTAAGAGCGGCGGAGGAGGTGATGACGTCTCCGGGCAGTACACTTCCAGTCTGTTGATTTTTAATTCGACCAGTGAACACATTTTACGTGGATAACGGTAGTTGACAAAAAATTAATATAATGCGATAAGTACAGTTATTCTGAGTAAAGGAGAGGGGAAAAAAATAAAAACTGTATGAATCCACACGTGTGACAGTTGACTAAATATAAGAAATTTATAATTATCGGCTCGGGCACTGTCATCATTTCCCTCGATTCCAGATTTTTCCTCCAAGTTTATACGATAATCGGGAAAAAGCACGATAAAATTTCTCACCGTAAATTCGAAGCGGTAAATCATGAAAAACAGCTCGTGCTAGTGCAGTGAAATGAAACATCGTTGGTGTTTCTTCTCATATTTTTCTATTTCTAATTTTTTCTCTTATTAAATTACAGTTTTAACGCCACGATTAATGAGGTTTGAGAATAAAAAAAATTATTGGGAAGTTTATATTTCCATAGAACCCTTATTAAAAGCAGTATTATTTGGGGTCCCCCAAAAATTTCCGTCAACCACTGAATGAGAACAATGAAATCGTTTCTGTATAATTATTTTTCTCATTACAGACTATATTTCTATTTCAACTCCAATATCAAAAACGGAGATGGTCCAATGGGAGGTGCGACTGAAAGTCTTGCCGTATACGGTGATCGATTGCAAATAAGACGTACAGAACCAATCCAACCACGATTACAACAGTGTACAAATCACCGAATCTTGAATTGTCTTAATTTTAGAGGGATTTATTAATCACATTTCTACAATAAAAATTTGAATATTACGAAGATGGAAAACAATTATTTTCAACTGTTTGAAATTTGTTTTTAAATTTGTTGACGTATAAATTTCATTAAAGGTTAAAAACATAGTATACAGTTTTTATGGTCAATGAAACACAAAAAGGAACAAATGGAAACTTGGGTCTCCGATATGGTCTTGAGAAAATGAATTTTTCGTAAGTTTGAAATTTAATTCTATTTTGTGGTGTTTTACTGGGCATTTTTAATTGTTATGGGTATTTAAAATATTTAATTACAAATTTAATTTTTAAATAATTTATTTGTCATAATAACTCAAGTTTAATTTTATAATTTATAAAAAAAACGATATTTAATAATAATATATAATTATTCTTTGAAGATGAGGATGTTAAAAAATTATTGTAAATAATCTATCACACATGCCAGTGCTGGGATTAGAAGCCAGAACCTCTGTGAGGTGAGCCACTCAAAGATTCCTCTACACCACAGCAGCTCTAAAGTTTCCATCACATGGTTATTTTGGTTAACAGTTAATAAAGCCCAAATTTTGCAAACTGAATCACTGTGCGCCATCGTCAGAGCTTGAGTAGTACTTTTCAAATATTTTAACAATAAACGTATTGAAGTTGTATTTTGCATTTAGCTAAAATATGGGTGAGAGTCTTCACCAACCAATTGTAGCCTAGGTTTCAAAGTCCTTTCGACAATATTTTTAGAAGAACCTATTTTTTCGTTGCTCAGTGAAATCAGTGGCACTTTTTATGTTCATGATGCAGTGTTAAATTTCGATACGCGCGTAAGTTAACAATTTCAAGAGTATTCGTGAACTTCCGTGTAGTCCGGTGACGTCATAAGGTGGCGGTGTGCGAAGTGAAAGTCTAGCAACATTAGTTTGAAGAATTGTTCCGGTTTTCCTTTGTATAGTTGGTAGATGGATTAGGTTGAACTGCAGGAGAGAATTAAGGACGGGAAGGGGATGAAAATAAGGATCACGAGGACACCATCACAGAACGAAATGAAGACCGATAGAACATGTTCACCTGCAGGGCACAGATCAGCGAAAATGGACTGAATTCTGCTGCTGCTTTGGTCCAACCCAAACACGAGTCACCCCGCAATTATTACTAAATATCACAATCAGAGTTGATGTAATAAATGACTCAGACGTTTCTAGGTGCACCGGTTAATTATTTGATCACTGTGGTCATTGTTCAGGCTTACATTTAAGATATAAGTATCACTCGAAGACTTATTATCGAGGTTACGCGTGCTTGAAACACAGAACAGGGGTTTCAATCGTATCCGGCCATTACCGAATTTATCTCTCCTAATATTAACTGCGCAATAAATCGTGCACTTGAACAGTCTCCGCCGCACAAGGAAGTCTTTTTCCTACTGTAAGCCTGCCAGCAACTCGTGTTTTATAACATGTTCTCTGACGTTTTCAGGGTCAAAATGAATGGTAAAAAAAAATTGGTACCAGACATAAGGAAATGCGCCGACTTCGGGTGCTGTAACAGACAACTGTGGAAGAATGGTGCTTTAAATGCTGCGATATTCAGAGAAGAAAATGAAATGGAAATATTTGTAAATTGAAAATATATCTTCTATATAATAAAACAGGATGTATATTTGTATGTATGTATGTATGTATTTACGTTGTTCTTTATACAAATTTTATCGCGTGAACAGAATGCAACAAAAATTGGTATACGTATTCTGCCAAAATCGAGAACCGGTACTGTGGGGGTGAATAAATGTGGAAATAATTATAGTTGAAATAAGTTACGAATTAGTGTTAAATTACTGCGCGTCAAGAGACGGTGACGTCATTGGCAAAGACATTGACGCATCATAAAAATATAGTTCTGTATTTCGTAATGAAATAAAGCAGAAATATTTTGATTGAATAAAAAGAATATTTGTTTTCAGTAATACAGTAATACAGAAATTATAATAATTAAAAACCATTATCATTAAATGTTAAATTACTGCGCGCCAAGAGACAATGACGTCACGCGAGAGAAAGACGTTACTACGCAACGAACAAAGGAAATTCTCCTTTATCAGGAATGAAATAAAGCAGAAATATTTTCTTTAAATAAAAAGTATAATTTTATACAGCAATAATAATAATAAAGAAGAATACGAATTACTTTACCATCCTTGGGGAAAATGTAAGTTAATTTTCGCGCTGTATTAGTTGTGAGTCTAGCTAACAATTTCATCAATGTAATATTTCGTAATGTATGAAGACTGAGTGACGATTATATCCTGAAATACTCAAGGAATATATTTAAGTATTCAATTAAATACTTTTTCGAGTTTATATAAATAAGTACACGAGCAACGCCGGGCACCCAGCTAGTTTAAAATAAAACGACAAAAATCGGCTGGTTGGGTTTTATCATAGATAATCAGGAATGGAACTTAAGTTTTGCTTATACTGGAAACACGCTCAGGCAATCTAGTTCCATTAATGATTTAGACGTTTGAAAATTAATTAATTCAATAATATGGAGACAAATACTAAATAATATCAAAATTATTATTTGTTTTTTTACTAAATAATTTTTTCTGTCAGTAGTCATGCATCAAAATCAATTTGTTCTTTTCAAATATGAAATAAAGCCAGAAAATAAATTTTATTCCAATATTTAAAATCTTTGTAAGTAGAGAGTAAAAACAGGTTAATTAATAAAACTGAATTGTAGGATTCGGTTCAAATGCTTTAATTGGAACAGATCACAGCGTCTTGTGTGTGATAAAAATTAATTGAATCCTCTTAATCCAGTTCTCTAATTACGCAAGAACTGAATAACAGCTGTTTAAATTTGAACTGTAATATCTGATATACCAAGAGGAATTGATCCAAAGATTGTAACAAATTGTCAGAAATAAAAAAAATTACAGACAACAATATGGAAAAGTTATTTTGAATATTGCTAAACCACTGAGTACTATAATGATGTTGTCTTCTTCTTTATCAGCACATCATCGGTATTGGAGCCATTATTTTCGTATCGGTAAACTCAAATCTTATACGCTAAATATCTGAGGAATAAAATGATACCCAATCATCTCCGTAGGATATTAATATAAAAAGTATTGTAAACCATATATTTAAAATAATTCTTTCGCTGCGACATACAAATGTTTATTAATACATTTTGTTAAATTCTAAAATTTATTCATCTGCCATTTGCAAAACTGAATTATTCTAACAGTGCCAACGACAATCTCCACAAACGATGTTTAAAAGTATTTTCTTTAACTTGCCACTAAACAACATGAATTGTATTACTTTATAAAGAACAGAAACAAGAAGCCAGGGAACTCAATCAGTGGCGCCGTCGGCCTTGTAGGGTTGGAAGAGCTTAGGCGCCGGCCTGGTCGTCGTAGGGATTTCCGTCGGGAAGAACGGCGGCGTCGGTGCCACCGAGGCCACACAGTTCACGATCCCGCATCTGGAAAAAAAAATAAACGGAAGACCGGGTCATATAGGAACACGATTCACTGTGAATCACTGCAGTTCAGAATAAGATCGACACAGGACTTTTTTTTTTATTGTGGTGTCAGGCATGTGACTGGTTGTCCATCCTGTCCTCTCCTGTGAAACCCCTTTTTATTAATCTATTTATCCTATGATTCATATACCGCGAATTTAGCCTCCCCTATTAATCGTAACCTCCAAAGAAGCCGCTGTTAATAATAGTTCGACCGATGTTAGAAACGACACGGATACTCTACCGCCATTCAAAGGATAAGTAATTTCTGAAAGATAGTACTCAGAGGTTGGAAACAAGAAGCAAGAGTAGGAAGATTAGGGACCAGGCTTATAAACTGATTCGAAAAGCTACCTACCACGCTCACTGATCTGACCTCCCCACTCCACTCTCCGATCCGAGTTGGATCTCGACATTCAGCGCTCCTGAAGAATTTTTATTTATTTCTATTTGCAATCTCTTTACCACAAATAAGCAAATATTAGATATGATATAATAAAACAATGACATGAGATGGAAACCCACCGGTTTACAATTCAGAAGTTACTTTTACGACGTTGTTGCAAAAATAATTATTTGATTACTTAAATCTATGTTTACACTACAGTCTATCAGATTCACAACTAGCTCATTAGATTGATTTTCTGTGTTGCTTAAGTATTTTTCACTATACGTCGAAATCACACTTTTAACAGTATTGACTTTTAGGTCACTTAAAATGTCTGCGTTTCGTGAAGAATAAGATTTGTTTTTATATATATCAGTTTTTATATATTAAAAAATACTAAGTAGTAATAATAAATTTTAATTATGTTGTAATTTTTATATTCAATATTTTGTATTCTAATTACATATTTTGTTTGAAATAAAATTGCGTTTCTCAACTGCAATAATTACAAAAAAGAAGCCCATAACTTCGGTTATAATAACAAAAAAAAATTCCTCCTTATTTCGACAAGGTTGTCGTTTTCATATTTATTTGTTTTAAATAAACTTATATTTATAAACTTCATATTTTTACAGAATTTTGAATCTTTATGTTTTGAAATATGTTAACTAAAGTTGAAAGAGTGTAACAGAAATGTCTTAAATCTCCTTTCACTTTTCGGTCAAGAGAGTAAAATTATAGTGAAAAACAAATTAAGAAATAATCTTTAGTAAGTTCCACACAGCTCCAATAATAATAATTATAAAGGCGTGATCCCTTATTTATAATTATTTATTTTATATGTATTATCAATTTTAAGAAAAACAAGTAAAAATTAATGTAAGATCCAGTAAGTGACCAATTCTGATTCGATTCCTGAAAAGATCCGTTTAGCCCGTCTTCACCATATGGATATGGATTAATTAATTAAAATTCCTAATACATATTAACCTATGGAGAATAAATAAAGGTTATTTTTTTGAATGGGTGAAAAACTTAGAAAACCAAAGACTTTCAAATAGTTTACGTATTGGAGTACCATTGTTTAAAAATATAAATAGGGAAAGGTAAGTAGCTGAAAATATTTTGAAATTTATTATAAGCTCAATTTTAGTGTGCGAAGACCAGATAAATCAT
Source organism: Zhengitettix transpicula (assembly GCA_037074705.1). Classification (NCBI taxonomy): domain Eukaryota; kingdom Metazoa; phylum Arthropoda; class Insecta; order Orthoptera; family Tetrigidae; genus Zhengitettix; species Zhengitettix transpicula. Next base: position 51,073,598 of record CM073595.1, read on the forward strand.
ACACCGGCAAATACGTGAAAATATTTTGTAATGACACCGTTAAAAAATTGGAAGTGCAAAATCAATTTAATTAGTTAATGTAGAGAAAAATAGGGAAACGTCACAGAAGATCAGCAAAAAATTTGAAAAGCGGTGCTGATGTCGTCGGAAAGACCAGGTTGGCCTACCGTAGAAGCTTTAGGCCGGTAATCGATGGGTTCGAAGGGACATTTATCGGAAAGGAAACAACGCTGATTATTTTCTTAATAAATAAGCTGTCTGAGCATTACGAAAGAACAAAGTTATCGTTTCAAAATTTCCAAGGGAAAACAAATAATTAAGGTTGATATATATATATATATATATATATATATATTGTCATTGCGAAATTAAGGCACTTACACGTGGGGGTGTGTTATTGAGCTTACTAAAATTGAGTTCATAAGAATTCTTAAATATTTACAGCTAGTTACTTTTAAGAGAAACGCTCAATAATCTTTTTATAGTATATATTGAAACAATTTTTTCAATATATATTAAATATTTATTTTATTTTAAATATATAATAAAAATAAATAGTCATGATTATTTTAATTCACTGAAATAAAGTGTTTAGGAATTGAGACGCTCCATTGAAAGTAAGCTACGGACAGTCAAAGATTTATGTCGCATATAATAATTTTCTCCCTATCTCAGCGATCGGGAAACTTTAATGCGCTGCAGTTCATCGTTGGCATTCAAAAGGAGAAGCTCCGCAGAACACAATTGGTGTTTTTTATTTTTTTTAATATACAGAAAATTTTTGAACCTGAAGATTTTTCAATTGTGATACATTGATGACGGTAACATGTTAAAATTAACTTCAAGAAATGTAGTTGCTTCTTGAGTGAGTAGTTGAAGAGGAAGTAATAAATTATTTATTCATCTATGTATATATATATATATATATTAATTTGCGGTGGTTGTCAGGTCAATTTGTCGTTTTATTTTTAGCCTTCTGAGGGGTTTAGGTGGAGGAAGCTGGGATTCTGTATTTGTTATAATGGGATTAAAGTGGTGGATATTTCTATTACGTTGGATTAGGGCGGTATAAATTATGGTTTTTTGGGTTGAGGGAATATTAAGGTCATTGTGGATTCTAGAGTTAGTAACGTACCAAGGACAGTTAGTTATAAAGCGATATTTGAAGTTTATTTATGTGGGCGGCAGCGGCCGAACCCCAGATATAAACAGGCATAAAACCAGACAATTGGTGTGTATAAAAGTTATTATTATTATTCTAGTGAGTTGTTGATGGAAATGGGAAATGGAGGGGACGCGTTGCTTTCTTTTTATTTGTTTTACTCGTTTCGCAGCAGTGACATTGGGACAACCAGAGTTGAAGAAACTGAGGGTTACCTGCAGCTGGGAGATCCGTCGCAGTCGTCGGCGCTGGAGGAGCCGTGCAGCGGGTACGGGTACGAGTAGCGGGGCTGCGGGTAGTAGGGCGGGTACGGCGCGTACATGGCGGCCTGCAGGAGGCTGGCGGCCAGCGTCGGGTCCGTGTAGACTGCGTACGGCCACGCCATCGCCATACGCTGCCTCTTGTCCTTCATGCGCCTATTCTGGAACCACACCTGTAACGCACGACGACCACGGTCAGACAGATGATACAAAATATATACACTCGTATCTAGATCAAATATATCCCTTTTGTACGTTATTTTCATTTAGTGGATCGGTGGCGAGTCAGTGGCGCTGCGGTGTTATTGAGAACTAATTGTGTAAACAATCAGTCAAGTCTGAGTTCCTGCAGGGTCGACACCTGAGACAGTAATTTGCGAAGGGTTCGCTATTCCTGCTCGTAAAGCTGTGTGTAGGAGTAAGTAGCTGAATTTATTTGCAAAATTATGTTAATTGCTGGATTAACTTAAGTGCCAAGTTCCCAGGTTAATTATGTACATAATTTTAATTGTATATACTCTAATTTTTGTAACAACAAATAATCGTAAGATAAAAGTTTTGTCCAATAAAAAAAAAAGTAGCTGAGATCCTACTTCATAATATTGTGGTGATCAACAACACTCAGCAGAGACCGTTTTGTTGGCATGTGTGTGTGTGTAATAAACCATCCTGGTAGAATCCAAAGTGTATAATCGATCCATCCAACCAAACAAAACAACATAATCCTACACGGAGGAGAATAATTAAAGCCTCGATCGGGTAATTTGTCGAAAAGGCAACAACGCTAATTTTTAACGTGTGTAATAAACCATCCTGATAAAAGAATCCAAAGTGTATAATCGATCCATCCATCCAAACGATACAACATAATCCTACACGGAGGAGAATAATTAAAGCGTCGCTCGGGTAGTTTTCGTTTCAAAACTCCCCATTCGAGAACAAATAAATAAGTTATGATTCCGCAGCCGCGGTAATTTTTATTTGATCCTACTACGTTCTTAATATTAACATGCATTTAGAAAATGGATAGTTTCAAGGAAAGAGTTGTCACCAAATCAAATTACTTGTATGGCGCCAGACTTCAGAAAGTCCATAGTAGTTTCCGTCGTCGTGAAAATTCAAACTCGTATATTATTTTAATGCATCAAACATAGAATTTTTATGGAACAATGTCACAATAGATAACTAAATTAAATTATTGCATTAACTGCACGGTATTGGACCAACGTCTGTGTACTACCTTCAGTAAATTGAATGAACAGCAACAGGATTTTCTGAAGTGGTCGTTTCCACGTAAACGAATCTCTTAGGTATCAATAAACAGATTATTTAAATTAAAATATTTGTATTTAATTTTAAGGAAATAATTTTGCTTCAGTATTCTGTTTATCATTCTTTCCCTTTTCTCTGCCAAGCATCCTACATCGTCAGACACTTCAGGTAAATATCCTGTAGCACAGTAGATCAGAGTCGGAAAACTGAAGCCTACTTTGGTTTTGAAAAATTCAGTAAAAAGGTACAGAATATAAGTCCTTAATTCATTTCGTCCAGTGGTTGCAGAAGTTTTCGACCACGGTAATTTTTATTATAATAGTGAAAAAAAAAATATTCCAAATGCCACGGCCGGACGCTGGACGAATCGAATAATGGATTTAGTGTACCTTTTTCTGCACTGATACCTACTTAAATAGAGCACTAATCATTTCAAATATACAGGTGGCAGCAGAAAATCTTCACAAACTGGTGATAATAATTAGCGGCCAGAAATATAACACTTGCGTGCCAGATTATATCAGAGCTTTAATGCAGGTATTTACGTCTGAGGCAGGTGGCGTGTAATTTATTCCCGCGTGGATTTTAAAATTCTCAGTGGAAATAAATTCACAAACTTCTCCAAATCTCATAATGGGGGCAACCGAAAAATTTTATTTATGAACTAGCTGGGTGCCCGGCGTTGCTCGTGTACTTATTTATATAAACTCGAAAAAGTATTTAATTGAATACTTAAATATATTCCTCGAGTATTTCAGGATATAATTGTCACTCAGTCTTCATACATTACGAAATATTACATTGATGAAATTGTTAGCTAGACTCACAACTAATATAGCGCGAAAATTAACTTACATTTTCCGCAAGGATGGTAAAGTAATTCGTATTCTTCTTTATTATCATTCGATGGAGTATTGCTGTATAAAATTATATTTTTTATTTAAAGAAAATATTTCTGCTTTATTTCATTCCTAATAAAGGAGAATTTCCTTTGTTCGTTGCGTAGTAACGTCTTTCTCTCGCGTGACGTCATTGTCTCTTGGCGCGCAGTAATTTAACATTTAATGATAATGGTTTTTAATTATAATTCTTTCCACCTTTATGCTATGGGTTTGTCACCCCCACAGTACCGGTTCTCGATTTTGGCAGAATACGTATACCAATTTTTGTTGCATTCTGTCCACGCGATAAAATTTGTATAAAGAACAACGTAAATACATACATACATACATACATACATACAAATATACATCCTTTTTTATTATATAGATTATGTCCAAGATTGTCACTGACTTTTCAACCTTAACAGTCACTACGGACTGACAACGAATGTGTGCTCACGTTTTGTAACAAATTATTTATTTAAAGTTTCCCTGTACAAGTGTTTCCTTATTTTTCACAGATTCAAAAGTGTTTAAGATATACGAAGGTATCGTTTTTTTCCTGATTTACGTGACAACGGTTGGTCAAAAATGAAGTTGATTATTTTACAACAGCGTTTGTTTGAGAATGTCATTGTATATTATCCTAACAGAAGATGTTTTGTATTTTACTCCTACGTGTTTTCCACTGTCGAAGCCTTTGTATACGTGTGGACCGGTTGAATTAAATGGATATCTAATCTGTGGCAGATAAGGGCATGGGAACCTGATTGACAGTCTGTACTGAATGGTGCGTGTTTTGCCACCCTGAGCAGGAGGATGGTCGCCGGATGGAGAAATTAGCCTCGGCCATTAGAGACGCCATTATCACCCTGGCCAGGGGTGTCTCGCTTTTTATCACCGGCGTGCTAATTGCCGTAAATGCGCGCGGCGCGGAACTCTTTGAAGTTGCGCTATGAAATGATTGCTCAAAGCGGAATGCGCCGGAGTGAGTGCCTCCGAAGTCGTTATTAATTTCGCGTAAAACGTTCGGCCCTGGCTCTCTGCTCGGTTTCCGGAAGTCCGAATCACGGCCACCGACCGGTATTTCCCATACTCTATACGACACGAACACTGTACACCAACGAGAATGAATTGTGACTCGGCTTCATTAACAAATATAGTTTTTACTATATATATATTGTAATAATTAAATATAATATGAATGTGGCGTTTCTAAATGAAAGAACTTAAGTGAAAACTATTAAACAAGATTTATTAACAATTTTAAAACAAGTATAAAATACACAAAATATTTGGGATCTCAGGGTCTTGAACTGGGTTTGATAAATGGCAGAATTTATATTATCAAAATTACATTTACTTTTTATGGAAATCAATGCGTCTGAACATAGACGAAATTTGTTGCGGAAGAAATAATACTAAAGATTGAATTTAAACAATTTTAATTTTATCAAGAATTAAGGATCTCATTTTATCGATAATTAAATAATTAAAGAACGATCTGACTTTTATCTTTTAAACACGGTTTACAAATGATTTTAAAGTTTTTCTCTACTTACGGCCGCCCAGGTCTCTTTTTAGCTTTTCGTGCACAATTTTGGGGACATCACTGATTCTAAGTTCTCACAGACTCTAAATGTTCACACGCTCTAATTGGCGTTGTTTGTTAGTTGGTTTAACACAAATTGGTTGGTTCTCGATGCTTTACTGCAACCTGGATTTGTAGATCTCATGACTTTAGTTGAAAATGGACTTCATTTGCATGATGAATCTACGCTCGACCACCGAATACACACTAGTTGCTCTGTCTCCTTCCCGACTGAATATTGCTTTACTTTTTAATATTTGAAAGCATGTTTGTGACTGGACCACATTCTTTCGTTCTGACTGCCGACTGTAAAACTTTTCGTCTCTCCTATTCGCTGTCTGCTGCCCGACTGAACTGTTCGTCTCGTAAATTTTGAGCGCGTAAAAAAAACCTCTCGACCGATCAACAATGCTTTCTTTGCCTTGCCGGTTTGTTGCGGCGTCCGCTCTATATCCACTAATAATGAGTCCTCTACAATTCAACTTTTCAATTAGAACAATGCCTTAATTACCAATTACTACATTATATATATAATCATATGAACCTGGAAAATTTTTCCTAAACTAAATACATAATACGTGAAGGAATTGAAACATTCAAACAACAATTTGAGTTTACTACAATTCTCTAAACGTTATACCCTAAAATGTTTTCATAAAACAGGAGAAATGTAACTATAGAGAAAATATTTTAATATTTATAAGAAAAAGCTAATATTCAGAAAATACCTACAAGGTTCGTTATGATACTCTTCAGTAGCCGTGGATAGTCCTAACTCTTGTGGAATTATTTCGTTCGGTACGAACCATGGAGTGTTTACCAAGGATCGCCAGTGCTTTAGATTGGAACTACGATGTTTGATCTGCTTAGCTGTGCCCCCAAAGCTGTGTTCCATATGACCAAATTCGCCGGATAGTTGTTTTATAAAGTAATATTTTACTTTCCAGGTGAAATTTGTGATTTCCGCCCCATGAGCCAAATACATTTTCTGGAATTTTAGACCCAATTGTTTGCGTTTTGAGATTATGCGCATCGTCAATGCATTCCCAGGTACTTAACGGTATTGCTTTGTCATTTAGGACAACAGTAGGGCAAGCACCTCTTCTACTCGTGAACGTTACAGGACTTGATTTGGATTCATTTATACGAATGCGCCACTTTTTGAACCAGTGTCAGGTCATTTAAATGGATCTGTGAATTGTCAGGTGCTAAGTTTGGGTCTGTATGGGATGATAGTATCGCTGTATCATCAGCGAATGTAGCAACTTGGTGAGCCTGGGAGATCTGCAGTAAATATGAGACACAACAGCGGCCCCAGCACACTTCCTTGGGGACGCCGGCTCTGATAGGAAATAGCGTTGTGTAAGCGTCTCCATACCTAACCATATCTGTCTGTAATATATGACTTCAGTGTTTCGAAATAATCAGAGGGTAAAACATTTTTGATTTTAAACAACAAGCCGTCGACAGACCTTACCAAAGGCCGACACAATATCGATTAAACCCCATGAACAGTATTCTTTATCTTGGAAGCTCTTTATAATTCTGTCTACTATATTATGGACTTGCTCTATTGTGGAATGGTTTTGGGTGATTAGGTATATTGTTATTTTCAATATATATGGGTGTTAGTTTATGAAGTGGTAATTTTTCAAAAACTTTGAATACGATTTGTAATAGGCTGATTGCCCTGTATGATGACAACTCTCCTCCAGACAAGTTTTGAATTTAACGTCTGTTTTGAATTAATAAAGCAATTGATGACCTTACACAGACACTTTTTATTTTTAATTATGACGACGTTTCTATACATTTTTGTATCTTCGTATACCTGAAGAAGATACAAAAAGGTATCGAAACGTCGTCATAATTAAAAATTATGTTATATACTTATGGAAAATGGAACACTTTAGATCCATAATTTAACAAGGACATGGCAGGAAGTTCTGGAGCCCGTTAATGTACCGGCAAATTTGGCTCCGATAAAATACCCAGAGTATGTTTCAACTCTACTAAGTTACATAGAGAATTTTAATTTCTTAATGTACCGGGACTTATTTCGATTCATTTAACGTACCGGAATTATATTTGACTCTGTTACGGTAGCAGGACTAATTTTTTACCTGTTTTAAGGCATTGAGAATTTTAGTGTATATCTTCTTCAGGTATAGGAAGATATAAAAATGTATCGAAACGTCGTCATTATTAAAAATTAAAAATAAAAAGTGTCTGTATAAGGTCATCAATTGTTTTATTAACTCTCCTTTAGGTTTTCCAGGCTTATGAATCTCAATGATTGTAGCAACTTTCCACTGCTCTGGTACATATCGCAGTCTTAGTACTGAAGGGAGTAAAAATACTCCGGATACCTTAAGGAAGAGAAGAATATTCCCGGTGTCTTAATGGAATAAATAAAACTATCGGTACTTTACGAGAGTCCACAGCAGTCTAATACCTTTAAGTTAAGGTATTCACTAAAATTCTCAATGCCTTGAAACAGGTAAAAAAAAATTCCTGGCACCGTAGCAGAGTCAAATATAATTCCGGTACGTTAAATGAATCGAAATAAGTCCCGGTACATTAAGAAAATAAAATTCTCTATGTAATGAGTCAGTGAACGAAGAAACGGGAATCCGAAGTGGATGAAGAGCAATCAGTCATATAAAAGTAATCAGTGAAATACGTAACAGAGTCTTCGTGAAGGAATTCGATGCCATTAAGACAACAACGGCAAATAAATCTCTGGGAAAAAATGCGTGTCTACTTTATAGAGAATCTAGAAAAGTTTGATAATTACGAAAATTAAAGGAAGGGATCAGACAAGGTTCATCACAACACTTGCGGAATTGTTTCGGAAACCAAAGCCGGGAAGAAGACCAACGTGAACTGAAAGTAGACTAAACGATCCGGGGATGAAGTGAAAAAGGAGCTGAACACCGTAAGCAGGGCTAAAGATTAACTAGTGAAAATAAAAAGTGGTGGTCAATGATTGTTTTCTGGAACGAAAAAGGCTAAGGGATATAACAAGATCCTTAGTAGGGGGATGGAGTCGATTTCGAGCGCAAGTGGAAGATCTTCAACGAAGGTTTTGGACGTCGTGAATTGCTGCTTGTTCATGTGTAGGCTACTTACGCTGATGGTTTGAAGGTGTGCTCACCTTAATGGTAGACTCTGGCAAGTTGAGCTGAGCAGCAAGCTCGCAGCGGCGGGGGCGGGAAACGTAATTCTCTTTGTAGAACTCCTTTTCCAAGCGCGCCAGCTGCTCTCTCGTGAAGGCCGTGCGATAGCGCCTGATGTTCTGGTCGCCGCTTGGAGTCGCGTTCACATTGTTCTCTGCAAGACAACACTGGAAGTCAGAACCGTCTACATCACGGCTGGCCGTGAGTTCCCTAACACCTACGAACAAATATTACAAAACAAACTGCGCTAAAGTATATAAAATTGTGCAGTGTACGACGGATTCTATTTAGACATTTCTTAAGGCTCGTATATACAGATTCAAATAAACTAAAGCGAGAGAAAAATAAAATTGATCAGCCTCATAATCACAACTATGCATTCTAAACTCTTACCTTGTGATTTAATTCCCCACCAGAGAGATATAGAAAGGGTTGCATATAAAAATTTCCGAATTATCGGTAACGAATTAAGTTAACATATAACGTTAGGCAATTATCTTTTTATACTGATTTGAAAATCTTTTCGAAGAAGGGAAGCAAATCAGTAAATATCTCGGCGTTTCTTTGAGCATTATTATTACTGACATAAACAACTCTTGGGCTTCCTCCCAGGTCATAGTAGAATTGAACCACGACGTTTCACTTGATAAAGATGGGTGAGATTTCCATCGAAACGTCGTGGTTCAATTCTACTATGACCCGGGTGGAAGCCCAGGAATTATTTATTCAACAGACTCACCGGGAAAACCTACGACCTTCAATTATTTATATAAACTTCAAGAGTGTTGTATGAACCATGATTTTTATAGGAATTAAAATAACACCCTGTCATTGTTAATTCTAGCCTATAAATTAAATTACTTTCTTTGTCATGTACCAATTATTATAAATATAATCCTGTTAATAAAGTAGAAGCAAAAATTTCTAGTTTTTAACTGATTAATATTGTCAGAAAGATTATTAAGTATAGTAACACCATTATAATGTGCAAGCAGTTGAAAGGCTCTATCAATAGCAAAATAGCCTGGAGATACATTAAGAATGTCAAAGCACTGCTGTAATGATATTTTAAGATCATTATTAAATTCTTAATGTAAATTTGTATTTCTTCGGCGAGGATGAGTATTAGACGACGTCGGATGAAGCCTAGCAGTCTGGCGGACACATTCTGCCTTACCTCATCAGAAATCGCATGCAGTGTCTCCTTACATTTTGCCTCTGGCGTGTGAATGCAAGGCGACAGAAAATCCTGACTGTTTTAGCTTTTGGCGATCATTTTTTAATTACTATTGGATCCTCAATATATGATATATTCAAGGAAATTCCCCTCCTCGGAAAGCTCTAAGAAATCGTCAGAGTCACTCTTCGACGCTCTTGGTCTTTCCATATTCTTTTTATTTATTAAACTTTATCTTTACACTTCAAGTGCTGTATTCTACATACATTTCCAGTCTCTGAGCCGGAGTGCCAAGGCATTCATGGACCCTAATTCTTTCTTATTTCCTTTTAAATTCTCCTTTTCGCTTTTCCGTTCCTCCATAACTATCCCCGATAATACGGAGAACTGTAAGCTACTACGAATTAATTTTGCAAACGTGGCCGACGATTCTTATGAAATGAAAAAAGAGAGAATCGCATCTGACTACGTGGGGAAATACTAATTCCGGAATAGAATTTTTTGACTATAAATTGCTTATTATTTATATAATAGCAAATTATGGGCTATGAAAAATACGTTTAACTCAAGTACTTTAGTCACACTACAAAGTAAATATTTTAATACTACATTAAAAAATTATTACAGATACCAAAAAAAATTAAGCAAAATTATTCCAATTATGCCATGTGATGAATCATTCCCGGAACCACTGCTTTATAACCACTGGTTCAACCATTAGAGGTAATCAGTTAATGTTTTATGTTTATCATGCATATATATTTAAAAATAATTTTTTATAAACACTGTAAAGTAATAAAGCTCTCTTCATATCTTTATTTTCTTAAAGATTTAAACCACAGGAAATTTTTTTACGAAATAATAATTAATGAATATTGTAATAAAAAATGTATGTACTAGAAAATGTTAAGTCGATTATCGTAAATCAAAGAAAGCGATAAAATTGAAGTATGAGGAATTGATTAATCAGATAGAGGGATAGACGTAAACATATTATGTTATGAACGAGGGGAAAAAATTGACGTAATGAACTTGATAAAAGTGTAGGTGGCAGGTATGAAAATACTAATTGAAAATTGAATAATGTAAAAAAAAAATTATATGTTGTATGTAAAATTATGTATGCATGATTGACGTTTTTTAAAAAAAAAACAGATGATTATGGCAAAGGCGCCGAAACCTCCTGTGGTTTAAAAATCTAAGAAAATAAATATATGAAGAGAACTTCTATGTGGTTTGATACATTACAAATTTAAAAATAATATGTGAAGACCTGTTACCAATTTACGAGATGGTTCCTTCTCATGAGCCCTAAATATTAGGCCTCGAAGAAATGTATCTGTAAATTGTAGTTAGGTTGATGTGTTTGGACGTAACTATGAAATATTAAATTACACTGATGAACTCATAGTGTGGAGACTGTTTGCGAAGTACCGTATTCGATTACCTGTTCTGTCAATTTTTTTTCGTCATATGGGATAATTGAAAAAAATATTATCTGGCTTCATTGGCGAGAGAGCAGTTGAAATAAAAGCTCTTGTATATATATATATATATATATATATATATATATTAGCATAAAGATATGTTAACAAATGTAACAGAATAAGACAGATATTCAGATAATAAATTTATATTCAAAATTTATTAACATAATATGAATTCGAGGAATAATAATGTAGTTTCTGTAAATACTATAATTATTATTGTATCTTATTCCCCCTATGAGAAGTCATAAATATAAAAAAGGATTAAAAGACGGAGGATCATATAGGATTTCTCTTCCGCAATTGATAAATTGGAAATAATAATTGAAGAACTTAGAGTTCACTCGACTGTGGCAGTTTATTTGAAAATTCTGCATTACGACTGTGATAAATAAGGAAAATTACGAATACTGAACCTGTAGTATTATATTCAAATGTTTGATCATTCAATCCTTCAAATAGCAACCGATTTGCCGAACAAAGTTTCGTAATAGATACAATTTAGTCGTATTTGTGTTTCATGTTTCTACATGAGGTTGTTTTCGAGATTCAAATAACGTGTTTCAAGTAAGACTTGTAGCTAAAACTTCATACAGGACATTATGTTATAGATAGTAACCAATCGCCCCTGGCCAAGTGGTGACGTTTCAGGGGAGCCGAAGTGGCTGAGTTAGGATTGCGACATCTGTCCACCACTCAAGAAATTTTACTTATTTCATAAATCATAATCGGTTCTGAAAAAATTTAGTAACTGTAGGTTAGAGGACTAATAATATATTAATTCCTCCTTTCCAATACAATTCTACAGTAAATATAACGTATCCACAACATGCACATGCGTTATTAGCTACAAATAAATACAGAAAATTCTTAAAGGAAGGCAGTTTCCTCGGGTATTATTTTTTCCGTTACAAATGTGCTTGAAAGAACGGCTGTGGAAGATGTAAATGTTTATATGTATTCGACAGTTTAGTCAACAAGGCTTGGAATGATGTGTCTAACCGCACCTTGAAGCAACTTGGATCGACCACGTTGACGTATCGGGATGAACATCCTACATGACCTCACCAGTGACGAGCTTATTGATTCACATAACGAGGAAATATATGTTGATCATTCATCAGAGGATAACAGGTTAAAGACGTGGAGTGAGGTGGAGGAATTTATTGAGAACCGTCACTAACAAATTTGTGGTAAATAGAGCGATTAACATTTTGATTGATCATGTCCTGCCCCACTCAATTTTCCAAAGACGATATAGAGAATTAACCTTAGATCATTATTTTGGAGTGGTCAGCTAAAAGGATCCATCGAAAAGAATAAAACACGGATCATATACATATGGCTGAATATCATATACTTGCGCCCATTTTCTGTCACACTATTCAATTACTGGCAAGCTGTAATATTTGTGGACTAGTAGCTAAATCAACTAGTGTTCATAAAAGAACAATGGAGACGTGTAGATGTAAAGCCCCATTCTTGACTTTATCAGAATGGAAATACAGTGTATCATGCAATATACGCTCCAAAACAGGTTGGACACCTAATCATCTGTGTGATAATCCAATATCCTCTTCCTTAGCAACTTTTAGCTATTCACTTATTACTTGCACCCATCTTTTTCTCTTTGCTTGAAAGTAATTGAATCTGAGAGCGGATCATATTAATTTTATTTACATGTATTTCAATGGGAGAAATAGATTCGGGTAATGAACAATTCGAGATACTACCAGAGTCCACGAAATAATTAAGTGTGTAACCCACTGGGGCACAGAAGCCGACAACCCTGCCTCATCTCGGAGTACAGTGGCCCATCACCAAATTGGAACATAATTTTTACGTCCCAAAACCTATTCTTTCTCAATTTTTGAAAATCTTTTTTCCCCACTGGAAAACTTCATTTGAGTTGTCTGCTTACAACTGAGCTCTTCCACAGTATATCGTTACTCTGCTCCTTTGGAAACGAAATTAACTACAATTCGAAGTAAGGTGCGTTTTTCAAATGGTAGAACATATCATTAGTTTTAAAAATTAATATACATTTCGTATTTTATGAGTAAACGTATTGGCTGAGCAGCGACATGTTACACTGAGGATCAGATGGTGAGATTAAAGCGTTGCCTCGTTTGACGTGTAATTCAGATGTTGCGCGAGGAATTTTAGTCTGATGAGAGAAATTTCCAATAGAATTTGTGCGTCGGAAACCCACTAAATATCACCATCATCTGTGATTATCTCACAGCCTAAGTCGTTTGAGATTTATTATTTTCAATTTCACAAAAATATTAAATCATTTAATATGTGACGTTATTGTTGGTTTTCCTAATTCATATTTTTTAAAAAAATATTTAATTTAATCAAGCAAGTCGATTATGAATGTTACAAAATGTCAACAGTGGCTCTACGACATATGGCCATTACTACCACGTGACCAACGTTTTGAGTATGAGCCCACCTGTTCTAACAGACCGAAGCACGGTCAATGGTGGAGCCGGAAGGCAACGCTTCGTGTCCCGTCGACGCATTCAGTGAGCATCTTCCTTAAATAGAATCGCATTCTAAAACAACGCGTACTCTGTGAGGGATTGGTCTGGCGACAGAATGTTTTGTCTGCAGCTGAAGCTTTTTGCCCGCCCTCGCCACTTAGCGGCTTCTGTTGCGCTGATAATCAGCGTGATTTACGGCTTTCCAGACGTCGGTAACGCCGAGTAAGCAGATGTCCTCTGAATTATTATTATCATGATTCAGTGGCTCATTAGCGAGATGAACAACTACAGTGGAACTGTTCAAGTGCCACTTACAGACAGCGATATCACCAATTTGTAGGTAGCGTCCCTCTCGGTCGACAAATAAGCCGCCCTTCTCTAAAATATCAACACTCTCCGAAGTACAAATTATCTTATACGCCACGAGCGAGTAAAGTGCTTGGGGATCTACAGCAAAAAAAAAAAGGCACACGTCTCCGGCAAGCCAGAAAGTGGCTATCAATCGGTTATTGTTTAATATGCGAAAATGCTAGCTTCAAGACAGTAATAGCAGATAAACTCTGGAATTTCACAATCCCACCACTAATTTATGATTAGTACCTGTTGGTGAAATAATTATGGTCAGATTGACTACGAAATCAATCCCGGTGTGTCAGTCAGTCCTCATCGCTCTGATAATTCTTTAAACAGTACCTCGAAAGCAGTAAAACGCCAAATGGTGAGAATAACGATAGCACAATTAAAATTCATTCAATAGTAGTATGGCTCTTGAGGAAATATTATTTCTTAGAGCTAAGGATTTCCAGGAAGTATGGGCTGTGCGTTCCAAACTTTCCAGGCGAGGATGGGACCGCCAGGATTACTGCTGTTTCGCTGGTATTAGAAAGGATGGAAAGAAATTTTGGCCCCGGCATCACCATTCAAGAAAAACCTCAACAATGGAATTCATTGCGGCGGGTGAAGAAACTGGTACCATCTGAGATGCCAAAAATGAATCGACAGCAAGTCAACGAGGAGGAAAAACTTGCACCAGTAACCTGAAGACTTGAGAGACGAGCTAAGGCAGGTCACAGAACTTCACGGACGGGTACAAAGTGAACTTAGGGAAAAACTTGAAAAGAGTTGGGAAATATTACTAATTCTCCTCAAGAACGGCGTCAAAAACGATTATGTGCCGAGGCGAATGCTGCACAGATAAGGCCACCGAAGTGCTTTGCTTTCCAGTCATAAAAACTGATCAACTTACAAGAGGCTTCAGCACAGCGGTCGAAGAAGTTCTGCTAATCCGTGTAGAAACTAAGGATTTAAGGAAGTCGGTAGACTATGCATACGTGTACGATTTTGATAAAACTGAACGAGAAAATTTCAAGAGTGCCAAAGCAATGTTGAATAGAGTAGAGGAGCGTCTGGTTCACTAGTTGGGAGAGATCGACGACATGGACTGGGTCAGCGGCAAGCTGGACTTTTTTAAAAAATATATATTAATACAATTTAAACTATTTATTTGTGAAATCGTTATTTTATTATAAATATTAGAATATTAATTGCGGCTTTTAAATCTCATGTGCATCCTCCTCCTAGGTGCTGTTGAGAAAACCTAGCAGTTACCATTCTGTCCATCCGTCGTCAATAATCTTGCTTGACAGGCGCTGCTTTCGTATGATTATTTCTCCTCGCCGACCACTTTGCAAGTTCGTTATTCTCCGACTGCATCGACTACGACTTCGTAAGCTTCTCTCTCAGTCGATCTCTAAACCGTGAATCGTCCCATTGACTCGTCAAACCATATGATTGGCCGAAAAATCGAGTTGGGGTGCAGATCACATCGCATATATACTAAAATTTTTGTCCAATCATAATTTTGCCGCCTGGAACACTCAAACACTGTATTTTCAAATTGTGTGATTGATTCCTAGACCCGACGCAACCGAACACACACACAAATCTTATTAATTTTCTTTAATAAAATATTTTTTAAAAAAAATCCTTAACTCATCTACGATTGCAAGGTACAACGGATGGTAAGCATAGAAGGGGTAGAGACTTTAGAGAATATAAATCAATTAGTTAAGGACATGTAATATGAGAAGCTTAACGCTGAACAGAACTTCACAGTACTCGTATTCCAGTGTACGTGGTTTAAAACTTCTTTCCATGAACATGGCTATTTTTGAAACGTTTAGTTTGTAAAACAAAAGCGTCCAATGAGAAGAACCGAGCCACGTTGCTGAGTTTTCCAGATTACGTATTAAATTAGTTCCGCCGCTCCCTCTAAACGTGGACAGAAAGTAACACCGTCGTCACTGCTGGCAGTTGACAGGTCAATTCGCTCCAGCTGAAAGATGAACCCAATCACTGCGAGCGAAGTAACGCAGTTTATTTTCAAGTTCAATTGTCTGAACCGCAAAGAAGCCGGCAATGTTTTAGGGAAAAAAGACAAGCTGTGGAAGATACACGGCCACAGTACGCAAACTCGGTTATCGAACCAAACGCCATTTGTGCGTGAAACACGTTTCGTTCAACGCAGTTGATGTATATATACATATTCTTCACCTACGATTCAGCCCGTCTCTGTGGCTGTTATAGGAAAAATGACAGAAAATAATCTCAGGAGTAATTAAATTGTAAAGGAGTTCAAAATGAAAAACATTTATATTTGATCCGCTTAAAAACACTTCCCTTACATTGAATTAATTGTGAATGATATGGATTTGAATAGATTAGTGCTTGTAGTAGTAGGTATTTGTAAACCAATTTGACATTAAAAATCATTCTACCTCGAAGAATTTTTTCCACATAGACAAAACACACGACAGCCTTTCCCTCTCCAGGATTCGAACCCGGGATGATGCGAGGCAACGACGCCAACCACAACAACACAGCAGTCTTTTTAAATGACGCGGAAACGAATTCAACACTAATGGAATGAATATTCACTGTCAGAGAAACGCACAAGTGGGTTGTGGTCTTGTTTAAGTGGAGGGAGACGCATCGCGTCAGATTATAGTTATGCTTTCGTCTGATTCGTTTCAGTTTCGTATCACAAAAGAATTATATGAGGTACCGTGACATGTAGTTTAAAATCAGTTGCATATAGGAATATTAGTAATTACCGTCCGACTATAAGTACACGGCTGTATTAAAATGGGAAAAAATGAAAAAACTACGAACACACGGAAAAACATAATAGATAAAGTTAATAAGCGTGATTTGTTTTTTCTTAACTAGCACGTTTCCTAATAGTCAATCAACACCAAAATTTGACAGAAACTATTATACGCGTTAACATCACGGGCAGAATTAGGAAACAAGTTAGCACAATTCTTACTTTTCTTAATAAGAAATATAACCGATGTTTCTATCAATGTCAATATGTTAAAGTTATCATAATAGATGTTTAGGTGTCAGGAGATTTAAATATTAAAATATAATTATAATTAATTAATCATTTTTATGTAAAATTATTTTTATTCGGGAAAACTCCATTTTTTTTCTTACTTCTGATACAGAAACGAGCGAAGATGCAACAACATAATTTACCTTCACTCGCATCCGCACTAAAATCACGCGACTTTGCTTTCAGTAACCAAATATCTTTCAGGTCTTATTCCCCCCCCCCCCCCAAAAAAAGAGCGAAACTTCAGAACTAATTGTGTGACGTTAAAGGACCTCGTTTTCGGGAAAAAGACCTGTCTTCCATTGGCGTAAAACTAGAAATTTACTGCCATAAGGCAAATTTACGTGGCTTCAGGAAGCTTAGATTTAGTAAGAAACGGAATGGAGAGACTTTGTTGTGTATCTTGGCTTCATTGTGTTTCACATTTTACTGCCACAAAGCTCTTAGGGAGCTCCTTTATGGCGGTCTGAAGTTCTCGGCGGTTTACCAAGAATCTTTAGCAGCTGTGCTCTTGTTTTTGGGATCTGGAACAATCACTTCAGCTTTTTAACGAAATCGTGTGAGTATTCTCATACAATCTAAGCGGTTTCGATTAAGAGATTTTTAAATCGGATCCCGTTTTCCATTGTTTTAGGGTAGAAAATATCGGTTGAGGATCGAAGATAGGCGAGAATAGGATCTAAGTAGGTCCTTGTCAGTCAGGGTTGTTGTGGTTGTGCTGTGAAAGGCTACACCCTCTTTCCAGAAATCGCATTCGTACAGTTCGAAACGCCACTCTCTCATTCTCCCCATTGTTTCTTCTGAACGTCAAACGTCTGTTCTCATCCCACTTCTATTATTTCCATTTCTTTCCCGCTAAAACAGATTATTCACAAGTTTGCCTATCTGGAATTATTTTAAAAATTACTCCTGAAAGTACCAATTTATTTTAAGACGCACTTGTTCCAGCTCACTCCATGAAAGAGCGACCTTAGATTTTGTGGCAGTTTTCTATTGAAACTTTTTTCTGTTTCTTACCTTCGACAACAAAATTTTCGACTTTCTTTATAAACTTATATTTTTTCCTCACTTGTCCTATTTATGTAACTTATTTACCTTCCAGATAGTGAGAGCCCGGAACTAATGCCTATAATTTGCTAATAATTGTAATTACAGAATCTTTCCTATCGGAGAATTAACTGTTTATTTTCAGCATTTCAACAACAAATTATAATTAAATATAATAAGCTTCGAAAAGTCACTTTAAAAGTAAATTTAACTATTACTTTTACCTCAGGAATGGCTATAATGTTGAACCATTGTCATCGACAATTGTTACAAATAATTGATGCCCAAAGTTTAAATTATATTTCGGGCTATAATAACCGTGGTAAATAACAACGTCACTTGAAAGAAATTTGGGAATAATTTTTTTTTTCGAATTAACTATCAACCGTCGAAAGTTTAAATTATCGCTGTAGTCAGAAACTTGATTCTGGGCATAGAACCGAAAATTATGAATATTTCCCATTATGACTTTTAATACTATTAATCAGAAAATGTCATATACATTAAATTTTCCTTGATCACCAGCAATTTTAGTCAATTTTAACGAGTATAAACAGAGTAATTGATTTTTAATTTTTTTTACCGAAGAAAAATTGGTTTTAGACCTCTTTTTGAAGTATTTAAAGGAAAAAAAGAATTCATTAAAGGGTATTGTAATATTTCACGAGCTTTTCGTTGTCTGCGTTCCCAGAATGTGGAAAACGGTTTAATAAATCTGAATCGATAATATTATTTTATTTTTACATCTGTTATTTACAAACAGATATATTTTGTAACCTTTGAGGCTGTCTGGCTGGGGGGGGGGGGGAAAGGTTTGTTTTGATGTTGAAAAACGTTTCCTCAGTCTCAGTTGTGTTGTTAATTAAATGTTTTGTGATGAATAAGTAACTACTATGAATTTCAAATAACTTACCATAATTTAGGAGTGTCCCCAGTTCTGATGAACGAAAGAAATTGAAGTAGCTTAGACTGAAATCGCTGTGTCATATGGTCAAACTTTAAAAATTACATGACGATACTGGCTAGTTTTTAAAAATCATTTCCACCTCAGATTTTACCACATATTTTGCAAATATAATATCAAAAACAAAACTATAAACGCATCATGTTCTACTCCCATAAATATCAAACCCTATATTTACGACAGTGTATTTTTTTTGGTTGCTTTAAAACTGAAATAATATATTGAGCTGTCCTTAAGTGATATAATACATTTTAATTTGTTATATGATGCTTTCCCTCGCTTCACTTCCTCATAATTGTCTTTGTTATGACAGTTCAAGACCGGATGTGTTACATAATAACTTTCAGAGACTTCGGCAAAGTGAAAGCGTCACCAGTTATCTCAACAATACGAGCGGAAAAGCTTTAATGTGCCGTACGAAGTTAACAACAACATTTTTCCTACAATGAAATAAAAATGGATTCCACAGTAGGTCTATCACTGGAAGAACATTTCAAATTATCAAATTTGGAAACAGGAATTAGTTGGATAACTTCACCGGTTTTTATTCCCAATATTCCCTAATTATGTACAAACAAAACAGATGAAAACACAGGAATTAAGTACCTATTATTGACACGCTTGCAGAGAAAAAAAATATATCTTTCCTGGATTTGTAGACAGTTCAGACATTCTTTTCGATCTGCCACTCAAACAGAAGACGTAAGATTTTCAAATTGACCGCAATTGCGCCGGAAAAAAGTAATAGAAAATAAACTATTAATTATCCTAGAGAAATTGCGATTAAAATGCTCGATAAATTTAATTAAATTTCTCCGCAGCGTTTCGCGTCTATTTGAGATGTTTACCACCATGAGGGCGGACAAAAAGTTCTCTGTAATAAAACGTGCCACCGCTGAGAGAACAAGTTGTAAATATTATTGTGAACTCAGAAAAAAAAAATTCCAGAGAAAAATGTAAACATTTCACTAGAGCTTAAATAATAAATTTTCTCAAAAAACCAAATGATGATAATTAAATTAATTTTACAATTCTTTTGGATTCTCCGGAAGAATCTGTAAGAGTTTTTTATACAAATTTTCCGGTTTTTATTGATGTTATATGATTATTTCCGCTTTCATATGATCGCTTTATCTGAATTAATAAATGCGATTAATTTTCAGTCATTCGGATCGATTTTTCACATCGCGACTCAAGTCTAGTTGGTTTCCAATGATTTTTACCTATGAGGTAATCCCGAATGAGGAAATTACTAGCGATAAGCATGACGGAATCATAGTTACGGCACGAAGGTCTCAACACTGAACTACTCAACCTATTCCCATGACAATTGTACAATGAGCTGGTGCTTGCAGATGGGATGAGAATGCGTTTACCTTTGGCCGGCGAGCCCGTGTAAGCCGCGGGGATCACGTCCACCACCAGCGCCGAGCCCTGCTGCATCCTGACTGAGACGGCCCGGCTCCGAGGACCGCTGCCATTGGCCGTCATGGCGCCCGACCACGCCTCTGCCCGCCCACCGCGATGGCCCGGCGTTTATTACCAACTTAATGTAAATACCGTGGCCCGTTACTCATACCCGGTCGCTGCCAAGTAAACTGCACACTTTCTCTGCGGCGCTGCGTTTCATTTGCGCCCCGTTGCCCCAAGATGATCGATACGTACGCATCTATTTATACGACGCAGGTTTCCAAAAATAAGTCATTATTCCAAATGCATAATAAAAATTTCACCATTGCGTATGCGCTGAAATTATATTATATCCGCATCAAATAAAATCAGATTATATGCCTATTACAATACATTAAACAGGAGAAATAAATGCACTTATTAACCTGTATGTAATAAATTTACATAGGCTGTTAAATAATAGTTATGTGCAAAAACTTCTAAAACGCAAGTCCCTCAGGATTTGTTTAAGATCTTAGGAAAGGAACTATCTGCTTCACCTACAATCTGATCCGCATAGCATTACGTAAAAAAATATTTCACTACAGCATCCCCCAATTATACGAAATGGAAATTGTTACATCTGGAAGATTTAAATAGAATATTTTGTAAAGACCATGGATGCTGGAAGTTCACGGCGCTGAACGGTTCCAGAGCACCGTAATGCAAGACAGGAATAATTATTGCGCAAAAGTAAGGATATTTTCAGAACCTCAATTTTGGCACAATTAATTGTAGTAAAAAGTTATAGAAAAAAATATGACCATAAGTTGCGAAAAGTCTAAACTCGTAACGTTTAGTAAAGGTTGAATTAAAATTTAAAGGGTAAAAAAGTTACCCCAACTAAGGGGCATCGAAAATTTAGGAAAGAGTAAATAAATCATATAATAATAATTCTTGTCAGAATTTTGAGCCAATTTTAGGTTTTTTTAGGCGATCGAACGAAACGTCTGCATGAATGCCAGAACAAAACACGGCCTAAAAACCTAAAAATACTGACATCAATACGGCCAAGTAGCTGAATAATAAATCGTGTTTCCGTGGAGGCTTGGTTTAAAAACTAATAATAAAATATTTGATTTTAAACGTTATTGCAGTTAATTTCTTAATTTAAAATTATTTAGTGTAATTACGACGTTAAATACTTTGAAAATATTTTATTTAAAATAAATTATCCCCATATATGTTACATCATTTTTTTCAGTCATCAATTACATCTATCTACCTTTATTTCGTGGTTATTAAAATATATATGTGAGAAGAATGACTTTTTAACCATGAAATAAACGTTAAAATGATGACTGAAAAAAATTATGTAATTTTATATTTTATTTAATTAATACAATGTTACTGAAGCAAAATGAAAAAGAAATTTAACCCTATTCTTGGGGTCCTTGGTAGTATCTACTAATAATAATAACAATGAATTAAAATTGTTATATATTAATTGACAAAATCGTAGACCTGCAAATCATGGCGGTAGTTAAGCTGGTCTCGCGGCTGATCGCCATGGACCTGCAATTTCTACTCCAGTCAACAGACTGATATCAATTTATGGAGATCGTGTCCTCTTATTATACACTAACTCTCTTCTATCAACTTATTCTCTTATATTCCCTTCTGGGAGAACGTGTCTCTGGTTTATTATATTACTAGCTGGGTGCCCGGCGTTGCTCGTGTACTTATTAATAAAAACTCGAAAAAGTATTTAATTGAATACTTAAATATATTCCTTGAGTACTTCAGGATATAATTGTCAATTGTCACTCAGTCTTCATACATTACGAAATATTACATTGATGAAATTGTTAGCTAGACTCACAACTAATACAGCGCGAAAATTAACTTACATTTTACGCAAGGATGGTAAAGTAATTCGTATTCTTCTTTATTACCATTCGATGGAGTATTGCTGTATAAAATTATACTTTTTATTTAAAGAAAATATTTCTGCTTTATTTCATTCCTAATAAAGGAAATATTTCCTTTGTTCGTTGCGTAGTAACGTCTTTCTCTCGCGTGACGTCATTGTCTCTTGGCGCGCAGTAATTTAATATTTTATGATCACGGTTTTTAATTATAATTCTTTCCACATGTATGCTAGGCGTTTCTCACCCTCACAGTACCGTTTCTCGTGTTTTGAAGAATATGTGTACCAATTTTTGTTGCATTCTGTCCACGCGATAAAATTTGTATAAAGAACAACGTAAATACATACATACATACATACAAATATACATCCTTTTTTATTATATAGATTCTATCTACGACCTCAGCATCACTTTCTCGTTATTCGTTGGTTATAAACACGCCTTCAACCTCGTTAATCCAATTATTTAACTCCTTCAGTGGCCGCCCACAAATGATGACGTCACAGGATAAACCTCCACCTGTTTAGAATATGTAAATGTGCTTGGAACATTCAGTTATTTTGTAGATAAAGACGATTCCTTTGAAGTCGAAGTGGACTTTGACCCATTAAGAAATTAATGTTGAGAAATTTGAAGAAGGTCAGCGCCAAAACGAAGCTAACTTCCGCCATCTTGCTTTACATTAGGATATACTGCCAGCGGAAGTTGAGAAAAAAAATTTCCAATTTTGACAACAATTATAGTTCTGCGTTTAAAGAACTCAAAACATTTTGAAACCACCTTCCAAATTTCAATTATACCATTTCCGACTCCTTTACGGATGAGTACCGGTGCAAAAACAGCCCGGGGAAACTGAAGTTTCAAGCTGCATTAAACCGTAATTAAAAAGTAATGTAAAGTTTACCAGCGCACACAGCATTAAAAGTTTGGAACTTCGTACAACCTGCCATTTTCGCGTCAGTGCAACTTTTGCCCCTTCGTGGAATTATTCCTGAGTTTCGAAACACTGAGATTATACACAGGGCAACAATACCGAATACTCAAACGAGTGACGGTTATTAACACCGAATATTCATTCAGCTAAGGGAAAGTAGAAATTTATCATTTAATAAGTGGAGATAACGTATTGTAATGATCAAAAAGATGACGATTAATTTGCCCCACGTTGATGGCGTCATTTATGTAATGATCAACATGTTAGGGTTAATTAAACGAAATGATTAATAAAATATATATATTTAATTTTTTTTTTATTTCTTAAAAAATGCACATTATTATCTTTGTACGCCGATCTTTGATCAAAATTTACAAAATTTTACTTTAATTATTTACAATTTATGTTGTTCTAGCGAATACACATCAATATTTACAATCCAATATGTTGAAAATCTCTTAATCTCATTTCGGCTTTTCGACAAAGGAAAAGAACTCGCCGCCATTGTTGTCTTTGATAGCTCATCAATTTTTATCCGCTACAATTTAAATTTTTAAAAACAATTAATGGCCTAATTAATTGGCATTAATATTACAGTATATTAAATTAATATATGTTATAAAAAATCAAAAGAACTACATTGTTGATGAATAACAGCGACGAAAATCTACAGGAGAATAGGATTTTCATATATTGAGGATTTAACCGTGAAATCTGTTCCGTGCATGAATATTTTATCTACTGAATTTTTCTACAATACGGAAACGTCCGCTGTTGACAAGTGGAACACTAGTAAAAAATAATATTTCTCTCCCGAGTTCAATAAAAAGATTCTATTGGATTATTTATCTTGGAGTTGCATGACAAATATCAACTGAAAAATATTTTATAGTTATTTCACAAATAGAAACTCATCCCAAGAGTAATCCCCAGGATTCGTCAGGGTGAATCTTTTAACACCGAGACCTAATCGAATCCCGATCCGCATGTTTTGATTAACATATTTCTGCTTTCAAAATCGGGCCGAGCTGTGAGAAAAGTTGCTTTGGGGATGGGGGGAGGGGGAGTTACATAATATTAACGCGAAACAACCGAGAAATTGTGTCAAATCAAGGGGTTATAGAATTCAATTAGGTTAATTCTGGCACTCACTACTTGTAGTTCACCCCTATGTGTGGGGGAGGAATTTTAAAGCATGCTAAAACGGCTGATATGAGCGTCGATTAATTACTTTTCGGGGTAGATGTGATTAATAGTTTTAGTGTATAACTTCAACCCCTTAAAGCACAAATAAGGTGGAGGGGTGTTACATAAAAATAACGTGAAACAATCGCTATTGGTGTCAAATCCATGGTTATAAATGTCAATGAGTTTAATTCTGACATTCACTATGTCAGTTAAGTTGTACATCAGCCCCTACGTTTGGGGGTTGGGGAGGATGTGGGTGAAAGGCCGTTACATAAAGTAATGTGTAAACAACGGAGACTAGGGACATGGACATTTACCATGCTGGTCTAGATGTAGCTCAGCCCCTAGGGGTGGGAGTGGAAGAGGGTGAAACAAATTTCCGTTTACAGCCTTAAATTCGTAGACAAATTTATACCAAATTAATACACATGTTACTTACGATCCAGGAACGAACACTGAGGGGTTAAGACACACCTACCGCCTCTAGGGGTGGGGTGGAATTTAAAAACATTCCTAAACGGCCATTATTAGAGTCGAACAAAACGTTTCTAGGGTCGCTTAATTTGATAGTATCATTCTGAAATTTTCATGTGACTAATATAAACTCCAAAAGGCAAGGGAAGGAAGCACTACTATGGTGTGGGTGGATAAGGAAAGGGCTTACATAAAAATCATGCAAAAAAGACCGATATTAGTGTGAATTCAGGGGTTATAGGAGTCGCTTACTTTATATCTCGCACTAATCTGGGTAGTTGATGAAAATTTATGTTCCTCTTCGTGGACACGGTTGAGAAAAGGTTACCCGGAGTAGTTTTGGCCCTCTTAAGTTACCGCGGGAATTTTTTTATTTTCTTATGGTACGAGCACTATGTTGGTCTCTATTTAGTTAATGGCTGTATTTCTTTACTCCTTTAAGTTACCGGGAGTAGTTTTAGACTTTATTAAATTATCGAGTATTTTTTACTGTTTTATTTCGTCGTGATTTTAGTCACTTATTTTATGCAGCAGAAGAGTTCCCGAATACCGTCAGTTGTTTATTTGAAGTTATATGCCGAAGGGTTAGGTCATGTAGGGGACCGCAAATGTGTAAATGTTCCTAACACTAGCTCTATTGATACTGGTTAAATGAAATGTTTAGCAAGAGGTTAGTGTGGAATCAATTCCTGCTCCGGGTTAATTTAAATAAAAACCCGGGCAACGCCGGGCACTCAGCTAGTATGATAAAAAATGTTGTCGTAGTTTTTCAATGAATTGAGAACATTTTCACTATTCTAGAACGGTGGTCAGAGGAATTTTCAGTAAATTAAGCATATTTCGTTATTCATGTCACGTATCGTATCGTTAATGTTTTGAGGGATAAATAAGGGTCACTACCTTTTATTAACAACAAATTGAGGGGTACACAATTATAATATAAGGAAAAATATTAATTATGCACACAAAGTGTGACTATAAGCGCTTTTTAGTGTTATTAGTGTGTTCAATAGGCGTCAAGTGTATGATGTAAGTTATAGACGTTACGAAGGCTGTCTGATTATTTTTTTAGGGATCACGGCTAAATGTTAGCCACCGATATAAGTTACAGCGGAATACGCGTGAAGCGACGTATCCCTTCATGATGGTGAATCTTTCCTCGAGTTTCTGGGCAGGCACAGATGCGCGGCTATCTCCGTCGCCATGTTGCCTCCCGCATTTCTCCCTCGTTGCTATCTATAAAAGCCCCCCCTTTGCTTCGTACAGCACTGAGCACCGCTTTGCCAAACACGGCTTCTCCTACACTCCTACACGCCGAAAGTCAAGACTCCAGACCACGAAATATTTCATAGAACTCCCTAGCTAAGAAGGGGGAAAAAATATCATCGTTCAGCCCGTTACGGCGCGGAAAGATGAACTCATTGGAAATATATATAATTAAAACGGTATGATTTAATTTCTCCTTTGAATTTATATACCGGGTGAACCGTTCAAATCTCCCACATTTCAAAGGCCCAGAGGAAAAAAAATTACAGTAGATATGATAATGAAATTGCACCATATGCAAGAGCATCTCAATGAATTTATTTAATAACTAGCTGGGTGCCCGGCGTTGCCCGAGATGTCATTTATCCATACACTCCCGATTTTTTTCGTTATTTTTATGTAACGCAACTCGACCTCTATCCCTAAATGTGTTATAGGCCAGGTTGCATTGTTTGAATATTCACTAAATTAAATTAATAATGCGGTACTTAATTTAGTAATTTTCGAAATTAAATA
The DNA here is from genome assembly GCA_037074705.1 of Zhengitettix transpicula. NCBI lineage: Eukaryota > Metazoa > Arthropoda > Insecta > Orthoptera > Tetrigidae > Zhengitettix > Zhengitettix transpicula. The sequence continues at coordinate 51,100,202 of CM073595.1, forward strand.
ATTAATTTTTATTTTAATTAAAAACTATTTGTTTAATTTTATTTATTTTTCTGCAAATCAATTTTGTTTTAAGCGGAATGATTTTGGCGTTCCGATATTCATCTTCTTCGTTTTCCGTAATTATTTTTTAAAAATCAATAATTACTATACTTACAATAATTACAAATGTAAAATTATAGTCAATCGTTTTTTTTATTTGTTCCATAAGTTTTCAGATAATGTCCATATTTAATACCCATAAACACAATTAAATGGCTGTCTATAATATGAAAGAAAAAAAGGAGGTGTCTAATGCAATTTTCGCCCAGTTCCCAATATTTACGTGCATTTCTTGATCTCATTTTAAAGATATGCATCTTAAATAAAATAACTGATAAATTTAACTTCCTAAATAACGCACAGACTCTCACAACGGAAATAATTTTAATAAGAAAGACAGCTTTCCCCGGTGTACATTATTAACTAATTTTTCACGGTTACGCACCACGTTCAGATTTCTCTATGTTGACGTTTCTGCCGGTCGTTCTCCACGGCTGTCTTCAGCCTGTGTGGCGCTGCGTGACGTGTGCGTATGGTATTTATAGTGGTCGGACAAGCTGCGACCTGATTGGCCGCTGAGGATCGCCTGACCACAGCGTCAAGGACACATGTTTTTCCATGTCGCGTAGTAATGCTGCGACCTGATTGGCCGCTGAGGATCGCCTGACATTACTACGCGACATGGAAAAACATGTGTCCTTGACGCTGTGGTCAGGCGATCCTCAGCGGCCAATCAGGTCGCAGCATGTCCGACACTATATATAGCTCGTTGTAGACGTATCTCACCCCGACAGTGTTTTTTTCCTGGTCGCAAAGAACACGTGTACGAAATTTGGTTAAAATTTGCTCCACGGGTGTAGATTTGTATGCGGAACAAATAAACATACATACACACATACACTCATTTTTATTTATAAGATTATCAGTACACTTGAACATGTGAATCATTTTCAGCACGAAGAATTCAATTTCTCGTCATGTACTTCGTACCAATACCCTGTAGCTTATCCGTAGAAAATTGTTGTGGATATGGTTTGTCGTTCGGCATCAGATGTTGCAGAATTTGCACTTTCTAAGCACAAAGGGGCCTGTAAACGAGCAACTTTTTACGGTATTATGTGGCCGGGCAATACTGCTCTAAATCAAGAAACATTTTCGGCAACACATACATATGGCCCGGCAATGTTGCCAGCATTTTAAGTACGGTGACATCGGCCCTCAGTCGAAAATACGAAAACATTGGAAGTCTCTGTAGTCAATCTGTTATAAATTAATATTACACTTATAAATTGATTAAACGAGAAAACTATTGAATTTATCGATGAAGTCCACTCAAATCAATCATTATGGGGGGTGAAATCAATGGACTTGTAGATGGAGGCCGCCAAGTGAAGAAAGATGGTTGGCAAGCAATGGCCAACAAATTTGGCATCAGTTATGACGTACGCGAAAAATGAAAATAAGAAGAAAAGTTAATTTCTAATTTTTTTAAATTAATATTTAACAATTTAATAAAATCATTTAATCCTTCCATTAAACCGACGCAAACTTCTGGAACGATGTGCGAAATTGAAATACTCTGATTAAAGACATCAAAGATTTCTGTCGCCAAGAAGCGAAGGGTGATTGTATTGCTTTCCTCATTTTCCTCCATTTTCCTCCATTTTCTCAACCTTGGGTCCAATTTTTTAAGCAAATCTTCAAAGGCGCCTCTTTGACATTCTGGTGAAGTTTTTTTTTAAATAAGTAATTGTCAATAATTAATTCGTTGCTTAAACTGTGAAGTGTTAGTTTAAATAAGGTCGAATCCAGGTTCTTCTCTTCTTTAATTACCTGAAATTTTTTCATCACAATTAATGTTACGCTAATAAGCACTTCATTTCCGGCCATTATTATTGTACTACGAGTACGCGGGAAATGCTCGAGGCTTCACTGTGGCCGAAATATTTCCGGGATATACAAATGGCTGGTTACATATTTCCCGTACATACTTGTCGGGCCATAGTTTCCTAAAATATTGCCCGCAACGTGGAATTTTTGTTGCTCGTTTACTACACTTTGTGATGCCGACAAACCATCCCGACAACAATTTGCTGCAGCGTATTGTTACGAAGGACATGGCGAGAAATCGAATCCAGACTCGATATTCTTCGTGCTACACATGTAGAAGTGTACTGATAATAATTAAATAAATTCTTTGAGATGATCTAGCATATGGTGCAATTTAATTACCATATCTACTGTAGGTTTTTTTTCCTGGGTGTTTGAAATGTGGGAGGTTTGAACTGGGCTTCCTGTATTATGAAAGCCTCCTTTTCAGTATTTACGGTCGTCACCAAAAACATCTTATTTTCATTCCACTCTTTTAGAGCCGTCATTCTTCGCGGAATGGAAATATTCAAACCACCAACCACGGTGACAGGTTCGTGTACACAAAAAAAAATATTGACAGTATAAGAAATCGATCTGCGAGCATCGGCATTTCTCAGGAAAAACATAAGAAATTTCCACTGCAAAGAAACTGGTAATTTATTAATCGAAAATGTCTTCTATTGAATGTTACTCTTTCTCCGATCAGGGTGGTACGAGTGTTATAAATAATCGATTATGATTTTTTTTAGATCACAGGTGAATAGCAAAACTGCAAATATTATGGATGTGAGTTTTCCTCGCGGACGACGGACGATCAAAATTTACCTTCTGAGAAAGTCTGAGTTCATTTCAGACACAAAAGCTTCATATTATTGTACTGAAAATATGGACCCGGCATCAGTAACTAATTTTGGGGTTTCACACTTCTCTATATATATTAAATATGTGATTAGAACCTTCAATTCGAGAATATATACAGGTTCATTTCGCAAAAATGGGATTTGAAACGTGATATTTTATTCTGGATCATTTGGAATTCTGGAGTGTTTAAAGAAAGATTGTTCTCGATTCCCGACAGTTTTGAAAAGAGTTGTGAAAAGACTGAAGACGTAAGGTTAAGATATGAATTAATGTCTGAGAATGGAGATCAGTGAACCAGAAGACAAAAGAGGAGAACGAACATTTGTACAAAAAAAAATTAATAACTCTGCAAAATCCACATCAGAAACCCTCTCAGAAAACAATATTTCACATCTCTCAAAACCATATATCGCAATTATGATGATCTATAGAGCGTCTGCATATAAACAATCAGGGAATGTTTGATGCTTTATGAGGATCCACAATGCTCCTCCTGTCTCATGTGTAGAAATTCATATCTCATATATCTTAGTGTCTCATATTACTGAATTCTACTCTGCGTGGTCTCAAATATGGAATTGTACGTTGCCTCATATCTCATATTGGTTACCAGCCTGCGTCCTTCTCAAGGAAGATGGGAAGTTTCAGGAGTTGGATGAGGGAATCAGCGCAAAGGCTCACGGGACGGGAAGTTCTTTGAGAATCGTCATTGGCGTATTAGCATGAAGGATAAGGAGCTAAGTGGAGCTGCTAAGAGGACCGGAAACCACTAAAAAGCGTGGCGCCGTCGTCTGGCGCAGACTCAACACCAACAACAGGTAACTTCCAGGCTATCCCAGTCGGTCTTGTAATCGTTTCACATACTTCTTCTCCGGGCTTTACGTTATGGGTGGGATGAAGTAAGGACTGGGCCGCAGCCTTCCCTTTCCTATAGGTACGACTGTGAGGGATCGGCAAACTGGCCACGCGGTTTTTAAATTAACCACCGAGGATTATTTAATGTATAATATATACCACTGTGAACAGAAAGTAAGGTGAATTTATTTATAAAATATAAATTCTTTATTTATTCTTCCAAATCAATTTCATTCCCTTCAAAGTAATCCCCGTCCGATAAAACGCACTTTTTCCAACGCTTTTTCCAGTCCTCGAAACAGTCGGAATAGTCCTTTTGGGGTATAGCCTTCAAAACCTTCTTCGATTCGGTTTTTATCTCCTCAATCGTGTCAAAACGGCGTCCCCGCATTGGACTTTTGAGTTTGCTGAATAGCCAGAAGTCGCACTGAGTCAAATCAGGCGAATACGGTGGTTGCGGAACGATATGAGTCGAGTTTTTGGCAAAAAAGTCGCGAAGAACCAATGCAGTATGACATGGTGCATTATCGTGATGAAGGAACCAAGAGTTGTTCGCCTATAATTCCGGCCGTTTCAGACGAATAGCTTCACGCAAACGACGCTTAACGCTCAAATAATATTCTTTGTTGACAGTTTGGCCCGGCGGAAGGAATTCATAGTGCACCACACCACGATAATCAAAGAAAACTGTCAACATGACCTTGATTTTCGATCGACTTTGCCGTGGTCTTTTCGGTCTTGCTTCACCTTTTGCACGATATTCGCTGGATTGGTCGGTGGTTTCAGGGTCGTATGCGTAAATCCAAGTCTCGTCTCCAGTAATGATGCATTTCAAGTGGTCCTGATAGTCAGACAACAAAGTTTCACACACATCAACGCGACGCTATTTTCCCAAAAAATTGAGAGATTTTGGCACCAATCGAGACTTGACGCGTTTGAGACACAAAACATTCTTCAAAATGGTTTGGGCTGAGCCAAATGATATTCCAACACTATCAGCGAGATCTCTAATTGTCCATCGACGATTTTCAAGCGCCAAATCTTTGATTTTTTGGACGTGGCCCTCGTCGGTAGACGTTGATGGTCGTCCAGAGCGCGGTTCGTCTTCAACGCGTTCTCGGCCCTCTTTGAACTCGTTGAACCACTTATAAACGTTTTTTTGTGCCATAGTTTGATCACCAAAGGCCTTCCGCAACATTTTCAACGTGTCCGCACAAGAATATTCGTTCCGCAAACAAAATTTGATGCTAGTTCTTTGCTCAAGAAAATCACCCATTGCAAAAATCGAAAAATTCACTTTTGGTTATTTACAAAAACACGTGTAACTCGGAGATAATTAAAACTTTTAACAAACAGACACTTGGCAAATATTATAGACAGTCCTACCAACCTAGGGGAAAAAAATTACCTGCCTTCCTAATACCCGGGAGTTTAAAATGATAATTTCACCTTACTTTTTGATCACAGTGGTATATATATATATATATATATATCAGTACAATTATAAATGTATGGACACAGCCAAATTTGGCCGATGTACTTTATTAACAAGAAACATAATATTGTTATTGATTCTGCAACCCAATAAAAATTATGCTTTTTTTAAATTCCTTAAAAAATAGTTTCGGTAATTTTATACGTCAAAAAATTAATTTATTACAACAAATCCGACTAGTTTGTCGGATAGACACGCCAAAGACTGGCAAAGGCCTCAAGTGCTGCGCTTGAGAATTGCCATCAGTCAGTAAATCAGATCTCTCACATCCAGTTGTGGCCCTGGGCAATGCAGAGAGAGAAGCGTGCTTAATATAAGAGTTTTAAATGTGATCGGTTCTCCATTATGGCAAAGGTTGTCTGTGCGCCTGCCACAGTTCACGCGTCTTACATTAACGTGCTAGATAAATAAATAGCCAAATAACGGACGAAAATAAGTGCTAAATAAATACCACACAACGTTTCTGCAATCCTTGTTGCATTCTTCAAGGTGATTCAAAAAACGCGACAGCCGCATAAACCAGGTGAATAATTTACTTGCCTTTTCCATATCACCACATATGTCGATTCAGTAGCGGTAATATAAAGCTACAAATGTTTCAGATTTATTTATTTCCACAGTACATATTTAGACGATGCAAAACCGGAAGAAGCTTTTCTTCGGACATTGCCTATTTCATCACCGTCACTAAATTACAAATATTGAATTTCACAATCAATAATTAATACAGCAAGTCGATCAGTAATGAATGTAGAAGAAGGGTAAGGCAAAGTTCTCCTCCTGGTTTAATAATGCGCGGGCCACGTCGGACGTCGCATTGTTGCAACAATGCGTCTCCCTCGCGGCCGATCTGAGCGAGTTCCCGGAGGGCGGATATTTTCGGAGCGGATTGTACGGAGCTGAAGTTTAATTTCTTCAGGGATTCGGTGTCAGCAGGGAGGGAGAGGTTATATTGTAAGCGAGAAGCTCCCCAACGAGTTCCTATGGGATATTAAACCGGCGGATTATTGTTTAATAATTGAATATTAGCCCCGTGGAAGGCAAATTTGATTTCGCCTCCGCCGCTCCTCGCCTCTCGCTCTTCCTTGCTCTTTGCGTCGCGTAAAGGAAAATGGCGGATGAGGAGGTGCGGAGCGCCGATATGATGACGTCATAAAACTCTGCGAGGATTGCCCCAGTTTATTGGCCAATTAGAGCTAGGATTGGGAAGGGCGGGCGAGATACCTTATCTGCTGTTATTCTCTTTTATGGCCACTCAGTTGCGAACATGCTACTAGCAGCGGAGCCTTATCTCGTCAATCATTTTAACAGCCTCCTAACAAAACAAACCTAATAATTTTCTTTATTAAACTAGACCGTGCTGCGGATTACGATACTTTGCTGCCGCCCATGAATATATTATCGAACTAAACTGCAAGTTACTTTGATACGTTCCGCGATGGAGGTATATATACAAGGGTCGTTTAAAATACAGTTTGTTTCTGGATGGAATCTAGATTTTACTTTAGTTTACTGCCCCCTAGTCGTTTATAAAGAAACGAGATTCGTCATCGAATATTGAGCAATTAAAACCAAAATGCAGCAAAAACTCATTTTCATCTTAAAAATGGTTTTTCCTAAATTGCAAAACCCATGATCTTGGTCAGTTGTAAACCCGGAAAAGCTGCTGATATATACTAAAGATTAAAATATCACACAAAATATGGAGCGAGGGTGTCTGAAGAACCATGTCCGAACACAAGCAATTACTGAAAAATAAAACTACAATCACGGAGAAAAAATAGAATGCTTTCCCCAAGCAATTAAGTATATCTTCAGGAGCCTGCAAGAACGGAAATTAAAAATTTTATTCCTAGGGAGAATTGTGATTTGAATCGTTTTCAAGACAAGGATGGTCCTTGGTTCCCCAAAATAGTTTTTTTTTAATTTTATTTTATTTAATAGCAATCAGAATCACATTCTATGGGCTATTTTTGTTGCCTTAGAACTCATTTCTGTCCTGATGGGGTCCTCTCCAATGATTGGTCCCTGGTTACCACGTTTTCAGGTCAATTGGTCTGTTGATTCTGTGTTCCAGCGATGGCTGTATAAGTGGGTTCGTATGTTTTTCCAGTCTTACGTGGTATTTCATTGCTCTCTCTTGAATTATATCTTTGATGTTTGGTATTCGCAGATCATGATTACTAACATACCAAGGACCATCAACCATGGCTCTGAGGATTCTCTGAAACGATTTTTGTATCTTGACCGTATTACATCCCCATAATTCAATTCCGAATGTCCAAATCGGTTTCATGAGGGCTTTATATATAATTATTTTATTTTCTAAAGACAGATTAGACCTTCTACCAAACATCATGTACAGCTCACGAAGGCGAATATCCATTTGTTTCTTCTTCTTTTCTTTATGTACTTTCCAAGTTAGTTTTGAGTCTAGATGCATTCCAAGATACTTTACATATCGGGAGTTGGTTGTCCGTGGTTACTGGAGGGCATTTTTTTTACCAAAATAGTTGAGAAATTTGTTGGGATTCGATCGAGACGCAAAGGCCAGCTTATTTCCAGATCCCCATAAAATTACCAATGGAAACATACTGGCTACGTGCCTCCTTATGCCCAAAATGTCGACACTGGTCGTCGTCTCAGACGGCATTTAATAAACCAAAAAGCAAGTAATTCGCGGTAATTGGTGACGAAGGCATCGGAGAATACTCAAAATTAAATTTAATTGTGAAAAACACCCATCTGCAAGCAATCAAGCTGGAAAACTAAATAAAGCGAATAGGCGTCGCGAGAAATTAATCTATTTTATCAGTCCGTTCACTTTGTGGAAGTCCTGTAGAATTAATTTTAAAAACTAAATTGCAGTCATATAAAGACCACTACCTAGGCCCTCGTTGTTTCAAAACTATAAGACTATTTCGTACAGGTCCCGTCAATATCAACACACAGAAAATCGTGATTCGTGTCGGTTTCTTACAGCGAACTAAAAACCGCATCAAGAAATATGCATTTAGTCAGTTGATTCATATTTGCAGTTAAACCTGATTCACAAAATAATCCGGCAGTACAACGACGTGGATGTTTAACGATTCTATGGCAATTCAGTACCTTTAAATGTTTTGTGGACATGAGCTGATTGCGTTCTAGCTCGGTTGGAAATGAAGTCATCAAATGTTGCCTTCTACTTTATTACAGCTCATATACGATTCGGCCGTTAAAGTCGACTGTCAACTGGAAGCTAATCTACCCTCGCCGTGCCTAACAAAATAGTCTCTTTAAAGCAACACTAAGCCGCCATTTTAACTGGAACAGTTCTCGTCGCTCCAACATCGACTGGCTGTACCAAATCAAGCATAATAACAATAATTTTTATTGCAGAAGTACTTGAGGACATCAGATACATTTCAAGCGTGAGTATAAACTGGTAAAGTAATCACAAAAAAAATGTTGCATACATACAAAATAGTAACGTAAAAGAATGAGACTAGACCAAATTGCAGATATTGAAGTATTCAGCAATAGAATATATACAGTTGTTAGTGAGCATTTAATTGACATATAATACAATGCTTTCTGTGTCTCGGCATACTTACACCTAAGTAGACCTACATGTTCTCCGTTTCTAGTGAAGTGTTCATGAGAATCACCTACGTGATTGTAACTTGCTTGATTCTCCTCAATACATGGCAAGCACTGAATAACAAACAAGGCAGGTACAGTCATGATAACCAAGTTTTACAGATTGTCTCTTGCAGTGACTCAGGTAAGAGACCACAAATTAATCTGATAGCCTTCTTTTGTAATCAAAACAGTCTTTCTGAAGAAAATTGGTGTCCCCATAGTAGAGTTCCATATGACAGTGGACTCGGGTAAAAGTAAACAACTCTCAAGACTTTGTCACCGACACATAAGTTTAGGCGTCTCAAAACAGAAAATACCTCTACTTATCTTTGGCCCAATATTTAGGATATGTTGATCCCAGTTTAGATTAGATATATAAAACCCAGCAAATCGACTGAGTCATTATCAGTTTTTTGACCACACAGGACTGAACTGATTTCCAAATTTTTTATTTTTTCCTTATTCAGAAATGGTAAGTTTGCTGTACACCAACCTTGGATTTTTACTGAAATATTTGATGAAATTGTGTCCAAGTCATTGGCTATTGTAACATTAAGGTTGTCTGAAAACCGTTGGCCGTCTAAAAGATGACATAACGAGTGCAGGCATTGTTTAATATGCGTAATTACCTAGTATAACTGCAGCCACTGCAACTACAAAACCTACACAACACACACAATATAATTTTAATTTTCGGGCTAAATATAGTAATTTATTCTACGGACTAGGGTTACATGTAGACAAATTCTCAAATGCTAGGTACATGCAGGCCATGTGTAGAGGCTATCTGTAGGGGACAGAGGAGTTATACAATCAAAAGCCATTCAGAACTCATTCAAAAACAAATAAACTAAATTTTATTGATGATCGAAGGTTTTCCCAGTGAATAGAATTAATAAAGGTTTCTTCTATGTGTCAGTGCTAGAGGTAGAAGTGGAGATAACCCATGTGGAAAAGCAAGAAACTTTTATTAATTTATAGTAGCCTTGATTTTGTAGAATACGACACACATTTATCCCAAACTTCCTCTGCTGCTGACTTTAAGTTGAGTGTATAACATAAAAACAGGATTATAATCAAATTGTTAAAATTAATGTCTGTATATATATATTACGATTATGAACATATATGGCCAAAAAGCAGACAGATTTGTGGGCCTTCACAAGTACTGGAGAATTTTTGCATGTGAAAAAAACATCATATTTGTTTATATTCTTGTGAGATCTGTTTTTTGGCCATAAATGTTCATAATTATAATCAAAAGTTCACCCACTACTTCGGAACTATCCAATTTGGTTGTAAGTTGTCACCAAGTAACAATACAGCTTGAGGTGAAACACATAGAAAGTGTACCTAGGTTACATTTTTTGTCCAACTTTTTTTCAGTTCAGAAAAAATCCAAAAAAAATTTCATTTTTATTACAATTTATTGCTTGCAATAGTTAGAAATTGTTACAAGACATATGCTTCATGTACACAAAAGTAATAACTGATTCCAAAACTTTTCTGATAAAATTAACCTTCAAAAAATATTCTTATAAAAAACACTTCAATTAGTTATATATGTATCATTTAAGAAAATACACTAAAACCAATTAAATTGTTCATTTAGTTTTTGTTGATATTTTGCAATCTAACATTAGAAATAGTAAGAAAATTATGTTGATAATCATATATAATCAGTTCACACTTCTGTATAACTATAATATTTTAATGATTACATCATTCATCTGAATTATATATTAATTTCAAGCCCCTCATCAGGTACTCAATTTCCCCCATCCAAGTTGTAGGATCAGGAACTTTAATTTCAGGATCTCGTTCTTCAGTTGAAAATGATCCGGCTTTTACAGGAACTGATCCATAGATTTTTTCAGGATTTATCCAACCACCTGAAAAAGGCCCCATTCCTTAATTTGTGCACAAATATAAACTTACATATAACATATGCCGTAAAATAAAAATATATGTGACAACATTCAACATCAAATTGATGGAATGTTTGGGAAAAAGCTGAAATACTTTCATGTTTCTTAGTAATACTTTTAAAAATTCCATTGAAGCAATATCCATACTGAACTTTTTAGAGCATATGAGTTCTGGAAAAGCAAGCAACAGACCAAAAGATTCTCCTTCAGTACAACTGAAGAAAATATATTTTGATATGATGTAATTCTCTCCAAAGCACTTATCACTATTAAGGTTAAACAATCTTCCACTTCCAGAACAAAAGTGGTGAGTATATTTTTACCAAATACACAATAGTCATGTACAGACTCAGAAAATAGAAGTTAAATGCATATTGTGTTACTTAAAATCACATTCTCAATTTTTTCTAATCACATGGAATTTCAGTGCACTTTAGAATAAATTATCATGTAGAATGGAAAGCATATCAGTTATGTCAATAATAACAATAATAGGAATACGCTACAGGTTAAAATGTCAGCAAAACTGTAATTATGGAGCTACGAAAAATAAAAGTCGAGTATAATACGTTTATAATGCATACTTGAATCCAATATTTTAATTGAAATATAAAACATATCCATATAGAAAAAAAATTACCAAATTCACCCAGGTGGTAAAACAATGGAGAAAATGCAGGCATATCAAACTTCGTTAATATATTTTTAGGGACAATTGTGTGTCCCAAACCAGGAATATTTCCCCAATATAATCGAGGAACTCCAGGACAGGACACAGGCTCTATTTGCAAATGCCTAGAAAAAAAAAGAAATGCCATATATATATATATATATATATATATATATATATATATATATATATATATATATATATATATACAATATTAGGAGAATCCATTTAAGGAACTAATTCACATTCAAACTTGGAATTACGCAGAATACGTGGGTTCAAGTCCCGCCTGGGTCAAGTATTTTCAGTCTTTCCTTCTTCTTCCATCCTTCTCTCTGCTTTGAACATATGCTTTTCTATGTGCGTAATTCTTCGCCCGAGCATATGAATCCAATAAAGCGCAATCCTCCTATTTCTCCTATTTATTTCTATCCTTCCTCACTATCCAAGTTTGAATGTGAATTAGTTCCTTAAATGGATTCTCCTAATATTGTATTTATTCCTTAATGGAAGCTCCTAATACTTCATTCCCTCTACTCTATCCATTCCTCCACTAAAACTATTAATTGTCCACAATAAGACTGTCTATATTTGCCTGGTCGGGAACTTGACCCGGTGGCCGAGATGGTTAAGGCGTCTGTGTACTAAGCAGAATACGTGGGTTCAAGTCCCGCCTGGGTCAAGTATTTTCAGTCTTTCCTTCTTCTTCCATCCTTCTCTCTGCTTTGAACATATGCTTTTCTATGTGCGTAATTCTTCGCCCGAGCATATGAATCCAATAAAGCGCAATCCTCCTATTTCTCCTATTTATTTCTATCCTTCCTCACTATCCAAGTTTGAATATATATATATATATATATAATTAATAGATTAATTAATACATTTGAATACAAAAGAGAGACTGTGTAACCGACTTATCTGATATCAACAGTTGGTCCAGTCGGGCTGTGCAGAAAATAAAAGTTCCATGAATTCCCAGCATGGTTTACCTGAGAATGAAGATCAGTTACCATGTTGGACAGAATATGTAGTTTAAATGTTGGTGGTGTTATCTTCCTTCTTCATGACATAAAACTCGTGCTCTTGACTTCACAGTGCCTTGTTTGCCCTGTCAATTAATCATACCTAATCCTCCATTATCCTTACCAAAAGGCCAAATACGAAAGCAAAGAAAACTTCACACACTTTCTTCAATTAAAATATACTCTACCCAGAATTCCACATTGGTCAAAACAAGAGGCCTCTTAACAAAGAATACAGTCTTTCTCAGTGTTAAGGATGAATAAAATCATCTCAAGCTTCTAATAAAATGAAAATTGTAACACTGGCATTTCAATTATGTTCACAGTCATCAAAACGTTGCGGAATCAGGTCTCTACTTGTACAAATTACCCACAATCACAGCAATGTCAAGCACAATTCCCAATATTCACTTACCTGCTTAGGAGTGGTTTCAGTAATTCTCACGTCTCCAAAAGCACATAGATTAATTCTTAAAAATATTTTTGAAAGAAATTAGTATTTTTTCTCATGCGCTTAGTCAAGAAACTCACCTGGAAATATGATCTCTTAGTGCCAATGGAGCAGTAGCTGACACAAAAAACATCCAAAAAAAGTGACTTTCATGCTGTAATTGTTTTAGTTCAAACAAAAATTTTGAAAATCGAAATAATACTTCTCCGAATCCTTTAAGATCTGAAAAATAAAACACCTGAGAAAGAGTCCTTAAGATTCCATTAAGTTAGAAAGATTTGAGGCTTTATAAATGTCTGTACGAATGTTTCACATCAAATTTTAAATGCTTGGAGAAATTTCAACCACTTTGATACCCTTTTCATGATTTAAGAACAAACATTGTGAGGTGGGGGTTAGGAGTGGCACTTGAAACATTATATGAAAACAACTAATTTTTACTTTGAATTAATAGTTTTTAAGATCCTTGTAATTAATAGTTTGACACTCAATGTAGTTAAGGTCTTAATTTTTTTACCCTTATTGGCATAAGATGGTATCACTCGCAGGGGAGGGGATAACAAAAATAATGTAAAAACTACCAAGAGTGGCGTTGAATCTACTATTGAAAGGATTTCTGAGTTGAATACTGACATTTACCATGTCGTTTAAGGATATTTTCAGCCCCTTCAGCATAAAGGTTGGCGGGAGGAGGGTGGAATGTATGATGCAGTGGCACATATTGTCACATCCATAGGCTTCAATATTACTAAGATTGATGCTACCAATGCCGGTTGTCACGTGGAATTAATAATTATGAAATATTATAAATTACCAAGAGGCTGATGACAAATTGATTCCTATTCCAGTCCAATATAAATACCCAGACAAAAAATATTATTATTGCTTCATTCCCCATTTCCTAAAATATATGACGAAATTACTCAAAGGACCCTTGCCAGTCACCTCAGTTGCTAATGGTTCTCAATGGACTGGATGTAGCACAAGAAATATGTATAAAATTTAAAAAACTGGAAATTATTAATTTTAACATAAACCTGGAGTTGTGACTTTTCATAGAAATGAAAATTAACTAAAAGGGTTCTATTACATAATTTACACAGCCAATTTAAGAGTAAATTTCAAAACTCAAACTTACAGAATGGCTCCTTTTTGCCAACTTTAATGGGAGAGTCATAAGTCATATAACCACCAATCAACAAATCAATTGAATTTTCTTTAATGATGTCTTTTAGTTTTGACAAGTCCAGTTTTTCTGGCGGTTTAAGTCTAATGGTATTTCTCTTTCCCTCTTTCACCCATACCTCAGGCATGTTACCTCCATCAGCAAGAATATGAAGGGATATTGGGAGTTTTAATGGCTCCATCAAGTAGAAACCTAAAATTTTTTAATTAATTTATACTTTGATTTCTGAAAATACTATTCTCACAATGATTGATGTACACAATTACTCTCTATTAATGTGCAATCATGTTTAGAATTGTAAGTTTTGACTGAACCTCACCTTCAAGTTTTTGGTCAAAGACAGTAATCACAGACATAGATTGTTTCCTGTAAATTTTTGAATTTATCTCAGAGAAAAGGCTCACAATCTGAAAATTAAAATTATAAACATCAATCATTATCATTAATTTTATGACAATATATTCAATTCAATGATACCATTTATCATTAAATTACCTTTGTTAACTTATCATCCCTTCTCTTAATGAACAAATTAGAGTCATCAAAGCTCTGTGTGCAAATCAGGCAATTTTCTTCAATTTGTAATATATCGAAGTCTTTGTAACAATTCTTACAAACTGAACTGAAAACAGAAAAGATAAAATATCAGTGTTGGCTAACCAACTGTAATTATGAGTAAAAATAAGTAATCTTAAATGTAACATAGAAAAATTTTAATGAAATGAGTGAGCTATACTAACCCTTGACAAGTATCGTTTTGGCATCTGATTTTCTCACCTTTGTAGAAACAGATGCAACAAATTTCCTGAAATTTTTAAAAACGTTAAATTAATGTTATTAAATTGTGGAAACAGTGATGCTGTAAATTATTTGTCACTGTTACTCACTTTTCTGCTGTAATTACTACTGTAGAACATAAATTTCTTGAATCGTGCCTGAAAGTTAAATAAAAGTATAAACACAAGACTAAAAATAAATTTATACATTATAAAAAGTATGAATACTCATTAGTTTACAGATATCATGAACCATTTTAAATATTTCAATTTTAATCTAGAAAACAGTTAATTTTAACACTTGGCCAGTAGTATGTTCAATGGGAAGTTGCTTTAGGAATTCTAGACATTACTTATCCTATCCAAAATGCAACATCATTCTCAATTCTGAAAAACTCATTTTCTTACTTGGGCACATAAACGTCTATGAAGCATTTTAGGTAAACTTGTAAATGTATAGTTCAAAATTGTAGGGGTCCCAGTCTGGTAGACTGTTTGGAAAGAATTACTTGAAATCTGTCATTCAAGTGGCAGAATTAATACCATGATTACAAAAATATAGATACATGTGTTATAATTACAAGAAATTAAAAGGAAGCCATATGAGCCCGAGGGAACATATCACGTTCATGATAATAGAGTATCTTAGTAAGTAATTTTTGTTATGAGACGACTGGAACAATTTACTTGCAAAGAACAGAAGTGTTCAATATTTTCCCTTTCCATGAAATGATATTTATTACAAATGTAATATATGCATCATTATTTTAGTTTCATCATTCTATAAATATTTATTTATGAAACATGTTGAGGGGATGTACTTAATTGAATAACTGAAGGCATATAAAACAAATCATATTAAAATAATATAAATCATGGTCTTAGCTAAGTCTCACTATTTGAGGCAGAAAAACTCAGAATATGAAGGAAGCAAATCTATTAAAATTGACGTATCAACAGAAACAAAGTAATTAATTATTGTAATTAATTTTACTTACTAAACAAGGAGAACACAATCCACCTTCAAACAAAGGGTGTTCTTCTGTTATTTCATCTCTAGAGAAACAAGATACACATAATTCCTTTGCGGTTATTTTCTGTTTCTTCAATAAACTTAGGTTTGCTGTAAAGAGATTTTTTGCATTGTAAGAACGATCATAACATGATAAAAATTCTATTTATATCAGAAAATAAACAATTTTTCACACCCTCAAAAATATCTGATATTTATAAATGGCACAATGAGAGATTGATAGTTACATTAGTAAGAATATACTAAATACAAACCAAGTGTGACAGTAAATAAATTACAAAGAGAATACAGGTACATTTTAATTAATTTTTTCTAAATAAATAAAAAAAATCTTAGGTCCTCTGTGTTACTTTACAACAATTTGCATTTGAAAATTTATGACAATGGTGGATATGTTTGGTTAATGTTTAGCATGTGGTTTATTGCCTGGGTGTTGAAGTAAGAAAATTAGAAAGTAAATGAAGGATAAAAATTGATTCAAAGAGGAAGGTTTGAAAAATTAACATTTGAATCAGTAAACTATGTTCATCTTCAAGGAGAATAAGCTCAGAGCATGGGCACACAAGTCTCCAAAACTTAAAGAACCTAATTGTTTCTGCTCAGCCCAGGAATATGGCTGTCAACAGCTTTATGATTCTGAGTGATAGCACTAGGCTAACACTATAATTTAACCTAATTAATAAACAAATTTGTAATTAAATTATTATAGTATATATGAAAAATATACAGCTACCATCTTTGTGAACATCTGTGAAAAAATTATAATTAATATTCACATGCTGGAAATCAGTTAAAAGATTGTTTAAGTAAACTGAATGTGAACTGAAATACTTGCCATTTTGTTCATCACTTGCTCGTGGCTTTACTTTAGGCTTATCAAATAATGTTTCAATTTCATCTCCAATTAGAAAATCAGCTGAATGAAGACCACCTATAAATATACTTTTGTTTTTAATAAACTAAAATCAATTTAATGTTCAAATATATCTAATATAATTAGATTAAAACATTAAATTGCTGAACTAGTACAAATAAATTTATTAATATCAACCATCCTAATCTACACTAATAAACAAAACTGTAAAACAACCTAATTTTTAATAAGGAGCAGAAGTATTCATTCTAGTAGAAAAGAAAAATAAATTAATGAAGTTGTATAAATACTTTCAAATGTTCATAAATAAATGAACATGTTATAAATAAGTTAAAATGTTTCAAAAGTGAAAAGGATTAAAACTGAAATACTTGCCCTTTTGTTCAACACTTGCATGTTGCTTATAACACAAGTTTCCTTCTTCGACTTTGGAACATAACAATTCAGCTGCATGGGGAAAATATTTAGCTAGTTACTTTTTATAAACTTGATCAAAATTAACATATATAAAAATATATTTCACAGGGACATGATTAAAGAATTAAAAATTGCTAAAAATATATATGTGTAACTACTGATAACTTAACTATACAGTGTGATTAAAACAAAAATATCCACATAACCACTCTCTTTCAAATTGTTGTTCAAAGCTGTATTTACTTGCCTTTCTCCTTTTAAGTAAGGAAACATTTCAAATAGCTGTATTAATTCTACAATTTAAAGAAGTACAAAAAATTATTTGAAAAAATTGATTATTAAATTTCCTGAACATAGAAGTTGTTGTAGTATATTTTGTAAAATATAAGTTCCCAACAAATGAAAATATACTGAAATTATTTCTTTATAACTTGTAGATATATGATATCCAGGAAAAACTAAGCCTGCTAATAAATGTCCATGCTTCAATAATAGTTAATCAAACTAATTCAGGAAATGTGTTCAGTCTCCCAGTAAATGTCCAGAAAATTGACCTATGTAGTTCCAGTATATTAAAACTTGCTTAGAAAAGTCACCTAAGCTGATCACACAATGATTTTAGTCATAAATTATTCTATCTGAACAAGGACCCAGAAGATTAAGACTTGTAAATTATAAAAACCAAGATTAGTCAGAAAACATTATGACAAAATTTTTAGATAGTTTTAAGAAATGCCCTTAGAATATGATCACTTAAAACACTATTTACTAGTCAATTAGATCAGTACATAAGACATAATTAGATCAGTAATTAGTAATTTGGTTTGGGTAGTTTGAGTAAATGGATCGCAAAGCAGATCGTGATGATGTCATATTGATACAGAGTAGACACTATTTCAAAGGTTTCCTTCATTGAAGGCACAAAAATTTCATCTCAACTGCAATAAGATTTTGTGAAAGATGATTTTTCAATTATAAGTAATTCTTAATGGGATAGTAATAAAACTTGCCAGTTTTTTTCTTATTCAGTGCTCTGACTTCAGCAGCAAACTTCTTTTTCTTTAATTTCAAATTTTTATCCATAATTACTTTTAATGATTCCTCAACATGCTGTGGAATTGTCCCTGAAATATTTGCAAAAATTTTAATAAACTGTACACATATGTGGTTCCTATGAAGGATTTTGGTGCTAGTAATCAAAAGCTTGATGGAAATTCACTATTCATACTAACCTGTCAAAAATGTCATAAACCTGTAATTAATTAATAATATATACCGCAGAAAACAAAATACTGTTTTTGCATGACTAAACTTTTCATTCACTAGAATGAGAAATATTTCAATAACAAATATTATTTCATTAATTTTCTTCATATATGGTTTAAAATGTGTACAGGTTAGCACACAAATGGAATTAGTATGTCAAATGAGTCTCAGATATTCAAATTATATTTCATAATGTAAAGTTTTAAATATATATGTATAGTTCTGGTTTTAAAATGATTATAAAAGCAAACAAGTTCAGATATGTAAAAATTAGTTAATCCAACATTTATAAGAGGGTTGACACAATTATAGAAATATCCCATTCAGACTCATCATTAATGATAATGAAGTGAGATGTGTAGAATAAAATAGAAAGAGCATTGATCATCAACAGAATTCAATGTATTACTCATTAAAAATTCAAGAAACATACTCTTCAATGGTTTTATTTTTCTCATTTCATCCAAAGCAAATCCTTCCTTGGCCCACGCCCAAAGTTCATCTTCTTGAAGGCTTGACACGTCACACCCTACATTAATAGCATGGTACTGTTGGAAAATAGAGAAAATTATGATAAACAAACTGTCAGGAAAACGTTAAATAAAACATAATTTCAGAATAAACCCCTAAGTTGTATTGTATTCTACTTATAAATTTATCTAACTTCTAGTGAAACAAAATTATGATTTTCTGTTCCTCCATAGCATCATATAAGCTCATACAAGCCCCACATCTTTTTTATCCGAACTTAAAACAAAAAATGGGGGGTGTGTAATCCACTGATTATAAACTATCTAAAAACGGTTTCCTGTGCATATTTGTAAAACGATAGTTCCGAGAATAGCCAAAATGGGTTGCCTTTCTTTGTTTGTTGTCACTAAGGTGGATTTAATGTCAATCAAAATACGAAGGAGGGTAATGAAAAAATGAGTGTCTTACTCGAAGGAACAATAATATGCTAGACTGTACCATTTTCATTCTAATATATTCATGACATTACTATGTAAAGGTAGGAACAAATATAACATGGATCATTTTTGGAACAATAATGCAGAATTCATTACAATTGGTAACATTCAAATTCCATTCAATCCATGATGTGTTTAACACACACAAAATATTTATAAAATGACTTCAATGAATTTTAGTATTCAACATTGAAAAATAGTTTACCTTAATTCCCTCAATAATTCCAGTGTATAGATGTTTCACATTCTTAAGCTTAATATTTTTTGTGAAAACATCAAATTTCTTTTTAAAATCATAAAATAATGATTTTCGAATCTGAAAAATAAATGTCTTAAAAAATGATTTATCTATTGAAACAACAGAATAATTACTTAATGCCAATTATTTAAAAATTGATTTTTTGTATAAAACTAAGCATCATTAGTACTACTGAAATACAATATAATAAATATGAGTTAAATTTTTTTCCTGACACTTGAATATTCTAGCAGAATATTTTCAGGTGATAATGACCAATACAGTAGAAGAAAATGTTGAGATTAATGATAAAAAAGGCATCCTTAGGTAGAACCATGGATACAGTCTTAACGTTATTATATACCTTATGAGAAACCAAAGAGTTCACCTGAGATCTGAGACAATGACGGTAATGATGAAATTTCAGTTTTTGAGTTATTGTTAAAGTATGACAATCAGTAAATTTTACATAAGTTCTGATAATTCAATCCAATGAATGTACAATTTAATAATACATATTTTAAGATTTCAATATGGAGACTATCTATTATATGATAGCCATGAGAATCCATCAACCTTATCCAAAGGTACCTACGCAGGTAAGATTTGCCAAAGAAGTCTTGGCTTCTATGTATCGTAATATAAAGTGCAATTATTACAATATTCAAATATAATTCATGTGACAATGATGAAAAGTTTGAATGTCTCACTGTAATAATGATAAAAATAGTGGCTTACTTCAGAGACAGTGTTATGGCCTAGCCAAAACACACAATGAGATTTCTCCTTAGGAACAGGCATTCCACAGCTGGCAGATGTAACAATGATTGCTGCCAAAAGGTGATATTTTAATATTCATAGATAAATAATTAAATATTAAGTACAGACACTAAAGTTAGTACATACAATGTAAATCACTCAGTCATACTGTGAAATTCAATTCAATCATTATTTAAAAAGACAAGAGAGATGCTATAAATTAAATATACAAAACAATTTTAACTCAGTTCAATAAGTATTGAACACTTAAAAGTATTATATCATATAATTATTTTCAAATTTACGTTACAAATTTATTTTAAAAGCTAGAGAACTACTGGTATAAAAGTTAATCTGTCAGTACTGGCAAATAGAAATATTGTTTGTGAAAAAGATGTATATAAAGATTGAAGTCTTTCCCGGTGTAATTGTTCGGTAAACAGTTTTCTGTATTCACTCGTATGTAGCATTTTAAGCGCGACGTTTCAACGACTAAAATCTCTGTCGTCATCTTCTAGGAACTTCAGGCGTAGCATATTTAAACGCGATGTTTCAAAGACTAAAATCACCCGAGTGAATACCGAGAACTGTTTATTGAAGATGTATATATTCTTTTTGCTTCATAAATATATATCATGTTGAAATAATTATTCCATACCATAGGGCCTACTAATAAAGTTGGAGTCGTAAGGTAATAAATAATACCTTATGAATATTGGAAAATGTATGCTTAATAGTACAGATAGTAAGAAAATGTACCAATTTCTGAATCTAAGTTCTTAAAATAGTTTAAAATACAATTGTGCTTCATAATGCAGACTTAGCTGACATACAACAGTTTTAAGTTCATGGTCTTGAAACAAGTCTTTCTGAAACATTCAAATACCTTTTAGTTGGAAGTGAATGCACCTAAACAAATCTTTCAGAACTGCAGTCTGGTTTTTAACAAAGTAGCATCAATCAAAGACATTTCAATAAAAATGAGCCATCCCCTTTACCTGATAATGTTGACCACATCTCATTGAATCATCTGGTTTTGTTATGCTGGAACCAACATTTGCCCATATTATTTATCAGAAAATCCTATGCTGTATGAAATCTCATTTGGTCATCAACAAATCTTTAATACAGTTAAAATTGTATGTAATGTCAGCACTGCTTCTCTGAATTTGCATTTTGTCATTTTCAATTCACAACACTGATGCGAAAACTTTTCCAACATGAAATCTGTGGCTATTGTCCCATTGCTAGTGACACTTTGATTTTGTGGTTCCAACTAAAAGGTATTTGAATGTTTCAGAAAGACTTGTTTCAGCTTTCTGTAGGTTAGCTTTGATGGAAACCCTTACCCTTATTCAGGAAGTATTTTCATAGTGGTGTTGAAACTGATTGGTGATCATATCCTCAATACATGGTTCGACACATTCTTGAAAAGTAACTTGCTAAGTCTTTTGTCTAATAAACTATTAACGTATGGAAGTTGTAGATTGATATATTCAATGACAAATTGAAAATGTGGCTCATTACTGTAGTTAAAAAATTAACATTTGATTTGACATAAAAGCAATTTAAAACATAGAAATAAAAAGTGTAAACTAAACTGCAAATGCTTCATAAATACACAAGGTAACCTGTTTACTACTTACTAACCTGGCCACCAAGGAGAACCATCAATTTTTGCCCAACCATATGATCCCTTATTTTGTTCCTCTATTTCTAATGTCCTGTGGAACAGACGTATATAGTTAGTAACAAAGACTAGGAAGGGACAGTTGTGATATTAATGAAAAAAATATTTAATTTTCATTTCCTAAAATAGCAATAATGTGAAAATAGAATATACTTTATTTTACCTCAAACTTATTTTAAAATCACAAATCAAAACTGATTTTTGTACTTGCAGTAGGTTGCAGGATTACTACAAATTAATTTTACACTCTTGTCTTTCAAATATATTCCAATTTTTACTGTGTTTATTTTGGTGAAGGGTGATTATGTGTTATACCATATACATACTTTTTGAGACATGTTTATTATTCGTTGTAATTGAAACTGAATAGAAAATACCAAGATGTAAAACCTGACCTGTATACATTTAATTCATACTCACTTCAAGAAAGGTGCGTTTTTATCAGCAGTAGGCACCCCACGGAGAGACCTCTAAAAATAACAAACTTATTTCTTTAAAAAATAATTACATTATACATTGTTTATTGAAAGTTAGGAATAACTAGAATATTTATGAACATACCCTGTTTACTATCGTAGGTCCATGTTTTACTTTCATAATGCAATTAGATTTTAATTTTCTACAGCATTTGCAAAACATCCTCCTTCTCCTTCTTAATGCCTTAGCAATGAGCTCTGTAACACAAACTTAAATTAATACAAGCAACGAATAATAATTTATTGCATTTTAAGTTAATACATTGTATATAAATGTTAAAGAAATAAAATATAATTTGTTGAATCCAAGAATAAAAGTTTCATATCTTAAATACTTTTGAACATAATTCTAAACACACGTAAAGAAAGAATTTTAAACGTTGATGAATTTGTACAGAGAAACAGTACTAACAATGTTATAGAGAAGCGACAATGGAATTTGTAATTCAAACAGCTAACGGGAACGATAAGTAAACGGAAGATTTTCTAACAATTTTTCCATTTCCAACTTAAAATAATAATTCTAAAACAAGTAAAGAAGGAATTTTAAACGTTCATTTTTAACAAATAGCAAAACAAGGCGGGGTGAGGCCGTTTACTTTTCACGCGTAACAATGTATATTATGTTAAAATATAAAATATATTAATGATATATAAACACATAAGTTCAATTTGTTTAGCTGAAAAAGAATTCAACTTACTTGAAGTCGATTCCATAATTCTTGATGAGAGTTCCCTCCAACGAACGTCTCAACAATGGAACTGGCTGACTCAACTGAACAGTGTTGCAACTCTCCTCCTTTGATCCTCAATTATCGAAACAATTTCCTTATCTAAACTACTATCGATACAAAACAATCTTGAATAATTTTCTATTTATGTAATAATTTTAGTGCAAAGCAAAAAACAATATTTCCTAAATTACATAAAAGTTTTTACATACGAAATTATGCGGTTCATAAAATTTTCTGGCAACAGTTAAGTTACTTAAGAGTCGTCCACAACTACCATTTTTTACAATTTTTATATTTTAACTTAAAAAAATGGGATAAAAATGTTAATTTTCTCAAAACAATAAACTTATTCCCAAACTGGCTAAACGTTTAGCAAGGAAGTTGGAATCACACTTGAACCTTTACTTAGTTTCTCATTCATCATTGATGATGATACACAACAGTCGTCACATACAAACTGAACTATTTCTTTCAAGTCTCGGGTTGGCTTGTTCGTGATTGCGGTAAATTGCCCTAAATACGTGATGAGCCTCTTCGGGACCGAAGATTTTCGACTTCTAGGTCAGGTTAAGGCAGCAGATGTTTTTCCTCCCCTTAGTGAACAACACAAAAGGCCCATCGGTTAATTGCTTTACAACCCTCGTCACATCTTGAATTCCTCTCGAAAAAATCCAGCAATAGACTTTTTTAAATACATAAATACATACATACATACCTACCTACCTACATACATACATACATACATACATATGTATGTCTATATACATTATAATTTATAATACAATTAATTAAAAATTATTTACATGAAATGTAATGTTCATTCCAGTGATTCGGCCATTAACGTAAACAAACGATACTAATAATTTAAATTGAATTTATTATTCCCTATTGATCTAATCCGTTTAATGTATTTTAAATAAATTTATTTCCATTGTTTCTTTAAACTTAACATAATTTTCGCCTGCTATATGTGGGCAAATCGTATCTAAGAAATTTATGTTTGCTGAATGTAATTGTAAGTAATGTTGAATAAATTTTTAATAATTGTATTATAAATTATAATGTTTGTAAAATCTTGCTTTGTTGGTATTTTTAGAAACACTGATTTTGAAATTAGATCATTTAATTGACTTTACAGCAGCTGAAGAGGTCCTAATAAATTAGGGATGAAACTTTGAGAATCTTTTTTTTTCTATTATAGCGTTTAAAAATTTAAATTAATAACTGTAAAAAGATTTGTATCTCAATTGATCATTTCTAAGCATATTTATGAAACGAATCATTACCAATTGGAACAGTTTCCATATTGTAGATAGATATAGAAATTGTAAATCCAGTTAAGTTTCAGAAATTTTATACAGTGAACTTGTATTACATTCACTTAATGTTAAAACCATGACTGATACGGAAACTTTATACCTGCTCGCTCAGCGGTCAGGATTGTGGAAGGGGCTGGGGGGACGAGGGGGAGGTTGTCCGCTCGTGTCACGGCCGCTCAAAATACGTCGCCGAGGAGTCAAGGTCAAGGAAGGGCAGAAAGAACGTGAAAGCCAGACACTTGACCGGGGTAGCTACTTTCGTTCGTAATGATATACCAGTAAATTCCATATGATCAATAGAGAAACCACGCTGCAAGGGATGATGAAAAGTGGGAAGAAAGCAAAGATATTTATGCTACGATCCTAATAAGAATAAAGGCTGTTAGTATATTCAATCTTTATTATGTTCGTTATGAACGTTATGCTGCACAACTATAGTTAGAGAAATAAAAGTAAATTATTATTTAACATTTATTATAATATATAACCATTTGTATTCATAATACGTTTCCTTGTTTCACGAAACGGTTAATTAATTATTCAACCAAATTCAAATTTCCTGTAACTATATTTTTAATACTCATTCCACGAGTTTATGGGATTAGATGTACCCTAAAAAGATGCATGGTATATATAGGAGAGACTCGTGCAGGGTTAGGATTCCCGGAGCCGGGAGTAATAAGCCTGGTCTCCTAAACTAAAACTTTATTCCACCACGTGGTGCGACTCTGGCCGTTGTCGGGAAGCACAGGTAATGTGTCGCGCGAGAGCCGGAAACAGAATGGCGCTCTCCGTGTGCACGCTGAGGTGCTCGGTAGGGTCCCGTTACTTGGTGGGGAGCATTGTTTGCATCCCCTAACGGGACGCGTAACGGGACCCTCTTGCTCGCGTGGGGACACGGAATATTCGTCCCCACACCAGCCACCCGTTAAGAGACGGAGTCAGGATATACGTTTTGTGCCAGAGTCGCATTACAATACCATAATAAATATATATGTTCATAATTTTTACAAAACAATATACAGAATATTTACAAAAAAAAATAATAATGTGCGAAATGTTCTACGGCGTGGGCGAGTAGCGGTCCGGGGCACGGGCCCGGCGACCCGAGCGAGTTGGCGGCGCTGCTAGGCGATGCGGGCGAGGCCAGTCTCTTTGCGCTGGCGTGGAGAACGTCGCCTGTGGTGCCACCGGGCTGTCGTTCGTGGCTGCCGGCGCTATGCTGGGGGGCCCAACTGCTTCCTCTGGGCGCAACATGAAGGCCGGTTTTACCCTGTCCAGTGAAACTCGTGTTTCTCCGCGACTTGTATGCAACACGCAGGTTTTCTCGTCCCTGCTGACGATGCGGTAGGGTCCCGTGTAAGGCGTACAAAGGGAGGCCTTTATACCGTCGTCACGGAGAAAAGCATGGGTGCAAGTCGCCAACTCCTTGAACACGAAGCTTCCTGGTCGGGAGCGTCGCGAAGCCGGTGTGGGCCGTATGTTTGTTGTTGCCTGGCGGACCCGCTCGATGAGTGACGTCGGGTCGCCAAGCTCGGGTTCTGCGGTGAAGAATTCGCCGGGCAGACGTAGCGGTTCTCCAAACACCAGTTCGGCGGCTGATGTCTGCAGGTCCTCCTTGAAGGCGGTACGAATCCCGAGCATGACGACCGGGAGGGCGTCGAGCCAGGAGGCGCCTTCATGGCACATTATCGCTGCCTTCAGCTGCCTGTGGAGCCGTTCTACTAGCCCGTTAGCCTGTGGGTGGTACGGCGTCGTGCGGGACCTCTGCCAGCCCGTGTACTTCCCCAGTGCCTGAAAAAGATCGGACTCGAACTGCCGTCCTTGGTCCGTAGTAACACGCTCTGGGCAGCCATAGCGCGAGATCCAGCCGTGGAGCAGGGCGTTGGCCACATCTTCTGCGGTGATTCGCTCCAGTGGATAAGCTTCTGGCCAACGCGATGCACGGTCGATCGCCGTCAGGAGGTAGCGGTAAGAGCCTGCTGGCGGCAGTGGACCCACGATGTCAATGTGTATGTGACGGAAACGAGCTGACGGCGTCGTGAAGTCTCCCAGTGGCGTGTGGACGTGCCGTGTAATCTTCGCGCGCTGACATTGCAAACACGCCCGAGTCCATACGCGTATGTCTCGTTTAACCCCGGGCCAAACGAAACGCGACGTAATCAGGCGCGTGGTAGCGCGTGTGCCGGGATGGCTCAGGCCGTGGACCGCGTCGAATACCTGTCTGCGACTTGGAGCTGGGACGACTAGGCGTTGGCGACCCGTCGATACATCACATAACACCCGGAGGTCGAGTCCTGGGACATCGACGTGGCGGAGCTGGAGTGCTGTGCTGCCGGCTAGCAGCTCGCGTAGCTCGTCGTCCTCGGCTTGCTGCTGGGCGATGCGGCTGAGATCCACCGGGCTATTGGCTGCTGTCAAAGCTTCGACGCGGGATAACGCGTCGGCGACTATGTTTTGGGACCCATTGACGTGCCGAATGTCCGTGGTGAACTGCGAGATGTACGTCAGGTGGTTCCTCTGAACGGGCGGGAGTCTCTCGTTCTGCTGCTGATAGGCAAAACATATGGGCTTATGGTCAGTAAATATTATTGTGTGTTGAGCCTCCAACGCGTGACGAAAATGCCGGACCGCCAAAAAGATGGCGAGTAGCTCCCGATAATATGCCGGCCACTGTGTTTGCTGCGGCGTCAGCTTCCGGGAGAAGAAACCCAACGGTTGCCACGCTCCTCCCACTTGCTGCTGCAAGCTGGCGCCGACTGCATTCTGCGACGCGTCGGTGAAAAGCCCGAGCTGTGCCGTAGGGTCCGGGTGAGCCAGCATCGTTGCGTTGGCGAGCGAGGCCTTGCATTTCTCGAAGGCTGCTGTACTGAGTGGGTTCCAGGGCACAGGGTGGGTGCCGCGGAGACCTGAGAGAGCCTCCTGGAGCTCTGCTTGATGCGCCGCTGCCTTGGGAAGGAAACGACGATAGAAATTTATCATTCCCAAGAAGCGACGGAGCCCTCTGGCGTTGGATGGGCGCTGGAAATCGCGCAGTGCGGCGACACGTTCTGGTACGGCGCTTACGCCTTCCGAGGAAACGTGGTAGCCGAGGAAGGTTACGGCCTGCTGGCCCAGCACGCTCTTTTCCACGTTGACGATTATGCCGTGCTGCGACAATCGGCGGAAAACGGTTCGCAGGTGTTCCCGGTGTTGCTCTGGAGACGCGCTGTAGATTAGAATGTCGTCGATGTACGGGAAGCAGAAGTCCAGCCCCTGTAACACTTCGTCCATAAACCTCTGGAACGTTTGTCCAGCATTTCTCAGTCCAAAGGTCATGAACGGGAATTCGAACATCCCGAACGGCGTGGTTATGGCCGTTTTCGGGATGTCCGTCGTGTGCACCGGAATCTGTGTGTATGCCTTAACGAGGTCGAGGACAGAATATATTTTGCTTCCTCGAAGGCTCATAGCAAAGTCCTGTACGTGCCGAACGGGATACCTGTCTGGGACGGTTCGCGCGTTCAGCGCGCGATAATCACCGCATGGGCGCCATTCTCCGTCTTTCTTCTTAGGCACGAGATGCAGCGGCGATGCCCACGGGCTCTTCGATCGTCGCGCGGTCCCGTCGGCGAGCATGGCCTCGAATTCTGCCCGTGCGATGTGGAGCCGCTCCGGTGCCAGGCGTCGTGGTCTACAGGAAACTGGGGGTCCTGGCGTCGTCCGGATGTGGTGAACCGTGGTGTGACGAACAACGCGGGGCGCGCCGGCCGGGCGCGTGAGCTCCGGGAATCGGCTCAGGAGGTCCTGGTATGGCGAGCACGTCGTCAGCACCCTGACGCTGGGTTGCGGCGATCGGTCCTTATTCGCGCTTACGACGCGGCCCGTCGTCCCGTCGAGCAGGCGCCCGCTTCGACAGTCCGGTAGAAGTCCAAAGTGTGCCAGGAAATCAGCGCCGATTATTGGCAACGCGACGTCCGCGATGACGAAACGCCATACGAACACCCGGTGCAGCCCCAGGTCGATTCGCATGGGTAGGCAGCCGTACGTGTTGATAGTACTGCTGTTCGCGG
This sequence comes from Zhengitettix transpicula, assembly GCA_037074705.1. Lineage (NCBI taxonomy): Eukaryota > Metazoa > Arthropoda > Insecta > Orthoptera > Tetrigidae > Zhengitettix > Zhengitettix transpicula. The sequence continues at coordinate 51,128,807 of CM073595.1, forward strand.
CGCTGAGCTTGTAGTTGGTGACCGCGCGCTGGCCCTTGAGTAGGTTGCGCGGGAAGCAACATAAGTCGGAACCGGTGTCGACTAGGAACCCATGTCCGCTGGTGTGGTCCCTAACGACGAGACGGCGTCCACTGGATGGGCAGCCGGCAGCTGCAATAGCCGGCTGCCTTACTCGTTTCCCTGGGTGTAGCTGCACGGGGGTTCGCAGCGTTGAGCCCGGCTACCGAACCGTCTGTGGTACCAGCATTTCCCGGTGCTGGCGTTGTCGCGGCGGCCACGCTGTTGTTCGGGCGGCTGACGGCGTGCTGGCGGCCTTCGTTCGCCTCGTAGGGCTGCGACTTCCGCGGTGAGCGCCTCCAGGCGCTGCTCGAGGCTAGGGGCTGATGGGCCGTGGAGTTCATCTGCCTGATTGGTGGACTGTGAGCTCGTGCTGGCAGCGTGGACGTGCGGTGGAAGACCGGGTGTTGGAATCTCCATAAGCCTGTCAGCGATTTGGGCGGCCGTGGCGAGCGGTGCGTCTATATGACTTTGGACCGCGACCTGTACGTAGGCCGGCAGGCGCTGCAGCCACAACGTCCGCAGGAAATCGTCCGACACTTGAGTAGGCCCTACTAGGCTGCGGAGGTACCGCAGGAACTGCGACGGAGATCTGTCGCCAAGTTCGGCTTCGCTGAGCAGCAGCCGAGTTCTTCGCTCTTGTGAGGGCGAAAGTCTCTGTATCAGAGCTTTCTTTAAACACTCGTACTTGCCTGTTGCTGGCGGGTTGACGAGGATGTCCTGGACTTCCGCAGCCCATCTTTGTTCGAGGTGAGCTGCGATGTGGTTGAACTTGGTGGCGTCCTGCGTGATGCCGGCGATGGCGAATTGGCTTTCCGCCTGGGCGAACCAGACGTCCGTATTGTCCGCCCAGAAAGCCGGCAGCTTCGGTGTGATCCTACAGACCTGTGCTGCGTCATGGTGTTGGCCACGTGGATCCTCCTTCAGCCTTGCGATCTCCTGCTGTAGCTCGGCGATTTTGTTGTTCAAAATGTCCATCGTAGGGGTCACCAATATAGGAGAGACTCGTGCAGGGTTAGGATTCCCGGAGCCGGGAGTAATAAGCCTGGTCTCCTAAACTAAAACTTTATTCCACCACGTGGTGCGACTCTGGCCGTTGTCGGGAAGCACAGGTAATGTGTCGCGCGAGAGCCGGAAACAGAATGGCGCTCTCCGTGTGCACGCTGAGGTGCTCGGTAGGGTCCCGTTACTTGGTGGGGAGCATTGTTTGCATCCCCTAACGGGACGCGTAACGGGACCCTCTTGCTCGCGTGGGGACACGGAATATTCGTCCCCACAGTATACATAGACTTTTGTAGTGTTTTGACAATATATTTTAATAGCGAGAAACATTTCTGAATCATTATATTTTGGTTATTTTCTTTTCTTTGCGAGTTACAATAAATATTCTGCATAAGTCTTTGCTGTTGGAAACGATATTTGGGATCTAGTTCAATTTTGGCAGACCGAGATTTTAATTTTTCATGCCATTTGGTATTTTTGTGGGCTTGCTATATTCCAAAAGCTGTAATTTTCGCAGGAAGAAACATTTCCTCAGCAAAACCATATGATGTTACTTCCACCACAGAATATAACATATACCTCTCGAAAAATAAGCAGCCAGTTCAAAATATAAAATGTTATCAATGCTGATTAAATATTACTGTAAAGACTGATAAAATAATCCATACAAATATAAACCAGAAAGTCTCAAACATTCATTCTATATATATTCTTTTGCTTTCGGCATTGTACCATTATCACCTAGAAATATGTGATTTTTATTATTAAATAAATTTACAAAAACAAATTGTATTTGTCATACGAGTTACAAGATTAACGTCAACCTCATTACATATTCAACCAATTTTTAAATTTTTACCTAATTTTATAAAAACCCAAGCATTGAAAAATGGAGAACCCTATCAGTCCAAAAATATGATTCGAGAAGGTATTGTGACAGACCACAAAATTTCGTTTGATGCTATCTCATCGGCGGCTTTTTTCAATTATCGCTCCGCTACTTTAGTCACGTCCGTGGAAAGGGGGGCTTTTGCTGGACAATTTTCGGTGTCAACGAACTTTACCTGCCGAGAAAATAGGAGTGGAATAAACTCACTGAGCTGGTAAACCGTTACCGAATATGGATGGAGTGTTCTGCAAACAGTAAGTCTTGTTGACCCTCGTAATGGATTTGTCTAACGGCGTGGAGAAGCTATATAAGGATGGCCCTCCCAAACTCCAAGACTCCAGGCAAAGGGTGTTCACAGGTAAGTGCTAAGACTAGGCTCTAAAAAACTCGCAAAAATTCAAAATGTCGCTTCAAATTTGTAGTTAGTTGACCCTGCTGCCGAAATAATTTTATTCCAGCAAAATTTATAAGTAAGAGGTGTGTGAGACTGAATCTGGATCATATGTCATAACTGATTCCCATCAGTGTGCCTGAAAACATTAAGAAACTTTAGGTTTATAAATGTCGGTAAGGACCTACCACCCTCATTAGCTATAAAATAGTCTGAAAAAAATTCAATTTACTATTAGCACTTTTTAAATTCGCTGAAAAACTGGAGTGCTACTTTGAGGTTTTGATGTTAAACTTGTTTAGGTTTCTGCCGATTCCTGATGCTACATGTTAACTGTGAAAATGCTTATAACTCTGCAATGAGTGTACACCTAATTAATGGAAATCATTACTCCTTACAGGTAATAAAGATGCACTACATACATGTCTTGGTATTGTCAGTTTTGATGCCTGGAATTGTTTTGGCAACTCGAGATACCAGTTCATCGCACAGGGAAAGATGTAAGGTCTTTTGAACCAAATAGTTATTTATTTAGTAGCAATCGTACATTATTACTTAACTTTTTGTTTGCCTGATAGTTCTGATGAGTACACTGAAGCTTAGAAATACTGCATGCAATGGCACTTTCAATGGTAGATCGACAGAAGGAGTCTGCATCGATAAGAAAGAGTGTCTCTTTATTAGTGGGACACACATAGGAAGTTGTGGTCTTCTAGGTGGTTGCTGTTACGGTAAGATACAAATAGCATTTCTACACTTAAATGCCACTTTTTATCTCAGTTAAATCAGACACTAACATTCACATAAATACTGATGTAGTATAAACTATTTTGAGTCACAGAATGGTGCAATTACTGACACTTATTTATTTAAGAAATAGGAAATGATCGAGACTGTTCTCCCTATGCTGAACTATACCAACTTTTTTTTCATAAGAACATCACTTCTCTCATCTTTGATTCATATAAAAATATGATTTTAGTGTCCTTATACATAATTCAACTTTACAAGTCACCTTATTTCCTTTACATTTTGTGATCTTATACAGAAAAACAGTCAATATGTCAATCAACTACCGAACACCATTTTAATAACAATGAATTGATTTTCTTATAAAACAAAATTTATTTATTTTTTCTTTTATTTGGTATTTTCTATCTATTTTTAATTACTTCTGCTATGCCTGTAAATTGGGTTAATCTTGAGAATTAAAAAGGCCCTATTTTACAGATACGCCTATCCATTGATACCGATAATAAATTAATAGTTTTCATTTAATGTCTAAATTTAGAGAATAGCCTGCATAGACAATTGAGAATATCATGCAGAATAAGTTATCATTCTACCAATCATACATGATTTTAAATTATAACATATAAAATTAATGCAATACCAATTGACTTACAGCAATAAGACTCAACAAAGCAATCAGCAGTGTACGATAATATAAAAATAATTCCAAATACTTTTACTATTTTTCAGTTGCGAGGACATGTCAAAATTCTACAAGATTGAAAGTTTCATATTTTGTCAACCCATCGAACATAAGAAGTCCTTGCACATACCAAGTATTCACCATGAATCGAGATGTATGCCAAATAAGGTATAGGCCAGAATGAAATTTAATATTTATATTATAAAATAAGGTCTAACTATTTTCCAGATGCACGCACACACACAAATGTTAAGGATTTTAATTATTAAGTGATGAATGCTCCTTTGATTATTGGAAGTGAGGAAAGATAGAAATATATGAGAAAGTTTGGGAATACACTTTGAAGAAAGCATATGCTTTAGGTGTAGTAATATGCTTGATATATATAGTGTGGAAGAATGATATTCTAATATTTATGTAAGGATTATTTTGAACCTACTAATTATTATTTACAGGGACAATTCTTTTTGGAAGCATTAATTAAAAAAAAATATGGCCCAATTGCAGTATGCAAATTGGAAAAATTATGAAGCTCCATACAATCTCTAATTCAAAGTCAGAATGTATAAATATTTAGCTCTTGCACATTTAATGAACACTTAATTCTCTAATATTAATTTATACAAAGTAAATGCACAATTTTATTCACTTTAATACTAGTCATATGTAAGCTGGATTCTAATTATTTTGTGGAAATAATATAGTGAGTTAAATTAAACAGAATTATTCTGTATTTATAACACACTATTATGGAAAGAATAACTTATTAATTCATTTGGTTTTTAACATTTTTTATAAATTTTATTGTGAGAGCACAGTAAATGTAGATTGTCACAGGATATTATGGTGTACTTAATAAAAAATATATTAAAAAAAGTACTAACATATTGCAGGTTAGACTTTGAAGTATTCCAATTATCACCACCTACAAGCTTAAATTCTCCTGAAATTAACGCCCTTTACCGAGGAGATGCTAGAGAAGCTTATTTATGCCGGTTTGACAGTTTCACTGTTATAAGCCCTCTGAGTGGTACTAACAATTTGGGATTTGTAAGCTTGTGTGGAAGGAATGATGGACAACACAGTGAGTAGCTTATTTTGTAGAATCAATGAAGTGATAAAATGTATAAATGTAAAGCATCTAACAGTGAGTATTGCTTTACGAATAAGTAATGACACATCCTAATTTTCCAAATAATTCAATACAATAAATTATAAACAATTTAACAATTTCAGTGATACAACAATAAGATTCAAGAGCAATATAAATCAAATGTCCTTTAAATTTTATGACTGAGTTACATGTCAGACAGAAAATATAAAAACTAATTATTTAGAGGCACAGTACTTTATAGAAATTAAATAAATTTGAAATAATTTTTCTTAGTGTTAAAATTTTTATTAAATAGTCAGTTTGTACAGAACAAAATTATGGTTCATACCTGCTTTCTTCCTTTTATATTTCCTAAAACATGCTTTAAAAAAATAAACTACACAATGCAGAACATTATATCCCAGACTTGAAGCTTCATTTGATTATCCTTATGGAAAATAATTATTCAAACAAGAAGGGACGCTGTAGAATTTTTTGAAGAAAATATTTAGGTTGATATATTGCACATAAATACTTATCTGAAACTTTTTATATAGTTTACATCCCAGTTAACGCAACACAAGGAGCTAATTCCATCACTCTGAGATTTAACTTGGCTGACAGAACAGCAGGAACAAACACAGCTAATCTTGTAACACCTTCATGGAGGATCAAAGTTACACAGCTTGAATGTGGAAGCAGTGCTTATGACTACTCAACTTTGGCATCAACTTTATCTGCACTTGGGCAACAACACCTACACAAGTCTTTGCTTGCATCAAGTGATTACTACAGGCTGGGTAAGATTATTCTATAGTATGTTAAGAAATAAACAATATTATTGTGCACCACTAAGTTAACAAATTATGAAAAGTGTATCTAAGGTATAATAAGATTTTAAGAGTCTTGGACTGTAATATATTTAGAAAAATGGATTTATTGTTTGTATGATAGCAAGAATATAACAGGAATAAAATTAAAACATACACTTCTCATCAAAAGTGCTTACATTGTTCCCAAAATCAGAAAGAAAACCTCCCTTACATTTCTATATTTAAATAAATGACACAGTTTTCATGTTTTCATATATACATATATCAGCAATGTAATATTATTTTCATTAACATTCAGTTGACCTCTGAATCCAACTGTAATATTACTTTTACAGCACCACCTGGATGTTTGCAGTACTATACTGAAAGATCAGGTACCTATTCGAGTTTTAACTTTGATGGGGGTGCATCCCTTGATGGTCAGTACATTGGAAACCTTCATTATGCTATATGTTTTAGAAGAACTCCTGATGTGTGTGGAATTACGTAAGTAATTAAAGCATTCTGTGCATAATTATTGTAATATTGTCAGAGAATATAAGCATTCATAGTAAATTTGATAAATAATTAGTTGTTAAATTTCAATCTAGGGAAAGTATGCCAATATTATTGCCACAATGAAAAGTATTTATAGACATTAAATAAAATTGAAGTATAACAAAATTTAAATAAATAACTTTCATGTTACTGACAAATAAAATGAAGTAATATAATTAGTATTTTCTGATTGAACGATTAGTACTATGTGTTCAGTTCTTGTGTGGCTAATGAGAAATTTATAATTAAAGTTTTCATTTTAAGGAATAAACACATGGTAAGTTCTGTGTTCAATGATTTTTCATAACAAATGTATGATTACAGGCATACTGCTGATACATTCATATTGTCATACAATGGTACTACTCCTCACACTGATAGTCAATGTGTTTCCTATGGAACTCTAGACTACCTCTTCATTCCAGAGGGACTTACTTCAACAGGAATATATGCTGACAAATACTGTGATTCTGCTCTAAACTCCACATTTTTTGTAACATGTATGTATATTTCAGGGTTATTGTGTGAGACAATAAAATTTGGCAGAAATTTACATATATTCATGCAGTTTATAAAGAGACATCTAAATTACCTACATTGAAAGGAAATTACAGTTTTGTGTGCCCAAACTACAAAATATGGACACTTTTCAAGTGAATATAACAAATTATTATTTTAGGACATTTTTCTTCATTGAAATATAAAATTGAAACTTGTTTAATCTTTATATTGAATATTTCTGTTTGAGTTTTTAAACTCCTTTACTAATTTAAAGACTGATATTATGTATATTCAAATAATTTATTTAAGACTTAAATTGTTTTCGTGTTACAGCAGAAACACCAGGTCCTCTATATGTCGTTTTCAGAAGTGACAATATAGTTCTTACAAGTATGTTGGATGGTGAAAGAGGATTTAGAATAAATTACCAAGTTCTTAGTTCCTGCACATAATAGTGTTTATTAACATCTATTTATATTTTGTTATGACAAACAATCAAGAATACAGTAATGATGATGAGCTATTGGAACAATTTTTTTTAAATATTCCTGTGTAATATCTGATATTACAATACACACCAACAGAGCTGTATGAGTATCCATTTTTAATTATATTTATTGCATCAATTGTAAGTATATAATTGCAAATAAAATTGTTTAAATAAGTACACATATAATCTTATTTTTCTTATACCGACCTATATTTGACCCGGGGAAACCTTTGTCCAAATTAATTTCTCCAAATATTCTTGGATCACAGTGTTCAGAATTCAGATTTACATAAGATTAGATTAGTCTTTTTCCATTGATCCCCAGGTCAAGCAAGGCTTCAATGATGTGGAATGTGTCATTTGATCCGAATTATTGTTATTAATTTCTTAGTAATAAAGTGAAATAAGTAATTTCAGTCATATTACATGTTTTACTTTAAATTTACATACGTTTAGGCTTAGATTATTCTTAACATCATAACATTACAGCTGAAATAACTTATAGGTCAGGTTAGCTTCAGTCAGTTACTAGGAGTTTGCCGCAAAACCAAGTGGTCAGGAGAACAGGGATCACTGCCTGCCTCCGTATGGGATTATTCAGTGGGCACAGGATACCTTGCTAGTCTCAAAGTGCAACTATACTGCAAGGCATCTCCTTCAAGGGCACTGCATGTGGTTGACCAGAACCTTCAGCGAAAATCTGGTGGTTTGCGTGAGCTTAAGCCTGGCTATCACTTAGTTTACTGGGAGGCAGCTCTGCTTGCAATTGGATTGATATGGCAGTGGGTGAGCAAAACTTCCTTCAAGGTGGTGCTATCCATTCAGCCTGGGTAATTGAAACCCAATAGTGGGCAGGCTCAGGTTCAATACTGAGGTCACAAGTAATTGTGGAAGGCACATGGTCCTGGAGGCGCTATGCTTTCAGCAGAATGCATTTTCCCTGGAAACAGGGAGATAAAACCCAGCAAAGGATAACCAAATTTTTCTTTCTGTTTGAAAGAAGTAGCACCAAATTAAGAACATACATCTTTAAACTGCTACTAGGATTTACTCGCTGTAAAGCTGATCAGGTGACAACACAAGTGCTGCAGTTATATACACACATACTGTCCATAAATTCCTCTGCAGAATAGATGGAGTAGCAAACCAGAATTCACAATTGAATTTAACTGGATTATTTCATAATTCCTCAAATAAACTGGAATTTGGTAAAAAATTTTACTCCTTCATACTCCATTTGTTTTTTTCACAAATCATAAAGATTTAAAATGTAAATGCAAATTGATGTTGTCATCAGTGAATGAATACATTGACACAAGAGAATAAGAATACCTAATTAATTGAATAGTCCTCTAAATGATGTACATGATTTAACATTTCTAATTATTCTTTTGAAGTGAAAATGTATTGTATTTCTCTGTAGAATTACCTCAAAAAATAATATCATAATACACTTAATGAAAATGTGCTGTGTATACTATTTTTGTTATTTTTATATGAGAATAATTAGATATCATTTCAACTGCTGAGCTATGTTAATTTATAAGATTAATGAGTTCATTTTTCCAATTCAATTTATTGTCTTCCATACTTCATAAAATATCATTATTCTTCAGTTGCAGGGTGTAAATTTGCATTGGTAGTATGATATTGCATTGTCTGTATTTTGTCACAATTCAGTGTTTGTCAATTCACAGAGAACCAGTTTATAACACAATTAAGAATATTATTTGCAGTTTGTTCTAGATTACATTGATAGCTTTTAATTAATATGCTTGAGACATCTGCAAAAGAACAGCTTTACAGGCCAAATTCGTTAACTTAGGATGATCATTTATATAAATTTGGAATAGCTGTGGACCTGTGGTACATCAACCCTTATATGCCACCAGTTTGAATGTACTGTTTTGACACTTTCAGTAAGACTCTTTGCTTTCTATCCGATTTGTCAGATCTCATAAATTTTTAATTCCATACATTTTCTGTTTTAATAATATATTGTGATCTACTATATAAAATATATATTATTTGTTGTGGTAATTTTTCATTGATTATAATTTTTTACTTTACCAAGAAGGATATAGGAAATTTCAAATAAAAATCTCTCTGGACTCTTTTTTTTAATACAGTAGAAACTTTAAATTGACAAAAATGTTACATTGGTGTTCTAAAAACTGTGAAAATAACAAAAATAGGAATTATGTAATAAAAATTCATAAATTTAATGAGAAAATTAGGAAGACAGTTCACTCATGCACAAATATTGAAAACTAAATATAATTTCACATAAGTTTAAATCAATCAGATATAAATTATGCATATATAAATTTATTAAACAATGTAGTAATGGAATATTTTCAAAAGTAATGATATTGTATTAATTGAAATTAATTTTAAATTTGAAAAATTGTACATGGTTGTTCTCCTAAATCAGAATCATATTATTCTAAATAGGTTTATAAACTTAATTAAAAATGATGTAATGCCAAAAATTAATAATGAGTTAAATTCCACAGCCATTATTTTTTGTAGTATGAGAAATGGTGACAAAGTATGTACTAATTACAAAACTGATGGAAAAGTGACTCACAAAATGAATAATGGATATTTGATGCGCAATTATAATATTTTTTGAGACATGAAATTAATGATAGTAAATGGTAAGATGTAATTATTGTAAAATCCTTCTATTTTTAATATTAAAGAAAAGAATAATGATAAAAACAAATTAATATATTTTACTGCTTCTGAATACAAATAAAAAGTGAATGAGAAAGGCAAATAAAAATGTTCATTTGAGACCATAAATAAATGAATAATAAAAGGAATACTTACATTACCATTTTAAGTGTTGAGTTTTAATGAGCCACACAAATTGATTCATTAAAGTATTAATGAGAATTTTATCCTATCTTTATTGCAATGCTAAACAGATTTCTTTAGTACTCCTAGTTCTAAAAACAGATATCCTGCTAAACCAATACATAAAAGAGCAATAACTATATAAATTTTTACTGCCACACAAACATAGTGACTGTATGAAAATGCTATGATGAATCCCACTGACTGCCAAAGGCGAAAGTTACTATAAGCTGCATCTTCACTTCCAGGAAATGCAACTGCATACAATGCTGTAAACATAAGATATTTATCAACACGAGGCTGAAAATATAATTACACTTACATTCTAGCAGTCAAACTAACAATTACAATTACTAATTGCATATGTGATCCATTATAAGTAGGAATATAAAAATGTTTTTATTAAGTTCGAGAATATAATAAGAAATTAGGATTCATTAAAATTATAAATGAGTTAGACTAAGATTTTCATAATTATATTAACACTGAGAAAACAAAGTTAAATAAAATATATATTTCATTTTAATTAAATATTTTTACAAAAATTGATTACTAACCATTAATTTGTACAGCCCAATGACCATCAAATCCTCCCAAAAGAATAGCAAACACAAAAGAATACAAAACATCAGTATGTACTGGATTCCACACAAGAAGACACCCAAACACAATGATGTGCAAAATAGAAACAACACACATTGGAATCAGGCGTCCAATACGAGCTACCATCCAGCCAGTGATCAGGGCCATCATCGAATTTGAAAGTCCATAAGCAAGGAGGACAAATCCAATTTGGGATATGCCTTGACTGCATGCTACATATGCCTACAGTAACAAAAACAAACCATTCAAATTGAGGTAAATTTGTCCTATATTTTAAAATTTATATAATTTAATTATTATAAATATGAAGAACCTCAACTATAAAAAATAGCCATATATTTTAAACGCAAAATAAAATTATTTTTTATTAATGATATCAATCTATGTTTATGCTTATAATTTAACCAAGTGTTTAACAATGTGTTACAAATTTTTAATTGAATTTCTTTATTTATATAATTTGTTATTATATATATATATATATATATATATATATATATATATATATATATATATATATATATTGACTTACTGCAGTGTACTCAGCCTCAACAAAAGCATAATCTACGCCAAGCCAAAGGGAAATAGGCGCCATCATCAACATGCCAGGATTCATGTGCAATTTGAAGGTAGCAGTTAATTGTGTGATTACTCCTTGTTTTACAAACCTGTTAATAATTTGATCAACAGATGTAGTTATTGTTTGCTTTAGTAATTTAAATACTTTTAAAATACTTTCAACATATTTGTACCAATTATATCACATTTATTCTTAATAATTAATTTGAAAAATGAAAATTAAAGAAGTTAAAATTGTAATAGAATTGGTTTACTATGTTCAGAATTTACAAAAATAAGCTCCAAATATCAGTTCTCAAATAAGTCCCAATGTATACCACTTCTATGCATGTCAATACCAATTTTATTTGCAAACGTTTACTTTTGCCACTGGCACTAGTCTATTTTTTTTATAGTTTTATATTACGTTTCTTGCTGATTCATTTATTGAAACATTACCTTTCCATTACAGTTTTAAATAAATTATTTATAAAACTGTTGTTCGTCATATGATTGTTAATTCATTCTCACTCATTACTTTACACAAAATTTCTCAGTTATTTTTTCTACTATCGTACACATAACCAAGATACAAGTTAAGTTCACTTCATAATTTTCTGTTTTTTCATTCACATGAGTATTAAAAGTAATCATTTGTGAAAATTTATTAAACAGAACCTACCGTTTGTGATTTTTGAGTCCTATTGCAACTATGATTGCAGCTGTAATGATGCATACAATATAGATAATTGCCATTAGGCTAATACTTTCTTCACGGGGGCGTACCAAGTTTGGATTAGAAAGAGCTTCTTTACTTCCTGGACAGAATTCTGCACCACATTGTAAAGACGAAAGAATACTGGAGTTTGTAGCGATGATGTCATCATTTCTCAACACTAAACAAAGAAATAATGCTTACAATTTTTGCATATATTGTACATAATTCATCAGGGTTCTAAATGTGTTTCAAACAATTTAACTAACCTAATACTACAAGTTTAATATATTTTCTTTTATCATCTTGACATTCGTAATAAACATGTATTAGAGATTTACAAAAGTGAAATTCTTATTGATTCTCAAATAAGTTCAGTATTCACATATCCATCTAGTTATGTGACATTCAATTGTTTTGAGGATTAGCATTATCTAATATCTTTTGCAGGATTTCTGAGATTGGACTTCTTTTAAATCTAAAACTTTTTCCATTTATGGTACATATAATAAAGTTAACTATTAGCAGCAGAAATGTTAGATTAAAATAAAATTACTGGTGAAAGTAAAATTGAGGATCATCTTATTTTTTCTCACAACTGTGAGTAATCACAGCTGTTAATACGATCCCAGTAAAATTTCAATTAATTAATCTAAGAATATTTTAATATCATGCTTGAAGAAGTTGTTTTACCCTTAAGAGCAAATGTAAGCTTTATGTAATACTTGCATAAACATAAGGTGAATGGAAATAATTTTGTAAACTGGACCAATGTAAGGCCAACATGATAAAGAAACTTAACTATTCATAAATTTATTATTTACCAAGAGATGATATAAGGTTTCCCCACACCATTGAGAATAGGAATACCATGAAAAATATTCCAATTATTCTGTCTCGTTCCTTTCTCAAGTCACCACCAGTCGCCTGACTGTACATGTCAGCAACATAGCACAGATATGTGCACTTAGCACTCCAAAATGGAGCTGCTGCCATTCCCATCAGGAATGCAGCTGGTACCAAAGTATACATACGTGGATACAGCTGTGCAGCCATGTATGGGACATAGCAAATGATGCATAATGCTATAGTCCATTTACATCCCAGTTGCCTAAACAAAAATCTATGTAAGTCATCTACAGAACACTCTAGGGCATGTCAGAATAAAGTACTTACTGTATCAGAAACACTGAAAACAGAAGGCTTGACAGGATGAGAGCAACATATTGTGCTGCAAGAGCAGCAGTTCCAACTCCTTCTGCAGAATTCACCGAACTTTGCAAGTGGGTGACACCCAGCATGGCAGTAAAGTGAATCATGAATGCAAAACCCACCAGTACCACATCCTTCATAAGCAATACTGTCTCCTTCATGGTGTATTAGTGCTGCTGTTTCATACAACCAATTTCTTCCTAAATACATAAGAGCTTTGTGTAATTATTTGAATACTGAAACTAACACATAGTTTAAAAATATCAATAATCAATATACCCAATATGCTCAAACTTTATTCATTACCAGAGTAAGATATTCATTCTAATTCCAAATGATACATAGTATTACTTAATTATCTTGTTGGTGCTTTCACTTTTTTTAAAAATGCTGTTTTTGGAAATGTAATTCAGGTAAATATTCTATCCAAGGGATATTTGAGGTGGTTAATACCAGAGTGGACTATCCCACATTTTTGCCTAAAACTATGTAACTCAGGTTTAGGGAAGTCTGTGTCCATCTTCTCAATGCCAGAGTGATCTGAGTGTACTTTATTCAACGATCAAGATGTGGGAGCACAAATAATTCTGGGATATATGCTCACATAAATGTAAAGCAAAAACTAAAATCCCCATGATCTCAAAAGGGGATAGCCCACTAGTCAGAAACACATCCACTCTAATTGAAATATTATGGTTCGTGTTGATAACTAATGACATGAAGTGTTTTGCAACATCAACTGAGTTGGTGCACTAAATTAGAGTTTCCATATTTTAAGGTTTTTTTTACCTGTTTATTAATATCAATTGTTATTTATTAATATTATTAAAAAAGGCAGGTTGATATTTTCTTTAAATTATTCAATTTAAGCAGGAAATATTCACGTTGTCATTGGGAATATTTCTTTTACATAAGTGTATAATACATTGAAATTTTTCCTTGGATTATAACAATGGAAGAAGCTCACATGTAATTGTGTTTAGAGATTAAAGCTCCTTATGATTCTGTCGCCAGCTCAAGAATTGTAGCATGCAGTGAAGAAATTTAAGCCCAATTTCGGATTTCTGTTGTGAATTTATCGTCTGGAAAACAGTTCAGTCCACAGGTAAAAAGATGTAGATTGGAAAAGTATTAAAACAAAGAGATAAGTTTCACATACAACTGCCATTTTCCGATGCATGTAGACTAACTTAACTTACAGAATTGGCTCGGTTTTTTACCAATGACCAACTGCTTTCTACAAGATCTAGATTGCAATTTTAGTTTCCAGTGATTGCTGTAAACTGTCAGTAATGCCACTTCTTGGGAATTTCTGACAGTTATACGCTTTGAAAGAATCAATTCTGGTTAATTTGAATTCAGGCCTCATCTAAATATTCCGTAAAGCAAAGAGTGACTTCACGCTCTTGAATCCAAACTTGTCGCGATGGCCTGTGATGTCGCGATTCCAGCGCGGACAACGGTTTGCTTTCAATAGTTCACAAATATGATGGGTCTGGTTTAATAAAACGATTTTAAAGTTATTTCAATGCATAACTTTTTCCAAAGTTTTCCCATAAACCGTTATTATTACAACTATTTAATACTTGCATGATAAAATTAAATACCTTATACGTACGTTTGGAAATTTACAAGCAATAAAAATCGTAGTTTAAACGATAACTTTGCCTATGCAGAATTATTGCCGAACAGTGCAGAGAAAATTTACTATCGTTTTTTTTATTTTAAAATAATTATTGTTGACGATTTTGGCTCTCAGTGGTGTTGAAAGATCATTTAATTCTCGTGGGCGGGCGATTTTTTTAAATATTTACTAATTGTCGAGAATAATATCATATTTCTGAAAATGTTAACGTGTACTTTAGTGGATATTATGTTAATAAACAGCTGCTTGCCCGGTGCATAGTCTAATAAAAAAAAAAGTCTTCGGGGAAAACATATTTACGTGGAAATAAAGAAAAAATTAAGTTTATAATATTTTATCCTTACATAATATGGAAACCATAATTTTTCGTAAACTGAGAAGGAAATTAGTAAGTTATGCTTGCTTATTTCGGGTTCACTCTTTCCATTATTTTTACAAAGCATAAAAAGTAGATATTTCGATTCTTTCTTACAGTCAATAAATAAAGAATTTAATAAAACTCTTTACGAAGATGTTCAGAAATCGTTTTTGAAAACGGTATGGAGGACTTGTCGTTTGCGATAAGAAATAAATATTTGTTGTGAATAACTACCGAACGTGACTTTCGTTTTCTGTACGTTGTAGAAGTGAGTTTCAGCACTCGCACAAACTATATTGTGAGTGATAAATAAAGTGAATCGCGTCTGCTGTGATGCATTAATTAAAAACTGCAATAGAATAACGTTTTATAATTAATCATATTTTTATAATATTTCAAAATTTCTTTTAATAATACAAATACTAAAAAATGAATCTAATTTGGTTAAGAAACCCGTGTCCCAGCTGTAATTAGGAAACATGATGAAAATTATAATCACAATCACGATCTAAATTTATGAAACGAAATAAGCGTTTTTCAAAGATATCTTGTTACGACTGCGTTTAAATTTAATTTTTAAACGACAGGTTTATTTACTATACAATAGGGAAAGAGATGAAAAATTTAACCAGTTTCGCAACTAAAATTGTCGAAAATAGACGTATTATTTCAGAAAAAAATTGTGCTTTGCAAATTAAGATTATTTTAAAACCACTGTGACGTAACGGTAACTTTTTGGGTATATATACTAGTAATGTATCAAACCACATATAAGTTCTCTTTATATCTTTATTTTCTTAGAAATTTAAAGCACAGGAGCTTGCGGCGCCTTTGCCATAATCGTCTGTTTTTCAAAAAAACATCAATTATACATACATAATTTTACATACAACATATAATTATTATTTTTTACATTACATTACAATACATTTTGATTAGTATTTTCATATTTGTCATCTACTGTAAAATGTCTTCACTGACTTTTATCACGTGCATTACGTCAATTTTTTCCCTCGTTCAATTTCTCATACTTCAATTTTATCACTCTTTTCATTTACGATAGTCGACTTAATATTTTCTAATACATACAGTTTTTATTAATTTATTTTACAATTTTCATTAATTATTAATTCCTAAAAACATATGGAAAGATTGCGAAAAGAAATCGGACGGTAATGAAGATACTGAAAATAACAAAAAGGAAAATAAATCAGAGAATGGAAAAGAAAATGAAAAGTGAGGTCAATGTAGAAGCAAAGAGGAGGAGAAAAGGACTAATTCAATACTTGACACCTAGTAATAAAAATAAAGAAACAGATGTAAAAGAAGATGAATCACTGAAGAATCAGAAAGACAATGAAAAGGAAAAAAAGGAAGATTATCAAATATCACGGAATGACTTATGTAAAGGGATTATCGGAAAATTTTGGAAATTAACGAAAGACAACGGACTTTGGGCAGAGAAAATTGCGTGTAACTCTGATAAAATTCCCAAGTTGACAGTTAACTGAATCGAAACAAATATTTCTGTAGAAATCGTTTAAATGCTGTCAGGAAGACGAAACTACTCTGGAAAATATATGTCCAGTACACGGGAGGAGTCCTCAATGACTTCCAAAATACACAGCTCTATTAAAATTTACGTCTGTATATTTATCGATTACGAACAATATGACCAAAAAACAGACCTCACAACAATAAAAACAGATACAACGTTCCTTCCACAGAAAGTAGTATACAAAATCAGCTGCAGTGATTGCAGGTCTGTTACACTGGCCAGACCAAACGAATTGCATATATAAAATTAAATGTGATGGGTGCGAGAAAATATATGTAGGTATGACGAGCGTGGATATGGATAGTAGGATCAATTACCACAAGGAAAATATCGAAGACAAACAAGGAAATATCACAAGACTTGAAGAACACTGGACATAAATGTGAGTGGACTAACTATGACTTGTTAGATATTGAAAACTCAAGATATAAAAGAGGATTGCTGGAAGGGATATATTCAAGAGCATTTAGAAGAACTTGTGAATAAAAGAACGGATGCGGGGAATATGGGTGTTTTCTATGCCAGTATAATCGAAAAAATAAAAATAATTGGAAAAGGGTAACAGTACACATGCGAAAATTAAAATTAGTGGCGAGAAATAAAAATATGTTTTAACATTTTTTTTAGGAAATAATAATTCATGAAAATTGTAACAAAAATGTAATAAAAAATGTATGCACTGGAAAATATTAATTCGATTATCGTAAATGAACGAGAGTGATAAAATTGAAGTATGAGAAATTGACTAACCAGATATAGGGACGTAAACATATGTTATGAACGAGGAAAAAAAATTGCACTTGATAAAAGGCAATGAAGACATTTTACAGTAGATGGCAGGTATGAAAATACTAATGAAAATGTATTGTAGTGTAATGTAAAAATTAATAATTACATGTTGTATGGAAAATTATGTATATATGATTGATGTTTTTTTTAAAAAAAACTGATGATTAAGGCAAAGGCGCCGAAAGCTCCAGTGCTAAAAATATCTAAGCAAATAAAGATATGACGAGACCTTATATGTGGTTTGATACATTAAGATTATTGTGTCAGAAGTATTGGGCCTTGGAATGTCAAATTTATTTGACACACTGTTTTCTGTTGAATTTAAAACACTGTCAGTATTGACCAAAGTTTCTCTACACAGATTGCGTGAAGTTATTTGTTTTCGAAATGTTAGTGTACCAGCAATATTTCCATTTTAAGATGCGAAATGTAAATTCAAATTTTATAGTTTCTTGCAGGTTATGAGTTTCAATACCATTGCGTTGTCGCGGTATTCAAAATTACAGTTAATAAAACTATAAAGAGAAGAAATGTTGGGACGGGGCAGACGATTTGGAAGGCCAGGGTAAGAAAGGAAACACGTCGTTTCTTTATCAGTGCTTAAGTAGATTCATGGAAAGTATTGCAGTGGGATTAACGTTGGGATTCAAGAAGAATAAGTTCTCATAAATTTAGTCATAAAATGTGTTAATAATGTCCTGAGGACGAGTTCGATCTCTGAAGAGTAGAATCCCAGACAGCTACTTTCCCTACCAGTTAAAATCACGTGGATAATTCTGTCTAGAAGCCAGAAGCTGTTGTGAATCCAGAACATGTCAGTGAACATCTTTAGAAAATTTTCTCAACATGACAATCACGGATTTGATCTAAATAGCATGCACTACTCTTATGTATTCTCCGTCGTTTTCCTCTTCCCGGAAGTCCAGTTCCATAGAAAACTTCTTCAGCTGCTCTTCAGAGCGGATGCTCAACACTTAGACTCACTTGCCGACTACAGTCGGATCTCTGACTTGAACGGCTGAATGGCAGACCTGTGATCCATTCTCGACAACTGGATGGACTTCACTTGCATCTACAACGATCACACGTTTGTGCGCGAAGTAATTCATCGGCCTTTGCTCAACTTCTGCACGAGCGGCAAATTGAGAGCGCTGGAGATTATTAAGGACTTCCTACTTTGCAGAACGAGTTCTTACAGGATGTGTCTACTTTCTTGACGCTGACGATCAAAGCTGCGCCGCCACCAAGGTCAAGAGTATTTGCCATTTTCCAAAGCTCTGTTTGGCTGGATTTCCGAATCAGGGTTAAGTCTTTTTCTTCCTTAAAATACTTTTAAACTCTTATACTATCTAAGCTAATGCATTGGGTAAAGCATTGGAAAGCTGAGAGTGCTGGTAAAGTCGACATCCTTTAAATGCGTTGAAAATTAAACGGTCATATTTAGCATTCCAGTTAATTGAAAAATAGATCGTACGTGAGGCTCATTTTGGAACGCGAAACTGCATGGTGAGATCCAAATCTGACTGGCCTTGAGTAGAATAGAGAAATTATGTCTCATGAAATTCAGGGAAACTAGCCGATCCATTGGGAAGTGGCTCAAAAATTCTACAGAACCACATAATTATATATGTAAAAGCGGTGGCACTCTACATACTAATCCGGAACACCAAAGAGCAAACTTATCGAAATATTTATTTATTCAATAAATTGTTAAGTGATGGCAATTATTTCCCCAAAGTGATTTTATTTCATCCCAAAACATTTGATCTTTATTTCTTGGGCAACTGATTCAATTTTTTCTATTACATTTCTCTATTTACCAGGTTTTACACTGCAAATACCATAGTAAAAATAATTGTCTTATGAATTACCACCACAGAACTGTTGTGTAGCACTACACTAGCTGGGTGCTGGCGTTGCCCGGGTTGTCATATATCCGTAACCCCGATTTAACTCACGATCAATTGCTTGCGCAGTTTTTTATCTAACGCACCTCCACCTCCGCCCTTAAGGGTACTCTCCTCCAAAACCGAAAGGGGTTGAAATTATACACGGACAACATGTAAAGAAATATTATAAACCTCATTGACCCCGAAAAATATTTTTTAGACGCAAATATCGGTCGGTTAACATGTTTGAAAAGTTCTACCCCTGTCAACCTCCACCCAGACCACCCCCCGCGCGTTGCCCACGTTATCATAAATAAACTCAGCGACATTCATAACACCGATTTGACTCGAATCTCGATTGTTTACGCGTTATTTTCTTGTAACGCACCTCCACCGCCACGTCTAAGGGTGCTCCTTTTCCATACTGTAAGGGGGTTGAAATTATACACAGATAACATCTGTAGAAACACTATCAATCTCTTTGACCTCTAGAAATATTTATCCGACTTACATGTCGGCCGTTTTAGCATGTTTGAATATTTACACACCCCTCCACCCACGACAGTGTTTGTTTCCTGGTCGCAAGGAGCACGTGTACGAAACTTGGTGAAATTTGCGTGTAGATTTGTATGCGGAACATACACACATCCATACTGTTTTATTTATAATAATAATAATAATAAGATAATTCATAATTGTAATTTACATTATTCATATTTGAGTTAGGGTGGTATTTTATTTTATTTCTGTTTTAGTTTTGCTTGGTAAAGAGCGTATTTTCAACCGCGTGCTTGTCGTAAGCGATACTGGTTTATAAATCGCCGTAACTAACGAAGGTTCAATGGGGACTGCTGTTTCGTCTCAGTAGGTTTGAACCATGACTGACGGAGAGGAAGATGATGTCAATGACCGCCATTTTCCAGGTAAATGGATTACCGGATATTTTGAGAAAACGAAAAAATTCTGCGGCCAGTGTGACTCATCTCACGATTTTCTGATCACTATAGAAGCATAAGCTTCTTACCGATAAGAATACTTATACATACGCATAGGCTACTAGGGCAGGCCTTCAGCACCAAAGCCGCAAGAGTGGTCGCTTCTTACTTTCGCACAACAATAATCACGATGAATTCTTAATTTCTCATAATGTCGTCATCGACGAGAGTTCCAGTAGTTTGGAAGATAGTGAAGAAATTCCGTCTTACGCCATATTACGCAAACGTTCTATAAATGCTGACAACGAACATAAAATCAGGTTTGAAAATAAGTCGTATTTATAGATTACCGTATAAACGTAACGTGAAATCATGAAATGTTCGTAATTTTCATCACAGCTGCTGAGGAGCATCGTATTTTCTTTCTTTACAGTGCCACGGTCAAATTTCTGTATCAAACAGAATTATTCCCGTCACTCTCGCGAGAAATTCTACAACTGATACATACGAAAACACATACAGTATTGATTTAAAGGCGCGAGTAGACAAATATTGCTCGAAAAGAACGTTTCATTCACTCTTCCTCCGAACACTTAACACTTTAGTACATAGCGTATATGGAACATAACTTTTGGTATCACCCCAGAGGCGTCTACTAGTTTCTAAGAGAGTTAATTTGTGATGCAGATATAAAGCAACATGCACTTAAGGAAATGTGAATTTTTTGGCATCCATGGACATGTTAAAACGCGCCTCTCCCAGCTTTCTGTGAGGCAACCCCTTAATTCAGATTTTTCTACCCGCCGGGCAACCTCACAATATTTTTCAAAAAAAAAATTGAGCGTCATTCTCAGGATATTCTAATTGCTCTAAAATAACAATAATCCAATGAATGTGAATTATTGATAAATCAGACCTAATTATATTTATATTATGTGCAACATCATGCATGAGCCAAATTGACTTTGGTCACGTTTGATATTTTTTTGGTTAATTTTTTCTGTGCTGTATTCACAAAAATAAATCTTAAAAAAATTATTTTAAGAAAATACAAAAATTCATGCACTAAAGGGTTAATCAGAGAGAGTAGAATTCCATTTATTGTAATTACATAGAACAGCTATTATTACGATTATAGATAATATGGCGAAAAAAAACAGACCTCACAAGAATAAAAACAGGTACAACGTTTCTTCCACAGATTTGTGGACATTCTCAAGTACGCGAACAAGAAACCCGTGAACTTCTATGTGTCCAAAGATGATAGAAAGAGTCAAGTGCGTAGCAAAAGATCCTAGACTTTGCTCAAAGATAATTGGTTTCAACGTCAAGGATCTTAATTTTTCTCCACTTTATATATTGTGTTGTTTTACAATTATGTGTTTCGTAATCACAGAATGCTTGTCATTAGGTATCTTAAAATATGTGTTCTTTGATAATCGCCTTTAGAGCCCGTTTGGTCTGGCCAATGTAACAGACCTGCAATCACTGCAGCTGATTTTGTATACTACTTTCTGTGGAAGGAACGTTGTACCTGTTTTTATTCTTGTGAGGTCTGTTTTTTTGGTCATATTGTTCATAATCGATAAATATACAGACGTAAATTTTAATAGAGCTGTGTATTTTGGAAGTCATTGAGGACTCCTCCCGTGTACTGGACATATATTTTCCAGAGTAGTTTCGTCTTCCTGACAGCATTTAAACGATTTCTACAGAAATATTTGTTTCGATTCAGTTAACTGTCAACTTGGGAATTTTATCAGAGTTCGAAGTAATCGAGACGTCAGCGTCTTCACTGACAAAGCCAGTGGGACAACTCGTTAATCATTTGCACGACGGAGATTTAAGCGTCATTCTCAGGATATTATAATTTATCTAAAATAATAATTATCCAATTATTGTGAATTATTGATAAATCAGACCTAATTATATTTATGTTGAATATGTGCAACATCATGAGCCAAATTGACTTTGGTCACGTTTGATATTGTTTTGGTTAATTTTTTCCTGTACTGTATTCACAAAAATAAATCTTGAAAAAAATATTTTATGCACTGTATGCACGTTCCTATTATGTGGAGTACCAGGTTAAGGAATCAATTATAAATTTTATGCTCCGCTCAACGTCCGAACAATTCACTGGATTACCAGATTAACATCTCGAGAATTCCGGGAATCACCGCCTGCTTGAAAGCACTTATTCCGCTCATGAATTACTGAATTACCTCGTTCCGATTCCCAGGAATTAGTCAATAAACCAAAAATAAAATTAACTACTGAAACGTCTGCGAAATAAATTCTCACCTTGCAACGCGTGTCGGCGCGGAAAACACAAATACACTGCACACACTAGCGAGGAGAAAGTTCTGAAAGTGCTGCCCTACTCGTAAAGTCTTACGCTTGCGGAACAACACTACGTAGTGTTGTTGGTCCACAAAATTACTCTCCAACACGTTCTGTCTTCGTTATTTACATAAACACTTTCACTTACCACATTTTCGACTGTTCAAATCAATAAGTAACCGGGAATCTATTTAAAAAAATTCGATCGTTGTGAGAGACCGAAGCGAAATACAATCCACAATAGTGATAATAATGTATTGCCAACGAATTCACAAATCGTTCCTTGATTTCAAGAATAAAAAATGGGCGAGATTTTTCGATAGGTTTCAGGAAAAAATTTTTTGTTTTATTACAAATGAGATAAAATTAACATCGTAGCTCACATAGTTATTATTACATCACTGATTTTACACTACCATCTTCATATATTAAATGACTGTAAAATGAGAATTTCAGAGGACGAAACGGAGTCAATCGATAATATCGTGGTAAAAATAATGTATTATTATATATATTTTTACAGTCCAGTGAGGATTCAAACTGATGAAGACAGTTAGAAAATTCAATTCTGTGAACCAGATCTTTCAAAGGCTGTTATAAATTAATTGTATACTGTTCTCAACGGTGCTAAAATAATTTATTTCTTGACACAATCACTCTACGTGGATTTGAACAAACATTTTTGCAATTTATATACCAATATGAGCCACAGCGAAATTTGGATTAATTTAACAGTTCAAAACAGAATTTGATTAAATAAAATATTTATTATTAACTGATTATTTCATCTTTTTATAATTCTTTACAGTTGTCTAAATGTAATTCGATACATTACAGAAATATATAGTACAGCTGTTATGAACCTTACGTAGTCTTTTAAAACACTTGAACATTAATTACACGACGAAGATTTGCGTTAGATGCACTTAAAAGTCAAAAGTTCAAAACGTAAATAAACTTACAGTCGCCGTTCTAGATTTAAAATAATGACTCATACGTATTACAGTAAGCGTATAATCTTCCGGGTGTATTGAAATACTTTCATATTTCTTCTGCCATCTCCTGTAGGTTTCGGTCGTGTAACGTTCATAATTGACCGACACTACACTAATTCGACAAACATTCTGCAGTTGATTCTGTAATTCATGATTTCGTTGAATGTTTGCAACATGATTTTAGATTTCATACTGAGATGCGTGACACGGTTCTAAATGTCAGGATCGTACGTGTTTTGTAGGTCGCGCTTTTTCTACAGATCGTCCTCCGAGTTCACTGCTGGCGAACTGCTGCGAACTGTCTTCCCTCCTCCGTGGATGATTTGTAGCACAAGTTATCGAACACGGTTCTTCAGGGAGCGTATATACGTGCAAAAGCTCCCAGACAGATGGGCAAAGTTGCGGGCCCCAAGGACTACCGTACTCACGCGAATGCTGAGGACACTCGCTCACCTCTGGACGATTCTCGTGGTGTGACGTCACGAGACCTTCGTGGGAAACCTGTACGTCATTACATCATCAGGTCGAGCGGCGGCGCTCCCACCAACTGCGCTCTGCGTGGATTTGAAATTCAATGTCAGTGGTGATTCTCATTCGGAGATCATATCTTCCGGATGTCGCGGTGGCTGATTTCGAGAGGATTCGACACAGAGACAGTGAGGAAATATAACGCAGTAACATTTATAACAGAAAAAAAAATTGTTCAGGAAAGAGAGCAACACTTACAGATATATTCGGTTACAGAAACACGGTTATCACGGCTTTCAGCAGTTCCCACCATGTCTGAATCATCCTATGAACCTGAGAATAAGACGGTTCGCAATTTAAGTTTGAAAATTTAAGAGGAAGAAAAACAGACTATAAAGGGCTTGGAAATAAATCCATCTAAGTTTCTGAGATCAGAATTTCCTCCGTAGAGGAACTGAGTAAATCGCGACAGTGAAACACAAAATTGGGACAATATTATTTTCGTATCAGCTGGGTCGGGACCTCGAGGAATCATGACCAAATCGGTGTAAAGTTCGTAAAAAATTTTATCCCTTCACCTCTCCCATTGATTCTCCCTTATTTTCCATCTTCTCTGCTCTTTCTTCCTCCACCTATTCGGACCTGATTCCTCGCTGTCTATCCTCGCCTTTGGTCACTCGTTTTTTTTTCTTTTCTTGGTAACAGGCTACATGAGGGTAATCCACGTTGTGGAAACTCCCCTTTAATAGCATAGGAAGGGATTTGTAAGGGGGGATGTGGAAGGGTAGAGGAAGGTAGCCAAGGGTTAACTAGGGCCCCCCGGCTATGGTTTAAGGATCCTACCCGGCAATTCGCCTAAAAGTTATGCAGGGAAAACCCTAGAAAAACCTGCATCAGGTAGGTCGGGCATTTGGTACTTGTCCCACGCCCTTCCGAAGGTGGGAGAGGGGTTAGCTGTGGGGTCGCAGCTTTCCCCTCTCCGTGCCTTGGCCGGTTTAGGAGGCAGCTGGCCGACTATTCCAATAGGAATAGCGGACAACTCCTACCGTATGCCCAAGGTCTGTGACCCCGGAACATACACCTCTCCAAACAGGCCGAGGTGCCTCGGCATGTGGGAACCTTAGTTCAAAAAACCAGAGAGATGTGAAGGCATCCCCAAAGGTAGCCTCCGCCAGAGCTCCCTGGTAAGGTTCACCTGCGAGAGAATTTTCTCGCAGGCTTCCTTGAGTGATTACCGTAACATATCTATCCGTCACATACGTTGGTCACTCGTCGCTCGTTCAAGCTATTGAACTTTCACGCCCAGTAGCTTTGAGCGCCCCCCTCGTTAACGGTACGAATCATAGAAATTTCTATTCTCCGGTCTGTCCTAAATACTTACACTTTAAAAGAGGGTATAGAAGCGAAACCTGAAGCAGGACACAAGAAAGAACGGATATCGAGGTTTTCTGACGAAGACGGAATTTTGGATGCAATGCAGAAAACTGCTTAAGAATAACGTTGATTTGAAAACAAAAGGAAAGGAGAAACTCGAGCTGTGTTCAGAAAAAAAATTCTGGCCCACTTAATACGAGAAATGGTTCCCACGTTTTGCTATATAAATTTCTACTCTAGAAAATAATACGAAAGTAACACTTGGAAAGACTGAAAAGTGAAGACCGGAAGCTTCTGAAATGTGAAGTTACAGAGAAATATTTTTCGGTAAAAAATTCAATAACATGTGGATCAGTATTTCAAATTTTTCTACAATCGCCCAAATTAGTTTTTAGTTATTTTTTTAAAGCCTTTTATCTCATGAACTAGTTTGCTAAAAGACGGAATTTTTTAAGTAATGCAGAAAACTGTTTAAGAATAACGTTGATTTGAAAACAAAAGGAAAGGAGAAACTTGAGATGTGTTTAAAAAAAAATGTGGCACAGGAAAAATGTTTCCCGTGGAAAGGGGTGAGCTTTTTGCTATATAAAATTCTACCGTACAAAATTATACGAAAGTAAAAATTCTAAAGATTGAAAAGTGAAGACCGGAAGCTCCTGAAATGTGCTGTTACAGAGAAACCTTGTTCGTAAAAGATTTCAATAACATGTAGATCAGTATTTACAATTTTTCTAAAATCGTCAAAATTAGTTTTTAGTTAAATTTTCTTTCCTGGACTAATTTGCTGAAAGACGGAATTTTGGAAGAAATGCAGAAAACTGCTTAAGGATAACGTTGATTTGAAAATAAAAGGAAAGGAGAAACACCAGGTGTGTTTAAAAAAAATCTGGAACACGAAAAAAGGTACCCACGGGAAGGGGTGAACTTTTACTATATAAAATTCTACCGTCCAAAAATATACGAAAGGAACATTTGTAAAGACCGGAAACTTCTGAAACGTGATGTTACGGCAAAAAAAGTTCAGTATTTCCAATATTGCTATAATTGTAAAAATTAGTTTTTAATAACTTATTTTTTAGAAGCCTGGACTAGTTTGCTCATTTCTTTTAGAATTATTTCCAAATACTCCATGTTACAGATTGCCACTTGATTTTCAAACTTAGTAACGGTATTTGTTCTCCATAGATTGAAAATTAGTGTTATGAAGTTTTTACACTACAAATTTATCTGAAAGGTACGAAAGAATTGAAGTACCATTAATAAATTTTCTTTCTAAGACACCTATGGTGATCTCAAACAAACGGATGAGGGTCAGGAAATTCATTTTTTTGTTTTAAATCATAGTTGAAAAATAGAATGCAACGAGCAGTATTAAAACTGGAGTCCCACAGGGTTCAGTATTAGGGCCTTTTTCTTTATATATGTAAATGTATCTCCCAAAAACTGTAGATTTGTCTGCCAAAGCCATACTTTTTGCAGATGATACCAGTATATTAGTAAAAAAAATAACAATGACACATTAGAAGAGGCAAGTAACAATAATTTAAGTAACTTGTTAACATGTTTTACTGTGAATGGGTTAACAATTAACTGCGACAAAACACATTTCGTGCAATTTCACACAACTTTAAATCTATAACTATAAAATACAATGACAATAATGAAAACGAAACTTTATCTGTTAAATTCCTAGGTCTCTTAGTAAATAATAAATTGAATTGGACTGATGAGATAAATCAGTCAGTTAGGAAACTTAGCTCGGCCACATACGCTGTCAGAATTAATATCAGTGATTTATTTTCATTCTGTTCTGTACGGGATTGTATTCTGGGGCAACTCAACAGGTACAGACGAGATTTTTATTCCTCAAGAACGTGTTGTCCGAACAGGTCATGTCAGGAATACGTTGGGTATTTTCACACTGTCGTGGCAGTACATTTACTCATTAATGTTGTTTGTCACTACAAATAGGCACTTATTTACGAATAATTCTGATATTCATGGCTTCAATACAAGAAATAAGAATAATCTATAAAAAAATGTAAAACATTGTCAATTGCACATTGTTCTGGGATCTCCACAAAGAATCAAGCAGTTGTCCAAAAACCAAAAAATCAATTTAAAACTGAGTTATCTTCATTTCTGCTCAGCCACTCCTTCTATTCAGTACAATAATTTATAGAAGAATCTGAGATGTACAATTCAGGTGAAGAAGAAAGTAGTCAGCAAGAACCATAAATCGGAATCCTGTTCGTATGTTGTTGCACAATACTGTACTATTATTATATGACTGTAAATAGCAAGCGTGATCTATTCACAAGTTTATGTTATAGAATATTATTAGTCTTTATTAAATGATAGTATTATCATAGTATTAATGGAATGAATGTATACCCTGACTCATTCCACATCCTTGAAGCTAAGCTTCTCCACAGGATCTACGGAATATGATATCAATATATGCAAAGGAATTTTGTCGATTACGGCAAGTAAGGATATTGTAACGCGTGTATTTAGGTTTAAGTTTTTCTTTGTCTCGGAAGTGTTGTTTGCTGTGGTCTTGAGAATTCGAAACCGTGCACGTGCGTGGGGGTGGAGGAGATAAATATTTCCATCCAAGTAATTTCGTGTCCTGTCTCGATTGTTGGCCTCAACTTGACAGAATAGTTAGCCATTGTTGACTGCGGAACTGCAGCTGCGTGCTATAAATCTTGTGACAATGGAAGAATCAGTCAACTGGCATTTCGACGAAGTTTTCTAACAATGAAAAAAGTAAAAGAATAGGAGGATATAATGGAGGGGACGGAGATAAGCTTTTGAAACTGAACAGTTGTTCTGCGCTCACCGAAGCTGGTGGATGTGATCAAGAGAGGCTCCGTAAAGCTGTTGTCTCTGATATAGTTCGAGGCAGAATCGTCGTGAGAAAGGGGCCACAATTTGTTAGTGAAGAGTTCACAGAATAGCACCACGCAATTTAGTACTACGGCTTGCCAGCATTCAATCCCGGAGGCCGACGCCTTAGCCAGTGATCAACCCCTGAGTCGACGCCAGTACGTCGGTACGAGAGCTACAGCAAGCAACACAACACAGAATAGCAGTACGCATTTGGTACGGGCAGCAGATCTCTTCTATGTAAAAATCACAGGTGCCTGAGATAAGAATTTTCATGTTTAACTTTAATAAACTTATATAAAATTTCTATATTGGTCAAAAATTTATTTTTATTTAACGTAAAAACCCAGCCCACAAAAATAATTCATTACAATATGTTAATATCGGGTAGCATTATTTTAACAAAATTAAGGGAAAACCGAAAGTTTTTCTCATAAACTTTATGACTATGAAGACGGAGTCTTTATTTGACATCCGATAATTTCAATAAATGGCCAACATTTAGGAGCTGGGTTGAACGCGATCACCACCTTGAGGAAGATCACAATTTTTTTTCTCGTTTTTGAGACCTAGACCTATTTTTTCATATCCGTGCCCTATCCCTTCACACATCTGAATTATTTCCTATGGATCGAATTTTTTTTTTAGTATGAGACTATTGTTCATCTGAGAAATGTATTGGTTTAGTCCAGCCCTTATCACATATTCTGAATTCCTGAAAGGTACGAATCACGCAGGAAAATAATTATTCTGAATGTAACCCACCAGCGGAATTTCTTTTCTGGCAACGAAGTAAAATTTGGTTCGAAACCTGACCGGTGCGTTTGATTCCAAATCCTTTTGAGGTCCTTTGTGAAATCCAAAATTTACTACTGTTAATTTACAAATTTTTTTTACACGACGAACTTGTTTTTTATTAACACAACGTAAAGGTTCTACAATATTCAAAACAAACCATAAAGGAAAACAATCAAATAAGCGTTATACGTACGCTCCAAATAAAATATTAATCCACAAAGTTGTATGGAAAATTAGACGGAAATAAATCAAATCAAAAACTCTAAATTTCACTTAGTACCATCAGTAAACAATGAGCTGTCCATCAACGTTAGACGTCCGAATCTACTTGTAGCAAAATAATAATATCGAAAAAATTAGGTAGTAAATATATTACTAATTCATTTAATGTCAAATTTTATACCAAAAATATGATTGTTTATTACAGCTTCTTTGATGATTGATCTTACTGGAAATGTCGAGCCATTATAATGCAATTGTATTGCTAATTTGTTAGTTTTTATGTTTTCTGATATTCGATGTGTAATTCCTGTAAGTTTCAAACGTACTGACTGTGCAAGTAGGCCGTCGTATGACAAGCAACAACGGTTAATGCCCACGATATTAAATTATGTTAAGTAGCGTGATATGCTAAGTCGTGTGGCTTAAGGACAACACATGTTGGGTCATTCGTTTAGATGAGTTTGCCAAGCAACTGTCACGCAGACACGTTACGTGCTTCCGATAATATGTTAATCCGTAAAATTTCAGAACGTGTTGCGAAGCGTTAAAGAGAAGCGGACTATCGAAAGGAGATAAATTTTTTAACAGCAAGTCGTCGGTCACGTTAGATTGCGCCTTTGCAAAAAAAAAAATGCTCCCTTACCTACGTCGCTGAAAGCTGGCAGTCGACTGAAAGATGTCAAGGATAAAAGAGCAGATTAGTGTTTCGGGCGACCTCCAAGGCGATAAGCCTTTTATGCCCGTTTTGTCACCGCGAAGTACAAAAGTGAAGAGCACGCTCGAGCGGTCCACGCACTGATACAAAGGAACTTGTAATGGCACGTCACGCGCCCACTAAAACCAGAAGCGATACACTCGTAATAGCTGTTAAACGGCGCCAAATGCAACGGCAAATCGCGAACAGTGACCAATTTAGCACTGTCATACCGAAAACATGCAACGTTTGTGTTCGACGATGATGGGCACTTCGACGTCCGGGACGAATAGCTGCTATTTTCTTTTATGACTTGGGAGGTAAGTGTACTTTTCTTAGGGGTTTCCATTTTCCGAGAGATGGACCTCAAACGTAAAATTGTAAAGGAATTCAGAATATGTCATAAGGGCTGGGCTAAACCAATACAACATTTCTCAGATGAACAATAGTCTCATACTAAAACAAATTGTCCACAGGAAATAATTCAGAAATGACAAACTAAATTGATATGTGAAGGAATAGGTTACGGACATGAAAAAAAAACGAGGATTTATGACGGAAATAACAGTGAAAAGGACAAAGGCAGAGAGGCTTCATCTACAATTAAAAGTTTACATGGCCGAAAATCCAGAGATACTACCATAATTTGTTTTAAAAATTAAGAACAATCACTCGAACAATTTTGATGTGTTTTTTTAAAGAGGAGGGGGCAGTCTTCTCCCTGAAAATAAATTAAAGTGAAGTGACGTTAAATATCAGGATATAAATAATTATATTTTAGGAGTGTTTGATTAACAGTGTTTGAAATATATCTATTTTTTTTAGAGTTACAGGCTACATGAGGGTAATCCACATAGTGGTAAGTCCCCTTTAATAGGGAAGGGATTCGAAACGGGGGATGTGGAAGGATAGAGGAAGGTAGCCAAGGGTTAACTAGGGCCCCCAGTCTGTAGTTTCAGGATCCTACCCGGCATTCGCCTAAAAGTGATGCAGAACAAACCCTAGAAAACCTGCATCAGGTAGGTCGGGCAGTAGGTACTTGTCCCCCCACGCGCTTCCGATGGCGGGAGAGAGGTTTGCTGTGTGGACGCAGCATTCCAACTCCCCAGTTGGCCGACTGTTCCAATGGGAACAGCGAACAATTCTAACCGCCAAAGGTCTACGACCCAAGAACATACATCTCTCAAAACAGGCCGAGGTGCCTCGGCTTGTTGAAACCTTAGTTAAAAAACGGAAAGAGGAAAAGGCATCCCCAAAGCCCTCTCCGTTTCTCCAGAAAGGTTCTGCCTGCGAGAGAACAGCTCTCACAGGCTTCCCCAGATATATTTTACTTTTTTTTTAGAGTAACAAGCAACATGAGGGTAATCCACATGGCGGCAAATCCCCTTTAATAGCTTAGTTTACGGTTAATTTATAAAAAAATATTTTCCTTTCTAGCTGCCGAAAAATTGTAAAATTTACTGCTGCATTGCGACCATTATAAAAATATATATATTAGTGTTCAGAGTAAACTGGCGAAAAAATCGGCTCTGAGAAATGTACGTGCAACGTTCGGACAGCGAACAAAGACAAAGTAGCAAGACGGAAATTGTAACTGGTGCAATTATCGCAACTAGATGAAATGTTGTCGATGACAGACTTAGGAACTCATTAAAATGCGGAAAATAGAGACTACAATATTTGATTTTCCTGATTTCCTGCCGCGATTGTCTTGTACCTCATCCAAAATACTCTCTCTGTCATACAAGTTATATTCATTATTCATTAGACACTTTTTTATTTGAATTTTATACGACAAATCAAAGCTGGATAGACAATTGTAAGAATTGCCAGTGTTTAACCGTCAAGGTTTTTCCTAAGGAGCTTCATGGATCACAGAATTCCGGCCAAGGCCCAAGCACATTGCAGTACTAGGAGAATTCTCCTCTCTAACCGACTTACATCCGTTAGTTTCTCAAGTTATTTTGATTGATGCACAATTAATTACAGCTACAGAATTTCATTAAGGTATCATCAATTCTCTGAGAGCTTGAAATTGGTTTCGAAAATTGTAAATGCTGACATTTACATACAAGAGATAACATAATCTTGTTCATTTTAAAACATTAAATTTGGAGACTATAACTATAATGATAATATAAATGAGTTGCAATATAAAATGGAAAATTTGCCTATACTATTGTAGCTATAAATAATTTATAAACTTTAAAAACATATCTAGTATGTTATTGATTTGGCTCATAAAACTCAATATGTTTTTCTTTGTTATTCACATACAGATTTTCCTTCCTCATCATTCTCAGTCTTCACTTCTCCACACTAATTAATTGATAAGTTTGTTTTAACATACACACATTTGCAATGTTTATGATGTGTTAAATGTCTTCTTGGGTTTCAATTATAATTTTAATAATCATAATGAATCTTTCAAACCATTTAAAATGGGAGACTATGAGTGTTTCCCCAGTTGATTAACATGACGGATCTCAAGGTACCCAATATGTAGTTCTGAAAATCAAAATCCAAATTTTTGTTGTACAGATCGCATATCAATCTCATGATATTATTTTGTATTTTCCATCCATTCTCATTTTGGCATGACCAATTATTGATGATGTTAAGGCAAAATAACTATTCATTATAGATATGCATAATGTAAAATGCATGACACTTTCTACATCATCGAAGCTTTGCTTCTCATGAAGATCTATTCGATTCGATTCAATTCTAAAAAATTCATGTGTCTTCTTCATTCCATCTGAATATTTTCTTGAGTGTTCTGGTGAACAGGGTGACATTGGTAGGACTAATATATGTTAGACCCAGTAATTTGTACTGGTATTCCAAATTCAGACAGAGTAATTCATTGAATTTTACACATGCCATAGGTAGGTAAAAATATTGGGAGATATTGTATGTCTGAATATTTAATTTTTTGACTAATGTAATCATTTGTCATATGAATGTATATCTGATTTATTTGTATCTTTATGTAATGAACAAAAATGATATTCACCGTGATGTAGACAGGTATAAATCTAAGTTTGAAATCATTTTTTATTATTTAGAAATCAAAAAGGTACATTTATGGAGAGTGATCATTCTTTGAAACTGTTCACTTACCACAACTATTTCTTCCTACCAGACTTATCGATTAAAGAATTATTATTATTGTATACACACCAGTAAAATTTAATACATGTGTTAATAATATATGGCTATTCTTACCAATGTGATATTACCTCTCATTCTTATTATCTGTCATATATTATGTAGGTAACCTATTATTTCTACTGTAGAGAATTCACTGCTTTGAAATACATCGAATGCTTTTAGTATTATAAATTTAATGAAGGTTAAGATTTTTCCTTGTAAAATTCCTGAAGCATATGTGTAAAGAGTACACGATATCACCATATGTCCTTTTAAATGCAATGTTCATTTCATATCTTCTGTGTAGTAACTTTTTTTATATTAAAATCACTTTTATGTAGTCAGTACTGACTGACATTAAGAATTCTTAGAAAAATAAATTTAAATATTTATTAAAATTTTCCTAATTTACTCCTCTCCATTAGTCATATTTTATCTAGCCAGCTGGTTTGTCATATGTGATTTTTTCATCAATTTATTAGATATATAACAAAGTATACTTACCAAACTTATCAAAGACTACATCTTTTCCTTTGTGTCTTAACTAACAAGTTGGAGATTCAGGTAGTAATTCAGTGTTCCTGCTTTCATTACATGTCAGATTACTTATTTGAACCATTCATAGTGTGTTATTCAATCTCAATTTTCCAAATCTTTACCATCATATTCAAACTGTATCAAATAAAACATATTTGCTATTAAAAATTAAGGAAAGTTGTAATATTGTGTTCAGGTAAAAACATTGTAACAACACAAGACTAACAGATGTGAAGTAAAAAGTAGTTTTTGTGTAATTGCAAATTTCTCTAGAATTGTGTAGAACTATTAGGATTGATTTTTTGCATGATTTTTATTCACATATCATCTCAATTTTTATGGAATGCACTAGTATATTCATATTATTGATACATCAGGTATAATTTATGATTTTTTTTACCTTTCCTCAGCTTCCTCACTTGTTTAACCGTATTATTGATTTAAATACCCACAAAATGTTGAAGTAATTAATTAAATAAATATAAATACCTATTTCACATAAAAAACTTTTATTAAACAAAGTAACAGATAAGATTGCAAAAATGAACAGAAACGTCGTTGAATAAAGACATTATTAAAATGTCTGTTATAATAATCACGTAATTTATCTTCTTTTTCTAATAAATAAATCAGAGTGTATCTATGTTCCGCAAACAAATCAACATCTGTAGAGCAAATTGCACTAAATTTCGTACACGTGTTCATTGAAACCGGGAAACAAACACGTCTACAACCCCCAGGAGCGGGGGTGGAAATATTGAAACATGCTAAAACGGCCGATATTTAAGTCGGATAAATATTTTTAGAAGTTAAAGTGACGGATAGAGTTTCTACAAATGATATCTGTGTATAATTTCAACCCCTTGCAGCATGGAAAAGGAGCACCCTTAGGGATGGAGGTGGAGGGGAGTTACAAGAAAATAACGCGAATACAGCCGAGATTGGAGTCAAATCCATTGTTATGGATGTCGCTGAGTTTATTTACGACAACCTGGGCAACGCGACGGGGTGGAAGGGGCTGGGCGGAGATGAACGGGTGTACAAATATTCAAAAATTTAAAGCTGGGATTTTTCTGTGGAATAAATACATTTCAGGATCAATGAGATTCATAAAATTTCTCTATGTGTTTTCATGTTTTACCCTTTTCGGGCTTGGGAGTGGATCACGCTTAGGGGTAGGGGTGGAGGGGCGTTACAAGAAAATAACGCGAAAACAAGCGAGATTCGAGATAAAATCGGGGTTATGGATATCGCTGAGTTTAATTATGACATTAAACGTTTTGTTTAACCCACATTAATGGGAGTGGATATTTTCGAACATATTTAAACGGCCGATATATTCGTCGAAAGTAAACCTTTTCGGGGTCAACGAGTTCATCCCCTTTTGGTAAGGTAGAAATAACGCAAAATCAACCTAGATTGGAGTCAAAACCGAGGTTATGGATATATGACATCCCGGGCATCACCGGAACCCAGCTAGTTTTATTAATAAAGAAAACAGATGTGAAGTAAAATATTAATCAAAGTAACAAATACTTTATCGAAGAAATTTAGAGTATCATCATCATGATAAGAGATTGAGGTACACAATTTAAAAAAATTAATAAAGGCTTGATCCTTAAATATCTTCTTGTATTTGTAAAAATCACTAATATTACAAGTTCAATATGAATTTCGTGTATTAGTAGTTTTATCACAGTTGGCCAATATTTTTATAAAATGTACACTAGAAAAGTGTCATAATACTACAGCATTGTGAGAAAACTATAAACTCGTGTCGGAGTGTAATTTTTTTTAACAGGGTGAATTTTGAACAGATCTCTAACCTTGAATTTTAAAACATTAAAAATTGATTTTTTTTTGCGTGCTCCTCAACTCTGGAAAAAATTCTAGAAATCAGGGAAAATTTGATTCCGTTCTAACTAACTCCCGTTCTCAAAATAATATGATTTTGGATCTTGACTATTAGTTTAATCCACAAGCATAAATACCGTTTGCGAAACAATTCTGCTTATGTGTTTAAAAATTCTTGAATCGATTTCCTGAACAATTACGTATGAGCTGTTCCGCTTTAGAAGCTTTCCTTGCTAGTGTCGAAATTTTTCCATTCTATCTAATATTTTATTCTGTGAATAGAAACGTTTGACTATACCGGTACTGCTTTGCGGTACTCGTGGATAATCTAAGGATTATCAACTATCCCACGTTTGCACCCAATTTTGCTGCAGATATCGCTGTCCTGCTGGATTTGTTCGGGCGGATTGAGTCCTGGAGAGGGATTGAAGGCTGCCTCTTGAGCTTTCTGATTGAGACGACGCGGGGGCGGTCGTGCTGACCACGCGTCGCCCGGAAGCCGGAAATTTGACTGTTCGAATAGCAGTTCCGCTATGGTATTCCGGTTCGCGGACAGCGAACGGTGAATGTCCTATAATAATAATTGGCATATTCCTCTGATCCTTATTTTATTTGCTCATCAACGGTTCACAATTTCTTTTAATAAACTTTTAATAAAAATCAGATAATAATACTTTAATATGAATTTTGAGCACGGAGTATGTTTTACTAATATTACAATAATACTTCTTCCTGAATCTAATTAGTTTCGTTACGTTTCTCTTACACACTCAATTTTTTTCAATGTTGCATTGCTTCGTCGATAAACAATATTTATTTAATTACTTATTAAGTATTTAATAATTCTGTAATTATAAGCTGGAAAGTATTGTACAGAATAATGTACCTAAGTGAAAATTTTATTTATGTATATTTTTAATATCGTAATGCCATTCCTTTAATTGTTTGACATTTAGACGAAGTTTGTTGAGACTGAGAAAAATCTCTGAAACTCACTCTTTGCTCGGATAGTTTTAATTATTCCTTATTTGTACGTAGATATTGAGCAAATTTTATTTTGATCATAAATATTTATAATGAAAGTCCATACTGACTTTTAATAACCACTTCAAAGTACAATAAACATGAATTTACACATCACATAATTCTTCATTTTTATTAGCAAACTCTCCTTGACGAGTCAACCTTTAAGCAACATCGTTTGTTCAGATTCTCTATAGAGTTTCTTCATCAATATATTAACATGCTTGTAGCGAAATTAATTGGGCTGACAGTAACATTTGGTTACTGCTATAAAATTTCTATCGCCAGCCTGGGCCATCGGCTTTGGCAATTTCGATCCATTAGCTGTAGAGGCACAGTAAACGAGGGCTGTAGCGGCGTATGTCCACAAAATGGACAAAAACATGTATTTGCGAGTCAGTGTACTTGATTCTGAATGACGTCTTAAGTGGACATTGAGTTCCCCCGGTCTGTTGTCTACTGATGTATGCTGAGAAAATTCGCGATACGTGACAAAATCAAGAAAATAAGTGCCAGTTAATGTGATTTTGTTAGGTCTTCGCATATATTTTAGAGTTTTGACCCCCCCAATGAAACCGAAGTCGTTAAATGTCTTAATTTTCTTGACGTCACTCTCGTGGTAAAAATTGCACACTCTTGACGTGTCCTTCATTACTTCTCAAATCGTCCCAAAAACCAAAAAATGGCTATGATCTACAATCTGGTTGACAGGCTCCACCACTATCCAACGGATTCTTTCATTCTGTGAACTTGACCATCGTCACCATGTTCTTTTATTAAATTCAACATTACTAATAGACTCAAACACCTTTTATATTCCCCTATTGCCAAACCTCGTATTGATCCCAAAGTTAAGATCATTTTTCTGTATTACAGGGGATTACTCATAAACATCTACAAATTATTACAGCAGAATAATATATATTATTTATATATCCACAAATTCGCATGTTTTAACAAGAACGGCAAAGATCAGTTACAACCTGAGGACACCAATTTTGTAGTAAACAGAATCAGCTGCAGCGATTGCAATTCTGTTTACATTGGTCAGACCGAACGGGCTCTAAATTCGAGGATCACAGAACACATAGCGATGCATAAGTTATCTAACGACAAGAATTCTGTGATTACCAAACACATATATGTAATACAACACAAAATAAACTGGAGCAAAATTAAGATCCTTGACATTGAGTCCAATTATTAACAGTTGGACAGGAGACCTCGTAGGAGATGGACGTGGAGTGTGGTGACACAGTTGGACTGGAGACCTAAGAGGGAAGGATGTTGGAGTGTCCGCAGAGGAGTTGGACGTGTCAGTTAGACAGGAGACCTGAGACAGATGGGAGAGAGCGTTGGTGGAGATCCGCAGGGCCAAGTTAAAGGGGCCGAAACAATTTTATATAGTCAGTCAGTCAGAGGGGTCAGGAGAGAGCGTTGATGGTGGGCCAAGTTAAAGTGGCCGAAACAATTTTATAAGTCCGTGAGTTTGCATTCAGGAGAGAGCGTTGGTGGAGGCCAATTTAGGTGGCCGAGAGGAATCATCAGTCAGCAGTCATCAGCAGTCGGTAGGAGTTTCATCGTGAAAATCTGTCTGTCAGCAGGGTTGGTTGCTTGGAGGAAGCCGCTGTGAGAGAAATATCATCGAGAAGAGGCAAAGTGTGAGCGCAACCTAGTGCTCTTTAAGTGGGTGTGTGCTGGTATGCGAGAAATCCAAATTGCATGGACCAGAGAGATTGTAAGTTTATTTTTCTGTATTCATAGTTGTAAATTGTTAAATAAGGGTAATGAGTCAGATTTCGTTTCATTTCGTTTTTCATTTATTTTAACTGCATTGTTTAATTGTAAACTTTGTGTTCCGTTTCCTTATCAACCCAGTAAAGACCTTGGGGTACAGAGTCTGATTTATTAAAATGTATTCTAGATTAATAAAATTGTTTTGTTGATAAATTTTAATAACGTGTTTAATATAATTTCCTATAATCATAAATATCGATGAGAGGGGTATTACAATAAATATATATGTACAGACGTAAATTTTATTATTGTCTGAAAGAAGTTTTGGTGGAGTAAAATATTACATCATACAGATCACCTTCGAGCAAGGTTTTGATAAAAGAAAATGAGAAGATAAATATATTTTTTTAAATGTTGATCACGGATTTTGGGAAAGAGTTTTCGCTGATCGAAGAACCGGAGCAGAAGCAAAAAAAACATTGTAAATATATTATTTCATAATTATTTTTCTGTCATTAAATTAAAATCTTTAAAATAATAATACACTGTGTTTTTTTATCTCAAATCACATACATAATTAATAAAAATCTTTATTATATTTTTTTAAATTTTATTTTCTGCGGAAAGTTTTTCTCATATACTTTGTTTATTATTGCCCAATGAATAGGTTGCTGGATATCCTGACACATTTAGGGCCGACGTTTTAGTAGTCACAGATTATTATAGGGAGAAATCTAATTTCTTTGAAGCTCATGAAAATTAATAAATTGGGTTCGTAGTTTTATTTTTTTAAAACAGTAAAATAGCGAATTTCCATACCCCTCTAACTGAAATTTCGAATAACGCGTCCCTGTCGTCGCAAATCTTTCCTCGTCCGCACGAAACGAGCAATATTTTGCGGTCTGAATTTCTGCTGAAAATTTGCTAAATAATTTCAGGAATTCTGGAGACGAGAATAATGCTATATTTAGCCACGGTGGAGGAGGTATGATTCGGCGGCTATTGTATTCTGTCAGACGTCGGACACATTTCCTGTTCCGGCGCTTTCAGACGCCAGACGCCATTATAACAGAATCGCATTTACTCCGCAGAACTTAGTCCTCGAGGTATTCGCAGGCTCGCTTCGGCATTCGTCACAATTGAAATCCTTGCAACTCTGAAGTCGTGTCGTATCGTTTACATTTATTACTGTTTTTGAGTGAAAGCTGGTCGGGTGGAACATTGTGTAATGCACAGGTTAAAAATGTGCCGGAAAAGTCTGAAGACGCAAGAAAACCAAAGATTTGGTCATAGAAGTAAGTAGCGAGGTGTAACCTCGTTAGAATATGGAACGTTTCAATTATTGAAGAAGTGGACGTGTAATGGCTGCGGAACGCAGAAATAAGACGAGTAGGGAAAATGGAAATAAGTTTTAAAAAATAATTTGATGTAAGAGGTTCACCAAACATCCAGTTAAATTATTTATTTCACCATCGTCTGCATTATTGAGGAGCTTTAAATCATTTGAAAGTAATAATCTCCTAAAATAAAGACATTTAAGATGATTTTGACTTTTGACTGGTTGAAAGCCCCTTAATGATGCTGACGACGGTTTAATAAATGATTTATCTGGACATTTTGTGAAAATTTTATGGTATCCTTCCATCAAATTTTATACTATAGAGTTCTGTCTGGGTATGTCTTAAAAATGTTTTTTAATTTTTTAAAGAATTTAATTTTTATGACGAATTATATTTTCACTTTCACAAGGAATGGTGGACCCATTCAGGAAAGGCAGAAATAAGACCAGTAAGGAAATGGATTTTTTTTAAAAAAAAGGTGGTTAAGATGAGTACCAAGCGATCTTAAGAACAGTAAGTGTGGCCTTATCCTCAGAGATTCTGATGACCAAATTGTTTCCATCACTGAGTGTGAAAGCGTAACTCATCTTCTCCTAGAACGACACATTTACTTTTCACAGCAATGCGAATAATTGGATTCTCTGATTCACCAACTACTGAAAATACTATAATGGCTACCTTTGCGGACGATACGGCCATCTTGGCAAATCAACGTAACACGACAGATAGCAGCAGAGCATCTACAACAACACCTTGATGTAGTCCAAAAATGGACAAATAAATGGAGAATAACATTCACAAAAATACGATCTGTATGCTCACTCACTAGATTCAATGATACCCCGATAACAATGAAGTCAGAAGTAAAACATCTCGGAATTCACCTTGGTGAAACACTTACCTGGTGCACACACATTAAAACCAAGAGGAAACAACTAGACTTAAAAGTCAAACAACTGTATTGGTTAATTGGAAGAAGATCCCAAGTATCATTAACAATTGTTATACAAAATAATATTGAAACTGATATGGACCTGCCGGATCCAACTGTGGGGATGTGCAAAGGCATATAACACCAAGATACTCCAGAGAAGACCTTGCGAATGCTGGTGGGTGCACCGTGATACGTCAGTAAGCATACTATTCACAGTGAATTAAAAATACCAACCTCCACCACCGAAATCCGTCCAGAGACTGGCAAGACATCAAGCTAGAAGATCACGAAAACGACATCGTTAAAAATCTGGCAAACCAACAGCCAATAACCAGAAGACTCGAGCGAAATTGGCCACAGGACCTCGCCAAACAAAAATAAAAACATTTAAGATGATTTTGACCCTTAACTGGTTGAAAGCTCCTTAATGATGCTGACGACGGTTTAATAAATGATTTATCTGCAAATTTTGTGAAAATTTTATGGTATCCTTCCATCAAATTTTATATTACAGAGTTCTGTCTGGGTATGTCTTAAAAATGTTTTTTAATTTTTTAAATAATTTAATTTCTATGACGAAGCGGAATTGGCCACAGGACCTCGCCGAATAAAATGAAGACTACCGGAAAAAAACCGATGCCCATATCCCATCAAGACATTACCAAAGACTCATTACTTAATGAAAAGCAGATTGTAAATAATAAATAAATAAATTTAAAGAACCCTATATGCAACGTCCCCGCCTCTAGGGCTGGCATGTCTTGTTCCCCACAGGGTTTGTTTCCGGGTTGAAAGGAACATTTGGTCGAAATTGCACCACTCGTTTAAATTTGTATGCGGAACATACACACACACAAACATCCGACTGGGATGCCCTTCAGGAGTTTTTGTAATGGTTAAACTAAGGATATAGGACATTATTAAGTGAAGTGCAACTAAGCCCTTGAATTTTCATGCATCAGCCAACCACGTGAAGCAAAACACGAGACCTGCTTTATGTTCATAGTAAAAGCGTAAACTGTCTGAACTCTAACACCTCTCTTGTTACACAATGCTTTCCTTCTCTGGGATTTATGAGCATTCTCTCTATTTAACTTGCAGATCAACTCACGGGTGAAGTGCCTCACAAGTTAGAGCACGTTCTTCGGGAAAAGGAGAGACGCTTTGGCCGATTCACAAAGTCGCGCGATTTTGTATCTAGACAATGTTTATAAGACAATCGCGCGACAAATTCTTGTACATAGACACGCTTTCAGAACAAAATCGCAGAACATTGAGACATTGTTGCGTAATGTTTCATAGTGCGGACGCTTTGCTAGACATGTTATAGTTATCCTCTGTCAATTCTAGAGAACGCTTCTTTAATTTTTGCTTGTTTATTATCCAGATGTGGCCAACGAAGAATGTTTAACTTTTAATATCTTGATTGTGGGAAGTGACTAATACAGAATATAAAAATCGCACTAAGAAGATAATAGTTATTGTAAAGCTGCCCAAAAAATATTGTGTCCGTAGGTGACGTACAAAAAAATTACACAATTTGTAAACAGCTTTTCATCGGGAGCATAAAAAAATTAGTCAGACGAAGAAGAGCGGGGAATCTCATGTAAAAAATATTTGGTTTGCATACAAACACCTGTTATTAATATTAGTAGTCCTAAAAATTCTGAGAATTGCCTCAAGTTTTCCATTTCAGACGGGAGAGAAATGTTCTGCGATTTTGTTGCGCGACTGTCTATAGACATTGTATAGATACAAAGTCGCGCGACATTGTATACAAGTGTTTACTAGCCCTTAGAAGATTATTATATTGAATTGTCGTTATCCTCCTACCTACACCAAATAATACAACACAGAATCTCGCGTTACGGCTTGCACGTGGGAACGTTTCCTGCTAGCTGCTACTGTTCGATTAAGAAGAGTTAAATTGTTAGCACTTCAAAAAAATTCCCAGCAAGAGGCTCACAAATAGGTATTTTGTTATCGCCTATATTTTGAAGCAAATTCCGTTTTTTTTAAAAGTATTTGTGTTGTATATATTTAAAAAATTAACGAAGGAGTTAAGTATATGTTAGAATTTAGAAACATCACCTAGTAATGGGAGAAGCTATTTTCCATCATTGCCGATAATAACTGAATATGCATACCACACAAATACTGTTTAATTCATGAAGGAGCGCTCACTTTTTGTGAGGAGGAGTGTACACATAATCACATAAATGTCCAAAATTTTGTGAAACGATGTCCCTCTGGTACTTTCGAAAATGGTGTTATATTTTCTCAAATTCCGTTTTAGCCACTTGAGAAGTGTCCCATTACTTGTATTACTCCACGAGGCACGTTTGCTGTAGCTGTGTGCTCAGTTTATTGATTTCATATTGCGTATACTGAAATCTAATGTTGAGTTAGTTTTTACGGCCGTTTTAAAATTTCCCAAGTTGCCGTTGTTTCATGAATATGTGGTAGTCAAGCCTGATTTATAACTTTCCTAAGCTCCAGCTCCCCACCCACGCCTTACTGCTTAACATTTTCCTTACCAGCCGCTTATCGTTTGCGGCGCGAAACAAAAGTTGTCGGTAAATTGTGTTCGTGTGCTATCACGATTTGTGCTTCCGCCTCCTTTTGTTTGCAGTTCTGGCTTCCTACCGCGTTCATGAACTAT
The DNA here is from genome assembly GCA_037074705.1 of Zhengitettix transpicula. Taxonomy (NCBI): domain Eukaryota; kingdom Metazoa; phylum Arthropoda; class Insecta; order Orthoptera; family Tetrigidae; genus Zhengitettix; species Zhengitettix transpicula. The sequence goes on from CM073595.1 coordinate 51,172,185, forward strand.
CCCGGCTCCGCTGCCGCTACTAAGAAGTACCAAATCCGACTTAAAGATTTTGCATACGCCGCCGAAGTTTTTTTTCTGAGAACGACGCGTCGTTAAAAAGACGTGACGGAGCACCGCTGCGGTTGGTGTTTCTTTTCAGAGATGAGTGAACACGTTCTCCGTGTCACTGTTGCAAACTCTGACTGTATCATACGTCACTTAATTTAAAAAAAATATTGACCAAGCACCTCCAACTTATTTCACCATCAAATTGCCAAAAATAAACCGGTTGAAATCGTTCCTCGGGATAGTCGAACTTATTGCTGGTTAATGATAGGAAATTTATATCGAGAGAAGACTTCTTCCTGTAGTTTAACACTTCAGCATCCCAAATGATTCATAGCATATCCAGGAAACCCAAATGAAATTTGTGTTACCCAATCTTCGATCCTCCATAAGACGAGTACCACTGCTTTGAGTCGTCACATAATTATGACATATGAAGAATAATATTTGAAGGAAGCGGGAATCGAACAGCTCTGTTCACAGTCGCTCAACAATTTAATGTGATCGGTAATATTAATCAATATAATCATCATTTACCATTTTATACTTACCCCAGAACCCTGCCAACCTACGAACAATTTAAAGTTACAATTTCCTGATGGCCTCATGAGTCCATCAACCGCCACCACCGAAATCCGTCCAGAGACTGGCAAGACATCAAGCTAGAAGATCACGAAAACGACATCGTTAAAAATCTGGCAAACCAACAGCCAGTAACAAGAAGACTCGAGCGGAATTGGCCACAGGACCTCGCCAAACAAAAATAAAAACATTTAAGATGATTTTGACCCTTAACTGGTTGAAAGCTCCTTAATGATTCTGACGACGGTTTAATAAATGATTTATCTGGACATTTTGTGAAAATTTTATGGTATCCTTCCATCAAATTTTATATTACAGAGTTCTGTCTGGGTGTGTATGTCTTAAAATAAATCTGGACTCATGAGAAGCAATCGTTTTTAAAATTGATCACAGATCATATATGAGTATATCTGGAGGTAACAAAACATGTCCAGTACTGAAATTGCGGAGGGGGAAAATGGGGAATTTACAGATGAACGCTTTCGCTATCCAGCATTGAAACAGTGTCCGATATTCTCTTGTAATTATATAGACATTGCGAAGTTTTCAGAAAAACAGTGAATATTCAGAGATTCCTTCATTGGGGGGGGGGGGGGAGGAGGTCTATTTTAAAAAATTATGTATCAAGTACCTGAAAGGAATATTTAAAAATATAACTTTATCTATAAAATTTAATTAAATCTAATTTAGAATTATGTTCCAAATAAGTCTGGCAAAAACATTAGTTTATGCGTAAAATGCAGAGATGATTGATAAATGACAAAACTCTTGTTGCACAATGCCCTGGTTGTCTGTAATGTATGAGCGGTTGCTGTTTAACTTGCAGATCCACACACGGGTGAAGTTACCTAACAGACGTCGAACATGTGCTTGACGAAGAGACTGACACTTTGCCTCAGTTGATCGAATTTTCCACTTCACTGGAAATCCTCCGTTTGTTGGTTGTCAATCGATGGTCATATTCAATTTCCAGTATTGTTGATAATGGTGTGGTGAAACTTGTAGAAACGTATTCCACTATCTGTGGTGCGGAGAAGACTAATGTAGAAAAAGCTTAAGTGGAAGTTCGAAACAGGTATTGAGCCAAACAGGAGAAAGACAAAATCCGGAGTGATTGAAATATCAGAAACTAAGCTGAATTCGTAGGAGTGAAACGAATCAAATGGTAAGAAAAATCGGTTCATTTTTAAGAAAGGAGAGAAGATGATTTCAGAGCTTGGCTGTAAACCTACTATATTCGACCAAACACTAGTGAAACAACTATCCGGCTTTTCGTATTTGGTTCAGAATTAAAACCTTCACTTTCGATAAAGAAGAGTGTCTCCGCATGTTCCATGTTCAGCTGACAAAAGCTACTAAAGTATATATTTAAAATAAATTCAACATGACTTATATTTACATATTTTTTATATTTTTGTCTAGGTTTTCCATTGCAAGAGAGATAGAACTGGAAAGTGCAAAGGTAGAGGAAAGAACAAGACAAACAGTGGACGAAGAAGAGGAATTGGCTAAGTAACGGTGATGAGAACGGACAAAGTTTGTTTGGAAACAAATGAAGATATAGTAGAACGAAACCAATAGTACTTTGTATGCCTTTAGAACATCAGCACAGTTTACCGTATTGCGATAGATGGTTTTAATATAGATATATTTTATGAACATAAATTAGCAAGGATTAGGAGATTTTCGACTTTCGGCGTGTATTCTATTGTGCCAATATTACGAATCCTTAACATCGGGACACGGACAAGAGTCACGCATTCCGTCTGTAAAACACTGCTATCAAACTTGGCGTTGATGAAAAAATTTTGATTGGTCGAAAACTCTGAGTGGAGTGCAGATCGCATCACACATTTCAAAAAATTCGGCTATCATTTGATCTTATGGATCAATTGGTGGCCCAGGGAGCACTTGCAAGGTGGTGTAAACCCAAATTTAATACGAAGGACGAATATAATCCTTGACGTGCCTGGGGAAGGGATTAACTTGAAAGATAATAGGGTCAGTTTGTTTAGCTGATTTATTAGTTTGCTAAACCTGAAATAATAATAATATTTTAGTCTGATTTTTATAAACTGTTATTTAGTTAAATTTCTCTAATTTAATATCCCCCAATGCTTGATACAGTAGTCACAAAAGGGATGAGCCGAATTGTTTCATACAGCCCATCCCTCGAACAATACTCTGAACAAAAAAATCCTTAAATTTGTATTTCTACACATAACTCCATTAAATATTACAAATTATTAATTGTAACTACACCAATATCAAAACCGTACCTACGTTCTTTTACTTGACGTTTGAACTTTTTAAAAATAAGATAAATATTCAAAAACAAATCCATGCCTACATTCATTCAACATCATTCAACTTTGTAATGATAATATAAATATTCATGAATAAATAAAATTTTTAACAAATTTTCTTATTTCTTAGAGATTCACAATTACTAAAACTACCGACCCCTGCATTCAGTACCCGACGTGTTGTGAACGTGCGCTGCGAAGAATCGACGCTGGAACTGATGTTGTCTATAGACAGTGGATTACTTGGCCCGTATGTATGTGATGCTAAGTCCTTTGACAGCTTGTGCCCTGTTGTTTGTACTTGATGTGGAAACCCACTTCCCTCTCCGGTACTGTGACGTCATCGCTGTGGAAGCGAAGCACGATTGGACCGGACGTATAACCTGAAAAATAATTAACATAAAGCAATCATTCTTTATGAATCTGGAAATAATTTTTTGCAGAGGTAAGAAATGCAGCATGAATACGGTAGATATGTTTCAAGTAATGCTTGAAGCTAAATGTATTTTAGTGATCGTGCCCATACACACTGTAATAAATCATGTGAAAAACAAATTATAATCGTTGAAGATTACGTAAAAATATATTCAGTAAGTAAAGCGTTTATTGCATTTGGGATAAAGCTTTTCTTTGGCAGTAGGGTGATTGATGGGAAAAATAACGGAGGGGTGAATATTTCTTTGATTGGGCGTGCGAGAAATAATTCTGAATGTAAAAAAATATTAATAACGGTCGCTGTATCTAAATTATTATTGAGAACTAAAATGCTGTGATATTTAATTTTGAGAATTAGTAATAAACGCAATATTGCATTGGGAAGTTTTAGTCGTAACGCCTATTTAGTATCATTATAAGCTTCAGGTTCCTGATAACTGTTGAACCAGCGGCGGTGTTTCTGACTTTTCAACAGATGAGAAATTTTATCCACATGATGAGTAGATCTTCGTCATTGAGACTGTAATGTGAGATTGGAAAAGTACAGACACTTTTAATTCTTGTGCAATAACTAATCTAAATGGCCGGATAATGTTATGTTTTAGAAATCCCCTGAACACATGTGCGAGTGGAAAAATCTGTGAGCCCAGTTAGTGAGTCACACGATACTCCTGAGAGTACTTTATGACACGCTAAGTGTAAGAAAGAATCCACAATTTATCAATAAGATAAGGATGGGCTGTCACACGAGAGAAAAGGGAGTGAGAACAAGGTGGAAAAGCAAATCATACTAATAAAAATTATGATCCCTACAATAAAATGAATGAATGTGGATTAAAATGATTTCTCTTTGCTTTTTAATGTTAACATGAAATAAATCAGATAGAACTTTGAAAGGTCAATGAATGGCTGGTCTTTGATGCGTATAATCTTTTTCTAATGAAACCTATGTAAGCTAATAAGTGTACGATTAGCATGACAATGAAATAAAACGAAAGTAAATACTCGTGGGAGGGGGACCGGGGGGGGGGGGGTCTGACAAATGTAGTTTCTGCACGCATCGGGCCAGAGTGGTGAGTCAGACTCATCCCCTTCGCAAATATGAGCAGTACAACTTGTCATGGACCCTCGATCTCGGGAGACCGTTAGTCCGGACAAAGGGAGCTACGTGATCGTCTACTTCAGGTCACAACTCAGCTGAGGATCATCTGCAGGAACTAAAAAACAGGAGAGATTCACGAGTAGTAGGATTTAGAGGAAGTTCGATGAGAAAGGGAGGACCCAGTGCATGATCAAGCACGTAGCTAAAGATCTCATGATGTGCTGAGACCGTTAGTTTCTCATCAACAATACGCTGAAGGACAATCTGAATTGATGGAACATCTAAGGGACGGGCGGAAATAGATTTATTATGTGGCAGGTAAAAAATTATTTAACAGTCTAAAATGCCCGTTGAGCTGAAAACGTGAACGATGTGATAGAGGGGAAATTTTAATTGTAAATTAGTTTGAAAATTGACAGTGAATGTTGGGTTTGAGTAAGTTTATTTCGAACGTGAAGGATAACTGCTAGATTAAAATGTGTCATTCAAACGTTGTCAATATAATAGAAGAAACAATATAATACTCATGGGCAATGGGAATTACAAGATTAGAAACGTGATGGATGCGCTTGAGTCCAATTATATTTATATTATAATACTTATGCACATAGGTTTTTAATAAATGAAGTTTTGAATTTTTTTGTGGCCAAAAATATTTTATAAATTCGTATTGAATGGTCATTATTGATTTTGCTTCAGTAAGAAAATTATTGTAAATTTGATTTTTATGGATAAGAACCATTCCTCACTGGTAACGGTGCTAGCTGTGGAGAGATTTTGGAGGTTTCCGCCATACAGAAGACGATCCGTGTCCTCGACGATGGCCAGTCCTGAGAGGCCTCGTCCGCAGAACTTGTCGCTGGAAGATGCGGACAGCGATCCTTCACCATCGCCGCCTCTTCCGTCGGCGATGTGCAAGTAGTCGTGGGTGGTCAGGTCACAGCTACTCGTGCCGGCCCTACCCACGCCATCGGGGATATCGTCGCCTGAAACAAACGACAATGGTGGTCACGACGACGGCCTGACGTCGGGAAGTCGCAGCTGTAACAATTCAGGACACACCGTCGGCGCTGTCGATCCAGAATTTGGAGTTTTCCACTTGGTCGTACTCCATACGGCACGTGTTGGGCGAACGAAGTATGCAAATGGCGTAGTCGAGGTTGGTCTGGTAGTGGCCTGCGCCTCCGTCGAAGTTGAAGCTCGTGATGTCCCCTGCCAGCTGTGTGTGGTACTGCAAACAGCCTGCAGGCGCTGAAAGAGAAATAATCTAGGTCCATTCCTTCCGTTTTGATTACAATACGTCCATCCCACTCCAAAACAATGACATCATCATCAGGAAATCCCAAAATTAAAATGGAAGAATTCTGACCTGAACCTATTCAGAAAAAATACGGAAGGAACTAGTCTTCACAGATATAGAGCATCTACCAAATATTTCATCTTAATATTTTATTTACAACCGATGTCTTATAAACCAGTCCAGGTCTAACCGTCACATTAAGAGTGACATTACACAAGTTCATAGTTTAAAAACAAGATTTATTGGCAGTTTGAAGTAGTCCTCAATATATTTCCAAAGCAGTTTTAGAATTGATGGTCATGAAAGGTCCTCAACGGGCTGAAAAGCCAAGGAGAAATAAATATTCAAGAATTGGCATTCTCGGAAGAAAGACTCTATCTCTCTTTAAAAATATTCACTCCAACTTATAAAATCAAATGCGTGGTTTAGTTTATCCAGAGCTAGAGCTTGCGAGAGGATTCTCTCGCAGGTAACCTGCGAGGGATGTTCTCTCGCAGACAGAACCTTTTAGGAGAGATACGAAGGGGCTACTTTTGGGTACGCCTTTTCCTCACCGTTTTTGAACTAAGGTTCCCACAAGCCGAGGCACCTCGGCCTGTTCTGAGAGGTGTATGTTCCGGGGTCACAGACCTTGGGCATACGGTAAGAGTTGTTCGCTATTCCCATTGGAATAGTCGGCCAGCTGCCTCCTAAACTGGTCGAGGCACGGAGAAGGGAATGCTGCGTCCCCACAGAAAACTCCTCTCCCGCTATCGGAAGGGCGTGGGACAAGTACCCAATGCCCGACCTACCCGATGCAGGTTTTTCTAAGGTTTTCCCTGCATTTCTTTAGGCGAATGCCGGGTAGGATCCTTAAAATATAGCCCGGGGGCCCTAGTTAACCCTTGGCTACCTTGCTCTACCTTTCCGCATCCCCCCTTTCAAATCCCTTCCTATGCTATTAAAGGGGAGTTGCCCAATGTGGATCACCCTCATGTATCCTGTTGCCCTCAAAAAAATAAAATCAGTTTATCCATGAATATAGTTATGTCAATACTGGAAATTTAAGAATGGCCAGACTTGTTGCAGTTGCATGTTTCACCTTGAAACATTACTTCTACAGTGAGTGTTAACACCGTGCTCTTAGAACAGGAGATAAAATTGCCACTAACAGAGTTGATAATTGGACCAAACTAGTGTTCGCCCTATAATTGTCGTGATAATGTATCGTCGCCACTCGTCCAATAACGTTCTATTTATATTACAATCGCGTGCAATAGACGAATTATGTGAATAAAATCAATCGAATGCAAGTTAAATCCTACACAAATATGATACATATCTTTTGAATAGGATATAATGATTAATTTTTGGCACTATATGAAATTTACGAAAATAATATTATAAAGGATGAGAAATTCTTTTTTCAGAGAACGCAAAAAACGAAAGAAAATTCTGAATTGAACTCGTCCCAAACAAATTTCACTGCTTTTTACAATCTAAAGACATCAGTGCCCCTTCATAATTTAACCAGAATCAATTACGACATAAACAACTAACATGATATATTTTTGAAACAATTACAATAAATTACTGGCAACTCTGTCCCTTTTAGCAGAAGAAATAGAAGCATTTGCATGGAAATATAAATTTGTCAGTTCCACCGGAAGGAGTAGAATTTACAAAAAAAATATTTTAACAAACATCCAGCATAAATTAAATAAATAACACATCCGTAAAACGAAGAATGAACTTAGCAAGTCTCCTTTTACCCGCTCCTAGTCTTTAAACGAGTTTTGGGAATATAGCATGAATAGTAAGTAATTACACTTCTACATTTGACGACCAATTAAGTCATTTTTCCACAAATAAAATTCTATTAATCAAAAAGTGGTTTGGAAACTCACCGTTAACCGGCAATTAGTCGCGCTAGGTCCAGGTGACCGACGCAATTAAATTTCTTTGTTATTTCCGGAACCGGGGATGAACTTTCATGACACATCAGAGAAATGTCCTGCCAAGGTCACACTGAAGAAGCTACCGTGGTTTCTCGCAAAATGACGTTTGAATAAGGAAGTAGCGTATCTTCGGTCCAGAGGACCTACTGCAACCACTCGCATCAGTATTTTTATCGTCACTGTCGCAGTAGTGCGGAGTGATAATATACTTCGTTTTCGTACTGACTATTATTCAGTTTTTGTATCTTTTTATACTTAAATTTTTTATTGTCAGAAGTGGATGTTATATTTGTGGGGGTTTTATTACAACTTTCCGTTTTTCTGTTTCAGAAAAATTGTGGGAAATAAGTAAAAACTTGAATACTCTTCAAGATGTAGATGAAATTTGTCGCCTTCGTTCAGAAGACGATAATTATGACACAAATGTTGTACCAGAGGACGATATTGAAGAATCATAAGATGAATCTGAAGATATTTTAGGAAATAGGTCTGATGACTCAGATACGGATCATGAAATTGACGAACTAGATTTAGAAAATACTGTGGGTCATGTTTCAAGGAAACTAAAAAACCAATGTAAAACACAATATCGTTGTGAAAAGTGTGAAAGTCTTTTGTGTTTACGTCTACACACAAAAATAACTTGCCAAGATTGTCCAAAATTCATAAAACAGACTTCGATTAATGTATTTATTTCATCAAAAATGTAATTATTTTGATTTTGATATTATTTGAACGTTTCTTCATAATTTTCACAAAAGTAGAATACTTTAAAAAATCAATTAAAATTATTCACATAAATAACTAACTGCATTTTTAAACAATTATATTTCAAGCAACCTGTAACTGATAATCTCTCAGGTATCTAACTGAAGTTTGGTTCACAAAACAACGAAATAGTTAATTTTAGGTTCCTTGGACCTAGCGCGACTAACCGCGTTACTTTAGGGGGTGCGACTAACGGAGGGTTAACTGAGCTAGTTTTCGATACTATTTGTGGCTGTAGTCCTATTTACTTTACATTAATTGTATTTTTTTATTAATCGTATTATTATATTAAACGTGATATTTGATCGTCTTCATAAACTATTCTTAATTATATAGTTTTCACATTATTGAAACCTTGCTTTGGTGTAGTGTTCACGGAAAATAAAGCTATTCTAATTTACAAATCTAAATGTATATTAACGGTAGTTTAAACTGTCACTAAATAGCAAAGCTTCAATTAAATTTTTAAGGAGCTGAGTAAATATTGTAGCAGACGTTGTGGGGAATAATTTTTGAGCACTGACGAACGTCTTACACGAATCCTTTATTTATTATATCCATGGTTTCTCAGGACTATGTTTGATAATAAAGAAAATTTTAGTGCGGCGCAATAAGAAATCAATAGAATGTTCTTTGGGAATTTCGGAATGGAGGGAGTGCATCCGAGCACCAATAACCTGGTCTCCCTCTTACATCCATTCCCGTTATGGAGTCGGGTGTTACTACTGCGGCACACGCAAAGATGGAGACCCATATAAAACACTTCCCAGGCTGTAAGGCGAAATGAAAACAGGAACTTGCAGGTCGCCCGCTGGGCACAAAGTACTCAATATAAAAGATGAGTTTATCTAATTATGATCACTCCCACATTTCCAAAATTGATAAAGGAGACAGTAAAACAGTTGGACTTGTGGACTCTGAGAACAGCTTTTGTCTTCTTGAGTCTGTTTTGGATGCAGACAATGGCAGATAAAACAAAGAGGACAGCGTACATGTGCGGCGAGGTGAAATACTCGTTTCCGAATAATCGAGGTTCGCTCGGTTTACCCTCAAATGTAACAGAATATTAAAAATCTGCAGATTTTAGTTTTAGCCACAGAGAACATGAAAACAAGTGACCGTCTTAATAGGTTTATTTCAACTTCCAACTATCTACATCCAGCGGTAAACCAACCCAAATGTCCTGATTTTATGATTTTGTGTTTTAATGATGACTGTGTTCTAAAGATAGAAAGCTTCCGTTAAATATATGCCACTTTAACCATGAAATAATGGCTAAAGGATGAATTTTATGACTGTTAAAAATGGTGTAGTTTATATCTGAAACTCTACAGTCTCCTAGTACCCCTTGAATCTATTCCATTCTTCAATTAGTCTCTGTGGAGTCCTATCCGAATTCAGAGACCTCAATTCAGTATGTCCGGGCCAAGTATGAAAAATTTCGCATCTCTAAGATGAGAGGCGTCGATGTCGCCTACGCAAGTTCGAGAGTCAGCAGTCTCCTAGTACCCCTTGAATCTATTCCATTCTTCAATTAGTCTCTATGGAGTCCTATCCGAATTCAGAGACCTCAATTCAGTACGTCCGGGCCAAGTATGAAATATTTCGTTGTTCGGTACTGAACACAGCATCTCTAAGATGAGAGGCACCGATGTCGCCTACGCAAGTTCGAGAGTCAGCAGTCTCCTAGTACCCCTTGAATCTATTCCATTCTTCAATTAGTCTCTGTGGAGTCCTATCCGAATTCAGAGACCTCAATTCAGTATGACCGGGCCAAGTATGAAATATTTCGTTGTTCGGTACTGAACACAGCATCTCTAAGATGAGAGGCACCGATGTCGTCTACGCAAGTTCGAGAGCTCTTTGGCTATCTTTAGAGCAAACGAAAAGAATGGAAGTGTGAATGACGGGGGAAACCAACAACATACCATTGTCATCTTCAAATACAAGTTTTGTCTGATCTTGTTATGTCAATTAAAGATACCGGTTAGAGATAACGAAACTTAGAAGAGGAAGACACGGACAATTCCAGAAATAAGTAGTTTGCCAATCTTGGATCGTTCAACCATAGGACGAAGTCATCACGACGAGGTAGCGAAGTAGGGAAACCCCAAAATTAACATTTCATGACTTATCTGTCACTATGAGCCCGAGTTTCCCAGTTCCTACCCAAATTAATCACAAGCGTTGGTACTAATATATCGTTTTACCACGCGTTTTATCAGATCTGTGTGCTCACTGATAAATGAACTAGTTTAAGTTTTTCCTTCCGTAGCTATGAAGCTATGTTTTTCTACTCCCATCACCTTTTTACTTACCTACCAGCTGAGGATGTTCCTTGCAGTCTATTTGAGCCGTTCTTATCCTCCAGTGGTACGACTTCGACCCTGATGTCATCACCATCAACGACACTGAGGCGCTCCCAATACTTGCGTCAACTGGCACGTAAACTGTAGAAATGAAAGCATTGTTCAGCTGCTAACAGTGACTCTGATAGACGTCAGAGGTACTCTGTCTACTTACTGTGCTGACCACTGTTTTCGCCACACAATTCCGAGAGCCCAAATCCGTTCGGGAGAGAAGTTGTCACCAGGAATCTATCGTATCGACAGATACCCATAGTTCGGTGTGGTCCGACTATGGAAAACTGCTCAAAATCAATTCTGAAAATCGAACGGACTGATAAATAACGTCATGCAATTATAAGCTTAACATATAAAGTTAAATGGTCAAGAAGAAACGAAATGCCGATGACTAGAATTTTGGAAGTCTAGAAGCTCAAGTAATAACCATTCAATATTAGACGGTTTTATGTGAAATTATTAAAACGTCGGTCATTGAAACCGGAATGTGGCTTGTGTTGTGAGAGTCGCTTCTGCAGGACCCTAGCCAGGTCATTGCTGTGTCCTGAGCAGGTCAAGTGAGAACAATAGTGTTGTGAGGGGCGGCGTCGAGCGGTCAAACAGCTACAGCTGTGATGAACTGAGGTTTTATATAGATGTTTGAATAAACCTCCCGAGGTGTAAGAGTTTCTGATGACCGTGGAGAAATAACGCGGACAGACAACTTTTAAGACCGATCCGACGGACTCGGATTAATTGTGGTTTGGAAAAGGGAGGATAATTGCATTGTAGTGACGTTCGTCGTCAAAATACTTGAATCTTGCAAAATTCCAGTCGCTTTACCTTATTTGGCACACGTCTTCGTTGGATACATCTATTCTAAAGTCACAGAAGGAGCCGACTCTGTCCTGATTTGGGTAGCTTGGGTTCACGAAGTAAGCCAGTTCATCCGTGGTAACATTACGACAACTCCTCTCCACTGAAACACAAGTGAGACATACAAAAGTATTAGCAACGAACTTAAATATTTCCTCATTTTTAAGGAGTAAACGAAGAAACCACCCAAGTCGCGTTTACAAACAACCGAAAGGTATGTCCACAAGTCTTAATTAACAACACAGTTGTACCAGTAGTCAAATATTTAGGAATGTACCTCGACCAGAGACTCACCTAAGACTCATATAAAGACCAAAATAATACATCTAGACCTTAAAGTCAAAGAAAAGAGCTTGCTAATTGGAAAGAAATCACAGTTAAGCCCTAGAAAAGGAACTTCTCCTGTATAAAGGCATTTTGGACTTTCGGCGATCAACTATTGGGTTGCACAAAACTTCCAACACTAAAATCCTGATGCGTTTCCAGTCGAAGACTGACAAACGCTCCTTGGTACGTGGACAATAAAACCCTCCACGAAGACCTGAGGATTCCTTATGTTACCAGCGAAATTGGAAGATTATCAACTGCCTACCACCACACTCTAGAGGGTCACGAAAACGATCTCGTACATCAGCTAGTCCAAGAAGATTAATCGACAATGACCAAATAAATAACCTCATTCCTTGGTCAAAACAAGCCTAACGCCTTTATTTGGAAGAACAATCAATGGATGACTTCCCCCTCATATCATAAGTAAGTCACCCGATTTTCTTATTTATGTAATGTAAGAGTAGATTGTAAATATGCAAATAAATTTTAAAAAAAATTATGAGTAATTTAATTCTAGAAACTGGCTTACCCAAACAGCAAACTCCGTCTTCTTCACAGGCTGCCAGTGCCGTTCCTCCAGCCTCGGCACAGTCCTCTGCGGTGTAGCAGATTCCAGTGGTGCCATCGGGCGAATCGCACAACACCGCACCATTGTCCGAAGACCCTGAAAGACATGACCTCTTCAAAAGTTTTGAACTAACTTCACAACTAATCCACAGCCATTGCCAACTTGAAGTCGAAATAACGTTTTCATCTCAATAATGACGTATTTTTATAAATTATTTGCAAGTACTTATTTTTTAATCTTAAAACAGCTCAAACAAAACAGCTGCTAAAAGAATAATTAAGTTCCCTGAGAAGTAGACAGACTCGTGGAAAGGACAAGAACCTATGTGGGATGTTTAATTTTTTTCCTCGTGCATTTTCATGAAATATCTCAGTTAAATAACATCGTTAGCGAAATATATTCTAAACCTTGGCTTTTGAGTCATATTGAACTGATCGCTTGAGTTGACAATTTGGAACGGGGAATAGCGGTACGATAAAGCTCGAGCAACTAGTAGCTTTCTTGCGTTTTATAATGAAACACGTCTTATCGGAACACTAATTTATTTCAAATAATTTAATCCATTTTACATAAATATTCAAAAAAGCGTTTGTTTGACGATATTACACCTCAAAAAACACTGTTGTTATTCCTATAAGTATGATGAACAAAACCTATACTGACGGTTTTGTTTCTTAAACAAATAGTACGACATATATTTAAGTTTTATATTGTCTTTTGAAGACAATGATTTACTTTTAATATATTTGACGTGGAAAATATTAATTGAATGCTGCCTCAAACCATTCAGCTATAGTACCAAACAGTAACTTAAAAGTTAAATTGATAGCACAGTTACTGAATCCAAAATTGTTATATTTTGATGCATTTCTTTAAAATTTGAACAAGGGAGACGAGTTAATATTATAATAGAGAAACTGCGAAAAGTAGCTTACTTCTTAGGCATATTATAATTGGAGGAGTTTTTTTCTATCATAGTGAATCGTATTCGAAACACACGGGACAAATGTGTGTTGCGTGTTGCATTAAGGGACTGAATCCAAAATTGTTATATTATAATGCATTTCTTTAAAATTTGAACCAGGGAGACGAGTTAATATTATAATAGAGAAATTGCGAAATATAGCTTACTTCTTAGGCATATTATAATTGGAGTTTTTTTCTATCACAGTGAATCGTATTCGAAACACACGGGACAAATGTGTGTTGCGTGTTGCATTAAGGGACGCTCATTTCTTGTGTCGACGATTGAAGGAATGCGGAACCAATTTTCAGTGGAAAATATTGCTTTAATATTACAAGAATATTGACAGAAGAAATTAGGGGTGGAAAAAATTAATATAAACTCAATTGTATATCAATTATAGCGCTGCGAGATTTGGTAAGTAGATAAATTACAGAGCGAAGCGTTTTCTTAGTTCTTGTAATTGTCAATACAGTAATCATTTGACACTTGTTTGGTGTTTCTCGGTATCGTAACTATGAGCTGACTGGCGACAGCAGGTTATCTCGCTGGACCGAAGCGCAAGTAGCAGCATCCTTCGCTCTGGGCAGCCACCGGCTAAGCGCACATTACACGAGGGGTTCGAAATGGCGACCTCTGAGGGAGATGCAGGCATTGAATCCTGGATCGATAATCTGGCATACTTCGTCAAACAGCCCAGGCATTCAAGCACCGCGAACATGCGCAAGAGAATGCAAAAGCACTTACCGCAGTCTCCTGGCCCATGTCCTTAATAACGGCATCGCAAGGAACATTAGAAACAGTCGCGTTAATAAAATACCGGACAGAACACAGAAAGTTGCCAATAAACGACAAAAGCAAAATATAAGTACAGGATTCGATGTTGAAACGGCTTCGTGCTGTAAATGGCATATTATAACTGCTATTTATTATTTAGATTATTCGGGTATTCCACTATCGGTGTATAGAAAGGTGACCAAGAAAAAGACAGAAAAGTGAAATAAAGGCAAAGAAAAGAAAAGTAAAGAAAACAGAAAGAAGGAGGCAGGTTAAAGAGATAACGTGAAGGATCGACAAGAAGATTAGAGAAAAGATGTAGATATGACCTCCAAGCGAAGAAAACAAGAAAAACAGATGTTCTAGACAATCTTTCCACGTCATCTCTTTTTAATCTGCATCTTTCTTTCTGTTTTTCTTATTTTATTTTCCATTCTTTGCCTTTTTTTTTCACTTTTCAGTCTTTTCCTCCCCACCTTTCTACTCCCAGAAAATGGAATACCCGACTAATCTAAATAATAATGTTACCTCACCACTGTCAACAAATTTCAATTCCAGAATAACTCCTATTGATGGAAACTGAAATGTGAATGAAAGAGGAAAGCCGCGAAGAAAACAGCAATGATATTCATGTTTCACCCTTTTGAATAAACATTATAACTTATTTTTAAATGTAGTCCCAATGGCGTGCCTATTTCCTTCACAAGAAATTCCGCTCTGACATCGTTTTAACAACGTCGCTGGGCGTCATCCGCAGCAGTTACACCGCTCTTAAGCTTTTAAACCCCCGTGGTCCACTGCTGCAGCTAAACGCTGGAATCGCCGGATCAATATTTCAATGAATATCAACTGGCTTAACACGTAGATGAATCAAAAGAAGTATCAACCCCGGTGATGACATGTAATGACGCTGTGAACAACAAGCTACATCGTCACTTTGAAGATATGAATTTTAATCGACGTCCCTGGAGTTTGCTTTTTGCATTAACAAAGATAATTTCTCCTTCACTTTCTTTTCAATGCATCATTTATCACCTAAAAACTGTTGCTTTAGTTTTCCAGATTCTTTTTCTCCTGTTCTCGACCCAATCTATAACAACATTCTTACTAAATCGACACCAATGACATTAAAATTGATAAGTGAATTAGATTTTAGAATTTGGCTCATATAATACAATTTATTTAACAAATCTTCTAATTATCAGTTAGTTCAATCTAATTTTTTAGTATTATTTTACATTACATCTGCTTATTTAATAAGGTAAATTAAATAAACTACCAATCATAAAATACAATTATAATATTTTATTAAACACAACGACGTTTCTGTACAATATTTGTACTTTCAGGTTTTTTATGTTATGTTTCTACAGTAACAGATTTTTTGTTCTAAGTGGTGTAAAGAGCAAAAAATATAATATTTCAAAATTTTTATATAATTACCTTCTTATTTTAAAAATTTCTATAATATGAAATACTGCAATATTATTCTAACTTAAATGTTGTAAGGAATAGTAAAATGTAAAACAATATAAAATGTAGAATAAAATCATAAAAATTTATGAACCTAATATTTATTTCAAATTAAAATTATTTAGTTGCACCAAAAAATATATTGTTTTAAAAATTATTTCATAAGTTAAAAATACTGTCTTATGAATATTAATGTATCATTATGTGAATTGAGTGTTTTTATGATTTTCTTTATAATGAAGTTTGTTCAATGTTTAAACTTTTTTCCCATCAAAATTCACGGCCTTTGTCTGACATAAGTATACTGACATTTTGCAAATGTCTTTTGCGTTCTTTTAATCAAGTTTCAAGACCACGTTTAGTTTGCCCTATGTAACATTTTCCACAATTATGTTTATCACAATTAATTTTATATATAACATTATGTTTATCCGTAGAAAAAATCAAAAACAGTCTCCAAGTTTTAACTTTATTAAATATTGATAAGTAGAACATCTAAAAATAATAAGAAATTGTAACCAATTGTACGTTTTTTTATTTTATTTTAGGCATCTATGTTGTTTACATGCATGTATCATCTTATATATATATATATATATATATATATATAGTTAAATAATAACTAACAATATGATAAATCGATACTATAGTTTCGTGACTATAGTATCGATTTTCGATTGTAATGCTACACACTGAATCACCTAATGGAGCAGGTTTAGAACTGACCTTCTTGAATAAACAACATAGTTTTACAGTAGTGAGTAAGTACCTAAAGGTACTAATATTTTTTTAAAGTTAATGTGATTTTAATTATAGGACAAGAAGGTATGTGTTGCTGAAGGTGTTGCCTTGTATTCCTAACTTGATGTTTTTTTATATAAGTGGTAACGTTTTTATTGTTCATTCAGGATGATTATAACAAAGAGTTGAAAGCTTCCGACTATTTATTTAATAAAGTTAAAACTTGGAGACTGTTTTTGGTTATTTCTACTCGTCAAAGTGAACAGTCCTTTTTACCATAATATCACATTATGTTGTATTTGTTTATTTTTTGTGATGAATCAAAATTATTTGTCGGTTATGTTTGTCGATCTCGTTTATTAGTGTTTTACGGTATTTATTAGCAAGAGTTTTGGGTTAATTAACCATTATCTTATATTGTTACATTTTATAGTTCGGTCCTAAAATTCATTTATACAATATTGAAATTATTGATTCAGATTTAGAAAATTTTATTATAATTATTATGTAGTCAAATTAATTTGTGACTAATATTTCTCTAGGAAATATGTAATTTTGATTAGTTTATACGTACGTATTTTTTTTCACCTTCCTTTAATTAACTGCGATTTATCTTTCATAATACCGGAATTCCTGGTCCTGAGCTCATTACAAACGCATATAAAGTTCTTAAATTATAATGAAACGACAGCTCCTCCGAATAAATGCAGTAAATAAATTAGTTTTATCTGACTGATAATCAGGGTTTTATTAAATGGAGTATTAGCAGTTTCAGAAGTAAACCATTTCTCCAAGTTTGTTGCTATTTTACTTGGAGGCCTCAATTTATTCCATTTTAATTTGGAGTATTTTCTAAATCAAATAACTCTTCTTGTTTGGAAGTGGGAGATCATAAATAATCAATCTGGTCTAATATAGGCGATTATGTTTACGTAACATTTTCGTATAGTAACGAGGATCTGGGGCACATAACATCCGTGTTGTAACTATGTGAATTATCGTATTTATTATTCTTGAGACGCGGCATAATAGTGTAGATCAGCTGGCTTTTGGGACAACGAAACATCCTCACGCTCGTTTCGAAGCCGGGAGAATAATTTCGTTGGTATATTGCAAGGAGGCTTCGAAGCACGGAAATGTACGTAATTTCCCATTCAAAGAGCACACGTGTGTCGTTCCTGAATGAACTCTTTACGTAATCCTAACCTGCATGCACGTGTTTCGTCACTCGCGTCTTAGAGTTATTCATCCAATGCATTTATTCGTGTCGGATGTGACGCAATCCTCGGATTTCGGTCGGCATTTCAGTCCGCAGCATTATGCAGGCAGCTAAGTGGCTGATTAAGTGCCTTAAATTTTGAAATATTGCATTTGAATTCCCTTGTTACGAGGAAGGCACGTGACGTCGTCAGTTCTTCCGGAAAACCGCATCAAACATTTAAAGCCCTGTTGTTCAGACCGACGTTAAGCACTCCCTCGGCTCGTGGTCTTCGTAAATAAAGTCAGATTTTCGTCTTCATAAACAAAATTGTGAGTGGGCAACAGGAAAGACGGCGTGTTCCTAAACACTAAGCACTATATATTATTGAGGGAGGGGACCGTGGAGAGGAGGGTGCGGGAACGTGCCTCATACGGCACGAGGGCTTTGCATATTTCAGAGAGTTGCTCCTCAAACATTTAAAACCACGTCCACAGGTATGCGTCACCACTGACCAAGACAGGCGGTCATTAAAACCCCCAAATGCGCTGTTTATTACTCCACCCGCAGGAGAGACATGACCTTATAAACAATTATTGTCTGGAAGACAGACTGAAATTGAGTGAAAACCAGGCAGGGCCTGTCCTCGTCAACAATAAGAAAACAGTAAAAGATTAACAATCCCCTACGGGGCTTAACATCGTCATAAAATACAGTGGAATCCCGCTGACAGCGTTCCTCAAGCTAAAATAATCGTATACTTGTAAAATGAAACGCTTATTTTTTTTAAAATAATAGCATTAGTATCTCTGCAATTAAAACTAGTCATTAAGGACTAACCGTTAATTTTCATCTTACAAATCCTAAACTTATCGCCCAAAGTCAATCCAATTTCTTGTTGACTCCACTCCGCTTTTATGCACTGCACATTAAAGAGATCAGCTGGTATTCGTCTTTACAATCTTCTGACATGATGTCGATTCTCCATAAGAACTGGAGATCCCTACGGAGACCGGTATTTCTGATATATTAACTATGTTTCGTAGCACATTATTCTGAAATGTTTTTATACACTTAATATTTATGTCCAGGGCCGGATACCGTAGAGACACGTCGGTTTCAATATTTGATTGTAAATCAGGAGTTAGTTTGTGGTTCTCTCAATCAGCCAATAGTACTGTCTATATTCTATGCTCCTTCAGCTTTTTTCTTCTTAACATTCTCTTTTCACCAATGCCATGCCTAGATACTTCTCTTAAAAAACTAAAATGGGAAAATTACACCTCAGATTCCTACTATTAAGTACCCAAAAAATGTTCCTTTCACATGTTTTTTTAACAATCATTACCATTTTATTATAAAAAATATTAATCATATAATATTTAATCAATATTCATAGGCAGACTGAGGAAAAGTTTACAACATCAAAAAAAACCCTTTCTTTCAGTCACAGCCTGAAAACGGTACAAATATTTACAGAAATGTTGTGTTGTTAAATATTTTATTATTAATTTTTTTGGAATTATAAAAAGTTTTAATGGCGTGTGTTTCGCAGTATAATAAATATAATAATAACCTTTTTAACAGCCACATGGTAGTTATCAATTAAATAATGTTTTAAAGTCTGTTTATAATAAGATAAAATCAAGAACCATGAACAGACATTTTTTAGAATTAAAAAAAATTATTAATCATAATTTTTTAACACCAAAACAATTAGAATTCCTAAGTTTGATGTTCCTTTTCTGCAGGAACCTCATAAATAATATTCATAGCATCTTTCTTTCGGTCAGACACAGCCTGAAGAGGATAGTTAGAGAGAAATTGCGCTCTTACTTAAATAATTTATGATCAGTAATTAATTTTTCGATAATAAGAAATGTCTGTGAAGGGTTGTCAATTATATCCTTTTGTTGTTATTAATATTTCTTAAAAGAGCTTTCGGTTATTTGCTATTATCTTTATTTTTGGCCGGTCTTGTTAATACTGTAATGGTCACAGACTTACAAATGATTGATATTAGGCTGTAAAAGTTATATAATTTTTACAGTACAACATTTATTTATTTATTTTAACTAAACGGACTTTATGTCCAATTACAATTTTCAGAAAAAATATTATATACAGAAAGGTATTATATAATACAATTTTTAAAATAATGGAAACAATTATTCATAAATATAAATATTTGTATATAAAAATTTCATTAATTGGCAATAATTCAAGTTATACAAATCTATATCATATTTATTAATCATTTTACAAATTCTGGTTAACGAATTATTCTGCGTACAATTACGTGTTTCTCTGTCTTGAATTTATACCAGGAACTTCAAAATTTAATGATTTTAATAAATCTGGACGATCAATCATGTTATTACATATTTTTAAAATGAATTTAAAATCAGATGCCGTTCTAGAAGTGTAGGGATTTTTAGAATAGTTGAGATATGCTTCTAGTTATTACGTAAATAAGGATCTTCCAGTTGTAACTTAAAAGAAATTATTCTGAAAAATTTATGTTGTACAGTTTCCATTTTATCAATATTCACTTGAGTATATGGAGACCACACCGTGCTCCAATACATCAATACTGGTTTAATTAAAGTTAAATATAGAATTATAAAAGAACCAACAGAATTAAAATGTTTACATGTTCTTCTAATAAAACCCAATATTTGATTAGATAGATTAACGCAAATTATTGAATTCATTTTAGAATAAAATATAACTCTCGAATTCTTTAATATGATCAACTCTTTCCAAAATTACGTTATTTTAATTATATACCTGATACTGTATATTTCTTGATCTAGAAAATGTTATACACTTACATTTATCAATATTTAAATATAAATCGTTATTAGTACACCATCTACTCAATTTATCTAAACAATTTTTTATTCCATCTCTTTTGTTTTTTATATTTTAAACATTTTCGAATCATCAGCAAAAAGTAAAGATTTCACACCATTTAATTATTTATTTATATCAACAATGAAAAATATTAAATATGAGTGGTCCCAGATCTGAGCCCTGAGGCACTCCCGAATGGACTTCAATTTTCTCCGAAACAATTGTTTTATATTTCAAAAGTTGTATTATCTCAGTAAGATAATCTCTAAACCACCTCAACAACAGTTCATTCATATATATATATGATTAATTTTTTTTGCAGGTCTGTGGCTAATGCAATATATTAACAAGGCCCAACGCAATTTTAATAAATATCAAATTGCAAAAACTACTCTATGTCTGTTAATGATCCTTGTAATTCTAATTTTATGACAGTAAAATATTGTAATATTCTTGATAAAATAATATGGAAAAGAAAATAGTATAATTTTTGTTCTACTAAAGCATAATTATATCTTAATTCCAAGCCTGAAAGGACAGCAATGTTTTGAAACGGGCTAATCAATTAGGATACGAAAGACGTTTTCCGTCACTTGTATCAGTGTTAGTTCTTCTCCACATCAGTCTATGGAGCACCCAAGATCAGCTCGAGCACTTTTTTTTAAGTGATGATAATCGTGTGTTGTAGTAAAAAACGCTAAAAGGAGATTATTCACTTAAAGTAAAATAAGTTTCGCTGTAGTGTTCTTAATGATTTTGGGGCAGAGGACCAGAATTCGGCTTCGACGCAGGAGTTTTAATCAAGTAAAAGTGGCCAGGCCTGGCGCTGCCTGACAATGACGTCACGACGCCGCCGTCGCCGCCGCTGCGAGGGAAGCGCTATCTGCATTGTCTGCATGTCGACTGGACTGAAGCATCCTTCCCCAGATCGGGGATAACGAGTATGGATCTTTAGCTGCTACCCTTTCACTGCGAGTGACGACATTGTTTATGCGTATTCAGAACCTGCGGACGCACAACGCGCAATCTTCTCGGACAAGCAATTTCTATTCTCCTGCAGCGAACATTTTTTTTGGCAGTCAGTTCTCTTACAGATAAATATAAAGTTTCTACTGTAAACAGAAAATAGAGGCCTTTTGTTGGGAGGTTCACGGATCGATTTCCCTCAGTTAAGCGTGTGACATGTCATTTGCGGTCACATTTTAATTTTACATTATTTTTTATTTAAATCTGAATTAGTTCGCGCAATAAAGAATGTCTTTGATGGTAACGTCCTTGAGGACCAGAGGGGCGCGTGATTTAGTTTTATTGTCGATTATATTGAGTTAAGCCAGTTGTCGTTTTTTATTTTAATATGTTGCCGTATTTGCAAGCGACAAATGGAATGTCGAATTGTAATTTCAGAGATTAAATAAATTTGTGGATCTGAAAAAGCAGTAAAATTTGTCGACGAGTAAAAAAATAAAGGGAATAACGAGCTGTTAATCAAGATATGTTTTCATATACGTCCGTGTAACATACCAGGAGACGTACAGAGTATGATTTCTATGTGTGTAAGGAGTGTCTAGATATAATTTAATTTGTTGTCGTGTTCTACAGTATTTGACTAACAGATTTAAACGAATTTTAAAGGGATTTAAAAGGTGATATTACGTGCGGCATATACTTTGATTACAATTGAAGACACGTAATATTATAGCGTTGACTTATTTTAGCTCTGTATAGTAATTGTTGATTTAATAATTATATCATTTATTAATATCAACTTGTTTTATTTTACATTTTATGGTGATGTCATGTATTTTTTTTAAACGAACGGATGACGTCACGGAACGACGTAACTGCTAATATCCCGGGCTCTGCGATATTTCAACCATCTCAACCAACCGCAGGAGGATATACGCCACTCGATTTGTGTAATAAAGTGTTGTTGGCAAAAGAACTTTAAATAAATTATCTTGGTGATCGCCCACATTCCATGACACATCAGAAAATTTTCAGATTGTCGGACCGCTGTTGTTTTAAGTAAAGGAACTTAATTGATTATCACTGTATTGAAACAACGGGAGTGACATAGGTTTAAATGCTTGCTTGAAAAATTGTGTATTTTATTGTTAGGTTTGATAAAGAGCAATATTTAACCCACGATATATCTTATGTCGCAAGCGGGTTGTATTTTACGAAGAACATTGTTGTTTGATTTCCAATATCTGAAATCGATGAGGAACTGTACAGAAACGAAGGAATAAGCTATAGCAACCTCGGTTGCTTTTGCGTTATTTTTATGTAACGCCCCACCACCCCCACCCCTAAGCGTGCTTCCCTCCCATGCAAACAACATTGGTAGAAATACTTAAAATCTAATTAACCCCTAAAATTAGACTCAAATATCGGCCGTGTTTGCATGTTTCAAAAATACCACCCCCGTCCGCCCCCTGGGGGTTAAATGGCAAGTTGAATGTCATAATTAAACTAAGTGACATCCATAAGCCTGGATTTTACTCCAATCTCGGTTGTATTCGCGTTATTTTATTGTAACGCCTTTTCACCCCCACCCCTAAGAGTGCTCCTTTGAGCACTATACATCTCTTTGACCTCTAAAAATATTTATCCGGCTTAAATATAGGTCGATTTAGCATGTGTGAATATTTCCACCCCAGTCCACTCTCTGTCCTGGGGGTGGTAGACGAGTCTCACCCAGACAGTGTTTGTTTCCTGGTCGCAAAGAACACGTGAACGAAATTTGGTGAAATTTTCCTCACGGGTGTAGATTTGTTTTACGAGCTTAAAATGAATAATACTGCTTATTTTAGCAAACTTACATGATAGTAATTATTGAAACCAGTTCTGAAAATTCTAAGTAGAAACAAATATTTCTATTTTATTTATTCCAGATGAAATACTTTCTGCCAATACCAATTAAAGATGGCAATATAAGAATTTGGAAAGCTGGTATAATTTTTTTAAAAAAGTTCCATACAGCCTATTAACTATGATATAAGTTGAGAAAGTTTGAAATTTTAATCATTACATTTTTTATACTTTCCTTTGCTAGATTCTGGCCAGAAAATGGAGACCGAATGTCAGTCAATTGTCGATTTCAAATAAAAAGTAAAAAAATGTTATTTTAAATAATTCAACGTTTGATTTTCATTTTATTATAAATTATACGTAAACAAATTACATCATTTATTTTTTACCCCAACACATTACGTCCTCATTAGACATAAAAATTAATTGCTAATTTGTAGCGAAGTATGTTAAACAAAAAATATCTTCGATTTTGCAAAATACACGTTATTAGTACCATTGTGTGTCGATTCTCATGAAATGAAATTTATAAATATTTCCCGATAAATGTAAACGCTTAATTGAGCACTCGTGATCCTGTACTCACTGCTACCAGATTGGCAGACCTGGCGTAATTTTTTATTTGAGATTTAGAGTCACACTAAACGAGCTTCGATTTGTTCCAACGAGTACGTTTTCTGACAGCATTTATGTTTGAATTAATCCGCAACGTTTTTTTTTTCCCTGGCAAGAGAGGAACTGTTCAAAGGAGACAATTTAATTTCGCACTGGAATCAATACCGTGATAACAAAGCTGATGTTTAATTACGGGATATGCCAATTTTATTACAATTGTTGCTTCCAAATGTTCATCCGCTTTATAATTCGCGAATAAACGTGCGGGTAACAATTGGTTATTGTCTTCATCTGTCGATAGCAAACACTTTTATTTGAAAATTTACATATGACTTTCCCTTCTCATTGCTCGAAACAAATGCTTCTCTTCATGTTGAAGTTTTGCGATAGTGAAAATAAATTTTACACAGTAGAATCAAGTACTGATTTGAAGAATTGATTATATATGTCAGACAAATGTTGATTTTTAACCAGATTCATAATTCGAATTCGCTATACACGTATACTAAAAATCGAATCGCAACATTTCTACCCTCAAACTAAAAGGGGAAGGAACAATTCATTAGAATATTAAGCAATAATAATTTATTTTTACAATCCGATATTATTAACATTTTTTATAATTACAAAAATAATAATTTCTCATAAAACATTTAATTAACTACGCAACAACGTTTCTGTAAATATTCTCTTTAGACTGTCTGACTGAAAGAAAGGTTTGCTTTGTTGTAAACGTTTCCTCAGTCTGGCTATGAATATAACTAGTTGGGTTTCTATGGTAACTGAACAAATATATTTGTGCTTGTATTTATTATATACAATAAGATTTTATGTAGCTTAATAAATCAGACAACTAAAATTTGTAAAAATTCCAACGTATGTAAACGATGTAAAAAATTTACAAACAAATTTATAAAAACAAAAATTAACAGTATTTCTCTATCAACAAACAATGAATTCACGACAATACAATGTTTAAAATCATATAATTTTTCAACATTATTTAATAATTAATTATTTCCGTTAAAAATCAATGAACAAATTTATTTTTAAAATTTAAATTAGAGTACAGAAAAAATATACCAAATTAAACAAGTAATGTATTAGAAATATTACTTAATTTTAAGGTAGTATGTGAACTGATTGTGTTTACGGTTGTTTTAATATGTAACATTCTTGATAAAATGCGTTATAATAAATTTTTATCAACGTCTAAAATTTCTACAATATTACAATTAAATTAATTGTGCTGTTCTAATTTATGTATAGTGACAATCATTATGATTTAATTTAATCCAGTTTCAAGTGAACGTTTAGTTTGTCTTATATAACCTTTCCCATAATTATTTTTACCCCAATTAATTTTACCTACAATATTATTTTGTTTTCCTTTTTCTATTTAGTTTATTAAAAAAAAAATTTGAAAATAGTGAGCAAATATCTCAATGAAAAACTAAATTTTGGAGACAGACGATCTGGGAAAATGCGTAAAAAATTCGAATGCTATCAAAAGTATTATCTTGGACACTGAATTTAGTTTAAGTCATTCAACGTGAGTAAAACATATAACCAACAATATTTACTTGTGTATGATTTGTTTTGAATTTTAAAAATAGTCATTCTAGGTGCAATTACAATGATCAATCCCTTTCAGTTCGGTTCCTATTCGTCATAGATATTCTTAAGTATGTCTTACCGCTTATTTTCTACGTAAATTGCTAATATAAATATGAATCAGATGCAAAACACGAGAATTACATAGTAAATAATATATACGAAACAAATATGTAGATTTAAATTAAGAAAAGAAGAAGTTCTCCGTTAACGTTTTGTTTGAAAAGGCATAAAATATGTTTTTTATTTAAATAATTGATAAGCCGTTGGTTGAAAACGTTTGTAATAAATTATTAAATACATCATTGGCTAATTATTCAAAAGGCCTCAAGTTATTATTTATTGAAATGAGTATATAATCTCCAAACATAAAATGGAACCACTAGTTTTGGCTAATCATTTGTGTAAATAAAAAAGAATAATGGTCCCAGAATAGAGCCTTGTGGAACCCCAATCATTACGGCCCCTAATTTTACACAGCGTTTTTGTTTTATCCTTCTGATATATTCAGAAAATAAATAAATAAATAAATAAAGAATGAAATCTTGCGGATCGTGCTTTTTTTCTGTAATTTCCAATGGAGTGTTGCTAAATAAAATGCTAATATCATAGTTTTCAAGTCAAGAAATATATTAAATTAAAATATTCAAACTTACAGTATACAATTATCATAAAGAATATAATATACTCACATTGTTTAGAATCTAGTTCAGGTAACATGTGTATACACTCTTGAAAGAGAAAGACAATGAGAGGAATGGGATCCGATGAAAGGATACTACGTAAAGTGCATTAGCCATATTTGTTGCAGTATTTTCTTAACCCACGACATGTAAGCGATGTCTATGACTGAAGGACCGTAAAATATTTTTATATTTGCTCTTAGGGAGCGCCTTGCCCATAAAACTCAGTCTTTTTCACCTGTACCTTGAAAATTCAGCTGCATTTACAACACGGAGAACTCGTGCTTCCCGAAATACTTTTCATCCAATTTAATAACGCGAAAACGTTTTCAACATCTTCTTTCACGTCGGCCTGAGTTTGCAACAAGTTTAATGTAATAAGATTATTTATAATTCCAAATTTCTTTGTAGCCATTAATTAATTCTAAACTCCGAAGTTCATCGATTTAAATGAGTCACTAGCGAATTTGTAACTGAATATAAATCAAGAGATTAACAGTAAAAAATATTTGGTTGAACTGTGTTTTTCTTGAATAATTGCAATGTATGAAATGACGTTTTTTTAATTGATTATTAAAGCGTGGTAAATAACATATTCGTGTTATTTTCAAGAGAGAGACTTTATTTTGCAGTATTTTCCTCTCGAATTTAAACATATCGTACATATTTACCAGTAAATTCCGCAAAACGATTGGAAGGGCTATGGAATTACCCGATTAATTACGGTGCGTCAAAGCTAAAGCAACATTAGTGAAATCTGATATAGTTTTGCCTTCATCGAAACACAATCAGCAGAATAAAACGCATTTGTGCGTGAGTGTCGGCTTGATAGAGCTTGTTGCATAACAATATCACCGAACAATAATTCTTCACAGAGGCATCTATAATTATTTTATTCGTTGATTTAAATTGTCAAAGAATCAGTCGCTAATAAAGTGGACATTGTTCACATTTCACCTTTTTTTCTCTGTCAAGTCTTCGCAGTTAGATCATTACCCTTCATAGTGACTTCGGCATTTTTTTGTAAAAAAAATTGTTTGTCATTGTATCTAATTTGTTTAAATTACATTAAATACTGAAAAGAAAAATTTATATTATCACTTCTTTTGTCTGTATTTGGCTATGTTTCTTATTATTATAATAAATACTATTCATTTGATTATAGAAAATAAATGCCAATTCCTTCAGCCCCCGTCTCTACAGTTGGTGCAGTTATCGTATCCCCACAGTGTTTGTTCGCTGAACATAAGCAATATATGTTTGTTGAAATTGCTCCACGCGTTTGAAATTGTATACGGAACATACATACACATATACATTCATTATTTATTAGCTTACATGAATTCTTGCGGGCGCTTCGCTCGGGTCAGTATCAGTTTATATATATATATATATATATATATATATTTATATATATATATATATATTTATATATATATATATATATATTTATATATATATATATATTTATATATATATATATATTTATATATATATATACAAGTAATCAAGGAAAGGGAAGAATGAAAAAAATCTCGACTGCTGACGATGACGGATAATTTAGCCTCCCCTAAAATAGCTGAATTTCAACGAAGCGCAAATTTTTAACTCATTGGGGTGACAATTGTTTGCTGGTGATATTGTTCTTGTTTTATCAGATGAGGGGGTTGATTCCAATTGCTTAGATGAATTTAGTGAGTCCTTTGATGGCTTGCAGGTTTAAGATGCACTGTCCAAGGAATTCCTTCTTGTGTGCGCGTATTTGATTCAGTTAAACTGAATATGAATGATGGTGAGGGGGATGGCGCATATCTGACAGGTGGCTTGAGGTTCCCCGGAAAAAAAATGTATGAGTGTGTTAATTTAGTGTGGAGGGTTCTCAAGCTGGGAAATGATGATTTGCTGTCTTCTGGGAGCGTTGTTTATATGGCGAAGGTCTGCGCTGTCTTGGAGTTCCTGGTGGATTGGTCCGTTGTTGTCGGCCTTACAAGTTCGTTGCCAGGCTCTGTTAATTTCTATTTTGGCTTCTTTGAAGATATCTTGTGCTGAGCAGATTGGAATTTAGGTTGAGGGCTGAGATGAGTTTGCTTCAGCCGCCAGTGCATCCGCCCTTTCATTAGCCCTGATTCTGAAGGTTGGAGTCTATTTTGGAGTTTGTTTTCTTCAAGGATTATTTGTCTAAAGAAGTTAATTCTTCTGTTTCGGAAGTTAGGGTTTTGTATCTGCCTGATGGCTTCCATGGAATCGGTTAGTACGATAAGGTTGGATTTCTTGTCCATTTTGATTGTCGTTTCAAGAGGAAGGATTTCTTTTGAAGTAGCCGAGGCGTGTCTGATTTTTGTATTTAAATATAATGACACTTGAAGTTGCATTGTGAGTTTTTTATGCGTCGGTGAATAATTGTTTGGAGTTATTATGAGACAAGAGTAGGTTTTGTAGGTATAGAATAGCCTTAGTTCTGAGTATTGTTGGGTATGAGTGATGTGTCCATAGGTAGGTCAGCAATTTTCTTTGGTGGGATTGTAGGAACAGAGCTCTGGATAATTATTGGAGGTGAAGAGAGTAGGTGTTGGAGCTGGTTATTAGCTATTTGGAAAGGTAAAGGGTATGTTGGATGTTGTGGGACGTAGTTTGGGTGCAGTTGGATGAAGCGATCTGATTTTTTGGTCATTTGCTTCCTGTATTATTAAAGCGATCCTGCTGCTGATCAAGTTCCATCTTACGTGTAAGGGTATTTCTTCAGCTTCGTTGAGGAGTCTGATGGTTGGGGTAGTTTTTATGCAACGAGTGATGGTTCTCAGTGCTTCATTCTGTATGTAGTTTAATTTTCGATGGGTGGTTTTTGTCACTAATTGGTATATGTGGGATCCATAGTCAATTTTGGATAAATTAATAGCTTTACAAAGTTTGCTCCACAGTTATGAGCAGCTATAGTTTTAAATAGCTCTCGTGAATGGTTGTTAAATTTGTTCTGCAAAAGTTATTATTGAGTCCTTTACAATTCCTAATATCTTTGTTTTTTACATAGTTTCTACTTTCACGAATATTTGTTTTAATTCTTTTTTAAAGTTTATCTTAATACTGATCATGCGAGTAAGTTATCCAGAGACGAATAATTCTTGTAGGAGTGTGCGAACCTCGGATGACCCGCCAAATGCCATACTTTCCTGGAAAGCGACGGCTACGAAACGTCGTAATATAATACGGACGCGCTACGCGTAATGCTTTCGCCTTTTTCAAATATGGCCGCCGCAATGTTGGCCACGCTGAATAAGGACGACGACGTCGACGACGACGCGACTCCCCCAGTGTTCCGTGCCGTGACAGCGAGCCAGTCAATTGGTTTTTATTCCGGCCGCTACCGGGAAGCGCGATATGCGTCGGCCGGGGGGGTGGGGGAGGGGGACGAAATACGATCCCTGAAATGAATATCGTGATGTTCCTGAGGGAGCGGCTCCCAGCGCCATAAGAAACGCCGAGACGCTCGCCGCAACTGCAAATCTGCTTTTCATGTGTCTTCTTTGTTTATTCATGAAGAACGATCATTGCTCACCCATTCATGCTACAACTGCCGATCTTGAATATCAAAAAATCCTGACCCACTCAAGGATATTTCGACATTTCCCTCACGTATACCAATATCCATCGGCTATAAGTACTTCGGATACGCCACTGTTGTTCGCTTTTCACTTATTTACTATGGCTGGGACACCAAATATCTCAATGCCACAGAAAGTAATTATAACGCGAATTAAACTGAAATTAAAATACAGAGATGTTGAATGAATTGTGCAATTCTTAAGGAAGCTCTCATGAATTATCTGAAGTGAAAAACAAACTTACATTCTTATACAATGTGAAAGACAGATATTTTTCTCATCTCTTTATTTTGTTGTTTCAGGATCCTGATGTTTTTTTTTTAGAATTTCAGTTTTCCTTCTCCTCATTTCTTCGTTGATCTTCTGTGACGGCAAAAAAGCTGGCAAGCTCGATGCCTTCTGATTTTTTTTTTAAGAAAGCTGCTATTAAATATGCTCATGACGTTCAGGAAAGTCTGAAAAAGTGTTAAAATGTTTCTAGGTATTCCGTTGGGGATTGGTATCGGCAGAGTCGCCTACTTTTACCTAAATGATGGACGGTACCCTGAATATAACCAAATATATACCGATGGATCGAAAAATGACATGGGAAATGGAAGTGAATTCTTTCCACCACAACAGTCAAACCACCATCCTCCATCAGCATGGCAGAAATCTATTCCATACTTATGGCTATGGATCATATTGATTCAGCCAACAACAAAAAAACTTAATTCTCACCTATTCACTGACGGCTATTCAAGAAATCACTAAACAATTACCAATGCTAATCCAAGAAATATACCACAAAATTCACAAAACAGTCATCGTAGTATGGGATTCCATCTCATTAAGGTCCCCACGGGAACAATATTGTAGACCTGAAGGCCAAGCTTTCCACTCATCCATCCACAAAGCTGTCCCGAACTTCAACAAACACTTATAAAGATGTCTGGGAAAGTGCCCAAAGTAAACTCCAAAACCAGTGGAACAACAAATGGAGAGAAGTTAAAGATAGCAATATACACCAACAAATCAAGGATTTTCAAGCAATAAAAACATACACCACAGCCACACGAAGATACCAGGTAGTAGTATCAAGAGTCCGAACAGAACACTCTAAGATGACACACCTCCACATAATCAACAATAGCCCTCCACCAAATTGTCTTCTATGCAAGTCCCCTATTGCCATTAAACATATGATAAGTGAATGTCCAAAATACGATCAAGGAAGAAAACAGCTACTTGACAGTAAAAACATCAATGAAGTGCTACACTCAACACAATACCAAAGACTCATAATTGAATACCTGAAAATGATTAACCTTTACTGTAAAATATAATTATAATAATTAATGTAAACTAAATAAGTGTAACAAGTAGTCGTTAATGACAATTGAAGTTCATGCCACTCAAAAAATATTGTTATTTGAAATGAACCATTTGGCCAAATACAGACAAGTTACAGAAAAAAATATTCAAAGCACAACGTTTTCATTAACATTGAAGATCTCGTCAGGTGCTCTAAAGACTTATGAACTCTTTAGCTCAGATGAGTTCTGCAATTTCAGAGGAATCTTTGTACTTTTAATAATTCCTTTCTTTAATTTGTCTGACTCTGTGCAAATTGTTCAATTAAACAGACACGAAAATATTCATTAAATATTTAAATTCTACCGCATTTACTTTTTATGTACAATTTCAATTATAATTTTTAGTCAAATAAATAATTCCGTACATTTATTAAATATCTTTTTGTTTCCATAACATACGTAAGTTATATTAAAATTCACCCAAAAAATCCATTCAACGGGATTTATTTTAAAAATCGTTATAATTGAGTCAGTTTTTAATTATTTATGAGATTCTTCAAAGCTAGTAATTATAGATATTATTCTTTGTTTATTTCTGTAGTCTCTTTTTTGCAAATGTGTGTAATATTTTTCTTCATGATAATCTGATAGGAAAATTTAATAAAGATCTAGATGCTTGCTTAAATCGCCCTTTTCTTGAAGGGGGAGCATTCAAGTTGACTCGTAACTTTTAAATGAACGGCGTCAGTGAAAGAAGAGCATTTGAGTTTGCATTGCGGGCGGGTGTGAATTGCATTGGTAAGCTCCGAATTCCTGGCAATAGCTTAGTTTGCGCGGTTATTGATTACATGATCAGTGCTGTGTGCTAAATTGACAACGCGAGGCACAAAGGATTCAATTATTTTCAGCAGTTTTACGCTTCACCGGAGATAAATAAATACGTGCCTGTTACAATTCTGTTTAAATACATCTCGAGAGCCATGCGGATACTTTCAAACAAGGAGAAAAGTGATTTAATTCATACAGAACGAGCTCTTACTTGGATTACAGTTCGAATGATTACTGAAGCGTGAATCCGTTCAAGTTTCTAAGTGATCAGTCGCTTGACATGGCCATCCGTCTTTCCTTTTCTAAACAATTAATCTCATTATGCTCGGCTGTCACTGAGGGTTGCATCAAAATGTTCCCAAGAAAAACGTCTTCTCTTCCCTTCACAATATTTTTTTTAAACTTCCTCTGCAATGATTCTATCAATTTGATCAACATTTTTCTTGTATGAAAACATATTTTCTTTAAGGATTATGAATTTAATATGGCTGATTTCTATTTTGGTATTAGGGTAATATAACCTCATAGATTTTTAATCAGTCCCCATAAATAATTATAACTCCATTACTAATCTTTTTGTTAATTTTGAACCAAGGAGATTTTGGTCGATCATTTGGCCATATTTATCTACAAAAACAAATTTATTATTTTATAATTGCATTTATAATTTAAAAAATTCTATATATGTATAATTTGTCAACAATTTTTTAAATATATGTATTAATAATATATCAAAATGGTCCCCTTTGACAAATATTCTATAGTTCCAAACGTGAAAAAATTCGATTTTCTCTCCGTGTATAGGTTCTAACAAGATTCGTGTCTATCCAACGAAAAATCCAGAAGGAATAATTAACCACGTTGCTATAGTCCAGATACACATCGTTTCTACCTCGTCTCACTTTAGAAAATTATCCAAAAAAAAAACATAAGATTCAAATAGTCCATTTCTTAAAAATATGACAAGTCTAAGTACCCTATTTCGATATAATTTCTACTAGATATGTACGTAATTCTCGGCTTTAAAATAGGATATGTACCGATATTTAAAAGTAGTGTCGTCTAAAAAATCCTAACCCGTTAAAGTTCTATAATTTTGCATAATGTTTAGAAATCTCAACACTTTATTTCCTTGAATTCATACGAAAATTATTCTTAAAAATATATATTGACTCTAACTAATATTTCCTATATAATTTTAGTCGCGAACTTTACAATCTATTTATTAGATATCATCAGCTTGATCGTCAAGCGGAATTTTTAAACCACATTGTTTTGAAATATTTTAACTACTTTAGATGTCAGTTTATCTATATATTTGAATGAAAAATAGTACATCTAGATAGATAATACATGTTGTAGAATAATTAATTTGGAATCATGAAATTAATTAGTAGAAATATACGACGTGGCATGCGGGCTAGTTTATTTTTTTTTTAGAAAAAAAAGTAAAACAACACGAAATAAAATTTCAGTTTCTATCGTTGTTTTTGATCAATGTTCCTTTTTGTTTACATGAGAATCTTTTACAGTCGTAGTTCAATTTTATTATTACACGATGTACGTAACATTGAACTGATTCATCGTAATTGTTAGGTGCACTTCAAAAAAACCTTCAATCTAATACGTTTCTCATTTTCAAGGAAATGTTAATAGGGTCATGTAACAATGAAATTTTTTTCTGAAAATAAAACCATCGAGACTAAAAGTGTTGTATTTTCGACACTGTTTCCAAAAATCAGGTATCAGTTGGCAATATATATTTCAAAAAAAATATATTTGAAGCACATACTCTACTCAGGTGACAGAAATATTTTTCTATCTGGGGTTAAATTATTATTAAATAATTTATGAAATTTTATTTTCCATATTCAAAAACTAAGAAAAAAAGTCCAACCATATAAGTAAATTAAGTAGTAAAATCCGTACTTTGTCATATTACTGGAAAAGCAGCGATGTGGAATGCGGGATGGTTTCTTCTTTTTTAAGAGAGAAACAAAATAAAGTTTCAATTTCTACTATCCATATTTATCAGCGTTGCTATCTCCTTATATATGGATCATTTATTGTCGTAATTAAATTCTGCACTTCAAAAAACCCTTGAATATTTACAGGGTAGCCCCCGAAATAATTATCAGGTCGATATGATACAGAATGAAATATAAATATTTGTCTGTGAAACATCTTGCTTAAAACAAAGAATTTTCTTTTTTTTTAATATTAGTTCTGCAAATTTATGAAATACACTATCTTTTTGCAAACATCACGATTTTTTTATCAGAAAGTCTGAATATATTAAAACAAAATTCTTTTATCTAATGGATAAGAAATGTCTTTAATATGTGGGAAATGGCTTTATTATTTAAAATTTCATTTCCCATGACATCACGCTCTACAGGAGATATATTATTGATATAATAATGAAAAAACGTATTTGTGGTGCAGAATTATTTATAGAAGTGTCTGCAACTGTAAAGTACGTAGTTAGTCATTAGGCACTCTTGTAATTTATTCCTCTTGAAACCATATGTTTCTAACAAAGATAAGTTTAATGAAAAATAAAAAAGGAAATATATTTATTAAAACGACCTCCTGTGGTGTAGGGGTCATCGTGACTGCCTCACGCAGTCCCGGGTTCGAATCCCGGTGAGGGCACGGATGTTTGTGTACGTGAGAGAAACTCTTGTCAAATCAGTTCCCCGACAAGGAGAAATGAGTTCCCATACTGAGTCACTAATACTGAGCACAGCTGTTGATGCGACTCTAAATGAATCAATATAAAAAAAATGACAACAGTAAACATTGGAACCGATCAAATTTCTTTAGAATTTTTCCGAGTTGGTGCGAGTCAAAATACGACATTACACGGCATATTTTCTAATCCGTTTACAAAGAACTTTATCTTCAATGCAGGCGTTATCACCTTATCTGCAACCAAAATTCTCTCACAAGTTTCTTTAGTTTCAAGAAGACCTCTCGGTTAAATTTTGGTGAAAAAATTTCCAGTGTTATGAATAAATTCAATGTTTTTGCAATGAACGACCCATGTCGGCCTTTACTGGATTATGGTGATAAAGGTACGAAAACAATAGGAGTATTACAATAATTGTATGCAACACAGTTTTAATTAAATTCATTGGATAATAATTTCCATTACGTCTGTTTTTTTATTAATGAGGTAAATTAAATTAATTATCGAGCATTTATCATAAATGTTACGTATTAAAACAACTGTAAACACACTAATTTCACATAATGATTCCTTTAAATAATTCATTACTTTTTATCTTTTTTTAAAAAAATTATTTTTTGTTTACAGTCGCGTCAACATAAATGTCATTGACAACCTTTTTATCTCTTGTTATTACTTTTTAAAAAATTTATTATAAATTTGTAATTTTAATATGAAAATGTAGGTTTATAATAAGTTGATGATTGCTATCATTAACTATTAAATTACAAGAATGCTGAAATCCTACAATTTAATTTGAAATATATTGTTTTACATGTTATTATTCCTTTAATCATGTAAAGTAGAAGAATATTATTGTTGTTTTCTATTAGATAAATTTTTATAATAAGAAGAAAATTTTATATAATTTTCTGATTTGAAGTATAATATTGTTTATTCATTACACCACCACTTCTGACAAAAAATTATGTTGTCGTTGGAACATAATATTAAAAACCAGATTAAAGCACAAAAAATGTACAGAAAAATCTTTGTGACGAATAAAATATTTTAAAATTAATTTCATATCTTCTGGTAATATTTTTTACTAACCTGAAGCGCTGGAGGCAACGTAGAAAAATATAATGAAACCGCAGTACTGCATTTCGAAAATCTGAAAAATATTGAGGTGATTGAGTGTCTGGATTAAAACCACAATTTCAGTATTAATATTATGCATTAAAAATCAGCACTTTAACCTCAGGTATGACTGATCGGAAATATTCATTAGTGGATTTATGGTCTGTATAATCATAATAAGTGGGATGAGAGGGGTTAATTTTTTTTTCATTTTGTTCTCTCTCTCTGAAGTGTTATGTAATGTTAAAACTATGATTTCAAACAAACAGTATATTTTGAATTACTGTTAACCACAAGTTTCACGTATATAATTGCATGTTTATTTTCCCAATTGTAGTTTAATATCAAGTTCTGTAATAAATATAAACTACTGCGCATGGTCAATATTATAATATATATTTTTCTATAAATCTGTAATTGTTCCAGAAGAGGAACTTTCTCTCTGAGCAACGTATTTGGCCAAAGGGGCGAATTTTTTTCTTACACGAAGGGTCAGGTAGCGCTTACTTTGGAGGCTCGAAAAAACGGTGCCCGGTCCGACAGTTTTATTGTTCGATTGACGACGGTTCGACTGCAGTCAAAATAAACTGAAAGAATAGAAAAACGTTCTTTAAACTTTCAGACGGCAAAGGATCTTTTTTTTTCGGTGATTAGGTACGTCCAGCCTAGAAAAGGCAATTCCTAGCTTTGTAAGAAGGCCAAGGAGAAAAACATTATTTTGCCATTTCTCGATTTTTAAAATGTTTCTTTATAATAACCCCTAAACCGCTTGTCGTACTGAAACTGTTCATATTACGCGTCTTCTGTAAGGAACCACATTCACTAAATAATTTTCGTACCCATTTAACACCCGTTTAAAGATCTCTTCACTACAATATAGATCCTTACACAACTTTAGTAAAAATTAATAAAATACATATAACAACCTTTAACATTTTGTATAATTAAAGAGTTTTATTAATCTTAAAATATTAATTTTATCAGCACAGCAGCATTTCTGTACATATTTGTACATCTTCCTGCTGTCTGACTCAAATAAATATACATTATTAAAAACAGACGTAGAATTATAAATGTTTTAGTAGAAAATAAAATTTAAATTATATCTGTTTTTTATAATTAATACAAATTAAATGACCATTATAACATATATTTCATTTAACTCAACGACGTAATATTTGCACTTTCATCAGGTTGTTTGTGTTACGTTTCTAGGGAAACAATTTTTTTTGTCGTAAGTGGTGTAAAGAAGAAACAATAAAATATTTCAAATCACAAATTAACATTTACTATTTTACTTCTTCAGTAATTTATCAATTGGAAAAAAACAAAAATATTTCTATACCTTAAATGTTGTAAGAGATAATAAAATGTAAAACAGTATAATATTTAAATTTTAAAAAAATCATAAATTTTCAACATTCTTTCAATTTAATATTAAATGTTACCAATTATAAAGTTATTATAAACCTAAATTTTTTCATATGAAAGTCACAAATCAAAAACGTATAGCAATATAATAAATTAAATGTAAAATCTGAAAAAAATTATTAAAAGTAATGTATCAGAAATTAGATAAATAAACAACAGAAAACACACTAAATTCACATAATGATACTAAAAAATAAGTAATATTTATAATCAATTATTTTTAACGTTTAATTCAATTATTTAAATAATGAAATAATTTTATAAATTTTTAATTCTAAAAAAATTAGGTTAATAATTAATTACTTTATGTTTAAATATATTGTTTTACATTTTATTATTTTTACTACATTAAGATAGACGAATATTGTTGTTTTTCCTATTAGATAAATCTATAGAATAAGAGAAAAATTTAATACAAATTTGTGATTTGAAATATTATATTGATTGTTATTTACACTACTTTTGACAAAAAATTCCGTTACCCTAAAAACAAAACATAGATGGCATGATGAAAGTACAAAAATTTAAAGAAACGTCGTTGAGTTGTATAAAATAATTTGTCTGTTTCAATGGTCGTGTAATTTATCTTATTAAACAGAAAATATTTCCAAGTGCTGGTTTGCTACACTTTCCTGTCTCTGATTAGGGGTTGTCGAATATTTATATGATTAATGGGAAATTGATTACGCTAGAAGAAATGCTGAATTACATGTACGTTTCTTCAAAAATTGAGGTAAAGGACAGAGTTACGACGTAACAATTTCAGCAGTTAGAATATTGACCATCTCTACGTTAAGACTTATATATACGAATGTAAAATCTCCGTACTGTGGTGAATGGATTATAGTGCGAAATGGCACGAGAGTGGGGTGGCTTAAGTTTTTAAGGGAGTTTGCTCGGCGGGATAGTATTTGTATCTAGGTATACAGAATCCACATTAAGTTTAAAAAATTGTTTTATTATTAAGTCGTTTGTCAAGACTCCTCGTATCGGTTTGAAAGTATATATGACTGTTCGGTTCTAATATATTAAATACTCGTATTTGAAGTCTTTGGCGGTCGTTGATTATATACTCGAGTTTCGCGTTTATTGTTCCATCATTGGCGAGGAAGTGAAAAAATTATTTTATTGATATTCTGTTGATTTTTTAAAAAATAAATTTGTAATAGAGAATTGTTTATGTTCTGTTTGTTCTATATCTACTACGTTTTGTGTTTAAAATGAATTTCGGAGTATTCTCTGATAGGTTTGTTGCGGGTCGCCCTTTGATTATTCTGGTTAGAAAATGGATGAAAAACTGGGGGGGAGGGGATGCTACCGTATATTTTCTATCGTTTACGTAGTCGAAAGTTCGTCTCTTGATAGAACGCAGCAAATTTGACCGTATAAAGTTGAACAACGAAGTGGTACGAAGAGCGGAAGGGAGAAGTAAAATATGTCGGCTCGAAACGCGCCGCCAAGAGCAAAATACATATGAATACGTGCAAGGAAAGGCAACGATCCCTACAATGCGCGACTCGGAGCACTCAGCTCGGCTCGGCTCAAGTACATGTGGGTAAGAAAAACCCGCGTGCCAGCAATTAGACAGACTGCAATATTAAGAAGGCTCGCCGCCCTAAAAGCCTGGGCGTATGTGTGAAACAGCCTCTACCTTTCACGGCTACGTGCCTGGGATACCCACGTGCGCAGGTGATAAAAACACCTCTGTCGGCGCCCCAATGCAATCAATTACGAGACCAGCATAAAGGAGAGCCCCGACCCCCCGCGCCATCAAAACCACCCCGGCAAATTTACAATTAAATCTCCTCCCCCAGTCGGAACAAAAATAAAAACTTCTTTCTTTTACCGATAATTAATAAAGACGGAGACAGCTTCGTTGATTTGCATGGAACTTTCTAGAAGAGAAGACTTATTGCGTTTTAATTTATGACACTTCTCAGTTTACAGAAGTAAATGTTGTATTCCGTTTATTTGCTCTGAGAAAGAAAGGAGTCAAAGTCTCTAAATGCCCTTCAATCGACTTGATCTTCCACGCTATTAATCCCGAAAATGGGCCACACATTTCTCACTTTTTTTCTAATAAATAGGGGATGAAACGAGCATTAATGTACTGAGTGTCAAAGTACGCGGAAATCGTTCTCTACTTATTATGAAAAGGAATCTATTTATTTTATATTAAATAATAAATTCAGAAAATGTTT
This sequence comes from Zhengitettix transpicula, assembly GCA_037074705.1. Classification (NCBI taxonomy): domain Eukaryota; kingdom Metazoa; phylum Arthropoda; class Insecta; order Orthoptera; family Tetrigidae; genus Zhengitettix; species Zhengitettix transpicula. Next base: position 51,211,673 of record CM073595.1, read on the forward strand.
TAGAGAGAAAAAGATTTGAGTGCAAAAATGTTCTATCATCAACTCTTCCAAGAACCAAATCTGTTTGCTTATAACGGTAGAGACATAAATCAAAAGTTCTCTCCCTGGTTCTCTCTGACCCAAAAATAACCAGCTGACTTCTCAGAGAGGAATCTGAGGATTATAGTGGAGAATTAATTTTTCTGTCACTGTGAAATATAAACATCCACATTTATAGTTTGGAAATAGTTTTGTTTAAGAAAGTTTTAAATTTTAATTGTAGACTTTGGTTCTCGGGGTTGATACTTGGAAATTTATGCTACTTCCACAATTTTTTAAGCTTTTGGATTATCTGTGCTGCAGTGGATTATTTTTCCACAATTTAAATTTTATCTCTTTTTGACAGGTTAAAACTTGTCAAAAAGCTTATATTAATTGCGTTTTTCCTATCGCCAACATTAATGTTCCAAAAATTCATTTCAGGATCCTTTGCTCCATTTCCGAAACATCTGTAGCATTTGAGATTATTCTGAAGCCTACGGCCAATCAAGGGAATAATAAGGCAGGCTAGTAACAGAACTTTATTAATTTAAAAACAAGAGTAGTTGAATATAAAACCAGACATGAATGAAGCAGGATGGCCTTGAAGATTTCTGAGACGAATATCACAAAAATAAAGATATGGCTGTGATATAAACATGTAGATATATGGATTAGTCTGACGTACTTGCGACATTATAAATATCAACATGATACTCGTTCGTCACCATTTGGCTCATGAAAGCATAGTTATAATTAAAACCGTTCTTATCTTTCCCTCAAAATAAATGTCTCGTCATGAAAATGAATTTTATAAAAGAATGTCCAACAGAAAATGTTGTGTATAAAACAATTATACTCTGGGAAACAGGAGATAATTACTCGTTTAAAGGTTATTATAGAATAGATTTAATGAGAATAAAAATATATTTTCTTAGGACAACCAACCAAAATTTGTCGAGGACATGCTGCTGCGTGAATGGTGATTTAAAGAACATGTAGACGAAAATAACGTATTTATCTCCAAAAATTGATGAATAAGCTTCTGATGGAATACAGAATTATGTGGAAAACGAACTTGAGCAGTAAGAAAGCGAAACTACAGGTAATTGGCACAATATATTCTGGTTTACAAAAATGTCGACTACTTGGACCGATGAAAAAAAACAACTCGTGGAGTTTAACAGAAAAATCCCGTAAGTATCGGCGTTTAAATTAGAATATCAAAGATATGCGTGATATGAAGAGGTTACAGCGGGATTAAGATCTCAAACTAATCGAGTGCTCATGACTCAAAAAGGTTACAGATAATGCAATTTCATGGATGAAAAATGCTCATTACATTTTGTTTCATGAGTTGTTACACAATATCGTCGGTATCCTCAATATTTCGAACTACAAATGCTGATTTAACTCTTGAAACTATTTTCCCCTGGATTTAGTCACCATAATCCCGTATTCATAGAGGTTTCATCCAGCCTCGAGGTGCTGTCATTTGGGACAGTTCAAAATGAGACGTCCGTAAAGTTCGTATGTGATGTGTAATGTTGTAGAAGACACTCACCTTTCGGCTGCCAGCTGAACACTGAGGGCCGTTGACTTGCTTCACAATAGACATTCAGCCATTGGCCAAGCCGAGGCACGACCAAATCAACGACATACCTTCTTTTACGATGCCACAACTCTACTTCCTACTCTCGCAATCAGCACTTTACAAACAGGCATGAAACCACACGATGACAGAAGGCACCATTTAATATTTTTGGCAGATCGGAAGTAATTGCATTTCACAAATTTCAAGGCAGTGGTGTCCGGTGACTTTTTTTGGGATCGCTACGGAAGAAACCAATTTATTGCATTGGTAAGGGGGAAAAGGTTCAAAAAATTCAGTCAAGAAAATGTAAAACTCAATTTTGTAGCATTAGAAAACAGAAAGCAGAAAGGTTTATGACTCAAGAGAAGCTATGAATGAAAACGTACGGATCATTGTTCCCAAACCAGATACGCAGGGAAGTATAAGTTGTTATAGAGATCCATTCATAAATTTATTGATGTATTTGGGCGATCCGTTTTGACTGAAATATTGCACTGAGATGAACTATTTTTTTTTAAAGTTAGTATTGATGGTTGAATTACTAGGCTTGATGATACAACCGGATTTAGCGTCCAGTTGTATTTCATTTTATTAATTTCCATGCCGGTTCTAGTTTACCGTATTCATTCACGAGATCCAATAATGATCATTAACAGATGTAGGTGACCCTCCTAGAATAATTCACTTATTCTCGAATCAATTAAATAAAATGAATGTTCTGCGGAGTCTCCACCCTTCTGGAGACCTCGGGACCCATCTCCCCCTTTTCTCGCAACACCCTAAAAAATTAATACAATAAACAGCATCCATTGCCCTCTTAATTTTTCATAACAACGTCGCAGGGAAAGAATCGGGCAGAATGACGTCTGATGATAGAGAATATGACTGCGTCATGACCAATGCTCGTTTAATAATAGCAAAATTCCAGTTCCGTTTGCATTTTATGATTTTAATTCATAATTTGCAAGGAAATCTAATAATATCACGTTAAACCTCGATAATTTCTAAAAATAACTAAATATATAAATGTTGCTTTTCTAGTGAGCCATGTTTACGTTGTCACTTAACGCAAATTTTGTAAATATATATTTTTAATTGTCGGAGATGTAGATTTGAACGGTGACATATTGCAGAGGAGTAAATTCTTCACAACCATCATCTTTTGTGGAGGAATTCAAAATAAGTAAAATCGAAATTTGATCATATAATAACAGAATAAATTTAAAAATAAATAAAAACACATTTTTAGTACACCTGACGAGTTGTCGGAGGAAACTTTTTACTTTTTCTACCTCATTATGTCTGTATATGTCCAAATTACTATTTTACTTATTAATTAAACAGACATAAACTGTAAATAATATAATTGTATTTTTTAGGCCTGACGCAAAACTCAATTTTTACCTTGCACAGACGCAAATTCAAGAATATTGTCTGAGACGTATAAATGTAAAAATAAAATTTTTTTAAGGATGAATAAATAAATCGAGAATAAAACTTTATAGGTATATCGACAATGGAGGAATAAAATATTCTTAGAGGAAGCAGTAAAGTTATTCGCGTTTCAAAGAAATTGCTCCGATTGCTTGTGCTCAGCTGCTAAAACACAATTTTGTTTTCTACGTTTCCCAACTAATTTATGGCACAGTCAATCACAGTCTTCGCAAACTCAATCAGGTTCCTGATGTGGATCAGATGTCGAGGAATGGTACGACAGTGAACTTTCAGTTTATAAAATTCCGTGTCTGTACAGTTTGTTTTAGTACATACCTATGCCAGCTGTTTCATCTTTTAATTCGCATTTTCCTCTTGAGCTGTTGTCCGGGACAGTATCCTGCATTTAACTTCTCGAAAATTCATAATTGCAACTTGTTTAAAAAATTGTAGATTTTGTCACAGTCGCAGTCGTAATTACTCATGAATAAACGTAATAGATTATTGAAGAAGCAGTCCGGTAGAAACGCGAAACGGAACCAGGCAGACACGACGTTACCATTCGGCTCAGGGCAGACTATATTTATTTGTCGCATTTAATAGCGAAGCCCAGGCTCTTGAATCGTCCCACTTAGACGCCATTAAATTTGCAGCGGCCTGTAATCGCAAGAAGCATTTCAATATTCCCGCGGCATAGGAGAGCCACACATACAAGTTTTTTGCTTATCTGTGCATTCCCGCAAACCAATAAATTATTTGCGGAGGCGAGCCAAGTTATGGCACGGCGGGCCGTATCGGCGCGGCTGGTGAATTTTGCAGGGGTACAGTCAGGTGGGGATGCAAAGACGCTCCCTCTGCAGTCTGGAAACGTCCCAGTGCTTATACCCATGTGCTGAGTTCATTCATACTATCATAGACATTCATATTTCTATAGGAGGCAAACGGTTCCAACCATCCTCGTCAACATCTCAGCAACAATTACAGAGTAACATCATCGGGACCAGAGGAGAGTACAAGTAAAAATTATTCCCGATCCACGGAGCAGTTCGTGCCGATGCGTAGAGAGCAGAATTAATAAATTCAGCCGTTGCGTGGGGAGGGGTGAGCCGTTGTCTTGTGGAGGGAGGCAATCATGTGTCCTTCTGCCACACGGCAAAACTGTTCTGCCAGCTAAATGCACTGTTGTTTCCAACTTCGCAGCAAGTGAAATGTTGCGCTACAAATCTCAAACACAACCAGACATTTTCTGCAGTATCCAAGGAGCTTCATAAATTGCCTGGTATCCCACGGTTGACTGGAGATTTACGTTCGTTCCACCGTTACAGAATTTAATTCATAAATTTGAAAAATAAAACAATTAAGAACAAACTAGTTTACTTAAATGAAATGTAATACCACTTTCCCGTCAGACATTTCAACTGTAGTCTTCCCCGCCGTGATAAAACATCATTTTACTTCCGTAATCTAAAACTCGACCTTATTACGATATTATCACGTGAGTTTCATATTATAGAGAAAACAGTTGGCTGTTCCATGTATAACTGACTTGACCTGGGTTTGATCGTGCGCCACATGAATATTTTTTCGTGAAGTGTTTTCGGAAACCGTAAGATATAATTAATGTTTTTTTTAATTACGAATTGAAACGTTGTAATTGTCAGTCACGTCCGACGTTTTCAGTACCTTCATCGCTCTCATTATGAAATTGTAATGATTAATACATTATTTTAAATAAGCCTCATATTCTATTATAATTTATGTAATATAATAATTTATATAATTTCTTGTACAGGTGATTATGGAAATATTGCCGAAAGCTCCATAAAATTTATAAGTTAAATATTTGAGATAATTTTAGTTTTCATGTTATAAATGGCGTCTAATACAAACAGAACAATATATTATTGTTTCTCAGAATTATCGTGATTTTCACCGACTTCGAAGATCTGTTTAAGAGCTGAACCATGTTGAACTGACCTTAAATATTTTTCCCTTTAACATTAATAAAATTTTTGTCTCCCAATGAGGCACTTCAGTTTTTTACTGAATTAGTTCGCTGAATAAACATCACGGAACGTACTTTTGATGGCTCTATCTGTCCCAGACAATATTCCAGTGACTTCAAAAATGTACTGTACCTTGTATGAGATTCTGAAAGTCGCCATATTATTTCAATGCATTGTGCATGCAGTACATTAATTACTGTTCATTGATGTCGAATGGTTGCTCAATTAATAGAGGCATTCTCACCCTTCTAAATCTCTCAACAGTCCCATTGGCGAAAAAAGATCACTCGACGATAGATCCAAAATTGACATATCATTACCGACAGAACAGATTTTTAAATAAGTGACTCTGTAATGGACATTATGGTACAAGGGGTAAATAATAATAAAGAATTAAGTGCAAGTTTAGACTTTTGAGCTAATCGGGTGGTTAATCATTAACAGATAGTACACAAACTCGAATTTGTGACCCACTAAGAAATGCGAAGCCAAGTGGTCATAGAGTCAGGCGTAATTAATTGTAATTAAGGTCAAGGATCTCCTGGAAGGCACTTGTTAAAGAATGGGTGTAGCGAATATATCAGTGAGGTGTGTGGACTATCAAGCAGGAGAATAAGAAACTATCACTGTTTCCCTCTTTTCCAGATAATAAAATATTGTTGTCAAGTGCCACTGGATGTGTTCAATGGTTATATTCATTAGAAACGAGTAGGTGAAAATGAACAGAATGGTTGAAACTCCGTTACATGTCTAAACATGAAATGACTGCGATAGTTTAAAAACGTGCGTCGGAGTGCGAGTGTTGACGAAGATGAATTAACTACTGAAGATAGTGTAGTCAGGAAAAAAAATCTCTCGTCTGACACCAGGACTGGAATCGTGTGTTTGCTATATTGGTGTTTTTCACTGCGTCCGCGATGACGATTCTCAATACGGCAGTTGATTTCATAAGGGAATGTGTGATTCTTAGGTAGCGTTTTGCCTCCATTGAGGAAGTGTGGAGTCACTTCTGCAAACACGTGTTGGAACGTGGTGAATTTTAATTATATGTAATGCGGAAGGGCCTGGCTGAGTGTACGGTCAGGTAATTGCCTGGTACCTGTACGCGTATTATTTATCACTTTGCAGGCGAGGCCATTAGCGCCAGAGTGGCTCCGAAACTTAGCTCCAGACAGCTTCGGGGCCATTGTCCTGCATCCTTGCATCCAATAACTCTCTCCGCCTCCTCCCCCCACTCCGTATGACCCAGGTATTTTAATCACTACTGTGAGCATTTTCATTCCCGGAAATGAGTTGGGTGGACTCTCAACCCAGGAGAATAAGAAACTATTAGTGTATTTATAGGATTTCCCATTGAAGAGGTATTAAAAAATGAGGCAAGTAGGAAATTGAATGGTGACGGAAATGAGATAAAAGAGAAAAGAGACTACGATTCACCTTCAGGGTTGAGCATTCAGGTGAGAAAACATTCCGCATTTATATAGACAGATTTACAAAGGCCAATATGCCACCGTTTTCTGAGAGGAAACGTCAGTGATTACCAAATAATACGATACATCGGTAAGTACAGGGTGTGACAGAAAGACCTTGCCGCTGTCTGTATGTTCCGTTCCAAAGAATATAATGAATATTTTTAAGAATGATAGTGCCGTTACTGCAAGAGGGAGTCCCCTTCAGACCACAATGCTCCCCTCCATCTTCTCCTCCTGCGCATCTAACACGCCTATAGTTACGTCTGGGGAAAAAATCCAAGCCGATGCATGAAGTACCGAAGAAAACTGTAGAGACCATCGCCATAAAAAACGACAGCATGGTCCAGAGAACTGTTGCTGAAATCGCCAAGGAGAACGAAGAACGTAAGAGACAACACTTTTACCAGTTTGTGTGTATCGTCCGCCTTTTCTGAAATTGTCCCAAGGAGGTCAGGGTAAATACAGATATATGAAGAACCTGAATATAGCCGCGAAATAATTCATAAGGAGTGGCGGTAATATTATTTTTTAATTTTAATGATTATGTGTATAAAAATAAACAAGCATACATCTTTTTTATTATTATATTGACGATTCTGTATTGTAAAATTTGTATCGTAAGGTATGTTACATAAATGTCTTCTAACTTCCAAATTAAGACAATTTTGAATTAATTAAGAAAGGCCTGCTGAAAGCTAATATATTTCATGTTCTGGCCATTTCCCAGCAAATGATCTTGATCAGTGTGTGTTAGACAGTAATGTGCCGACGAAGGATGGAGGCGTTTCTCCCTAAGTCCAGACGAAGCGTTACATTTCATGGATGACTTGCGGTGGCCGTTCTTCTCTGCGTGGGTGCTATTTCTCAATCGGCGCGTTCGTATTTTTCTTGTGCGGGCTTGGAAGGACCCGTTCCACATCATCTCCCCCAGGAGTGGATTTCCATCCCCTTCAAAGATTCTGTTTGCCGTGTAACGTCAGCATATTCTACTCGTGGGCTAATAACGACGCCATGACGCAGGATCTTGTGTGCGCGGATTATCGGATAAGGGATTCGAGTTTCAGATCGCGACATCTCATGACCACCACCACGCGGTCTTCTCAAGAATTACAGGGGGACAGGACTTGGTCCTGGGACCGTTAAAACACAACATGCCAGTAGGAAGTTTCCTCTGTTAAGGAGCTTATAGTATTATCCAAGCAAGTAGCCATTGCTCACAAATGCACAACTGGATTACTGACAGACGGTCGGCTAGTAGCTTCGAAAAAAAGTATTGAAACAATTTCGAACAAGCGTGACCTTGCAACCGCTAAACCTATAATAATAATAAAATGAGTCTGCGTGGATAATTAATTGTTGTACTAAGTTAACACGTTAAATACGCGAATACGAGTTACTCAGTTCAATTCATATTTCCGACAATGGGCTCGGAAATGCTTGCAAGAAAAAAAAGTGACATCAAGAAACATATTCTTATATAAATAAAACAATGTCGGGTTTGAAAACAAGTTAAATATTGCACAACGTTTTCAAGGCGCGCTCTGCCATCGTTGTGACGATTTGCTGGCTGAAGGAGTCGAAATTAGAAGACAAATCCAGCCTTTGAACAGCGAGACAGGGTTCGAATAAGCGAAGCTATGTCGACAAGTCTCCGTACACGCAGGTTTAGAGTACAGTGTTCCAAATTCCGGCTTCCGGGCCATGGGAGCCACAACAAGCCAATCAGCGCCGCTCTGAACTTAACAATCAACGACAAGGCAGTAGCTACAAACGATTCCTCGGCCATTAAATTAAGAGTCTGTAACCGCAAATGATTGTTAACTGTAAGACAAGATACCGCAATTCACATGACGACGATGCCAGAGCACGCCATGGAAACGTTGTGTATCAACAAATATTTAGCCCGGTTCGAAACCCGAGAATATTTTATTTATAATTTACACCGGGAAAGTGTGTTACAGCTTCTTATATAGGTTAACATGAAATTGAAATAAAAGACTTGTAAGTTTTTGAGAAATTTCCTCTTCTGAATCCAGGATCGGATCGAATATAAATGTGTGAAAATGTTCTTTATAGAGAAGTCTTATACAGGTTACATAGAATTCTATTACATATTTCAGACATACATTTATAAAGTTTAAATAATATATTATTTCATCGTCATTTATTATAAAAAATTTTGTAAGCCATAAACTTTTAATCCCATACGTTTCTGCACATATTTGTCCCCTCTTCAGGTTGTGTCTGACTGAAGAGGGTACAAGTATGCTCAGAAACGTTGTTATACTGTAAAATTAAAATTTTATGATTAATAATATTTTTTTTAATAATAAAAACGGTCTGTTAGTGGCCGTAATAACATTGCTATAATGTTTAGTTATAATTTTTATAGGTTCAAATTTTGTACACTAGGCTCAAGTAATACTTGAATCAATTAATTCCTTTATTCATATATTTATCAGGAATCTCTTTAGGGCTACACATTTATTTTGTTTTTGAGGTCCGATGATAATAATTTTATAATTTATTTTAATTATTAATTTCTTTATTTCAAATACGCAAAATGGTTGTAAAAATTTCATAAATCCCTTGTAGAAACAATTAACAATTAATTAAAAAAAGATAACATTATTACTATTCTAATTGAATCCCTGAAAGGGTTTGTTTTTCCAGTCTACATCCGGGGCGAATTTATAATTATCATAAGTAAATCACAATTTTGTTGAGATTTTTGCCGATATATACTAGAAATTTTCACATTATATTATTCTATCTTCAAATAAATTTCTGAGGGAATGGTTTTAGTATAATTATTTTCCCCTACATCTTATCACTCGCAACACAGAAATGATTAGTCATCTATTTATTTCTGAGACTACTGCCTCAGGTTGCAGGACGTCCAGTATTAATTCAGCAGGTCACCGCGGTAAATTATGATTAACTGGCTATTGGATAATTAACTTGGACTTGTGCCACGCGGCCAGAGTAAGGAGAACGCCCCGAAAGTTATCGACTCAGAGAAAGTTTATAATCGTACCATTGGACGTTTCCTAATATTGCAAAAGCTGCACAGGTCGTTTATTGGCGGGGGCTGTACGTAGGCGTAAAAGTTGCGGCATCCACGTCAGGACTCGGATCCCCCAAAGAAAAAAAACACCGCAGCAGCCCGATATCTTACGGCAACGGCGCACCGCAGTTCCCTCGACCGGATAAAGTACCGAAATAAAGTCGACCTACCGGGACGGGCCCGGGGGAACGCACGTCACTGACAAAACTGATAATTAAAAGCCCTCACAAGTCATAAATACTATGCTGGCCATCCCCGTCCGTCCGGCGACGACTAATAATGTTTGCAAAACTTCCATCATCACCAATAATAATAATAAAAAGCACCTCTCTCCCTACTATGAAAGTCCCAGCCTTAGGCATGGTTAAACTATATTTAATACTACTCGGGGAGGGTTAAAAAGTACACACTATAAAGCAAAAATCTTCTAATAAATAAATAAAATTGCCTGTATGTTTGTATGTATGTATGTATGTTTCTTATACAAATCTACACCGGTGGAGAAAATTTCACCAAATTTCATACACGTGTTCTTCGCGACCAGGAAACAAACACTGTGGGGGGTGAGACACGTCTACTACCCCCAAGAGCGGGGGTGGACGTGCGTGGAACTATTCAAACACGCTAAAACGTCCGATATTTAAGTCGAATAAATATTATTTATTCATAGTGTGAACCGGTGCGACGACGCATACCGCAGCCTTCTCAGGAATCATGTAGCCAGGGACACAAATCAGGTTAACGTATGAGACATTTTTATATTTATGAAAGTTTTTTATTATGTCTGTTTTTTCATTAATAAATCAGTTAATGACCTTTTACAGACACTTTATTTTTTATTTATATCCTTACGACGTTCCGATACGTGTTCGTATCTTCTTCAGATATTATCCAAATTATTAAAACAAATTAGTACTACAATCAATTACAATGTTGATTTATTCACACAGTTTTTGGAAACGGGTCCGAGTCACTGAATTCACTAATGATAATAAATATAATTACACAATTGATGACATTATTTAGACACACTATTTTTTATTTATTTTGTAACGATGTTTCGATACCTATTTGTATCTTCTTCAGGTATTTTTCTAATCAATATAATAAACTGGCACAACAAAATTATTCGTTTTGGAATATACCTGAAGAAGATACAGATAGGTATCGAAACCTCGTTACAATATAAATAAATAATAAAAAGAATCTGTATATATAAAACTAATATTTTTGTTGTGCTAGTTTGTTATAATAATTTGGATAATGCCTTAAGAAGATACGAACACGTATCGAAACGTCGTAACGATATAAATAAAAAATAAAGTGTCTGTAAAAGACAACTAACTGATTTATTTTATATCTTTTTATTTATATCTTATTAATTTTTCCCAAATCTTTTCCAATTCAGTAAGCCACATAGATGCACTTGTACGATTAATATTTTTCGTAATACTATATGTTTCTAATTTCTTAAAGTATTGTTGGCAAATAAATAAGTCATAATTCTTAATAGGCAAAATGATTTTTGTAATTACAATTATATCGGAAAGTTAAGATTATTATATTTTATTACATAATATATAGGCGGCATGTGAAATATTTTTCATTTCGTTCTGAGCGTGTATGTTTCGCATCGACTTCAGCTTCAGCTCGACTTAATGGAACGACCTTTGCTCACGTAGATTGATATTTAAGTGCTTCTCTTGGAAAAGTGCTCCTCAGCTATTGATCAGCTTCGTGATGCTGCCCTTAGGGATCTAAACATATTAATGACTTCTATTCGATTTTCCTCTGAAGCAATAAATTTTTAAAGTGTGTACTTTATTTTCACACTCACCTTTTTAATACACCGTCGCAACAGGGGCAATAATTTTTAAACGGCTGGAAACTCGCCTATCATAAAGTTCCTAGCAATTCCTACTAAAACTCCGCGTTAAAGGTTTTGGTACTAGACGAGCTTACAAATAATAGGACCAGCAAGAGGGGGAATTAAGTGTGTTGTTGAAAATGTCCAATTCCACGTTGTATATCTGTCTGGAAAGTGAAAAATTTTGAACATTTTCTAATGTGGATATGATAAAACGTTGAATAAAGCAGATACCGTGACGATGAAACGACTCGAATGAGTTGTAAACCGTGTCGCAGCCTAGAAAGAGACATTTCCTCGCCTCCCTAAGTATCATTACGAAGGAAATGATGTACGGCGGTTGCCGTATTACGTTACGATTCATTTAGCTCTTGTCGACACCCATTCCGATTTATTTGAGCAATTAAAATCCTCCCATCTCCATTATAACCTTAATTAGCGGCAGAAGGGCAATCGTAAGCACCGGTACCTGCTACCCCCCCCCCCCCCCCCCACTTCGCAACCCCAAATTTGTGACCATGAAAACAGTAAATCGAAGCTCCAAAGTCAAGTAAGAACATAAAATTACTACGCACAGAAGTGTCGTTTAATGGATTTTGAAAACTGCATTTGGGTTATGTTTTCCCCGTTCAACCAAATTTCCAAAAATATTGTGGAAGTTTAATTTACACATTCGTCCAATAAAGGTTTCAGTTATTTAATTGTTGTTCACAAATATTTCCACTTAACAACGTAACCAAGATAGTAACACAGTGCAGAGATTACACGAAAACCAATCCGATGTAACCGATAAACAGTGTGCCATTGTTTAAACTGCAAATATTGATTATAGCCACTGTAGGAAGAATCTTATTTCTTTGTTGTTTTTTGAAAATTCTAGTAAGCGTTTTTTTTAAAAAAAGAAAATACTTCAGGAAGAAAATTGCATAGTGAACACAAATAAAAAAAAGTAAACAACAACCATTTTAAAGTCGAAAATAATAATTTGTTAATGTAAAATTAACACAACGTTTCGTCGCTTATTTTGCGCCCTTTATCAGGTCAAGAATAAAACTACAAAAAGAACAAAACAGTTACAATTATTAGAATAACATTTTTAAGAATTATTTGGCAGATAGGAAATAATATAAATTTTGCTACGATTTAAAACGGGAACGACCAGTACAAATTAATTTAAATTTTTGCGTGCGGTTTACAAATACAAATTACAAAAGCAATCTGTCATAAATTTTATTCAAATTGTTAGTATCATTTTTTATATTAATAGCTGTTTTATAGGACCTTATATATAGTAGTTCACTTATTTATCTCGAAAAGTAGTTCGTTTCCTCGTTAAAAAATTATAATTTACATCAATCTAATTTTTGAATAAATAAATTTGTTTAGAAAAAACAGAATAATTTTGAATACTACTATTTATATTATTTTTATGTTCTTTTATCCTAGTTTTTAATGAGCCCTTGCTTTGGCCTATATAAGGGGCTTGACAATCAAAACAATTAATTTTATAAATTACATTATGCTTATCTAAATTTTTTGATTTTGTCCCTAACAGTTTTTGCTATGTTTAAAAATAGTCTTAAAAATAATTTTGTCACCATACTTTTTTAACGGTGCAATTAATTTGATTTGTAAACAAGCAATATTAGGTAAATCTATGAAATGTTGTTAATTTTAATATTTTAATTGTTACTGTTATGTTTGATATTGACCCTAATGTACGTATTCATAAATTTAAGAGGATATGAATTAAGTAAAAAAATATTCTGGACTTTAATTAAGTTATGAATATGGTACTTAATATGAGATAATTTAATAGCTTTATTTACTTAACTGTAACTTGGAAGAGAGATTGTTTGGACAAGTAATTGAATAACGCAATTTCCTATAATTATCATGTATAATATAAGTAGCATATTATGTGATCTACAGTATTAATATTATGTTTTATTTCGTAATTACACACCTTTCGGGAAAATGACCTGTCGGGGAAACGTGGTTCGGGATTTTGTACTAGACCCAATTTAAGGACATCTAAATAACAGAATAGGGATAGAAGAATCTAGATAGGAGCGGTCCACGCTTAGTATGCAATCGCTCTCTCCACTGAGCATACTCTAACCATTTTATAGACTTGAATTCAGGCTCACATACAATTTTACCGAATCACATGATTTGATTCCTATCGTAATCTGTTAATTCGCTTTGATGTACTTAGAGCCTGGTTTGTGAGAAATAATTTCTCCTGTTCTTTTGAATGGCAATTACAATAAGTCGGATCGATGGTGAACGTATCCTTTCCTGGGTGTGTTCAGCTTCTTGGTGTATGTGAACGTGGAAGGAGCAGTGGAGCTAGTGACGATACTTTTAATACTGGAACGTAACGCGCGGCGGGAGATCGGAGTGTCTGAATAGATGTTTAAACGTTGATGGCTTATTTATGACGGCGGCTGGCGAAGAGTCGTTTGCGAGGTAATCGTCAATAAAGTAAGGACGGGGAGCTCGCAGCTATGTTTTAATTTGGCGGGAGCGCATATCGGAGCGAGACCCGAGACCCGAAGCCCGAGACCCGCGGTCCTTGGGGAAACACCTGTATTTATGGCCTCGCCGCGAGGGGCTGTGTTTTGTGACTTCTGGGACCCTCAGCTGGCTTTTCCTTACCGACATCAAGCCGTTTCCCAATAATACAATATGAAGGTGAGATTTTATGCCTGGACCAAGGGTTACTAGCGGGGATTGGGAAAGAAGCCCGAACCTTATCTCGCAAACATGTTTCTCCACGTCGCGTCGCGGCGCGTCTCGTCTCGTCGCGTGAGATCGATACGTTCCTCCAGCGACACGCATGTCTCTACGCCACGAGCGTGCTCATTACCCGACAGCTGCGCGTAATTAACAATCCCGAGGAGGAGGACGGAGAACCTTCTCCCCAAATTCCTCGCTCGTAATAATCGAGCTTGTCAGAGAAAAAAAGAGACATTCGTAAAAGGAATTGACAAACACCTCCGGCAAGAGTTCGGCTCAAAAATAAACCGAGCGGCTTTAATATGGGCAAAACGAATGGAGGACGAGTCGATAGAACGGTAATAAAATAAGATTTTGCTGCCGACGAGAATGACGCGTCCGAATTAATAATAACAGTTTCCTTTAATAACTTGAGAAAACCAAGATGGCTAATACTTAACGTATGGTGACACTTCCACAGATAGATTATTCCATCACCTGCGACACTAATACCACCGTTGAAATACCTGGTGAATAAATTATTGGGTGTTCCAGTGTCTATAGTAGAAAAATTACGAGAGAGTGGGATTTACATTTATTTGTTTTCTTTTTTCATTAATCCTCGAAAGAGGACATCCAATAAAATACATACAAAAAGATTAACTAAGGATTACTCTCTCTCATGTCCTCATGAATTTATTACGCTGGAAACTTAACGTAAAATTACACGACACTGTAGTTATAAATAAATATTAACAATTCATGATAATAAAAAATTATTAATCACTAAACATGATTTAGGTGTAAATTAAATACTGAATATATGATCTTCTATTCCTTATGGCTTCGATGCAGCAGCGTGATCATCAACGTCAATTCACGTCGTACATGTAAGGAGAAAACAGAACGCCAGTATTAATTCAATAATTATTAACTATTACAGAATTCCATCAAGCTTTTAGTGTGATCAACAATTTAATTAGGCATTTCGAGGAATTCTTTACCTTTATAAAAAAAAGCCCTGTTAATTAACAAGTGTTTTATAAATAAATACTGAGATTTATAATTTTTTTTATATAATTTGGGAGACTGTTACATATATGGGAGTGACGAATGCTGCATTCAAAGAGACTAAGGCCGATGTCTCGTGTAGGTGATTTGTACCGTTTATTGCAAATATGCCGATGTTACGCCAAACGAACTTTAATATTTCGAGTATATAATAACTGGATATTGCTTAGGTTTCGGAATAAAGGTTCAAAACTTACATTCCAATCCGCAGAAGCACGCTTTTGTAGCTTAAATATTTGCAACGCGTGAATGAAACGATCCCAGTTTGCTAATCCGTAATACATTCTCGACTGTAAATAAGCGTTGAGAGGCAAGAAAGAAATTATCCTACGTTTCGAACAGTATAAAACTCTGTTCGTCTTCAGGGAAAAGGGTTAAGAATCAGACCTGGCAAGCGTAGGATAATTTCCTTCCTCCTTTTTCCAACTCTCTCATTTTTTTTTACTATAGACAAGGCAACACACAATAATTAATTCATAAAATATTAATAAGAGTATTTTATTGTTCAATTAATTTAGTATTTTATCATTTTTAAAAATTACAGGGTGCCGTATAAAATTTATTTTCTGTAATTACATAAATTGCTTGTATTAAGCTGCATTGAAGGATGAATATATAGACAACTGAAGGCGGAAAGCTCCTGTGAAAAAGATTTTTTTTACACATCTGACGTTATAAGGTTGTTTCCTACTTCAAAGTTAAATTGTCTGTTTTTTTAAAAAACTAAATTCTGTAAGTTATTATTTATAAATAGTACCAACTAAAAAAAAACTTTTTTGACTGCGCTCTAGTATTCTATTAGTGTTTTTATTTAAGTCGAATGGCGTGAGAACCAAACACTTCTTTTCTTCCACTGATAATGTCTCAATTATGTGCGGAAACCAAAAATCTTTGTTACCTATAATGTAGGCATATATTTCAAGGATCCGTAAAAGTGACAGATACTCCATTACGGCATTCATCGCTAGAAATATTCGGAAGGCGTGAAAAATTTTTTGAATGGTATTTGTAAGTCGGACCCGGTCAGCCTATTTTTGTGCACGTGAAAGAGATTTACACGGTAAGGGAGAAAAGGGGAGTAGTTGTGATCTGAGAAGCGTGAGGGAATATTTGTGATACTGAAGGCGTCACTATAGAGTTGGCAGTCATAATCTTGGAGGCGCCGCGGATCAACGTCGGTCAACGCTGAACAACACGTCAAAACGCAGAGTCAGACACGAATTAGTAAGACACCAAGTAAATAGGGTGTGACAACCTAAAATTAAAAATTACTAAGGAAATTGAACGATAAAAAAATGTAGTAAAATAGAATAGATTTTAAGAAAAAGTTACAAAAAAACAGTGTTACAGTTCTAAGTGCCCCTAGTGTATTTTAACCTCTTCCTGCTGACTGCTGTGTGTTCACGCTACTATTAATCATATTTCATAGTCTATCGATACCGCGTCATCAACCCACCCTCCCCTCCGTTTCCCCTGGTGTAAATATCGATTACAGTGCATTTCCAGGATTAGTATTGTTAACTTTTCGATTAATTAGTATCCACATCAGAGAGTATCACGTGCTTGCACTGGTGCCCGTCCTGGAATGTGTGATTGTTGAGCTTATCATTACAATTGTAATTTATTGTTGAGGCATCCTATCACCATTCAATATGTCCCGAACAATAGCTGCGGTAGAAAATATTGTTTTGCGTTCTCCCTACAACGCAGAGCCGATTAATTATGTTTAAACATAATATTTTGTGCTCACAGACTTTTATTTTCGTAGCGTGTCGTGCTTACTCTCGATCTGTAATAAAACCTTCCTCTTGAGTCGCGGAGTGTATTAAAATAAGAACTCTTCACTACGTAAAGGCTCTCTTTATATGAACCCATAACCGACGTTGAGTCTCGTCTATATATAAAAAACGTTTTTTAACTTTTAAGGAGAAAATAAATTAAGTACTGTAGAACAACAGCACGGTAAAGGGGAATTTGTCCACTTGCCACGAGCATCGTTATGTCGGCTTAAAGGACTCGACGTTGAATATAAAAAAAATTAATGTATATAGAGTCGACAATTGAAAAAGTTAAGGCTTAGTGGGCTGTGGCCGATTTAGACCTATTCTTTAAAAGAAAATAAACGTTGCTATTTTATTTCTCCAAATATTGAGCTTATTATATAGTCTTACCAATGAAGCTGGTATTGGTAAAGTATCCTGTCTCACTTCAACCGGTAAGAAAAATTTATTTTATACTGGATACGCTAATGAGCATGAAACGTTCAATTTTCAATATTTTTTCGTGGTTGTGGTGCATATTTATCCTCGAATTACGACATATCATGCTGGAAACGATTCACAATATATTAGGAGCGTGAAAATACGGCTTTCCCGCAATACTGAAATGTAGGTAACACTACGGAAAAAATCAAGCGAGCAGTATTTAAATTCTCTTACAGTAACCAACAACTATCCGTAACATTAATTTTGATATCAAATTTTCTGAAATAAAATAAAAAGCTATTAATGATTCTCTTTAATTTTAATATGCACTGGAAAGGATGTAACGAGCTATGAATTACTGATACTTCGAATGACATTATTGTGAGTGCAACATCAGACGGAGGAAAGAGGATTGAGAAGAATGCCCCCCGCACCCCCCCCCCCTCCCCGTGGGACCCTAATTTTGAAATGCGTTGCTCAGGAAGGCTGTAACTCGCACTTCGCCATCACTGTTATTCTGCTCACGCAGGATCTGGTCCCCTCCATTCTTCTTTGTGCCTTCCAAACAATTTTCTGGTACGCTACTTTTCAACATAAAAATTTTACTCATAAACCACCCAATGTGTGCTGCCGTCGATTTTTCGGTCCTGCACAAACCGCGATCGGTATCCGGAAATAAAGTTTGCTTCTGTCTCATAACCGACTCAAAACTACGCTAAAGAGATCGTGCACGCGCGTTATCCCCCGAGTGTTAACTGGGACAACCAGAGACAGAGCTATTAAATTTGCATTTAAAATTAGGAGCGTCCATCGATAAGGAACTAGAGAGTCTACAAGAAGTGTAATAAGTTATTTCCATGGTAAATTGAAATATAAGCATTATTTACAAACGTTTTCCAAACAAACTGTAAAAAAAAATACATTCGATCCAGGAAGTTAGCTCCAGATTTCCCAACTTATTAACAGAAATCACATCAGCCTTAAAGAAAAAGACGTTAAGCAGTAATGATAATGAAGAAGAGGCATTCAAACCTATTGGAACGGAATATGCCAAATATTTGGATAGCATATTTAATATCAATTCTCATGAATGGGACTGAAGAAGATTTGAAGAGTTACAGACCAAATAGTCAATTATCCACAGAATATACAGTTTTATTATAAACAGTATAAATGAGATTTGTTTGTGCTACTAAGGTTGGCACAAGAAGGATTCACAGGTTCTTTAACTGCAAATGAAAATACTGAAGTAGTGAAAGGATTATTTGTGGGAAATCAAAGAATATCAATCCTTTTCCAACATTAAGACATCAACAATATTTTATTTGTCTACAGTCCCATCTACTGTAATGTTGTACTCAGAAACTCGATTAAATATACTCGGAGAAGCAACAACAGCAGTGAAACGTCAGAAAGAGGTAAACTAATGAATAAAATGGCACAAAATAGAAGACTAAATATAATCTGAGCTGTTTAACAATTCAACATTACAGCCAAGGAGCAGACATGGTTAACAAAATGATAGTTTCTAAGTTGTTACCAATTGTTGATTGCTACTTTCAGTTTCACTTGATCCATAATGGGTTTCTTTCTTTCTTTTAATTTAAAAATTTAAAAATTGTACAAACCAAATTTCAAAATTGTGTAAGAAGAAAAGAATAAAGATATGCGAACTGACTGCAGGTGATTTGTTAGAACAGCAGAAGGATATAACACATATTCTATTCAGTAAGAATAGAAGTTTTACCAAACAGTATAAATGTTTCTTTCGTTTCTTCCAATCAACATTACCTTTGTGATAAACAGACCAAAATATGAGCCAGTTATGAAAGTAGACAAATACGAGAGAGCTCTGCTTCCAACTAAGTCCTTCCATATCACGAGGAGTTAAGTGATACAAAAAACTAATTTGCTCATTTTATTTTCAAATCTAGTATGTTACTGTAATGAACTGAAGAGAAATTTTCTACTAATCAGCTGTGGAAAATAAGGATATCATCGCTACTTTGGTGTCTAAAATATCATCGATGTAATACAAATAAATATATCTTTTCTTGTTACTAAAAATGTTGAATAGGTATTTGCTGGATCTGTAATATATATATCTCTTATATTAATTATTTTGTGATTCCTTCCTTCACAAACTTTGACATAAAAATAATTAAAGGAATTAAATATTATAATATGTTTCACGTGATCCTTTGTATCTTCATTCCACTAACATAAAGTGGAATAAAATGTCACACAAAAGGAAGAAAAACCAACTAGTCAGTTATTTTGTTTTATATATTTGGTTTTCTAATATTTAAATATTTAGGTTTCATTAGAGTTAAATTATGGTTTGCTCATTAGTGTAAGAAATTACTTTTAATAAATCGTATTAAAATTCTCATGTTACATGCAAAATCAATAAGTTTATCAAGTTATTTGTGTAATTTTATCATTATAAATTCAAACTAATATTTGGCCATCTTCTGCTTTACAACAGCAACACTTATTAAAACATCTATGTGTTGACACTAAGTTTTTATACAAAACATATACAGTTATTGACCACAATACTTTAGAAAAAATCTGTTATACTTAGTATTGATATCTTAAAAATATTACTACAATATAGATAATTTTCAAATTTCTTCAATAAAATATTAGGTAAAAACTTTAATACTTATAAGTTTTTAAAAATTTGAATTTTTCTTGGTTGACAAAGTGTTTGTAACTTAGAAATAGAATTAATTTTACCAATATTCCATAGATCTTGGGAAATACCTTAAATTTGATCGAGTGTACATAACAAATAGACTACTATTCAGATACTTGAAGTAAATTAATTGGTTTATTCTTAGATATTAATTCTATATATCAGATTGTAATGGATGCAGACTTTGAAAACAACCTGTAATATTCTTTATTACTATCATAAATTAGTAAAATATTAGTATTTTAATTTATGATATCATGCAATGAATAAAATATCCTTATCTTTCAGCTTCTCAATTCTTTGTCCCCTTTCTTACCAATATTTTGCTGTTTAAAAAATTCATTTTTTGCAGTCTCTATTGCTTAAATATTCTGTAATTGTCTAGTTTTAATCTAATTATAGCCTTTTATCACACTTATTATATTAATCATATAAATTTTTATATTAAACATTTTGTACAACAACCAGATTATCATCATGATATGCACACTTAAGAACAGTTTTCACTTTGTATAAAATTAAAACACTTGTTTTCCAAACATCTATACTATACAGGACTAAACATCAATAAAAAGCTATTAATTTTAGTACATATATGCTAATATTGATTCTTATGTTGACTTGACAATTAGAAAAATGTATAAAACGTTTCACCATTTGTGATAATCATTTTTGGCTTATCGAATTCTGTAGTACTATTTGTATTGTCAGCGTACACTTTAAAAATGACCATGCAAGTACTTCCAATTTTTTATTTTAATTATTTTTCTTCCCAATTAAATTTTGCAAATCAGTTTTCACTGTTGATATTATCAATTAAGTGAAAATAAATGCTTTGTTTATACATTAAGAACATGTTTCAAAATGCTGTATCTATTTTGAGTTGAGTTGTTTTATGATTTAGTAATATTTTTCTCTGAAAATATAACTATTTCATATAATAGAGAATAAAATTGCCATTAATTTCCAAAAATTGACATAGACATTTCAAAGTCACACAAGTTTGTACTTAATTGCTGTAACACCAATACCATAGCTGACTAAAGAGTTACTTGAAGGTGTAGTTTATAGGTTCAGAATTAATATTCCAACTGTGTCAAATTTATTACTATTTCAACAGAATAACTTTCTTCAAATGTAAAAATAACTGTAAAAACCCAGCCACAACTGTATCAGTATTTCTGATGTAGAAGAATGACATGGTTTAAAATTATTTTAAAAAATATTTTGCAAATCTATAAGGTGCATTAATTTATATGGATGGGTACTGCACTTGATAAAATATTTCTTTGTGAATTAGCACTACTTTCGCCATCACATGAATTATAGCATTTAATTGTGTTAATAGAAGTTATGATGGGCATTAAGGTGCAGGGAGGAAATTTTAAAAAGGATGAATGCAAGGTACGAATTTGCAGAATTACGCAGGACTCTTATAAATTCGTAACCCGTAATAGCGTCCTAATCCAAGCAGCCATAAAATTATGCTAGTGCAGAGTACTCTGATTCATTAAAGTGCCCACCGCCCCAAGATGTTGGACGATGTCTGATGGAGCTAAGTGGGATTTAAAGGGGCTATTTTTAATTCAGGTATTTAATTAATAATTTCTTTATAATGATTATATGATTCTTTATAATGATAAATCGTTATATTTAATGATTAAACCAAGAGAGCAACGAATTAATAATTTTTACTGCTTGTTAATAATGGGCTTCCATTACTAAATTCTAAGAACATTTATATGTACGCGTAGAGTCCACATATCATTCATTTAGCTTAATTGTCTACCACCATGTGAATTAAATAATACTAATTTATTAAGCCTGAAAGTATTTTTTATGGGTGTCGAATATAATATTTTGTTCATAATAATTCAGTTAAAGCACAAGACTGGATGCTGGAGAAAGCTTGTACGTAATGTGGAGCATCATAACGATATCTAAGTCAGGACGGTTACAGCTAATGAGACATTTGAATTACATCATTCTTACGCGAAGTTATCCGCTGTTGCCACATGGATCACCTCTCTGATGGTGACGACTGATCTGTTTCCGTGCATCATTCGTAACCATACCTACTTTTTTCCCCCCCTACTACAAAATTTCACTGCTATAAGACAATATTTCGGAAATTAACTAGAAAAGGGAGACTCACTGACATCACCAATATTTATTGATAAAAATGAATCTAATTTTTTGTAATTTCTCAGAAAAAGTAGGACAAATCAGTTGAATTTAAAACAATAAAATCAAACATACGTAAATCTGGAACATGTAAAAATAGACGATAAAACTATGCAAATGAGAAAACCTGAACAATGATTTAGACTCTCCTTCGATGATAAATGAAGGTAGAAATAGGAACATGTCTATATAAGTATTTTCATTGGCTGATACATGATTTAATTTTTTTCCGGCCAGTTCATCGAGGAAGGAAAAGGTTTATGTTCTTCAGAAACGAATTATCGGAATTATATGTGAGACCAACGTATTTAAAAGTTTAAACATGCCGTCTCTTTTTATTTCTATGAATAACCGTAATTTTATTATTTTCTAATTCGGATATACATGTTTAATAAACAACATAAATCTGCATGGGTAACACAATAAATTTAATATAGATAAAAAAAAATATCAAAGCGACAACATTAAATTTAAAAGCGGAAATAATTAAATTTTTCCTTTATATTCTTCACACGAAATTATATATTTATGATAAATTGGTACTTAGGTAAAACTGTATTAATAGCGGTATTTACCATATAGAGTTGTTATGCATGAAAATCGGATAAATTATTGGTTGAAATAATTTTAATTAATTATAAATGTAAACCTTTGACCCTTTGTATATCCTGGAAGCTCAGCTACGATGAGCGATCAATGGAATATAACAATTACAATTATAATTGAAATACAATAATCAAAATCGGTTATGTCGACCGTAACCCGGGGTCAAGTATTTCCCTGAATACTGACAATTATGTAAGATACCTGATGATATATTTTTTTAGCATTGCTCAATTTCTTTATGTAAATCGGGGATGAATAAGATTCATGCAGCATAAGCGAATAAGGAGTAATGAACGTAAAACCTCTTTGCGCAAGGGATATGTTAGAGGCTTCGAGAGCGATCTTCAAGTTTAAAACTCTGGAGCAGTGAAGGCATCTGTGCCCGTCCAATATTTAGAACAATTTGCGAAGCCTTCTGGAATTCCGACGGCGGCTACCGGGGAGCAGTTTCTGTTATTTTCCAGCGTTGCCTCGAACCCACAGCTGCATCATTGCGTTTAGTGGTTTTCTCGTCTGGGAGACGAAGATAGATTTAGTTGGAAGTTCCCCTGTAAGTTAAATGGGCGCTCAGTTAAAAAAAAAGGAAAAGAAACTTAAACTCATTTTATTTTTGTACTGAAATACGTTTTGTGATAAATACAACGCAGTGTTGGAAAATTGATGGGCTTGCGTAATGTGCAATAATTATAAAGCATGTGATTAAAATTTCAAAAATATTTTGTATCCGATCAACAGTGCCATCTTGACTGCCGATGAAGGATCGATTTTCCGGCAGAGTCTGTAATCCTTTTTTATTTAAGGATTGCCCGTGGAGTAAATGGGTGTAGAATAAGAAATTGGAAGAGAAATGATTGGCCAGCAAAGTAAGTCATTTGAAATTCACCCAATTTTCGTCATGCGAGAACAGCGGACGACTCCACTGATTTAGAACCCCTCTAATATAAGGCGGGACTGTCCGCCATTTTTTTATCTTACGGAAGTGTCTTGCCTTACTCGTGGATTAAGCAAGCACATGTAGGTTGAAAAGCATGAAATGTTTTCAGACTGAACACTTTGCAATAACATTCATAACTTTTAAATTAATATAAAAAAGGCCAAATTCAGACAAAAGAAGTGTTGATATACCACTGTGAACAAAAAGTAAGGTGAATTTATTTAATAAATATAAATTAATATATTTATTCTTCCAAATCAATTTCATCCCCTTCAAAGTAATCCCCGTCCGATAAAACTCACTTTTTCCAACGCTTTCTCCAGTCCTCAAAACAGTCGGAATAGTCTTTTTCCGGTATAGCCTTCAAGACCTTCTTCGATTCGGTTTTTATCTCCTCAATCGTGTCAAAACGGCGTCCCCGCATTGGCCTTTTGAGTTTGCTGAACAACCAGAAGTCGCACGGAGCCAAATCAGGCGAATACGGTGGTTGCGAAACGTAATGAGTCGAGTTTTTGGCAAAAAAAAGTCGCGAAGAACCAATGCAGTATGACTTGGTGCATTATCGTGATGAAGGAACCAAGAGTTGTTCGCCCATAATTCCGGCCGTTTCAGACGAATAGCTTCACGCAAACGACACATAACGCTCAAATAATATTCTTTGTTGACAGTTTGGCCCGGCGGAAGGAATTCATAGTGCACCACACCACGATTATCAAAGAAAACTGTCAACATGACCTTGATATTCGATCGTGGTCTTTTCGATCTTACTTCACCTTTTGCACGATATTCGCTGGATTGGTCGGTGGTTTCAGGGTCGCATGCGTAAATCCAAGTCTCGTCTCCAGTAATGATGCATTTCAAGTGGTCCTGATAGACAGTAAAGTTTCACACACATCAACGCGACGCTTTTTTTCCAAAAAATTGAGACTTGACGCGTTTGACACACAAAACATTCTTAAAAATGGTTTGGGCTGAGCCAAGTGATATTCCAACACTCACAGCGAGATCACTAATTGTCCATCGACGATTTTCAAGCACCAAATCTTTGATTTTTTGGACGTGGCCCTCGTCGGTAGACGTTGATGGTCGTCCAGAGCGCGGTTCGTCTTCAACGCGTTCTCGGCCCTCTTTGAACTCGTTGAACCACTTATAAACGTTTTTTTGTGCCATAGTTTGATCACCAAAGGCCTTCCGCAACATTTTCAACGTGTCCGCACAAGAATATTCGTTCCGCAAACAAAATTTGATGCAAGTTCTTTGCTCAACAAAATCACCCATTGCAAAAATCGAAAAATTCACTTTTGGTTGTTTACAAAAACAAACGTGTAAATCTGAGATAATTAAACCTTTTAACAAACAGACGCTTGGAAAATATCATAGACAGTCCTACCAACCTAAGAAAAAAAATTTACCTGCCTTCCTAATACCCGGAAGTTTTAAATGACAATTTCACCTTACTTTTTGATCACAGTGGTAAATACCACACAACGTTTCTGGAAGCCTTGTCCCTTTCTTCAGCTGCAGAAAAAAAAGTAAGAGGCCTAGAGGAACACAACTGCCTGAGTCAGTTTTTTTGAGTTTTGTCAACTGACTCAGGAAGTTGTTTCTCTAGGCTCTTACGTTTTTTCTGCCCCTGAAGAAAGGGACAAGGCTTCCAGAAACGTTGAGTGGTATTTATATCATCACTTCTTTTCTCTGCACTTTGCTATCATTCTTATTATTAATTTTCAGTCAGACCTTTAAATTAATTAGGCAAGATTGCATTGGAGTACATAAATGTTTTATTTTCTCAATAATTATTTTATCTCCGGTAAACGATTAATAATTCGTAAGTAAACTCAAAATAAAAAGTCAAAATTTGGTGATTCATTAATTTTTTGTGAATTTTAAATATTTAATTTAAATGAATAATTGTAAAAAATGGAATTTAAATATTTATCAGGTATGGTAAAGTAAATATACTTTTAATTGCTCAAATAATGGGATTAAAAAGTTATTGAAAAATAAAGGTTTTAATTGATTACAGCAAGTATTAAAATTGTCAAATCATTTTTACTTTATTACATCAGACTTAGATTAAAAAAAAGTGTATTCTTGTTCATTGTATTCATGATTTTTTTTAGATCAATTCTACGCATTTCAAAATTCTTTCCTTCAACTGACATCATCTGACAATATCTTCACATCAAGTCAAAATTGTTTTCACAAATCTACTGTCTGTAATTATATTGCATTTTTTTAATTTACTCATTTGGGACATGAAGTTGTTTTCAGCTTCGAAACATATTTGTTTTCGTTAGAAGAACTAGATTAAAAGTGGCGGACGTCCCGGCTCGTATTAGAGGCGTCTTAGACTTAATGACCGGACAATCTATGTCGCCGTCTTCGTACTGAGTGAGGAGCACACTGACAACACGTCCTGTTTCCGCCTGCTGAATATGTATGCGATGAGGTCTGTCTACTTCCTGCAGTCAGCCCCAATCGAACGTCATTAAAGGCTAATACCACATGACATTACGAAATGAGATTATCCGTGGTAATCTAGTTTCTTTGACAGCAGGTGAGCTAAGTTTAATTTTTTTGAGGTATTCCTCTGTATGAACTATATTTTTCGTTAAATTGACCGATTCGAACGTGGTGAACAGGATCCAGCGGACCGACTTCTGGACGGAGATGAAAGACTGGCCGCCTGCTATCGCTCCAACGCCCACTGGCCCATAAGTGTTTAATACAACCTTTACGAGATCAAAGCTGAGTGGCGAGGAATCGATCGTTCGTGTGAGAAGTAATAGCAGCCGCTGAATCACCAAATAATTATCCGATTTCCTTCACACCCCGCGAAATCAGATGGTGATGAAGAGAAAAGTATTTTGATTATGAGGATTTCAACGTATTCCCCAAATTTCTGACGAAAATGCTGGTGCATTGTCTCCAGCTTTCCAACAATTATACTTTCATCACCATGAGAGATCATTATGATGAACGTCAGCGTACAAAAGTAGAACAAATTGGCCTTGAAAGAAGTTGCAAAGTACCCACCATCGTAAATCCTCCAGATATTTCAAAAGAATGGTTTGCCTTAGTAACCAAAGCCGTGCCGGCGCAGGAAAACCAACAGTTGGTGTAAAACAACTATATTGTCTGGACCACGTGGGGTAAAGGAGATGAAATTTGCAAGGTGGGGGAACGTAGTATAAAAATCCAGGTAAAAAGGCTCGTGACGCATTTTTATTTAGTCACCTGAGCCATGGTGTGTGGTTACTATTGTTTTTGCACGTAAAACCGAGATAAACAGGGCAAAAGTGTGTACTCAACGTCTCCTTCCGAAAAAGAGTTGAAGGAATGAAGACAAACTTCCTGAAGACACCGGAAAACATTCCCCGATGATTCCGAGGTTATGTAAGCAAATCTCGTAATTAATTCTTTCCGTACATTTCTTCTGATTAACTGATTTTTATTTTAGTTGTTCAAAGACCACGATTTTCTTAAATATACACAATTGTTATTGTTTTACATCAAAACAGCGGGAAGAGAAAAAATGCAATAATTAATTTTTGAAAACAATTTGGTAATTAAGAATAATTAATTAATTTGGCAAGAAATTTGTTAAAGTAATTCAAATTAATTTTTATTATTTAATTATATTATTATATTAAAATTATTCGACAAAGCCGAAAACCTTGTGACTATTTTCTGAATCATTCAATTTCAGTGACACTGAACGTGGTTCAAAATTTTTTTAGCAACTTGCACAATTACGTGAGTATATAAATTGAAAATAATTGTTTATAATTAATGTTATTTTGATAAATTCGTCAAAGTTTGTTTTCTGTATAGTTAGAAGTTTTGCAAGTCCTGTATTCGGCACGAAGGAAATCTCGCCTTTCTTCCGAAGTCAGGTGATTTGTTGTTAGAACCCAAGAACTGTGTGACAAACAGCACGCTAGGGAACCTTACTCCCGTTATTTTCAATAAACGCAGGGACCAGCTTCATATATTCTTCGTTTCCACGCTGCAGCGCGTTCAATTGATTTGAAATGCTTATAGTAAAGGCAGAAATATTGGGCCAGCTTATAGATAATTCTGGTGGATTCGCTAGTGTGTTCACCCAAAAGGGCAATATTTCTGTATTGTCGTGGCTCGCAATGGCTAAAATTTAGTGTCAGAGTTACTTACGCCACCAATTCTCGTCGTAATCTCTCAACTTATTTCGAAAACTTCGTGTAAAATTTATAAAATTAACTCTGAAAGACGATCTTGGTTTGCATTTCCAGGGAGTAATGTCCCCGCAGGGGGAAGGGAACGATGAAATGTGGCGAAAGGGGGTTTCGAATTCGGTTCACGCATCCTAATTCGGATAAGTTATTCCCGTTCGAATGGTGTTCAGCACTTAAACACAAATGATAAAATATGTCTCCCTAATTTTTATAGCGGATCGAATAACTGCTAATTTAAAAACATGTAGCAGATTAATAGAATCTTTTAATATAATGTTAATTTGAAGTCAAATTAAGGGTATAAGTCGATTTATATCCTGATGATTCCCTGAGACACTTGTCCGTGGAGGTAAGAATAATAATTGCTTTGTGGGGACGAAGTATTACTGCTAGAAGATTCATTAAGCTGAATCTTTTTTTATTCGAGTGCCAGGAGTTAGCGGAGGGTCTTTTTTTTGCACGTTCAGGGCATGCAGCTGGCAGGACATAGTTGTAATCTTGTAGGCGCCACTGCAGTTAATCAAAGAAGACGTGTGAGCTGTTTGATTGTGGGTAGCTGGCGTCGGTTGTAACTTGTGTTGCATCGCATACATACAAACATATCGAAATTTATCTAGTATATTGTAATAAAAAAATAATATTACAAATGGCTGAATTTATCAAATTAAAATAAAATTTACTTTTATGGAAGTTAATAGTTGGGACATAAACGAACTTTGTTGTGGAAGAAAATAACTCTACAGATTGAATTTAAATGTAATAATGAAATAATTAAAATTAAAGAACGATCTGACTTTTATCTTTTAAAAGTGGTTTACAATATGATTTTAAAGTTTTCTACTTACGGCCGCCCAGGTCTCATTTTAGGTTTTTCGTGCACAAGATTTGGGGATATCACTGATTCTAATCCTCACAGATTCTAAATGTCAACAAATTCTAATTGGCGTAGTTTTGTTAGTTGGTCTCACAAATTAGTAGATTCTCGATGCTTTGCTGCAACCTGGATTTGCAGATCTCGTAGCTTTAGTTGGAAATGTACTTCATTTGGGTTTGTCTATGGTTCTCCGGGTTGAATTTACGCTCGGCCACCGATTACGACGTTAATTTAACTCTCTCCTTCCCTACTGACGATTGCTTTACTTTTTAGTTCTTTAAAGCATGTTTGTAACTGCTATCACATTCTTTTGTTCTGAGACTATAAAACTTTTTCGACTGTTCTATTTGCCGTCTGCTGCCCCAACTGCACAGCTTTCAAACTCTTCGCTGTCCGCTGCCCGACTCTATTACTTTTGTACAAAAACTTTGCTGGTCCTTATGCCTCGCCTTTCATTGCCTGACTCTATTACTTTTGTACAAAAACTTTGCTGGTCCTTATGCCTCGCCGTTCATTGCCTGACTGACTAACTTCGTCTCGTAGATTTTGAGCGCGTAAACTCTCTTAGCTGCTCAACAATACATTCTTTGCATTGCCGCCTTGTTGCGGCGTCCTCTCTATACCCACTAATAATGAGTCCTTTACAATCCAACTTTCTAATTAGAACAATTAGTAATTACTAATTACTACAATATATATATATAGTATATTTTGTGCACGTTCAGAGCCTGCAGATGGCAGGAGGACATAGTTGTAATCTTGTAGGCACCACTGCAGTTAAACAAAGAAGACGTGCGAGCTGTTTGACTGTGACTGGCATCGGTTGTAACTTGAGTCGCGTAGCATATCAATTTGCCTACTATATTTTTGTATAAATAACACTGATCGAAAGCATAAATAAACATAGAAAGATAGAGAAAACACAAAAATTATAAAAGAAAATAGTGATACATGTTTAAACTCCTTCGCAGTATTCGCAGTTGTAGATCTTTTCTTTCTCCTTCAAACCCGACGACGTTAAGACTCATATGGCGCTTTTAAAAGAAAGAACTTTTGAAAAACCAGTGTCATTTCCTTAGTTTCGTGCGGGTGAAGAGTAATGGGAGAAGATTTGCGGAGAACGTGCCTTTAGATTGCCATCGTTCTCAGTTAGTGCTTAATATTACGCGAACATTATTCACAATTTGAGCAGCAGTGTTCCTAATATCAGCTATTCACGTGTTACAATATTAGATTTATTTTAAATTTCTGTTAATTAATAATTAGTTATGTCAGTATCTGAACCGACCCAAATTCGACAAAAATTACAATTTTACTGAAAATTTATGTGCCATGCAAGTTGGCTCTGGATTTCTGAATTTGTTTGTCAATTATGGGATGAGATCTTAATTTCTTTAACCTCAGTACGTGACTAAACGTCTGAATCGGGATTTTATAATCCGTCCATAAATTCAAGTACAAAAATATTTTTGTTATGTGATTCGTAAATTTCTGTTTCACCGTGTCGAAATCTTAAATTGCACATTAACAACCCTTTTATCGTTTCAGATCGGTGTTCCAAGTTTATGTCGAGAATAATTGGATACACTCTGACTATTGCAGATAGCAAAGAATATTCATCAGGTTTTGTCATTCGCTGTTCAGGTATGGTACGGAATTCCCCCCCCCCCCCCCCCGTCTTACGCTCGCTCTCCTTAAGCCCCTATGATTAATAATTCAAAGGCATAGAAGAGACTGGCAGAAGACAGTAAGTACAAACTACTCCCTGCTGGGACCCTTAATTCTGCATATCGAGAAGCATGTCTAATACGAGAAGTTAGACCGTAAGTGACGACGCCTGCTACCGTGTAAATATTAACTGTTGTAGCTTGTGGAGACGACATCAGACATCGTACATCGTACGCATGACTTCAACTAATCAGCGCTGACAAACAGCAAACGTCATTCTGCTTCCTAAGTGTCGTACGTTCATTAATTTCCACACAACATATTCATGATATTCTTACCACCTTTTAAGTTTTAAAAAATTGGAATTTTAATTGTATATAATAACTGCATTTTTTAGGTTATTTTTCAAAATATTCAGGTTGTATATAATACAGGTATATCTAATTATGCTGAATACATTTTTGTGAAGTAATGAATGGACGAAAAAAAAATTTTTTTTCGCTACAAAGAATCTGGAAAATGTACGCGAAAACTGTTTGATGAAGAATATGCATCCATTGGTTGCCTGGATTAAGAATACAGATCAATAAGTCGTTGGCGCGGAAATTTATCCTTTGTCCGAACATTAATTTTCCTTGAAGCATTCATAATCATCGTTGCATTGTTTCGTGCGGTATTCTACGTCAAACCGCAGATGACGATCGTAATGGCAGCATCCGAAATCAGGACGGAGTACAGTAAAATATAGCTTCATCAGGGAAGCTGATTTCACACATTCTCAAATTTTTGTGCTAACCGAATCTCAATTTTTTTAAAAAACTAATATAAAGAAGGTAGTTAACCAAATTAATGTGATTTATAACTATATTAATAACATGATGATTGATGATTTCCAAAATCATCTTCATTTATCGACAGGATTAACCATTATACTAAGCTAATACCCAGTTTACTAAAGAAACAAATTGCTGTAGTTGAGACGACAAGTGAGTACCGGAATTAAATTGATTCTGTTCGCCCTTGTACTGTGGAGGGTCGAAAAATGGCGTTTTATTGGCTGAACTATGCTCAGCTTAATGCGTTTCCTATTTATACGATGACATGAAAATATAAAAGCAGCCACGTAAGCTACCTAATTTTTACAGAAATTGACGGTGTTTCTACCAATGTTATCTTTGTATAATATCAACCCCTTGCATCGAGGGAAAGGAGCACCATAAGGGGTGGGGGTGGAGGGGCGTTACAAACATATAACGCGAATACAACCGAGATTGGAGTCAAACCGAGGGTTATGGATGTCACTGAGTTCAATTGTGACATTTAACTTGCCATTTAACCACCAAGAGCGGGGGTCGACGGGTAGTAATAATTTTGAAACGTGTCAAACGGACTAAATTTGCATCGGAAAAATTCTTTTCGGGTCAATCAGATAACTTAAATATATTTCTGCATCAATAAGATTCATAAAATTACTCTACATGTTCTCTGTGTTAATTTAAACCTCTTTCGTTCTTGGCAGGGGATCACCCTTACGGGTATTATCGCAAAAGCAACCGAGATTGAAGTCATTTCAGAGGTTATAGAAACATTACAACCCGGGCAACGCCGACACCCAGCTATTATATAATAAAACTAGCTGGGTGTCCTACGTTGCCCGGGAATTTATTTATATAAACCCGAAAAAGTATTTAATTCTATATTAATCTTGAGTCAAGAAGTGATTCAACCTAAATCTAACTGTTCCTAGTTACGTACATACTTACAACCGATAGTGCATTAATTTAACATCTATGAAATACATCGAATTTTATTGCATCAACCCACCGAACGTAAATCCGAATTTCTTTTTAAATATACTCCTTGAGTATTGCAGGATATAATTGTCCCTCAGTCTTCAGACATTACGAAAGATTAAATTGATTAAATTCTTAGCTAGATTCACAATGTAAATAAATAGTTACCATATTGGAGCCAATATGGCACGGAAATTAACTTACATTTTCCGCAAGCAAAATAAAATATTTCGTATTGTTTTTTATCGTCATTCTATGGAGTGTTACTGGATAAAATTATACTTTTTATTCAATGAAAATATTTCTATTTTAATTCATTTCCGGAAACTGGAACTATTTCCTTTGTTCTTCGCGTAGAAACTTCTCTCTATCGCTTGACGTCATGGTCTCTTGGTGCGCATTAATTTAACAAAAAGGAACACTTTTTTTAATTATATTTATTTTCCTATTTTTGTTACGAGATTCTCACCCCCACAATCTGAACCAAGTTTTGTTGCAATCTGTCCACGCGTTTAAATATGTATAGAGATTAACGTAAATACATACATACATACATACATACAAATATACATCCTTTTTATTATATAGATTTTCTTTCGTAAATGTAAATGTCGAGAGAAGCAACAATTTACTTGCGACATTGCTGGAAACGATTTATCGAAGTGGCGATAGTTTTGGGAGATTATTAAATTATAAAATACACTAAATACAGAAAAAAAAATTTTTTAACCACCGATATTTTTATCTGATTCAATTCTCCTTGCATTTTGAACTTGAAATTCGATAAACACTGCCACCGGGCTCGCCTAGCCCGAAGCACTTATAATAAGTAATAAATATAATACTTGTGACAGAAAAGGATTAACTTTTGTTGGAACGAAGCTGCATTAATTAATGCTTATGAGGGGCCTTTGAGTCGACTGTAAGACGGGGAATATCTTTTATAATTTCAGTATCAAAATGATAAATCTTTCTTCCAGTGAGAGTAAGAAGCTTTCTAGTAATGCATTTTTTTGCTCTGTTTGATCTTTCTTTGGCGAATAAAACCTTTGTTATTATTATTTGCTTCATTTGCTCATTTTATTCTTTAGAAAGAAAATTATTTACTGAGGAGCACTTGGGATTGTCTCAGAAAATTAAAGCAAAATTCACTTTCCAGCTTCAAGTCAATGGCCAATGGTGTCCTAAAAGATGTAGACCACAAACCTAAAATAATAGTTTATAATCAATATGTGAATGCTTGATTAAACCAGAAACAAAAATAGTAACTTAATAATAGGTTTCATCTGTTTAAAAAATGAATAGTACATGGTCTCCTTGGCTTTTGAACAAACCAACTAACACATGTTCACATAGTCAATTGTATGTTTGGTTACCATTTATACACTGTAAATTCAGATTGAAATTTAATCATAATCTATCTTCTTCTCTAATAAATAAAGCAGTGTTTGTTTGTATGTATGTATTCTATGTATGTTCCGCATATAAATCTACACTCCTCGAGTCAATTTCACCAAATTTCGTACGCGTGTTCCTTGCGACCAGGAAACAAACACTGTGGGGGTTAAACACATCTACCATCCCCAGGAGCGAAAGTGGTCAAATTTCGAAATATTCAAACATGCTAAAACGGCCGATATTTAAGTCGAATAAATATTTTTAAAGGTCAAAGAGATTGATAGAGTTTCTACCAATGTTATATGTATATAATTTCAATTCTTAAGGGTGGGGATGGAGTGGCGTTACATAAAAATACCGCAAAAACAACTGAGATTCGGGTCAAATCCGGGGTTACGGATGTCGCCGAGTTTGATTATGACATTCAAGTTTTTGTTTTCCCCACAGTAGCCGGGGGATGGTGGAGGTGGAAATTTTCTAACTTTAAAAGGGCCGATATATTCGCCGAAAAAACTTTTCCGGATCAATGAGTTCAACTCTTTCGGCATGGGAGGTGAGCACATTTAGGGATAGGGGTGGAGGAACGTTACTTAAAAATAACGCAAAAGCAACCGATATTGGAGTCAAATCGGGGGTTATGGATATAAGACAACCCGGGCATCTCCGTACAGGCAGCTAGTAAATAAATAATAAACGTAACAAGACAGTTTGTTACGGCCACATCCTGACGTTTGAGAAGTCTGGAAAAAAATTATTTGTAAATCGTTCAGCGCACAGAAAATTTTATATTTCAGCAGATCTGAAGATGAAATTTAAGGATAGGAATACAAAGAAAGTTATGCATTGGGAAAAGATGGTGGATGGGTTAATAAAAAGGTTTGGGTATGAACCTCCGGCCACGTTATCGGCGAGCAGGACTGTTAATGGAATAACTAAAACAAAGCTGCCCTCTGTAAAAGAGAATGGAGGGGAATTGTGTGGACAATGCATGAAGTCGGACAATGATTTCAAATAGACGACAATTGAGCATTTGCATGTGTGTGAGAGATAAGAGGGGGTGGGTTCAGAAACAGTTTGCAATTGTAAAGACGATATGTCAAACAAATTAGAAAAATTGTCACTGTGAAGGTTCCTTTAATGTGACCTGATAAAACAGATACACGTACTGTCATCTTTTTAATTATTATAATGGATTCGAACTGTATTATTGGGTATAAAGCTGCTATAAGAAATCCACAGTAAACTTGTTACGTGCTGTATAATCGTCTTAACATCAAAGGACACCAGACACGTCGAATTCGTCATTTGCATTTTAATTATGGTCATATCTAAAAGCAATCAGACGACCGCCCATTGTTAGCGACTAATTGCCTCGAAGGAAGGTGATGTTTAATTTAACACTTGCTTAAGCAAAAATTGGAAAGGAAATAATATTAGACCAAGGTGTCTCGTATGCGTTCTAAATGCATATTCATCTTCAAGTATGCCAAACCGCACGAAATTGCTAATTAAGTGACAAATGCAGTACAATTGGCAACAATAGGTTTCGTACAACAATGAGCTGTTCATCAGAACTCTTTGTCAAGGGCTAAATGATGCCGTGCATTGAAACGGCCTAAATAACATTCTCAAAACATGCAAATTAAAAAGCGTCTGCTGCTGACTCATTGTGCGCAGACAAAGGAAATCTAAATGGAAAAAAGAACACAGACAAAGAACGGCATAAAGAAAAGGAGAACGCTGTGGAGTGGGAGGCTGCATCATCGATTAATGCCAACCTTCCAATTACCCAATTCTGGCGTGTGAATCAGGAAAAGGTTTGTCCAAACTCATTAAATGTTCTCCCTTTGCTCGTTCGATCTTTGGGGAAAGTTGCCGAAAGGCATTAGTTGGTACGACAACTCCATCTGGACCACGAGGGCATAACAGATTCAGTTAAACTCAATAAAAATAAAAATACAGTTACAGTCGAACGTTTAGTGTCACAGTTGGCCGAAACAATATTGGAAGATCGCCGCTTTCATAAACTTCCCTCATATTAATATAATTCTGTGTTCAGTTACGTGCGTCTCGCTGTAAATATACACATTAATGATTGAAAATTATCTGACTGTCGTAACAAATATTGTGACATGGTATTTTCCGCCAGTCACAAGCTGGTTAAAGTGTGTAAAGTAGGTTATTTGGTAAAGGCAGTCGAGGGTCAGAAACAGTCACGTCTGATACGTGCAGGATTTCTGATCGAGAAATTATCTTTGGAATGCAACACGGGATTTCATCATTTTCAATTTGTTTTATAAAATAAAAATTAATTAAATAGCATTAACATGGACACACGTTTGGAAAAACAGTTTAGGTTGGTTTCAATAATACTAAGTTGGACCATATGTCATTATAATATGAGAAGAAAGATTATTTTGTAAGAGATTTTGGATAATTATGGCTGACTCATTACCTCTGGTTTATTGTTACGTGAGGGAGAGAAATCGAAATTAAATCATGGACGATGAGTTTTAATGTCGATATGTAAATGAAGAAAAATAATATGTTCTGTATGTTGACTATATTATTTTAAAAGGGCCAAGGAGAGATTATAGACAATAAGTGGTTGACACGGTCTTTTGTTTAAAGGAATTTAAGTTTTTTCTATATTCCGATATTAGTATTAAGTATTAAAATATAAATTGTTTGTTTACATAAAATTTGTTTATTTCTTATATGTTCATTGTATGTTTCCCCCGCCTATGTGTACAGAGGAAAATTGTCCGCCTGCTGATGACGTCAGAGTGACGTCAGTTGAGCCTAGTTGGAAACTTGACCAGTAGCCGAGGCGAAATCTCCTGAGATCAACCCCGAAACCTTGAGTGTTGCAGTATCTGGGTATCGTGAAACAAAGAGAAAAATCAATATACCTTATAAGTGGTTAATTCTGTTTGGTTGTTAAACGTTGTGAACCCTGAATAGTTACACGTGAGAACACGAGAGTATCACTTTCTGTTTTATAACAGAGATTTAAAAGTGAATATTGATGTATGTTGAATTTCGCGGGGCATTGGTTAGCTGAAGACGTAACTAATATTGTAAATTGAGATTTTTTTGTTCTAAATATTGTGTTGGAATTTTTCTCGAGACATTTGCTTCTTAAGTATTATTTATCCACCACAATATAATATAAATGTCAATGGCGAAATACGTCAGAATAAAAAAAAGAAATTAGATGTTTCGTCCTTACGTTAGGACTTCTTCAGGTATTTTTTTAGAGACATCTGTGAGCTGCATACCAACAATATACAATTGGTCTAAAAATCATTTCCTTTAATAGTTTTAATTAATCAAGAGTTAAATTATTTCAGGGTATTCGTTGGCATGCAGCCAAGGAATGTGTCTCAATTAATATCTGAAGAGGTCATAATTTATGGACGAAACGTCGAGATTGTCGAAAGCAAATTTTGTAATTTCTTTACTAAATATCTTATTCTCTCTTATTTGGCCCTTAATATTTATATTAAGTAATTAAAGTAAAATTCAGAGTGCGTGCTTCATTCCTAAGACTAACAGCACTTTACTGTAAAATATTGTTTAGATACACAATCAATGAACGTAATTAAAGCTCAGAAAAAACACCCTCTGGAATTTACTGAGACATTCTCAGTTTCAACAATATAACATATATTTTACTTTTTTCCTCTGTAGATAGTACTTATTATTTTCTTCAATCATTTTTCTTCGTTACATCCATGGTCCTTTTAAGACGTGTGGGTTTGTAAACATCATCAAGGATTTTTTTATATAAAATAAATACACACAATTACAGACGAAACCATTAATTTGTAGAAATGACGTAAAAGTTTTGAAATGACTAGAAATTAAGATTCTAAAATGTGAATTTTTTAAAAAAAATTATTATAGACACTGTTTAAATTTAAGACTGTTACAGTTGAATTTGATGGATAAAACAAGCAAAAATCTCTCAGAAATGGGTTAAAACAATTTATTTAACTGTCGTCAATAAGAATAAAAGATACTTTCGACCTCTTGGGGTCATAGTCATTTCGGAAAACTGTGGAGAATTTTTCTTTCTTGCTTTTCAGAGATGACTATCACCATATAATATGTCTAAATCTTTTTTTATGCTCATTGACGGAGGTTAAACAGTTTTAACCTATTTATGTAAACTTTATGGATGTTTTAACCCTCATTATTACAGACTTCATAACATACATCAAGAGTTGTTAAACAAAACGTTTACCTATAATAATAATAATTACCAACAATATCACCGAAATCTACGATGCTGTATTTATTTTTCCGTTAATTTAATATTGTGTTACTTTTCTTGCTAGAATACTCCACTTTTTTTTTCAAAGAATAGGCCATAATGCGATTTTTTTTTATAGCTGCCATTAAACTTTAAGGGTATGTTTAAATGTCGTGATGGTCGATCCAAGTTGAATCACTTCGTCAAGAGCCATTATTGAGATTCCATTGGAACGGCCGTAAATTGCGATTATCCTTAAAATATCTCGATACCTGGGAAGAAACGCGAATTTTCCTGTGCTCCTTCCACGTTTCATAATTATACGCATTGATTTGCACTTAAGACATACATAATTCATTCCTTCCCGAGTGGGAGTGTATCATTAGCCATCCGTCTTCATTGCGGAGGCAATTTGCTTGCAAGAAAGCGTTTTACAAAACTTTTTAACAATACTAGCGATAAATTAAAACAAATATTCTTTTAAGCGAGTAGAGGATAGCCTAAGTTTAAAGATCCATTTAGGGAAGAGAGGGCTCTGGCAAACACCTGAGCCGCGGAGTACAGTCTGGAAGCCAAGAAAATAAGCGGTGCGCGGGACGCGACGCCCCCCAAGGACCCTTCCCGCCGCGTGGCGCAGGGACCCAGGAAAACCCGAGCCGCGCAGTAATGAAGCGGATTTGGGTCCGAGTCCCGCGGGCGAGCCGAGCCACCTGCACGCTGATTGCCCTCACCCTTGCCTTGCCTTGCCTTAAGAATCAATCCCCGCGCTCACAATAATTGAAAACACGCGCCGCTCGCTCGCCTTGTCTTCCTTATATCTAATACGTAAATACCCCCCGCTGAGCCACGGAACACACCTCCGCAATTCATCTTCACATTCTGCTGCGTGCCCACGTTCCAATATGACATTTTAATATTCCTACGATTCCGTAAATTTGTTTTTTAGGGCTTTCATTAACTATCAACGTTCGAATACTAAAGGAACTCTTTTCGAAAAATTTCCAACGTTTCGCCTAAGTTTCATTGACCACCCAACCACCGCTGTTTTGCATATAATCTACTCATCAACTATTATCTGCACTAAATCCGAAGGATGTCACTTTTAAAAAACCTTATACATTAGAGACTCTATTTTTACGTCCTTTTATATGAAACTAGCTGAGTGCCCGGCGTTGCCCGTGTACTTATTTATATAAACCCGAAAAAGTATTTAATTCTATATTAATCTTTAGTAAAGAAGCGATTTAACGTAAATCTAACTATTCCTAGTTCCGTACATTCTTTCGACCGATATTGCATTAATTGAACAGCTAATTGCATTAATTGGCGGTTTTTTCTACCAATGTTATCTTTGTATAATTTCAACCCCTTGCATCGAGGGAAAGGAGCACCATAAGGGGTGGGGGTGGAGGGGCGTTACAAAAATATAACGTGAATACAACCGAGAATGGCGTCAAACCAAGGGTTATGGATGTCGCTGAGTTCAATTGTGACATTTAACTTGCCATATAACCACCAAGCGCGGGGGTCGACGGGTAGTAATAATTTTGAAACGTGTCAAACGGACTAAATTTGCATCGGAAAAATTCTTTTCGTGTCAATCAGATAAACTAAATATATTTCTGCATCAATCAGATTCATAAAATTACTCTACATGTTCTCTGTGTTAATTTAAACCTCTTTCGTTCTTGGAAGGGGAACACCCTTACGGGTATTATCGCAAAAGCAACCGAGATTGAAGTCATTTCAGAGGTTATAGAAACATTACAACCCGGGCAACGCCGGCACCCAGCTATTATATAATAAAACTAGCTGAGTGTCCTACGTTGCCCGGGAATTTATTTATATAAACCCGAAAAAGTATTTAATTCTATATTAATCTTAAGTCAAGAAGTGATTCAACTTAAATCTAACTGTTCCTAGTTACGTACATACTTTCAACCTATAGTGCATTAATTGAACAGTTATAAAATACATCGAATTTGATTGCATCAATCCCACGGAACGTAACTCCGAATTTCTTTTTAAATATACTCCTTGAGTATTGCAGGATATAATTGTCCCTCAGTCTTCAGACATTACGAAAGATTAAATTGATTAAATTCTTAGCTAGATTCACAATGTAAACAAATGGTCGCCATATTGGAGACACTAATATGGTGCGAAAATTAACTTACATTTTCCGCGAGAATTCCGTAAAGAATGTCGTATTGTTTTTTATTATCATTTGTTTGAGTATTGCTCGATAAAATTTTACTTTTTATCCTTAAAATATTTCTGCTTTATTTTTCTACGGATAAAGGAACTATTTCCTTTGTTCGTCGCGTAGTAACGCGTCTCTCTCCTGCGTGACGTCATGGTCTCTCGGCGCGCAGTAATTTAGCCCAAAATGATCGCCTTTTTTAATTATAATTCTTTCCACATTTATGTGTCCCAAATTTCGTTTCACTCTGTCCACGCGTTTAAATTTCATAGAAAGTAACGTAAATACATACATACAAACACACATCCTTTTTTTATTATATAGATAGATAATACAGTTTTGTGACCAATTGCAAACAATATTTATGTATTGAATTAAAACAACGTTTCGTTACGTATTGTATCTTTATCAGGTCTTTCCTGCGGAGAAATTGTAAAAAAAAATTGTTATCAAAAAGCTGATTAATTCACAAAAGCGGTTGGAAAAAAATATAATACTACTAACATAATGAAACCGAGAAACACTCACCTGAATATAGTACATGTTAAAGAACTATTTTCACTTTTTATTTATATTTGAATTCGTATTGTAAATAAATATTTTTATTCTATCTAATAAATAAAATTTCCTGTATGTGTATACGTTCCACATTCAAATTCACACTCGTGGGGAAAATTTCAGAAAATTTCGTACACGCGTTCTTTGCGACACGGAATCAAACACAGTGAGGTGAGACACGTCTACCAATCCTCAGAAGCGGGGATGGAAATTTTCAAACATGCTAAAACGGTCAATATTTGAGTCGATAAATAATTTTAGGGGTCAAATATAGTTTTTCTACCGATGTTTTCTGTGCATAATTTCAACACTTAACAGCTTGGGAAAAGAGCACCCTTAGGGGTGGAGGTGGAGGGGCGTTACTAGAAAATAACGGGAATACAACCAAGATCGGAGTCAGGGTTATGGATGTCGCTGAGTTTAATTATGATATTCAACTTGCCATTTAATTCACAGGGATGGAGGTGGAAATTTTCAAACATATTAACCGGCCTATATTTGAATCGGATAAATATTTTTCTGGGTCAATCAGATTTATAGTACTTCTACCAATATTTTCTGTGTATAATTTCAATCCCTTTCGGTATAGGAGGAGAACACGCTTAGGGGTGGGTGTGGTAGAGCGTTACGAGTAAATAACGCAAAAACAACCGAAATTCGAATTAAATCGTTTTAAAAGTAAACATTGACTCCATATTCATTTTATTATTACAGTACCGATGTTATTCAAAACTAACTAATTTAGAAAAGAGTACTTGGCGGTATATTATTAAGGTGAAAGTCTAAGTGAGGGACTCTACACTCTGAAAGATGGTTTGAAATTATAGTAATGCTGGTGCCGCTTGTTGGCAGGCAGGATTTTGATTTTTGGGATCCTTCTCGGCGAATGATGAACTTGCGCTTCGAGATCGGGATTTTCGTTTTGACGCTTTCTATATGAAGCGATAGCTTTGTCCCACAATTCGCCATCCTAGTTTACTAATTTAGAGACGTTAAGCAATGACTCGTTCCAGATCGGTCTTGAAGTGAGTGAGTTGTAAAGATTTATTTTTGTCGGCTGGGTTTTTTACGTTAAATCAAAAAAATTTTTTGACTATTAAAGAATGTGTAATAAGGTTATTACAGTTAAGCATGAAAAACTCTTATCTCAGGCAACTGTGGTTTTTACGTAGAAGAGATCTGCTGCCCGTACCAAATACGTACTGCTATTCTGTGTTGTGTTGCTTGCTGTAGCTCTCGTACCGACGTCTACGTATCTCACAGCCGGCAGAACGGGTTAACTGCAGTGATGACTTTAGTCAGGACCACTGCAAGGCGTCGACTCAGGGGTTGACCACTGGCTAAGGCGTCGGCCTCCGGGATTGCTGGCAAGCCGTCGTACTAAAATGTGTGGCTTCGATAAACTCTTCACTAACAAATTGTGGCCCCTTTCTCACGATTCTGCCTCGGACTATATCAGAGACA
The DNA here is from genome assembly GCA_037074705.1 of Zhengitettix transpicula. Classification (NCBI taxonomy): domain Eukaryota; kingdom Metazoa; phylum Arthropoda; class Insecta; order Orthoptera; family Tetrigidae; genus Zhengitettix; species Zhengitettix transpicula. The sequence goes on from CM073595.1 coordinate 51,253,985, forward strand.
ACAACTTGGAAAAGTTTACAGCAGAACTCATGAGATTTGTAGATCGGTGACACTTAAAACGTATACACGTAACGCAATACGGAGCCTCTCATAATGACATCCACCAGCTGCGGTGAGCGCAGAACAACTGCCCCAGTTTCAGAAGCTTATCTCCGTTCCCTCCATTATAGCCTCCCATTCTTTTACTTTTTTTATTTTTAGAAAACTTGGTCGAAATGTCAGTTTCACTGATTCTTCCATTGTTACAAGAGTTATAACTCGCAGCTGCAGTTCCGTAGTCAACAATGGCCAACAATTCTGTCATGTTGAGGTCAACAATCGAGACAGGACACGAAAATTACTTGGATGGAAATATTTATCTCCTCCACCCCCACGCACACCTCGTCCAACATTTCACAGAAAACAACTCCCGGCATCCGTCCGCCAATGCACGATTTCGAATTCTCCAAACTACAGCAAACAACACTTCCGAGACAAAGCAAAACTAAACCAAAATCCACGCGTTAAAGAGTATTCCATCAAATGTCACATATTTCTTTTATTCTTTTCCTTCTTTTACAATAATATTATCTGTGTCTCTTTTACCATCAATTTATTTAAAAAATTTGCTTGGATGATTTTAAGTGTGTGAATATAACTTTACATTATTCCCCTCGAGTTTAGCCTTTCCGCTGAGAAAATGTTTTCTGCAATCTTGCCATAAAGGCTTGACCAGATTTTTCCTCAACTTCAATTTATACATACTTCAGAGTTGTTCCGTTATAGCTGTATGTTTCCTTGGAATGGTTAAAAATGAAAGGAGCAAAAGACACAACAATTTTAACTATGCCGTTTGTGTGGTCCGTCACGTCGACCTCCATTGGCCATTAAAGGGAATGGAAAACTTCTTTTTATAACAGTTTAGGGGGCTGAAGCGTGCTGAGAGTTGCTTTATATTTTTAACAAATTGGGAAAAACCACGCAAAAAATAAACTATAGCGGAAAATAAATTATACTAGAAAAATAAAAACTTAATTAAACAGATAAGTTGAAATACTGAAGATGATACAGATTTTCATGAAAGCAGAGACTTAATAAAACCAAATTAATGAATAAGAAAGATAGCCAATACAGACAAAAAGGGTAATATAAAATTAATTAGATATAATATAATATATTAATTAATAATATAAAATTAATAGGACTGCAATACTGATATGAATTATTGACGACAGGCAGAAGTAAAATACCCAACTGAAAAGCAAATAAAAGGGAATTATTTAATAATTTTTTTGTATGAAAGACGAGAAAGAAACAGTTATTAAATAAAATAAAAATTACAGGCTCATGTCAGAGATGATTCACATTAAACGAAAGATCACACAGCAATTAATGTACAAAGAGATATAATGAAACTCAGCAATTCCTACGTTCCCTTATTGTTACGCAAAACCTTCTGTTTTTCTCATTGTCGTTACTCCCTTATTGTCTGCTGTCCTTTTGTCGTTGCGTTTTCGTCGCTTTTGAGTGTTGTCAACTGAGGCGTGCAGTTGTGTCGCTCTAGGCACCGGACGAAAGGAACAAGGATCCCAGAAACGTTGTTGTGTGGTACTTATATTACCCTTTAATGTCTGAATTGACTATCTTTCTTATTCATTATTACGTCAATCAGACGAAAATTTTATTCATTTTAAAACCAAATTAATATATAAATTAATCAAGAGGGAAACCAGTTTAGCTTCGAAGAAAAATTGTAATAGATGTTACAGGGTTTAGGAAACAATAACCCATTTACGATTAACATTTTTATATTTAAAAAAATTAAGCTGTCGATCCAGACATATATATATTTTTAAAAACCTGTGTAACTATTATGTTTTGATCTTTATAAATATTCTTTATTTATTTTAAATGGATTAATTTATTTTATTTTTCTGCAAATTGTCAGCTCTTCGTACTGAAATATTAGTCATATATTTTATTTTCACGTCTGTTTTTAACAATGAACATCCTTAACGGCCATTAACAGACGATTTTTATAATTTAAAATAATTATTAAGCATTAAATCATTAATTAACAACACAAAAAACGTTTCTGTACATATTTGTAACATCGTCAGGCTGTCAAAGTGAAAGAAAGGTTTTTGTTTTGATTTTTTCAACGTTTGCTCAGTTTTGATTAGTCACAGTGTAATTAATCTCGAATTTAAATATTTATACATTATATGTGACATATTGGTAAATTATGATATCGTCTGCTAATGTAACAATTTATATGTTTAATAAATTTTTCACGGTTACTCACCAGGTCAGATTTCTCGATGCTGAAGTTTCAGCTGGTCGTTGTTCTCTACCCCTGGCTTCAGCCTGTGTGGCGATGGATCACGTGTGCGAGCCATATATAGTCTCGTACATGCTGCGACCTGATTGGCCGTTGAGGATCGCCTGACCACAGCGTCAAGGACACATGTTTTTCCATGTCGCGTAGTAAATGTCAGCCGATCCTCAACGGCCAATCAGCATGTCCGAGACCATATATGGCTCGACACGTCACGCAGCGCCACACAGGCTGAAGCCAGTGGTAGAGAACAACGACCAGCAGAAACTTCAGCATCGAGAAATCATCCTGGTGCGTAACCGTGAAAGAATTAGTTAATAATTTACACCGAGGAAGCTGTCTTTCTTATTAAAATTATTTCCTTTGTGAGAGTCTGTGCGTTATTTAGGATGTTAAATTTATCAGTGTTTTTATTCAAGATGCATATCTTTAAAATGAGAACAAGAATTGCACGTGAATATTGGGAACTGGGCGAAAATTGCATTTCTTCATATTATAGAAACCCATTTAATTGTGTTTATGGAACTTTATGTGAAAACTTATGGAACGAATAAAAAATGATTGACTATAATTTTACATTTGTAATTATTGTAAGTATAGTAATTATTGATTTAAAAAATAATTACGGAATACGAAGAAGATGGATATGGGAACGCCAAAATCATTCCGCTTAAAAAAAATTGATTTGCAGAAAAATAAATAAAATTAAACAAATAGTTTTTTATTTAAATAAAAATTAATTATTTAATTTCGAAAATTACTAAATTAAGTACCACATTATTAATTTCATTTAGTGAATTTTCAAACAATGCAACCTGGCCTATAACACATTTAGGGATGGAGGTCGAGTTGTGTTACATAAGAATAACGAAAAAAATCGTGGGGGGGGGGGGGTTATGGATAAATGACATCTCGGGTAGCGCCGGGCACCCAGTTAGTAAATAATGAAAATACCTGTATATGTACAAAATATTGTAAAAATTTCATTTCTTAGTTGAGAATTGCATAAATATAAAATTCAGTTTAAAGAAATATCCGTATTACTACAACCTTTATTAGAATTAATTTATCAGCAATATTCGAAAGGAGTGTCGAGTGAATCACATCATAAGTTTTCTCCTTAGAATAATTAAGTTATAAACTTAAATAAACGATATTTGGATTTCTTTTGCTTGTGAAATAACATTGCCTAAAACTCAAACGTTAAAAAAAATAACTGGATGTTTCCACGTAAGTAAGTTTTATAAAATAACGACCCTGGGGCAGAGAGGTATTTTATTCTATAAACATTCTTATTAAACAAAAGAATCATTATTAGAAATGTATAAATTTGTAGTAGAAAATAATTTCAATTAAAGGAAGAATTAACTGGACTAATAGAATGGTATATTTAGTTAATGAACATGGAGGCCGCATATCCTGTTCAAACTTAAGAAAACACGCGCAGGTTAACATTTGCGAATTTTGAAGTTAAACTTAGCAAGACAAGGCTAATTAGCTGTTTACGTTACAGAGATGCAACAGAAAGTCATGCCCCTAATAACAACATCTGGCATCTCTGCTCTTTAAGTAGACGATTTGCTTAATGTGTATTTTCATTTGCATTCACAAAGACGTGACTTGACGTTAATGAATTCATCTCCGTCAAGTGCGCGCGTTTCTCGATTTTGTTTCAAATTTCACTTCAATTATTTGGAAAAAAAATCGTTTAATTTAGATTACAATACATCAAAGCGAATGAAAGAACGTGGAAACATGTTTATAAAAATGCATAATTGAGAAAATAAGTAATTGTATTAATTAATTTAATGTAGTGCCGATTTAGACAGGATATAAATATAATTAATACATAGTCGAGAAAAGACACACTGAGAAAATTCAATAATTTGTTGAGAAATTGATACACTGCAGAGAAAATTAATATAAAAAGTTTAGTACAAAAATCATAAACTTTCATAATGTAAGGAAAGAAAACTTGCATCAATTTTAATGAACAGTAGAATACATAAAAGTGAATGAATGAACGAGACAACGTGTTTATAAAAATAAATAGTTGGTTAGCTACGTAAAAATAGATATGATTTAAATAAATATAATACATCCATGAGAATATAAATACTGAGAAATTTTAATGAATTCTTGAGAAATTGAGACACTGCTGAGGAAATTAATAACACAAATAAAAATATTTTGTGAATAAATTATAAATTTTCATAATTTAAGGGAGGAAACTCACGTCAATTTTAGTTTACACTACAACTCATCAAAGTGAAAGAATGAACGAGAAAATATATTTATAAAAATTTATAGGTGGGAAAATACGTAAATGTATAAATCAATAAATATCGAGAAAATATAGACATGATTTTAAAAAAAATGTAATACATCTACGAGAATATAAAGAGTGCAAAATTTTAATAAATGCTTCAGAAATTTAAAAAACTCCTTGGAAAATTAATGTGAATAATTCATAAATTTTTATAACTTATCGAAGGAAAAATCACGTCAATTTTAATTTACATTCTAATACATCAAAGAGAATGAATGAACTATAAAAGAAATTTATATAAAAAATATAGTTGGGAAAATACGTAAATTAATAAATATCGAGAAAATATAGACATGATTTTTAAAAAAAATGTAATACATTTACGAGAATATAAATAGTGCGAAATTTTAATACATGCTTCAGAAATTTAAAAAACTCCTTGGAAAATTAATAACTCAAATAAAAATATTTTGTGAATAATTCATAAATTTTTATAACTTATCGAAGGAAAATCACGTCAATTTTAATTTACATTTTAATACATCAAAGAGAATGAATGAACTATAAAACAAATTTATAAAAAAAAACATAGTTGGGAAAATACGTAAATGTATAAATTAATAAATATCGAGAAAATATATACATGATTTTAAAAAATTGTAATACATCTACGAGAATATAAAGACTGAGAAATTTTAATACGTGCTTCAGAAATTGAGACACTGGTGGCGAAATTAATAACTCAAATAAAAATATTTAGTGAACAACTCATAAATGTTCATAATTTTAGGAAGGAGGCTCACGTCAATTCTAATTGAGCGGAACCAATTCGAAACTTATTCTGAACCCGCAAAAAAAATTTCATTCCAGAAAACAGCAAACTGTCGCTGATGTTAATATTTTCTACTTTCTTTATTCCCCTTAACGTCATTAAAGAAAGTACTGTCGCGATAGAAATGTCACGGATCTTCTGGAACTGCCTAAATCGGAACACTGACTACTCCTATGAGGAAGCGAATCATTTTTAACTCTGCTTTTTTTACTCCAAGAAATTGGCATGTCTGTGAATTAATGGTAAATCATCGGGGACATTGATATATTCACCTGGCCGGGCTGTTCCGTCACTTCTCTATATAAACGCCCAGCCCAATGGATTACCAAAATCTACCTTTATTAAGTAATATGCTAATGTTGTGAATACGTTGGGGTTGCGCTGCTGGTGAGAAGGGTTCTCGTAAAAGCTGCAGGAAAGTCTGAAAACTGGTATCGGGAAGGGCGTCTTTAGCTGGGACCAGGTGCTTACCAGAGGCAGAAGCGAGCTGAGCCATTAGCGTGCACGAAGCTGCATTACATTTATCAAGCCACTCCGCAGGGCCCGTACTTAGGCCAGATATCCGCGTTTTGAAGCCTTTGGACACTAATAGCAAAATGTGGGAATTTCGGAGAGGGTCACAAGCTCTTACGCTCCGTGGGAAGACTCCAGAATACTCTCAGAGCAAATACTGGCGTATCTTAGTATTCTCGACAGAATTACAGTCAATTAGGACTCGTCTGATGAATCCCCTTCCCTGAAGTTGAGAAGGGTTTCCCCTCGTCGCACCCAATGGTTCACAACAATCTCAATCTTCACCTCACGACTCCAACTACTTCATCCATCTGCAATTACTTCTTCCTAAAATCAGAAAACACCCTTAAAAAATTATCTCTCTTAAGTTATCTGGGATGAATACATTACAGTCAGTCTACTCAGTTACTATAGCGTCCTTGTCCATTGACGTTGCGGTGTTCTTGATTAGTTTTAATGATCCTCAAGACAGTCCATAACAAGGGTATCCTTGTCTCATCCTTCAGACTTCCCTCCACACGTTCAATAATATAATCATTTGAAAATTTGTCAATATAACACTGCTCTGGACAAGCCTCAAGAATCTGGTCTTGAATTTAAAGATGAGGACTCCCAAAAATTTTATGGGAAGCACGTAACCTCTGAATATCATTCGAAGTCCGACAAGAGTCAAATCGACTGAGTCAAACTGAAAAATGATCTTAACTTTGGGAACAATACGAGGTTTGGCAATAGGGGGATATAAAAAGTGTTTGAGTCTATTAGTAATGTTGAATTAAATTTCAGTAATACTGGGGATTACAAATAAACAACTCCAAATTGTTACACCAATATAATATTATTTACAGATCCACCAATTCACTTAAGAGTTTTCTCAAGAACGTCAAAGATCATTTACAACCCGAAGACACGAATTTTGTAGTACACAAAATCAGCTACAGTGATTTCAGTTCTGTTTACATTGGCCAGATCAAACGGGCTCTAAAGATGAGGATCAAAGAACACATATAAAATTATAAATTAGCTAATGACAATCATTCTGTGATTACCAAAGGCATATATGTAAAACAACATAACATAAACTGGAGAAAAATTAAGATCCTTGACGTTGGACCCAATTATTATCAAATACTGATTTCGGAAATGTTCACATCAAAATTAACAAACGAAATGACCTTAATATTCAACGTGACTCTGACTCTTTGAGCAAAATCTACTACCGCTTGACTCCTGTTATCTTTGGACAGTTATACGTACCAGCACCCGGGTTTCTTGTTCGTGTACTTGAGAAGGTCCAAAAATCTGCGGAAGAAGAGTTGTACCTGTTTTTATTCTTGTATTAACGGGCGTGTCCGTCCATTGGCCATATTGTTCATAATCGTAGTGTTTGGACTGTGTAAAGTGTCGAGGTGTAAGATGAAAATTTGCAATTTTAGGAAAGTAATCATACTTTGGTTAAATTGTGGCAGACATGCCACCGATGTTACAATATTGAACATATAGCGGTCGGTAACTATTAAAATACATGGAATGATTTTAAAATAAAATTTCTCGCGAAATTTGTATGCTCTTTCGTCACAGATTTTTTTTTAAGTCGCAACTAGTTGTCTGTGTCAATCGCCGGTGATCCGTTCCGATTGATATAATACGAGTATGTATCAAGGAATTTCTTTGTTCTAAGGGAGGGAATAAAATCTGAATTTGGAGAAGGTCTGCAAAGTGCGTGCGGTTCTCTCGCGAGAGTTGAGCCCCTCTCAGAAGATATTGCCCCAGCCGCTCGCAGCAGCCATAGCTTAATCATGCAGAAGCCACAAATCATTTATTCGCAATGCACTTGGACATTTGCGGAACTACACCATCCACATAAAACGGAACTGTTGCAAATCGAGATTAACGGGCGTGTCCGTCCCTTCATTACTCTAACGACCGAAAGTTTTCCTCTTCTGGCGGCTGAACGAAGACTTTTTTTCCCGAGGTTCTTACCTCGATAACAATAACGATAAGTCGATAACTGCTGACGATAGAACAAACTCGGACTGAAATCGATACTCGTATAATAACACATTATTAGATCACAATATTATTCCTTAGAAGTTGTAAAATTTCATGCATCAAAGAAATTATTTATTTTTATTTGTATAATTTAGCTTAAAGCTTATGCTTCAATACAAGTACTATCACTAATTTTTTTATCTCTAATAATCAAATTTTATAAATACATTAAACTATTCGTATTCTTTACTGCTATAGGCAACTCATTATATAATATTAACCCTCTATCAAACATAGAGTTTTCAGTACTTTTTAGATTTCCCTGCCCCTGGTCTTATGACATGGCCATCTAACTTTTTTTTTATGAAAATATTTAAATAATCGGGTAATTGCCCCTAATCTATTCTATAAATAAAAACTAACGCATCATACATAATTTGGTCCCTAACATTTAACAATTCTAATTTATTTATATATCCTTCAGCGCAGAACAACACTCCTCAAATTAATTCAAGATTAATTTTTAATATTTGAATAAAAAAACGTGTGTACCCAGAGTAGAGCCGTGGCTTGCTGGAAGTTATGGCCATAAAATTTGGCGCCGAGGTGACGGGGTGTCGAGGAGAAACCGTGCCGTCAGACAAAGCCGGCGGATTATGGGAGGACCCTGCCTCAGTGGCATGACCTGACCTGACCAAATTCCCCGAAAGGTCAACCCTTCAAAAAGGCGAGAGTAAGCCCGCGAAAGTGTAAAATCGACGCAGATTGGCTGAAATGAAACACGTGAAGACGTTTCCATCCTCTGGTGGGGAACGAAGAGAGTCGACCAGGGAGTTGGACAAGCGAGGAAACAACACAGTTCCTATCTATAACACCAAAAACGAGGAATTCTGGGAAGTTCGAAAGATGTTCTTGGAGGGGACAGTTCATAGCTACAACTTGGAGTGTAATTTTTATTTTACATGTAGAACTAGAAGAAGTCCAGACTTCTATATTCATCGATAAACGGATATAAAATCAGGAAATCATTTTTGAATATTTATTAATAAATGTAATGAATACTAACAATTATAATAAACTGAATTATTTTAAAAAATAAGTGTTAAAAACAACAGCCTTTTAGCCAGAAAATTTTTATTTAATTTAATTTTGTTTTGAGTTATCCAAAAATTCAATATAAACCTTTAACAACTGTGTCAATAACAGTTACTTCGGCCGCAACGTGTGTGAAAACCGCACGTTAGAAATTTGTTAAGCTAAATTCTCTTATAATAAATTGTAAGACACTAAATTATATTCACACACGTAATTATATTAAAAAATTATCACGTATGTAAGACTTTGTCTCTTGTCTTTAGATAATTTAATGGTAAATGTACACCTGAAGAGGTCCAAATCAGGGGTGAAACGTAGTGTCTGACAAATATTATGATTTAAATATGTTAATACATAATGACTAAAAGTTTTTTTAACATTAATTTGTAAAAAAAACACTCAGCTAATGAATTTATTAAAGTATCATCCCCAGAAAAGTACTTGTATTATGAAGATTTAAGGGAACTTAATTCTTACTAAATATTTCACTAATGTCAAAATAACCAATAAAAGCTATTCCAGTCCTCAAATTTTATTAACACGAAATTAAGCAAAGGTCAAACGAATAAAATACGTACAGAATATTTTGCCACGTCCTGGAAAATTCATCTGAAATATTATAAGGACATTCAACGGCACCAAAATTCAATACATACTCTTGTACATTTATGGTAATAAAATGGGAAGTGGCGGAAGCGTCTGTAATGTAGTTTAATTGTTGACTAACGCATAATTTTCTTGCCATTTTTTTCCAATTTCTCCTTTTTTTCCAATTTCTCCTTCTTTTTTTTTCATTTTTTTGTGCTTCAGTAAATACTTACAACTGATTGTTAGAGTCAACTCCGCTCTGAGCACGAAATTCGGTCCGTGGTAACCAACTTGTTGACCGCAACATTATCAATTTTATTTACATTGGAACGTGTTATATAAACCACACAAATTTTTGCCTTGGAAACTCAGAATTGAAAGAAATGCGGTTTGCAGCGTTACTGTACGTAAAAATCGAATTCGTTCAGGCTGCTTAAATCCAAAACGTCGTTTGCTGCTGGCTGAGTTATTCCGCCGTTGGATTGATGCATTTTAATAAGATGGCATCCCATATGAATCCATAAGCGTGTTGTCATGAAGTTCGGCTTAAGCATCTAAGTTTGCCCCCTCCGTATTACACCTTGTTAACAAGTTGACACATTCAGCCATCATTTATTCAGTGGCGGAGTGGGACGCGTCTCGCACCACTTAATAACTTCTGTCATTCCGCGAAAACCAAAGAAAATAACATTCAACAGGTGTTAAACACTCGAATCTTCTCCAAACATATTTACCATATTGAAATCCGTGGCCTCGATTCTTCGAAGCTCTATTATTTAAAATGAAACAACTACGCTATTGAACCCAAAAGTTGGTCAACTGATTCGCTTGATTCATCTACGGGATGATCAAACATTTGACGGGAATGTAAAAACTTTAGAATTCCGGGAATATCAAGGTATTTCGTTGTTCGCTCACAAAAGTAAAATGGTGAATTTTCTCTATTGTTTAAAATGAAACAACTAGGCGATTCAACCTAAAAGTTGGTCAACTGATTCGCTTGATTCATCTACGGGATGATCAAACGTTTGACGGGAATGTAAAAGCTTTAAAATTCTGGGAATATCAAGGTATTTCGTTGTTCGCTCACAAAAGTAAAATGGTGAATTTTCTCTATTATTTAAAATGAAACAACTACGCTATTCAACCCAAAAGTTGGTCAACTGATTCGCTTGATTCATCTACGGGATGATCTAACGTTTGACGGGAATGTAAAAGCTTTAAAATTCCGGGAATATCAAGGTATTTCGTTGTTCGCTAACAAAAGTAAAATGGTGAATTTTCTCTATTATTTAAAATGAAACAACTACGCTATTGAACCCAAAAGTTGGTCAACTGATTCGCTTGATTCATCTACGGGATTATCAAACATTTCACGGGCATGTAAAAACTTTAAAATTCCGGGAATATCAAGGTATTTCGTTGTTCGCTCACAAAAGTAAAATGGTGAATTTTCTCTATTATTTAAAATGAAACAACTACGCTATTGAACCCAAAAGTTGGTCAGCTGATTCGCTTGATTCATCTACGGGATGATCAAACATTTGACGGGGATGTAAAAACTTTAAAATTCCGGGAATATCAAGGTATTTCGTTGTTCGCTCACAAAAGTAAAATGGTGAATTTTCTCTATTGTTTAAAAGGAAACAACTACGCGATTCAACCCAAAAGTTGGTCAACTGATGCGCTTGATTTATCTACGGGATGATCAAACGTTTGACGGGAATGTAAAAACTTTAAAATTCCGGGAATATCAAGGTATTTCGTTGTTTTCTCACAAAAGTAAAATGGTGAATTTTCATTACAATTAATGCTATATACAGAATACCTTTGGAATCATCAAATGATCAGATAATTATCACGTCCAATTTCAGAGAAAAACGATGCACAATGATAAAACTTTTAGTTTACAGGGTTCTAGGTTGTGCGGTGTTTCTTAAATATAAAGTTTTAATTTATTTAATATAGATATTTACTGATAAAAAATAAGCCACATTAAAATTGAATTCATATAAAATGAAAGAGACCCCGGAATCTCTCTCTCAGGAATTTCACGGGGTGAACCTCAACATGGAAAAATTGGAATTACCGGTATATATCAGTTAAGAATTTTATCCCATGAATTTTGCGGTAACATTTAGTTAAAACGCGCTAATTCGGGACGGAAGCCGCTGTTTGTCCAGCTGACGGACTCGGACACGAGGGTCTAAGACCGTTTCAGTAACAAAGGACCCTCTCGGCGACAAAAGACCTTAAGCAGGCTCACAGTTCCAAGGGACGCCAAACTTATTAGGCGTGAATAATTGAGCTCCCAATGCATGAACGAATAAAAACAAATATTTATATTAAATAAATTAAATATTTCATTTAACAAACTCCGCCCAACCTAGAACCATGTAAAGTATAAGTATTACAATGGTTAACGGATGGAACGTTGCCAACAGCTTCATTCATACTTAACGTCAGACAAATATCAATTTTGGACTTAACTTCAAGAATTATAATTTTAAAATGCGACTGATATTATTTGTTGCTATTGTATTATCCCTTTTGTTTTTCATCAGTCGCCCAATTTGAACACGAAAAACTGATTAATCATTTTCACATCTTTTAATTTTGACAACTGGAGCCTTCGTTAGTATTGCCACAGTCATTTGTACAGAGAACGAAAAAAACATTTTTTTGAAATGAAATATATGGAACATTTTGACAATTGAAACTAAATATTATATATGGGATTACAATTGAGTTGTAATGTGTTCCACAAATGTTTTTTATTTCGCTATACAAATGACTATGGCCAATATCTATAAATACAAATTTAAAAATCTGCAAATTATTGAGTAGATATTCAAATTAGCGACTGATGAAAAGCATTGGGGATAACACAAAAACAACGAATATCAATTTTAGATTTGATAATTGGCCTTAAAAATGGGATCTATCTCTCTTAAATTTTTTCCAAATATATTAGACCTTTGACTTTATTATTTTTGTATTTCATGGATTTAATTTTGACGTCCTTTTCAGTTTGTGTTAATCTTGTGTTTTTAAATTTTATTCTGAATTTCTTACTGGAAACTTGGCTTGCCGGAGCAGAGTAGACGACTGAGGACAATTGCGGGACGGATTAGGGAAATCCACAGGTCCCGCAAACAAGGCCATGGTCGTTTAATGCTGAATATATTAATTATATTTTACTGTATCCGCCGTAAGCTGAAGGTTCCTCACGGCGATAATTTTTTCTGTCTCATACGTATTTATTCACACGTCACTGTCGTGTATTGCGACTCTTAGAAGTGATTAAAGCCTTCAACCTTCACCTCACTCAGTAGCTCTGTGGTTCGAGTCCAGGTGAGTGTAACTGGAACCTGAGGTTCCGTGTTCAGCCTCACTCACAGCTTACATTTTTTTATGTTCCTTCCAGATCTTTACCAGTCACCGTCGAAGTTTGCGTTTCTTAAGGGAGATTAAATCGTTCCACCTTCACCTCACTCAGTGGCTCAGTGGTTCGAGTCCAGGTGGGCGTAACTGGAGCCGAAGGTTCCGCGTTCGAGCCTAACGCTGTGAGCGAGACTCGAACCCGATACCTCCACATCCAAGTGTCGAGGCTTTAACCACCTCAGCCACTGGCTTGCAATAGAGACTGAGCCTTTAGAACTCATACAAAAACCTCCCCCTTCACCTGTAACACGCAGCAGCTAAAGTACGCGTATTGCACTAATGTGGAATTTCTCGTCGTCCTCCTTCCCGTTTCAACCTTTGCTTCGTCCAACGCCTGCTTTCTTTATTTTATTACCCTATAAGATGCCATTTCCTCTGTAAAATATTGGAATAATCATTTTACCTTAATTTCTCGCACAAGACAGCAGATTGGTTCCTTTAGTTGCACGTATTTTCATCGTGCAACTTGTCCATTTGGGGCGGGGAGGAAGAAGGAATAGAAATGACATTTAAAAATGCAATTGTTCACAAGTTAATGTATTTATCGAAGGTTACAATTTAGAGAAAACTACGATACAATTTTTAAATCATATCAAGTCTCTTCCTCACAAGTGAAAACATATATATTAATCACTATTTATTACGGGGAAAATGAAGGAAATTAAATTGAACAATTATTTATAAACGTAACAATTAAATATATTTAATAAATTGTAATCGTCGTTGATTAACAATTTTTTAATATTATCCCTCGGCTTTTGTCAGAACTGAATTATCGGGCCTCCAACAAATATATTACAAAAATATGAAATTTAATTTACAACAAAAGAATTATTCTTTATTATCTGAAATATTTTAATAAAGTTATCGGATTCTGATTGAAATCTGACGGTAGATATTTACATATAAAGTTTACAGATGAAAAATTTGTTTTTATTACTTAACCGTTGTGTGGTCTTCACGTAATTTGTTTTTTGATTAAATTTTTGTTATTAACTCCACTCTTCACTAACAGTCCACTTGCACTGATTCTACTTTATTACTGTTTGCAAACACTTAGAACACTGTCGATGTCTTTCTGTTTCTGAATATATAATTGTCTGTAGCTCACACACCGCTCCCTCTGTGAATATTTTTCTTATGACCATCATACCAGCCTTATTTTGATAATTACATTCATTATACCTTATTTTATGGGTCTTCTAGGCTCTACATAATAATTTAAAGCAATTGGTTTACAAACTTTTCATTTATTAAACCTTCATTTGGCCAAGAGACAATATTATACAATAGTTTTGTGGAGGCAAGCTCCACTTATCAGGGACAATATTACATCAATATACAAGAATATATCTATACAATCTTCGGTCTTCTAGCAGCAGCGTGACTTGTAACTGGAGGTCCCGCCTCATAGTCTAGTGGTCGGAGTTCCATCCACGTGGAATCTGCTCCGCGATGACGATTCATATACCTTTAACAGACTAATAGTAAAGTGTCATCGTTTGGTTTACACATTCATACATAACGTAAGTATAGCTCGAGAGGTTTATGATGTCGTGTCCACCAAAGATGCGCAGTCGTCCTCGCCCCTTAGGATGTAGTGGGGGTAACGATGAGCTCAGTTGAACACGATTCTTTGCTGCGACAACTAGGAACTGTTAATACTATTCTAAAAACATTGACGCAAAGAAACATATTGTACTCAGTGTACGTAAATTTAATCTTTATTTATGTTATGAAAATTAATCTATTATATTCAGCTTACTTCACAGTCTGCAATCCAGGCCTTCGCGTCTGACTTGTTAAATTTATAGGGTTCGGGGGTGAGAGTGACAGGCTTTGTTTACTCAGTTGCTGGGGAATTTCAAGTTTTTGTCGGAACGAATCGTAGATTTAGAAAGGTCCGAAAAGTTAACACTACAGCCTTGCTGGTTGGCGTCTTTAAATTTCGTTTTAAATTAATTAGGTCCTAAATAATCTATACGAAATTTATTAAAATTTAATTGATGATTTTGTAAATTTAACTACATTCGAAGTCAGTTTATTGGATCCGTATGTAACGTAAACACTCGCCTGCCAATAATTAACTATCTACTTGGACTAATTGTTAGCTGCAGATGTGAACAATGCGACCGTCCTGTTATGGTTTCTCCTTTGTTGTTGTATTGCTCTGGGAAAAACTAAGAAATCAATTAATTGTTCCAAAACGTCACAAAAATTTGTTTGGTTGTGGAAATCTAGAGAAGCAATCGCGTGGATCTGTTGCATGAAAAAAATATATATTTCTTATCAAAGATTTAATCCGACATTAAACGAACGGTAAAAAAATGGCGACCTAAATTCAAACACAGAATTTTTTACTCTTACAATTTTGCAACCTATTCCTTCCATTTCGTATCTTCAATCACTTATTAACCTGCTATGCACAATATTCCTTTTCCTGCAGTTTATAGAAAATGAAATACTCGAATAATATCTTTGCAAGCTTCATTCCACCACTGGGAAATAACTTTAATTCTAAAGTTTCAGGATAATCCACAAAATTTAAGATCTGATAAGTACAGGGTGCCTGTTTATCCCGTTCGTAATGACACAATGGTAGTAGCGTCTCCCCAACAACTTCCCTAAGAGACTGACCAAACTCCCCTCCCATCATCTCATATCCCCTACCTCGTGCAGGTCGTACGCCAGGCTAAACCTCTCGAACTATACCTGACGTGGTCCTAAAGTAGGGTGAATGAACATTTTTCATACAGGGGCTCACCGATACCAATTTCGTTTATCGAAATGACTTGTGTATCGCTAGATATGTTCGTAGACAAAATATCTTCGCTTCATTTGGAAGATTCGGTACAATTACATTTATTAAAATAAAAATTAAGCACAAAGTACCCAGTTGATTGGACTTAAAACCCTGTGAATGATCAGCAGACCTTCAGTAAATTGGATACTAAAAACGTTTTGTCTACACAGAATATATGAAAACAGTACTATAAAGTTCTCTAATGTACAGAGAAAGAAAAAACGACATTTTATAGGAATGAAATATATGGAACTTTTTGACAACCAACTTTAGACTAGGGTATGGTTGACCACCAACTTTTGATTTAACAATGGCATCCTCAGGTATGGACCAGCAGAAAAAAACACTATGATTGCATGCCATCTATAGGGACCCAATGGAACTACTTTAGCTCTCAAGGACCATCGATTGTGCTCCATTGTTCTTAATATTCCAGTTTATGTGAGCGATGTCATTCACTGGCGGTTCACGCAAATCCTTTCATGGGAAAGTTATTCTCTAATTTTATTACATTAAATTCAATTTATTCTGACTTTATTGGCTCATTTATTTATTTTATTGGGTAAAACGTTTTCAATTTTAAGTTTTATAAATGTAAAACAGGAGTGAAGTAACTGCATGGTCGGAAAATTCCGCCAGGGAAGGTCCGGTGATGAATATTACGTCGGTAAAGTAACTTTAAGTGTGTAAAACCACGATTCAAATTCGATTTGAGAGCAAACAGGAATTCAGTCAAGTATGTTAAAAGATTTACTTTACAAGTTCTGGACCATGGAGCGTAAGAATAGAAAAAGAGGCGCCGTGTAGGATTTCATTGGTCCGCCGCTAGAGAGCAGAGGCCTGTGCGTGTGTATGACTTTAAGGGAACCGATTGAGTCGGTTCTGCAACCAAACGAAACAAGGACAGTGTTGCTGCGAAGTGATGAGTCAGGACAAGGCAAGGACAGGCTGAAATGCTTACGGAGCGAACTGTAATCTCGAGAACGCAGCTGAAGGCCAAAGGCCAACGACCCGGCTCTACTGTTTTCTGTTTGCTCTTCTACGATCCAAGTAACGAGCTTCAACTCGTAGACCTGCTACGGGTAAAATGTTCCATTATTATAAAGAAAGCAGGACGGAATTTCTCCTCAAAGTCGCTTATTATACACCCTGTTTATATATATATATATATATATATATATATATAAATGCACTATGGTCCATAATTTAATTGAAATACGATATTTCCCACCATTTTTAGAAAGATGGAATGTATTGATCAAGACTGAGTGATTACGTTACAGAACGCCCTTTTCTGATTGATCCACATTTTGCAAACAACATCAGACGAATTAAAGAAAGTGAAAGAGGCGAAGAAAAAGAGCACCGAATTACCAATACGTGAATGTTGTCCAAAGTTCATTTATAAAATATAGTGTATTTGATTACAGTTTTAAGAAGTGATAGACGCACGCGACTCAATCAGTGTAGGGCCGTGGTAAAAACCTTAAACGTTCAAGTGTGTTAATAGACTGTTATATTAATCTTAATCACTCTCAGTATAAAAATGAATGTGTCCCCCCTCCTATGCACTCTTAAACCATTCATCCAATTGCGCTGTAACTTTCGTGAGTTGACTACAGCAAAGGTTTCTGTCGGGTTTTCGAAGCGGTAAGAAACTCCAAAGGGTGAGCGGGGGTGATATTTAAAAACGTGCGATAAAAGCGTCGATTAATTATTTTTCGGAGTCTATGTGATTAACAGTTTCTATCCAGATGTATTTAGTGCATAATTTAAGCACCTTAAAGCACCAATAATGTGCGAGGCAGTTACATAATAAAACGCATAACA
Source organism: Zhengitettix transpicula (assembly GCA_037074705.1). Lineage (NCBI taxonomy): Eukaryota > Metazoa > Arthropoda > Insecta > Orthoptera > Tetrigidae > Zhengitettix > Zhengitettix transpicula. The sequence goes on from CM073595.1 coordinate 51,271,668, forward strand.
ACCAAAAATGGTGTCAAATCCAGGTTTATAGATGTCAATAAGTTTAATTTTGACATTCACGATGACGTGGGTGAGAGGCCGTTACATAAAGTAGTGAGCAAACTACGGGGACTCGACTCGAATCAGGAGTTATGGAAGTCACCGACTTTAATTCTGACATTTACCATACTGGTTAATATGTAGTTCAGTCCGTAGGAGAAGGGGTCGAAAGGGGCGATACAAATTTCCTTGTACAATATTAAATGCGTATTCCAATTTCTACCAAGCTTTATACACATGTTACTTACGATCTAGCAACAACCACTGAAGGGTTAAGACACACCTACAGCCTCTAGGGGTGAGGTGTAATTTAACAAAATTCCTAAACGGTCATTATTAGCGTCGAATAAAACGATTTAATGTCGCTTAATTTGATAGTTTCATTATAGATTTTTTAAGTATCTAATTTCAACTCCAAAAGCCAAGGGAGGGAAGCACTCATATTGGTCGTTGAAGGGGTTTACATAAAAAAAAGGACCGTTATTAGTGTGGATTCCGGAGTTATAGGAGTCGCTGAGTTTATTTCTCGCATTAACCATAGTGATTAATAATATTTTATGCTCCTCCGCGTGGAGATTGACAAAAGGTTGACCCGTTTAAGTTATTTTTTATTTTATTAGGGTACTAGATTTATTTCCGTCTCTATTTAGTTAAAGGTTGTAATTATTTACTCTTTTAAGGTACCGGGAGAATTTTTAGACTTTATGAAGTTAGCGAATACTTTTTACCGTTTTGATTCGTCGTGATTTTTTAGACACTTTTATTTTATGTAGTAAGAGAATTGCCGAATACCGTAAGTCATCATCCTGGTTTATTTGAAGTTAGATGCTGAGGGGTTAGGTCGGGAAGGGGACCGTAAATGAGTAAATGTTCCAAACACTGGTGCTATCGATGCTGAATAAATTAAATTTTTACGAAGAGGTTAGTGTCGTATCAATTCCTACTCCGGGTTAATTTAAATAAATACCCAGGCAATGGGTTCATCCTGTTATTGATAATTACAAAAACCGTTAACCAGTCTCCAAACAATTTTTTTTTGTATTATCCCCAATGATTTTAAACAGTCGCCAATTTGACTAAGTTAACTAATTAATCATTTTTATCTCTTAAGATAATTAATAATAACGAACTATTTGATATTAAATCACAATATATTTATTTTAATAAGTTATTTATTACGTCTACACAGAGCAGATGTTTGGAGGCTGGTTAGTGTTTTTTTGTTGTTGTACATATGAGTTTTTAATATTGAAAACGTAGGTAATTCAGATAGCAAGTCCATTTCTTGAAAACAATAGACATTGTCACGAGGATCTATTTAAAAACTTACCGGTGTACGCCTTATTCACTCAGATTATCAGAGTATAATTGTAACCCGTGGCGATATTTAAGAACTGGCCAACAATACCTACACAGATAAATAAAAGTATATTCAACGCTTCATTCATACATCCAACGTGGATTCCGCTACGCTTATTTAAGATAATATCGCATTCGTCTTTTGTAAACAGACCCCATTTATGTTGCCCGCTGCACGCAATGTCCATCGGGCACGTTTCTTCTTACGCAATTTAAAATTTGTAAGGCGACCGCCATGTGTTATTGTTCTCATGAACGACGCCCAGCTTAAGGACGCTTCTGGAAATGACATGAATATAATTTTACAGGTTTTTTGTTCCACTCTCAGATAATACGTCCCTTATGCGGACGCAAATTAATTGTTGTCTGTAACGAGAAGACCACAACCCGCAGGAATGGGCACGTGTACTGAATGCTTAATCTGAAAATTCTCGCGAGAAACTAATCGAGTTTTCATAATTACGACGCCTCGCGATATAGCATTAATCAATCATTGACATGTCGAAAGGACGCAGTATCGGCTTAACCATCGCGTATATGTCAAGGAGTCGTTGAATTTGGGACGCAACGACGAGCTTCTGCTCAAAAATCTGATAACAATTCCAGCTTGAAACCTCACAAGCTTGGATGTCCTACGTAGAAACTGAAAGGTGTTTGAACGAGAAAAGTGCTTACCCTTTGACGCGCACTACATTGTGAAACAAGAAAACCTCGCATTAATTAAGACTCACGCATTGGTCGTTAATAACTCAAATTGCATTTCGTATGTTAATGAAAGGAATAATCTGTTACGTTCCTCTGTACAGTCTGGCAGCTGTAAACAAATGCTCTAATTAAAAATAATTGGCTGACACTGAAAGGGGTACGACTTCCTCTCTGCGCGTTCACAATTCAGGTGATTCGAAAGCGGTTTCGAGATCTTTCCTGCTACGGTTCCTGCTTCTCCCTGCTTCCCCGCAGCGCTGGGTGTCACTGGAAATATAAAGAGAAGCCTTAACCATCCTCAATTACATTTTCCACAATTTATTTTTCTGGCCATGGAAGATAGATAATTTCTTAGTCTCATTGTGGCCCCATTATATTTCATTAAAATATTTAACTTGACAATAATACTAAGATAAATGATAATAATAGATTTTCCACAATGTTTTACCTATCCATGATTTATAATTTCCTGGAATCAATATTTCATTAAAATATTAAAAAGAGCACAATTAATTAAAAAAAATAGACTATTTATTATTCTTATAGTCATGGAAGATTGATATTTTCTAGTCTCATTTTAGCCCCTTATATTTAAATGAAATATTAAACTTAACAGAATTATTGGGATAAATAATTAAAATAATTTATATTTTCCACAATTTTTTTCTAGTCATGGAATATCGTTAGTTTTATTATCTCATTGCGGCCCCTTTACTATTAATTAAAATATTTAACTCAACAGAAATATTAAAATAAATCATTAAAAATCTTAAGACTTCCCAAAATGATTTTTCTGGTCTTATAGGACATATTAGGATCGATTAATTTAAAAAATTATATTTTCCACAATTTCTTTTCTAGTCATGAAGGATGGATAGTTTCCTAGTCTCATTCTAATTCACTAGCTAAGTGCTGGCAAAGCTCGGGTTGTCATAATTAAACTCAGCAACTGCCAAAACCCCGGGTTTGACTCTAACATCGGTTGTTTTTGCGTTATTTTTATGTATGGCCGCTCCACCCCCATCCCTAATGGTTCTCTCCCCCTTTGTTCGAAAGGGGTTGAAATTATACAAAAAATATCTTGAGAAACGCTATTTATCTCATTGACCACTAAAATTTTTCTTTTCAAGAAAATATAGGCCGTTTTCGGATTTCTCATAATTTCCACCCCCGCCCCTGCGAGTCGTAGGCCTGTCTTACCCCCACAGTGTTTGTTTTCCGATTCGAAAGGAACACGTGTACGAAACTATTGTACCACGGGTGTATATTTGTATGCGGGACATTCACACACAAACACACTCAAAAACGTACAGTCAATTTCATTTATTAGATTGACATATAAAACTTAAGAGAATTATTGAGATAAATTCTTAAAATAATTTATATTTTTCACATTTTTTTTGTAGTCATGAGACCTAGTCTCATTGTGGCCTCTTAATTATTCATGAAAGTATTAAACTTAACTGAAATGTTAATATAAATTGTTAAATCTATTATAGTTATTAACTTTAAATAAAAAAATCTCTATGCAGTCACAATTCAACTGCAGGAAACTTTCGACACTATTAAGTCACTCTAAGCCGAAAATATTCCTGAAAAATATATAAAATATACATTATTAATATATACTCTCATCTATCTTCTAATAAATAAAGCAGAGAGTTTGTATAAATATTCCGCATACAAAGGGTGGAGGGGCGTTACATAAAAATAACTAAAAAACAACCGAGATTCGAGTCGAAGCCGGGGTTATGGATGTCGCTGAGTTTAATTATGACATTCAACTTTTTGTTTAACCCGTAGTAGCGGGGGTTGAAATTTTCGAACACGTTAAAAACGCTGATATATTTGTCGAAATAAACTTTTTTCGGGGTAAATGAGTTCAACCCCTTTCGGATTGCGAGATGAGCACAATTAGGGATAGGAGCCGAGGTGCGTTATACAATAATAACGCAAAAGTGATTGGAGTCAAATCGGAGTTTATGGATATATGACAACCCGGCAACGCTGGACATCCAGATAGTTAATAACAAAATAACACATAAAATATAATATACAGCCTAATCACCACTTATTATTAATTTAATCACCAATTAAAATGATAAACTAGTGCGTAAAAACCTAGTCATTCAGTCAGGTAATATTTTTTGTGTTATATATTGACTCATTTGGAAACCTGTTTAAATTAAGTCGTTTATAAATATATAATTTATATTACCGTACAAAGCGTTTGTTTTACAGTCGGATATCAATCATTATAAAAATTTATATATATTTGGTTAACCTGGAAAAAGTCTATAGTGTCGTTGAATTAATACGTTTTGCCCCACACAAGTTTCACGTAAAGTACTATAATATATTTCCTGTAAATGACATTTATGTTCGACGTGCGGACAATCTAGTGATGGAGGGAACCTTTGGTGTACCGTAGCCATTTGAGAAATTCCTCTCACATCTCTCAGCTCGAGCTTTGACGAGTGAGTGATGGAGCGATAATATGCGACAGGAATTTATGACGCTATTAATGTCCGCCGCCACACTTTCGAGACACTTATACGGGATGTTTCGCTAATACGATTTTCAAGTAGGTGTTGGCTGGAACAGATAATAAATTTCTACACTGACGAAGGGTGACTGACTACTAATGGCGAAAGTGTATATTTTTTAAAAAAAAATCGCAAAAAGTGGTTACAACAATGTACCTTTCCATGTGATGGCTTTTCAATAATTACGAATCATGTTCGTGTTTTGTTATTTTAAAAACCAAAAAGTATGCGAGAAAATAAACAAGCATGACGCTCAAAGCCTATGTTCTGGGGCAACATTATATTCAACACATTCATAGGAAATGCATTTATTCTCTAAAACTCGTTATACTCTAAGAATTTGATAAATAAAACACATGCAAGACAAAACTGATGGAATCCAATAAGGCAAGATTTCTGAGTCAATCGAGTTCGAATTATGAATTTTTTTCATCCTTTTAGCCTGATTTAACATTTTGTGTGTCTGAAAAGGTACGAGAACATTCATAGATGTCGCGTCAAGAGGGTTAATATATATTGTGATGTCCCAGGTTTTTCTCGACATTTTCCCCCTTAGTGTGGGGATCGGGGAGGATGCAGGTGAGAGGCCGTTACATAATAGTAATGAGTAAACAACGGTGTCTGGTGTTGAATCTGGGGTTATAGAAATCGCTGAGTTTAATTCTGACATTTTTCATACTGGTTACCTTAGCAGAGGGGGTGGAAGGGGGCAATAAAAATACAATATTAAATGCATAGTCGTTACTTTAGATTCAGCAATAAACACTGAGGGGTTAAGAGACACCTACCACCTTTACGGGTGGGGGTGGAATTTAAAAACATTCCTAAATGGCCATTATTCGTGTCGAATAAAACGATTTTGGTGTCGCTTAATTTCATAGTGTCTTATAGAATTTATAAGTGTCTAATTTCAACTCCAAAGAGCAAGGGAGGAAAGCACCCATATTAAAGGGTTTCACATAAAAAAATAATGCAAAAAAAATACCTTTATTAGGGTTGATCCTGGGTTATAGGAGTCGCTGAGTTTAATTCTCGCATTACATTAACCATGGTGATTAATAATATTTTATGTTCCTCCTCGTGGAGGTTGACGTGATTGACAAAAGGTTGACCCTTTATTTTATATTTTCTTAGGGTACTAGTTTTATTTTCGTCTCTATTTAGTTAAAGTTTGTATTTCTTTACTCCTTTAAGGTACCGGGAGTATTTGTAGACTTTATGAAGGTAGTGAGTATATTTTACTGTTTTGATTCGTCGTGATTTTTTCCAGTAATTCGATTTTTATTTAACAAATTACAAATTCGGGCAAAGTCTCGAATGGTTATTCGAAACCTTCTGGTTTTTATCGAGAACGAAACGGCGGCATCAAAATATATTATTTTAGCCGTTGTTTCGGACTATTAATAATGCTTTGTGTAGTTCCGTTTCTCATGTTAAAAGCCGACCGAGCGACTCTCGGAACTGTCGGCGGATATAACTCATTTCCGGCATACGAGCAGACTACAGTAGCCGCGGGATCCCACGCCTGTGCAACGTTCAACGACACTCGCCAGATCAACAACGATAACTTGCAAGCATTAACACGTTGTGAGCCAAATGTAATCGAAGAACTTGTGATGTCCTGCAGAGGGTTCTAGTGAAAGAGACAAACGGAGGTCCTGTAGCCGTGATGAATATCTGTGCGGGATATCACGGGAACTGAATCAAAAAATATAAACAGATTCTACAGTTGTTTATCGTCCTACTTACGAATGAAAATTTGTAAAGATAATTCCTTTTCTTTCAATTAATCATTAATATAAGGCCCCATGCTTTCGACTTTGGAGTACATTCCATTGGACGGTATTTGCTGTCACCTCTCACTCCTTTGCGAGAATAATTCCCAACCTAACTGCCCCACTATTTCCTGCCCATGACTAAGCCCTGTAGTCGTATAAAATTTATCTGCCATTCTCGGTACTTTTTCCAACGATTCTAGTCTGATTTTTTTTTTCAGATAGTGATCCGATTCGACAATGGGATATGCCACCTCTTTAATTTTGAACTTTCCACTTTAAAATTGCTCGTAATGGAACAGTAACGAGTTCTGATAGTGAAAGTCACGCTTGTTGCCAATATTTCTTAATGTTTTCAAATAGATTACCTTCATACATTCCTTTTCATTTATCTCAATCGGTATTTTAAACGAGATTGAACTGTTTTCTTACCATTCATTTCCATTTTATTTTCCTTAACCCAAACTCTGACTCTATAGACTCATTATTAATAAATTTTTCAAATATTATCGGGTTGTATCACTAAATTTTTTTTTTGGTATTTCTGATGAGCAGCCCTGTATATTTCTGCGAAATACGTGAACCGAGGTTTTTCTCCACGCTTTATCGCGTTCCGGCCGCCAAATAATTATGGTGGCCCAGGCTTTAACGGTTGATGCCGAGTATTTAGTAGAAATAACGAGTGAAACCGTGTGTTTCTCCTTGAGAGGACCGTTTCTAAAGCCAGACTGGACATCGATCTCACCAGATAAATTACGATTCTCTGGCGCCTTCCGGTTTGTTCGATCAACGCAAATGCACTCCGTAACATTTTATTTAATTGGACACGCCAGGGTTTTACTAGTTATGACTCGGGGAAATCTGCAGACTCAATTGAAACGTTGTTTGGATTTCAGAAAACGTCCAAGGCAAATAAATGCTTCGCTCGCATCTTTCATATTTTTTGTTTTGTTTTTGTGACTAGAACTCTGAAGGTTAAAGTGTCTAGTTTTCGAAACGTGCAATTTTTCCGACAATTATAAATATTCGTAACTCTCTACGTCTGATAATGTCATTGTTCGTTTTATTATCTAAAATTCAGTGTTTTCATTCACTTAAAAATAGACTGTGTGAAATCAGTCCTATCTTATCTCTGTATATTTTTTTTAAAAAAATTATTCATTATATTTGTTCTAACGTACTGTTAATCTTTGCTGTTCCCTGCTCTGGAAGCAATTAAAACGTTTCACCAGAATTAGAATTTTTCCGTAGCCCTTGTAGTGAGGCGTGGAATTGTGTATTTAATGAGAGACAATCGTCTGGAAAGTTCAGTAATTAATTATACTGCTGCTTGAAAAGATTTCTCCTTGTGAAATTAAAATACTCGAAGATCTGTAGTAAGTAAAGAAATAAACCGGTAGAAAATGTTACCGGTGTTCCTGAGGAAAGAGTGATATATCCACTTAAGTTCTTAGCTTTCTTAAACGATGTCACACGGAAGGTATAAATCTTTTTTTGCGGATTACCGCATTTTCTACTGAGGGATGAAGTGCACCGAAGACGTGCATTTTCTTCTCAGTGCCTTGAATAACGAAAGTTGTATTTGTTGTGGTTTCCACGGTGTTGAGGAAATTCCCGAGAGAGTTAAATGTTATTAAATTATGTCTGACAAATATCGCTATTTTCATTCATTTATAATTATGTATAAATTAGACAAATACAGCAATTAGTCGTGTGATGCACGGCCTGAGAAAAACTGCATCTAACTCAATATCAAACCACGATTGTTCTTATTTTGTTATTAATTCAGTAACCCAAATAATACATGGCGATTGATAAAGTATCATCCGATTTGACATTTTCATATTTTAAAAAATTATGTACAATATTAATATTAATCTTCTAATAAATAAAGGAGAGTGCTCCCTTGTCTGTATGTTTGCATGTAGGTATGTTCCGCATACAAATCTACACCCGTGGATAAAATTTCACCAAAATTCGTACACGTGTTCTTTGTGACCAGAAAACAAACACTGTCGGGGTGAGACACATCTACCACCCCCCAGGAGCGGGGGTGGACAGGGCTTGAAATATTTAAACATGCTCTAACGGCCGATATTTGAGTCGGATAATTATTTTTAAGGGTTAATTCTACGGATGTTATCTGAGTATAATTTCAACCCCTTACAGCACAGGAACGGAACAACACCCTTAAGGGTGGGTGTGGACAGACGTTACAAGTTAATAACGCGAATATAACCCAGATTGGAGTCAAATCCAGGGTTATGGTTGTCGCTGAGTTTAATTATGACATTCAACTTTTTGTTTAACCCACAGTAGAGGGGGTGGACTGGGGGAGACATTTTCGAATATGTTAAAACGGCCGATATATTCGTCGAAAGAAACTTTTTCGGGGTCAATGTGTTCAACCCCTTTCGGCATGGGAGCTGAGCACATTTAGGTACAGGTGTCGAGGTTCGTTACATAAAAATTACGCAAAAGTAACATCGATTGGAGTCAAATCGGGGGTTAAGGATATATATATTATAACCCGGAAAACGCCGGGCACACAGTTTTGTAATACAGGAAAGTACATAACGTTTTTTTTCTGTATCAACTGAAAGGTGCTCAATACGCCCCTCGAGAGATGCAGGGCCGTATTCAAATTCGTCCGACACACTAGCGAGCATGTCTTGAGATACATCTTCCACGGCGGTTATGCTGTTCCGCATTCCGACCATTGTTGCTATAAATGGAGGAAAATTAACGAAGCCTTTTAGAAAACCCCTCACAATAAAAATCACATCCAGTGCGATCCGGTGACCTCGGATGCCAGTGATGTAAGACTGAATCATTTTTCCCAGTACGGCCGATCCATTGTCGAGGAAGCGTATCGTTTCAAAACTCTGGCACATGCAAGCTCCACGTGAAACTCGAGAGTTTTATATTGTTGAATAAAACCGGTATAAAAACTGAGTAGTTATGAATATAAAAAAATACGTCGATTTAAAATTTCAAAAATTCAAACATTTTCTGTAAATATATACAGCAATTTTTTTTTCAAGAATATATATAGAGAGAGAGCTTTCACAAGCTACAAGCCGTAAAGGCCATTGTTAAATTCAATTAAAGTATTATGTTGGATAAATGTCGACAAGACGAGGAATCGAACCCGGGATCAAGTCTAATTTCGCACCGGTATGGATACGACAGAGATTAACTCAGTTTAAGGTAAGCGGGAAGTCCCGGGTTCGACATTTTTCCATCCTTATACTTGAAATTATTTTTGTCTTATTAAATTATTTCTACAAATAGGGCTGGTTTCATAAATTTATAATCATATTGTAGTCAGTATTAATCTCGTGATGAATCGCTTGAGAAAAATTACATGTAATTTAATATAGTTTTACAATTTTTTGTTGATTCAGTAAACAATTATGTCGTTTCTTAATTAGATAAGAAAATAGTTTCAGTGATTTTATGAATCAATAATTATTTTTCTGTTATTAAATTATTTCTGACAAATTTGGCTGTTCCCGTTCATTCATTTGTAATTAACGAATGTCGGTTGGAAGGTATGGGAGAGTATTCTTAGAAAGCAATTTTTGAGGGTAAGCGAAGGCGACGGAAGCGTTGTTACTGACCAGCGAGCGTATCTTAAATTGCGTGGTCCGAGGCGACGTAATTGTGTCATCCGCGTGCGCGCCACTCGCCGCCTTCTGAATAATAAAAAGACTTCGGTCCCTATCGAACGGCGAAGGGAAGAAATGCCCCGCAGCCGCGGCAGTTTTGAATCGCAAAGGGCGTGGTCCAGGTAAGCTCATGACACATTCAGGCCGATCGTAAAGGGAGCCGCTCCGACAGGTAGCCCACACCTCGCAATCAATAATCCTGACCTGCGAGCCTCGTTTTTGGGCACGCACGTGAGTCGCGTGCCATGTGCCGCCCATCGATCGTCTCCTCCGCGAGGAACATCTCTGCAAATGAATCGGAGTCGCCAAGAGGCGGACGCGAAGCCGAGAATCGATCCCCCCCTGAAGCCGCGATCGGGCCGCGGGTCGTCGGACTCTCCGAGACGGAACTCGAGGGCCGCGAGTGCCGCCGAAACCGAAAAGCTTAGCGCTGTGTAATGTTGTCATAGTTTATCGGCACGGGAGAATCGAAGCGTCGCGGCGGTCGGCGCAGGCGTGGTGCGGCGCCTCCCCGACGCCTATAAGAGCCGCCCCACGCGTCGCAGGGCCACAGTGGCCACGCCGCCTGCAGGTAAGTGCCACCCTCACTCTTCTGCTCTGCTAGGGCCTCTCCGATCCGGGAAGAAGCGCTCATTGTCAGCCCTCGCATTCTATACAAGTCTTAGACTCTGTCCGCCGGGAATGAGTTGATCCTCAGTTACGATGTTTGTCCTTAGATACAAATACGTTTTCGTATCGCTCGGAACTGGCTTAAATCCAGCCCCCAAATATATTTTCATCCTTCGGACGACTGTTACAGCCGTGTAAAAAAATTCTTAGCGATCTCACGTAGTGTCACTAACGTTACCAACCTTGCTCGAAAAGCCCGCATTTGTTAGGCCATGTCCCACGTTTTACTAGGACCTCTTTTAGTTGAGAACTACAGGCATGACAGGCGTTTAAACGAGCCTTCTCAAACTTGTCAAGCTTCACATAAATCAACTTTTGTGTAGATAAAATTCTCGGGTCTCAACCCGGGCCAACGGTTTGTTGAATAACCAGGTTAGCTGATGACGATGGCGGAGATTGCTGTCGAAACGTTGTTATTCAACAAACAATTGGCCTGGGTTAGGACCCGAGAATTTTATCTGTAACAGATTCACCGGGAAAGCCGTCGTCCCCTAACTTTTGAATATCTCTCACTGTGTACAAGTTTATCCTTATCTGCAATAAGGACATGTAAACGCAATTCCTCTAGATCCGTCTTGGAAATTCATTTTAAAAAATCATAGCTTTATTGCAGTAAGGTTCGTTATTTGCAAAACTCGTATTTTGTCACCGTTCTAACTTTAACTTGACGACGTTCTAATCAGCCAGCTTCCCGAATCCTCATGTCTCGAAAAAGAATTGTTTTTTTTCCTCCACAGCGTACGCGTTCTTCCTGTTACCACAAGATACAAAATCCTTACGAGCATGCTTTGAATCGCCTTGTCCGACCCACCTGATCCTACAGGTGGAAATTTATTAGGTGTCGAAAATTAGCTTCTCGAATTTCAAATTTTCAACCTCGGCCTCGTCCATAAATTCCATTACACCTGGTACAGAAACAACAATTTTTGTAACAATATTGTTCATTTCACAACGGTTTCGACTTCGAACAGCCTGTAATTTTTAGATCCACGATCTGAAAATTGTACGTGCAACTGTAGTTGAGGACTTTCCCTCAAAACCGACACCTTAGATGTTTTCTACGAGTTCTAAACAACAGTCACGTCACTTCTCGAAAAGCTTGCTTGAAGCGCCCCACCAATCAGCATTAAGCCTCAGGCCGAAATGTAATCAGCCCTTGGACGTGTGTAAACAGAATTAACTTTCTCGGTTAAAATGTTTGTGGATTCAGCACTCAGTTTTGGGGGTTTTTGTATGAATTAATATCGTTCGGGAATTGAGATTTGCAACAGACGAATGAAATTGTTGGGAAAATTAGTTTTTATCAGTTCCAAAAACAAGGCCCCGTCGAATTACAGATTAATCTTCTAAAATATTTTTGTGAATTCGAGTTATTTAATTAGTGCTTCAAACTGGGTCCCAATATTATAATAAACCGACGATTATCAAAGTTATTTTGGGGCGGAAAATAAAATCCGTCGATCGTTAAAATTCTTTTTTTTGGGGGGGGGGGCTCTTCTGCAAGTTGTGGTTTCAGTCAGGTACTTACTATTACCATGGTAGTCGTAAGTAGGAAATACATCACGTATTTAGCTGGGAAGTACGTAGGAGTCCAGACTGACGGTGTCGCGCGTTTCAAAATTGAGTCTAGAAACTTGAATACATTTTCTCTGAGACGTAAATCAAATTTAATTCAAAGCCACTCGGTTTCAGAAAATTATTTCTCTCAGAAAAACTGGTCAGTTGCCCTTCCACCAAATCAAACAACAACAACCTCGGGTGAAAAATTGCGTTTCCACGCTCAGATGCTACAGAAGAGACCATTTACTGTCTTTTTTTTTTTGAGTAGGCCTACACCTGTAGGAATGTTTCGACTCTACTGCTGTTGTACCAAGTCATATTTTTTTTATGAAGATGAAACTTTCCTTCACTCACTGTAACAGCGGAAACTCCACAAATAATTATTTTTATAGAAACCAAACAAATGTTAGTAATTAAAATATCAAGTTACATTCCACGGTGTTGGGCATTTAATGGTGGGATATTTTAAATTGTAAATGTACGGCGAGGTTTATATTTGAATGGCTTTAATTTTATGCTCCAGTGTGGCAACTGGACAAATGAGTCATTACTTGTACTGGAGTTTTGGCAGTCTTCTCCGCTGCTAATTGCAGGAACCTGGAAGAAGTAACGTGACAGAGGAGATGAAGGTAGAATGGCAGTAAAGACCATTGTTCGTGTATCTCTGTTGAATAGTTCCATTCTTCGGGTGGACCTGAAGCTCGGGGCGGCAAGTCTTGTGCTTTGTACGCAGTTTATGCATTCCCGCCGTGGCAGCACTAGTTTTGCGAGGCCAGTTCGTAAGATGGGAAACATATAGCGCGCACATCTCCCATCTCCCGGAGGAGAGTAAGACATGGACCTAATACAGCAGAGTGCCTTCGTGAATAATTGAAGTCAGCAAAGCGCGCCTTTTCATTTTAAAACTTTCACGAAGGCAAGCGACAGTTTAGGTCTGCACTATGCTCCCGGAAGATCACGAAACCACACTAAACTTTACTTCATTCCGAATGGGAAATTGTTTCCTAGGTAACACGATTAGGAGGTTACGTCGGTGGAATAACGCTGCGTTATTCTGATATTATGTCCTCCGGCATTAAAGTAACGTAATTTGGTTTGTAATATTATAACAGAATATTTTCGTGTGTGGAAAATGATGAGGATCAGACACAAAATCTAAAGAATTTCAGTCCTCCCTTGTTTTAAAATCAATATCTACCACATTCCAGAGCCAATATTAGATAGTCCTCAAAAAATTATTTCAAAATAATCTATGAAAGAAGAACAAGTTTCTGCTCAGATTTTCCCGTTCAAAACGTTGATTTCAACCTCCTCGAAAAATCAGAATGTAAGATGGACGTCTCGCCTCTCAGTGTCGTTCGGCATTTCTTCGACTTTGAGATATAATTCAAAATATAACTGCTGTTTTTGGAGAAGTTAAAATATTAGCGAGAGGTAGAGATAATTGATACCAAAGTTTCGATGAGTAAAAGACAGCATTGGGCTTCAAAATAGATGAGAAAACTGGAAGAGTTTTTTTTTTCAATATATACACTTGCTACCGACTTTCTATGATCTGGATTTCTTGACAAAAAGTCAATGGAACTTCTCACTGCTTTCACTGTAAACAGTCATTAGGGTAAAATATGTAATATATTTTAAATTCCATAATTTTGAAAAGATTCGTCCTCAGACCTCCGACTTCTGGCTCCAGCTCTTTTTCGAACACTGTTAAAATACGAAAACCTTTGCAAAATATTTTAATGGAAGGTGCAGGGTCTCTGCAGATTATTCTTTTATATAAATAAACTTTAATGTTGTTTCTTTCAGCAACGACGCCGCAATGCACTATTGCATTCGGTTTATGTCGGGCCTATTCCGTATTTAACAATTATATTCCCTGATGAACTGAATATGCTCCACAAGTCGTTCATATGTTAATATGTACATTATGCTAACCATATTGTCGATTTAAAAGCGCACAGATTCTGAAACGCGTACTCATTAAGGGAATTGAATCAGAATCGATGCGGTCAATCAGAGAAATTAGCTTTCCGGACTTCCTCGGTTTTACTTTCGGGCCGCTCCCTCCGATCGTCATGACCAACCGAGACTGAAAAATAAACGCCTTTCCTCACCGCTAGGAATTAATTACGTCTTTACGGCTAAATGGCAAGCGAGGACGTTATCTGGCAACGCCGCAAAACATCGACCAACCTGTTGACTGCAATGGCGTGCCTCGCCAGGTTCTGCGAAACCTCCACTTACTGTGCTTTTAGGATCAAATGGTTTCACAACGGAAAACGCGATTCCTCGTGCAAAAAGGGAGAAGAAAGAGAAAAAAGTCGCGGTTCTAGAACTCTAGCTCAAGAGCCGCATTACCCGAGCGCGTTTAGATGAAGCGAGGTTGTGCTTGCATTTATGCCGCAAGTTCGCGTCTTCAGATATTCCCCGACATACCCTTACTAAAACTCAAGTTATAATGGCAAAAAATCCACTTCGAGTAAAACACACGTGAGGTGGTCTTGATAGTTCTGCTTTTACAAGTATCAAACGACTCTTTTCTTTCCCGGTCGTCCATGACCTCGTGGGGTTCAGTTGAAGAGATCTCATAGCGAATTCTCTTCTGTGTTCTAGTCGCTGTCATTTCCGTAACTCTCGTTCTACTTCTCATGAATTATTTCCTCGTGTGATATATTCTAGACTCCCGTAACACCGCTCGCTTCATTCATTTTTTGGGCCATTTGAATTGTCCTTTCACAATCGAGCGCCTGATCGTCCAATTTCGTATGCGGAGTCATTGCCCTTCCTTGTTCCAATGGCATATATTACTTGAATACCTTTGCACTCTTCAATTCCAGCTTGATCCATCCATTAACCTCTGATATTATGTATTTATTACGTCTATTTACTATCAAAAATAATTTTTTCCTGCTATTTTATCATGTTATTAAATTCCATAATTAATTTACTTAATTTCTAGGTACGTCTATAGATGAAGTAGGTGAGGTGTATAAAAATATTCAGTCTATATTTCCCCCAGTTATTCCAACTATTTCCGTAATACAAAAAAATTTAGTTCCATCGAGTCCGAAATCTACGGGGTTCCGTTCCCCTGTTTCACATTGATTAATGTGTACGCGAGGCTCCGAGAATGCGAACCGCGGATTGCGTTTCATGATCACAGGAACGTCAAATAAAATTCGAGAAATCTGCGAAAGCTAATGATTTCTGGCTGAAACTGCGTATACTATTCGAAACACGCCTTGCCGCAATAAACCCGCGACTTATGTCCTCCATATTTGCAGTCGAAGCATTTTCTTTTTAATCCGGGATACTGCGTTTCAATATGAAGCTCCGATTATGAGGATTTTAACAATAGCCTTTTAAATGCCACGCTAAGCAATTTCCTTTATTACGCCAGGGGAGCAAGGTAAACATGGCGTTCGGTTTTCTCCGTTTACAGAATTTCCTTCTCTGCGTTAACGTAATGACTTCTGTGGGACCCCGAAAACGTTTACCCTTTTGTTGAATATTAACACTCGCCCGATGAATCGTGGACTTTGCATTATACAGCTCAGAGCAGAAGTATATAACATATACATTTGGTTGAACCGGAATATATCCGCGAAATAATGGCTGTCGCCCGCGATTGCTAATCCCTATATATATATATATATATATATATATACATATACATATATATATAATTGAGGGTTTTTTAATTGATATTTTCTGGATGTATTTTCTGATTTTAGGTTGATTAACTGATGATAGGCTTCTTTACATCCTTTTTTGAATTCTCTGTCGAGTACCTAATTTTGAGACTGTCATTTCCGTTAATTATTTACAGTCAGTAAAACAGAATTGTTGGAGCGGGTCGTAATTCATCCAAATATCTGAATATATATGTAGTTCCTTTACTCATATTTCATGTGGGCTAAAATGCGTAAACTTTACGTTGTTAAAAAAAAACTTTGTTCCAGCAACCAATCTGACATTCTGAGTATCTGAAAATAACGATATTTTCATTTAAAATTATGTGCTCTAAATCTCCCTCAGATACTAACTAAAAAGCTTTTTTTTTCTAAATATTTTCTTCACACGTGTCTGAATATGCAAAATGAAATTTGAATCCACCTTCTGGCAAGCAGTGCATCAGATGAACCTTAAAACTAGGGATTAGAGACCAGCTTTAGCGTTAAATAAGGTTCTATTTTGACTTGTTTTAAGTGACGTTGAATAAATTAAATTGGCACGTCTTCCACGTAATTCGATTCTCTACTCGTCTACAGCACAGTCCGATTTTTTTTTCTTGATTATTTTTAATTGACGATCAGAATTGAATATTCTATAGGCCAATATGCTGGCTTAGGAACAGAGGTGTCCTTTTTTTTAGTGACTTTGCCAGGAAACTCTCCAGCGAGAGGTTCTCTGTTGATAATAGTGGAAAAACAAACACAACATCCAATCCGTCGACGGGATTCGAACCCGGGAGCTCTGTGATGTGAGGCAATGACGACAGTCTGAATGAGAAACACCTTTTACGGCACTGGTTTCGTAAAATCCATATATATATATATATATATATATATATATATATGTAATGTTTCCAAGTACCATTAAAATTCTCGTTCATTTGTTTCACAGGTTCACTCGATAAATAATATATTTATTTACATATATATTTGTAACGAATTTTTTCAAAAAAGATATTTTATTAATTAAAAGTTTATATTTTTCGAAATGGTAAAATTGGATTGAGTAGGGAATGGATTCAGAACGATACGATGATAAAAGCGGAGGAGACAAAATTCAGTTTTGTCGAATAACTTGTGTAATGTTACACACACAACATCATGTAAAAGAGTAATTAACGTCTAAAAAAATATTTCGGTTTTCGAATTATTTACACAGGACTAATTATTTTATTTTATATTTAATTTACACTAATAATTTCACCGCAGAGCAGCTTAGAAGGAACGCACTTGACGGAAACGAAATCTGCGAAATAGTGGATTATTCAAAGTTGCTGGAAGAAATAATATCATTTATAAAAATGACAGAGTGTTTTCAAAAATTAAAAAGTATTGTTACCCAAATACAAATCAATACCACGAGAAAAGTAATTTAAAATTTTAATATTTTCATTTGTAGATATTATTGATAATTTGTAACGAATCAGTCGCTAAGGACCACAGACGTTAATGCCACTATAAATTAAAAATTATTTCACCAGACCAGAATTAAACACTCGTAATAAATTTTCAAGTGCTCATTAAAATTAAGGACCTTGTACATAATCAAAAAATTAATGAAAAAAATTATTAAACGTGTTTAATTGAGGACTGAGAAACCTGGAGTGAAAAAATTATAGTAAATTAAATATTCCTTAACGAATGGTAATCATTCTTCCGTAGGTTGTAGATTGTAATTTCTTAGTGAACTGCTTGCTAAGAAGGGAGAAACGTAGACCCAAGTTTAGAAATTTTTTTTCAGTTCACAGCAATAAGTCCAAAACCCGTACAGACCAGGCCCTAGTCAGTTTTCAAGTTTCTCTGTACTTTCCATTTAAATAACAATTTCTTGAACAATGATAGGGATTTTATGCAGACAGTGACCAGGGATCGATCAAGGGTTGGGAATAACTGAAAAGTTATCAAGTAATTAACGGGGTAGAAAATCGGAGTTTTCCAGATATTAGGATCGGTAGAGATACGCTGAGGAACCGAAGTTTTGGATTTTACGTCAAATGATTTGAGTGTTGTTCACTTTCGAAACAAAATCCTGTATTTGGATAATTTTCATACCTGAAAACTGAAACTCAGACACCACGGCAAATCAATCCAAATTTCACTGACGTAGAAAACAATTCCACTGGGGAAGGAAAAAATTGAGAGAATTTCGCTTGCAAAGGTGAACAGAAGCAAAGTTGGAAGCAATTTCATCGGCTAAACTTCTGCAGTCGGGCCGCGAAATTTTGGCCAGAGCGGGGGGAAAAAAAAAAGAGGCTTCAGCTAATTTCCATCCCCTACTTCGTGGACCCGATAGATAACACACGTACTTTAAACTTTTATACACCCCATCCAGCTGCTTCCCTTTTAGCTTTATCTCACCTGCGCACCTTCTATTCTCTTCTCTTCATCGGCACTCGCCCTTAAGTTGATCAGGAAGAACGCCCTTTGCTCGCTTAAATAACCCCCTCCCCCCTTTTTTTACTTCCTCTTCTTTATTTATCAAGACAATAAATATAAGGACTTGAAGCTAGTGGGAGAGGCAATCAGCTAATGTTGCACTTCATTTACAAGAGTAATGTGTGCCGCTTTCTCCGGAAAATTAACAAATGCCGAAAAGTTTACAGAACAACGAGCGAACGAATTTTAATAACGGCTGTTCTCGAGTTGTTCACGATAACGAGATTTTGTTTCCTAAGCAACTTCGAAGTCAGTCGCTCGTTTCAAAATTTTAACGTTCAACTTCAATTCTCTTACTGGCATTGGATTCGATGGTTAATATAGTATATAAACAATTCCAATTTAATGTAATGTAGTATCGCGTTCTCTGAAAGCTGTCAGTAAATTATAAAAAATGATTCGCAGTCTGTTTACGCTATAACTGTGAAAAATGGTTATTATTATACGAAGACAGAGATTTCCAACCCTTTGCGTTGCGGGAAGCCTAGCTACGATCATCCTGCATTTACTTGTTCTCGTTAGCAATATACGCTTAATTTTATCTGTCTTATCATATTTCCATTAGCGATTGAACATTAAACGTCTCTGCTTTTATCATGGGAACCAATAAAATTTTTTTAAAAAAACACTGCGAGAATTTAATTACGTCTGAAATCTCGGTTCTCGCTATTACAAGTCGTGAATTTATCCTCGGAGGAATTTCGTTGAAACACGAAGTATTTCCTTTAATAAAAAGGAAATCTTTTAACGTAACGGACATATATATATCCTCACACCAATGGTTTTCACCATTCCATTTCTTTTTTGTCAGTAAATGTCCAGATGGACATAAATTTATATTACATTTTACAGTTTTACGTCTAATAAAATAATTTTTGATAAATGTATTTAACAGTTGACAAATGATAAAAACTATTGGGTTAACGTCATATCAGTCAAATTAATATTCAAGAAGAAGAAATTTAATCATGAAGACAACTCAAACACATTATAAATAACTTGAAAGGTTTAATTGTATCACGGAAGGTTACGGATATTCGAAGACGCAGAATAAATGGGCGTAATTTGTATAATAAAAGTAAATACAGATACAGCAGAATTTTAATGAAGATTTCGAAATATTTAAGAAGGAAATTTTTGATAATTTATTCACGATGATCAGGCAGTAAAGTAAATAAAACAATCTGTCTCCAAAAGTTTTATCATCATAAAAACACTTTTTTTCAGTAAACAGAACCAAAATATTATTTTTATTTGTCCCTAATCTATTTTTTCAGCGCTTCTCCATTTCTTTACTATACTATATTGATAAATTAATTAGAACAGACATTTTGTTCCTGAATTTTTTAGAAAATATATTATTTGGAGGATAAGTGGTGATTGACGTATATATATAATTAAAACCAAATTTTAATAGTCACAATATAGTATATTTTATCTTATTTAAAGATTAATAATGGTGAATCTAGCCGAAAGCTAGTAAAATAAAATCCATTGTGGCTGATAATGGTGGTTGTTAATGTATACAATATAAGTATTTGATAAAATAATATTTAAAAGAAATGGACGTTTATTTATAACAATATTATATACAGAATATATCTTATATTTTTTCAGTAAGTAATATATTTTTTTGGAAATTATGATGGTTGCTGTCAATCAAATTATTTTGATTGACTTCACAAACAGTTTGATACAGCGTTATTTATTTATGTATTCAAGGCCTCTGAATATGCCTAATATTCTACGAAGCTATAAAAGTATTTTCAGTGTTCCGTTGTCCGTGTTCGATGATGAAAATGAAGATTGCCGAAGAGGGTGGAAAACGAGATTTAGTCCTCAAACTTCGTTTTCATTCTCCTCCCTCACTACTATTACTTTTTCTTTGCCCCAACTTCGTTTCCTATCGACGTTTTCGTTCCTATCGTTTCTCTCTATATCTGTCGTAATGTTGCTTCTTTTCCAAATTGACAGATTGGACACACAAAAAAAAATTTCCCCGGGCATATATTTAATTGTGTTCACCGTTTCACGCCTTTCTTTTTGAGGTTGATCTCGTTCTATATTTCGTCTGTTTCACTTTTTACTTGAAGTTTAATTATATTGGCGGAGATATGACATGACGTAACTGCGTCCAATGCGCTGCCTGGACAGTATATATCCAATTAATTTCTCATTCTTAGATTATTTGCAATTTAATAGAACTACAAGTTAAAAACCCTCAATTCTTTTCTGGGTCCGTAGATTTTGAAACTATTCCACAACCACGCCCAATGAAGGTAACTGGTGGGTTGGTGCTTTTAAAGAATTATGTCTCAGTCTGACAGGAAAAGTCCAGTGTCTCACCGCATCTGCCAGACCGCAGATCTGCACGATTTATTTGCGTTACGCGAACAACGCCGCCTAGAATTAATTGCGCCCGATATGACAAAGTAGTAACTAATGAACTACTTTACAATTTAATAACGATCCATTGTGGCGCATTTTTGCGAGGCGTAGTGAGCGGGTATTGTGCGCAGAACGTACCTAGGGGCAGCCTTGTCGCCAAAGAGAGGGAAATCTCTTAAGTGCCATCGCGACAAATAAAAGTCTATCCCAACAATAGATCCATTGTTCACTTGAAACAAAGGAATAAAATCTCGTTGCATCCTACTGTGGTGAATCGATACCCCTCCGCAAAGGGGAAAACCAGTGCGGCTAAAGAAATATGTCAGAGCTTTCGCTTCCAGCACTCACACCAAAAGAAGGGTTCATCTCCGCTAATCATGTGCTTCATATCTCTCCAATAGACGCGAGGATTCGTGACTTACCCTCTTCTCGGTGAAACAGCATAGGCTCAGACCAGAATGCGTCAACGGACTATGGCGAATATTCGGTATCGGGAAATGATCTCGGTGAAGATGAGTTCCTTTTTATTCCTCAAAGAAGACCGTCAAGACGCTGACCTGGTGGCTTCTGTTCAGTGTCACATCTGAAATTGGAAAGTTGCAGATGTTTTTGTCTGGCACCTGGAAAATGATGATTGGACTTTGGTGCTTCATCACAATGATCGCGGATTTCTCAGTTCTATCGATGCCTAAATCTAAGATCCTGGATTTATATTCTACTAGACATTACGACGTGAGTAGTACTTGAAGATTACATACAAAGCAAAGATTTCACTTCACCAGTCCTTACCGATGATATAGGCTAGACCCTATGCAAAATATTTTTTTATGGTATATATGAGAAAAAACGTTAACAAGAGAACATATAAATGATAAAATTAATTTATACTCAAATTATGATTTTAAGAAGAAATTTAGGAGATGTAATACGTACACCAAGGATGTTAATTATGAAAATAAGAAGAAAAAAAGATCTGACATTCCCTTTTGCACTTCACTTTCATCTCCCGATTCATTCGGACAAATACAGGTCTCGTCAAGGGCAGCAGACGTCTCCCTTGTTATTTGGGACAGGACATAAATAAAATATATCTGTCGGTATACAAGTAAGCAT
Source organism: Zhengitettix transpicula (assembly GCA_037074705.1). NCBI lineage: Eukaryota > Metazoa > Arthropoda > Insecta > Orthoptera > Tetrigidae > Zhengitettix > Zhengitettix transpicula. Next base: position 51,293,666 of record CM073595.1, read on the forward strand.
TTAAAGAATGTCAGAAATGTCGTATTCCTTGACATTGGTTGGGCTGCAGATGATCTTTGACAGCTCTGTCCAAGACTTGCATGTGTATCTTCCAAAGATTGTATTTAGAAAATACATTAAATGGCACCTATATATTCGAAACTACCAGCTAAAAGTATATGAGTAACTCAGTACGTCTCTGGTTTTCCAAGGGACACACACACAATTTTCTTCAGAAGAGCGCGGCACAGGTTCAAGAAATTTCGTTGTAAAAGCGTTATATATGTATATATCTGTGTTTTCCAATGTCTACTGGTCGTACAAGAGATGTATGACAAGTGTGTTAATGGAGATAACGTCCGCACTTCTATTCTTTTCTACTCTCCAGAGGTCACCACCAAGTCAACATAAATTCAGACTATCCCACCATTTAATCCATGCCATTGTCAAAATTTTTGGACCAAGAAATGTTTCAAGGACTCAATAATGGCTCTCTTAAATATTAAAAATTCGTTCCTTAGTTACGACTTGGTCTCGGCATTTTTGGTTGAGCTCAGACGCTGACAAATGATTAATAGAATATTTTATGCATCAAAGCCACGTAAATTTTTTTTATTTGTGGGAAAAGTTACCAAACATTAAAGCAATCTTTTTATATGCTAGTAACTCTAAACCCCTCCAAAGCATTTGTTTTTCCATAATGGCTCCGTGCTCGGTTTCAAGAGACAGACACAAGTTGGTTCGCGGCACATGCAACTTTTTTTTTTTTTTTTGTGGGCTAGTATGAGCTAAATTACTCAGGTCAGCAATTTTGGGTGTGTTTTGCAAGAGAATAAGGTGGCTCGTGGCGAGGTGCCAAAGCTGTGTTTGACAGTGAGTGAGCATTTTCTGGCCACAATGCTCTCACATATTACTTTCTGTAACTGCCCGACTCGAGCAATCAATTTCCTGCGCTAGACGCAATTAACGAACAAAGTAATTTCTTTGCGCTCGCCCTGCAAATTCTCGTTACTCAGCTGAAAGAAAAATTCTTGACAGCTACGAGTATGCGAGTATAGGGTGTACTCGTGAAATGTTTACTTCCTGTGTCACAGTTTAGATGAGCCAATAAAAATATATGAGAACGATAAATTCAAACGAATCCTGAGCTGTTTCAGAAAAATAAAATACAGCCGAGTCAAGAAAATAAAAATTCCATAATACACATGAATATTAGATCACGAAGACTCCCAGAAAAACCAGCAGAAAATAGACCTCACGTCTGAAACAGTGCTTGGTCGTCCAAATAAAGTAAATATTACTTCATTCTTCTTCTTTTTTTTTCATGCAGATTCCTCAGATATGCTTTCGAAAGCTTCCAATGAAATTAAAATAGATATTACTCACTTTTGTCTCGCCTCAGCCTCTTGTAAGCGTGTTTAAAATCTTTTAATTTTGGAGCTTCAAATAAAATAATTTCAAAACTATTTGTAGTTTCGAAGGGAAAAAATTAGGAATTTAATATATGGCTTGGATTTGGAAAATCAGAAAGAGATTTTTCTTTTGAAACCATGCATGTTGGTCATTTAGCGCCATTTTTTGTACATTACTATACTTAAAGATTTTAAATAATCCATTTTCTACGTTTCACTTCCATAAATACAATTTTTTTGGATATCTTCCGTAATATTAATTCATTTTTTGAAAATGATATATTTTCCCTTTTTTCTTGGAAAATGCTTTTTTAAGTTCATTAATGTGTTTCATATTATCTACATCCTTGTTAAACTTGCTCCCTAAAAATAGTTTTGCTTGTTTCCTCTCATCCGAACCAATCGGAATGCTGAAGTCAGTGTTTTTAATTGTGCTACCAATATATCAATTTTTATTTTTTATGTTACTAAGCAGAAAATACCCCTTTGGGCAGTTTATCTCATTTCAAAATCGTCCTTAAAATTCAGTCTCCTAATTTTTCCTTAGTCTCCTAAACGTTTCTGTCACTAATCAAATAAAATTATGAAGTTGAAGCTAGGAAATAGGAAGACAGATTCTAAAAGGCACTACGTCTAGTTTCTTCTTCAACGGAAAAATTATGAAATCGTACTTGCTAAACCCTTACAAGTTCCACGGCTGTGGAATAAATTAATTTAAACATTAAATGTTTCACTTATTATTTCTTTTAATAATATATATTTATTAATATAACAATGATTTTATTTTAAGATTCAGTATCTAAATCTTTGGACTCTTTGATCGTATAGAAGGAGTATCTGAGTATATAGTTCTTTTTTAATTCGTTTTTATTAGCTTTGAACTGTCTGACAGCATTTTGGAAGTTTAATAAAAGTGCAAGTAGCATTTTTCTGCGAAATATAAATACTTTGTATAAGTTGCTTTTGAATCTCAATTATGTTTCGCTGTAATCACACCATTGTGATCATGTTTGTTGTCTATACTGAAATGTAGGAGTATTTCCAGTAATGTTTCTTTAAAAAAAAATCCCTGTGCACGTTATAATTTACCAAATATTCTACAAAAATTGTGAAGAGAAAAATTCTCCCACTCCGTGAAGAATTTTTCCGGAATTTTACATCATATTATAAAGTAAAATAATTTTTATTTCGCTTCAATTCGACATTTTTTTTCTACTAACAATGTTGGCTGAACAAAATTATTTTTCAAGTCCATTCTTGTGATTCTTGAGGTTGTTTGAAAACCGAAATGATCTTCTTCCAACAACTGTGTTTTCGTTTTGAGCTTTTGAAAGGTGCCTTTGCGTATTTCCCGATTTTCGTGGCACTCTCGTGCTTTGGAACGAGAGGAAATGCGATATTTGCGATCAGTACGGACGGAGTGTTGGTATTGAGTCTGCCTGGGGCTTCGGGGTGTTGGCATTAAAATGGCAAGCCGTGACCTTTTCTGCTAAAGCTACATTCGCTCCGCGTAATGAGTTTAACGGCTAAACAATCTTCTAAAGGGCTGCACAAGCGTCCACTGCGACGTATTAATTACCATTGCAAAAGGGACCTGGGTTAGTTATATTGGAGCACGGCTTGACTGATCAGATCCTTGCTGAGTTGCGTCATTCGGGCTCCTGGAAATTTTTTTGCGATCCATAAACGAAAAGATATTTTCTTTCGTGTCGTACAGCAGAAAAAGACCGAGGGCTAGTCAAAAAAAAACGACTGTAATCGTAAAAATAAAGGAAAGGGAACAGAGGACGGATGTGAATAAATATTCCTTCGTAAACAGGTCAATAAGTGACTGAAATCCTTTGCTAAAGTTTTAATGAATAAAAAATAAATAAAAATCTTCCAAATAACAGTGACGTGAATGGAACGACTCTAAAGGATTTTCTTGATGTTATTATTACTCTTTCTTGTTCCTTCTCATCTCATTTCCAAAACCGCCAGCGGGAAAATGTCTATTTATAGTAATAAATATAGCAAATTTAAAAGATTTGTTTGATGAAGGCTGTCCACATATTAATAACCAAGAGTAAAAAAATCCACACACAGTCTCATATAGAGTTAAAAAAAAATTTTTTTTTCACATTATATGAGACTGTCTTTTTTTTTTCAGAATAATAATTTAAGTTTTGATGCCGGTCGCGGGGATTTGCTAAATATATCTTTGTGGTGGTTTCCTTGCATCAGAACTGGAACGTTAACACGGGCCATAGCCAAATAAAGAAACATTATATTAAACAATCACCACCCCAGTCCTACAGTCCGTATAAATAACACGTACATTTTAAGAAATCTCTGAAAACATTTAGCGTTGCAGACTTGAATTGTCTGATGTTTGGTCTCAAACAATGGAATGGACATTGTCTTACGTCCTTATTGACTAATTTACCAACTCCTTTCCACAAATATATTGATTTCACAATAATGGGAGAAGTGTCTTCTATACAAGACGTGATTATGACGTCCATTTCTTCACCACAGCTTCCGAAAGACAAGACGTTGTCCCATAAATTCAAATACAATATTTTTAAATTATAAATCCAACAGAAAATTCTCCACAAATTTTATTTTACAAAAAAAAAAGTCCGTTAGACAACGACGTATTATTTTTAAGGGTAGATTTACATGTTTTATTCATTCCATTATTCCTCGGTCGAGGAAATAGGATACGTCATAATATAAGATTACAAGAAAAGAAACATTGTCCTTTACAAAAATAATTAATATTTAAAAAAACGTTGAAAATACTAATATAACAGTAATTAAAGGAAATAAGTCGGCAGTTAAATTCTACAATATTATAATCGCAAAATAATTGAGTAAAGAGGCTCTAAGCTGTTCTTCGTATCTACAGACTCTTTCAGCGAGTAATATCCTCCATTAACTAACAAAGATTTACAACTCTTTATAAATAAATTCTGTGTAGTTAATTCTTTTATTTTGTCCGGAAGACGATTGTATAGATTTATCCCGGAATAACGAATGCTTGCTTCAAAAAGGCTTAGGCGCTGTTGTTTAATGCGGAGTTGAGAGCGATTTCTAGTGATGTATAAATGATTTGCTCCGTTCAGGGCATATAAATTGATGTTTCTCCAGACAAACTTCAAAATTTCTAGAATATACGCACAAGGCAATGTTAAAATCCCAAGATTCCAAGAAAAAAAAGGCATGTAATTAACAAATAACAACGAGTGCTGTTCAGAAGCAACGGAACGGTTTTTTAAATACCACAAACAAATGTTGTTGTTTTTAAAACTCATTTTTCAAATTAAATAATATTGTTTTAAAAAATATATTAAATAGTTTTATTATTGAAATTGCCACTAATTGAAATACTGTTGGGGAAAAAATAAAAATGTCGTTCAGGTTTCTAATTTAATTATTAATCATTATTGAAGGTTTCTTTTTGACTGCTAAACTCGGGTAATATGTAAGAAAAATTAAATAGCATTATTATAGCTATGTTGCGGGTCGCGTGGTAGTCGTAAAATCCGGACAGGTAAAATTTTGCTCTCGAGAGGCTTTAAGAAACAAAAGAAAAATGTTTACTGGCACGGTAAAGTGAATTGTACAAGCAGGTTCACGTTAATGAAGAGGAGGACGCGGACAATCGGAAGGGGAGAGAGCGCATCAAATGAAGGGATAAAGATAGCGGCTCAGAAATAGCTTACCTCGTCGTATCCTATTAAATGAGTAATAGCGTTACGAGAACGCGTAGATGTTGCCACATCCCCAACAGAGCAATGAATGGGCCCACGTGCCATAATCTACTATTCCAGAATTACTCGGCTTAAAAGGCCGCAGCCGAAAATTCGCTGAATTAGTTAGCGAGGGTTGGTATCACGCGAATCCCTGAGGTGCCGCCTTGTCACGCACTCTTAAAAAAAATAAAAATAAAACCGCAAAATGATGTACGAAATTTTTTGACTTCACGTCCGCCAGTCTCCGCATTCGCCTCTTTTGTTTCGTGAAATTTCCATGTGACGCTTAACGTCAAACTAAGCTTCAGTCTCGTATGACGGTCTTTCAATTTCTCATACCCGTATCGATTTTAGAATTCCCAGCCCTTGATTGCATGTAGACATCTGCATTCAGCTTTTCAAGTTAAATTGACAAGGCTGTGGGAGAAATTGACAGACTTCCTCTGAATTTCTATTTTCTATTACACAAACGAGAAAAATTACTGGTTTTCCTGTCTTCCATGCAAAACACCACTTATACATCTGGTTCACAGAAGAGATAGCAATAAAACATATATTTCTACCGGGTAATACCGCGCCATTGTTAGAAGTTTCAAAACACGAATTTTCAGATATTTTTTTTCTCAATAACGCCGTGACTCGGATCCTGTAAATTTATTTGTTAAACTGTTAAAGGTTGTTTCATCGTGGGAATTATCCACAATAATCACATGAAATGTCGTAATTATTATTTTTTAAATGAAATAAATCTATTGATAAAGGAGAGCTTGGAGATTATATGCTTACATATTTTAATTCTTAAAATACACGATTTTTTTTAAAAAAAAAGTTATAAAAATAGATTTGAATTTTAAGTTTTTAATTGTTTTTAAAACTTAAAAATCTCGTGTATCTTTATACATAAAGGCGTAATTGATTGTTTACTAGAAGAGAGGCCATTCCGTGTGCAGACAGACTCCCGAATGAAGCTTTAAAAGTTTAGAATTTTTTTTATATGTATATAGGCATCTTTAACAGTCAGAAAACAGTTCATTATTATTCTTGACCCTTCCTAATATTTTATTGGCCATACAAAAAAATGTAAATAATTTTTTAAATTATTCTTAATAAATAATAATAATAAATCATTTTTTGACTGTTAAAGATGGCTATTATTGTTCATATATACGTAAAATAATATAACAATCTTCATAAAATAATACTCACATGAAATGTCGTATTTATTTATTTTTTTAAAAAATGTAAGAAATCTATTGAGAATGGATAGTATACGCTTACATATTTTAATTCCTACCATAAACACGATTTTTTTTAAAAAAAAAAGTTATGAATTTAGTTTTGAATTTTAAGTTTCTAAATTGTTTTTAAAAATTAAGGCGTAATTTAGAGTTTTTATAGTAGTGAGGCCTTTCCCTGTGCAGCTATAAAAGTTTAGAAATTTTTATATGTATATAGGCATCTTTAACAGTCAGAAAACAGTTTGTTATTATTCTTAACCTTCCTAATATTTTATTGGCCATACAAAAAAGTATAAATAATTTTTTAAATGATGCTTAATAGATAATAATAAAAAAACTACTTTGTGGCGGTTAAAGATGGCTATTATTGTTTATATATAAGTAAAATAATATAACAATTTTGATAAAATAATATCAGAACGGATTACAACATTTTAAAGGACAACAAAATGGTGGATTCGTTTACAGGAGGCACTTACACGAAATAATTTGTGAGAACCCTTTTTTGGATTCGATCCCTAGCGAATTTAGAAAGTTACTACTCTTCATATGGGTACAGTAAGTTCGCGGAACTCTAATGGGAATTCCTGCGTATAGACGCCTTTCTAAATATAGCCTCCTCCTTTTCTCCCCTTCCCATTACTCATATTTATTTGGAATTATAATCTCCTCCAGGAACACACCGCTCCCCTCAAACGCCGAAACACGCACACGGGAAAACACTTCTGCTTCTAAAAGCGGGCATAAATTCTGCTTTCAAAGAATATGAGAGACATTGAAATGGGAGACAAAGACCGTAAAGGAAAGTTGATACGAAGAGTTTCTAACTTTTTTTTAAAAAAAAGGCTCAAACTGAAACGCGCGGATTATATTGAGAACAAAAAATCGCAATTCACAACGAAAAACTGCCCTATCCGCTTTCTTTTTCGTGAAACACAAGATAAAACAGATATGAAAGGTTTTCCAAGTCATTAATACATCTCACTCTTCGGAGATCTCAATTAAAACGGAGTAGTAGTTAAAAGTTTTTAACTCTTCGTTAAACGATCCAGGGGAAACAAAGCAGACTTCAACGTAATTGCTGGATACCGTTACAGAAAATTGTCTTAAATATGAGAAAACCAATCAGGTATGACCTCGTTATAGGACCGAAAATGTCATCATCGTTACTGTTACTTCATGTTCAATTCACTCAAATTGAAATAAGTTGTTATCAAATCACACTTCATTTGGTCTCTGGTGTTCCCGGCGGAGGAAATGGAGATTTACCTCTCAAAAAGCTACGCAAATAGTGTTTTATAATTGCATTAATCTGCAGGACGATTGCTAGTAAATTTTGTGTTGGTTTTGAGAATCTGATGGTGTCTCAATGTCCAAACTTGGCCGAGCTCTGAAATCCAAATGTCGTTGACGTACCAGAACTGATTTTTATTGACGTATTATATTGATGGACTTCTTTTCTGCGAGCGGGAAAGTGTGAGAAATGGTCTGCGGAAGTTTGGAGAGAGAGAGAGAAAATAAAGCTCTCTTGTACGGGGAAGAAACAGAATGGCGTAATCTGCAGTGACACACACAATTGCTTCCACCACTGACGCTACAAAACCTGGTCATTTCCCACCCACCCCAAGTCCCGCCACAACGGCCGCTATAAAATCCGATTCCATACACGCGGAAGCACAGACAGCTGGCAATCTACAGTTACACTGAAATAAAGTTCCTATATCATTATTATGCCATGGCTCTGCTTCGCCGCTTCACCAGTTCTCTCAGTTAGACCACGAGCCCTTCAAAAAAAATAAATCAGTCAACATTTTTTTTAAGTTGTAAGAAAATGATCTCTCTAGGGCCACCGCATGATTTCAATTAAAACTGACTGTCATGGATAAAGTGTATCCGAGAGACAAGACTTGATTAAAAATAAATACCAGTCTCCGTGAATTGTTTTAGATAATATGAACACTATTAATATTTTTATTTATATACATTTAATTCCCGTAACAAACGTATGGTTTACAGTGGGAGGATCCACAGAGGAAATTACATTTGATTCTAAGAGGTACAGACGGTCAAAAAAACATACAATAATTTTTTTTTCAGGCAGTGACGGTTCAGGAAGCGAAGCAGCGAATCTTATTTAAGCCTATTCGCAGTGTTTTCCTCTTAAGAACTTCCTGAGGGGGGGGGGGGGGGAAAGAAAACAGCGTATGTAATCGTTTTCTAAACATTCATCAAAGCATTCCATTAAGAGTAATGTTGTTTAGATAAGGGAAGTGTTTCATGAATATTGTATTGCCGTGAAAAAAAAATCATTTATGGATGACGGATGCATCCCTGGAGGGATTCCTGTATCACTCAGTGGAGTTGAGACATAATCAAACGATGAATTTTGCAATTGAGCATCATTATGGACCTTTATTCAGCGTTGGATCACGATCAGACGGACCACTCATTAAATAATTCTCAAAATATTATTTTAAATAGCCGGGGTATTTTTAAAATATGTATGGGACGTAAAAAACTTTCGCTCAAAATCGTTAAATTAATAAACTAAATTTTCTATCCAAACACGAAAATTTAACGCATTTTGTAAATAATCATTTATGTCAACTGATCATTTAACAGCCTTGTAATAAATAGAATAATAATTCAATATTAACTTACTTGTTTACTTTTTATAAAAACAATTTCAGGACATCTAATAGGATGGGACTGAATATTTCCACCTCGCACGGTAACACGAAAAAAAAATAGAGAATTTTTTTTTTCCTGATTGTGTTCAATCACAACGATAAAGGGATGGAATATTTTCCCATTGAATTTTCGATTAAGAGATTATTGAATGAGATTTTCGCAACAAAGTCTGCGGAAATAAAATGTATAAACAAATTTTTAGCTTGGTCCGTAGATGAACAGTTATTTTACCTATGAACATTTCCAATTTAGAATTTTTTTTTTCTCAAACAAAAACAGCTCTGAGGAGGAGAAATGGAAAATAATTCAACTTAAGGTCATTTTCTCCAGTTGATTGGCGTAAAAATAAAATTCCTATGAGCGTTTTAGTCAGGAACTTTTGGAGCCAGAAACTTTTAATATTGGTCTCGCTCCAAAACACACACACACACACACAGAAAATTAAACAATTTTAAAATCCATGATTCGTTTTAACTGGACAATATTACTTTAATTTTTTTCGTGTTTAATTAGAAGTGAAAGTTTCTTGTAATTGAGGGATATTTAATGTAACGTCGATGTAATTCAGAAGCTACATTCTGAATTCTCTAGTCACGAAGTTAAACCGAAAAATAATCGCTGAATTCCATTTACGTTAACCGTAACTGATTTGGAAGTACGATTAATGTGGAACACTTAGGTTCTAACCCAACCAGAACAATTATTGACACACTAGTAGGCAAGCATAGTCCTAAAAATTAACCGCGGGAAGATAAATTAAGCGAATGAATAACTGCAAGGAAATTTGCGCCTACGAAAAGAGGCAACACAACACTTAACACGTTTTATATATATTACTAGCTGGGAGAACGGCGTTGCTCGCGTTGTCATAATTAAACTCAGCGACACCCATAACCCCGGATTCGACTCCGATCTCGGTTGCTTTTGCGTTATTTATATGTAACGTCCCTCAACATCCAACCCTAAAGGTGCATACCTCCCATGCCGAAAGGGGTTTAAATTATACACACAAATATCTGGAGAAACGCTATCCGGAAAAGATTCTTTCGACAAAAATATCGGCAGTTTTAATATGTTTGAAAATTCCCACCTACGCCGCTGGGGGTTTTAGACATATCTGAGCCCCACAGTGTTTGTTTCCAGATCGAAAGGAACACGTGTATGAAATCTGGTCTAATTTTATCCATGGGTGTAGATTTGTTTGCTGAATACATACAAACACACACACACAAGCGAACATTCTGATTTTTATATTGGATTGTTACTTATTATTATTATGGTAGCAGTGAGATATTACTCGTGATCAGTCCTGTTACAAAAATACACATCACATACAGTTTTAAGTTAAATTAAAAGTAAACTGTAAAAAATTATATTTTCATGATGATTATAATTTTTTCTTTTCGCTATAAGGTTAAAAGAAATTTATATTGAGTTCTGAAATAGTTGTGGTGGCTTTATAATAATTAAAGTAATTTTATATGGCAGTTACAAATATTTTCTGAATCTACTGGTGTTAATAGGTTTCTATACTATTATTTACTTGCTGGGTAAAATACATTTAATTTTATTGCATCAATGCCAACAAACATACCTTCGAATATCTTCTTAAATATAGTCCTTGAGTATTGAAGGATATAATTGTCCCTCAGTCTTCAGACATTAAGAAAGATTAAATTGATAAAATTGTTACCTAGATTCACAATGCAAACAAACGGTCGCCATATTGGAGCCACGAATAAGGTACGAAAATTAACTTCCGCAAGGATCGTAAAGAATTTCGTATTGTTTTTTCGAAGGAGTATTGCTGGATATAATTATATTTTAATTCAATCCAAATATTTATGCTTCACGTAATTACGAAATAAGTTGAGCAGTCGCGTAGTAACGTTTTTTTCATCGCGTGTGCTGTGACGTCATGGTCTCTTGGCGCGCAGTAATTTAACACAAAATGATTACATTTTTTTAAATTGTAATTCTTTCCACCGTTATGCTACTACCGTTTCTGGTATTTTGAAGAATACGTCTACCAATTTTTGTTGCAATCTGTCCACGCGTTGAAATCTGTATGGAAATTAACGTAAATACATACATACATACATACAAATATATATCCTTTTTTATTATATACATTAATTAAAAAATAAAGTTAACTTGATATTTTTTGTAAACGAAAAACAGTTATGTCCAGTTAATTTCTGATACGTTGGTTCAATAGAGCAATCGGGAATGTTGTGCCTATATGATTATTAAATTTAATATATTAGAAACGATTGTTGCCACTGAAATGTAACCGACGAAATTTGATACCTAGCGGAATATTTACAGTAGGCTGCCTGTAATCAATAAAATTGATAAATTGGACACAAATATCTTTAAATGAAATAATAAAAGGGTTCATAATTGTCCATGTATAATTATTTGATTTGTACGAGTCAGTTAAAAAATCGGGTAGTTGGTTTCTGGGCTCCAGAGTGACTTAAGGCACCATTTCCAAAAGTGACTAGCTAAGAACACTCGTTTGTTGTCCATTTAATTCCAAATATCTGAATTTGACGGTGCTGGATTCGTACAAAACAAAAAAAAGTGGGAAAATTTTTTTTGAAATCAATTCCAATTGATATAATTTATAATGGCAGAATATTTATATTTTCCTTATCAATACGTAAATCAAAACACGCCTTGACAAAGTTTTTAACTTCCAAATTAACTGGGGAAAACTTACAAGGCCGTTGTTGCTTTCAATACCAACATTTTTTCCCGTTAAATCTTTCTTCATTTTCATTAATTCAAAGTGTAATATGATTCTGAGCTTCGGACTTTCGCATTTTTTTTAAAAAAAAAAAGTCTGTTCTGAAGCCATATGTTGGTGAAGTGGTTGTGTAGTGGGATAGCTTCGTTGAATTCCTTTGTTAATTGGAATTCCTCTCCTTTAATTCCCAGAGAATTTATACTACTTTAGCACACTTAATTAATTTTATTCGGAGTTTCGCTGAAATGATTATGTAATTGCATAACGCTGACGTTCCCATCGAAGCCTTAGCAGTAATTATTGGGGCCGACTTTGTAAAATAAGGGGTTTCCCATCTGGTTATAAAAGGACTTAAATTTTCTGCTTCGCGGAGACTGGTACACAAAATAATTCTGACAAAGTTCGTAGTTTTAGTTATCGGCAGTCCTACAGAAACGCCTTTAATTAGAATATACTTTCGTCTCGTTCAAGACGAGTTACATTATCAAATATTTCAAACCTTCACGAACAGGCTTTAATAAAGTTTAATTCGCTGTTTCTCAAAGCAAACAAAAACTTTCTACGGTTTCCATTCGCAGCAACAGACAGTTATATTTGTATATTACTTATATTTTTGTTTTGCTTTTAAAAAATATAGTGATCATAACATTTGAGTTTGAAGCCATACAAATATAATAAAATTAAATTTAATCTCTCAGAGTAACTACTTTCAATATTGAATCCATTTGAATATAGCGGCCATAAAAGTGAAACCCCCAAGAGTCGAAGCATTAAAACCAATGAAATGTAAAGGAACAACAAAGACAATTCTACCAGTAAAGAGACATCTTGTAAATCAAATAAGAAATCCATTTAGATTTATTATTCATTCCATTAGTCCTCGGTAGAGGATACGTCATAATATAAGATTGTAAGAAAATAATAAAATATTACAATTACAAAGTTTAAAAAAAGAAACATTGCACATTAAAAAAAAAATTTAAAACAACGTTAAAGATGCTAATATAACAGTAATTAGGATACCAGCAAACTATTTTTACTAAAGAGGATATAAGCTGTCCTTCCTATCAACGAACTCTTTCATATGCTCCATTAGTTAACAATGATTTACGACTCTTTATAAATAAATTTTGTATAGTTAAATTTTTTATTTCGTCCGGAAGACTTTTGTATCTATGCAAAGCAATGGCGCCTGCATTACATAAAAAATATCTATCTATTGAATGATAAAGGCTGTTCTCGGAGTAATATTCAGTCTCGTATGGTGTTACAAATTATTTTTAACAATTTCAATCGTATTTTAAGATTTTAGCGTTAAGTATACTCGTTTTAAAAAACCATCTAACACGTGTAGTTTTTTTTTTAAAAAAAAAGGAGGTAACTTACGGCTAAAATCGTAACATAAGGTTGAAAATGGCAAATAGGCCGAAAGCTTCCTTGTTGTAAAAAAAACTTATTTTTATCACTGTACGAGACTGTGCGTGGTTTTTATCCGACAATATTAAAATATATTAAATCTGTTCACCAAAGTTATTTTTTTATAGGAAGAAAGAAACATTTCCTTTAACACGAATATTGTAAGCTTCTTCTCACACTTCAATCTCCTGGTTCCCTTTTTTTTCTGTTTAAAGACCTGAAACCTATTTTTATTTGCCGCTCGTTCATAATTGTCAGTTGAAACCGAGAATGGATGGTAATTATTTTACTTAAACGGCACGATGTGTAATGATGTAAAGAGAATGTCATATACACTACTATACGCCACTCGCTGAAATCCCAGTACCGTTAAAGTTTTGAATAATATCTATTGAAAGTAAAAAAATATCTGTGATTTAATATACCGGTTTCGTGAAAGACGCCACCAAAGCAATTCTCGCGTCTGTACCCCAGAGGGACGGCTGAGGACAAGAAACTTATCAAGACCCAGTGGGCCTGCGTGGAAAGTACGTGTGCATTAACCGTTAGTAATATGTCAATTCCAAACAAAAAAAAACTTATATGTGATTTACAGTATACGTATATTGACTCACCCGTGACTGAGGTTATTAGTTTCATTATTCTTTTAAAACCATTCCTAAAATGTATAAAAAATCAAATTTACAGGCTGTAACATTTTAAAAAATTTCATATGACTGATATATGATTGATTGTCGCTTTTGTATTACCCCCAGTGTTTTTCATAAGTCGCCAATTTCAATAAGAAAAACAGATTAATCATTTTCAAATTATCTAATTTTGAGCTGTCGGAAATATTGCCATAGTAATCAGTACAGTGAAAGAAAAAAAACATAATTATTTAGAATACATACAATTCAACGGGAATCCCATACATATCGTTTTTGTCAAAACTTTAATTTTAAATTATATTTAGTTTATTACACAAAACACTCAGTCCACAAAAAAAAATTTTTGGATTGTTTTTTCAATACTTGATATAGTTGAATTTAGAATGTGCGGACGAGGAGTATTTGGAAAATAGATTTCGAGCAACTTTCTTAAATTTTCAGGCGATGCGTCACGATAGCACATTTACGTAAAATTCCACATGGTCATTTCTTGCTTAGTTTCACGCGTGACCCAAAACCACATTCACGTCCCATTTTTAGCATCGGTTTATGCCAAATTTCTGTATGTTATAACAGAATAATGGGTAGCAATTCTTTTTCCTCTTCTGTAATGAAGATTTTTATAAAATTCTTGGGTTATGGAGCACATGAGATATCGACTTAAATTCTTTGATGTAGAGAGATCGTCACGTCAGTTTAATGATTGATTCAGTTATTCCGTTTTAATATTATACTCACAGTATGGCACAGAAAAAAACTGCTACATTTTGTTCACTTGATGAGGTCCACCGATTGGTGGACGAAACGTGGTGAGGTTGTTTTTACTTTATTGTCTGGGGTTTTTTACCATACTTTTATTATATAATATTTTTAAATCTTTCAGACAGTTTAATTTAAGTTATTCCGTTATATATATTATAGATGAACTCGGCGGGTTATAGAGACTGAGTGAAATTTAATTTTTTTTCTTAATCTCACCAAATCCGATAGTATTTAAATCCACCGTTCTCATTAAATTCCAAATTTCATTTTCCCGGCTCACACATGAGGACCATAAGTGAAAGTCCAAGTGTTATAGGTTATAATATTGTATATATATTTTTTTAACGAAGTCCCTCCGACTTTTTTCATTTAAGCCGCGCGCGCGATGACAGAACTTTCTCCTACGCGCCGTTCGTTTGCCGTGGAAACAGAGATACCTGTTCATCTGATTGACAAGTGCGTGTGACAGACAATGCGAGAACGGCACAATGGCGAGGGAGACAACATTATCTACATGTCGGAAGCTGCTGTCAGACTCTGGCGAAACTTACAACACATGGCACAATGGCGCTCGCCA
Organism: Zhengitettix transpicula; assembly: GCA_037074705.1. NCBI lineage: Eukaryota > Metazoa > Arthropoda > Insecta > Orthoptera > Tetrigidae > Zhengitettix > Zhengitettix transpicula. The sequence continues at coordinate 51,308,880 of CM073595.1, forward strand.
AGGGGCTCAGACGCTCTCATTAAAAACCCGCGAGCCGCTTTTGTCAGGCTCCCCAACAAATTAAGAGCAAAACACTCGGCATTATTACGCATTCCTACACATCGATAATAATTATACTTCAACAGAAAAAAAAGTGCTCTTTCAGTCGTCCGTAATTTGTCGGGGAATAATACGTATAATGATATTTCAGGTAAACCGAAGCCTTCCCTCGGCTTTCTCCGCATTGTTTCACATGGATAGATTGTTGTCTTGGTGCAGTAGCCCGAGGATAGGGTGAAACTAACGTCAATACCTATAAGATATGCGTCGACGTGTAACTAAACAAGCGCACCAATGGAACAAACTAAGATCATGCACGAACTCCAAAACTTTCAGTCTGTAACATTCCATACAGTTAAAATAAATATTATCTGGGTGATTGTCTCTGACACCGTGACTGTAACTAATCCTATTTATTTATTTGAAAATGTTCAACGTTTCAGCGACCATCAGAACGAATTCGTGACAGATATTTTATGCCCAGTTACCAGTTTCTAACTACTTCAGAAAATGTGGCCAGGAACCTGGCCCAAATAAAATTTATTCACTGAATTAATTTAAAGTTTACAATATTAATAAGCGACGTTGCGTAGAAGTCAACCTTCATGTCAAGGTGTACATTTTTATTTTAATTTAGTACGTAATCAAGTGCTAAATTTAACAAATTGATTTATTTGCGGTATTAATAGTGCATGCTATTCAATAACAGCTTATATAAAAGCCCCCCCCCCCCCCACCAATCAGCAATCGGTGCAATGTCCAAATATCAATACAGCATTTGCTCAGGGACTGAATAAAGTGGAAAATAAATCCGCGAAATAGTGGTGATGCATCGTTACAAATTATGAAAGGAACGCGGTCAATATTCAAGTATTTAAAAGTATTGTCACCCAAATAAATGTAATTTAAAATATACATTCAATTGTAATCATTGTAACTAAGAGTCGAAGTTCATGTGGCTACAAATAAAAATAATTTGGATTTCGAACTAATAATATGGCAGAACATAACCTTAGATCGCTATTTGGTGATGCTTACATGTTTAGAGTAACTTAATTATACATCTGAAATTTAATTAAAAGACACAACGTTTCTTCCCTGTATTTGGGACCTCTTCAGGTAAATAAACAAGCTCAAATTGATTTCAAATATCTTAAAGATTTACGTGTAATGTATGATTTAAACATCCTTAAACAAATTCCATGTCCATATTTGATTCATTTATACTTTAGAAAACGACCAGGGCTTGCGACTTTTGTAACAAAAGCAATTAATAATACTGTAGGCCTATAGAAGATGAGAAACTAATCTGAGTTCGCGCTCAGATGCTTTAAAAGTTCCAAAATTATATTTTATGACGGTTAAATACGAGTATCTGGTACTGAATCATTTATTTTTTAATACATATTGTTCAACCTTATTCGTCAGTATTTCTTTTTTAAAGTGGAACTTATTCACAAGTTACCACGAGGCGTAACAAACGGGATGTGATTAAAACTATGACTATAGTTACAGTGTTTAAAAATTGTCTCGATGAATCATGCGGTTCCGTTGATTATAATTCACGAAATTGAGGTCGTTGAGTGTCCCTTGAAGGAGTTTCTGGTGGACGGGGAACTTGTGCATCGTCGTCGGTCCGCTCTCCCCAGTGACGATGACGTGATAACAGAGATGGAACATTCAACTTCACATGTAACGATAAAAGCTAAAATAGCGGCTGCGGCCGGAAACTAGAGTGTCAGCGTGGAAGTGTGTCCACCGTACGTTAGCTGCGCGAACTGGAGCTTTGATAAAATGGCAACTGCGCTTCGGCGATGCGGCTAAGTCCTTATCTGCGGGACCGAGAGACTAACGAGATTATGCGATAATAGGGGACGGCGGGGTGGATCTTCCTCGGCTGTCCCCTAGGCGCGTTGCCTGTACGGATGAGGTGACGTCACTTCCGGTAGCATGTGGCTAATACCCTGTGGCCTCTGGAGGCCATCGTCATGTCTCTATAAATTCATATATATCAACACGGGGGACACAAACCCTCTGAAAGAATCTGTTGTACGAAACATCCCCTCTGAGAAAGTATAATATATGAACCTCACGTCTCATGCCGAGTGCATGTTTTCCATTACACAGGTTCTTTTACGACTTCTCTAGACCCTAGAAGCTGGGACTGACTTCTTAGACAAAATATCAACATTATCAGATATTTCTGTCCAACTTTCAATAGATTGGGTCGGTTTCATCCGCCGGGCATCGATTGGTCGTCCTCTAGTTCATGATCCACTGCATTGATAACCCTTCTTGTCACCCTTAACATGAATTCTACGTAAATTCGTGTATACCATTTCTGAAAGTAAACGACTTCACGTAGGCTGAACTTATCCATTGAATGAACGTTTCACATATAAACTGGAATATTAAAATCAGTGGCAATTTCAATGTTCCTTGAGACCTACCCCTACAGGTGGCATCCAATCATTACGTTTCTGCTGACTAGTCCATTCCTGAGGAAGCCATTGCCAAATCAACAATTGGCTTTCAGTCATAGCCGTAGCTTAGTCTAAAGATAACTGCTATTTCATTGCATCTTTGATCATAATTTTAGAAAGCTTTTCTTAACTTTATTGCAGTACTAACTGGTTGCTGGCGTTTCACGATTTGTTATACAACCATAACCCCTGATTTGACTCCAATCCGGTTGCTTTCACGTTATTTTCTTGTAACACCCCTCCACCCCCACCCCTAAGTGTGCTCCGCTCCAACGCCGAAAGAGGTTGAAATGATACACAAACAACATCAGTAGAAATACAATCAATATGATTAACCATGAAAAATATTTATTCAACGCAAATATCGGCCGTGTTTGCATGTTTCAAAATTTCCACACCCGCTCCTGTGGGTTAAATGGTAAGCTTAATGTCATAATTAAACTCAGCGACATCCATAACCCTGGATTTGATTCCAATATCGGTTGTATTCGCGTTATTTTCTTGTATCGCCTCTCCACCCCCACCCCAAAGCGTGCTCCTTTCCCATGCTGTAAGGGGTTGAAATTATACACAGAATCGGTAAATACAAGCAGCCGTGATTTTGACGACATTCGTATGATCTATGTAATCTGATAATGGGATCGCATAATATATTTCATGAAATTACCGTTTCTGATTCCAGAGTCCAGTCCTCCTACACACGATCAGCGGGACGTCCTTCCACGAGCTACAAAAGGAAAAGTAAGACATTTAACAGTTTAATATTTATCTGACTTCAATTGAATCATACATGAAAAAAAAAACCTTTCAAATTGTCAGAAACATTTTACTAAGATAAAAAGTATCACTTTTTTAATAAAATAAAAATTAGCCCTAGGTTTCGGAGATATAAATATAATAAATTTGGTAGGTTAATTTTTACAACTGAAGAAATTTAATTTGTATGTCTGATTGTTTGTTGTTTCTGTATTTATCAGTCGCCAATTTGAATAAGAGCAATATTAAAATAATTTAATTTTTATTTCTTTAAAATGATTCTGACACGTTTTCTGGTTAATTAATTTAAGTTGGACATTAGTTTCGTATATTTAGGTCAATTCCAAAGCTTTTAAGTATAAATTTTCATGACATATTTAAATTAAATATGAACCATCAATAATATATTTTTTAAATTAGTATCTGTATCTTTGTCGAATACCGAATTACTACTAGCGATTTGTTTGCTCGTTAAAAAATCAGTTTCTTAACTGCTGATGAATAATAACGGACACGAGTATATCATATTCATATCATTATATCAACTGATGAGTTATTAATTTTTTTAAAAAAAGTTTACAGTATTTTACTAGCTAAAACCATTGGTTTTTCTTCAAATGAACGGAAAAGAACCTTTCAAACCAGAATTGCCTCTAGTGGACGGATAATTCTGACATTACCTTATTTTATTAGTTAGGTGTTGTGTAAAACTTTTCTTCAATATTAATTAAGGCTCATTTTAGCTATTTAAGTTTTTAAATAAGAGTAATAATTTATTGAATATTTAATATTTTAGTGGTTACCGAGATCATATTTTTTTTATAATATTTATGAAATTTAACAGCTCTTTTATGTGTATTAGATTCGCATAATAAAATATATTTAGTCGTTACTCAACACCCTATAAAAATAAATATTTTGAGAGAGTAAAGTCGTGTCCCATGCCGAGAGGCTTTCCTTGTATATCAATGTCCGACCCTGAGTGCACATGTTAGAAACATGTGAGGAAATCTGGACATTTACATGTGCTTACATATACAAATACATGTATGTATGGATACGGAACAACTTTCGAGATATAGACGTGAAAGGAAACATCTTGCCCCGGCGTCCAAGGTGGCTCGTGGTGGAAAACTACGGCTTCGGTTCAAGCATCGGGATGAGGTTTGTCGTGGATCAACTCAGTTGGTTGAAGATTAAAAAGATGACCTACGACAGTCCTGTAATTTTGACTTCCCTAAACAAACGTCATTTAAATGTATTCCTTGCTTGAGTCTAACGTTTCGTACAGTTAAACTGTGGTCTTCAGAAACCAAATACCAGAATCATTACTAATGCAGGGAAGCCCGAACAGTGTTCTGATACAGCCAGGGTTGTTTGATAAGTCTGGTAAAAATGTAACAAAATTAATTTTTTTTTAAAAAAAAAATACTTTCTTTCTCAACATAGTCTCCTTCCTTGGCTATGCATTGGCCCAGAGAGTTTCCAATTTTTTAAACCCATCCCAAAAATGTTTTTGTCAAACTTTGCAAAATTCTCCATCACGGTCTCGATCATTTCTTCATTTGATGAAAATTTCTTCCCGTCAAGGCAAAGAACAAGAAGAAGTCACATGGTGCTAGGTCTGGTGGAAAGGGTGGATGAGAAACCAATTTGAATCCCAAATGGTACACTTTCGCCATTGAGAGTGCTGCTGTGTGCGCTGGAGCATTGTCCTGGTGAAACAGCAAATTCTTGAGCGCCGATCTTGGTCGTCAATCAGCGCCAGTTTCAAACGATCCAACAGAGCAGCATAATAGAACCCAGATACAGTTGTCCCCTTTTCCAAGAAATCTATGAATAATATACCCTGAGAATCCCAAAAGACGGTGGCCATCACCTTGCCAGCTCACAAAACTGTCTTCACCTTAATTCGGTGCACTTTCACCAGCTTTGGTCTTTTGGAGTGTAGTGATGGATCCAAGTTTCATCGACGGTTACGAATGTGCGCAAAAGTCTTGCGGGTTACGCCATTGGTTGAAATGTTTTTCCGAATCCGTTTTTCGTTCAATGTCAACAGTCGCGGCACCCATCGCGCACAAAGCTTTTTCATGGCCAGTTTTTCTTGGAGGATGAAATGCACTGGTTCAGATGTGGAGCCTACGGCATCAGCTACCTGACGCACTTTTAGCCTGCGACGAAATAGTGAACTTTTTCGATGTTTTCCTGAGTGGTGACCTCAAATTGGCGACCGGGGCGAGTTTCATCCTTCTGTGCTTTTGTGACCTCGTTTAAACTCATTAATCCAGAAGTAAATGATGTTCAATGCTTGAGCAGAGTACGCACGAACTTGATATAATTCGGTTTTGATTTGTGCATTTATGTGTTTACTGTCAGAGCGAAATTCGTGACTTCACTACAGAAGGCTGCCAACAATAAACTACGACTGGCATACGTTTAAATATTTTAGGAATATATTTGAAAGGATCATGTTTACCAAGAATGGCGCGAAAGTAAAATTTACTAGACTGAAGGATTGTTCTGAATATCAAGCTGATTACTGACATTATCCTTGATAAAGTTGGTAACGTTGATTTCATTATCTCTTCTTGTCTCTGTCACTTTCTTTCTTCACATAATTGAAATTCCCTACCAATTCATTCCTGAGCGATTGTCCCACTTTTTGTGGAGCGTGACGACTCTTCCCGGGAAGGAGCCGGAAGGCGAACGGACCGTCAGTCGCCAGCATCAGAGTTACTTCGAACCGAGGACCGCGCTCCAGGAGTGACAGCTGAAAACACGCACGCTTCGCCCGCGGCACAATGCTCTTAATGTGACTGGTGGTGAGGGTGGCCAAGGGGCATTGGTTTGCATGGAGCCGTTGCCAGGCAACAGTGACGTCATCTACGTGGCGCGAGCTGGGCCCCGATTGATTCAGCACGCCGTTTAAGTTGTGCAGTTTTAGTTTCGCGGACCGCGAATGTTACCTCCCCCTCCCGCCCCCCCAACCCCCGAACCGTTCCCCGGCATCCGACCAACTCGTAAAATTGTCACGCAGCAATCTTTTACTACGGTCGGATTCCATTTACGTATTTAATTGTACCTAAAATCTCGGATTCAGCATTTCCTCTCCGAGCTCTCAAATAATCCTGTTTTTTATTATTATTATTTAAATACGTTCGAATCATATCAAAACATTGTTCAAACACATGAAATTAGATAACGAAAACGCTGATCTGCCGAGACCAGTTTGCTCTCAAATAATGTTTCTGTTTTCGGGCTACTTCTTTAGGAATCAATAATATTCTTCATTAAATTTATTTAAACAGATACAGATGACACATTAATGTTTTAATTCACAATATCAACACAATTTGAAAAAAAAATCTAATTAATTTTAAAATAATACCGATCCTTGCTTCGTAGAAAAATAATATATTTGTATGTCTGTGCCTTTTTATACACTGCTACCGCGTTTATCAATCGTTGCTGGAGGTTCTCGAATAAACGACAGTCCACTGCAGCACGCAAGGTGGTCGTCTGTTGCTACTGCCAGAGAGAAAGTTCGCTTCTATTACGTAAGACATTACCTGTCGAAACAATTCAAACTATATTTCATTTTTAATTTCTATAATCCTTAATAAAACACCACAGGATGTCCCGTCTTCTCCGTGGGTGTGGCAGCCCCGCAAGCTCGACCTCCAAACGTTGTGTGTTTCAAAAGTGTTCTCATTCTTATACCATTAGCGTTCTTCAAGCAGAACGTCTCCGGCTTGCTTATGCAATACTTGCCTCCTTCCGTGGGCTGCAAATTTTCTAAACATTGCAGAAACTTTCCAAAACCCACAATAGTTTTCTCCCGTCGCGTTATATACGGAGTCTTCAGGATTGCTTCACCATTTTCTCCATATTATCGCGTACTAACGTGGCCTTTTCTCAACGAGGCTTGCACCGTACTTCTTGAAATTCCGACGAAATTACCACGATTTTCCAAACTAACCGTTCGTGGGAAACCCTAACTGAAGTCCTCACGATTTCACAATCCAAAACGAGACGTATTCGATAAATCCCAGGAAACGGGAATAAAATGAAGTATAGTTATGATTAAAGAAGGTATTCGATGACTCAACTAATTCAATCATTTTATCTTTTATATACCATAAAAAATTTCCGACGGTAGAAGATACATTCTGAACTGTTTTTTTTTAAGAATTCCCCGTTGGATTAATTTTTATAAAATAATCGCGAAATTTCGGAACCATGATTTATGTCGTCATAGTTACGAATCAATTTAGGTGGGTTGATCATTCCAGGTGGGGGAAAAAAAGTTCCCCGTAACTCATACAGTTTGTGTTCAACCTTTATCAATGAAAAAGAATTTTAAGAACAATTTTATCTACTGAAAAACTTATAAAAGTTTCCAAGTGTGTAGGAGAGCGCAATCGAAAGTGACGTCACAGATAAAGAATGCGGTATTTCTAAAACCACTAATTTAATTTCCTCACACTGTTCGTGGTTTGAAGCGGAAGCGTAAAAGGTTACTACTCATTATTTGATGTTGTTTGTCAGTTTGCAGGGAATATTTGTTCCCCTAACCTGTATTGACAACCAAATTCCTGCAACCGCGCAACCACCACCACGCTCCTGCTCCGACACAGATTGCAAATTCCTCTGAAAAATACTACGCGTCCCCATACCTCAGATATGCGAAGGTTGATGTGATGTAAAAAAAAACTCCCAGGTTTATGAGAATTAGGGTGGCCTGTACGTGAGCTCATGTTACCCCATTCTTGATTATACACCATTCAAAAAGTTGGTTTCAACAATTTCACCTCCCGCATAATTTATTATTTACAAATTCGCTAAATCAAACCCCTTTATTACTTGTATTTTATGTAATACTACCGGGTTACCCGGCTTTGCCCGGGTTGTCATATATCAATAACCCCTGATTTTACTCCAATCTCGGTTGCTTTTGCATTATTTGTATGTAATGGCACTCCACCCCCTCCCTTATGGGTACTCTCCTCCGAAGGGTTGTAATTATATACACAGAACATGCAGAGAAATTTTATGAATCTCATTGATCCCGATAAATATTTATTGGAAGCAACATGATTCAAAATTTCTGCCCCCATCACCCACCTCCGCCCTGCCCCGCCCACCCCCGCGCTGTTGTCATAAGCAAACTCAGCGACATCCACAACCCCTATTTGACTCGAATCTCGGATGTTTTCGCGTTATTTTTATGTAACATCCCTAAGCATGCTCCCCTCCCATGTCAAAAGAAAATTAAAACACAAACAACATCGGTAGATATCATTGACCCCGACATATATTTATTCTATGCAAATATTGACCGTTTCCCATGATTGAAAATTTCCACCCCGGACCACCCCCGCTTGGGGGAGTTAAACGGCAAATTTAATGGCATAATTAAACTCAGTGATAACCTTAACGTCGTATTCGACTCCCATCTCAATTGTTTTTGTATTATTATTTTTTGTAATGGCACTCCCTCCCACCTAATTTATTCGACGCAAAAATCGGCCGGTTAATATGATTGAAAAGTTCCACCCCAGCCCACCTTGGGGCTTAAATAGGAAGTTGAATGTCATAATTAAACTCAGCGACATCCATAACCCTGGATTTGACTCCAATATCGGTTGTATGCTCGTTATTTTCTTGAAACGCCCCTCCACCCCTACCCCTCAGGGTGCCCCTTTCCCATGCTGTAAGGGTTTTAAATTATACACAGATAACATCGGTAGAAACACTATCAATCTCTTTGACCCACCAAAATTATAAGCCGACTCAAATATCAGCCGTTTCAGCTTTTTCGAACATTTCCATCTCCCCTCGTGGGGTTGTTAGTTGTGTCTTACGACCCACAGTGTTTGTTTCCTTGTCGCCAAGAATACGTGTACGAAATTTGGTGAAATTTACTCCACATGTGTAGATTCGTATGCGAAACATACACACATACTGGCAATTTTATTTATTAGAATATATATAATTAAATCATAAATAAATATCTTTTAATTAAAACTATGGAAATTGTGAATGATGTTTAATTTACTTTTGTCAATAATATAAATTCAGATTCATAATTAATTTTTTTTATCCCGTCCCTTGTGAAGTACTTTATTAAATGCAAAGTTAATATTCGTCACTAAAGATTATAAACGTTACTGGTGGGTCACGTAATTTTATGTTTCAGCATCGTGACATTTTAGTGATATCATTAAAGGAATGAGCCGCCCTGAGCTAAAGTAGTTAATATTCCGGGTCTTGCAAAGGCCGTATCTGAAGCGCGCTGCACGCGCGAAGTAAATAATTCCGTATGAGATGGCAGTTTTTGTTATGTTGCGTAATTGGATACTGGCGAATATGAGCATAGCGCATCGGCTAATCAATACTTGATGTAGGCCTACGTGAACGGCTACAACAGCTAAGCGCTCTCGTCGCAAATGGCGCCGATAAAAGCTGCGAAACAAATTCCAGCCTTACCTCAGCTGAAATCTAACGACTAAATACCATGTCCCGATCATGAGCGCTCCAGTCTCTCTCTCTGGAATATGTTATTAGGCATCGGGTGACAACCTCTCATTCCGAGATCCGCGTTGCGTTTCGAGCCAAAAATTGATCCCAACCAGAAGAATATGGGTTCGACCTACCTTTGTCCACGACGTCTTCGTCACCGTTCCACGTGAAATCACAGAACCGATCCCTAAGAAACTCTGATTCTCAGTGACGCTATTCATCAAGAGATTCGTAGTCGGAAAATCGTCTTTGAATGCTCCAAATTTGGAAAATGAGAAAAATTAATGAAGATACTAGAAGTCCCAATCAAGCGATCGTGGAGCATCTCAGAAGTTCGATCCACTTCCCCTCGATTCGCACCCCGAAGGTTTTTGCTGTTGGCATAAATACAGCTCAACTTATTTTTGAAAGTGCCCAATTTTGTCATTACAAGATTTAATTCTGAGCGAGGAACCAGATTTTCTCCTGTCAACCCAAAATGATCGATTCGATCACCTGTAAATGTCACCTCAAGTACTCGTTCCGATGTCCCATTTTTGAAACCTCTCAAATCCTGTATTCTAGAGGCACACGTTTTCCATCACAAGCCGCTTGTGCCATCACGAACTGGCCTGAAAATCTCATTCGATGGCTCCAGCTGTTCAGTTATAAAACTGAGTAGGAAATTCAAAATGATTACAGCTCTATATGCAAACAGGGCTCTCAACCAAGAATTTGTTGGCCTCGTTCCACGTGTGTGTGTATTCAAATTTCGAAGATTGCTCGGCTCAGAAAACCATCGTACACCCTTCCGTTCTCTTATTCCAAGATCTCTGATTTGCTTTCAAGCAATGGACTACAATTTTACCTTTCATGACGGTTTCGATTCGGCCATCTTGGACTATTGTAATTGTTTTGGTACAAGTCCTTGAAACAAGAACTCGTGGAGTCTTAACATCACTCCATTGACAGTTAATTCTAGGATGATAATAACGTGACAATAGCTAATGTGATAGATGAATCCTTAGTGTCCACCTCGAAGACAAGACTTTAAGTTGAAGTTTTCATGGACCCAGGCCGTCGCTCTAAATTCGTTCTCGACTTAAAGAAAGCACGCACTAAAAATGTCAAAAGATTATAACTTCTAAAATTTAACAGCCGATTTATGGGACGCCATTTTCCGTACTTTGTAATATAGCGTCGTAAAAGCAACGAAATATTCGCTTTATATCCCATAGATGACGGTTGAATGAATCAGATACGAATTAGATCGCGATCACTCCCCCGATATAAAAATTAATTAATTATTAACAAAGAATATTTGTAAAGGTGGAAAATCTACGCATGGGAAAAAAACGATTCGGATTCCTCGGAAGTGCTAAAACCATAACTTCAGGATTTTTTTTAACATAAAATGTATCAACATAATAAAGCCACATGTTTGCTCCGTACGACATGTGCATCTGTGACAGGAAAAACAAGGGAAGATGTAATACTAACACGAACGCAAACAAGCTAGCGTTTTCCATTTTAAATAAAAATTTCATCCGTCCATGTGCATTTACTACGTATGAATGAACAATTACGGGACGCTATTGAGATTGAAAAATCATTAGTTTCTAATGTGACAAGTTTTTTACTACCGAGGGGGGGGGGGGCATTAAAAAAATAATATAAAAGCCTTGGAAAATTAATGAACAATGTGGCCTGAATTAACTTAGAACAGATTCTACGTTATTTGCTAGTTCCTGTAGAATAATTCGCCACAAATCGTATCAAGTTCTAGATTTATTGGTCACAAACCTCCTCGTCAACGTCTTTCTTACGTTAGACGTTTCTGGCATTTATCGAGAGAAGCGGCTTTTCTGGAATGAAACGATAGTACTTGTTAGTTCTCGGATGATTTAAATCTGAAGCTAATATATATATATATATATATATTTATATGCAAAATGAGTTTACTTAATTAGTCACTAATAACCTGAGCTGTTGATGCGACTGTATATATATATATATATATTTGTTGATGCGACTGTAAATAAATCAATATATATATATATATATATATATATATATATATATATATAAAACGAGTTCATTAATTAAGTGAACTCATTTTGCTTTTGTCGGGGACCTGATTTGACGAGAGTTTCTCTCACGCAGACAAACATCCATGCCTTGGCCGGGATTCGAACCCGTGACCTCTGTGATGCAAGGCAGTCACGCTGACCCCTACACCTCTAAGAATTTTTTACGTCAACTTTTAAGGCTAGAAAAGCTCTATGACAAGCTATGTCGTCGTTTCTAGTACGAGACCTCATAGTTAATCTTCCGACTGCTCATAGGTTCAAGGCTGCTATAAATGCTATATTTATTCAATAAATTAGTGTTCTAGAATGGAGATAACATATTGACGTCAACCGCGTAAAAGAAATAAAAAGAAACATGCATGAATTTCAAATGGGACGATACGGATTTTTTCCTTGCACCAGAATTACCATTATACGAAAATCTTACATAAAAATTGGAAACTATGGATTAAAAAAAATTTTTTTTTCTTGTTATGTGAATGTCGTCAGTCCAGTTTACTTTTTTCCTCCCCTTTACTCCTTTATACTTACACAGAGAGTCAGTTACATCCAATTGTAAATTCCAACGACAAATGCTCTGCCTCGTTGGAAGTTAAATGTTAAACTTCACGACGAAATTCACGCTGCACCGCAGCGGCAGAGTAAGTTATACAGAACTCACGAAACACACACGAAAAAATTTGCGTGTTAGCCTTCGTGCTTACACCTGACACTTTTTTAAACGTCCCATTGCAAAATTTAATCTAAAACTTACAGTTCGTCGAAGAAGAAGAAGAGTGATTCTTCTAGACGACTGCTTGGAAGAAGGTAAGGAAAAAGGCGGAGAAGAAAATTTACAGACCAAGTCCAAGGACCTGCCAGCAGACAAATTTTAATAACAATAATAATTCAGTAAACAGAGCCAACAGAATTGAGATCCAAAAATATGAAACAATATATATTTAAACGTCACAACGATCACGGTTATTCAGTTTTCAGTATTGGCGGGGTATTATATACATTATGTAGATATTTATTAGAAGTCACTAATATGCAGGTCACTAAAATATAGTGAATTATTGCAAAAACCATTTGGTAAAGGTGGTTTAAATGAGTAATATTCGTATGGAAATGTGGGGTTGGAACACGAAGGGCGCGGTTTTAATTCTATATCTTTGTCCGTTCTCGAGATACTGCAATTTTGTGCCATAAACATAATTGTATACCATGAAAAAATTACTATTATATAACATAATGTTGCAAATATATTATAGAAAAATACAAAACATAAAACAAAATTTTTCTTTTAAGGGGACATCCGTATAAATATTTGTAATATCTCTATATATAAAAATTAATGTCTGTCTGTGTGACCCCTATGTGCTCCTAAACCATTCATCTTATTGAGCTGAAACATTGGTGAGTTGTGCGCACCCCCGCGAAGGTTTCTGTCGGGTTTTCGAAGCGTTAGGAAACTCCTGAGAGGTGAACGGGGGTAAAATTTAAAAACATACTAAAACGGCCGATATTAGCGTCAAATAAATACTTTTCGGGGTTGATGTGATGAATAGTTTCTATTCAGATGTATTTAGTGTATAATTTCAAATTCCTAGAGCACCAATAAGGGACGGGGTGGAGGGGCCTTACATAAAAATAACACGAAATAACCTAGATTTGTGTAATGAGGGTTATAGAAGTCAATGAGTTAAATTCTGACATTTTTCATACTGGTTGAGATGTAGATCATCCCCTAGGATTGTAAACTTTATACAGATGTTACTTACGATCCAGGAACAAACATTGAGGGGTTAAGACACACCTCTATGGATGGGGTGAAGGGGTTGAAATTTAAAAACATTCCTAAACGGCCATTATAAACGTCGAATAAAATATTTACGGGGTCGCTTAATTTTGTAATGTCATTATAGAATTTTTAAGTGTTTAATTTCAACTCCGAAAAGCAACTACTATGGTGCGGGAGGTGGTGGAAGGGGTTTACATGACAAATAATTCAAAACGGACCGATATTAGTTACGATTCCGGGGTTATAGGAGTCGCTGACTTTAATTATCGCATTAATCATGATGGTTCATGAAATTTTATGTTCCTCTAGAGAAAAGGTTACCGTGAGTAGTTTTGACCCTCGTAAGGTACGGAGTAAATTTTTTATTTTCTTGGGATACGAGTTAGGCCTATATATTGGCCTCTATTTTTAGTCAACTGTTGTATTTGTTTACTCCTTTAAGGTACACAGAGTAGTTTTATTTCTCTTTTAATTTCACGTGATTTTTACAACACTTTTATTCTATATAGTAGGTGAGCTCCTGAATAACGTCAGTAATCGTCGTGGAATATTTGAAGTTAGATGCCGAGGGGTTAGGTCGGGGACGGGTCCGTAAATGAGTAAATGTTCCAAACACAGGCGCTATTGGTGCTGGTTAATTAAAATGTTTACCAAGTGGTTATTGTCGAATCAATTCCTACTCCGGGTTAATTTAAATAAATACCCAGGCAACGTGGTGGACTCATCTAGTAAATTATAAAAACGTATATAAAAACCATTGAAAATCAAAATTAAAGGTCAGAGGCAACTTTTCATCTTGGCTTACAATTCAAGAAAATCGAAATGGAGGCGACTTACAACGAGGAAACCAATTTGTAGTCATAATTAGGTGAATCTACGCGAAAATAATTTAATTTAAACTATAAAATGAAAGGGAAACACGCATTGTTTCACACAACTGCAACTCGCTGGCGTTTTTAAATACTTTTCTTCCAGATACGGTTATGACGCGTAATAAATTCTGGCACGGCTTGACATTTCAGCTATTATTTTATTTTCAGCGCAGAAAAATAATAGGGAATGCGAGATTTTGCTCGGGTGGTTCTTTTCAGAAGCCGATGCGTTTATTCCACGAAATGCAGTCAATGACGTCTGCTGAAACGATGGCTTCTTGGATATTGAATACCTCACAAGGCATGAAATACGATCCATTTATTTTACAAGTATTTTTCCCGCTCACTGAAAAATCAAAATGTCTCAGTTGTGGCTCATTACGATTGCTTCATACTTCACGTGTCATCTCACGAAAACAATAAAGCCCATCGTTATAAAATATACTTCGCCTCGTTTCGTGTAAAATAAAACTAGAAGTACGTCTCTTTTTTTTTCTGAGCCAGCTAAGAAGCGCCAAGGTGATTAAATTTATGTAATTCAAATATAAAAATTTTTTACAGCCTCTTACGAGACGCGTTTCGTTATATGATCGTTAGGAAATGGAAAACTCAGAGCAGATGGAAATTAAATTGATAAACACAAGAATGACTGGTCTCAATAATGTGTAGTAAAATTTATTTCAATTTTTAAAAGTCCATTTTAATACAGGAAAAGGATAATTCTCAGTGATAATGTGATGTGATACTCTGAAGCATTCCTTTAATTAGAATAATTCTCTTACTCATGTTGAATAGAAGAGTAATCTACAAATATTCGCAAAGAATAAAAAAGGTGTTGAAAATTGTGAAATCCACGCATTCGTCCAAGCATGTTCGCGAAATTGATTCAAAACTTGTTTGCAATATTTTTGATTAACTGTTTAACCACTGCGAACCCATTCTGCCGTAACGATGCCTTGCATTTCGAATAAAACGATAAGGATTGCCTTGAACTTCGAACGAATCGTGCTTGCTTCTTTTGTTCTTGTTAAATGTGGTATTTTCCTATTAGAAGGATTGCCGCTTCGTTTCGGAATCGTACAGAAATATCCACGTGTCATCAGTTGTAATGCTTCTATTAAAAAAATTGGACTCTACATCAATCCGAGTTTTTAAATTTAAATCTCACGAGAAAATTAACGAACTGATTTTTCGAGCTTAGCGTAAAAACACGAATGTTAACCCACTGCAACTGAGTCGATCAAATATAACCCCGGATTTGACTCTAATCTCGGTTGTTATGCGTTATTTTCTTGTCAATACCACCCCCACCTCTAAAAGTGTTCCCCTCCGATGCCAAAAGGGGATGCAATTATGCAGAAAAAACATTATGAGAAATACCATCGATGTCATTGACTCCAAAAAAAATATTTATTAGACTCAATTATCGGCTGTTTAACATGTTTCAAGAATTCCACCCCCGGTTCTGAGCGTGGTAGTCGTGTCTTCCCCTCACAGTATTGGTTTCCTGTTTTAAAGGAACACGTGTACAAAATTTGGTCAATTTTGTTTCACGGGTATACTATATTAGTATTTTGAACGCACGAACATTATTTTCCCCGTCCATTCCCTGCCACCGGAAAGTTTAATGTCAGTCAGCGACATCCATAACCATGGATTCGATTCCAATGTCGGTTGTTTTTCATTTATATTTATGTAACACTCCACCACCCGTAAGGGTGCTCCCCGCCGATGCCGAAAGGATTGAAATTGTACCATAAAACATTGTTAGAAGTACTATTAATCTAGTTGACCCCAGAAATATTTATCCTACGCAAATAGGCTGTTTAACATATTTGAAAATTTCCAATTGCAAGTTGAATGTCATAATTAAACTCACCGACGTCCATAACCCTGGATTTGACGCTAATCTCGGTTATATTCGCTTTATTTTCTTCTAGCGCCCCTCCACCCCCACCCCTACGGGTGCTCTTTGACCATGGTTTGAAATTATACACAGATAACATCGATAGAAACACTATCAATCTCTTTGACGCCTAAAAATATTTATCTGACTGAAATATCGGCCTCCTCTTCGTTTTTTGAAGATTTCCACAGTTTTCCCTCGTTAAAAAAACATTCATACAAACAAACATACAGGTAATTTTATTTATTAGAAGATTTTTGCTTTATAGTGTGTTCTTTTTAACCGTCACCGAGTACTGTTAAATATATTCATATTCCAACTGTTCGAACGGTTCATTTCTACGGCGAAGTTGAAAAACGTCCATGCTCATCCATAAATACTGAAGAAAGATGCGTTTTGGAGGCGCTCCGTAAATAAATGACGGATTCCGTTACCGATGCGAAATTAAAGAGCACGTAACAAGTGTTTTCACTTTTTATACGTCGGGTTTTATGTCGCAGCTGCGGTTACGACGTGCCGTAAATTCGGGCCCGATAGGTTACCTTCCTACAACAGTTTTATACGGCAATTCGCTCGCGGCGCGACAAATTACATTTAAAGGAAGGAAAATTCACAGAGGGATCGGACGACGCGTCTCAAAGGGACTCATTCAACAAATATTAAACAGCGAAGTCCGTCCAAAAATTACCTCCTCTCACTGAACCAGACCCGGGAATTTTAACACGCAATTATAACATTTTGGGGACGAACGAAATGGGATTCTGTTTTCTGCGGTAGTATGATTGATAAACACGATTTCATGCAGTAAATTCTCTCGCCCAAAATTTTATAAAACTTCACTTCTTTGACAACAGTCCATGTATCGAAACTTTCATTATTTATTTTCCGGTTTCCTTGTAATTCCATATCTACACTTTTTCTTAGAAACCTCTTCCAAAATGTCTCGATATTATATGTTTGTCGGGAATAATACTTAACTTGAGACGCATGATTTAATCTCATTTATTCGTATTTCTACGTCACTGTAAATGTTTACTTGAATTTTGCATCACACGAAAACTGCTTGCATATGACTCGCACGATTAAATTATTCTCAGATGACTCTCATACGTAACTGTGGGGAAAAAAGGGTATCTATAATTATTGACGATTTTGAATGATTATTATATACTAGCTAGGTGTGCGGCGTTGCTCGTGTACTTACTTATATAAACTCGAAAAAGTATTTAATTGAATACTTAAATATATTCCTTGAGTATTTCAGGATATAATCGTCACTCAGTCTTCATACATTACGAAATATTACATTGATGAAATTGTTAGCTAGACTCACAACTAATACAGCGCGAAAATTAACTTACATTTTCCCCAAGGATGGTAAAGTAATTCGTATTCTTCTTTATTATCATTCGATGGAATATTGCTGTATAAAATTATACTTTTTATTTAAATAAAATATTTCTTCTTTAGTTCATTCCTAATAAAGGAGATATTTCCTTTGTTCGTTGCGTAGTAACGTCTTTCTCTCGCGTGACGTCATTGTCTCTTGGCGCGCAGTAATTTAATATTTAATGATCACGGTTTTTAATTATAATTCTTTCCACATGTATGCTAGGCGTTTCTCACCCTCACAGTACCGGTTCTCGATTTTGGCAGAATACGTATACCAATTTTTGTTGCATTCTGTCCACGCGATAAAATTTGTATAAAGAACAACGTAAATACATACATACATACATACATACATACATACATACATACATACATACATACATACAAATATACATCCTTTTTTATTATATAGATTAGTGTCAGTTTTTCCATTGCCTAGAAGTTAAGTAAGTTTAGGAATAACAGAACTTTAAAACGAATTCTTTACGTGGGAGAATCTGTAGTCAGGAAGAGAAATAAACACTGTTGATAAATGTCAAAAACTGTAATTTTATCACCATTGTGGTGATAATTTGTTATAATAATTGGGTAAGTAGTTTACTTTTGTTTACTTTAGTTTGTCTTTGTTTGCTTTGTGTTATCAGTCCATATATTGATCATTTGTAAATACCTCCGTTTAAAAATAATACCTGAAGATGATACGAACATGTATCGAAACGTCGGAACGCTATAAATAAAATAAAATAAGGGTCGGTAAACGTTAAACTGATTTGATAAATAAGATTATTCAAGAATTAGGTAAATCCCAATTGAATATTTGTTGGACTATTTTGTGTTTATAACGTGGTGTGATATTTAATATATATTTTTTTACTTTCCCTGCACTTCCGTAATAGGCCTACCCCGTGAAAGCCTTTCTCCAGTAGCCTCAACGCCTACGTTGGCTATTGAATGTTGTATTCGTGTCCTTAGACAGAATGTCCCTGTGGAGCTCAGTTTGTTATTCAGAGTACCGTGTCATTGTTTCGTTGAATATCAACCAATCACGCTGCCACGCCTTGTTTAAGTAATCGATGCACTTTGTATCAGCGGCTCCAACTCACTGAGACATACTCCGAAATTTCAATGAATGAACACTTAAAATTTAATTACTACTACCGTGGCTATTTCCTGTTGTCTTCATATAATTTCAAATTTGAAACCGATTCAAATTAATCTATTATTTTTTAAAGTAATACCAAGTTTTGTTTCCCAAAGACGTTCTTTTGTTTCAGAAAATAAATTTTACGGAATGGAATGTAGCGTGTTTGTAAGACTACAAATTGATTAGGGTTGACCTGAACGTTAAATTATTTTTTTTAAAAAAAAAAGTACAACACCGTTTGTATTAAACACTTAAAAATTCCAATTGTTTGCTTTACTTGCCAATGAACGATTTTCAACGTTTTACACACTCACGCGAGACGTCACTCGGTTATTGTAATTGAGCCCTTTCTCTAAAAACAAATACTCAGTACATCCACAGGAATCTAGAACAGACCAGTTATCCTGGTAGAACGAAATTGTGGTCATCCAACTTGAGGATTATATGGGTTGGCCGCTTTCCATATGACGACGCGTTTTCATATAACTCTCGGCAAAGCCTTCCGTGGCAGCTTCAGGAGATGCAAAGAACATCGCCCGATAATCAATACTCGGATATTACGACATCCTCGTGCTTAGAGAAACCAACAAGGATCAGAGATGACACGCAGCGCCGTTTCTCTGTTCGTAAACGTTTTTCAGACATTCCGTTTCCGCATTATTTCCGTTGCCTCGACTCGACAATATCAAGTTAGTACTCAGGAAGATGGCAAAGAAAATACACAAGCCGAAGAAAAATAATATTTTATTGTCAATAATTATTAATCGTAAATCCTTTATCCTTGGTTCTTGTTAAATTTACTACTTTTGGACGTCATACTGATGAACTGTTATTAAACATGTCCTGTTGGTTCATCTGACTTGAAGCTTCTGTATGGAGGATTCTCCTTTGACAGCATCATTCTGGTATGGAAGACACATAATCAAATCAAATATTAATTTTCACGTGTCGACGACAGAAGTTCGATTACCTTGCGGAGGGCTGAAGGGAGCTAAATTTATGAGCAGTGAAAGTAAAGGTGGAGCCACACTGCCGTCACGTCACGTACTGTCACGTGATTTAACGTGAAGTCGCAAAAGTGGGCGGATGTTGTCTTCCGGACCACAGACACATTTCTATCACGGTACGTCACGTCACAGCGACGTCACGTATCTGCGATCTGAACTCTGACGTCATGACATGTCACATTTTTCAATCTGTAGTCTGTTTTAAACGTTATCAAAGGCGCTTGAGGATCCCTCGTCACTTTTTCCCGATAGAACAAAGAATTATTTTACTTAATTACCTTAAGCATTATTATTTATTGTTAATACTGCATTAAAACCTAACCACTATAAAGTTACAACTCCTGATATCTCCACAATGGTCGAATTTAATTCTCGTTTTAACGCACTACCGGGTTTCGAAAAATCATTTACAATTTAATGAAAATGAATTAAAGAAATTATTTTATTGAATTTGAAATCTATCAACCCTATTTTTCAACATTTAATTTAATTATTTGGTAGAATAAAAATTTGATCAAGCTGACTCACCATCTCAGTCAGGTCCTTTTAATGCTATTTAATAACGCGAAATAAGTCTCGCGTTTCTAAGTACATGGAATAATTTTTTATACGATATTTATAATCACCCACGTGTGTGTAAATATATATGGTTGTAATATAAGACCATGTTCAATAGTTACAATACACTATTATTCATGTAAACAATACAGAATCTGTATAATATTTTATATTATATGTTACTGTTTCTAGTTTTAAGACTTGCAAGCTTGTTCAAACGAAAACAATACTTGATATTTCCTGTAATGTACGACTGATAGTTACACAGACGTAGACTGGTATATTGAAGAAGAAAAAAATTCTCAGACTGCTGGCCGTGACGTGACAGGCCGCAGTCACGCTTCAACTTTATTGCCGTCACGTCACGTGACAGTACGTGACGTGATAACAGAGAAATTTTGTCGGAGCCAAAACTGCAAAGAGAGACAGACGGTGGAGGCAGGAGGATATAATTAGTATCCAGACAATGATATGGTTGAAGGCTCAAAGTTGGTGATTGATGAGCATTTAACCGAGAACATAAGTGCTTTAGCTGAGACAAAGGAGCAAAGGGACTCTATAAATAACCTTGATGAAGTCAATTGATTACAATCGTGGGTTTTCCTGAATAGTAGATTTAATTTCCCGAATCACATTTAAAATTAAATTAAATAAACTAAAAATTATATTAATGAGATAAATTAAATAAATTAACGATCCTTAAAACAGACGTATTTTATTCAACGCAACGTCGTATCTGTACATTTTTGTACAATCGTAGGGTTGTTTACGGAAACAGAAGTTTTTGTCATGAGTTGCGTAAAGAACAAACAATATAATATTTGAAATGAAAATAAAAACTACATAACGTAATATATAACATTAATTGTGAACAGGTTAAATGTTACATAAGGCAAACTAAACGTGCTCATTACTCTAGATTAAAAGACTTGGTATTCCTATTCTCTCACGATTTTTTTTTATGATTCTCATACTTTTACGTTTCGACCCTTGGGAATTAGACATTGAATAAAATTTATTATGTCGCAGTTTATCATAAATATAACATTAAAACAACTGTAAACGCACTAAAATCACGTAATGATACCTTTAAATGAAGTAATATTTCTAATCCGTTATTCTTTAAATTTTGATATAATTTTCTTAAAAAAATTATACAATTTTTTTGTATAAATTAGAAATTTTTATTTTTAATAATATAGGAACACAATTACTTTATGATCGGTAAAAAATATTATTAAAAAATGTTGAAAATGTATAATTTGATTTTAAATATTTTTTTTACTTCTAATTCCTTACGGCATTCAAGATAGAAGAATATTGTTGATTTTCCTATTAGATAATTTTTTAAAAAAATAAAATAAAAAAGTTTTATAAATTTGTGATTTTGAAATATTGTTTCTTCTTCACTCCACTAAATTACATTATTTTAATTTGGATCTATATATAAGAGGAGGGAATCGGATGTGGGATTTCAAATCACGTTTAACTAATTAATTCATAATTATTTTTGCTTTCAAAATGTAACAGAGAAAAAAATAATCGTGTAAATTCACTCTGATGATTGTGTTTTTTCATTCCCATGTGGTCATAAACGCTTCCTTTAAGACTTTTGATATTTTTCCGTTGACCTCAACATGAGCCTATTTAGAAGTATTGTTCATAGGAAAATGTTGAGTTTCTCATACTTTTGCGTATCGGTCCTGAAATTTTATATCCTTGGGAATGTACACAGAGTTGAAATATATATACACATAAATTTAACTAAACTTTAGTTTTTAATTTCTCAAAATTACAACAGGAGTCTTCATTGAAATATCCAATTCAGAGGCAATGTTATTGGCAGTCGCGTTTTTGGAGGCATTCCAACAACCTAGAATCTGTTAAATCCGTCTCGTCCCTTTCTTTCATTATCTGCTTCCACTGTAAAGCGGAGTCTTTATTTTTTTCCTTTGTTCTTACATTTCATGCTGATATGATGCTGGGGATTTAACAGACTTGTATGCAGGCGACAGCTGCGATGGAATCAACAAAGACTCGCGTCACAATCACTACACTCAAATAAAACTATTGTTCACATTTCTTTGAAAAATTACAAAACTCTCGATAGTTCTTCTTTCGGAGTTGTCCTCGGAAACCGGACATTGGCCGATATTAAGCATTGTAGATTTTTTTTTGATTTTTTATTTAGGGCAACAGGCTACATGAGGGTAATCCAAAAAAAAACAGGATGGACAGAAAAATAACCCCAAACGATACTCAACTGTGA
Source organism: Zhengitettix transpicula (assembly GCA_037074705.1). NCBI lineage: Eukaryota > Metazoa > Arthropoda > Insecta > Orthoptera > Tetrigidae > Zhengitettix > Zhengitettix transpicula. The sequence goes on from CM073595.1 coordinate 51,331,680, forward strand.
CAGAAAATTTCAGAATATTAAGAAAAAACGGACATAAAGGACTATTAAAATAATTTGTAGACAAAAGTTGGAAGGTGACAATAAACTTCTGTTTCTTTGGCGTCTCTTTCAATATTCGCTATCACGCTGATGTTTACGAGATTTTGAAAAAAAATTGTTTAATAAATACTGTCTTTCTAAGACTTGGAAAAAAGAACTGACACTTCGAGAAATGTAATTAAAGTATTTGACGTCTCCGATTTCAATTCAGATCATTTATATTGTAAATTTTTGTATTGCAATCATATAAAGAAAATTTAAGGAAACCGTGTACATGAATTACAAAATTTATTTTCTCATATTACATTGTCAGTATCGTACACGCCTTGTCTTAGATTACCCAAACTACTCATGGCTGTTTCATACTCACGTTTTATCCTATTTCTTCTCAAATCTATTGTCTCGTTCAGATGTTCTGAAATTCATTACGTTATTTATAAATTCTGGCATTCCATTTCCTGAATTATATACGTATTCCCCCATTTTTTTTCTCATTTTATGTTTTATATTTAAGCAGTAATACATACGAAATTATTCATATTTGTAATTTTCCAATTCATAATTGAGATTTTTTTATTCTCAGTATTTGTAGTATACAATTTAATAATTTTATTTTAATAAAATACAAGATTCTTTAAATTAATGTATTATAAAGCCCCACGTTAATGCGTCAATTAATGTGGTAACTTATCAAATATTTTAAAATTTATTTAAAACAACAGATACTTTAAACTATGGACGGATTTAGTACCATTGTACCATTGAGATCAGTCCAACGACAGCCAGTACAACTTTTCCAATCAAAACTTATACGTTTGTCTCGTTCAATATTTATAAAGGGGTTAACTATCCCTTATACACCATCAACCTTGTTAATCTATATTTTACACGTCGATTTCTACATGCATAATCATTATCAGGGTCTCCAAGCAGTCACAGTAATCGGTCCTCACTGTCTGACCTCCACTCATAATTTTCAATATTACCCAAGGTTTTTGTTTCTCTATTATACATATTCTTACGCAATGCTGACTGTTACCACAATATTACGCTGATAATACAAATATTGAATAATTTAGAAAATCATTTCGTCAGGTACATTGGGGGTCATCACAATATATATTTAATTGATGAATAATACTTTTCCTGTTTCTCGACTTAAACTATAAATGTAATAAAGTCCTGACTAAACAGAGAAACGTCATCGTTCTCCAGCTTCCCTGAATAAATGTTTAAAAATTGAGACTTCCTGGGTCTTGCAGAACGAAGAACTGCTTAGGTTAGCACAGCTGAAGACGAACAGAATATTTACTGTTCGAAGCGTCGGTCTATCACTCGTGCCGTGCCACTGGTAAAACTTTCTATAGATTCTCTCCACCGGTATAAGAATTATCATCTCCTAATTTAAAAAAGTGAGCACCCGATTGAATTCAATCGGTATCTTTAAGCGATCCCGATTCTCACGCTTATGCTCCGAATTGGTATTCTCTTCTCTAACTTCCACTCCCTTTTCCTCTTTCTTACTCTTCTTCACCGCAATTTGATTTCCATTCCTTACTTCACGGTATCAGCAAAATGTTCACTTTCTTAAAGCGGTAATTGAACGTCCCGATAAAATAATTTCTGAGATATACACTCGCAAATTGAAATCGTAAATTGGAGCTGTGTGACTGTGCTTAATGCTGGTAAACACGGAATGAAATCGCCAGGTAAAGAGGCAGGGCGCTATCTTAGGAGCGGACCAGGAAATAAACGCGCCGACGAGGGAGACGAAAATGAGCAAGAAGATCATTAAAAGAGTAGGTAATTTTGCCGCCTTCTGCGGTAGCGCGTTAGAGGGGGACAATTAGCGCAAATATTGCACCGTTAACGCCCGAGGTCATTTCCCGTTCATTTCCTCGGACCAGTCTCCTTGCCGCGCTGCGTGAGTGCGAAATGGCTTTTTGCCTCGATTATTGTTGACATCGTAACGCAGATAGCGAAGCAGACGCGCTTCTCTTGCGAATCCGTGTAGACGAATCTCAAGTGGCTGTCTGGCGAGTCAGCGTTCTTCTTTATTCGCTGGATCTGCAGTCTCATCGTGACTGACACCTGCGGGCTCACATCAGATCGACGATCTCGAAACATCGCTGGTGACCCGTCCTGTAAGCTAACGTCGGAATATCCAGGTTGTGTCCCAACTTACAACATTCGTGTAGCTGATGTATGAATTTGGGTCACGAGTAATATTTTAAATTTAATATTATAACGGGATTGTTTTCTATTCCTGTGGTGGCGAGGTGGGGCGACGTCATGTTGCGTTGAGAAATCACACCACCATAATGATCACTCTGCTTCATCAGTTGGCATCAAGATGAGGGAGAAACAGTTAGTCAGCCGCCAAAGCGCAAAACTGCCTTTTAATTCGTGTACACTTCAATCACAGTACCCAAGTAAGTACTTCAGTAAATCGCTAGGGTACGAGTACCTCAGACAGGGTTGGAAGGAGATGAAAATTAATACCCATGGTCGCCGTCCTCGAACCAGTTTAACGTACCAAAATCCTTATCCAACGTGAACACCGTTTGTGGAAATTTGATCTGAGGTCTAAATAAGCTTTTGGATTGCTCCAACCATATTGTTAATTATTACGTATTTAGGGGGGGGATGGCTCCTTAAGATCATCGTCTTCACCCTTATCAGGGGAAGCAGAACCTTCTCACAACGTCTTTTGGAGAATTTTCTGGCTGGAGGAGAGAATTTTCTACATCAATTCGTCATTTGTGACAAAAATTTGGCGCGTACCGTTTCTCGGTATCGAAACGAATAATGAGAGACGGAAAAAGGGCGAGACAGTACCAGTTGAAACAAGAACTCAAGGTCCCCCGCCACAATTTTTTGAGACTTTTTCTTATCAAGGTGAATGTTTCCCCATCAGTAATGTGCTTCTCCGCGACAATGGCCGACCCCTTACAGCAGCCCTATCTCAACACAAAAAATGGAGGAAATAAGGAACACCCTCCCTGCAGTCAGGACCGTTAACCCTGAACTATCACCTCTTCTGCTCTTGAAAGAGCCACATGGAGGACAACGATTTGTCGAGGAACATATTTTCGTGGGGTATTTTTTGTACTTTTACTGAATTAATTATTAAAAAAATAATTCCAACTTATATTTGATCGGCCCTCTGTACGGTTGCAAAACGTTCCTGGCATCTTCCACCGTCTGCTTGAATGGTATTTAACTGCAGTGTCTATCTAATCCCTCGTTCTTCATTATCTCAGTTGTATAATGCTATGTGCGAATTTCCCAACGCGGTCGCCTCTATTGCAGTGTTCTACATCCGCGCTGTTTGCATAATCTACTAGTTCTCTATTTTTGATTAAACTTTTCCTATCCAACAAATGGAAATATTACTTCTCAAAAAGCAAACGTTTTTCAATTGTATGGTCGTAACTTATTTTAGTATTAGGGGTTTCAGTATCTTATTCGTTTTGTTTTATTTTTAAGCCTAACTTCTTCTGGAGTGAATGTTCCCACATACCATTTCATAATATCATTATTAAACAAAAATGGGGATAACAATGGTTGGAAAATATTCTATAGCAGTAAAAGAAATGAAGGACTGAAATTGTTTCCCTGACATATTTCCCCGATATCTCCCGGTAATTTATGGGTAATTTATTATTTTTTAAACTAATTTTAAAATGAAGATAATGCGATCAAAATCGGTGGAGTAGGGAGGAGTGTCCAATTATTTACCATCTCAGATTTTAAAGCAATACGACTAGATAATTGATGCTCGCACAAGTGAACTTCATGAATTTTTTTTCCCTATCAAATTTCAGTTTCAGGTTTGCTAATAAAACGGCAATACTTAATTTTATATTATTAATAAGATCCTTTTAGAAATTGTTTACTTTTCGTATGTAGGTGGCGTCGGACTAATTCTAAATTGTAAAAATATTCAATTATTAACATCTAAATAATTCTTTTAAAAGTTCGGACGTAGGCAGAAATTTAAGTAGCTCATTTTAAAAGTAAATATATGCAGTCATTACTTGTTTTGCGATTTGAGGAAGAGTTTTGAAGAGGATTATCTTCCGGTAATTCAACCCTCTTTGTGTAATGGAAGAATATTTATGTTGTGTCTGGACTAAACGTTTGTTGTGTCTGTCGATATCGAGTACTTCTTAATTGATTCCAAATTATTATTACTCTGGTTTTGAAGTTTGGTTTCGGGACAATAACTAGAGATTTTATCGGCTATTCCATTGGATAATAATGAGCGTGGGAGGAAGAATATTGCATTCAACGTTTCAAAAAAAAAAATATTAAATTGGCAGTCTGAGAAATGTGAATTTAACGCAATTCATTCATCATTATTGAATAAGCGTTTCTATGAATGCTTTTGCCGAAATTGAGGCAGGTATAAACGCGGAGGTAGCATCAGGTGCTGCGTTTTCTTGAGTAAGGAGAAATGCGCGCGGATCTGGAGGGTTGTATCTATTTGTCACTCTACATGAACTACACAGCACCGTCGTGGAATTATACCGTAAATCACCCGGGATCTCCTCCGTAATGTGCTATTCGAAGAGCGATTCAAAGCCCTTACCTGCCGTATATCATCGCGAGTCACGCGTTTCCCCGTACAGACAAATACCAGAAAGAGCGGCTCCGAGAAACTTTCTTATAACAGACAGATACTACTTTTAAAATTATCTAAAAACCTGTCTTGGTGATTCTATTGGCCTATATGCTCATTATTCTTCCTTCTATGCCTAGTACAGTAATTATTTCGCGAAGTACCACACTTGACTCGACATCATACAATATAAAATAAATTGATGCCAAAAATATTACTGGACTCGACAGAAGCTAATAAGATGGTTGTTACTTGACAATATCACTAATAAAATTTAATTTATCAAATTTCCGAGAACTTCCGGCTTTAGATATATTCATAAGAATGTTGAAACAATATTCGGCGGCCAGAAACACCGACAGTAAGTTAGTCGATTAAGCTGAAAAACATTAATATTGTTGTCTACTTCATCATAACCAACGGCTGTAGAAACTAAACCTGTGAATCAAATTACGAAAAATCACGATGCATTAATTTGAATATTTTGAAGGTGGTTTTTACTTTACTTTTTTTTGACAGGTTATTCTTCTATGTTTTTAGGAAAGCAGTTCATTTTATTTTCTACTAGTTGGGTGCCCTGTGTTGCCCGGGTTGTCATCTGTCCATAACCCTCCCGACTTGACTCCAATCTACGTTGCTTTCGCGTTCTTTTCTTGTAACACCCCTCCACTCCCATCCCTAAGCGTGCTCCCTTCCCGTGCCGAAAGAGGTTGAAATTATACACAACATCGGCAGAAATACAATTAATATAATTATCCATGGAAAATATTTATTGAATATAAATATCGGCCGTGTTTCCACCTCCGCGACTGTTGGTTAAACAAAAAGTATTTATTCGGCTCAAAAATCGGCCGGTTACATTCTGTGAAAATTTCTACCTCCGACAACCTCTGCCCAGCCCCTCCCACCGTAGCCCAGGTTGTCATAATTAAACTCTTCGACGTCTATAACCCCGGTTTTAACTCGAATCTCAGTTGTATTCGCGTTATTTCTACGTAACACGCCTCCACCCCTATATATTTATTCAACGCAAATATGGGCCGTGTTTGTATGTTTCAAAATTTCCACCCCCCGTCCATTTCTGGCGGTTAAATGGAAATTTGAATGTTATAATTATCTCAGCGAGATCCATAACCCCGGATTCGACTCTAATCTCGCTTGTATTTCCTGCTACTTGCCCATGCTGTAAGGGGTTGAAATTATATACAGATAACATCGGTAGGAACACTATCAATTTCTTTGACCTCTAAAAATATTTATCCGACTTAAATACCGGCCGTTTTAACATGTTTGGTTAATTCCATCTCCGCTCCTGAGGGTGGTAGACGTGTCTCACCCCAACAGTGTTTGCTTCCTGGTCGCAAAAAACACGTGTACGAAATTTTAGTGTAATTTGCTCCTCGGGTGTAGATTTGTATGCATACATACATACATACATACATGCAAACCTACAAACACACTGTTTTATTTATCAGAAGATAGAAGATGAGTTTGGTGCATCTTTCCTCCATATCCCAGGAGATTTATATTTATTTTATACATTATTGGCAAAATCGTTGTTTTCAAAATAAATTTAAGAAAATTAATAGAATATTACCAAAACATTTGTGTTTTTCAGGCTCGTGATCATTCTTTTCCATGATTAAATATTACATCCTTTCGATTCAGGTATTTAAGAAGAACCATGAGAAATATAACTGTATATTTTATATTTTGTGACCGCTTTTAACACAAACCTACGCTAGTTTCGCATTTTTATACTACTGGAACGGAACGATGGGGAAATTGAGTCTACCCCAAAGAGAAAGCTGGAAAAGCACACTTCCAAAAACCTTAAAGATTTTGTAATGTGTAGAGCGGAGTTCCCTGTATGAAATGGGAATATATTTGATATTAATAACTGATTGAAAAAAAATGTGAAAACAGAATGGAATCATGTAGGGCAAATTGGTATTCGCTCTCAATAAAGGGATAATAATTAAACTGTAACTCTCACAAGGAAACTTTGCGGATAAGTGCAGTAATAATTCCGGGAAAATAGTTTCTGTCTAATAATAAAGTTTTCATTGATATTTTAAAATTGTTAGGCAAGGAAATACAGATGTAGAAGATTTTAAAGTTTAAAGCGTGAGATGAATTCCTTAGATGTTTAAGAGCCGGATTGTAGCTTCGGGTTTAACACAACGTGGGTAAAATATATTAACTTTTTTTCCTGCTCCAAGGCGTAATATCAAAACCATTCCAGCAGCTGTAATTTCCAGAGCGTCTGCTGCGTGGAAATGGAGAAACACAGCATGCAATTTAATGCAGAACCGAAACTACAAATCATTTAGCTTATCAAACCCTTCTATTAGCTTTAAACCTTTTTCCCTTAGCGAAGAAAGGGGAGCTTTGAGTAATGCCTGCACCGAATCAGAGATTTTCTCCTCGTCCGCCACTGCGCAAGCAGAATTAGTAACGCTCGCCTGAGCGAGTAGATTAAGCAGCCATTTGCAGTCCAGAGAACTTCGGTACAGATATGCCAATAACAGACTACACAGTCGAAAATAACTGCGAGAATATTTTCAAGGGCTGGCAACTGTCCCAGGTTTAACACAGATACTGATATACTTTATAGGAATGCGAAGTCTTATATTCTTGAGATGATGTAAGTAGAGTACGGAGGAAATAGATCGCTTGGAAAACGAGACTTCGGTGTGTTGTGATCCTTAACAGCATTGGATTCGATTCAAAATATAAAGGGTGTATCAGAACTCTTTTTCTCAAAAAATGGTTGATCGCGAAATAAATAAAATTGTAACCAAACCGCATATAAAGAATCAATTGGTAGTATTTTCATTTCACGTAGCAAACCACAAGTAGGCGTATCCGTAGCCAACTTCGAAATTTGAAATTAAAACACCGGATAGTAATTTTAAAAAAGAAAGAAATTTTTCTGAAAATTTTTTTTTTACCGTCAGTCACCGGTCTTTTACTTGAATAACCTGACAATGGAATGATGTTAAAAATTCCGAACTCCATACATTTAAAGAGAGTGAAGAATCTTCCTCAGTCAGGTTGAATTTTGTAGGTTTATTTGTTGACGGAGTGTTCCGGCTCATGTGTCCATCTCTGATTCTCAATCTTTTTCCCTGAAGACGAAATGTTGGATTCATTTTTTTTCCGTCTAGATAAAATAAAACCCTGATCAATAAAGTTCCAAACGTTAGCTAGTTCTCAAAAGTTTTCTCCTTTCATTAAATTACTCCATTTAAATTCTTTTTTCTCTCTACCCCATCGATACACCCAAAATTATCTAAGACTAGAAGCCATGTAGTCTCTATATTCCAGAACGGCGATTGCGGATTGAATAATCCGGCGAGTTTGTCTACGTGTAATGTCAGACAAAACGAAAAATATAACAATTTGAGTATTTTTAACACTTGATGCAAAAGGCATACATTAGTGAGTTATAAACAACGTCCATTCAGTACTCAAAGCACGAGGTCAGTAAAAAATTACTTGCACTCATTTCATTTTTTATATTCTTCGCCGTAACAAAATAAAATCCACTTTGACATCATTATTCAACAAAGACCAGCCTGAGTTTTCAATACACTGATGCATCGTTCCACCGTAATTCAGGTACCCTGAGAATGTCTTTGCTTGAGCAGGAAGTCACTTATGCACAACTGTCTTCACCTGCTGATCAGTGGCGAGTCGAAGGCCTGACTTTGACATCATTATTCAACAAAGACCAGCCTGATTTTTCAATACACCGATGCATCGTTCCACCATAATTCAGGTACCCTGAGAATGTCTTTGCTTGAGCAGGAAGTCACTTATGCACCACTGTCTTCACCTGTTGATCAGTGGCGAGTCGAAGGCCTGACTTTGACATCATTATTCAACAAAGACCAGCCTTAATTTTCAATACACCTGATGCATTTTTCCACCATACTTCAGGTACCCTGAGAATGTCTTTGCTTGAGCAGGAAGTCACTTATGCACAACTGTTTTCACCTGTTGATCAGTGGCGAGTCGAAGGCCTGACTTTGACATCATTATTCAACAAAGACCAGCCTGATTTTTCAATACACCTGATGCATCGTTCCACCATACTTCAGGTACCCTGAGAATGTCTTTTCTTGAGCAGGAAGTCACTTATGCACAACTGTCTTCACCTGTTGATCAGTGGCGAGTCGAAGGCCTGACTTTGACATCATTATTCAACAAAGACCAGCCTGATTTTTCAATACACCGATGCATCGTTCCGCCATACTTCAGGTACCCTGAGAATGTCTTTGCTTGAGCAGGAAGTCACTTATGCACCACTGTCTTCACCTGTTGATCAGTGGCGAGTCAAGGCCTCTTACAGCAACTTTAAGTGGTAAATACGCGTAATGATCCAGAATTGGTCCTTGTGAGTCCCAGAAAGTTTTTCCTGCAGATGTTTCACGCTTGAATTTATTTCTCACTACAGATGAGTGTTTTCGTTCCATGTTCTGGTGATTGCTCTCTGGGTCGAAGTGATCGATCCGTATTTCATCTCCAGTGATGGTTCGTCTCAGACCGATCATCTGTGGAGCAAGAAAATTTATTTTGCAATAGCCCTAATCCATCGCAAGGTTGCATGCAAGTAAACCTACAGACGATTACTTTTACTGTGAATTAAACTTCCAAATTCTCTTTTCGTTTTCACTTTTAACCTTTCACTCAACTTTACGTCAGCACTTCGAACCTTTTCGACTTTCTCTCCCTTGCCTTTCTTCTAAAGTTTCTTCTCTGCCTCAACTTCGCCTCTTTCCTTTTAAATAATTTTTTAATTATACTATTAAATATTTTTGTACAATTTCGGTATCCCAGACATAACTTCTATAGGGTCTACCGTGAATGGGATGTAGTTTAATGTCAGTACTATCACTTTCGTTTTGTTCTCTCTAAAACAGTCAATAATGTCATCTGATAATTTTGTCTCCACATGTTTGTCATTTATCTTCAAATACAATTTTGAAACACGCCAACCATTTGCACACACTTTTTTTTTTGCGAACTTCAGCAGCATCCCAGAATTTTTCCATTTCAAAATAAATACCACAATGTTTAAGTGCATTAAGGGAAAACCTGGAATGAGGGTCAAATCAATATGCTTTTTTGACGGGAACAAAATAGAGGAGCGTTGTCACGCAGTTGCGGACGACGCTCACAGATAGCGCGGTGACATCTGGCGTGGGCGGCGAGCCGTAATGAACTGTTGGTAATGAGGGTCGCTGCTCGTGTAAGAATTATTTGCGCGATATCACCGCGCCGCCGCACCTACTTCCCATCTGCATGACCTAACGAGGGCCGCTGCTCCGAATTCCGTCGTCTCCTTCTATTGGATTCTGCGAATTCCTCTACTTCGCCGATGGAGACGGTTGCTCCGCGTCTAAATGCGCGATAGAGACGGTTTAAAACTCAGGCCTTCCTAACCCCCCCGACACTTAAATTACTCTATTCTATATCAACCTTTGATTACTGTAACGTAATCCCCGTTTAGTGATGAGGAAAGTATTAGAACACTGAACATAATCCGAGGAATGGCTTCTTGTAATTTCTTTAAAGCAGCACTTGCCCGACGAATTTCATGACGTGGTATTTTTTATTAATTTACAACAAAAGGCGTTTTGTAACGTACCGTCTAATATATTAGATAAAATCAAATACTGGTTTAAAAGTTCAGCGGTTGGCTTATAATATTTATGGGGGCTAAGTGAAAAAATAAATGATTGGTAGGAAGTTGAGTACCTACGACTAACCAGAAATTTGCGAGTATCTCCTAAGGTTTCCAACTAAAAGTATGGGAGAGAAAGAAAGAAAAATTGAAGGTACGACGGGGAAAGGGAGGATTAAATGAAGCGACTAGTAGGAACAACAGTAAATTATTGTCCAAAAACATATTCAGCTCAAATAACCAATGAATAAAACCGGAGCTCGGAGATTTTTATTAAAACCACCATTCTCTGGGGTGTAAAACGAAGAGTGAGAGAGACTTGTGGGTGTGCCTCAAGGGCCTATTATTGATCCCCTTCTATTCAATATATATATTAAACTCGGAGAAAATTATAAAGCCAAATTTCCTGTTATATTCAGAACAACGCTTAATACACAGGATAGTACATTTTTACGATATATTTAACGACCATAAAAGACGTTTTTATACTACAAAAATATTAGTAATAATAATTTTAATTCAACTCAACGTTTCTGTACATACTTATACACTCTCCAGACTGAGACTGAAGTTAGATATATTTTTAAGGATAAGAAAAAAATTCATACAAATTTGTGATTTAAAATATTATATTGTTTCGTTTTCACGTCACTTGTGACCGAAAGTACTGCCGTTTTTCTTAGTTATATATTTTATTTTGAAGTATCTGGGTGCCCGGCGTTGCCCTGGTTGTCAAAATTAAACTCAACTACATTCATAACCCCGGTTTCGACAGAAATCTCGGCTCTTTTCGCGTTATTTTTGTGTAACGCCCCTCCACCCCCACCTCTAGGGGTGCTCCCGCCCAACAGAAAGGTGTACACAAAAACATCGGTAGAAACACGAACAAATTCATTGAACCCGAAAAATATTTACTGGAAACAAATATCATGTTTGAAAATTGCCACTCCCGCCTCTAGTGGTGGCAGACATGTCTTGTCCCCACGGTGTTTGTCCTATTGATGTATGAAATTTTGTGAAATTGACTCCACGGGTGTAGATTTGTATGCGAAACATACATACAAACATACAGTCTATTTTATTTATTAGATATTTTATATGAAGTAATTTGAAATATTTGATTGTTTCCCACACACCTGGGAATTTTTAAATTTTTTAGTTATCTGATATATTAATTAAGCTAAATAAAATCGTATTGTTTGTAATATGCAATAAGTTTTATGTTGCGGTTCCGTAGTAACATAACTAGTAATATTCATAGGCATACTGAGGAATCATTTCTATTGGTCTCAAGAAAGAGGATGTACAGAAACGTTGTTGTGCTGTTAAATTAGAAATTTAGTCAAATACTTTTTGAGTGTCAGTTAATGGTCGTTTAACATAAATTAAACAGTCGAAATAAAATATTTAAGTAAATTATTGTTGTTTTTACATTTGAAATTGAGTAGCGAAAAGTGAAATGCGTATAAATAGAAATTAAATCAAATCAATAGTTTCTGTTTGAGAGGGAACAGAAAATCAGATTTCTTTTTCCGTTATGTTGAAGAGTAAAGTAGACAGAGATAAAGTGACAAATACAATAAATAAATAAAATGTCGGTAACGAGCAAGGAGAATTTAGATAGAGGAACTGTGAGGAAATTAAACGAAGTAGAAACCGGGTTAATGGCAATATTCCTCACGATGTTTGCACCTCTGTTACTTCGAAATTTATATCACTATCACTCTACAAAAAAAAAGTATTTAAAATACCAATCATCGTAACCGTAAAATTCGAGAATTAATTAAAGTCGAAGTTTACTGACGGAATGGGTGAATGAAAGCTTTCGATGGATAGCGTAGGTCGCAGAATTGCTCAACACGACGAGATTACAGTCGAGTAAACATTCGCTGATCCCCAAACAGCTCCGCAATCTCCGAAAAGCGTTTATCGCTTCGTGACGCGCAAATTCTTAGCTCTCGAGGCAACAAAAAAAAACGCCTCATCGCCAAATATTTCAATATTCCTCTGACGTTCTGGAATAGACGTCCACTGTCTGCAACACAATAAAACCTCTTCTTTGCCACTCAAAGAGTCACATCTTACAAATTTTATTAAATCTATCTTAATTACACGAAATTAAATTTTATCATTTTAACTAGGACAATTTCAATTATCTAATATGACAAGCTCTTGCAGCTAAGAGCAATTAGTTTGATAAACAATATATTAAACGGCCCATATATTAAATAAATATTAAAGCAAATTAAATACAATGATACATTTAATAATGTCGGAATTTGTGAAACGCGTTTGGTTTTATGAAAAGCAAGATTAGAAAGGTTGGGCATGAAAATCCTTTACATTGCCAAGATACAATTACGGTTATGGAAGACGTTTCTAAAACTAAACATATATACTACAGGATTAGATCGAAGTGAAGCCTGAACAGTTGGGAAAAGGAGAAGACTGGAAGCCTTTGAAATGTGGTGCTATAGAAAATGTCTCCATTCTTGATTCATCCCTTTCTGTCGTCTGCATAAAACCTTCGAATCCAATTTTTAAAATCGTTATTCACGTGCAGGAAGACGCGATAGGGTTTTTCTAGGAACAGACTCGCTTGTTCTATAACTTGAACTCCCCAAATGGAAATAGATGTTGCTTTTTAAACGCCATCTTTCCTATTATAACCTCTACCGATTCTCTTAAACTTCAGTTTACGACCAATAACAAAAATTTATTTTAAAAAATTCAGTTTAAAAAAAAAACGTTTGGGTACCTACTTGTACCATCTTCAGGTTGACTGAAACGTCATGTACGCTTTCCGCAAACAAATGTTCTTCACAGCCAGACTGAGTGAACGTTTTCCGTTTCAAGTACATTAATTTTAATACATAAATTTTTGTTCAACCTGAAGAAGGCGCTAATGGGTTCCGAAACGTTGTTGTCAATTTACACCGATGTTATTTTTTAACATTAAATATCTGTTATTGGTCATCGACATCATTTTATTTTATGTTATTAAACTTTAACTTCTCATATCGATTGGTGATATCTCTAATTTTTCTTCTACAAAACATTTAATGGGAGTTTTCCACATTCTAACTTTGCCTGTAGTCACTAAATAAACGAATTTGTTGTGTGACCCGATTGCAGTATTATTCTTCAGCAATCTGTGTGTTTAATAGCTGGCACACAAACAAGATTATTTGCTCCGATTCGAATGTTAACTTGCTTACTCCCCGGCTTTACTTTCCGTTGTATTGTCAATAAAAGGGAGTGAACAATTACTTCATTGAATGATTCGACGAAACATCAAAACACTCTCCCAAATGTGAATGAATATATTTAATTTTTTTAAATAAATTTGTAATTTGAAATATTGTATTGTTTCTCTCGCCTTTAGGAATTATTTTATTATAATACTTTACTTGTCTTCGTCATACTCGAGCGATTGGAAGAACAAGTGCAACAATACCGCGCTTAAAATTCCGCCAATCAGAACAAGCTGCGGAGGAATATATTTTGCCGATCTCTTTACATGGCCGTGAGACAAGAAATGACGTGATGCTGAAATATTCCAAATCTCGTGTTGTCAAAAATAAACGGAATCGCAGGAATCCCAATTTCTATTTGCAAAAACCTTCAAAAGCAATTAAAATTCCTATCTTATGTCAGTGACGATGCTGGCGATGTGTGAAAGCGCTGTAACCTCTCCGCCTTGATAAAGTTTCCAAACGAAAGGGACGTGGGAACGGAGCTTGCCTCCCTCTGTTCCGAGGGAGAGAGAGACAGAGAAAAAAAAAGTCCCATTCCGAGAATGAGGAGGAGCTGGAGCTGTATCTTCGTTTGTCAGGTCTTCTATCTGCCTCACTTAAGCAACGTTCCAGACCGCAACAATGGTGAAACTTGCCACGACCCTCGAGCCACAGCATCATTACACAAATATTAACAGACTTTTAATTACTTCATTGGATTTTATGGCGAACAACATCTGTTGTCCATTAAAGGCTGTTCGTTGTGAGGGGTCTTTGAGTAAGATTCGAAACTTGTCGAAAAATCTTCCAGTTCAAGATACTTTTTTAAGGACTTCTTTCATTTTGTGGCCCTGCAGGATTCTTCGAGCCATGTCCTGCTTCAAGTCGAACGTTTCAACGACGTCAGTAACCCGCGAAAGAAATATAATAGGTGAAATTATAAATTACGCTGTTACATTGATTTTTTAACTGGCATTATTCTTCGTTTCACTGTAATAATGCAACTTATATTTTTTTCTTTAAATTTATTTGTTTTATTTTCTTGATTTCCAAACGCTTGTTAAATATTAAATGCCGTATTCTTTCCCTCTGTCTTATTTCGATTTTAGGTTTCATGCGTCATAAACTGTTTAAATACTGATTTGGTCAGAAAAATAATATCTTTAGGTTGATCTGACCGTTTGAGGATAAAAAAAGATTTATAAAAGTCACTGGTATTTTTAAATAATTTATTTTACTTCGAAACCTTTGGCCTACAGTTGGCCATATTCTTCCGTATTGTTACATATAATCATATAATTTTAAATGTGAATAATTGTTTTTTTAAAATTCCTTTACTATATAAAACCAGGGAAGACACGGACGAATATGGCCAACTGTAGGACAAAAGCTTCCAAGTAAAATAAATTATTTAAAGGCTGTTTTTTTACATCTGTTTATATGAAATAGATAATGCAGTTTTCTGACAATATTTATTTATTAAATTAAAACTACGTTTCGGTACGTGTTCATCAGGTCTTTCCTAAATATACTAAATTTTAAAAACTATTGTCATAACACATTTAAAAAAATTAGAATTTTTCCGAGGCAATCTACACACTAGTGCGGTCACAGCCCAACAATACTTTTTAATATTTAGTATTTTTAGGAAAGACCTGACGAAGACACAAACACGTACCGAAACGTAGTTTTAATTTAATAAATAAATATTGTCTGTAATTGGTCAGAAAACTGCATTATCTAAAATATTTAAAAATATCCGAGACTTTTTACAACATTGTTTTACAGATTCGTTCTACAATGTTGGTTAATCTCTTACGAAATGGCGTCAAGTGACTGTTGGTAACCGTGGTACTCGTAATCTTGTACAAACTTTGAGGCGGATGCGACAAGCAGTCATTTGTTGCCAGCCATCTTGTGTGATCCATGTTACGCGTTTCATACATATCAAGACGAGTGTCGTATACTGATAAGGTTTTTATTTTTTTAAAAAAAATAGTTGGCTGCAGCCTTGATAAAACTTAGCACCGACACTCAAGATAATTTATTACTGGGTAAATTAATTCCCAATGTGGTTGTGGAGAACTGATACACAACGATTGCGGTTTCTTATGGAAATATGGTCGATGAAATTCGAAACGTCGTGAGATTTGAGAGATATTATCTCATATGAACGCATCGAAGTGCGCGTTGCTCAAACAACAGCCATTGCAATGACAAAAGTGTAACGAAACAATTCCCCACTCGTTACATTTCCTGGATTTGGCCCACGTGGCACTGTTCTGTTTCCTAACAACAGTTCTGGTCTTAAATATTTGGAATCTCCCTTAAACATATGTAAAACGCGCAATGGAAATTATGCAGTAAAAATATTGTTGATAATGTTTTAAACAGGCCTGTGAAATAATCCCACGAATACAGCATGTTTATTATTAATTTCGAAGGTAAATTTAACGAGTGGTTTAATTTTTTGCGCGAAGTTTTCCCCCGAATTCACTTCGCTTCAAATTAACAATTGTATAAACAGAACAACGTTTAGTAGTTTGTAAAATGCGCTGTAATAACATTGAATCGTCACGTTTTGTTCAGATATGCACAAAATGAAAATAACTTCATGAAATTCACTGGTATGTAAGAATTTTGTGTGTGTGTGTGTTAACTTTCATCAATTCCCCAACAAACTATACGCATGTTCACTACAATTATTTTTTAAATTGTTATAATTTAAAACATCATAATCAAACAAACACGAATTTTCATCCCTAATTTTTTGGGACCTCGTCAATTAAATGATAAATTCGTTCCAAGAACACACAATTTTACAATCAAGATAATTTATAATAAAGCTATGTAAACGTTTACCAGTTAAAAACCTAAGAATAAATTGATTTTAACGTATTACCCATTTTTTGATAATACACAATATAAACTTGTTTAATAATAATGCCTGCCATTCGTGTTATTTTTAAAACCTCCAATAACCAAAAAATATTTGAGACAAAATTAACATTTTAGATAACACAATGTTACTTTCAAAATTAATTATTAAGATTGCAATTCTTGTTATATCGGTCAAACGTAACGTTCTTTAAAAACTTGATTCAATGAACATAAAAAGAATTCAAAATTTAACGTCCAAAATTATTCAGTTGATATAAAAATATTTATTATAAGAAAAAAATAATTTAGATTTGCATAATGTAAATATTATAGATGAAGAATGCAAATATTGTTCAGAAATTTTGTATATTAGATCCATTGATTCGACCATGTTGCCAATAATTTAAATATAATTTATTAGTCCTTGTTATTGTAACCTATGTATTGCATTATAAAATTTTCATTTCCATTGTTATTTTAAATTCTACTAAATTCTCAACAGCTGCGTAAATATAAGTAACTTCGGCCGCAACGTGTGCGCAAAATGTTTTATTTATTTATTATAAATTCTCATGTTTGTAAAAATTTTGTTTCCTTGCAAATTTTAGGTTACGAATTTATCATTTGACTTAAATTTATACCTGAAGAGGTTCAAAAAATTGAAACGTCGTGTTTGTGTTTAATATATTTCGGAATATTAGGCGGATGTGTTTTCATATTTTTAAAGAAGTCAGATAAATATAAATTCTTTAAAATTAGCGATATCCCGTATACGTACTTCGTTATTATATAAAAAATTTGGTCTCGTTCTACATAATATTATTTGTTTATTATTAATAATGAATCTCAGGTTAATTTGTTGTTATTTTCACTCCCTGTGTATAGTATATTAAGTCTATAAATACCTTTTTACTGTCAAGAGAAAAGTGATCATCGGAAAGTCGTGAATGACGCCGCTAAGTGTGCACAGAATAATAATACAATAAATAGGTTACAATAACAAGCAATCATAAATTATATTTATGTAATTATAATTATTATTTTAAGAGAATCTTAATAATCGGGGGAAGCAGGCGAAGCAAGAAATAGAGAATAACGAGAACTAATACGGTTTCCGTTCAGTTCTGCCCGTCCTATTGGCACATCACGACATTTTTCAAGAGTGCAACAGCAAACGGGAGAGAGAGGAAAAAACTGATAGCGACTAACAGCAGCTGGCTCCGAGTCGGCAGCGAAAGAAGAAAAAAAGTAGAAACTTAGCGCATGTGTTCTCCTCCAAAGTGACGGTATATTAGCCGTTGACTGGCTTCCCATGTTAATATCCCCAACATTATCTATTATAAATATATTTAATATTTATTACATTATCGCACAACCTTTTTTTCCCCTTCGACTCTTTACAGAGATGTTGTTTTACTCTTAGCGGATTTATTTACCTGAAAATAACTGGATGGTTTCTAATGAGATGATGTTTTACTCTTAGCGTATTTATTTACCTGAAAATAACTGGATGGTTTCTAATGTTTTTAATATTCTAGTACATTACATTGTTCAAAATGAGTTGATTTACCGTAACTCTTTCTAATTGTTTGCCTTCTAGAAAAAAAATTCCAAAAAATAATAAATGAACTTTTTTTTTTGCATTATAAATATTTTTTAAATATATTATGTGGTGGCAGAATAAAACGGATATTATTTCATGTTTGCCTAATTTTTTTTAGGGAAACGAGAAAAAATTGCTGCTCCGAAGAAATTATCATGGAAGAAGAAACGTTTCGAGCTGTCACAACGAATGAGAGGTACGTCATCAGTCCCTACAGATTGTCCTTGTCAGTCTAGCCAAAGATATAACGCATTCTCCTCTTTCCCCGTTTAAGTGTGTTTCTTCGCTGTGTGCTTGAGCGCGAGTGGGGTGGACCGGAACAACTGTTTCTGTAAGTAATTTATGAGCGCCACTACAGAATAGAGAAGGCCGAATTTCCGGTACGATAACACCTGGAACTAAAACAGCATTTCTTCAAAATGTCGACTCTGTTAAATAAGACTACACGAATCTGAGAATACATTGGAAATTAATTGATGTTTTGCAATAAAGAAAAGAAGTCTTGAAATTCATTTATTTTATTCCATTAGTCCTCGTATGAGGAAAAAGGACACGTCAATACATAAAATTACAATATAATAATTGATTGCTACAACTATAAATAATTAGAAGTTAACATAAAAATACTAAAATTCGGGAACAAAAATTTCCCTGTCCAACATAAGTAAATTAATATGAATAATAATAATAAAAATGATTTAACTATACCAAGGGTATAATATAATATTTACAGTTCTAATAAAAATATTAAATATGTACTAGTAAATAATTAATGAATCGAGAATGAACTATCATAAACTATAGAATTTACACGTCACAGAAAAATAAATACAAAACTTGGCACACGCACACTTGAAGGAAACACAAATGACGGACAAGTCACTTCACGAAACAGAGCGACGAGGAAAATGCAAACTCCAGGCCGTACATGAAACAAACAAACAAAAGAGAAGAAAAGACCAAAAGAGAATAAGCAAGTTATGAAATAATTGGTTTTATTAGCAACACATTGAACACTTTTGCAGTTTTTAAAAAAATTAATGATTAGGGGAACGATCTAGAAACTCTTGTACTGAGTAAAACACCGGCGCCTTTCAGTAGAATATTTTTACATTGAATCCCAAAACTCTTGTAGTTATCTGGAGGAAGACTATTGTATTTTAAACACTTGACCTCAGTTGTGTTTCTACTATTTTAAAAAATAACAAGTAACATTTATAATTAATTTGATCGAACAAGATTTTTCAACCTTGATATTTAATTTAATAACTCATTTTCCAAGGAGAATTTAGGCACAATTGTCTGTGATCTTTATTCATTATATTGTTTTCATTTAACTTCTCGGTACCCGGACGAAAGTAAATTAAACAGAGGCGAGCAGTTCTTCCTGGTTTACATCTAAGTTGATGCAACTCAAATAATTAACCATTTTTAACGTTAAATTTTCTTTCTCCTAGCCTCTAACCATAACCGTTCTTCCGCTACTCGTACTTTCAACTTACTCATCATCTTCATATCACTTCTAACTTACACAGTCTCGTTTCTTTCATGTCCACAGGTTGATCTATCAAGGTTCTCGCCGCCCTCACACCTTCACCATTACTTCACTCCCGATTTTTTTTTTAAAAAAAAAGAACCTTCTGTTCCCTAGTCAATCTTTGTCGAGTAAAACGTTTTCAAAGCAAAATAATTTTTCTAGAACACAAATATGACCCAACAGTCGCACAGAAAGTCACGCGACACAAAAAAATATGGCTTTTTGATATAGTAAACTTGTTCGCTACAGTTTCCCCGAGCCATATGGGGGTTTTGTTTCAATTTTGTTGTTTCTTCGCACTGAAAACTGACTTTTCATCCAATATTTCCTTGTAATAAATTTTTTATTACGTGAATATTGTTGCAGTACGAACAATGATATCTTAAGAAAATTTCACATCGTTTAATTTGATGATTTTAACGAGTAACACCACCCTGGGAGCAAAATATTTATAAAAACAAAATATTAATAAATCAGTTAATGACCTTTTATAGACACTTTATTTATAGCGTTACAACGTTTCGATACGTGTTCTTATCTTCTTCACTCAAGTTACAGCCTGTCATTCAGCATTTCTACAACCTCGTTGCTGTAAAATGAATTCTGTGCCTCGGACTTGTGTGAATTTATTAAAATTGTAATTGTTTGTTATATTAATTTGGTAAGTTGTTCATTTTTTGTTTACTTTTGCTTGTCTTTGTTAAATTATTCAATATATTAATCATTTGTAAATACCTCCTCTTTAGGATAATACATGAAGAAGATACGAACACGGATCGAAACGTCGTAACGGTATAAATAAAAATAATAAAGTGTCTGTAAAAGGTCATTGACTGATTTATTAATTCAGGAACAGACGTAAAATAAAAACTTTCAACAAAATATTATTTGCTCATTCTACAGGAAAATACGACCGCACAATAAATCATTATACCACAATGTAAAAAAATAGGGCTGGACCAACCATCTCCAGTCAACGAAAGAACTGGAACTGTTGCATATCAAGTGCGAAAAATTGCTTTAATATCAAATTCGTTGAAAACTACAAATCGTTTCGTCTAGTTTAAGAATGGAAAATTTTCCTTGCTTATATCGCTGTGGTTGATTTTTTTTTTGTTATGTGGGATTGCAAAAGGTCTTGCTGATACTGATATATTTCTGTTACAGTAATGTGAAACCCGAACAGATATGAAGCGCCTTGATTTTTACACGGTTGATTACGTCTGTTATCAGCTAGTGAAGGATGTTCTGCTCTCACTCAAAAAAAAACAGCGGCTACTGTGTTTGATATCGATTTGTAAACATAGTTTTGTCTACTTTCGGGGACCGATAACAACTAGGTCCCTCAGTCCAGCTGCTCTCTTAGCCAAAATCTGTTCCAAAGCTTAGATCAATAGCCGAGGCAGCTTAAGGCACACAAAGACTCCAAACAGAAGACGGAGTAACGCAAGCATAAGGAAACAAACTTGGGTACGACTCGATTATTTCGAATAAAGACAGCCTTTCTCTTACGCAACTAATAAGTTTGTCTCTGGACGCAAATTAATTGCGCCGTAGCCGTGACAACGGAGAAACATGGTTCCCCGATTATTGCATCAAGATTGGAATATTTAATGTTAATGCTTGGCTTTTGTAAGAATATTGATCATATTCAGGTTCTCCATTCTCCGGGATTTAGTACCGTTTATATGTAACGGAAAATGGAAGTGGAAAAATGAATTATAAAAATGTTTTTTTTTTGGGGGGGGGGGACAGATGAATTTAATTTTCCACCTGCAAAATTTGAGTTAACTCTCGCTCCGTTGCTGGAATAAAGCAAGTACGTTCTCGCCAGTGGGGTCGTACAGCTTCTCTTCTGATGCCTTGAAGTCTAGGAGTTTTACCAGATTAAGATAGAAAATCTCGACAGGGCCGGGAATCGAACCCAAGGCGTTGTCTCACCTTCAATGTACGTCCTAATTTTAGGACCTCAATGAATAATGAATACCTCCATTAGTGGAACTCACCGTCCACAACTCACTCAGCCAAATACCAAAAGGAATACTCCGAGAAATGGCCAACAACTATCTCCACGCCATGATCGAGAAATATGGAAATCCTGCCCAGCTGTATACCGAGACCTCAAAAACGGGGACAAAAACCACAAGCTCGTGGAAAGTGGCCCAGATCAACTCATCGGCATACTCATCGCTCTCGAATACTGCTCTGAATCCTTTCTAAACAACTTAATAATCTGCTCCGACTCCCTGGAAGCATAACGGACCCCAAAAATCAGTACTGGAAACATTCATAAAATCAGACTACTTTTACAGAACATATTGGCTTGTCAAAAATCAATCCACCTCATCTGGATCCCCGCTCATGCTCACATAGCGGGAAACGAAGCGGCGGACGCTCGCGCTACCAACGTACAGCATGATCATCAACATGGCACATCCACAGTGAGCACAGCATCGGACATATACAAGGAGCTCAAGAAGAAAATAGAACCAACCTGGCAAGCAAGGAGCTTTACTGGAAGCAACGGACTCTTCCATCAGGAAATAACATCAGCATCCGAACTAATACTCCACAGAAACCAGCAGATATTAATCTCCAGGATAAGATCCCTCCATCCCAACCTCACGCATGCTCACCCCAACCCTCAGCATTCAACATGTGCTCTTTAAATGCAGAAAATACGTTGAAAAACGAAACAAGACAGTTGCCAAATTCAATACTTAAAAACTTCTGCACTGATCCAGAAGAAATGGCTGCACTACTATCTTTCATATCCAGTGCCAAAATTGATCCTCTAATTTGAAAAGAAACTAGAATATATAAAATATTATGTGCCGTATCAGTTAAATAATGTAGAAGGTCATCAATAACATTTCGGCTGACGCGACCAATAAAAAAATTAATATGGTGTGAAAAATTGATCATAGATGCATTGAAATAATTCGAGAATAGAATAAATGTTTGAATGAAGCTCAGCTCTGACGACTATGGATAGAGAAATCTCGAGAAATAGTTTCTTCTACTTTTCTTCCATTTCAACTTTCACCTATCAGACAATGGAAGATTCGAATAATATTATTAGTATTCAAATGTATTGGCAAATAATTGGTACAAGTTTATTATTTACAGTCCAGGCTATAAGCGACTAATTAAAGGAACTCATTATAATTTTTCGAAGACCTGATTTGACGAGAGATTATCTCACGCACACAAACATCCATGCCCTCGCCTGTGATACGAAACAGTCACGCTGACCCCTACACCAAAGGAGGTTGGCTCGTACAATTTTTTAGGGGCATGATTTCTTTTCATCGATGGTCACTTCATTCAGATCAATATACCAATTTCCTGCCATCCGTGGTGAAAGTTTCTCCACGCCTGATTCAAGCCTGTCCCTTACTATCTGAACTGAGAATACGGAACAAAGTTTCCTTCTCTTCTCACTTTAAAATCCTCTACTATGCGTTACCTCCCTTCTTTCACATCCATTTAACTTCACTTTTAGTTCCTGTTATCTTCTCAAAACACCCAATTTAATTCACATGTAGATAGCCATTGCCAATCGAATTAAAAATCTGGAACGTTTCTCATCCCGCGTCATTCTGATATGGATCAACTGAATCAATTCTTACTCTACCATCGGGCCTAACCGAAATGGACAATCAGCAACCGAAATATTTGCAGTCTGTAGTAAAACAAAATCATTTTTTACTGTACCGTACAAGATACGAGCTGGTTAACAGCGTTAATGTGACGGTGAACGAGCATGTTAAGTAAGTCTCTGCTGAGGAGTGATTAAATCAGTTTTACACGCTGCACTGTGTGGAAGAATCAGCTTATTAGCATAACAGGCCGCACACTAATTGCTAATACAAGGGGAAACGATTACATGAAGCGGCGTCAGATTCGATCAGCGCTAAACAGATTACTCCAGTGGTGCGCTGTTTCTATTATGGACGAGCCGTTACAATTAGGCTGACATGTACCACCTCTTTCATTCCATTTTATTGACACAACCGATGGACAAAATAATATCCCGTTTCGAATGCACTGCTTGTGCCACCGATTCGAGCGTTGTAAACGACCATATTTTCATCGCAGTCTGTCGTCGAGACTTGACAACGATGAGCTGATAAAATATTTCCGTTCATCAGATGCGAAACGAAGCGTTTCGCATTTATATCCAATGTATAAATTAAAATCAGCCCCCACACACACATCAAAATAAATATTTATAAATGAAAGTTTCGAGGAAATCTGATTTCCAGTAAAGCATTACCGTATTGTAAATGAATAATTTAAAACTAAATTTTCCATTATATGGGTTTCAAAGTACTGAGTTTTAAATAAAATCTTCTCGTGCTTCTACCAATGTGAAAATATGTACGGGCGACGTTTCGATGACGTTTACTGACACGGTCTTCTGGTTGAGTTTTATTTCCATAAGAGGTGGTACTTATGAAAAAGGGTGCGAATGGAAATAAAGTTTTCCTAAAATATTTTATTAGAACCTCTGTTTTTAATCATGAAAATATATATCTAACGACACCCTGCTTTTTATTATTAAAAAAATTAAACGAAAAATTTTTTAGTTCCCAGCCTGGCTGTTGAAACGTTTATAACTTCAAATAAAAAAAAACTTTCAGTCCAACCACAGCCTGAAGATGTTACAAATAAGTACCGAAACGTAGCGCTGTTAAATAAAACATAATTTTGATTAATATAAATTTAGATGAAATTCTCTCGGAATTCCAGCTGGGTAAGATTGTCGAACTTCGCCAGAAGATGATAACGCTGAATCTTATCGAAACGTCGCGAGCTTTCGAGAATCTTACCCGACTGGAATCCCGAGAGAATTTCATCCAACACTTACACCGGGAAAACCTACGGTAGAACAATATAAATTTATTTTGATTAGTAAAATGTCAGTTAATTGGGTATTAAATATATCTTAATAAATTCTTGCCCGCTTTAAGTCAAATTTATATATCTGCTTCATATGCTACAAAAACTTGTAGGCAGGACCCTCACAGACACTTGTGTCAGCAAGGTCAGAGCTCTGCTCCGGCTCACCAAAACCGTTATTCTTTACCTAGGAAGGGATAACGCAGCTGTGTCAATGTGACGCTACACTTTCGTATAAGTTACGATTGATGAAAATGTGAAATTTGTGTATAAGTCTATTTATAAATAACAAAATAAGAGCAATGAAGAGCTGATCTTGAAACTTTTGGAAGAAAAATTGTGTAATTTCTGGAAGATGCAGGAGATGAGAATGGGAGAAAAGGGAAAAATAAGTTGTTGACTAATTTTGAATATAAAAATATATGGTGACGTTAATGGAAAACGACCTAAAGTGCTGTAGTAGTCATTTCGGCAAGTTTGAACTCTTTTGTTCGGTTCAATGAAACCATTAAGTAAGATCGATTTATCTAAGATACAGCAACTGGCTTTTAAGCTGAGTGTGACGAAACTCACAAAGTCCAGAGTTCAATGACAGCGCGATGGGGGTGGCGCGGTCTAAAGTTTCCAATTTAATAAAGATTTTTGTAATGTAGCTTTTGTGACGCAGCGGTGCGGAAAGTTCCGTCGTGAACCGTGGTAAACTGTGTGAAATGAAAACTGGCCACGGGCGATATTACTCTCCCCTCGATTATACCATTTCTCGTTTTGTGGAGATATACTACGGAACATGTTTTCTCTCTTCCGCTGAAATAAGAGTTGTGGGCGCCCCTATAAATTTATTTGAGCTCCGACTTGGCACACCTTCGATTGATATATGTCGTCAATGTCGCGGAGAAACGAAGGGGAAAAAAAAGAACATCGTAAAGGGAGGGAATGGCGGTCCCGCCTCCGAGTATAAACATGCGCTCACTGCCGCGATGCCGCCGTTAAATTTCATCTCTCTCGAATGCTCCTGATAGCTCCAGCACACCAAATGATATCCATTACCAATATCTTATTAAAAGATTCTTCTACGGACCTTACAGCACTGTTCAATCGTATGATGCAGGTTTGACTACCGTCCGCTTTCGTCCACGTTTTACATCAAGTTCAGTGATTTTAAAAACCATAAAAACGTCTGGCATCGGTTTTTCTAAATTTAGATATATCGATTCAATTATACATCTACCGGCAAGCCAAAAACGCCATTTCTTACAGAAATATGAAAATACATACATGAAACATTCACAATTTTGACAAAATAATTAACATATTAATACGAATACGAAAAATATATAATCAAGCAAGTATAAAATTTATTTCTATGTAAATGAGAAAATTAGCAAGAACAATTTATAAACGAAAAAAAAATGTAAATGCAAAAGAATGAGATAACGTTCCATAAATGTGAAACAAAAATTTCCACACAGATGAGAAAAGAATTATGCTCAATTAATAAATTTAATTTAAAATAAATATTTATTATAAACAGACCAATTAATAAATCACTTTTTGAGCTTATAGCCAGACACATTGTTTCATTTAGAGCGTAACAACGTTTCGATACATGTTCGTACCATCTTCAGGTTTTCTTAGAAATTATTAGAACACGCTCTAGCACAATTATCATACTATTAAGTTCACAAAATTTAGAAAAAGGGGTCGTTCGACACGCTCTGAATAAAATAAAGGTCAAAAATGGATATATTAATTCAAAAACAGACGTAAAAACACAATTAAATGACAAAAATAAGAATAAGTAGAGTGACCTGAATAAACATGGCGCCGTGTCTTAGTTGGACCAACGCCAGGAGATCCAGGGTTCGAATCCCTGATGTGATGTTTTCTTTAAAATTAAGAAACCATATCTAAATAGGAACTAGAGTGGAATTGCGTCTTGGCTTCGTTGGCAAATCGTGTGTCTTGTAACCAGATGACCGAGGGTTCGATCCCCCTCCGGTGCCTTTCTCTTCGAATGTTTTCTTAAAAAAATTATTAAAACAAATCTAATCGAAATAAAGAAAATTGGCGTGAATTTTTTTCTATAACGTCCATATTTGTAAAATCACAATGACCATTGAACATATGTTTCCTGGTACTGTAAATCAAAAATAAAACGGAAGAGCTTGCCTGAAAAATATATTTCAGCTTTCCGAGCCGCATCTTGGACTAAGAAATAAACACCGCGATGGTGTTAAAACTGTGTGGTGGACTTTAGATGGTTATCGCCCTGTTTTGAAAAACAAAAATTCCGTTCTGTCATGTATTTGCTGAAAATTGTACACGTAACGTTTCTCTTATAGAGGAGTATTGTTTTTTAGGGTAACAGGCTACATGACGGTAATCCACATGGTGGCAACTCCCCTTTAATAGCATAGGAAGGGATTTGAAAGGAGGTATGCGGAAGGGTAGATGAAGGTAGCCAAGGGTTAACTAGGGCCCCCTGGCTATAGTTAAAGGATCCTACCCGGCTTTCGCCTAAAAGTAATGCATCAAGTACGGCGCGCATTGGGTACTTGTCCCACGCCCTTCCGATAGCGGGAGAGGAGTTTGCTGTGGGGACACAGCATTCCCTTCTCCGTGCCTCGACCAGTTTATGAGGCAGCTGGCCGACTGTTCCAATGGGAACAGCGAAAAACTCTTACCGTATGCCCAAGATCTGTGACCCCAGAACATACACCTCTCAAAACAGGCCGAAGTGACTCGGCCTGAGGAAACCTTAGTTCCATAACGGAGAGAGGAAAAGGCATCCCCCAAAGGTAGCGCCTTCCGTAGAAGTATTTTGTTTTTCAAGGTTATTCTATCTCTAAATTTTGTGTGTTACAACTGCGACTTCGGGTATTAAAATATATTCATATTGTAATGCTCTCCCGAATCAGTCGTTCGTCAAGGCAACCCTACGCTGAATTAGCTAGCGAGAGTAATGATATAATTATCGTTTTCTAACGACTATTTTCCATTAGCTGCCGTCTATTTTGTTACTGGAGATAATTTTCGCCGTCAAGATGAAGATAGCATAATCAGGGATGTAGGTTCAAGTCTGCGTGACGTAACGTGATCGTGATGGAGCTTCTCACTCGCGCCGCCGTATTTTCACGACCGCATCATTCATTTCCAAAGAAGACAAGCAAACGTGTCTGCCACTAATTAACAAGACATTCGCGAAGTCTGGGACCCGAACACTACTCGCGTCGTGTATTGATCCGCACGACTAAGAAACTGCTGTGTTATAGGCATGTTTCTGCACTTATCATAAAATGTACAACGCCCTGAATCGATCAGTCTGTGTGTGAGAGAGACAGAGAGCTGTGCGTCTCCCTGTCCGGACCGAACTCCAGCGAACACTTCCATCTCAGAATGCAAACTGTTTGTAGTTAAATCACACTGCCGATATGCAACCGTTGCATACGTTTAATCAGCTTACGTAAGGCAGGAAACTGGCCATTTAAATAATAATAGAGAAACGTTCGAGGGCCTTACGTACTTATTGAATGCTTACTGACGATAATAGTATTTGTAATACAGCATTATAATTTTTTTCTGATTTAGTAATTTAAACTTTATCTTTTATTAACTTGAGGTGTATAAACTACGGTATCATTCAATAGTAAACTTACGCGGTTCGAGTGAATTTCAGCATTTTTTTTAATTCCGCAAAGTTCAGAACGGAAAGGCGAACGTCAGTCTTCAATATTTGTTTATAATAAATAGCTGCCTTGAACACTCAATTCCATGCCTTTGCAAAGGGACCAGATTAATCGCTGCAGAGTCTCAAGCCGAAAGTTCTAGGATTGACCTATTCACAAGTCAAAACGAACCACACATCTGTTAGTCGACCTTTTTGAACCGATTCTACAAATGTGTTCTTATTTTAAAATAAAAATTAAATAAGAATCCCTACGCTCATTAATTCCCTAAGAAATACTTGTGTAACGGAAAGCTTAAATTAGCAGGATTTCTGACACTCAGACTGAAACTCTTCTACGTGCGCAGATGGACTTAATTCTCCATTTTGTATCGTAATCAAAGGTTTGTATGCGCTCCAACACACACGCTTTCCCGTGTTCCGTTGCAGCTTCTCACGCAAGCGATGTAAAATTTAAGGATGTGGTTTTCTTGAAAATTTATCGTTTCAATTGTCTATGAAATTCGGGCTTTATAGGAAATTAACATTTGCCTCGTTTATAATTCCGCCGACGATTTAAAAGCAGATTGCTAATTGCCCACCATCGTAAATCCTCCAGACTTTTCAAAATAATGCTTTGTTTTAATTAACGAAGGTTGTGTTGCAGATTGTCTGAGCAAGCTGGTCACCGTCCAGCCAAACTAAATGACGTTTCCCGAGGTGGGGGAAAGTTGTATATAAAAAACGAGACAAAAATGCTCGGAGAGCTTTTTCTTCTTGGACATGTTGGCACGTTAGTATCCTTTTGGCTTACACGTACAGTAACACACCGTAGAGAGACGGTGACAAAATTTTATGTCCCATAGCTCGTGGCCGCAACAAGGAAAACTGACTACTAGACTGGACGACCATCGACGCAGAGGAAGCCACTTGCAATTTTACCGAAGAAAAATATTCCTCAAGAATACAGACATTATGTAAGCGAACACCTCAATTTATACCTTCTTTTCGTATAAAATTGACTTCAGTTGACGTTTATTTTATTTTCAGTTGTTCTAAAATCAGCGACATTTTCCGAAGCCCTTGAACAGATTTTTATTTTGCATTCTGAAACGGTGGCTCGCACTCGTATTAATCAATTTTTTATTGTAATGGAAAATAAGTAAATTAATTTTTTATATAATTTAACACGCATTTATAATCAATACCACCACAACATGAACACTCATGTTAGAGATTTCTAGGAAACCAATCCCAAGTATTTGAAAATCTCCGACTTTTCCATTTTGTTGAGTTTACTTTAAATCCGGGCATGTCTTATAGATTTAACCTAATAATGTCCAAGTAACGTAAATAAACCCTAGTTTCCTGAACGTCTAATTTACGGAGCCGAGACTCGGACTGTAAATTCGAGGCAATAATTCATAACATGAAAGTGACACAAAGAAGCGCTGAAAGGTCCGCTTTAGGAGCCGCACGAACGGTCCGTAAAGGAATGAGTAGAAAGGAAACAGGGCAAGTGTGACAGATGTAGTGGAACGAATAAAGTCGTTGGATTGCAGCGGGCCGGCCAGATTGCAGCAAGATTGGACAGTGGATGGACCAACACCCGAGAGACCGTGAGAGAACAAGAGGGCGGGTCCATTCGATAGGTGAGAACGCAAATATGGTGGAGAATTGTGAGGGGTGAAGGGAACGTGTGGAAAATACGTGAGAAAAGGCACTTCTTCGAAAATGGAAGACACCGAATGTTGGGCATCACATACTCCACCAGAAACCTGATTTAGAACTGGTCAATAACTGACTAATCTGAAACTAAAAAAGAATTTTCGAATTAAATGGAAATGGTAATTAAATAATGTGGTGAAGAGGTGAAGGAGCAAAGTTCCGAACAACTCTGTTTTCAGAGGGTAAGCAGCATCACTTTCCACGAGTAATAGGCTTTAATGCAGGATTATTTTTGAATCTGTCACCGAGACGAAGAGCCGCTGGACGTCATGTCCAATTCAAAAACGTTCCTTTACTGAAGCCTATTACTCGTAGTCATCTGCAAATCATCCACGACTCTTGTCGAGCCAGGACAGAATATTCGTAATTAAAAAGCTTACTATGTTGTTCGCCTCTAAATGAGTTACCTCTCATCGAGGCGGTCATTTACATTTTATTGCGCCCATCACTGGTCCAACGCAGTCACTCCCGCAATCATTACGACAGCATCTAGAGTCGCAAATTTTGGTCGTTATCAACGTGAGAAGCACATTATATAACACCCACTTAAGCAGTCTTAATTGCGGGGGACCTGGTTTCGTATTGCTAAACCTTAAATTGAATCATCATTCCGAAATTGACAGAGAAACGTGTAAAGTCGTAATTATTAATGTTTCGAAACACCAATGTCGAAAAATTCTATTTTCATCACCGAGTTGTGTTTATTCATAAGCATTAAAATACTAGATACCTTATGCCGCTATAGTAAAAACCTGTTTTCGGTTTGTTCGGTCGCCCATCGTTCTTTTGTTTCACATCAAAGAATGAACACCATCATCGCATCTCTCACTTCACTTACGAGTAATTTAGATTTTTTTAAATTAATTTTTTAGTAAAAAGAACAAATAATTACTCCCTGTTGTTGCACATAAGGACCTTAACTTACTGTTGTTTTATACGGTTCTGTCGTCCAGGTTATATTTCATTGACGAGTACTCTGCTAGTAAACAAAGATTACTTTATTTGTCGGAGCTAATACTACTGTTCCCCATCGCGTTTGTGTATCATTTAATTATTTTACCTCACCGCCGGTAAGTTGAGCTCGTTTCTCTCTTCCCCCCCACACGAAGAATACTTCTAACGTTCAGCACTCTCAGCGATCGGCTTGTTTCGCGGTTCGGGGAAGTCGATTTACTTGGTCTGCTTTATGTGGCCGCGCTTTTCTTTGAAAATGCCTTTGTAGCATTAGGGAGCACAATGCAAAGAACCAGAGTTTCAATCACAGTTGGAGGGTCAGGACTCTTACAGAATACATCGGCGTATTCGATGTATCGGATTTGCTTCATTTCGGCAACATAAAACGGCGTTTTTGTACATTTCTCCTCATAATAATAAATTAATTGACTCCTCCACACGTATTTATTTTAATACCAGCCATATAGAGAAGAGAGAACAAATGAAATTATTCAAGTATAAAAAGAAATTCAGAACAGAATAACTTTCTGATTAGAGCGCCGTGAAAACGGTAACCAAATTTATTTATCACTAGCTGGGGGCCGCGTTGCCCGGGTTGTCATACATCCATAACCTCGATTTAACTCTAAACTCAGTTTTTTCCCCGTTATTTATATGTAAAGCCCCTCCACACCCACCCCTAATCGTTCTCCCCTCCCATGCCGAAAAGGGTTCAAATTATACACAAACAACATCGGTATAAATATTATCAATATCATTGACCCCGACAATTATTATTACACGCAAATATCGACCATTTCATATCTTTGAAAATTTCCATCCCAGACTTGGGGGAGTTAAACCGCAATCTTCATGTCACAATTATACTCGGAGACAACCGGATTCCACTCTAATATCGTTTTCTTTGCGTTATTTTTATGTATTGCCACTCCACGCCCACCCTTAATGGTGTTCCCCTCCCAAGGACAAAAGGGGGTTGAAAGTATACACACAGAACATGTAGAGAAATTTTAGGAATGTCAATGAACCTGAAAAATATTTATCCGACTCAAATAATAGCATGTTTGAAATTTTCCACCCCCGTTCCTGGGGGTGGTAGACGTGTCACCCCCCACAGTGTTTGTTTCCCTGTCGCAAAGAACACGTGTACGAAATTTGGTGAAATTTTCTTCAGGGCTGTATGCGGAACATACACACATACAGGCAATTTTATTTAATAGAAGATTGAAATTCTAAGATGCTGAAAGTTACTTTCAAATTTTAAAAAATGTAGGTATTACTGTCGCCAAACTAATATATTTCAATTAGAAATATTTTCACAACTTTAAAATTGCATAAATTAAATTAAAAATACTAGTGATTTATGTATATACCATATATTACATAAACGTTAAACAATTGTGTGATAAATACCTTATGTGATAAAATTAATCCAAGACGTATTGTGTAGAGATCGTCTGATCCGTGTTGTGGCCATAGACTAATATATTTTTTTATTTTAATTTAAAGATGATTATGGCCGAATGCTCCATGTGTAATTATATATTTGTGATATTTCTAATTGAAATATATTAGTTTTAACGTTGGTATGCTGTCTGTCGGGAAAAGAAAATATACTTTCCAACCTCTCTACTTTCATTACAAGTGGATATTCGATTGTAACAACAGCGAACGTCCGATGGAATGTAGAAACACGAAACTACTATATTGTGAGTTTACATGGTACTTCCCGCCTTGATGTACTCTCAAAGTTGATTCATGAAGTGCTGCTTAAATATGTACAGACTGGGCTGCTGTTTGTGGAGTTTTATCTCGCGCGCTGGTGATAGTTTATCTGTGTAGCTGTCTCCAGCATCCAAGCCTCTGGAGCGGAGCGAAGCGGTTCAGGACCTTTGCTATCTGGCCCACTCCGAAATTTGTTACTCACGGCTTACCGCCAGCTCGAGAGATCCTTGGTTTACGTCACAGTTTCGTTAAAATATTCTCAAGTTCTGGTCTGTGATATTCTACTTAACCGGAAAGGCATACGTTACTGAAGCGCTTCACATTACCAGGAAGCTCGTAGACTCGAAAGATAAGGAACTGCTCCTTCATTTCCAACGCACACACACAAAAATGATGGAATATTACGCGGTCAATTCGGTAGATATGGTTTTTTTAAAAAAATTACACTTTATATATGACGACTGATTTTAGGTGGTCCAAAATCGTAAGAAAAAAAACCCTTAGGCACAGACGAATAAGTGGAAAAATTACGTGCACGCTTTTATAAGATCCTTCACAACTGAACACTACACCTAGAAAATAACGTCGCTTGAAAAGGAAAACTGTCACTAAACTATGACAATTATTTTTCGTAAAATTTTCACATTTTACGGAGATTCTCAAATACTTTTCGAAGGAAAAGAAAATAATTTTTTTTAAACTTATTTCCAAGCCAAATTCTTGCGTAAACATCGAGGAACGCAAAGCGTAGTCTTCTCTCCCCGTTACAGCGTTGCCACATAGCCCTTTTGTCCCACTTTTGAGGCAATTGAGATACGGTTTGTGTTGTCTAAAGTGAGCTTATCGAACTTGATTACATTTTCGTAAAAATACATCTTATGGCATTATTGCTACTGCAAGGACGAAAGTTAATAAATATGTTATTTTTGGTTCGTCAATCAAATTTAAGAGCACTAATTTCAGCGATATCAATTAATGCAATATTTGTAAATTACAATAAACAGTCAATAATATCAAATTATATTAATTAAGCCTATTTCAGTCCTAAATCACATAAGGTGAGCCCTAGTACATGTTGGTGCTTGATTCTTTTACAAATTAAATGAGATATTCCAGGTTAATATGCCAGAAAATGGCGCCATGTTGCTAAATTTGTGACTTTTATGCAGTGTTGCAAATAAAATTTTGAACATTGAAATTTGTTTATTTGATATAATATTAGTGAAGAAAAAACTGTATCTTCGTCAATATTTTCG
Organism: Zhengitettix transpicula; assembly: GCA_037074705.1. Lineage (NCBI taxonomy): Eukaryota > Metazoa > Arthropoda > Insecta > Orthoptera > Tetrigidae > Zhengitettix > Zhengitettix transpicula. The sequence goes on from CM073595.1 coordinate 51,365,523, forward strand.
TAAGTTGTTAATCGTATTTTTTTTGTGTGTTTTAATGGTGGGTAAAGCCAAAATAATGTGTCAGCAATTCAACTCCCTGTTTCTACGCAGACTTTTACTCGCATTTGTATTATATTAAAGGACTGTGATTCCTAATCGTTAAGAATACGAACACATCTCCAGTTCCAAGGTCGGTCCAGCAGTCTGTAAGCGATCGATTTAGCCTTCTTGGAATTTTAGGACCCCATTTACGACATTTATCGGGTTTATGGACATTTCTTGACACATTTTCCAGGCTACATAATCCAAATATTGGATGATCCTGAGTATAATATTTAGATTTTACATGTAAAATGAATTGAACTTGCGTATAAGAACGACGGTTTTTTTTTCTTCTTCAGAGATAATAGTGGAAGAAAAATCAGTGCTACCTTAAGGAGTAAATTGTTTATTAGTGTGAACGATGCTTATTTAACATTTTTGTTCCAGCATCTTTTTTTAACGTTTATAAGTCTCACACGTGAATGATTTCTCGCCGGTTCAAGTTCACAGGAAACAGACATTTTATAGCTTCACGTTGTTCTCTTTTTTACACAGCTCGGATTTGTCAGTTTATGATCCTCCAAGGCATGAAATGCCTGTCACGCTATGGCGGAAACGTTCTGAATTGCGACAAAAGCCCCACAGGCGTGTGAGTGTGTGAACTGGGGGTCCATAGATAACAAACCTTCGCTGATAAAGTCCTGACGGGCGATACTTTTCTCATATCTGCTCTACTCAGAAGGCGAAAGGAAGCTTGCCCCCACCAAATGTAGTAGGAATATTCTTGTTAGAGTTTTTGGTTGAGGAAATGGAAGACTGTTGCATGGATAAGAACTGAAATTGAATGTCGTAAACAGTGAGAAAAAATTTTTTCGTTACAGACGGTTAAAACTCAAAGCTTCGGTTTAGTATCAATAATCAATGGTTCGGCCATACTCTAAAAGGACTGTTGCCACATATTTTACATCTGATTTGAAAATATTCGATGAAGTCAACGTCTCCTTCCTTCGCTGATATCGTTCAAAAACTTCTAGTACCGTTTTTTATTTTATTTTAATTCTAATCTAACGTTTCCCGTCTTTAACAATATCCTATTACATTTCTCTATACAACGACCGGTGTCTACACAAAATATCAATAATCCTTCACCATGCCCTAAAAATGTTTAATATTATGGCAGTCAGTATTTTTAATTTTAGAAAATACATAACAAGTATTTTATTGTTAAAACACCTCTTGTAGAATTTTCTACATTGTTTTCCATCCCCCCCCCCAAAAAAAAAAAATCCTTAATCCTCTATACCAGCAAATTTTCGTCCTGAAATCGCTCCTACCTCTGTTTCTATTTTCATTCATTTCCTTCACGGTTTCCTCGACACGCAAGTAATAAAATATATATTTCAGGATTGGAAAAATCAACTTCCCAACCTCACGATATTTGTTTATAATTTTACACAAAGAACAAGAGTTTACGACTCTTAACAGTCTTGTGACGGTCGTTCTTCATAACGGTAAAGGTTTTTAATTCTGATAAATAAGCACGACTATTATTTAATAAATTAACGATACAAATATATGTAATGAATACAACCGTTATGTGAAATATAAACAGATGTCCTGAAATAATACTTTACACTACGTCTGTTTATTTATTAATAATATAAATTAAATGACAAACATTTTCAAAATATCAACACACGTTTCTGTACATTTTTATACTTTGACCTGGTTTTTGATGTTATGTTTCTACGGTAACGTAATAGATTACAAATTTCTCTTTTAAGTTCATTGACATACTCCCTTTTACTTTTTATACAATCTACTTATGATTTAAAACACGATAATAATAAATCAGGTAACCAGAAACGTGAGGTGTAGGAGAAAAATACTACATTGCAAATTACAAATTCATATAATATTTAAAAATGAAATATGTATCCAAAATAAAAACAACAATATTTTTTTGTCTTAATTTGTGTAAAGAACAAACAATATAATATAACATTTAAAATCTTAAATTTGTATAGTTTTTTCTACGTATAAAAATTTATTTAAAAGAGAAAAAAAACAATATTCTTCTACCTTAAATGTTGTACGGAACAATAAAGTGTAAAACATTGTAATTTTTAAAATCAAATAATAATTTTTCAATTTAATAATAAATTTTATCAATTATAAAGAAAGTACGAACACAATTTTTTTTCAAATTAATCTAATGAAAATAAAAGTTTATTTCTCTGAAAAAAAAATTAAATACCCTTCATCATTAATACAATAGTTATTAAACTACATCAAATACTTACATGATTTTTCTCATTTTAATTACGACACTTCGTGCTGTACTGGGCCTGTAACCGATTCCACTTTTTAGTGAAATATTACATAACTATTTTGTTCATGTTTACAAGAAAGTTTCATTTCAGGTTCAAAAACACCAGATTTTTCGTGTTCCTGGCATTTTATCCACTTTTCTTCAAATTCTTCTAGCTAAAGGCTCTAAATTAACTGCAAAGTAATTATTAGATGGGATTAAATGACTAACGAACTAGCTTCAATCAATCGTTATTTTTTTGTGATGGTTAATGGAGATCCGTGTGAGTTATTTTTCATATAATTAAAATATCTTCACCTCCGCAACGCCGCTAACGATATTTAAAACACCTCATCTTTTTTTATTGCACCAAAAAAAACGCTCAGAGCGAAACAGATTAAACAACGATAACAAAGACGTGATAGTCTCGTTCACATATTTCGCAAACAAACCGGATGTACGATATTTGGTTTCTTGTTTTAAAAGAGATAAGAGTGAAGATCCGCGCTCACGTGCGTCTGGACTGGCTCATGTTGAAACATAGGATGTAAATATTCTCATTGTTTCAGTGATTTTCTAAAAAGCATATTCTTAGAATGAAATACTTTTCTGATTTACCAGAGCCAAATTTTAATTAATTTTACTGCACTTGCATTATGATATTTAACCGAATTCACTTATGAAACTGACAACAAAATTCCCCTATTGTAGGCCGATAAAGTTCTTCAGATGACGAGGTTCTTTTATGTTAAATAAGAAGCATTGTAAGGAACAAGTTTTCCTCCTTTGGGAATATCGGCTCGATTATGGTAAGTCCCCCTTGCATAGTCGCGAGTGTGTTCCCCAAAGTCTTAGCCGCTATTCTTCGTGAGGCTGTTTGTTCGCCTTGCAGCCAATACTGTAGCGGACAATGCGCATTCTCCTCCCCTTTCCAGTCTGTTCCTTGTCTCTCCTCTCCTCCTGGATATAACGCAACGCTAACGCCGCACATGGACAAATATTTGATATTAGCTTTACCCCCCTTCCCCCCCTCCCACGCTCTCTTCAAATATTACCTTTTTAAAAACATTATGATTACAAAATTTGTTTTGTAGCCCCCGACACATTCTATGGTTTTATGTATTGTATCCAATAATCCTTACAGCGAAGGCTGTAAATTGTAAATCAGTTTTAATGTAGATTAAAGGGATTATATAACATTAATTAAAAGAAACAGCATTATGGTATAGTGTAAATGGCCAGCAACAACTAGTTACTTGACGTTAACACATATCTATACAATAAAAAAGGATGTATATTTGTATGTATGTATTTACGTTAATCCCTATACACATTTAAACGCGTGGACAGATTTCAATAAAAATTGGTACACATATACTTCAAACGACGAGAAGCGGTACTATGGGGGTGAGAAACCTGTAGCATACAGGTGTCTAGAATAATGATTAAAAAATATGATAATTTTGTGTTAAATTACTGCGCGACAAGAATTCATGACGTCACAGCACACGCCAAAGAGACGTTACTACGCGACGGTACTGCACAACAAAGTCTAATAGTTCCTTTTTTCATAATAAAATAAAGCAGAAATATTTTCATTGAATAAAATGTATAATTTTAACCACTAACACTCTATCGAATGATAATAATAACAAAACGAAATACTTTACGATCCTTCGGAAAATGTAAGTTAATTTTCCTGACATATTAATGACTCCAAAATGGCGACCATTTGTTTACATTGTGAATATAGCTAACAATTTAATCAGTTTAATCTTTCGTAATGTCTGAAGACTGCAATACTCAAGTATTCTATTCGTAAAGAAATTCGGAGGTATGTTTGTTGGGATTGATGCAATAAAATGCAATGATTTTTATAGCTGTTCAATTAAAGCATTATGGATCTAAAGTATGCACGGAACTAGGAACAGTTAGATTTAGGTTAAATCACAACTCGACTAAAGATTAATATAGAATTAAATACGTTTCCGGGTTTATATAAATAAGTGCGTGGGCAACGCCGGGCACCCAGCAAGTAATTGATAAAATAATATAAAAAGCTGTTTACAATCATCGTTATAAAATCGTGCCTGTATTACTACATATTAAACTGCGTAAATTCTTAAAGTCAATAGGACGGCCAAAGTTTCTATGACTTGTCCTCAATCAGTCAAAAATGTTTGAAGATAAAGCAAAAATAAATAATGCAGTTTTCTGACCAATATTTTTATTGATTTAAGACAATGTTCTGGTTTTTTTAATAGGTTGTGAAAATAGTTTTTAACATTTGCCATATTGTGTTAATAGTATAACATTTTTTGTTCAACCACTTTTGTAAATTCATTAGCTTCTCGGTAACAACAAATTTATTTTGTACTATATCTCCAAAGTAAAGACCTAAGGAAGGTACCGAAACGTCGTCTTAAATCAATAAAAAAAATATTGTCTGATATTAGTCAGAAAACTGCATTATTTATTTCATATAAACACGCGTAAAAAATTCTATGTATACATAAAAATAGTAGTAATAGAGATTCTCCTTGAATCTCCTCTGGGCTGGACCACGTGAGCTGTAACGTTGCTTATCTTCTCCTTGTAAGCCAATATGGAACATATCTCTTACTGGTTATGATACAGACCATAATTTATGACGCTGAAATCGTCGGACATTCAACACCATTCTGTATTTCGTAGCTAGACGGAATGTCATAATTTATTAAAACATACTGCGGTGCGTTGTCTATTTTTAGAAAAATGGTAACTTCTCTCCATACCTCGTGGTTGATTTATTTGTCAGCTGAGACTTTTATAACACATCATTTTCTATCCTTCCAACATTCTGCACCTTTTCCACGGTCTGAAATTGATTTACTGTTCCGTGATTCCTTTTCTGTTCGTTCCGTATTGTTTTAGAGTTCGTCAAGCCGAAGTCTGGTGGTAATTCAATGGAACTTTTGGACGGAATCTCTTTGATGCTATCTCGGGGAAGTAGGGTCTCCAAAACCTGGACACGTGCATCCAACGGTTCCGGCGCAAGGGTCAACGGACACAATGCCCCCGGAAACTCGGGGACAAAACCACGGTCGGTCTTTCCCGAATTACTGGCAGATACGTGAGGGAATGTGCCCTTCGCCATTTGTGAACCGGAAGAGGCCCATCCACGAAGACTTAAACTATAATCCTCCACGGTTATTTAATTCTCAGATTCCCAGTTCTTCGTGAAAGTTACAAATAATCTAAAAAGAATATACTGGAATTACAAATTTTTAACTCAGATAACTGAGCTACCTTGAATGGGGGGGGGGAACTATTTCGCATCACATTTTTGAAAGTACCTAATCGAAGTTCCTGGTGAAGGATCCCGACACTGGTCATGTACGTTGGCATTTACCTTTCTCACTCTCGACGTCATCATCATGAGAACTCCCGCTGCCACGTGGCACGGTCAAGGGCCCGCATTGGGTCCACATCGCATCATCGAGTGGAAGAAAACGTGAAACCACCGCCGCGCATCAATTTCTCAAATGAAGGAAGATGTTCCCCGATATTCTGAAATGGAACCAGGAACCGGTCTCAGGACTGATGACTAATATAATAAATAATATGTTAATTTCGTATCAATATGGAGTCATCAAGAGGAAATGTGACGTAGTGGCTTATAAATTGTTGGTAGAGCATGAGGAAGTATTCTGGGATCCATTTCGGAGAAGGAAAGTATTCAGATAATGTGTGTATTCTTTAAATCATATCTTGAACGAGATAGCCTTGGTTTCCTTCAACGAAACATTGACATCATTCACTTCATCTTCAAACCCCTTCTGTAATTCCTTTTCCACCTTTTCTCCTCCTCCCGCAGCTTGTTCTAGCTCTCGCTCAAGGGAAACTCCGAACATTCACCTTTCACCACTTTCACTACATTTTAACATGCTAAAATATCTCGAAACTACCGTGAATATAAAAACTAAACTATTATATTTCTGAACAGACTGTATGAATTAGACAGTAAGTGTTTGTGGAATTTCCTGACGGGGTAGTTATGTAATTTCTCATATAATTATTATTAATTTGTATTTATGGAAGTGCGGTGTAATGGGAGACAAACGATATAAAATCTGCGATTTAAATGTTTGTAACACGAAACACCGCCAGCGAAGTTCTTATTAATTTTGTTAAGTTTTATTCTTATAATATTTATTGTAACTACAACAAGTAAGATGTTCCATTGTAATTCACTGAAATAAATAAATGATTTTACTCATTATTCGAAGAGAGTTAAAATAACACAACTTCTGTTGGTCCGCACTTTGTCAGCAACATTGTCGATGTGAAGGCTTGTAAAGTTGCTATTGTCAAGGATGTGAGCTACCGTGTCCGTTTTATTAAGTAGTGAGAAAAGATGAGTCCCTCAGTTTTGTTCCCGCGGATGTATGCCCAGAGGCTTTATTTTGCTTCGCACAGCCTTTAATGTCTTAAGTCACTTACCCCTCACTGCTCGGAAGATTTTCTAAGTTAACCTAATCTCCTGGCTGCCCTTTGTTTGACGTAATCCTGTTCTGCAGTGAGCTGAAAGCGGCAAAATCCGGGTTCCTTCGCTTGGAAATTCCGCACGCAAACTCGGGCTAAACATTGTACCTAACGGACACGCCTCGGAGATGTCTAAATCAACACGAGAAGCAGCGTTCACAAACTATAAAAAAAAACCTTATGCAATAACATGCAAAGAAGGTCAGGCTATTAACTGGATTAATAAAAGTATAAAGAAATATATATATTTGGTAAAATATCACATAGAATTTCATTTAAATATGAGTTTACAAGTTTAATATTTATATGCAATTATACTGATTCATGTCTAAATTAAATTAAAATTTTTACTTATTTTATCGGTTAAAATTCGATTGTCGTTGGAAAAAAAAAAGTTCAGATGTACGTGAATGACCTGGGTCGATACATCCTGAAGACGGAGGGCAGAAATAATTATTCCATCATTAGCATATCTTCGTTTAACTCGCATCAGAAATTTGTTTTTTCTTTTCCCTAGTAGGTGTGCTCTACGCTGCGTCCCCACTCCAGTCATGGGAAGGACGTAGGACAAGTGTCTAGAGCCCGACCTACCTGATGCTGATTTTCTAAGGTTAGTCCTGCCACACTTTTACGTGAATTCCGGGTGGGGGGACCCCAGTTAACCCCTTTCAATTCCCTTCCTATGCTATTAAAGGGGAGTTGCCGCCACGTGAAGCCACACTGCCATCACGTCACGTACTGTCACGTAACTTAACGTGAAGTCTTAAAATTGTGCCAATGTTGGCTTACGGGACAAGACACACTCCTATCACGGTGCGTCACGTAACTGCCCTGTCACGGGTCGTCACGCGCTGCCCCGTGTCTGTGATCTGAGCTCGCACACGTTTCTGATGTCACGCCATGCCGCATTTTTCAATCTGTATTCTGTTTTAAACGTTATCAAAGGCGGTTTGAAGATCCCTAGTCCAATAGAACAGAAATTATTTTACTTAATTACTTTAAGTATTATTTGTTATTGTTAAAACTCATTAAAATCTGACCATTATGAAAGTATAACTCATTATATCTCCAAAATGGTCGCTCGTAAACAAACTTCTCATAGAACGAAAGTTGTAAAGAATTTAATTCTATTTTTAACGCACTATCGGGTTACAAAAAATCATCTACTATTTACGATAATTCCTACATTCAAATGAAAGAAGGAGAAATACACGAGTTAAAATTATTTTATTAAATTTGAAAGCTATCAACCCTACTTTTCCAAATTTAATTATTAGATTTAATAAAAAAAATCAAGCTGACTTACTATCTCATTCAGGTCTATTTATTATTATTTAATAACGCCAAATAAGTCGCGCGTAACTAAGCACATGGACTTTAATTTTTATAAAATATTTAGAATCACGCACACATAAATGGTAGTAATATAAGACCATCTTCAATAGTATAATACAGTATTATTCTTATAAACAAAACAGAATCTGTATAATATTTTATAATACATGTTACTGTCTCTAGTTGTATACTTGCAGGTCGCTTCAAAGGGAAACAATACTTGGTATTTCCGTAACGGTATTAGGTTTAATTTCCTGGTACCCTCATGAAACCTGGCACTCTCGAAAAAAATTGTTCCAAAAAATCTTCATTTGTTGAATCTCGGGACTTTTACTTCTAGGTAGTTCGCGTGTATAATTTATTGTAAATTTAACGAACCCAAGAAAAGGTACATTTTTTTTGTTGATGAGACCCTATAGCTTTTAGAAAAATTAAACATTTTTGTAGATGAAGCGATGACCCACGGTCATAGTCTCGCGAGAAACAACGCTCAGATAAACGTGTGTGGTAACTGGCGAAGGAGACGGGCCTCAGGACGCTTTAATTACAGAATCGGCGTGGTTCTCGTAGTTGTGGCCTGCGATCTCGCATAATCGCTTCCGGCCTGGCCGTGGCCAGATAACATACTTCCTGTCCGATATCGTATCCGCGTGTGTGCGCAGGCGTCCATTTCGCTTACCACACCAATTTATAAGCACCCCTGCTGCTCGGCTCTTATGTTCTTCCCTGGTTTATACGCAGACTCATATTTCTCCTCATTTCTCGTTAGTAGTCTGTACCGCGTCACAACGAATCACGTGATAGTCGTAAAACTTGTGATATTACGGTAATAACGCGGAATATCGTGTTCAGCTATCGATACTCGCAACATAATAATAAATAATTTGGTATCACTTTGAAAATGACAACTAGTTTATTCTTAAAGACTTAATACTGTTTTGCAGTGCTGTAACTCGTGTTCACGAAAACGTCCTACAAGTCCGAAAAAAGAAGTAGTGAGATTAGGATCCGTGTAAGGACACTGGGCTTGTCAACTCATTCCATTCTGTACAGTTTCTTAAGAGATGTAAATGCTTCACCTATGGATCGCTTTCCTGTATGTGTTAATTGAGTGAAAAAAGGACATTTCCGGTTATCGCATTAAACACACGTGATATATTTTAGCAAACTTGGAGGACCTCAGTTACATGCTGTTCCTAAAACTGTTTCATGTTTTAAATAAATACAGAATTTTGGAACAGCTTTGTATTAAAATTTATGGTATTCGGATGTAGTGGGTTATTGATGGATACAGGCAAGGATTTATTCAATAACAAACTATTACACTGACCGTCACTTCTACGTAATAATAATTAAACCTATTTCTTTAGTAAATATATAATAATTTCCAACTAGATCGGTGATGCACTTAACCCTGTTAATAAAACAATTGATGACCTTATACAGACCGTTTTTATTTTTTATTTATATTATAACAACGTTTCGATACATTTTTGTATCTTCTTCAGGTATTTTCGTACAGAGGAGGTGTTTACAAATGATTATATTTATAGTAGAATTGTACAAAGTAAACAAAAGACAAACTAAAGTTACCAAAAAACTTACCAAATTAATATAATAAACTAGCATAACAACATCAATTGTTTTATTCATTCAAAACAGACGTTAAATTAAAAAATCTAACCCTATTATATTTCAAGTTTAATTTTAAAAACCTTCGCAGACTACAGTTGTGTCCATTTGGGTTGATAGGCGCTGCTTTCATGTGATATTTCCCACCTCGACTTCTAGTAACGAAGATTTTCCTATTGTCAGGTTTCTACAATACAAATTTACTCATTTCTCCTTGAAATCGCCTTATTGCCAAAAAAATTGTTGATATCTGGGAGGTTATCAGCACCCAACCCCGACTTTATACCAATCAAAAATTTGTCACCTAGTTTCGCAGCTGTATTTTTCAACCGTAGTACGTGCCTCTCGATCATGTCCGGAGATTACTGAACCTAGCTCCTTGGCGCTCGGAGCGTAACGTGCGTTACAAATTCGCAACTTTCATTTCAATTTCAAGCTAAATAAAAAATATATATTTGAAAGAAACTAATAGCCTCGGTGTTAGCAGTGAAATACTACAATTATAAAACAACACTGACAGTCATTTAATAAAAGTTAAAAATATTCGTAATTACACGTGCTGGTGTTTGACAGGAGTTTTAAAATTTGATACAGGTCCTGTCAACGTGATTTTGCTCCTCGGCATTTTACGCCAATTATCTGTAATTTTAGTACGTAAAATCGCAATATCGATTTTGTCTCGCAAATCAGCTCGGAACGTCGGACCGGCTCATCACTTTGCTGCTCGCGGAATTCGGGATATAACGATTTTTGTTTCACCAATTTGTCCGGCCGTGGAGCTTGGCCGCTATTTTCCCAGAAATAAAATCAGCGAGCCTTGCAGAATGGCGTCGACGTGAAACTGTGTTCTGAAAAATTGATTATCCATATTATTGAAATAATCTCCACCTAACATCCAGAATTTTTCTTCAGCTTCACATCTACAAAAGCCTGTTCCGTGTGCTATTTCATCCGTTCTGAGACGTTTTCGAAAATAAACTAGATAAAACGCAGCTATCAGGTCATTAGCAACCCTTCCTCCAAATGTAATTTTTATGAACGATTTGACTAATTGCAGGCAATTAAGATAAGCGCGGATTAAGCTTGGGATATCGGCAGTATTCTCTGGTGGCTCAGTTGTTTCCGCCCCATTTTGTTTTTGCGCAAGATGGTTGATATATTAATGATAACCCCGGTGCAAGGAGCTAACAAGATTGGATTCGCCACCAACACGTAGCCGTCGAGCTGCTAAAAGCGTCGTAAACCCGGAGAGCCATTTGCTTGAAATCGAGAAGCGATAGGGTTTATAAACTTTATAAATAAACTGTTCGTTAGAATATTTCCCTCTCTCGGCTAGTTTTCACAACAGGAGATCGTTCACGTATGCTGAGGCAAATCGGCTCAGATTCGATTACGGTGCGTTATAAGGGCCCGGTGCGTACGTAACATAAATACTACGTATCATTAATGGATCGAAACGAATTCGCGATGTTTACAAGTTTTCAGAGAAATAATAACAGGCAAAAATTGCAGCATAACTTATTTAATATTTGTTGAAATGTTACTTGTACTTCACTCGATTTATCAAATCAACTTGCATTTATATTTCGATTTTATGTTTAACTCATTACTTTAGTTTCTTTTATCTTTATGAAACCCAAGTGAGGAGAAACAAGGGATCTGGGACCCAGTCAGGTAGACAATCACTGCCGTTAAATATATTGATTATGCAATGACGGCTCCCGGTGACTGATGCTAAAACAAATTAGCTTTTCATCGTGTTTCCACTAAGAGTCAGCATAACAGGAAAAGTAGTGGTTGTGAGTATTTGTTTGAGTGTCTTTGTGTACACAGCTCGCTGACCTTCGTTTGGCTTATAGACTCAGTTTCCCTACAACTCGGCATCCCTTTCTACTCGGATTTTGCCTGTCATGGCATGTGCTTAACAGGGACAAGTTGGATACTTTTTATATTCCTTCATTTCACTTCAAGGACGGAAATTCCACTGGCTGGAGCTTCCCACTAATGTTGTAATTCTACTTAAAAACCTTAAGGTGGTAAAAAAAATATCTCAAAACACATTCTTACGCTACTAGATCTTCGACAATCTTATTCCACGGTTAATCTTTTTTTTTGGTGTAGACAGGCTATGTATAGGGTAATCCGCATAGTGGCAACTCCCCTCTTATAGCATAAGAAAGGGATTTGAAAGGGGGGATGCGGAAGGGTGGAGGAAGGTAGCCAAGGGTTACTAGGGCCCCCGGGCTATGGTTTAAGGATCCTACCCGGCATTCGCCTAAAGAAATGCAGGAAACCCCTAGAAAAACCTGCATCAGGTAGGTCGGGCATTTGGTACTTGTCCCACGCCCTTCCGATAGTAGGAGAGGAGTTTGCTGTGGGGACGCAGCATTCCCTTCTCCGTGCCTCGACCAGTTTAGGAGGCAGCTGGCCGACTATTCCAATAGGAATAGCGGACAACTCTTACCGTATGCCCAAGGTCTGCGACCCCGGAACATACACCTCTCAAAACAGGCCGAGGTGCCTCGGCCTGAGGAAACCTTAGTTCAAAAAACCAGAGAACTGTGAAGGTATCCCAAAGGTAGCCTCTGCCAGAGCTCTTTGGGAAGGTTCACCTGCGAGAGAATCCTCTCGGAGGCTTCCTTGTGACGGTTAATAAATTATTATAATCATTTTATAATTACCAAGTTTGCAAGAAGTAACCGCGAGTGAATTTGACATTAATTTCCAAAAAATTAATAATCTCGACTTTAATTCCTTTTAGATTTACATGAGGGTAATCCACGTGGTGACAACTCCTCTTTAATAGCATAGGAAGTGATTTGAAAGGGAAGAAGCGAAAGGAAGGTAGCCAAGGGTTAACGAGGGCCCCTCAGCCATGGTTTAAGGATCCTACCCGTCATTCGCCTTAAAGTGATGCAGGACAAACCCTATAAAGCCTGAAACAGGTGGCACGGGCGCTTGGTACTTGTCCCACGCCCTTCCGATGGTGGATGAGGGGTTTGCTATGGGGACGCAGCATTCCCTTTCACCGTGCCTCTAGCAGTTTAGGAGGCAGCTGGCCGACTGTTCCAATGGGTATGTCACAGGTCTGCGACCAGACAAAACAGGCCGAGGTGCCTCGGCTTGTGGGAACCTTAGTTCAAAATCGAAGAGAGGAGAAGGCATCCCCAAAGGTAGAGCTAACAGCTCCCACAGGTTTCCTTGCCTTGTCCGCTTTAATTTCTCCCGAGACGCACAAAAACAATTTTGTGCAGATTAAACGCGTAGGAAAATTTAATTCACGCGATACTCCGAACAAATTTCATTAAATACTAAATTACTGATGACTGAAACGGTAATGGAACTGAGTAATTTATATCGAATTATTTAAAGTTTTAACATGAGACGCGTTTTCTGTGCTTAAAAAACCCGACGTTAATTTTTTGCAAGTCCAAAATAAATTTTAAAGGACAACTCCAAATCTATTATAATAATGTAAAAAGTAAAATGTACAACAACATTTTTTTGTGATACACAAGTGGAAATTAGGTTTCTTTAGGAAATAATTCAATTTTTCAATATAAAAAATATGTATATTTTAAATATAGAACAACTGTGATACACAAGTTGAAATTGGGCTTCTTTAGGAAATAATTCAATTTTTTAATATAAAAAATATGTATGTTCTACATATACACGAGTTGAAAGTAGGCTTCTTTAGAATATAATTCAATTTTGTAATATAAAAAAATATGTATATTTTACATATAGAACAACTGTGATACACAAGTTGAAATTGGGCTTCTTTAGGAAATAATTCAATTTTTTTAATATAAAAAATATATATGTTTTACAAATACACGAGTTGAAAGTAGGCTTCTTTAGAATATAATTCAATTTTTTAATATAAAAAAATATGTATATTTTACATATAGAAGAACTGTGATACACAAGTTGATATTAGCCTTCTTTAGGAAATAATTCAATTTTTTAATATAAAAATATTTTTATTTTACATAGGGGGGCATTAGAAGGACTTAGGTGGGGCATGGTAAAAAAAAAGGTTGGGAACCATGGCTTAAAGCAATAAAAAATTCTCGTCTAAAGGAATAAGTCCTAAGCCCTATCGTGTCTATAGTATACGCAGTGCCAAAACTAAGAACCGTGCTTCATGTTTTCATTCCCGTATTTAGACATATAATATTTATTATACTTAATAAGTAAGTTTTCTTGACGTTTCCGACAATGCACGTATATAAAATCTTATTCATGTCATTAATAATGATTTCTAAATTAATTTCATTCGTCACGAGCACAAAGAAAACTGTTCTAACTTTTCCGGACATTGTTATACGTGACTCCAGATATTACGTTACACGCTCCTCAGCATAAATTTCGTTCCAGAGTAAAGTGGTAATTGTTCTTACAATTACGTACTTGCCCACGTGTTTTTAATATATGAGGATCCCGGTAGTAATTTCACAGGAGAATGTATTGCACGCGTTACTTGCCATAATAAGCACGTCCCGGTTATTGCAGAGCATCAGTTGGCAGTGAGGACCGTTTAATACCTTCGCCGAGAAAGTATCTTGAAATACGTCCTCGTTGTTTAGTATTTGCACAGATGGCTTAACTGTGTACTAATAAATCAGATTCACTTAATTTGGCTCAGGGCGCAATTTGGCGCGCAAGTGTAATTAGGCCTGGTGGCTGTTAAAACGTCAATTCCCGCGAGCGCCCCACCTTGCCGTAATTCCGCCAGCATTTAATAAGGCATCGTATTAAAGTGGCATTTATGTCACGCGCTTTATGTCCCCTCGCTCAGTTTAGACGTCAGCTTTTAGAAATTTTGACAAATTTCGAAGGAGTTGGGGCCCCCGGCGCGAGGCTTCACAATAGTTCCCTGTCCGCAACGTAGACCTTTATGTTAAATGTCGAAGGCATTTGCTGCCAGAAGAGGGGGCGTGGGGTGAGTGGGGGATGGTCCTGCCACGTCAAGCAAGAACCAGGCAACAATTCCTGCTTTAATAAGTTCATGTGAGGACGACGCTAATCCCAGACGTCCCGACCTAACAAAGAAAACATCAAATATTTTGGGGAAAATATATTTATTTATAAACCAACATTTAAAAATTCGAAATGCTTTAAGCTCGTTACACTTTTCCCAGCGATGTTCAATAGCTTCGACACCTTGTTTAAAGTGAGAACCAACGAACCATCAGACTACACTTCTTCATTGTTGGCAAAAGTTTTACCACGGAACCATTTTTTAAAAGCTTGGAAAGATAAAATAATCCGAGGGACCTGAATAGGGTGCGTGACGAAGAAATTCCAACTTGAAATTGGTCATCGCGATGTTGGGTGTGTGAACTCCTGCACTTTCATTTCGCCAAATACGGCAGTTTTTTATTGATTCAATCACTCAAACGCTGCAATAAGTATGAGTAGTACTCGCCCTTTTTGCCTGTAATTATTGAAAATCTTACTCCAAGACCCCTGCCGGCAGATGGAATTGTCTTCGCCTTCTTTGGAGCCGATTCTCTTTCGTTCCATTGTATTGATTGTTCCTTCGTCTCGGATGAGAAGTGATGGAAACATGTTTCATTCACGGTTACGAATCGACGCAAAAACTCTGCCTTCATTGGTGTGAAACATGGCCAAACACTCGTTTTAAATAACCTCACGACGATGTTTTTCTTCACACGCGGCACCCATCATACCGGAACCTTTCTCACGTCCAAATTTGCAGTCAAAATGCGGTGGATTTTTCGTCACCATTACTGACGTGGCCACATCATCTTGGAAGCTCGTACGGCCTTTTCCGAACTCTGCCACCCAATATTTTATAGGAGCAGTTTATCCCAGAGTAGAATCTAGCTCGACTTTGATATTGGTTGGACCGAGATCTTTCAGTTTTACATCAAATAACGATGACCAAATTCATTGAGAGGGTTCACTTTTGATGGCTGTCAAACACTAGACAATGCATTCACATTTTAAACTTAAGCTTTATAAGGTTGGTACTTTGATTTTCACAAAATAAAAAATCCCGCCATCTATATAAAGGGTCGGGTAACTCTTGGACTGCCCTCGTACGTATATGAAGAAGTTTATGGATCTTAAAGGATAAAAATCAGGTTAAGAAGCCAGTTTATGAACGATTTTAGGACAACAACGCTTAATAATTCTACAAGGAAGCCCTAGATAATTAAGTTTTAAACGCTCACTGACATGAAACATCAGATTCTAATCTAATATTTTTTATTTTGTTATATCTCACGAAATTCTGAGAATGTGTTATTCAATATTCCTTATATTGAATATAGCAACGTCTAAAATCCTTACAAAAATATATTTCGAAATCAATTATGTGGTTTTGGCTGACAGATTGAAATGAGCGATAATGCGAATAGAGAACTGAGTTGAAGTAGAATTAGGTACTGATTTTGTAACCGCGTATCAGTGACAGTTATCGGGATACAAGTAGGCAATGATTCTAAAAACATATACCGAGACTAAGCACGCAAACACTTTTCCGAAAAATATCTCTGATTTGCCATTTCAAGTGGCTGGAATCTCGATAATTTCCTTGTCACTTGAACTTCGGTTGTATATGAAATTGGAATTTTAAAAACAATCCGACAAGTTGGCGGTTTTCGTTTCTTAATGTGAATTTCTTCGTTCTGGGAGAACTGATGTGTTGCGGGTGAGTGTGCTTCGGCCCACAAAGTAGTTATCATTAAATGATATTATTCCAATAAACGAGGATGGCCAATTTCAAGTCAAATTACTGTTTCTAGATGATATCGATAATTTTTTTTTCCCGCATTACAACTCTTTCAGCGATACACTCATTGCCGATTCAAATGTTTTCGCAAAAATTTACTACTTGATCTAGCGCTGCGTTTGATACTTGCCGAGGCAGAAACTTTAGAACGTTAGACATTTTTTTAAAAAAAAATTGTAACTCAGGCATTAACGGAAACATTGTGCATAACAATGGGTTTTACTTTTTAACGATTTAGCAAGCGCATAATAATACATTAAAATCGCGACTACTATATTTATACAAACTGTTATATAATCATCATGTGTATGTAGTTTTATTACACCGAAGATTGACACGCTTTTGAATATTTTCTAGCATCGCGGGAAGGACGTAAATGAATCCAAAAACTGTTGCACAATATCCGCGATTGATACAGAGTCCCTATAACTTTAACTCAAGTCCAAAAGTCCAAGATACGACAGTATATCGCGGAAAGAGGCCACGAAAGCATCAGAACACGCAGAGTTCAGTGTCTCAAAAATGCCAGACGAATATACGTAACCTTCTTACGCACTCAAAGAAAAATTAAAAATTAACTTATGAACACTGAAACACTGACTTCGTATAGTTTTTATTATTCACGATACAGAATTTTTTTTTATAAAGGCAAATACGTACTTCGTAACGGGCATAATTGTGCTTATAGCGACATGTAACTGTTAAATCTGACAACCACTAACAGGAGTATCGTCTGAAATTTGAGGACAAACTCTTACGACGTATTGAAGGAAGATGTTTGGAATCTTCATTGAGATAGATGACTGTATGTGATGTACTGAAGTTAGTAGGTCTATAACCGAAGTAGTGTATTTAGCTCTCGTAATTATATAATTATATCGAGTGTCATCTATTTTCTGTACACAGCCAACCAATTCGTGGAATATATTGCCAATTATTTTGTAACAACACTTCAGAACTTGAATCTATAGAAATATATATCAGGGGGCAGTGTGTTAGTGGTACTGACGTAGTACGTAGCCGAGCGAAAAATAGGCAGACATTTTTTTTTTAACAATAACACGCTGCTTTTCCAGAGCATGCGCTTTTCCTCGTTTAATCTGAGAAAACATCGGCGACATTTATCGCAAGAGCCGAATAGCGTCCACAAAAGAAAATTCTCAACAATAACTGCTCTCTCCATCCATTTGAAGCGAACTTCATCCATTAGAGGCTCCTTACATTTTACCCGGCCGCCTGTTCTTGCGTCACTAACGTAACGTTACGACTTCTTATTTCCCAATTTTTACTAGTTAGCGGAGATTGACCAAATTACAGCTCACAAACAGTTTATCCCGTAATTTATCCCGCATTTCGTAATTAAGGAACCGCTTTCCAGTATTAGCTTTAGGTGGCGAACTGCGCTACGAATTAAATAGTTCCGCGGAGCAAAATGGCGGAGGGGGGGCGGCGGGGTGAAGACCGATGCAATAATTCTCATACGAGAAGAGCTTTACATGAGAAACGAGATAATGGCGGAACGGAACGCGTGAAAATATTGCAGCACTGTAATGAAATTTGCTAGCAGCTCCGCCTTCGTATCACGCCAAGGCTGCCACATGCGCGGCGCGGAAGCAATAAAAAGCCTAATTTTAATCAGTCTATATCTGCAATATTCCCCTCCGTTCGCGACCCTCCATGAAAGTAATGAAACAAAATAATCAATTTGCCGTTTCGAGCAAGCAATTATGGTCAGCGCGACAGGAAGTCAAGTGGGAAACGATTGAAATTTGATCTCCGATTGGCCAAGCGAATACTTCACTCGTACAGTATTAGTCAACGGATCGCTCACTTGCTTATATCTTGTACCATTCTTTCGTCTTTTTTTTTTTTTGCCGCCGCTGTAGCATTCCACGCACCACATCTCTGTTTCCCATCCTCTGTCCCAAACCTCTCTCCGATTCAAATTTGTGTTACATCTCACAGCAAATTAATCCTTTGCCATTAGCATCGGGCTATCTGCCGTCGACAGCAGTTCCGAACTTGGCTCAATTGTTACCGGGAAAGTGAAGGGTTCAAACGGAGAGGGGAGAGACTGCCGTCAGCTTAGAGAGACTTCAGGATCAGAGCCCAGAAGCCGCGATCAGCCGAAGCCGACGACAAACCAACCCGAAGAAAAAAAATCACGCAGACACACGCCGAGACTCGGACGCAACTTCCATTTTTATTTCCGCTCCTAACATTTCAGAGAGAAACAGTTGCTACGGCTACGTCATTCTCGTTCTCGAAATCTAAAAATTTCAATCCGAGGCAGCGTTGACGCAGTGTTCGTGGCGCTAGGCAGAACTAAGTAGGTTCATACTTTTAAGCGGCGCACTGTCAAGCTAATGAAATTTCTGATGCTCATATCCCATAAACCTTACACAAAATCCAAACTGCAAGGCCTCGGAATGAGTCAGGAATTGTACGTCAGGAATAACCTTTAACAGAACAATAAAACCGCCCTGATTTATATACAGACTTTATAATATTTAATTCAAAATTCGTTTCAAATTAGAAACGAAACATGATATGTTAGTTTAATGTAATTAAATGTTATTAATTTTATAAATATAAAAAATGTGTAACTCCGGAGGAAGTATTTTCAGTTTTCCTTAAATCATTTATATTTATAAAAATTAAAATTGACCCAATATTCATTTGTCCCCAATCATCTCCATAAAGTGCTTCCTTCTAACGGCCCTGAATATACAGACTTTATAATATTTAATTCGAAATTTCAATTTCAAAAATCGTTTCAAATTAGAAACGAAACATGATATGTTAACTTAATGTAATTAAATATTATAAATTTTACAAAAGTGAAGAATGTGTAACTTCGGAGAACGTATTTTCTTGTTTTAAGTAAATCATTTATATTTATAAAAATTAAAATTAAAATTGGCCCAATATTAATTTGTCCCCAACGTGGTTCCTTCTCATCTAATTAAGACTAAAACCAATAATATCGGGTTTTAGTGACCCAGCCCTACTTCAATTTTTCAAAAAAAAAATATAGTCAATCAAAGGCCTTATCAGACGAGAGTAAATTCCTAAAATATTAGATGAAGACTAAAGACAAAATTAAGATTTTTTTAGAAGCTAGAAAATGGATTCTTTTTCTTTACCTCATTCCGTTACTGCTGAAGACGAGAAAAAGTTCCTTCTCCACTCGTTTTTCTCATAGACAATCAAAATCTCTGAAAAGCGTCTTTACCAACACAGTTCGCCTTGTGCCTCAAAACGTCACCAAATTTATATGTTGGAGGTTTTGATGACAACGTAGTGCCTTCTTAACAGGAAGCGAAATGACTTGCAGCCTTTCATTAGAAATGAAAATATTTTGTTTGGAATTCGAGTCTTTAACGACGATCCGGGGACCAAACCAGAAAGCGAGGAAACACCGATCGTATTCCCGCAGGCAGTCCCAAATTTTTAACCACAACGGGTGATTCAGGGTACAAGAAATTCGGAATAATCGTATACGCTGATTTGAATAAGTAACTATAGGTATTGTCTGGGCCACAATGTAAAGCTAAAGGTTAATACATTATATGAATAACAAGAAACAGCGCACCGCGTCGACTCCCGCGGCTTCTGAATAAATTCATATTAATTCGTTTAGATATTGTTCAGGGTTGTGGCCAGGCTAAAGAAAGCCACCGCTACTCTACATACGAATGTGAAAGGATTGGCCAGCCCATCTTTTTTAATTTTTTTATTCACAGAATTTGAATTGTGATTTAAATTAGGTATTTGGATAGGTAACCTGTCTACCTATATATATATATATATATATATATATATATATATATATATATATATATATATTAAACAAAGAACATTGAAACATTTTACTTCAATCAGCTTCAACATCGAATGCAAAATCAATTTTTTTTGGACATTGGGATTGTGTTGTTTTGTTTGGATGAATCGATGATGCACTTTGGATTCGTTTATGAGGATGGTTTATACTGCCTTCGTTCAGTCTCGTTACTCACCACACAATTTGAAACTAGGACGTCCAGTAACACAGATCTCAGTACTGATCCCGTCATCTGTTTACTCGTACACGCAACTACCAGTTCTGGCAAAATACAAGCAGGAACAGCGACCTATTCGCCATTAGTCTCAGGCGTCGAGCTCAACTCACTCAAGACTAGATTGATTATTACAATCTGCAACACCACAGCGCTACTGATTCACTACCAACCCTCTAAATAATAATAATAATAATAATAATATGCAAAACGGATATAATTTATCTATCTTAGATATCAGGAAAGAGTCTCCCATCCCGATGTGATGATCAAGTCGCTAGAGAGAATATGGTGTCATCAAAACAGACTACCACGAGTGGTTTTGTGATGCACGTATCCATTCCGGTTCTACCCTCCTCCAAATCTGTCATATATACATATTGTAATATTTAATAATTAATGAATGATAAAATGAACACAATACCTCACGTTGAGGTGCCGATTTGTAATAATCGGGCGTCCATTAATAATCACAAATGAAAACAATTATAATTTATTTCGCCACGTTAATGCAACAATTTAAATATTTAATTAAATATCAAAATGAGAGGATGTAATTTAATAATAATTACAAATTTTAAAATTTATTACTTTGCACAAAGATTTAAATTTACAAATAGTTATCCATTCAATTTTTACAATAGTTATCACGCACAATCAAAATTTTACTCTCTCTCAGGGTCTTCACTGGGCCTTTAAATAAATAAATATATTTGTTGACAATTGATTTTTTTATAATGCTATTCTCGACTTCAATGTATTATTTACAATGCCAATATAAAATATTAAAGATATTTGAAAACCCTAAATCTGACGATAATTTATCTTTAATTAATGGTTTACAATAATAATTTAATGGATATATGACTTACAGTTCTCTGGTACCTGGGCAATTCTGAGCTCGTTCACAACACTTACACACACATTACTCTCTGTATCAGGCCATTTTTATCACTGACTCTACACATCACTGTCGGTTGGACAAAGTTGGTTATATCTCGACGACGACGACTTTATTCTGCAATAATTCCTCCACTAAGACTTTACACAGTTATATTTTGACGAAAACTGGTATACTCTGCAATTTCTACGCTGCAATATCCCGATGAATGCTACACTCTGCTTTTATTCAACAACTTTATTTTGCAATACTTTGACGACGTCTGGTCTCTTTCTATAACAGCCGCTTTCTGCTGTATTTCATCGACGACTGCCTTACACATTACATTCAGCGCGCCAACAGTCTACAATACTTTAGACCTGTTACATTATTGTCCTTCCTTGTGTGTTTTTGCCGCTAACAATTCAAGTCCAAAATTTATTTTAATTATTAATTACTATTGCCTTTTAATTACTATATATATATATATATATTGTTTAAAGCTACAATCGAATAATGAACTGCCAGTGTCCCATAAAAATTGATTTTTCATTCGACGTTGAAGCTGATTGATCAATGATCACTTCCAGATTATAAAATGGCAGTCTTTCGAGGTGTGAGAGTGTCAGTCCGTGTTTAATGAGGAATTCAGGTCAATTGGGTTGCGTGTGGCAGCAGTGATCAGCGTGACACATCCAGACTCATTGATCTGATGCGGGACAATGTGTATGTGGGTGGAGGGGGGGGGATGAGGGGGAGACATATCATTCGGATGGACGGCACGATTCCGGGGGTTCAAGACATAATGGTTGTAACACATCACTTTACACGGCTGGGATCCCGTCTCTCAACAGAAGCTGTCCCATTGGGAATTCAACTAAGAAGTATGTCTGGTCATGTGTGCAAGTAGTACGCAATAAAATTGGTCTTCTTTAGTTAATTACACGATCATTAACACTGATCGTTGCGTTTGATTTAATTTGTTTTATTTTCATAATTTGGATCAGTGATACCATAAATGTCTGATGTATGCTCATCAATTACTCTGTCCTCTTGTCCTATCTTTGACATTTTTTTAAGGACCGCAGACATTACCAAAAATATCCTGTAAGGTATTTCAATTTCCCTCAGAACTTTTTTGAAATTTTTGACACAAACAGATAAACGCCTGGATCTTCTCCACAGCCAGTGATTGGTTACGTACGATCTGTATGCCAGATTCCAACAGTAATGACTATTCCATGACTCTTCACATTCTTTTTGCCTCTGCCCACACTCGTTCTCGTATTGTTGGGGTCAGCAAGTACCTGTCCACAGTGCCTGGGAGCATCATTATGACAGTAATGCTAAGATTTTCAGCGGACGTGAGTGTGATTTAAAAATCATTAAATTTATTAGATAAATAGTAGAAGAAATTCCAAAAATTAAATAGCTAGGCGAAATAAGTAGAAATTTTATCAAATAGTGTTTATGTATTATGAGAGGCCGAATTGCTATAGTGTAGTGGAATTCAAGGGATCCCAAACCTATTGAAACTACTATTTTCCTACAGCTTTTTTGTAAGGACAGGATAAGCTTTTTTTTAAAAAAAACACAATACTACCATTTTAGGATTACTGCTGATTAATGATACCACAGATTAGGAAATCATGATTTCGTCGATACTGCGTCCCAGCCAGTTTTGATGAAGTGCTGACAGTATTAATGGTAGTTGAAGGTACCCTGAAGATGTGCTGCTGAAAAAAGTACCAAATTATCGCAAGTCTTGAGAGACATCGATTTCAGCCCGGACATACGGTTTTGGCAAGACAAAGGGCTCATTGACGGTTGCCAACTCTCTGCATTGTCCAGAGCAACCGGAAATTGTCTTCAAAGGGAACGTTCGATATTTAATTGGTATCGTAGTTGACACTACCACAGTTTGATCAACTTAGATGCATTGTTTCTGAACAATGGGGTGTTTCGACAGGACGATATTCGTGCCATATATCAAGAGCTTATCCGTGAAATCCGCCCCGATTTCCATCAAGCAGCTCCGTGACATGATAGACCAGTTCTCCTCAGACAATCAGGAGCAAGTATTGAATAAGTAACCCGCGGCGTTTCGGCAACACGGAACGTGACTGAACTGACTACTCATAACTCAAGGGCTTCTCAAAGTCGTCTTCGAGCACGTGCGTGACTGGATGCGTAGATGACAGAACTAATCTGTTCAGACAATCCGGGCCATGTATTGAGTAATTGATATACGCCTTTGTGGTCAGAGCTCCAACACAGAGTTCGGATGTCCTTGACTCAGCACGGATCAAGAAAGACAACGTTTGCAACTGAAGATAAAGACTGACAATCTTCCATTTCTTTTTATTGTTTCTTTCTTTCTTTCTTCTCTTTAGCCAGAAGCTTGTTCTAATCCTCATACATACTTCCCTCATTCTTCCAACTTCAAATTTCCAGGCCCCTACTTCTCTCAATTGTATACCTCTCTAAAATGATGTCTTCCTCTTGTAAATTCATTGAACTTGCAAATGTAGTCCCAATTGAGCTAATTTTGGCTACCCTCCTTAGGAGCGATCTCTAGTCAACCTTCAATAAATGTCCTTCGTCTTATAGGAATTAACATGTTCTTTGGTGCACACTGCACGAATTGAAAATCGCTTTGTGAAATTCTGGAATCTATGAGGACAGCTTCTTACTGTACTTCACATCGCCGCATAGAAGAATTAAAACGATTGCGCTACGACCAAGGCGAAATCTTAGAGAACAAAAGCCTCTTAGTTTCCGACTCTGATCTATAACTACTGTACGCATACAATGAAATCTCACGTTGTTCACGGGTTTTCGCTGACAATCAAACACTGAGTAAGACCGAAACCGGTGTAATAGACTCTTGAAACGTTGTACGTAACAGAAAGATAGGAGAGATGGAAGCGAGAAAAAGGAAGACACGATTCTTTTCTGTTCAAATTTTAGATTTATTGTATATTCTAATCACCATTACATAATTGAAGATGAGTTTGGACAGATAAAATAATGGAAGGCAATTTTGCGAAGATATCGGTGATGGAAATTTGTCCAGTTGGTGGGACGGATTGATCTTGTGACCAATAAGTGGGGGAGACGGCGCAAGTAAATATTGCTATGAAAATGTTGTATCATTAACATTAAAGGTGCGGAAATCATGTCATAAAGAGAGAACAATACGGAGAATCACGTCAAGCAAATGTTGAATGGTGTATCAATATTAAGAGTATTCCACTGAGGAAGAAATATTCCGCCATGCCTCTGGATCACACTAAATTTAGTAGGTTTATTTGTATAAGGAGTGATCGATCTCGTGTGCCCAGCTCTTGTATTTATTCTTCTTCCGTGAAGATGCTTTTATTTTTCTGCGCGAACCATCGGATTGTTTCTACATCAAACCAAGTCACATGACTCTCCAAAGAGGAAGCTTTGTTGCGTTAAGTACCTAAAACATTCGGCTAATGACATTCGCGGTTCCAGAATTGGGTACGCGCACGATGTGCGTTTGGCAATAAGCATTCGCCAGCGAGAGTGATAGGACGGATGGTGAAGGGTGGGAAGGGAAGGAAAAGCGGGGGGAAGGGGGGGGGCAGAGAGAGCGAGAGCGAGAGAGAGAGGATGAGAGAGAATAGCGATGGCCGGTGGGAGAGGAGCGAACGTTGGCAGCCCTGCCTCCGTAACCGTCATATGGAGGGGAGTAGAGCAGGCGTAGTGCGAGGCAGCAGGCGGCTTGGTAAGTATTGAGTGTGCGGTTCTCTGCGCGGTTGCTCATTCTGCCATTTGCTCGTGCTGTGTTTCACTCGGGGTGAACGTTTATAGATCCGCGAAGCCGTCGGCGTCGGTTAACAAACCTACGATTCGTTTCAAAAGTTAATAGCGAGCTCTTATCTAGAAAAAAAAAAGACTGCGACTCGCTGTGGAGGAGTATCCTGTTTGATTTTCAACCATTAATAAGCCGGAAACGTGTTCACTTTCCGTTGGTAAGGTCGCTTCGAGCGTCGATACATACATGTATGTATCTTTTCAGCGTAAGAAGGAAAACTACATTACGTAACATTTAAATACGCCAGCGACGTAATCATTCACATCGTCTCTTTTTAAGACGTGAGCTTAGTGCGACGTGGTGAACGTAATCCTTTAACTCAAACCGGAAGTGCGCCCGGAAGCGGCCGTAAACTGGGTGTGCAAAAAATTGTGCCCCGACAACTTTTCGATGTTAAGTTGCTTCAATAGTGATCTGTATTTCTCGTTGTATTTTTTTTTTACCGTGTACGTGTATCGGTGAGAGGAGACTATTGACTTTGCTGCTCGTCGTTCATTACAACAATTGTGGCCACGGTCCCCTACGGTAGGGTGTCATGATTGAGCGCTGTTGCCGCTCTGCTCCGGTTACGAGGGATAAATGTAATATACGAACTTCCCTTTTAAATGTGCACGTTTTCGCATTGAATCTCGAAAACTTCGATAATTACTCTTCGGGAAATGCATTTAACGTTAATTCGGAACTTGGAACGTTTGAGTTGACCGAGCGTGACGAGTAGACGTGTAGACATCGAAAGTGATCGGAGACAGCGTAGAGTTTAATCCGTCTAATCTCGTTGGCCATTGCAGTAAAATTGGGGCCTAAGCTTCCTGCGTAAATGGACTTGATTCGTTCGTTGCGTAGGACGGCGTACACGTTTCTTACTCTAACTATGTAACACGCGAAATTAGGACAAAGTGAGAGGAGAAACCTGTCAAATTTTGCTCCACAGGATGCGTGGATATTTCTGTATCCATGACTGCGAATCTTGTTGTGTATCGTAGTTTGGTTTAGCGTTGTGATCCCATTAATACGTGCTCGTACAATTTTATTTAATTTGAAAAGGTTTGTTGCCGTGCTAACTGAAGTTTACAAAAATTAGTGAGGAACGTGTGTCCGATGACGCTCGCGATTCAATAATTGTCAAACCATACATTTTATTTTTTCAGAGATGCACCCCTCAATATGACATTAATCATCAGTTTTCGTTTGTATCGATTCCTGAATTTGGATATTAACTTGTATGCATGCACAAATCCAAAGCTGAGGAAAATTTTTATATTACACAATCTACAGATTTAACTGCCCCTATCGGAAAACTTCGTAAATTGTTAAGGAAAACTTCGTAAAAACTCGATAGGTTCTACAAAGTTTGAGAGAGAGATAGAAAGTGAAAGTATTGTGAGCATTTCTAAATATGCCGTACCCCTGATGGTATGAGTATTTCGGTGATTGTCAATCAGCTGTGTTATTAGCTTCAAAAAGTAAGTTTCATTAAATTAAATATGTGGTCAACATTGCACATAATGGATGTAGATGTAGACCTTTATACAATATAAAATTTCTAATGCAATCTGACAGCTGTGCAACTCCATATTCTACACGGTTTTAGCCCTTAGTTATTCTAATATCCTAGGAGTGTCGAGAAAATTTGTGGAATGTTTTACAAAACTGATCTAGAATGTCTAAATAATATACATTAATAGAGGCCTACAATTCAATGTATGTGGAATTTTCATAAACTTTTTACAGGGGTTAAAGATTTTAGCAAGGACAGTCTTATCAGTATTACAGATTTAAGGAAATTGAGTGGTTGTAATGTAATGTTTCTAATAATATTCAGCCATAATTTATGAAATGGTTCATGTTAAAACTGGTAGTGGCAATGGATAATTTAGCAACTAATGCTGTGTAATGGATTTTGAGGAGAATGCTAAGGATATAATTAAGTTCAGTCAATGATTAAATGTTTGTTTTAAAGTTAGAGAAGTATCTTTGCTTATATTAGGTTGTAGTAATTTAGTTTTTCAGTTTCTGTTTGTAACATTTTGTGTTAATTCATATTTTATTTTTTCAGAATTCCGGACAGTGTGCTCAAGAATGAGACGTCTTTATATAAGGTAATCCAATTATATAGAAAAAATATGCCATATTTCTATTTATAAACATTAAAGTAAAAAACTACTTTTAATTTTTTGTATTAGTCCTTGCCACATGTTGTATGTTTTGTCAACTATTATTTTGTATTACTAAATTGGATCATCTACATTGCTTGCAATTGCAGACCAGTTTCAAATGAGGACTATAATTAGTGTATTCATGGAGTTCTTTTTTCATTTGTTGAACAGTCTCTGTTAGATCTCTATAGTGGTGGTATTTAACATTGTGGTTGTAATTCACTTTATTGTGGAATGGGATGATACAAGACTTTGGTCTCCCTAATTCCAGAAGGGCATTTTTAATGGCAGGAAGAAGGCACTGGTATCAGTATTGTATCTGCCATAGTCTACTACATATTGAAATCTTGGTTATTATTGTTTTCAGTTATATCATTACACTTCTAGTTTTTGTAGATATAGACCTTGTAGCTTAATTGTATGCATGTCCTAATTGTAATGTTTTTCTTGAAACTCTTGTATTTTACTGCCGATTCCATGTTTTGTATTTTCTATAGGTTGTGAATTCTTCTGTGTATGCAATCTGTTTAATATTTTGGGTATTTAATTTCCCCAAGTATAGAAATTGCTTCATATATTTGTTCAATATAATTCCTTATTAAAATTATGTATCTGACATACAATGTCACTGCTAGTAGTGTACATTCTTCTATGTTGTAAAATATTTTTCTCAATGTTTATATATTATTTCATTCCTTTCATTTATTGTATTGGTATGTTTCTTATCTTAATTTTTTCCGATATACATTTGTTCTTTCAGATATTTAGCAAAATTAAGCACAGCTCAAGATAAGTAAATATATAGATTTGCTATCATTTGGAGGTATGGTGTCATAATCCATCAATGCTGTATGCAACATTTGGAGGATTATTGGTGTGACAGTCTGATTTAGAATAGCCTTATGGCCAGTGTGCCAGTTCTTCGATCTTGTACTCTGATCATGAGAAGACAGTGTTCAATGTACTTCAGTATTATTCATTTTGCCCACCTGTGATACTTTATTATTCAATACCCAGTTGACAAAATTCACAATTTGCTTCTAATGGGTTGTTTTCAATTAACTTTGGCAACATAGAAACTATCTCAATTCACAAAATTTCTAGAAATTGAGTAGTTTACTACACAATATGTCAGATGGTCAAGAAAGGCATTATAGGTATTTTAGAAGATAAGTGTTGAATAGGAAATCATTTAAAACTTCAACAATGAAAACTTGGTCATGAGGAATGGAGAAAGAATTCCATGCTACGTAAATCAGGACCAACATTCCTGTAGCCGTGGACCACCTTTGTTTTGCTTATTCTCTCTCTCTCTCTCTCTCTTTGAAGATAATTTGTATTTAGATGTGAAAGTGGAGATAATTATCTCTTAAGTCAGTTGAATTTGGTTTGTTTCTGAAAGAGTTTGAAAAGTCATGTTTTTACATCTGAATATTTGTTTTAATCTTTCTTCTTTTTATCATTCCATATTGCAAATGTAATCTCCAAGAAATCTCTCACTTCAAAACCAAAATTGAAATGATTTGTAAAATTTCACATCTAATTTTGAATTGTGCTTCATACTCTTCTGTATAACTTTTGTATTTCATACAATAATTTAAACCATTTCAATTTTTGCATTAATAGAAAAATATTAAGATTTATTTGGTTCAATTACATATTTATCAACCCTGAAATAATTTTTGTTTGCAGCTATGCTGGGGTGAATGGCCAAAGTGGACAATTTCTTAAAGCTATTCCGTGGCCTTGTCATTCTTCAGTCCAGTGTGCTTATGACTACTGGACGGAGAACTGATAAGGGCGTGTAATAGCAGTTTCAACATGGAAATTTTACCTTCTGACTGACTGAGAAATCATCACAAGATGAGATGAAATTGGTGGAGATTTTTTCAGAGAACTTTAGATCTGCAGTGGGTATTTTTATATATCCTAGATAATTTCTACTTTGTTAGAAGCCTATAAAAATTTATTAAGGAAAAAGACCCATTTATTTTATATTGCTGAAAATGAACGTGCATGTAATTTGCACAATTTTGGAAGTTAAATGAGGCAGGAAATCGGTTGTGAAAACTATTATTTAGCTTTTCATAAAAAGTTGGCTAGATTTTAATGTAACCCAATATTTTTAAATACTTTGAACTACTGATCCTGTGAATAAAAAGCTTTACTAACAGTTTTGAACTTTGCTTATGTGGAAGCAGTTTTGACATATAAGGTTAATTTTTTTACTTACAATTTAAATAGCAAAATATTTATATTCTAATTTTTATAAATTACTTAAATTCTCAACTGGAATTTGATTTTTAGGCTTCAGTGTTTTTAATATCTATATTGTTCACTAAATGAAAAAGTTCAAACAAATGCAATCTTCCTCAAAAATTGATTTTAGTGTTGCAATAAGAATGGGACTTTGACCCAAATTTTCATGCTCAAGTGAAAGACTTGTCCAGAGAATATTCTGAAATCTATAAATCTTTATCATCAAGGTTGTATTACAAAATATTTGCTTTGTATATTTATGAAAGTAGTCAACTTAAATTTGATAAATTAGAAAGAAATCTTCCTAATGTAATCGGAACTATTTTTTTTCATTGTCATCTACATGTATGCAATATTGAACTGAACAATGGTTTTCTTGGTTTGAAACGACGTAAATTTTTAGGGGTTGCTAGACCTATGATAGTAAGCAATTAACATTTTTTAAAAAAACTTTGTATCTTGGCTTTTTTGTAATAGATTTTTTTGAAAGTTTATTAAAAATAGTTACTTTAAGAAACGAAAAATTCTATAGAATCTATTTACTGCCATAGTAATTGTATTTTTTTTCAAGACTGAAGTAACTGACTTTTATTTAAAATGTAGTAAAATATGTCGTATAGTGATTCAAAGAACTATATTCTTTTTACTTTGATCTGTTTCTTGCCCAAGAATATCTGCGAACTGGAAAAATTGGAACTAGGTTAAAGTTTGTAATTTTAACACAAGACTTGTGAAAATAACCCATATTAAATCCTTTCCTTGTTAAGCCTTCTCCTTTTGCTTAGCTTGTACATGTGAATGTGAATAAAGTAATTTGTGTATAATCTTTGGTTATTGGTAATAGTTGAAATGAGAAATATTTTGAATTAAAATGGTCTAATAATGCATTAAAATATTAAATGTATTGTTTATACCAAAGAAAAATAGTTGTATGAAAAATACATTTGTAAATTAGAACAGATGTGAAACTTGTTATATATTTGGTATAATATGTAAATTATTTACCTAGTCTTGCATGGTTTTAAAAATATAGATGAATTGGTATCAGAAAAGTGTAAATATTTTAATGAAAATTGCTATGAAAGCACCAGTAAATAATACTAAGAAATCTTTCCTCTTAAATTTGCTTTGTAAAACAACAAAATTGATTTACTTTCCCTTATATTTCAACTGTGAATTAAGTTCTTCAAAATACTTTAAGGAATACTTGGCAATAGGTTCAAATTCCAAAAGGGTGACATCTAAACTAAAACAGTCCTTTCCACGAGTTTTCAGATGTTGCCAATTCAACTTTAATCCAATCTGGCATCTGAAAATAAAGTTTTGTATAAGTATGTTGATTTTAATTTGTCTTCAATACAACTGAAACATTTTATGTTGAATGTTTCATTGTAAATTATGTGCTTTTGCCCATCCAAAAATGGAGGAAATTATTTGAATCAAAGCTAAATTCTAAAGTGGGTAAGGGTATTATTTAATTGACAAAAGTTAATATAAGTTAAAGAGAAACTGGTGGCAACAAATTTTCCTTCCAATTCATTTCTCCACAGAAATCTCATAATTTGAAAGAAAATGTTATTTTTAAACTTTGGCATTTTCCAAAATTGTATAACAATTATGGTAAAGATTTCCAATGTATTGAGAGCAGTGTTCATGGGTGTGGAACTTTGGCTGTTGGTAAGCTTGAAAAGAGGAAACTAAGCTTTTTTCATATTTGTTTTAGAATTTTAAATATATATATTTAATGAAAATGCTTTGGTGACTACTTGTGTCTAAAACATGGTTCTATGTTAATGTGGTAAGCTTGAGTAGGTAGAAATTGCAATTGATTATTGAAGCACAAGCCTTTTTATAATGAACAACTAGATAGTTTTACCTCTGTATCAATACTGCTGGCTTCACTTATTTCATTTGACTTATTTTCCTCTAGTTGTGCTAGTGGAGCTGTGGTATCAACAAGAATCATGATTCCATTTTCAAATATGTAAATTGCTGCTAAACTTAGAAACTGACCCATCTCTATCTGTGTTTGGGATGCATACAGCCTAAATAGAAATTCACACAATTATTTAAAAAGAATTGGTAACTATAATTAATTTAAATGCATATGAAGTGGGGTTATATATTTTAAAATCTGTGATTTCATGCTTAGATTTGAAAACTATATTTAAATGCTGAAATAGTTTTCTGTCTATGATATATATTGTGTTGTTACATTGTAAACCCAATGTATGAATCATTTTCCTATAACAAAGAAAAATCACTACTTAAAACACTCTATTAACAAAATTAAAGGCAGTCTCAGCAAGGAAAATTATAATATTAATATAAATCTTCATATTGTATTCAATGAGAAAACTAGTGCTCCATTTATTTGTTAAATTGTTTTATATTTGTAAATTTCATAATTAGCACATTTTGTTTTCTCAATTATTGCTCTGTACTTTCTTCAATGTATTGCTTTGTACTTTTATTTGCTTATAAAATAAAATAATTAAATGAAAAATATGTGACTTAATTTATACTAATCAAGTTTCCTCAAAATATACTATTAAAATATGATAAATAAAATCAATTAACTGGATTTCATTGGTAAACATTTTAAAATAAAGAATATATACCCCACAATTAATTTATCACTTGGACAACTTTTTATTATGAAAATCAATTGAAATATATAAGAAGTGTATTAAATTGCCATGGCACAGTCTATTTGTAGCACAATTTATTGTGATATATATCATAAATAAAATATACAGTATAACACACTTCATAATTATTTGATTCAACCGAATAACTACATACGCTAATATTTCCTGAGGTTCCAATACTGGTACGGACTGTTGGTTGCTCAAATTTTCCTGTGAACCTGCCTAAATCAAAATCAGTATAAGAGAATACATCAGATTTAAACAACAATCCAACATATATAAATTACACAAGGCCAAATTAAAATAAAAACAACAATAGTACTGTGTGAAAAATAATATTTAATTAAAGTGGTTACTGTACCATTGCACTAAGAACAAGTTGAGTGCCCCATAGATACACAGCATTTGCATTAGTTCCTACTACAGTATATGATGGGCCACACTGCACCATCTGGAAGAAAAATCATATGGCAACTGTCACAAAGTATTAAATCATAATATGGAACTCGTAGAACAGACTATAATTGTGATATACTATAAAATTGAACAAAATATGTGAACATTGAAGAATTTCTTCACTGTTATATACAAATAAAAAGAATGAATGACACAAAAACTTCAGGAAATATCAAATAAATCACAGTTCAGAAATTATTTTCACGCACTGTTCTCACAGATAAATAATGTTGATCGATACAATGCTTGAACTAAAAAGTTTTCTCTATTCAAGGGTGCAAATTTTCATAGTCAGTTAAGACACAATCTCTGCTCCTCCTTGGTGCCCTTTCAATCCATAAAAATATGACAATCAATACCGCACTGAGAGTTCCATAACATTCTCTGCCACTTTACATCCATCAATCCCAATTAATACTTTATATTGCCTCACTTATACATTCCTGTATTTCACCATATACTGAATAAATAAATATAACCTCTTTGTCCTCTTTGTATCACCCTATATAATTATGAATAAATAATATACCCTCTCTCTGGATTCATTCCAGTATTTCAGGGAAAGCTCAAATATGGATGACTGATTTGAAGTACTTACTGTGATAACTTTATCTGCCATAGTTTTCACAATTCCTGGATCAGATGGTTTTGTATGTCCATGTCCAAGCTGTCCATAATAATTACATCCAAGTGTAACAAGAGATCCATTTTCTATTAGGATGGCAGAATGTGTGATACCAAAGGATGCATCAACAACTTTTCCATTTACACATTTAACATGTTTCAAAGACATTGAAACATCTCCTTCCTACAAGTTTAACATGTCTACATATTTAATCATGTATTATTAGTATCTGCATTTTAAATTTTTGTGATTTCAATAAACTAAGTTTTAATTTTAATGTGTGCAATCCACATAATTATATATGTTGCTAAGAAAAATATCAATATATGAAAAAAATGATATACCACAAAATAGATACATTCACAATTTATCACTTAACATATTTAAGAATATTAAATAGTTGTGCTTGATCAATATGCAAAATAAAGTTAAGCATATATTGATACATACTTTGGAAATAGTACCTAGCTTCTTTTGAGTGTTTCGACCACATGCCATAAGAAGACCATCCACTGTTATCACAGCTGTGCAATCCAGACCAGTACGAATGACAGTAATGACCACAGACAGAGGAAGAGACACTTGCTGTGGTATGCAACTAATTAAATAACTAATATTACTTAAAACTCCTTTTAATTAAAATCATACTTTACATTCAAATAAATGTTGAACTCATAAAGCTGAACAGCAATTGGAAATTGGCATTCTTTTGAATCAAAAAATTGCAATAATTTAAGGGATAAGAAAAAGTACTCACAATGTTTTACAACATTCATCTGTGGTTATGTAGGCAAATAGAGCACAATTAAGAAATTTGTGGTTTTAACTTAGGAAGATCCTTTCCTTCACAAATAAAAGTGTTAATTATGAGAAAAATACTGAAGACAACTTTTAAAGACTTAATCAGTGCTGAGTCACCACTGCACATTTAACAACAGAAAAAAAACACACACACACATAGTAAATAAGTATATACAATTATTAGAAAATAATATTCAATATATTTAATATTCTCATTATACCTCATATGAACAGAAGTAAGCCATATTCATAAAAAAGGTGCCATCAGACTAAATTTGTTGCAGACTTTTAAGTGATTACAGTTAAATTTTGATAATGTTTATTTAAAAAATTCCAAGGATTAAATAAATTGCTCAATTTTATTAAAAATAAATCAATTTGAATAAATAAACTATCTTTAAAAAATCTAGAAACACTAAAAATGAGTGCCCATGGAACTGTTATATGGAAGTGCAATCTTTATGATGATTTAAAATGATACAAGAATTTTATTGTATGTTTATGTCCATGAAAAAAAAAGTGGCACTATGAAAAGTTACACATTGTCATAATATTCCACTTTTGGTCATCCTAGGTTGAGTTTTCCCAGTAGTCCTTCAAATAATTAGGAAAAATACTGGGAAGAAGCCCAAATTCAAAGCCAAATCACTTCCTTCCTTTTCCCTTAAAAATTACTAAGTAGTTGAGGAGTTTGAATCCTGAGACTTTACAAAGCAGCAACACTTAATTTGTAATATATATATATATATATATATATATATATATATATATATATCCAAAGTGAGTTATAAATTACAAGATACTTACTAATTGTTAAGAGATCCAAGACAAAGACTTCCATCTGATCCCTTTCCCCAAGTATACAGGTGCCCTTCTTCACTCAGTGCACATACATGTTTAGGTGCACAAGAAAGTTGTACAATATCAACACTTCGAAGTTTCTCTATAAATGATACAGTCAAAAGAAGGGATTATATAATTTAATAAATTGCAATATTGTAGTTGTATGCATAATGTATAATACATATCCACACTCATAATTTATTACATAATTTCCTATATACATAATAAACAATATTGCTTGGAAAATATAAAATTACTAACCTATTAGCGTTGGTTCTGAACAGTTGTTCCAGTCACCATGTCCAAGACATCCAGCACTTCCTTCTCCACAGGTCATTAACTTTCCTGATTCAATGACAAAGATGCTGTAGGCATCACCTGCACCAACCCTGACAAAATTTAAATGATATGTTTCCTGCACATTTCTTGATTTAACGCTTTACTTTTTTAAATATTCATTTAAATTTTTTACAAAACTTAGTGTATTCTGATTAAACATTAATCAGTTTTTCTATGATATTTAGTAATAAATTTGTTCCATGTCTAAATGGTATTGGTTACAGTTATAAATTAGGTTTTCAGATATACTTCTTTCACTTAAACATGTAATAGCCCTTTTTTACCATTAGCATTAATTATGGTATGAACAATTTCTACATTTTCTCCCTCCCAAATTTGAATCATGTTCATTTAATATCTGACCTCTCCTCCTATCAATTATAAATATTCAGTAATATTCTTAATTGTGTTAAAAAGAAGAAGAAATAGTGTATATAATCAATATACACTTTTTACAGATATAATTTTAAGTCATATAAATTAAAGCATAAATATTTGCTAAAATTATTATATTGAAAGAAGTGTTTTTCTATAGCTTGTTTTCACTTATACAACTATTTTTCCTTATATAATAATTTATTTTCCATTTGATATTCTCAAATTATAAAGCAGAAATATTTTTGTGCCTTTTAATGACAGATATTATTTATTACCTCTAAAATACATTAATTTTATGAATACACTATTAATCTTACAAATTATAAATTAAACTATGTAATGAATAAGTAGAACAGAGAACATAAACACTAAAAACCTTTAATTAAAGTCTATTTCATACACAAGAAAAAAGAAAAGAAAGAAATAGTTAAAAACATTTACAAAAGGAAGAAAACTTTACCTATTAACTGTAGTACCCTTCAAAGTATCAACACGAATAGGATCATGAGTCCATGCTTTGCTATCACCAATACCTAACTGTCCTTTATTATTGTCTCCCCAAGCGTAAGCAACAAACTCTGAAAATGAGAAGTAAATTAAGGATTTTTTTTTAATTTGAATAAATTGAATATTAATTTTATAATACCAGAAGTAATTGCTACAACATGGGACTTTCCCACGGCTACTTCCTTAATTTGGATTCTAACTGGTAGTTGAATTGGTTTCATGGAGAAGGTATGCCCTTGAATGCACAGCTCATAAAGAACTGACCTGCAAATCATGAATGCTTTTATTAAATAATTAAAAAGTTTATCAATATTCCTATCACAGTAAAATATTATTATATCTTTTTCTGATTTTTGTATTAACTAACAGCTTACATCATATTAATCAAAGTTTTAACTGATGGTTAACTGTAGAATTTAAAAGTAATTTTTTTTGTATACTCACTGGTTGCAGAATGATCAACCACTTATAAATGGATTGTTGAGATACTCATTGTGTATTTAGATAACTAATCCAGTTAATTTACCGCATATTGAATTTTAAGAACACAGTGAATATTGCAACAAATAAATGTAAAAAAAATCATTTTTAATAAAGGAAAATTGTTTTTAAATAAAGCGAAACCTTAAATTTCATCAACTTTTTATTTATGAAAAAAATTTTACATGTCAAAAATAAATATTTTTTTCCCCCATAAATAAAAAGTTGACGAAATTTAAGGTTTTGCTTTAATTAAGAAATGTTTCACTCGTCTGCTATACAACATAATTGTGGAATATTGTTTGTATCTGCTTTACATGTAATAATACCTATATGTTTTCAATTTTCTGAGATTCGTTTACATTACAGCCATATATAAAAGCTAATAAAATAGCTGTGATCAAACCTTGTATTATGATTAGGAAGATCTGGGGCTTCTTCTAAAAGAGGTGGAATTCGGAATTCAATTATATCACCAGCAGAAGGTCTTAGCATTGGATCCCTTTTAAGAAGATCATTCACAAGTTTGCGAAGCCCTATTGAATATATAAGAGGCAAAGGTTGGAACTGACCCTGTGAATAATGAATTAATTGGTTAAAACATTGTGCAAATATTGTCTAAACTCATTTAAACATTAGCTCAATGTTGTAGTAAAATGTTTCAGAAACTATTTCTCATGTTAAAATGTATGTTCAATATGAAGTCTATGAATGTGTCTCTTCTATATATTTCTTAAAGAATAAATAAATAATATCAACATACATTACAATGTATTTACACAATTTTATTCACACAATTAAATACATTCTATTTTTGCAAACTTTCTTACCCTCATTATTTTATTAACAAGTGCAGGAAGATTTGAACCCTCAAAAGTTTTCTGA
Organism: Zhengitettix transpicula; assembly: GCA_037074705.1. Taxonomy (NCBI): domain Eukaryota; kingdom Metazoa; phylum Arthropoda; class Insecta; order Orthoptera; family Tetrigidae; genus Zhengitettix; species Zhengitettix transpicula. The sequence goes on from CM073595.1 coordinate 51,403,274, forward strand.
AGGCATGCCATCTCATATAGTATACATCCTAATGCCCAGATATCTGATTTCTCTCCATACTGCTTTCCTTCACACTGCAAAATATTTTATATAAATGAATAAATAATCTAAAATCATGGAAACCTGCTATTAATTTGGGTAAGATGATCCTTGAGGACCAGTGTCACCATGTTGTGACATGGTCCACTGGCCCTCAATTTCAGGTAAGTCATTGACTTACTGTTTCTGATTCCTGTGTGTCTTAATTATATATAAGAAACAAAATATTTACCATTTCTGGGCTTATATAGTATGGTGTTCCCAAGACAGTATGAGCTTGACCTCTGGTTGACATAACTTTAGAAATGCCGAAGTCTCCCACTTTTATTTCTTTTCTTTTGGTAAGAAAAACATTTGCAGTTTTTAAGTCTCTGTTAATATGTAACAATACACTTCAATTTCACACTTATATAAATATAACGATAATCTGCCAACATGTGTATTGGTACATATAAAACATTTTACCTGTGAAGTATATTATGTTGGTGCATATAGTGAATTGCTGATACAATTTGTAGAAATAAAGTAAGTATTTCTCTTTCTGGAAGTCTTGTTGTTTGCTGTGCTAACATTTTAGCTAAAGTGCCACCATCTGCATATTCCATTTCTATCATCAGAACACCATCATGTTCATAGCTTCCCATGTACCTATGGATTATAAAAGACAAATATGTTTAATTAAGCAATTACCTTCAAAAATTTAGTCAGTTTCATCAAAATTCAGAGTTTAATATATGTGCTCTCACTACTTGTAATTTATGATTTTTTTACACCTTTACATATATTTAATTTAAGAAGAGAGTTTTAGTCACTTATCAATTAATTCTGAAAACAGATTTTATATTTATTATAATTTCTGTAAAATTCAACACTCATTGAAGCCAAGTGTCACAATATGATGTATGGAATATGGACTATTACTTATACAATACCAAGGAAAATTGAAATTGAGGCTAAAGCACATGCTGGCAAGACTATTGAAAAATAAATATTTTGTGCAAAAAAAACAAATGGTTCTGCTTGCTTATATGTTGCATAATAAATTATTATGTATAGTTTCATTATAATTTGAATGCCATTTGAAAATCTTAAATTACTTTTCAATTTAATGATAAGTACACAAACTCTTCAGGGAATCTTGAATTGCAATTAAATTTTAAAGATGTACCTAATAATATTTGGATGGTGTAAGACTGAAAGAACTTGGACTTCATTCAGTGCAGCTTGCCTTTCTACTGCTGTTAATTCGGTCATATTCACCTCTTTGATAACAACCAAAACATCTTCACTAAGCTTATGGTATAATACAGCTGTACCAAATGCGCCTAGAAAATAGTACTTGACAATGTATTAGTCAAACTGAAAGACACATTCCATACTCTGTTAAAAAGTGATTATATATATAAAAAATCAGCATTTTATTTCAATCATATTAATAATAGAAATTGCTATTCTATTATATTCTTGAGCAACTACAAAATGTATGATATGGAGAGTGTGACAATGTAGACATATTATCTTAACCAGTATCAAACATGAAATACATCATTGTCCTTATCCTGTTTTTTAATATTAAAAAAAGTCATCTGTTTTATATGAATTGCATTAGGAGCTTTTAGCTACTGCCAGTTTCAAGTGGAAACCTTCAAATACATTTCACACCACAGTAGCACTTTTAAATTTTTTTTAAAAAAAATTGAAAATAACGTAGCTGAAAGCTCCTAATGCAATTCATGTAAAATACACGAGTTTTTTAACAGATAAAAACAGGATGACAATGTGATTTTTTAACTGCCTTATCCAGTTAAAATTTGAAGATGTATAACATTTTTGTTTAATGGAAAGAAAATTTGAGATCATACAATTTAAAATAAATGCCATTTGATCCAGTTTTTTATTTGAAAAATGTGATGGAAGAACAAATATACGTCTATTTTTAATATCTCATGTAAATAGCAAGATGTATTTTTTCATAAAACTTTTATTACAAGATACAAATTATTATGTAAAATAAAGAACTAAAAAAATTATGTCTAGGCAACAAATGAACAAAGTCATCCTGATAGGATAACGATATGATCTTTATTTAATTATTATTACTTAAGAAATCTTGTCAAAAATACTTAATAGTATTGAACTCAAAAATATGCATTATAAGAAAATAGTTGACCATCAAACCTTTTCCAACAACCCTAATTTTCCTATATCCATTCAATATGCTTCCATTTGGTTGCATGATTCTGCACTAATTTGTTGCTTTAGTGTGCAGTAATTTGTCTGGAAAGTTAAATAATAATGTTTATTATAAATAATCGCAATACTTTCAAATTACAATAAATTTAATTTTATATTATATAAATATTGAAATATAAAAGGATATTTTACTTTAAAACATATTCCAGGTGAACAATTATGAGATACTGATGAAACCATTTTTGTACAAAGCGGATTTATTTTTTAAAGCTGCTAACATTATTTTCTTAGCTTATGTGTTTAGTCATATGAAACTACCACCATGTAAAGCATCAAGAGTTTCTGTTGAATTCAATCTTTGGCACTTGTGCTACAAATAATATTTAAGGAATTATTATTAGGGAGGAAATTATTAATATAAATTATACATGTACTCCCTGTGTGTTCCTCACTATCAACTGCTAAATCAACGTGATCAGTAATAAATTCAATTTAACAATAAAATAGCAAATGTGCTGGCAAGCATAAAGTGAAGCGCTTTCTTGGTGAACACAAATTATTAAGCGAAAGTAGCCAAGTAAACGGATGGTTATTGCAGAGAGAGAGAGAGTAATGTGGTGGAATTCGAAAGATTACCTTATGAAACCTTCCAGTCTTAGTATGAAAGCCTATAACACTGCATTGCAGGTGACAAATTGCGACGAAGCCCGAGCGTCATACTTGGTTACTTCCCACGCGTGTGTTAACGCAACTGGTAGGCATGGTTACGGATCGTTAACTTATGTTTTGCACGTAGAGAAATCGTTCGCTTTTCCATCACTTGAATGAGTAATCATCGTTAATTAAAACAGTATTCACGCGTTTTGTAGCAGTCTTTAAGAACAGTTAGCAAAGGCGGATGCGCTTGAATACAATAGAGCGCGTTTTCGTTGAACTACTTTTATTTTTCTTCAGAAAATACATGGAAATTGACACTGTATTTCAAACTTTTTAAACTAGTTTCTTACAAGTAATTGTTGATTGTTTTCTATATAAGAAGAGACTTGTTTTCAGGTACCGTATAATGTGAGTAGGGAGTTCCCAATGGATGTGCTGATATGGATAAATGGAAATGGCACAGTATTTTTGTATTTTTAACTAGTTCTCTACAATAAAGTCATTTTTTAATGAAAGGAGAACGTATAAAAATATAATTATGTATACTAATAAATATTTTTTTAGTATCGACAAATGCAAACGGTGAGTTCCCAAGCGATGAGCTGATCGACGGGATGTCCCTTATTCTGGCTGCAACACTATACCAACTTTACAAGCAGGATTGGGTCCTTTGTCCTCGTAGCTTTTCAGAAATGATAGGTCCCAGCACAAAAGCTGTTGGTTTTCAGATAATACACGTATTTCTGTATGATGACGTTTAAATGAGAGATGAAAAAGTTTCCTTCGTTTGCAGAGATGCGGCCTGAGTAAAAGCCAGAGTCCGAAACCTTTACAAATATTAAAATTGGAATAACGTCTAAATTACGACCGGTGTAGGTCAAGGCTTTTTCCAAACAGCGGACTGGGTAGAATCTAAAGGATTCAGACCTACAGTGAAATGAAAATGGTGTCTGGCATATGCCCACTAGATGAGTAATGAGGCGTGATAGTGGCATTTCGTAATCCTCTGGGCAAGGCTGACGCTTGATACCCGGAGTCTGTGACATCCTAGCCGCAATCCATAGTTGATAATACTGTGGGTTCATGACACATTTCTGAGCTCGTCATGAGCGGAATGATCATGGTAATACGTGAGGAAGTGATGACGACACGTGTATCTCACACACGAATGGAATTAAACGGGAAAATTGGTCACATTTTACTTAACCCCTTTTCGCCAAATAACTTTCAAAATTAATATTTTCAATACCAATGCTATGATTATCATTTAGGATTGTTCCAAACATCGGATTGAAGGTCATTGTTTTTAAACTTTCGACTACCTAACTGTATTTTTGACGGAAGGCCGTGATATATCAAATAATTATCGATCAAAATGAAACACGTAAAAAAATAGCGTAGTTATTCCTAGAAGTTCAATTTTAATTTACATAACCTTTACGGTGATATTTGGTTCTGAGTAAGCTGATCTACTACCAGATGGATATTTCGGATAAGATTAAGCAATAAGCTTTGAAGGACATAACAATCTGGTTTATCGTTATCACAGGATCTGCTACTAGCCTCTTCAGCACAAGTCTTGTGTTTATCGAAAGTCTTGAATTGAACCATAGAATATAAAACAACTAAGAATTTGAATGTGAATGCTCAGTGGGGTTTTATTTTATTGTCGTGTTTCGTCAGCCTACAGAGTAACTTAGAAACAATTAAAAATTACGGCCAGAATGAATAACCAACGTATTAAATGCCAGAAATAGCTTTAAACAATCTGGTGATTTCTGTATGTCATTGATAGAATTATTCAGTGAGCCAAAAATATTATAGACAACTCATCAAATTTATAAACATAAATCTTTCACGAAAATTAATGTTCATCATTAAGATCAAATTAACAAAAATGGCTAGCCCGATATCCGTACTTAAAACCGAATTTTGTGGGTCGAAAGTGGAAAGGTGGCAACAGTGTGTGATGCTCTTTTATTCATTAGATATATTAATCTCAGCAAAGACTATAAATTCTCTCAGACTGCGTAATACATTGAAGTGTAAATTGTGAATGTTTTTACAGGTCATATAGGATATGGGTAAAGAAAAGTAAAATGGAGACAAAATTAAATCAGTAAAGACTACTCGAGAGCTTCCACAGACGACGAGCCCTGGAGATGTTATTAGATGAAAATTTCTTTGGATAAATCGTAATTCATATAATTTACTTTGATCGCTGTCTTCCTTTTGTATTCTTTCCATGAGATCATATGGCCTCATCTTAGGAAAGATTGGAAAAATATAAATATCGGTTTCCGCAGTTTATTCTTTTTCTTTCCGGAACTGTTACGCTCACTACTGGAGACTGGACTGTTAAGGTTGGCGGCACTGGCAGGGATAAACTACCACCACCATCTTTCCTCGACAAAGCCAACGCCCTTCTTACGTTAAAGTTTGAGGCGAAGGCTAAAAGAGAGAGAGAGATTTTATTAATTCTATTAGTCTTTCGTTGAGGAAATAAGAAATGTCATAAATATTACAAATATTTACTAGTAACTATGGAATGCTGACACATACATTTTCTTGTTCAATATATAGGTTCTACAGTAATTACAAATTAATTAGCAGCTTTAAATACAATTAAATATCAATGGAATTAAAGAGCACCGTATGCACTCAAATATATTTAAATGGGAACTGAATTGATTTTTTTTTTGTTGGAGTGAATGTCGTCAGAGAGGAAGAAGCTACGTTTATCAAATTAAGTATAACTGGACTGTTGCAGATAATCCTAAGTGAGGATAAAATCTTATTAACAGTCTCCAATAAGATGTTTATCCAATTGGAAAGCTTTCGGCTATGTCATAATCATTCCACAAATCAGATTGGCATAGGGAATTATAATCTTCATTTTCTTACGTTGTATAATTCTGGCACTGATATAGGTACTTGTGCTAGTTTTGGATAATTAAAGTGGATTGATAATGTGCCATTCCCTTTACCTTCCCCCCCCCCCGCTATTGCATTTATTTAATAAAATTAATCAATTATTATTTTCTCTTATCAGCATTCCACAGCATTATCTATATTTACGAGTGTTTCGTATGAACCAGCATATTGAGTAACTATTGAAGATAAATTTATTCGTTATCACTGTTATAGATTTAATGGAAATATCTTGAACTAAAACCTTTAATGTATCTATTCTTAACAACCTGTGAGTTGACGCATTGATACAATTTTTACCGATTTAGTGACAGTTTAATCAATAATCTGTAACTCAAATCCATGAACTAGAAGTCGGACAAAATTTATAGCTCTGTAACATACCTCTGGTTTAAGTTAAGGGGGAAACAACAGCACGGAGGAAGTAATTTAGACTTTTCGTTTAATAAATGAAGGACAAATTAAAAAGATTCTGGACACTTATTTACGAACGAGGAAAATGTCTTCTGATGTTAATCGAAGAACACTGAACTCAAGTACACAGATAAAATAACAGTATGCAATCACAGGCTACGTGATGGAAGGTATATTCTATTAACAGTGTTATAAACAATTGTCATCGACTCACTTTCAGAACATGTGATATATTTTCTCATTTAACGGTGACATAATTTTTTCGTTTCTCGAAACACGAAATATTTAATTTTCTAACCATCCGATAAAAGGTTGTTGTATTTTACTATTAATATAATAAATGATAAAACCCTTAAATCACACTGACATATGAAATTCATTTTAATGTAATTTACATTAAAATGTCAGAAGCTTTCGGGTATATAACTATATTCATCTATAAAATTATTAAGTACATCATTAGATTAAATTTTTTGTATACCAATGTTAATACATTATGTCCCAGAGATTTAATTACATTTTGCATATCTGATAATTTAATTAAAATATTTTTACTTATCTCCAGGAGTCGCAGAGTTTAATTCTGGCATTAACCATGGCGATTAATGATATTTTATGTTCCTCCGCGTGGAGATGGACGTGATTAACAAAAGGTTACCCTGTTAGGTTACCTGGTAATTTTTTTATATTTTCTTAGTGTACAAGCCATATTTTGGCCTGTATATAGTTAAAGGTTGTATTTATTTCCTCCTTTAAGGTACCGGGAGTATTTTTATGAAGTTAGCGAGTATTTTTTTACTGTTTTGATTCTTTAGACACTTTTATTTTATATAGTAGGAAAATTCCCGAATACTGTCGATCAACATCCTGGTTTATTTGAAGTTAGATGCCGAGGGGTTAGGTCGGGGAGGGGACCGTAAATGGGTAAATGTTCCAAACACTGACGCTATTGATGCTGAACTGTTTACCATGAGGTTAGGGTAAAATCAATTCCTACTCCGGGTTAATTTAAATAAATACCCGGGCAACAGCGTGCACTCAACTAGTTTACAATAAATTTGAAATTCTAACATCGTAAAGATTGTTTAGTGTATAATTTACCTACTTAATTACCTCACAATATTCTTGAATAGCTTTTTTGATGGCTTTGCATACTTCTGGTACAATTTCGGAAATTACTTGATTTGATATTTTATACTGCTATTTCGTGCAGCTAAATATCGGAGAATGGCCGTCAATCCGACTGGTGGCTGAAAGGAAGATTGAATCTTTTTTAAAAAAATTTAGGAACTACCGAATGAAGTTCTTCGAAGCCACTCGCTGCAAGTCTGAGGAAGTTGCGAGTTTCCATCATTTAATTTTAATTCTAACATTAATTTGTCGCCATTGATTCTCCCATCTTTTAAAGTTCCCTCTGCCGCCATATTATTGGAATAGGCAGCTATTACAATGAAAGCACCACTTTCAATGTCTACGTTCAACTTGACCGATTTTGGTGTGACAACATGTATATACATGTTTGTTGTATCTCAATCAATTGTTGGAAACACGTTGATGAATCCAACAACAATTTGTATCCCAGTGTGGACTAACTCAGTCTTCCTTCCGCCCGAAGATGAACACAGATACTTTCGTAAGTTGAATTAAATATATTATAATTATCAATATTTTCATGTCGTGCTTTATTAATCGAAATGCTTGAGCCAAACTTTCCCACTCCAGTCTGCTTCGGGGAAATTAAAAATCTATTGTGTTCTTCATATTGCATAGGGTTGCAGGAAACGTAAGAAGTACCTTGATTCCAAAAAAGGAATCGTATTTCTCCTTCAGCACTTCGCTACAAGGACCGAGGTCAGTCCATACATGGAGATATAGAAGAACCGCTCGAATGACGCTAAGAAGCCGATGAACAGTTTCCATTCGCTTTGTGGCCACATTAAACTTTATAACGATTTGAAGATTTCCTATCAATTGAATCTTGTTCCTCTTTTTCATCTGATCTGTTGAGGAACGAAGTCGCTGGTCGTATCGTACAGTGTTCCCGATTTTAAAAGACTATTTTAAAAAATGTCCACAGAAAGATCTGGAAGCCTTGGACAAGGGCTGGGAAATACATTTATTAAATAATAAATTAAATTAATAGCTTTAAATTCACTTATATGATGCCGCTTCAGTTACAAATATTTCTGAATGGGATTCACATTCACTGTTTCTCGTGGTTGGGGTAAGATACTGATTTATGTGGTGTGGTATTTTACTAATGAAATATATGATTTTAAGTTCAAACAACTATAAAGTGGCTTGATCGCTCAGATAACCTTCAGCTTTGTTGACGCTCTGGACCTGATCCTCCGCCTGATCCACTAATATTTTTTTAAAGGTGTAATATTTGAGGATAGAAGGAGATAAAACCGAATGGAATGGTGCGTCAGTACATTATTTATCTGTCACGCACAGAAAACTAGCGTCACTTTGAGATCAGTTCAGTTGGTGTCCAACACCTTGCGAAGATTTACACAGAAGAATTTATCACGATTGAAAGTTGAAGCCGACAAAAGTTCTGTGCCAATTTAATTCATTCTTACCCGAAAGATTCGTCTTTGTCTGTGTCCTCAGACTTTGGAGTTCCTAGGGTTGTGGTGTGTGTGGGTTAGAAGGACAATGGCCGTTGTCTTATAGCGTCGGCTGAGAAGGGAATTTGTCTGTCTCTATGGATTTAGGGTATTATACATTTCCGGGAACGGAGGCTTTCAACTTCCTTCTCTGCTTTTCTTGCCTTTTCCCTTTCTCATGTTCGTCACACATTTCCAACTTCCCTATTTGTATTATGTCTGCATCCTTCCTCTTTTATAATCGTCAACTTCTTCATCAGAATAAAACTACACGACTTGTAATTAAACTTTTTTTTTGACAAACGTTGTGAAATGTATCGTAAGCAAATCGTTTTCGTCCTTGATTGTATACAACTCCCGAAAACGTAATTTGTTTTTAATTTAAGCTATATTGACTCGTGTATCATTACCAGACAGTAGATAGCATAGCAGAGAGAGAGAGAGAGAGAGAGAGAGAGAGAGAGAGAGAGAGAGACTTCTTATCTTATCTCGCTTTGACGAGTTGGAATATTTCTGCACAGGATAATTTAGACGATTGCTTGATGAAACTGTACAGACGAACATGCGTGACGGATTAGGCAGATAAGATAATTATTTAATATGTTCCCATGCTCATGTTCCCACGAAAATTTATAGGTCACTGTATGTCAGACAGAAAAACTACGGCGGCTCTCTTCCTAAAAAAAATTGAATTTCATTATTTCGGCAATTAAAGGCAAGGCGAAGAGAAAAATTTAATTATTCACAGAAATTAATTCCCATAAAACGTCATGTTCTGTGACAATTTTCGGATGAATTGAGACCGATAACACATCCAGGAAGTTCTGTTGAGATGCTATTTTAATTCTGTAGTAGAGCTTGGAAGCAAGTGAGCCACGGCATTGAGGAAAAGTTTCTTTTGGGAATATTTCTAATTCGAAGTCTTAGCAATTGACTATATACTTCGGGGTGAGATAATTGTTATTTACAATGCCCTGTGTTCAAAAATTAACTCCCAATTTGTTGAATACGTTATACAATGAATAATAGAAATTGTTCCGGATTCGTTGGCAGTCTCTCGAAAAATTAAATAAATTATGAGGATACAAATTTTTCGAGACGAAATATAGTTTTTTTTAAAAGCAACAGGCTACATGAGGGTAATCCACATGATGGAAACTCCCCTTTAATAGCATAGGAAGGGATTTTAAAAGGGGGGATGCGGAAAAGGTAGAGGAAGGTAGCGAAGGGTTAGCTAGGGCGCCCGGGTTGTAGTTTAAGGATCCTACCCGGCATTTGCCTAAAAGGGATGCAGGACAAACCCTAGAAATGTTCATCAGGTAGGTCGGACAGTAAAAAGCTTGTCCCACGCCCTTACAATGGCGGGAGAGGGGACGCAGCCTGGACCAGTTTATGAGGCAGCTAGCCGACTGTTACAATGGGAATAGCGGAGAACTCTTACTGTATGTCCAAGGTCTGTGACCCTGGAACATCCGCCTCTCAAAACCAGGCCGAGGTGCCTCGGCTTGTGGGAACCTTAGTTCTAAAAACCAGATAGAGAAGAAGGCATCCTCAAAGGTAGGCTCAGCCAGATCTCTCTGGGAAGGTTCACCTGCGAGAGAACAGCCCCCGCAAGCTTCCTATGACGAAATATATTCATTGGGAATATAAATATATTTTATTCATAACATAAATTGACTGAATGTAATTTATCTTATTTAAAAGATAACCATTTACAGAGACAATAGTATTTATTTTAAACCTTTATAGTCCGTTGCATTCGGCCGAGGCTGTAAATATCCTTTATATTCGTACTGTCAATTCATATTATGAATTCAACAAGTAGTGAACTGAAATGGCCACAAAATTTTTTTTTCAAACAATTAACTAAGATAATGAACACGGCGTGGTGAGAGGCCGGAAGCTACAGATTGAAAATAAATCTATTGCGTCCACAAATGGTTATTGTATATATAAGATAAAAATATATTCCAGTCGTCGAAAAGCGCAAATTGGAATGGCTCTTATGAAGAAAAAGTTACGTCTGTAATTATTCCGCGTTGCTATTCATTACGTGCAGCTTGATCACGATAGAAGGTTTTCTTCTCCAAGGTTGATAATCTCAAGATAACTGGCTATGTTACATAATACGCTACACATGTAAAGTTACGAAACTGCAGTACATTTTTAAAGAATTGGAGCGTTATTCACAAACCAGCAGAACCACAGAAACGAATTGTTCTTTATTGAAGTAATGGGTTGGTGTTCGAATTTTAGATATATCTAAATACGAAATGAATCTGATTTATACACGCCGTTACGAGCCGAGTTCAGAATATATCAAATCAGCTATTATTATTTTTTGGATCATGTTTTACGACGAAGGTATTTTTTTTGCGTGTATAAACATAACATGCAGGACATGATATAGTTTTCCTTTCTGAATTCTTATAACTTGGGCGAAGAATCCACTCGTCCTGTGAATCACTATCATACTCAGAGTAATAATTTTTTTTATTCCAATTCTATTCTCTATTATTTAAGTAGACCAAAAATTGTATTGTGTATTGTATTGTGGCATGATTCATTCATGCGTTTCTCTTAATTAATTTTGACAATAGTCCGGAAATATGTCGGTTATGACTATTCCGCCGCAGAATGTCGTCGACGGACTTTCCTTTTAATGACACACCCGGAAATTACTGTTACCTGTAGCTATTTCAGTAATTTCAGGCACCGTTCGGAACTGATAATCTTGCCGATTTCAGCTCAAGGTTATTTCTGTATAATAAGTGAAAGAATGAGTTTTATGTTATGGAGGAGAAATTTATAATATGTTCTGTTACCGTAGAAACAGAATAGATAATATTCATAGTCAACCTGATGAGAATACGATTAAGTACGGAAACGTTGTTTAGATTGATTGCGTATAATTGTTAAAGTGAACATTAAATATATATTATCAATTAGCTTTTGGTAAGTTTTACTGAACACTTCACTTCATTATCCCTTATTCAGAAATGAGTTTCAAATAGACACTAAATTTTCTTACAGAAATGACGCTTTCAACAGCCTATTTAGGAAAGAGCGCTTGTTAAAATCTGTTCTTCTCCGCTCGCACTTAATTATAAAAATTTGATCCGTTCTTCCGTAATGGGTTGGCTCTCGCTTCCTAAATCGAATTTCCTGTCTGATAAAATCTTTAAAAAGTACACTCAGTCTAGGTCGTTTCCTCATTCTCTTTAGGGCATTTATTTTCCGCACTTTTTCAAAGAATTTGGTTTCATTTTTACTGTACGTATCTCAACACATACGATTTTTATTTGAACTTCTCTCTTTCTGATCATACAGTTCCCAACATCAAGGCGAAAAATTCACTTCCTTTTTCTTCCAAAAGAAACATTTACAGTTTCCACATCTATCTTGTGTTTTAGACTTGACTGCAGACGAATTTTGTTACTGCTGATTGTCACTATTAATTTTAAGTTAACTTGGATTGGCTCATTTACTTCTTGTTTCTAGATCGTCTTCAATGTTCTTCACATCCTCGCCGGTCTTCACTTCTCTATATAATATACATAGAGAAGCGTGCGAAAAGTCTCTTCAAAATTTATATTAGTGAATTGATCGGCTATAAATTAAAATAAATAAAAAAAACTGAATTAATGTTTTAAAATTAAAAAGTATTAGAATTCGCGACTTATTTCACACCCTCGTCTACAGACTCTACGGAACACAACTTGATCCAATTAAAAGATTTTTCAAAACTATGTTTACATATTTACTCCCAATGGGTTTTTTCAGTCGCCAATTAATAAAATAAAATTTTTAATAAATTCCTCCATAAATTTTATATTAGGTTATTATACAAGTTTTAATTTAACGTCTGTTTTTGAATTAATAAAACAATTTATGAACTTATACAGACACACTATATTTTTTATTTATATGGTAACGACGTTTCGATACCTATTTGTATCTTCTTCAGGTATTTTCCAAATCAATATAATAAACTAGCTCATAAAATATTAATTTTATGTATAGAGACACTTTTTATTTTTTATTTATATTGTAACGTCGTTTCGATACCTATTTGTATCTTCTTCAGGTATTTTCAAAAACTAATAATTTTGTTGTGCCAGTTTATTATATTGTGCCAGTTTATTACATTCATTATATTATATTATATTGATTTGGAAAATACCTGAAGAAGATGCAAATAGGTATCGAAACTTTGTTACAGTATAAATAAAAATAAAGTGTCTAAATAATGTCATTAATTGTTTATATTTATTATAATTAAGCCATTGGTAAATATCATTCATGATATACGTTTTTTTACGTGTTGAAAACAACAATTCAAATGAGTACGCGATTCTATAACTCTCAATATTCTCTCGAATTACGTGTTTATTTGTCTGTTAAAATAGAAAATGCGTAAAACACTATTATTTTTTATATAATATTTCGCGTCGATGAAGCTTTGGTACTGTTTCGAATTTTTTTAATTTATTTTGTTATTACGTAGTCATGACCTTTTTTTCTTATTCGAGAGAGTATCGTCGACTTTACAGAACTGAAGGTCGTTTTTGGTTGTGACGCTGGCGGACTTTTGACCGTGCCAAATGAGGCCATGTGTTGCTGTCTGCGAGGTAATAAAATACTCTAACTGGACGAGGAAACGTTAAATACATTCCAGGGAGAGGCTGTTCTTAAGTATTCCTGTTAAAGGAAAGTTCCGTCAAGTGGATTTATCGTGGAGGATTCGTCATCGGTGGACTCACTGCTGATATAAAAAAGCGACTTCATAAAAAGGATCGCAAAAGAATCCATTTCAGTAAATCGATAAAGAACGTGCGCTTGCCTCACTTATTTTAATGTTCAGAGTGACTCACTTCGGTGAATAATCCGCATTCCTGACTTATCGTCTGAGTCTGCTCAAGTTACGTATCTTAAATTTATTCTACGGTTGATTTTTTAACTTTTCATTCTTAACAAAATGTTGATAAACTAAATTCTTGATCCGTTGCACCATTACAAATTTACTGGAACAGTTGCCGCACCTCGTCAGTGAGTCACAAAAACGGCGACAGACTAAACTTCTCAATAGTTATAGTATAAAGAAAATATGCTGACGATGATGCACACATAAAGAAGTCGAAATTATTTCATCGTTAATTAAATTATTCCCTTCCAACTCGATCCAATTGCACTCTGTGATATTTTAACAGCGTGGTCAAAACTCAAAAAGAAATTATCGCAAGAGTCGAACCAGTCAGATAACTTAAGCTCATGTTAGCTAAAGAAGAGGTGGGGGAACACAAAACAATTAAGACGAACAAAAAAAATATTTTCTTATAATTAGTGTGAGACGGTTCGTACAGATTAAAAAATTTTCACTTAGCGTAATTGGCGGTCATAATGAGTTTTTTTTATATAATACATTACAATAGCTTAAATCTAATTAAAAGAAATGGTAGTACACAAGTTACACTCTAGTTTCCTTACTCGGTTTTGAACCTTGGACTGTAAATAGCCCACTGGATTTTACTCACAGTGCGAGTTTAGATAGTAATTTTCTTGGGCGGGGGGGCAGAGCAGATCGAGCAGGAAGAGAGTTGTCAGACTATAAGAACCCTGAAATTACAGATTGCGATGAGGTTCCGATCTGGGATCCACGAGATAGAAAACGATCAAGAAGACCGCATTGCGTGGGGGAAGGGGTGTTAAGAAACTGACTGAAGGAAGGAGCTTGAGAGAAATGGAATACAATTCTAATTTAATCTTCTGAAACCGGTGTTACAGCCCCTTTGTGAGCTTTAGACTCCTTCCATCTTGAGTCTCTATCCATCATGCCTTGTAGGTCCTTCAAAGCTCCATCTAGCCACCGTAGCATGGGTCTTCATTTTCTTCCACTACCTTCTGGCTGTGTCCTAGACATTTAAGCACACAAATTATTATAGCATGCTTTTCATACAGTTATATAGCTCATACGTTCTCTAAGGGAAAGAGAATTTAGACTTAATCTGAACTCTCTAGTGAACTCTCTGTTATAAAATAACGTAAAATGGTAACATTCCTTATATCCTTAGTTAAATAGTGAGTTAATCTCTATTTTCAGATATATTTCCACTAATCTTCTTTTCTTGGCTGTGCAATATTAATTATTTGTTTTACTTTTTCAAAATTAACCTTTAATCAATTTAAATCTATATACATGTATTTATAGTTGAAATAATGTCCCTGAACCTAGCTTATATTTTAAAATAATTCTATAAATTTACTCTGATTTCTTTTGTTGTATCTTCTTTTATTTAATTTGTAATTAAATTGTAATTTCATGCGTCTACCACTGGGCAAACTGCCCATTTGTAGATTAAATAAATACATAGACATATGGCACAGCTTGGGCCATAAATTTTCCTCAGGATCTTCCTTCCAAATTATTTATGTAGAAATTAAACACAGAAAAGGTAAAAAAAAGTTATTACAGCCTCAAAACGTTAATGACGTCAAAAAGAAATTATCTAATTTCATTAGATCCTCCTCTAACATTAGGCCGGGCCGTCCACCATTTTTAATCTTGTCTTATACTCGTGGATGAAGCAAACACATGTCGGGTTGTAAAGCATAAAATGCTTTAAGATTGAAAACTATGCTATAACATTCGTAACTTTTAGATTATTTAGGCAAGATTGCGTTGGAGTACAGAAATATTTTTTTAATAATTTTTTTATCTCCGATAACGATTAATATTTCATAAGAAAACCAAAATAATAAGTCAAAATTTGGTGATTCGTTGTTTGCAAATTTTAAAGATTTAAATTAAATTAATAATCGTAAAAGAAGGAATTAAAATATGCATGACGTATGGTAAACAAAATAAACTTTTAATTTTTTAAATAAAGGGATTAAAGACATCTCGAAAAATAAAGGTATTTATTTTCAATTACAACGGAGTTACAAATTACAAAGAAATTGATTACAGCGGGTATTACAATTACAAAATCAGATTTATTTTAATTTCTGTTTTTTTTTACAGCAGACTTGGTTTCAAAAGATACAATGTATTTTTGTTTATTATTTCCATGCTGACCAATACTACGCACTGTCACACAAATTATTATTTCCTTCAACTGCAATATTCCTATATATTTACACCAAGTAAAAAATGTTTTCACAAATTGTCTGTAATTATATTGCATTTCACTGATTTGTGACCTGAAGTGTTTTTCAGTTATCCCAAACATATTTGTTTGCGTTAGCAGAACTAGATTAAATATGGCGGACGGTCCAGCTCGTATTAGAGGGGCCTTAAATTTGATTTGATAGTCCATGATTACAATACATACGTTTATCATTTATACTTGATTGAAAGATTACAGTTGATATAAATATATAAATATTTTACTCGTATAGACGTATGTTATTTTTATGGCTATTACTGGTAGGTGTACATAGTATTTTTTTTTATTATGTACGTATAAACATAAAAGCAATTTTATTATTTTAGTGTAAAATTACGTAAATAAAAGTTTTTTCTTAAATTCTTTTTAGTATAGGTAATCAGGGAACGAAAGCTCGCATACAACATATGGTTATTTACTTCAAAATTTAAATTTAAGATAAAAGACTTATTGAAAAATAAAGGTATTTATTTTCAATTACAACGGAGTTACAAATTACAAAGAAATTGATTACAGCGGGTATTAAAATTACAAAATCAGATTTATTTTAATTTCTGTTTTTTTTACAGCAGACTTGGTTTCAAAAGATACAATGTATTTTTGTTTATTATTTCCATGCTGACCAATACTACGTACTGTCACACAAATTATTATTTCCTTCAACTGCAATATTCCTATATATTTACACCAAGTAAAAAATGTTTTCACAAATTGTCTGTAATTATATTGCATTTCACTGATTTGGGACCTGAAGTGTTTTTCAGATATCCCAAACATATTTGTTTGCGTTAGCAGAACTAGATTAAATATTATTAGAGGGGCCTTAAATTTGATCGATAGTCCACGATTACAATAAATACGTTTGATTGAAAGATTACAGCTGATATAAATAAATACATATTTTGCTCGTATAGATGTATGTTATTTTTATGTGGCAATTACTGGTAGGCGTAGAAAGTATTTTTATTATGTACGTGTAAACATAAAAGCAATTTTATTATTATTATTTTAGTGTAAAAGTACGTAAATAATAGTATTTTTCTTAAATTCTTTTTATTATACGTAACCAGGGAAGGAAAGGTCCCATATAACAGATGGTTATTTTCATCAAAATTCTCCCATAGCCTTGAGTTAGCCTTGAGTTCTTTGCTATTCTTGGTGTCATATGCAGCCTTGTCAATACAATTAAATAATAATACATCATGGTGTAGTTATGAAATTTGTTAACAATGGTTTGGGTAGAATATTGAGAGAGGAATCTACGCGGAAGGGAAGAATCGTGAAAGAAGAAGAATTCAACTGACGACAGAGCTGGATAATTGCCTCGGCTTGGGAACAACTTACAGCAAATTTGCAATTCCACGACGTTAAGAGTCGTCGTTGTGATTAATTGAAAGAGAGGTTGTTGCGCAGATGACTAAGCGAGTCTTTTCCCGAGTGACTCACGCGTGATGTATTCACACGGCCCAGTGACGCCGTGACGTGCGTGTGTGCGTGCGTGTCCCCGGAATGTCTGCACATTGCGTAACACGTCTGACGCGCATGTTCCGTGCACGCTACAATTGCGAGACTCGCTGTTTAATTCAGCTTTACGCAAAACGCCTCAAGTGAATTACCTCGGCTGCTGTTCCACGCAGATATTGTTTAACTCGTGAACACACATTGGAAATATGATTAGTCCATTGCTCGTGCATGGTCAGATGTAAATCAGGCTTCTCAATTCATGCATATTCCGTAAACGGTAATGTCGTATCTGCTGGCGACTGTTCGTCCATCTTGGATTTCAAATTTAAAGTCAATGGTGGGGTTTGATGCAGAGAGAATATTTTTGAAGTGTTCCGTAGTCTGGTTTTGAGGCGAAGTTGGCGATTGGGATTATGAGAATAAGCTGAACTTAACTGTATTGAAAAATGGAAAATTAAGATAAATGAGACGAAATCAGTTCAAGACGACTAGTGTTCCCGTCAGTGTTAAACAATATTCAAATCCCAGTAAAGATTAGATTAGATTAGTCTCTGAAGTGTAGTGATGGATCCAAGTTACATCGACGGTTACGTTTTCGCGCAAAAAGTCTTGTGGGTTACGCCTAAACATTGCTTTTCTGCGTTGAAATGTTTTTCCGAATCCGTTTTTGGTCCAGTGTCAACAGTCGCGGCACCCATCGCGCTCAAAGCTTTTTCATTGTCAGTTTTTCATGGAGGATGAAATGCACTGGTTCAGTTGAGAAGCCTACGGTATCAGCTACCTCACGCACTTTTAGTCTGCGATCTTCCATTACCATATTGTGAACTTTTTCGATGTTTTCCTTGAGTGGTGACCGCAAGTGGGCGGCCGGAGCGAGTTTTTATCTTCTGTGATTCTGCGACCTCGTTTAAAGTCATTAATCCAGAAGTAAATAGTCTTCAATGCTTGTGCAGAGCCCGCATGAACTAGATCCAATTCAATTTTGATTTGTGCAACTGTCCAACCCTTCAAATGAAAATGTTTAATGACAGCGCGATATTCGTTGTTTTTTTTCACATTGTCTACACCTGAATACACATATAACACTACAGAAGGCTGCCAACAATAAACTACGACTGGCATATGTTTAAAACTTTTAGTAATATCTAAAAAAAATCATGTTTACCAACAATGGCGCAAAAGTGAAAAATTTATCAGACTTATCGATTAACCCTCGTAGATCGTAAAATTACGAGTAAATGCAATTAATAACAAAGAAGAAAACTTAGGAGACTATAAATAATACCATTTCGATAAATTTATTGAGTCGCAGAACGATAAACAAACTTGTTGCCTTTTAATTAGGAAATATTTACGTTTTGCCTGATAGTTAATTTTAGTTCTTAACGTTTTTAAAATAAAGTTTCTGGAGGTTCATTCATAATATTCGCCATGGGCTTTAATCTCTTTCATATTAATATTTACAAACGTTCACTTTCCTGAGGATATGTACTTATAAACTGACACTTCTGAGTAAACAATCCAACAACACGTAACTGAAACGAAAATACGGAAAATTGTATAGTTTCCCCTTGTTTCTGTCAACGTTAATGAGTTAATGACCAAAGGGGTTAAAAATTCAGTTAAATCGGTGGTGGTGTTTTTTTCTTGTGGTTGGTAGCGACAGCTGAGCGTTTAACATTTTCTCTGGATCGCTGATATATTTTTATTTTACGTGGTTTTCTTAGCCTCTGTTAATAATTTTTGTCTCTATGAAGAGAGTTTTAAACTCGGACACAGGAAACCGCCTGTTTATGTCGTTTGCATGGGATGTGTCCGATGTGTTTACCAGACGATTGTCGAGCGTCAACGTCTGAGCCACGAGTTATTTATTTCCATTTATTTAGCTTGAGATAGTAACATAGTAACAAAAATAAATAAATCTAAATACAAAACATAGCTTACAAATTATTATTTCTAGCATACACTCTGATTATTTTCTTAAATTGACTGATACTTGAGCATTTTTTATTTCCAAAGGTAGCTTATTATTTTATTTCTACATTCTTAGTAATAATTTTCCTTATTCCTAGTTTGGTAACTATGTACATCACATTTATTACTCACTAGATTCTTATGATAACACGGTAACTTATCCTTCTCTAATTTAAATATAAACAACATTACATCACAAAATATTATCTGCCTTATATCCAGCCAATTTAGTTCACACAGCATATTTGTGCCACTAGCATATCTATTTCTACCTAAAATATTTCCAAATTAATAATTTTTTGGATATGTACAATATAGTGCTACAATACTGCAAATGTGGCATTATTAAAGTTTTATACACTAATTCTTTGGCTTTTATGGACAACACGGATCTTATTCTTCCTAAGAAACCTACTTTCTTGGCTAATTTCTTAATAATTAATTCTGCATGCTCATTCCATTTTAACTTATTGTCCATCATAATCCCAGTCATCTTTATAAACGTTAACTTGTCTTATTTACATTTAACAACAAGTTATTAACCTTTAACTATTCTAATACAATTCACACGGAATTTAAATCACATCCAGATAAGTATAATAAAGTATAGTCGGCAAAAATATGTGTACTACAGTTTCTTATGTACCTAGGGAGATCATTTATATACAATATAAACAAAAGAGAACCCAACTTTCTCCCTTGGGCCACACCAAACGTTATATCGGTCTTTCTGGAACATCTTTCAGCTATTTTTACATATTGGGTTCTGTGTTTAAAATAATCTCGCAACCAACCCAATATCTTGCCTCTAATTCCATACTTTTATAGAGATTATTTATCAATCTATCTCTGACTATATTTCGAATGCTCTTTTTAGATCCAATAACACTGCTACAGTTACATTTTTCATGCCAATCTCTCTCTCTCTCTTCAATTGTTCTCCCACGAACTGAAGCGCAGATTGAGTAGAATGTTCTAAAACCTGACTGAGTAGTCTTTTTCCAGCAATATCTTCACACCAGTTTTCCTTCGTGTATTTGTTCTGGAAGGAGTACGCAGATAATTCCTGGCACTCAGACTTTAGTCCAGCCAACACTACTTTTATTTTCAATATTTTCAGTCTAACCACGGAGTCCCAAATAAATGATTTACAATTCCCGCCATACCCTAACAGATCAGAACATTGATCAGTTTTATGAATGAATATGAGTAATTAATAAGTAATAAATAATAATAAATGTGAGGCAGTGTAGTAATAATTGAAATAGCTTTAAATTGTTCACTATTACTGTCAAATTTACATCTTTACTGTATTTATATTTAAATTAAAAAGAAGAGAAGTGTGCGAGTATACGAATTGAGAAACTTTGCGAAAATTTCATCAGTAGTTATTTACATTGTTATGGGAGGAGCCATTTTTTCATACCCAATGAAGTCATAAAAAATCCGATACAAAGGTATTTCTTTTAAAACGGTACGCTCAGTTTTTGTGACGATAAATTTACATAAGCCAATGTGAATTCATATAAGTAGGGCAAAGTTTTGGTTCTTATTAAACTTGAAATACTTCAAGGAGTTACATGTGACACCACAAAAAAAAAGAGCTCACATAAGAATTATTAAGACTAAGCAACCGAAACGGGAAATTTCTATTTTTTTAGACGTCTAAGAGGCATTGAAATAATCTTCAAACAGCGATTATGTATAAAAGTTCTTATAAATTTTAAACTAATCGGAGTAGTAGTAAAATGAGGTTGTTCAAACTATATTTTGCTTCTTAATTATTAACATGAAGAAGTGTAAATGTACGGAAATAGTTCTTTATACTCTTTATCATTTTCCTTCATTATTATTTTTCCTTACAAAGTTTTATTTCATGTCGTTTGTGTCACTGTCTGTTATGTTCAACTGTGTGCAAAGAAAAAATCCATGCGGGTAGATCAGGGCCAGATCGACGGTGATAGCTCTTATGGAGTCTAATTAGCGTTTTTATGCAGGTTTCTATCGATAAATATGTTTGTAAATCCTCTCGCACTGTGAAAAATAAACCGTCAGCTTTTTTATTATATATTAATTATTCTTTAATGGGAGAGGTTCATGATGGGAGCAATATAATCACACATTTATTAATTCAGAATTTTACAATTATTTTCTTCTGTTTAGTAACATTAATGTTCTTGATTGGATGGGTCTTTTAGTGTTTGACTGGAGCATATTGATAAAACAACATCTTCTCATACTTGAGCACAAATACTAAAGTGTGCTGAGCACATTCAATTTTTACTAGGGAAATTAGCTTGCAGCTGTAGTTTCTCCTTATTTAAATATTTTGGGGAAGGATTATGGTGAGCAGTTAAAATGTATTTAATGCCTTTCATCGAACGTTTATCTTATCTACATTACACAATAATGCATTCATTTCAGGCTGAATGCTTCATTTCCGAAACAAAACATTTTTTTCACTTTCTGTCATTGTATACACACAATTTGAAATAGTTAACATTTGAGATATTATTGTTTATTGCTTCTCTTTTATGACTTCTTTGTTTTTTGTGTGATGCTTAATATTAAATTGCGTTTTCATAATTTATATAAGAACTACAGTTTATAAAGTTTTCTATTAATTTCTCTTATGACCTCTGCCTACAATCTCTTAAATTCCTCAAGAAACGAATGTTTTATTTTCCCTAAATAGTAATAAATATATTTACATTTTCCTTGCTCCCCAAAACAAAGCATAGTTTCTCTTTTTATTTAAAAACAAAACATTAAATTCAGAGATCATGTAAATGATAGTTTCCATATTGGCTCTTGAGATGATTACTTAATTTCTCAGCGTAATCCTCGGTATGTATCCAGAAACGATCTTGAAATTCTTATCAGTATCTAGTGAAGTAATCTTAGTTTTTTGCTGATAAGACGTCTTAGTAAGATGCTTCACGATACGTTGCTTATCGTCGAATTAAACTTTATTCTAGTGTATGTAAGTGATCTTCATACCGTATAATTTAACTTCCAATGTAACTGGCCTTGTCAAAAACAAAAATAGTTTACATATTTATATATATATATATATATATATATATATATACATATACATATACATATATATATATATATATATATACATATACATATACATATACATATACATATACATATATATATATATATATATATATATATCTGTATATACTCTTGTGCATTATTAAGTAAGCTCTTTTATACAGATAGCCATTTCTGCAAGTAAATCGATTTGATTATTTCAACTTCATCGATTTAAATCTGAAAATTCGATCAACAAATGTATCGTTTCTTTATTCTCTGCGTTTATAAGTTGAGAGAGAGGGCACATTTGTTGTTTTAATGCGCATAAAGTTGCATTAATAGGTATCCACCATCTATTTTCTCCCTTTCCACTTCGAACGTGGTAAAGTTTACGTTGTCATGTTGCCTGCTTGCAAAGAGTCCTTAAATTTAAAAAGACATTGCATTTAAAGAGACTATCTGACATACCACAGGATTCATTCAAAAATCTTTGGAATTCAATAGTCGTGTCTCAGTGGTTGAAGATGGCGTCCGCAGGCGGTGCAAATAAACTAAGCGAAGAAGAAAGGGGCGAATTGCAAGAGCAATTTACAGCGGTATGTTTAGTAAATTATTTAACCTTAATTTAAGCCTCTGTACTGAGTAAATATTTATGAGATAACCGTTAATACTAGACTTAATGACGATATAAGTTTGGGCTGTCAGTGATGTCGTTTTCATGCAAACATTTGACAGTAATCTGCGAAAAGAAGACGTTGTACGATGTTATTCTTAGTTTCTTTTCGATTACTCTTTATTCGATATCGTAAATATGAAATGATGATTAATATAGGAACGTTTTATGTTCGGCGTTAAAGATAATCGTATGGCGTTGGAAGTTCATGTTTTTTAAAATTTTGCCCCTATTATGCCTGTAATACCTTCGATGCCCAATCTCAACATTTAATTACTTAAAATACGTTTTACTTGAGGTCTTGCAACGCAATTGATAGGCTTGAATAACAGAATTCACTATTACTGTATTTGGTATAATTGTTTTAAAAATAGTACATTTTGTATTTGATGAATTTATCTTATTTATATATTATCCTTCCATTATATAATCTGAAACTTCCATATAATGGAAACTTCGGTTTTATTATTGTAGGTCATGAAACCACCTGAAATAGAATAATATCAGACTTTTCATCCCTCAAAAAATGAATGGCAGGCTTCTTTCAGAAATCATTTTTCTACATTACTATTTAATATTAATCATGGCACTTATACTAATTTGTATTGTTTGGTTATTACATTTTTTCTTCAAGTGATATTTTTATGTTGGTCAATGGAGAGAAATGTTAGATTGCATTTAATAGTGCCTTAGATGATTTAGGTTTTGCTAATTGAGTGTATTTTGTTTTTACTCCACAGTAGGCTTATGGCAGATCAATATTTTTTTATTTACACCACTTGTGCAATCAATTCTTATCTTGAAATACATATCATAATTTACACAGGAAGACAGTGGAAATCCTTTATTTACCTAGGTTCTTGTTTTACACCGCTACTCAGCTTTCACAGATAAGTTGTTCAAAATTAATGGCCTTGACTTCAGAACTTTGTTTTATTAACTCGGACGTGTATCAGTTCTTGCCCAGTTACCCGTTGAGCTTAAATTGCTCTAGTCATATACATATTACATTTGACGTTGACTTCTAAGTAAAATATTTGGTTTTGAGAATTTTACTGTGTATCATATTTAGGTAACTTTGTTGTTACTTTTAAACTGGTGTCCATCACAAAATAATACTTTAAGATATTATACTTGCTAAAGCTTAACTGAAACTATCCCATGTATGTTTATGAAATGTTTTTACTACAAGAGTCCATTATCAACACTTTTTTTGTTTTGTTTTGAGTAATTATTTGAAGATATTTGTTGTATCCACCATACAAATTTATTATTGTTCACAATCCATTCTTCTGTAATAAATAGTATCCTTTTTCAACATTTGTTTGGATATTGTTTGATCTATTTCAAATTAGTTATGTTCTAAAATCTTGGAATTGAATAAGAATTACATATTGTATGTAGATTGTAAATGTTAATATCAGATATCAAATTCATTAAATTTGTTTTTAGGATGACTTTCCAAACTTGTTTATCTGTAGTCCATTTTGCCACTGATGAGCGTCGCACAATTAAATCAGCTAATAGGAATACTGTATAAATCCCAATTTTATTGTATGAGATTCTCATGTGACGAATTGCAACCGTTATGGTGACAAAGTTTTCCATTCTTTTGTTAATATTTACTGTTAACTAAATGAAACAAGCAGTGAAAAAACTTTAATAGTTGTAAATTTATAATTTTTTTTTAATTGCGGATTAGTATGGTTGTGTCGACATCGTGGTCATTGGCAACCCGTATGTTTTTGTACAATAGTTTACATAGCGTTATTGTTTACATACATAGATATTCTTAATATGATTAGCGATTATGTGATTAACAATAACCCTTTATATTACTTCCTTATAAATATTGTACATTGTTGCGAGATAGGAAAAGTGTCATTATCTTGTGTAAACGTGACATTTCTTCAATAACTGTTCTCATAATAGCCATTTTACTTTTGTGATTAGGATTGAAGTTATTGTTGCCATTTTTAAACTGAACATATAAAACAAGTTTCCAACATTTATATTACATTAAACAGCTCGTAACTATTCCTCAAAGTGAAAGTGTCAGAAAATTTCAAACACATTAAACGGTTTTACATCGCCTACCCTTTGTCCTGGTAGTCCTTATCTTATGGAAGCTATACATAATATAATTTAATAATTCACAGTTATGTTTCTTCATTTATTGAGAAAGTCATGTGTTCTTTTTGCTACAGGTAGTGTCACTGATTTGACTCTTTCTCCATCTTGTCTCTTATGTTCTAACTGAGTGTAATAGTTTGTTGTGTTACACATACCCCGGTTTTCTGATTCATGTAGAGTGTCCATAGTCTTCCACTCCCTCGCCAAACTGTACGTATATTGGTGTTAACGATAGTAATATATGTTCCACCGCACAATTGTATTTTTAGGGTGCTCAAAAGAGACTTCCTTGGCTGATATAGGCCAAAGGTTTGTATTTTATACTTGGCTTCACAATTGATCTTCATCATTCGTCCACAATAACACATTTCAAAAGTTTCTGCACTTGTTGGACTTTAACCGTCTAGGTTTTAGGTAAAGTGAATTTAATGAATTTTATATATGAAAGTTGTTTGTTATAAATAGATTCTTACCTGCTGAATTTTTCATTTTTTGTTTGGAAACTTATTGGTCATTAGGGCACAATATATTCAGCCTCGAGTGTTTGTCCTATTTGTTCTTAGAGGAACGAATAATTCCCGAAATGAGGAATCTAATCTAGAATATTTTTTTTTTATTTAGGGTGTTAAGGGTGCACTGTCATAACAGGTGGTGTCATTGGCCGTTAGCAGATCAACGTTTGATATTCTAAGAATTCGAAAAATTTTCCCAGAAATAATTTAGCAAACAGCCTGGTATTCAGCTTGAAAGAATGTGATAAACTAGGGGAAAATTCTGAGTTGTTAATCGTCGGAACTGGTAACATACAAAATCGGTGGCTCGGCTTAATAAAGATGACTGCTGCAGATTTATATAGAATATTTCTTCAAATTAAATAGACACTAATTTTGAGTTTATGTACGTGATAGTGTATAGTAACAAGGTTCGTCTACAGACAAATTCGTTCGGCTTGACGTTGTTCTTTGAAATCGCTTCGATGTGTGTAACTTGACAAGAATATATTAAATCTGCGTGTTTTGCGTCGGGATGGGTAAGGTTGGGGTGTATCCGTTGCCGTTTAAGGCGATATTGAGAGCGAGCGTGAGTCAGGGCTAGACCGTTGCTTCTTATCAGCGGCGACGCCCACGCCCACCTGCAACGTTCATTTCTGCGAATCTTCCGTTTCTGAGCAGTCATTCGTTAGCTAATTCCAGTCGTCGCTTTCTTCACACCTTCCGTTTCCAGTGGCGAACCCTTGTCTCGACCTTAATCTGCGACCGAGTCACACGAGGGAGAGAGATTCAGTCGGCATCACGCGCGTTCTTTGTTGTGTGTAGGGAAATGTGTTCCATATGTGGTCGCTCTCATATCTGGCCCTGCTTTTTCCTGTTTGCCCGTAACGGTCGTTACCTTGGTTGACGTCGCCATATTCATATTCTACCTGTAGCGGCCCTGACGGCCGTTACCCGCCTGACTCGTAGCGTATCTGTAGCTTCGATAAGACGCTTCCCTGAGACGGTGGATCCGGGTCGACAACCGAGATAAGCAACGGTGTCTGTTGGGCTGGGCATGGTATGGGATCCTCCAACGAAATAGCGAGATTCGCGGTTCTTAACGGGTTTCGTGTGCCTCTGGTCCCGGCGGTGTCTCGTCGCCGATAAGATAGCGAATTAAGTCGAGGTTGTATTTTAAGTTGCCAACGGAACAGCTGACCCCTACAAACGGTGACTTGCTAATTGCCCAGGTTTCGCTGAATCGTAACTCACGCATGTTACGTACGTAGGTCGAACCACGATCGTTTGAGAGATTCCGCTGTGCCATTAAGTCTCCTACATTAATTTGTTCAACTTCCTCAATACTGCGATATAGTATTATTATTTTACATCTAAAATTGCGATTAACAACGGATCAACATGTATGGAGGATTAACAGTTCTTATATAATTTTCAGTTTCATTATAAATCAAATTTCGCGCTGTATAACTCTACCAAACACTAGACCTTTGTCTCTAGATTTATTTTTATAACTCAGTATATTAATCAAATAACTCAGCGTGTTTGTGAGACACCCTTTGCACAGTGATGGATGGCTCAGGATAGTTCTGAGATACATCAATTCAGATGTGTGACTGATGAGTAAATAAACATTTGTATTGAATTCTGAATTGGCTTTCTGGATTTTAAGGAAGGTAGGAGAGGTAGCGAGGCAAGGTAAATGCAGAGTAGTGTGTGGCTTGACAAAGAGCCAAGGTAATGTCGCAACGCAACCTCTACGCAGCACGCAGGAGGCCGTATTACATACAAGCTTCTATGTGACGACGAAAATCTATAAACAGAGAGAGCAAAAAGTAACCCCAGACTTCCTACAATCAGTCCCCAGCACATGCATCCGTCCCACGAAGGAACTGTATCATTACTCTCAACTCTTTCCTGCTCTAATTTCGACTTCTCTTGCAACATATCGCCGACTGCTCGTTAAAAATTGTTTGGATATCGCAGAAATGAGGTTCATTATTACGCCCTAAAGACGCGAAGTATCAGACAACAGGTAATTGAAGTAAATGAGATGCCAAAAGAAACACATAAGAGAAAATGGACATAAGACTTTAATTTTGTATGTAAAATCAACACAACACGAAATGAACTGGAATCTTTCCTATCACGAAAAGAAGTCACAACTGCACGAACCGTATAAAAAAATATACTACAATATACATATATGAAAACTCCGTTAAAATGTTGGGAAAAAATCAATGGAGAATTTGCAGCAGTAAGGACTAGATGGGAGTGTTTTTGCATCGCGTTTTAACAATACAGCAATGTCTTCGACTTGGTAATCTCTAATGGTCTGGATTTTCATTAAATTCAGATGTAGAACAGCTAAGAGCATCAAGTGGCTTTTATTAAAGGGGAAAACTAATACAAATGGCATGGGTGTAGTTAGATCAATATTAACGTAAATATTTTGAAAATAAAACAATGCTTCAGAGACCAAGAAAGAAGGGGAGAGGGAATTATAGATGGCATTCTTATCTTGTTAGAGAAGAAAGATTTGTAAAAGATCTTAAAATGGAAGGGCGTACAGTCCCCGGAGAAGGTGGGCCGCAGTGTCCGCTGGAATGAAGGAAGTGAAATTGTTTCATTTATTGAGTACTATGGAAGGACTCCGAAGGACGTATGGTACAAAATTAAAGCTCATTTTTGTAGAAGAGAAACTTTTTAGTTTGAGCTAATATTGTAGAAAGTGTGGGAAGGTTAAGGACCTTCTTAAAACTTAACGTTTATAGTAAAATAAAATGGAAGTGAAACACGTACAGCTCAAATGTGGTTGTGCTGGAGAATACTTATTAATAATTATATTGTGAATATAATTAGGAAGAGAATATGTGTGATGGAGGTTCGTGATTTACTGCATACTCTTCTGTAGTGCTCTGCCGTTGGCCAGGTCCTACAGATTCTCGAGACAGGAGATGGATCCAATACAGTGATTCGGGGATCAGTGATTACAGTACTGAATCGTGATAAATAAGCACGTAGGATTTGGTGGATACTGTGTATGAAAAGGTTGGCGCAGGAGTGAACAATATGGAGAACCCGAATCTGCGTATAATTTGTTAACAATAAGAGAAGTTCGGTAAGTACGTCTATATATCAATTAGCTATATGTAGCGTGAAGCAGAAGAGTTGGGAGTGGCCGTCGTAGCTGCACCTCCGAGACTGACTCACGCTTGATTCACGCGAACATAGGCGTGAAGCCCAAGACAATATCTAAGTACTTCCATATCTGACTGAGATAAGTTATCGTGGAGGGTCTTAGGGATCGCGCATTCGTGAGATTGGCGGAGACATGGACAAAGCCCTGTTCAAGGAACTCAGCCAGGATGTGCGCGAGCAGTTCCTCATGGTAAGGATCCTTCCGTACCCTCCTCTTCCTTCCCAGAGTCGTGGGAACCACCGGTTCCGTTACTCAAGTGTCCCCTGGTTTGGAATGGTGCCAAGGGTTCACGCTCTTAAGGATTTTCCACTATACCAGCTTATTTATGACTTAAGATCCTGATGCTTCGTCCTTCTTGATGTCAAGACGTATCTTGAGAAGTTTAAAATGTTTAAAGTTTAAAATGATAGTGCTTAGTGAAATTATCTCGTCGAACCAGGTGGACACGTCGCTCCGTAACATAACGTATGACCCCACATCAGTTTCCTCAACGTAGGCGTTGCATAAAATCCTTCTCGGGTTTCTAGACGTGCACTGACCTTCACTTCGGAACGTGAATTTTTTTTTGGAAATGGGGTATTATTATTCTGATTTCATTGACATACAAATCATTTCTCTCCCGCACAGTACATTCAATTGTATCCGATCATTTGGCCTCAAACACCTGTCAGACCTTGGTTGATTAGAGTAGGTACACTCCTGCGTGAATGTACAATATCCGCTGCTGCTCTCATTGATTCACCTACTAAATAGTATGTATACTGTTTGAAATGTTTTTTCTTCACTCTTCATTTAATTTTGGTTATTTGATACTTGACTTTGGGAAAGCCCTTCAATATCAGAACTGTAATAAAATTATTTTTATTTTGCGGAAAATTGGACGTAAATACTTAGACCTTAGATTGTTTTCTTGACCGCTTTAATATTTGATAATTGAGTAAACTATATATATATATATCAGTTAATTAGCATATACTTGCCCACTGTAGATATGAAATTGTATTATGATAATTTTTCTATGTGGATACATTATTCATAACTCGCAGGTTACATAAAATGTTATATGAAATTATGGGAATATAATTAAAACTGCATTGAATAATTAAGATAGACAATACAGTCAAGAAAGGTAATATAAATACCACACAACGTTTCTGGGTTCCTTTTTCTCTTCGTCAGGTGCTAAGAAGAGCCTAGAGAAACATAACTGCACTGGTCAGTTGACAACATTTTAAGACCAGTGCAGTTGTGTTTCTCTAGGCTCTTCTTAGCGCCTGAAGAAAGGGACAAGAATCCCAGAAACATTGTGTGGTATTTTATATTACCTTTTTTTTGTCTGTATTGGCTATCTTTCTTATTCTTTATTTTCAATCAGACGTAAATTTTTTCATTAAAGCTGCATTGAGTTGTTATAATTTGTGATGTGAACTCCTTTTTTTCTGTAGGCGTCAGGTTGTTTGCTGCTAGACACTTACTGTAATTTTTATTTTCTTGATTCACTAGCCTTAAAATTTCATTTTATCTTGTTTCAGATTGACAAAAATGGAGATGGGTATATCGATTTGTCCGAGTTGAAGGAAGCTCTAGATGTTTGTGGCTTCAAAATTCCAGGATGGGAAGTGAGGAAACTAATTTCAGAATTTGACAGCCGCAACACAAACCATGCTGGTAGACTTTCGTTTGATGAATTTGAAAAGGTTCATATTCTTTTCCCCATCCACTGCAGCTTTTACCTGATCTTTTTCTTATTTCAGTTAAACTTAATTTGGTTCATTTTTTTCCAGTTGTGTGTTGATTTGAAGGCAAATGAAGTTGCTAGTACATTTAAAAAGGTCGTGTCAAAGAAAGAAAATCTTGAAACTTTGGGAGGAATGTCAGATGCATCCAGTGAGGGAACAACACATTCAGTTCGGCTGGAAGAGCAACTTGCATTTTCAGATTGGATCAACAGTAATCTGAGACATGATCCTGACCTCAAGCACCTATTGCCTATTGATGCAGAAGGCAAGGCATTGTATGATAAAGTAAAAGATGGAATTTTGTTGTGGTAAGTAGTGTATTGATAAGTGAAAGCTTTGAACCATCTGGTCGAAAATTGCCAAAGAAACCCTTTAAATTTATTCACTTTAATCATTTTGACTTGGGTATATAAATTGTTTATTTTAAAATTGGTTTTTAAATTCCTTTTTTATTGTTTAACATCTTTTCATTAAAAGATCAATTCTCTTTTCATCTACAAATTAACTTTCCTAACCACTGTAAACAATTTGAGAAATTGGCCTTGTTTCCTTCCATTTGCTACACATCAGTTAATCTTTTATTTTGTCTGGTTGTGATAAAGTACCCTTTTCAGCATACAGTTTGTAATTTCATAAAGATTACAAACTATTTAAAATGTGTCTTAGATTTATTTTTCACAGTATTCTTTCTCCCTGTCTTTCGAAAATCGTTGAGTAATTTTAATCATATCCATGTGACATCATTGTAATACCCCATCCTTCGAGTACCATTTATTCTGCAGTAGGGCTGTAAATTCATTTTACAGTTTCTTCTGTTATGTGTAGCAATCATATTAACTGGGTACAAATCCTTGTTTCTGTTATGCCCCTGTTTTTATTCCCTGTGATATAGAAAATGCTTCAGTTGTTCACCCTTATATTAATATACTTTTTTCACTACGAACTTAGTAATTCTTATTAATTAATGAGGGAATTTCATATTCTGCTAATGCCAGACAGATTTTTCCTTTCCTTAAGTCATATGCCTGTCTCAATTATTTGTAATATATGCTTTAATCACACCATCTTTGTTAGGTATTTAGTGTGAAGAGGAGTTCTCAAAGGCTTTGGAAAGGACTTTACATTGTCTAAGCCATGAGCACTCTGCAGCAGAAGGAAACTTTACTGGCTCTGCTCGTTAATGCTAAATAATTTCTATAATAATCTTTGTGTACAATGTCCTGAAAATTGAATTTGTTCTTTATAGATAACAAATCTGAATTAATTCACCAATCAGTTCTACTTTAAATCCAATTCACAGTGACATTTTGTTGGTGAGAGGAATTGATACTTGCTAACTTTTTCTAACAATTTCTAGGAAAATGAAAAATTTTGCTATTTACAACTGCTTATACAATTCAGTTTGACTTCTGAAAATTGATGTTATTTTGAAATGTTTTATATTATTATTTGGCTTCCCCATAGGACTTATAATAATATATTGCATATTTGTTGCAGTAAGATTATTAACCATTCGTGTCCTGACACAATTGATGAAAGAGCTATCAATAAGAAAAACTTAACCCTCTACACCAAGCACGAAAATCTAACCTTGGCATTAATATCATCCCAAGCTATTGGATGTAATATAATTAATATAGATGCTCATGATCTTTCTAAAGGAAAACCTCATTTGGTACTCGGACTATTGTGGCAAATTATTAGAGTAAGTATTTTGACATTTTGATTGCTTTTGGCATACTTTTCTAATATGTTTGATTTGTTGGGTTTTACTAACTCTAAATGGAAACTTTCAGATAGGGTTGTTTAATCAAATTACATTGGAGAACTGTCCTGGACTTCCTACACTTTTGATGGATGGTGAGCATATTGAAGATCTTATGAAATTATCACCTGAAGCCATTCTTCTAAGATGGGTAAACCACCACCTACAACGAGCTGGAGTGGCCAGGTAATTCATTGGGTGCTGATGTTTTAAATCATGAAACTAGCTAAAATTATGTTGAAAAATTTTATTATGCAATGTATTATCTGCATTGGCTATTTAATGGAGTCATATGTTTTATTGTATGCCAGTTCCAGGGACATTTAACAGAACGCCACACTCATAACAGCTATTCAGCTTTTTAGACTTCGTACGTCTTGTGGTTTGACCATAGGTCCAAATAAAAGCTATCTAAATTAATACTTTATTATTAGTATGATATCAATTTTGTGCTATAATATATTTTAATGAACAGGAATAGAATAATTTTTTCATTGGCACTATATATATATATAATTGCAATATTGGTATGGAAAGGAAAGAGAGATAGGTGGTGGCTTACTTGAAAGTGAAGTGTGGTGTCGCCATAAGGAACTGAAGGTTGTTCTTCCGCAGCCGGCCGGTGCACGGAATGGTATAACACTCCTTCCTGAAGAAGGAGGCTGAGAGCCTCCGAAAATTTGAAGAACAACCTTCAGTTTCTTATGGCGACACCACACTTCACTTTCAGGTAAGCCGTAGCCTATCTCTCTTTCCTTTCCATACCAATATTGCAATTATTTTTGACAATGTCATATCTTTACTAATATCATACACACACACACACACACACACACACACACACACACACACACAATATTAGGAGAATCCATTAAGGGATTGTAACTAATTTGGTGACAAAGTCACATCCAAACTTGGATAGTGAGGAAGGATAGAAATAAATAGGAGAAATAGGAGGATTACGCTTTATGTGAATTCATATGCTCAGGCGAAGAATTACACACATAGAAAAGCATATATATATATACTGAGGAAGGATAGAAATAAATAGGAGAAATAGGAGGATTGTGCTTTATGTGAATTCATATGCTTGGGCGAAGAATTACGCACATAGAAAAGCATATGTTCAAAGCAGAGAGAAGGATGGAAGAAGAAGGAAAGACTGAAAATATTTGACCCAGGCGGGACTTGAACCCACGTATTCTGCTTAGTACACAGACGCCTTAACCATCTCGGCCACCGGGTCAAGTTCCTGACCAGGCAAATATAGACAGTCTTATTGTGGACAATTAATAGTTTTTAGTGGAGGAATGGATAGAGTAGAGGGAATGAAGTATTAGGAGCTTCCATTAAGGAATAAATACAATATTAGGAGATCCATTATGCTTTTCTATGTGCGTAATTCTTCGCCCGAGCATATGAATTCACATAAAGCACAATCCTCCTATTTCTCCTATTTATTTCTATACTTCCTCAGTATATATATATATATATATATATATATATATATATATATATATATATATATATATGAATTAGTTCCTTAATGGATTCTCCTAATATTGTGTATATATATATATGTGTGTGTAAGGATTATGTAACATTATCTAATTAATTAACTCATTTGGACATGAAATAGTGATATTATATCAAATTCGTGTGGGCATAAGCCCACTTCCTCAGAGTACAATTGCATTGAACATCGTGCTGACTAGGTGTGATCATATTTCACAATATAAAATTAAGAACTGGTCATTTGTATAGAGCTCTTGTTGTTAGCTCCCTTCACTCAATGATATTGGTGGAAAGCCAACATTAATTTTTATTGTAGTGTGCTAATTATTGTTTATATAGTTACGTTGGTACTACTAATGTTGATATTCTCTATCATATTATTAAAATTGTAATTGATTGAAAGTATTAGCATGAATTTTCTTATACCTGCACTTTCTATTGAAACATTGACAACTTTGATTTCAATATTTGGAAATATGAATGGCTTGTCATACTTCAATATTATTTTTGTCTGTCTGGTGTTTGTTATTCTTGTAATGGTTTTAGACTAGCTGAAAGCAGTAAATAAATCATGTGTTGACTGATAATGCTATTTTCCTGTATATGAAAAAATAGTACTTTGGTTTTTTAACTGTACAATGATGCTGTTAGCATGATATTGTTCAGACTTTTCATTTGTTTTGTAGACGCTGCACTAATTTCCAAGGGGACATAGTTGACTCTGAAGTATATTCCTACCTTATCAAACAGATTGCACCCACAGATAGTGGTGTTTCAATGGAGGCATTGATGGTAAGTGCCAGCATTTAAAAGTAAAAAGATTAGACAATTAATGAATGTGGAATGTTAAATTTTCCATCATACTGTTTTGGATACTCAAGGAGCCAAACCAGCTGGCAAGAGCAGAAATCATGTTACAACAAGCAGCCAAACTTGGATGCCGCAGCTTTGTCACACCAAGTGATGTTGTGAATGGGATTTACAAATTGAACTTGGCGTTTGTTGCAAATTTGTTCAATAACCATCCTGGCCTTGACCAACCAGAAGGAGAAATAGAAGGTTTGGAAACTTTGGAGGAGACAAGAGAAGAAAAGAGTAAGTTTCCATATAGTTGCATACATTTGCACACAATTTGACACAATCAAAATAATTTAGGTTTATGGGAAAGAGTTATTGTCGATTTGATAAGAATTAAGAGCCATTCCTATATTTGACAAAGTTTTGTTCGAAGTTTCAAATTGCTCCTCATGTTTCTTGGCTTTAGATTTACTCTTCAGTCAAGTAACATGAACAGTACATCTAGCTCTTGAAGGAGATATTACCCTGATTCCTATTACACATGAAAATTAGAACTAGATGTTCTGTCAGACAAATAGTTATTTTCAGGTAAACCATGATAATTCCTCCCACTTTCTTATCCATATTTGTTATATATCAATGAGTATTTTATACCATTATTTTTAACTGTTGTTTTATGTAACAATAACAATTATATTTCAACAGCGTACAGAAATTGGATGAATTCCATGGGTGTGCAGCCATATGTTAACTGGTTATATTCTGATTTAGCTGATGGCCTTATAATATTTCAGTTATATGACATAATTAAGCCAGGAATTGTCAACTGGAGCAAGGTTCACAGGTAAGTAAACTATATTTCATTTGAAAACTTAAACACAAGAAAATTACGATATATTAACCCTTTGCACTCGAGTGCTCTGCTATGGAGTCCTCGAGTGCAAAGGGTTAAAGTAACTAAACTTTTCTTCAGTTATTCAGAAAAGGGGATCAGTTTGAACTCAAAATATGTTTTCTAGTTTATAGTTAATATCCTTTGGAGTTTAAGGTTGTTGGTTGAATTACTCCTCTAATATATACAAATAAAATATTCTTTACATTCATTTCTGTGGAGAAAATAATCAAATATTTGTAGTAATCTATTTGTTACCTATGTACTGCATAGTGTTTCAAATATGAAATTTGAAAAATCATTTAAGTGCACCCAGTTTGAAATAAAATGGTTTGAATTGGGAATTTTTTTTACTGAAATGATTTATATCTGGAAAATATCACAAATATCATTATGAAAATTCACAATAATTTGGATGGGCACCAAACACAAGATCAGTGTGTAGCTACAATATTTTTGTTGCTAATTAGAATATATGATTTACTCATGCACATTATAATAAATAAGTTTTTTTTAATTCAGGAAGTTTTCGAAACTGAGGAAGTTTATGGAAAAATTGGAGAACTGTAATTATGCTGTTCAACTTGGAAAACAGCTAAAATTCTCTTTAGTTGGGATTGCTGGCCAAGATCTTAATGATGGAAATGCAACACTGACTCTAGGTATTACTGTTTTAAAAATTTGGAACTTATAATTTATGCCAGAAGTAGACTTTTTTTGTTACTTAAGATATTGGTACATTCTGTATATTATGGGAACCATAATTTCTTTATGAAGTACATTATGTTTATCTGAGTTACTTAATTGTGGAATCTCTTGATTTTTTTCCTGATTGTATGCAGATATTAGTTACATAAGTATCTTAGTGCGAATTAAATTAGGTAATGGTGCACAATTGTTAGTTGATTTAAGATGATTACTAGTTAATTTTTTCAAAGAAAAGTGCTGTGATTGGTTAAATCTAGACATTTTATTCACATGTGGCTTGCACTCACACAGTCTTCATTTTACAATGCAATTTTTACTGCTTCCAGGGTATTGTAATATAAATACAGAAATATATTCTATAAATTTCTATTTTTGCAGCTCTTATATGGCAGTTGATGAGAGCTTATACTCTTTCAATTTTGACCCAGTTGGCTAATACTGGTAGTCCTATTGTGGAAAAAGAAATAGTTACCTGGGTAAATGCAAAATTGGCTCAGGCTAATAAGAAGAGCTCCTTGAAAAATTTTCAAGTAAGTTTCGTAAAGTGCCAAGTACATAAAACAAGTCTTTACTGAATTTCTCCAATAATTCAATTAATGATGTTATATAGGAATCTTCTCTGGCTGATGCAAAAGTGGTCATTGATTTGATAGATGCAATTAAACCAGGCACTATCAACTATGAACTTGTGAGAGATGGTGGATCAGAAGAGGTAAACTTGAATATTTTTTTTTGTAAACTTTAATATTTACATCAGGAAAAACTAGTACATTATTTTTAGAATATTGATTAGTTTTTGAGAATATCTAATGATGTCAGATTTTCATGGTTGAATAATTAGTCATCTGAAAGCTGGCTGAAATTTTTTTTAATACAATTTGTATATTTGATGATTTTTTATGGATTTCCAAAAGTAAATATGAAAGTTATATACTTATTTGGATAATTTAATTTGTCAAATACATCACTGTAATCAATATTCTTATTTTATTCAGAAGTGAATTGTGTTATTTGTTGGATTTTTTTGCAGGATAATTTGGCAAATGCTAAATATGCTATATCAATGGCTAGAAAGACAGGGGCCAGAGTTTACGCCTTGCCAGAAGACATAACCGAGGTGAAGCCTAAGATGGTTATGACAGTTTTTGCTTGTCTAATGGCAATGGACTACATTCCCAACATGGATGTGAAACAAGACTCTTAATCAATACTTCTTCTCTTCTGTTTTATACATATATATAAATAACTTTTTCTGTGATTCAGACTTATCGCAATAACATGCTTATTGTTAGTAAGATATTTAATTCATTAAAAAGTTGTTTATACTTGTGTAAACTCTTATGTTTACTAATGAGCAAGTTTAAGTTGTGGATCTGTGTTGACATTGTTTACACTTGAAACTTTTAGGATCGTACATTTCTTTGAGGAAATGAACAGTATTCAATATACTTCTTATATTAGAACTTAATATTTGTTCCAAAATTTTTTGTTGGACTGTAATTGTTTTTTTAATTTGTCTTACAATAAATGTAAGTCATCTATTACTTATGAAAATTGATCAACTTTTTAAGTGATTTAAATCTCTTCATAAACTTGCTCCATTTTTACTGCCAGTCAAATGTAAATATGATTGTTTACTCTGTGTGGACATGAGTTTAGTGTTAAGCTCTGTTGCTTTCATTATTTTTTTACACAGAGTGCAATCAAATATTACCAAAGGCTGTTTTTACAAAAAATTCAGTGTAGAAATAGCCTCTGCTAATAAACAATATTTTATATTCATATTCTATAATACTTCATTTAAATTGAGTGAACTCTATATTTGTTAGTTAAGTTTCTTATAAAATGAAGTAATCCTTAACTTCAAGTATGCCTGAATGTGTAGTATAATATTGTCTGTAAATGCAGACTGCTGTAAAATATTTGTAAGATAATATATTTTTAGGATTCTGTTAAATGTGACTTTATTCCATTTATTTAAGTTTAATTTGCTTGTAATACTGTGACATAGATTGAATTTGTATAAAACTTTCATGTCTTATTTGGAATTATTTAAATTTGCTGCCATCAGATTTGAATTGTTTCTGGGCATTTTAGTATTATTAAGAATGTATATTCGTTCATCTATTAATGCACAATTCCTGGCTGCGAGCAAAGTTAGTGTGATATGAAACTCATTGGAAATATGTTACATTCCCATTTTAGTGTAGACTGTTAAAAATGCACAATCATTCCAAATTGCTTGGCAAAACTTACATCTGTTGGTCAAAAGCTGAGAACTGCAGCTCATATTTTGTTTAATCTTAGAAAGAGTTGTGAATACAGTTCCATTGTTTGAACAATTTAGCTTCTAATGTTCAAAATAAGTATTTTTATGATAGTACAAATAAAATTGTGTTAAATTAGAGTGATAATATGGAATAATGTTCGTTATTTAAAGTCTGATTGTCAAATTAAGTTTTAAGTATGTAGAGATTCGCACAACTTATTTGAAATTATCTAATTTTGAATCAAATAAGCTATTAAGCTTAGTTATATTAAAACAATAGGGCACTATCATTTAATTTATAAACATTGGGTGCAATGTCTTCCCTGATGTATTATAATTGGTGTGAATATCTTGAAGTGGTATTGTCATCTGTTTAAATGAACACACGTATCACGAAAGGACCTCAAGTATTAAATACCTTGTTTAATTTGGTTTCAGTTCATTGAAACTGTGTCATGTGATGTTGGTCTTTTCTTGTGTGTGTCAAGGGCTGAGTCTGTTTTGTGGTTTACTTACTTGACCATATGTAATGGGATACACTCAAAAACATACATTCCAATGTCTACATTGTATGAAGTATTTTGGACTGGTGAAAGTGCAATACACTTTTCCTGTTCTAGTTTTGTACCCTTTTATTTATGTAAATGTGGAATATAGAATAGTGAATTCTTTATTTTGAAATTCCTGCCATTATCAGGGTTAAGTGTGCCTTGCTCAGAGGTTCGTGAACAACTTTTCACTTACATCGACTGAAATTGTATTATTTGGGAATTTGAGAATGCAGTTGAAAGTCATTTCTGGAGATTTTCATGATATTGATACAATTTTGTGCAAAATAATGACCTGAATTTTCTTTGACTTGTATAACAAGGCATTTCAGTGCTTTATGGTGCTTTTATTAAGTGTTGATTAAATGAAGTTGCAATACTATTCATCAAATAGACATCCATTTATATTGTCATTTAATGAATTTTCATAGTGACCAATAACATTTATTACTGTTTTTACATCTAAAATGTTTAATTATTTTGACCAGTTTGCTTTAAATACACATTTTTTCACCCATTTCACAATGTTCAGGAATATATATTATAAATTGATTGGGAGAATTTGATTGACGTTATTTT
Source organism: Zhengitettix transpicula (assembly GCA_037074705.1). NCBI lineage: Eukaryota > Metazoa > Arthropoda > Insecta > Orthoptera > Tetrigidae > Zhengitettix > Zhengitettix transpicula. Next base: position 51,443,084 of record CM073595.1, read on the forward strand.
TCTTCTTAGTTTGACAAATTTTTGTTGCAATTGAATGTTGAATTTTATTACACTAAAATTTATTTCTATTGAATTTATTCTTAAGTGGTAATATTTTACATTTTTTTTACTCAAGCTAATGAATTATTTTTTAATTCTTCAATTTGAACTTATTTGTGAGTTTAGCTTTAAATTCCATCTATAAATACCTTCATAAACAGGAAAATTTATCCTCCACATGCTTACTTGCCACCCTCTCCCTGATAATTTGGGGGCTTTTTTGGCCAACATTAATTTAAATTCATATCGGTTTGACACGTCTACCTGTTGTCTCCACACTCTTTCGGCTATCAAGCTCTAGCCTCTATCAGCTTTCGTAATTTATGTTAACATAAGTGATTGTGCATAGAACATACCGATAATGGCTTTAATGAATATCAGAGTGCTGAGTAACCTGTTCAGTTCATTCAACAAATTGAATACTGTGCTGGAATCGTGCACTTTGCTTCCATACTGAACAACATTCAACTTTTATTATATATAAATGAAAATAGATTTTTATAAGCTGTGTGTAATATTTTCGAGTATGTACTTTCTTACATATGCATTTGTATCTACTGAAATTAAGACTGCATTTATAAAATTTGATATATTTATATATGTATGTGTGTAAGGTATGCCGTCGATAAAAATTCAAGTGTCGTATTAAATTCAATTGTACTTCAAGACTACCAAAGAATACACAGTATAATATTTTAATAGCTGGATATATCCATTCTTTTTGGTTAAGCAGGTGTAATATTTGTACCTCAGTTTCTAATAGAAATTTGTCACTCGTAGTTCTGTAGAGATTTTTCTGAAATACATCATCTATTTTGGGTTGTAAAAGAAGTATTAAACTTAGTTCTTAGTTGTATATTTCATAGTTTTCAAATCAGTTGATCAAAATTATACTTATTTATTTTGTTTTAAGAGAAATTTCTATTATATGTTAAATTTTATGTATGTTTATATATATGAGATATATATATTTTAATATAACAGTTTAGAATGCCTTTAAATTAATTTTGTTCCCACACCTTCAAATTTTACAAAAATAAAAGTTGTAATTTTCTTTTTTTATAGTCATTGCAATAAATAAATTAAATTGCCAGTCTACTTTCATTTTTTCCCCTATGTAATAAATTTGAAGCTGGATGGTGAGTATATCAAAGTTTCAACGAAGTCATGTTATTTGAAAGCGTTGTACTTCTGTATGCAGCAGGATATTATGGCACATTTGTAAAAGAAATTGTAATTACACTTTAATTAATTAGTACAGGATCGGAAATATTCAGAAGCTACAGTGTGAGGAATGTGTTTTTTTTTTTTGTGGGGGGAAGTGACCTTGTCAGCTGAAAATTTTGGACAAAGTTGGAATTAATGATATTACCCTAGTTTCATTGAGTTGGCCATCCTTCAGTTTTTTTTGTCAAGAGTCTAGCAGTTGTTACCTGGATTAAAACTTGTTGCCATTGTACGTTTGTCTTCAGAAGGATTACTAACATGGGAGGAAGATTAAATATTATTCCAATTTTGATGAGAGGTGAGACATCACCTGGACAGATAGATGAATAAAGGTTCTGAAGGTCGGTTGCATTATACATGAAGCGTAAATGACCTGCATGGTGGTAATAATTTTATTTTTTAAAATTTAAAATACAAATTGTATGAATTAAGTGAATTTATTTCCCTCCACTGACGAAGGACGATGTTGGTTGCTGGTTGGCGACGATCGGCACACCCTGCTTCTGCTGGTTCTGGATGTGTTGCTTATTGAGGAACCAATAGGGCTGGCGTTCACGAGGCCAGCTGGCGACACGGGACTCCAGCTCTTCCTGTGGGGTCAGACTCGAGGAAGTCGAAGACGCGGCGGCGGCGTCACCCACGCGGTTGGAAAGGTCTGCGTCACCGGATGAGTACTGGGGGAGTACTCCTGGGTAGCTACCCCAACCCTGGGCGTACGGCGACACGAACTGCCCGTTCACCACGTACGCCATCAGGAGCACCGACACCACGGACAAAGGATTCTGCGAATGAGACAAAACAGTCAACATCAAGGATTCAGCCCTAAGGTTAAAAGGGAAAATAAAAAACATTCATGATTATTGTTGGCAATCTCTCCGCGTACAAAAATGTCCTCTCTCTACACGCATCATTATTTGGGATATGGTCACAAAAACTGGGGTAGAATCGACACACTGACCACGTGATCCAGATTGTGTCGTGTGAGACGACAGTTGTCTCGGTAGGCCAAGACCCTTCAAGGGCTGTCGTGACAAGGAGTAGTAGTATTGTTGGGGGATAGTCGTAGGGAAATTGTGCTGATTCACATTTTCAAGTTGTTAGTTCACATCGGGAAGTTCCACGTTAGCCTTCAATCATGTGATTAAATTATTCTTGGAAAAGGAAACGTCAAGGTCGGATCTGGGCTTAAACACAAAGTGGTATTTTCGCCGATTATCAAGACATATACAAGTAAAAGGAATCATGACTAATTAAATGACATTAAGAAAACTCATTTCCCTTTTTCAACGTTCAATTTATAGTATGTATTTATTTTAAATATATATATATATCGAATTATTGGAAACAGCAACTACACCGAATCAAGAACAAATTCTTTCCATATATAATTTGGCCAGTGTTGCCTTATTTCCATTCTGGAACCAGAAGGTTCCATTTTTTTCAATCGTATCCTTCCGTTTCGCAATCTTAAAATTTTTTAAGCAACTTCTGACCTCAGATTCAAATAATATTTTCCTTCCTGATGCTTTGGAGTAAAAAGGAAAAACAGATAAATATCTGGTTTCTACGTAGCCAATAATATAACTATTTGCGTTCAAAGTGCAGAGAAATCCAGAGTAATTAGACAAGGTTTTTCTTTCTTCGATATTGTACATTTTATATATTTGTAGGAAAACTAAAATAATCTCTGTGATTAAAATGAAACCCGCATCGTGTAATACACAATCGGATTTTTTTTGTCATACGTATGTACACGTTTCAATTAATTTTGGCTCTTCGAGCCAGGCCGCCGTTTTTATTTTAGGCTCCTACGTCATTTCACTATTACTACGTCCGCATTTCGAATTTAATTAGACCTGAGTTTCTAAGCAGAAACAGCCATCATCGTATCGTGTAATGAATTGTCAGTCATTCGGGATTTTATAACGGTTTATATGCTGCATTAAAGTTTTGTAATTACATCTGAACTTTATGAGCGCGCAGTTGACAAAGGAAAGACGGACTTAACAAAGCCACATAGACATCCGTGCCTTGATGTGGAAAGCCTCATCGCCCTATATAGACGACAAAAGTAAACTGTGACATATATCTACAGTGAAAATTATGTTATTCATGAATGGCCAAATAAGTCAGAATAAAAAGTCTAATAAACGAATTACAAATTTGTTAGACAAATACGACGTTTCGTCATTACATTATGACATCTTCGAGTAAAAAGAATTGGTATGCAGCCCAGAGATGTCTCCTAATTAATTAAAACCTGAATAAGTCCTCATATCATGGCGCCGTGTTTTGAGCGGCCGTTGCATGAGCGGACAAACCTGCCCCCACCCGATGCCTTCCTCAATCCTGACCGCTGAGCGACCCTATTAAATTAGGGTTGAAACTTTGAGATTGTTTTAATGTTTTTTTTCTATTATAATGTTTAAAAATTTTAATTAATAATAAATTTATAACTAAATAGGATGTTTTCATATATTTAAGGACGTCAGATAAAAGATTTGTATCTTAATTGATCATTTCTAGGCATATTTATTAAACAAATCACTAACAATTGGAACATTTTTAGATGTATTTAGAAATTATTAATACAGCTAAGTTTCTGAAATGTTATGCATTAAGCTTGTAATATATTCACTTAATGTTAAAAACAAAACTGATTATTTAAGCAATAAAATTGCTCTTCCGAAAATGTATATCTGCTCGCTCAGCGGTCAGAATTGAGGAGCGGATCTGGGGGGGGGGGGAGTTCTGTCCGCTCATTCAACGGCCGCACATAGCACGGCACCTGTGGAACGAATTTGTAATTTTTGAAACTTTTTGTTCTGCCTTATCTGGCCTTTAATTATTACACAATATTATCAGCCAATATTTACCAACATGAATTAAATACCGCGTAATCATTCCGAGGCACAAATATCCATGAGTTGTCAGAAGTATTTCTCGAGTTTTGTATTTAATTCATCTCGGGACACGTAATCGAGTAATAGGGCCACCAGGTTGACGGGGTGCGATACTAAAATAACAGGTAAATTATTCTGAAGTGGGAGTTGTTATAAAAGGACAAGCACTTAAGTTAGATAATTATAGATATCAGATATTTAAGGAGTAGTGACGTCAGTTGAGACATTAAACTCAGATCAGATAGAAAAGGAGAGAACGGTTATCAGCTGTTACATAATGAGATAGACAGACCCCGACTGACTTCCAACCAGCGAGCGTCCGCATCCAGAACTGACGCTGCAAGCATAATTCGCGGCATTTGAAGGTTTACGTGAGCAGTAAAGTGCATACAGTCGCATAACAATGGCCGAAGATTTTATCGTTTTATAGAGGTGAATATTTTAAACCCATCATTTAGAAATCTTTTTTTTTCTTCAAATAATTTTATCTGAATCCTATGTATGTGTGTGTGTGTGTCTATGTAATTACAAATGCAGCCTTAAATGAATATTTTCTGTTAAATTTATTAGTGAGTGAATCAAGGCGAATATTACATTTTATGGCTTCTGCATCTCATAAAAAGCTTCAAGGACTCGTTCTCTTCGTGAAAAATAAATGATTATGACAGGCTATTGTGTATTTATCATCTGCCATTTTCTGCGCCACGCCTCCACGATTATTCAAGTCCACATTGTTTTCCCCGAGACCTTCGTTGCTACCGTGACAGATTTATTACGTACAATCAGGCAAGACAGGGCTCGAGCTTAACGACGGAGCAAGTAAGAAGTAAACATACGCATTCCTGGGACGAAACTGTTATCTAAGTTGGGAACAGGCGTGACAGATAACATTTGTTGCTCTTAACAAATTCGTCCTGGTGACATCAGAACCGCAGACTACGTACGCAAAAAAAAAAAGTGCAGGAGTCGACAATCTGGGACTCAATTAATTCCACGATCATCGGTTCTCCAGCATCAACAAATAAACCCTGCTAAAATTCATGAACCGCACCAGCGTGGAATCGTGACGATATTATTATTCTCAATCACGATCTATCTACGACGTCACGAAAATATTCACCTTTGTTACGATATCAAGGATTGGCTCCAGATTCCCGAAGTGAATTTGTGAACTGTCGCAGTTCATGGAAAAAAAATTTTAATGAACTACAAAGAAAACCAGAGCTGAACGAAGTGGTTTCATCAGCGACTTCTGTTTTCATTACAACGGAAACGGCGAGTTAGAACTCAAACGAATTTTCAAGTAAATCGACCATGGATGTCGCTTCACTTCATAATGACATATCTGGGTATTGGGGTTATTAAAACAAACATGTTGAGAGTCTGGATCTGGAGAGACAGAGGGAGGGAGGGAGAGAGAGACAAGGAGTGAGAGAGAGAGATACAGAGAGAGACAGACAGAGATACAGAGAGAGAGACGGAGAGAGAGAGAGAGACGGAGAGAGAGAGACGAAGAGAGAGAGACGAAGAGAGAGAGACGGAGAGAGAGAGACGGAGAGAGAGAGACGGAGAGAGAGAGACGGAGAGAGAGACGGATAGAGAGAGAAACAGACAGACAGACAGAGAGAGAGACAGACAGACAGACAGAGAGACAGACAGACAGAGAGAGAGAGAGAGACAGACAGACAGACAGAGAGAGACAGAGAGACAGAGAGAGAGAGAGACAGAGAGAAATCATAGATCAAGAGTTGTAATACAAACGCCTATTTAAATTTTAAGCAGGGGAAAAAAATTGCCGAGAGGCATAAGTGGTAAGTTGAAGAATAAGCAACCTCTTTAATAACGGATGACCATAGTATTTATAATGCGGGGGGGGGGGGGATCAGAAAAAGGGGCTTCACGACGACATTTATAGCCACGCTGTGAGGTAAACAGGTTCATCACTCTAGTTAGGAATGCGCTTAGAAGCCGCCGACAAAAAAAGATATAATATATATATATGTATATATATATTATAGCTGTTTTAATTACAATAGAAATGGCGAGTTTTGAAGTCAATCGTCCATGGATGTCGTTTCTGGAAACTTTGTTCCTTTCGTCAGGTGATTAAAATAAACACAAGAGCCAGGAATTGTGCTTTTTAATCACCTGACGAAAGGAACAAAGAGACGGAGAGAGAGAGAGACGGAGAGAGAGAGAGAGAGACGGAGAGAGAGAGAGAGAGATAAAATAGCCAAATTAGAGATAATGAAGTGGCGATATAAAATACCACACAACGTGTCTGGAAACTTTGTTCCTTTCGTCAGGTGATTAAAATAAACACAAGAGCCAGGAATTGTGCTTTTTAATCACCTGACGAAAGGAACAAAGCTTCCAGACACGTTGTGTGGTATTTTATATCGCCACTTCATTATCTCTAATTTGGCTATTTTATCCAATTATTAAATTTTAAAACACGCGTATCATATTTTCATTTTGAATATTACGTTTAATTATATAAATTTTTTAATGTAATTTTTAGTGAATAATTTGAATACGCAACTTAGCGTCCCTAATTTTTTTTGGGACCTCTTCAGGTGTTGAAAAAATTGTAATTTCATAATTAGATGATTAATGTAGTCCATCCTTCAGCACTTCAATAGTCGAAATGCTTTTATTTTTACAAATATGTATTACTCTTATTTCATATGCATAGAAAATAATTTGAATCATTTGGCAGTGCAAAGTTTCTATTACTATTTTTTTATATTTGAATTTGATTGATATAACTGTTACTGGGTCCAGGACGGGCATTCAAATTAAACGTGTATATTTTGGAAATTTTCTGAAAAGCGTCAAACGATTTTCGATCAGAATTGATTGAATTTAAAGTGTTTTAGAGTTTTACCAACAAAAGGTCGGAAAAGTGTCCTCAATCCGGCTACAGCATCGGAATAAGTTGTTTTTTTTGTTTGTTTGCAATTGGAGACGTTACGAATCGTTGGTCGATAACAATGTCACAATGCTCACAAGTTGACTGTGAAATTAAGGATTGTACAGTCAATTTCACAATGTTTATTAGTCAGCTTGTAAAGTAAGATAAGATGTAGTCGCATTTTGCCCAAATCAGCAACTTATTTCGCGCATGACGACGTAAGAGAATAACAGAACTATTTCTGTCTCTCGTGCACTTCAGGATTTTGAACCGGAGCGTAATGGAGTAACTATTAACGAATCTGAGAGATAGCATCCGAGCTGAGCCGATAGAGTTTGGAAAAAATCTCCATCAGTTCTCCAGGAGACGAGAAGTCGAATCGTCATAAATTATTTATGAACGGTTCTTGTTATCCGAGCTGACGTCAATCATCCACGTTGTCCCAGATTATTAGAATGAAAACCTCGACAAATAATTCGAACGCAGCACTGATGATTGCTTCTTCAACGACAACTCGCGTCAAAATGGTTACACGCGGTTTTTAACTCAAATCGGTAACTAGAGTAAGGAATAATTCGCAAAATTGACTCCCAGCTGATTCGTTGTTCAACAAAATGACCTTTCCTCGTGGTCGCGCTTGTGATTTATTTGTATTTCTAGTCTGATTCACCCCGCGAAGCTGACGTTGGCCCAATATCTTGCCAAATCAGCTTCGGTAAACAAGACAAAGTCCGCGGACCATGACTGACGAGCCACGGCGTACGCGACTAATGACGTTTCTCACGACACATTCTCTGGGGGAGGGGGGGGGGCTGTTCTGAGATGCTAAAGGGGAAAATACGTCAGCGGTCGTGGTCAAGACACCAGCAACTGGGAAATTCGGACCTCAAATTATGAAAAATATTCGTCGTGCAGCTGCGTCTGCCTCAGAACTGGAAGATCCGGAGATCGGCAACCCACGAGGCGCCTCTCCCTCGACCTAATGACTTTCCAGATATAACGGTAACGTTTTTAGGTTAAAGCGTAAGTCTTAAGGAAGCGCGCTGCGTACTCACCATCGTCGAGAGCTGAGAGGAACGACTGTGACTGTTCCGTCGAGTCGGCTGCGGCCTTTATAAAGCACGTCCGCGCCCCTCCACTCTTCCAGCAACAATTACAAGCGTATTTCTCCAAGTTGTCGGAAGGAACACGGATACTTCCCCGATGCAAACATTTACTGGGTCACTCACTCGCTGACGCAAGACTTGACGAAAGCGGCAACAGTACGCTCAATGTACAAATATGTAAATATAGCTAATTTCAGGAAAGAATAGGTCAAACTTTTCTGCCGCGTCGAAATGTTTTCCTTTCGAGAAACAATCGTCTTGACACTCACTCGGGGAGATTTCCCGTACGTAAAACAAAAAGCGTGACATACTAAAAATCTGTTTCGCCGCCTGAAACCTTGTGAAATCCACATTTCTACTACAATTATACACATTATAACTCATTTTTAATACTCATATAATAGGATTTCCTACGGTGGTTCATAATAATTTTTCTTGCAGGAGTACTTGAGGAGATCAGTCACATTGCAAGCGTCGTTATGAACTATAACTCGTAAAATGAAAAAAAATTTACGTCTGATAGAAATTAATAAATACTAAAGATAGCCAATTCAGACAAAAAAAAGGTAATATTAATACTACACAACGTTTCTGGGATCCTTGTCCCTTTCGTCAGGTGCTAAGAAGAGCCTAGAGAGACACAACTGCACTGGTCAGTTGACAACACTCAAAAGCTTATAACTGCTAATCACAAAAAAAGTTACATTCATACAAAACAGTAAAGAATTTGACTAAACCAAATTGCATGATATCGAAGTAGTCAGAATATGTATTTATTTAGTCTACAAAAGGGCAGTTTTTTCGGCGGTAGATGCATGAAATTACAATTTAATTACGAACTAAATAAATGAAAATAGAATAAATGAATATAATTATTTTAAAACTAGCTGGGTGCCCGGCGTTGCCCGAGATGTCATTTATCTATAACCCCCGATATGACTCCAATTTCGGCTGCTTTTGCGCAATTTTTATGTAACGCTACTCGAACCCTAATCATTATAATTAACTCTGAAAAATATTTCTTCAACGCAAATATCTGCCATGTTTGCATGTTCCAAAATTTGCACCCCGCTACCCCTGCATCTGAGGGGTAAATGCCAATTTCAATGTCGTAACTAAACACAGTGACTTCCATAACCTTTGATTTGACTCCAATCTCGGTTGTATTCGCGTTATTTTACTGTAAAGCATCTCCACCCCAAACCCGAAGGGTGCCTTTTTTACAGGGCGTAGGGGATGAAAATTGTATCCAGATAACATTGGTAGAAACACTATCAATATCTTTGACCCCTAAAAATATTTATCCGACTCAAATATCGGCTGTTTTAGTACGTTTAAATATTTCCACCCCCGCTTCTGGGGGCGGTAGACGCGTCTCACCCCGACAGTGTTTGTTTCCTGGTCGCAAAGAACACGTGTACGAAATTTGGTGAAAATTTCTCGACTGGTGTAGATTTGTATTTTATTTAGAAAACGTTTGTATGGGAAATAGAAAAGGGCTGTTTTTAGGGTTTTCCCGGAAATTATTCGATTTTTTCTCGCCTTTTAAACCTTCCCTGGACCTCCACGAACATTTCAAGACTAAGATAAGATAAATCCGTTCAGCCGTTCTCGAGTTTTAGTGAGACTAACGAACAGCAATTCATTTTTATATATATAGAAGATATAAGCTAGGTTTCGGGACATTATTTTAACTATAAATACATGTATATAACATTATATTAATTAAAGGTTAATTTTGAAAAAGTTAAAGGAAGAATTAATATTGTACTGGTCTGAAAGTAAGAAAGGTAGAAAGATATCTGAAAATACGGATTAAATATTTAACTAGCTAAGGAGGCAAGGAATGTTACCATTTTTCTTTTTAGTTTATAACGGTGCCCTATCACTTCACTTCACTACACTTACCCTATATTCACTAGAGAGTTGAGATTAAGTCTAAATTTTCTTTCCGTTCGAGGATTTTCTCCGAAAACTGTTGTTCCACTTATTTATTGTCCTATTTAGGAATGAGAATTTTCCAACATCTGTTTTTTGCCGTCTGGTATTTAACTTAAGCACGTACCGTAGCGAGTCGGTTCTCTCAATCTATCTCGAATTCGTTTCCGAGGGTTTTTGACCTGTAAAGGCTTTAAAGAAAACGTGAAGCCTGGCTGTTTCCCTTCTCGTCTGTAGTTTATCCCACCCTAGCAGCTTTACCATACCCAGGTCCTATATGTACGAATTTCGCGGCCCTTTTCTGAACCCTTTCTAAGGATCTAGTTTTTCCTGTACAACATGCAGCACCATATTCCATTCGTGGGCGTACTAATGATAGATACGCCATTTCCTTGGATTTTCTATTTCCCTTTATGAGATACCTCATTACATGCTTTCCTTGTAGCACAGTTTACCGGCTCCTCCCACCCCAGTTTACTGTTAAAATAAATGCCTAGGTGTTTACAGTTTGCCCCCCTGGGCCTCTTCTATTTTATATTTCAAGGCATATTGTAAGCGAATTTTGGTGAAACTAATCGCCATTCTATTTCGCTTAGCTACGTATATCTAAGTCATTTCGGAGGACATCTACGTCTATTTTACACAGTCATCTGCAATATATAAAGTTTTTAGTGAGCATAAACTTAAATTAAGTCTTAAAAATGCTATGCGGCAGCACTTGTATGTCCTGAAGTACGGCATTAAAGAATTTAATTGACATATGGTAAAAGGTTTACTGCGTCTTGGCATAATTACAGTTAAGTAGACCTACATTATCTAGTGAAATGTTCAACTAAGCGATTATAACTCGCTTGATTCTCTTTAATATATAGTAAGCAATGAATAACAAACAAGGCAGGTACAGTCGTGACACACGGTAGACGTCGATGCAGAAATCTATATTCTCCTTTGTTCCTCGAGGCGATTAACCATTAATATAGTCTGTTTAACGTACAAATTTTATATTTCTGGGAGACCTCCCCATATTTTTCAGTAAAGCAAACTGATCTGGCTCAAATTGTATTCCTTGAAACAACCTAATCACGGTGACGCCAATTTTTTTAAACACGTCTAAAATGAATTAAATATTTTCTTTAAAAAAATAATTAATATAATTTGGTCCCAGTCTTGTTAATTTCAGTCTTTTAATTCGGTCTTCCTGCTTCATTGACATTTTTTCCAATCATTCCAGGCCTTCATTTCAGTCTCCTTATAATGAGACTATAGATATATATATCCGGAAAAGTTGACACCGCTTGTTAGCTGACTGTGGTTGGAAAGTGTGTGTGTGTGTGTGTGTGTGTGTGAATTCGGTCGTCCCTTTTGGGGAACAGACGCTGTCGCCCATTCAGTTCTTAGGAATAACAATATGACACTTACTCAGCGTATCTGTTAAACACGAATCTGATTTTTTTTTAAAAAAAACGGTAATTTACAGCGGTAAGTAAAAAATTGAGTAAAAGGAGGACTGAAGAGAGTCGTCATTTAATATATTAAAAGAACAACACACAGTACGTAGAAAATGTGGTGACAGGATGCAACGACGCTATATATGAAAATTGGGTTAAAATACGTTAAAATGTTGAATCCAGGGCTAGGAAATTTAAACTATTTACTTTGAACTTTTAATGTAAATTAAATTCCACAGTTAGATAACCATTTTAGAATTGGACGAAAAGCGCTGGGTCGTCGAAATATTTTCTTCGTACTTCACGACAGGTTTCCGTAGTTTTTATCGCTGATTAATATTTTCTAGAGCTTCTAGAGTTGAGAGCATTGTGACCGGAAACGGCATTTCGCGTTAAAAAAAATTAACCAGTTTTATTGTAATAAAAAATGCCATCAGCCCACGGCTTTTAATTTTAGACAAGACAAGTTTTTTTAACTGAGCTGTATAAAGAATTTGACGTAAAATTACATACAGAAAACGGGTCTTACTGAACCGAGGCTACTAGAATTTGAAATGTTTAAATAATTTTACATCAATTAACGCAGCTCGTTAATCAGATTTGTATCATTAACAGCATTCTATTACTCATATCCTCTCAAGTGATACAATTCTAGTAAATTTAGACGTAGTGATTGTACAAAACATTTGAATTTTTTTTTCATCAATTAGTCGTGAAACTTGTTCAAGAAACCCGTGTCTACATTTTTTTTTTAATTTCAAGAACTCGTCTGGCAATTAAATTGTTTCGCGACGGCAATTAATTGTCATGAAACGTATTCGTAATTTCTGAAAACAAACCTTTGTAACATAAATAAGTGACTGAGCTATAAATATTTTAAAGCGAAATATTATAAAAACATTCTCTTATTAGATTGTAACTAAATTGAAATTAATTAATAAAAATTTATTCATTAAACTGCTTTCATTTAATGTAAATTTTAATAGCGACCAAACGGGACTAGTTATAAATAATCTAAGCCATTCATTACTAAAGTACTAAGGTAATGTATGATCAGGTGAAGAGCGGGATTTGTTGACAGTAGAATCAGAATATCCGTACGGTCATTCTGATCGTGGTTTACCCCGGCACCTATGAATAATTCAGGAAAATTTTAAGTGCAATCCTAAATCACGACGGCCCTTTTCCTTCTTGAGTCATACGAATAATAGATCACTATTCCTCAGAAAACATTTACTGTCGACGAATGCAGAAGAGGCGTTTTCCATCCTCATCATTATTGCAGAACTTGTATAAAGTTCTCGGAAAAAAGAAAGACGCAGACGCGTCACTGTGATATTACGTAACGATAAACCACAAACGGCTTAATGTTCAATTAATGATTTACGTTCCATGTCTGTGAAATTACTGTAAATTGCTTTCTGGCTTCGATATCACCAATGCGAAACGCCGTAACAAATCAAAGAAACGTCAATAAAATTCCAACTAAAGATGCTAATTACAAATTTCAAAATAGTTATTAATTAGTTTTATAAAAATTTCAGTATATTTCTACCTTTAATAATTGAATACGCCACATAATTCTTCCTAAAAGTCAAATTTGTAAATTATCAAGTGATAGCTTGCAGTAATTGTATTAAAAATTTCAATTATTTTTAAAAAAATATTTATTATATCTTCGATTTGAATTTGGATTCGACCACATTTTTATTAAGAATTTCTACGAGGAATTATTTTGAAATTGCCACTCACAGATTATAACCGTATAATAGAATAAAAAAAAGCCATTACAAACAGATATTCTTCAGCAAGAAAAATATAGAAACTCCAAAGAACTTCGCATCATCGACAACGCTGTAGACGACGCCGACCACCGCAGACTATCCCCCAGAAATAATCTCGCCAGGACTACAAATTGAGTTAACGTCAGGTGCGCGTTTAAATTCTTCATTTCGAACTATATTTTTACTTTGTAAATATTAATTGTCTTTACGGATTCAGTAGCCTACATAAGTACTCTGATTATTATTATTATTTTCAATCCTATATCATTGTAGTTGTGTAAAATAAAATAGTAGATGGCCGATGTACGAAGGACGTTTTGTTCTGTTGAGATCAGAAGTGACATCAAAAATATTTCTGTATTCGGAGAGAACAATAAAATTCTGGTTGGAACTTAAGCATCAGTGTGACTATTCTTAGTTTCCGGGATCAGCAACATTTATTGTTTCTTAATGAAGACAGTTCAACACGGGCATTATTAGAAATCAATCACTTTGGTCTACAGAAATGTCCGTTGTAACCGTTTGCCGGTATTTCTGTTTATACAATAATAGTACGGGGAACATTTTTAATTTTTAGGTTGTACATAATTTCTTTGTACACAGTGTTTTGATCAGTCGCCATTTTAATCAGCAAAACTAATAAATAATTTTGAAAATCTGGAGTTTTCTGGAATACTACACCCGTAAATTTTTTATACATTCTTATTTCAACAAGAACCACATCAAACTATAAGGCAACATTAATTTCTTTATCTTTATGAAAATTAATTTTTTTTTAGATAATTACTCATCGGTTTTAGTAAGTGGTGACAGGAGAAACATGGAGGCGGGGGGATGTAACACAAAATCTTCAGTTTATCGTGTTACCCATATTAAATTTAAAATTCTTGTAGTAATGTATGTAATTTTTGGTAGAATAATGCACCTAGAAGTGTGCTTTAAAGCTACCAAGCTCCTCAATGGAAATTTTAAATATAGTGAATGTCACAAAGGCTGCCAATCCAACCAGGAGTATATGGGAATCGTCTCCGTGTCAAAAAAGTGGTTGAGAATCCTGCGCCATGCATTAATCAGCATTAGATACCCAGGAAATAGATTAACCTAAGAATGGCGGACGCCGTAGCTAGAGGATAATTGCGTAAGTGACTTCCACAGGAAATGGCAGACTTCTATGGCGAAAGCGATGCGCAGTGCTTCCGTCGTCAACAACACCGTCGCAATTTCCTTTCGCCAAAGTGGCATTTCCTCCGAAACAGTTCTCATTCTCGCAAGAAGAAACGCAGGAGGCAGAAGTGAAGGTCAGCAGGGCCAAGGTCAGCTCGACAGGTTTGCAGCGAAACCTTTGTCCTCTCAGGTCTCTCTTTGCTCCTCTAGCACCGAGTAATTGCGCTGAGAAAGCACAACAGAGCTGACGGTGGCTGCTGCCATTATGTTGTCCTGCGAAACAATGAATCATTGTCAGCAAATAATCAAAACACTGCCACGGAGTCTCCAATTGCTTTTCCATTGTTCCCGCTTGATCAACTTTATTACGTCAACAACCACAGTAACAATGCTATGTTGCTAAAAACAACTACGTTACTTCAAACGACGTAAGCTAAAGAAAGGTTGAACGGTTTAAATACATCTCAAACCGATAACTGAGATACTCGTACAGTGAGTTTGATGGCGTCATTGTCATACAAGTATGTGATTTTCGATGGAGGTTCTATTATTATTATTATATTGATTAGGAAGTAAAGAGATCTGATTTGTAGAAGAAGTTGGTGAAGAAAAAAATAGGATTTGATGAAGTGAGAAAAGTGTTCTATTTATTGAAGCATTATATTTCTCAAATAATTTTTAGATAACGTCTGAACAGCTTAATTGGAATGAAAGGGAAGAAACCTTACAGTGTATTTTATTCAATACTAGCTGGGAGCTCGGCGTTACCCAGGTTTTGATATATACATAACCCCTAGATTTGACTCCAATCTCGGTTGCTTTTGCGTTATTTTTATGTAACACACCTCGAACCCTATCCCTAAACGTGCTCATCTCCCATGCCGAAAGGGATTGAACTAATTAACACCGAAATTTTTTCTTTCAACGAATACATCGGCCGTTTTAAAATGTTTGAAATTTTCCACCCCTGTTACTGTAGGTTAAACAAAACGCTGAATGTCGTAATTAAACTCGGCGACATCCGTAACCCCATTTTGATTCGAATCTTGGTGTTTTTCGCGTTATTTTCTTGTAACGCCCCTTCACCCCCACCCCTAAGTGTGCTCCCCTTCCATTCTGATACAAGTTGAAATTATCCACAGTCAACATGTAGAAATATATTATGAATTTCATCACCCAGAAAAATATTTATTCGACACAAATATCGGCCGGTTAACGTGTTTGAAAATTTCTACCCACGCCCACCTCCGCGCGTTGCCCTGGTAGTCATAAATAAAATCGGCGACATCCATAACCCCGATTTGACTCGAACATCAGTTGTTTCTTCGTCGTTTTTGTAAGCGTGCTCCCCTCCCATGCTGAAAGGGGTTGAAATTATACATAAACAACATCGGTAGAAATACTATCAATTTAATTAACCCCGAAAAAATATTTATTCAACGCAAATATCGGCCTTGTTTGGATGTTTTAAAATTTTCAACCCGTCCACCCCCGCCCCTGGGGGTTAAGTGGCAAGTTGAATGTCATAATGAAACTCAGCGACTACCATAACACTGAATTTGACTCTAATCTAGGTTGTAAAAGCGTTATTTTCTTGTAACGCCCCTCCACACCTACCCCTAAGGGTTCTCCTTTCCTGTACTGTAAGTGGTTGAAATTATACACAGATAACAACGGTATAAACACTATAAATCGATTTGACTTCTAGAAATTTTTATCCGACTTAAATATCGGCCGTTTTAGCATGTTTTGAATATTTCCAACCCGGCTCCTCACCTCGACAGTGTTTGTTTCCTGGTCGCAAAGAACACGTGTACAAAATTTGCTCATAGGGTGTATATTTGTATTAGGGGAATAACATACTTACAAACAAACACTGTGTTTTTAATTACGTTTCATGAGTTCAGAGCACAGAAACGATAGCAGGAAACGGGAATCCAAACCGTCATCACGTGGTCGTAATTGTCTCTCTAGACCTCTTATATCTCTGACGTTAACACCAAAATCACACCTCCGACACACCAACAATGTTAGCTCTCGATTCAATCCTACTCCGTTATTAAATTTTTAAATTTAAATAATTTCACCACCAATGAAACTGAACTATAATTCTTCACAGTGTTGACATATTTTTGTTAATATCAATGTGTATTTGAATTGTTAACTTTGTTCTCTTCTTTACTCCAAAAATAGCCGTTTCAGAGGGTCAAAGAAGTTCAAATTGGTTTCATTCGGGAGAAACACAATTTGGCTCTTTATCAATTGACTTCCTATGATTTGACAACCTTTTCCGCTATTTTACTTCTACATTATTCTTCATAGAAACGACTTTCTTCACACCAAATTCAAAATTACCATCCAGGTACCACAGGGCATAGTTTTGTGCAAGAGTGATGAAACGGATGTATTTTGCATGGTCTTCCATAGCCTTACACGGAATTCGAAACAGAAGTTCCGATACTTCCTCGTGGAACAAATACATCCTGTCAAGTGGAAATCGTTTTCTGAGAACTTGAAACATGGAAGGAAAGGATGATGATTTCATGATGGAATGATCTAAATTCGCCAGTTTCCTGGGTGGGGGTGGGAGGGTTATTTTCATTAATTTTAATCTAAATCAAGGGATATTTCCAGTCCCAGTTCCCATTTTCCGTTTGAAACGATCAAACTTTCTCGTTTTGTGACATAAACGCCTGTATGGTTTTAAAATGTGATCACCTGATTTTCCTAACGAACGGAACATTTAATTTCGATACAACCAGGGAGAATTAGTGAGCATTTCCCATTACAGGATCTTCTGGTGAATAACAGGGGTTTCATCTTCACGAGCGTGCGGAACAGCAAGGTTGTCCATCTTCATTAATTGTGAATTAATTGGCGCTATTTATGAAAAGAAAATTCTTTCGTCTTGAACATGTATCTCTGCAATTATAAAATCATATTTCGCAAATAATATTTGAGTTGTTTACCTCTTGGAAGAAACGCGACCCAAGACGTCGCTCACCTTCCAGCTTGAATCAACGACTGGGAGAGAGAGAAAAAAAATTGTGGAATATTGATCAAGAATATACGATATTATGAAATCTAATCCTGCAAGTTAACATCTATTCTCTTATACTGTTGAATAGAAAAGATTCTCGATTTTTATCAACTGGGTCAAATTTTTGTCAGAAAACAACGCTTCTACCTGACGACGACGATCATGTTATTTGGGGCAACGTTGTGTTGTGACAAAAAATTTTAATAAATATACTCTTTATATACCAATGTTTGGCATTTTCTTTCTTTACATGTTGAATCGTTAGTTCTGTGGATGAACAACGTACTGGTGCCTCTCCTGCAAGAAAAATAATTTGCATTTTAAAATATAAAGTTATTTAAGGAACACTGGATCCGTTCTCCGGAAATGTTCTTGTGCTCGATGCTTCTTGATCTGACCTTAAGAGATTTTCCTCTTGTTTGCCTCACATAATTACTCCAAAGAAGTTCGCACAGAACTTCAAAGACACTGGAGGTATAAAAATACAAATACTCGGACAAGTTTCGAAATTTGAATTTTTAAATAATTATGTAGCATAAAAACAAAGCGGTTATCGCACTTCCCACCGTTTCCTTTAGTGAAGAATGGTCTGTGAAACTACGAGGTAGAGAACGTAAAGCAGTAAGTGAGAAGAAGAGGCTTTTCTTTAGAGAGATTAGTTAATGAGATGAGAACGTGGACGAGAACCACGGATCTACTCAGTCCAGCCCTCATCCATGACTACTTTATATTATATATCGATCTATTTACAGATGCATCAACAACTTCGGTTATTAGCAACTCATTATGGGAACTTATTTTTGCCTTTTAAGGGGGGGGGGCTACTTTTACGAGAGTTTTCTCTCACGTACACAAATATCAATGCCCTCGACGGATTCGAATCCGGGACCTCTGTGACTTCTGTTCGTGCAAGAAGACCGATCTTTTCCCTCCATAAATTTTCCGTCTTCATTTTGACTTAGAATTTTCTCTATTACAGTACTTCTATCACTCTAGATCATTTTCATTTGATTTCACACTATGTTAACAATAAATGTTATGTAGAGGTTTCGTTGCAAAATTATATGTACGATTTAGAAAAAAAATATAACGATAAAAGTGTCTAAATAGCAATGCATCGTGATGGTACATTTTTGAATTTGTTATTAAAATATTTTTATTTGAGGTTTTTTAAAAAAATTAATGTATTATATTTTCACAATTTGTTTTTTATGTCAAATTTTTTCGTTTCCCTATCAGTTTTCAATTTATTTTTTCTCCAATTGATTTTCCTTAAAGAAATTAAACTTTTAATATTCAATATTGATGCCTGAAGGCGTTTGATGATGTAACGCTAAAAAAAAAAATTGTATGAACTTTGGAGCCTCATCACTACACCTTTGTCAAGGAAGGAAATCTCAGAAGTGTAGCGCTGACAAAACATCCTGCATCCTGTGACAATCACAAACACGTCCCAGATAACTTCACTGAATAATACACCATTTCGTAAGCTATGACTCAGTTCTTACGGTTAATATGAAGGTTGTAATGAAGTGCAATAACAGCAGCACTCTAGACATGTCGAATCTGAAGTTTTTCCCATGCAACAGAGGTGGTATTAAAAATACAAAGAAATTTAAACGTTTATTTTTTTTTATGAAGCCATTAATGCACAAGAACTCCTGTGGTCTTGAAATATTTAAATTACAGCAACAGTTATAATACTAAGCAGAACTGTTGGAGACCGTTTTTCAAGTCTTAACGCCTTCTCCCTAACGAAAATACCTACAATAATTACAATGCTTTGCCTCTAAACCGTATAAATCTTGTTTTGAGAATTACTTATCACTCGGTGTGAGTTTTATTGATTCGATCTGCAACTACTTTACATATTTTCTCTAAAACTCACGCAGTACAACGCACTATAAAATCCACGGCTGTTCCTTCTTTTAACTGGACATGCTGAGAACGTCACATCGAAATGAACAAAACAATATTAAATTGCAATGAAATCGCGGTCTGAACACGGAATTTCTAAACAATTTTGCCCGCTCGCTAATAAACTTAGGCAAGGCTGAAACTGTACTAAACGTTTTATTTGAAAATAGCCCGGGAGAAAAAAGTACACACATTTAGATAAGTAGTGGATGAGAAACAATAACGGAAAGGCGGTTAGACTCAAAGAAGAATAATTCTTTTTCATACAAAACTCGAAACTTTGCTGAAAAATCATCTGCCAAAATGCGGTTTTTGGAATGGCGCGATTGCTGACCTCAGTAATTGTGAAGAGCATAAAATGTAGAGTATTTCTATTAATTCACTCCAAACTCCCTACTCTAATCAGTCGCAAAATAAACACTTTCATTAACTTCAAGGGTTTATTTTAAAATATTATATTTTGAAACCTAAAATTTAATCTTATAAAACAGAGTGTTTGTTTGTATGTACGTTCCGCATACAAATCAACAGCAGTGGAGCAAATTTCACCAAATTTCGTACGTGTTCTTTGCGACCAGAAAACAAACACTATCGTGGTGAGACACGTCCGCCATCCCCCAGGAGCGGGGGTGAAAATATTCAAACATGCTAAAACGGCCGATATTTCAGTCGGATAAATATTTTTACGAGTCAAAATGATTGATACTGTTCCTACCGATGTTATCTGTGTATAATATCATCCCTTTACGTCAAGGGAAAGGAGCACCCTTAGATGCGGGAGCGTTACAAGAAAATAACGCGAATACAACCGACATTGGTTGTCAAATCCAGGGTTATGGATGTCGCTTAGGCGGGCACCCAGTTAGTATAAAAAAATATGTAGGTACAAACTTCAAACTAAAATATAACAGTAAATTATAAAAATTTCATTACTAACATTTCAATTTTAAAAATATAAACTCAGAATTCGAAAAAGTATATAACATGTATAATTAATTACTTGTATAATTTTATTCAAAGCTATAAATTTTATAATTTTCACTAGACTATGATAGTGGCGTATAGTAGCCGGAAGGTCAAATTAAAAGTGTTTAATTATACCTGGGTTTTGGATTAAATTAATTAGATTGATAGAGAGAGAGAGAGAGAGAGTATTGAGTTCATTCTAAACATATGAGGCAGAAAGGGAGGAGAATATTCAGAAAGAACATTATAAAATGTGAAGCTTATAACATCTCTGCGTGGTCAATTGCAACAACGGTTCCTAGAGACGACGTCAACGACCGCAAACGCCATTTCCACTTATCAGAACGGAAGGATTAAAACTTCTGATTAAAATGACGAGTTCTGAAAAAGTGAAGCCTGAAAGGGTGCCTTTTTATATTTATCTTTGCTATGTTGGGTGACTAAAAACTATTTGCATTCCTTAATCAACATCAGTAACTTGATATTTTCTTAATATTATATACGTATATATATTATATATTATATATATATATATATAAATAAATGAATGTCTGTCTATGCGCTCCTTAACCATTCATCCAGATGAAACTTTAATATGCGCACCCCCGCTAAGGTTTCTTTCACGTTTCGAAGCGTTAGGCAACTAACTCTCGAGGGTTGAACGAGGGTGAAATTTAAAAACATGCCAAAACGGCCGATATAGGCGTCGAATAGTTAGTTTTCGGGGTCGATGAGATTAATAGTTTCAATCCGGATGTTTTAAGTGTATAATTTCAACCCCTTAAAGCACCAATAAGGGAGGGGGTTGAGGGGCGTTATATAAAAATAAAGCGAAGCAACCGAGATTGGTGTCAAATCCAGGGTTACAGAAGTCACTGAATTTAGTTCTGACATTGACCAAACGTTTAAGGTGTAGTTCTAGTATTGGAGTGGAAGGAGGTGAAAAAAAATTCCTTATACACTCTTAAATGCCTAGACGAATGTCTACCAAATTAATACACAGATTACGATCGAAATTAAGAATGCGATCCAGGAACAAACACCGGGGGATTAAGGCCACACCTACAACCTCTAGTGATCGGGGTGAAGGGGAAGGAATTTAAAATAATCCTAAACGGGCATTATTAGCGTCGAATTAATCAATATCGGTGTCGCTTAATTTGATAGTGTCATACTAGAATTTTTAAGTGTCTAATTTCAACTCCAAAAGACAAGGGAGGGATGCACCCTTACGGTAAGGTTGGTGGGAGGGCTTATATTAAAATAAAGATAAAAAGACCGAGATTGGTGTCGATTCCGGGGTTATAGGAGTCGCTGAGTTTAATTCCCCCATTAACCATTGGTTGTAAATTAATACTCGGGCAACGCTAGTAGTTCTATATAAACATTGAATGAAATAAATAGTGCCAGATTTTTTCTAATCTCAATTGTATACATAAAAATCCTTTAATTTGCGTCTGTTTATTTGTAACGAAACTAAGATATCGTAAATTAATCCCGTTGTCACATATTTAAATTCCTAAAAGATTTTTCTGATCGGAGAACGTTTTGGTTACAGCAGTTCGTTCTTTTTTAACACCGCACAAAAGAGACGAGGATTATTCAGGACTGGAACGTGTGTGGAATGTTAGTATGTCTCTCTCGCTGGGAATGCGACAGGCTCGTCCTGCAACAACTCATTTCGAACATTTGACACGTCTCACATGTTTCTTTCTGCGCTTCAGCTAACAAATCGATTTTTTATTCGCGTTTCTCGAACCTACATTTTTCGCTGGATGTAATTCATAAACACTGAGATTTTAAGTTACGTATTTATGAAAATTCCCTGCTTACGTTGATTATAGTGATTGATTTTTAAAGGTTTTTTTTATGGATATTGAGTAATTGCAACCAAACACGTCCTATTCTTATCGAATTCGTCCAGTGTTTAACTTTTACGTTTGTTAAGCAAGGGCATTATGTTCGTTTAAAAAAGGAGACCGTCGAGAACTCTGGTGAAGATTTACGATGATCCTACGTGTCTTTGACGTCACTATGTGTAGCAGGAACTGTTTAGTTTCTCTTCCGTTGTGCGTCATCAAGTTCCAAATACGACTTACCTTTGTGCACCAATTTCACGTCTGCTTCGAACCAGATTCAATGAACACACACACACACACACACTAAGTAGACGAATTAATTTCTATTTATAATATTACATTATCCATTGTATTCTAAACTAACACATGGAATAAGTGACTAAAAGGAAAATCAGACTTGATTATTGTCCATATTATTTACTAACTGGGTGTCCGGCGTGGCCCGGGTTGTCTTAATTCAACTCAGCGACATCCATAGTCTTGGATTTGACTCCAGTAGCGGGTTATTTGCTTTATTTTTATGTATCACCCTCCACTCCCATCCCTCCCATGCCAAAAAGAGTTGAAAACATACACAAAAATACCTGAAAAATTTCTATCTCATTGACCCCGAAAAAGTTTCATTCGACGAATATATTGACCGTTTTAAAAAGATTGTCCTCCGTCCTCCCCAAATTACTGGGCGTTAAACGGCAAGTTTATAATTAAACTCAGCGACAACTATAACTCCGGATTAGACTCCAATATCGGTTGTTTTTGAGTTAATTTATGTAATGTCCCTCCACCCCAACCCCTAAGCGTGATCCCATCCCATGCCAAAAGGAGCTGAAATTATACACAGATAACATCGGTAGAAACACTATCTATCTCTTTGATCCGTAAAAATATTTATCCGACTGAAATATCGGCCGTTTTAGCATATTTGAATATTTCCAACCTCGTCCACCCCTGCTCCTGGGGGTGGTAGACGAGTCTCACTCCGACAGTGTATGTTTCCTGGTAGTAAAGAACACGTGCACGAAATTTTGTGAAATTTTGGCTTCGCGTGTAGATTTGTATGCGGAACATACATAGAAACAAACACACTGTTTTATTCATTAGAAGACTAGAAAATTATGTTTGACGAAATCTGGGAGCATACTGAGAATAACGTTTTTTATGGCTAGTACAATACATTTTTTTTAATTCTTACATTATCCACGTATGCAGTATTACAATGCAGACTCTGTAAACTGGAGTTTAAACGTAACTGTCTATTTTTTGTAAGACTTAGAAATTTATTTCCTCAGCCCGCTCGAACAACGACGAATGTAATTTTTTCTCGATTTGAATATTATTTAAATGAAATTGCCAATAAGTGAGTAATCGCTCGAACTAAATGATGGATTCGTCACAAGTATTTAGAGCAGAAATGAATTTTGTAATACGGCTATACTAATTACTTTCCTTGGCTTACAATGTCGACATATTTTGCTGCTGACGGTGACAAAGTAGCTCGGGTCAAGGTAAAAATTATCATTTTAACCAAATGGTATTTTTTTACCTTACGTAAATAGTAAAATATGTCGTTTAGACAAAGCGATTTTTGTGTTTGTAGGCCCTGAACAAAATAACATGATTTGGAATATTCCCGGTTTTTTTTCCAATTATTGGGCTGATGATATCAGTGTGTACTAAAAGACTGAATCACTTCACTTTTGAAGTCTAAGCACAGCACCTTATTTAACACTAGCTGAGTGCCCGGCGTTTCCCGTGTAAATAATTTATGTAAACCCGAAACTGTATTTAATTCTAGATTAATCTTTAATCTAGAAGTGATTATCTACGAAGAGAGAATGGTAATTTCATTAACACTCCATCCACAGTGCTATAAAATACATTGAATTTAATTACGAAAGATTAAATTGATGTTAGCAACATTCACAATGTAAACAAATGGTCGCCATATTGGAGTCATTAATATGGCACGAAAATTGATTTCATTTTCTGTAAGTATCGTAAAGTATATAGTATTGCTTTTTATTATCATTCGACGGGAATATTTCTGGATAAAATTATACTTTTTATTCAATCATAATATTTCCTTTTTATTTCATTACGGAAAAAGGAATTATTTCCTTTGTTCGTTGCGTAGTAACGTCTCTCTCTTGCGTGTGCTGTGTCATGGTCTCTGGACGCGCAGTAATTTCACACATAATGATCACATTTTTCAATTTTAATTCTTTCCACCTTTATGTTAGGGATTTCTCACCCTACAGTATCGTTTCTCGTATTTTGAAGAATATGTGTATGAATTTTTGTTGCAATCTGTCCACCCGTTTAAATTAGTATAGAAATTAACATAAATACGTACATACAAACATACATCCTTTTTTATTATATGGATTTTTCCTTACAACCATTTATCTTAAAATCTCTTTTGCAGTCAATTTAAAAATAAAATTTTCTCCCAGAAATTTTTAAATTTACAAACATTTCATTTGGTTTTATATTGCTCTTGATATTGATGTTTCTGCGTCGTATTATCAACGTTTCGGTTACGAATATTCTAAATTTAATGTATCTTCTGCGTCCCTATGTTTTACTTATATCTACTAGAATTAGACGTTTGTGTTATTTCTACAAATCTGTTTTCAAAAATATTTAGATTTCAATATATTGTTCATATCAACAAATTCTTACCCATTAATATTTTATCCAACAGTTATTTACGCAATTTACATCTTTATTTGTGATGAAGTTTAATTTTTTTTTAAAATTTATAGACGTATCAACGGCTTTTTATTTTCTACAATAACGACTTAACGCTACAAGTTATTCCAAAAGCTCAGAAGCAAAGATATTTGATCCTCGAAAGATTATTTAATTATTTCAATAAAAATGAAAATTTGTTCAGTGTCTATCGTGGACTGGAAAAAACCCACTGAGGATCATTTAAGTTTATTGAATAACCCCGTGCGGTATCCATCACAAATTAAACTTTAGAATTAACAGTTATTAATATATACTCTTCAAACTTCTGGTGCTAAACCGTTCTGAAGAAAAAAGTATTACTAGGGAATTTGTATTTGCTTGTTAGTCGATTTTTATTCGCTCTTTGTTACACCTGGGGGTTAAGGTACCATTAGTCGTCGAATTGCGTTAAAAAACAGACGTAAATTCACGTGTTTTTTTTTCTAAATGGAGTCCTTCAAATATTTTTTCATTTAATTTGATAGTGACTTATTTTATTGTTTCAATATCAGTTTAAAGTGATTCAGAATTATTTTTCATAGGCATGAACTTGATCTCGAACTTATAAAATAAATTTGTTTAATTGTGTTCATATTATGCAGATTTTAAAACTTCCGAGCCTGTACTTAAAATAAAGAATTAAAAATAAATTAATTAAAACATCTTGTAAACAGAGATATTTCGAGTGTATCATCTTCACGTTGAACTTCTTCGGGTCAGCTTCGTAATTGTATAAACCGACTATAGACCCAAATCAATGAACGTGTGTATGTTTCAAATTATTAGTGTTTTATTGATAATAAATATATAGATATATACGTTATTTAAAGGATTTTACCGAGCAAGCGGTCAGAAATACGTCTGGAGTTTAAAGCGACTTAGTTCTGTCGACATTTTTTTCGATTATAAAAATTTTTGTGGTTAGAGAGAACATGGAATATAGCTGTGGAAGTGGGTTTCAGGATACAGAGTGATTCTGCATGGTTCAAAGATTGAAGTAGTTGTTTTCCGCAAATTTATTCTTGACTGGTGATACAAATTTAAAAATTTTAGGTATAGTACACGTTAAAAAGGTGATCTTTATGGGAACTGCTGCGCAGTGAAGTTGGCCAGCTGCATCATGTTGAGGAACCAGTAAGGCTTGTGCTCATCTGGCCACTGCGGGACCCTGTTGAGCAAGTCCTGGTCCACGATTGGGCCGTTTATGGGTCCCGGAGCCACCGTGGTCGAGGCACCAACGCGCTCCTGAAGAGGCACCGCCATCGTCGAAGCGTTGCCGGGGGCGGCTGTGGTGGTGGACGTGAACTGGGGCAGCACTCCGGGGTACACGAACGCACCGGGGACGTACGGAGATCTGTTTGGCTGCCCTGCCGCCACCACAACAGACACCGCCACCAGCATCAACCTGAAGAACTCCTGCGGTCAAGAAACAAAGTTACCCAAGCGGAAAAAATATTCAGCTACATAACTCCTACTGGCTAATTAGACGGTACTATAGTTCTATACGCTTAAGATTGGCCTTGTGTAGATACTACGGATAAAATTAAGATTTACAATTCTCTCTGTAACAGTGCCATTGTTTTCATCTTATTAGCTCATTACCTACGTCAACTTTACGCAACTTATAAGGAAAAACCGTTTGTATCCGCCAAGAATAGCTAAGCTGCTTGAAGCCAGTGTTGTTGAATACACTGGAAAAATAATAGGGACATATCGTCTCTGAATCCAGAATTCAGGATCGTGGGAAAGAGTTAAGGTAAAATACTGCTAGAAATTGCGAAATTAACGCGCCAAGTACCTGGTATTCTGACCGCGGTTCCGAAAGGAAGAGGAGACTTGAGGTTTCTGAATGAGAGGGAGCGGCTTGGAATTTCCGACACACGCAAACAACTTCGTCACCGTCACCAGTGATGAGTCAACCACATAAGTCTCCACGAAAAAAAAAAATCGTGGAACGCACCCACGACGGTCATAAACAATTAGACGCGTCTACAGCAAACCTGCTGCTTGCGATTCCACGAAAGGCTACGCTGGGTCGAAATAGCGAAATTTAAATGCGAAGAATTATTAGAAGAAAATAAATTGGAGGTACTTCTACAACTAAATATGGTCCATTCTCAATAAGAAAATAGTTCACATGGGTTTTAAAATAAATTCAAGAAAATACTCATTTAACAAAAGCTCTAAATCTATAGAAAACACTCGTCTGTAAAACACAAAATTAAAAAAAAAATTGAACAATTAATTTCTCTCAAATAAGCGATTGTTAAACTAATATTTTTTTAAAAAACATAAATAATTAATAAAACAAAAATACAGACACTAATTTTTTTATCGTAACGACGTTTCGATACCATTCTGTATCTTCTTCAGGTATTTTTCAAATTAATATAATAAATTAGCACAACAAAACGATTAAGAAGTTATTAAATTCACACAGTTTTGAAAGAGGATTCGAGGCACACACAGTTAACTAATACCTGATGATGATACAAAAGAGGTATCGAAACGTAGTTACAATATAAATAAAAAATTTTTTGTTAATTATAATAATTATTTTATTGTAACCATTTACCACTGCAGACTCGTTTAATTGCAAGCTGTATTTGTTAATGTTCGATCGATATAGGAATATGAAAACCGTGGACACAACCAGTTATTTCACGTATGAATTATTTAGAAATCACCACAAATTTAATAGTTTCATCTCTGTTAGTAATCATAGAAATTACCATACGATCTTTGTTATGAAATCCCCCGAAACTATTCACACAAAATTAAAACACTTTCAAATATAAATAAATAAACATCAGCCAATTTTATGTCAGAAAAATAATTTATTACATTAACAATCGCTTAATTTGCGACACAATCAGGTTCAAGTTTTTTTAAAAAAATTCTATGCTGAAATTAAGCGTTGAAATGTTAAGATAATGCATTATTTTTTTCTGACTTAAAATTGGATGATGTTTATTATTTAATTTTGTCAATAGTCAGAATACATATTTTTATACTTTCAAATATGTCTTAGTTCTATTTTACGAATTGCTTTCGTTGTCCATTCACAGTTTTATTTTAAACGTTAAGACTATATTGAATACAGAGGTTAATCAACGGTAACACAAAACAAACCATTTTTACTTAATCCTTGGCGATAAGAGCATTATAATATTTCTTTAAATAATAAAACTGGATTGACAAGGATTTTAGTTAAAGTCTATGTAAAATTGTATGCGACTATCAACGACTATTCCGAAAAAAACTGGCATATTATAATGCAAACGTTCAGTATTTCGTTGAACGATTACAAAGATAATGAACTGCATTGAATGTTCCAGTTAAGTAGAAATATGACCGGACATGTTGTGGCACTGAACCCAATTTTAAGTAGAAATAAATACAAAGCAATGAGCTACTAATACGTTCGTGTGGAATAATTTATAATACCGAAGTTGCTTTAAAATTTAGATTTTTCTTCTCTGCCCCCACCCCCCTCCTACAGACTAAGTAAATGGGAACACTCACCATCGTCCCAAGTGAAGCAAAGTACAAGACTAACGGTGGACCAGGATATTCCCACCTTAAATGTTGTTTACTTGCACAGAACGCTTTCGATTCGTCACAACCAGTGTTCGTCAGAGATGCTGAGCCTCAGGGACATTAACCAATCGACCCTTCTACAGTTATTTCCCTTAGAAAAGCTACATCGACAAACAATAACTCCAAGGTGAAGAGTTTTCAACACACAAAAAATAATATTTTACCGGACTTGTTGTACTTAATCGTTTAATATAGATTTTTTTAATCATTACTTTGACCATATTTGTAAGACCTCAATTTTGATGATCTTTCCTTACCTTGCTTCCTGTTTATATTATAAGGGTCTTCGCCTTTATAAAAGTAACAGTCATGATAGAATTAAATTTCCTGCAATTCTACTAACAGTACTTTACATCAGTCAGGCGGAGAGATTAATGATCATAACACTCTAAACTGTTACTTGATCGGTTTCATCGATGTTTCGAAGCAAATCTATTCAATCATCTTCCACTGGATTTAAAATATGTAATCGAAAAACATTTATTAACAGTATAAATTTCTCAGCAGTCAGAATATTTATTTGTAACATTAAATATTTACATTTATCTTCTAATAAATAAAATTGCCTGTGTGTGTGTGTGTGTGTGAATGTTCGGCTTACAAATCTACACCAAATTTCGTACACTTGTTCTTTGTGACCAGGAAACAAACACTGTCGGGGTGAGACACGTCTAACACCCCCAGGAGCGGGGGTGGAAAATTTCAAACGTACTAAAACGGCCGATATTTGAGTCGAATAAATAATTTTCTGGGTCAAAGAGATTTACAGTGTTTCTACCGATGTTATCTGTGTATAATTTCAGCCCCTTTCCGTATGGGAAAGGATCACCCTGACGGGTAGGGGTGGAGGGGCTTTACAAGAAAATTACGCTAATCCAACCGAGATTGGAGTCAAATCTAGGGTTATGGATGTCGCTGAGTTTAATTATGAAATTCAACTTGCTATTTAACCTCCAGGGCGGGGGTGGAAAAGTTGAAACATGCAAACACGGCCGATATTTGCGTTGAATAAATTTTTCAGTGTTAATTAGATTGATAGTTTTTCTACAGATGTTTTTTGTGTATAATTTCAACCACTTTCGGCATGGGAGGGGAGCACGCTTGTGGATGGGTTGGAAGGACGTTTCATAAAATTAACGCAAAAACAACCGAGATTCGAGACAAATCCGGGATTATAGATATCGCTGAGTTTATTTATAACAACCTGGGCAACGCGCGGGGGTGGGTGGAGCTGTGCGGAGCAGGGCGGGGGTAGTACATTTTCAAACAATGTAGCATGCCGATGTTTGCGTAGAATAAATACTTTTTGTTTAACCCACAGTCGAGAGGGTGACAATTTTCGAACAGGTTGAAATATATATATACAGAGAGAGGGGGGAGGGGGAGTGGGAAAGAGGGGGAGAGAGAGGGGAGAGATCTTGTATATATAGCTCATATTAAAATGTATTCCCTAGGAATATATATATGTCTCCTAAGAATAGATTTTAAGAGGTTGAATTCACAGACCTTCCTCTGACTCCTGCTTAATTTGCTTAAGGAAGTCGTTGAGCATCAAATTGTAGCATTATCCTTGAACAAACTAATTATATGACTGCATGAGGGGAATCATTTCGTTTTATACATGTTGATTACAAGGCCGTAATTTTACTAATGTAGATTATGTATCTAGAATTAATTTAAGAGCCGATATTTACACCAAGAAAAAATCGTGTGCGCTTGTCCGAAAAAAATAAAAGGAATCATTAATATTTTCCTCAGGAAAATTACCAAATACAAACGAAATTATTTGATAAACGTACCTGTTTGCACTTTACTTTAATGAACCATAATTTATGCGCTTCTTCCGCGTAAACGTCTTATGTCATACTTCCTGAATTCCTAATCATATATACAATACTAGTATTATTTATTTATTTTTGTGAGAACTATATTTCTAAAAAAAAGTTTACAGTCTTCCTTTTTCGGCCATTCTCATCCTATTTGTTAATAATTAATTTTAGGAACAACTTTTCCTTAGAGTGATATGTGAAATATATTGTAACATCCCCAAATTCGTTCCTAACTTTCTTTAACATAATAATATTTCTGTACTCGATTGAATTAAATAAATTTTTTATAAGAAAATTTATTTTTTATTAATAAGTTAAAAAGCATGATTCGCACTGACACATTTTTCCTTTTGATTTAATGATTACTAATATACTTTCCCTACAATACAATGTCATCAATACAATATTTTTTTACTTTCGCCCTTCGTCATTTGAATACAGGATAAATTATGAAATAACAATATAAAGTCATCGATTGTTGAAATTAACACGTAATATAATATATATAAATATAATAAAAATTATTTTATCACGATAGTGTCAATTAAGGTTGGCTATTATGGCCATGACTCCCTCTCAATTAAACAAAAGGCGATATCAGGGTTTTTCAGCTCCTTTGAATTCCGCCATTATTTGGTTTTTTTTCGGGTGGCGTGGCATGTAGATCGCTTTTGGTCGTTAATTCTATGATAATCTTATGATTAAGAAGCAGGAATAATAAAAAAATTGGAGTCAAACGTTTTATTTTTCGCGATTCGCACATTATATATATTCTTATACCTGTTGGTTTGATTTTATAAGCTGTGTGAAAATTAAAATATTTTCACTAATTCACGGAAAAGGAGAAAATGAAATAGATCTCCAAATAATGTAAAATAATACTATTTATTTTTATTAATTAAAATTAATTTAGAGTTTCAATTATAAGAGATGTTGTAGCATATATAGGACGTAGTTTCGCAACGTACGTCCCTTGTGGACACCAGGAACCTTAACCTGACATATTTATAAGCTGGAAGGAGGATCAGAAGTTTAGAAAATCCGTTAAGTGCTCTGTAATCGAACTTCATTTTTTTATATATTTTTAAGTTGTCATAAGTGACAAAATATAGCAATTAGAAGAAAATAAAGGACCAATTAAGTGCAATTAAGTTGCATTTGAACGACACCGCGTAGATGTGAAGGAAATGGCGAGAAATCCTTCTCATTACCAGAACTTTTAATCTTCTACGAAAATGGAATTTTGTCACAAAGGCAGGCTTCAGTACGTGGGACGCGTGTTTACGATTTGGTCACGTTATTTACAGACACTAATCCGCTGGTGATTCGTGCCGTATCTCCAACTTAAACCGACATTCTTAAAAGAAATATGAGATCATATTTTCTCTAAATTATTCTTTCGAAATAACTCCATAACCGGCAAGAAAGCAGGATGGGCTGTAACTATTTTATATTTAAATAGCTGGGTGTCCGGCGTTGCCCGGCGGAATGTCATTTATCCATAACCCCGACTTCACTCGAATCTCGGTTGTTTCCGCGTTATTTTCTTTGTAACTCGCCTCCACCACCACCCCTAACAGTGTTCCCCTCCTATACCGAAAGGAGTTGAAATTATACACAAACAAAGTAGGTAGAAATACTATCAATCTAATTAACCCAGAAAAATATATATTAAAAGCATCCTTTATTGAATGTTTCAAAGTTTCCACCTATGTCAACCCACGCCTCTGTGGGTTAAATGGCCAATTGAATGTCAAATTAAACTCAGCGACATTCATAACCCTTGTTTTGACTCCTATCTCGACAGTTTAGCGTTATTTTTATGTAATGAAACTCCACCCCTACCCTTAAGAATGCTCCCCTCCCAAGCCCGAAAGGGTTTGAAATTATACACAGAGAACATGTTATGAATCTCACTGCTTCAGAAATATATTTATTCGACGCAAAAATCGGCCGGTTAACATGTTTGAAAATTTCTACCCCTCAAACCCCAGCCCACCCCCTCCCGTTCGTCAGATTGTCATAAATAAACTCAGCGACAAACATAAACACGATTTGACTCCAATCTCGGTTGTATCCTCGTTATTTTCCTGTAAATAATCTCCAGCCCCGCCCATAAGGGTGCTTCTTTCCCATGCTGTAAGGGGTTTATACACAGATAACAGAGGTAGAAACACTATCAATCTATTTGACCCCGAAAAATATTTATCCCACTCATCATGTTTGAATATTTCCGCCCCTGTCCACCCCGGTTTCTGAGGATGGTGGACGTGTCTCACCCCGACAGTGTTTGTTTTCTGGTCGGGAAGAACACATGTGCGAAATTTGGTGAAATTCTATCTACCGTGGTAAATTTTTATAAGGTACATGCAAACAAACAAACGCTCTGCTTTATTTATTCCAAATTATAAAGCTTGATTCTCAGGGGCTAATAGTAGTAAAGTTGTTCTAGTTCCTTGGACCTCTGTGATGCGAGGCAGTCACGCTGACCCCTACTCCACAGGAGGTCGGCAATTTATTGTTATTACCTCAATAATATTAAATTAGTTTCAAATAATAAAGGTTCATTTCAACATTATTGCCTTCTACTGTACAAAAAAAACAAAGATGAAGCAGTGTTTCCAATGATTTACAAGTGATTTACAAATAAATAAATGTAGTATAACATTTTAAATCCATCTAAACCTCTTTTCATGAGTTTTTATTGTGCACGAATTTGGAGTTCCACGAAGAGGCATATAAAAAAATTTACTTGGTTTTTATTTAATTTTAGTAGCCATCCCACATCTTAGTTTCAAAATAATTCATAATTATGATTTTTTTAATTGTAAAGAATTGTAGTTTCATGTAAATGCTACCCTTCACGTTACGCAAAATAATAAATATCTGTAGTAAAATATAAAATCAGATGATTGCCATTTGAAGTTCTAGAGTTTTTTCACATTTAATTTCGTTTGAAATTTTTGCAATTAAATAACTATACGTAGCAGTTTTAATATCGTGTTTGAGGCTTACAAAATATTTGGCTTTTTCAGTTTTTCTTTTAAATTGAAATAAATTTCGCCGTTGAGAAGAATAGTATCATATTCAGTGGCCTCACGAAAACGAAAGCTTTCGGTTTTATTGTCAAGAGACTGATACCTAATCACATAAACAATGGTCTGCAAATAAAACTTATGTGTTTCTTTAAATAATTAATACTGAGTGTTATCCATGAAATGTAAATATGAATTTTAGGATAGTAAAGAATTTTAAGTTATCTTTTAATTTTGATTAAATTTTAGGTTTGGAACCAATTTTAAGTTTTTCTACTAGATTATTAGTTCTTTATAGGGATATTTCTATGTATTATACAGAAACGTATGTGACACGTAAAAATACAATAATATTAAATTAATTTAATTCCACGTATAAAGTACAAATTTAGGTGACTGTTGACTCTAGTTCTTGGAGACAACGTCAGTTATTGGTGTTGAGGAGCTACTGGTTGATGTGATCCCTGATGTGTTCCCTGTTGATGTACCAGAAGGGTTGCCTCTCGGCCGGCCAATCCCTGACCCTGTTCTCGATGTTGCTGTCCACAAACGGCTCGATGCTGCTGGTGGTGGTCCTCGTCGTCGTCGCCACCGGCGCCCTGGTCCCAGGACGTGGCCTCACAGGCTTAGACCAGCCCGTTGACGTGACGGTTCGGCGAGTGGACTCGACGGGTCGCTTCCTGTTGAGCGTCTGCGTTGGTGGTTGTGAAGGTGGTTGTAAAGGACGCACTCTAGAACGTGGTCTCGTCGTGGTTGCAGCGACGGTTGTCGTGCTGGTCGAGGGCGACGTCGTCGTGGAAGTAGTCGTGTTCTGAAGGTACATGGGGTTGACTCCCGGGTATTCCCATTGCGACGGGGCGTAGAACGGTCGTTGCTGAGCAGTGACCGCGGACAGCAAAGCCAGACTCAATACTGGGAGGAGATGCTGTGGAACAAAAAAAAACATATCTTTCAAAATGTTCAGTTTGACCCGGAGTGAGGACCGAGTGCTATTTAGTGTTGAAATATATTTGTGATTAAATGAAAATGGAGTGATCAAGAGTTCCATTTATAAAACCAGTAAGTTTTTGGACTGATATTGGTGAAAGATGAACGACGTCTCGAATTGTGGAAAAACTCTGCTCGTTTTCAGAGAGGAGGTGCAAAAGTAATGAACAAAAACGTGACATGACAAGGAATTACTCAGAGACAATGTAATCCAAGCTTTCTGCGCCTGAATGAAGACCAGTTAAGGTTTTTCAAGGGTACAGGATCTACTTTGTATACTCTGTGGTACTGTGGTGGTACTCTAACGGAATTAGTACGTTATTATCTGCGTCATGTGTATTGAAACATCCTTAAATATTATAATAAATTCATACTCTGGTAACTCGTTCAACACAAACGCCACGATCCATGTTAGTGACTCCGTTACTGTTTCCTATTCAACTTTTTTTTTCGAGCGCACCCTCCACTTCCGTTGATAGATCTGCACCAAATCTAAGAAATATTACGCCACAAAAGATCGTTTTGTAAAACTGCAAATACAGACCGGTACTCGAGGGAGCCCTTCCTAATTAAAGGAACTGTTAAACAAAAAAAAGTAACTAGTAAGTCACGAATTCAGACGCACTATTACCAAGTCAACGTTGATAATCTAGGGTTTAAATCTTACCCCACCTCGCAATCAGCTATTGAATTGACACAGTATTACACTTGGAATTCCATTGCCAAACTATTCCGCTGAGAAATTCGGTCCGTATGATTTAACAGCCAAATATCTGAGAATATTAAAAAGGTAATCACTTGTTTGGGGGTAAGGTACCGAACTTATCTACCAGTTTCTGTTGGACAATGGCCAGTGATATCGTGGAACAAAGTCCAAGTGAGAAGGATCGAACCCTCCGAACGATCAACTTGATCCAGCCAATTGTTGACGTGCCTGCTGCATTAATAAAATATTATACTAGCTGATATTTAACATAAACTATCATCATTATATCGGCGAAACGTTGTCTATCACACGATGGAGAAAGTAACAGACTGTTTAAATAATGTGTCAAATTTATTTGCGCTGAAGGCTCAAATTGCTTCCAATGTTACGAATATGATCATTTTACGAGATGATTCCAAGAATAGTCTATTTCTAACCGTTCTGTCCCCCTCCCCCACTAAGATTCCCGTTTCGGTTTGTCTTATGGAATTGGAGATAATTATTTTGCAACAACTACGTTTCTCTTACGGAATGGTTGGATCTAATATTACAGGGTTTTTCCAAACGTGGATTATTCCTCCCACATGTCGTTCTCTGGACATCGTCCAACTTTCCAATCGGTCTCCGCTTCATCAATTCTCTTTCGGTCACTGTGTTTGTAACAGCAGCAAATTTGAACCTCTCAGGTGTTGGCGATCTAAGGTTCCTGAACACTAACCTTCCTCGCTGGCCACCATCTTGGTGAAGGATATTAGTTTCAAGGCCATTTTAGTAGCGGTGAGCCACAACGCTTACTTTCTATTCCCAAAGCTTAATCATCTACCCGGAGGAAGTTCCTAAAAGAACAGCCCCGGAAAGTACTTTTTCGAATTTATACACTTGCTTATTCCAAATTTTAACCTTATAATAAATATGGTAAACTCCGTGCCTTGTTGCGGATCTGACGCGTGAAGCTAGAGCGTGATTTACGCATCGAAAGTAAATTTTTACAACTGAGATTGGCCCAATTTACGGATATTAAACTTCTGATATAATGTATTAAAGCTTTCATTGCTTTATTCCTCCATCATTCTCTCACCTGACTCACTTTGACCGCGGTCTTTCTGATGTAAGTCTAAGAGAAACGAATCGAGGTTAGACGTTGTACACGTGAGAGATGAAAGAACTATAGATTAACTGTTTCAACGTTAAGAAAATATTTTTGGGGTCTTCATGGGAAAAGTATAAACGGGGTAGTCCAAAAGCCTTCCACTTCCACAGAGTACACAATACATTCTGCCAAAACTGGAAATAATAAAAGTGGGCATAAGTGAGACATATTAAGAAATGCTATTTAGAAGTGAGTGACTGAGTAAGGGTGAAAGTCTGAAACCCCTACTTCATCACAGCCAAAGACTGATGACTACCATTGATTTCTGTCCCAGAATGATGGCTTGGTCACGTATTTATCAAGGGTTGTTCAGGACAATGTAATCATTCCACCAGTTAAAACTGGAGGGTGGATATATATTGCTGGTGAAGGGCCAATGGACTCTTAAATGACAGTTTTATATATCGAGATACTTGAAAGCATCACAAACGTCCCGGAGCGCAACTCTAAACTAGAACTGAAGCAGAGGCGTCTACTCACCATGGTGTCAGCTTAATGAAACTGGCCTGCCAGGGTACCAATTCCGCTTATGTAGTCTAGAACACACTGCTGACCTTGACGAAGAGCTGTGGGCAATCCAGGAAGAACAGGTTCCGCCACGACCGACGACAGTGCGTGTTGGAATTATTCACCAAGGAAAGACGACGCTTCAAACTCATGATTAATAAATTCATGACAAAGTGATTTACATGACTTTGCAAATATAGCGTTTGATTTTAACGATTATATTATTTATAAAGATCAGTGACTGCCGTGAAAGCGCCTAGAAACCGCCTAGATGCTACAACTCAACGAACACACAAGTCTGTATTCCCTCAATGAATGAGAATTCATCTGTTATGTTGGAACTCGACTCTGACAAATTTCCTATTACTACGCTATTCACAAACTATAACAATTGCTGATCGGGACAATCGACTAAGCGATGTGACGGTGGTTACTCATATTTGGGTATCCCCAGTTACCTAGATTTTTCATGTTTTATCTGAGATGAAGTCTTAATAAAAGTTCTGGACCACTTCCTTCACAGTTTATTAAAATAAAAATAATGTAGTGAACATTTAGGCGATAGTAGTTTTAGTAAACAATATTAACATTTTGTATCGTAATCAATCGATTTTGGAAATTTCAACACATTAGCGGTACTATGAAAGGAAAACCGTAAAAAAAAAGTTTTATCCTGGACAAATGATTTTCTGGCTTCCAACCGGCTACGAGTAAGCAGGTCACTACAATCTTAATAGATAACTATTGGATCCTACTACACTGGACGACTAGGGAGCACTAGGAGTACAGGTTTTTTTTTTTAAAAAAAAGTAAAGAGTTCTCAGACAGAAGTGAGACGAACACTTTTGGAGATAAAGTGTACAGGTTATTGAGTTAGAAAAGTGGATAGTTAGGTATATCAAGTACAGTTAACTAAAAGTTAGTAAGTAGTCGAAGTTGAGACAGCTTAACAAGATGGAAAGCTAATAAACGCTTTTATGAGCAAATTAAGATAGTTATACAGATTTCAGAGATGGGTTATTATGAAAAGCGACTGTTCGACAACGCGACTTTCAGGGTGAACACGGCGTTCCGACTACCTGCTTTCTGCCTGGAGGTCAAACACAGCAGTCATCCCGACTCTGAGAAAATTTCAAAGAAATACCGGTAAACAATTTACGCAGCTAGGACACCTTAAACATAAATATTTTAAATTACGGCCACCGATTTAGAGGCCATTCTTCCCTTAGAAAGACAGTTTTCAACCACTAAGCCGTAATAAACTTATACTTTCCATGTTACAATTTTTTTTTATTAAAATAGAAAATTCGAATATAATATATAATTGCAAATACCAACCAGTTCATATTTTGTAACTAGCTGAGTGCTCGGCGCTGCCCGGGTATTTATTTAAATTAACCCGGAGTAGGAATTGATTCAACACGAACCTCTTGGTACAAATTTCATTTAACCGGTATCAATAGCGCCAGTGTTATAAAATTTACCAATTTACGGTGCCCTCCCCGACCTAATCCCTCGGCATCTAATTTCAGATAAACCACGACGATGACGGACAGTATTCGAGAACCCTCCTACTACATAAATGTGTCTCTGAAATCACGGCGAATTAAAACAGTAAAAAATACTAGATAACTTAATAAAGTCTAAAACTATTCCAGATACCTTAAAGGATTATAGAAATACAACTTTTAACTAAATAGAAACCAAAATATAGAGAGTACCCTATGAAAATAAAAAATTAGACGGTATCTTAAGAGGGTCAAAACTACTCCGGGTAACACTTTTCTTAACCGCGTCCACCTCCACGAAGAGGAACACAAAATATGATCAATGCGAGAATTAAACTCAGCAACTCCTATAACCTCGGAATCCACAACAATATCGGTCTTTTTTGCTTTACTTTTTTTTGTAAACCCCCTCCACCACCACACGTACGGTAAGGGTGCTTCCCCCCTTGCCTTTTGGAGTTGAAATTAGACATTCTAGAATGACAGTATCAAATTAACAGACCCAGGAAACATTTTATTCGACGCTAATAGTGGCCGTTTAGGAATGTTTTTAAATTCCACCCTCACCCCTAGAGGCGGTACGCTCAATTTCTCAATTTTCATACATGAAAAGTACGTAAATTTGTCGTTGCATTCCTCTGTTATGATGACTTGGAGAAATCGAACAAGGAACGAACTACTCACAGAAGTGACCTCACTCAACCACGAATCTCCACCCGCAGACCGAGACGAATTTCCTTGATGCTAACAATTTCCCTGTTAAATTATTCATGAATTACTAGGAATCACTTGGACAAGGAGCTATATAACCGCTCCTCCCCCGTTTATCACGATTTTTTTATCGCAGACTGAGGGCAACGTAAAACAATAATCCGTAGTCTCAGTTTTCCGCTGAATAATAAATTTACAGCAGAGACCTTCTAATCGGCATAAATTATTATTTATTTACCAATAAGAAGAGTCACAAGAAGTATATATCAGTCGATTTTAATAGAGTAACGTCGCGATTAGAGAAATAGAAGACTCCATTGATCATAAGTAATTAATTACAGGAAATAACTTGAACAAACTACACACGAACTATGCACACTGTTCACTCCGTTAAACATGTAATTTATAGTACCTGATTAATCAATCTTCCGTTCTATTGTAAGAACAACGTGATCCCTTAAATGATCACATAATTAAAAATGGCTGACTATTGTAACAGTGTCTCATCTTGCAAACGATACGATCGTAGCTTTACTCTTCTCTCGCTATTAGAATTGCTTCCACTCTGGAAAAGGGCTCAGATATAATCACCTGTTTTTAAATTACTCACTTGAACCTCATTTTACATGACAACAGTCTGAAAGATGTGCTCAATTTTGATGCAAAGCAGCAAAAGCAACTTATTCAAACAATGTAAATAACTCACAATTACATAAAAAAAAACCTGGTCCATTATAATGTTATTAGAATCTAAATAAAACTTCAAGATATCATTAAAAAGCTAATAAAGTCTAATTTAATAACACACATATTTTTTTTAGTCCGCCTCTACTACTGGTTCAAAGCCATAGAATCAGGAAAAGAATCAAGTGATGAAATATGTTGCAACGCTCAATTACATAAGTATGCGATCATTTCATTCGACGGAAAAGTTGCGTTATGTGTTATTTTAAATATTCTCGGGCAAAAATAGGTGTTACGAAATATCTGCGCGCGCACTTGGGTGTCCATTTTGGAAGGATTGACGCTCGGAGCTGTCGGCAAGACTCTGTTTAAGGTGAAGCTGGATCAGACTTGAAGATCCAGTTCTCTGGGGAATTACCTAAACCGCGTAATTACTTTCCCATTCTACGTAAGCACGGAACGGTTTACAGCGCTGACAGCACGATGAACACCCAACACGTTACGGGTCCCCGTTGGAACATCGTTTCAAGCTCTGTAACTAAAACCGCATTAGTTAACTCTACATCCGTTAAAGTCGCGACTTCTGAGCTTCTTCCTGACGTCGAATGATGTACATATCCGGAAAAGCTCTACTATAAATAACGGAAAATAAGAGGACTAAAATGGAACCTTGTGGAACGCCGCGGAAACCGATCCCGAAACAGCAAAATAAGGTCCGGCTTCACAATGACAACAGTTTCCTTCCTGTTTCTTAACTATCGACGTTGAAAGAGAAGTTGGAAAAGAATGACGGAAGCTTTAGCTTGACAAGTAAAACGAGGAAATACGAAGAAGAGGAATCTAGGTTTCTAAAAGAGGAATAATTGAGGCGGTTAATGCCAAAGTGGGCAATACCGTTTCAGAACCTATTTCAAATAATGGGGGTTTTAGTTTTCGCTTCACATTTATGTCATCCTCTACCCCCAAAAAATATTTGTGTTGCCGTCTCTTGACCGTTGAATAAACTACACTCAGACCGGTCCATTATAATTTTTCTAAAACCGAGTTACATAATTTTAGATAAAAAGAATGGCAGTGACCGCCTCAATTCAGGTTTGAAGTTTAGTGACAATGGATCACGACTAAAAAGGTTTTGTGTCAGTATAAAATTTATTTCTCAGAATGACTGATATGTCCCGAGCATAAATTAGCACAATGCCTAATAACGAAAGAAAAATATAAATGAAGGTAAATTTCATATACAGCCTCGTTGAAATAAATAAATAAATGTGGATGATCTTGTTTTTGTCAATTTCATCTCACTGACGACAATCTTCTGATGCCTGCGTCTCAATTTCGACTTTCATATAAAAAAAATTAAACAATGTTAATATAGACAAGTTTGTAGATTTGCTGTGTAATTTTCACGTAAAGCCTGTTTTTTTTGTAGATAGCTGCGACAGGAAATGAGTCAGTTTTTTTTTTCAGTTGGTGTTCAGTGTCGAAGGTCAGGCTTCGTGCAGGCAGCTCAGATCAACGTACGCTTTCAAATTAAAGCACGAGTGTTAGTACTTCCATAATACTAATCTATCCACAACCAATTGCACAATTTTTTTTTTACAAGAAAGAGAAACAACTTTGCAAAGCGCGGTCGATTATACATTATGCTTGAATTACTATATTTAATAAACTCTCAGACAACAACAATAACAGATAATAAAATTGCATTACAAAAATAATTAATCAAATGCTTACGTAATCAGTCTTTCTATTCACACAGTGAATTGACAAAAACAGATTTATATTAAAATAAAGCTCGGTAAAAAATTTACAAAAAATATAATTTAATTTATCCGTTATAATAAATTTTAATTCTAGATCATTATTATATATTTTGTAAAAATAATGTTTCATTCCATGCCCTTAAAGCTTAGTATCTTGATGGTGTCTGAAAAATAAATACTAGACGTTGCGTCTGAGGAAGGAAATTCGGGGCCTCGACACGTCTTCACCATAGCACACCGTAGAATTTTATTTTTCTCATAATAGTATTCTTGTACAATCACTTGATTTTAATTCTCTCTCTGTATCACTCTTAGTTCACATATTTCTCCCGTTATACAATGTTATTTTCAGAATGTCGCCCGCCATTGTTATTAAATCCCAAGTTTAAATACAAAATAAGTATATCTATTTACAGGATATATTTATTTCCTCGTTATATTCAGAATATAAATTACTTTCACGGGTTTTTTCAAAGTGCCAATTTTTCTTTTGTTTGTTTAATAATTTGATTGGTGGGATTTTACGGTGACCGCGGCGCAATTTCCTTCCTCTTAGGGAAAAACGACGATTTCGATCACGCAGTTGTTAATATTTTCCCTCCTGTGACGAAGTATAACGCTGGGGAATTCACGTGCGTGTAGAGAATACTTACCTCATGACGTCGGTATTTTGCGTGTCGTCTCATGGAGGTGTCGTGGTAGGTGCAATAAAACAATGAAACAATTATGGAATGTTTTATGAGAAATGAGGAAAAGTGGTTTATTATTATTATTTTATATTATTAAATTTTTTAATCCGAAGATTTTACAATTGTTGACGTTAACAGTAACCTGAAAAAATTTAGTTACTTCTTGACTGAGTCGTAGAAGATGGAGAGATTTTATTTTATTTTACTGTGGTTGCCAGGTCATTTTGCCGTTTCCTTTTTAACCTTCTGAGCGGTTTA
Source organism: Zhengitettix transpicula (assembly GCA_037074705.1). Classification (NCBI taxonomy): domain Eukaryota; kingdom Metazoa; phylum Arthropoda; class Insecta; order Orthoptera; family Tetrigidae; genus Zhengitettix; species Zhengitettix transpicula. The sequence continues at coordinate 51,485,549 of CM073595.1, forward strand.
GGTGGAAGAGGAAGGGATTCTGTAGTAAATATAATGGGATTGAAGTGGTGGAGATTTTTTTTAATATTATTATTATTATTGATTTATTTACAGTCGTATCAACAACTCAGGTTATTAGCGACCAATTTTGCTTTGTCGGGGACCTGATTTGACGAGAGTTTCTCTCACGCACACAAATATCCATGCCCTCGCCGGGACTTCTGTGATCCGAGGCAGTCACGCTGACCCCTACACCACAGGAGGTCGGCAGATGCGAAAGAGGGTCGTTTGGGATGGAAAGAATTAATTATTAAATAGTTCTCTATTATAATATAGATGTACAAGAACTCTCGTGCCATTGCACTATTTCCTACGTAGGAAGTCTGGGGCAAAACGATCCTCCTAAGGTGTATTTACCCATATTATACTTAAGAATCACAATAGTCTGGAAACACTTTACTCATATGTTTTGTAGAGTTTTTAGCTAGTCCTGTGATTTTTTGGAGAATTTTTAATCAAATATTTAAAGCGAAAAATATTTTTAAATAAATTCCGTAGAAAGGAAAGCAACCGGGGGATGGGACAATATGATCCCCCACATTTCAAGTGTTTAAGTATGACATTTTATTATACTTTAGAGATATTGTAACACTTTATTTTTATCACAATAGTATTTTATAAATTTCAATTTTTACGTTCTATGGATTTCTTTCTATTGCAAAGGTCTAAAACGAACTTATTGCTCATGTGCCCAGAATTTACAAAACTGGCACATAATTCAACCTTCACCATTCACAGAACGCAAAAGATTGTCATTACAATAAATGCATTCTGGATTGGCATTTCTACTGGAATCTTCCTTCACAAGCGACTGCTTCTGGTTGTAACTGAACCACCAGATATTTTCCCTCTTCCTCGTTTCAGCTGCTTTTGTTCTATCTCATTCTTCATTTTTCCTTCAAGTAACGAATTCCTATATGGGCTACTTGTCAAAATAGCAGTTGTGCCTCTTTTACTTTTCCTAAGGGATCATTCTGACTCATTTTCTCCCAAAACGAAAATTGTGTTATAGTTACACAACGCCATCTTGTTTCACGGGAAGAAAGAATGGACGAGCAACTTGACCCTTCAAACGTCTGAATACGTGTAAATAAAAGCATCGCTACTGTTTACGACATTAATCAACCAAAAAACCACAAAGTATCCTTAGATCAAGATGGCTTGAAATGTTTTTTTTCTTCTTATAAATGCGCAGGAACCACAGACACACACGCAACAATTAAGCATCAACTGGGAACTTGATAAATTCCCCACCTGATAGCATAACCAATCACTGAAAAATTTTGGGTGATCATTTTGCCCTGCCTTCGTCTATATCTGTGAAGACAAACCCAGTTTCTACTACTCGAAACTTTGGTTTTAATCTTCCATCTCAACTTTTCGGTTACTGTAAAAACCGAGAAACACATCGAACGGCTGTTTTTTTTTCTTCTCAGTGTTTAATTAACGATTCATCGACGCGAATTAAATGTGTGGCATCATTCGCGTTGAACTGCAGTAAAAATTACCGGGGTTTTACGAGGAGGCTGGGACGTCTTTTAGAATTGCTGGCTGGAGAATGCGGTTTAATTGCGCGGAATTTGCTCGCCTTGCAACAGGTCACGCTCAGTAAAACCCTGGCAGAATCATGACGTGGATGTATCAACGGCGCCAACAAAAAAAACGCATCACTCGGCACAACGGCCCTTGAACCCGTCATCGCGAATGGCCGCTGAGAAGAAAATAATTACACAATCATCACCTATTGAGTAAAAACACGGAACTAATACTGATTAGCTAAATATTTATCTATTCCTGTGAAACGTGTCATTTCTTGGATTCCCAGCTTTCACTCAATTTGGAGCAGTCTGTCCATCCATTTCATCAACTTCTCCATATCCTCCCTGACTTGTTGAAAATTCCATCTGATATTCTTAGCATTTCATTCAACATTAATTTCTTCTTCTATTAGCTAACACTTCAACAACGTACTAGTAAGAAAATATTGGTGATAAAAGACAGTCCTGCCTGACGCATTCCCCGACTGGTTTTTTTTCTCGTGTTGCTTTCATCCTTCTATATACTAAACAATAATTATTTCAGTTTACATTTTAGAATGCCCTTTTCCAGCTTTTTAATTAAAGCAAAAAATGTGTCCTATTTAGAAGTTTCCTCCGAAAACGTTCACCTTCAGTCGTGCGGAAAATCGCTCCACTTCCCATGTGCCACAAGTACATAATTGTATATATATTAGAGTTCCGTCATTGCGTTTTTCTACGGATTGAAAGGTCCTTATATATTGTGTGAATCCTTATTTCCGGGTGATGATCTGGATTGATTAATACTTAGTTCCCTCAAAAGAATTCGGCGGGAGTCGTTACTTTCCTGGAAAACTCCTTGTTGGACACATCAGATTCAAAAAGAATAATAGAATTTCTTAAGAGAAACACGAACTTTACTTTTATTCAATATTTGGCATAAAATTATATTCAGTCACAAATGTCTTTAATTTTGTAACAGTGTAGTTCATTACATCTGCAAAATTTACGTTGACTGTAACACCCTTGTGCAATGGTCCACTATAATTCTTCCAATCTGGATAGTTTTTTTTTCTTATAAAGTGAAATACAACAAATAGGATGAATTATAATTAATAACTCTTTCTGCAACATAGGATGCTAAATAGATAACAAGCCAAAATTGTATGGAATTGTCATTAAACGCTGATAAAATTCAGGATTTGAAGCATGATTACTTATACAGGAATAAACATATGTAATAGTTCCAACTTTCCAGACCAGTATGTTTAATATAAGAACTGTTCATTGCTTTACGATATGTCGTTCACTAAAGCCGTAACAGTGAGATGTATCAAATTTACATATATTTTTGAAAATGTTAACCAATTTTCAGCATCTAGCGGGTACTCCCAATATAATTTCAACCACTATCTACACCAGGATAACCTTTGGTCTACGATCGAATTATATTTTTTACCAAAATGTGGCATACATCATCAGCTCAAGATATCTCAATTTATATATTGCCAAAAATTTTTATGAATTTGTTCCACGTTAATGACGAATCTTATTGAAAATTTGTAGTCAGACCCGATTCACATAAAAAAATGTTCTTGCATATCTTCTTAATGAAAAAATAACATTCTTTTATTAGCAAATTTTTACCAAGATTTAAAAACTAATATTACTCACAACTTTACTATTAACAAATAGTTTTAACTATTTTCAAGCAACTTTTTGTTAATAGAAATTTATTAGTAAATTTAACATTGGTGTAAACTAGGTTTAAAGATTACTGAATGACGGAACACTTCATACTTGATAAGACAAACAGTGACTGGAAAAGTGTTTTGTTGGAACCAATGTATGATCCCTGTATAGAACTCACCAAAGCAGGGACTACGGGGAAAGATGCAGAACGAGGGTTTCACTTCCATAAAAAGTTGCCAATTTTGGCCAACAACACACAGTACTTCCTAAGAACGAGAATCTTCCACATATAAAGCACTCTAAAAAAATCAGAGTCTCCAGCCAGCACAACTGAGACCCTATAAAAACATAATTGTGTCCTTATAAACTATCATAATTATCACAGCTAATTGTGCATGTATAACGGGTGTTAATAATTTTATGAGAATTGAAATTCGGTTTTGGAGTAAGTAATAAAAACCATGTTATTCTTTGATTGCTAAAATATTTATGCAATTCGAAAATGTACAGTAATTTGATGAACAACATCCAATAAAATTCCAGTACACACAACTACAGAATTCCTTGTGTCAGTCAATGGTCCACTCAAAGTGCTTTACAAAATCTACTTCATCCAAATAAATATACCTAACATTTTAAGTAGATCCCAAAAATTTAATGGTTGAAGATCTACATCTATATACTGAAATTTTTAAATCACTTTAACTTGTACAACAATTTTAATTATTATAAAAGAGAAAATATACTTCTGAGACCAATTATCACAAGTACATTGGGTAACCATATTTATAACTTTAAGCACCATAGCCATTCAAACTTCTTAAATAGAAATCACATATATTCAAAATATGCATCATTATTTACATATAATTATTAAACATTTATACAGACATATTGAGAATAAACCTCTTTACAAAATACAAGTGTGACGTGGCATGATCATTAAATGTTAGTGCATAAACATTCTCATATGTGTAAGACAAGTAAAGATATGAAAATGCCATATGATTAGTCTCTAATTTTGCAATTCAGAATAAGTTAAAGGACTTGTACTATTTGTGATCTCCAAGTGCAAAATTCACCAGTGCCATAATCATAAAACCAATAAATAAAAATAAAACCTTAAACAGTCTATTTTTGTGATGAGAAAATTCATCTGGAATAATTTCCATAAATGTTACATGAATGAAAATTCCTGCAGCTATACCTTGTAAAACTGCTGATACCGCACTTCCAAACAATCCCGGAGTAGTTCCAATGAGTAAACCAATAAGAATACCAACTGGAATACTTCCTGTGACCATTACAATGTACTTTAAGCTTACCAAGAAACCCATATTACGCTTTGCTATGTTTACACCAAGAGCAAATACAACTAATGCTTCATGAATTAAAACTGCAAGAAAGAGATGAAGAATTTTAACTTTTTCAGTCTGAAGACCAAGTGTCATACCTTCAAAAAGTGAATGTATACTAACAGCTAACAATAATATGAAATGGTGAATACCAGATTCTTTCTGTGCAACCATGGGCATAGAGCAGTGAGAGTGACCAGAAATACTCATTCTTGGTTTAACACTCAATACTTTATGAAGAGGAAAAATAATCGTTTGCAATGATTTTTCATCAGGACTTCCATTTTCTGTATCTTGACTATCAGTTTCCAGAAGTCTTAACTGAGATTCATCTTCTACTTTCAATTCTGTATTGTGCGATTTTCGTGATGTATTATCAGATATGTCATTATCTGTCGATTTTTTCTGTACCATTAAAATTATCTGCTCCAAGGTTAATATGAGAAAAAATCCAATAACTATAACAAATTCAGAGAGAGGAAAAGATGTTGAACGTGATGATTTTTCCATTACATCAGAGAATTTTTCATGTACATATGGAAAAAGTCCCAGGAAACACATTCCAATAAAAACTCCACCAGCAAGACAGTTGCAAAGTGAAATTAAAGTAGAAGTTAGGTCACTGAACCGAATGCTTTTGTTTTTCCAAACAACAATAACCGGTATGAGTCCACAAGCTGTCATCACAACAAAAAGTATTACCAGACATATTAGCTGGATCAAAACAATTTCCATTTTAGTAGTCTTGAAGAACGTAATATAAAAGTTCCTCCCCTAACTAAATCCTAGAAATAAAAACAACCAGTAAATATGTTGATAAAATATTTTAAATATGTATTTTGATTATGTATGTCTAAGAAAATAAGCATCTATAATAATAATAATTAAGTAAACAAGCATCTATTGTAATAATTACCTTATCAGTATTTGATGCACTACATTTGTACGATGAAATATTCAAAACAGAAATTTCTTCCCATGCATGGATTCCAGCAGTTCAGGAACACCATATTGTCTGCCTAGAGACTAATTGTAAAATATATATCTAAATGAAGTCTGTAATGGTTTCTGAAACACAAAAAAAAATGAATTAATTGCATTACCTCTACAAATTGAAATCTTTTCTGAGGGCATGAGTATTCCGCTAAACCTCTCACACAATCATCAAAGTTGGAGTTTGTTGGATTCGAGTTGAAAAACTACAAACGAAAAATGATCAGCAAATTTGACTCTATATGTTCAAGTGAAATGTCCTGGTTCATTTTCATCTTATTTCACTTAAAATATTACTTTCAATGATAGCCTTATGTTAAAAATTTTGCCAAACCTGATTTAATTTATAAAAACAGCGGTAAATTATTTCAACCACAAAATCTGGAACACTCCACTAAGCCCTTTGAAGATAAATTTATGCCAAATGGGTCATATTGTATAACTATCTTTTAACAAATGTTTCACTATAATTGATATTAATACATAATTGATATTATTATAAATAATAAACGACAAAATTCTGCTACAATAAACGTGGAGATTTGCCATAATAATAATTTTATTTAAATCTCACTTCAGAGCAGAAATTGGACAATTGTCAGAATGACATGGAAAAATAAACAGCATGGGAAAATAGTTTAGGGAATAACCGTAAATAGGAGGGAATAAGTATGTTACAGACATTATCGGTAATATGATTGTCTGGATATTCATCTGTAAATTGTAAACATTTGGTCAAACATTTTAGCGCTAACGATAAAATAAAAATGCAAGTAAATCCATAACAAATTATAACAGTTGCAAAGAATGTTCGTTTAAATCAAATGGAAAACGTCCTATGAATATACCTTATTTACAAATAATTTGTAGGTTACAAATTTGTTTTCCTGATCTTCGTTGTAGGTGTACCATCCTGGCGTAAACCAAGACGTAAACATCATAAACTCCTACGTCATTTCCATACTCACTTCCGGAATAGTACAGCTGATGAATGTAAGAGAAATTCTCCACGACACAAGCTGATTTATGCTAATTTTTGCATCCTGTAGTACTTTATTGAACCTTTATATCATACTCAAAATATGTTTAATACAAGTCAGAGTTACTTAAATCATCAACACAAATATATAATTAATCTTGGATTGAAATTTTAACAATGGCGTAATAATAGCGGTTTCTGAATGAACTTTCTGGGAGATTTAGACTGTATTTGGAAAGATTTTATATAATATGTCTTTTAGTTTATATTTTAAAGGTATGTGCTGAGTATGGAGATATTTTCAAAGGAAGACCGGTGGCGAAAATCCCACGAATCCTCAACTGATTCGTTTCTGCTAATATAAGATACTTCGTGTGTTTTTATACCCTACACAACAATGCTCATTTTACACAGACTCCTGGACGTCATCCAGGTCCTCTAGTTCGTTCTGGTAAAAAAGCTGAAGTCCCTCGCAAACTCCGAATAAAAGAGTCCCTCTTCATTACAAACTCGTTCTCTATAAATTTAGAGCAAACCACGAGCCTTCTTTATTCAGATGCCTTTCTCACTGGAATAAATTTGAAGTTAGTAGCTTTATTCCTTTCAGGAGTGGTCGGACTCGTGCCCCCAGACTTAATTGCTATTCTTCTTCCCTGGAGACGAATAGACTTTTTTACTGTTTGAAACGACAGACACTTGTTCTTTGATTATGGAAAACCAGAACAACAATAACTTTATTTTATATCATTATAATTAACAGTTGATAATTTTTTAATTGATTAGTCACATATTGTTGAGTTAATGGCATTTTAGCAGTGATTTGTAGATATGACTTCAGATTTAGTTTGAAACTTTCCAATTATTTTATGTCCGTTAATTCTGTAGGTAGGCTGTTATATAAAATCTTACCACAGTCAAAGTAACTATTTCTTAAATTTGTAGTATTTATCCTGTTAACGAACAACGATTCAGATTGTCTGGTATTATACTTGTGTATATCAAAACATCATTGTAAATTATTTTCAGTATTTTTGTAGTTGATTCTTATAAATAAAGAATTGAAAAATATTCAACCATTTTTTTTAAAAAAAAGTTCTGCGTGATGATATGCAGCTTACTCCAGCTATTATCCTAACAACTTTTTTTGGAATTAAAAAAGTGACCTACCATTGGAATTTCCCCGCAAAATAAAAACCAATAAAATATAAGGCAACGAACGCGGATGCCAAATTGTTAACGACAATGCCCTCTTTTCCGAGATGAGATATTGTATAGCGTATTGACGAAATAGGCAAATTACTTAAGGAAATAAGCTTCATCGATAGATAGATAGAAAAAAGAAAACACTTTAAGTTGTTGTTTTTAACCGAATTCAAAACAGTTTTCCATATACTGAATTTTGTTTAAATACGGTGGAGGACGTGAAACAGTTTTGATGTGTTGGCCGTAAAAATTATCAAGAATATATTGTTCCCGAAAAAGAATGATAGAATTTTGTGATTTTATAATTTTTATGGGATGGCACTCGGTTGTTAATTTTATAACAGCATTTGTTTTTTAAAAAAATTCTTAATTTTTAAATTTGATCGATAACTTTTTACTTGAGCGAGATTTGTAGCGTGGCTCAAATAACGCCCACGACACTGGATTTCGTTTTTTTGGAGGCATTTAAAGAACACTGTTTACATTCTGAAAATCTATTATTTAAACAATTTCATGGAAGTATAGTGGAGGCAGTCGAATTGTCTAGGATTTATTTTTTAAAAAATTTATAACATAACTTTATTATTTTATATATTACGCTTAGTTTCCAGATAAGTTTAAAATATTTTCACAAAATTACATGTTTTAGATTACAATTTAGAACTTCTCCCTTAATTCTACAGTTACAAATGGTGATCAAATAAAAAATTCTTAATGAGTGTAATTGTATTTTTTGAAAATTTTTTGTTAGAAAATTAAAATCTAATAAAAGTTATAAAATCACCATATTTTGTCGAAACCGTACACAGAATATGTAGATTAGGAATTAACTTTAACCCTTCAAAGTATTTATAATTCAACGAATGTTGGCAACATCATTTGATTAACCCAAAGATAGTTCGCCAGTTTGAACAAAATTAATATGAATGCTTCATTCGAAATTCGATTTCCATCATAACCTAAAAATATATATAGATATTATAATTCAAATGTTGATTTATAAGTTTAAATACCTCAAAAGGCGATTGCGCTACTTGGCAGCAAAACTGTTGAGTTGATTGTTTGATACATATCTTATTGACATTTTTCTTATCTATATTTAAGTATCACTTATTTGAAAGTTTTTTTTTGAGTCGAAGTACATAAAGACAGGCTTTGCTATCAATAACAACGAATATAGCACTTGAAATTGTGTATCTCCTAATAAAGTGGATGCTAAGAACAGTTCATATAATGTACCATAGATAAGTAATCCTTCTTTGCCCTGAAATTGATTTAATGTATAACATTAATAATAATGATCTATTACTTTACAAAACTTTTGCTTATTTCATATTTTTATTATATGATTTTGTGAGGGCAGTTCACCTTATTATGAGATAAAAATCCAATAGTCAGTTTTAATTGTAATTGTTAAATTTGTTTCAGGTTGCAATAGGGCTTGTTACACCATGTTAATAATTAAGATAGTGTCAGTTTTGTTACTTATTTGTGCAAAATGCAGGGCTGATGAATTACTTCATGTTTCCTTTGATGAAGTGGGTGCGTTAAATTACACCTATTATGGTTTGGTTTTTGAAGGCCCCATCAGGCTTTATCTATATACAATGTTAGTACTTCACTGTTATTTAATGTTCAATATGTCGTATTGTGTTTTACTCATGAAAGACATATAGAATTAATTATTACCTGTGATCATTTGTCTACTACAGTGATACTCAGGTTGTGACATTAATTGTGTGCTCTCACTTAGGAAACTATATAATTTTTGTAGAAATATTGAAACAGTATTTACTATTTTAAATTTTGTGATAGTACAGCCGTGTGTCAAGCTATTTTATTTTTACATCTGTAATATTTCTGTAGAAACACGGAGTTATTGCAAAAATCTGTGGGTGTGTTTGTCCCTAACTGCATTTGGCTATTGATAAATCAGAATTTCTTGTATATATGCACGAGGCTGGTCTGAAAAGTTTCTGACCCAACAATGAGGGAAGACATTTTTTTTTAATTTTTTTTATTTCTCAACATAGTGTCCTTGTAACTCTACACACTTCTCCCAGCGATGCTCCCATCTCTGTAACCCGTCCAAAAAGTACTCGGCATTTTTCTCTGCAAAATAATTGTTGGAAACTTTTCAGACCACCCTTGTGTATATTAATTATTATACTGAAAACTTCTGCTGTAATTTAACCTAAGTATTTTTCATATTTTTCTCAGTAATATAATACAAAGTTTCCTGTAAAATGTACAGATTATTTAAAAAATATATAAATATATAATCATCAGAAGTTTTCAGTAATACATACATTTCATAGGAAATTCTGATTTATCAACAGCATAATGATGCACTTCAGCACAAATACACCCACAGATTTTTGCAATAATTCTGTATAAATTTTTCTACAGAAATATTAAAGATGTAAAAATAAAATAGCTTTACACACAGTTATGCTATCAGAATATTTAAAATAGTAGGTATTGTTTAAACATTTCTACAAAAAAAATTCATAGAGTTTCCTATGTAATATATCAGTCAACATATGAGACCATGAATTTCTATCAATCTGTTTATTTAAAATTGTTGCCTATACTTGTAAAATAGTATTTTGCAAGTACAAATTATAACTTGTGTGCACCTTATATTCCAGTTCAGGAGATGCTGATCTGTATGTCTCTCAGTACCTAGCTAAACCAACGTTTGAAATAGAGTCTCATTGTTTAGAGTCAACCACATGTGGTCTAGATGTAATTGATGTACCAAGAAGGTAATATCTATTTGTTTATTTCTATATTTTTATTATAGTAATTAATTCTTTGATGATATATTTGTTATGTCTCTTACTTCCAGTTCTACAACATTTCTCCCAGACAAAAATACATGAAAAATATCTCTCTCTCAACTTTGTATGGGTTTTGTGAACCTATGGATAAATCATACTATCTCAATTTAGAATTCCTTCTCCTGAAAGAGCTCTTTCAGAAATGTAGTCCCAGGATTTTTACATTTTTAAGACTATCTTTATGTACCAATATTTTTAACATCATTGTAAAAACTCTTCCTTTTTTCTACATTGTGAATTAGTGAACAAAAATGGATAGTAATTGATTTTTTGTTACAGTTTTAAGCGCCCTGTTGGTATCGGGGTGTATGGACATCCTTCACATGCAAAGAGTGTTTATCGTCTGGAAGCATATTATAGAGAAAATGGTATTGAGGATGAATTTTTTTTTACCACGCCTGAACAGGTAGAAAATGAAAGAGGAAAAATTAAGAGAGATAATGAATTCTACAAGAAACCGGCAAGTATTATTAAATGTATTTCCTTGTGTAGTAGTGTTTGTATAATTTTATTGAATAATTGGTAAAATGTGTGTTTTAATCTACTTTCAAATTCATTTTGACTTTTCACCCTTTGCCCCTCTCTGTTCATGTTTTTGTTCCACTCTATTGAATTTTCCTCTCTTATATTTTGAACTTTTGATGAATATGAGAGATCACTGTCTTAATGTATATTATGCTGTACAAATAAAACTCTGGCACATAAATTGTTTTATGTGGAACATTCATTTTAAACATTGTTCTTCCAATCTCACATTTAGCTTCAGAAGAACTAGTTGAGATAACTCAAGAGATAAGTTCGTAGGTAACGAATTTAATTAAACATTTATTTAGTTACATATATTTTAAAATTAAGCTTATCTGTTATTTGTATATTTAGTATTTCTGTAAACCTGAACCTAAAATAGTTTATAATTCTGTAACCTCATCATTCTGTCAATTCAACTTAATGAAATATGTTTAATGGTACAAAACACTACAATACAAATAACACACTGTAATCTACCATATATGTGCCTTACATTCCAAAGCTAGCTGATAATACATTAATAATATCAAAACCATTTTAATTTACCACTACACACTCCACATCAATATTAGTAAAACAAAGCCTCTTGTCAAGAAATTCGACAGATCTGTTGTGAGTGGGACCTCATGTACTTGAGACGTGCAGGAAAGTCTCTTTCTGCATTAATGTATCAAAATCTTGTTAAATTAGGATAAACAACAAATCTAAATTAGCACAGCATAACTGTTTTTATTTTAATAATATTCTATACTCTAAACAACCACTCTCTTCAAAATGAATCTCGAAAGAAACAATATACACAAATTCTCAATCTAAATCTTTCAGAAAATTGAAAATACCAATTATTTTAATAAAAAATATCCTTTAACTCTGGACATACAAAAGTATGGATGTCTGTCAATCCTCCTAATTTGGGTGCAAAGGTCTCAATAGCTGTCTTTGACATAGATTCATTTAGACTTTACGGAGTGATAAGACTGATGTACTCATGTCCTAATGTTTTACCCTAAAGCCAGAGATTTTACTGTTCGAAATGTTGAACTCTATCTTCATACTAGATAACGGGAAACCTGAGTTGACCAATCTAGAAATTTTTTGTCACTTGTTGAAAATCCTTCTTTTATCATTGTACAGTTTTGCAAAATGAGTTTATATTTACAAAACAACGATTATATATACTGAATCTGAACACTCATTGTTAGACTTATTAGAATGGAAAATGTGGCAAACATTTATTATGAGAGTCCCATTGTAGTTTATTGCAGCAAGCCAAAATATAAGTATCTCAGACATTGCTCTGTTTTTCATGCTTGTTTTTCATATGTCTTAACTCATCTTAGCTGCGAACTGATAAACTCTTAAAAGATACAGGCTACAACATATCCAAATATTAGTCCATCATTACATCATCTTTCACTTTTACCACTTATTCTAAGCCTGAAATTTCTCACATATATAACTTCTCCATCTTTTCATTTTGTCTTTTCTGTGCCAATATCTCTAAAATAGACAATGAAACAATTGATAAAACATGTCTGGAATATAAGTAAATACACCATACTTTAAGAAGTTTTGCTTTGTGGTAAGTTTTATAGATCCCGTGTTCTTATTTAGAAATGCCATTTTTCTGCTTGAACAATACATTTTAATTATAAGCCAATTTGTAAATTCATTTCTATTTTAACTTCACTGTTTAATTTATAACAATTGCCTTAATTGTTTTGACATAGGATTTGGGGGAGTATTCCCAACTTTGGCCATATGTCCTGTATTTTTGTGATTTAATTTTGGAAATAATGCTTCTCTGACACTCGAAACAAAAAAATATTACCATTCTGCAGTTGAAGGTAAGTAAATGCTATTTACACATATATTATTGCCATATATTTTTCACATGTGTTATCTAATTTTTAAGTTTATGCATTTATTTTATCATTTAAGCTAGCATATTGTATTGTTGAAACTGTTCAATGATTCTGATATATTGAAGCAATTACCAAATATCTTCTTCAATAATGATTATCAGTTATTGAGCTGTTGGGACAATGTTTTGCAAATGTGCATTTTCAAGGGTGGGCATAGTCTGACAAAACATCTGAGTATGCCCTAGTTCACTCCAAGTCTGACCAAAATTGTAGTGCCTCTAACCTCACAGGAATTTTTGTATTTGCTCCTGATGCAAGAATACCACAGAGGCTGCAGAACATATATGGAATTTCAGTTGATATATTTACACAGAACAGTGAAATTTGGTTTATTCAATGCTTCAAGCTTTACCACAAGTATCCGTATTTGATCTGATAAATTGATTACCCTACTTTGATGACAGTAAATGTAAATTTTGTTACTCTAAGCAGAAAATTTATTTTAAATATTTTGCATGAGGCATGTTGAGGCCTTTCTGTGGATGAACATAGTCTCTCAGACTTTCTATAATTGACATGTCAGGAAGTGGCATAGTGTTTATTTGTAGCATATTAAAGGCCAGCTCTTGACTAACTTACTACACAGGAGGGTACAGTATGTATACAATTCCCCTTTGCTTCCAATTGGCACAGGAGGTACTACACAGGAACATGGTATTCTAATAATTTAAGTATGACTGTGTGAGATATGAAAATCATTCATACCTGTACGCCTTGTTATATTTAAATTTATTTCACAGAACGTTTTCTTATATAACTTGCTTATTGGTGTTATTAGTTAAAATTTCACTATTTCTAGTCATAGAAAAAACTGGGACATGGTTCTATATATCATGCCCTCTGTTTGAAAGTTACAGATCTCTTTGAAGGGTTGAATGGAAAATCAGACAAAGTTCAGAAAGATGTTACCTTTAAGGCATCTTCCAAGTAAAATAAGGATGCACAGCCCAAAATTAAATGTCTCTGTCTTAGTTGTCCACCATAAATTTTGTCTATTCTGTTTCATGGGCTATATTTGAAGAAGCAAAGGACATATCAGAAATAATGAAGATTATTGTGCAAGTTTACATGCAGTTTTACTACATAAAAAGACTAGTTTGACATTAGGTAAATATGAAACTCAAGTCATTATCTTTGGAAAAGTACTGTTCATTTTATTTGAACAAACCTAGATTGTTATTTTCATTTTCTTCATATAAAGGAAATAAATGTCCTTAGAGGAGTTCAGTGTACATATATTGGCAATGTTTACAGGTGATCCAAAACCAAATGACATTGTACCTGATAATTAAGATCAGTTTTAGTGAGGATATGCAGAGTAAATTTTTATAATATGAATTACTGTTCAGAATTTGTAACATTGAGAACCTGTGTATGAGAAAAATCTTTACTTATGAGATCAATTTTGTTTGTATTATAATTAAACTATGGATTGAATAAGTAATATAAAATAAGTTCCATTCACCCTGTAACCGCTATTTCTTGGACAAATATTTAATTTTACGGAATGAACATTTTTCCCAGTGAATATACTAAGTGAAGGTTGTCATAAAAACACACATTTTCATGGCTAGATATGCCTTTCTTGGTGATGTTTGTTCAATACTAAAGTTCTTCCATGACCTATTTGATTTTCTACAGTATCACAAATCAGAGATTGGCCTGGATCATTTATACAATTGTGTTATTAACAATTATTCTTTTTAATTTAAAAAATCATGTGTGGTAAAACGGTATCATTTGGATAGCAATGTGTCATATCTTTTAAAATATTATTTCTCACTTCGATTAAGTTCACAACAATATAAATGTATGTAAAATATTTTTGTAATTAATGTAATAAAACTTTTATTGTATATTTACTGTGTTCAAATTTTATTTGTTGCTTCATCAATTGCAATGTAGAATTTGTACTTTAAAATAAAGTTTTAGAGCTTTTATATTACTCCTCAATTCTATAAAGCTAGTGCCCCTTGATTTCTCCTCCTTGAGCACGTTTAAAACTGAACAAGATATCAGTTGGTAGGTTATACAGAGACAATGTATTGTATTGAAGAGGATATTGAAATTACCAAATGTATAATAACATAATGCACAGAATTAAAGTTTATTTTAATTTAATTTCTCTGGTTGATGTATATACAATTGTTTTATCTGTTTTGAGGGACTCCACAATAGTGAATAATTTGGATCATGGCATTGTACCAACAGAGTTCGAATGTAATCGAGAGAACCATAGATCTGTTTTCCTCTCACCTTTACCGATTGCTGCAGTGCAGGCATGTCATTTTTTTATAGTTTGTAATTGATTAAACTAGTCCGAAGTAGTAGCACAGACAATTGACCAGTTATTTATTATGAGAGACAGGAGGCAAATTGACAGCATACATTGAATGTGCCAACTTTATTGAAAATCAAATATAAACTTTTATTAATATTTGTTGTTGACCCTATTACTGTGACAGGAAGGGGTCTGTAATAGTACAATCGCAGGGAATTGGTGGATTATGTAGACAAAATGGCTTCTGTTGGATAATACACTGAGAAGGAACATGTTACATCAATACACGTTAAAACAGTGAATGTTTTGTTGGGGAATTTCCGTATGAATTATCGGGGTCTTCAGCTTGGAATTTTAAATACTTAATTTTCGTTCATTGCTGTAGAAAGATTTAGGTGATGAAATATGGGCGGTTATCGCCATTTCAGCTGCAGTAACCGTTCGCGGAAAATTATGGTGATAAACCTGCATCCAAAATTTAATAGAGTAGGTTCGCACTGCCTTTTTTGTCGCTTGATATATATATATTCCCAGGGTAAATGTAGTTGATGACTTAGGCGAGTGTGCTTTAACAGTATCGGTCTCTTTTTTTCTCTCAACAATAATGTTTGAAGACGGGATTTATAGTTGTAAAGTTGCAAACTTGGGCTATAACGACGTAAGCAATGACAAAGTTGTAAAATGGAATAGAAACGAATTCAAATTAGTTAACCAGGAGCCAAACGTCAATTTTGAATAATAATGTGATTGGTTAACATACAATCGTCTTCTTCACGTGTTTTTCTGTTTTAGGATTACTATATGCAAGTGTGAATTAGAGACAATTCGCATTATCCGAGACAATTCAAGTTTATTACAGCGCCTGAAGCAGTCGCTTCCCTCCACACAGCGGTACAATCCTGACAGTCGAGGATCGCAGGGGTCTTCATAAAAACTTCTATTTCTCTTCCGTTAACTATTTCCTTATTATATGGCCCCATATTTTTTATCACTCACATAAAGATATTACAAGGTAAATTTCTTTCTCTTAAACCATTTATTTCAATTCTGAAAATTTGTTAGAATTTACTACCATAATATTTCCAAAACATTTTTGTACCAAATCCATACAATAAAAATATACTATTTAACTGGCATACGATCTTATGATTTTAAATTCTTTAAGTTATTGTCATGGTGACCATTGTAACACATAAGAAACTAAAATGTTTTAGGTAAGTATGTGTTACAATGTTTACCATAACAAAAATGTAATAATTTTATATTTATAATTAGATTCAAAAACTCTTCAGGCTATGATACTTAATTAATAGAAAAATCTCGACCTAACTGAGAATCTGAGTGTCTTAGTAAGTGGTGATTCGAATCTTCTAGTTATGGTTAAAATAGACCAAAAACATAGATTTTTTATTTAATTGATATCCACATTAGCCATTATAAAAAAGCTCCTATGTGCTTTTTTTTGCCAGTCTTTCACAGTAATAGTTTTCCATGGGAAATATAACAGTTCTATATTAAACAGCTTCCTTTATTCTCCAAAAAAAATACAATGCAATTTTCGATGCTTTGTTTAATTTGCTTGTATGTTGTTTTTTTGCTCAGGTCCCAATGATATATTTTTCTGTAGAAAACATATTTTGTTTCATTTCTCTCTGTTTGTCTAGCTCATTTACATTTTCTCATGTTGGTATTTTAGCATTGTAGTTAATATTTGTGGAAATCTTAACAATATTTAATGACGTTTCATTGCTTGTGTGAAAGGATTCCTGAGCATTACTATGGCTTGATCAGGTATTTGGTAATGATTGATTCGATTTAAACACAGTTTTTTTTTTGTATTTATATCCCTATTTGCACTTTCTTCCAGTGTTAGTTATCTGATTTTAATTGAATGATTTCAATAAGACGATAGGGTTTCATTGCAATTTTTTTTATTGGAATTAAGAATATTATTTTTTTTTCTAAATAAAATGACATCATTAAGGTATTAGATACGATTAGATCAAATATCCATGGATTCTTAGGAGAAGCAAAACTTCAAGCTTGTGGACTCAAGTGTTTTTACATAATGTTATACTAGAATTATCATTCTAATAAAAAATTTGTATATATATATATATATATATATATATATATGATTAAGGATATGACATTATCAAAATAATTGTGATCTTGGTATGGAAAGGAAGGGAAAGAAGGTTAGTTTGTGGTTTACCTGAAATTGAATTTCCCAAATTTTGTGGCTAAACTGTTTCAATTTCAGGTCAGCCACAAACTATCTGTCTTTCATATATACATATACATATATAATACTTAAGGATAATGTGACGAGGTCAAATTAAATAACATATTTGGATAGGAAAGAGAGACAGCAATGCCAACTTACCAGAAATAAATAGTTTGTCCAGTCTGGCATAGGTGGAAGTTCAAATTTTCGAGGGCCTGAGCTCCCTTCATCAGGAAGGATGATCTGAACTGTGTACCAGCCAAGTACGAATTGCATATATATTGCTCCTTATTTCATTTGAATAGTAATAATAGCAGTAAAAGTACTAGAATCTAGTAAAATGTATTAAAGATTTTTGTAATGTTTCTTTTAAATTCATGATGATATTCAGAAAGCACCACATTAAATTCAATGTGTTTTTTCCTGATTTTGTCTTCTGATATTTTTATATAATCTATTTTATTCAAATATTTTTATGTCTAATTGAAATATATATAATTTCAGATTTTTCATTTGGAAATGTAGTTATTTATTTTATTAGATGTATTTGTTTTAGTTAGATTTTGTATTAGGAATTCAGTTTAAAAATAAAAATTGACTTTTTAAATGAAAAGCTTTGAAATTATTATTTGTTTTTGAAACCTCAAATTTCCTTGTATTAGGATCACTTCAACACCCTTTGTAGACATAATTTTACTACTTTAATTACATTTTGATGGAATTTTTAATACTTATTGTTAGTTGTCAGTAGTTAAGCTTCATGATCTAATAACCCATTAACTATTGAGTATTTTTGCACTATGAACCATGAAAGAAAATTCTATTCTGTGATTTTCGATGATTTATCACTAAATATATATTTACTGTATTTTACTGTTGTACATTTCCCCGATGATTCTAATTCAGCATTTTGATTGTAAGTTTACACTGAAGGCACTACAGATTAATATTTTTAAGAGAGATTGTAAAATATTGTAATAACTCTGTTGAAAAAAATTAGTTGTTTGTAATTTATATATGCTATGAATTATAAATTTAGTTTTTGTTATTTCTAGTAGGATGTGCTGCATCAAAGTCTTGTTAAATATAATCTAATAATATATGTTTTTAATTTTATATTAATTTGAGATACATATCCTCCTCTTTACAGGACCAAAATTACCTAGATTTTTTAAAACAAATTCTGTATGTATATGTTTAAGGAAGCACCACATTAAATTCAACATGTTTTTTTCCTGATTTTGTCTACTGATATTTTTATTTCATCTATTTTATTCCAATATTTTGATCAATAATTGAAATTTAAGTATATTTTCAGATTTTTCATAATGTAAAACTAGAAAAAATAATTTTTATATCCACCTCCCATGACTGCCAACGAGTTCACTTCAAACGGATTGTTTATTACTCCTTCAAGGAATTACTTGCACATTGAAGAAAACAACGGAAAATAATCAAATCTTTCATAATTTTGTCTTGACATTGTAATAGAACAGACTTGTTCGTCCCGACAAAATGCAAATCGTTTTCTATTCCATTCATCTAGCTTTACTTAGCTTCCAGTCAACAATGCTGGGTCATAATTCAGACTTTCTTGAATTATAAACCTTTCACTTTATTTTGAGATGAACGCCCTAAGGCCTTAGTTTACGAACAGCCTTTAAATATGATTTTTTTATCCAAACAATAACTTTAATCGCATATTGTTAGATAACAAAACTTAATTTCATTTGTTCCAGTTTAAGCGCACACCTCACAGTTACCAACAAACGACTTTTATTTAGTTTTTGTTATATTATGAATAGAAATTTACATATACTATTTACTATTACTATATAATATAATGCTTGTGGCAGACTTTTACACATTACCACAGAAATTAGAACAACTAAGACGATGGAAATTAAGGGTCAAATATTTTGGAAAGAAAGTATACAAATTTCTATTTAAACTTCTTAAGAGACGGATTCAGTATTGAATATATAAGAAATATAAATATAGCCTTCATTCTCCATTCCGCAAACTACTTTATGTAAGAATTTTCTCAAACGTCAACCCAGGTTATATATCAGACGTCCAGGATTCTCATTTCGTGGTTTTCTACCTTACCTGCTTCAGTTCCATATATTCCTTTCCTCTATTCCGACAGTTTTAGACATTTCAAATTACTGAAAAAATACCCTCTATCTACCCCGGCATTGGTAATCTTTTTACTACCCTCCATCTAAAAAGTGTTCCATTTTTTACAAACAAAAATTTGCTGCTTATTTGTAAATCTTATCATTAATTTCGATCTTGTATTTTTATTCCTGTAGCTAATTTTTCTTTTATTTACTTCAGCGTTTTCTAAACTTATAAGTAAAACACTAGTTATGACGAATGATTTCCTTGTCTCTTATTAAATATAATTCTAAGAAATGATGATTTTTACGACATAATAACGTAAAATGAATATATTTTAAATTCTATCAATTGTTACTAATTATCACTTTATTCGTGATAATAAAACTGGAACTTTGAGGAAGCTGTAATATATACGAGTATAAAATTGTAAAAATAGTAAAATTATAAATTTAAAGGAATTGTGAATAAATATCTGCTTTATGTCTTTCCAATGTCGGACAATTATCTAAGAAAACGACGAACGTTAAAAGGCGTCACTTCGATATTACGTAACAAAAAAAAAAGGGGAAAAAAACTATCAAACGAGTGATATGAGCCCATCAAACTGGACACTAAATTAAGCAATAATGAGCCTCATTTGTAAAGAATTAATTGAAACAAGTTTTATGTGACGTAGGTCTTGATCCACATAAAACGGGCAACAGTAGGAAGTTAGTTGATTTTGATAGCCTGTTATCGTTCATTATTTCTATTTTTTTTTGTTTGCATGGATGGTGCTGTTATCAACTGGAAAGAGCACAAACAGTGTTTTTATCTAACTGCCTGCGAAATTAAAGGATCTAGCACTTTGAAACGGAATAATTTCGAGGAAGACGTGAGTAAATGTACTTTTATAAACATTTTGTTAATATAATACCTTGTTTTTTCTGGAAAAGAATTTGTGTCAGTGTCGGGACAGTTGAAGAAACGTGACATTAATATTGTGAAACAAACTGAGATACCGAATTTCAGTAAAAGCGAAACGACAGGGATCGTATGCAAGAAGGAGAATTAAAGTCAACACTTTAAATGTAATTCGTATTAAAGTAACTAAATCTCAGAATAATTTACCAAATAATGTTACTTCCCCGGGTCGATTCGATTTAAAAGAATTGAATTTATTTTACAATGTGTTCGGCACATTATTTGAATGTTTACTTCCGAAGAGAACAGGAATAAAAGCTTACGTGTTTTTCTTATACGTAAAATACATAA
Organism: Zhengitettix transpicula; assembly: GCA_037074705.1. Lineage (NCBI taxonomy): Eukaryota > Metazoa > Arthropoda > Insecta > Orthoptera > Tetrigidae > Zhengitettix > Zhengitettix transpicula. Next base: position 51,506,509 of record CM073595.1, read on the forward strand.
TGATCGAATTGATGTCTGATAATTTTGGTGAAATACTCAAATACTGAAATTTCGATCAACAAATGTGACCCTTAGGTAGACTTACCATGAAGAAGATTTTTTTTATACAATAAAATCACTAACAGTCATAACTTCCGTCCTTGATGCCAAATTTTTGGGTTGACTCATAATGGAAAGAAAATGTTTCAATTCTTGAAATCGATTTGTTATAATAATTTTCACAGTCAGCACAATAAAGTTACTCGAACAGATCTGATATATTTTAGAGGTATTTATCGCCGCAAAAAAAATATGTGGATATATTATTTATTAAAAGTGTAATCAACACAACGTATTCATAAAAATTTAAATTCAAACCATATTAACACCCTCTGCACTCAAAAAGTTCTCGGAGAAAATATTTTAGTAATGACTGTAATAAAGTCTAATAGAAATTAAGTGAATTTCCATTTTGTTCGGTGATTTCTAAATTTGTTTCTTTTTCTTTTCAAGTATTAATTTACCATCCAAGTCAGAAATATGATATTTGAAACGATTAATTTTTGTGGATACAATGGATTCAAAAAAAACTTATTTTACAATCAGTGATTTTAAAAAATTTAATTTACTATGATTCTGTTACCCTTGGTTTATAAGTCGAAAATTAAACACTTGTACTAAATTTGGAACACGTTTTTATTCCGATTATTCCAATCATCATCTTGATCAAAAATATATTTTTAGGTGGAAACCATAATTAAAATACACAATATATAGTTAAAATAATTGAATCTCATGTTGATAATTAATTTTTCTTATTTTTAATTTGATATTTAATTCAAGATTGGAATTCACATGCTGCTTTGTAAAATTATCTCCTTAATTCGAATAAAAACTTGTGAAAATTTAGTACAAGTGTTTGATTTTCGACTGACAAACCATGCATTGTGGAAGCAAGAAAAAAAAAGCTCTATTGATTCAATTCCAAATCTGAAATTCTCTTGTTATCAGGCATCACAATGTTTAGAGTTAAGGATATCAAAATCTAGTTTGAATTTTATGAGTTCAGCTATTGCAGTTTTTCAATTTTCTGAATGAATGCGGAAAAGGTGATGTGGAGAATTTGCGACGGAAGTGTTACTGTTATAAATAATCTTAAATTGTAAAATATATTTATTTGTTTATAATAAAGTGTAACGATTAATGCATCAATCTAAAATACATGTCTGTAGAAACTTTTAAAATGATTATTGATAAATTGAAAATTGTAAGTTCATATTCAAGAAACGAAATTTCCAAAATAGATTAAATCATAATGTCGAAGTTAATTGGACGAGTTTTTATTCGTTTCTGTTTCAGTATGTATTATAATGAAGTTTGTGTGATAAAAGTACTGAATTTGCTTTTAATAGTTTAATAGTTTATGGAAGTATTTATATTTTCTTGTAAAGTAACGTTCACAAAGTAATTTAAATTAATTAAATATAATAGAAAATGTTTGAGGATTCCCAGATTCAATGAAAACATTAGTTACACAACGCTCTATAATTTTCATCTGCGCGCGCAACTTCAGATGTGTAAAAATGGCGGTTTATTGCTGCTTTCAGCGTGTAAGAAGAATTAATTGTTGGTTTATTGCGAGTATGACGCAGTTCTTTTGTCTTGATTTGTTGTTAATTAAGTAAAAAGCGCTGACACTTAAGCGGACGAACGGATCCTCCGCAAATGTAGTTGCGTACGTCCGAAGTAGTCTGTCTTTACAAGTGAAGGTCTTTGCGTACAGCATCTGAAAAACCCGTTCTTCTGTTTATTCTGGAGCCTTTTGCGTGTTCCATCGGCAGTGTGTGTGTGCATGTGCAGCGCGCCCTTACGACTTACGCCAGTTTCCCGTCATCGAAGCAGGTAAGATAAAAAGCAAAGACGATGATCAATTCTCGTTGTCGTCGCCTCAATCCGGACAAGTGTCATTCCCTTCACCCAAAGAGAAAACTCGTCGCAGTTGTCGATCGCGCTGGAATTACGAGATCTTGTTCGCGGTCGTTTCGTCGCCGTGTCCGTCAAATATTGTTATAGAAACGGTCGTGACGGTTCAACGAGTTCGTTGCAGTTCGTTTCGTCGCCGACGGTGGTGATTTATTTGTCAGAAAGCGGATCTCAATTCACGTACCGTAGCGCAGTTTCTTCGCTCGCTGACACGAAGTATGTGATGTTTAAGACGTCGTCCTTTAACATGTTTCTGAATTATAACTTGATAAAAATTTTCGTTTTGTTTGTGGTGTTCACCGAGTGACAGAGGGCGAACCACGTCATCAAGAAATTAAATATATTTGACTCGATTGTTGGTGAGGTTAGTGACCTCTTGCGCCGTACGATCGCAAATGGAGTAATTAGAGTGCAAGGTCACTTTCGGGACACCTGGGAAACGCCACGGTCGTCCCGCGAAATCGCACTCTTTGTAAAGTGGAACAGATGTGAAACACGCGAGACGCGGCGCCGATTACCGGGATTTCTCCCGAGTTCTGGGGAACCAGCTCGTTCCGGGAAAGGTCCGAAAGCGCTCCCCGGGGGGGAAAATCGGATTCCATCTCTCGGCGCGCGTCGGAGTGGGGTTCGAATCCCGGGGGAATGAATGAAGAACCGTGTCCGCTGACCTTGTCCATAGGGAAACGCCGAAGTCCCGGAGGCGCGTGGGAGGAGAGAACAGGTTCTGGCTACTTCCGCCTCGCGCTCCGGGCGAGGATAGCTCTACTTTCACGCCGTTCAATTTCGAATAACGGTGGAGCACGCGTGGATTCCACGGGAGATGGGGAAACCGCAGCCTGTTATTACCGTATATATTAAGGATATCCCGGAGAGGGGTGTGGCCGGCGAAAGCGCGCCTAAGTAGGTCGCGTGCACCCTCGCCGCGCCGGAGCGATTCCGCGGCTGCGTTCCGTCGTCCATTCATCACCACGGCAGAGCGTTATTATATCATTTCCCCCCTGTAAACCTCGACAGATCACCCAGAAGCCGGCAAAGCACAGATACAACCAATCCGAATTATCTGACTTTTGTGCGATTTAGACACCAAACGTGTGTTCGCTCAAATTGTCTTCTGTGTACGCGGAATAACAAATAGTGTTCTCCCAGGGAGTCAAAGACGAAATATGGCTGAACCAATTAGTATCGAACGATGGGCAAAATACAATTATTGTTAATGTCGCTTGGCTTTTAAGTCAGAAGAAGACTAAAGTGGCCTCTTTCATCCGATCTAAATGATGCTTCTGATAAAATCCTCATTTGAACTACTCAGATTTGCATCAACCCGAGTTTGGGTGATTGACAAATCTTGTCCATCCGATTTGAATTCTGCTTCAAGTAAATACGAAATGACTCTCATCCACTCACGCGTCGGACAAAAAGCAAAATATGGTGGTGAATCGGCTTTATCGTCATAAAAGGACCAAACATTTGAGCTTGCGAAGTTTCGCAGATAGCTTGTAATATAACCCTGGGGGGGGGGGGGGGGCTTGCATGAAAAATAAAATTTGATTCGTTTGAAATTTAATTTATTTATAATTAAGGTTTTACACAAATTTGACAGAGTCCTTTTCAATTGCATCAAGGTAATTAAACTTTACTCACTCTTGAGTTTAAATTTTAGATAATTTATTTTAACTACATTAAATATTCAAATAAATTTCTAATACGTTAAATGGGAAAAACTCAGGGCGATTTGGTGAGTCTCTGAACAGTAACCGATAATAAAAGGGGTATGTGAGGGCATAGTGCCTCAGAAACACAGAAACACACCCGTTAGTCTTTTGTAGTCGGCTTCCCCAGACTGCTGGACGTGTTGGCTAACCGGGGGGTTCCCTAGACAGCTTCCTCCTTTACACTTCCTCGTCGGCGTAACAATTTTCAGCATCTAGACAGCTTCCTCTTCCGTCGGTCTGACCTTTCAATTTTCTTCTCCAAGTTGCAGCTCTCCAAGAACATCTTTCGAATTGATACATCATACATTTTCTCCCTACCCAGACATACTTCCTCTTCAATATGTAGATATGAACTGACCCGTTTCTTCGCTTGTCCACCTTCCAGCACGTCTCTCTTCGTTCCCCACCATAGTGTTTGATTTGGGCCAATCTCTGTCGATTTTTCACTTTCGCGGGCTTACTCTCGTCTGTTGGATGGGTCAGGTCGTTTCTCTTGAGGCAGGGTTCTCCCATAATCCGTTACCTCTGTCTGAAGGCACGGTTTCTCCTGGACGCCCCGTCACCCCGGCGCCAACTTTTACGGCCGTAATTTCCAGCAAACCACAGCTCAGCTCTGGCTAAACAGGCGTTTTTACTCAAACATTAAAATTAATCTTGAATTATTTGGTGGGTGAGGGGGTGTTCTTTTGCGATACGAGCTACAGTGGAAAGAGAACATAGTCCGAAGGGAGTAGGGAGGAAAGCAGTGAAGATGGAGCTAAGAATAAATGGTGTGAGATGTGGCATCACATTTAAGCCATTTTATTGATGACTAGAGCAGGTATTTTGATGCCTACAACACCATCTGCTGAGGCAATCTTTCGGAATAAATTTCCTGTTAAGACGACCTCTGTTACGTGTCTGTTCTATAAGGAGCTGAGGTATTCTACAGCAGTGCAGTTGAGTGCATTGCTGTGTACCGCGTGAGTTACATGTTCGACTCCGGCGCAGGGCAAGCCTGTTTGTTCATGTATGTGTGTGTGTGATTACCAACTTGGGTGGGCCGTCATATGGCAGCTGGTGGATCGACCGGTCTCTAAGTCATCCAGTTCTAGAGACTCTTATTACGCAGCAATGTCTTTAACGAAGTATATCAACATCCAAGTGTATGACTCATAATTGATTATTTGTCACTTTTATCATTAATATTTCTTCTCATTTATGTATGAAATATTTTTTCTACACGTTATTCCTTATATGCCCAGGATATTGGTACATAATGATACATTTCAATTATATAGAGAGAACACAATTGGAATGGGGGACCGCGGACAGATGGAGACTTTCGTCAATGAAACTAAATCAGCAAACATTTAAAAAAGTGCTACACAGCTTTGTCGGCCATTATAATATTTGATATTTTCTACGTCTTCGATTCCTTTCGATAATCTCAAGTCATTACAGATTAAATTACTTTCGTGTTACACACTTGAAAATAGATTACTTTTTTTTTAAAAAAAATTGTAAGTCCTTTACAGCCGCTAGGAATTGTCAGAGTACGCTCAAATATAATTTAAATATAATTCAAAAATCAAAGAATGCACTTTTAATTTTCTCAAAATTTCAGACACTTTTAATTTCTGAATGTTTTTTTTCGTGACCAAATTAATCTCCATTTCAAATTTAATCAAATTAGGTTAAGTTCTTTCGAAAATAATTTTGTGGAAAGGGGAATATTTAGGATAATTGTAGAAATGCCCGTCACGCATAAAAATTATGAAGATTATTAATTTTTTTTACATACAACGCATACCTTTGGAGAAATATGGCGACATATTCAAACGAAAAGCCGTGTTAAGAAAATAATATTAAGCATAGGTGCGTATTCCGTTTTTTTGGGGGGGGGGGGAGGCCGGCGACACCGCTGTCGCGGTGCTTAATTTACGCTCTTGTTTTTCGGACACGAACACACTTCAACAATAAGGAAAAAAATATTAAGCCTGGTACCCGAGATTTATGTAATTGTAGTTCTGAATCTGTTCATTAAAAAATATAGGGGAAAAAATTAAATTTAGTTTAATATGAACTTAAACCTAACATACAAATCTGGTAATTTTGACGTTATTACTTGTAATTTCTGATATCCAAAATCGCTGGTTCAAACTCCGCTCAGCCCAGAACATATACCATAAAGTGCCATGTAAATATTCCATGCGTGGGGGAAAATATTATTATTTAATCAGGAGACTGGTGTTTTATAAGTTTTCTACTTGATTCTGCCTCGCGTAAACTTCTTAACATTGAGCTTAATCATTGTAATTTAAAACCATTCGAAGAAAATTATAATTCCGTGTAATTATTTTCTTACGCATTAATGATGATCAATTTCATGTTCCGAATAAGTTGTAGAGAAGAAAACGTATGTTTTATAGGTATTATAAAGGCTACTTCACTGGCAATTTAGAAATGAAACAATGTTTATTGTACGAAATACTGAAATCGCCGTTGCAAATATTTAATTACAATCGTCACGGAAAATAAAATAATTTCTAAAATGAAATCAACAGTCTATCGATGACTGTAAATTCTGCCTTAATACCTGAGATATTGGCGTATTTTTGATAAAATATTTTCTTGTGCCTTTTCAATATTGTGATTAATAAATTTGGACTATATTCCAGAAAAAACCTTTTGAAATTATAATAAAAACAATAATGGCCACATATGTCACAATTTATTTTTTACATTGGATACTTGGAATTTAAATTCGAGATCCTACCCGATTATGTTCGTAATTTATTTAAAGTTTAATTCTTTAAATTTAGATCCTAAATTTTAATTATAACCATCCAATATAAAAAACATTGTTATGATTTATTTGGCCATTAATATATATTATATCGGATTGATAGTTACCTCCTCTGTTTGTTTAAAAATGTTTATTACTGAAAAATATCAATAGAATACACGTTGTTCTGTAGCTTTCCGTAGTTATAGCCATTTTCAACTGTTTTATACGTAATAATAAGAAGAAAGCCAAATACAGACAAAAGAAGTGATAATATAAATGACACACAACGTTTCTGGAAGCCTTGTTCCTTTCTTCAGCTGCAGAAAATATGTAAGAGCCGAGAGAGACAAAACTGCACTAGTCAGTTGGCCAATATGTCTTTGATTTCCAACTCTAAAGTTGTAACTGTAAAAATTTAATTTTGTTATTGTATTTATATGAAAGTTTCTAATTAAAGAAAGAAATACTGTTAAATTAATAGTTTTAAATGTTTAAAAAAGAGTTTTGTCTCTCTCGGCTCTTACATATTTTCTGCACCTGAAGAAAGGAACAAGGCTTCCAGAAACGTTGTGCGGTATTTGTATTATCACTTCTTTTGTCTGTATATGGCTATCTTTCTTATTATTGTTTTCTACGTATATTACCTATGAAATCACATAAAATCAACACATATTCGTCTGGCAAATAAATCGCTACTTTTCTAGTTGTTTGTCTCAAATCACATTTTAATAACAATTTTTTTTAAAGAAACAGATGACTTTGTAAGGTAATTATCAGCTATTAAATTTTAAATTTGTTGCACAGTATCTTAAATATATTATATCTTTCGAGAATGCAAGATAATGTTCAATTAACCTTCATGGATTTAGTTGTTATTAATTTATTTTAAACCTTTAAGTATTTTATTTAATAATATCTTCTATATACAGAGTTGTTGCTATTTTTTCTCTCAACGTTTCTTTCTGCATTTAGTTATATATTTAGACGATATTATGGACGATAGCCGAAGAACGTTACGATTGGAACCGACAGGGATCATAAGGACGATTATTAGACAGATGGGAGAGGGAAATTAAGAAACGGCGATGAATATGCTGTTATAAAAAGAACAATGGTAATTTGGAATTAAAGAAAAAAATATAGGAAAGATTACATATTTGAGCTTTAATAATAACATTTTCCGACGTGCGATGTCCAGTCTGATATTTCAATCATTCTTATGTGAAACAATATAATTGACAGTTTTCACTTCACGCTATCTCCTTTATTTTCTTTCGGGTCTCTATTCTTAACAGATGAAGTATAATTTATTTTCGGTACGTTTACATAGATGGATGTAACTAGTTCTTCGTCAAGTCCTCAACACGGCATTCATTTCTCTTCTTTCTGTACCTGCAAATGTTTACATTTGAAAGAAACAGATTGATGAATGACGTCGGAGGACTTTAGGAAAATTTGCCTGATTTCTGGCTCACGACAGTCCCGGAGTTTTATTAATTACAGGACGATTCGATAATACTGTTTGAATATTTTTATGTTTGAACGTTTTTTTACCTTTTAATTATGTATCAGGGATATTATCAGAGAGTAAAGTATCTTGTCTATTGATCGATTTTGGTACTGGTGAATATTCTTCGTCGACCAAGAGTAATGGGAAGTGATTCTCTGTTATTCGAGTCTGAATGGGAGTTCATTTGAGTTTAATTATTGTCCAAATATCGATTCCTACAGGTTAAATTACTAACATTACAACATCTCGTGGACCTCCTCATTTTGACTAACCGAGTCATTTAATTTGATCGTTGCATGAGTGGGCTTTGGTGATTTTACACTCAGCCAAACCACTTAATGGAAATCGGTTGTTTTTATGAGTTTTACTGTTGGTTGGTCCTGGATTATATATTAAATTAGGTTATACATTACATTAGTCTTGATTGGAGGAATTATCTTACAGCGTGATAATAATTGAAAACAAAAGTTATCCTTGTAAAGATCATCTTCCTCTACGTCTACTCCGGCGCACGGGAAGAATTTTTATTTATTCTATGCGTTCATCGTGAAGTAAAAAAATCCCAATAATTTTTACTTCCGTAACACTTAGTGTAGAAATTTTGTGTGCTCCAATATTCAGCAACTTCCAGGGAATTGTGTGATGGTGATGGCTAAGAACACCTGCATTTCCCTTTTCCCCCTTCACCCATTGGCCAGAGCCTTCAATATCCAACATTTTTTCTTCCGTGAAAGGACGTATATATATTAAAAATACCAATCGTTCTCATCCTGTTCTTATTTTAAAAATGAATGTATTCTGCTTGAATTACAGAAATCAGTAGGTTTCGGCTGAAAGGAACAGACGACTACATTTCACATCAACTGGGCATTTTTTTATTGTTATTACCCACGAGAATTATAAAATTATTGTTAAAAAAAACAGTTTTCAGGACGACCTTGTTAAAAACACGTTTTATTTGGTACAGAGTCCATCGTCAACTGAAAGAAAAATTATTTATAGAAGCAAATTTTTTATTTTATTTCTGGAAACGATAATTCTATTGAATAAATTAATAAATTCCTTTAATATGAAGGAGCGCTAAACATCTACGTGAGGTGCATTATTAACGTTATTATTACGTAATATTTAATATGACGCTCCCCTGTTTGCGGTCACGAGAATTCTCGAGGCTTATTGCAGGCTCAAGCGTCGAACCCGTGTACTGCTGTGTCGTAAATAACCATCTTTACAACCTCGGGCGTTAGCTACACTTCCACTTCTCTTCGCACGGTTAAACGTACTCAAATGCGTTGGGGTTTATTTTATTTATTTTTTGGCACGCACAGTTGGGGTCTTGCGTTTGAGTAATTGATTTTTTGTGTCACGGTATGTTACTCTGCAACTCACAATTGTGTTACGAGTATGCAGCTGCGTGACACACACTGAATGATAATTTCTAAAAATAACAGTCGCCAATAAATTCTCTGAAATGAAGTAAAACTTGGTGATAGGAAAGACGCGTTTCTTCTAGTTTTGGAATTTATTGAAAATTCTGTGGATTTTTGAAACGTTAATGAAAAATCTTGGAAACTGAATTTATGCTTCACTAGTTCCGATTTTTTTACTTTCTCCGTCTTGAATATTTCTTTTGTTCTGGTGCCGCTTTCTCTTCCCGTTTGTCCTTTACGCCGTTTATCGCGTCCGAAATTTATGGATAGATTATTAGTTATCTATTTTAGATCGAAATTCATAGGTGCGACGGATATTCATAGAATTTCATGGAGGTTGTTTCCTTATCGAGTTTTACAATAGCGAAAATTACATAATCGGTCCACCTTACTGCCAACACAAATAGCGGTATAAATGTTCAGAGCATCTGATGATCATAATTGAATCTCACAATTTGAATTGTTTATGCTGGCCCGCATAACAAAGAAAAAAACGGTCCCGTACGGTGGAAGAATTCAATGTCTTTGTTGGGAAGAAAGATTAACAAGGATATAATAAACAGTGTGAGACCTCCATAAATCTATTAGAAATCTCTCTCGCAGGCCTACATAAATTAATATTGGAAATTAAGATGAAATGGGGTAGAGTACAGGATCGCGTGGAAGTTCAACCGTGGCATTTGCGAAAGAGAATAATATAATATTGACGTTTACCTGCAGATAAACTTAATTCATAAAATATCTGCGAGGGAAAGAGTCTTTGGAGTATCCTGAGAAGAAGGCGAGGTAAATCAGAAGGGAATATATCAATAGGGGCTACAGTGGAGGCTCTCAGTGTATAAATAATATAAGGAAGTGCTGTTACATGAAGAGGTTAACATAGTAGATTGCAAGATGGAGATCCTAATCAGGCCATTCATTTTAAAAATATAATTAGAGGTCTCAACTGATTTCTGCTCTGTTTGGTAACGAGCTCAGTAGTTTGGCACCACCATTGGCTCTGCACCGGAATTCGAACCTGGATTTCTTACGAGTCTGGACTCGAGGATGTCGCTGAACAGAACTTTAATCCTTTTGAAGCAGAGTTGAAAGGCAGATTGGCGAGGCTGTCGGGCACGCAGGTCATTGTCGCTTTGTGAGGTCGTTGATTCCTTAGCTCGCCGCTGCATCACCCAGATTTTCTCGTCTGTCCAGTAGACAGTCTCTGGGCCACGTGCAGCACGTGTGCCCCGAATTCACCTTCTGGGTTTCAGTTTCTTCTGTCCGACGAGGCAACCATTTCGGGGGGGTGGGGGGAGTGTTTTCTCTAGGCACTACTTAGTCTCATCTGTAGTTTCTCTGACACAATAATTTACAGTTAATTGAATACGAAAAACTTAAATTTACACAAAGAAGTTGGGGCTGGTAAAAAATTCTGGACCAGGTACAATAAGTTTTCATCCATTACAAACCAAACTTGGAACGGGACATTGCTGGAGAAATTACAACGGCACATGAAGATGATCTGCTGGTGTGATCGCATATTTTTCAGAATTAACCTGCAGAAGTATGTTACAGAACGGAATCTGTGGTCCTTAGTAGGGTTTCTCATCACCTCCGGCATCAACTCTTTATGACGTTGTGATTTGCACACCATTTCTTGAGGACCTGAATCCTGATTGGTGACGTAATTTTTGTTTGTGTACCCAGCATCTCTTATGAAATGGGAATATCCCATCGGCTTCCGATCTTCAGATTCTGGCAAGTGCTGTGATATGAGCTCAGCGTTCGCCTTTATTTGCTATGAACCGTGAAGTGTTTGAGCACTTTGGCCTCTTCTCATGTTGAAAGTCCACATTCATGACCTCGTCATCCACTGCCTCCACAAATGCATAAATCTAAAGATTCGATAGCACATTTACTTATCCGCCGAAAACATGGACAGCGAACCAGTTATTTTTTGAACGCTGAATGTTTCCATTTAATTGGACAATATTCGTTTCTAGTGGGATGAATCAGGATCAGTCATATTTTAGTGGAATTCTAGACCAACATATGATCAGAAACTGGCCGTTCATGGCGTGATACAATGAAGAAGTGAACAATGACTCACGTGGAGGAGCGTTAAGTACAATTGCCTCAGCTCATCGAGATGAACATTACGTTGACAAAGAGTTTGTAACAGGATTAATTATTTTTTCCCGTATTTTCGATTGAGGACAAGTGAGGAAAACCGAGGATAAGACTGGGCTGAATTGGCACAATGACCACAGCCTCGTAAGTCTGGCAGTCGTCGCGAAAGTGTCTTTCGGAGCAAGTATAAATTGAATCTAACGTTTCGAATATGGAACCATCAGATATGGAAGAAGTCCTACACGTAGAGGCCCAAGAGATTCGCCTGCTTTCGTGGAAGCGTAGAATTTGGCTAAAGGATTTATAGTAAGAGGGTCGAGAATAGGATGGAAGGCATTCACTATTTTTATTCCGTCTCGAAATTCTAACTCTATTGTAATTCTTCAATTATTGATATATTATATAATCATAAAATATTTCGCGATCATTAAATTTCGTCTGGTAACATTTCCTTAAGCTACTGGATAAAATTGGCGGCCAAACGGCTCTCTTTTTTTAAATCTGGTATGCCAATTTCGGCGGTGGAAAATAGCTGGTTCTCCCTTTTAATTAACATGCCGGTGTATAGTGATTGAGTTTTAGAGGCCGTGGCAGGTGTATCCGAGCTCCGACAGAGTTCGCAGGAATAATCGCCGTGGGAAAGTATTCCTTTCAACCAAGAATACAAGATCACTTGTTTGCAAAAAAAAAAAAAAAAGGCATAGTCTCAATAAGAAAAGGACACGACAAAGGGGAAACACAACAATCGCAATATATAAATCACACTGCGGCCTCCGTTTTCCAGGAATCCGCCGAGAAATCTCGTTCTGCATCCACGCATTTATTTCACGCTCCAGTGAAGAGCATTTTCCATATTTTTAGTATAAGCCGTTACTGCTCCACTCGTGAGTTATTCCTTAAAGGGAAATGAAAGTTGTGACGACGAAGGCAGTTGCCCGCGGATTATGGTAAAGATGTTACGAAATTTCAAAACAAGTTATTTAAGCGTTGTATTTCGTTTATTGTGCAAATCCGTCCTCAAAATAAGATGCGGTTTTGTTTCTACCACCACAAATTAAATGAAATCGCAGTGACTTCTCAAATTACTAACGTTTTGTTTTCGAAGATCTGTTGAATTAATAGATTAATAATAAAAGTCCCACAGAATAAGAAATCGGACAAGTAAATTATGCTGTTCACTTTTACAATCTACTTATCAAACTTTGACTGATTATTTAAAAAAAATCTAGTTCTTAGTACTCGTTAACATAACGAATGACAAATCATAAATTATACTACAGTTTACAATCATACGTTAAACTGAAATAATAAATTCAAATAAACGTTTCCAGTAAATTAACCATGTGAGAGATTTCAAATACTGGAAAAGCGTTTTTGTGTAATAATTTCCATTGCTATGTGTTTTCCATACAATATGGCATTTGAGCTCGCACACATTTGTATCAGTCAAACAGGTTCACTGAAAAATATTATAATGTTCTATTAACAGATATTTCTTAGTAACGACACTTCATAATGACGAATAACTGATTACAATAAAACTAAATACCTAAATTTTTATGGTTCATTTTAAATATCAACAGCACTGTTTCTGCAACGTAAAATATTATTTACATTCAATAATTAATTTTTTTTTTACTTTGTTAATTCTTTACAACACTATATTCGTATTTCTTGATTCACATTGTTATGATCACTTCTGTTACAACGCGTATTGCCTTTGAAAGTCTACACAAACTCTATATATATCACATAAATATTTGGCTGATAATAATAGAAGAACGAAGGATTTCCCGGTGAATTGCATTAACAAAGGCTTCTCGGGTTTCCACCCGGGTGAAGTTATAAAGCGACGTTTCGATGGCTATCACTGCCATCATCTTCTTAACAACATCACCCGGCTGGAAATCCGAGAAGCTTTTGTTAATACTAGAAGAATTTTTGGCAATGAATGGAAATTGTAAATTAAATCTAATTTATACAAAAAATGTTAGTAACACTTAAATATAATTTTTATTTAAATTTTAGATTTATGCTACTCCAAATTCATTGTACATATGATGAAAATAATAAATGCAAATAAAAACGTTTTCCAGTAAATTAACCATATGAAAGATTTCAACTACCGGAAAGCGTTTTAGTGCAATAATTACCATTGAAATCATTTCAGCATTATTTAAATTAATTATCTATTATTAAATAACAAGAATGTTTAAAATTAATAATTATGTATTATAGAACTACAAGAATGTTGAAAAATTATACCAATAATAATGTAATTATGACCCTATTTTTTTCAAATTAAAATTACACATTTACCCCTCAAAATTTATATTTTTAAAATTAAAAAAATATATCAATAGTGAAAAAATAATGGATTGTAAGTATTACTTAATTTGTGTTTACGGTTGTTTTAATATGTAACATTTCTCATAAATTCCTTTTTAATAAATTTAATTGCGGACGAAACGTCGTGTTAATTTTTGGGTTGTTAAATTGTTTAGCAAAGTTTCTTTACTTCTCACATGCAGTTGCACACAAGTACTGATTCAAATGTCAGAATATTTGATAATCACTGCGGGGGGGAAATTATTTGCATTGGTCCTGATGAATAACTGGATCGCGGAACCTATTTGCGTATAACAATTAAAAAAAACTATCCCCACTAAAGCACTTTGCTCTTCGTACATTTGATTCGCTATTGCGTGAATCGCTACGTTGATAAGTGCGCTTTATAATTAGAATATGGAGGTTCTGGGTCATCGAAAGTCGTCGAAGGGCATTCATAGACGGACTATAATCTTCATTTATTGTTCCCAAGCTCATCCTTTAACCCCGCGAGTAATGTTTGAAAGCTCAAGGTCTAGGATTAATTGAACCCCGAACGATGATACATTATCTCAAGATAATTCATGAGCGAGAAATTCACAGTAAAAAAGACGAATAGGAACGTTTCTGTTCTCTCCCTGTGAATTGCGTTGCATAGTAACCTCGGCTTTGAGTACGAATAAGCCTGGAACGCACTGATCCTGCATCTGGAAAGCTAGGAAAATTTGAGTCTAATTTTCATAAATATTAATCGATAAATTATGCAATGTTTAACGCTAAGATAATCTGACAAATGATAAATTAACGACCATTATAACAAACAATTAAAATGTTTTATTCAACACAACGACGTTTCTGTACATTTTTGTATTTTCAGGTTGTTTATGTTATGCTTCTACGATAACAGATTTTTATTGTCAAAAGTTGTGTAAAGAACAAATATTATATTATCACAAAAAACAAATTTTTATAACATGTTTTGCTTATCCTAAAAATTTATCTAATATGAAAAACGGTATTCTTCTAGCTTAAATGCTGTAAGGAATTATAAAATGTAAAACAATATAATATTTAAAATCAAATCATTTCAGCAATATTTTAATTTAATTACCTTAAATAAGAAGAATGTTTAAAATTAATAATTGTATATTATAGAATTTACAAGAATGTTGAAAATGTATTATGCTAATCATAAAGTAATTCAGACCCTATTTTTTTAAAAATTAAAATTACACATTTACCCCCCAAAATTATAAGTATTACTTAATTTTAAGGTATCATTACGTAAATTTAGTGTATTTACAGTTGTTTTAATATGTTACATTTCTGATAAATTCCTTTTTAATAAATTTTGTTTAATGTCTAACATTTCAATATTGTTCCAATCAAGTTTTGTCATTGTTTTTATTATCTTTTTGGGGAATGAATTTGTAATTTTAATTTGAAACAAACTTTATGATACTTAGCATTTATTATTATTTTACAAGGATGTTGAAAATTTATGATCTGATTTCAAATATTATATTGGTTGATATTTTATTATTCCTAACAACGTTTAAAATAGAAGAATATTATTGATTTTCTTATTAGATAAATTTTTATGATAAGAAAAAAAATGTTTTTTTTGTGATATTATTTGTTCTTTACACCTATTTAGACAATAAAATTCTGTTACCGTAGAAACATAACATAAACAACCTGATTGAAAGTACAAAAATGTACAGAAACGTCGTTGTGTTGAATAAAATATTCTAATTGTCTGTTATAATGATCGTTTATTTATTTATTTTCATATCTTGTGTCAGATTATCTTAGCGTTAAACTTTCAATAATTTATTGCTTAATATTTATATATTCGAAATCTTTTTAAAAGAATAAAGAAATGTTTTGTACATTTGTGATATGAAATATTATATTATTTGTTCTTTACACCCATAGGACACAAAAAATTCTGTTACTATAGAAACATCACATCATGAAAGTACAATAATGTGACAGAAATTTAGTTTTGTCGAATAAATTATTTTAAACTGTTATAATGGTTGTTACTTTATTTAATTTATCTTAGTAATAAAAAACAGGCATAAAGGGAAATATTATTTATAACGATAATAAATTACAGCATATCTTATCCATCACGCAGTGAGGAGCTGGTTGTTGCCAAATCAGCTGAATTGTGAGCGAATGGAGAACATTTCGTAATCGTTCTCAATTGTCTGACTTTCTTGATTAGGTAACATAAGAATCTGAAAAAAAAATTATTACCGTAATAATTAATGGACGATAGTAAATATTTTTCCAGTTTCGTGTTGTGTATATTTGGATCCTATTATATACTGGGTTAAGCTAAAATGGATGCTTCACGGTGAAAATATATTTTGTATATGTAGAAACCCATGCAGGACGACTGTAGGTTTTATGCAGGTTTTTGATCTTATGGACTTATCGTCAATAAAGGCGTCGTCCGAGGATTATGTTGCATACACAAAAGGAAAAAGCATAAAAACGAAGTGGTTAGTGAGGCATTTTCCCAAAATGAGGACTCTAGAACACCACCAGAGAGTTTTCTTCCGGGTTGTAACGTCGGTGAATTGATCCCTCACTTGCAGCTCTTCTTCCCATTAATATCTCTAACGTTTCGTTGGAATTTCGTGTTATATTTGGCTATTCCATCATAATTGGAACAGAATCGAGAGAAGTTTCGTAAATTGTAGTACACATTTCGGCTCCAGTCAGTCTGCAAATCCATGGCCTGCGCCTCAACTCTTAGCTCAAGGCTGACCACGTCGCTGATTGCTCAACCTTGCAGTCGTGTGTTTTCTTTGTTGAGAACAGTTGCTGTCTGTTTTAACATCGACAGTGTCTTGTCGGAGGATAACACAGGCACAGGGAAGCTTACTCCTGCAGTTTAAATCCTTTGCCAAATAAAATCTTAAGGTTTAAAGTATGTATTGCATTGTGTGGCGTCGTGTTTATGTAGAAAACGGCATTGATGAGGAATTATATTTCACGGAACGAGCTAAATCCAGTCTAAATCGTTTGTTTTAATTTTAAATATGAGCGTGGGAAAATAAAATTTTCACATGTTCGTCAGTTTGTCTCTTTTTAAAAATCTAACCTGAGCTGAAGTACTCGGGACATAGTTCTCCAAGAATCATCAGCTAATATTTTCTAATTTTTTTTTATCATCAGTCTACTTCATATATTTAAGTCTTTATTTGTGTCGTGACCCCTGTCTTATCTATTCCAGTGTTCACCCGAACGACTTGAAGATGTTCTAAAGACCACTTCCCTCGCCGATATTTCCTAAGTTTTTTTCATTTCCGAGTTCGTCTGTTTAGTCTTCAGCATGACATAACTTTAAATAGCATTCAGTCTTCTCCTTTCGAGCGTCAGTGGTGATAGTTCCAACACACCAAACTCCAGAAGTGGTGGGTGTCGTCTCCACTGGGACACCGATTAACTTGATTAACAGTTGCATATTGAAAACAAATCAGCGTAACGTCACCTCTACGAGACTTCGGCTCTCATATACTGAAGAAAAATATTTCCGAAACCGTCCTTCATTATCCCGTGTGCTTAAGTCATTGTGAGGTGTTGCCTGTCCAAACGGATCAAACGAACTATATCAATGATTGATGATAAAAAGTAGATCGGAATACGACTGTGGTGAACCCGGTTCTTTCCCATTTCACTGTGGATCTTTTTCTGGTTACAGCAGTATTAAATTGAAGTGCAATTTTATTCTGTAGAATCTGAGAAACTATGATTGAACCTCGGTTTTTCGCCAGATGATGACGACGTGGACTGTCGTCGAAATGTCCCGTGATATCGACGAGTTTTTCCCGGCTGAAATCCCGGAAAGCCGTTATCCACATGATAACAATATTTTCAAATTTACGGAAATATGTTATCATTTAATATTTATTTACCTTGAAGTATCTGTTGGAAAAAATTTGTATAACTTCAATATTAATACATTAAATCGCCCACACGTTTTAAAATACTCTTTGATATTTTAAAAATTAAGTCGATTTCCAAGAATACTCTTTTTGAGGTGAAATTTTTTGCCTGAAGATTGTAAAAACCTCGTAATACGATTTCCATGAGCTGGTTATGACTAAAATTGAAATAAACTTGACCGAAAATGGTTGACGACTTAGGCGATATGTAGAAATTCCCAAACACGACAGCGGTTATTACAAACGACAATCATTCTCCACTTGGCTCTTAAATAAATAGTTTAGAAGAAATACGCTTGATACGTTAACAGAAGAAAAAAGATAAAATTTTGATTCTTTAGCAAATTTA
This sequence comes from Zhengitettix transpicula, assembly GCA_037074705.1. NCBI lineage: Eukaryota > Metazoa > Arthropoda > Insecta > Orthoptera > Tetrigidae > Zhengitettix > Zhengitettix transpicula. The sequence goes on from CM073595.1 coordinate 51,524,644, forward strand.
ACGCAGTTTTAAGGATTAAATCATTAAATGCTTGATTTGTTTCAACTTCTGTTCAAATCTGGATGTTTCAACGGAACGTTTTGTTTGCCCTATGTAGCAGGAGTTACAATTAGAACAAGACATTTTGTAAACTGCACAATGTTTACTGTAGATGCCAAGTGGGTCCTTGTGGTTTTTAATAAAGTAGGAAAGAGTATTAGTAGATCTGTAAATGATGGATATTTGATATTCTTTAAAAAAATTGACGAATTTGTGATGTAGAAATTTGTTTTACGTAAGGGAAAAATTTGAATTGAGGTGATAGGGGACGAGTGACAGTAGGATGTTCAATCTAATGTTTACGTGATCATTAATAAAATTTAAAGGGTACTCATTAGAGATAAAAATGTTCCGGACAGTGTTTACGTTGTGTTGATGGAACTTGGAGTTAGAAAGTAGTATAGCTGTGTCTGCAAGATTGTATACCATAGCTCTTTTTTGGTTAGGAGCATGATCAGAAAGAAAATTGAGAACACGCCCTGAATATGTAGGTTTTCTGAACGTGAGAATGGAAATGTTGTGAATCAAGGAAATTAAGAGAACGGTTAAATTGAAGTTCATGGGTGAATTGCAAGTTAAGATATCATTATGGATGAAATCGCGGACAATTTTTAAATGCTCTGCGTCAGGAAAATAAATTTCTCCCACAAAAAGGAAATATTGCAATACCTAATAATTGCCATGTCATTATTGGTAATTCGTATAAATATTTTCACAGTTATTTAAGAGCGTGTAAAACTAATCGGCAGTAAAAAGGAGAAGAAAAATGATTGAGAAATTTAATAATATGCAAGAAACGATCACTGTGAAGTAATTTACTTTTGAATAAAAAAATTTGTGAGAGAGGAAGTTGAAGTTTAGCTTATGTTTCTTCTTTGTTTTAATTGTTAGTCCGTGTTTTACTTGTAGAAACGATCTGTCAGACGAAAGTAAAATCAAAATTATTACCAGAGCAACGCATTTCTTTATACGTTAATTGCCTCCTTATTTAGGAAGAGCCTATATTTGAAATAATATTTCCTTAAATTTGAATATTTTTTTTGGATTGAATACGTTACTAAAAAATGCTGCATCTCTCGTTTTGAATTGGAGCGAAAAAGTCTTCTAGACACGTTAAAGTACGAGAAATTCGATGGCCTATGATTTTTATTCCGTATTAAAATTTACATTTGTCAGTCTTTAGATATGGGATTATTTTTCTAACCATTAATATGACGTGATGTCAGTTCTTTTTAACGACTAGGTAAAGCACAGTTGTTACACCAAAGGGACGTTTTCAGTTATAAATAAATGTTGTTAAAGGAATTCGCAATTGTAGCTCAACGGGGATTCAAATTTCTGCTCCGAAGCAAGAAAACGAATAAAAGTTTAACTCCTCTCTCGTAAAGCTCGCATGCCTGATACTGAAGTCCCTGTTTGCCTTGAGGATTACTTGCCTGCAACATAATTCTTTTCGGTTGATTTCACTAAGATTTCAGGGTTGTGGCCTCGAGGATTCGCACCAGCGGGAGAGGTTATTTGCTGAGAGAAAATTTTCGAATGTAGATTCGGTCTATGTTTCGCAAAATTTTTATTTAAACCGTGCGGATCGTTCCTTGGAATTGTGGGTGGTTCCTTTATTTTCTGTTCCTGATGGAAACCAAACTCGCACACGACAGTATTTGATCAATTTATTCAGACCATGGATGTGCTTGAGCTAGAAATAGTATCCATTATTATGGAAAAAGACTTGCTTTTAAAGCTTTGTATACCTTCTATGACAAAAATTAGGTCTATATCTTAAATTTGGACGTACCTGAGATTTTACTACGTAACCATTTGGTTTCGGACAGACATATTAAATATAGGCAATTGTTTTGACATAAGGATTGGTATCTCAAAAATATTTATTTATAATGATATATATAAAAATATGTATTCTGACTAATGAAAAAACTAATAAATAAATAAAAATAATTTCGGCCACTGCAGTCAGCTTCAATTTTTTTTAAAATTGGAACCTGATGAGGTCGCCAATTAAGCGACGAAACGTTGTTTTTTCTGACTTAAAAATTTGCTATTGTTTTTTTGTTTATTAATTTTCATTGAAATTAGTAGGTGTGGTATGAAGTTCATTTAGACCTGAAAATTATTAGCGACATTTCCCTTAAAGGAAATAAGAAAACACACAGAGCTACATTAATTTACGTTTCACATATATTCAGTATTTATTTTAACGAAAAGAGAAACTCGAGATGTCACTTTCTCTAGGAATTAACTGTTAACGATTGTGAACGGGTATTTGATAAATATGTAGCTGTTGAATTATTATTTTTTGTGACTGAAAATTAAGAGCCTTGTAAGTGAGACTTTAGTCAAACATTATCAGATGATTCTGAGCTTAGAAATTTACATGAATATATTTTTTGTAGTCTCGATGTTCTCTCATCTACGTTTAGTTTAGTTCTGATACTCGATTAGCATCCCGTAGTTTCTGATTATTTTTTCTCATTACATTTCTGACCTGTCTACATCACTACTCTAAAGAGGGGTCCTGTCGTGAAAATAACAATGCCGAAATGAGTGAAAACGGAGAATTTGCTGTTGTGTCTTAGTTTGTTCTACATTTTTCTGTTTAAATAATAATATTAACATGATAAATTAAACACACAAAAATATTCACATAGCGTCAGTATATTCTTTCATTAATAACCTTTTTCGATTTTTGTGACAGTAACAGGCCCTAAAGGCTCTGACAGTATCGTTTAAACAACCTGTATATATATATATATATATATATATATATATATATATATATATATATATATATATATTGCTTCTTCTACCTGCAGAAATTCTTTTCATAACCATTTCAACTTTCAATCCACTACATAACTGGTTGAGTTCCTTCTAAATTCACGACATTGCTTTATATATATATATATATAATAGCTTCAATAATTCACATATTTATTTTTAATGTGACTACAATTATTTATTTAGTTCAGTAAATATAAAATGAATGAATGAATAAAATCGTTATTATATATAAAATGCAATCCTCCACTGCAGTCAAGTTCTGTTCCATATTGTCATTGTCCATGAACCATTGTTGGGACACCTTATTTATAAAACCCATTTTACATCCAGTGAGCCAAGTCTTGCTTTGAATGTACAATGAGACTTGTAGAACGCATGTAGCCCACGATTGTTATTCCACGCAGCATTTTCAAGTACACGACGTTTCTACTTGCAACATCCCTTCTTTCCTCCGCGACATTTAATGCATATGTAATGCCCCCACCCCCCTTCCTCCCCCGCCACACACAGCCTGCGTGTGATGTATTCAAAGTTTAAAATAAGTTGGCGAAGACTGCTGTGGTCGAAGGTGCGAACACACACAAAAAGGCTTGTCATTGCTGCGAGAAAAACTAGTTAGAACACAAGGTTATCAGGTCTGCGAAGGCTGCTCCAAGGCCGCACTTTCCCCTCAGCACCTCTGTAAATATCAAATTAATAAAATAGACGCCGCTTCAGGTCTGTCTTTATTAACCCCCTCCTCCCAGATTTTTTAAGGATCGAAGGAATCAACGACGTGTTCGCCGTCTCCTTATACCAACTAATTTCATAGGGACATGGCTACAGAGCTACTAGGAACCATTATGGTAAATGCATTTTAACGACCTGATACCTTAAGACGATACGCAGGTAGTAGATATTTCGGGACGTGACGAAATTTTTAACGGAATGTTCATGACCTGAGTCTTGATTTGGTTTTTGTCATGGCAGTGAGTGTAGGTCATTGAGTCTCTTCTTAGGAATTTGATGCTATTTCTCATAGTTTAGCAGAAATACATCCCAACCAAGGGAGTGACGGTTTTGTATATGGGAATAATGGTATTTGGCATTATCCGTATACACTGAGATAAAAAATATCTTATTTTCTTTGACGGATTTGCTCACTCCTTCTGCCATGATCAGGAATGAACCCTACTTTGGGCTCACCTATTGAATGTCCAACACTTTCTAAATAGTGGCTCCTTCCCATAACAAAAACTGTCTTCCCTGACATTGGGCCAAAATTTGTCTTTTGGGGACCAATTTTTTTTTATGGATCTCAAACCCAAATTCTCCTACACTGGCTGCACTCTTTCAGCAGAACTTAACGACTAGTTTAAACACAAAATAGGTTTATTATAAGATTGCAAGGATTTATCATTTAATATGTCACATTTAATTAGCAACAGCGAAATCAGTAAACGAATCTACTTGATTCCGAGTTTAAGGAACTATGTTAGGAAGGAAATTCTAAAAACAATCTATTACGGAATAATATATCATCATATTTTGTATGGAATCAAAATCTGGGGATCATGTGTCTCAAAATACCTGAACAAACTATTAGTTCTGCAAAAGAAATGTATCAGAATTATGTTTAATCTTAGAAGGGTGGAAAGTTGTTAATTAGTATTTAGAAATGAAAAAATATTGACTGTGGTTTCCCTATTCATATATAAGGTCAAAAGAAAACATTTGTGACAAATGAAAACATACACTATCACAACACAAGAAAATTGTGTCCAACTAATATACTTAGAATTAGGTTAAAAGCATGTCTTTGTTTAAGATTCTGTACAAGATATCTGAACTGTAATTATGTTATAATAGTAAATAAGTAAAAAATGTATTTTATTGTTAACAAATATGACCATACTAAAAACTTGTATGTACAAGTAAACCTGGCAATAAAATTTATTATTATTATTATTATAGGGATCTTCCAGTTAAAATGTAACTCCGTTTTTGTAGCGCGAATTTGGAATTAGGCCAATTGGGATATCAAAGTTAATTTTCCTTCACTCGAATTTTATACACTGCTATGTGAATAAATTTATCACCACATTACAAAATCATCAATAATTTAAGAAAACTCTGAGAATTTTTTAGAATTCCATTTTGTTTTTCAATTATGGAATTTCTGAATTCTGCAGAAGTAAATGCACATTAAAAAATAATATGTTCCAGTAGGCAACACAGTTATAATTTTGAGTAATTAATAAATAGTATGGACAATAAAATCATTAGTAGTAGTTGCTACTATACCTCAGTCTCATGAAACTGAAATCCTTGGGTTTATTGTCAGCCAATAACATTATCTTTCACAGAGTCTTTAGTAAAAAACTGAAACAAATATGGTGTGTTTACAGTTAGTTATCAATATAGCTATAGCATACTTTGCACAGTTCCTAGTTCCCCTGGAAATTGATTAAACCATATTGTGACTCCTGTCAGCCATAAAATATAATATGGCAGAATGTAATAATTCAGTATATGTATCTATATTCTCCATTAAATGTAAATGAATCCAAAAGAATAAATGTTACCTGATTTCTGTAGGTGCAAATAAACCCTCCCACTCTAAGGATTTTTTTATTACTTTTATAATGCCTGTCATCAAATTTTGAAAGCATGGATTATAGTTACTAGAGTTTAAGGAATAGCCATACTCCAACTATTGCTTGTTTTAAATTGTGGCTGTGTCCACTTTCCTTATATTTTTGAAATAGAAAAGACATTCATTTTAATATCACATAGGATACTTGGTTATTAATTCAATGTTTTCAAAATATAGCATATAATTCTTCTTAATTTACTGTCATTATGATAAAATCAAAGCTTGCCAAAATTATTTAAATTTAATTTTTTTTACTATTTTTTCACAAAAAAATTACTTTGGATCAGTAAACAAGTTAATTATAAAATTTTAACTCTAGATGAATTAGTGTACGGAAGAAGAAGATTTTCCTTTTATTAAATTATTTGATAACAAACAAAAAGCATGACTTTTATACATTAATTGCAATTTTGTGTACGTTTATGTGCATAAAATGTAACTTATAAAGAACAGAAAGTGAAAAAATGGATTTTTATCACTTTTCATTACTGCTATATTTCCTTATCGTTTTTCAGAACCACATGGCTCATTATGTCTTTCTGTGGAGCGCAACATTGTGCATTTCCTTTCATTTCTCAGCTGCTCACAAGGAGCACAAAGTGAGTCATTACAGTAACATACATGTGTAAATATCCTCATCCTAATACAATTGTTGTTAGGTATGTTTCCTTTGATTACAGTAGTCTTTAGCAAACCATTTTTTAACTTTTTTATATTACTATGTATTTAACTGTGCATTTTAAAATACAGACATAGAAAATATCATTTTTGATGATTTATTATTTTTCTAGTAAATACAATTATTAATCCTGATATAATAATAGTCAATACAGTGTTCTTAATATATATATATTATTTCCTATTTTCCTTTGGTAGACAAATGCATTTATTTGTCATGAACAAAACTTTTCACTACTCCCATTAATACTATAAATCAATAAGCTATCTGATAATTTATATTGCAGTCAATAATATGTATTAATCCATTCAACTGATGTGTCTGTCTGTAAATTCTATAAGGAGCTTGAGCTGATAAAACTTGGAAACATTAGATTTTGAACTAGATTATTAATAACCATTGTATTGTGTCAGATTGATATATTTTTATCTATTTCAGGTGCACAACATAGTTTTGTATCCGGACAAGCATTCCTGGTGTAATACAACACCCATAAAGCAAGTGGTGGCTTACCCTGACTGTAATTCAGTGGAAATTGACAACAATGTGTGTGTAGGAACTTGTTTCAGCTATAGCATACCTCGAACAGTTCCTAGTTCCCCTGGTGAATTGATTAAACCATATTGTGACTCCTGTCAGCCATCAAATGTAATATGGCAGAATGTAAGATATTATTAAAAAATTTGCTAAATGCAACATACCTTTATTGTGTAGAAAATAGATTATTTTTCTTTATTATTTGTGCATCCAGATATTGGATACTCACCTCATTGACCAAATGTCTGGAAACATTAATGTTAAACACTATATCAGTAAACGGTACAAACAATTCTAAGGGACTGTTTAAATCAGTGTTGAACAATTATATTTTTAGATACTTAAATAAAATTATCAGTAACTTTGATTCATTGTAAAATTCTAGTTCAAAATCTAGCACAATATTTAAAAGCAATATTTACCTGATTAACATTACCTGCTCTTTCAAAGCAATACTGAGTAGCATATTGTAAGGGTCAGTATTAAAAGACTAAATGAAATAAATACGTGATGAATCCATTATTTCAAACAATATATTTACAGTGTTAAGTGTATTGTATATTTTATTGGGACTTTTAAGATTATATTCATACTATTCAAGCCTTTTTCATTTGGAATACTGTCTTGGAATATGTACCAAAAGTAAAAAAATGGTAGTATTTAAATTATTAGTACATAAAATAAAGTAACAGTAGGTTATAATTCGGAGATGTCTTCATATCATAGGGATAAAATATTTACATATTCTTAAAACAATTGATGACCTTATACAGACACTTTATATTTTATATTTATATTATGACGACGTTTCAATACCTTTTCGTATCTTCTTCAGGTATTTTCCTACAGAAGAGTTATTTACAATATTAAATATTAGATTTATAGTATAATTGTACAAAGTAAACAAAGACAAACTAAAGTACACAAAAAAAAACTTACCAAATTAAAATAATAAACTAGCACAAATAAACGATTAACCAGTTATTAAATATTCAGTTTTGAAAGAGAGTCTGAGGCACACAATTCACTTAAAGCTAACAAGATTGTAGCATGACTGAATGACAGGCTGTATGTAGCTTTGAGGGTTCGACCTGACATCTTGAGATTTGGTAATAAATAGTGCCTGTGTAAGGTCATCAATTGTTTTATTAATTCAATTCTGAAGGCTCACTTGTACTTTGTGATTACGATAAAAAAACTGCAATATTCTGATTGGTACTGATTAATAGTTACATGATCAATTCGAGATCATAGCTCTTAAACACAGTCAAGTTATTTAGAAACTTAAGTGTTGACAAACTGAGCCCAATTTTCTGCAGCATAATAAACTTATAATTAAATTAATAATGCATAATATTCTACTGTATCAGTAGCAAATTAGAGGGACAATAATAAATAACATAACAAGCAAATTACCCTACCCTATATTATAATTATCATAGTTAGTATCAAATATTTGTAAAGTTGATTTAACATCAATGTTCTAATAAAAATCTGACAACTAAGACATGAAGAGAATATATTTATTGAGAAGTTTTATTGATCTGATAATTTTGAAGGTTATTTTTTCACTATTTTTGTATAACATTAATTAATGTCAAGGATTTCATAAGTGTAATAACATTTATAATTTTTTAACTGTACATTCTAGTAACTTTTTGTATAGTTAAAAGCCTTGTTCCATAATTATTGGATTATTTAAAATAGTAAAATGATATTGAAGACATAGGTTGATATTGAAAAAATGATAATTAATTGGTTCTTAGTATTATGAATTTTATCAAATAATTTATTGTTCCTCTATTTACAGTTCACATTAACTTGCAATGGAGTTGAACACAGTATGCAAAAGAGTGTTCAAATTATTACCAACTGTAGCTGCAGCTCATGTGATCGACCAAGGCACAACACAAATATAGTGGAACCAGATGCTGTAGATCACTTTAATAATATGGCAGCTGATGTTGATCATGAAGAAGATGATGAAGGAGTAAGAAAACATCCTAAAGCCCATGAAATTTTGGAATCAATGTCTCACGATGTAGGAACAATACATAACCATTTAAGCAGTTCTGAGATTTTATCTGATGATTCCATTCTAAATGATGGAGTATTCATTCTTATTCAAAAATTTGTTGATGACATAAATGCTGCAGAGGATAACAAACAAGATGGCAGTAATCTTCTCTCAAAGGAATCAAAAGATACTGAAACAAAATATATGGAAGAAGGAAATTTAAATAGAGCAGCTGTTCAAGAAATTCTTGAGTCAAATCATTCCTATGATGACTCATACTCTTCTAAATATAAAGTAAAATATTCTAATTTAGTTAGAGAGCTTAAGGAGAAGGAAAACTTCACAATAAATGATGAATCACTTACTAGCATGATTACTGCTTTAAAGCATAAAATAACACAAATAAAACATGCCCATGGCAAGAACCACCATTCTGAAAACAAGCAACATCCTCATCATCGAGCAGGTCATTTTGGGATCCATGGAGTATTACCCGATGTATCAATTGTGACCGGTGAACATAGGCAAGAGTCACATCATGTTTCTAATGAACAGGACTTTCCTGCTGAAAAAGTGGGTCCAACATTGGATGTTGCATCAGATCGACTAGAGCCTGCTGTAGATGGTGGGGAAATCAGTTACATCCCATCACCTGATGAAGAGGAAAAATCTGAGGTTAAGGAAGAATAAATTCTGTGTTGAACAATTTGCAAACAAGTGGTTATTCAAATATTATGTAGTTTTTTAGGTAAGTTTATTATTATGTCTGGCCTTACGAGGAAGACAATATGATTCACAATGTAACATATATATGTTTATGTATATACTTATACATGTTCATTTATATGAATATATTTAACAGAACGATAAGATGTCAATAGAAATATCAATCACACTCTTAAAGTTTCTGAGAGTTGCCCTTAGCTTATTTAATTTTTTACTACAGTACACAAATTAGTGCAATAGTAGTCATGTGATATGGTATATATGTAATTAAATTTGAAATATTATTATGATATATTTATTGTTTGAAAATGTTACTCATTTGAACATACTTTATAAATTGTTAAAAAAATTGTTAATATTTTATTGAGTCCTCTTTATTTACATTTTTAATTAATTGTTGCTTAGTATACCTTCAATATCATTAATATTTCTATGAAAATTGGAATAGTGGGAGAGAACAGAACACCTGACAATTATTTGATATTGATTTGCATAATATTTTATTTTCTTACTTTGTTATATTTATTGATTTAAAAATTGGACTGTACAGCAGTTTACCAAATATCAATACTGATTTGAAATTTTAATCAAAGTTCAGTTATACAGAGGTTTTACAGAATTATTATTAATTTTAATTATTAAACTAATTATACATCAAGAAACATATCAGAAGGATACTCCATATGCTAGTTTTTAAATAATAATTATTTTCTGTTTCATCACATATTATAATTTTGCAAAAAATTATAAATTGATTTTAATTTTTCCCACAAATTGTCTGTGATATTAAAATCACTGGGAATGGCTGAATTGATCTGTTTATAGATAAGTGGAAATTATATACATATATCATAGTTAAATTGCACAAACTTTAAAATATTTTTAAGATAATGTGATATATGCATTCATGTTTTAAAAAAACTGATCGTTTGTATGAATGGGAAAAAAATATGAATTTGTATTTAACATGTAATTGTTTTTGAAAGTCTGTGTAGAAAAATTGATAAGGCATTCAGTTGTAATTCATTTATAGCTGTGGAATAGAATCAATGTTTACATGAATAACATTTAAGCTTGTGTGTTAAAATTGATGGCAAGAAGTATATGGTAAATGTTTGCTTTTACCTATCTCATTAAAATGTGCTGAAACAAGTTAAAGTAAATATAAAATATAATTTTTTTAAAACAAATTGTATCTACGTGGATTACATTATTTATTCCATTCTTAAAAGAAATTGGAAAACGTAAAGAGTCATCATGATAATAGGAAATACATTACATTCTAAAATGATTATCATGTGCTTACATCAAACTATATTTGATTGAGCACTTAATTATAACAGTAATAAAATCTTGTTTTATTATATATTTGTCTCATGTGTTTTTCAAAATTAAATGCAAGTATAGAAACAAAGTTTTCTTTCACAAGTTGAAGAAACATAGTTGAGTTTTATTCATTTTTTCTATGTTGGTTTGAAAATAACATTTTAAATATTTCTTACTTCTTCATGTAGCACAGAATTTATTCATTATATATAAAGTAATGAGATTATGGAATTATAACCAGACTTGTTACTCACTAAAATATAAAAATTCTTTTGTAACTAGATATTTATGTTTTATTCTGAAATTTAATACAAAAATTAGAGGCTCTGAACAACACAACAGAAAAAAATAGTGGGACACAGGTTGCTGACACTAAATAGTGAGCCATTAAATTTTGTTAAAAATAAATGTTTAGTAGACAAATGTTTTATTCGCTATGATAAATTCATTAATTTCAGCATATTATGAGGGATCATAAAGCTGTTCTCTTAAGTGATTGTGGAGGCTTATAGATAGTGACAAATTATGATGCCAACTTAGTATCATTTGCATTAGAAACCTGTGCTTAGTTTGTTTTTCTCAAGTATAAACTGTTTTATATATCCAAAACAATATGAAGCAGAAACTGTCTGAGAAGATTGCTTCATTTAAATATCTTAAGGCTTTATTTAGGCTGTGTTATGTTATAGATAATCAATAAAAGCACATGGTATTTTGTTTCATAATAGGAATGTTGTTATTGGAAAATTAACTGTTTTTATGTGAATATAAAGGCTCAATTAATTTCTACATGTAAATTAATCTTATTGTATATAAAGTAATCAATAATAAATGTGAAATTAATAATGCCTTTACTAATTTTTGTTTTATAAAAATATTTGTAAATATAACTCTTATTTAATATTGATTTATTTTTGTATTACTTGTATGTTCTCCACTAATGTTATTAATTTTTTTATAAATCTGAATTCAAAGTAATTTTTGTAGCAATCTGCATTTTGTTGATAAATGGACCAGTTTGAAATGAAACCATATGACTCTCTAAAACTATTCGTAATAAATATCCAATAAAAACATTTGAGGTTGTGAACCAATTTAATTTTTTTTGTATAATTCTATGATATAATATACAGTATTATTTATATATTTGTGACTACTTGATCACATATTTATTAAATACATAAAAATTAACCTGATTCCTTAAAATCCTTAATTTAAAGAATACATTTATTTTTGTGTAATATATTTTTTATGGCAAAAGTAGGAATACTTATTTCCCAATATTAAGCAGAGACATGATAGATAGGGTTAATATTCTTCCATTTCTGACAAGAAGTGACATAATTGAAATTCATTATTAATTTCATGAAAAATAAATTATTTAACACAAAATTATATTTCCTTTGCATTCTGCTCAATTTTTTATTTTTATGACAAATTGGTCAGCAAATATGAACCTGCAAGCATCTCTACAAAATTTGAAATGCTCCTTCTACCTGCCCAGCGTAATGACACCAGCATTTAATTTAAGGTATATATATATAATTGTATGAAGGGTATACTGTTAAAACTTTTCCTTTAGATTGGAGAGAAAGTTACTTTTGTTTTCCGTTATTTAAAAAATGGGAATATGATGCCTGAGTAATCACATAGTTTTTTAAATATCTCTTAACTAATGGTACATATGATAGAGATTTTAAAGGCAAGAAATACACATGTTTATTGGAATAGAAAATTAAAATAAATTTTTATTACTCATGGATGTATACAGTACTTGGCTTTTTATAAATATGTACTATATGAATTCATTTACAACTAGTTTTCACAGTAACACAGAATAATACTTGATACGTAGCATATATTATACATACTATAAACATATATAGAACTTAGTTCATAAATTTGTCTTAAAAAAATAAACAACTATTAATATATTCTTTTAATAGATATGAATTATACTCATATTTATGAGCAAGATTTTCACAGCATTTTCAGATTATGTTTCAAATGTATCAAATTCGTTTGATGAGTCATCAAATTCATGGAGATTAATATCACAGTCTAGATCCATATCACCTTGTAAAGCAGACTCAATATATCCTAAAACATAATATAAATAAGCTTAATTTTTTATTTAGTTTATTTTTAGAGAAATATATTAAAACTTATATTCATATTATAACTTATGAGTTTTAAAATTGGAATACTTTCATCTTTATTCTCTGTATACCTCAAGATATCAGTTATTGATGTTTTTACACATTTATTATATTGCTGCCTAAGATACATTTATATATCATACAATAGTGATAGCATGACAGTTATAATACATATTATAAATTTATTCCAAAAATGACATATTTTGACACAATATTTTCTTAACAATTTAGTAGAATAATGGTTTATTTTCAGTATTAAATATTTATTTAATATTATGTATGTTATGACTCAACAAACCTGAATTATCTCCAAAAAATTTTTTTATTGAATCAAGGGGTATGAATTCTGGATCATTATCATTGGAACTATGAGGTTCCCTGTATAATTCAATGTTCACTATGTCCTTCTCGTGAACTTCATGAAAACATGTATCCGTATGGTTCAAACCTGTCAAAGGTAATGAATGAATATTCAATTTATATATAATTGTTTTCTTATAAGGAGATGTAATTACAGAAAATTATAAAAATCTTTTTAATGAAATAACACTTTAATAACAGAAACATACCAGTTTCAGAACTTTTTTTAAAAGGGTTATTTACAAATGTCTCTCTTTGTTTCCTGCCGTAAGAAGTAGATGGTGAGAATAAGCCAATATCACCACACAGGCTCTAAAAAAAAAAAAATTGCTGCTTTACATTTATAATAAGTTGTGATCAATATATTATTTAATTAAAAATAGATACATGAATTTAATTAACTCTATGAAATGGTTTTACAGAGTGCCAAATTACAATTTAATAGAAAAACTGATTTTTGGTTGATAGAGTTCATTAAATTTCCTCCTAGTAAAAGCCTCGAACTCTATACCCTCCCACATTATTTATATTCTCTAGGCTTCATAGCATCCTTTATCCCTTCCTGAATCATCCATCATTTTTGTCCTTTTTTTTCTTATTGAAGAAGAGATCATATTATAGATTAGAGCAATATTTTATGACTTTAATTTTAAAGTAATGATTTAGTCATGATTATTGTAATGTTTGAATTTTAAATTGTATGTGATAAATTTGCATTTATGGTGTATTAAAAATGTTTCAAGGAAGGAAGGATTCATATACTTGTTCCAGAAATATTAAATGCCAGGCAGCTACAAAAAGTCATTTGAAAATAATACACAATCAAGCTTGTCACCAAAATGTATAAGCATTTAGAGTTAATGCAAAATTAAAATTATGAAACATTATTGACTTACTTTCTTGCGAATTTGCGACTGCTCTTTCTCTGTATGGTTTTTCACATGCTTCCTTAGTGAGCTAGGATCTGTGTAACGTTTCTTGCAACCAGCTACTTGGCAAGCATAAGGTTTCTAAAATAAATAATAATAATAAATTATGTTCTAATATGTCACTACTTATTTATTGTTACATTGTGGAATATAAACATATTTTACGTGTAGTATGATATTTAAAAATGTAGTTTATAGATCAAATTACTTATTACATACTCACAGTATCGAAATGGGTCCTTTGATGCTTTGCTCGGTCAGAACTGTTACTGAAAGCCTTGGAACATCCCGAGTATTGGCAAGAATATGGCCTTTCACCAGTATGCGACCTCTGGTGTATTTTCAGGTTTTCAAGGCGGGAGAAGGCTTTTGTACAATCTGTGAACTAAAAATGTATACCTCATTAACAAATCTTGAAGGGTAAGTCTCAAGAATATTACATAGTTCCAATGAATGAAAACATAGTTTATTTAACAAATACAATCTAATATATATTTATATTCATGCTCGGCTGGCACTTAGTTCACACCTTCTTTCCTAATAAATAAAGAGGGATATGTTTCTTGAAAATTTGAAATTTAATTTTCTGCTCAACCTGGCTGGACCAACTGTTGATTTAAGGTTAGTTGGCTACACTTTCTACTTATGTACCCAAATGTGTTATTTAATTTGACCTTCTCTCTTTTTCCTTATGTGATATATATATATAATTTAACCAACAAATTCAAATTTATGAATGTAATGCCATTTCCAAAAATATTTCTTTACTAACAAAATATGTACCCCTTGAGGAATAAAAATACCTTAATATTTTACAAATTATATATATATATATATATATATATATATATATATATATATATATATATATATATAGTATAATTGCACAGGTTCAAATAATAGTAATGTAATTAATATTGTGAGTTTTAGAGAATGTTACAATTCATATACATCAAATAATTTTATAATAAGATTACTTAATATAAATATGTAGAGTATTTTTGAACTTAATAATCATCAAGAATACTTACTGTGCACTTATTGGGCTTCTCGCCTGAGTGAACTCTCATGTGGATTAACAACTTGTATCTGGCATTGAATGGTCTTGATCTGCGTGGACACCCTTGCCATAAACATGAAAATTCTTCTCCTTTTTTGACTTCTACATGTTTTTTCTCAATGTGGCGGACTAAGGAATGTTGGTCTGTAAATACTGCATGACAATCAATCCAGCGACATTCCAAAAATTTTCCACTTGCTTCTGAAAAAACATGCTGTTGTAGATTGATGTACTTAAAATGTTGGACACATTATTTATATCAGTTTCAATTTTAAAACTAACAATTTAAGTAAATATATTTTGCTCTGTATTCCTGAATCATGCTACATTTTTCTATCAATAATTCTGAATTGTACAATTTTTTTTATATCTTTATTCCTGAATAATTATGCTACAAATTTGACTGATAATCACCTGCAGGCTCATCTTCTTCTGTCGGTTCTGGCGAGGGAGACATGCTGTATATATCAGAGCCAAGCAAACTGAGAAAATCTTCACATGATGGTGGAGGAAGAGAACTCATGTTCTGGTCCTGTGTCTGTGTTGCAGATTCTTTGGTAGGAAAACCCATAAAATTTTGCATAGATGGTTGTGGAGATTTACTTGGCACTGTATTCAACATTTCCGTTTTACACTTTGAGACAACAACCTGCATATAATAGGGAAACACTCAATAAATGATTCATTCCTTCGTAAGTCACTTATATTTACTTTTCAGGTGAATAGCTACCTGATTAAGTGGAATATTTTCAGTAAAGTTTAAATTTTTATTATCAAGGAGTATCACTGCTTGGGATGCAAGGAATGAGCCATCATACTGTTGTGATAAAATGTCTGAAAGACTGCTTGTGTTCTTCACTGTGAGATGGCCATAACTTCCAGATGCTGGATAAAGTAGATTTTCCTGTAATTATAGTTGGAATCTTTAGTGAAGCAGTCTTTTAATGATACAAATTATTAGAAGTTTACTGAATGAGTACTAATTTTGTAAATGTGACATATTTTACCATTACTTAAACAGCTATATTTTTTAAAATTTATAAATTAAGACATTATCTCAATTAATTTGTCGTCTGAATTTAGCATATAATTTATGTTATTTTAAGAAAGTCAAATTATCTCTCTGGTATTATAAATATATTAATAGTTATTTTATGTCATGAAGATCTTTTGAAAAACTGAGCCTCCTAAATTAAAAAAGCAATTCTTACAGTTATGGTTAAAATATTTCATTTCTGATTATTTCAGCCATTTCTTTTACCTGGATGTGAGATGAGCCAAGAAGACTTGTAGAAGAATATCTGATAATGTTGTTTAATCCCATGTTTTCATTGTTTATATTGAGAGAAACACAATTTTTTATAGTTTCACTGAAGGTCAGTTTTCTGTTTTCATTCCTTTCACAGCCTGTGGTAGCTTTTATATTTTTTTCAAAAATGATTTCCATACTGGATTCATCTCCATCATCTGGTAGATCTTCAGAACTTAGACTTAAATCAGATGGAAGTAAATCAGGTAATGCTCCAGATTCTTCAAAATGTATGTCTGAAAAGGAGCGTTCTTCACTAATATTAGGAGAAGGTCTTGGAATGCACGATATTTGTCCAAAATCTTCAAAGGTGTTTTGGAAGATGTCATGTGGTGACAAATTCACCTTGTTATTAGGATCACAATCAGAAACGGAATTTGTAAATAAATCCAATTTATCAACACTTATTTTCATTTGTATAGAAGGTTGGGGCAGTTGACCAGTCTCAGCATGATATTCTGGATTTTGACTGTAACCGGCAGTGGGAGATGATCTTAGTAAACCAAATGTGCTTACAGAGTTTGAAGCTCCCATCGAATTTGGAAATTTCTGTGCGTTTTCTGATGGAGCTCCCCTCCCTGGGTTTGAAACCAATGAAAAATTTGGTAACATTGTTGCAAATGAGTCTTGCTCATATAGAAACTGCTCAGAATATATTGGTGATATTTGGTCAATGTACAATTCAGAGCAGTTTGTTATTGTTGGATAAGGCATTGATTAATTAAATAATTCAATTGGAATTGATTTGGTCTCTAGTTGACTGCCAGTTAATCCTTAAATCCTGAAACAAAGATGAATAAATATTAATTTTTAATTCAGGCAGCATAATAATTTTATAGCTAAAGTAACAGTCACTATGACACTTGCTTAGATAATATAGAAAAATCAATGTTACTTCTTAATTGAGATGATTTGCATTTATTTAATATATCGATCATATTGTATTCCTGTAAGCTGAAGGTATTTGTTTATAAAATAAAATTTTATAATTTCCTGTAGTATTTTTAATTTGAATATTTATTATCATATATTTTATTTATAATTTTTCCAACAATTACACCTAAAGTTGTGTACATAAATGTATTGATATTTTCAGCTGAATGGTACATGGGAAATATGTTCTATTGATTGGGAGAGAAAGCATGGCCCAAAATTTCTTTTCATAATTTCCCTCCATGTACACTTTAGTATATTTGATATGCACTCAGTCATTATAATCTTATATATACATCTTTTTGCAAGATCAAATTTATTGAGCGAATAACAATAGAGATTAGTGTACAGACAAGGTATTTTTAAAGCAAGGTTAATGTATTTTTGAGGAATAAAATGAATCACATTGTTTACATTTTTGGTCGGATATTGTGTTGCTTGTTTATCATTTTATGATGTTTTTAATATGTTAAGTTTAATCTCTCTTGCACTTTCTACTAGTCTCCTGTACTTTATTGATCTTTTTAGTTCATTATGCATTAGGTATATTTTTATTCTATATTATGTTTCAGCAAATGCATACCTTGTGACATTCATAAAAAATTTAAAAATTACTAACTAAATCACCAAATCTACAGCAGTTTAAAGAAATGAACTATTAAGGTGTAATCCCAGCTTTTGTTAATATTAATCTTTTATGAGTATTGTAGAAATCAAATAATTAGATATTGTAAATATTTTAATGCTGTCACGCAAAAATAATGTTGAAAGAACAATGGTGTGTTGACTATTTGGGTAATAGAAACAATTCATTTAAGAGATTTCGAAAGACAAATTAGTTTACAGGGTAGTATCTGATACTTTTCTATAGGAGGTCTGTACCAAATTCATTATAATCATAATCAGCGACCACATCATTTCCATCTTCGCAATCATAACCAGAAACATAATAAATGCCATAGACATGGACTTAACATTCAGAAATTTTACAATTGTCACAATGTTCACATTCATCATCATCTTCACAATATCACCATCTTCAAATTTGTAACAACCTTCAGCATTGTCACCATCTTCACCATCATCACCATCTTCCCTATCATTCCTCAACATGTCATCAACACAATACCTAACATCAACAAAATCACCCAACATACTATAATCACACACTTAATAATCACTACAAGAATGATAACCACTGTTTTTATCACCACCAACGATACAATCACAAGCGTCACAAATTCATTATTCGCAGCCTCCAGTAATTATCTTCCATTTATTATATTCTTGTATTATCAATTCATAATTGTCACTTGATTCAAAATACGTAATTCTGCAGCCGAGTATACAAATATTTCTCCCATTGAGCATACTTTTAAATTAAAATAAATGTCAGAAAAATCATAATGCCGTGAATGCCATTCAGGTTGAAGAGGAAATAAATATATCAACGATTGTTGACGTTTAATATTTAGTGGGAAATGTGTAACAGTAACATTTCTTTCATTTTTTTAATGGAGCGCGCTAATGAAATTGCATGGGAGTTCTGAGGTGTAGTGACAACATGCGATTTCTGGTGGGATGGTGTGATTATGAATTGTTCGAGCAGTCATTGTTAATACGAGTTATGGTATATTTTAGTATTGAAAAAGTCAGGTTCCTCCGGAAATAAACGGAAAATATTCGATAGTTTTAAATTTTAGACCAGTTTGTTTTCTTGAAGCTTGACTGAGTATTTGCGAAAATCAAGTGTATTAATTAATAAATCGGAATTTTCCTTGTGTTCCGCTTTTTCTGCAACTCACCAAACATAATCGCTTGCAAAATAGTGTTCATAATGTGTTGATTGGACTTACCGATGGAAATACCGGTAACATCGAACTGATACTTGAATCACACACAGCGAAACGGTGGACTCAGGGATAATCCGTGTCGGATTGTCGACTCGGAACTGACTGCTCTCGCTTTCCATCCCTCTAATATAAATTCAGTATTACAATGCCATTGGAGGACTCGGGGTCATATGATTGTCGCTCAGTATACACAATGCAGGAGGAACCCTAAGAACAGCGTCCTGGGGCGTTTCTTTTCAGGCTCTGGAGGGACTGGGATTAGGTCCAAAGTCGCTCGCTCCAGACTCAGGCTCTAGCCACGCCCACGCACTCCAAGACTGCAGCAAGAAATAGGCGAGCGTCCCTAGCATTCTAAATATTGGATGCACTATTACACACATGTGCACGTGGATTTGCTTACATATTGCGTGCGGTAGATTTTCTCATTTACCTCTCTCACTTGAGAGTCCGAACTGTCCATCTGCGGTCACTCAGACACACAGACCATTTTACATTATTCAGCCAAAAGTTGAGATCGTTCAAATAAAAAGTGATTTCGTTTAACCGTGTTCTCTTAAGAATTGGATTTTTCATCAGCCAGGATATGATGCAGTTCTCTCGTGTAGTGAAATCTTTAAAACGTTCACCTACAGAAAAAATCCTCAACTAGCTGATTTAACTACTGCAAAAATGACGGGTATAACGGTTATCAGTGTCAACTACCTTCCATCGCCGACATTTTCCAATTTTTTCTCATTCCTTATATTTTTTTATCTGTTCATTTAAACATTCACAATAATTGTACAGCACCGCAGTTTTGAAAGTTTTAGTCTTCTCTATGCCGGTTTACCAACAGCAAAAGCTTAACTTTCATATAATCATGTTTTACATTAATTCATTTGAACAAACTTCGTAATCGTCTCATTCTCCTCTCTCATGCTAGCGAATGAAAATACAATTATATTATTTTTCAGGTGTTCCAACAAGCAGTGTGTGAATTCTTATAAATGAATATGGAACCGTCTTTTTTATGTTCATTCTAGTTAACGTTGAACCGTCGCATCAGAATCTATTTTAATATTAAATCTGTCTGTATTTTCAATATCACTTCTAAGCAATAATTTTAATTTTGAAGTCTAAAGGAATAGATTTCTCATACTCATATAATTTCCAAATTTTCGAAATTTCCGTTTCCTAAACTTATCCCAATTCTTCATAAAACCATTGTTATATGGTTTATCCATGGTTTGACTGAGAGCAATGAGCTGGCGAAACTGTAAGGGAGTTCGAGCAGTGAATGGAGTCGAAGCTGGATGTTACTTATTATAATTCAGATTAGGCTTCGTATAATTTTAAGTAAAAACTACAAAGCTATTTTGGAATTTATACTATTATTATTTTATATGTGTAATGTAAGAAACATATTATTCGCATTATTTCAATTAATATTGTTCATATTCAATTAAAACAACGTAATTAAATTAATCAGCGTTAAAGTAAAATTATACTAATAAATTACATGACTTATTATAATATATTATAATAAAAGTTTGACCAAAGAAACAAACAATAAAGTAAAAATAACCTCACAACGTTTCCTCCACCAATCGGTGGTCCTGTTTTTTTTGGTTATACTTTTATTATAATGTTATATTAATTAACATACATTAATATAATATGTATGATGTTCTATTCGTTAAAAAATATTTTATTGTGGTTTTTGGAATTTATTCTTTTCCTATGATGACCAAGAAATATTTTATTGGTGCGTTCTGGAAGAATAAAACTTATAAAGTAGGATTCATTAGACGCAAATATTCTAGATAAAGGCAGGAAAGTAATTCCGAAAATCAGTATTCTTTCTACAATAATACAATGATTGTCTTTAAAATATGAATCTGAATTAATTTTGAACATGAAACAATTTGTGCTTGATGCGACGAAATGACAGAATTCTAGTTCTGTTATTTTGTTTATTGATCGTGAATATTGGTTGGTTGTTTCAGGAATCAAGAATTCCTTAATGGTGGAGTCGTATCTTTCTCAATTTGTGACTGGACGTCTGGTCCTCCATTTACTGCAAATAGGAAACTTAACATCAATTTATTAAATTGATACGTAAACATTTTACAGTTGTACGAGGTGACATTGCGTCGTTTTCCAATAGTGTCGAGGTTACTAGAATAAGAATGCAATGTTATCCAGATCGTCAACGGTCAGTGATCAACAGATGTCAGCGATGATTAGACTAAACGCTAATGGAAGATATAATTTTTGGGTGACATATTCAATTAAGATCCGGAAAACAATGTTTTCACGGTTGTAACTACAGCAGGGCTCAAAACAAATTTGAGTCAAAATTACAATTTTTTTAATCATTATCCTCCAGCTTCAGACGAGCAAATGTGAACGGTTTTTTTTATTTGAAATTAGTGATTCCGTTGAATTTGGGTGCCCGGAATATTTTTGGACAGATGAACCTTGCTCATCGTTTCCAAAATATTTTTCCCAAATATAGAACGTTGGCTCGATCATGTTCTCATCAGACTACGGAGTTAAGATCAAGGTATTGCTTAAAATACATTTTCAGAACGAACATAAACAAATTTGGGCTTTCAGAATTCACTGACTAATTTAAAAATGCATCAGAATAAATTGAATGAAAATGGAATAGACATTTAGTCTAGGGCATCAGAAGAGAGGTTTTCAGACGCGAATCCACTTGCTTCACACGAATTCTATAGATTTTAGAAAATGACGTGTAGAGAGAGTTTTTTTTTTGACTTTGTCGATTTGGGTCTACAAAGATTGTAACTTAAATTTTATTTCAGACCTTAACATTCACGCTTAATTTTAGAATTTATTTTTCGGTTCATTGCTGTAGTTTCTTATATTTGCAGTATTCAGTCTCAGAAACAGTACATAATTCGAAATACTATTCGTAGTTGAGTGCGTGGAATTTCTCTACGTGAATTATACGGAGATTGAAAACGGTGGTATCCGAATATGAATAAGTGTCAGAGCCTTCAAGGCACTCAAAAAGGAAGTTGTAATTCTGTAAAATCCACGTGAAGTTGAGTATTTTAATGTCTTAACGTTAGAAGAAGTCTCCTTGGGGACTGTTATGCTGAGGAACATCAAATTGCCGCTCTTGATGAATTATTGGAAATGTCAAAAAATGGGTTATGCCATTGCAGCCTTATCTCAAGTATTGAGTGACGTTGGTGGTAAAGGTTAATGATTTCTCTTATTAAGGAACATACACTTCTGTGAGACCATTCCTGAACACTTTTCCACTGGAACAAAATGATTTTACTACTTTTTAGTTTTAACAGCAATATTATGAGAATTTCCTGGTCCTTGAGTTTTGTAGGTTGGTTCACCAGAGCTACACCTAAATAACGTTCGGAGCTTCCCTTTACTGAACAAGCCGTTTCGTCGCAAGTCATTTTCCCAATCGATAACAATTTATAGTTAATAAAATGTTTCGGGAAATTGGCTTGCAGGCCTCACCTCGACGACTCGACGCCTGGTTGAGATCTGGCAGTTCGCGCTTTCGAGCAAATCGCTTTTTGCCTTGTCTCCATCCCTGTCACATCAATTACCGCGGGGTCTGAAAGACGAGAGGCAACAGCTGTGCCTAGCTTTTTACGCGCCCAACTCTTGCAGGGGAAGCCAAACGCACTTGCTTGGATTTCATCGTCGAAACAATCTCCCCCCATCATCACTTAGAAGCGCCAAGTCGTTGACCACGAACTGGACGCACCAGCTGGTGCCTGACAATCCAGCGAAACCAGAATGGAGCTGCGGGTTCGAACGGAGATGCCAGGGAACGATTTTTGGTTCATTGCCAACAGCGACAAATCAGCTTCCGACCACTTGACAATAACATCTATCAACTACTCACCACCACACATACACACGTAAACCTCTTTTTATAAGACAGACACGTTTCTACTATCAGGCGTTAATAGACTTTTCGTAAAAATAAATAACAAGTAGAGAAAATGAATATTGGTAGGAAATACAGTTTTTTTTATATGCTTCTCACGGAGAGAATATTTTAATAGCAGTAATCATACTGATTTCAGTTGGCAACGAATTATATATAGAAAAATTAATCACTACCAATTTCTGACGACAAATAGGAAAGAATACTTTTTCGTGAGTTTGTAACATAACTACCGACTATTTACAGAATTATCACAATCAACATATTAATTCAATAGCAATATATTTTTTGGTTAAAAATGCCGAGCCAAAAAAATTTTGCAAACATTTTCTATCCTTACACAATAAACTGTTCATTTATGCGCAATTAATGAAATTTAGAGCATTCAAAATACATGACGTTCGTAACAATTACCTTAGTTGATTACAGTAACTAAAACTGCTGATTTTTTTATTTATTCGCAGTGAGCAATTAAAAACGGGGAATTTAGAATTGTCGTAATTGTAAAGAAAATTTAATTCTAATTTTATAAAAAACGAATTACAATTTTTTCTTTGTAATATTTTGAGTTGATCACATGAAGGTCAATCAAAATCGGGTGAATATTATTATCAATATCCCAGTCCGTGTAAGCCGAATTGAACGTGAAAAATTGCGTAAAAAGTTTCGTTCGAGCTATTATCACCTACACACAATAAAGTTACAATTTTAAGCATGTTTGCCTTTGAACGACCCCCTCCTGAATTCAAAACACCTTCGGTTCGGAATTTTTGTTTGGCTCTGATGGGGTATAATAGGAAATAGTCGTTCCCATTACAAGGTGCTGAACGTTTTGAATTCGAATAATCACTTGTATCCCTCCTTATTTTAAAGTTATGCATTACGAATAATCGTAAAATATAAATTTAATAACGAGAAAGATAGCCAAATAATGACAAAAGAAGTGATAATATAAATACCACACGACGTTTCAGGAAGCCTTGTTCCTTTCTTCAGATGCAGAAAATATGTAAGAGCCGAGAGACTTTGTGTTTTGTCAACTGAATAGTGCAGTTGTGTCTCTCTCGGCTCTTATTTTCTGCAGCTGAAGAAAGGAACAAGGCTTCCAGAAAAGTTGTGTGCTATTTATATCATCACTTCTTTTGTCTGTATTTGGCTTTCGTATTATTATTACGTAGAAAACAGTTGAAAATGGCTATAACTGCGGAAAGCTACAGAACAACGTGTATTCTACTCATATGTTTCAGTAATAAACATTTTTAAACAAACAGAGGAGGTAATTATCAATCCGATATAATATATATTAATGGACGAATAAATCAGAACAATGTTTTTATATTGGATGGCTATAATTAAAATTTAGGAATCAATACCAACATAATCGAGTAGAATCTCTAATTTAAATTCCAAGCATCCAATGTAAAAGATAAATTGTGACATATTTGGCCATTAATGCTTGTATTATCAAATTTTAAATAAATTATGTATCAATACCAACATAATCGGGTAGAATCTCTAATTTAAATTCCAAGCATCCAATGCAAAAAATAAATTGTGACATATTTGGCCATTAATGCTTGTATTATTAAATTTTAAATAAATTATGTATCAATACTAACATAATCGGGTAGAATCTCTAATTTAAATTCCAAGCATCCAATGCAAAAAATAAATTGTGACATATTTGGCCATTAATGCTTGTATTATAATTTCATAAGGGTTTTCTGGAATATCGTCCAAATTTATTAATCATAATATTGAAAAGGCACAGGAAAATATATTATCACTTCTTTTGTCTGTATTCGGCTATATTTATTATTATTAATTTTCCAATCAGACGTAAATTTTTCATTTCAAGATAAATAAACTGAAAAACAGAATTAATTTTTTTCTAACGTGGCTCTGCAAATTTATATATCCAAACAATTCTGCCTATAACGAAACGGCAATATGCACGTCTCTGTATGGACAATTTATTAAGTGCTAACAATTTAACTCTCAACCAACCGACTGTCACTTTACCTTCGTGGTTTAAGTAAAGGAAGAGTCAGATTCCATGTTTCTCCTGCCGATTTTTTTTTTCTTTTTAGATAATGAAATCTATTAAGAGAGAAGGATGTGTGAAGCAGAAAAAAAAATTCCTCCAACATCCTATTTACAACATTTTATTAAGAAAACAAATATTTAGACGACAACGATAATACACAAAAAAAAATTATTTTAGACGCAGGCAATACAAAATTTTAGTGTTTAAATCTAATTGTTGAAATTACCACTGTTATATTCCTTCACGCATTTTTTGGAATCCAAGTAGTGGTTCTTTAGGTTCACATTTTATTTTTGACAGGTTGTTTCTGACATTTTTTTAAAAAAAAATTATTATCGTCTACAATCGTTTGCTTTAATTTTGTGTTTATTGTTCAAAGATATCACATCTATGCAACTATTATTTTTCTCGTTTATATTTTAATCTGGTTTCATTTATATATTTCCTGACTTGATTTTTTTTTCATTTACGTATGTCTATGTTATATATTTTCTGATTCGTATTTTTATGGAATACGCGTATCGACTTATTGCATGACGTACATGATTTGACCTGGAATATGCTAATAATAAAACTCTTCGGAACGAAAGTATTAACATATAATTTATTATCCAACGACAGCTCAGTAATACTTTAACTATTATCATCTATCTGTTCCGAGTTCTTACTTATAACGAGAATGAATCAAAAGAATACCAAAAAAACGAATGGAGCACGACGAAACCCATCAGGACCTGATGCAAATCAATTCAGAAATAATCATTCTAGTAAAATCCTACTGAAGCCAGATTTTTGCGGTCAGCGTGAAGCTACACCGAGGTCAATCAAGGAAACACGGGCATCACAGGCGACGTAATCCCTCCCCATAAATATCTGCGCAGGTTGTTCACAATAATCCACCAAAACTCAATTTGTAATTGAAACTTTTAAAAAAATCTGAATGTGCCATTTCATTCAATCTTTAATAATCCTGACAATAATTAATAAACGTAATTTCTAAACCGTACAGGATAGTTAATTATTACTAAGAATTAATGACATTTTTGTACCTTTCAACTTCACACTGCCATCAGATTAAAAATCACGAATTAAAACTTGTTTTTCTCTAATTATCCGCTTTTATTAACTTTTAGTAATTTTCCCCGTGAGTTCAAAATAACTAATTCTTTGTGCCAAAAAAACCAGAATACATTATTAATAATATATATAAATATATATTATGACTATTGAGAAAACTAATAAATAAATAAACATCAGCCAATTTTAAGTAAAAAAAAATCATTTATTGATTAAATTAACAATGTTTCATCGCTTATTTTGCGGCATCGACAGGTTCAAGTATTAATTTTTTTTGATAGACAGGTGCATAATGCCGTAGCCTCAGCTTTTGTGAAAATGATATCCTGATTGTGTTTTAATTGGTTTATGAAAAACTTGTTTTTAGTACCTAAATTTCATGTTTAATTCCTTGAAACATATGAGTAATTTTATTTTTAATATTATTTAGAAGAAATTTGAATATTAGGTTCAAAATTATTAAGAAAATTTATGAAAAATGTTTTTATTAATTTTGAAGTTAACAAAACAAAATTTTTTACCTACATATAGGAATAATTTGGTTACATAAGTTTCTGAATCATTATTATTTTTTTATTCCTTGTGAAGTAATTAATTTGGTACCTTTAGGTAAGAAATTTTGTTTACGTAACATCAAAATTAAAAAAATATTTTCATACATTTTCTCAAACATTTTGAACCTAATATTCCAATTTTTCCAATAGATGAACGTAGTAATATAAGAAATAAATTCCCTCATATGTTACGAGGTATTAAACATAAAAATGTAGGTACTAAAATCAAGTATATAGTTGTCACAAATAAATTTTTAAAAAATAATCAGAATATCATTTTCACAAAAGCTGATAAAGAGGGCTGTAACTGTGGCTAAGGCAGTCAATCAATTTTTTTAATTCTTGAACTTAATAAGGTCGCAAAATAAGCGAAGAACCGTTAATTTATTTAATAAATTCTTTTTCTGACTAAAAATTGGCTAATTTTTATTTACTTCTTAGAATAATTAAATTCCTCAGTTTTTAAAACACTGCTTGAAACTAAGTTTCCTTATGATATTAAGATACTTCTGATGTTTGGATTACGCCTTATTGCGTCAGCATAAATGGTGTCCGTAATAAATCTTAAATTTCAATATCTTTACAGTTCTTTGAGATGATGATATTAATAATTTCAAGGTCAGAGTCATTTTGAACGCCCTGAGATCAGAAGTAGGTGGTATTGATAATTCCCAAATAAATCGGTGTAAAAAAAGTGTGCTATTGATTTTTAAATTAATAATTCTTCAAAGTTTTTTAAATTTATTATAACTGTATTGTATTATGTTTAAATAATAATAAATAATTTTTTTCAGTCACCAATTTATAAAAAAACTTTTTTCGTAATTTTCTCCAAAATTATTTGTTGATTATTATTTTGTACGAATTTTCGTCATTTTTCTATATTCATCAAAATAATAAAACATGTACATTAAAGACATTTCAATATATAGAACTACGTTAATAAAATCTAGTTATTTAACTACCATATAAAATATTTTATACTACTATCACTAATGACCAATAAATTTTTATAAGCACAGATATTTGTTCCTTTATATTTTTAAATTTTTCGTTGTACTCCAATAGTTAGTCCATTGGTTTTATTCTGTGAAATACGTTTTTGTCTTAAGCGAATCATGTAAAACGTCATGATAGGTATCTACGGTCCAGACGGACTTTTTTATTAATTTTCAAATTATATATCGAAAAATTGTCAAATTTCTTGAAAACAAAATTTCATATACATTTAAGTTGTGAATTGACGTATACGTCAAATTATATATTCATAGATTTTAAATAGCGATGCAAAGTAATCAAACTTTTTGAAATTCTATGATTTCAAACTCTTCTAAGTACTTTACGGTTAAAAAATTCGTATTTCTGCATTACTATTAAGAATTCATAATTTCATATTTTTAAAATATAAAGTGTGTAAAATAATTTTCTTTGAAGGTTATTCCGCTGCTTCTGTAGGCTCTAATAATTCTTTTTCGTGTTTTAAATTTAAATTATGTAAAGACAATAGAGTATAATTTAAGATAAATTTATTTGTATAGTAGAATAGCAATCAAAATTTTTGTTGATTGGTCGCCATTACTTAAATTACATATGGCCAAGAAGGTATGCGAAAATGTGTAAATTTTTTAATAATAAATTTTATATTGATTTAAATAATATTTTAATTTAAAGTCTGTTATTTAATACTAAAATATAGTTAACGACCATAAACAGACATATTTATATAAAATATTTATGTACATATTATGTTATAAAATAAGTCAGTCAGCCTGAAGAGGGTAAAATTATGAACAGAAATGTTGTGCTGTTAACAATTTTATGATAATTTTTTTTTAATTAAAAAAGTATATCTGGTCATGGTCGTTATTTATAATGATTTATATATATATAATTTATAGTTTTACTTACTGATGAATACAGCCAAAAGATCCAGTTACTGTTAATATAAATATTGATGAGAACAACAATATTTCGTGACTGTAATTTGGTAAATATAAATAAAAATAATTTAAATTATAAAAGAGGAAAAGATAACACTGCTCAGGCAATGATAATAATAATATTTATTAGCTTGACGAATCCCAAACCTGCACTAGTCAATCAGATTTGTATGTGTGAGTCTTGGATTCCTACGTGAAGGCGTATCCTGACTGTACTCAGGCTCTTATCATTAGTCGTTAAGTTGCAATTGAAAATAAAATGAAATATTAATTTTGAAATTGAATTATAAATGTTCCTTTAAAACGTAGAAATGTCGCTTGTAAATCAGTGGAAGTTACGAAACTGGTTTTAATATTCTGTAATTAAATAAAAATGTGTACATGTCTTTTCTGCATATGTATGCAGAAATATATTATTTATTGAAAATATAATAAAGATGTAAAAGTGAATTGAAATATGTCTGTCGTGTCCGGTACTGAAAATGTCGACGTATGACATGGAGGAGAATCGTCCGCTGATACCGAGCTGCTTAAGGCGAGAGTAAATCCAGTTGCAGCTTTGGCGGTTGGTATCTGTGAAATTTAAATCAGTCCTGTTCATTCTCTTAGGACCGATCTTCTGCAGCAATGCCAGTACAAGCACAAAAAATTGACAGGATGTTGCTCTCTGTCGTTGCCTGCACAGACATGATCCTTTTAAGCGAACAGATGTAATCGTAATTTCAGAAAGTGTTCAGCCTATTGAAGGCCGATAAAAATAATAACCGTTTCGTTAAAGCTTTTTCCGCTACGTTTAACTCGCCAAATGTCGAGTTATGCTTGCAATGAGAAAAGCCACTTTCTATGTAGCCTATAAAGAATGAGGCCCGTGTGTACGAAGTCACCATCACGGTGATAAAGCATGCTAAAATTTTCATATTGTTGTGAGGATTGACACGATTAATATTTTACAAACAGTTTGAACTATCAAGAGGTTGAACCTCCCCAAACATGATCAATTGCTCATATGAACTAGAATATTAAACATAGAGGAGGGATTTCGAAATTTATTGAGAGCAAAACTTGACCCCCACAGATAGCATCCAATCGTTTTTTTTCTGCCTGGCCCATTTTAGAGTACTTTCATTACTCTTTTATATATTTTATGATAGCAAAGGGTTTTATTAGTAGAAAATGCTAAAGAAAATTAATAAAAAATATGTGAATTAATTTTTTATCTGTGTTTTTTAACTGGATGGAAAACTTGATAATTCCAGTTATTGATCTGCCGTCTTGCTTTAATTTTTCTTACAAATCTATACTTAAAATTTTATTAGAAAGTATCTGCGACAACTTAAAAATAAAAATTAATGTGTGCATGATACAATTTTAGAAATTAGATGAAATTATTAATAATGAAGTTAATAATTTTGGTGAACAAATTACAAATGTTGTTTCAGCAACTAGTTCAGATTTTGTAAATGCAAGCAAACTATCGACAAGCTGGGATGAAGAAACTTGCAGACTAAAACAACGCTTTAAATAACATTTAGTCATTCCTGAAAGCTTACCTGATGGTGGGGTGATAAACAATAAAAAGAAGGAACCGAGAGTCAGAGTTCAATACTGAGTAACGTCTCCTGAATGGCGAGAAGCTCAAGAAATCAAGGAGAAAGAGAAAACAAAAAGCTTGCAGAGACTGAAAGATAAAATAGAGAGCCGAAAAGGAGGAAGAACAAATAAAAAATAAGGGGAGGAAACAGAGGAAATAAATCGAAGAGTAAAAAAGAATTTTGTGCAGAAAATGATGGCTAAACCTTCTTGAGAAAATAAATAAGAATTGGAAATGTTCCAAAATGTGAAGAAATTTATGAACATCTTCTCACAGAAGATTGGATTGAGTGTTTTTGCGGTTATACGAGAAGTTTCTGAACTACAGGAGAATTCATTTGCGAAAATTGTTACCGGGTCAGTAGATCAATTTTTAACAATTATTTAAACGTTTAGACTTTAAATTTTTTTTACGTGTACTCAATCTGAGAATTTAGAATACAAATTTTTTAATGCCATTTTTTAAATTTTAAATCTTTAATGTATCTATTTTAAATAAATATTTCGTTAATTTAAATACGTTTAAAGTTAATTTACTGTTTTATTAGGTCCGATACTGGACGTCAATCACACAATTTTGTTTTGTTATTCACTGAGTAATTTGAATATTTGTATGTATAAATGTTGTTTTAAAAAATTTATTCCTACCGAATCTTCCAAAAGTCGAAGTAATTTTGTTCGTAGTAAAGTACTCAGTCATTATCAACTAGAGAACTTTTCGGGACGAATAAAATAATTCTGATAACTCAGATATGACAACCCTACGCTGAGGCATATTGTATCTTATAAAAAATAAGAATATAAGAGCCAAAAACTTATGATATTGATTCGATATTAAGAAACATTATTGTCCTATGAGAAGTGAAGAAATGATGATATTCCCTGCAATCCGTTCCATTTACTTTCGCAATGTGACACCAATGTGGAAGTGATGGAAAATTACTTTAGTGTTGCTTACGTATTGTTTAGATTAGCGTAATACTCGCTGATAACTTTTCTGAGACACTTAGGTTCACAGGCCAAATGTCGCAATAATATCAATATAAAAAGGAATACCATTAATTTTTACTGATGTTGGAACTCTCGCTCGGTTGCTAGGGGATTCCAAGGATATCTGATAGAGGGCTGTAAGAGAGATATTTTTTCGTGGCTCATTTCCAGACTGTGACGTGTGTGTGAATGTTGTACAACTTCCGTAAAAGATATCCCCAACTAATCGACCAACATTTCTGCTAACAATATTCTCCAAAGAAATATATTGAAGTATTTTCATAAATACGTAAATACGTAAAAAGACACCATTAGGTTCCTTGGGTGGACAACACTTTTGTCATCACGGACGCCAGTTCTGCAAAATTAAGTGGAAAAACGGAAACCGCAATGAATTTACGCCAAAGAAAATTTTCATACTTATTCCTAAGCATTGTTGTTCCACGACGTTTCGACGGCTGTCACAACCATCAGCTCCACTTGTTCCATCTTCACCCGGTTGGAATCCCGAGATCAAAGTGTCAATCACAATCACCGGGAAAGTCTTCTTCGATAACTCATATTCCTTATTGTCATGGACGAAGTGAAGCAAGAATTGTTATTGGTGAATTTGTCGCAAAAAGAAACAACAACAATCATGATCATAGCATTTTACTACAGAAAAGGAAATTTAATTATGATAATCATTTCTTCCATAAAAAGATAATTCTGTGTTTCGAGAAATTGACTTTAGGTATTATTTACAGGATTGTTTTTTGTTATTTAAATGTAGTTGCAGTATCATGTTTAATTTTTTCTGTTATTTTCTAAAATAAATATATTTAACCAATAAGTCAGAAAAAATAATAAGTGAAATAATAAAATGTTAATACAAAAATGAAACACAATTTTCTTATTCACTTTTGGACTTTTGATTGTACCTATTATTTTTTTCTGACATCTTGGCTAAATGCCAGATAATATGTTTATTTTAGTACACCCTGGTTGGCGTCGTCCGTACTGGCATGAGAACATTGTGCACGGTTCTCAGCGTTACGATTAGATTTTGGCACGGGAAAAATTATTTACTGTGTGTACTATTGATGGGATACTAATTGCTTGTAACTGATTGTTCCATTTTCAATTATTATAGAATTTAATACTGGTTGTTCCTTCTTGGCTCAAAGGATTTAACTGGTTGTAATGGGCGGCATATAGCGGCGAGAGACAATGTTAGAAATGGCGGGAAACTCCACACTCTGAGTTACGAATATTGTTGAGAGCCAGAGTAAAAATGATTATTTAATCAAATTACATTTAGTTTAAAGTTTTGACTTTCGTTTCAGTTTTTTTTTTCTATTTTCATCGAAATCGTTAAAAAATAAATGAAGTAGCCACGATCTTGAATTTTGCGTTTTAATGTTTTGAAATGTTTGATAATGTGATAGCCTCAAAGTTATTTACGATCCAGAGGAAAACAGTTCAGCCGTTTGCAAGACCTAAGCGTTTAAAATCCGGTTTCGCAACGTTCGCAAATTTTCTGAAGACGGCGTTACGACAATTTTTTGCCTTATAAATGACAAAAAAAAATCAGTGTTTCATGGAAATCGATTCGACCGTTGAAATTCGAACAAAGTGACAGCCAGTAATTTAGATGATATCATAAAGCATCTCAGCATCCTACACACAAAACTTTTATTTTGCTTATATAGACTTATCCAATATTCTAAATGATATCTAATTGAATAAATATATAAATAAACTATGATTTGTTGGTTTTTCATACTTATAATTGATATTAATTGCCAACAATATTCATGGATGTCAGACGTTATCAGAATTGTTCGTCACAAAGTATTTATTTGTCTTTGACTGCAAACGTGAGACGTTCATGAAAACTGTCTGCTTTGTTACCTGAATCATCCTAATATTTTATTTTTAATTTGATGGCGATTGTCCTAAAATTATTATTTCAGGTACTCCTTCTGATCCTCACCTTCATCTCTGTCCTACTCTGATTTCTAGCATGTCTCATTTACATTTCAGTTCTCTATCCACTTCCAAAATTTTGGTCTCTAAAAAAAAGTAATGGAACATAAGTTAATATATTTTTGGTATTTCTATATTTTTGGTTAATTACTTTATACCTGTCCGTGGAATGACTTGTGAAGGGGAAGGACTGGATTTCTATTTCCCCTTTAAGGCAGACATTTTCAACAGATATGCCACAAAAACGGCGTATTCAGTATTAAAAATACTATACAGATATGGCTGGAAAAGCTCATCTTCCAGCGTATGAAATTTAATGAAGACAATTTTTATTTTGTACACAGGATGACACTTTTGAATTTATCAATAATTGTTTCACAACTCAAATGGTAGATTGAAAGGCTTCATCAGAAAAATACTGACATATCTTTTAATATTTCTTTTCTTGCATAAAGAGTTTCGAAACAATTTGTACCCGAAAGGATGCACCAGATCTTAATTATAATAAGACTAGACCATTAGAATCAAGATTTGCGGAACGAACGTCTTTTACACAAATATAAATATAAATATATATATATATATATATATATATATATATATATACGATCATTGTCTCGAGGATGACTGCTTTCAAGATTCCGTGAACTAAGAGAGGAATAAATTGATTGTTCCATTTTCAATTATTATAAAATTTAATACTGGTTGTTACTTTTGGCTAAAAGGATTTAACTGGTTGTAATGGGCGGCATATAGCGGCTGGAGACAAAACTTTCTTTATAACATTCAGAATTTTCTTCAGTAACGACACAAGCTGTTTTTTGTGCTAATCTATTTCAATTTATAAACTTTTAATAAGACTAAACAGGGAACAATCCAAAACATTCTCCATCATGCTGATAACATTAACGTTTACTTAAAAAAAAATTCGCTGTGAAAAGGAAGAATTAAAATAATCACAAAATTGAAATGCCTGATTTAACAAAAGAGTGCAAACTGGAAGTAACGGAAGTCAGAAACGAAAATGGAACAAAACTCATCAAATTATATTACAGCCGTCTGGTTTTCTACTGGGAATAAATATCCAGTAATGGCAAAAAAAAATCTATAGAAATTACTTTTACCTTCGTAACAACTTATTTGTGAGTGTCACAACTTTGAATATAATAAAAATGATGATAAATGACGACTGTACGTACAAGGATATGAAAGAGAGTGCTTATCAAAAACCAAACCACAAACGAAAAACATAATGACGCAACATCGGACTCTAATAACACATAAAATTAAAATAATTATTCTTCCTGCAGTCATAAATAGACCTGGATAGCTTTTTATTATACATTTATAATAATGTTATTTTTTTTTGTTAGGGGTGACGTGACTCCCAAAACATACAATTTTTCAAATAAGTTCAGTGCCTCTACCGTTATGAGTCTGAAATTAATTAAAACGAATGTAAAGGAACTATCAGAGACAAAGACTGTTTTTACTTTTAGCATACAAAATCTTTGTTTATAGGGTAACAGGCTACATGAGCGTAATCCACATGGTGGCAACTTCTCTTTAATTGCATAGGAAGGTATTTGAAAGGGAGGATGCATTCGCCTAAAAGTAATGCAGGACAAACCATAGAAAACCTGCATCAGGTAGGTCGGGCATTGGCTACTTGTCCCACGCCCTTCCGATAGCGGGAGAGGGGTTTGCTGTGGGGACGCAGCATTCCCTTCTCCGTGCCTCGACCAGTTTAGGAGGCAGCTGGCCGACTATTTCAATAGGAATAGCGGACAACTCTTACCGTATGCCCAAGGTCTGCGACCCCGGAACTTACACCCCTCAAAACAGTTACAAAATCTTTTAAGTCTGGTAAACTTTAAACTTTTCACACCCAGAAATGTCTGTGGGTTTTGTTTACTTTAAACTTTCAGTAGGCAATTATTTAAATTCAGTATAATTACATTTTAGTACTTAAAACAAATTTGTTTATTCTGAGAAGCCTTGTGAATGTTCATATTTTTCAAATATTATATCTCTAGGAATTAAATTCTGATTTGAATAGCTGAGATTTAATCTGAAAACACCCCCAGAAGCAGTCTGGATCTACATTTGAAGTGAACTGGATTAAATTTGAGGGATAAAACGGAAAATAATTACTACGTCAAGTGATGACGGGCAAATATTTCCCAAAAAGATCATCCTCACTAAACTGACAGTGGAGCATCTAAGAGACTAACAACAATCAAACGATTAAAAGGTCTCATGTCAGATTCCAATTAATTTTACTTTTTTCAGCAAGCGAAATGAGAATTGTCTATTATAAGGACATGTTAGAGCTACGACAGTAAAAAAAAAGTACAGAATGCAACCTACAGTGAAGGATTAAATTGATCCTACCCCAACAGTCCCAGAGCGTCATTGGTTAGGAAGTAAATTCAATTCTGCAACGATTCAATCATACTGATAACACACATTGGTGATGCACACGATATTTCCCGCATTTAATGAACCGAAGGAAGTTCAGACGGAATAGACGATACGTTCCACTGTCTCAATTTCGGGTTGCAGGATGTGAATATTCAGAATAAGTCGTCTGTAAGAATTTCGGGTTCATCCTTTTTCACTGTCAGCAATTATTTTCCCTGACACCAGATGTCAATTCCACCTCAGAATTCAATCACTTTACCAAATATGACAATCGATCATCCGAAAAATGTTACCTAAGGATCGAAAAGACTTCATGACGTTTTCTGGCTCTGAGCTGCGACTGTGACATATTAAGTAAAATGAGACATGTTTAATAATCGCTCATAATTGAAAATGATGACATTACGGAACAGGACGGTATCAAAAACACTGGGAAAAATCCTCACGAAACTCTTCAGCAATCTGAATTTATTCACGCAGCATTATTTGGAATAAAACGTAATGTTTCAATGTGAATATGGAGATATTAGACGAGTATGTCATCATTCTGATAACTTAAAATGTTTTCCGGTGGGGGGACATGAAGAAACATTATACAGCAAGGGCCAAAACGATTACTTTCTTTTACGAATGTTACTTTACTAAGTCTCTGGTTCCTTTTTAGTGCACATTAATGATTACTTATTAAATTTAACACCTGTTATTGTCGGTACTGACCTCAGAGATGGAGATCCGCTGGATGAGGATTCGCCGACCAAACCGAACGCTCACAAGTTCACGCATATCTAATCGAAGACGACCCCCCATTGCCTACTAGAGAGGTCATGACCCCTTACCATATCAGGGTGTTGTGTTACATGGCTTTGCTAAATAGCACAAACAGAAATAATGATCAGTCTCTTAGGAGTCACCCGAATCCGATAAGGAGATGTACTGCCTTTCAAGCTGGGGTCCTTTCTTGTAATTACATCAAATCTATGATTTGTTCTCTCCAAGAAAGTGGTTTGCAAAATATATTATTAATGTTTGGATAGGACCATCCTCTATAAACCATTGCTACGAATGCAAAGCAACGTTTTGTTCATCTGTTTTGATCAGTGCATTCCGCATTAAATCTCTGCCCTCTGCCAAAATGGAATCTTCTTTGGAACTTGGGAGCTATTTCTCAGACTTTTGCGTGATAATCTCCTAGAAAAAGCGTTACAAAATATTTACTATACCTCTTGTTTGGGTATTTCATTGCAAAATAATTTTTTGTTGGGTTTTCTTGCCGTAGTAAATCAAAGGAGGGAAAACTGCAGGAAGTGGAACTACCGTCTACGCGTATTCCTCGTCATAGGAATAAAAAAGGGATCAAGTAGGAAGACTGTTTTGATAATTCGCTCATGAATTTTATCAATTTTTAATTTAGTATTGAATTTTTACTGCATTTTGTATGTGCTACCAATGTTAATTACAGTAACAAATTTAGCCGTTCATTCATTCTCAACCCCCCCCCCAACCCCCACCACCACACTTCACCCCCAAATTTTTTAATAAATTTAATGTTGTCCTCTTTTATTCTATTCTAAATTTCGTTTACGTCATCTGCCCTGAAAAGCATCCAAAAGAAGAACAAAACATGTGACGATTTAGAAGATTTCATTAATACAAAAAAAAGAGAAGTATTTTGGTGTGTATTTTAACTTGAAAAAAGAAAATATTTACAAAATTATGCATCGCTCGAAAGAAATTTACCCAAATATAATTGTTTTTAAAGGGATCTGTGCTAACATTAGACGTTGTGGTTACAACGGGGTCCGGGAGAAGAACTAATAACCCTTAAATGAATATTCAGATTACATTAAAAGTGTTTTATCCTAAAAAAATTTGGGATTCCAAATAAATTCTCTTGAAAACGAAGCAATTTGATTAATTTCTGGAAATTAACCTATTATTGTCGATTACGCGTCAGCCCGTTCCAACCACAAGAGCACTAGAACCATTTATGTTGGACTTCGTTTGACCTACGATGTGTATTTTTTGGAATACTTAGATTTGCCTATTTTAAATAAACACTCTGTATGGAAAGCCTTTGGAGACAAAGTAGTATGACCACTGTAATAGAAGCGTCGATGAAGGGAAAGGCAGTGAGCACACTAATTAAATCTTCTTTTTTTATCTTTATTGTTCCAAAGACTAGAAACACCACTTATCGTTACACGACGGTTAGTATAATGCATTTAATTTATTTACATAATATTTTTCTCTTTAATTATTGATCTTAGAAAAGTTAAGGAAATTTGGTGATGGTATTAGTTTATGTCCCAAATAATACTCTGAAAATCGAAATAGATTTTTAGTTTTATCGTTGTATCACCATATTATTGCAGGAATGCACAAAATGATGGGTAGATGAAGCCAGGGTCGTGTCTCGGGCAATTTTTTTTTTGAAGTTTTCGCCGATGTAGTCCTCGCCTAGGATGTCTCTGTATCTCGTACTTTGGCCATTCCGCGATGAAACGGATAAATTTGCCATCCTTCCATTGTTTCTCGTCATATTTCCCGCTTTAAGCCTAATACGGAAATATTGTATTTTTATGTCTGTTTATATTAAAAATAATGCAGTTTTTCTACCAATATCAGACAATATTTTTTTTTATTTACGACAACGTTTCGGTACGAGCTTGTACCTTCATCAGGTCTTTCCTGCTGAGAAATTGTACAAAATAAAGTTGTATTATCAAGAAGCCAATGAGTTTATAATACTTTATTTTGTACAATTTCTCAGAAGGAAAGACCTGATTAAGGTACAAACACGTACCGAAACGTTGTCGTAAATAAATAAAATATTGTCTGATATTAGTCGAAAAACTGAATTATTTCTAATAGTTTAGAGAAAATGAAAACAAACCTGTAGATGATCACCTAATGAAATCAGATAATTTAGAATCTGGCGAATAACTCGTCCATGTTCTTCCAGACTATCAGGATGACGACCTTGGCGTGTGGAAGAATGATATGAAGATGAGGAAGTTGTTCCAGCGGGAACTTCAGATAAGATATAGAGGCCGATGGCGAGTGTTCAACCCCAGCCCGGGCGTTCTACCACGTTCACATGTGGAACTCATTGAAGGGGCATTGGACTGGCGCGAAAAGCCAGACCTCCTAATTAAAACCGCAAGTGCGAATGTGTCTTTTACGACTGGGGATGCTGTTTCTTTTTTTTTTGTACGAGACGGTGAATTAATGTAAGCTGTAGATGAGCTCGGGGTAGACCTATACCGAGATTCTAACCCCATGACGTTCCACTTGGCGAAGGGTAAAGCGCAAGTCCGAGTGTGTGTACCGGGTACGTCATTTCCTATCGGGGATGCTGTTTTTTGTGACCAGTAAAGGATACTTGGGGCAATACTAGGGCGGGTTTTGTTTGTTGTGTAGGAGACATCTACAAAAATTGTAAGATAAACCTCCGCACACATGGGCGTCGCCTCCGCAGCATGTGCCTGTTAACATTTAAAAAACAATAAAGCCCTAACTAGCAAGAAAGTGAGGTTCCCGCCAACTGTTCAGTCTCAAGACGGCGTTTTTTCGAGTCGAGAGAAACGGTCCGATGAACTCGGGCACGCTGCCGCGCTTACAGCGTCGCCATCGCAAAAACTTCGTCACGTTTACGAATACCTACGCTACGGTGACCCGATGTTATCAGTCCTCGGGCTACGCTTCGGGGGGATGTTCCAGCTTCCAGAATCCCGTATGAACAACCGAGAATCGATCGTCGCGTGAAGGAGAGATCCGGTGTGAAAGAAATAAGCCAGGCGTCTGTTACTTCCCATATAAAATTGCTGGCGGAAGACTTCATTGATTACAGGTAAATAGAGAGCGTGGACGAAATTTCAAATTAAGTGAAAAACGGTGAATAAGAAAGATAGACAATACAAACAAAAAAGGGTAAAATAAATCCAACACAACGTTTCTGGGATCCTTGTCCCATTCGTCAGGTCCTAAGAAGAGCGTAGAGAAACACAACTGCACAGGTCACTTGACAACACTCAAAAACGTTGTGTGGTATTTATATTACCCTTTTTTGTCTGTATTGGCTATCTTTCATATTTATTATTTTCAATCAGACGTAAAAATATTTTCATTTTAAAGTGAAAAACATTCATAAAAAAATTAATCCTGTTTTACGGGAGTCATAAAAGTCGCGGCCGGGGAGTTAGAAACGAAATGATTTGAATCATTGACATTAATTCAGTGGCAACTACCGAGGTTATAGAATTAAATTTTTCCTAAGCATTCTAATTCTTTCTATAATACGGATGTTTACGCTACCTTCAGAATCATACGTTAGGTAGGATACACAATAGGAAAGAGAAATTATATTGCAGGAGAATCAGAAGCGATGCATCTTAAAGATTGTTTGATTTGTGTGTGGCTCAGTTAACTTCAAAGAACTGTACAAATTATCCATCTTTTGTAGAACATTTAATGTCGCATATACCCAAACAAATATTCTAAATCTAAATGCTCTAAATCGCTATATTGTATACGTACTAAAGAATTACTCCGAGAATATTTAATAACTTCGGGATAGTTTGAAGAATTCATTTAGGATGTACATAATTAAACAGCTTATACTTTAACTAGTTTTAAGTGACCTGAAACGTATAGATTGTGACCCTACTTCCTCTTACTAACTGCGCTCTACTATACTGTTACGCTCGGTGTTAAACTCGGTAAATTTATTTTATTTTTATATGCTATTTAAATAGGAATTTTAAACGGCTGTTGTGATACTGGAAGGAAGATAAAAATAGATTCGTCATTGTTTGTCACGGTGTTCCCGCAAACAGGACGGCATTAACCGTTCAAGAGAGTCGTTGACGAGAGTAACGGCAGTTAAGAACAGTTGTAGAGGAATAGTGCGGCGAGAACAGTTGTTCCATGGAGTGGAAAAGGGAAACGCCAACTTATGCCAGAGAATTGTTGTTCCTCAACCATTCTGACCTAAACTGTCAATAATTTGTCGGTACGTCCGTCAACTTATTAATCCTTAATGGAATTCCTGTATAAGACGAACATAGGCAGCTAACACCCTGAGGAACAAAACAGATTTAATAATAATGGTATGCAGTGACTATTGATATATTACAATGGAGTTAAAAATTTATAAAATTTAAATTATGCTATAAATAATAATAAATATAAACCGTAATGTCTATTTTTAGATATTGACTTAAAAGTTATATTTTAAAAATTTTTGACCAGAACTTGAATATGGCTATTAATAATTTTGGTTGGAAGAAATTGGGACTGATAAAAAAGTGGGGTTATTAAAATTATAAATTAATAACGTATCAGCCTTCATCATATAGGAACTGATTATTCGTATCAGTAATTGTTTAATATATATATTTTTTAATTTTTGCTAAAAATATATATTAAATTAATTTTTAGTATTCATCCCTGATCCTCCTACAGTAACTTCTGCCACACGCTGAAAGAACGCTTAACTTACAAGTATTTCCATTATTCTTTTCACTCGATTCCAAATTTTCGTGAGACCACGAGTTAATGACGGTGTACGCAATCTGTAAATGAAGAATTCAACATCAATTAATTAATATTGCGGGAATTTAGTTACCTTACAGATTAAAATTACTGGATAAGGTACCCAGAAGATCGCTTAGAGTAGCGTTTATTTTTTTAGGTTCGAAACATGGATATTTCCTTTTTATGGTGACGAATTTTAGTGCCAATGGATAGAAGTTTAGCATATAAATTCTGGTAGTTATATGATCATTATAATTTTTACTCTAGCGTATTTTACATTGATATTAATAGCAATTTAATTAGAGTAATTTCTCTTGTTATTTTATGTGACGGAATCCATAACGTTGCATAAGTGACGGGGACGATTTGGGCCCTTGGAACCTGCTGCTTAGTTCCTGAACTCGAGTGCAGCAGGCATCGAGGCTCTGGATGGTAATTTCATATGTCGAGAGCACTAGCACCTGTCACAAACACACGCACGCCCATCTTTTTTTTGTCGCCTCTTTCTTGCCCCATTTCAGTTTGACATCTTCCGAGCAAGAAAATACGACCTAGCAACTGTTGTAATACAAAAACGCCACGCGCGCTTAGAGATAGCCGCTTTGCACGTGGGCCTAATTACACTG
Organism: Zhengitettix transpicula; assembly: GCA_037074705.1. Classification (NCBI taxonomy): domain Eukaryota; kingdom Metazoa; phylum Arthropoda; class Insecta; order Orthoptera; family Tetrigidae; genus Zhengitettix; species Zhengitettix transpicula. The sequence goes on from CM073595.1 coordinate 51,566,687, forward strand.
AAAATCAGCGCACACTATTGTCTCCAAAAAATAGTTCCCCCGAAATAAATTTACTCCCAGACATATATGTCTGTCGGTTCCATAGCAGAGCATGTGTGCCGCGAATGTAGTTGCTGCACGAACTCCAACGAGTTGATTGCTTGACAAGGAGGATGGATGATGCACATCTCTTGCAGCTGCTTGGTTTCGTTAGACGAGTTTAACTCTTCTGCGGTTATCTTCCAGAGGTGCGATGAGTTATTTACTTTAGAATTCCGAGAATTGTCGAGGTAATATTCCGCATCTATTATCAGTAGCATGCAGAAACCTTACGAGATAAGATGAAGCTGCACATTGTCCTCGCCATTCCTTCTAGGACAAGAACACGATACGTTGTAACTATAGACTAAAACGCAAGACGAGGTGACATACAATCAAGAGAAAAATAAACGAGAAGAAAATTAAGACGAAGAGGGTTCTGTAGTGCCACACTTGACCGAGGAAGGATGAAGACTGGAGAACTCGGAACTAGAAACCAACAAAGTTGCCAGAAATTTTCGGACACGGGAATTAATCACATTCCTCTCAGCATATTTCTGGAGAGCTTGAAAAATATCAAACGTAGCATCGTTAAAATTAATTATATGTGTAATATTCCATAGATAATAGAATGATACTTTTCTTCAAGAAAGGGGATGTATCAAAGCATTATCTTAATAATTTATTAACGTCAGAAAGGATCTTCAGAGTAATACACACAAAAAAAATCCTACTCTGAATTGAAAGAAATCAACGCAGGAGTGCCATAAGGTAGTGTGCTGGATCCAATACTAGAACGTAATCGCCAATAATTCCATGAAATATCACTATAAACACTATTACTTATCATAAATCAATTCTTTTCACATTTAAAATTTATTAACGTTCTTCTGTATTTTTTTTTAAAAAAAACAACTGCCTATTGTTCATCACGTTGTATAATTTTAACTCTGACGTCACTCCACTCCACTTGAAAAATATTAAACGTACCATTATTAAAATTAAGTATATGTGTAATATTCTATAGATCACAGAATGAAGTTTTTCTTAAAGAAAGTGGATATACCTTAATAATTTATTAATGTCAGAAACGTACTTCACAGTACGAAAAAAAAATTCCTCCTCTGAATTGAAAGAAAACAACGCAGGAGTGCCACAAGGTAGTGTGATGGATCCAATACTAGTATATAATCGCCAATAATTCAATGAAATATCACTATATCTCTTTCGTAAAACACTATTACTTTACATAAATCAATTCTTTCCAAATTTACAAATCATGAACGTTCTTCTGTAATTTATTTTAAACAAACAACAAACTTTTACACCCACGTTGTATACCGTTAACTCTGACGTCACTCCACTAATGTGAATAATAATTCACTAATCTCTTTGGTTAAACCGTGGGGAAGATATGCGACATTAGCACAAGTTTAAACGTATACAAATACTATTTACTACAAGATATGCGATAGTTAAGTTCATTCTCTATCAAATAAAATGTTCGACACTCATGAACACTCCTCTAAAGTTCATCAAAGAATGCGGATAAAATTTCTCATCTGTTGCAAATTCGCATCCCCGAAGTATGCAACACCACAGTTGGTTTGACAGTCATAAAGCATGTAATATTAAATATATGGCGACAAAATAGGCGCTACGACTAAAAACTTTCAAATGAAATATTGTACTCATGCTCAAAATTCATTAACACTGGTTTATCTAATATATTTTAGTTCATAATACAGTGTATTTTAGATATACCGACCGTGATGAATATATTTTTTTTACATTCAGAATTATTTCTCGTACGCGCAATCAGAGATATATTCACATCTCTGTTATTTTTTCAGCGATCACCCTACGACCAAATTCAATAAACACTTTACTTACAGGATACATATTTATGTAATTTTTACTGGCCTAAAATATGGAATAAATTATGAAACATGCATACACTATACTAGTGATGTTCCTGAACCTGAACTAGCTCCACCTTTGCCGACGATACCAATATTCTTGCAGTTGGAAATTCTATTGAAGGTGAAGACTCCGAACATCTATTAACAAGATCATCACCTGGACCAATAAATGGCGAATCAAGTCGAATCAAAGCATACAATACATGCATATCAAATCCACCATCCAACATCTTCGACACGTATGTTGTGTCGACAGTGAACTACTGGATTGAATCAAGTTTTATAAAGTTAAAGTCGTGTTCCCGTGTTTTCCTTGAGATCACTGAAACTCCAGTAACGTGATTTGCGTCTCTAACTCAATATCCTTTCCATCGGATATACTTGCAGCTACGTATCTTTCCTAGAAGACAGGCTAGTATCTCTTTCACGAAACTTTCAATAATCCAACAATATTGCCGATTTTATAGAAATACAGCAGAAATAACATATTTAACAGTTCGACGTCAGAAGTTCATTGGTGTTATGATTTCGTTATAAATGTGAAAATATGTCTTACTTTAAGGCAGAAGATAATAGTAGATGATACTTGATAATCAATCCCTGTACTTTCTCTAATTATTATAAGAAAGAAATGGTTTAATTTAATTTAAACAAAATCATTTTCTGCAAAAACATTTGTATGCAGTGACGACTAGTTTTAATGTGCAGCTCATTTGTGCCAGACTGACTTATTAATTTTGATTTTACATTGGTATTGAGTCATTTTTCAATATGTCCTATACAGATTCTGGATCTCAAAGTAGCTACGGTATTCTACACTCATAAGAAATGAATGAATAAAGACGACCTATTCACAATATTTCTTACAACATTATTTGACATTTATTTTAATAACTATTTTATTTGATGAATTGTTTATGAAATCAGGAGTCACCTTGTTATTGCTTGATCTGGATTGAGAGTTTCTTAAAACAATAATAGCACCATAATTTACTTCTTTCTGGGTAATACGCATATTGGGGAAAATAATTTCTAAGTCATTTTTATTCACGCAGGAAAAATTATTTTCTGTTTATTTTTGTAAATAACAATTTTGAAAAATCCTCAGCACCATTTTTCAGGTGAGACTTGACACGTACCATATTTCAATGAGACGTGAAAGCTTCCAGAGAAATGCCCTGGATTCCAAACTAATTCCAGCCCTTATTAGAATAGTGCCAAATGACTGTGATGTGAATATTCGAATATTGGATGGATGTGAGACAATATAATTTACTGTCCATCGGCACTTTTAAGAATTTAGAACCATGAATTAAATACAATCGTTCATTGTTTCAATTTGTGTAATTGAATATTTATTTTTATTTGAAGATTCACCGTTTAATATTTCTCAAACAAGTCACAATTTATTGTTAAGTGTCCGTTTTATGACCACTTCACTCGTAAAATTTTTCTCAAATATTCTTCAGAACTGAATGCGCAAGAAAGAACTCATATATATTTTTTTCTTTACGCCGTGAAAAATCAACGTTATTTGTCGGATGGGTCTGATTGGATGGATTATATTTGACAGTGTTTGTCTTTTACCTGACGAGTGAGACATTTTGTCTTGATCTGATGTAATCATTGGATTGGATGACCAATATTTTAGAACAACCGATAATTCCAAGGCACAAGTCCAATTTTCTCCCATTTCTCTATAACAATGCAGTTCACCTTTATCAGTTTCATCACTTTTCCTTGAATAAATTACAATACTGAATAAGTGTCCGCAGCTGCAACTTTATCATTTGTCTACTTATTCATCTATTTACGACGTTGACGGAAAAGAAGTTGCAGTTCCATCTGGCGGCCTATGTTGTAACTTTGAAAGTGACGCAGCGCCGTGACTAAACTGATGACCTTATATTTACTTATCACGGTCAGCTGACGAAACTGATTCTCGAAAATTGATGGAAGTATCTGTGAGGTAAAAAAAATGTCTTGCAGTTGATCTAAGATATTTATATAAATATTTCTTAGCTTTATAACGTGTGCCCGTGATCCTTTTGGAACCATTAATTCCCAACTTAAACCTCAGCTCATGGGATTCATAAACATTCCTCAGAAAGTAAATCCACAGAAAATCCCACGTATGAGGGAAAGACGATTGCAACCGTTATTTGCAACCCTGATAAAGGCATTTAAATTATATTAATATCAATATATTATTGAAATGTTCGAATACTACGTCACACGCCCAATCATATAAAGAAAGAATTGCGATGGAAAACTATAACAGTTATGTAATATATTTAAGATAGTAGGTTTTCCCGGTGTATATGTTGAATGAACAATTTTTGGGCTTCCTGGGTCACCCATATTTATCAAGCTGATACTATGACTCGGGTCGAAGCCCAATATTTGTTCATTCAGTAAAATATATTGCTATGATTGCGATTTCACAGCGGGTGTGAACAGTTTTAGACTTCTGACTCGTTATTAATGACTAGCTGGGTGCCCGGTGTTGCCCGTCTATTTATTTATATAAACCCGGAAAAGTATTTAATTCTATATTAATCTTTAGTCAAGAAGTGATTTAACGTAAATCTAAATGTTCCTAGTTCCAAACATTCTTTCGACCGATAATGCATTAATTAAACAGCTATAAAATACATTGAATTTTATTTCATCAATCCCAACAAACATTCCTCCGAATTTTTTTAACGAATAGAATACTTAAATATACTCCTCGAGTACTGCAGGATGTAATTGTCCCTCAGTCATCAGACATTACGAAAGAGTCAATCGATGAAATTCTTATCAATGTAAACGCCATATTGGAATTAACTAATATGGCACGAAAAATAACTTATATTTTCCGTAATGATCGTAAAGTATTTCCTATTGTTTTTTTTATTATCATCCGATGAAGTATTTCTGGATAAAATTATACTTTTTATTAAATCAAAATATTTCTTCTTTATTTCATTACGGAAAAATGAACTATTTCCTTTGTCCGTAGCGTAGTAACGTCACTCTCTCTCACGCGCGTGACGTCAGGGTATCTTGGCGCGCAGTAATTTAACACAAAATTATCACGTTTTCTTTCCACATTTATGATAGGGGTTTCTCATCCCCACAGTACCGTTTCTCGTGTTTTCAGGAATATGTGTACCAAGTTTCGTTGCAATCTGTCCACGCGTTTAAATTTGTATGAAGATTAACCTAAATACATACAAACATATATCCTTTTTTATTATGTAGAACTTCACGTAACAACAATTTAAAAGTCACTATCACTTAAGAGTTCATAAAACTTCATCAGTTCGAATCTGAATTAAATAATAGCTATAATTTTGTATTTGCGTGTCAGCTCAGATTATTTATTTAATCACTTCGTCTCTTCACGCAAACACCAGACTCATAAAAAGACGAACTGTTGTATTTTGAAATCCTTCCATTTTGCAACGGACTTGCCAAAATTTGAATCTTCTCTCCAAACGTAGAATTATCAAGTCTGGTTGAATTTTAACTGTGATGTCAGATTAGAATCAAATGGTTTGTCACTTATATTTAATTTTTGTGTTAAAATTTCACATTTATAGATTACGTTTCGGAAAGAAATCGCTACAGCTGAAGAGCCGGGCATTGGTTATGCAAAGGTTATAGAATAATAGAACTGTAAGGCGATTGCTTCGTGGCTTAGAGTTTGCAAGCGAAGCCATACGAGCTTCCGCGAGGACACTTAGAACTGAAGTCGCGAAACCACATGTTTACCAAATGCAGAAGTTACCCTCTTTATCCCCTACGCAGGACGCCAGTTTTGTTTACAGTAAAGAGTCATTAAAGGGACGACTGTGCACAACACATGGTCGCGATCGACGTAAACATAACTATGTCGTCTCTCGCTTTGCCCAGCACCTTCACTTTTGCCTTTCTTGTCAATGTTGAACCGTGTGATGCGACGTGATGGCAGTACAGTAACATCTGTGCGACACTTGCTTACGATTTTTATAAGGCACAATTCGTCCGTGTTTAATTCCTTCTGCACTTCATCGTGCATTGTGAACAGTGTTCCGATATGCGACTGGAGTATAATTTCATTATCTGAGATCATAACACATACGATATCTACTTTGCAGAAGCTGAAGGTTATTAGTACATGTTGTCGCGTTTTTCATTTCCTAGATGGTATTTTTGTGAAAATAAAACTGAGTATAGAGGAACACATGAGACAAAGACGAAGAATTACGAAACAAGAGGAATATGAGGAGTAGAAACAAAGAATGAAACAACAGAATTAAGACATCAAATGTTTCGAACAGTAATTCTTCTTCACTGTAGAAAGATATTCACTGCATTAGCATGAGAAATTTTTCAAGAGCTAGAATTTAATAAATATACGGAGTATATTGAAAGAAATTGGCCAAAAAAATAGAAGTAGTCTGTAGGTTAAGAAATATTTTGTCCCTTAAAACTAACTATACGTTATTTTAATTCATTATTGTTTGGTATATGCAGTAATGTTATTAATAAATTAGAAGTAATATGGAATAGAGGATTAAGAGCTATCTTGAACGAAAATAAAATATTTTAAGATTCAGGATATGTTAAATAAATTAAAATTGTTAAATGTTAGGGACCAAATTTTGTATGTAGTGTTAATTTCTATTTACAGAATAGATAAGGGGCAGTTGCCCGAGTATTTAATTTTTTTTATTAAAAGAAAATTAGATGTCCATAATCATAAAACCAAAGGAAGGGATTGTTTTTTATTGAGCATCTGAATCTAAGAAGTTTTCATAGAGGGTTAATATTATATAATGAGTTTCCTGTTGCTGTAAAGATTACGAATATTTTAAATGTATTTTTTTAAAAAATTTATTGTTAGAGATAAAAAAATAGTGAGAGGGAAAAAATGTTTATAGAAGCATATGTAATTAGCTTTAAGCTAAAATGTACACTCTTGTGTACCTACTTGATTCAACCCAGTGTTAGAGAAACAGCTATCTCGGCTTTCTGCAGGTGAATGTTTAAGCAACATTTTACGCTCCGTTTTAAATGTCAGGAGAGAGGGCGAAACGGGTAGAGGGATTTGAGTCTGTTCCCGGAAGGACCGGGGGTGCATGGACAAGGAATTGTTGTAATCGGACTATTGTTCGGCTTTTCCGTATTACTGTAAAGCTCGAGCTGTCTCGGTGGGACCCATTAATACAGAGATAATCGACTCATTTTGGATGATTAAGTAGGTTCATACCTTTTCGGAATATGTAAACTCTGATGCGATCTCAGTAACTGCATCAGAAAATCCTATCTTCCTCACAAAACACCCCTTAATTCTTTATTTGATTCGATTTATTTTATTCCATTAGTCCTCGTATGAGCAAATAGAATACGTCATTACATAAAATTACAATATAATTATTGGATCAATATATTGTTCTCGGAGTTCAACCGGGTTTTGCATAATTGTAGAACGCAACGTTTCGACGACTAAAAGCTCTGTCGTCATCTTCTAGGCGTTCTACAATTATGCAAAACCCGGTTGAACTCCGAGAACAATATATTGAACAACTGCACCGGGAAAGGCTTCAGTCTTTGATAATTATTGGATGCTAAAATTATCAATTAATATAAAAATAAGTAAAAATCGGGAACACAAATTTCCCTCTCCAACATACGAAAAAAAACTATATAGTAATTATAATAAAAATAATTAATCTTTAACTATACTACGGGTATTATATAATATTTACAAGGCTCAAAAAAAATTAATACACACTATAATGTTTATTGAATTAACTATCATAAAATATAAAATTACACGTCACACAAAATGAAAGTAGCAAATCAAAATGATCTATATAAAAATAGCCGTATTTGTTTATTATATATATTTTACACATCTTTCACTTGGTTTTTACATTTTGGTACTCTCTTCCTCCTTGGAAAAATTAACAGAAATTTTTTAAGTACGTATAAGTTATAGGATAGTCACTGAAACGCCCGCAAGGAACTTGACGCGTTCATCTCCTAGAAAAGTAACGTATTTACTGGTGAAGCCAGAGTGAATTAACTTTTCAGCAGACAGTTACGGCGTCACAACAGCTGACTGCCATTCTCAAAGAGCTTATCTTTTTCTGACTCAACGTTTCGTGAGAGAAAAAAGAGCAAAGCATCGCTGAGCTGGGTAACCTGACCCTAAAGTAGCTCCGTGATATATTCCTAGAGGTTTACAACACAAAAAGTGGCTCATAACCTTTAAAAATATTATAGTTTTAATATAAGTTAACTAAATTATTTACAAAAATCGGTGAACGATACTTATCCAGAAATCATGAATACGACAGCAGATAACTGCATTGATTCGGATTCATGCGTAACTTATCTTGTAGGTCTGTATTTTAATTTTACATATACGTTTATGTTGATGTATTTTCAGAGTACATGAACGAAGAAAGCCTTATTTTACCTAATGGATCAAAGACTTAAAATCATGTACACGATTTATTTGTTATAAAAAATAAGCTATTAGATTTATTCGAAAATTATAATATTTTTAACGAAGATCTAAAGAAATTTTGAAACTCTAATTGAAAGAAACATATGTTAGTAGACTGTAATTAAAATGTACGGACAGCATAAATACTCTAATATAAGCAAACGCTTGAAAACCTTCAATAATAATTAAGCGGATATATTTAACGACAATTAACAGTTTTTAAAATTCCAAAATACAGTTTTAATCATAAAATATTTAAATAAAAACAGAACGTACGTATTTGTACCCTTATAAAGCTGCCTTCAGACAGGAAAGTGAAAATTCAGAGAGAAGTGAAGAAAGAAATCCAGACAGAGCACAATAATAATAATAAGACAAATGGAAGAGAAATAAAAATTTGTAAAACATGCTTTGCATATATAACTTTATTGTAAACAGACAGGATAATAAAGTAAGGAGTAATCTACGTTATTTCCATGACCAAACTGGTCGGTCTCAAACTCCAGTTCCAATGTTCATTTTCCCGCTACTCACAAAGTCTGTATACGAGATTATTTCTTACCACAAGCTTATGTACCGTAGGAAGAAAAACGTGAACTTGAGATGACTGAAACCTGCTGTTTATATTGCCTGAGGTCATTGCTCTGAATATAAACAGAATGAAGTAAACACAAGTTGAGCAGGATGGATGTATTAGGAGGGTTATACGTGTGCCTTCATGCTTATATTTTTGCAGAGTGGTCCCGTGTTTATGAAAAGATGCCATAAAAAATATTTATTAAACTCACGGTACGTGTTTTTAGAAATAAATAGGCAGCATACTTGGATAACGAGATTTTCACAGATTTTTTTCTTACATTTACTGTACATAAACCAGACAGTCCTTTACAAATAAATTTTTAAATTATCTGAAGTTCCGTTAGTCGACCTTTACATTCATCAATTAACTTTTTTCTTAAATATATTTAAATCCTTCCCTGAACCGCCACCCACACTAATTTTCTTTCGATACATTCTTTGCCTAAAATCTCGAATATTTTACGGAGAAATTAGTCCTATATTTTTTTAATAAGTATCTGAAGTATAATAACTCGATTTTCTCCAACGTCATATTTATTGTGAAATTAACTGAATATTTCTATCGATGAACACAGCGGTACTCATTTTATTCGATATAATTAATGCGTAAAAATTGGACGATCCTTCGGACAAATAACTTCAATGTGATTTGTAATTTAGAAATTTATTTATAAATATTGAAATTTAACGTCTGAAATTATTCAGCTGTGTCCGAAGATAGTTATTTCAATTGTAATAATCCAAAAAATGTAGATGATGAATGAAAATATTATTCCAATATGTTGCATATTTGATCCAATAATTCGGTCACTTGTGTAAAAAAATGATATCAGTAATTTTAATAGAATATATAATTGCCTATTTTTTTGTATTACGAAATTTTTTATTTCATTGATATTTTATATTCAACATCGGCCGCAACGTGTAGTGAAAACCGCACCTTTTAAATTTATGTTCCTCTCCTTTTCATGTAATTCATTGTAATTCTTAAATCATTGTATTATACATTATCGTGTTTGTAAAATCATGAAATTTTTTGATTATGAATTAGTAACTATATTATCTAATCGAATTTTACAAGTTCGCAAAAATTATGGATGAAACATTTGATTGTTTTTTACCTGTTATATTTTTTTAAAAAAATTTGACTTCAAATACTGACGCTGTTTTTATTTAATAACTTTCAAATAAAAGTACGTATTTGGAATAATCTGTGTAAGTGAAATACGATTACGGTTCTGTCTTTATTGAAATTACTCTGGAGGAATGTTTATATCCCAATATGTTACTGTAGAAACATTCATCTACTTCCAAATACCAGCGTTATCTTTAATCTCTTATATTTACTTTACGCCGCACATTAGTTTCATTCATGATTCACGCGATAGCTGATAATTTAAAACAATACTTTCTTTGTGTCAGAAAATAGTTCAGCTCTTTTACGTCCGCCTTAAGAAATACACATATTATAAGATTCTTAATGTTACGAAAACATTATTGAACACAAAAGAACATTAGTTCATAATATGATAAATATATCTTAGAATTCTTAGATCTTCAGTTGTAAAATACAGACATTTAAACTTGTAAGCTATGCGGATATTTAGTTCATCCAGAGGTTTCAAAGAAAATGATATATACTGGTTTTATATTACATTATTTGAATACAATAAAAATATTAAATAATAAAACAATGATTTTTTGTATTGTTTTGATACACTACCAATACATTCTATAAAAACTATGCTACGTTATAATTATTTTCTCAGTTAGGTGCGAAAATTTCACAGTTCTTATTTCATGACATCGTCGCAATTAACAATATTGATCATTAATATTCCAGTCAGGTAAACTTAAGAGAAACGCATCACCAATTTTATTTCAAACATAGCAATAAATTTATGGTGTCATTGACAAAGCGCGGTTTTCAGGACGAATAATACTCATTTTCGACTATTAATAGACGACTAATTTAAAATATTTGACACCACCCGTTTATTTAAAATAATATAAAAGGACAAGCTAAAGCAGTGAAGAAGTTTCATTTCGTAAGAAAGAATACGGAAACAGCGACGTTATAGATTTAGATTTTATTATTTATTCCATTAGTCCCGGGTCGAGAAAATACGATACGTCACAAAATAAGATTACAAGAAAATAATAGTATATTATAATTACAAACAAAAAAAATTAAATAATATAAATCACCGTTAAATATAATAATATAACAGTGATTAAAGAAATAACTATATTAATCTTGAATTTTCATTCAACGGAGTTTCCGGCAGCAAATCTTTACTTCGATTCCCGTCGAACATGGAAAAGAAAATGTCGGCAGTTAAATTCTACAAGATTATAATCGTAAAATAATAGTATATAAAATAAAAATATATTTTATTAAAGAGGATCTAATCTTTCCTTCCCAACTACGAACTCTTTCGGCCAGTAATATGCTCCAGTAATTAACAAATATTTACATCTCTTTATAAATAAATTTTTGTGTAGTTAAAGTTTAAATTCGTCCCGGAATAACGAATACTTTTTGCTAATGGTTCTTCGACTTGCTACGTCCTTAATTATTTTAAATATTAAACGGGGAAATGTATTATTCACCAAATGTGAAGAAATAAAGTAGAATATCACGCTTACTCCGTCGAGAAATTTATAATTTGTGACGAACTGATCCGAAAAAAAGTTTTCTTCTTTCCTGGCAACTTGAAATAATTACCATCGCTCATCCATAAGCTGATAAATTGTTTCAGGCCGACACATATGTGTCCTAGTCTGTCCGAATGTGGCTAAGGAACGGAAAGTTGCGTATTTATGGATCAAAATAGAATCAGTTACGTGTTTCCAAGAAGGACGGAACAACTCTTTGTGTTTCCAATATTCGCAGCGACTGATTCCTGTTGTTTCGCTTCTCCGTTTGATAAGATCAATTACGAGAGTTACTTTGCCACGTATTCGAAATTTGATATTGTTTCGCCTCTCCAATTGATTAGATAAATACGAGAGTTCTTTTACTACGTATTTAGAAATTGATATGCGAAAATCTGTAGCCCTCGTTTAGTCTAACTGTAAATTTTTGGGACATGAAAATCTATCCTTAATGCAAACCATATTATCATTTTAAGCAAGGCTGTAGTAATATTGCTGAATTTAAAGGCATTTGAGGGAAATCTTCATAGTATATTTTTTGAGTATTCCATTACCTGTAGCGCTGAGAAGAATAAGACAAGAAGAGACTAATGAGGCAGAAATTTAATATTTAAAGACGGGGAAGAAAGTGACTAAAATATGGTTAAATGTAACAGAAGACGAAAGCTAATCCAAAAATTCGAACAGTATGGAAACTTTATTCGTCTTTTGCTTCCCTTCCTTGTAAGTGACTTCCAAAAGTTTCATTGGCACATATACAGAGTGTAACAACAAAATTTCAGGAATTGATTCTTCATATTGACAGAAGAGAAAATTGTATTCCAACAACGGAAATGTATAATTACTGAACTATCCGAACTTCCGTATCTGATCGGTTTGTATGATGGTCAACTGACTGGTTGGAGCGCTCTGTTCACATATTAGATGAAATGCTCAAAGTGACGTCATTTCGTCTTCGCATTGATTTTAGAACACGATCAAAAAATGGTCTGCTGTAGTACGAACTGTCTGACAGGCTGCCACAATGAGCAGTAACTCATTTCCTCCTCCACAACAGTTGAATACACCGAAGACTTTAGGTGCCCCCGAAGATAATATTCCTGGTGGTTCAAGTTTCCTCGTGTAACAATTGTAAACCGGAGTATCGCGTTTTAGTCCAGATAACAAGGTACGTCGTCATGCACTAACATTCAGAAAAGTTCGTCATAACTCTGTAATTATGCATTTCCCGGGCCCCATGTTGTACTACACTTTTTCTCATTTTCTCAATATTGAGGAATTCATTACTGAAATTTTTCCGTCGAGTTTTGTTACACCATGGTACATAAAAATTACTTAATAATTTGAATCATCTCTCAGGATTCAGGAATATTTTTTTTGTCTCCCTTTCCCAACGGAGCGAATTGAGTGTGGAACTAATTTATTTGTAGTCTTTGTCTTTTCTTTCTACAACTTGTGCGATCATTATGACGTGTAAGGAGTTGTCCTTGGCGAGAACGTCGAAATTACTCAGTGCACAGGGCTTTGCAAGAGAGAGACAAGGCCTTCGCGATTGCACAAAGTAGTCAAAGACTCTCGTGGTAAGAGTGGGATAAGATATTGAATATGACTAAAATTTCCTCGGTGGGATGAAGATCACCCGTTTGGGATCCCACCGATTTAGTCGGACATGAAGCAAGTTTCTAAAAGATTGTGTGAGCTATTTACTGTTTAAATGTTCCGGATTTTTTTATTTCATGAGGGCATTGTGCTTCATGCTTGCCTATTCGTTAATAACATATCTACTTAATACGCGGATTTCTCGCGATTATCTACATAAAAACAGACACTAGTATTGTGATCCGCTCTATCTGAAACATTATAGTATCTTAACCTTATCATAAAGATACGGCACGGTGCTTTCCGTGTCCGGTTTCCCAAATTCATCTCACTTATTAGCATTATTTCTCAAGTTCACAAATTCTGCTACCCTACTTTATACTTCTTCACTATACAATAACGTTCCGTGCCTAATTTGTGACTTCATCAGGAGGAAAATACAAAGACGCGACCTTCATAATATAAAATATAAAATTTCTTCAAAATTAAATATATATTTTTTATATTGATTTATTTACAGTCTCTGGTTATTAGCGACCCAGTATGGGAAATAATTTTTTCTTGTCGGGGGCGAGTTTTTCTCTCACGCACACAAGCATCCATGCCCTCGCCGGGATTCGAACCCGGGACCGCCGTCACGCTGACTCCTACACCACAGGAGGTCGAAATTAAATTTGAATGTAAAAACTTCCAAGCTTTTTCATCTTTTCTGTTCAAAAAATGATTTAATACTATATAAGACAATTTTGAATAAATTTTATAAAGCATCGTCATGCTTTCCATAACCGGAATGAGGTAAATATCAATACCCCGTAGACGAAAAAATTATATCAGATTATTGTGGAATAGATTTTATTAAGAATGTTCCCGGAAAGAACGGTTGAAATATGAATCAGATTCCAGTATAAAATCGATATATCGTGATATATACATTAGTGAACCGGGACGATGCTTCAGACTCATGGCGGATGGTCAGCGATGATCGTCGGAAATAATAAAGTCTCGTTATACTCAGACGAGGGACATCGTTGTCATAATTATTTTTTTTTTCATGAAAAGAAAAATTGGCGAGCGGAGATTTTCATTTCTGATGTCTCAGATCTGACATTTATACGAAAATCAAGTGGAGTTATGGTTTTCCTTGGAAAGGTCCGTTGAAATTGGGGGATTTAGTTTCTACCGGCTGTGGGTTATCTTCTTGACAGGTTCCCTTCTCACATATTTTTTTCCCCCTCGCCTACTCGTGGTTGTTTCTACGGCTTATGCCGACTGACAGTTAGGCTAGTGTTTTCTTTTTGGAAAGATCGATATATGCTCGCGACAAAAAAAAAATCCCCTATCCAAATAAATCCGAACTCATGGCGGAGTAGCCTCTGAACGTTTGAGCGACACGCAAAATATAACTTTCGTGCTATCCCGTTGTCTAGTTACTAGAAATTAACTGTCAGGTTTAAACTTCACTTTATTTCGTAAGAGATTTTAATCAGGTCGTTAAATGCCTGTGAAAGAAAAATGCATACGAATATATACATCTTTTCATAAATTAAACTGTCTGATAAATTTATAATAAAAATAAAAGTATGGCCAAGAAAAACAGACAATAAAGTGAAAACCACCTCACAACGTTTCCTCCACCATAGTATTGAATACCAAACTGCTCAGTGGCTCGTTCCGAAAATTAACTTTATTTAAAATATTTACTGAGAAAATACTTTCGGGTTAGAAATGGTAAATTATTCCGCGTTATAGAATTAGACACTATTGAAAATCATGTATAATGTAGGGTCAGAGGTATTGTAATTATTTTTACATAGTTATCGTCGTAAAAATGGTTACTTGGGGTTGCTCACGAGCCAACACTGGCCTAGAGCGACACAATTGCACTAGTCAGTTGACAAAACACAAAAGCCAAGAAAACGCAACGACAAACGGTTTAGGTAACAATAAGGGATCGTAGCAATTGTTGAGTTTAATAGTGTCTGTACATTAATTGGTGTGATGTCTGATTTAATTTGGAGTATCTCTGATATGAGTCTGGAATTTTACCTGGTGTCAATGTCTAAAATCTTGGCATTTTACCAATCAAATGTACGTTTCGAATTGATATATTTCCAGACTACAGATGGGAATTTTGATATTTGACATATGTTCTTTGATACGTGTATTAAGGGAACGTTTTGTTTGCCCTATGTAGCAGGAATTACAATTAACGCAAGAGATTTTGTAAACTTCACAATGTTTGCTGTAGGTGTCAAGTGGGTCCTTGTGGGGGTATTTTTTTTATCATGAAGGAGTATTAGTAGATTTGTAAATTATTGATCTTTAAAAATTTGGACGAATTTGTGACGCAGAAATTTGTAATAAGCCAGTAGGACAAAAAATTTGGATTGAGGTGATTGGGGGACGAGTGACAGTAAGATGATGGATTTTGTTCACTCTAATGTTCTTTTAAATCTATAGATTACTGTAAGAAAAAATCTGATTCTGTAAATATGGTTAGTTCTTATATTAATCTGATTTTATTAACTTTCAAATGCTTAATATTGTCTGAAATTACTATATTAGTAATACCGTTATAGTGGACTCATTCCTGTATTTTTTTTTTGCAGTGATTGAGTGAAGAAATAGGAGGTGCCAGAGACGCCTCTGTCTAAGCTAGAGTGTTCTAAGCGTTCTCCCTTGAAATTCCGAGCTGAGTGACGCGCCTGCTGATTGAATAATGTAATTTGGCCGAGGAAAATCCAATTCAGGTTGTCTGTTTCGTGAACACTGCTCCGCTACATTCGACTTTGTTACCGCAAATTTACAGGAGCAATCTTTTGTCAACTTCATTATACACCTTCGAGATTTCAATCGGGAATAGTCTCGTGTAATGAAGAACAAATGCATTTTCAAGAGAAACGTGTGTGTCGATACCTTGGGGGGAAAAAAAGGTTCTGATGTGATACCAATCTAGTAACGATTAACGTCAACCGATTTGGTCTTTAAGTGGCAATATTACCACATTGATGTTTCCGTTTCAAATACGAATTCAACGAGTAAGGTCCTCCAAAATATTCAGGTAGACTCTCAGCATTTCCCCATACTTTATTTTCCATCCTGGGCAACTCAACAAGTATAGACAAAATTTTAATTGCTCAAAAACGTGTTGTCCGAGCAAATGTCAGGTCACCTCCAGAACTTCGAGAAATTTGGCATTTTCACTCTGTCGTTCCAGTACGTTTAGTCATTAATGTTATTTGTGACTAAAAATAGGCACTTATTTATGAATAATTCTGATATTCATGGCAAACAAAAATAATCTATACAAAAAATGTAAAACATAGTCAATTTCACAGAAAGGTGGGCATTATTCTGGGATCGCCATCTTTAACAGGCTGCCACAAAGAATCAGTTGTCCAATAACCAAAGTCAATTTAAAGCTGAGTTATCCATATTTCTGCTTAGCCACTCCTATTCAGTAAAATAATTTATAAAAAGAATCGGAGATGTACAAGTAAATTATAATGTAAATAATCGGAATCCTGTTCGTATGTTGTCGCATAATACTGTACTATTATTATACCACTGTGAACAAAAGGTAAGGTGAATTTATTTATAAAATATAAATTCTTTATTTATTCTTCCAAATCAATTTCATCCCCTTCAAAGTAATCCCCGTCCGATAAATCGCACTTTTTCCAACGCTTTTTCCAGTCCTCGAAACAGTCGGAATAGTCTTTTTCCGGTATAGCCTTCAAGACTTTCTTCGATTCGGTTTTTATCTCCTCAATCGTGTCAAAACGACGTCCCCGCATTGGCCTTTTGAGTTTGCTGAATAGCCAGAAGTCGCACGGAGCCAAATCAGGCGAATACGGTGGTTGCGGAACGATATGAGTCGAGTTTTTGGCAAAAAAAGTTGTGAAGAACCAATGCAGTATGACATGGTGCATTATCGTGATGAAGGAACCAAGAGTTGTTCGCCCATAATTCCGGCCGTTTCAGACGAATAGCTTCACGCAAACGACGCATAACCCTCAAATAATATTCTTTGTTGACAGTTTGTCCCGGCGGAAGGAATTCATAGTGCACCACACCACGATAATCAAAGAAAACTGTCAACATGACCTTGATTTTCGATCGACTTTGCCGTGGTCTTTTCGGTCTTGCTTCACCTTTTGCACGATATTCGCTGGATTGGTCGGTGGTTTCAGGGTCGTATGCGTAAATCCAAGTCTCGTCTCCAGTAATGATGCATTTCAAGTGGTACTGATAGTCAGACAGCCAAGTTTCACACACATCAACGCGACGCTTTTTTTCCAAAACATTGAGCGATTTTGGCACCAATCGAGACTTGACGCGTTTGAGTCACAAAACATTCTCTAAAATGGTTTGGGCTGAGCCAAATGATATTCCAACACTATCAGCGAGATCTCTAATTGTCCATCGACGATTTTCAAGCACCAAATCTTTGATATTTTGGACGTGGCCCTCGTCGGTAGACGTTGATGGTCGTCCAGAGCGCGGTTCGTCTTCAACGCGTTCTCGGCCCTCTTTGAACTCGTTGTACCACTTATAAACGTTTTTTTGTGCCATTGTTTTATCACCAGAGGCCTTCCGCAACATTTCAAACGTGTTCCACAAACAAAATTTGATGCAAGTTCTTCTCAACAAAATCACCCATTGCAAAAATCGAAAAGTTCACTTTTGGTTGTTTTCAAAAACATGTGTAACTCGGAGATAATTAAACCTTCTAACAAACACACACTTGGCAAATATTATAGACAGTCCTACCAACCTAGGGAAAAAAAATTACCTGCCTTCCTAATACCCGGGAGTTTTAAATGGCAATTTCACCTTACTTTTTTATCACAGTGGTATGACTGTAAAGGCAAGCGTGAGCTGTTCATAAGTTTATGTTATAGAATATTATTAGTCTTTATCAATTGATAGCATTATCATAGCGTAAATATAATAAATTGACTCATTCCACATAATTGAAGCTAAGCTTCTCTAGAGGATAGACGGAATATGATATTATTATTAAATGATGCATCGCGATCGTGATGAAACCGCCCTCTCTCCAGCGCAAACGGATTACGACAAGAGGTGCGAGATATTAATGCGTAATTCCATTTAGTAATGCCGCCAACGCATGTTTCTCAAAATTTATCAAAGAAATGCAAGAGCCAATATCTGCAAAAATTTCATGCGCTCTAAAATGAGATGTGAACTACGTTTCTACGATTAACTGAGATTACCCTAAAATTGGAAGGGTTTTCACATCATATTAGATTGGAGTTGCAGAAATGTTAATTAAAATATAATTGAGGATGAATTTTTTTAAAAAAATATTCAACTATGAGACTGTGCCCTATCAATTTATGAGTGATTCATATCGATACAAATGTGATACAGACCGGGAAGAGAGAGAGGGAAATACTCATTATACTGAGCCACTTTATTACATGAATTATTATTTCCTTTTGTGTGGGTAGTGCAATGCTTTTTTGAAGTCATTTTCGGAAAGCTGCAGCCAGTCAATAACATCTTCTACGACTCTGATAAAGATTTCTTCTGTTAAAAGGTCGATAAAGAGCATATGCCCATATAAACACATACAAACTTATATATGTATATATATTTCCTTTCCATACCAATATTTCAATTATTTTTGACAATGTCATATCCTTACTAATATCATATATATATATATATATATATGTTTATATGCTATTTAATTGTAATGTCATCAAATTTTCTTTATTAAATAGTATGAAAAGGTAAGTAATGAGAAAGCTCAAGATTGTCTTTCTTTTACGATTTTGCATTGTAAACGTGAAATTGATTAGGAATTCTTCTTTTTATAAGAATATTCGTGGAAGATATAAAAATAGAATATATTGCGTCAACCTTCATTAATTCCAACGAGTTAAATGAAAATTAAATCTATATGAATAATTTAGGTTTAGTTCAATTGTGAGTCAACTTATCACAGTGTTTGTACTAGAGCCCAACGTTTTGATTATTTATGTTAATTATATGTTCCAATGAATAATCCGGCCATTTTGTTGGCAACTTTCAATTAAATGTTGCTGTTTTCTAATTGCAAAAATGAAAGCATTGGCCCTGCCTTCAACACTGGCGACAAGTTTCATTTACGAGAAAGCTATATACGACGTAAAAAGGTTAAGGTTTTTGTGTTTGTTGAATTTATTCGTGTGCCAGGCACCTCCTGCAGCGTAAGTGTGCACGTGACGAGGCGGCGTAGGAAAAAAGTGAGCATCGCGCCGCGCACGTGCGTTTTCGTACCTCTATATTTAGAAGGCGTCGTGGGAGGGTTATGGCAGCCGGCCATGTCTGCATTGTTATCTCTTATTCATTAAACATCTTCGTCGTGTTTACTAACACTGTGTAAAAAAAATGTTCGGAACCTACTTACACTTTGATAGAGCCAACGAATTTCTATAGGGTCACAAACTCTTTCATAAAACCCTTACTTGGACACTGGCCACAAAAGGTGTGATTCAAAATTGCAAAACTCTATTCCACCATATTTTCACAGCATTTTACTTTCACAATATTAGATACAAATCATAAATGCATGGTGGGAAACACATTATCGCCTTTTGAAACATGTTTCCACTTCTATCACGATAATTTGATGCTTATCTTTTTCTGTGGACTTGACGTTCACCCCAGAGATGTGGTAAAATTGGAGATATTCAGGCACTTTTTGTAATCAGAAAATTAAGATTCCCGATGGAATGTTGTGCCTGTTCAATTCTTCGGCGTGTTTCAATCGTTCAGAATCGTTTTAGGGCTGGACAAGTCATTCTTTGACACAACTTATGGAAAGAAAGGACCATTCGTGGTGACATCACGGATCAACCTCGCCCAAGCAGATTGAAACTTGCAGTTAATTTATGAAGAATGTTTGCATTTACAACTGAACAGTTTTTTTCTATCCATTACACAACTACCGAAAGTCTCAGTAGACAATGAAATAATAATTATTGCACCTTTCCAATTGAAAAAAATTCCCTCAATAACGGAATGCGTGCACCGTAATTCTGAAAAATAGATTTTTTTATTGACAAACTTTATTGTAAGCTCAATTAAGATACTTCGAGTCTGGAGACAAAATAAGGGACCTTTGAACTTAATCCTACCTCTTAAAATAACATTAAATTACAAATTCAGCAAGTATTCTTTCCATAATTCGTAGAATATGTTCTAAACAATGTGTTAGAAGGCCTCTGAACTTATTCACCACTCATTATATGACGGGAAAATTATTTCAAGCTCTTTTATATTTATATTATGAAAAATAGATTTTTTTATTGACAAACTTTATTGTAAGCTCAATTAAGATACTTCGAGTCTGGATACAAAATAAGGGACCTTTGAACTTAATCCTACCTCTTAAAATAACATTAAATTACAAATTCAGCAAGTATTCTTTCCATAATTCGTAGATTATGTTCTAAACAATGTGTTAGAAGGCCTCTAAACTTATTCACCACTCATTATATGACGGGAAAATTATTTCAAGCTCTTGTATATTTATATTATTTTATTAACTCTCAATCGTTTTGCAGAAAACAAGATAGAAATTAATATAATTAATTTTAAGTTGACGACCGCTGAAATGTTCAAGGAAAATTTATCTCATCACTGTCATCAATATTAGAACCATAGATTATTCAATACGGACTTGACATTTAAACCGTTCGATCTCGGAAGATGTAAATTTTAGTTCCGTCAATTTTCTTGTAATCTTACTCTCCAAGTAATCTCGTTTGAATTCTACTTTCATGTTTTATTGTGATGCTTTATATTGGGGTTGTATTCCATATCTCGGTTCGCCACGGTTCTGGTTCTGGTTCCCTGCTTGACCCAGTAGTTGAGACGTATTATCTCTGAGAGCCACTTCTTTGCGTGCAGGTCTGATGTCTCGTCCCTAAAGTGAAATTTAAAAGTTTGTTTGGGAACAGAAAAATGTTTAGTCGTAAAGATTAGAAACGTGACACCACGAAATTGTAATCTACTGGCGGACGGCCGTAAATTAATCAAATGTGTCAACAGAGTCATATTACTAACATATTGTTGACAACATATATTTTTATTAAATTTTCATTCAAAGCAAATGCTGATCCAGATAATTTTTATTTAGTAACTAATTGTTCCGACACCTTCTAGAGCGAAAGATGAAAGTATCATGTCTGAAATTGTTGACGTGTTTAAAGGAAATGAAAAACGTCTCATTCCGAAATTTTTGTGGTTTTGAAGTGAGAGAAAAAATAATTTGGCTTGTTTTGAAATTAGGGAGGAATTTGGAGCTCAACATTTGTTCTAAAATCAATAAGATCTCGAAGATTTGGGCCATTTTAACTAATTTTGTTTCAGAACTGATTCGCGAATTTCTAACCTTTCTTTTCTTTATTAAACGAAATGAATTTTCATTTTCTTAAGGTGATCTCTCTATATATAAAAATGAATGTCTGTGTGTCCACTACGCGCTACTAAACCATTCATCTGATTTCGATGAAACTTTGGTGCGCTGATGTACGCATCCACGTGAAGGTTTCTGTCGGATTTTCGAAGCGGTAGGAAACTCCAAAGAGGTGAACCAGGGTGAATTGTTAAAACATGCTAAAACGACCGATATTAATTATTTTTCGGAGAGTATGTATCCAAATGTATTTAGTGTATAATTTCAACCCTTTAAAGCACCAATAATGGGGGGGGGGGTGGAGGGGCGCTACATAAAAATATTATAAATTATAAAAGAAATACGTTCATATTGTCAAAACATTTTTTCCATTATCTCCCCATGAAAAAATTAACCCTCACGAGAAAGGTCGACGTTTTATGTTTTAAATAGTTTTTAGAAATTTCTAAAATTTATGTACTTCTATTTAATTGCATTGATTTTAATTAAACTATTTTATATTAATTAAAACTCTTATTATTTCTAATAAATAAAACTTTAATAAAAAAAATCTAAATTAAATAAATGGCGCCCAACGTGGGGTTCCATTTATGTAATGAATGATCTTTGACTGTAATTGAACTATTTTATATTATTTAAAACTTTAATTATTTATAATAAATAAAACCTAATATAAAATCATTCATTGCAATATATTTTAAAATAAAATAAAAATTAAATACTTAAATCTTGAGAAGATGGGGGTGGGGGAACTCGCGAAGCATTTTATAAATGCGAAAGTATCTTCCGGCATTGACGAGTTTGGCGACCACTCTCTTAAATATTTAATGGAACCTTGGGAGTTTAATTATAATTGTTTGCGCAACTAAAATGTCATTATTTCTCATCATTGTGCAGATAACTTTTCTCCGAGCATCAAAAGGTTTATTTATATCGGTGATAAGAACTTGATTCATCAGAGGACGTTAACTGTTCCTAATGGATGTTGCCAGTAATTTGGAATTAGCAGTCGTCATCTTTGAATCCCTGTTGTTTATTCTTGTAATATCTATATTGCTTCTCTTTTCCAGGCATCTTAATAAGCGTGAGAAGGGTTGTAGACGTTCTTCAGACTGGATAGTATTTTATTCGTATTTACATTATCAAAGGTAATTGCCACAGTTCTGACAAGTTTTATTTATTTCTTTACTTCGATCTTCCTCTGTCAGGTGAAAATTATTTCCACATCCTCATGGTCCAAATAGTCTCTCTCTTATTATTTTATTTTTTGAAAATTTTTGCTCTCAATTCTAATTTATTTTATTACACGAAGAGGATGACCTGTGTCAGTTTGAACGCTCCCGCGTGTTAACAAATCGCACACCGAGTCTTACAGATCCACGAACGCTCAGACATATTTCATATCCCGTTATTTTGTTTGGTAAAGATTTGCTTAGCAACGCCAGTGTTGTATAAATAACACTCTATTGGGATACACGACGACTTGAAGCTCGAGGCACAGGTGTCGGCTCCGCTCTGTACGAGATGACAGATCTCTGCTAGTGTAAACAAGATATCGTCGAGAGACATCACATGTGGCCACACCAACAGCAACTACATCTAAGCGATGTGCCGAACTCTCGAACACTCGGGGTTCGAGGTCAGTAAGATAAACTAGGGAACTTGGTCTATTTAATTGCCATTCCTTTTGCATAGTTGCAGGAGCCCATTACTTTTCTCGACTATTAAAGATTTTTTATTATACAGTCCCAAATGTTAAAGATCTATATAAAAATGAATGTCAGTCAGTGTGTCCCCCTTGCGCTCCTAAACCATTCATCAGGTTGCGATGAAACGTTGGTTCTCACCCCCGCGAAAGTTTCTGTTGGCCTTTCGAATCGTGAATCAAAGGGGTGAAACACATTTACGTTTACAATCATCAATTATAAACCAATTTCTACCAAACATGTTACTTACTATCCAGGTACAAACACTGTGGGGTTAAGACACACCTACCGCCTCTATGTCTGGGGGTGGAATTTAAAAACATTCCTAAACGTCTATTATTAGAGTCGAATGAAACGATACCGGGGTCGTTTTACTTGATAGTGTCATTATAGAATTTTTAAGCCACCATATTGGTACTTGAAGGGTTTTACATAATACGTAATGCTAAAAAGACCGATATTAGTGTCGATTCCGGGGTTATAGGACTCTCTGAGTTTAATTCTCCCATTAACCATGGTGATTAATGATATTTTATGTTCCTCCGCGTGGAGGTGGACGTGGTTGACAAAAAGTTACCTCTTACGTTATCAGGTATTTTTTTTTATTTTCTTAGGGTACAAGCTATATTTGGGTCCCTCATTAGTTAAAAGCATTTCTTTACTCCTTTAAGTTACCGGGAGTATTTTTAGACTTTATGAAGTTAACGTGTATTTATTACGCTTTACTTTTATTTTATGTAATAGGAGAATTCCCGAATTCAGTCATAATTCTGGTTTATTTGAAGTTAGATGCCGAAAGGTTAGATCGGGGAGGGAAATATAAATAGGCAACTGTTCGAAACACTGGCGCTATTGATGCTGGTTAAATGAAATGTTTACCAAGAGGTAGATGTTGAATTAATTCCTTCTCGGGGCTAATTTAAATAAATACCCGGGCAACGCCGGCCACACAGCTAGTATCATATAAATCTATTTCCATTCCAAATTGACTCCTAAATCGATCTCATGTGGAAATGGACAGACAGGCTTCCTAATTGGGCAGAAGTGTACTTGGAGAAAAACATTATTGTATGGGTCGAACATTAAACCCCGAGAAATGAGGCAAAAAATCAGAAGAATTACAACAGCTTGGACGACCAGATATTTATTCAGTTACCATTTGCTGTAGCGTTTTTTCAAACCAGTTCAGTGGATATCTTATCACATTTAGTTCCAGCAAAACACATGAAGAATTAAATAATATAAATGTAAAACATTCATTCATCACCAAATTTAACCCTGTTTACTGTCTTTCAGATTTGTCTCTCTTCAAATCATCAACACTTTGAGTGAAAGTCTCCAGCGGCGACGAAGGTAAACTGTTTCACGTCGATTTACGAAAGAAATTATCTCTACATCTGTCATTCCCCTATTTGGCGGTCCATAAAATCAGTCATTTATTTATTTCCAAGTCACTTCGAACCATTTTACCTCATTCTTTCCAGGATTATCAGTTGAAGAAACCCCTTAACTCCCCTATGTTTCATTACTTGACCTCATGGTAGGCAGAATCGTATTCCGGAATAAATAACTCTTTGGGAGTCTTCAGTATTTTTATCAGAAAGTGATTTGGACACTATATGGCTCCGGTCTAGCTGCTGTTGTATGCCTATCCCTAAATAACGTTGTTTTTTTCTCTTCCGAGAAGACCGCCATACCAATTTGTCCGGCTTCTTTTTCTCCATGCACAAGTGAATCTAATTATTTTGCTTTTTTCAAAAATTTTACCTCATACCGTTGTTTTCTCGCCTACGTGTCTAACGCCTATAGGTCGTCCTGTAGTTCTCCGACATCACTTTCGTCTATGATTTTTCTGAGAGCGATGATCTCCTCTGGAAAGAGTAGAATTATTTATTGTTAAACTATACAAATTTTACAGTAGAAGTTATAAAAAAAACTAGCCCGGGGAACTCTCGATGTCGCCACACACCTAGAAGATGTTTCATCTCCTCCACCCCTACTCAATAACTCGAGTATACCAAAGTTAAACGAATAATTTACCACACAAATTTGATTCATTCATGAAGCTGGGAGGTGCATCATCAGAGCCGTATTCTTTTGTTTATGGCCTCTTCACAAGGACCTTATATTTCGGCCGTAAAACAGGAGTAGAAGGTTCTTAACCGGACACTTCATGTTACTAAGTTAACTGTGCAGAAGAAATGTTGAAAGCCATCTCATCTCAAGAAGTTAAACCAACGTCGTAAAATATTACTTATCCTAAAGGCCACGACTCAATTAAGAGAATCGTAAATGCCCGCGTTTCACGAGTACCGTTAAATTCAAACATCACTTTGGTATAAAAAATATATATTGAACAAACGGGCGATATTATTATTTTAACACGACCCTTCGATAGTTTGCTGTAATATGGCCATTAATAGATAACTTCTTATAAATCAACTATGCATAGCAAGTCCCCCGCTTTAATCCCTGTATTATATTTACCTAGTCATTTTGTCGATAGAGAAAGGCGAATGAATTAATTTAAAATATTTTGTGCAGCAATATTTCTAATATCGAAAGACCGTTCTCCTGCTGTACTCATAATAAAGGTAATCCAAATTCTGGACAATTGATTGATACAGTGTGTGGGTTTAAGTCCCACGAACATGAGTTTGCTAGTAACAACGAAATTGAAAAAGTTTACTGTAATTGTTAAATTACATTCACAACAGTCTGAATGAAATGTGTGAAAGAAAATAATCTTATAATCGTTTCGTGCTGTTGCCATATAATAATAATAATAATATTATTAATAATAATAGTAATTAAAATAATAATAATAATACATGTTTGTTGTATAACATAATTATTATCAGTATTTATTGTAATTATTAAATAAAATTATAATTAATTGTATTTGATTTTGTAATATATTGTCTTATTACAAGTCACCAGCGTGTAATAAATATATAAACTTGAAGAAGAAATTAATTAGTCCATTTTAACATTTAATAATGCGCTTCTTTAATAGTTTGAAGTTATTTAGAGAACGTGTGTTGTATGCCCACATGATTCTAAAAATATTATTGCTTAGTTATCCAAACTATTTATTTCGTATTGTAAATTGGAAATTGTCATAAAATAATTTAGTTCCGATGTTAAAGTTCTATGGAACAGCTGTTTAGCGACATGTGACTCTCTGGAGTTTCCGGGTTTTCTTCGTCGATGACGTATTAAAACTCGTGATTCAAGTCGTACGCCATTTTCTGTTGAGTGGGAAACATTCTTGATCATAATAAAGGCAGTGGTCGGTTCGGAAAAGGCTGTGGCACTTCATTTTCGAGTTACTTTTGCTACTAGGTAACAACAAATTTCTAGTAATACTCTAAGTTCGTTGTGGGCAGAGTTGACGTTTACTTTGTGTCATCTTTTTTTTTGGTATGGTACCAACGTTTATTGTCTTGTCATTTAACAGTTCCGAGTTCCATTTAGCTGGGTTCCTTTTTCGAAGGTGCGGGAAATTGCGCAAAATAACTTATATGTAGTTACATATATATTTATAAAATCAATTTGGCATGTATCTTAATAGTCTTGTTCAATCTGCTATTTGTTTTTATTTATAATTGTCTCCTTTGTGTTACGTCGCAGTTGTAGTTTTTTTAAAAAAATCCTAAACGTGTTATTTGGAAACTTTTAATAGATAATAGACTAGTAGATATTTGTAAACGGTAATTATAGATTTCCTTAATTATTTTTGTTTTTGAAAGTTTGATTTTGCATATCTTTGTTCTGAAAGATTTTAGGTTATTAATTGTGTAAGTATGAGTTAATTTACAGATGACTATTTAAATGTTTTACATTGTTTATTATAATGTTTTTTGTTCTTACAAAAACTAAACATCAATTAAAATATTTCTTATTGTATTTTAAATTTTTGTTCAATTCATATTCTTCTGTTAATCTTTGCTGACATGAGGTAATTATGTTATCAATCTTGAAATTTCTGATAATTATAATTTGGTTAATAGAGTCTAATTGTTTTCAATAAGGAAGTGTTTCCATATTATATTGCTAGGTTTGTCTCTGCCATTTGTTTCTTGTCTACTGTGTGAAGTTGTAATGTTGTATGGAGAAGCTAAACATAATGGTGACATATGATTGTGAATGTTTTATGTTTTGAAACTCTGAGTTTTGTTGTAACTACGGCACCTGAATAACTTTTTAGGTTTATCATATTTTTATCTCATTTCATAACCTCAATTTGTTTTGGAACATTTTTTTTTGTATTTGGGAAGTTTTCATTGTTCAGATTTTTTAGGAAATTGAGGATAGGATTTGGGAAGAAAATTAATGATAAGAAAATGATGCTGAACATTATACAACAAGTTCAGGTTATTTTTTCTCATTTCATAACCTCAATTTGTTTTAGAACATTTTTTTTTGTATTTGGGAAGTTTTCATTCATCAGATTAATAGGTAATTGTGGATAGGATTTGGGAAAATAATTCATGGTAAGATAATGATACTGAACATTCTACTACAAGCTCTGGACTATAACCGGTGTTCTCTCTCAGCTTGCACCTCACAATCCTTTGTCTATTTGCTAAGGTGATAATTTTTACAGTTTTTCTTCCTCCTCCCCATTAGGGTTTTTATCTGAAATGCCCTATACTAATATATTTATTGCATACTGTTGTAAAATACAAATGTAGATTAAAATATATTTTTTATTGTATATGTGCAATGTTTTGGAATTATTTACATAAGCATCCAATAAAAGAGGGAGCTTAAGATAGCAATGGAGTCTATTTATAATTGTGTAGCAGACACCCATGCCCTAAAGTTCTAGAATTGCAACAGATGTGTTTAAGATTTTTAGGAATTTGTGCCAGTCACCATTAAGGACTTCAAACTGAGGAAGGACAATAATAAGCTAGATGTTTTGATTACTTCATCCATCACATTGCTGAGCAAGCTGCAAATTATCAGCCTTGCTACTAACTCCAAAACCTTGTGTATATGAATTGGTCTTGATAATTTAAAATTTGGCAATCCATAATTTCACTTCGAAGATTAATAATTACTGGAATTTTTCTCAGGTTTCCAACTGTGTGGCGTTTACTAAGCATGACCGTTTTGTTTGTTTTTGTTGACCAGCACTGTTGACATCTTATAGAATATATTGATTGTGCAAGTTGATGTAATGTCGTGCCTAGTTAACTCTGCCTGTTTGGAACCCGACAACAATTTAAGCAGAATATTAACTTGGAAAACCTACAGATATTAGTCTAGTTATCGACATACCTCTTGTAGTACAGAAAATTGTTTAAATATCTTTCTGTGGGACGTTTATGTATATGAATACAAACATTAAATTTCTGATATAATATATATATATAAAATATACAGTTTGAATTCAAATGTGGATTTACATAATGTTGCAGAAAT
Organism: Zhengitettix transpicula; assembly: GCA_037074705.1. Taxonomy (NCBI): domain Eukaryota; kingdom Metazoa; phylum Arthropoda; class Insecta; order Orthoptera; family Tetrigidae; genus Zhengitettix; species Zhengitettix transpicula. The sequence goes on from CM073595.1 coordinate 51,595,520, forward strand.
TTCCCTGAGTTAAGATTTACGTTTTGTATTCCTTACTGTAAAAAATGATTCAATTAGTTTAATAAACTCAACACATTGATTAATTGTTCCTCTTTTAGATCTATTTCACTTGTTTCAAAATTTATCAACAGCAATTCTGATAATCATGGAAATCAATTTGCTAAGAAATGTTCTTTGTTTTAGGTATTGGGCCAATATGAGTTTTGATATGTCTTAAACCTGTATTTAATTTACTATTGCCAATATTTATTCAACTCCTGAGAAACTTAGTTCATTCGTGTACCAGCTCTGTTAATTGGTTGATAGAACCTGTTTAGGGATACATTACTTGTGCAACAATTAAGAAACTTTTTCATATCAAAATCATTTGAATTATATATGATTTATCGTTTGTATGCCAATTGGTTTCATAGAATTGGACAAATGCTACTTTTATTACTGAACTTCATTTATTCACACAATGAAGTTAATTTCATTATTACATTATCCACGATCTAATTTAAATGTTGATTTTAATAATTTCTTATGAATACATGTATTTCTTTCTTTTTCAGATAAGCTTCATCATGGCATCACGGAAGAAGGTTCTGCTCAAAGTCATTATACTTGGCGATTCTGGAGTGGGAAAAACGAGTCTTATGAATCAATATGTTAACAAAAAGTTTTCGAATCAGTACAAAGCAACAATAGGAGCTGATTTCCTTACAAAGGAAGTCTTGGTTGATGACAGAATAGTGACTATGCAGGTACAGCCACTTTGTATACATTTTTTGCAAAAGAAAATCTCTAAAGTTAATCTTTCTTTTGCTTGGATTTAAATTTCCTTTTCTCTCTTTCTGTATGTCTGTTCAGTATTCTTAAAAGTATTAATGTTTGATGTTCTCCATTCATAGTAGTTTCGTATATCTAATTTGTTAGTTGTCTTCAAATACTCCATTTGTTTCTTGTGAACATTGTTTTTAAATCTTCAACTGAACAGTTCTAATTCTGCTGGAATTGTTTTAATCTTGCCAACTGGTGTTGATTAAGAATATTTTGTAGACTTGATCTTCTTGGTTTTCGCTGGGATCCCCCATAGAAATTAATCAGTTTTAATTGTATCATTACATTCAAAGTGCTGTTACACATTGCATTTACACCATGTATATTAGAAACTTGCTTATGACAAGTTGATGGAACTATGGTGTTGCTTAATAATGCCACAAGGGGCCGTACTGTGTTACGAAAATTTTGGCATTATTCTTTCCCCCATTTCAAAGTGATATTACTAGAGTTTTTTTAGTGTATAGTATTTACAAATTGTCGTAAGCATAATGTTTGTTGAAGTTTTTGCAAATTGTTTCCAATAATTTCTTAAAATTTTCACTTCACCCAACTTCATTACGCTCAAGTACTCAACGAGCTACATCTTAGCAATTTAAATGCACACACTTCTCATGAAAAGAAAACTTTCATAAATTATCCAGTATTGTTGATATACAAGAATTTTGAATTTCTTTCATAGTTTGACTAAATCACTGTAGTTCTGTATGACACCTTATTTGGGAATTTCCTTATGGCTATGCCAATTATTGATGTAAATGACACTGAATGGTGTGTGTGCATTTGTTAGTTAAAGACAAGCCAATTGAAATGTGGGAGTACCGCAGTTTATTGATGTAGGAGTTAGCATGGAACCAAACCTCCAACTTGCCTGACAGCTTCACAGGCTTGTGATAAGTTCCTATCACATTGTAGCATACATAATGTGCTTTAAAGAGGTTCCCCTCGAAGTTAAGATGTCTGAACAGCTAACACACTTGCTACAACACAATGTGAATGTTAAAAAGGAGTGAGCAATGCAAGCATATTGTGCACATCGTCTGGTAATAATTAATGTGCAATTAATGAAGAATTACTAGGATCAAAGAATATAAGATTTTTGATTGGTTGCAAGAAATTTCTAGGTAAGGATAGCAGTCAATTTATGGAGGTTCAGTGTCTGATGTGTAATTCTTTTGGTTGTCTTGTTCTGATTCATTTCAATGTAGTGCACACCTAATCATCTAAAGTACATAAATTCCATTGTGTTTTGTGAAGAGTAAGGTTGTGAGGACCAGCCAAAGTACACCCAGTCATAAAAGATGTGGGGAAACAGATAGGTCCAATGTTTTGAATGGTAAAAGTTGTTAAATTTTCTGGGAAAGAAAAGTTAAGAATAGGAGCATAGCGAATGAGTGAACAATCCTTGATGAAATAAACGTACTAAATTTAGTCTACTTCAGAGTGTCTGCTATTGATGCACTTGGCAACTAACTAACTGAGGAAATATGGGGCAGGATACTGAATTTATAAGGCATGGGGTGAAAGTAAATGGGTGTGTCAATATGTGTTCAGTCAGCAAGGAGGGCAGCTAACCTTTTGAGGACCCTGCAGATTTCAGAAAAAAATTTAATCTAGGTGAAACACTATGATAAAAATCTTAAAAATTTAATTTAATTTATTTGATCAGTTAATGACAAATATGTGGTATTTTGTTCTTCTCAACTGAAGTTAAAACTTTGCTCAACTATGCTACTTTGGTAACAATTTGATAGACTTACTTTGTGTTTACCTGAAATATAATGTTAGACAAGTTCACTTGAACATAAATCCCCTGAGTAATTAGTAATTTATATTTATTTAACATTCCAAAATAAATTAAGCCTTTTGTAAAGCATAACTATTTTCTGCTAAAATATTTATCCTCATGTTTTTGCACTGTATTTTAAAGCATTTTATTCTTCATTGACATTACTTGATTTACAATATTTATATTAGTTTCTATGGAAATGATTTCTGATGCTACAATCCCTAACTTTGATCAGCATTTTAGAACCTTAAACTTCCTGGATTCTTTTTCTGGACAAGATGCAGTTACAAGTTTCATAAATTACTAAATGTATCACTTGTTTCAGATTAAAGATCCTTTTAAGATTTTTTGTCAGCATTTATTCTTTGTTACAAACAAATTGACTCATAACTTTGCAGAATAACTTATTTATTCAAACACTAAGGCATGGGATTGAGAGTTTAATAAATTATTGTATAAATGTGCTATGAAAATTTGTTCCATACATCATAATAAATGACATTGCACAAGGTAGTTGTGATTCCAATTCCTATTGTTGAGTAATTCATTGTATTTGGTTCTGAAAGTGAATATTTAACTTTTCACTTTCGTGTGCATGTGAATTTTGGAATCTACATATCTGTCATATCCTAAACCATTGTAATCCATTATAGGTTTATGAACTTAAAACTTGTTGACAATATTGATTGAGATAATCATGTGTGTTAGTTAATTAGAAAATTTCTAGAATATTGTTTTACAAAGGTTGATTACTACAATATTAAAAACTTTTTAGATCTGGGACACAGCTGGACAAGAAAGATTTCAATCCCTTGGAGTCGCCTTTTATCGAGGTGCCGATTGCTGTGTTCTTGTGTTTGATGTTTGTGCCCCAAACACATTCAAATCATTAGAAGGTTGGAGAGATGAATTCCTTATTCAAGCATCTCCAAGAGATCCAGAGAACTTCCCATTTGTTGTTTTAGGAAATAAAGTTGACCTGGAGAATAGAGCTGTGAGTATAACATTAGCTGGTATTTTTAGGTTTATGACAAATTAAAGAATAAGTTAACATGTCTTCACAACAGCTAACAAAGTTTAGTATTAAGAATAAAACACACTAGTACTTGTTGATCATAATTGAATGTATATCTGCTTCTTATTGAAACTTACATATATTAATTTCCTCTATACTAATTTGTTTCTGCTCATTTTTTCAGGTGTCTTTTAAGCGAGCAAGCCAATGGTGTCAAAGTAAGAACAACATACCATACTTTGAAACATCAGCCAAGGAAGCTATCAATGTGGAGCAGGCATTCCAAACTATTGCCAAAAATGCTTTGGCTCAAGAAAGTGAAGTAGAGCTGTATAGCGAGTTTCCAGACCAAATAAAATTGACAGGAGAACAGAAGGGAGCAAGGCCTGATGCCTGTGCATGTTAAATGAGAGGTAAATTCCATCTCTCAATAAGTCTTATCATTAGTCACATATTTCTTATTTTAATTATGTGAATTAAATATTATGAAATTATAATATTTTATATCAAACAAGTTGCTGGTTAGGCTGCAATTCGTTATATGTTTTATAGTAAGTGCTTTAATAACTTTGACATTTGAGAAAGAGTTTACATATGAAAAGGTGAAACATTAAATAAAGCAAATTTTCCATTTAAAATTAAATTTGATGTTCTTGGTAAATTGAATGTTCTATATATTTGACATCTGGGAAAGTTAATTTCTTAATTTGAAATTTGAAAGTTTTGGAATATGCATTAGAATCAGTGGGACTGTGTGAGATCAAAATCTGAAGCATCCTTGTAAATTGCAATTATTAGATTGTTTGAGACACCTGTAGAAAAACTTAATTACAATACACGGCACTATTGTTACATATGATTATTTTACATACTGTGTTTCGTATGACTGAGTCAAATTGATGATTAAGATATGTTTTTTCACATATTAGTCAGTTGTATGTGAGCATGAATAATATAAAATTGGGCTCTAGTCCTTGTATATATCAGAAATTAATTTCAGAAGAATTACTTTCTAAAGATATTTTAATCATATTCTGTATAATGATGATAAATGCAGTCATTTTAAGCAATAAATATATTTATGTTCAAATAATCCTTCATGTTTTGGGAAGGCTAATTAATTTACAATAATTTTTTTGCAGCTTAAGGTTGTCCTATTTATTGTTACAGAAGCTGTATTTGGAACATTCTTTATTGTTTGCTGAAGCGGGGAAAAATCTTTCAACAGAAACCTGGAAGAGACCAAGTGGGATCCATATTCCAACTTCCCTCTGAATAAAACCCTTTAGTTTATCAGAACATCTCATGTCACATTAATTTACTTTGTTTAGGACTTGTGCTTTTCTCATAACACACAAAATTCAGTAAGTTTTTGTTTAAAAAATTTTAATTCGTATTTTATAAGTGAATGCTCATGTATTTAGTGATCTTACAAAATTAATTACCAATCATCTTGTGGAGCATGATAGAAAAGTAAGAACTTTGTGGTTGAAGTGGTTAATGTGACAAGACAGTTGTTTATTGGACAAATGGTCTATGGTTTACTTGGTTTGCCCCAGCTTTAGTGTGTGATATTTTCAAAATTTTTGAATGTCCTTTGTTGTAGATGATGAGTGTAACAGAGTTACACATGTTGCCTGGAAATGCATATTATTGAGTTACTATGAACTAATTTCAATTATTCTTATACTCACCTATATAAATGAATTCATATTTATAAGTATTCTTTGTATGTAAATAATGTAAGTAAATGTTGTTAGTAATTTTTTCAGCAAATGGTTGAGAAAGTCTATTTTGTCAGGGAAACTCCATTTCAAATTATAAAATGTTGGTAATTTTGTGATGGTTGAGCAGCAGTATCTCAATTATATTCCCTCCTCAGGAATGTGATGTGATGCTTATTGTTACGTTTAGTATGAATTGTCTTAAATAGGAAAATGGTCCCTTTGAGAAAGTACAGATAAGACTGTAGAGTATTATCTTCCAGTTACTTTAAGAATATATACTCCATTGTTCCTATTTATGTGCAATATAAAACTTTACTCATCATTTATTCTTGAATGAAAAATATAACCTGCAATATGCTCCACAACACCTTGCAATCACATAATTTCCTCTTATGCATTGCCACACTTCTTGTAGAAAATAGTAGTGAAAATTCTTTTGGTAATTTATTACCTAACATTTGTGCTTGAAGAAACTGAAAATTTGTTTTAAAAATCAGTGATAAAATAATAATTAAAATTCAGTTTTTCATAAGGATTTCAAAATGGGTCCAAAAATTTAATGTATTTTGAAATTCCTCAAGTTCGTAAATATCAATCCTTGCTTCGTTGTTTCACTTTTAATTTCATTTCGTTTATTAATATGAAGCAATTGTGCATGTATATAAAGACGTGGAAATTAAAATACAATTTTGAGAACCTGCAAATGAAGAGGAGGTAATTTAATTTCTGTTTATAATATTTTGTCTAATTTTTTGTTCCATGGCATCAGCTGTTAAATTTGGGTTTTATGAATGTTAATCTACACTAGAATGGTCAAACGTCATACCCTGTAAAGTTGTCATTTTCTAATAAGTAACAGTTGGTACAAATCTAAAATTCATTAAATTGATGTGCAGAATTGGAAAAGGCAATTTTGCTGCAATAAATGGCCTACTGTACAATATGGTACCTATGTTGGTAATGAAATTTGGAGGATTTATCTCACGTCTTGAGAGACACAAATATGATGGGGATATGCGTTTTAAACATGTTAAGGATACTTTTAGATATGAAAATATCAACTTGGAATAAAAAAAACAGTGTTATCAATATGAATACATTCCTTTCATTTTTTGGAAGTGATCTTCATTCTTATATCTGTTGATACTGCATACAGTGAGGTCATGTAAACTTTTTATGTATTTTTATTGATGCATGTTAAAAATTGTTATATAGAATAATGTATCTGCATTTTTGGAAACTGTAAATCTTGAAGATCATTTTTAATTTTGTAAAAATTATTTTGACAATACATTTTTTAGATCTATTAATGTGAAATGGAATTACCCAAAGTTAGCTAGTGTTGAATAAATTTTATTTAAACAAATGTTCATGCTTATATTCTCATGCTATTTCATGTTGGTAGGGTCCTATAATACAAATTTATCAAGAAAATCTTCAAAATTTCATTTTCCTTGAAGTTTTAAAAGTTTGTTTAATGATTTAAGACTAGAATGTGGACTATTGATACTGTAGGAATAGAAATTTATTATGTTGAAAAGTTTTGTGTAAATCACCAATTGTAATGTTTATTACAATACAAACCTATGTTGAAATTTTAATGTAGTTAACCTTTAATGATATATTTGGAAACCTTGTCAGTATAAGCAATTTTTTTATTGGCTGCATGCTTTTATTTGATTAAACTGTTTTGAACTTCTTTACTTGTCTAATTTTCTTTTGGTCTACCAAAGTCTATAAATATAAGATTAATATATGGGCTAATATTGTTTTTTGAAAAAATCTTGCTGGTTATATGGTCATTTTATGGAGGACGTAACACAAGTTTTTTTTAAAAATTTACTAAGTGTATCCATATGTTGTAGGAACTATTATTTCAAACATTTTCCAGGAGGGAAAGCTACATTGGTTTTTGTCAAAATAATTTTGATTTTGGATAAGTTCTTGTTCAAGAAAGGAGTTACTTTATAGAATAAAATTACACTTTTCAGTTTACTTGTTTAAATAATAGACTTATTCATGTATTTGTTGCATCTGATGATTGACTTTTATAACCAGCTAATCTATCATTTATACAGGGATGATTGCATATTTTAAGCATAACCATCTACAAACTTTCTGAAAATGATTGAAGAATTGTGTTGAATGATTTTTTTTTAAAAAAAAAAACAATTTCCTGATAATCTAAATACGATATACATTTGTTTTGCCATGGAATATTATCTGTAGTTATATATACAAATAGCATGAAGTCACTAAACCTTATTTAATTAGTTTCAAATGCAACTATTATACTTTTCAAAGCTTAGAGCCCCAGTTTCAAATATCGGTGTGTGAAGCATTTCAATTTTTTTTTAAGGAGATAAGTTCTGTCTAGTATATATCCTAGTCTATGATTACCTTAATCCACAGTTAAACTGCAGTTGCAAATGTTGGCATACATTAAAATGATTGTTTTCAGACCCAATTGCAGCTAATATTCAAAATGGAATCTCTTGTGAACAATTTTTTTCTGCCATGTTGTTAAAGTGATGTTACTTGTGATGGATTTAAACCCCCTCCCAGTGTTCTAATATTTTCACTGAATTGATTTATGAAAGGAATTTGTGTTCAGAGATGTTCCATTTCACTTTGGAGGTAAATTTAATTTAGGCGTGTGTAAAGATGATTTTTTATTTGCTGTATGCAACTGAATGAAATTAATCAACCAGAAGTGAAATGCTTCATGTAAACAAAACTGTATGGGTAATATTGTCAGAATATATGTTCAACCCAATGGAAGACAGATAAACTGGGTGGCCATATGAACAAATTCTTAGAATTGATATAAATGTAGTTATACTATCATTACACATTCATTTTACGTGTGTAGGCACACCCAGATTTCTCATTTGGAAACATCTCACAATTTCTATCCAAACAGTAATTAGTTTAATTGGTGGGCATTAGCAAAACATTTCACAAATTAGACAAGACTGGGTAGAAGTATATTAGCTGTGTCAATTGTGCTCAGAATAATGTGATTCTTTGTATGTTGTATAATTATACGGTGACTCATGAGAGTACCAAGGGCTTCACAGAATAATTGCATTATTAAAACATCCTCTATTCATTTTTCTGTGAGTTCTTGTAAGCATGTTACTCATTTCTTTAAATTTGTCACTAAATTATATATGTTTGATTAAATTAGGTAATTTTTATATCTTCTTAATATTGAAAAATTATAAATTCAGCATCTGTATTGAATAACGATATGATATTTTTTATATCTGTCCAAGTCAATTCATTCCTTAGTCTAGAAGATGGGGGTTCTCATTAGGTTATATATATATACATATATATATATATATATATATATATATATATATATATATATATATATATATATATATATATATATTCTACAGCTCCAGTTTCTTTGGATCTATTTAGACGAAAGATACTGACCATTAACAGAGAGCGCATTCTTGACGAGAAGTTGAACCAAAATTTACCCTAAGATAACGTGGCACAGAATTGATTGTGCGCACCGTTGATCCGATTTTTTTTTTTTTTTAACAAAGAGACTTGAGTTACGGCAGTGTCATTTGCTGGAAAGGAAAAATAATTGGCTGAGCTCGCGCAGCTGTTATGACAAGCAGTCAGTTGGCTTACTAGACCAAGCAAAGAATATTTTATGTACCTCAGAAGTAGATTTATTGCTCCTAACGGAGACTGCGCAAATAGAGATGGAGGTACAGAACTTATGCTATGTCGCATATGATTCAGGAGAAAAATAATTGTTGTACTGATCGTTTGGGGAAATATTTATAGCTCATTATCTTCCAGTTTAACAACCTGGAATAATTTACCTCAGTACTTAACCGAGAAAGTTTCGTTACATGTAACGGTTGCTTCAATAATATTTTAAACAAAAAACTCTTAACAAATATTCAAAATGGCCTCCCCTAGCTTCCACGCATCACATCATGGATTTTCGCGCCCTTTCAAATACTCTCACGTGGAACGGTTACGCAGGAATCCAAGACGAGGCGATGAAATGTATAGAACTGAGGAACTGGTCCTTCTATAGTCGGTCAAGGTAGATATCAGCATATCGATTAATGGCAAAAATGTGCTGGAGCCCCAACATGCTTCTTATTTGCAAGTGCACGTTTCGTAGCTGGGCTGGAGGAACGTGGACAGTGGGATAACATAATGTTCATTCATGAATAACTTAAAAACGAGGGATTTTAGCTCAAATTTATATATATAATTAAAATTAAATGCTTATTAAAATAATTAATCATAATTAAATTATTATAATCCTCTCTTAACTCAGATTGTTTGTTTGTATATATATATATATATGTTCCGCATACAAATCTACAACCGTGGAGCAAATTTCGTACACGTGATCTTTGCGACCAGGAAACAAACACTGTCGGGGTGAGACGCCTACCACCCCCCAGGAGTGGGGGTGGAAATATTCAAACAGGCTAAAACGGCAGATATTTAGTCGGATTAATATTTTTAGAGGTCAAATAAATTGATAGTGTTTATACCAATGTTATCTGTACATTATTTAAACCCCTTACAGCATGGGAAAGGGGTAAGGGCGGAGGAGAGTTACAAGAAAATGACGTGAATGCAACCGAAACTGGAGTCACATCCAGGTTTATGGATGTCGCTGATTTTACTTATGACATTCAACATGCTATTTAACCCCCAGGGGCGGGGGTGGAAATTTTGAAACATGTCAAACGGTCGATATTTGCGTGGAATAAATATTTGTCGGGGTCAATGACATTGATAGTATTTCTACTGATGATGTTTGTGTATAATTTCAACCCCTTTCGGTTTGAGAGGAGACCACGCTTAGGGGTGGGGTTAGGTGGGACGTGGCGTGAAAATAACGCGAATACGACCGATATGGGAGTAAAATCCGGGAATATGGGTATATGACAACCCGGGCAACGCCGAGCAATCTTTTGCCCTCTTAATTTGTCATAATACGTCGCAACTTCGGTTTTAAGTGCCATCTGTTGGTTCACGGATGGAACTAAAATGACGACTCCCGTCCAGAGTGCTGTCTGTTGCCATACAAAGGTAACTAAAGAGGCGGCTGTATCTCGAACGCATAAATATTAAGAATTTGGAAAGAGAATAATAATGTTTGAATGTAATAACGTCACTTTAAAGTTTGATAAATACACCACAAACGAGAGATGCAAAAATAAATACAGTTTTTAAAAAAAATGTGCTCTGTTGAAAGAATTACGCAAAAAAATTAAGAATTCGTAACGAACAAAGAAATTGTGTGGTAAACAATGTAATATATTTTGCGTAGTAAAACATCGTTACGTATTAGTCGAAGCTGGTTTGTGCTGTGAAGTCGAGGGCATTTTGAACAAGGTAGAGCAGAGTTGTCTTAAGGGACTAACCTGAAGTTCTGGGTTGACTTTCGCTAAGCATGATTGACGCCATATCAAGAACAATGCTGAGCGTGTTCATGAAAACCAACGACGGAATCGAAGAACAGCGAACGAGACCAAAGGAATAATCAGCAGACCTGTAAAAACAAAGTCTTGCATTTCACAGCGTGTTAGTGATACAATTTTAAACGAAGCAAAATGTGAAATACATTTTCATTTGAAAACGCAGATGTCTTGGAATGAAATAAATATTTTATTGCACGCCCAACGTTCAAGATTCAACGGTTCAATCGAGACGGAAATCTTCACTCACGCAGCTTCTAGGCAGATCAGATCAAGTTGAAATAAGAGAAGGGGTTCGCGTGGAATTATTATTATTATACAGATTTTTTTTTTAATCCGAAGACTTTACAATTGTTTTACCTTTGTAAAGTTAACATGTTAAAAATAACTTGGAGAAATTTAGTTACTTCTTGACTGAGTAGTACATGGGTAAGTTAAGAATTTGTTTAATTTCACGGTTGTTGCCAGGTCAATTTTCCGTTCCCTTTTTAACCTTCAGAGGGGTTTATGTGGATGAGGTTGGGATTCTGTAGTTGATATACCGTGATTGAAGTAGTGGAGATTTTTATTATGTTGGATTAGGGCGGTTTGATTTGTTTTTTTTAGGGGGGGTTGAGGGAATATTTAGGATTCTAGTGTACCAAGGACAGTTAGTTACAAAGCGGAGGATTTTATTTAGGGATATTTGGATGTGGATGTGGGTGAACCCCAGATGTAACAGGCATAAAACCAGAGAGGATGAGGGACGTGTAAAGGAGTCTTTTTGTTGAGTGGCATAGAGGAGATTACTGATTCAGTAATGGTTTTAATCTGTTGAATCATAGTGTGAAGGGACCTTGTTAGTTTCGAGTCGAGAATTATTTGTGGGAAGATTTAGTAGGGATAGTGGAGTTGTTAATAGTGACTGATAGGTCGTAGCTTTTTTCTTTTTAGGGACGGTTACGGATTTGGAAGGATTGGTGACTATCCACCAGTCGTTGGCCCAGATTCAGAAGAGGTTTAGGGATTTTAAATTTGTTTTTTTGCGGTTTGGTAGTCGGGTACGTTTTTTTTTTAAAAAAACTGTCTGCACTATCGTGTTCTATCACAGCTGGAAACCCGGTCTTCATACCACGTCCCTCTCTCAACGAAATCATTTCGTCCAATTATCTGTCACGCAACGTCATAGTAGCAAAAAATGAGCGCCCCTTTCTGATTGCAACACGGAGTGCACCTTTGGGGCGTTTATTCCAGACTGATAAGACTATGAAATAATACATCACCTCACGTTGCAAAGATTTTAACTCACAATTTCTCAATTCGAATATTCACTTCCTATATTTAAGATATGATTAATAAATACCTGAAAAATGTTAAACTTATTTTACAAAATAATGTATCCTAATTGCCAAACTACGATATTTGAGTCTCTACCTGGAAACATTATGAAGTGCTGACAGTTTAACATTTCTACAAGTAAAGTAGCTTACAACATACCTTTTAAGGTCAAACAATTTTTTTTATTAAAAATATTTAAATACAAAACTAATTATTTTCTCGGTAAGAGACGAATTGTTTAAAATTTAAATTGTTGGTAATTCATAAATTTTAGGTATGGAGACTTGCAAGTCATAGTATTTTTATTGCCTCCATTTTATTTTAAGTTAAATTTAACGTTCTCCTTGTATGTGGCGCACATGTTTTAAATTAGAAGGGTGGCTTCTAATGATTGAAATAGAGAACCAGTGGGAAAATATCTGATGCTTAAAATCACTTCGTCTAAATTCTCAACACTTCAGGATTGAATACGTTCTCTGAGAGTCTAAATTGTTCCAGAGGGGAGAGAATGAGAGAGTTCAAATCAATTACTGTGGACACGTTCAGAGATTAAGGAAGGATCAGAGCGTCCGTCCAAAAAGTGTTAGATGTTCAGAACAGTGGAAACAAAAGAGGGGAAATAAAGGAGAGATCTGGCCTTTACATATATGATGAATCTACTCGGTTTTGCGCAGCACCAGAGGTTTTTATCTCTGAGGAGAATCAACAGACGTGCCCGCGTGTCCTGAAACCAAAAAAAAGGTCAAAATGTAGAATAGCCAAATCCTAACATACAGTTATCAAAAGAAATATTTTACAAGCAAAAATATATTTTAGATTTGCTTATTTTTCAATTTAATGTCCAAGAATGAAATCTAGATTCATGTTACTCAGATTATCAAATGAAGAAACATTTATAAGGTTGTTTTACTCACCATGAGGACTATTGTTTCATTTGCTAATCTGAGTAAAATTATACTAATCTAGAATAATTTCAGACAAGTCGAATAGAAAAATCAGTTTAAAATTAACTACGGATATTTTTAAATTAAATATATAATTTATTATTACAAAAAAAATTGCTCCTGCTTTGTCAACAATTTTTGAGTTCAATGTATTTTCAAAAACTTTCTTTGTTAATAAACAGATAATCGACTGTTGTATTTTACTGTTAATATTTTAAATGATAAAACCCTTAAATCACAGATACATTAAAATGTCAGGATTTTAAAAAAAATAAGGTATACAAATATTTTAATCTAATGTTGTACTTAATTATTTTACAGATGCATATTTAAAAAAATTATAAAATTTTTTGTGGCTATGGTTTGTCGTTCTGCTTCACAACGTGTGGAAAGTACACCAGAGACGTCGTTTATATTCTTATAAAAGGGCAAATTCTGCAACATCTGATTCCGAACAACAACAATTTGCTACAGATATGCTGCAGCGTATTGTCAGAAAGAACATGCCAAGTAATTGAATACAGACTCGATATTCTTCGTGCTGGTAATTATTAAATAAATTCTTTGCATTGCTCTAGCATATGGTGCAATTTTATTATCATATCTACTCTAGGTTTTTTTCTGGGCCGTTGAAATGTATATAATTTTTTTTCCATAAAAAAGGAAAATATTGTAAGCATCAGGATGGAAGAAGATTAAATTGGTCAACATTATACTAGTATAAATAAAATTAAACGAAAATTAAAATTTAAATAGAATTAAACGAAAAATGTAGAATCATAATAAAGTAGATCTTTGTCACTTACTCTAGCTAGAATCTTTGTTACATTATCTTTATTTTTTTATGTAAATAATGTGAACGTGAATGACGTATAAGATCGATGGAGATAGAGAAGTTTCTTAATTGCGACCAAGTCTATGTGTGTAGAAAATACGGTATGTATTGATAAACTGTAATTATTTACATATGTGTTAAATATGTAATGAAAGAAACAGAAGAATGTGACTTAAGCAGTCGAAAGTTCCAGAACTGTATGGCAAACAATAGAGACTGGATTTGGGTTAAGATTTTTATTTAATTAAGTGTATATTATTTTACTGTGTTGTAATAATGACTTGTCAGATTAAATTATTTGAAGCTTGTATACTGGTCGTTAAGGTCACGGTTGCTGTTCTAATATCGGTCTTAGGATCGACAGTCCATATCTTGACCGTACTAACTTGTCTATATAATAGTTCTAGCTGGTTGGCCGGGTTGTCATAACTCAACTCAGCGACTTCCATAACCCCGGATTTGACTCCAATCTCAACAACCTGAAGAAAGAAGAAATGGGGTAATGGAAATTGAGGTAACTCGTACTGATATAAATTTGTAAGTGGGAGTCTTCTTTATACATAACTATCTGAGAGCCCGGGGTTGCCCGGGTATTTATTTAAATTAACCCGGAGTAGGAATTGATTCGACACTTGGTAAACATTTCATTTAACCAGCGTCAATAGCGCCGGTGTTTGTAACATTTCCCCATTTACGTTCCCCTACCCGACCTAACCCCATGGCATCTAATTTCAAATAAGCTAGGATGATAACTGACAGTATTCGGGATCTCTCCTACTGCATAAAATAAAATGGTCTAAAAATCACGACGAATTAAAACAGTAAAAAATCCTCTCTAGCTTCATAAAATCTAGAAATACTCCGGGTACCTTAAAGGACTAAAGAAATAAAACCTTTAACTAAGTAAAAACCAAAACATAGCTAGTACCCTAAGAAAATAAAAAATTACCCGGTAACTTAAGAGGGTCAAAACTGTTCCAGATAGACTTTTGTCAGTCACGTCCACCACCTCGCGGAGGAACATAAAATATCATTAATCACCAGGGTAAATACGAGAATTAAACTCTGCGGATCCTATAGCCCCGGAATCAACACTAATAACAGTATTTTTTGCATTTTTTTATTAAAATGTAAAACCCTTCAACCACCAATATTGTGGCTTTTGGGGTTGAAATTAGACACTTAAAAATTCTATAATAACACTATATAATTAAGCGTTTTATCGACTCTAATAATGGCCGTTTATGAATGTTTTTAAATTTTACCCCGTCCCCTAGAGACGGTAGGTGTGTCTTAACCCCTCAGTGTTTGTTCCTGGATCGTAAGTAACATGTGTATAAATTTATCTACGAATTTAAGATTGTAAACGGAAATTTGTTTCTCCTCCTTCCACCCCCACTCCTAGGGGCTGAACCACAACTTTACAGGAATGGTAAATGTCAGAACTAAACACAGCGACTTCCATAACCCCAGTCTCCGTTGTTTAGTCATGACTGTTATGTAACGGCCTATCACCCTCATCCTCCCCCACCCCCACACGTAGGGGCTGAACTACAACTGACGTAGTTAATGTCAGTATTTATCTCTTTTGCTTCTATTTATGTAACGACCCTCCACCCCCTCCCTTATTGGTGCTTTAAGGGGTTGAAATTATACACTAAATACATCTGGATAGAAAGTATTAATCACATAGACTCCGAAAAAAATAATAAATCGACGGCCATTTTAGCACGTTTTTAAATATCACCTCCGTTCACGCCTTGAGAGCTTCGTAACGCTTCGAAAGGCTGACAGAAACCTTCGCGGGGGTGCGCACAACTGATCACTAAAGTTTCTGCTCAATCGTATGAATGGTTTAGGAGTACGTAGCAGGCGGGGGGTGGGGGATGGGAGGGGGGGCATACATTCATTTTTATATATAGAGAGATAAATCGGAATAAAATTCGGCTTATTATTAAATTAATTTTAAACTTCAATGAAATAGCAAATCATGCAAGAGTTCTTGAGATATCGAGAGGAAATATTTTTGAAGTATTTCGTTTTTTACACACGTAAGGTGTAGGGGTCGAGAGCGTCGTGGAGGGAGCGGCCAGGCGTGTTGTTTCCGCGGAGGCGGTTCATGTACACCAGGTTTAATCGTGAGAATAAAACATGCGGGAGCAGGGAGGGACAATGGCAACCAGGCTTCCCCTGACCTTAGCTATATTTGAGTTGATTTGGCTGTCTGGGTTACACAACAGGGAGCCCCACTCCACTCCGTCGCGGGAGCGGCGTCGGGCCAGAAGCGGCGTGTAACCCGCGCAGAAATGACCGTCAGTTACCAGTACGAGGTGGCCTCCTCCACCAGCGGCGGCTTCACGCGGCTGCTCTTCATGTGGAGAGGCAGTCTCTACAAGCTCATCTACAGGGAACTCATCCTCTTCATCGGCTCCTTCGGGGTCCTCAGCGCCCTCTACAGACACGCCTTCAACGACGGCCAGAAGCGGTACGTATCCACCACTCACGCAACAACGCTGTGGATGCAACAGTTACGTCGTCGAGTGTTCATCACCTATCACATCCAATCCTCAGTTTCTCCGGATCGCTGATTCTGCCCTCAAAACAACGACGGAATAACAATATTTAACGAGAGATTGTGCGCATGTCTAGTTCATTTTAGTAATAGTCTGCGATAAAGTGCCGAATTCGACGTGGATATGGGTAAATAAAGTTCGAGATAAAGGTGATAACAAGAAGATTTGAAGAGAAACAAGAACAACGTCTCCGCGTATTTAGAGCTTCATCTCACTGGTACAGTTACCTATTTGGAGAACCAGGTGTCTCAGCGAGAATCCGTACCACGCCCCCACTTGTATGTTGTGATTCTATTTCCTCGTACCACGACTGGTTTCAACCGTACAAGTCCTCAGAACAAACTTCTCTCTTGTGTAATCATTAAATTAAACTTCTACAAATGTGTGTTTCTCCAGTGACAAATGGATATGATGTTTGGAATTTCAATTTAATGACTACCAACAAATAAGTTTGTGAATATGACGATTTTGGTCGAAACAACTCGTACATTAAACAATGCAGCCTCAATTATTCAGTGGACGGATTATATTGATTATTCATGCGTCACAAGTTTCTTTTAACTTGCAATCATTATTTCGCAAAGCTTACTTTTGATGGGAGTTGAGATAATATCATTAATAATCTAATAAATAATAAATATAGAAAACTATATGGTCCTATTTAAGACATAACAAATTTAATACAAAAATTTAACCAATTTTTGACTTTTAAGATGTACCAAATTGCCGAAATTATTTCTTATGAAATTTAAATACGACATAATTGTATTATTACGTTACTGAATGAGGAACAAAATTACTGAAGAATGATTGTTGAGTTAGATTCAAAGTTTCTCAGGCCATGCATCAAAATTAACAATTATTATTTAAGTTTTACATAAAAAAATAGTTTCGGCAATTCGGTACATCATAAAATAAAACATTGCTTAAATTTTTCTAATAAATTGGTTGTGTTTTAAATAGGATAAAAATTTTTTCTGTTGTTTTTAATGTTTAGTTTAAAAATAAATCAGATTATTATAATTGTTATTAGTCGTTTTCCTTTTTCGTTTTGTTTATAATGTCTCGTGGATGGAACACGGGCCTCTCGGATCATTTATTTGAGCTCACTCTATTTGGCTCCTGTTCAGAAAAGTTTCTCGGTTTTCCAGTCCGCTTTGCCTTGCACTCTTTACTTTCGTTTGTCTTCAATTATTTTACTCTGCCTATTGTGCTCTAATTAACGTGTGTCGGTCAGTAAGAGGCTGTAATGAACAGAACAGATTAGTTCTCGCTTCTTTAATTGCAACCGATTACCAGAGAAATTGGACGATTGTTTGAGAACCCTTAAAAATGGAGATTTCTTCTGGAACATGGGCTGTCTAGGGTAGGATTGAAACGACTAAATCCATACTCGTTTGCCTGAGCTATTTTACTTTCCTGTTTTTAAAGTTCATTTTTCTCCTGGCGTAATCTGTATCAATCATCAAACTTGATTTCTTCCATCACCATTTCTTCTGCCGCCGACCCCAATTATTCCAACGAAGCAAAATCCGGATAATCCGCAAACATTGATATTCTGGATGTTTGACGACTCCCTTCTAGGTGTGTAGGTGAATTTTAGGGAATAGATAAACGTTAGGAACTCACCCCAAACAGAGCCTGATTTGCTGAAGCCAAGGGAAAACTTGTAATGTTAAATGAAAATGACTAGAAACGAGTTATGTTTACGTTATTTGACACTAACTGAGAATTTTAATGTTTAATATATCATGTTTTATCTTCTTCTACTAAATGAAATTGCATGTAGGTGAGTATTATTTGAGTGTTCCGCATACAAATCTACACTCATGGAGCAAATTTCACCAAATTTATTACACGTGTTCTTTGCGACAGGGAAACAAACACCGTGGGGGGTGAGACACGTCTACCACCCCCAGGAGCGCGGAGGTGGAAATTTTCAAACATCCTAAAACAGCCGAAATGTGAGTCAAATACATATTTTTAGGGGTCAAAGAGATTGATAGTGTTTACCGATGTTATCTGCGTATAATTTCAGCATGGGAAAGGAGCGCCCATAGCTGTGGGGGTGGAGGGGCGTTACAAGAAAATAACGCGAATACAACCGAGATTGGAGTCAAATCCAGGGTTATGGATGTCGTTGAGTTTAATTATGACACTCAACTTACCATTTAACCGCCAGGGGTGGAGGTGGAAATTTTAAAACATCCAAACACGGATTGCGTTGAATAAATATTTTTTAGGAATAATTAGATTGATAGTATTTCTAGCTATATTATAATTGTATAATTTCAACCCTTTTCGGCACCCGGGGGGAATCCTCACGGGTGAGCTGGAGGGGCGTTACAAAAAAATAACGCGAATACAACCGGGATTGGAGTCAAATCCAGGGTTATGGATGTCGCTGACTTAAATTATGACAACCTGGTCTACGCGTGGGGCGGAGGTAGAAATTTTCAAACAATGTAACCGGCCGATTTTTGCGTAGAATGAATAGTTTTCGTTTAACCGAAAGTAGTAGGGGCGGAAATTTTCGAACATGCTAAAACGGCCGATATATTCGTCGAATAAAACTTTTTCGGAGCCCTTTCGGCATGGGAGGTGATCACTTTTAGGGATAAGGGTCTGTGTGTTTTACATAAAAATAACACAAAAGGAACCGAGATTGGATTTATGACAACCCGGGCAACGGCAGGCACCCAGCTAGTGAATAATAAAAGGGGAGCATTGTTCAAATACTTACAATAACGTTATTCAAAGCATTTAAATCGATGAACTATTCAGAATATATATATATGTCTAATGAGACATAGAGGTAACTTCAATTAGAAATGTAGGTACATGCATGTAGCTGCTTTGATGCAGGTCTGGGTTGCATAACTGTAGCTCCATGCCTCTGTCCTTTGCGTTATACGCCGGGATCCAGAAAGCGACGTAAATAATTATATCGCGACATTTGCTTTCTCCAAAGTTTCAACACAAACTCTCCATTTGAACCTCTCTAGCTCTCGTGACTGTCTCACTTCTCTGCCTCTCTCTGTGTGCCGTAGATATCAAACGTGTCTCTACTGCAGTACATCCTCTGTCGTAGCTGTGTAGCTCTCGACGCAAAAAGGTCGTGAAACGAATACATTTCAGTATATTAAGTTTGGCCACACACCAACAATATTTGTGAGTGCAACGACCACAAGCCAAATAAACGGCTCTCAGGTCATTTTGATAGCCCAAAAACTTTATGGAGCATCTGGTGTTTACGCTGTGCGCTGTATCTGCTAAAAGCCAAAATTTCACAGTGCCCGCTGGACTTCAAAAATACTTTGCAGCCAAAGGACAGATTTTCGCTAGTCCACAAGATCAATAATTATGGTTATTGAATTTACTCTAACGGGGTTCAGAATGAGCGGGAGGGGATGCCCGTTCCTCCTAGCGAGTACCGATTTTGTGTAACTTGTCCTGTAATTAAAAAAAAATGTTATCAGGGCAAGATTCAAAAGTTTCAGCCTACTTACGTGTCCAACAGAACACATCACTCAATAGATTCTGGAAGTAATAACATATCTAGAAATTTAGACGTTCTGTTTTCTTATGGTTGGCCCTCATGTTCCTTGAAGAGGTACTTGTTGTGAATGACCCTTCTGCTTGTCAATAATGATTCTAACTTTCACGAACAAAATCGGTAGTTTCAGAGTAACTTTTTTAATATACGATACATAATATATAAATTAATTAAATTGTGTGAGTCCTCACTCTTTAACATCCTTAATTTATGAATAAAAACTCTCATAGGATTAACGCTGACACTCACGAGAAAGAAAAATTTTCCCCTTTGAGAACATGCTAATTAGAAAACTAGAGTCACGAGGAGACTAAATTTCAAACTTTACACTGTAAATACTTGGCTATTATACGATTCCTCTAAAAATATTAAACAATCACGCTTGAAAGAATATTAAAATTTATATAATTTAATTTATTAAATCAAATCCTCTGCTAATAAGTTAATAAAACTCATTTCATAATTTTAATAAAATATCCTCAGTTTATCAACCGGGTCAATTGTTTATGAAAACTCAACGTTTCTGCGAAATTCATATCAGCTGTCGTCAATTAACCCGGTTGATATACCGGGAATTTTTTATTAAATCAATGCACAGGGAAAACCTACGTTATTTCGTTTGATACGTTTTTCCAATTATTCTCTACATAACCATATTATCTTCTAATTATTAACAAATTGTAGGCGTACCCTAAAATGAAATATACACTACTGAAATTGTTATTCTAATTTTGAACACTTTATTATTACACGTTCAGACTAATTTCTCATTTAATTTTCATGGTGAGATGTAAATTTAGTTTTTATATACATTTATTATTCTAAGTTTTAATATCAGAAATATATAATAAAATGTTAAAAATTATAATAATTTCATTTAGGTTCTACTTACGATTTGTAAATATGTTGAAGGTGAATATTGTTATGTATCCTAAATATTCTTCAAATATAAGTTGTAAAGAAACTATAAAATGATTTTCATTGACTACACTCTTAAAAATTAATAATCAATAAAACAAATTAATTTTTATTAAATAAATTGTATTATATAAAAATCAGTCTTATTCTACATTATATGAATATGGATTCCTACAATTTTATATAAATATATAATGTCGCTAGGTACCGATGTTGTTGTGGAAGCAGGGATAAGAATTAATAAATAATTGAGAAACGGACTTTGCCCGAATATTCGGAAGAAATGTTCAAAGGAGCGGTAAACTTAAAAAACGAACTGATTATGGATTGTGTTTAATGACCAAAACTGCCCACAAACTGTCAACTTACTGGACACATTCTGAATTTGGGAAGTCACGCGTCCAACGTTCCAAGTCCCATAAATCGTATTCATTAGTTTCCTTGGCTATTTTGAAGGAAATACGAAAGGAAGCGGCCTTGGCGATGATTTAGAACTTCCACTGAAAACTATCGAACACTCAAACCAGAATGACAACAAGCATTATAAATTCCACTACGTCCTGGTTACCTACTTCTTATATTAAATGTAGAAAAAAAATATTTTCTGTTTTTTATTTCACAAAGTATGTTTAGTCGTGAAAAAAATATTTAGTTCATAATTGACGAATTTGATTGTAAAGCCACATCCAGTATTATCAGTACGAGTTCCGGCTACGGTCATAAACACATTTTTTTAGGATTGGACTGAAATTGTTACTTCGATACGTGTTTAATGACTTCTGAGTGTCATAGCCGATATTTACCCAGCTTGAACGTTCATCTCTAACGTGATATATTTTTAATAAAGGTTTTGTAATAACACAAATAAATTTTCGTAATGTGAATGTTCTTATTAACAAGTGACCTTTGCAAAATAAAGCTTTTGCTAGCCGATGGGAATTTTTTTGGCGAGTTTGTGAGTCTGTGAGTGAGGCATTGTTGGACCACGAGCCGAGGAGCTGAGGAACGCGACACTGCAGCCAGACTCCTGGCAGGAGGCCAATGTTCATCCCCAGGAAACTGGGTCCTCACGTCATGCGAAAAAAAAAGTATGCGAATTTCGCTAATTACATTCGAGCGGAAAATTTTGACGAGCAGACTAAATGAGGCGTGAGTCGCAGCTGAAATAACAACAAGCTCGTCGACGGACGTTCTACAGAAACGAGGATCTCGGACGTCGCCCGAGTTGGATTAATTAAGTTTCTGGCCTGGGTGAGTGAAGGAGCTGTTTAAGCATTCCATGGGCGATTGCAGAAATGCAGTATCATTCGAAACGTTCATCTCTGGGTCAGTCTTAAAAAATATGTCGGGTGACTCGTCAGTTGCATTACGATATCAGTAATTTGGGAGCTGTTATTTATTGGTTGTTCTAGTGGGAGATTTAGAGAAGGAAAAATTAAAAATACAAGTTTGGTAGGAAACGGAAACCGGCGTGAAGTAAATGCGAAGAGATGGAAGCCAAACATCAGGAAAGAGTTGAAATTTATGTTTAGATGATGAGGTACAACAACATTTCCGGCTTAATGTTAAACAACGGATTCTGTTATTATGAATTTCTGGTTGAATAATATTTCTTTGTGCTCTAAGTGCGTATGTTGCAATTTGATATGAATTTTAAGGACCACTTCTTTGCTGGTCTTGAATCTAAACTACTCGGAATTCAATGGGTTTAAGTTCTGGGGACGTTTTATTCTCTTAGTACGGGCATGTCTGGGGCCATTCAACGGTTTCCTCCGAGAACTGACATATATATATATATATTAGCGAATTATAGGGAATTTATTGTATGCAATATTTTTTTGTCTTCAGTTCTGCAGTACTGGCGATGTTTTCGCTTTGGGCCCGTTATTTACGAACGTTTGACGATGGGTCAAACTGTCTCTCGGGAGAAGCCCTAGGAAATAAACAGAAGTCAATCAGTAGTGGAGAAGGCTCGCTCGTGGGCAGTCGCGTGGTTGTTGGTATTTGTGTGTCTGGAAAGCTTGGTCGAGTTGGACGTTCTGTCCAGGTGCGCAGTCGTTTTTGGTCTTTGGTTTTTTTTTTGTCTGAAGTCATTCCGGTCCTAAGCAGTTCTGTGCTATAGTGGATCAAATTTGTATTTTTTTTGGGTATAGCGAATCTCACTCGAGAGTCAGGCCAGGCCAGTCCAAGGTTGGTAAAAGGCCCCGGGAGATGGTAATCTCGGGTAAAGCCGTCTATCTATGATAGCTCTGCCAACAAATCCTATCTCCACACCTCCTGTGGTGACACTGGGCAATGCAGCTTTGCTGTAGCAGAGTGGAGAAGGGTGCTTAATGTAGAGTTGTGAGTTTGTTGTGATCATTAACGAAGTGTTTGGTTTTGATTAAGGATAGTAAATAAGTGTTTGATTTCTATTCTAAAAGTTTTATAGTTTTCTGTGTTCATTTTATAAACTACTTTTTTATTGGAGGCCCGTAGGCGACCTCTGAGACATATTTCCCTTTAATATTTTGGTGGACAACAATTTGGCACCATTGTAGGGATAAATATTATATAATTTAATTGTTTATTACAATATATATATGTGTGTGCCCATGTACATTTATTATTCTACAATCTGATCTTCATAGGTCAATGAATAGATTTTTGATAACTTAAAATACTAAAGTGGAGTTTGAAGCCAAGGTTTACTCATTAATGTCCTTAGAATTCTGTTAAATTGTCTTGGTATACTGTCTTTAACACACACTTGTTTTACTGGACTAACTCTAAAGTCTTGGTCCGCTTGAGTCTTCCCACTTGCTGTGAATTGTCGAGGAGCCTTGATGTTCATATGTTGAAGAAGGCGTTGTTCACGACTTCTGGCAACCTTACGAATGACGTGATTGAGGGTCATCGCTTCGACGTCCCGGTGGATATCACTGTTGTGACAGTACCATGGCGCATCTTTACTGCTTCTTAATGCTTCGATCTGGAATCGCTGAATGATTTGGATGTTACTGGCACAACCCCAGAGTTGAATGCCATATGCCCAAACGGGCTTCAGAATTTGCTTGTATACTTTATGAAAGGAGCCCAAGGAGATCCACAACGCGAGCAAGCAAGGAACTTAACATTCCTTAACCAACGGTATGGAGAATTCTGAAACACCGTTTGCAAATGAAGATCAACTTCATCGCTGGTGGCCTCCCAGGTCATCAGACCTTAGTCCCTGTGATTCTTATCTGTGGAGTTAAGTAAAAGACCGTGTTTTTGCCCCTCCTATGTCTGACACTCTTAAAGAGATGCGACATCGAATTGTTGAAGCTGTGAATTCGCGAGACCAGCTGTTTCGTGTGTGGCAAGAAATGCGCCACCGTTTTGTACTTTTCTCAGTCCAGGAATGCTGGAATTATGTTTCTATCTTCTCTAGTTTCTCCTTCGTTTTGGATAACCCTGTATATTATATATATGTATCACTGTGGCCTTGAATGGAACTTCTACCTGGACTTTTGAAATTTTATTTGTCCAAGAACGTTGGAATTCTATTTCTATTTTATGAAGTTTGGAGGAAATGAATTTTTGAAATCTGCCCCTTCTTTTTGAATAACCCTGTATATATTTGAAAAATGTGAAAATTTTCTAATTTTATTTTAGAAGCCGTTTCATTGGGTTGTATTCAAAAACGACAAATTTTCTTCGGACAACTGAAAAAAATTCGTAACGATTAAAATTGGTGTGCGATTTCCAAGTTTACTGAGTATTTTGTTCGTAATAAGTGACACTATTATTGGTTAATATCTACAGAATGTTTCTTGTTAGGACGTCGAGATGTGATTGTGTGGGAAGACGAGTTTGTGACGTAGGATTATATTTGCTGAGGAGAGTGACATGCGGGATGATAAATTCACGTGTCAGGAATCCAAAGCCCGATACGGGTGGGTTGACGTGGGTGGACAGTTGAGTGACTGGGCCGCACCGGGCTATTTCCGTTCTGCATCTCTTCCCATGTATTCGACTCAAGGTAGTTGCGTTCGGACGAAGCCAGGATCCATTCCTTCAGATCTCATCCGAGAGAGAGAGAGAGTTTTCTACAGAAATACTCCGTACTATAAGGACACAGGACTCTAGTCAAAGCCGTGAATCGTTAGTGGTTATTATCGACTGGATAAGAAATTATAAGTTAACTACTACAAAGAAGCAGCAGAATTTTAATGAGTGCCGTCACCTATCACAAAGAAAGGCTACTCAAAGAGCGGGGATAAATTTTACTTCCTCTATCACCATCCTGCTTAAACGGAGATAAGATTTAAGTGGACTGAAAACGTTTCCGGCTGTAATCTAATGAAAGTCGGATCTAACACTGTAGTAGAAGTTGGTGGACTGAGAGATAATAAAGTAATAGACTTACGAAAGCAGTAGCTTGTCAATGTGATATAGCAATGAGTCACTCCCAACGTAATCATTAAATTTCAACTCCACCTTAGTGAAACGTCGAGTTCGTATAAAGCTCTCTGAACAGTCAATAATGTGAGATTTGATCCTTGTCTGCATTCAACGGACCTAAGATGGAACGTCTGGGTTCATCCAACTGTCCAGTTCATAATTACAATTAATTTCTTGTCTGTTGGACAGATCATTGAAATTATATAAACCTTTGGATTAATCCCCCCGGTGAGATTGTTTCTACTCTCTTCCCACCACGTCAACTTCAACCACTAATGGCCCAGGAAAGAAGAATCCTCCGCTTAACTTCCTATACCCATCCATCAACCTATTACAATACCATCGCATTCTAAATTTCCACCTTGTCCACCTCCGTTTGCCCTGCGGTCAACGATCCGTAACAAAAACCACTCCAATAGTCCTATCCATCTTCAAGCACCCCGTAAGCTTGAACGGAAACCAATAATTCACATATACATATCCAACCGAAAATCATCCTACGTAACATAAAATAAAAATTCTAAGATTTACAGATTCTCGAACTGTAACCGTCGCATCACAGATCAGTTGAAGATGGAAACTTAAAGACTGTGTTCAGTAGCAAAAAATAAAACAGTTAATCAAAATCCCAATTAAACATTTCCCCGGATAAGTGCCGTTTGTGTGAATTACTTTTCCATTCTCCGAAACAATAAAATAAGTTTGCCCCAGTCAACTCCAAACAGAAATAGTAATAGAGTGTTTGTATGTATGTATACTCAGCATAGAAATCAACACCCGTGGTGCAAATTTCGTTCACGTGTTCTTTGTGACTAGGAAACAAAAACTGTCTACCACCCCCAGGAACGGAGGGTTGCAGTTTTCAAACATGTCAAACGGTCGATATTTGCGTGGAATAAATATTTGTCTGATTTAAACCGATGTTGTTTAAGTATAATTTGAACCCATTTCGGCATGGGAGGGAAGCACGCTTAGGGGTGGGGGTGGAGA
The DNA here is from genome assembly GCA_037074705.1 of Zhengitettix transpicula. Lineage (NCBI taxonomy): Eukaryota > Metazoa > Arthropoda > Insecta > Orthoptera > Tetrigidae > Zhengitettix > Zhengitettix transpicula. Next base: position 51,621,908 of record CM073595.1, read on the forward strand.
GGCGTTACATAAAAATAACGCAAAAACAACCTATATTCGAGTCGAATCCTGGGTTATGGATGTCGCTGAGTTTAATTTTTGTCATTCAACTTTTTTCTGAACCAACAGTAGAGGTAGTGGACGGGGGTGGAAATTTTCGAACATGTTAGAACAGCCGAAAGAAACTTTTCGGGGTCAATGAGTTCAACCCCTTTTGGCATGGGAGGTGAGCACATTTGGGGATAGGGGTCGAGGTGCGTTATGTAGAAATTTTGCACTTTCCATGGCACGCATAAAATATAAAGGTAATGAATGGATCCCCTACAACTTATGAATAAAAAATGACAGTTATTTTGATATTAGATAGAATAACAACGGATCGATGTATATTTTTTTTCATTTTTAAACATAGTTTTGCCAGAGGTTATGTAATAAATTCGTTCAAGAATTTATGTTTCGAGGATGAATGTTTTTTCTTCTCGGGAGTCCCCAGGATTCTGTACATGTGTAGTGTTTACAGTGGCTGCTGTGTTTACGATGGCGTAGTACGGCTGTTCACCTTGGGTCTGCTATTATTAGCGACCTGGTGACATGTCCATGGCTATTTTGCTCCTCACACAATACGCCGATACTTGAGGCTTATTTATATTCGTCCATTATATGGCAACGCTGGGCTTCAGTTCGCGCTGTTGCGGTCGCGGTTTTGTGGTTCTGTTTGTTGTATGAAGCAGACGAATTATGTTACAGATACAAGGAAACTGTGCAGGTCCGTGTTAGAATAGTTGTAGTCTCTCCTGATTGTACTCTGAAGTGATGCGCCTGTTTCCCAAAGAGGAACTGAAGTTTTCTTACTGGTCTCTCTTAAGCCACTTCGTGAAATTCTCACTCTATGGACATATTATTATTTTCCATCCCACCACATCACTTGGCTAAATTCTCTGTCACTACTCCTCTTATTCCTCCTACTTATTCTCCAAATGAGTCAACGCAATATGCGATAAATTCTCAAAAATATTTTTTTTACATTGAAGTGACTGATCAAGGAACATATTTCCGATTATTTTTTTGCGTAAATTTTTTTGGGTAAATTTCTTACAGAAGACCCCATAGGGTCATCATGCATATCTTGGAGCTATCTATTTAAAAACACAGATTTCTAAAATACAATTGTATAAATAAAAATACTGAAGTGTCTTTCATCTGACACAGACCCATTTTGTTAGAAGTACAAGAACTGCCTTTGTTTCTTGGAACATCTTGAAATACATATGTTAAATGATAGGTTGACTTGCTTGTCAATGTCGATAATACTTTGCTGATGAGCGAACCAGATACTGATGGACATCAGTGCTTGTGGGAGACCTTGATCACCGAGATCAGAAATTTTCGTATCAGCTCGACCTGTCTAACGTAGTTTCCTGTCTACATCACTGAAGCATGTGTTTTTTTTCCTTTCCTCAACGCCCAAGCTGCTGTTTTGCAGGCTAAACTGTTTCCTTGACATCAGAGTGACAGCTTGACCGAGAACCAGTGGCAGTGGCCAACTTCTTCTCTCGATCTACTACTACACTTCCTCAAAATAGTCCACTTGTAACAAAAAAATATCTGTTGCTTTCAGGCAATTTTTAAAGCAGAAATTCTTATGACAGATCACAGAAGCGTTGCTGGCGAAAAAATGTCAACCTTGATCATTCGTTCCTGTGGAGCTTGGAACCAAGCGACAGACGTCCATTATTTATTCACGATTTTGAGTGAGATATATTACATCTGCTCCATTTATTAACAGTTATTACTTATATCCTTTTGAATGTAATTGGTCTGTTATAATTATTTCAATTACTGATAAATAAAAACCCATTGAACCGTAAAGTGATGATCAGCCAGTAACGTCAACACTGAACATATTTTAAACTCTATTTTTATTTCAAACTAATTTTTAATTGATGAAATATGTAATTAAAATTAATTACGAGGTTGTTTAATTGTCAATAATCAAAGTTATTACAAATCAATTTATTTATTAAACGTATTAACTTTGTTGCTGGACAGAAGTTTACTGATAAGAAAATTAAATTAACTTTACACATTTCCTATAGTTCCATATGTTTCGTTTAGTAACAACTTGAAACAAGAGAAATTTATACAACAATGAAATATTGCCAAGAACAATCAGAATATTTAAATGAATGGATTAATAGTTACGTTGAAAAGTTTCAGTTTTACATTAAAAATCCGAAGAAAAACCCATCGTTTCCTCCCTTTATTTGGCACTTCAGGTGTACTGTCTAAAAGATACGGTGGAATTCTAATAAAATTTTTAAATTTAAGTTTTAAATAATACGGCTGAAGAGGACTCAAATAGAAGGAAAAGTACCTTGATAAATTTTAATATTGAAATGCAAAAAAAAATCATACTTGATTAAAAACCACAAGGACCCACTTGACACCTACAGCAAACATTGTGTTGTTTAAAAAATTCACTTGCTCTAATTGTAATTCCTGCTACATAGGACCAACAAAACGTTCCCTTAATACACGTATCAAAGAACATATCAAACTTCCCATTGGTAAACAATCCGTAGTATCCAAACATATAAACAGTTCTAAACATACATTTGATTGGCAAAATGCTAAGATTTTAGTCATTGACACCAGGTACAATTCCAGACTCATTTCAGAGATGCTTCACATTAAATCCAACATCACAGCTATTAATGTACAAACAGACACTATTAATCAAAGATTGAAGCCTTTCCCGGTGTAGTTGTTCAATATATTGTTCTCGGAGTTCAACCGGTTGAACTCCGAGAACAATATATTAGACACTATTAAACTCAACAATTGCTATTATCCCTTATTATTACGCTAAACCTTCTGTTTCCCCATTGTCGTTGCTCCCTTATTGTTATGCCACCCCTTCGGCTCTCCCATTGTCGTTGCGTTTTCATAGCTTTTGAGCGGTGTCAAGTTAACAGTGCAGTTGTGTTTCTCTAGGCTCTTCTTAGCACCTGACGAAAGGAACAAGGATCCCAGAAACGTTGTGTGGTATTTATATTACCTTTTTTGTATGTATTGGCTATATTTCTCATTCAATCCTTAATTCTAATATTAATTTAGATGTTGTAGATAATATTCCTTAAGACGTCCCAAAGGAAATAAGAAAAAACGTTGTGATATTCTAATATTAATTTTTTTTCTTTCGATAAAACACCTGGAGGTCCCAAATAGATGAGAAAAAGTCGTGTTTTGCTTTGAATTTTATTGTAAAGTATAACTTTTTAATTTAACTTTTAATTCATTCATTTAATAAATTTATTGTGACCGTTCTTGGCCACTTTTCATCGTTTTATATTTTTATAAAGAGTCAAATCTTGTACAAATAATTCGTACATTAATAAAATTTCTACTATATATAATGTTTACCAGATGGGTACTAACTTTTAAATGAAATTGCAAATATTATGTGGGCTGTGCGAGGTATAGTCATTTTTTTAAAAAAAACTACAATTGGTGTTGCATCGAGGGTGATCCTTTCTGGAGGCTGCTTGATCTGCCAGTTGATCGTGTCAGGACCGTCAAAACCTTTACGTTTGTTGTCTGGTGACTTGTATTGCCAACTTTTTCTCTTTTGGATCTTGCACTTTAATTGCAACTATCTCGTCTATGACGCTTACCTTCTAAGTCACAACACGTCGATTTTTTTCCGTTCGCGCCATATCGCTATTAGACGTTTTGTGTGCCTAAGTCTTGCTGTCTAAAAATGTTAGACAATGTCTATCTGCGCATCTCCAACATCACGAACAGTGAGTCACCCTTGACATTTTATCCGAGTACGGTTTTTACGTCCGCTGAATCGTGACTTATTAGATAATACCACCTGCTGACGTCTCGCATATTTCTTGGGAAAGGAGGATATAATTGCAGGATTCGTTTTCCCTGACAAATATGCCGAGTTTCTCCTGCTTTATTGATCTAGACCATCTATCCTCCAGTTTCTTCAGTATTCCTGCTCCACAGTCCTGGTCACGATTAATTTGAGACTGGACTAAAGACGCAATGATTTCAATTTGGTTTTGTATAAAATACATCAACTGCAGTATCTGTATATCCTTTTACGGTTGATTGCCATTTTAAATTTCGATCAGTGTTTCCTTAAATGGATCAGTTTGCAACAATTCATCAAACGATTTGGAAGAACTTTGAAATTTTGATAACCAGAAGATTTTAAAATAATTTTCAGATCGCGGATTGTTGTTTATTTTCCGCCATTTGCTATTGGATTGAGAGCAAAGCCATATTTTGGCCCGCGTAAATTAGCGGAAAGATTTATATGGACTTTGGAAGATCCAGTGATAAAAGGGAAGGCGGACCACTAATCTCAAGATTTTCAAATAATTATTACACGGATTATCACTTTATTGTGTATTTTAGACGTACAAATTATTTATGTATCTTTTATAATGTTCAAGACTTTACAGTTGTAGAAAGAAAAAAATATCACCAGTTTTCTGATGTATTTAGTATCGAAACCTTACTGCGGTTTTTCATCTTACTAAATACCTTTGAAGTTAATTTATTTGTGAAAAGAATATAGACGTATCTTCCGGCTGCCGAGAAATAAGGAAACACTGTTCTTCTCCAGGAAATTTAAATGAACGCCCTCTGGAACATAGTTTTGAAACAGCCTTTCAAGGAAAAGTGGAATAATAGCGATTGACTTTTAAGTTCGAAAATCTACATAATAAAAAAGAATGTATATTTGTATGTACGTATGTATTTACGTTAATCTCTATACATATTTAAACGTGTGGACAGATTTCAACAAAAATTGGTACACATGTTCTTCAAACGGCGAGAAACTGTACTGTGGAGGTGAGAAACCTGTAGCATATAGGTGGAAAGAATTATAATTAAAAATGTGATCATTTTGTGTTAAATTACTGCGCGTCAAGAAATCATGGCGTCACAGCACACGCGCACGAGAGAGACGTTACTACGCGACGAACAAAGGAAATAGTTTCTTTTTTCGTAATGAAATAAAGCTGAAATGTTTTCATTGAATAAAAAGTATAATTTTATCCAGTAATACTCCATCGAATGATAATAGAAAACAATACGAAATACTTTACAATCCTTGCGGAAAATGTAAGTTAATTTTCGTTCCATATTAGTGACTCCAATATGGTGACCATTTGTTTACATTGTGAATGTAGTTAACAATATTATCAATCATATTTCGTAATGTATGAAGACTGAAGGACAATTATATCCTGCAGTACTTGAGGAGTTTATTTAAGACGAAATTCGGAGGAATGTTTGTTGGGATTGATGCAATAAAATTCATTGTATTTTACAGATATTAAATTAATCGACTATCGGTCAAAAGTATGTACGTATCTAGGAACATTTAGATTTAGGTTAAATATCGTCTTGACTAAAGATTAATATAGAATTAAATACTTTTTCTTGTTTATATAAATAAGTACACGGACAACGCCGGGCACCCAGCTAGTGGAAAATAAATTTTACTTAATCATTAATATGTTACTATTTTATTTATCTTGGAAGACTTATAAAGATTGATATCGGAATAATGAATGACTATTTCAAAGAGACTTAGGTAATGTTTTTTTCTATTCACAGGTCCAAATTAATCCTAGTCTCTGGATATTGCATATGCACTGATATTGTTCCTCGGGAACTTTAAAATTTCGAGAAGATGAAAATAATGAGTTCTCGTAACTAAGGTTAATTTGGCTTTTGAAGTCTCCACGTGCATTTATAATCCAATGATAATGTTTTCGGTAGTTTTGTAACTCTCCTGCCCCAATCGTTGCGTTTTTGCTATAATTAACTGATCATTTTTTCCCAACGTTGTACCCAATACTTGATTCAGACTGCCATCTTACATGACACATTCCAGATCTAGAGCTGCATCTGGCCAATGTTTCGGATCTCTTATTCTCTATTTTCCTTAGCAATGATAAGTTCGAACGTCCATGCCCGTTGCCGGGATTCGATCCCTGGTCATTTTGTGTAGCGAGGCATTGATTCTGACCACCACACCACAATTTTTGCTGTCGAAAGTTCACGACGTACCCCTTGATATATTTTCGTCACGTACACAACATGTTGTTCAGGCAGCAGGTTCCATGTAAGGAGTCTGTTGGAGCATGAACGCAGCCCAGACAGAGAGCCTCCGAGCCAAAGATACTTGGCGCCAAAAAACTCGGTGGAAAACACAAAGATACTGTAACTGGAAGAATCAGTTCTCTTAAAAATGAAAAATAAGTGAAACTGAAAGCTACTTTGGGCTGAAAAATGTATATCGCGGACCCGGTTCAAAACGAGCGTCGTTCCTTTTTTTGTCTTTGGAGGTTTGACTCGTTCAGTTGTGTCTCTCTTGCGTTTTTACACACCTGAAGAAAGGAACAAGGCTTCCAGAAACGTTAACTGAATTTAACTATCTTTCTAATTATTATAACGTCAATTTTTCATTTTAAGAACGATCTTAATCTGACTTCATTGTATTAAATGAATAAGCCAGCCAAATTTGTCAGAAATATATTTTGATAAAATAATAAATTGGAACATATAATAAAAAATTGGCACCAGGTTCGTTCCTTTTTGGAACCTCTTCAGGTTCAAGTCTGAATATAATTTATTTCTTGATATCAAAAAATTGAATTTTATATTGAAATTTCAAGAGGACTGTTCAGTCATATAAAATATTTATATTTGCACATGAATACATTCCGAAAAGGAATTTTTATTTTATTCATGTTCTATTTTTTTATTTAAAATATTTATGATAAATTTGGCTGGTTTATACATTAAAAAAAGGAGCATCATTTAAAATCTCATGAGGAGTTGGAGGAGTGTTGATGCAGACATATTTGTTGTTTTTTTTCATTCCATGAATTTATGGGAGTGATTCAAAATTAAATAAATATGTATAGCTCCTGTAAAATCGTCGTAATAATTATAAATAGCTATAAAGAATAAATAATATAATGTATATCTGTTTGGGGGGGGGGGTGAAGAGTGTACATAATATTTACTACATACTTTTTATTGCTTTTAATTAGTTTGGTATGTTATAATTAAAATATTACTTGTTGTAGCGAAAGGAAACATTTTGTTTTGAGATATGTTCAATTGAAGTATATCGCAATTCGTATCGAATTCTCGACTCATTTAATTTAATTTGAGTCAATAATATTAACACCAGTTAGTGAAACCCAAGATATTTTAAAGAACGGATTTACTGCGGTCCAACATTTGAATTCTTTTTTTCTCACGGGCTGTTAATTGACCTGCTCTTCATTTTTTTCGCCGTATTGCCGTTAAAAATGAATATCTTAACAACGCATGACAAGAATTAAGTTTAAGCTTTACACGTTTAGGAAATACATAATATTGTTTTTATATTTATTAAATCTGAAACATACTAAAGTTCAAATTCTGTATTACGCCTTGCGGCACCCCAAATATTCTTGGAAGAACCAACTTTCTTGCAAGAGGCAAATGTTATTCTTTATATAAATAGAGTGGACGTTTTGTCTGGCACAGATCTGGTTACGCCGTGTAACAAAGAGACAATCGACAGCGTTCCATTCAATTTACATTTCTAAACTCGTACGCACAAGCTGTAAATAATTATGAACTATTAAAAAAAATAATTTAAGTAACGTTGTTACATTCTAATCTTCCATGAAAATCGTTATACCGAGTTTTAATTCTTTCTATGTCAAAATCTGGAGCTGCTGTGCCGTTTCGATATCTAGACGAACGCCGCAGGAAATACGCTAACCGTTCAGAATATCATTCCATTTAATTAAAAGCGTTTATCAGTTACAAAAAACTATAATCTTTATTTTCCAGAGCTTCCAACCTTTAAATTGTCATAATCATCAAAATAACCTGTTTACAAAACATATTTAGAGTTATTTATCGAACGTAATGTAACGTAAAATAATATTGAGTTACTAAACTTATGATTTTATAATTTAATTTTACATTTTTGTACGTCAATAAAGCTCCAAAACGCATTCCGTACGTCTGATCATAATTTTTCCTGACTACGTAAAATTACTTAAGTGCAGCCCTGCTACCGATTTTCACATAACGATAGCATATTATTAAAATTTATGTCTACTATCTATATTTATGTATTTTCGTTTTTTTTACAAGTATGTTTCAATTTTATTTTTCTTCAATTAATTAATTTTTTTACTCACGAAATTTTTTTTAATACATCATTGTAGTGTATTTCTCGATTATTCCTACCTCGTTTCTAAAATATACTACATTAATTCTGTGTTTTTTTGCGGATATAAACGCCTTTTGATAATATAAGTTTAGTTTTTAAATTATTTATTGCATGTATAAATATTTCTGTACTGTTTTTTTTAATTTCATTATATCTAGTTATAATAATAACAGTCATAATATTAACTATTCAGAATATTTGACGCTTCATTCGCTAAAACCATTCGATTTTATTAATAATTTTTACAAAAAAACATTCTCTGAACGTTCAATAGATGCCAACTGTTAAAAAAAAATTATTCCATTAGTTTCGTCACAATTTTACGCCTTAGATCTTCTTCGAGCTTCTCCCATAAACATTAATTTGGAAACGGAACGCGTGTTTGCTTATTTATGAGTCTGTTGTCCTTCGTAATTTACTTGAAGCTATTTCTGAGAATTTGACGACCTGAGACTCGTGTACCTCACAACGTTGGATTCGAATAATAATTTTCCAGCTTCAAGGAAGTTACAGCTATTTTTAATTCGAATACACACGCATTAACTTCATAAATCTGTGAGTGTTGATGCACCTGGATTATAGGGCCTAGGTGTTGGAATACTAATGTTGGATATGTACGGGTCGAAAAATAACTGTCCTAAACAAAATATATTATTCATTTCATTATACACATTTGTCGTGGGTATGAAGTTATTATGTATTCCTCAAGGAATTCTTCCATAATTTATTTCTATACACAAAACGCGGCAAAATATGAAAGCAAATTATATTCAAAATTTATCTTATTGACCCATGCGAGTGAAGAACACTATCCGTAGGACGAAACGGCCAGGATAAACACAGATTAGCAAAATATGCGTGTTGAGAATTTATTTGGAAAAGTTTTCAGTGCTCTGTAAGGAACTTAATACAAAAAGAAGTGAAATGAAAATAAGTCGCTTATATTGAATCTAGTAGTGCAATCACTCAACCCAGGTCTGAAATAACCGATATTTGGCGAAAAGTTAAATTACATCAGGTTAGTCGCAGATTTAAGAAACCACCAACTGGAAATTTCCCTACCTCCTACGTTTTCTGATGTTTACCATCCGTGATTATTGAGATTAATAGACGAGGTCCTATGTGTTAAAATATGCTTCCATTCCTTAAAAAAAAGGCACGCACCATTAACTGTCACTTTCAGTTGCCAACTCGGCGCTTTTGTCTGGTCCACATCTGAGCGAAAAACACCATGAGGCTAGTCACTAAGATTGGATTGTGTGAGAAACAGAATGGAGATCTTAGGGACGATGGGAAAGGGTTTCGATTCCACCCGAAGAGTTTCCTTACAGGGAAAAGAACCTCTGAGATGGATGGATTGAACTGCAAAGGGTCAAAAGGTTACAGCTCATGACCAGTTTACGTTTGGTTGGATGAAGTAATTGCATCCAGGGGTACTTGAAACAACGAACAAAAGTGTAAGACTTATTCGTTGTTCTCTCAGATATATAATGTCCAGTAAATCCACAATCTCTGAACAATACCATCCGTGCAATTCCCCCAACTTATTCTCCAATTCAGAAATTGGAACGCCCGGAAAATGTTACATCTGAAGGTGGCCATCAATTTTCCAGATGGATCCATTGGGTGATAAATGGCTTCTGTCAAGTATCTGCGAAAGATTACAAGCTATAAATTTAGCTCCTGGACCAAACATATTCAGCCACCATGTGATTGTGAAGGTTGACAAAGACTAAGAGAGAGTAACTGTTGAATTCCTTGCGTCTGCCAAGGTTACCCGGAAGACGTGTTTCTAGTAAAACGAGGAATATTATGGCACTCGGCCAATCTGCGATTTACACGATAGACCAAGCACGTTAAGTTTTCGCGCTACATTGGCGGCCTCTGCGAATCTAACAAAGAGCATCTCTTAGACATCACACGTAAATTTATAATTCAAGTTAAAGCACTTGTGAATGGAATGTTTTGTTCCTGATATATGAAATGGGGAACAGGTGTATGCCCCGTGATCTAGAGGCTGAGGTAATGGCCTACAAAACCAAAGGTGAGGGCTAAGGGTTTTTGACTTGGAAGTCGAGGAAATGGGGACAAAAAAAACGGGGAAGCTGTACAACGTTCCTCTATATATTAGAGCATGTGATCCACATATCAGATTGAAGTTCTGACAAAACAAGGCACATGAGAACATGCATCCATGAGGATGAGAAAGTTCAGCAAGTATGTTGGACTCTTTCAGAAAGACGACGGAATAATGAACACATTCCAAAATATAAACAGTTTATTTTTATAGTTTTTAGCTTAAATAAAGTGATGTTACTCCCAGTGCCGTGACACTGGAATCCACATTTCTCTTTCTAGATCCTAGTCTCATGCTACTTGGATGACAAGAAAAAACTCACTGGGATAAAAGACTGAGACAGACTAGAAATTAAACGCTACTCCAGCTTCTGCAGCAACAGTGTTGTCCTGTCAAATCCAGCACAATCAGAACCGAAATAACGAGCTCCAGCATAAAGCTTGATTTCTGGAGTTGAATAAATACAAAACTGTATTAATTGAGACTGTGGTTATTAAAATTATAAATTAATAAAATATCAGTCTTAATATTTATATGAACTAATTAATATAACATATTTCTGGCGAATAGGTTAAATTAACTGTTATGACTTGCGGGGAATCCCATTGACGTATAAACGAGAATTTGTAGAAATGTATTTTAAAAGGCAAAATTTATCAAGGAGATTAAAGAACGAACTGTAATATAAAACGAGACAAACGGAGATATTACAGTTGGAAACGTTATTCTCTCCAAAATAACCTAAATCTGTTTAACGTCGATGCAAAGGAAAAGCTGAAAAAAACCTCAACACTCTGTTTTGTAGTGAAATTTTCTTATATAATTATTACTTTGACATCCTGTAGCACAGGAAAACACTCCTCAAATTAATTCAAGATTAATTTTTAATATTAGGATAAAAAACGCATGTGGCTTGATGGAAATTACGGCCATTAAATTTAGCGCCGAGGTGACGGAGTGTCGAGGAGAAACCATGCATTTATTGGCGAACCCTGCATTAGGGGTATTCACTTGACCAAAATCCCCGAAGGCCAGCCCTTCCAAAATGCGAGAGTAAGCCCGCGAAAGTGTAAAATCGACGCAGATTGGCTGAAATCATACACGTGAAGATACACCCTCTGATGGGGAACGAAGAGAGTCGTGCTGGAAGATGGACAAAATGAGAAACAGGACAGTTATCTATAACCCGGAGAACGAGGAAGTCTGGGAAGGGAGATAGTGTAGGAGTAAAAATAGTTCACATGTACAACTTGAAGAAGGAAGAAAGACCCGGCCGACGAATCTGTCTATAGATGCTAAGAATTGTTACGCCGACGAGGTAGTGTAACTGAGGAAGCTGCCAGAAATTCATGTGAATATTTTCCGGTTACATGTCCATAGTCCATAGTCTCGTAAAATCGCCTAATACTGTTTAACGTATTAGAAATCTATTGGAATGTAGAATGTAGTTAAAGTGAATCATCTAAAGTTTAAACTCAAGAATGAATAAAAAAAATTAAATTTATAGCCAATCAAAATCAAATTTTAATAATTATTTCATATAAAATTAACCCCCCCTCCCAGCATTAAATTACAGTCCATTGCGCATATATATGTAATTTAACGTTTTCTTACAACGAGGACATACTTTTCCTTTATTAGCTTTTTCTGGAATTTTCTTATCTATACAATTGTTTAGAGTCCGCCTACGTGACGTTGATTTCTAGTCTGTTTTATTGTGTTTTGGCAGCGATTCCAAGGGCTCATACAATCCAAGGAAATTCATTTGATGTTGAAGCCATGGCTTCTTGTGAGTTCGTGCAAGACAACTGCCCTAATATATTTTTTTAATCGAATATCGGATTTTAATACTTTCCTACAATTACAATTGCAAATTTATTTTCACTTTGTCAATTTGGAAAAGAGCTTGATTCAGGTAACACGTGACTTGAAACTTCTGACCAGCGTTTTGGTTTTGTATTAATTCTTACGCATTAAAATATAGTTTTTTATTCGTACGTAAATGTTTCCATGTTCACTTGAAGAATGCTCAAGTTACCAACTCATTAAAATTATTTTATAATGTTATAATTAATAATCTTGAGCAATTTAACACTAACATAAAACGTGTAGACTTTATTTTCAATAAAATAAATTAATTACAGGTCTTCTTTACAATATTTAACGATACCGTTACTAATTACAACACGTATGTTTAATAAATAATTGGCTCTTACGCTTCAAAGTGTAAATTAAAAGAAGAATTTCATTGAAATTCATTATAATAAAATATTATAATATTTTATATTTCTGTAGGCTTGTCCGGAATATAAAATTCCCGATGAATCTAATAATCTACAAGTTTCAATAAAACTAACTTCCAAATATCATATTGCTATTTGTTACGATATTAGAGACTGCAGCAATTTTATTTGATTTATTTATTCCATTAATCTTCGAATGAGGAAGTGGTACGTCATTACATAAAATTGCAAAATAATGATAAGAATCTATAATTAATAACAAGTAGAAGTTTACATGTGAATAACAAAAAATCTAGACACGCAAATTATCCTGTCCTACACAAGTAAAAATGCAATATAATATTTACATTTACTTAATAGCAGTATAATAAAATAATAATAAAAGATCGCGTATTGTTACTGAGGATATAAAATATTATTTTATGCATACAAATTAAACACGTACTCAGAAAAATAATTATGTTGACAATTATCTCAAATCCCTAAATATGGAAGTCGGATAGTGATAAAGAAAAAAATCAATTACAAATGTAATGGCACAGACTACAGATTAGGATATAAAATTCTCGACCGGGCCGGGAATCGTACTCAGGACTTCCACTTAGCACGCGGTGCTCTAACCACTCAGCTATCTTTGTTGACACACGCGAGCTTTCTCTATCCGTTGCCTGACCGTGAACGTAGCCTCAGCTACAATTTACTGAATCGCATTCTACACGTCCTAATTTTAGGACTTCAATGAAGAAAGGACGTTGTGTGAAACTGATCATAGACAGGACGGAGTTTACAAGAAAATATTTAATTATGAGAATAGCAATAGGCTACTGTAATATGAGGTATTCGAATCGCAAATTGGAATGACTGAATTTTTAATTTGAAGTATGGGAAGGCCCTGGATACTGTGGAAAGGTGAGAAAATGTTTGGCTTTGTCTTTTCGTTTCTCAAAGCTAAAGTATCCACTACATGGGATTTGCCTGGAAGATAACTAACGATGTATTTATTCCTCTATTTTTTTAGAGTAACAGGCTACATGAGGGTAATCCACGTGGCGGAAATTCCCCTTTAGTAGCATAGGAAGGGATTTGAAATGGGGTATGCACAAGGGTAGAGGAAGGTAGCCAAGGGTTAACTAACGCCCCCGGCTGTAATTTAAGGATCCAACCCGGCATTTGCCTGAAAGTGATGCAGGACAAACCCTAGGAAACCTGCATCACGTACGTCGGGCATTGGGTACTTGTCCCACGTCATTCCGATGGCGCGGGAGAGAGGTTTGACCCTTCTCCGTGCCTCGACCAGTTTGGGAGGCAGCTGGCCGACTATTCCAAAAAAAACCCGCACCATTGTGCATTAAACACAGAGTCGCTGCTTTAACAATATTAACCTTTTGTTCCAATTTTTATTTAATTATTAATAATTGACAGGTTCTTTGTTGTCCCTGTATTATTTTATAATTGTGGTAATTTCTGTAGGAAAAGCAGGAGTTCTACTTAGTTGTTAGTTTCCTTCCAGGACAATCCCATGTAGTGGTTACTCGTGCTTTGAGTAATGCAAAGCAAAGCCAGGTACTTTCTCTCTCTGCAGAGAGACTCCCTGTTCTTCCCGTACTTTTAAGCGTAATAATTCTCCAGACAGCGTGCCGCGACCAGGAATCCAAACAACATGGTTGTCTTTGTGTAACTGCTGGAGAGCCAATGTTGTGGTCGATACGAGTATTGGACCCCACAACGTCGGCATGTCACTACAGCGAGACGCTTTCACACGTAACCAGTATTTGGTAAAACCTCACTTAGTTAGTTTCAGAAATCAGAAACATAAAGATTTTCTCCAGGTTCGCGTTCTTCAGGTCAGAGGTCGGCAACCTCGTGGACATAAGGACTGGAACCTCAAAGCTGTGCACTTTTTGTTCAGTTATTTTGCCTGCCGTTGTTTGTCTTGTTGAGTTAAAAGTGTTGTGCCAACTTTAAGGTCTTTATTTAGACCGAGCAAGAAGCGTGTCGCGCGTGCCTGGGGCAATTCAGGTAGGACTCGAACACAATGTTCCGTCACGTGAAGCTCCCCGGCCAGGGTTCGAGCCCAGGCCCTGCGGACGGCGCACGTGACCGTGGACACTTGTGCCATTGCAAGGAACAGCGAAGACGCGTGATGACAAGGCAGTGCTTTTACATCAGATGATGAGCATCTTGTGGTTATCCTCGGATATGCTTGGCGCCGTGGTAGGTCTTTAAAACCAGACTTGTTTTGAAAAGGTGATTCTTGCAGGGGGGAAATTTTGGCCGTGCAATTCATCGGTTAGGACTTTACAATGTAATGACCGATGTCACTGAATGCGACTGAATATTTCTAAGATTGATCGATCGGAAAATTTTTGTATGTGACTTTGAAGGACTGTACAGAAATCCAAGCTTTAATTAAACTCGTGGAATAAAATAATACGATATTATTCACATAATGTAACAGTCATTAAAATACATTTTATGGTATTATATAAAATTCCATAATTTTATATTAGAACAAGAGTGGCTCTGTATCAGTTTACTTAGGTTTCGTTTGAGTTTAATTTCTTAACTGTAAATAGTCCTTCGGTTTCATTTTGATTCAACCAACCTGGAAAAAAACTCAATTTTTTATTTTACGATATTATTTATGTAATTAAAAAAATATTATTTAATAATTTAGAATTTATAATCCGGGAAAGATATTGCGCTGATAATGTATTTGGATGATACTCGACTATCCATCTCCCATTCCGCTCCTCTGACCAATCAGAGTTCAATATTTTTTTTAAACGCCAATCCAGACGTGACCATCAAATCCGCCATTAAACTGAAGTAATGTCATTGGAAGATTGTCGACTTCATTGAACTGACCATTCGCGTAACACTTGACTTTACTACAAGCTTTTCAAATGCGGGGAAAATTTCGCTGCCTCTCAGTGAATGATTATTATTTATATATTCATTTTCCCTTTACATTTCTGCCCAATTGTATTAATAAACTTCATTCAACCCTTCAATGGCAATGAAAATGTATTTGGAAGATTCTCGCTTATTTGTCTTCCTTTCCGTTTCTCTGACCAATCAGAGTTCATTATTTTGTTTAGGGCCAATCCTGACTTGACCCTAAAACCCGCCATTAAACTCTCGTGATTGTCATTGGACGATTGTCGACTTCATTGAACTTGAGTTTAGTACAAGCCAGCAACTACGGGGAAAATCTTGCTACATCTCAGTGAATGGTTATTATTTATGTACATATTTTCGCTTTACATACTATTTTGCCCTGCGTTGACCGGCTTGTCATATATACGTTTTTACTCTAATTTCGTTTACTTTTGCGTTAATTTTATGTTCCGCACCTCAACCCGTATCCCTAAATGTGCTCACATTCCATGCCGAAAGGGGTTAAACTCGTTAACCCCGAAAAAGTTTCTTTCAACGAATATATCGACCGTATAAACATGTTCAAAACATTCCTACCACCCCCGCCACTGAGGGTTAAAAAAATTTAATGTCAATTAATCTCAGACACATCCATAAACCCGAATTTATCTCGAATCTCAGCTGCTTTTGCAATATTTTTATGTAACGCCCCTCCACCCGAGCCCCTAAGCGTGGTCCCCTCCCATGCCGAAATGGGGTTGAAATTATGAAGAAACAACATAGGTAGAAATATTATCAATCTAATTAACCCTAAAAATATTTATTCAACGCAAATATAAGATTAGAGCGTTTGCCATTATTGTGTACAATATTTTCTACAGAAATTATATTCGAAAAAATAATAGTTATTATTATGTATCAGTAAATAAATTAATATAACAGCCTACATTAAACTATATCAATTCAAAATTATTTTAATAAATTCGCATTGAGATGATTCGCTTTTCAGTTCCAGGTGAGAGTCAACCTATAAATACTCCTGTTTCATTTGATTCAGCCAACCAGAAGCAAACTCAATTTTTTTATTTTACGATATTATTCATATAATTAAAAAAATATTTCTTGATTATTTAGAATTGTATAAGCCGGGAAAGATACTGCGAATGTGTTTTAATAAACTTTAATCCACGTTTCAATTGCGCTGAAAATGTATTTAGAAGATTCTCGACTATTACGTCGTCCCTACCGTTTCTCGGACCAATCAGAGTTCGATATTCAAACATTACTCCCCCCCCCATTAGTTGACGAATGCTGACTGTTTACGTTCAGGGATGTGTATTAATAAACTTTAATCCACCCTTCAATTGCACCGAAAATGTATTTAGAAGATTCTCGACTGTCCGTCGTCCCTTCCGCTCCTCTGACCAATCAGAATTCAATATTTTTTTTTAGCGCCAATCCGGACTGGAACCTCAAATCCGCCATTTGTCATTGGAAGATTCTCGACTTCATTGTTCTGACCATTCACATAATACTTGACTTTACTACAAGCTTTTCAACTGCGGGGGAAAATGTCGCAGCATCTCAGTGCATAATTATTATTTATATATTTATATTCCCTTTACATTTGTACACGTGTACGAAATTTGGTGAAATTGGCTCCACCGGTATAGATTTGTATAAGGAACATACAAACAAACAAACACACACAGACACAACGTTTTGCTTTATTTATTAGATATCAGTTATAACAGAATACGATCTTGGTCTGTCTAAACGGATTCCAGACTGTACTGATAAGGTCTCTATCGAGACGATTACAGATGTTCCACTTTTGTAACGCTAGACATAGATCAAATAAAATATTTAAAACTAGCTGGGTGCCCGGCGTTGCTCGTGTACTTATTTATATAAACTCGAAAAAGTATTTAATTGAATACTTAAATATATTCCCTGAGTATTTCAGGATATAATTGTCAATTGTCACTCAGTCTTCATACATTGCGTAATATTACATTGATGAAATTGTTAGCTAGACTCACAACTAATATAGCGCGAAAATTAACTTACATTTTACGCAAGGATGGTAAAGTAATTCGTATTCTTCTTTATTACCATTCGATGGAGTATTGCTGAAGAAAATATTTCTGCTTTATTTCATTCCTAATAAAGGAAATATTTCCTTTGTTCGTTGCGTAGTAACGTCTTTCTCTCGCGTGACGTCATTGTCTCTTGGCGCGCAGTAATTTAATATTTAATGATCACGGTTTTTAATTATAATTCTTTCCACATGTATGCTAGTGGTTTGTCACCCTCACAGTACCGTTTCTCGTATTTTGAAGAATATGTGTACCAATTTTTGTTGCATTCTGTCCACGCGATATAATTTGTATAAAGAACAACGTAAATACATACATACATACATACATACATACAAATATACATTCTTTTTTATTATATAGAATGAACCCAAGGGACAATTTCTGATCAATGGAACAGAAACCGTGAACCCTATGAAGTTTTAATTGTTCCTGTAGGACATGAAATTCAATTCATCGGTTAATAATAATAATATGGTAACAGAAGAATTTATTCGTCGACAGTCGAACAGGCGTTATTTTTTTCTGGTATATATCATCTGATCCACGTATACACGTCGCCATCACTCGATTTAGATTCTATTCTCACGTACAAACTTTGAATGTCTCAGCTGGACTGATCAACTGAGATTATAAACGACGTTAAATAGTGAAACATGAGCGCTCAGTAAATTTGATAATATAAGTGGCTACCTCACCAGTCACTTTCCAACTGCTGCTATTCTCTTACGGCACAAGGCACTTAACATCATCGGTTCTCGTTGCATTGGCTAACCTCAACGCCTAGAATAGATTCAGATGTGTCCTAAGCGTTACGCGGAGCGATTTATGAATCAATTAATATCTATTAGCAAAGAAGACTGGCAGAAATGGTATGTGTGAGAACAGGGTCTATGTTGACCGCTCTCCAAGTAAAACCAAAGGTTTGTTTTTATACGCTGTGCATTATTTTCGTCACGGGACGGAGTTTAGTAATGATAATTAAAATATGGCGTGCTTGATGGAATAAAATCGGTTTTAAAGAAACGAAATTGTGTCCTATCTGGCCCGTTTCCGTTTAATACAATACAATCTGAGCAGTATGGCGTATTTCAAATTATAAATTACGTTATGTTTATTATTTTAATCAAAATTTTGTTTCAATTGATCTCACTGATGATTATGAAACATCGAAACCTCCTGAAATGGTATAATTTCGTTTACTGGACGTGATCAGAATCAGAAAATGGTGTAATTAAAGTGTGCCTGAGTCCATGTAATCAGAAATTGTAAAATTTACAGCTTGATTCTGTGAGAAGCTCAAATTTTTAACCATGCTTGCAGTTGGTTAGGTAGCTTTGTGTAATATTTGAAGCTACTAGGGGGGGTCCTCGTGGAAGGGCTTGCGAGGGCTATTCTCTCGCAGGCAGAACCTTGTAGGAGAGATACGAAGGGGCTACCTTTGGGGATGCTCTCAAATCTCTCTGGTTTTTTTGAACTAAGGTTCCCACAAGCCGAGGCACCTCGGCCTGTTCTGAGAGGTGTATGTTCCAGGGTCACAGACCTTGGGCATACGGTAAGCGTTGTCCGCTATTCCCATTGGAATAGTCGGCCAGCTGCCTCCTAAACTGGTCGAGGCATGGAGAAGGGAAAGCTGCGTTCCCACAGCAAACTCCTCTCCCGCTATCGGAAGGGCGTGGGACAAGTACCCAATGCCCGACCTACCTGTTGCAGGTTTTTCTAGGGTTTACCCTGCATTTCTTTAGGCGAATGCCGGGTAGGATCCTTAAAATATAGGCCGGGGGCCCTAGTTAACCCTTGGCTGCCTTTCTCTACTCTTCCGCATCCCCCCTTTCAAATCCCTTTCTATGCTATTAAAGGGGAGTTGCCCAACGTGGATTACCCTCATGTAGCCTGTTGCCCTAAAAAAATGGTCCTCGTGGAAGGAGAGAATAGCAGTATCGTCGGCGAATGCCCCCTGTTTTTTTATATTATGCGCCAGTGGTACGTCTGACAAGTAGAAGAGATACAACAGAGTTGCCTTGGGGCACTCCAGATATTATCGGAAAGAAGCCGGATTTTTCATCATTTATTGGGAATTTTCTTTCGTTAAAATATTATTTGAAGAGGCTGAAGTATGCACGTGGAAAAGTACGCGTGATTTTGTGAATTAATCCCGGATGCCAGACTTAATCAAAAGCTTGACTGATGTCGAGGTAAACTCCACTCCAGTATTAATGATTTTCAAGTGCTTTATTTATAGTTTGGGTAATTCTATGAACTTCTTGCACTGTTGAGTGTTTTTGACGGCACCCGAACTGATGTGCTGGTATCAAAGTTTCTGAGCACAGGTCTTCGTTTAATCTGGAGAGATGCTTGGCAGTAGACTGATAGATCTGTAGGAAGCGACTTCTCTAGGATATTTTTCTGCTTTACTGTGCCTTTTTTTAAGACATTTGTAACCAGTATCCAAGTCGTATACTTGCATTGTAAATGTAGCTTAGCATGTATATTCCTTTTTTCGGTAATTCCTTCATCATGGTTACCGTGACAAGGTCCAATCCAGGTGACTTTTTTTTTTGGTTTTGGAGTTTAATTTCTTTCGTAATTTCTTTTGATGCCATTGCTTTGATCTGTATTGTCGGTGGGATGAAGATACTTTGCTCTATTTCTTGGGTCACCTTGTCTATCAGTTGGAAAACAGAAGTTCTGTAAATAGTATGGATGAGGTATAAAATCCATAAGAACTAGTTCTATTATCCCTATGTTCCACGAAACCTTTGGGGTAGAATAATAATGTTTAGTCAGTACTGTTTTCATTCGGAAATCCTTTGTAGTGGTACGTTTATTAAATGATGAAATAAAGGGATAGTTTCTAGATTTTATTAGTTATTGAACTGAACATGGACAAATAAAATTAAAAATACAAGTTATGCGTGTTCAGTTACCCGGGCAAAACCATCGGATCCCTTAATCCCAAGTTAAACCATGGTTTACGGTAATTCTGCCAGCCGCGTCAAGGAATGAGACACTTGGCAGTTACCTTGCGTCCATTTCTGGCCGTGATCATGTAGCACCTTCGTTCTCTCGGAGTCCTCTGGATAATGCAAGTTTGGGGGCTGTACGTCCGTCCCTGGCGACGGTTCGTCGAGGAGTCTTCTACACTTTCTTTACAGCCCTTTCGCTGGATGTGAAATATCGATGTCCTCGACCAAGTTAGGATCGATCTTTCTTGAACCAAGAAATGTGATTGGATCAGGCATAAATTCAATTTCTGGGGTTTGTGGAGAGACGTTTCTCACGATGTCACAGTCCAGGTAGCCTCCGAGGGTCAACATCCTACGTGCCTACGTCCAGACCGAACGGATTATCTATCTGCTACGGCAGCGCTGGACAAATTCCAACTTGCCAAGCTCTCAACCCTTGCTAATATCTAATTACACTAGAATAATATATAGTATATATATATATACCAATTATTCAATATCGCGCTACACCTTGAGTAGAAGGCGTAAAACTCCTCCTGTCCAAACTGGTGCCAGTGACATGGCAAGGAGTCACAATTACATGCAAATAACATATATGGTGTTTTGGATTGAATTTGTATGGCCTGTTGCAGCTTATTCGAGAAGATGGTGATGTACTGCGACACATTCATTAACCTGATCCCACTGTCGTTCGTTCTGGGTTTCTATGTGGCTTACGTGGCGGGCCGCTGGTGGCAGCAGTACATGGCGATTCCTTGGCCAGACAAGTACTTCAGATCAGCCTCACATCAGCATGGCGTGCAGTGTACAAGTTTACTAACCCCTAACAGACTCAGCATGAACTATAACACCAACGACGAAACATCTGTTTTACCGTCCGGAATTTCACTAATCGTCCCGACTGAAAGTGACCCTGGACTTCTTCATAACACGACGTTAATGATGTTTATAGAAACTAAACCAAGAATGGAAAGCAGCACATATTCGGATGAAACATCTATTGTGTGTAACGAGACTATGTTTAAATTCATAATGAAATAGCTTGCCAAGAAAATCAGTACCTTTAATTAAACAGCAAATTTTAGAAGCATCCACAACTATATTTATTATCTATTGTGTGATTTTGAGTATGATTGACTTGTATTTCTCCATATTTTTAGGTAACCTTTAAATTTCAAAGTAATTTCTACATCCTTATTTATCTGATATAACCTCTATTTAAATCTTAGCAAGCTTTTATCATTTCATTTCCTGATTGCTCACACAAATTTTCTGAATATTCCTCACTCATCATTTCTTTCGTTCATTTAATATTCTTATATGTAACCACAATATTCCATTCTCGATCTTTGCATGCATTTCTGTCTGCTACAGTTGATAGATTAAATTGTACCAGATTAAAGATTAGCAAATTAAATTGGAAATAGGAAAAGCTTCAGAAATATTAATGTCAAAAGTATTAATTCATGAAAAGATAAAATTGGAAGATGAAATTGGAGAGGTTCAGTCAACCATTGGAACACTAATAATTTATCGAGAAATGGTATTTAATTTATACTTATGTTCGGGGTTTCATGTAATCCGTCTTGAGTTTACTAAAAAATCTGTAATCATAATTTTTCCTTCTGAACGTAGTAAGTTTGAGAATCGACTCAACCAAAGACATTCCCAAAAACAGAGATTCCCAATAAATGAATATTTTGGATATAAAATAGTTTCAAAAATGTAATATGAGAACACTAGAAAACAAAATTTATTCTTCAGTTTAGGTGTTTGAAATTCTATGTCCGTTATCAGAGAATCCCATTTTTCCCCCTGCTTAAAGAATGGACGACTGAAAATTCTGTACGTTTCAGGATTATCGAATACGAAACACACCTCAATTATATTTCTACAGAACAATTCATGTTTAATTTATTCCGGGAGAGGAAACTTTAAGACAAGCACGATCAGGGTTATAAAATTTCCTGTTTCTAAATGCGATCGTTGTTTTTTGTTCAAGTAATAATATATTTGCATGGAATTTGTTAAATAATTTGACTATCTGCTAAATTTCTGGACAACCGGTCAGGTTAATAAAGTCCAAACGCTATTACGTGAAGGGCACAATCAAAACGTTTTCTCGTACATGTTCAATATAAAATGTGAGAGGAAGAACTCGGTAGGAACGCGATTGAAATATAGTTCGACATACTGGACGTTGAGCGTTATAAGACCATTGTCAGTCCTGAATCCGGAAAATATATCCCTCCGTAGTTATTCTGGATTTTTTTTTCATTCATGAATATTTTTCTTTAATTAAAACTAATTCATTCAGAGGATGTGTGGAATGATATGGGGAAGATTTGTAGGGGAGAGAAAAATTTCCACAACGAACAACATTTTTGTTTTGTAGCGAGTGTGTTTTATGGAGGTTCCCAAATAATTGTATTAATCTTGTGACTGTGAGTTTCTAATTTAAACAAGTAAAAAATTATTAATGGCAACATTCCGTTAATGGTAACTGTGTCCTATTTTCAATTGTTTGTGTGTATTTACGTAACAATGCATACGACAAGTTTTCGTTGACGAGTGCCAATCCGTTGGGACAGTTTTTCCTGGAGAGACTAATCTGATTTAATGAATAAGAAAGATAGCCGCAACTGCACAAAAGATTTTGAGTGTTGTCAACTGACCAGTGCAGTTGTGTTTCTCTAGGCTCTTCTTAGCACCTGACGAAAGGAACAAGGATCCCATAAACGTTGTGTGGTATTTATATTACCCATTTTTTGTCTGTATTGGCTATCTTTCTGAATCATTATTTTCTATCAGACGTAATTTTTTTCACTTTCTAATCTGATTTACTTTAACTTCAGTGTTGAATGTTTAATTTACTGCCCCGCCGTTCGTATCGGAACATAACAGGAAGGCTCAGGATCAAAACTTTTGATGACCAAGATCTCGCAGATATAATTCTCGGTAGCTTGACGTCAAATAAGTCCAGCAGCTTCCAATGGCTTCATCAGGGTGGCTTCGAGAGCTATTTATGCAAATCATTCAGAAAAAGCACCTAAAGAAAGTTTTAGTGATGAGCTGATACGAACAGCTGGGCAGTTCCTATAGCCGCTCTAAGTAGTGATGGGTTTTTGCAGAATAATGCACTCGATCGCGCTGTACGTGAACGGCAATGACGAACATGGCCGGATGGTGCGCAGGACTCTGATGAGATACCTGAACGTCACGCTCATCCTGGTCTTGCGGTCCATCAGCTCGGCCGTCAAGCGCCGCTTCCCCACGCTGGACCATGTCGTCGAGTCTGGTGAGTCTCATAGCTGTAGCCGACCGCTCGGAGCGTCTCCCTCTACGAGACAAGGACACTCCAGAGCTGATATAATTATTGGCTTTCTTGTTTTTATTCTTGGTTTTATTGTCAGTCATGACAAGGGAAAGCCAGACAGCCTAACGCAGTGTGGTTTCATTCCCCTGGTGTTACACTATTCGTCTCTGAGGGTTTTCTTCAAGGGAAATGACACTGATTGGAAGGTAACTGTCATGCTTGCATTGAAAACCGAGTTACGTCTTAAGCTGGCCGGATTACGTGGGAATTACGTCATCATGGGGTAACAAGACCTCAAAATTCATTTTTTTAAATTTAGTTTAACGCAAAACACAATGACGTTCCGTTCTTCTATTGGCTACTAATCGAATTTTACTCAATTAAACCTGACAAATTTCTAGTAATCCGTCCGATCATTGGAATCAGGAATGTTGAAATTATTCTCGACTTAAAATATCCAACGAAAGCAAGAAGCTTTTTTTTCTATGGAGATGAAATCTTCAAACAATTTTGTCATTATATTTTCGTGACATCAGCATCGCATTGTGGCTACTACATAATTAATTAAATCAGACTGACTGACTCTTTGACGCTACGGTCCTTGTAGAACCTTGGTCTCCGCAACTATCTTCTTCCAAAGCTCTCTTTCGATTGTCTTGGTTCTCCATGTCCTGATTCCCATAGCGCGTAGGTCTTCCTCCACCTCTTCAATCCAACGCTTTCTTGGTCTACCTCTGTATCTTCTGCCACCTGGATGCCCCTCCTGAACTTTCTTTGGTTCTCTTGTATTCTCCATTGATGTACGTGTCCTAGCCAATGCACTCGAGCAGTTTTTATCACAGATATTATATCCTGCTCATTGCACAGGTCTCTAAGCTCCTGATTTGTTCTAATGCACCATCCCAGCTCTGTTTTCGTTGGTCCAAAGATTTTCCCACTATCTTTCTTTCCCATGACATAAACCTTTTTCCTTCGGATTTATTTAATATCCATGTCTCCGCTCCATATGTAACCACCGGTCGAACTATAGCTTTCCGTGAAATTTGCTTGTTTCCTAATATTGGAAATAAAGCCGCGTAACATCGATTTCCTGCGGTCAGTCTGGCATTGATTTCCTTTTTAGCTTCATTTTGTGCAGTGATCAGAGAGCCTAGATATCTAAATTCCTGCACCCCTTCAAAACACTTTCCTCCACATCTAAAAGCTTGTGCCGGTTGGCTTGTTCTGGAACTCACCAAGAACTTCGTTTTACTACCAGTCCTATTTGTTGAGCACCTCTCTCCAATTCTTCATAGGTTTCATGAAGTGCATTCTTTGTACGTGCAATTATAGCTACATCGTCTGAATACGCCATAATTTGGATCAATCTATTCCTTTCTCGATTTGCAGTGATGTTACGTACAGCTGTTTCTAAAGCAATATTGAAGAGGACGGTCGACATCGGATCTCCTTGTCTCAACCCTACTTTAACATCAAAGCTTCTCGATAGCCTTCCTTGCACACATACCTTAGCCGTATTTATCAGCCTGATTAGCTTCTCAGGATAACTAAGGGCTTTCATTTCTATGAGAAGTTTTCCTCTTCGCACAGAATCGCAAGCTCGTTTAAAATCTATGTATAGCTGGTATAGGGTAATATTATATTCATAACATTTTTCCATCATGATCCGCATTGTAAAAATGTGATCTATTGTTGACCGGTTTGAACGAAAACCACACTGATATTCTCCCAGGTCTTGTTCTACATTGTGGGCTAAACGTTTGGTAATTATTATGGTGAAGATCTTATAGATATATCCACCTACTATTTTCACATTTTAATTTATTTACTTTCTTAAGGATAGGCAGTTTCCCATTATTCCGGTAATTCTTCTGTTCTCCAGATATCTGATATCAGCTTGTGTAATGATCCGCCATATTTGAATAATTCCGCTGTTATCCCATCTTCTCCTGGGGACTTGCAGTTCTTCATCAACGAGAGGACCTTTTGTACTTCTTCCAACGTTTAAGGTTCCCTATTGTATACTGTATATTCTTCGTCTTCAAAATTTGGCGATTCCCATCCTTGTTCACGTTGTTCCTGCCTTGGATTCAATGTTTCCTCAAAATACTCTGCCCATTTGTCTAATATTTCTTGGTTACTTCCAAGTAGCTTACCCTCTTTGTTCTGTATACAGGTTACTCTTGGTTGGAATCCACCTTTCCTCTGTTTTAAATTTCTATAGAACTGTCTGCTTCTCTTATCCTCATAATGCTGTTGCATCTCTTTTATTGGTTCTTTTTCTTTCTCCCTTTTTTTTTTACAAAGATTCTTTGCTTCTCTTCTACTTTCCAAATATGCTTGGTGTGTGGCTCTTGTTGTCCTTCGCATATATGCCATCCTTGCTTTATTTCTTCTTTCCAAGGCAAGCTTTACCTCTTCAATCCGATGAAACATAATTCTCATTTATTAATGTCAGGAAATGTGTTTCCTAAAATATCTCAAAACGCCAACGCTCCACTTTAATGTTTTGATTTTAGTTTCTATAAACATCATTAACGTCGTGTTTTACGCGGAGACTGTAAAACCCAACGAATAGAAACACGACGTTAAACTATATTAAACGCTAGTATCTGTCAAAACTGACACATTCAATTAGCGACTCCCGAGAGCCGTATAAACTTCAACTCGATCACTCCCAGCGGACTGACTCGCCCGCGGAACTTCTCATACTGGGTTTAAGGAGGAACTATCGGTTAACCGGCACAAGAATTTCTCAGTCATTTGATCCGATACCGGGGCAAAATATCAAACGTGTTGATGGTCAGCGTGATTTTGACGACTTTGTTCGTTGGATTTGAAACGCATTTCCACGCAGATTCTGGCTGGGGCATATCCGTAGAGCCATGCAATAAGCTAAAAGCTGCTTGGCAGAACACTATTCTGGCCAAGGCTGCGTGTTCCGCACTAAGTAAACATCTTTCACCATTAGTTCTCGCATCGTGATTAAGATTAATACGATTCAAACCGGTATGAAAAATGATTCGATAAATCAGCGACGAGATAGGTCTCCGGGGTGGCATAAATGGCGACGCTGAGGCTTTTACGACATCATTAATTCGTTTATTACATTTCTCAAATCCGTTATTGATTTATCAGCGAACTTAGTTTGCGTCTCATTAAGGACCAGTTTAAACAAAAAATTAAAATTTCCCCAGAAAATACGTTTCTATTTTAATTATATAAATATTTTGCACTATATGACTAGACTAGACAAGAGCTTTAATTACTTATCTCGGACTGGCAAACATTTGAAATGTTTTTTAAAGAAAGAAAAGTGTCTTCGTAAACAAATTCATGAATATGTTTATAACGCTTTAATTAAGTAGATTGTAATAATAAAATTGTACGGGGAGGTGGGTTCAATTAAAAAAATATTAATTGTTGGTTTAAAAATATATGTTTATTTCTTACAATATAGAATTATTTATTGAATTTAAAATTATAAACAATTTCTAATTAAATCGATTTATTCAGTTGAACCAAAATAAGAATAAATTTTACTTTCTTATCTTGCTAGGTTTTAATTCCAAACCGTTCATTGGTATATATATATATATATAAATGTCTATGTGTAATTAATTTTCGGAGTCTATGTGATTAGTCGTTTCTATCGAGATGTATTTAGTGCATAATTTCAACCCCTTAAAGCACCAATAAGGCAGGGCGTTGAGGGGAGTTACATAAAAATAACGCGAAACAATCGAAATTGGTGTAAAATCCAGGGTTATAGAAGTAAAACAGATTAATACTGACATTCACTATCTCAGTCCCTAGGAGTGAGGGTGGAATCGGGCGATACAAATTTCCGTTTACAATATTATATGCGTAGACCAATTTCTACCAAACTTTATACACATGTTACTTACGATCCAGGAACAAACACTGAGGTGTTAAGACACACCTACCGCCTCTACGGGTGAGGGTGGAATTTAAAAACATACCTAAACGGCCATTACTAGCGTCGAATAAAACACTTAATTTGATGTGTCATTATAGAATTTGTAAGTATCTAATTTCAACTCCAAAAACCATGGGAGAGAAGCACCCATATTGGTGGTCGGAGGGTTTTACGTAAACAGTAATTAAAAAAAGACTGATATTAGTGTGCATTCCGGGGTTATAGGAGTCGTAGTGTTTAATTCTCGAATTAATCATGATGGTTAACGATATTTTATGTTCCTCCGCGTGGAGATGGACGTGATTGACAATAGGTTACCCAGAGTAGTTTTGACCCTCTTAAGTTACCGGGTGAATTTTTATTTTCTTAAGGTACGTGCTATATTTTGGTCTCTATTTAGTTAATGGCTGAATATCTTTACTCCTTGAAGGTACCGGGGGTATTTTTAGTCTTTATGAAGTTATCGAGAATTTTTTACTGTTTTGATTCGTCGTTATTGTTTGGACACTTTTATTTGATGTAGTAGGAGCATCCACAAATACCGTTAGTCATCATGCTGATTTTTTTAAGATAGATGCCGAGGGCGTAGGTCGTGGAGGAGACCTTAAATGGGTGAATGTTCCAAACACTGGCGCTATTGAAATGCTTACCAAGAGGTTTGTGTCGAATCAATTCCTACTTCGGGTTAATTTAAATAAATACCCGGGCACTCAGCAAGTTATTATCAACAATTATTAATTTAATATATTGATTGATTATTGATTTAGTTAGAAACTCGTACGCGATCGTATACTTGTGTACTCACAAACAATCCAACCATGGCGATCGTTATGCTGGCTTATTTCGATTCAGCGGTGGAGATTCATGTTTTACTTCAGACGGTTCATTCGACGAATCGTTTGGTACATGTGATGCTTAAACAGTTACACAGCAGAACGTTCATTTAAGAATATTAGTTTTGTTCATTCAATCCTTAAATAATTTATTTGAAAAATAACATCTTTACTGCAGATATACATTACAGTTATGGGGACCGAGGAACTTTGATGAGTATTTTTTTTGTTTCTTTTTATTTTTTTGGAGTAACAAGCTACATGAGAGTAATCCAAATGGTGGCAACTCCCCTTTAATAGCATAGGAAGGAATTTGAAAGGGGGATGCGGAAGGGTAGAGGAAGGTATCCAAGGGTTAACTAGGGTCCCCGGGCTATAGTTTAAGGATCCTACCCGGCATTCGCCTAATGGTAATGCAGGACAAACCCTAGAAAACCTGCATCAGGTAGGTCGGGCATTGGCTACTTGTCCCACGTCCTTCCGATAGGCATTTTTATAATTTTCTATTTCATATTGCTATAGTGGTAATTATTTAAAAACTGATTTGCACATTTCTGGATGCTTGTGCAATTTTCCCTGTACTTCTCTTGAAACACCACAATTATTTTTAGGCTGCTGAGAAAAGCTCACTAGATTCACAATGTTAAGTTTACCTGATTCTGATATAAAAAAAAATTGGTAGCCCCTTGCAGCAACATAACATAATTTGATTTCATAATGTTTGCAAAGTATCGAGGATGAGTGATTGATCACGGTCCAAATCAAATTTTTGGGCCCAGGAAACAATCAATTGGTGAATATTGAATATGTTTATTTTGCTAACAATCAGTGGTTGTTTTTGTGTAGGTTTTATGACTACGATTGAGCTGCAGATGTACCAGTCAGTCCCCAGCGTCGAGTTCAACACTTACTGGATCCCGTGCACGTGGTTCATCAGCCTCTTGAAGGAGACCAGGAAGTCTAACAGAATCTCAGATCCTCAAGGTCTTAAGATTATAATGGAGGTAAGCTTCACGTCGGTCTTGCCCACGGTTACCATCTCTCGGCGAGCGTCGACAAAATAAAAGCACGAAGGGATCGAATTGAATTCCGATTATTCTCGAACCGAAAACTAATTAGTCCGTAGGTTCAAATAATAAGGCCGGAACCCGCAAGATTTGCATTTGAACCCAGAGAGGAGGCAACCGTGGTCCTACCCGCTTTGCCCGATCTCATTCTCAACAATAATTTCTTTGCAGGAGTTCAATGAGTTCCGCTCCAAGTGCGGCTTGTTGTGGAGTTACGACTGGGTTAGCATTCCGCTCGTATATACACAAGTAAGTGAGCTCGAATTTTGATTGCATTACTCGACGAATTTTTTTTAAAAAAATTAATTGAGTAAATACGGAGCTCCGGACTAGCTTCGTAAACAAGAATAAACATTTCAAAGCTACCCGAGACATTTGTCAGTCTGCCAGGTGATAATACGTTGTGACACTACGGTGAAGACTGATCAATGAGAACCATAAGCCCAACTTCTAAAGACTTTTTTTTAAAATCATCTCGCCTTTCTCAGAATAGAACCAAGATACTGGCGGTACTTTTGCTCACGGAAAGAAGTGAAACCTTCCCATTGTGATTACGACCGACAATAATTTTAAATATGGGATAATTGCCAGAATTTACCGCGAGCAATTAATATTTAAGAATAAACCTCAGCTAATATTTATGATTGGGAAGCGAAAGTAAATCACGCAAATGGAAAAGCGTCAACTCAAGAGAACTTGCTGATTAAACGTCCCACTTTCGAGTATGGCGCTGGGATACTAATACGGAACGACATGTGTATAACTCAGGAATTTTTTTTAATAATATTTTTAATACTGGAGTCAGGTAATGTTACGGCGGAAATTGTTTGGCAACCTCTGTTTACGTTGTAGACGGTGGTAAAATCGTAAATGCCAATTTTAATGCGAAACTGAGATCGTAAAAACAAAAATTCAATCCAGGGCCCAAAATACTGACGTCACTGAACAAATAGTTACCAGATGCACTTGACCAATCTTTCAGGATTAAGAATTAATTCATCTCTTATTTTCTAATAAAAAAACAGAGCGTATGTTTGTGTGTATGTTCATTATAATAATCTACACCCGTGGAGCGATTTCACCAAATTTCGTGCACGAGTTCTTTGCGACCAGGAAAAATCCCTTTCAGGCTGTGACAGGACTGGGAGTGGACGGGGTGTAAATATTAAAACAGGCTAAAACGGCCGGTATTTTAGTCGGATAAATATTTTTAGAGATCAAAGAGATTGATAGTTTTTTCCGATGTTATCTGTGTATAATATAAACCCCTTACAGCATGGGAAAGGAGCACCTTTGGGGGTGGGGGTGGAGGGGCGTTACAAGAAAATAACGCGAATACAACCAAGATTAGAGTCAAATCCGGGATTATGGATGCTGATAAGTTCAACTATGACATTAAACTTGACATTTAACCCCGAGGGGCGGAGGTGGACGTGAGTGGATATTTTCAGACCTACAAACAAGGCCGATATTAGCGTTAATAAATATTTTTCAGGGTTAATTAGATTGATAGCACTTCTCCCGATATTTTTTGTGTATAATTTCATCCTCTTTCGGCGTGGGAGGGGAGCACGCCTAGGGGTGGGGGTGGAGGGACGTTACATAAAAATTACGGTTATGGATATATGACAACCCGGGCAACGTTGGACACTCAGCTAGTGTTGTTAATAAAATAAAACATTCAAGGTGAACAATATAAAAAAGGTATTGTATCTGGGAATTGTTTAGACACTGTGATATTAAATTTCAGAATAATTTTCCTTTGATAATAATATGCGCCTTTTTTGTGGATGTAAATTCCATTCCCCTTTAAAATAGATTATTATATATAATTTGCTTAGATTAATATATATGAATATCAATAAGATATAATGTCTGACGTTAAAATAAAATATTATTTTTATATGAATATCCTCTACGTGTATTGTTTCTACGTTTCATTTCTACAAAGTTCATGATTTATAAATAAAAATAACCAAACAGCAGTTATGAAACTGAAATATTTAATTTTCTTACAAATTATTTATAGTAAAATTATTTTTTTAAAAAGAAAAACTAATCATAGCCATTGCGCCTTAAGTGCATAAATGTTAATTAATATGTAGACATATTTGTTTGATTTTATGAACAGTCCTGCGTCATTACAAGGCAATGAATTCATTTATATAATGAAAATATAATTTTTCTTGTTGCCTGTTGCATGGTTTTCGGTGAGGACTGTTTACAACTCATATTATTTTCTCGTTATACACAACGTAAAGATCAAATATGGCTGTGATGCTTTCATGTTCAGCAATATTATTCCTGGATTTGTAAATTTCGTTGTAATAACTACAATTAATCCCACGTTTTAGGGCACATAAAAGGAGTTTTTCGTATGTCCAGGTTGTGACAATCGCAACATACTCTTTCTTCCTCGCCGCTCTCGTGGGCAGACAATATGTCGACGCAGCAAAGAAACCTCTGCAAATGGAGATAGACATTTATGTGCCGGTCTTCACAATACTACAATTCTTTTTCTTCATGGGCTTGCTTAAGGTTAGTTGTTCAAGATTTAATCTGATACATACAGGTCAAGCAACTCTGTCACGATCACGGCACGATGTGACAGTGAGACTTTTCATGAAATAGCTCAATCGCCTTTAATACTTGCGTTTCAATACGTTCCAATTGTGACATAAAACACAAAATAATCTAATTATTTTTACGTATATAAAATACACAAACTCTAATTCTTCTGTTTTCTTATTGACAGGTCGCTGAACAACTAATCAATCCATTTGGTGACGATGATGAAGACTTTGAATTGAACTGGCTCATTGATCGTCACACCAAGGTATTTGTTTTAATAAATATAGTAACATACTTGAAATAGAAATGGCCAAAATATATATCTCGTTATCTTTAAATAATTTTTGAAAACGGAATAATAAAAATATATACATTCATTAATGAGTTAAATAAATGCTATTCTTAAAACTAAACCGACTCTGGAGTTTTGAGATGTATCAGAATTTACTCTGCGAGTACATGAAGAATGGATTCCTCTGGTTTCTATTATCACATACTTTTTTTTTCATTTTGATCCGAAAACTTTTAATTGCCATCAAAAACTGTGTTAATCGATTATCAGAATTTTCGATATAGATTTTAATTTATTAATTAATCAAACAATTTTAATTGTAACAGAAATAAGCCGCAATTACCCTGCCGACGATGCCATGGAAACGTATATTAATAAATACTAACATTGTCGGAAACCCAAGAGTATCTTATGTAAGACTATCTGGGTGGTCGGCGTTGCCCGGGTTGTCGTTTATTGACTCGATTTGACTCCAATATCGGTTGCTTTTGTGATCCACCCTTATACCTAAATGTGCTCACCACCCGTGCCGAAAGGGGTGGAAAACATGGATACCCAAAAAGTTTCCTTCGACGAATATATCGGTCGTTTTAAAATGTTTGAAAATTTTCACCTCCCGCTCCTGTGGGCTAAACAAAAAGTATTTATTCGACGCAAACATCGGCTGGTTAACTTTTTTGAAAATTTCTACCCCCGCCCAGAGTCTCCCACCCCCGCGAGTCTGCCAGGTTATCATAATTAAACTCAACGACATCGATAACCCCGGACTTAACTCGAATCTCGGCGGTTTTCACTTTATTTTATTGTAACGCTCCTCCACCACCACCCCTAAGCGTGCTACCCTCCCATGTCGATAGAGGTTGAAATTATACAAAAAGAACATCTAGAGTAATATTATGAATATTGACCCCGAAAAATATTTATTCAACCCAAATATCGGCTGTGTTTGCATGTTTCAAAATTTCCACTCCAGTCCACCCCCGCCCCTGGGGGTTAAACTGCAAATTGAATGACATAAATAAACTCAGCGACATCCATAACCCTGGATTTTATCACGGTTGTACTCGCGTTATTTTCTCGTAACGCTCCTCCACCTCCACCCCTAAGGGCTGTAAGGGGTTGAAATTATACACAGATAACATCGGTAGAAATGATATCAGTTGAATTGATCGCTAAAAATATTTATCAGACTTAAATGTCGGCCGTTTTAGCATGTTTAAATATTTACAGCCCGTCCACCTCCGCTCCTGGGGGGTGGTAGACGTGCCTCAATCCGACAGTGTTTGTTTCCTGGTCGCAAGGAACACGTGTACGAAATTTTGTGAAATTTTCTTAACGTGTGTAGATTTGTATAAGGGGCATACATACAAACAAACATACAAACAACCAATCTTCAATTAAATAATAAAAAAGGTATTATAGAACCGAGGTGTTCTGTTGTAGGTGTCATATTTAGGCGTGGACACGTTGATGGCCAATTCGCCTCCGCTGGTCAAGGACATGTACTTCGACCAAGTTGACCTGACTCTTCCCTACACGGAGGCTTCAGTAGCGTACAAGAAGAAGACGTACCGCGGTTCAGTACATAATATGCAGTAAGTTGTCACAGCTTTCATAATAAAATTCCAATAATGTGACTGAAAGGTGTGTGTTTTACATTTTTTTGTGTATGTACATACATAAGTACCGCACTCCATTGTTATAATTAATATGTGTAATTTTCGCGTGGCTTCGCTAGAGTCCCCGAAGAGAAACATACCATGTTTCTGCCGGAAATCGTGGAAGAAGACGAGGGAATGAACCTGGGATCTTCTCGACTTCACAGCTGCTCCAGCAGTGGCAAGATCAGCTCTCCGCCGACACCAGCAGCAGGTATCTGGCGGTAAGATTTCCACTTCCTCCCCCATCCCGTGTCCTGGACCACGCCTCTCCCACATCTACGTCCACGTCGATTTAATTACCACTAAACCTACCGACAGTTCTTGTATACCTATTCCTACCGCGCTCGGTCAAATTGACGTTTAATTCAAAAAATTATCAATTTTATTATTCAAACTTCTACCTTCCACCAAATCAAAGCAGGCGTTCCCCAACGATACATATATTGTAATAAACAAAATTAATTAATTAAGATTTGCCCCTATAATGGTGCCAAATTGTTGTACACCAAAATACTAAAGGGAAATATATCTCAGGGGTCGCCTACGGGCCTCCAATAAAAAATAGGAGTTTATAAAATTTGTTATAAAATTAGCATATAAGGAAAAAATGAGTTTTCAAAAAAAAGTATTCATTTTTTTTCAAACTAAATTTGGGAAATGTATTGTGTGCAAGATTTTTTTTTGTCTTCAGTTCGGCAGTACTGGCGATGTTTTCGCTTTGCGCCCGTTGTTTACTAACGTTTGACGATGGGTCAAACTGTGTCTCGGGAGAAGCCCTAGGAAATAAACAGAAGTCAGTCAGTCAGTCAGTAGTGGAGAAGGCTCGCTCCTGGGCAGTCGCGTGGTTGTTGGTATTTGTGTGTCTGGAAAGCTTGGTCGAGTTGGACGTTCTGTCCAGGTACGCCGTCGTTTGTGGTCGTTGTCTTATTTTTTGTTCTGAAGTCATTCCGATCCTAAGCAGTTCTGTGCTATAGTGTATCCAATTTGTATTTGTATCTCACTCGAGAGTCAGGCCAGTCCAGTCCAAGGTTGGTAAAAGGCCCCGGGAGATGGTAATCTCGGGTAAAGCCGTCTATCTATGATAGCTCTGCCAACAAATCCTATCTCCACACCTCCTATGGTGACACTGGGCAATGCAGCTTTGCTGTAGCAGAGTGGAGAAGGGTGCTTAATGTAGGGTTGTGAATTTGTTGTGATCATTAACGAAGCACGAAATAACGTGCATCCGTTGAAGGGTGTTGGACCGCTTTGGAACCAATTTTGACGGTCCAAGGTGTTTGTTTGATTTTGATTAAGGATAGTAAATAAGTGTTTGATTTCTGTTATAAAGTTTTATAGTTTTCTGTGTTCTTTTTATAAACTTGTATTTGTATTGGAGGCTCGTAGGCGACCTCTGAGGTATATTTCCCTTTAATATTTTGGTGTACAACAATTTGGCACCATTATGGGGGTAAATATTAATTAATTTAATTTTTCTTATTACAATATATATATAATGTAATTAATATATACTTGCGATCTTCCGACAACCACATGTACAATTACAGGAACATTCGCTAATGATACATTATCATGGTCATAAATGAAAATCCCATAACAGCAAGCGAACGATTAGTAGACCACCTTTGTGTTCTTCAGGAATGGATAGATAAATGGAAAGTCAAAATTAACCAATAAAAATCCGTACAGGTAACATTTACTCTTCGGAAACGGCAATGCCCTCCAGTAACCATGAACAACCAACAACTCCCGGTATCAACACTTGTAAAATATATTGGAATGCATCTGGACTCAAAACCAACTCGGAAAGCACATTTAGAGAGCTGTATCGTGAGCTGTACTGGCTGCTTGGTAGAAGGTCTAATCTGTCTTTAGAAAATAAAATATTTATATGTAAAGCCCTCATCAAACCGATTTGGACATTCGGAATTGAATTATGGGGATGTGCGAGCAAATGTAATACGGTCAAGTTACAAAAATCGCTGCCGAGAATCCTCAGAGACATGGTTGATGCTTCATGGTATGTTGGTAATCGTGATCTGCGAATCCACACATCAAAGATATAATTCAAGAGAGAGAAATGAAACACCATGAAAGACTGGAAACGTACATTATTTAACATTAAGATATTGTATTAGGCAGAACACCATTGGGAACTCTGATCTCTCTGAAAACTGCACAACTGACTCCCGTGCAGTGTTTTCTCCTGGTCCCACATTGTCATTCCACTACCCCACTGGCATAGAAGCGTAACCTTCCTCACCCACCGTTATATAATGTGCTTAACCAGTTACCAGATGGGCAGAATTTGGCATTATTTTCCAAAATCTCTCTGTATAATCAATTTAATTGAATATGATTTCTGAGAAGGTAACATCTTTTCAAGGTCACACGACCAGACGTCCGCGAGTTCTTTCAAGGCTAGTGAAGTGGCTAACGAATTCGAGGGTGATAGCCTGTCTTGTCAACACTTGGAAGTGGATCTGTCTTCGTCTAAGCCTGTCTCTTCCGTCTTCTCACAAGCAAGCGACCGGTCAATAAGGTCAGTTTATCTGCTTCACATCCTACGCCCTAAAATATAAGTTAAGTCATAATTTTCAATCAATACTATAGCAAGAAAATGAAATTTTTTAAAGTTTTGCATGAAATTAAAAGAATATCATATCACAATTTCATCATATTGTACGATTATGTTTAACTGAGGAGGCTAGACCCGAGGATATAACTCAACAGAGTTTATTTTGCATTACAAGTTTGGGTTTTCCACCGACACCTTTTTACGTTTAAAGTTTGAAGATGTCAGAAATGGGCTGGGACTGGAACCGAAATGATGTGAAGGAAATGATGGAGTGCCATGTAGTCAAAGTTGAGTATTGCAAAAAGTGGTACAAGTACAATAACAGAAATTAACTCCGTTAATTGTCGAGGAAAAGTGGTTATCGGCTCGGAGCATAAACGTTACTCAGAATATTTCATTCGCAGAAAGTCTACTAAATGTTTGTTAGAAAAACGTGCTTGAGTCTTTTACGGAATCAACGTTCAGGAGTGAGAAATTTTCTGAAAAGTTTCGCTTGATGTAGGAGGTTCGAGAATCTGAATTGATTCAATAGGCAGCTGTGAACCCAGTCATCAGTGTGCAGTATTTATAGAATTGTTTCCTGTTTAAATTTACGCATCGAATGTCATATCTGAAAGTAAAAGAAGCTTATGTGGTCCGTGTTTAAAGGTGCTAATATAAGGAATGAAGAAAATATATTTTAGTGCAACTTTAATATAGCCAATTATTAGAAATATTAAGTGCGAATTTTACTAACAAGTAAATTCTTAGGTGACATAGTTCATAAATTTTTGATATTCATATATTATCCTCTGAAATAACGTATAAATTTTTGTTTCAAATTGAATTGCTTATTATGAAAAAATTCAGACAAAAAATTAACACTTCGAAAATATAGAAACGATTTTACCTACAATAAAAGAAATTATTTGCACTTGCGAACGATTTTTGCTCTTCATAATAACACAATTTTTATTCTAAATATTTGCAGGAGCACCAGAAGTTCTTACAGTCCAATCAGGCGGCAGAAGGAATTTAACCGCTCTGAAAGTGTTCCTGTAAAGAAAGCAGTATTTAATGTAGGCGATAGTGTGTCAATATGGCCAAGTTCTTCTACTTTAGGTCAGTCTGAAGTAAGTGTTCACTGGTCTGAGCCATCAGCAGAACGAGAAACATGTCTGTCCTCTCCAGCGGTGTCTACTGTTGAGAAAAGTTTATTGCCTCCACAAGAAAATTCTTGGATTTTACAGTCATCAGATGTATCTCTAAATGAAACTCAAGATCAGAAGAAACATTTTCATTTTTCTACAGGATCTGCCTTCCACATCAAGATGGATGATCCTGTACATAAGGTATCGAATCTGAAACATTGGTCAAAAATTAAGAGTTGCCCGAAACTAGTTCCAGTAAAAAGGCAGAATTCTATGAACAGTGGTAAAAAGAAGGGTGTTAGATGGAAACCTATGATTGAAGGACCCTCTGAAATTCATAAGAGAGAACAAATGCGGCGTAAGACAGTGGATGCCATTCCCAGTATTAAGGAATTATTTTACTTACCCATGAAAATTGGAAATACCAATGATAAAGATAAATTTGAATTATCTACTAAGCTTAACAATAGATGCAGAGTATGCAATAAAACTTTGAATTTTCTACCTGATGTAGCTGAGCAGTACAATAGATTTGATCTGAATACAGAGAGTAATAAAAATGGATCTGAAAGTGTGCCAAACTTAATAGGAAGGCAAAACAGGCCTCACTTTTGGAATAGGAATGTTAGTATAGGAAATGAAAACTGTGAAAGAGATGTTGTAGATTCCTGTAATATACAGTCAGTTCCAAACATTTCTTTTAACAGTCAAATGAATCTCAGGAAAGAAAGTGTAGTCAGTACCGTTGATTTAAATTCTGAAAGAAATTCCACAGTAAATACCCAGTTAACTACAAATTTGAATCGCAGGTTTAGCTCTGGTATTCTGCGGGATTTAAATCACTGTGTTGATTTGAAAACTTATTGCAACAGTCAAACTCAATGGGAACATGTGAGCCTTCCAAATATAGCTTTAAGTCTTCAGTCTCCAATATCTGAAGGTACATCTTCTAGTAATTCAAATTCTAGCTTAGATTTAAGCTCTTTTCATTCTTGTAGTTTAGATGCTGATGTAGTTGTTGAGAAAATTCCTCTGTCAGAATCAAATTCACCTGTGGCAGACATTATTGGGAATCAGAATATTTCCAATCAGATTGACGATAATCATAAACCCAAAGGAAACGTATTGGACTCCAACAGCCCAAATATTCCATCAATTTTTTGTGATGCAACTGAAGATACTGACATTTACTTAACAGTTAGAAGTGACATTTCTCATGATACAAGACACAAATTGCTAGATGTCTTACCTTGGAAGTCTCAAAGTAAATTGTTGGAGCCTAATCATCATAAAAGAAACATTTCATCTGAATCTGAAGATATGGAAATGGTTCAAGTTGTAGTTGATTCCCAATCAAAGGATTGACCACTTTGTTACAATGTTTTGTTACTCACCCATGAGGACCATATATATCCTTTCTACTAATGATTCCTATAAAAATACAAATGTAAGCCACTATAAATGGATTCAGCAGTATATGTTTTAAAATATGGCATGCAGTAAAAAAAATATATTTCATGTTCCAATCATTACTAGTCGATGATGAAAATGACACACATTATTTATACTGAAAGCGATTTTTTAAAACATACTGCTTAGTGTTAACAGGCTTGCAAAGTGACTGAACAATGTTCAATAAACAGTTTCAACAAATTTCGATAACATTCACAATAATTTAATATTTTTAATTATTGTACTAAATCCAAGAAGCATGGTAAGCGTGTATAAGAATCAGAATGATGGTCGATATTTAACTTCAGATTGAAAATCTGAATTTGTTTTATTATTGAATAGGTCAGACATTAGACTTTAAGTTACCTCAGGTTTCACAATTGATGGAATGGACGGCTTATTAGATGGAACTGTGGTCTATTCATCAATTAAGTATTTATGTATATGAAGCTTATGCATATTTGATAAAAATGCACTAACAAGGTATAAAAACCATAGAATTGGACTGTAGAACATAAACCATTCAATGCATTTGATTTAAGAATATTTGCATTTTCAACTGGCATTATATTACTGTGACCCTATAATGATTAATCACTTGCCAACTTTGATTTAACAGCTTGTAGATTGATTATCAATTAAATTCATGAATAGTGGTTTATAAGAAATTTTCCAATTATACTGGATATCCATCTATATTTCTGACACAGAGATTGAAATGTACATGCATTAATGATAAGATGGTATCTGACTAATTAAAGTTCCACTGACAAAGATTTTCAGGCTGAGTACAAGCACAGTCATAATCATTAACCTCCATATAATTCCATATTTTGGAAAAGTGAATGAAAGGGAGCGATTTATCCCAACCATGTAACACTATTTCCAGAAAGTGTCTAGCTGACATGCTAGTGCATTTAGTTTTTCACAGGAGTGAGCAACAATAAGGACTATAGAATTATGGCATGTAAGAAAGTGTGAAATAATTTGTTTAGTATCACATAATGTGAAAAGTGGTGCAATATTTAAGAAAATTACAATTTGGGATTTTCATCCTAACACCATGTGTTTAGTATATCATATAAAGCCACTAAAGATAATGTATAGATTTAATGTATGTTTTCATTTACTTACCCAATTTCTTATGTTCATCTGAATTCTGTTTCATAAAAAAAAATCAAATATTTGGAATAGCATTCTGGCTTTTTTACCACTGCATATAATTGTAAAAATACTTTATATTATTCATCATTGGTTTTGAAAAAGTATACACAGGTCTAAATATTTCTAAGTAAATGTGGAATGTTACCATAATATTTATGAAATATATAATTTTAATGTGGTTCCTTTTTATGAGACTGAGTTTTTCCACATATCAGGCACTGTCAAATACTTAAAAGTTTTAATTTATATAATGCAAGGAGTAAAATGCATTAAAAATTTAAGTTTAATTATTTTAATAATATTAATTGGTGTCTAAAGTGATACTTAGCAGGGTTATTACCAGAAACTTAAAGTGTTTCTTGTAAAAGTATGGAATGGGATTAAATAATGATAGATATAATTTTCTCCCTGATGTCATTAGTTTTTATGTTAATATATTTCCATTTGTATACTATCTTAATATTACCTTTATCATATATAAATAATAACCTTTAATGGTCACAATAATGTTTATTTTCAATCTATACATTCTGTAGGTTTCGGATTCTCACAAGGCCATATTCATTAGGATATATCTGTAACTTATAATAATATTTAGGTGTCAACAAGGTCAGCGAAACATTTTAGGAATAATAATAAAATATTTCATATGTTTATGGTAATAGTTTTGCAATTCATTTTACTTATAATGTTTTTGAACTGCAATGAATATTTGCTCATCTGTGTTATAGTTTGTTTACTTGGCATATGCAATCAGTTGGGCAAGCATTTTAAAATTATGAAACCGAAGTTCCATTTCATAATTTATTTACTGTCTGAAAGTTTACTTTATATTAATTAATTCTAAACCCCAGGCCTTAAATAAGCCACAAAAGGAAACATACTTTCTTCAAGTGTTTATTTAATTTAGTAATCAAATGTCTTTATGGCTTGATGCCATAAACATCTTTTTATATACGATTATAAATCTTATATTTTGATTCCAACAAATGTGAATTTGTAATATATATATTGTTATATTATTCAAAATAAAATAGAGCAATTCAGTTATAATTAGCATTACCATATTAAAGAAGATGATATTATGTCATAAAGCCAAATGCTCTTTTGACTACTAAATTAAATAAATCTTGAAGGTTGTATGTGTTTTATTTTGTGGATGATTTTAATATGAGAAACTGAATGAATTAACACAAATTAATACAAATCAGTCTTAATATAATCAAACTTTTTAAAACATTAAAGTTTACTTTATATTAGTAAACCAGTAACATATTTGACTGAAAATCTTTATGTTTATTTTTGATCTGCATGGGTTCAATAACAGAAATTCAGTAAAAAAACTTAGGGTATCTATAGACATGAATTGTGTAACCTCTTAATGCTATTATTGGATTCGCAAAGTTAATAAAAAATGAGACTTTAGGTAATTGACGTCAATACTTTCATTGTGACTATTTGTGTATTTTTGCCCCCCTCCCAAAAGAAAAACTGTCAAATTCAACAAATAAAGCTGTAATATCAGGTGTAAATTTCAATAATAGATTACTATTGTTCAACTATGCTTTACTGTTAAATTTTTGGATAACTAATGCAATATGTACTACTTAGGAGATAACAGGACAATGAGTTGGATTTACTGCATATCTTACATGATTTATTTAGGAATAAATTGTACATGCCACATGAATGATAATATATACAAAAAAGCTTACAAAAGTCATATTGATTACAGTGAATTGACTGAACCATGCTTCTCAAGCCATAATATTGTAATTATCATGTGATTTGTCAGTGAGAAACTGTTCATGTTGTCAACTCAATGAGTTTTTCATATCATTCCTATTTAAGAATGCTTGTTGGTATTACAATAAAGCATTTACTCACGTATTTACTGTAAAAGCTAATGATAATTTTA
Organism: Zhengitettix transpicula; assembly: GCA_037074705.1. NCBI lineage: Eukaryota > Metazoa > Arthropoda > Insecta > Orthoptera > Tetrigidae > Zhengitettix > Zhengitettix transpicula. The sequence goes on from CM073595.1 coordinate 51,664,346, forward strand.
TACACAATAATTGTAAAAGACATTGTAATAAATGTATTTTATGTTGTAATATGTTTAAAGTATTTTATTTTTAATACTGTAATAAAATTTAATTTATATCTCTGATCTCGTGATTATTTATATAATTTATATGTGAACTGTATGTATTCAAGGTATTATTTACTGTGTAATCTCCTCTATGAACCTTATTATTATCAGTTTGTTGCTTCATAAAATCTCAAACAGTAAATTCTCTAGTAATATTTATATTCTTAAAAACACATCTTTATTTTTATTGAAACATTTGTATGCAATGTTGCAATAAATACGATAAATTAATCAATTTCAAAAAGAAATTATGTGAGTTTATTGAGAAATGATAAACTGTGTTTCTGATTATCTTTGTAGATGGTTATTGAGTCAACAGAAGATGTAGTGATATGGATTTTACAATTCATTTCAAGAAACTGAAGCTTGGATACTGTATCATTATGTTTTAGTTTTTTGAATTCATCAGAATCTTTTACACTGCATAATTTGAATGACGATAATCATTAAGTGAATCTTCAAGTAAGTAAGAAATAAACCAAAAGTTAACTGGTTTATTGTGATAATTGCAATTGGCTCAATCGGGTGACACTTTGATAAAATTAATACATGTTTAAGAAGTAATAACCTATTATTTTAATTTTAATGGCCTGTAGTATTTAAAATGTATATGGTAATTATGAGTAAGTTAGGAAAAGTTTAAGGGATTATTACTGTGTGGATGGGATCATCTGGAAATAGAAACAAATGGAGACAAAAGTTTGGATTTACATTCTTGTTGCTGTAGAGTTCAGTGACTCAAATGATAGAAAATGGGATATTGGAATCACAATGCTATGTGATGGTTCTGTGTATCATGCTAACTATTTCTTAGCTCATTGTCACTCGATGGTTTCAAAGCTCTGATGATTTCAGAGCCCCTTAAGTTTATTAATTACATATGTGTTATTTATTCTGTTCAAATATATTTTGGTCCCCCCCTTCCGTGTCTAGGGTAGCTTTTTGATATCGTATTTTCTCCACAATGTGTTTTTCGAAAAACAGCAATACAGCATTAAAAAACCAGAATCATGGAGCTCATTGGAGATTCAGTGATTTGGAAATCGGAGATGTTCTTCACGCAGGAAGCTTATTTGATGAAATTAGAATTACTTGACATGATGTTAGGAATAGGCAGAGCTAATAGCTTCATACAGTCAGCGCACCAACACAGTCTGAAGCACAGCTAATATACGACGAAACTACTCCAGGGTAAAGTGCCATTCTGTTATTTTGGGGCTGGTTCGTCATTATATCAGTCAATATTAATGAATGTTTTAGAGGTAGCAGTAATCCATACGTATCTGAGATAGGAGTCTCATTACTAACTAATCAGCTGCAGTAAGTTATAAATTTGGTTCATAAAAGGTCTTCAGTATTTTTTTTATAATGTTCTATTACTAAAATCATTCTGTAACTTTGTGTACATTGCTGTTAAATACCAATATTTTATGCAATCATAAAAATTAAATAAAATCGTTGCCCCTGTTCATCGAAGTCTCCAACTGGGAAATTACAATTGAAACAACCTTCACACGACCCACATCGGTGGTGCAAAACCAGATCTAAGGAGTACGCCTTCATACTTTCTGTTAGACAATGATGGTGCTGACGATAGTTTCCCACGAGTCGTTAATGGCAGGATGAGGTATAACGATTGCGTTGCGTGGAATTGGTGACGCTGTTTCGGAGATGACCGCTGGTGGGCAGCGCTGGTCGATGCTGTTTTTCACTAAGCATGTAAATCTACGACACATGAGATGGAGCGCCGTGCTTGTAATTAAGCAGCAGTCCCTCGCCGCTACAGACTGCCTCATTAAATGCGAACGCGTCACAGAAATCGAAATCCGCGGCCTTTTCTATCTCCACATCAACGAGTTAACCGCAAATACGCGTCAGCCGAAATGATGGAATTACCACGCATGTTACGTTAGGATGAACCAGTAAAATGAGCTCATTCTCTTAATATAACGTATGGTTAGAAATAAAGCTTAATGCTTGTTTCTCTGAACCTGCGCCAACATTTTGAAACGTTTTGTCCAAGCACCAAAATCTTCATATGAAACTATTTGCAACGTGACACGTAGTTAATCATCTCAGACATGTACTGTGACAGGAATTGTCATAACTTCCGTCTCTCTTAGAATTCTTAGAAGACCCTAGAACGTTCTTCTTTAGAACCATATTTCCATTCCCCCTCTCACACTTGCGAGACTTCACTTCCATATCACCGTATACGGTTTCAGAAATCCCTTTCCACGAACCTAATTCAATTTAATAAACTTATTTCTCAACTTCAAAAATATTTTCTTTCTTATTTTTGACCTTAAATAGAGGAACCAAATATACCAAACATTTTCAGTGTTTCATATTACAAATTATTCGTTAAACGATTGGATACAATTGTGCTAATAATTCATGTTGTAACGATACTATTGCACATGACGGGCGATAGTTTCACTTTATTCCGTGTATATTAACGCCCTCTCTTGACACGCTCTCCCCCACCCACCAATTATGCCTGTCCGATAGAAATGCTATTATTAAATTCCGATTGAACCAACGTCAATGTGAAAGTTGACAATGCCTCGATTTAATGTAAATGGTCTGTTCGCTGTGAACTGATAGGCAATTATTCTGTATACAGATGCCTTTCCAGGTCAAACCAATCGTATAGATGCTGATGGAAAAATCTCAAGGCGCGTGTTCCAAACACACACGAGTTAAATATACTTTTTTTGGGCCAATTGTGGAGCAGAAATTCAATAATTTTGACTGGTTAATTTTAATTAGGTTTAGCTGGAAAAATGGGTTTATATAATAGTCAGGATTAAAAGTTGGGAAAGCCCGAAAAGGAAAGACTTGAAATTTGGTGCTGTCGTATAATGCTGAAGACTAGAAAGACACGCGAAATGATGAGTGAATCGCAAAGCAGCTACTCGGACTCTAAAAGTAAGATGGAGAAGAGGAGAAGAATACGGATAATAAGTAAGCTATTGAGAAGTTAACATCCCGTGGATCTTTCTCTCTACTCCGAGTATTGTATTTATATTTTGCAGCCCAAACACCACACACAATGTTTTTAATGGAATTATCTACGCAAGTAACGATATGTTTCTCGCACCGTGTGAGAAAAAACTAATCGGGTGACGACTAAGTGCAAGAGGAACTAGTTCACGTGATACCAACAACGAGGAAAATAAAAAGCGCGGCTCCCCTTTCCTATGACATTTACGTCCACCCGCCACAGTTTTATCTATCCAGAGTCCGTATATTTCTCCTATGTTCCGCCGCATTACGATAAACTCTACGGGAATAAGACTGCCGTATATTTTCCTCACATATATTCACATGAGTTCACATATGTGGCTACACGTCACCAGTAATCATTCGCGGATCCAGATCATCATTGCTTCCATTTTTTTTATTAAATATTTTAAATATCCACAAGAATTCAAAGCGGTCAGTAAAACACCGCACGTGAGAGCTACAATAGTTTCTTTGCATCCCTACAGATGTGTGTTCATTTTACTGAGGAAGCCAATGTCAAAGATTAAATTCCTTTCAGTTCAGTCGGTGAAGTGCCTTCACAGCAGTATTTCATAGTTAAATAAACTTCTATGTTCTATGATATATTCTTTGATCAACAAAACCAGCTTTGCAATCTCGTTACTTAAACAGATGGGTATAAAACGCGGGCTTCGAATAACATTCAGCAATATTCCAAGTTCCGGAAAGAACTCCAAGACCTTGCAGATACAAAGGATATAAATTCCTCAGTTGCGTTAGAGAAATGAATTCCAAATTAGTCTTTAGGTTGGAAGTTGTTTATTCTCTGTGGAAACAAAGTTTCGCCTGAGGCTGACGGAGCACGGCGTGAAGGCGCTTCTATATCGAGTTACTCTAATTTCTAGAATTATGCTAACGCGATAGTAACTCTACCATTGATTGCAGTCACAGCGGGTAGGAAAGGCTTAGAACACCAAACTGCTGTAGGTGTAAGGTCATCCGCAATTCCGAGCTGGTAAAATCATTTCCCATATACACTATAGAAAGCCAGAAATTCTACAAAAGTAATAGAAAAGCAAATAAAGCTTATTTAAACTGTTGTTATTATTTCACACTAGCTGGGTGCCAGGCGTTGCCCGCGCTGTCATATATCCATAACGCCCGATTTGACGCCAATCTCGATTGTTTTTGCGTTATTTTTATGAAACACTCCTCCACCCCCACCCCTAAGCGTGCTCCCCTCCAATGCCGAAATGAATTGAAATTATACACAAACAACATCAGTAGAAATACTATAAATCTAATTAACACTGAAAAATATTTATTCAACGAAAATATCGGCCGTGTTTGCATGTTTACAAATTTACACTCCCGTTCCTGGGGGAGGGGGGGGGGGTAAATGGCAAGTTGAACGTCATAATTAAACTCAGCGACATCCTTAACCAGGGATTTGACTCCTCGGTTATATTCTTCCTTGTAACGTCCCCTCGCCCCCACCCCTTGGGATGCTCCTTTCCCGTGCTTTAAAGGGTCGAAGTTATACACAGATAACATCGGTAGAAACAATATAAATCTCTTTAACCTCTAAAAATATTTATCCAACTGAAATATCGGTCGTATTACCATGTTTGAATATTTCCACTCCGTCCACCCCTGCTCTTTGGGTGGGTGGGGGGGGGGAGGGAGATAGACGTTTCTCAACCCGACAGTGTTTGACTCCTGGTCGTAAAGAATATATGTACCGAATTTTGGGAAATTTTCTCCACGGGTGTAGATTTTTATGCGGAACATAATCACATACAAACAAACACACTGTTTTATTTATTAGATCGTAAAACAAAATGCAAAATTAATGATCACAATATGAATAATTTTGTGTTTTAACTGTTGGGTACACAATGAGCGATATAAAAATAAGGATAAATAAAATATAAATATACATATATAAACAGATATACGATCATAATTTGTAGAAATGAAGGATAATTAATCGTCACACAATATTCTGAGATTATTGTAGAAATAAAACCTCAAAATAGCAGATAGAATATTGGTTTTCTAATTTTAGTGATGTTAGGATTTTATGTCTTAATAGTTAATCATCGTATTATTTTTTACTGTAATGGATATCATGACTGGTGGGTATTAAGATTTGTCTTTATCGTAAACAACTGATTTTAACCGGACAACAAATGGTCTTCCGACGTGTTAGACGATTAATTAAATTATTAGTCGATTACATAGACGTATGTGCAGTTGAAAGTTGCTTATCCTTCAAATTTTATTAAAATTTGTATATAAAATACCTTTATAAACACACTATGAATTATTTTGACACACTTATTTAAATATATTGTTTTTCAAGCCTTGTATGTTTAAGAATTATTACGTATGCACTAATAAATGCCACTGTTTTTATTTTTCAAATTTTATTAATAATTGTAATTAATATTTATTTTAAATAGACACATTATTCAGTCATGAATAATGCCACTTAAGATATTGTTTTGAACTATGATCGCTTTGTGTTGCATAACGTTATTGTAATGTCCACTTTTATGATAACTGCCGACGTTTTGCTCGTACAGACTGAAATTGACCAACTATAACGAAATATTCATCATATTAAAATCATCAACACTACACGAGACTGTTGTTCGTTTTGATGGGGCTGAGTAGGCAACCAGGTCGAACGCAGAGGCACAAAAATTCCTAAAAGGTTTTTAAAAATCAGAATAAATAGAGACAGGTGCCACGAAGGAAATCAGACAATCCTGTTTAAAGACGGAAAGAATCATCTTCGAAAATGATTTCGAAATTTTTCTATAGCAGCCAGAAGGAGAAAGGAATATGTCGAAAAGAATTGTTTTGCAGATTAAACGTTGTGATCAATTTTTTAACGTAGTTGCCCCAAACTATAATTTACATCAAGTGCGCACTCGCTTTTAAGCTGTTTACATAAACATATATATGTTGCCTAATTATTGAGACAGAAACGAATAATTTTTTTTTGCGCGAGAGAACAAGGAAGATTGAGAACTGCGTTACTTTAAATATGATTCAGAGGTTAAATGGCAAGTCGTTGCGTGTCAACTAGTAAGAACTACATTTAATAGTGCTTGCGTGGTCTTCGCAAGTTTTACCGTGGGAAATGCACATATATCGTGTCGCTTATCGATTCTCTAGGAACGCGCAACTGTGGAACTATGAGCCACGCCACGCAGCGGTGTCCTGTGAACCGATAAGTCATTATCCCGTTCCTGCTTCCCCCAGAAGGCACAGACAAAAGCCCTCAGCATCCCAGTATTGTTGCAAGATTCCTGGAGGGTTGCGTCTTCCTGTACCACATGAAGCGTAGACGCGTCACAATACCACGGCCAAAAATGTAGCTCAATTTTCATAAAAGACTGCGTAATAACGAAATTACGAGTGATAAAATTCATAATCATTGTTCATCGACTTTAACATTATTACAACTTTACTTACATGTAATTTTTTCTCTTGTTACGAGACCTTAACATCCTTGTACTTTCTATATCTGAGATCAATACTTATTTTATTTATATGATTCTTATTTTTATGTTAATATTGCATGCTTATTTTTCTCCGAAGACTAATTCTACATCCAGAATTTTTATAACTCTTATTTCGATTTTTTTTAAATACTTGTAACCTTTTTATAATTCATTTACAGCATTTCGAAAGCATGCAGCAAGGAGGTTTTTTATAAGGGGCCGGTATTCCGTCGGCCATTTCGTTCGATCTTGATGTTTGCACTATGCGTCGTAATCACGCCAGTCTCTCTGGGAGATCGGATTCTGCCATGGTCCTGACTAGTTTGAATGGTCTCTCTCTGTGTTACCTAGTGTCGGGGTTATTTATACTAGTGGATTTGTTTGCGAGTGCGCGCTGAAACAGAATCCTCTCGCTACCGTGAGCATTCATTGCTTCCAGGTCTCCCAGGATTCACTACTATATATCTCCGTATTCTGTACAAAGTTTCCTGTTCGTAGAGGAAGGCCAGACAGGTGTCAGTCTGACTCTGAAAGTGTAAGTGAAAATATAAATGTGTGTGCAGAAACAAAGTACCCGAGTCGTGGATCGAAGACTAATCTGGAAGAAAAAAATCTTCCAATATATTTTTTTTAACGAGGGAAGGTGCAAAAACTTGAAACAGACCTGTAGCAGTCCGCACTACACGGTAGTGTAAGATTCTTACCCACTGAAGAACACCTCCATTTTCCATCGATGACCAGTTATAGTTTCCTACTCAACTGCAATTAAGTATTACTTCGCAGGAAGCGGTCTTAGCCGTCATTTTCTTCCTATCACGGACTATTTTCCTTTTCAACTTTGCTTAGCTCCTTTATAACCATAGCAGCGTGTTTCCTGATGGCAATAACATAATCTACTAACACATAAAGCAGAGTGCTAGTATTATTTTACATGTAATTAAACATGCTAAAACGGCCGATTATTTGAGTCGGATGAATTTTTTAAGGGGTCAAAGAGATTTATAGTGATTCTACCGATGTTATCTGTGTTTAATTTTAACCCGTTACAGCATGGTAAAGGAGCACCCTTAGGAGTGGGGGTAGAGTGTCAATAACGCGAATAAAACCGAGATTGTAGTCAAATCCAGGGTTATGGATGTCGCTGAGTTTAATTATGACATTAAAATTGCCGTTTAACTCCCCCAAGCGTGGGTGGTCGGGGATGGAAATTTTCAAACATGTCTAACGGCCGATATTTGCGTGTAATATATATTTGTCCGGATCAATGACATTGATAGTGTTCCTGTCGATGTTGTTTATATATAATTGCAACCCCCTTTTCGGCATGGGAGGGGAGCACGCTTAGAAGTGGGGATGTAGGGGCGTTACATAAAAATAACCTAGAATGGGTCAAATCCGGGGTTATGGATGTCACTGAGTTTAATGATGACAACCTGGTCTACGCGCGGTTGTGGAAGCGGCTGGGCGGATGTAGAAATTTTCAATCAATTTAAAAGGCCGATTTTTGCGTCGTTTAACCGACAGGAGCGGGGGTGGAAATTTTCGAATATGTTAGAACCGCCGATATATTCGTCGAGTAAAACTTTTGCGGGGTCGGCATGGGAGGTGAGCACATTTAGGCATTGGGGTCGAGGTGCGTTACATAAAAATATTGCTAAAGCAAGCGAGATTGGAGTGAAATCCGTGGTTATGGATATATGAAAACCCGGGCAATGTCGGGAACCCAGCTAGTTGTAAATAAAAGAAGACATCTCACCCTTAAAATTCCGACAAATGTAGTGGCTCCTTGGTCATAAATCACAACTATCCCTCAAAAATAAAATACTTGTGTACAAAACGATCCTGAAACCTGTATGGAATTAAAGACTACAATTGTGGGGTTGTGAAATCGTCTCTGAGTAAATTACAAAGGTTCCAGTCCGAAGCCCTGAGGTCAATCAAGGGCGCTCCACGGTACGACAGTGATGAAAGTCTACACAAGGGTCTCAGGGTTCCTATTGTAAAATAAGAAGTGCAACGAATATCAGACATCTACAACGACCAAAATAACAATCATAAAAATTGTCTCGTAGAGCACGACTATATCGAGCATGGCCAAAAGACTTCCGAAGAAACGAAAAGGGGAAATATTGATGGATGATTCCCCTAACGTGTTTATGTTTCGTTACAGAAAACCTGGTTAATACCATGTAGAGACTGTAAGTTAATAATAAAGAAAATATATATCCATGGACCTTGTTTACAGGTTCTCTTTCGCAACCATGTAAATAAATAAAATAATAATTAATGATAAGTAATTTGGAGAAGCATTTTATATCACAAAGATTGAACATAGTATTTGAGATAATATTTCTTTTCAAACAATTCCTAAAGTATAGATTTTTTGGAAAACGCAGAGATTTTATAATCCGCACTGAATGGTCATATAAACGTATAATCAGTCGGCGAATGATTTAAGCCAGTTCAGTACAGACATGTTCTCATTACCGCACGTTCATCAATTAAACAAATATTTATTTAACAAACGAAGATTAATTTCGAGGACAGTTGGAAACCTTTCTGAGTAATGTTGTGCTCTTGCTTTTGTAATGTTGTTGACATTGCAATAAACGGTTGCCTCTCAAGAGTTACGTGCAGAGCTACGCTGCGTTCGGAATCCAACTAGACTCCAAACATTTACTCAGACCCCATTATTAAACAACAACGACATCGTATTGGTAGCGAAGCGTAACGCTGCATCTGATCGTTGTAAATACAACTCATGCATTCGAACATTCTTTGTCCTTACGTTGGAATTTTTTTTTTTGGGAAAAGCGAAGTTAATACATTCGAAATTGAGTAGTATTAAATCATTTAAGATCCCTATTTGACTGTTTTCAAGACACATTCGGGGAGAAACCGAAGTGTTGAATATATTTGTCGGAAAGTACCGAGAAAGATATTTTGGATGCATTAGCCACGTAATAATAATAATTAAGTCAATTAAATTCAATCAGACCGGTACATTTAACTGTTCAATTTTTTAAAAACAATATTATATTATTTTTTTAAACTTTAAAATTATTTTCAGAAAAAAACTGATGATTTGAATAAAAGTTAATGCAGTTTTTCGACCAATATCAGACAATATTTTATTTATTTACGACAACGTTTCGGTACGCGTTTGTGCCTTCATCAGGTCTTTACTGTGAAATATGCTAAATATTAAAACCTAATTTCACATGCTATTGAAAAAAACACAAACATTAAAATTTTTTCCGAGGCACTTATTCACAAACTACGAACGAGTGCGGTCGGTCGCAGCAAAAGTTTGTGTTTTTTTTTCAATAGTATGTGAAATTAGATTTTAACATTTAGCATATTTAGCAGGAAAGACCTGATGAAGGTACAAACACGTACCGAAACGTTGTCGTAAATAAATAAAATATTGTCTTATATTGGTCGAAACACTGTATTATTTTTAATATAAACAGACCTAAAAATACAATCCTCAAATAAAAGTTAATTAAATAAAATACGATCTACGTTGTCAAAGTGGGTACTGACTTGGCTTTATTTCTGTTTACAAAAATCAATGAAGTATATTTATTGATTAAATGGAATATTTTGAATTGCTCAGGGACCATGGCGATCGTTATGCTGGCTTCTTGGGATGCAACGATTAACTTCAGACGAACTGTAGTGATGTGTCCTCGTCTTACCTAGGACGTTAAAGTTAGACTTCAGTTGCCCGAACCTCTTACTATCGAGTCAACAGAATAATATGATTGAAGAGTGCAGAGTGTTATAATAATATTTTTACAAACTTTGAAGACAGCTACGGTCGGTACACATTTGGTTGTTTACGTGTTTTTTTTTATCTGATACAGGTGTTGTAATTTATTTAGAGTTTCATGGAAGTGTCGAAACCATATGTCGCATCTGCGTAATATGAGCTACGGACAGTAAAGGGACACAGATGGTATGGCAAAAACCAGTGATTGAATAACTTCAAATAAAAAAAACACAAAATTAAACACAAAGCGGGGGACCGGGGGGGGGGGATCAAGCCCAGTTGAAAGCATTTTTGAGTGGAAAAAACATTATGACTACTTCTGTGTTATCTAAAACAGATGTACATCAATGTATAATGAAATGTCAATTAAAAAATATTTTAAAAATGAGGGAATATGAAATAATTGACTACTACGTGAAATTTTGTGTGGTGAAACCACAGGAATTTTGTTAAAAAATGTAAAATGTGTTCTATTTCATCGGATGAAGCCATAAATTCGAAGGGAAAATACTGGTGCCGGTAATTTTTCAGTTGGTTAAACTAATAAATATATATAAAAGTCAGAGTTGATGTTTTGTGAAGTTTTATTTATTAACTTTTGGATCCAGACGACTGCCAGTTAACATGGCAATTTTTTTTTTTTTGGTTGGAGTGACACGTGGACATGTTTAACCTCGGTATCGTGCCGCATGGACATGTTTAACCTCGGTATCGTGCCGCGATTTGAACTCGGGACCTCTGACGTCGGTCACAGATGAACGTAAATAGATTCATGTTAATATAAGCGATTTATAGATAATTAAATGTTCATGTGGATGGTACCAATTCTAAATTATTTTCTCTGCAGCAGCTGCAAAATGGTAATTTAATCGAAGTTTTGAATAAATGCTTTGGACTCAAGACTGGCCCTCTTAAATTTCCTAATGAACGTTTGTTCAGGATTCTTATAGTCATTAATCTTTGTATTCAGAACGTTCCCTGAGGAATTTTTTGTTTAATTTTATACACTTAAATACTTTTCGGAAAATAGAAATAAGCTTATTTCCAAACGGTAAGCGTCGTAGGTTACACAAAAGCACAGCTTTTGTCCGAGGCCCATCAAACCTACTCAATGCGTGGAAATTTTCCTCTCTGTACGGATCCTGATACGAGCGTTTTGCATTGTCAGAGAGAGATCTGGCGTCTCTGTACAGAACAAGTCGAGATCGAGGAACGGTGAAAATGAGTCGTGAAAATGTATTACGCATGTAAAACTCAATTCAACGAACAGTTTTTCAGTTTCACCTTCATTCGAGGCTAAACCAAAGCAGCCAGCGCCTCCCCCCCCCCCGCACTCGCTCCCTCACCCCGGCACGAGTATAATAAAAATAACAGGGCATTGCGTCAGCTCATGGGGGGTGAGGAATCCCCCGGAGAATATTCTCTCCGCATTGAAGTGTATGTGAGATTTTGGATAATGGTGAATACAAAACGTACTTTATTATAGCATTATCAACACGCCGTAGGCAGTTTAGAGCTGTGTATTGGAGACAAAAATTGTAATATATCGTAGCATAAGCAAATGGATGCGACACGTTCCCTTCAAACTGGAACAAACAGAATGCGAACCAGATACTGACGTGATATAATGCGATAAAGAAAATTTATATATATTTTTTTATACGTGAGTGTTTAAAGTTAGAGCCATAATTTAAATAAAAAACTCAATTATTTATTAGTTTTCAAGGGAGACTAGTATACAATAAATAGACAATTTTGCTTTTAATTACCTCGGTTTGTTTCCGACGTTTTCTTGCAACCACTATTTGTTATGGTGGCGATAATATATTTGACAATTTAGCTTAAAGCTATGGACATGTGTTATGGACATCTAATTTTCTTTTTATAAAAATATTTAAATACTCGGGCAACTCCCTCTTATCTATTTTATAAATAAAAGTTAACACACCATACAAAATTAGGTCCCTAATATTTATAAATTCTAATTTATTTAACATATCCTGAATGTTAAAATTTTTCTTTTCATTCACGGTAGCTCTACATCCTCTATTCCATATTATTTCTAATTTATTAATAACATTACTGCTTATACCAAGTAATAATTGATTACAATAACGTATATGAGGAACTACTCATATTTAGCTGTAAGGGACAAAATATTTCTTAACCCACAGACTACACTTTTTTTTTTGCCAATTTCTTCGAAATGTTCTTGGTACAAGTCAAGCAATTATCATTAGTTTCGCTTCAGTTTAAATAAAACCAAAGCCGAGTGGTTAATTAAAGATGAATTTAAAACAGGAAAAACATTTTGAAACGGTAATTCGTGGTTAAATGCAGACAAATACCGCATTAAACCCAGAAACTTTAGAAAGGTATATGATTAATGAAGTACAACATACAAAATTCCTAGGTATTTCACTAAAACTGGAAAGAACATGTTAATATATGAACTAATATTCTCAGCTCAGTAACATAGTTGTAACAAGTTACAGTAGTACGCATGGTGTATTTCCATTCTTTAATGTTTTATGGAAATTATATTTTGGTATAGTTTCACAGATGAAGATAAAGTCTTTCTATTTGAAGAACATGTACCATTATGTGTCAGGTAAATTCTCAGACTTCATACATCAACAAATTAAGTATACTTTCCCTGGTCAATTCATTTACTCTTAACGGATATGTGTTCAGCGTAACCGTTTATATGTGGATAGATAACTGATTCTCGCCATAAGACTAATAAATTTGTAATAAATAATTATGATAAATTTAGTGCCAACTCTGATATGCATTTAATAAAAGGAATAAAAATAATTTTCATGAGAGTTGTCTATTTCGGTTGCACAAAAATGAATATCAATTATTAATAAAATTTCAGATAATATGAATATTATTATATATGTATAAAAAATTTTTCACAGCAACTCTTCTCTCTCTATATAAAAATGAATGTCTGTGTCCCCTATACACTCCTAAATAATTCATCCGAAACTTTGGTGAGTTGTTGTGCGCACCCCTGCGAAGGTTTCTATCGGCCTTTCGAAGCGTTACGCAACTCACAGGGGGTTAACGGAGATGAAATATTAAAACATGGTAATACGGCCGATGTTATCGTTGATTAGTTACCAGATGTTCTTACTGTATAATATCACCCCCTTAAGGCACCAATAAAGGTGGAGGGGAGTTACATAAAATAAAAGCGAACAACCAAGATTGGTGTCAAACTCAGGGTTATAGATGTCACTTTAATTCTGACATTTGCTATGGCAGTTACGTTGTAGTTGGAGTATACAACGGAGACTAGGGATATGGAAGTCACTGAGTCTAATTCTGACATTTACCACACTGGTTAAGATGTAGTTCAACCCTGAGGAGTGGAATAAGAAGGGGGTTAAACAAGTTTCCGTTTACAATCTTTAACGGGTAGAGAAACTTCTACCAACCTTTATACACATGTTACTTACGATCCAGGAACAAACACTGAGGGGTTAAGACACACCTACCGCCTCTAGGGGTAGAGGGAGTGAAATTTTAAAAAAGTTCCTAAACGGCCATTATAAGCGTCGAATAAAACGTTTCCGAGGTCGCTTAATTAGATAGTGCCTTTCTAGTGCACAATTACAACTTCTAAATGCAAGGGTGGGAAGCACTACTATGGTGTTGGTTGTGGTGGAACGGGTTTACAAAAAATATAATGCAGAAAAAACTATATTGGTGTCGATTCCGGGGTTATAGGAGTCGCTGAGTTTAAATCTGGAATTATTATGGAGGTTGATGAAATTTTATGTTCCTCTTCGTGGAGGTGAACGCGGTTGAGACAATTTTACCCGGAGTAATTTTGACCCTCTTAAGTTACCGGCAAAATATTTGATTTTCTTACGGTACGAGCTATATTTTGTTATCTATTCAGTATTGGTTGTATTTATTTACTCCTTTAAGGTACCGGGAGGAGTTTTAGACATTATTAAGTTATCGAGTATTTTTTTTTTATGTTTTAATACGTCGTGATTTTTTCGACACTTTTATTTTAAGTAGTAGGAGAGTTTCCTAATAACGTCAGTAAAATTTATGGTGGTTAAATGAAATGTTTACCAAGAATGTCGAATCAATACCTACTCCGGTTTAATTTAAATAAATACCCGGGTGACGCACTCAGCTAGTACTCTATAAATGAGATTAGGGTAAATATATATTTTTATTGTAGACTGAAAATAATAATCATATTTATTTTATAATGTAAAAATTTAATGTTAATTATTTGATACATAAAAAGAATTCAGATGTTATGTTCTTTATACACGATTCTTACGTAAATTAAGCTATTAATTGTATATTGTTTGACTTTTTCCAGACCGTTGAAACTTTGCTTCTCATAAGGGTCTACGGAAAGTGAATTTATTCTGTTATATTCAAATAGATAAAATTTAAAAGGACTGCAATGCTAATATAAATTTATTTAAAACTAAATTCAAAGTGTATATTTTCGTAATAATGTCGCAGACATTTACAATTGAGGACGAACACTTGACTAGTTTAAAAGATGATCTGTGGATGGCGTCGATCATTCGGGCCACTGAGAACCTTTTATGGATTTTTATTTGATGATATGCTCATATTATTTAATTTTTGTCGCTCCAGTTATTAGGTAATGTTAAATAATTAGTTATACAATGTAGTTCGTTTCAATTACTTATGAATCAACCTGTGACGAATCTTATTTCGCCAGAAGAGGGACCGGCCAGACCACGACGGCAGTGTTTGATGTGCAGCGTGCGAGCGCATTGTTGGGTTGCCGAGTGCGCAGGCGCATGCGCGCGCGGCCGAGGGAGGCGAGCCGATGCCAGGCGTGCGTGGCTTAGACGGCCGCGGCTCTGTGGCGGACATGCTCGCGCTCCTCGTCGCGTCGCTGCTCGTCCTCAGCGGTGAGTCTGCCCATCACATCCCATATCATAACTTACTATTAGTCTTCTACGACACGACCCGCAATTATATACATCAGTTGCGTCTCTGCTCATTTTCTATGTAACGTTTATCACAGTGGTGTCGCTGCTCATTTTTTTTTAAATTTCATGAAACGTCTTTAAAATTTCAAAGAATTTTATTATCTACGAAAATGTTCAGCATGTCTTTACTAACGAAATTAAATACATATAAAGGTCAAAGTCACAGGTGTTTATGAAATAAACATATTCGGATGACGACCTAAGGATAACCTTGTGAAAATAAAAAAAAATGATAAGCTGCATGTAACCGATCTCCATTAACATCTAATACTTTGTATTGTGTCTCTAGATTCTGTGTGCCCAGTATCCGCTTTCCTGAAGAGCGAGGCTTTCCCCTTTCACGCCGCCACTTTGAGCGATCGCTGGTGACAGTTCTCGACGTCCATTCAGCGATCAGCCGCAGATAGTAATTTTCGTTATCCTTTATATATGTTGATAAAAGTATGGAGATCGTATTTGCGTAACATATTCCAAATATCTGATTGACCCTGGATGACGAACACATTTTCCGTGGAAGATATCCCGGAGTTTCGGTTATGATCACGTATTCATCGCACCAGTCTCTCTTCAGAGCGTTTTATTTCCTCCGATCCACGTGGCAAGTCACCGATTTTCTTGAGATGTAGCTTTATCTGCACCTTATAAGCGATGGCCCCGAATGTCACCGTCGTGAGATCCTTTCCCTCATGAGTAACAGCCAATGTTGGCGAAAGGTGTTGGAAAACTCCGCGATTTAGAATTTCTAATTGACTAAATTACTCCAGACGTATAACATAGACTCATGTATGCTCCAATGCTCAAATAACAGGAGATATTTTTGCGCCTGAAAATTTAAAGAGATTCAAGTGTCTGGAAAGTAGAATCAGTACGCGTCAAAACAATGGAGACATCTACTTTTGATGAAGCAGCTTCAGTGACTTACTTCCACAAGGAATTTTAACTTTAGAGAAAGTACTAGATATTGAAGGATAACAAACGACGATCAAAGATGATCCATTTGTTTGTACGGAAAATAACACCTTTATCCAGAATTTTGCTGGTTTTTGTCATTAAGAACGTTTCCAAATTACATAAGTTTTCACATTCCAAAGTGCGAAACATTTTTGGCGACGCAAAAATTTTAGCGAGCAAAATGACTGCACTGTCAACTCCCGTGGAATGTTCTGGATTCGGCTTCTACGAACAAAAAAAAATGGTGAAATCGCACAAGGCCTTTTGTTCGGAATTCAGTTGCACGATTCAGTGAAGCCTGATGAAACCCAAACTCATATCAGCGTTCGAATCCCTGACGTCACATTTCAAGCTTTGCGTCTCAGCTCGACTACATGACTTCGGAGAGTTATATATATATATATATATATATATTCGGAAACATTTACCTGGCTCTGTTATTTTCTAAAGTCAAGGAACGTATCAGTTCTTTCCTTACGATTTTTTTTTGGTTACAGCTGAGATTTTTCCGAAATTAAGTTCGTACGAATGGAAGATTTAATGAATTCATATTTTGAAATTTTCTCATTCAGAATCCGCCATACTTGAGCTTTCATTAGTGAACAGATTGTTACGAGAAATTAGAGATTCCTGCGCCCAATTATGTTTCGAGCAGCGTCTGTTAAAACCTCGCGAACGGTCTTTTCGTACATCAGCTCGATCATTTTGAATATCTCCAAGTAATTGTTGATCTACATCGACGCAGTTACGTAATGATATATTATTAAATATTTGATCTCTTTTTTTTCAGAGAAAATACTAGTTATATTCAAGGCCTTTTGGTATGATTGTGATGTTTCTTATTAAATACTTTGCAGGTAATTCAGAAGACAAATATTATTTACTGGATAGTTTGTGTGTAGTCTATTTCCCTATACATTTACGGGGTTCGTCAGAGCCATACTAAACGTAAACTTCACAGGTTTCTCCAGAATGTAAGTTCTCGTCGCGGTTCTCGTGTCAGAGATATGGGGCTTTGTTATTTGGAGGAAATTTAATAAGCACGGCACGTAATTAAGATAACTTGGGATATGGAAAGTTAATCATTCGCTTACTGTGGACAGAATAAAACATTCAGTAAAAAGGTTTGTTCTGTCGATGGTTCATTAATGAAATTTCATTGGTTGTAGTGAAATCACACCTTACAAATCTAATACAATTGGATTGCAATGGCGAAGACAGGAAATATTCTTCTTTTACCTGTCGTCGCTCGGGGGATTAATAAATTCTTAGTTTTACGAATTTTAAAATATAAAGCGGTCAAATTAAGTACATTTGAACGTTCATTATGTCGAATTATTACCGCGAATATAATTAATATTGTATTACTGTTAATTTCAATATATTGGACGAGAAATAATTTGAGTCGAAATTTGATTTTAATATGAAATTTCTCGAATTACACTTATATGTCCGTCAGGTAATTTATTGTTGTATATGGGTTGTGAAATATGATCTGGAGAAGCGTTTACAGAAAACGTGTGGACAATTCTGACAGTGAGGAAATTCTCTCCCAGTTAAAGGAAGACATTCCTATTTTTTCCTCTGCTTCTGTTTCAAGATTTGGAAATTCCAACTAAACAATTGTTATCATACAAAGGCTAGGAAATCGACGGGACTTACGAATTTTAGAATTCTGGAAAATACCCCAATTTGAGACAACATGATTTAGACTCGAACCCCGGTCCTTAGTTGTCCAGATTCTCTTCAGAGGTCCGTCTGATTGAATGAATATCATTGAATTGATTCGGAGAAGCTATAAACATACAAATAAAATTGTTTTTTTTTTGGAATTTACTCTGTTCTTCAAATGGCCAAGGTAAATATTGTGACCGAGTGCTCATACAAACAGCATTAATTCTAAATCCTACAAAGAAGCCTTTCAATAATTAACAAACGCTAATGGATTTCGCTATTAACGTTCATCGGAACCTCAATTCCGCCAATAAATAATTTCTGATTGATGTGATGTGGAAACGTGTTTCTAATCAGAGAGAAAATTCCTTAATATACAGAAAGATAAACGGGATCTTAGTCATAATTACTGATTTAGTAATAATAAAGTAGTAATAAATGAAACAAATTTTATATTGAAATATAGACACTAGTAATATCAATGTTTTTTTTATTAAAAAGTGACCTAAAAAGGGGAGTGTTCGCTTTTTGTATCAGAATAGATTTAAATAAATGTAAAATATAACAACGAGAGCCCATAAGATTAGAAATATTATTTTAGTATATAAAAAAAGGACCAATATTTTTGCTATTTGTAAGGGCAACACTGTTGTTATACGAGTCCAAAACGTAATTACAAATTATTATTTTTATTACTATTATTTTATGCGCACAACTCATTCGTCTGCGACCATACACATCTGTATTAATTAGCGAAGCTTGAAAGCTCCGCACATAATGTCACTAGCACCTATTAAATTAGGATAACTTTATTGAATTATGACAGATTTGTCTGCGGATAGCAGATCTATGATCAGGCTGGAATTCAAACCCTGATCCTTCCCAAGCGTTGGTTTACGGTTCACAATGTTCACCCGTAAATCAGATTGCCAATATCAACTCTATACTATAAATTACAGACGTAGAACTTATATTTATTATATGGTCGTTTCTATTTGTCCCAAACAATACTTTTTTTTTAAAAAAAACGACAAGTATCCTCCAACAAAAATTAATTGATATAGAAATTTTAATCACGGGAACTTAACGCATTACTTTTAAGTAATTATTTAAAGGTAAATTAGACAACTCTTTAAGAGCATCGGAGACAATTCCGATCTGAAATCCATATTTAGGTTGTGATTTACTTCGGAAATCATGGAACCGTAGTTAATACAGCTCAATAAAATGTGAAGCAGCGTATGAATTTGTTTTGAAGCTGTTTTTTTTTAAAAAAATTCTTAGTTGTATAATTTATACAACTTATTGCACGTTAAATGCAAAATTTAAATAAGAAATTATAATTCGTCACAGCTGCTTCTTTGCGAATGAATTTAAGGAATAAACAGCGTTAATGTTTAGAACCAACAATAGCTTTCTAATTACTCTAGTTATTCAAAATTGTAAGAGGAAATATTTATTCTAGTCCATTATATTATTACCTCTCATGTTAAATCTCATTTCCATAATATACGTGAAGATATTCATAATAGAAACAGCATCGTGTAAAATCGTTGTTCTTTCCGCTTTATGAGCCTTGCTTTTCCCCGGGATCTATTGTAATGTCTTTATCTTTAAACTGTATAAAATTCGTGAATGTATTTATTTAATCTACAAATGGTCAGTTCCTGAAATTGCAATAAATAAATATAATTAATTAAAATAAATAAACCCGACGCGTGGACAGTATTTTATTTCTTAAAAAAAGTATCAATATTGAAAAAGTAAATTATATAAAAATAGGAATAGAATTGTTCTGGCCTGTAAAAGAAAACAATGGAATTATACCTGAAAACAGAGATTACAAAAGGAGACAACACATTAGTTGGTTGTTTATGGGTTTTACGACGCTCTGTCACTAACCTATTCTCTAGAGAGAGTTCATGTTGAGTCTAATATATTTTTTTTCCGTAAGAGGACTTGCTGAAAAACACTTGTAGGTGAATTGTTCCTTCTTCGGAATGAGTATTTGCCGACATCCGTTGTGATGATTCTGTAGACATATAAATTTCTATCAGAATATAAAAACTATTAAGAATCTGCGAGGGGAAAAAATAGCACCATAAGAACGTAATAACTTAGAAACGGTATTTAAAAGTTCTGCGTAGTTATATATACAAAAAAATACGTATTGAACTTTCTGTCCCAGTATAAAACGTAACAAAGCTGCGTTAAATCCATTTTCAAGGGGGAACAGGGGGGGGGGGTTAGTATTTTGGAGGAGTGTTAGTTATAGACTGTCGCATTCGAGATTTTTTGGAACCGGGGGATCATGATGTGATTGTCATCTGACGGTATTTAATTCCAATATTTTCAATATATTCAATATTACGTGACAGTTGTGTGCAGCTAAATACAGTTTATAATATATCTGTACGAGTCACTGTTGTTTGAAATACATTGACGAGCGGCGTGCGTCTAACTCCAATGTTTTATAGAACAGGAACAGGCACGCTTCCGTAATTTGAACTTGTCTAAGCTAACCACCGTAATTCTGGATAAATCGCGGGATTGGTTGGTAGCTTTCGATAATTTCAACCGGTCTTTTTTTTTTATCGAGCCTCCGTGACAAACTGCCGACGACAGATCAGGGAGGGTGCTTTAATGTAGCTGGCTCTAGTCAATCAGGTGTAATCCCCGTCGGCTGGGTGACGACACTGCGGTTGCGGCGCTGTCCATGATGCTGAGGTCCGGGCTTCGAGGAGTTAGCACGCTGGGCGTACGAGTACTTACGTTCTTCCTCACAGACAAACAAAAAATCTGTTGTCCAAAGAGGAATACATTTACGACCCAAGCTTAAATTCGAACCTTTCAACTTCTCTGTATTGTCAAGAAAAATGAATCTATTAATCTTTCATAACCGCTGCCGTCCGCTACGAGAAAACGAAGCTGGTTTAAAGAGATGCTTCATTGACGGAAAACGGAATAAATTTCACAAAACCTGACCTTGGGGAACCCTCATTAATAAAATGATAATTCAACTGAAGTTCAAATAACCCAATTATGTCAGATCCGGTAAAACGTCAATTTGGAGATCCGTGACGGATGAACGGGAGATTTGTTTGAATGAAACAAACTATACAGCCCATATTGAAAATAAAAATACTGACTTTCTCTCAAAATTACAATTAGTTCCGATGCTTCGGACGAAGCGAAGTAGTGACTATGGACAGATGTAACCAAGAAAGGAGAATTCATGAAGCCACGAGTTGGCACTCGCTAATGGAAACCTTCAGGTTTCCAACCAGATGTTTGTAAAGTGACTAGAATGTATGGAAGTACAAAAACTGACTGTTGAATATTCCGATATAAAAATGCAATACTTTCTCCAGTAACCTCTAAAATCGTTTTCCAGTGAATCTTTAAAAAAAGCGTTTCAACCTAAACGCTACAAAAATCACATAATTGAGTCACAACCCGGTATCTGTCATACCGTAATTTTCTCAATGATTTTTTTTATCAATTCCATTAGTCCTCGTTTTAGGAAATACGATACGGTAATTACCAAGTTGCTTATTGTCAACATGAAATCTGTAACCTGCAAGGACATGAATTGTTATTTATATTATACGACAGCAGGCTGAAGGAAAATTGCTGCCGGACTCCTTCCGTACCTCAAGGTAATTATAATATTCATGGTTGGATAAGTTATCGAAGTAAAATCGTTGGTCGCTACGTTGTTAGTCTCGTCTCGTCAGGCCTTTATTAAAGTTGCACGACTGCGCAACGCTTCATTTGACTCAAATTAGTACGCAGATGGAATTTTTGAGGCTCTCAACAATACAATCAAGATACATAAATCATGTACCGGTCCCAGTGTTTCGGCATCTGGATTCCGCGTGGTGCTTTCCTTACCTAGAAACAGGTTGGTAACCATTATTAGAACGTCTGATAGTCTAGGAACGTTACGGCGTACAAATCACGAATCGGTGACGATTTATTGCTTTTACAGATACTTTTTGGAAGAATTTAAAAATATTATTATGTTTTTATACATGGAAGGAAAAATCATATATATATATATATATATATATATATATATATATATATATATATGATTGTAATTGATTTCTCTGAGGCTTTTGACCTCGTATCGCATTACAGACAGATAAAAAAGCTTTGATGCTTGTAATCTGAATTTTGAAATTCGTTCGAAATCGGAGTCGTAGTGTTAGTGTTACGAAACATTTTAAAGCAAATAATAAATTAATTCATAGGCACAAAAAATTGTTTAACGTACTATATTCATTTCCTAAAAAAATTGTTTTATCAATAGTACAGTTTCCATTATGTTGTTACATCAATGCTACGCTGCCACGGGGCTTGCCCAAAGCATACGGAGTAACAAAATAAATGAAATAATAACAATAACAGTGCATTGATGAGGTTTGTATTTGAATTAGCAGACGCAACAATAGATATATCAAGTGAATTTGAGTAATTGGAGATCAGTGTCTAGCGTGCAGATCTAATTTCCGTCGAAAATTCTACGAGAAATCCGTAATTGTGAGACTTTGTATCGCCCGTGTTGCTGTGGAAGTTTTAATCTCGACAATCAGCGAATAATGTTCTTAGTGTGTATTGTAGTATACAAAGTTGGAGTCCCATTGTTTTCGTCGAAGCAACGCTGGCTTTGTGTCGTGTGAAGCACATTCTAACATCACGGTCAATTAGGGTTAGCAGCTTCGTGGGGCACCACTGTCATGAATTATTAGCCATGACTCTACATATTGAACATCGGCTTTCAAAATCGGGTTAAGCTTGTGATTTCGGTACACAGTGCACACAAACAAAACATGAACGTTCTCGTGCCTGCAAACAAATCGTCGCGATTCTGTTGTGCTTCAGGTATAATAATTGCCCACCAGGTGTAACTATTAAAAAGTTAAATAATTTTTCTTTTAGATCAGTATTCTGTCTTTAAACACTGAATTAATTATTTAAAGAAAGGAGGAAATAAAGTTTCGAGAACGTTTGTTATTATTAGATTAATTTTTGAGTTTTGAAGAGAATGGTTTTCACCCTAAGGTGAAGTGCCGAAGTTTTCCCAAAGATTATCGAGGGGAATGAAGGTTACCCGAAGGACAGCGGTGTTCCCGAAGTTTTCCCACCGATTTTCAAGGGGAATGAAGGTCACTCCAAGGACAGCGGTGGTCCCGAAGTTTTCCCACCGATTTTCAAGGGGAATGAAGGTCACCATAAGAACTAATCAGGTCCCGAAGTTTTACTACATATTTACAATATTGTTCTATATAATGTGATAAAGTTATTTAATTATTATTAAAATATCTTCATACAGGATATCATAAGTCTATTTGCATTATGTGAGCAATTATCAAACAACCTCGTAAATTGTAAATTGTCTACTCAAGTTACTTAAATCAGGACTAGACACTTAAAAAATTTAATCATAGTTCGTCAATGAGAATCATTAAGTCAGAAGCACCTGTAGAAAATATTTTTGTCAAGTATAAAACCCGACTGATCCTTTCTCTGAATTGTTAGCTTACTTTGTATTAAATGAGGAAATTTTGTATTGTTCTTTTAAGTTGGCGAAGGAAACAGTAATTTTTTTAACTGCTATAATCGTGGTCCTCCTTATTTTGTCAGTGTCGCAATATCTCAGTCATCAAGTTTTTAAATGTCTATAGTGGACACGAATGTGAGTAAAAAAATTATTTACTCTTTAGGTCAATATTGATTTTTTTATGCGTATGCTGGGGATTTTCATGAAAATACGAAAAGAAATATATGATTTTGAAACGTATATAACTCTGATAAAATAAAAAGAAATACGTGTAGACACGGAACAAAAGCAAGAGGTACTGCATCGTAGCTGATCACTCATACAGGTTAATTAATTCAAACTCAGCCACGAGAGTGCTGGAGCGGGAGTGGGGTTGAAGGATAATGAACGGTCAATGTGGGGAAATTGTTTGCTAGAGAATTCAATATTTTGTGCTTCGTCTATTTTTCCTCTGTTCCTGATACTTCCATCTATTCATAACATTCCATTGATTTCTCGTTTGCCGCAATAATCACAGATTTATAGGAAATAATTTTTTGTGCCAATGCAGGTGAATTGTGAGGTTCTGAGGGAACGGGAAAATGCCAACGAAGTTCAGACTGTAGTTATGATATCTCGCAACCATATCTCATATTTCAGCGACCTGTGTTTATCATCTTAAATTTCCGTACTACCATACACGTAATTAAATGAGTAATTGGTTTCTGGTTGGGTATCTGTATTTTCAAGTTTAGGATTTTCATGAGGGAGGGGGGGGGGGGCGAGTTGTGCCTGGACTGAGTTTGAGGTTCAATAACTGACTTTTTAGATTAAATGTATTTAGAGTGTCAGTTAATAATATTTCGTCGTGTTCTACGATTCTTATATTTTCTTCTGTTCATAACAACCATGTGGTTCTTCGCTGAGACAATGGGGATCTTTGTAGATAGAAGCCGTCTCGTGCAAGGTGAGTAGGAACTTTCCAGCCAGAATCTCGCCGGTGCCGTAAGTACTTTGTCGTCGGATGTTTTACGCTCGCCTGAATCCGCCGGGTACAGCAAACAGTGTGTAATAGAAGTGAACGGAGCCAGCCAAGGGCACGCAGGGGACTAGGTGACTCCGGACAAATAGCGAACCGCTTTACCAATCAATTTGCGCATTCGCCAGAACGGGAGCGCACATTTCGGAAATAAGCGAACACGGAATAACAATAACGTGTCAACCTGTCAGGGAAACGTCCCCATATAATTGAACAAAAATAAACCGGTGCCGCATGGATGAAGCCAATGTGGCCGATATTAGTCAGCGAAATGGACTGGTGACACGTTTAAGCCCACTGATTGCCAATTACGAGCTTCCGATACCGCGATCATCTAATGTGGCATAAAATTGTATAATTGATCCATTACGTGAGCGGTCGGGGGCGGGCCAGTGTTTCTCAGGATGCCCATTTCGTCGGAGCGGCATTGATTTGGCCCGCATGCCCGCGGATCTCTTCCACAACTAATCCGTGTTTGATCTGAGGGCATACGTTCCCTGCTCCCCTGGGCAGGATATTGCCAATCATTTCGCCATCGCGGGATTCTCCGCGGTCTTCCCTGTTATGCAACATGTTTTCAAACGGTGCTTACGTCTGATTAAGGTGAAGCTTATCACCCCCATATTCCCGTCTCCCTCAACACGGAGCTATAAAGCGTAAATATCCCCACAACAAACTACATATTTCCAGGTTAGGTTGGAAATAATTCAGTAAGGAAAACGTAAAGCGTTCCAAAAGAATATAAACATAATCAGGAACTCAAAAATATGACAGGAATATACATTTGAAATATTCCCAGGAAATTATATACGTAAACCAAAAAAGTAAAGTGCATGGGAAAATTTCTGAAAGAAATTAAAAATATATTTACAAGATTCAATAACTACGAGTCGAAGCAAAAGATTTAAAGCCTCGTAGACTTAATAATGGAAAATAATCCATGGAAAATAAACTGAATAATGCCTAGAAATAATTCGAAGGAGAGTTCTAGAAGAATACTAGTCTTTATTTAACCCTTTAGTGCATAGCGAGCATATATGCAACATAACTTTTAGAATCATCCCAGAGGGGTTTGTTGTCTTCGAAGAGGCTAGTTTGCGATGCAGATGTGGAACAACATGCACTTAAGGAAATGTGAAATTTTTGTTCTCCGTGGACGGGTTTAAACATGCCTGTCCTAGCTTTTTGTGAGTCAACCCCTTAAGCCAGATTTTTCTACCCGCCGGTCAACTTCAGAATATTTATTTTCTGTTTTCTTTTTTTCAAGAAAGAAATTTTAAGAGTCATTATCAGGGTTTTCTAATTGCACTAAAATAATAATAATCAAATTAATGTGATTTATTGACAAATCATACTTAATTATATTTATGTTGAATATGAGCCAAGTTGACTTTTGTCACGTTTGATATTTTTGTGGTTATTTTTTTCGTATTTTAGTCATAAAAATACATCTGACAAAATGAGTTTAAAAACAAAAAATCGTGCACTAAAGGGTTAAGACTAGAAAGCACGATCGTCTACGGGTCAAGGCAAAAATATCGGCTGTTTAATATGAATAATTCTCCGACACTTCTTCAAAGCTCCTTCATCAGATTGAGTTCGGTGCGCAATCAGTTTATCATAGTTTGAAACTTCTTGGCAGGGATTTAAAGTTTCTCAGAGCAACTGCGTACCGAGCAGTGGTCCCGGTTTCGATTCCACGACCTCTTGAGTTTTTTTCTCTCTTACTTCATGAATAAAGAATCTCAATTTCATGTATAACCGAGTCAATATCCACGCGGAGGAAACTGTCATTTTGTCTGAGATGAATGGGAAGTATCGTAATGTTATATTAAGTTCGAGGTAAAATTAGTTTCGTATAAATTTCCATAAACAAATAAAACAGTATTTGCTAATTAATTAACTCGTTGAGTGTGATGTAACTTTTGTACAAATATTGGGATATTCATCAAACGTATTAATGAGCTATTCGTCATGTAACATGTAAGATAAATTATTTTGGCCCGCCTTTATTATTCGAATGTACGTGATAATATTTAGATGTACAATGTAAATAAATGTAAAATGTATTCTTATGTTTCTATTTACTTTACTTGTTCCTAATCGTGAAGAATTTATTATACAGAATTTATTTCGGACTTCATCTTAGAAAATTTAATTTAATATAATAAATAATAACAATCATTATAAGTAATTATAAAAACATTAGTATTCCAACAATTAAATTTATGAACTAAATTGGGAATTAAATATTACGAACTGCATCTTGGCATCTGCTAAACGAATGATGATTGGTTGCTTTTTTGTGGATCAGGGTTGTGTAACTGTATCTCCAGGTAAAGGTGGCGCTTTGTCATTTGTATTGTGCACTGGGCTCAAGAAAGCGTTGTAATAAATCTATTATGACTCCTTCCTTCCCAATTCAGACACCCGATTTGGGAATCAATTTCTAGTTTCTCTTGCTCTTGCAGGCACCTCACTTTCATATCCGTATCTCTGTTGTAGTTATTGTAACGGGTAATCCGACATTAGACGGGTTATTTTGGTTCCGGCTACAAATTGCGGTTAGTAATCATATGGAAATTGATTAAATATTTGAATAAACTTTTATAATTACATCATATTGTATTGTAAATTTTAATAAACCTAAAACTAATGTTCTAAAATGGCGCCCCACGTTGGGCGCCATTTTTAAATCTTAGGTTGTTATTTAATTCGAAAACAATTTGACTAATCTAAAATTTATTCAAATATTCAAAACAATTAAGAACATTCGACTCAGCGCATGATTAATTCTAAACTAAGGGTGTGGTGGGTCATTAATAATGTCTCTGCTCTGTCTCGAGGATTACACTAATTTCCTCTGATTTCCGGAGTGGGCCGATTCCTCGAAACAAGTGTCCGCCAACATCTGGTCAATAGTGATTTATGGCCACGTCAACCGTTTTCCGGACCTCGAATTCCTTAGCCACGCAAACTGCAGACGGCCAATTTGTAGCCGGAACCAAAATAACCCATTACACTATAAGAACGAATTTTTCTATTTTCACCAAAATAATTATATCTGCTCCATTTATGTAACTCTACAATCTCTGTAAGTTCTCTCCAGTGTCGGCACGTTCCTATCCCCACTCTCAAACTATCGTTGCAAAATTTTGCGAAACAAACGGTCTCGAATTCGGTCACATCCGTAAAAACATTTGTGACGTTCAAAATAAATAGTTTTAGAGCCATTTTAGAAAGCTCAAACGTTGTTTTTTGTACTATCTGGTGTTTACTCCACTTGCTGTACTTGCTAAAAGCCGGCGTAACCGACCTTTGAACTTAAAAATTCTCGCTACTGAATGACAGCTGCTCGTCCTTGTCCGTACCAAAAGAATTACGCGAGTTCACAAGAACAAATAAAATTTTGTAATAATTGTATAAATTCCCCACCACGTATTAAACATTTGCAGATATTTGTGTTATAAGGCAACAGAACGATATGTAATTGAATTTATTTCAATGTAATTTGTTTTTTACATTAGTTAATATGAAACGAGGGACAAACGAATTGACTTGACCGTACGTTACGCTTTTTTTTTGTAATGGACTGGATTTTATAATTGATATTTCAATACCTCACTAGTAACGGAGAAAATTGAAATACACATATATATTACGTTACTATCCATTAGTTCCTTAGAAGAGAATAGACTTCCTGGCGGTGAAATCTCAATGTGTAGTAAAGTTTATCCTCGCGGTGACGTTTTGGGTGGCAGTGTTGTAATAAAATTAATTTTGTCATGCAATGCGAATGAAGCGTGTACTGTGCGCTTGGATTCATTTATGTATTCTCTAACAAAGCAAATCCAGGATATGTGATTTTGTTTCATGTTACGGTATTCAATAAAAGGCAAAGACACGACGACGTATTTTTTTTATCTATTATTTGCATTTTAATTGCGAATGGACAAAGTCCCGACGGCTGCAGTACGCAAAGACTAATAATAAAAATAATGTATGTATAAAGAATCCCTTATATTCTCGGCATAAATTTAACAGTCACAAACCAGTTCGCTTGATTACCTGTAATACGGTTGTTTTATCTACTTAAAAATGTAAAAAAAGTAAATAAAAGAGACCACGTCACTTTGGAAGTTATTCACGTCCACACCTAGAAATGTTAACAGCTTGAACTTGTTTGTCGCTCCTGGTAACTTTGTTCATCTAGCTGTTTAAAAATGAGTATTTACCTAGGACAGTTAGCCCTAGTTTTGTTTTTTGAGTTTATGATGCGCTTTTCCTGAAATAAATCGGCTTTTGTAACTTGTCGCGTATGTCTTTCCCGGCGTTGTGTGCCCAGTGTCACTCAGGACGTGCCTCATTTATTCCAAGTTTCGGGCGATTACCCATGATTCTGTCTCGCTGTATTTATTCCGTTGACGCGACTGCCTATCGAAACGACGTGGACAACTCTGTGGATTTTTCTCTTTAAATGATCGAGTTTATAATTGCAAATAGTTAGATTTAAGCCTAAGTCATACTATAATACACTAAGTATAATTTTATCCAAATTTCCTGAAAATGTAATTATTCTTCCCTGAAATTGAACAGTAAATCGTTATAAAATATTTGTATTAAGACTTATAAACAATTAACTTCACTTTAATATACTGTATTATACTCTCTATGCGAGAATTTTAATTTTTGCCCCATATTTCTATAAATAAAATAGTAATTTTGATTTTACAAACCTGTCATTTGTATTTAAATTTTAAAAGTGACTATTAAAACTTTTTTTATATTATTAACATTACGAAAAACTGACATTTCTATGACTTTAATACACTTAATCTATATTCTTACATTTGACCTATATTTATTACTTTAACATGACCATATCTCGCCAAGTTGCTTAGTTATCGACTTCTTTTTTCTTTGGCTCCTACATTTTTTTTTAATTATTCCCTCAACTACCAAAATAGATTATTCGTGAGTACAATTTTGAACTCACTGTTCTGAAATTCCTAACTGTAAAATGTAAAGAATTCAAAGCTTTGCTGCTCCTCGCGCTCGAGGTTGCTGCTAAAACAAATTACTAAATATTTTTGTAGCTCGTTGAAATTTATTCCCCATCTAAACTATCTTCCGATAATTCCATCAGAAACGGCGAAGTAAACGAGATTGACTTTCTTTTATTTTTATCAATATAAATTCCAATTTTATTATACGAGACTTGACAGGTGATCTTTTATTTATTTATATTCGCGTCAATATATTAGTCATATGCGACTTTCCATATCCATCATCGTCTATATATATTACATCTTGAATGCCGGTTTCCTTACTAAACTTTAAAAGATTATTTATTGCCGCTGTTGAGGTACATATATCCCTTCTTGTGTATTTCTCAAGTGTGGCTCTTTCTAATCCTGTCGTGCTTTGGACAGTCGTAGAGGACATGCTGTATCGTCAGGGCAGCCTTGCATAAATCACATATAGGTTGCGGTGACCTAGAAAATAGATAGGACTGCGTGAGGTTAGAGTGGAGAGGTATTATCCTAGCAACAACCACTTGCTGCCTCAGTGATAGATTGCCAGCATAGGTTACGTCCTTGAAGTTGTCGAAAATCTCTTCATTCCTTTCTTCTAATGGAGATCTTCTTGTAACTTATTCCTTCCTAACTCGTTTGATATTTATTGATTCATTGAGTATAATGAAATACAACAAAGAGGAGTACAGAATGAAAATGCATCAATGAGAAAGAAAGACGGCACACACACACACACACACACACACACACACACATACGAATAATGCAGAAAATACATCTTCTTCTGAAATTGGACGTTTCTGTGCATGTTACGCAGAAAATTTAAAGACGTGGGAAAATTTCGACCAGATTTTGTATACATGTTCCTTTCTAACTGGAAA
Organism: Zhengitettix transpicula; assembly: GCA_037074705.1. NCBI lineage: Eukaryota > Metazoa > Arthropoda > Insecta > Orthoptera > Tetrigidae > Zhengitettix > Zhengitettix transpicula. The sequence goes on from CM073595.1 coordinate 51,694,843, forward strand.
CAAACACTGTGGGGTTAAGACACGACTACCGTCACAAAAAGCGGCGATGGGAATTTTAAAGCACGTTAAAACGACCGATATTTGCGTCGAAATATTTTTTTCACGGTCAATGAGATTGAGTCTTTATCCCGATGTTGTACAAAATAAAATACGAAATAATAAACACGCACATGAAGAAATTTATATATAATATACCATTTGAATAAGAGAAATAAATTAAAATAGAATGGAACTGGAAAGGAACAAGAAGGAGAAACAATCGTTACATTTAGATTGGCTGGCAGATCGTTCATGAATATTAGAAATAATAATAGTGCAATTCCCTCGCCTCGAGGACTGACATTACGATTCGTAATTAAATTCCGTGTGGGAATTGATACGGCCCGGTTTTGAGATTCAGATAATAAAAAATTAATTTATTTTTAATTCACAATTTTTGCTATACATTATTTGTAAGGTGCAGTTCCTGCTTTCCGCTTGCCATCCACATCACAAATTTTGCTACAGCAAGGCGATTGCACATGCAATGTTCATGGTTACATACGGCTACAAGACAATGGAAGGGCGCATGTTTTATAGTTTTGACATTGGTGTTCGAATGTGACAAAGCTCTAATATAACCCCAGAGCTCGTTAATCCAGTTCAGCTCATAATATAGGTCTCTAGTGCTCGAAGCTGCCTCTGATAAACATTGGTACGTCAATGTTGTTCCCCGTGTAGCTGTTTTGTTAGCGCTTGTGATGTTAACCTGTGCCGCCAGCTGGAAAAAAAGCCACTTCATATGTTCAATGTTCTGGTAGAATCACTTTAACCTATAATCTATCAGCGCGATGCAGTAATGAGCTGCTATGATTTGTTGTATCAGCTTTCAGAACCCAGATATGCCCAACTGTATTTACCAGGAAATAAATTATTATTAAAATATTTTCCCTAAAAATATTTCTGCGCCGGCGCAGTAGTTCTGCCTAATACAATTACGACGTTAGAATAATTAAAGAATAACCACAAGCCTACACTACGTGTTTATTTTTAGAAGTTTGAGATGAATCTGTGACGCTGAAATCGCGTTCTTTAAATTAAATTCGCTGATTGCATTTCTTGAAAAGTATAGGTAAAAAAAGTAATTCTCAAATTTTGAATCCTTGTATAATAAAATGTAAATTGTGGCAAACATTTAACTGGTTCGTTGTTTGAAGTTGAGATGAGCGTAAACCAGATTAATCAGTTCTGTATATCCGCTGCAGAAAACAAACGCATCGCCCGGGGGAGTAACACAAATGAATCTAAGTCACAGACAAATAATAAATTAGTGTTGTTTTACTTCTAAAGGGTATGCAAATGGCTCATTACATTGAAACGTTTGACCCGATAAATGCATAGCATTTCCTGTCAGAGACAGCATCGGCGCTTGTTTGCTGTGAACGTTGTAGTGGCAGTCTTCCAGGAACTGTTCTCTAACGACGAAAATCGCCTCCGGAAAACCGCCTGTGGGAGCCTTCATGCTCTGAAAACAAACCCGTTGGCTGCTTCAACACCTTCTCCGACATGTGACAATCACGACGGTGCAGGCTGTTAACATACCCTCGGTATAGTTACATTTATTATCCATCTCTCTCTCTGTACGTATATAAATGAATACCTGTCCGTGTGTACCCGATGCACTCCTAAACCAGTCATCCGATTACGATAAAACTTTGGTGAGTTGTTGTGCGCACTCCGGGGAAGGTTTTTGTCGGCCTTTCGAAGCGTTAGGCAACTCCCAAGGGGTGAACGGAGGTGAAATTCAAAAACATGCTATAACGGTCGATATTATCATTGATTTTTTGGATCTTTGTGATTAATAATTTCTATCTAGATGTATTTAGTAAATAATTTCAACCCCATTAAAGCGCATAAAAATAACGTGAAACAACCGAGATAGGTGTCAAATCCATGGTTATAGATATCAATCAGTTTAATTCTGACATTAACTATGCCAGTTAAGCTGTATTTTAGCCCGTAGGTGTGGGGGTGCGGAGGATAATGGTGAAAGACCGTTATATAAAAGTAATGAGTTAAGAACTGAGACTCGTATTGAATTCAGGTTTATGGAAGTCAATGAGTTTAATTCGTATATGTACTATACTGGTTAATTTGTAGCTCGGCTGCTAGGATCGGGTTGGAAAAGGGTGAAAGAAATTGACGTTTACAATGTTAAATGTGCTGACCAATTTCTACCAAAGGCTATAGAAATGTTACTTACGATCCAGAAACAAACACTGAGGGGATAGCACACACTTAACCCCTCTAGGTGTGTGGGTGGAATTTAAAAACATTCCTAAATGACCATTATTATCGTCGAATATAACGTTTCCGTGGTCGCTTAATTTGATATTGTGTCATTCTAAAATTTTTAAGTGTCTAATTTCAACTCTAAAAGGCAAGGGATGGAAGCACTACTATGTTGCGGGTGGTGGAGGAAGGGGTTTACATAAAAAGTAATGCATAAAAGACCAATATTAGTGTCGATTCCGGGGTTATAGGAGTTGCTGAGCTAGTATAAAATGACAATGGCCGGTTTAATCCGGATTTAATATTTTTTTGGACGTTCCTACGATTTGGAGGAGAAGTAGGTGAATTTTGAGAACGGGGAAACAGGAGTGGGAGTAAAAGTAATTTAGACAGACAGTTGCGTGTTAAAATCACGTAGGGGGTCATCAATACGTTGGAAATTATTAATATTTTATCTTGTTGAACATGAAATTTAATTTTGAATGTTGAAAAATAATACACATGTTAATAACACGGAATATGATAGCGAACTGTCTTAAACGGTCCAAAGAGTTGAGAACACACAGACACTTATTTAGTGCTTCGTGGCCACAATAGTACTTATATAACTTTGAACGTACGTGACAATACACACAATTGAAACATAAGGAGTTTTTGGTTCACAATCTGCATAAAATGTACGAGAACAATTTTTATTTGCTAGAAACAATATTTTTCTTATTCTACACATGTTGCCATCGGAGAAAATGTACCTTCTTTATTTTCCGTCCACGGTCACACCTTTCCAGTAGTTAACTTACGACTTTCGTTAAATGCCCTTGTCTTATTGTGCATTTTCCCTCCTCGAACACGAATTGGGAGACCAACGAAAAGAAATCATCACGAGGCTTGGAAGAGAACTTGAACCCGAATTCTCCAAACACTTAACTGGAGCGTTACCACAACACTGTTAAGTGGTTGTGTGCTTGATTTCAATCTTATTAAAATAATATAAATTTTTGAAATAACGAATTATGCCCTGGTTTGCAATTGAATGGTCGTAGGGTACCTGCAAGGAGCTGATAGAAGGACGCTGTTGACAACTCGAGGGGGCGACAATTTAAAACTTTTTGTTAACTTCCTCGTAATCTTTGTACTTTCTTCTACCTGACATCCAACGGTGAAATAAAAGGGAGATAATAAAACTTGATAGCAGGTACCCAATCGCCATGAAATTTAACGACAAGATCGGAGACCGCAGTCCGGGTTCGCTACGTGCCAGTGGCCCGTGGAATTGCGCACTAATACAAAGTAACCTAATGTAAAATCCCCATTAGCGACTATTGCCTGGAACATTCCATTATAACGCGCCGGGATAGATAATAATACGAAAAGGTTTCATTTGAACAAGGAAAACGTAATAGTGTACTGTCAGGGAGGGGGGGGGGGGATAAAAAACAAATTTGAACGTACTGTTCGCATCCCCGTGATATGTTCATTAATTCTTTCAGATGATACGGAATTTCATGCTGATGCTGTGAAGCTGTGAACTTGTTGCTACTAACTGATTAAAACGTCTATCACTCGTTTGTCTCCTTTTTTTTTTCATTCCCGGCTTATCATTCTCTCCAATTCCGCAAATTCGTCTTAATTTACACTCCCTCTTTTTGGAGGAATAATATAATTAAAACTCTTATTTTTACTATTAATAAAAGTAATTCCGCCAATTTTAAAAAATTATATCCATCAAAATTTTGATAAATCCATACAACAGTGTGGGACTTAATCACATCCAACACCCCCAGAGGAAGGGGGAGAAAATTTTAAAACAGGTATAAAATGCCGATATTTGTGTCGAATAAATTTTTTTTGGGGTCAGTGAGATTGAAACTTTCCTCCCGACGTTACTTTTAGCACTCTCAATGCACCGGGAGTATTGTTGACGCTCGTAAGGAACTAAGAATTTTTTTTATTTCGTGTCGGGAGGATTTATGCTTCACTAAAGGCACTGCTTGGGGGGCGGCGATGCAGTGTTGACTAAAGTTAAAGAATAAAAAAAGTGATTGGCATTACCTTTGCTAATGTTCCACGTATTTAATGTAGTACTAGGTCAAGTTTTATATATCTATATAATAAAAAGGATGTATATTTGTATGTATGTATGTATGTATTTACGTTAATTTCTATACAAATTTAAAAGCGTGGATAGATTGCAACAAAAATTGGTACAAAAATTCTTCAAAACACGAGAAACGGTATTGTGAGGGTGAGAAACGCCTAGCATACATGTGGAAAGAATTATAATTAAAAACCGTGATCATTAAATATTAAATTACTGCGCGCCAAGAGACAATGACGTCACGCGAGAGAAAGACGTTACTACGCAACGAACAAAGGAAATATCTCCTTTATTAGGAATGAAATAAAGCAGAAATATTTTTTTAAAATAAAAAGTATAATTTTATACAGCAATATTCCATCGAATGATAATAAAGAAGAATACGAATTACTTTACCATCCTTGGGGAAAATGTAAGTTAATTTTCGCGCTGTATTAGTTGTGAGTCTAGCTAACAATTTTATCAATGTAATATTTCGTAATGTATGAAGACTGAGTGACGATTATATCCTGAAATACTCAGTATACTAAGTATTCAATTAAATACTTTTTCGAGTATATATAAATAAGTACACGAGCAACGCCGGGCACCTAGCTAGTATATATATATTGTAATAAACACAGTTTAAATAAGTCCACGTTGAGGCGCCAAAATGTTTAGATAAAATAAAAAGTAGATTTTAAATTAAAATAAACCTCACGGTGGAGCACAAAATGTAATAATAAAATTATTAATTTAGATTTTAAATGAACAAATTAAAAGTTGAAATGATAGGATTTTAAATGAAAAACAAGAATTCAAAATATAAAAACAAATTCTTATCACAATTGAACATTTTTTTTTACAAGTTGGTAATGTGCCACGGCTTAATTTCAGGGACCATCTATCGGGACTCGAATAAAGGATTTTTTTGGGGGGGTTCTATAAGGTAGGCCTTGACCGTTTTAGTCAACTGCCGATTCATCCCCGCAACAAAGACGCGCAACAGTGAGCCCAAGGCTTCAGAAAATATATTTTATCACGACTCACTCCGTAAATTTGTATATAATCAGAAGTATATTTTTTAAATTAATTAAAATTACTGTCATGGGTGTCACTCGGATAACAATAAACTCGTATAATATAGAATTTATTTATTAAAACATATTTCTATGTTTTTCATCTGTTTAATCAACTTTGTAAAATAAAAAAAACATTACCCTAATGTCATTTTATGAGCCGAATACAATAAAATGTATTTCTGAAGTGCTAAAAATGAAATTTAATTTTGAGGGGAATAAACCACACGAAATATCTCATATAATGTTAATTTTATTACGGAGATTTCTACATATTTCGCCATTTTTCAACCTGATCGAGCAGAAAAAACAGCCTGATTATGTTTCAGTTAATATATAAGTGGATATTATAATAATCACAAAGTGATCGTAATTATAAAAAATATCTTTAGATAAGTATTCCACCCTAATAAAATTAACAATCCACTACACACACCTCAATTTAGATGTACTAAATAAATAAGCATGTCCAAATGTAATCGTTATCAAAACGTGTCAATAATTGCGTGTCAACAACTGGATTTAATCAGATGAAAACACGCCTTCTGACGTGTTAGACGGTTTTAAATGCTGAAGGCTAAAGCCGTCATGGAGATAACGTCGGATACAATTATTGACTCGTTTGCATAACCATTACATTTAGGACGTACAATTGCTAATTTATTTATCACGTCTAATTTTGAGGTATGTGCTGTGGATGGTTAATTTTATGCTTTCAAAATTCATCAACAATTGTAAATATGATTTTATATTGTTTAATAACTTTATAAAATATTAATATTAATTAACCACAAATTTAAGATACTGGGAAAAATGACACAATTATCAAATCATGATGTTATGAGATCGTGTTGTAAATAATAATAATAATAATAATGTAATGCCCACTTATATAGGTCAAACGTGATCTTATTTTCTGATAAACATAGGTTGAAAATGACCAGTTAGGACGAAAGCTTCCGAAAAATAAAACCTTTTATTTTTTGAAAACTGATCGTGGTTATTATATTTTGAAGACTGATCGTGGTTATTATTTTTCCATGGAATATTCTGATAACAGTCTTGACTGGAATGGTTAGTATTATATTTTTTGTTTTAATATATGTGATTGTAGTCTCTGGCATCAAGTTCCTCGCCACGTAGTCGTTATGAATTTTAGAATATAAAGACAATTTTATTAAAAATTGCCCAATTTATATATATTGTAGTAATGAGTTCGCTTGTCCACCAGTTTTTTGGCAATCACCCACCCTCCCTGCGATGATACTATGCCGACTCTTTATTTCCGTGATGCAGAATAATTTCTGAGTCTAGCACACGTGAACGAATTATAAGATTCGTCAGTTCTTGTGCACCAAGGTATTTTATCAAGTGAATTACCAAACTATTGATCGAGGCATGAATCGTAAATTTCTCAGGCGTGGTTTCGACCTCCACGACATGCGGCTTTAAAGTACAATTTCTGTTCTACACACTTTTCACGCTCTCCGTACCTCGCACCGAGCGAGTACGTGTTTCGAGATTTACGTGTCTCGGCGACCACCACCCGGTCTATGAGTAGCCGAAATGCGGATTGATTTTACAAACAAACAATTCTACTCGCGCGCCAGCCCCGACTGTTGAGTTGAGTCTGTCCGCCAAAGGAGACCTTAACAACACACAAAATACTTATCCAAATTATTGGATATATATATATATATATATATATATATATATATATATATATTGTAACATATCACACGCAATATCTCATATAATGTTAATTTTATTACGGTCATTTTTCAACCTGATCGAGCAGAAAAAACAGCATGATTATGTTTCAGTTAATATATAAGTGGATATTATAAAAATGACAAAGTGATAGTAATTATAAACAATATCTTTAGATAAGTGTTCCACCCTAATAAAATCCACTGCACTACACATACCTTAATTTAATATATTAGATATTTATATTTTAGATGTTGCATGTTAAAATTTGTATGCAGATTAACGTAAATACATACATACATACATATATATATATATATATATATATATAACTATATAGATATGAAATGTAAAGATGAAAATGGACAACTATGGTCAAAGATGCATACTTACTTCCAGTGTGCCTCATAATATATATTTAAAAATCTGACAATTATAAATTAAGGTAAAATTACACTTAAGGCCGATTACAGGAACCTGAGAATTAAGTTGCATGAATTGGAATAGACTTAAGATTGATATGTATTAACTACCCAAATTAAGGAGTAAGTTGATGTGGTCCAGCAACTACGAGTTAATATTAGCAATTCATAGAAGCATTTAGCAAATAAATCGTATCTCTACAAATTTTACTTATATTATTATAAATAATTAATTATGTGGTAACATTATAAATTACATAAACTAATTTTTATAATGAAACGTGGTCATAAAGTCATGAATAAAATGGACTGTTTTTGAGACAGATCTACAGCCAATTGGAGAAATTTTCTCTCGCAAGGGCTGTTCCAGAGGTAATAATGCCTTTAATAAGATTAAATCGATTCGTGAAGTGGCTCATTTTCTTTTCTTTGAAACATAATAAGATAAATGGCAGTTATTATTTTTAAGAGAAAGAAGTGTTTCTTGAAGTGGTGCTGAATTTCTGAGTTGAAGGACTCAGTCACAGTTATTAATTAAATTTATAAGTTCCTCCGGTATTTATGCTATAACACGTTATATTATTCGGACTTAATGTCAGAAAGGCAGTTTGAACGTTGGACTACTTTCTCGTACGCGCTATAGTGCTGTAAATCTTTGCAATAATTCAATGTGAGTGACCTATTTCTGTCCCGATCGCAGCTGCAGACTGCGCAGCTCCTACTTGGAGAACGCAGGCCCGATTCTCAATCTTATTAAAAGTTAAAGCAAACAAGGAAATGCCTTAACGACGTTTCGCTGTGAACAAACACTTCACAAGCATCGTAAAAGTGTAATGAAGCGGAAACGCGGTATAGACATTGAAGTCGGCGCGTGTTTTGTAATTCATATAGGCCTTGAGGCTAAAGACGCCCAACTTTCCCCAACAACACTGCTCCAGCCAATGTGTTCTGTTTTGTAGCGACGAGTTTGCGGTAGATAAAAAGAAAGAAAAGACGGCAGCGAATATAAAGAACCATTGAAAAAAAAAACGGCACGAGACGTTTATGCAGGCACAGCATACACGACAGCATTCAGAACCTATTGTAATTGGCGTGAATAGTGCCACAAGAATAAATATGTCAAGATAATTAAGCTCAATTTAATAGCTTTTGATGGTCATAACTTTACTGACATAGATATATTATTGTTTTTTTCTGAGATTTTTATTAAATATTTTATGCAGTCTACGGAAATATATCATTTGTATCATGACTCATGACTTATAAATTAAATTAATCTGAATCTTTACGGACCAGGGTGAGAAACCAATCAATACAGTTAGAAAATCATTTTTAAATTCTTTCTCTTATTAGTTGACTAGCTGCGTGCCCGGAGTTGCCCGTGTACTTATATATATATATATATATATATATATATATATATATATATATGTATGTATGTGTGTATGTATATATATATATATATTTGTATATATATATATAAACCCGAAAAAGTATTTAATTCTATATTAATCTTTAGTCAAGAAGTGAGTTAACCTAAATATAACTGTTCCTAGTTCCGTACACACTTTCGACCGATAGTGCATTAATTTAACAACTATAAAATATATTGAATTTTATTGCATCAGTCCCAACAAACATACTTACGCATTTCATTACGAATAGAATACTTAAATATACTCCTTGGCTATTGCAGAATATAATTGTCCTTCTGTTTCAGACGTTACAATAGTTTAAATGGATGTAATTGTTAGCTAGATGCACAATGTAAACATATAGTCGCCATATCGTAGTCATTAATATGGCACGGAAATTAACTTACTTTTCCGCAAGGATCGTAAAGTATTTCCTATTGTTTTCGATTATCATTCGACGGAGTATTACTGGATAAAATTATACTTTTTATTTAACGAAAATATTTCTGCTTCATTTCATTACGGAAATAGTAACTATTTTCTCTGTTCGTCAGGTAGTAACGTCTCTCTCTCTCTCTCTCTCTCTCTGTCCCGTAACTTCACGGTCTCTTGGCGCGCATTAATTTAACACAAAATGATCACGTTTTTTAAATTATAATTCTTTCCACATTCATGCTAAGGGGTTCTCACCCCCACAGTACTGTTTCTCTTTTTTTTTTTAAGAATATGTGCATCAATTTTTATTGCAATCTGTCCACGCGTTAAAATTTGTATGCAGATTAACGTAAATACATACATACATACATTATATAGACTGTTTAATATTTAGAGGAATTTTATTTAATACTGTTTTCAAAACTCTACACTTCACATTGTTTTGATTCATACGTCTTTATTATTATAATCTATATAAATATACCGTATATAATTTAAATTATACTTATTATAATTGTCATTTTCCTGTATTGTTAACGTCGATTATCTGAAACAATTAAATAACAAATTTCTACCAAACGTTATACAAATGTTACTTACGATCCAGGAACACTCACTGAGAGGTTAATACACACCTACCGCCTCTAGGAGTGAGGGTGGAATTTAAAAACATACCTAAACGGCTATGTAACGAATATAACGTTTCCGGTGTCGCTTCATTTTATTATTGTCATTCTAGAATTATTAAGAGTCTAATTTCAACTCTAAAACTCAAGGGATGGAATCACCACTACGGTGCTGGTGTTGGTGGAAGGGGTTTACATAAAAAATAATGCAAGAAAGACCGATATTAGTGTTGATTCCGGGGTTATAGGAGTCGCTGAGTTTAAATCTCGTATTAATCATGCTGGTTGGTGAAATTTTATGTTCCTCTTCGTGGAAGAGGACGTGGTTGACAAAACGGTACGCGCAGTAGTTTTGACCCTCTCAGAATGACGGGAAATGTTTTATAAATTTTCTTAGGTTACGAACTATATTTTCGTCTCTATTTAATTACAGGTTGTATTTTTACTCCTTTAAGGAGTTTTAGACTTGAATAAGTTTAGAGGATTTTTTACTGTTTTAATTCGACGTGATATTTTAGATACTTTTATTTCATGTAGCAGAATGACGTCAGTCTTTGTCGTGGTTTATTTGGAGTTGGATGCCGAGGGTTTAGGTCGTGAAGGGGACCGTAAATGGGTGAATGTTCCAAACACTGGCGCTATTGATGCTGGTGAAATGAAATGTTTACCAATAAATTCCTACTCCGCGGTAAATTTTAAGAAATACCCGGGCTACGCCAGGCACTACTCAGGTTCGCGTTGCGCGAAAAAAATATTCAACTTATATATGTTATAAAAAATTGTAGCACTGAAATTATTGATTTTTAATAACCTTGTTTCAGATGTGAAGGATAAAAAAATTAATTTGATAGTACTTGAAAACCTTGAAATAAACAGAAATTCTTCTTTAACGTCAAACGGTTTTCGGTTATGTGCATTACAGATAATGTAATTTGTCTGGGATGGACGAGTAACGATGTTCACGGGAAAATAAACTATCAAGGACGTATCAAATTTTCAAAAAGGAGGAAACTATTCGTCTTCAGGGATCAAGGAAGGAATCACAGTTCGAACACTAGCACAGGTTTAGGATTTCTTAATTGAGGTTCAACCAAGAAAGTCTCTGCTTTCTCACGTGAGTGCGGAGGTGTAGGGTGTTCCGTGGAATTTTTCGTTTGAATTGTAGCGACGGTGAAGTCGTGTGTTCACTGCAGATTAGGTCGTTCCACATTTCTGGTGCACTTTGTTGGGGGGAAAAATTTTTTTTCTTCAGTTGCTCTTAATTTTTGTCGAAAACTTTTGGGTAAGTAGAAAATTAGGCAAAGTATTTAATATTCAAATTGTAGTTGTATTTCGTGATGGTAGGCCGTAATTTACGTTTGGTGAGGATAAGTAGCCAATTTGTCGAAGTACGGACAGAATGAAAGAAAAATTACAAGAACAGTTCCTAAGTTTTTAGTGCACCTGATGAGTTCTGCAAGGTCAAAGGAAACGTTGTTCTTTTAACTAATTATCCGTCTGCACTTGAACAAATTTATCAATTTAACGGACACCAAATAATAGATGGGAACAAATAAGCTCGAAATGTGTAAGTCACGCTTATGCATTGCAGTAAATTATATAAAGTTTGGAGTTCCACAGGGTTCCATTTTAGGCCCGCTATTATTATTATTATTATATATGAAAATTTATTAATCAAGACTCTAATGCAATTATTTTTGCAGATGATACAAGTATGTGGATTAAGAAAACAATTTTAAAGTAAGACGTTGCTAATAATGAATTTAAAACAATTATAAACTGTAAACGTTTGACTCTTAACTATAATGAAACACACAAAACTTACTATATTAGTAAATTTATATTATCATATTATTATATATCATTATTATATTATATATCTCATCATATATGATTTGCGAACTAGAAAGCACAACATTCCTAGGTCTTTCATTACATAATTTTATTTGTTATTTTTGGATAGAAGACTTTAAGGTTGCTTCGTTCCCTGACTTTGTTCTCCTTTAATTATATACACACGTGCTTAAGATTTTTAAAGTAATTTGGAACGCCATTCCGTCAGTTACAATTGATGAAACCCGGGAAAAGTCTTTAATTGGACAGATACATCTAAAATGATAATTGAAACGTCCACGTAGTCTTGAACTAATCAAATTCAAATTCTGTCTACACTTCGGTACCGTAGTTTGTACAAACTAATAACTAATATGTAAATACACAAATTAAAGTTCGGAAATATTCCCGCAAAAAAAAATTGCTATATAGTTATTCACGTTCCTATTATATTGCCGTATTTTTATATTCATACGTAATTATTTCACCGTCCAATTAAGTTTAATATTGAAGCTTTTATACACAGTCTGCATAAAATCAACATCAACCGTAAATCAGATTTTCGTATACCATCAAAATGCTTGTATTACTGAATATTAATATGCGCCGTACAAATTATTTCCATTATTGACATTCTACGGTTATATTATACGTACGCTCTGTCATTCCAGAATCGAAAATAGATTTCAACGAATTTAGCGGAAGTGGCAGTTCTCCATGTCTCTGGATCACGTGCAATTCTTTATTGATTGCGATAAGAGAATATAACAATAATTAACTATTGCCTCGCATCACAGAGGTCCCGAGTTCGAATCCCGGCATGGGCATGGGCATGTTTGTGTTCGTCCTGGTCAAGAAAACTGGGGTTAAGGCTGTGGGAGAATCGACACTCTGACCAGGTGTCACTCCTAAATCCAGAATGTGTCATGTAAGATGACAGTCTGGCAACCGTCTCGGTAGGCCAAGGCCCTTCATGGGCTGTCGAGCCAAGGAGTTAGTTAGTTTAACTATAATTAACTTCCATTCAAATTGATAACAATTCTTAAAATTTTCTATTCCAGAAACAGGGTCGGAATTAATAGAGTAATTATTATTTTTTATTATATTATTATTATTGATAGAGTAAAAATGTTACAGTTTTATTACATACTAGCTGAGTGCCCGTCTTATTTATACAAACCCGAAGAAGTATTTAATTCTATATTAATCTTTAGTTAAGAAGTGACAACGTAAATCTAACTATTCCTAGTTCCGTACATACTTTCGACCAATAGAGCATTAATTGAACAGCTATAAAATACGTTGAATTTTATTGCATCAATCCTAACAAACATACCTCCGAATTTCTTTACCAATAGAATACTTAAATATACTCCTTGAGTATTGCAGTCTTCAGACATTACGAAAGATTATATATATGAAATTGTTAGGTATATTCACAATGGAAACAAATGGACGCCATTTTGGTGTCACTAATATGGCACTAAAATTAACTTACATTTCCCGCCAGGATCGTATTGTTTTTTATTATCACTCGATGGAGTATTACTGGATAAAATTATACTTTTTATTTAATGAAAATATTTTTGCTTCATATCATTACGAAAAAATTGAATTATTTCCTTTGTTCGTCGCGTAGTCTCTCTCTCGCGTGACGTCATGGTTTCTTGGCGCGCAGTAATTTATCACTTAATCATCACGTTTTTTAATTTTAATTCTTTTCACATTTATGCTAGGGGTTTCGCAACCCCACAGTACCGTTTATCTTTTTTTTTAAGAATATTTGTACCAATTTTTGTTGCATTTTGCCCACGCGTTAAAATTTATATACATCCATTTTTATTATATAGATTCAAATAAAAATTAAAAGTTTTCATTACTGAAACACTTTATGAAGTTAACTATTTATTAATTGTGGCATTAACTACAACGAACATTACACCGGTAGCTACAAATGAATAATGGTGATTTATTTTATTTGAAGTATACACGTGGAAACATTCCGCAAGTTGTCACACTATTCCTTATGTTTGCAACAGAATCACTTAATTCTGCCTTTCGAGAATGGTCAAGCATCTTAAGAGTGACGTATAATGTGTCACGTTTTTTATATTTCATAATTTATGTAATGACTTCTTTTTAGTGGGCGCCTTGACATTGATGTCGAGTGCCAGGAAAGCTTGATTAATGGGGATGGGCTGTGCTTACAATATGCCCTGTCTAAAGGCAAAGAGAGATTGCTCTGTGCGCCCGTTTCTCAGAATTCAACATGTTGTTCATGTGATACGGGTCCAATTCAGAAACAGATAGAGCAGTCGACAGCTTCTATTTACGAGTGTAGCTATTGTAAAGATCAAAATTAGTCGAACTGAATGCTAAGAATTTTACATCATAATATATATATGAATATATATATGAATATATATATATATATATAAATATATTATTTATTATTATTATTATTGATAGAGTAAAAATGTTACAGTTTTATTACATACTAGCTGAGTATATATATATATATATATATATATTATTTGGCACTCGAAATATCTTGCTTTAGAGTAAATATCAAATTGATCATTTATCACAACAAGAAGCCGAAGCAGTTAGAATGACGCGACGGAAGGAGCACGTCCGGATAGTGGGATCCCTCAGAAGAAGAATCTGTTGTCCTTCACTCGATCGATGACTTTTAATCTAACATTTAATTATGATTAACAGCCCAGTATTTTTTAGGTATCGTAATGGTTCAATGAATAGGAAAGATTTTTAAAATCGCAGAGTAAAGGAGTAGCGTGTGAAGGCGACTATGAAACCCTGCCTCATATTCCTTCTAATTGGAATGTTTTATTTTGCGAATGTTAGCATTTTTTGGGTTGATCCATTTCATGAATTTGACAGAAGTACTGGTGTCAGTTTTAGAGACAATCGGTTTGATTGGTTAAGCTTCCTATAGTGTCATACTTTCGCAGTGAGAACGCGTGTGTAAACCGTAGCATGACAGTTACATGGCTGTGAAGAGAAAAAAAAAATTATTGAAGCTGAAAGCAGCCGGTGAATGATGAGTTGCGGCAGTGATGGATTGAGTCATCGACTTCTTCGCGACAAACAAAGCGCTTAGAATGGGAGGTGGGAGGGATTCTCGTAATTACATTTCATGCTCATTATTTAATGCTATGACAGGCTCATGCTTCAAGTGCTGCCTGATGGACGCAGCGGGCTAAGTTTACATACATGAGAGGCAAGTTCGTCATGGGAGATTATATTATGTTTAGACTTAACCAAAGCCTTTCCAATCAACAACGTAAAAACAATTCAATTATTAAACTGTGTGGTTTCTAACTACATGATATAGCTGTTAGTAACTGAAATCTTGTGCTTGAAATATTACGTAAATTCCTCTACCTGTCGTACATTTGATGAAAATTTTTTCTGTCAAATTCCAAAACCGACACTAAAGGTATTTTGATCTAATGACTACACAGCATTGAGATATTTGCTTTAAATACTATAACCGTTATTTGATTGTCGATAAAACAGGACACCCCTCACAAGTTAGGACCACATCCCAATCCACGTATCTACTATCGTCGGGAAAGTCTACAAGGAAACATGAATCCATTAGGACTGGGCGAAGATGGTTAATAATCACTCAAACAATATATGTTCTGAGTGTTCAACTATTCGTCAGTGAATCATTGGTTAAACCGATGGTAATAAAAGTTCTTACCTTTCGGCTGCTCACCTACAAACCCTTTCCTGGCATCTTTATTTCAATTAAAAGTTCGGTCTCACTTTGTCTCTCAGAAATTGTCATTATATCTTCTATCTTCTTCTAATAAATGAAGCAGAGTGTTTGTATGTACGTACGGCATAAAAATGAACACCCGTGTAGAAAATGTCACCAAATTCCGTACACGTGTTCCTTGCAACCAGGAAACAAACACTGTCGGGATGAGACACGTCTACCACCCACAGGAGCGCGTTTGAATCGGGGTGGAAATATTCAAACATGTTTAAACGTTCGATATTTGAGTCAGATATATATTTTTAGGGGTCAAAGGGATTGAAAGTGCATCTACCGATGTTATCTGTGAATAATTTAAACCCCTTACACCGTGGGAAAGGAGCACCCTTAGATGTGGGGGCGTTAGACCAAACTAAAGCGAATACAACCGAGATTGGTGGCAAATCCAGGGTTATGGATGTCGCTGAGATAAATTTCAAACAATATAACCGGCCGATTTTGGCGTCGAATAAATAATTTTCTTTTAACTGACAGTAGCGGAGGTGGAAATTTTCGAACATGTTAAAACTGCCGATATATTACTTGAATGATACTTTTTCGGGACCAATGAGTTCAACGCCCATCGGCATGGAAGGTGAGCACATTTAGGGATAGTGGTCGAGGTGCGTTACACGGAAATAACCCAAAAGCAACCGAGACTATATCGGGGGTTATAGATATATGACAACCCGGGCAACGCCGGGCACCCAGCTAGTAAAAAATAATAATCACTATAACCTGAACGAAACGAAATCTGAATTATCAACTATCAAATAGTATCTCAATTGAATTTAATGTCTATTTTGCAATTGTAGAAGAATAAGAGAAGGCTGCGTCAGTAAGATGAGTTTTGAATGGAAAACAGAAGGTAAAATATATAAAGTCAATGTGGATGTGAGAAATAATAGAATAAAGAAGAAGAATGAAGGAAACCTATGTTTCTTAGAATAAATATCCTCCACGCATTCAAAGAATTATGAAGCTGAAATATACGATTTACTATGGCTGATTTAATTTTAAAAAATTATCATTAGATTCTGTGAGCAAAATGTATGAAATCATACCAATAAATAAGTCAAATTTGTTGGAAACTGTATCAGAAATCTATAATTTGGTTGCGTGAAATATGTATTAATTTTTTAATAACAGAATAGAATATTAGTAGGATTAATTTCTGATATTGACAAATGGATAAGGTTTTGGTTTCCTTTGTATGTGAAAACTTTCTTGTATAACTCTGGACGTTTAGTTCTTCTACAAGTCTTATAAAATGAGAAACGCGAAAATTTACAGCGGTGATATTCAAGTTTCAAAAACGTACCTTACATTTGAGTGTTTTCGAATCTTATTCGGCATTTCGTACCACTAAGAACTAGTCACGAAATATTTTTCCAGGCTACACTGCTGAATGTAGTAAAGTAATAGAAGAAAAAAATTCTAATTTAGTTGTCTTTACTTTCTGTTTAAGCAGTTGGCAACTTTCGTAACGCAATGAACTGCTATCGTCTTTCCGGAATCGACCACCAAATTTTAAGACCTTGCGTCTTCTTGAGGATGTGTTTGCACGCCTAAGTATATTTGGTAAAACTGTTCCTCTTATCAGCCTCTGCCACTCCTTTGAACGTTGACGTCGCATTGGGAAGCAGAGTCTCAACACAGCTCCCTTTTAGACACACACACACACACACACAAACATCAAGCGACTTTTTAATTAGTTTTATAGGATATTCTTACGTTAAACATTTTTTCATCGCATATTTAAGGCTCCAATTTCAATTTTCGTTTATACTATGTTCGTCTCCATTCACCATTACATTGGGGTTTGTTCCAGTCCCGACCCAATCAAATGGCCGTTTCATTTGTAGTTTTTCAGAAAAAAATCTCTAGTGGTGAGAATTTAATTTTTGTAAATGGCTGTGTTAGAGATAAATGATAGTAGTGAATGGGTGTCGTATTTTGAGCGGCCGTGCCCTGAGCGGACAACAGTCCCTTCCTCAATCCTGACCGCTGAGCAGGTATAAAGTTTCCCGAAGAGCACGACCGCTCAAAATACGGCGCCAGTGTTTGATAAACTGCCTACGCTAAGGACGAATCAACTGTGGTGTAATAAATCTCTACTTGACTTTTGTTTGTGTTTTGTGTTGATTAGAACAGAACCGATTTAATTTTTTCTCTCGCTTACTGTTGGAGTTGTTCAGGGAAACGAATTTTGCGTCATTACAACTTTAAAAAACAAAGCAAGATTTTACAAACATGATTATTTATAATAATTGTTAAAGACTGATAAAGTTGCTCTTTGGAAAAAACGATCGGATATTATTTCCACTATGTTATTAATTTATAATGAGTCATTCACGAACAGTACTTCCAAAGAACTGTTCGGTAACCTAATACACGGTATGAATGGGATACATCGTAATATATCCAGCATAAAAACCATATTAATTTATTAGAGCGTAAACCTGAAATACTAGGATTTATCATAAATTGATCGCAATATTGAATATAATTAAAACTATAAAATATATAATATTTCTTTCAGGTATCAGCGCCCTTCACCTTCTGGAGCTGGACATCCCTCCAACTGTGGACATTAGAAGCAACGTGACACTGAGTTGCACATTCCGCATGACCAAGGCTAAACTGTACTCGGTCAAGTGGTACAAAGACGATTTCGAGTTCTTTAGATTCATGCCTGACAACAAACCTGAGGTACAATCGTTTCCAGTGCCTGGAATAACGCTTGATGTAAGTATATAGTCGTCCGTCGTCCTTCAAATTCCTACATTGGTCCAAAAATCTTGGTATCAAATACGACCAATGTGATAAAATACCAACCTGATTGTTTTGTGCTGGAACCTAGTGAAGTTGCTTTAAAAGCGATTTTACGTTAATATTTCCACATCTTAGATTCAAACGTAAATCAACTTAATTTCAGTAACACGTTATATTGGAATTTTTTTTTTTTCTGATGTAATTAACTGCCATTTGTTGAAGTTGAACGCTAGCATTGTGCATCCAGACATGCAGGAAAATAACAAGTGCATAGATTACATTGGATTTGGAGTGCGTCGTATTCGAGCTGCAGTGACGCCCTTCCCTCACTCATGCATTTATGAAACGTTCTAGGAATAGAGAGAAATCTGTTCGCAATACGTAGGCTTTGCTTCGACCGATATTCTGGTGGACTGCGCATGAATTTCCTCGATCTAGAATTTTTTTTCTGACGAGTGCTGGAAAGCTTCTCCCATTATGGCAGCTCCAGTACAAATGTCAGTCTACGCGTTAGAAACTCAACGTTTTATATTTCATATTTTTTTAAAAAAATAATAACAACGAGCCACAGTTTTCTGCTGTTAAGAAATCAGCATCAAACATCACGCATATCTCAATATAAACTCTTCATTACATATGTTAAGCCTTATTAATTGAAACGTTTTTAATTACATGGACATCTAATTGTGAATTATAAATATATTTTATTTTCGTGTCCCACCGAAAGTTCTTTTTGTTTGTGAAACAAGCAATGAGTGGACATGCAAGTTCTTTATAGTGTGGTGGAGAGTCGAAACGTCACTCCCAGTTTTCCTTTCGTTATTAATTTATTAGAAGAGCTCAGATTTTTTATTACGAGATTATAGAAAAGAAATGTTATAATTCAGATTAACAGAAAAATATTGTACGATATTAAAATCAATTTCTCCGAATATAATGAAATAAACACACGATAATTGTACGTATATTATAACAATACCTATCAAACAATTCTCTCATTTCGTCCATGGAAGTTGATATAATTTATCTAAATCTGTTTCTGTTAAAATGCTTTACCCAAATTAAAAATTAATTGTTTAATAATGTAACGAAACGTATTTAATTTATTTATTTTGGATTCAACCTGTTATTGTTTTTCATATTATTCTTAATTATATTTTAGATACAACTGATGTTTTCCCTAAACTAAGGGAAGAATCCTTATATATTTTAATTTATTGTAAATTTTAATGTTTCTTAATTAAATTCCGACTTATGGCCAATTTCCACTAATTAAATTTAATGCGACTCAGATGAATTTAAATTTTGAAATTATATTTTTATATTTCGTCTCTACATTTCCCGTCACAATAAAATGTTCGCTCCAAACTGGATGCAACACGCAGCACACTCGAATAGGCCCAAAGGGGGCAACATTTGTACTGCGTGTTGCATCCAGGAAGAGGAATTGAATTTTTGGGCCGACGAATGTCCATGAAACAGTAAAAAATAATGTATATATTAAAGCTCAATGTTTCTTTTCTTAAACAATATAAAACGGGTTCTAAAAATACTGAAATGTGTCATGAATTCATTGCATGCTTACGTCTCAAAACCATCTAAACGCTTCAACAATTTTCTCTAATCACAACAAAAATATTTTGCATATATCTTACTGTTATTTTACACTACGTTTCATGGATTTTCTTTTTTCTTTGAGTTACGCACACTATAAGTTGTCTAAATTATTTTTTTCCTGAGATTTTAGTTATAAATTTTTCTATTCGTTTCTCAGTAACAAATAAATAAAACTTTGTAATGAATGATTTTTGTTGATATTTTATTTATTTTAAATAACTAAACTTTATTTTTAATTTTTATATCTACTTTTAATATCAAACAAATAATTCAAAATTACAAACTTTTCAAATCTAAGTTTAGAACATGGACGTTTTTCCTTTTAGGGTAGATTTTCGTGGGGAGATTTGGCAAAACATAAGTGTCAACTCATAACTCATATTTCTCTTTCCCTCACAAAACTGTCCCAACTATTTTTTCTTCCCAAGGACAACTTTACATCTTATCTCTAAATTTCATCCGCTCACGGCGGACACTGACCAGCTACTGTCCCTCTCCTCTCGTCTGCCAAACAGATGTGTGAATGAGACGTCTCAACAAAAGCCGGCCGCTGTCACTCACACCCCCAGCAACCCCCAGATTTCGATTTTTTCAAGACGCTCCAAGTCCTTGAAAATTTAATTTAATTTTTAAAAATGTTTGACGCATTTAGAATTTTGCGTCATTACAACTTTAAAATCCCAGAAATGGATTCTTACGTGGATAGAATTGTTTTTGGGTGAAAGTTACTAAATACTCCAATTTCAGCAATTAACAGCGACAAATATATTTCTCTGAATACCTCACTGTTATAACTTTATCAAAAAGATAAGAAAACTCTGTTTGCAGCAAATTTTTTCTTTACATTCCAATAGAAACAACGGAGAATTTTGTTAGTAAAAAAAATTGATACCCACGTCGTTTTAGTACACTTAATTTTACATGCAACTATATGCACGAACATATGGCTTTGAAGGGCAGAATTTGTCGTGCTGATTCAAATTCCTCTCTGTGTGATTATTGTTTTTGCTTGAAGCGTTGAACATCACATGGAAATACAACAGCCATTACTGTTCCCATAGTTACAAATACACGCTCAAATAAAAAATATTAAAAATTACAGAATGGTTATAATTAAATTAACAACGTCGATATAGTGCCGCTGTTAATGAAAAAAAGCGTACCAAAAGTAGACACGTAAGTTGGGCGACGCAACTCAGAATTTTCAATTCTTGCCTCAACTGAGTCATGATTTCGAATTACGCAACGGAACGAACGAAGCAGAAGATCGAAGGGAAATGAAAACTCGGTCAGTATGAAATCACGAAAATGATAAGGACCGATGATTTTGAAAAATGATTGTACAAAAAATGGATAATAAAATATTGTAGACTAAATTTTTAAAAAATAAATAATATCGGAGAATCAATGAGTCTACAGGGCATCGCTGTATTAGAGAAGAAGAGCACAAAATCCATTAATAACGTATTGAAATTGGAAGCAAATATATTTCTTCACAATGATACTATGAATCCTGAAGTGATCCGCTAATTAAAAATTAATTAGCGAGGGGAGCGTACAATATGAGTTTTTATTTCAAACATAAAACTAATAACATTGGTCTATTGTACGTGATCGCGTAGAAGAGCAGGCGGCATTGAAACAAATATCCTGTCGCGGTCTTATTCAACTATAGTTCTCGCTACGTAATTAAAAGCCCACTTAAAATCTGTCTAATATTTTATATAATTCACCTGAATCAAATCCTTCAGTTTTCTTAAATTATTCAGATTTCCCAAACGAAAACATTAAATCTTTTAACTTGCCGAAAAATTATAAGTCATTCCTATTTTTTTTCAAGCCTCGCTGAATAGATAGTTTATTCATTTTCTGGTAATTTATTATTACAATTATTTTTTTAATTTCACCAAGAGGATTTATAAAGAAGGAATCGTTCAGCTTTTATGCTAAAATTAACAAGAGAGACATAATCGTGTCCAATAACGAAAATCGAATTGTGTCAAGTTGAAAAAAACTTAATGCAGTGTTGATTAATGAACAAAAATTATTCCTAGATATCTCTAAGAGTTAATATATTTCTTAAAATATGTAGTTTATTTTAAAAATTTATTTTTAAATGAACTGGTTTAAGTAATATTTTATTTTACGTCTGTTTTAAATAATAAGATATATTTAACAAATTTAAATTTTTATAAAAAAATATTATGAGTCATCAAATCTTTCTTCAACCACACAAAAACGTTTCTGTATGTATCGGGGCCGTCTTTATTTTGTTTCTAACGAAAAGATTCGACGTAATGTTAGCTAAGAATATTAATATTAATTTAATTCAGAAGCTTACATTCAAAGCTCATAATGTTTAATTATTAATATTAATGATTTTATATTTAATAATTTTTTTAAGAGTAAAAAATGTTATTGGTCTGTTCCGAAGTATTTATGAGCTGATTTAAGTTTAAGGTGAATTTTTCTTTACGAAATATAAATAACTGTACTGAAATGTAATATTTGTGCTCGTTGTTACCGAAGCCACCAGTTCAACTTTGTACGAGCTATTACGAGAATTTATAGGAAAGATAATTGGAAAGTTTGGTAAAGGGAGGTTCAACTTCAAGATTGCATGACGTTCCCTGAATAGGCGGAATCGGGGTAATTCTTTCAGACAGAGGTTTGTTAGAAGATTTTTTGTAGACGTTGAGGATACAAGAAATAGAGAGTCAGGTTGACCATTCCCCAGCGAGTCCTGAGATGAGGCTGAATTAAAACGAGTACGTTAGAGTGCGCGAAGCGTCTCTCTCCTCTCCAAAAATCGAGATCCAAGATATAACCAAAAGGGTTACGGAAATGTAGGGCGCCAATATTGAAACGGTTAAAAGTGTGGCGTTCCTCAGTCATCCACACTCTGAGCGAAATCCAATTCTTAGCTTTGCAGTCCGAGAACACCGAACCGCAGGACGTCAGCAAATTCTCGCATCAGGCCACGGCCCAAAACACTTACGCTAGCTGTTAATTTCCTGCGGTTTGTAACGCGCAAATAAACCATTGAATAAATGCAGCCGCAATCATAATAATATGTAACAGAAATAAATTGATTCGAAAGTGTGACGGAGAGTTCGGAACTAGATCCTGCGTGGATTATGACGGATTTGGGGAGACTGGATTACAGTTTCCAAATGATGGCATCTCAGTCGGACGTGAAATTAAAATTCAATTTTCCTATTTGCATCACAGCGAAAACGCAAATTTATTTAACGAGCATTAAATCAAGGAATTTCTCTGCGGTGCCCACTTCTTTCGAAAATTCAGATTTTAAATTAGAAGAACAGCAAAAAACTCCTGGAAAATAGGAGGTTTAGGATAATTAGTTTCAATACCAAAAATAACATTTAAATTTGAGTTCTGACCATGGCCCGAGGTTTCAATTTTTTTTTTGCAAAGTATGAATGTCAATGAATCAATACAACTTTTAATTGACTGGCAAAAATAATTATTTAAGTGACATTAATTTACCAGCCTCGCTAGAGGACTTTTTCGGAATGACCAGAAGGGTCTCAGTAAACACCACGGTGAATTTCAGTGATTCGATCTGAAGCATAGACTCGGAGGCCCAGCTAGCATCCTTCTGATGCAGGCAACTGATGTAACATCTTGCAGGAAAATAATTTCCGGAGGCTGCAGGGGTACAGAAATCTGGCTGAAAGTAGTTTAAACATCACGAGCCGGAATTTTACGAAGAGAAGCAAGCTCCTTGGAGGGCGACTGAGAGAGAGAAAATCGTCTCGGAGATTGTTTTGAAGACCACGCATTAGTTTTCGTTTCAGCATACAAAGTTCAATATTGCCTCAACTAACAAGTGCATCCCTTCAAAATACAAGACAATTTTCTTTCTTCGTCGTCTGCGAACATCGAACACCTGACGAAGCGAAAACAGGCAGGAAGCATTCCCTCAGTTTATTATTATTTCCCCGCCTATATATCTAGATAAAATTCTCTCTCTCTCTGTCCCTCTTCTCCGAATCAATGGAACACCAGAACAATATTATTTATGAACAAACTAATTTTAAGAAAATCAGTGAGTATAATGGGTTGATGTGGCGCTGTAAACACTGATTTCTGGGAATCCAGAAAGATTTCCCGTCGTAATTACAACGTCAGTTTGTCACCGTTAGCCACAAGTTATACAACGACCCAGTTCCAGTCGTTAAATTCTAGATTTATCAGTGCACGTGTCTCTTTTGTGTTGCTCAGAAACAAATCTCCCAGAAAACAAACTGATTGTTCAACCGTGCGGCGTCCAAAACGTGTCGTCACGTTTCTCGAAAGTACGGGTAACGATTCCATCTTTTGAAAGCAACAACGCCGAGCCAGTTTAGGATTATTCAATCACATTTATCACGTTACGCATAATGAATGACCGCGATAGTAGAGCCCCCAATATCCCAGGCGAGCCGTTAATGTAATAGAGTTACTCTGTTTTGCCATTTTTGAAACATAATGAAATGCTTGCGCGATATCAAGTTATAATGAATCATCACGTGGGCAAATCGAGTTTGCGTTCGACATCGGCGAAGGCAGAAGGACTTCTGCCGAAAGCAATCAATGGCGCGTGCGGGACTAAACAGATTTCGAGTCAATTGTGTTTCCGGTAACTGTTACTGTCAACATGAGCTGCCAGGACGGTTCCCCCCCCCCTCCCCAACCCACCACTTCTACATAGAGCCAGCTAACATGCGTGGTAAAAAGTTAATCTGCCCATATTTGACATTATACGGACACGTTGTTGCCGTTTTCTACTTTGACGTCGACATTTCAGACGTCAAGGAATTACTGACACACCTGGAAATGTTAAATATGAAAAACTACGAAGTCAGTTATATCATCCACGAATATTTTAAAAATTATCTCTGTTCATTTTTCATTAATACGGTAAACTTAGTTATCAATGGAATTACTCCACGTAATAAAATTCACTTTTACGTTGATACTTGGAAATATTTTTCCTCGTTCCTACAAACTTCCCACAAACTTAAGCAAAAGAATTAGGTTTATCTGGTCGTTGATCGGCAAATGTTGTCGTAAAAAAATCTTAAAACAGTCACTGGAATTTTTAAATAATTTATATTTTCGGCTTATTCACGTGCATTATTTATAAAATATTCTCATACGTGGTGTTTCGCGCTATTGTCCGTTTTAAATTAGAAGACCGATGACGGTTAGTTACCACGAAGGGTGCGACATCAACCAATCACAACGCTTGAAATAAAGCAGGTTTGTCGAACGTTAGCGTTGTTATTCTGCTGTTTTCAGTGAGCTGTATAAGGCGTGTGTTGTACGCGGCGTCAGCCCCTCGCTGCACGCCAGGAGACTTCTAATTTAAAACGGATTATAAGCACTTTGTTCAATTTATAAAATTAACCTCATTTTGGTAACAGCACGATGTGTAATAATTAGGGAACCATATTTTATTTTATCCCAACAAATGTAACAACCTGTTGGGAGTACAAATATGTGGGTAACGCTTTTGTATTTTTAATTAAAAATTTAAAAAAATTATAATTAAGTCTCTTAGCATGGTCATTAAATATATCTTATTAATAATTAGAGAAGATAGGATTGAATGTAGGCCGTAAGCTTCCATGTAAAATTGGTAAGTAGAACGTTATTTTTTTTTTTACTACAACTGAAATTGACATTTATTTTGGTGTGATTTAAATTTATTTGAATTTGATAACAACATTATTTTGATTCACAATTATACCAAAATATTATACTTATAAAAAATGCGCACAGTTCAATTAGAATATCTCAGGAGTGGAATTCGAACAAACTATAACGAAATCACAATTGATATCTTTTACCTCCATTGTCCAGTCCGTTGTAGCTTCAATAAGAAATATTCAGAAAGACTTACAATATATCAGCGGAGAAAATAGTCTTCCATAGAACTTATTATAATATATTAATTGGAGAATTAATTATTTAATGATTTATTATGCAGTAATTTTTCTATCTACAGAACACGATGTAACATGAACAAATTAATCAACAAAATACGGAAATAAAATATCGACCTGAAATTAGAGGAATTTTCTCGGAGACTGCATCTGTATATATTTGTTTATTCATGTTTCGCTGGTCCCCGTAGAATAAACAAAAATTGTTGAAATTGCTACAGTTCCAGCGATATGATTTCAACGATTAATGCCATATAGTCAAACAGTCGTGTTTCAGTAACGCTCTTTGTGTAGGTCATGCTTTCAAAATTCACGTTTGAAAAGATGTATTTAGTTTCTATTACATGGAATTTAAAAAAAAAATGTCAAAGTGTCGTTATTCGTAGATTCACGTGAATCAGAGGATACTGTTAACTATGTTTTTTTTTACAGTATTGATCGGTTTTTCATGAAATAAAAGTGAGTAAGCAAAGCTGGAACGTAAATTCCAGTAGCAGGGACACACTAAACATAGGTAAACAACCTCTACAAGTCGCCTAATCAATCCACAAACCCTTCCCAAGACGTCAGCTAAAGAATTATGACTGACGGTAACAAACCATCTCTACTTCATCTTATAGAAAAAAAAATTCCCCCAACAATCTGCGACGTCCAAATCTAAATGCAGCGTGTGCACAAAGTACGAACAGCATAAAAGGAACGGACACAGCGGAAACGAAATCCATGAAATAGTGGATGATCCAAAGGAAAAATAATGCAATTTACGGAAATAATAGACTGTTTTTCAAAAATTTAAAAGTATCGTTATCCAAATACATTGCAGTACTACGTTAAATGATTTTTTTTTAAAAAAAATCGATTCAATTGTAAACATTTTGAATCATTTATGACTAACCAGTCGCAAATGACAACAAAAGTGAACGCGACTCTAAATAAAAAATCGTCCTAGTATCACTATTGACAGTTGTCAAATGCAATATACGTTCTGTATTATTTAGCTAAAATGTTCCCTTTTAACTAATTAAATGGGGATTGTTATTCTTAGGTAGAATTGCGCTGATACATATTATAAGTTTTAATTTAACGTCCGTTTTCAAATTAATAAAACAATTGATGACCTTAAACAGTTTTTATTTTTTATTTATAATGTAACGACGTTTCGATACATTTTTATATCTTCTTCAGGTATTTTCGTAAAGATGAGGTACTTGCAAATGATTATATTTACAGTATAATTGTACAAAGTAAACGAAGGCAAACTAAAGTAAACCAAAAATTTTACCTAATTAATAACTAGCACAACAAATCGATTAACAAGTTATTAAGTTCACACAGTTTTGAAAAAGGGTCCGAGGCACACAATTCATTTAACGCTAACAAGATTGAACGACAGGCTGTAGCTTAGAGGGTTTGACATCACATCTAGAGATTGAGTAATACCTGAAGAAGATACAAAAAGGTATCCAAACGTCGTTACAATATAAATAAAAATTTAAAAGATGTCTGTATCTTTTACTGTTTCTTTTACTCCTGTATCTATTTACGAAACAGTATTTGTTTATTTTACTGGCAGTTATTTCCACAAAACTGTTATAAAAATTAATAGAAGCAGTGATAAATTTCATAGATGGAATAAAAATTTGGCTATCTGTAATTCAATCTCCTAATTTCAATTGATAATGTTTTAAGAATTAATTGTTTAGCTTCGAATGAATTTTAGAAATAGTTATCACTGCCATATTTTGGGAACCAAACGTTTAAATGGTCCGATGTGGACGGGAATGTTACAGGAAATTAAAAACTGTTATTTTCAGTGCCAAGAATTGTTATGACAATAACGATAAAAAATTATTTGGACTGAAAATGAAGGTTTTTTAATTTTCTGCAACATCTTAATGTACCAATAAATTAAACATCAGTCAATTTTCAGTCAGAAAAAAATTTAATAATATAATATTAAATTATATTATTAATTATATTAAAATTCTGGCATCAAATTGGCTGATGTTTATTTATTTATTAGTTTTTTAATAGTGAGAATATATATTTATATTCTGAGACACGTTTAATTTTTTTCTGAAAGAAACCTTTTCAACTATATTGAACTTGTAGACTGGTTATCAGTTCTCCTGCTAGGAGACTACGTATGATATTAAAGTCATATTTCTAGTTCAATTACAAGGGAACGAAACTGTAAACTTTAATTTATCATTGATTAATTACGTTGTTTGATATACTCATTGTGCGCTGTGAGCTTTGCCAACTGTTCCTTTTGTGAGCAGCTTGTTAAATGATTGCCAGCATACTTCTTGAATAGACTGTGGTGAGTATTATTTGGTTATAAATGTCACTTCAGGCTTAAAATTGCCAATTTTGTCGTTTGTCTCTCGGTTCCCCCCACTTTATTACGCTGGCGCAGCTCTGAACTTTGCGACATTTCACATAACATCATGTTTAACTCCACCCTTTCACTCTTTTTCGAGCTAACGAGTAGTAAAAAAAAAGGAGAGGGAAGTCTAATAACGATTCGAATAATGTCGTAAAATTTTCCGCGTATCCAGGATTTCGGCGAACCTGTAAAAGAATAAAAGGACAGTCTCTGAATTTTTCGATGTAAATAATGGGTTCACTAAATCCATGTTATTCAAAGTGAAGTCGACATTTTGTTTGGCAATAAAAGGCATTACCCATAATCAGGCGTATTGCGAAATTGGTGGAATTTTGATACCTCCTCTCCGACGTAACGCCCGAATGTGTTTTTAAAATCACTAAGTTCTTTAATGATACGTACAGTTTTTATCAATAACCTGATAGGAAATAAAGTAATATGTAAAACTGTAATTAATCACTTCTAAATTTTGATCTTTCATATTTACTCGTGACTGCGACGTTCATAAATTAATGTATTTATTTAAATAACATTATAAGAATTAAACAAAATTTATTTTTATAATTACATGTTCTAATGTGCATTACATTGATATTTTCCTGCGTGGTATAAAATATTGATATGAATAACTTGCCCGACTTTTTACATTTAGACCCTTTTAAACTGACGCTTCGTAGGTTTTGTAAAATAAAACTTAGTATTTCAGGATTTTGCTACAAGTTTTATGCCTTAAATGAATTTGAACCGACTTTGGGATAGTCGTTGGAAGTGAGATGTGCAGGTTTCAGCAGGGCAAGGCTGCAGGTATGACGTCAGTATGACGTCACAGGTCGCGACCGCACCTCGTACAATGTTATATGCAATTTCAGAAACATACATATATTTAATACTTATTATATAATTAAGAAATATTAGCTTTCGAATAATTATTATCGAATCATTTATTATTTAAATTAATAAACTCTCTAAGAACGATTTTACAGACATGTTTATAATAAACAGTTTCTCTAACTTCCAAATCCGAATCTCGTCGCTTACTCACTAAAACTTGAACGAAAGCTTTCGCGTCGCGAAAAGGACATTTAAATTCCTTTCCTCTCTTTATATATGAAAATTCCGTTATTATTTATCATAATTATTATCACGATAACTTCTCAGTTCTTAGCAACGAATTAACATTTATTTATAATTTTAAAACAATTTAATTATCCCTCATTACATTTATATTATCGCGAGAACGCATAAATTATACGCAAATCAATACACGCAGTTCAGAACAAAACAACGAAAATCTAGGGAATTACTCGCGGAAAGATAATTGATAAGACGCCAAGACACACTGCGTCATGTCACACGACGTACCAAGTATCTACTTTATACACACAATTTGGTATAATGGTATTTTTTAAAATAAAAGTTTATTGTAATGGTATTATTGAAACACAAAAACGTAGGTTTAATATTTAATTAATTGTTGAATAACATTTCTGTAACACTAATATTACATGAGACTGTTTTTAATTTTTATATTACTGCGTTAATCGAAAACTGTCGTCAATCTCGAACGTGTTGGCATCTTAAATAAGAAAATGTTAACAGAGGCTGCTTGTATTTATGTGCAACTAAAATATTCAAAAATGAATTTTTGTGTGACACTTGTAAAGAGTGAAGAGATTATTGACCGATTTGGAAGCAGAGAGAGAGAGAGACCACTTCAGTTGTAGACGAATGTACCTGGAGCAGTAGACGATATTCCGACCAGTTACAGTGACGTATTTAAAATGCCGTAATACTCGTATTATTATTTTCCCGAGTTCCGGCTTCCATTAATTATAAAAATAGTCATACCCAGAGCGTCATATCACCGGTGTGTTCCGTCGCAGAACACTCTAGATCTAGAGTATATATGGCCTCCAGGAATAATTCAGGACTTAGACTGGTCAAAGGGCAGAAGAGACGCCGCAGACATAATTACCCAGTGCGACAGCAAAGGCGCGGTAGCCATGGCGAACTACTGGGAACAACGTCGTACCCACACACACACACAAATGGAGGAAGGAAAGTGAACATCCAGTGGGCTCGCGGTCAGTGCGGAATTGGCGCACCGAAGTTGTTAAAAAGGTAAATAAGACGACCGCAGAAGACGCGCGTGGAGGATAAAGGACACGTAATTCGTAAACCGAAATAACCAACTTAACCGTTTATGCTCTTACTGAGGCGCGTCCTTCCTGAGAAACGAAAAAAAAAAATTAAAGTGAAACTTCTTTACGTGAGCTAGAAACTCTGGAGTGTCCGCGTTCAGTGACGCTGCAAGGAAAACGTGAAAAGAGAACGAGGACTAGGACTAGAGACGGAGCGAGCTTGAACCGTTGAATAGTAAACCAGCGAGTCTGTATATATCAGTTTTCCGTTAATGCTGACCATCGTCTTCCAAATCTAGACGTGGTTTTTCTATTACGATTAAAATTTGCATCAATTAGTGAATGGACTCTAATTAAGCTGTCGTAGTTTGCGCGAGGAAACTCACCGTCTGAGAATAATAGTGTTTTTATAAAAATTA
Source organism: Zhengitettix transpicula (assembly GCA_037074705.1). Classification (NCBI taxonomy): domain Eukaryota; kingdom Metazoa; phylum Arthropoda; class Insecta; order Orthoptera; family Tetrigidae; genus Zhengitettix; species Zhengitettix transpicula. The sequence continues at coordinate 51,725,793 of CM073595.1, forward strand.
TGCTACACATTGCTTTGTTCTGTAGGTTCGAATGATATAGAATAATTTATGACTGACTTGGTCATTTTACAATGAACTAGAACAAACACCATATACTTGGGAAACCAAATTAAAATACTTTGAATAATTCAGTACAAAATATGAATTCTATGAAAAATATTATTCAAGTTAACGTTAAACTTCACTATTTTTCGATCGATCACACAACTTATTTTCCTTTTCATGTTCGACGGGAATCGAAGTAAGATTTGAGCTGGAAACTCCGTCGAATAAAAATTGAAGATTAACATAGTTATTATTTCTTTAGTCACTGTTATTATTCACGTTGCTTTATATTATTTAATTTTTTTGTAAAATACAATATTTGTTTTTTGAAGTTTGCAATTGTAATATTTTATTATTTTACTTAATCTTATATTATGACGCATCCTGTTTACTCGACCGAGGATATTGGAATGAAAAATAAATCCAAATAACAAATACATTAATTCATTAAATGAACTCCTTTATTTCTTTTTAGTACAACTGATTTTAATTCATCGCTTAATTGCAATATTACAATTAGAAATAGCAGCTACCAATTATTTTAGTGGTTCCTGTTAATTAAACAGAAACAATTAAGGAATGAATAACGGATCCATTTACATCGTATTTGTTTTCATAAAATAATCTAGAATAACTTTTTACCGCCTGTCACTAAACTTGTATATTATTTCCTGTAAGGATAATTAACTTTACGTGAGGAGGGACGCAAACTTTGTATCTCACTATCACGTATTAAATTTTAGTTGATCAAAGTTTACAAATGATTAAAGATTATGATTCCATCCATATACTTAAATTATCATTTATAAATAAACAGAACGACAGCGAATGGGTCAGGAAAAAAAGTGTATCAATTAATAGACACAAGAAATCATTTCAATATGACGTTTCGTTCTCAAGTTTTGGACTTACTCAAGTAATATACGGTTTAGAATGTTTTCATATATACATATATATATTAACAAATCTAACAATTTTAGATTGATAACATGCAAGAATCTGGAAATGAAATTACAATTATTTTTATTATATAATCTCATTTTACTGCGTCAATTAATGCGGTAAACAAAAATATAATATTTAAGGGAATTGTGATCTATAGACGAATTTAAAACATGAAAATATTACTCACAAATAAAATTTTAAATGCAGAAATATAATTACAATTTAAATTTAATTAATTGTTTTACATAATTTTTATAAATGAATGCTTTTATGAGATTCTTGATGCCCTCAAACAGTAATGAAATAATTTTTTTTTATAGAATATTACAAAATATTGAAATGAATTTACTAGTTTTACACTCTGAAAGGTGACGGTAAGGAATATTATACAAAGTTTACAATGCATTTTTATTTACACACCCGACATCGGTGCAGTTCTCGTATTACGCCCAATACATTTCACAAATTTTATTAACATTTCAGTTCAGATCACAAATTATTTAAATGACTTTTTCACTCAAAAAGGTCACAGTATTACACTTTATACACAACAAAGTCAACATACGCGATTAAATCCCTAGCATTCGGCGAATGTTGATAATATCTACAGCAAGGAAAATGGAATTACACTTTCCAAATATCAGACAGATTCAAATCTCAATAAATTGTAGCATTGAAATCAGCCTGTACAACTTTTCCTATAAAAACTTATATGTTTGTCTCTTTCAATATCTACAAAGGGTTTAATTCTCCCTTTAACACCAGCAACCTTGATAATCTACCTTTTCAACGTCGACTATTACATGCACACTCATTACAAGGGTCTACAAGCAATCATAATAATCAGTCCTCGCTGACTGACACGCACAGAGACTGAAACTAACCGCTCCCGGTCAGCTCACATCGGAGACTGTACTGAACTCTCGTCAAAGCTTTCAATATTACACAGGCGCCGACAAAAATACTCTAATCTTTTACATTCTTACGCGATGCTGAATGTAATATTCATTCCATTGGTAGTCATTACAATATATATATATATTATGGTAATTAAGAGGAAATAATTAATTAATAAACAAAAATTTGGACTCGCATTGTTAGCGGCATAAAACACACAAGTCGTACACAAGAATGTGGCAAGAATGCAATGTTTGTGGGTATTGTAGAGGTTGGTTCGTTAGACGCGCACAGCAGAGTCTGTGGGGAGGCGAGCTCCAGTAAAGTCGTCTTGGAAATATAGCAGTGGATAGACGTAAAGTATAAAATATAGAAAGTGCCTGTATACACGTAACAACAGTTAAAACAGTTAGAACATTTTTACAAGTTAGAGTCTGTGGGATGACTACGTAATATTCAACGCTAAATATTTAGTGTGTTGAGTCTAAATCATTATATTCTCGATTTAGACCACTTTCTTCGATTTTGGGAGCCCAGGTAACTACATCCAGCAGCTAACAATCTTCGGAACAAGCTAATAGGATTTCTTAAACGAACAGTGGATAAAAATGGCCTGTCTATAAAGTGAAATAAGTGTGTGTGTACGAACGAGACAATTTCCTTGAGTACCAGAGACCGTAAGGTAAAATTCAACAGAATTACTATTTGTAAACTCATAAGTAAAGGTATTATCGTCAGATTTCTAATTTCTTTCAGTATTTAAAGTTCATATTTTATGTTTTTGTTTTGTAATAATTGATGAATTAAGTCCATGATAGCTTCCTAAAATTTCATTGTTAACAAGTATTTTATTTATTAAAGGCCCAGTAAAACGACCCTGAAATATAGTCATTTTATTGTAAAAAAATTAATTGAGAATTATTATTAAATTAATTAATTATTAAAAATTAAAATTTATTTGCCTGAATAACTTGTGTAAATTTAATTGTTTGTGCGATTATAAATTAATTTGTTTGACTGTTTTAAAATCTTGATTCTTATTAGAACATCCTATCATGTTAATATTAAAATACTACAAATTGACGTATTAACATGGGGCATTGGTTTTTATTAAATTCTTCATTCATTTGTAATTACTACAATATATATATATATATATGTTTGTGTGTGTAAAGTCATTTTTTCTGACAAATTGGCAGTATTTCTGATTATTTATAATTTTTTAACAATGGTAACGGCAATGTGCGGCAAAGTGTGGAAGTTCTCCTCATCTTTATTTTGGTATTCTCTATTTTACCCAAATTATAAAGACAAATGTTGCGATGAAATAGTGATAGAAGACTAAGAGTCTTCTAGGTCGCTATTGTTCCTCCATGGGCTGTCCACCGCACATGAAGGAAAAGTAACCACGAAGTCCAAACCTAACTGTGACTTTAATACTAACCGTAGAATGCGCAAGACTCGCACGTGGGAGAATCCATAGACCTAGGTTTTCTCTCCTGAGGATTTTCAACACGTGGACTGTGACATCAATTTCCCAGCTGACCGTGGAGCGACACTAACCAACACACGGAATTTAATCTCCCTCCCCATAACACATGAACTGGACCCTCGTCGAAACCACTAAGCTGTTCAGCTTGTCGAATTAATTCTCTCGAAAGCGAGGCGCCTTTTCAGTAACTACAGTTACGTGTGTAATTAATTGTAGTGATGCTAATAATAAACAGCGGGAAACCTTTCTTGTTTACCGCACGTGCTTTAATGTCTTCTAAAATATTGAAATTGAATATACCTAACACTTTATGGCAACATTGGCAACATTAGCAAGAGAATAGTATTAATTATCATCTAAGATAAATGAATGGCCATATAGAAGTTAAAATAATATATTACTAAACAGTACACGACGTTTTCTAGAGGTTTAATGAACGTCACAAGGTAAAGATAACGAAAATTTACAAAAGACGTCAAACAAAAAAAAATCATCAATGATATTCAGAGGAAAGTAATATTTAATAGATACTTCTGAATCCCCTTGTATCACTTTGTATTTTAATACTATATTTATTTTATGTAATATAAATAATATGGAATGATACAATCGTTATCTGCAATCCATTATGTCCTGTTCCTCAGTATCTTCCTGCCCACTTCCGGGGAACAGGGAAGAAAGCGACCAGGGTTTCATCCCAACGATCTGGAAAATCACGGAACATCCAGAATAATATTCTAGCTCGAATATTATTTATATGATTTCCGTGCTCGTGTATCGGTCGTGTATAAACAACCAGCACGTTTGCAGGTAATTCATTCTAGAGTACGAAAAGGTTCCAATGTAAATTAAGGCCAAATATGCATACGATTAAGGCTTACGAATATGAATGAGTAAAGTGCACTGAAGTGAGATTAAAAATTATCTATATTCACGTTGCTATCTATAGGAATACTTCGGTTGGGTAGAGAAGTGAGTAAAAAAGTTCCAACAACATTGATTATCTGTTTTCCTGTATTTATATATATTAAAGTTGTTTATTTTAGATTTAGTTGACATCAGACTATGAAAAATGCGATTTAATAAATGTATATACTTTGGGAATAAAAAAAGATAAGAAATTATTGAAAGGGATACTGTAAATTTAATCAACATCCATTTCGTATTGTTTCGCAGAATCGTAAACGGATTATAAAAACGGATGTAAAAAATTACAATAAAAGGCGAAAGGTAATTTCACTGATATTTGAGAAGAGGGGTGAAGAACCTGCAAAGGAATTGTGAAATGGAGAGGAGTAAAGATTTTGGGCCAACATTTACAAAATGATGGAGTGATTTATCTTCCATGAGGTTTTCTCGTGAAGTTGCACCTCTATTTTATTTTTGAGATCCATTTAGCAAAACTGTTGATGTATTGATGGTTCTTCCATTACAGTTGTTTGTTCTGAAATGTTTTGATGAATATATCCTGAACGGTGTTTAATTCTGGTGTGTGCAGGTTGAGAACAGTAACATGAACAACGTAACGCTGGTGCAGCTGAGTTTCAACAGCACGGGTTCTTACAGATGCGAAGTTTCGTCCGAGGGACCAAACTTTGAGACCGTCTTCAAAACGACGGACATGACGGTAACAGGTAAGCCAAAAAGACGTCTTACTTTTAGAATAAAACTTTACGCTTATAACCAAAGAGATTAGTAGTTCTAGAACCTCGAAAATAACTTGCATTCCTGACAAAATGAACACTTGATTTCATGTATACTTCCAACGATATTTTATAAGGCACAAAATGATGTCAGCGAGTTCTGACTACCCGTGTAAAAGAAACCGTCGACTAACAAAAAAATCTTAGATGATGGCCTGGATTTATTTGAAATGCAATGACTGTACCAGAAAAATATTTATTTATTTTTAAATATTATATTTAATTTACTCGGAAATCAAACGCTATGCTGACGGTTAGGAAAGTTCCAGACCATAAACACATATAACAATGAAAATAAGATTCTGCGATGTCGTTCCGTGAATATCTGCTAATGTACTACAGCAATAATTAAATGAGCAAGATTTTTTTTAAATTTTAAGAACATTTAAAATAATTGTGTCACTAACTGTGTAAATAGCTGGTTTTTTTTCTATGACTTGTCATCCTATCTCGCAATCACTCCTGCTAATGCAGCCCGCTGTCTCTGAGAAATGCGCATGCGCAGTATTCCGTTTCAACCCTCTCCCGCTCCAACCGTAAAGCTAATCAAACTGCCTCCTCGCCGGGCTCATTTCACCTTGGATCATACAATCAGGTCCGTGCCGTGGTATAATACAGAGAGGCGGAAGGCATAAGAAGCGAAATAAAATTAAATTTGAATCATTCAGCAATTGAAAATCATGTTTAAAAGCATATTTATTATATTATATTACATTTTCGAAACATAAATGGTATTCGTAAATTTTTTGGAAAAATCAGGATCCAAAGTTCTTTTAAAGAAAAAACATTTAAGGGAATTTTGAAGATTTTCTTTATAGTAAGAAAATCTGTCGCACGATCCTGAACCCACTACTATCACCCAAACATTAAATTTATTTAAAATATGTAGGAAGAAAAAATACTTTCGTGTTAGAAACGAGTTTTATCTTTATGTCGACAGAATTAGAAATGTACGGGTCGGGTCATTTGAAGCAGAGTATTGGTACGAGTATCGTATTATTATTATATTACATAGTTATCCTCGTAAATATTTTTGCTTGGGGTTAGGTAGCAATAAAAATAAAAAACTCACGAGCCGACACTGATTTCCGGAAAGGTATTTTCTTAAGAAATTTTAAATATATAAGAAAGACTGGAAGTGAATGAAAATAGTGTTAAAATATACTTAATTGTCATAGAGTCGTAATAAAATTCTGTCATCAAGAACAAGCTTCGACAGCGCTAGATTGTTCGTGTAACGATGCATTCTATAAGACACGTCACATTATCATCCATTTGTGCTCACATTCGTGAAGCACCGTGATGGGAATCATATCCGTTGGAGTTTCATGAAACTGTACAAAATTTAAAGCTGGTCGGAGAAATAAATTGTTATTTATTTTTTTTTACAAAATACGATGCAGCTTGACTGAAACATTTACCGTGAGCAACTCGCGTAAGCTTCTTAAATTCTTCGTATTGATAAGTATTTATTTCTGCGAACGTACAAAATACATCGCAATCCATCTAAATACGTATTTATGGATTTTTGTCCTGCATCCCACCTCTGCCCACTTAAACGTATTTTATGTTCCGCGATTTTAAAATACAGGTAGTGAAAAATAAAACTCCTTCCATTAATTTGGATACATTTACAGACTTCCAGTTTATGAAGCGCTGCATCGAATGACTAAAACCAAAATTATTATGTATTGTGATAGTGCGAAAACTTTCAGACGAAAAGATTTTAATCGCGAGATTTTAATTAATTAAGATATTCTGTTTCGCCTTAATTTTGAAAGCCTACTGTGGCCATCTCTACTGGAATTCAGGAAGCAGGGGCTTTGGATACCACGACGCTAGTGAACAATGACAAAGGCAAGGATTCTATCAGGCGGAAGCGGGAACGCGCTTGAAGGCACGTTCCAGTCCAAAGCTGAATATAGTGCGACGTTACAGCCACCAAAATCAGTTAAAACAAGGGATATATCGACCTTGCTCGAGGACTTGGGAGCCACGAGAAGCAACGCTGAGGACATCCTAGAAACGCCATTTTTTTAGGTTTAACGGAGGACGTGAAGTACCAAAAAGATTGGACAAATAAGCTCATAGAAGGGAGTTTGAACGGTGGTGGGGGAGTAGTTGAGAGAAATCAGCAAGGAGTGATGAGAGAGGTGTCAGCCAAAACGCCAATGTCTGAAGCTGGGAACACAGACGTCACATTACGCCAGTCGAGAAACAATCCTGGTTTTCTGCTGTCACCGGGACACTGGAAACCTTCGAACAATCGATTCCAGCAAGCTACTAATGGGAAAATTCATACAGAAATAAAGTTTGCCTTATTCGACACGAGTTCTTTAACTGAATGTTCAAAACCTCGTCTGAAACAGAGTCACATTTTTAAAAGCATCCACTTTACAAAAAAATTATAAAGAATCCTAAGGTTACAGTAAGATCGATGTGTTCAATAAATATTATGCCTATTAAAATAGATTAATCTTAATTTTCTGTCTCCATCCCAAAAAAAAAATATTTATGAGGCTAATTCCAACATGAAGTATATAATTGCATTTAAAAATAAAACAAATATGGTATGAATGAATTCTTTCAACTGCAACTGGGCCCAGATTCAGTAACAGTAAACGTGTATGACTTATTTTGTACAACATGAACCTGATTCAAATAATTATATAAACATAAAATGTCTAACCATTCCGCGGGGAAAACATTTCGCGATCACACAATTTTTTTTTTTACATTTGCTCTGAATCTTTGGTTCTGTAAGAGGAAATGTAACAAAAATTGCTGCTGGGAATTTATTCCGTTCTTTATTGTTTCGTGATTTTATTTTATTTCCCTACCAACGTAATTCGGGTCTTCAAGACGTAAATGGATATCTGTTCAAGCTCTTTGTCCCACATACACTTTGAACATAGGAAAAACCTGAACGACGCAACGATTCTCAACTAATTCCCGTACTTTCTCATGCCTATGTCCACGGCCTCTTTTTTTTAAAGAAGTAATTCTGTGATTTTCCTAGTGACTCAAAGCGCTGAGATGAGCCAAGTAGGTCAGTTTCCTTGCTGAGTTTCGTGATTATTCTCTCTGTCCATATCACTCACTTTCCCCATCAACCTTAGAATGTTTCGACTTCTCAGATACTCCTAAAATCTCTAAATACCTCCTAAGCTAACTAACATTATCTACATGTTAAACGTTAGGACACACACTGACTTATATAACAAGGAGGATGCATTTTATGTTAAAATTTTATATTACACCATTTTGCATAATATTGCCCGTAATTGCTTTTACTCTGATCATAACAGAAACTACTAAAAGCTGACTCTTGGCCAATCGGCCATTAAATTTTAAGTTTATAATTGGAAGGTTTGAACGCGAAGAGCGGATCCATTCTCGGTTTTACGAGGAAATTACTCACACAACATGTTTCCTAAGCTTTTACTCCTCAGTTAAATTGTGTAGGCTTCATCCATCACGGTCGATTATGGTGCAGTTTACTTCAAAGCTGGAAAAGAGGAAGATGGTGGAAAGAAAAATTGGTTTTGTTGCAATATGTGTAATCAATGTGTGGTTATTGAAAATTTTACGAAACTATTATAAGCCAGAAAATGGTTCAAAATTCGCTTAGCTGCACCAAAAAGTTTCGAACCTGCGCATTCTACCAAAATTAATTCGGAAAATGCATATATAACAGAAATGGAAATGTACTGAGGTTACTGCACGAATATGACTCCCTGTCGTTAAGATATAACCAGGAAAACGCACAGGGTTGATGCGGCCTCCATTCTTCACTTGCTAGATTCAAGAACTCATCGAAATTAATCTCTCCCTGCATCAGGGACAAACAATAAAAATCAGCGACAAAAATACACGGTCAGACTGAAGGTAACTTTAGACTCCTAGCTGCCTATATAAGCCGACAGACGAAAATTCTCGCCGAAGAACAACGTGGCACAACAAACAACACACAAAGGAATATTTACCAATAATCGCGAAACGTTTCGGACAGCCTCGTGTTTCTATCGGCGAGTGACGGTCTTTTTCTAGGAATCCAAGATGAATTATTTTGCGGTACATAAATGGTCCTAGTAATAGAATATCGTTTCCTAAAGAATGTAAGAACAATTTTTTTCCTTCTTTATTCTTCACGGTCGCTCCTTCAGACTGTTTCTATTCGACAACGCTACGTAAAATTTACGTCTGGAATAAGCTCCACGAACAAGTGGTTTACTTAAAACTAGAGAAAATTAATTGATGTTTCCTGTTATTTACAAAGACTCAAATATTACAGTTTCATTAGAAGTTATTTTCTTCATTACATATTTTTCCTTTATATTTCTATTAATTTTTTTGATAATTTTACTCTTCAAAATAAGTCGCTGAAACAAAAATTAATAAACACTGATCCTTTACGTCTTTTTTTAATCGTTTAAAAATTAATAAACATAAATTTTAGGTTACCCCAGAGCGAAAATATATACAATGCAGTTTCTGTGGAACTAGTTTTAAAAATAGAATTGATTATGTTCGTCGTTCGTATCCGCAACGTCTCAAATACTACTCTGTCTCTTATAACAATCTTAGTTTGAGTTAAATTCATTATGTTTTAAACGCGTAGAAATAAATACAGTACTTACTTCACGTACAGGAGGAAAGTATGAGAACATTCTGCCAGAGTTTGACGCTAAATGTTTCCGTGATCGATAACGTGATATGACGAGTCCAGTTTTCATCCGTATACGTTTATTCTTCTTTGCAAGCAAACCAATCAGTATAAGTAACAACCGGCTCTCTCTATTGTCAAGGTCGTGGATTGTATCATAACAGGATTACATTTTAACTCTTATCGAATATATATATATATATATATATATATATATATATATATATATATATATATACTAGCTGGGTGCCCGGCGTTGCCCGAGATGACATTTATCCATAACCCCCGAATTTTTCGTTATTTTTATGTAACGCAACTAAATGTGTTATCGGCCGGTTCCATTGTTTAAAAATTTCTACCCCCGTCCAACCCCGAGCAAAACTTAATTTTTTCACAATGAAATTGAGCGACATCCATAACCCCATAATTGACTCGAATCTTGGTCTATTCGCGTTATTTTCATGTAACGCTTCTCAAAACCCCACCTCTAAGCGTGCTCCCATACCATGCCCATAGGTGTTGAAATTATACACAGAATTTATTTAGTATTATTATGAGTCTCATTGACCCCGAAAAATATTTATTTGGCGCAAATATCGACAGGTTAACATTTTTGAACATTTCTACGCCCGCCCACGTCCGACCAGCCCTCCCACCCACAACCAACTCCGCGCGCTACCCAGGTTGCCATATATAAATTCAGTGACATCTATAACCTCGATTTGTCTCGAATCTATGTTGTTCTCACGTTTTTTTCTTGTAACTGCCCTCCACCCCTACACGTGTATCGATGTCGACAAAGTTTTTAAATTTATGAGTTTATTTTCTGGTTTCCTATCTTCGCTTACAAACGGCCTAATTTGTTCCACTATGACGCCTTAATTTAGAACTGAATTTTGTCAAGTAGTTATAATAAGTCAATCTGGATATAGAAAATGTACAATAATAATAATAAAAAATACGCACAGCAGCCGAATTTATTTATTTATTTCTATATAAATGAAACTGCAGTGTGGGTTTATTGAATTATTTAATTACAATCGAGTATTTATAACCCTAAAACAGTCATAAGATATTTCAGTACATAAATGTTGATTGATTGTAAGATAAAAACAATTAATTGCCTTGAACCTCTAAAAATGAATATAAAATTATAGTGCGTCATTTATTGTACTAAAAAATGTTCCTCTTAACTAAATATAATTAATATTAAAAGAAAAACGCACTGCGTAATTCAGAGAACAACGTCGCCATTTTGCTTAGTTCTGGGTAAACGCCTCTGACCAAGGCGAGGCAGGAAGAAGGGGCAGGTGTGACGTAGACAAGAACTTCGCCAACTACTAAGGCCGTCTGCTCCCCTGATGTATCGAGCTCCGTGAAAATCAAACCCCATGTTAAGTCGTTAGTACGAACCAAGTCCCAACAGATGTCATGAGCGCCTCCTTTTTGAAGCGTTTCAATTTTAGTATGGGATTTCGTGATTTTGTCGTGCGGGTTGCTAGTAGAAGTAAAGAAGGTGTCTTATTCCACGAGCAGGTGTCTCAGTCCACGAGTCTAAGCACCGCCCCTAAAGCAGCAGCTCCTCCATTTTACATGCATCGGCACAACTCGTGCCTGCCGTTGCTTACTTGGTCTCTCTATTTCTCTCTAGCCGAGAGGAATGAAGAAATGATTTTGAATATATAAATAATCGATAACATTTAGATAGTCACTAAATTAAATTAATAATGTGGAACTTAAATTAGAAATTTTCGAAATTAAATAATTAATTTATTTTTATCAATTTTTTTATGCGGAATGATTTTTGCGTTCCCATATTCATCTTTTTCATATTCCATAATTAATTTTTTAAATCAATAATTACTATATTTACAAATGTAAAATTATAGTCAATCATTATTATTTGTTCCATAACTTTTCAATTAAAGGCCATAATTAATACCCATAAACACAATTAATTGGCTTTTTATAATGAATAATAAATCATGTTAATTAAAAGCAAGTAAATGATAAACAAATATTGTGTGATAAGTAATAATTGGTCTATTATTTGTTACGTTAGTTATGTAATTATTTTACTATTAAAACACAGGTTTTAACTACGTATTTTCAATTTAAAAACCAATAAAAATAACACACTGTGCCCGCATTGAGCCTGATGCCATGGTGAGCCTTGTAAAACCAAGACGTATTTTGTATGATAATGTTCATTATGTTTTCTATTATTGTTGTTGCATAATAATAGAAATTAATTTGAAAATAATCTCCTTAATTTTATTTGCACTGTGTGACGCGATATACACGGAAAATAGCGACGTTTTGTTAAGTAATTTAATAATCGCGCCATTTTAAATTTAACAAAATACGACTGAAAGTTTAGTGTTTTTGAAATATAAACTGATTAATTATTTGTTACAGAACGCCTAATGATGTCTGGGGTTAGAAAAAGCGTTTTTGGATTGATAATAATTTCATTGGAAGACGCCACGGCATCTATGTCGAAAAAGTTTTTAAATTTATGAATTTATTTCCTGGTTTCCTATCTTCGCTTACAAACAGCCTAATTTGTTCCAATAAATATGACGCCTAAATTTAGATCTGAATTTTGTCAAGTAGTTATAATAAGTCAATCTGGATATAGAAAACAATAGTAATAATAGTAATTATACTCATATAACATCGGTAGAAACACTATCAATCTCTTTAACCCCTAAAAATTTTTATCCGCCTAAAATATCGACTGTTTTAGATTGTTTGAATGTTTCAACCCCCGACCCTATGCGTGCTATCCTCTCATACCGAAAAGGGTTGTAATTTTACAAAAAAAACATAGGTGGAAATACTATCAACGTAATTGACCCTGATAATTATTTATTCCACTCAAATATCGACCATTTAACTTGTTTGAAATCTTCCATTCCCGTTCAAACCCTTTCCCCTGGGTTTTAAATGGCCACTTGAATGTCATAATTAAACTCACCGACATCCGTTACCCTGTATTTGACTCCAATATCGGTTGTATTCCCGTTATTTTCTTGTAATACCTGTCCAGCCCCACTCCTAACGGCGCTCCTTTCCCATGATATGAGGGTTTGAAATTATACTCATAGAACATCGGTATAAACACTATCAATCTCTTTCACCCCTAAAATTATTTATCAGACACAAATATCGGCTGTTTTAACATGTTTGAATATTTCAGCCCTCGTCAATCCCCACTCCTGGGGTTGGTAAATGTTTCACACCCCGACAGTGTTTGTTTCCTGGTCGCAAAGAACACATGTATGAAATTTGTTCCACCGGTATATATATATATATATACATATATATATATATATATATATATAAACACTCTGTTTTATTTATTAGATACTAGCTGGGTGCCCGGCGTTGCCCGAGATGTCATTTATCTATAACCATCCATAAGACTCCAATTTTGGTTACTTTTGCGCTATTTTTATGTAAAGCTCCTCGAACCCTATCCCTAAATGTGCTCACCTCCCATGCCGAAGGCGGATGAAGTCATTGACTAAATATATCGGCCGTTTTTACATGTTAGAAGATGACCACCCCCACAAATATGCGATAATGAAAAATAATGTATTCCACGCAAAAATCGGCCGATTACATTGTCTGAAAATTTATTTCCCCGCCCAACACCTCCCAAACCCGTCGCGTTACCCCCCCAGGGTTGTCACAATTAGATTCAGCGACATTCATAGTCTCGGAATTGATTCGAATCTCGGTTGTTTTTGCGGGATTTTATTTAACGTACCTCCACGCCACCCCTAAGCTTGCTCCCCTCACAGGGGTTAAATTATACACAAACAACATCGGTATAAATACTTTCAAAGTAATTAACCCCAGGAAATAATTATCGCAAATATCGACCGTTTAACATGTTTGAAATTTTACACCCCCGACCACTCCCGCTTCGGGGACTTAAACGGTCAAGTTTAATGTCATAATTAAACTCAGTGACAATCCTGACAGTTTCTGGTTTATTTTTATCTAATGCTACTTCCACGCCAACCCCTAAGGGTGCACCCTTCCGAGTCCGAAAGGGGTTGAAATTATACACAGAGAACATGTAGGGAAATTTTATTAATCTAATTCATCCCGAAATATATTTAATCGACGCAAAAAACAGCCGGTAACTCATCCCAACCCGGCCGATACCCGCGCGTTGTCCAGATTGTCATAAATAAGTTCAGGGACATCCATGACCTTCGATTTGACTCGAATCTCGGTTGTTTTCCCGTTATTTTCAAGGAAATCCCCTCCAGCCCTACCCCTATCATGCCTACAAACAACATCGGTAGAAATACTATCAACGTCAATGGTCCCGGCATTTATTTATTCCACGCTAATATCGATGATTTCACATGTTAGAAAATTTCCATCCCATCCACTCCCGCCCCTTGGGGCTAAACGGGCAATTTGATGCTATAATTGAACTGGATGACATCCATAACTTTGGATTTGACTACAATCTCGGTTGTATTCGCGTTATTTTATTGCAGCGTTCCTCCACCCAACACCTAAAAGTGCTCTACTGATAATCCCGACCCGCTTCTGGGGGTGGTAGACGCGTCTCACCCTAACAGTCGGTAGAAACACTATTAATATCTGTGACCCCTAAAAATATTTATCCGACTGAAATATAGACTGTTTTAGAATGTTTAAATATATCAATCCCCGTCCACCCCCGCTTCTGGGGGTGGTAGACGCGTCTCACCACGACAGTGTTTGTTTCCTGGTCGCAAAGAACACGTGTACGAAAAAATTTGGTGAAATTTTCTCCAGCGGTGTAGATTTGTGTAACGAACATACAAATATACAAACATACAAATATACAAATATACAAACATACAAATATACAAACATACAAACATACAAACATACACTCATTTTTATATATAAGATTAAGTGTAATAATTATTTATATTAAGCCCTTTCGTTGTGGTAGAAAAGTGATTAATAATGGATTGATTTATATGGTTTAGGATTTTGAGAACAATTGTTCTAATAATGTAGATTACGTGGATAATATTTTCATTGAAGTTGTAGTAAACTAAATTATAAACTACGTTGGCATGTAGAGTTTTTGTTACATTTATTTGTCCGTGATTATTTGTTGCTTTATTTCTTCACAATAATACAACTTCAATTACGGAATAAATGTAAAATTATGTTTATAACAATTTATAATATAAAAACTTTTTAAAAGAGTACAAAAAGCAATGGTTCTGAAACACTTTTATTTTTGATTAAACGTCGTTATTAATGGAAACAACATAGGTTAAAATAGTATGAAAAACACCACCCTTAAATCTGCTACTTTCCCGTGGTGGAAAGTGTTGAATTTTTACTCATATCACATCGGTAGAAACAATATCAATCTAGTTTACCCATAAACACATAACATTTTGGCAGTTTTAGAATAATAGACAATTCTCACCCCCAGCCCTGAGCAAGCTCACCACTAATGTCTAAAGGGATTTATATTTTCAACAACATCCGTTGAAATAGTATTCACGTAATTCTCCTCCAAGAACGCGCAAGAACTGACTATTTATCTTCCCTTCCAACCCCCACCATTTCGGGTTAAATGGGCAATTAAAAATATTTATCCGGAGTAAACTCACTGACATCCATAACCTTCGATTTGACTCCAAACTCGGTTGTATTCGCGTTATTTTTCTGTAAAGCAACTCCACCCCAAACCCTAAGGGTGCCCTTTTCCCAGGGCGTAGGAGATGAATATTATATTCAGATAACATCGGTAGAAACACAATCAATATCTTTGACCCCGAAAATATTTATCCAAATCTAATACCTGCTGTTTTAGCATGTTTAAGTAATTCAACCCCCGTCCACCCCCGCTTCTGGGGTTGGTAGACGCGTCTCACCCCGACAGTGTTGTTTTCCTGGTCGCAAATAACCCGTGTACGAAATTTGGTGAAATTTGCTCCAGCGGTGTAGATTTGTACTCTCCACCCCAAACGCTAGGGGTGCTCTTTCCCGAGGGTGTAGAGGTTGAAAATTATATTCAGATATCATCAGTGGAAAGACTATAAATATCTTTGACCTCTACAAATATTTATCCGACTGAAATATCGACTGTTTTAGCATGTTCAAATATTTCCACCCCCGTCCACCCCCGCTTCAGGGGGTGGTAGGCGCGTCTCACCCCGACAGTGTTGTTTTCCTGGTCGCAAAGAACCCGTGTACCAAATTTGGTGAAATTTGCTCCATCGGTGTAGATTTGTATTCTCCCCCTCTAACGCTAGGGGTGCTCTTTCCCCAGGGTGTAGAGGTTGAAAATTATATTCAGATATCATTAGTGGAAAGACTATAAATATATTTGACCTCTACAAATATTTATCCGACTGAAATATCGACTGTTTTAGCATGTTCAAATATTTCCACCCCCGTCCACCCCCGCTTCAGGGGGTGGTAGGCGCGTCTCACCCCGACAGTGTTGTTTTCCTGGTCGCAAAGAACCCGTGTACCAAATTTGGTGAAATTTGCTCCATCGGTGTAGATTTGTATTCTCCCCCTCTAACGCTAGGGGTGCTCTTTCCCCAGGGTGTAGAGGTTGAAAATTATATTCAGATATCATTAGTGGAAAGACTATAAATATCTTTGACCTCTACAAATATTTATCCGACTGAAATATCGACTGTTTTAGCATGTTCAAATATTTCCACCCCCGTCCACCCCCGCTTCAGGGGGTGGTAGGCGCGTCTCACCCCGACAGTGTTGTTTTCCTGGTCGCAAAGAACCCGTGTACCAAATTTGGTGAAATTTGCTCCAGCGGTGTAGATTTGTATTCTCCCCCTCTAACGCTAGGGGTGCTCTTTCCCCAGGGTGTAGAGGTTGAAAATTATATTCAGATATCATTAGTGGAAAGACTATAAATATCTTTGACCTCCACAAATATTTATCCGACTGAAATATCGACTGTTTTAGCATGTTCAAATATTTCCACCCCCGTCCACCCCCGCTTCAGGGGGTGGTAGGCGCGTCTCACTCCGACAGTGTTGTTTTCCTGGTCGCAAAGAACACGTGTACGAAATTTGGTGAAATTTGATCCACCGGTATAGATTTGTATTCTCCACCCTAAACCCTAAGGGTGCCCTTTTCCCAGGGTGTAGGGGATGAAAATTATATTCATAAAACATCGGTAGAAACACCATAAATATCTTGGTCCCCTAAAAATTATTATCCGACTAAAATATCGGCTGTTTTAGCATGTTTAAATATTTCAACCCCCGTGCATCCCCGCTTCTGGGGGTGGTAGACATGTCTCACCCCGACAGTGTTTGTTTCCTGGTCGTAAAGAACACGTGTACGAAATTTGGTGAAATTTGCTCTACCGGTGTAGATTTGTATAACGAACATACAAATATACATACAAACAAACATACAAACAAACATACAAACAAACATACATACACTCTCTTTTATTTATAAGATTGTAGTATACAAAAAATATTAATAAAAAATATGAACAAGCCCCATGTTGAAAAGTCAAATTATGTGGTATTTGAACTTTTAAAAGGAAGAAAGTTAACAGGATTTTACCTTGAATTTTTAAAAAAAATTATTTTAAAGAGATAACAAAAGATTATTTATTAAAACTTCGATTTACTTTAAATTTGGTACATTTTCAAGTTTTTAACAAATTGCCACAGCTTTAATGATACTCACAATCTCAGAGCCGCTTGCTTACTGGGCCTCAAATAATGATAGTTATTTGCAATTGCCACCAAAAGTTACAAAAGAAAAAAACAAATTTAATTTGCAGTAACGAAATTGTATAAAAGAATCTAACAACAAAACTAAATAAATCTGACAAATCTAGAGAATTCTTTTACAAAAAACAAAAAGGTTTACAAAATCAAGTTTCTACATACCATTTTATTTTGCGTTACTTTGGTACCATATTCTGCACTCCACAGTCATTGTATTTTAAAGAAAAATATTTAATTTACAAGTCATAACACTGGTTGCTATATCGTTTCACTTCACAAAAATTCCTTGCGCCTCTCTAACAACTGTTCACGAACTTCACGTTGTCGTACTTAGTTTTGCTGTAGAAATACGTGATATTTTCAGCCTTTGTTCTGCTTGGACTTTGCTGAATTCCTAATGATTTAGTCACGAGAATCGTCGGCTGGTCTCCAAAACTATATTCACACGCCATGACCAGACCGGTCGGGCTCCCAAAAACACGCTGAATGTTTTTCCAAAGTTGTGAGCGTCTTACATACGCCTTTCCGACAATAATCGCGTAGCAACCTTTACAGTCTCTGCATTCTTGCGCCAAACAATGCTCAGGCCTCAATAATTACGGCCGAAAATTATATTAAAGGAAAAATTTAAATAAAACGAACATAACAAATTGTTGATCTCTACAATATATTGTAATAATTAAATAAAAAAGGCGTTTTTCAAAATAAAAAAGGTTGTTAAGTGAAACAATTAATCAAAATTTATTAACAATTTTAATTACACAATCATATTTGGGATCTCAGGGTCTTTATCTGGGTTTGATAAATGGGTGAACTTTATACAATCAAATTACATTTAGCTTTTATTGAAGTTAATGCGTCTGAAACATAGAAGAACTTGGTTGTGGATAAGATAACACTACAGATTGAATTTAAATGTAATTTTTAAACAATTAAAAATTAAAGAACTAAATAATTAAAGAACGATAATTAAAGCACGATCTGACATATCTTTTAAAAGTGGTTTACAATATGATTTTAAAGTTTTTCTACTTACGGCCGCCCAAATCTCGTTTTAGGTTTTTAGTGCACAAAATTTGGGGATATCACTGATTCTAGTATTCACAGGCTTTAAATTTCAACAAATTCTAATTGGCGTAGTTTCTCGATGCTTTTCTGCAACCTGGATTTGCAGATCTCGTGTAGTTTTAGTTGGATTTGGTCTATGGTTCTCCGGGTTGAATTTCCGCTCCGCCACCGATTACAATGTTAATTTCAATCTTTCCTTCTCTACTGAAGATTGTTTTAATATTTCAATAATTAGAGAATGTTTGTAACTATCCGACTGTTCTATTTGCGGTCCGCTCGCCGTTCATTGCCTGACTGAAAATTGCTTTCGAACTGTTCTATGTCCGCTGCCCAACTCAACTTCCTCGTCTCGTAGATTTTGAGCGCGTAGAACCTCAAGTGATTGACAACAATACATTCTTTGCGTTGCCGCCTTGTTGCGGTGTCTGCTTTATATCCTCTAATAATGAGTCCTCTATTTTCTTTCCAATTATAACAATGTCTTAATTTCTAATTACTACAATATATATATATATATATATATATATATATATATGAGAGAGAGATTATTTTCTGATATTAATTTAATGCTTATTAATTTATGATATTACTGTACACTGTATACATTTCCAACATACATGACTTCATATGCTGTAGTTTTAGATTGGCTTATTTGAGTGTATTGTAAGACGTTTGAGTTAATTTCGCTTTTCGTAATGGTTTTAGAGATACAGAAACTTCTGAACACATACGTCGGAAATATATTATGAAATAATTTTGCACCGGTCTACAAATAACTTTCAGAACAAATCATAGGGCTATTTTTAACAAATATTTAAAAAAACTTGTTGTGTGAATTTAGTGCATATTCTGTAGTGAAGGGTTGTAAATTTACGGAAAGTTAATTATTAATAATTAAAAAAAAAACATTCACCAGCCTCCAAACAGTTTATTTTATATTAATAAGAGCTTTCGACAATTGTCATTTTCAGTAAACCGTGTTACATTCAAATGGATATAAACTGAAATTGAATAAGTCTCCAAATGCACAATCATTTCAATTACAATATCTAAAAATATAACTTGTCAGTCATTGGAATAAATCGATCATAATTGTCAATTCTCACAATGAGGCTCTGAATAAGTTTCTATCAACTAGAGAGATTATAGCGTAAATACGAGGAGGAATTGGCGGTTGTAATTCATGGATTTCAGTAATTTCCATCAAATTTTTTCATTATTAATAATCAATTAATATTAATGATGACTGTAGTAGTTACCTGAACTGATAAGCTGCTTAAATTTTCGAGGAACCAGCATTTTGTTTGAATAAATAAATAATAGATTGCAGCGTAGTTGTAAACCATGAAACATTATAATTACGCGGTTTTTAAACAATTTTAGGTATTTAGACTTGCCGATTCCTCTACTAGCTGTCGCTCTTTCTCTTTCTTACTAGACATAATTTTAATAAAAACTTTTAAGATAAATTGGGCATGACACGTTTTATTTTTCTTCCGCGGATGACTGGAATTTCGAAGCTGTATTAGGCAGAGCTGCGAAGCTCCAATGATATAGCCGCAACAACTTCCTGCAATACGCGTCCTCATTTATCACTCGGCAATAAAAACTGCCGAAAGGTTCGGGCGTTGCTGCACCTGGGCCAGGAAGAAGTGCGAACCATTAGCGGAAAGCGAAATCGCTTCCAATACGCAGCTTAAACTTTCCTAATTGTCCCTTCCGAGGGTCGAAAAATTCCGCTCAGTAACAGAGGATGGTTTTAGATAGGTGAATGTCTATAAATATATCACGAAATTTGTCTATACTGAACATTTAATGAGTACTCGTAATTACGATGAACAGAGCGAAACCACTGGCAGATATTTTAATTTATCATCATTTGGCAGTGTCCAGAAACACTCCTGCAGTTGCTGATCCAATAAGGACCTGAGTCCTTTGTCGTCATAGGGCCAGAGACGGTCTTCAGCATGGGATTTTGGATGGAGGCTCTTTTATTATTTTCATGGGGCAGTGAACGGGCTCAGCCATTCTAATGATTTTTAATATTATTTGTGTGCGTGAGAGACTTATTTTTTATTGTTTTCAAGCGGGAAAAGTAATCCAAACGGCACTTTTCGGTGTAAGCTTTGATCTTCAACAGATCTTGGATGAGACGGTTAAAGATTTGTGGGAAATTGGGGAGTTGTAAGTCTTAATATTTTTGTTTTAATCTATGGAGAATAATTTCCGGGGAATAGACATATTTGAATTTACATTTCCGGGTATATAGAATGTTTGAAGTTGAATAGGACTTTTGGGAGGTTTCAGTAGGATGCACGGAGATGGACAAGAACTTGGTGGACAGGATGGAAATTGAGAAGGCGATTGTGTTGGAATAGGTTGATGGATCTGTAGCGCGATATTTTTATAATTGGTATATATATATATATATATATATATATATATATATATATATATTGTAATGATTAAAAATAAATAATTTCTTAAATTGCCCCACGTTGTGGAACCAAAAAAGTAATGAGAAAAAATAAAGATTAATTAAAGGAATTACTTGACAAAATGATTATGATTAATAAACTTTTAATTTACCAAATATTAATTTAAATGGTGATTATTTAGTTTTTACAAATAATTTGTGGCGTTCAAAGTAAAATACAATCTTTTATATTTCACAGACAATGAAATTTAATAACTCTTATTCTCAGGGTCTTTAACTGGGTTTGATACGTAAGAACAATCAAAAATTATAAATTAAATAATTAACAATTCTATCAAATTGAAACGAACGGAATACGAAATCTAACACAAATGAAAAGAACGAAATCTGACAAATACACTTAATTACCATTTACAGAATTAGTTTGGTTTGTACTTACAAATGTCCTGCTGGTACCATACTTAGTTTTTGGAGCTTGGGGACACAATTCACTAAAATGGTCCTTAATCACTGATTCTACACATCATGGTCAAAACACACGGTTGTAGTTCTTGTATTATTCCTCTGGAAACTCGATCAACCGCACCTCCGGTCAACAGTCAGACGCATTATTTCGCAATGCCTTTATGCGGAAAAATGTTATTTCGGTACTCGTATGTATTTGAACGTGGCGCTAAAATTTTTGTTTCAGCTTTGCGGTTTTTATAACGTGTCTTTCCGTCCAGATCTTTTTACTTGGAATTTTTAAACCATAAAAGTTTCTCAGTTGAATTTTTAAGCTTGGGCCACGCTGTTCGTACTCTTAAATTTTGCTCCCTCTCTCGACCATAATATCCGCCAGACTGAATTCAGCCAGTCTTAGCAGCTCGCAACAAAGACCGCCGACAAAGAGCCTGCCGTCATTGTAGTCTTTAATAATTTGTACCGCTAAACAATCCAATTATTTAAACAATTAATTTGTATTGCAATATATATTATTTAATGTTATCACCGTGGCGTATGAATAATCCGTTCAGCCTGGACGTAGGCACCGTGGGAAACGATGACTCCCAAATATACCAAAATTAAATAATCTCGTGACTGCCTGGACCAATCACATTTATTGGTTCAGGAAAGATCGACCTAAAATGGATTTTGACTGAGGAGGCCGGTGGTAATATTTTGCTGAGGAGGGCCGCCAGCCTGAGAACGGTCCAACACGTGGCTGGTGGTTCAAACACCGCTGCAACTCCTGAGGCAGTGAATTTTTCTCAAACGGTAAGAGTTGGGGGTTTCATTTCTGGAGTATTTGCATTTAATTGGGAGGATATTTCAAGTTCTACTTAAACACCTGAGGTGGAGTTCATGTTATAGCAAGCCGGTAGTATTTATTATTCATTCTGTATATAAATTTATTTGATGATTTCTTTTTGTGGTAATTTTGCCACATGGCTCCCAACTTATAAACGCCAGAATTTTTTTTTATTCTTTTGCTAGTTTCTGCTTTTATTTTAAAATCAGTAGGAAACACGAAGAATAAGTATACGATTGCAGTGAAAAAAAAATCACAATGAAATGTGTTCATTAACAAATATATTTACGTATTCCTATTATATTTATAAATTATTATGTGATAAATAGTAGCATTTTGAGTGGCACACTGTCATGTACTGTTACTCTTCATAATTCATGCTTTAAAATTTGTATTCAACAGTTAAACTAATCAGAGTTAGCGACGTGTTACGAGTGAATTATTGTATCCTTTCCCTAGGAAGAAGTAAACCAATTTTCGGCGCATGGGCTTCATTTAAATCGGTTCAGCTAATTGCATGAATTACATTAGCGAGTAACCTAATTAACTATTGGCCGCCATGTTGCAAATGGTGTATCCCTGTCGGGCCGCGGCCGTGTTACCCCAAAGCAGCTGGAACGGAATCCGAACTAGTCATAAATATTGCAGTGACAGGGCCTAGATTAGCAACAACACATACTTAATTGAATGTTCGCTCAACTAAGATAATATTAATCAGAGACTCGCGATTATTATTATTTTTTTTGTAATCGAATGTATTTGAGTATATCACTATTTTTCTTAGTATCAGTAATAACTAGATGAGTTCTCAATAATTAACAGCTGGTCATTTATTAGTGTCGAAAGTTGAAATTATCATATGAAATGGACACCATTTCAGATAATAGACCATTTAAGAAAATCACCATGTTTGTATGAATTTTCTGAGCTCTTAGTATTAAAATTAGCTCTGGAACATTATTTAGCACATATGTGATTAATTGTTGTTTTTATTAGTATGGAGGAGTGAATTTTATAATTTTTTTGTAAAGCCATTGGCCAAGCGTTGATGAAATTTCACAAATGAAACTATCAACATATTTATTGAGCTTAAAAATTTAATATTGATATTTATCTGACAATAATAATACAATAAATATAATGGAAAGACAGAAAAGGTTTATTAATTAAAAATTTGATTAATAAAATGTATCTCTAGTAATTCGGCAGTTGAACAAGAAAAAGATTGATTAATATTGTAATCTAAAATTTCTTCATATATATATATATATATATATATATATATATATATATTAAATATCCTGATAAATTTGACTGTTCAAATATTATATAAAATATTTTTTGATAAATTCTTAGAAGAATATTCTAGATATTTTAGGAAAAATAGATCAATCACCAAGGCACCTTATTTTTATTTTTCACGTGTTGAAATCCCAAATTAGGGTCGAAGCGTATGTTGTATTAATCACAATGTTAATTAATATACATTTTCTGACTGGTCAAGATTAAAAATTGCCAGTTTCCCGAAAAAAGGCTATTTAATAATCTGAGCTTGTCGCAAAATTTACTGGCAATTAGCTCGTTCATAAGCTATCTTTTAAGATTAGTCGAGCATTATTTTGTTTTGGCTCTTATAATAATCAGGTGTGACGGACCGCGTTTGTTACGGGCCCGGCATTGGTCGACCGTTGTAAAAGCCGACTTTAGAAGCTACTATGTACCCATTGTCTGAGGAGTATTTTCGGAGATTTCGGTACAATAGAAACGAGGGAGGAATATTTCATTTAAGGCTTGACTACCCTTCAGACAATCCTGATTTCCCCTTGTTTATCCAAACTGTTTTAATATCGTAATGCCTACACAGAGATTCTTCCCTCCACGTTCACAAAGGAAAATTGCCACAAAATCCGGGGGGAAGTGACTGAAGATAATCGGAAGATTACACGATTTTTGGGCGCGACAAAACAATTTTGAATCAATAACAATAATCAAGGTACGACATGTACTTATTATACTGAATGGAAAACCGCTGTTGATGTGTTTCAGTTATTTTTTTTTATAATTATTTTCCCTCTTTCTGTGTCCTCAGCACTCCCTCTGACGGCGCCTACTCTGGAAGGTCTGAGGCCTTCGTATGAACCCGGAGACGTGGTCAAAGTCAACTGCACTTCCGCCGCGTCCAAACCCGCTGCCAGACTCTTCTGGACCATCAACGGATCTCCAGTAAGTCACAGAAACTTCGACTTTAACACAAAAACATTATTCCTTGAAGGCGAA
The DNA here is from genome assembly GCA_037074705.1 of Zhengitettix transpicula. Classification (NCBI taxonomy): domain Eukaryota; kingdom Metazoa; phylum Arthropoda; class Insecta; order Orthoptera; family Tetrigidae; genus Zhengitettix; species Zhengitettix transpicula. The sequence goes on from CM073595.1 coordinate 51,750,374, forward strand.
TGAGTTTCTTTTCCCCCGTTTTTACAATTATTTCTACTACAAATTCATATAAAACTTAACATCAACCCAAACAAATATTTTCTCTTCCTCCCAGCTTCTCCTCAATTCGGTCACCTTTCTCTAGAAGCTTATCTCATGTCTGTCTGTGTGTCCCCGATGCGTTCCTAAACCTTTCACTTTGGTCAGTTGTTGTTCGCACCCCCCGCGAAGGTTTCTGTCGGCCTTTCGAAGCGTTAAGCAACTACCAAGGGGTGAACGAGGGTGAAATTTAAAACCATGCTATTACGGCCGATATTATCGTTGATTAGATACTTTTTTGGGTCTATGTGATGAATAATTTATGTCTAGATGTGTTTAGTGTATAATTTAAACCCAATAAAGCACCACTAAGGGAAGGGGGGCTACATAATAATAACGCAAAACAATCGAGATAGCTGTCAAATCCATGGTTATTGATGTCAACGAGTTTAATTCTTTCATTAAATGTGTCAGTTAAGTTGTAGTTCAGCCCCTAGTTAAGAACTGAGACTGGTGTTGAATTTAGGGATATGGAAGTCGATGAGTTTAATTCAGATATTTACCATACTGGTTAAAGCTAGGGGTGGGGGGTGGAAGGGGTTGAAACAAATTTACAATCTTAAATGTGTAAAACAATTTCTACCAAACTTTATACACATGTTACTTACGATCCAGGAACAAACACTGAGGGGTTGACACGCCTACCGCCTCTAGGTGTGGGGGTGGAATTTGAAAGCATTCCTAAACGGCCATTATTAGTGTCGAATTAAACGTCGTCGGAGTCGCTTAATTTGATAGTGTCATTAGAATTTTCAAGTGTCTAATTTTCAACTCGAAAAGGCAAGGGAGTAAGTACTCCTATCGTACGAGTGGTGGGAGGGTTTCACATAAAATATATTAGTGTCCATTCCGGGGTTATAGGATTCCCTGATTTTTAATTCTTGCAATAACTATGGTGGTTCAAGAAATTTTATGTTTCTCCGCGTGGAGTTGGACGTGGTTGAAAAAATGTTACCCGGAGTTGTTTAACCCTCTTACGTTGCCCAGTAAATTTTTATTTTTTTAGGGTACCAGCTATACTTTTGTCTCTATTTAGTTAATGGTTGTATATCTTTACTCCTTTAAGCTTTAGACTTTATTAAGTTATCGAGTATATTTTAGTGTTTCAATTCTTCGTATTTTTAGACACTTTTATTTTATGTGGTAGGAGAATTCCCGAATACCGTCAGTCATTATCCTGGTTTATTTGAAGTTAGCAGCCGAGGTTAGGTCGGGGAGGGGAATGTGAATGGGTAAATGTTTCAAACACTTGCGGTATTGATGCTGGTTAAATGAAATGTTTATCAAGAGGTTAGTGTTGAATTAATTCCTTCTCCGGGAAAATTTCAATAAATACCTGGGCAACGCCCGGCTAGTAATTATTATGAATGAAACACGTGATAAATAAATGCTACCAATTTTTGCTTTATCATTTTCATATATTCTGTCTAAGTAAAGCTGTATTCAAGCAGACAACTTACTGGAGGTCTGCTGTTCATTCACACGGTGTTGTTCACTCACTGGATATTTTATACTAAAATATTATTTTTTAAATTTTTTTTGTACTGAATATTCCGAATGATCCACACATTTTGTACCGAAGAAAATTTGTACTGAGGTCGAAGAAAATGATTCTGTAGAGACAAGTCTGAGAACCTAAATTCGAAGTGTATTGAAAATTCTCCGGTTCATTTTCTATTTTACAGCGCAGAAAATATGGAATTATTTGTGACGCAAGATGAAAACAGTCGCTTCTTCTTTACAAGTATTAAAATAATACTAAATAATAAAAGAGGACAACGATTCATAACGTACTCTAAGATACGTTTCCCGACGTTACTGGAAAATTATCGTAGTGCAGTGACTTTGGTGTTCTATAAAATACATAAGTCAAGATTTTAAAAACAATTTTGCAAAACTAACTAAAATATTCACTTCATGCTTTTTTAGATTACATTTAGACTGTCTCAGTTAATTTAAACAATTTCTAGTAAGAATTTCATCTTTCAATGGTGTAACCTTTTTTTTTTTCTGGCGGAATAATTACGATTTGGCGTTTCGTATTTGGCTGCTCACTTGAGCGCGCAGCTGCACTTGAGAAGATAAATATGTAGCTCGGTTCCGTCTTCACATCGCCATTTAATAAGTCGCAGGATCCATTAAGTGCAATGCAAATAAATCGGAGCTATATAAATTGGACGATATTGTGGACTCAGCAGCATCAGGCGAAATATTGCATCCGTTGAATTTCTAATATTTGTAGCTCACAGTTTGCTGCGTACTGAATACTCGTATGGACTTCTTAAGTCACAATGACCCCGCTCGTCAAAGGTCTCCTTAAACGTACTTCCCTTTGGCGACATTTAGGTACGACTCAGTTTAAGGTCCGATTCGTGTCCGTCTCAGTCCCTTCAAAAACTGTTTATTAAACTTAATGACTATGGACGGAGTTGAAAAACAATTTATTGAATCCTCACAAACATCAGGAGCTTTCGACTCAATCGTCGTATTCAGAAAAAAAACGATAAAAATGTAATGATTTTTAAAATTAAGTCAAAAATTTTACTATTATACTAGCTGCGTTCCCGGTGTTGCCCGGGTTGTGACATATCCATAACCCCCAATTTTTCCCCCAATCTCTGTTGCTCTGCGTTAGTTTTATCTAACGCCCCCCTATCCCTAAATGTGCTCTCCTCGCATGTCAAAAGGTGTTGAAATTATACACAAACAACATCGGTAGAAATACTATCAATGTCACTAACCCCGACAAATATTTGTTCCACGCAAATACAGTTTAACACGTTTGAAATCTTCCTCGTCTCAGACAACTCCCGCTTGGGGGAGTTAAACGGCAAGTTGAGTGTCATAGTTAAACTCAGTGACATCCATAACCACGGATTCGTCTCCAGTCTCGATAGTATTTACGTTATTTATATGTAATGCCACTCCACCCCCACCCTTAAAGGAGTTCCCCTCCCAAGCCCGAAATGGGTCGAAATTATACATAGATAACATGTAGGGAAATTTTATGCATCTCATTAATTCCGAAATATATTTATTCGGCTCAAAAATCGGCCTGTTAACATGTTTCCTATCACCGCTCTCCACCTCTGTCCCTGATTTAAATTCGTGTCATTGGTACAGATGTTTGAAGTACTCTCTCTTCCATTTCACGTGATATTTACTTTACACCCCCCCCCCTCACTCCCACCGTGAGTGTTCTAATATTTATCATTCCACTAAGTAAGAAAATGTCATAACCTGAAAGGGTTAGCGGTGGTTATTCTCTTCGAAACAAATATTTGCTGCTGGGATCTGTGCTAAAATCGCTGCGCTTTTTTTTTCATTTTTGTTAACACTTTTTACCTCGCCAGTATTTTTATTTCATAAAAGTATTCTCCACTGATAAAACAAATTTCCCGTTTAAGTGGTATTTCCCTCTTGAGATTTCATTCCCTTAGAATTTTTTAAGTTATATTTTTGCTTACCTTCAATTAAATGTCACAGGCAGACATACTAAAAAAATCAAACTTCATCAATCATTCTCAATTCTCTAAGTTCAACATGATTTGGTAATTACACTCTTCTTGCAATTATCTCTTAATTTAATATATCGGATTTTTATTCTGCTTGAAATATCACTAATAAATTTGTGTCAATTTTGTTTTGAACAAGTATGTTTTACGTATCATTTCATTAAATGAAACGTTAACATCGTCGACCGCAAGCATCATCGATTGGCGAAAATTAAATACCTCCCACGACTTCTCCATCATTTTTCTACCGTTTTGTTATTTTCGTAGCGCCATCAAAGAAGAGGCCACTTCTGACGTTCAATTTCTTTTATTACAGCTTGTAGGTCCGCAGAAACTTCATCTTCCTTTGATTTCCTTAAAGGCTCGTGCAGGTGAAGTCACGCAATAAATTCAACATCGGAAACACAGGAGGAAAGGAAATAATTAGAAATATAGTGGAAGAAATATTTAATGAGATCGAATAAACAGAAATCCTCATATGTTATGTGAATGTTAGTTTAACGGTTCACGTAAACATTGATTTAAATCTTGAAAGCAAGTAACTATAGCGGACAAGGTCAAATAAGTCCGGTAACTCTACAGTAAAAAATATGCTATTCCTATTCACGAAATATTGATTCAATTAAGATTCCTCGTAGGTACGTAATTGATTCTGGACACATCTCTCTGTATATTTAGTTAAGTAATTAAAATTCTCTCTTTGTGTAATTTATTGTAAATATTTTTTCTATTATTAATAACTTAGATTGTTACATTTCTTTTAATTTATTATCAGCTCATTTCCCTACTACCATAAAAAATTACTTATCACACTACATTACCACACGACATGGAATAATACACACTAAGTAATGGTTTTAAGGCAATTAACATTATCAGACCATTAATAATTTTGATAATTCAAAAGAATATTATTAATTATAAATATCTGCACTTTAACGTCTGTGTAGGTGAACTTGGTAAAAAAAATTGAATATATTTGATATTAATAATTAATTAAATTACAGGACACGTTTCGGTCCTTATGTGGACCCTCAGGTAAAGATAACAGAGTAACGGTAAATACAGATATGTGTACATTATAATTTATATTATTGTAGGAATATTTTTAACGTGTTAATCGTCAGTTTTTAAGTAATTTTGTAATATGTTCGGCTATTAAAAATGTATCGCTAATTTATAATTATAATTTCTTATTTTTTTCCTACAATAATATCTTTATAATGTACATATCTCTGTATTTACTGGTACACTGTTATATTTGCTTGAAGACGGTCCGCATAAGGATTGAAACATGTCGAGTAATTTAATTAATTAATTAATAATAACAAGTATTTTTAATTATTTTACAGGGTGGTAACAAAATGCTCAGATGGTTGTTCCCATATGCTGTTAGTTAAATTAGATTCATAGTAAATTGCACTATTAACTTTTTAATGGATAAATAAAAAGCAGGACTGTGAGGTTGCTTCATACAGTTCATGAACATGAGGAATAAAGTATGGTAATAAATCATTTCTACTTTGATTAATATATATACATATATATATATATATATTATATTTATTTTTAATATTTTTATATATAATTTTATTAATATTATTTTATATATAAACTATTTTTAATGTCATCAAATTTATTATTCATAAAATCTTTACTTAGCAATAATACTACAGTTCTATTCAAATTTGTACCCTCTTTAGGCTGTTTGAATGGAAGAATTTTTCTTTTTAACGTTGTAAACGTTTCTCGGTCTGGGTAGACATTAATGAGGGTACCTATATTTACAGATACGTTGTTGTGTTTGTAATAATAGATTTTATGATAAATAAAAATTTTGTAACTATGAAATGTATTATTGATCTGTTAATTGTATGAAGTTCTTGTGATATGACCTTTCATTGTAAATGATGCAGGACAATTTTTGTCTCGTTCTTGAAGGAATGAAATCACATGGAAAGCATGTTACGGTGAGCTAGAATGTAGAATATACGGGGTTGACTGACGTTTTATTTTCTGCCGTTTGGACCTTGGAGCGGGGCGTGGCCTTGTCTTGTGGAGGGAGACTATCTCTGTTGACGCGTGTCTACAGGCCAGCAAACAGCTGCAGAGCGTCCAGCAGCTGTCCGTGGACGAGCGCGGGCTGATCGTGCGGCGCATGGAGCTGAGCTTCCCTGCGGAGCCTGGCTTCTTCCAGGACGGGGGTCGAGCACGCGTGCGCTGCACGGCGGAGGTGGCTGGTTCCAGGCGCGAGCAGGAGGCCACGGCTGCTCTGGCAGGCTTGGGCAGCCAGCGTCTGCAGCAGAGTCCTGGCAGCCGAGGTGAGTCCCGGGGGATTGACTGCGCTGCTGCACTCCCGATGCCTCACACTCTCCCTCTGTTGCAGCTCTGGCCACGTCGCCGCCACCGGCGCCCGTTTTGCTCGTCCTGTTGCTCCTGGTGGCGTCGTCCTGACGCCCGACGCTCAGCCCCGAGTCCATGTGCTTTACTTCAGTTGTGGAATTATAAAGAAAAATGTGTGTATATTTCGAGATAATATATCATGTGCCAAAATGGTATGTAATTTGTTTTATAAATGATAAAAGTGACTGGATGTACGAAGTGAATTTTTAACTTGGAAACGTTGGTATCCTTTGACGTGTTGTCGGTGTAGTTTTTATTGTATAATTGGCATGCTAGATTATTAATGTTGTCCAACTTTTTTTTAAAAATTTACTTCTGTGTGTTGAAATTCAAAATAAAAATATTTGATGGAAGAGAAACGTTTTATTTATTTCCCCTATTCACCCCATCGTCATGTAACTACTTAAATTTAAATTTTCTTACTTGTACGAGATTTCACGTTTGCAAACGATTACATAAGCTCCAAATGTGCATTTATAATTGATCCCTTTTCACCAGTAAATTTCGAATTCCTTTATTATTCTAGCATTAATTATCTGTGAGGAGACCATCAAACGCTAAGACACTCACTATGCGACTATAACCTGACATGTTCTCCGTTTTATATTTCTATTGTCTCTTCCCCCCCCCCCCTTTTTTTTTCATCAACAGTTCGCCGATGCTTATAATGTCTAAATTACTGAATACTTCATCTTTCCCTTCCAGTTCTAATATAACAGAAAGTCCGAACAACTATTAGCCCTTTTTAATCCTGTTTCACTGTTATTGGGAACGTCGTATCCACGCTCTAGTTTTATACGGTAAGGTGCCAGGAATTTATGAGCCCTCAGTTGCAGTTGTACACTCGGATTTTACCTCAGTGTCCACTCAAAAATTATCAAACCTACAGGTGAGTGAACTACTTTTCTTACGCCAATGCGAATAAAACATTTATTGGACATTCTTTGAAATTTAAATTCTAAGTCAATGAATACCACTTTTTTATATTTGAACCAGTGTATTTATTTGATAGTTAAATGTAATTTATAGTAAATCTAGAAATAAAACAAATTCAAAAAAACAATCGATAAATTTGAAGTATCAATTCAATGATAAATATTCAAATACAAAAAATACAGCTTTGTCTCCTATATGAATATACGAAAATACGAAATACATATACACAAGAAACGAAAGTAGGAATGTTTGCCGACACTAAATGTGACTGCCTAGGAAACCGAGTTACACAGCGTTACATCATCAGTGTTGTTATTTCTTGTAGTTTATGGCGCTCCAATGACCTCATGAAGACGAAACGAATATTAATTTAAAAATCACGTGACATATAACATGCTATATTCAGTATTACCTCACGTCATGCAACGAAACATCTTTGTAGAAATATAATTAAATTACGACGTTCCAAGCTGCTGTAATCGAAAGTTTCAACCCCTGTCGATAAGGATGTAGCGTAAATAACAAACATTTAGTAAATTTTAATTTATAAATCTATAAAAAAAAATATTTTAGACAGTTAAATGTGTTCTTATTTTTTTGTAATGCTTTTTCTGGAAGGACTTCGCGGGTGGAGAAAGGGTAGAATTAAGAGATCTTGGCATCAGTAAATCTGAAGTGAAATTCCTGGTTTGAAATTGAGGTATCTTAATTTATCATTGCATTGCTACTAATTATTTTCTTTGCTTTCGGAATTAAGATTTTTTTTATAAATTATATCATTTGTTGCTGCATCTAATCCTAGGCATCGTCAATAAAAATTTTACATTTTTGTACATCGCTGACATCGGTTTACATCTACTCCTGCGGGCTTATTCTCTTTTACCAATTTGCAAAAAAAAAAATGAATTATAAAGAAAAAGCGAGTCACCGGAAAGTAATTAACAGAATGTTAAATAATTCAGGTATCTACCTTAACCTGGATTCTTCCTTTGAATATTCGTAAGAGAATAGGAAGCTCGAGTTAATCTTAGATTTATTATATTGAGATAGTTTGAAACATGGCAACAACGGACGGGGATTTTAATGAATAAAGTCTTCTCGAGCTTCTAACCGAGTAAACAATTTTCTTCGCGACATTTCGACGACGTTCACTGCCGTCTTCTTCTAACAATAGTGTTAGTCCGGTGTTATCTGGCCTGTATTTATAGAGGAGCTAAGGTTATCTCCACCACCTTGTCATAGCCCGACATCAGGTGACTTTTAGTTACTCAGCGCTAGCACGTTCATCACGTGACCTCGTCCCCCTTGCTTATTATCCTATAAGGCCTGATTCGAGATAAAGTTTGAAATCTCTTTGTTAATAAAACATCTCCAAACTAGATCTTGTATGACTATTTCAGTGTTATCTAAGTCGATTTCACTTAATAAATAGCCACTTGTAACAGGAATTAAACTGAAAATGAAATCATTCAGGTGGCACAAACACTAAGAAGATGTTAGAGAATCTCGAGATGACAGCAATCCGTTCTACAGGAGATCAGAGTGGATGAGTAAGCAGTATATAAGTGCTGTGAAAAGTGTAAAGAGAGAAAATTGCGTCAAAATAATTCATGGTGATGAATTATTATATTCGTTAATATGCACTTTCATTGGAGATGGAGATGGTTCGAGGGTGACCTCTTAATTTTTTTCGCTATTCAGTTAACTCCTTCGACGTCAACAAAGCTCACACGAGGCTGTGGATGTGGAACATTTTCAATACTTGCCTCAGGTCAAAAGCGCTCTAAACCAGTGACGCCACGAGTGGTTCATCTCAGAATAAAATCGATAACACGAATCAGTTAATTGTGCGTCGATGACATCGCGAATATTTAAACAACTCTCGCTCATTAATTTCAGTATCCCACTCGCACATGGTAGTAATGTGGTCTAATTAACCGCTCTTCGGGAATCCGGAACCCCGAAAGTCGACGTCTTTTGTGAGGAGCTCCCTTAACGATTTCCTATGTATATTGCACATAATCAAGTGCACCATTAGTGCATATTGGTAGCACGGATTGTGGCTTCTTTTGTTTGCCGTCTGGGGCAACGGAGATGAAAGGTCGGGCATCATTAAAGAGACTGACTTGCGGAGGCATATCGCCGGAGGCTCCATCTAATATGAGACACCTTCAGAGTCGCGGACCGACATTTAAGCGCTCTGGGAATCCCCGAAACTACGTCACTGCGTTCAACGCAGTTCATCAAATAACTCGTAACAAAGTATCACCTACTATGAAAAGAGTTATTGAAATAAATAATAAATAATAAATTATCAGTATTTATTTACTAGAGAAAATGGCCAATTACAGAAAAAAAATTGAATCGAAAACCCGACGACGTTTCTTCTGCCAATCAGAGACCTTCTTCTGCCGATTGGCATAGGAAACGCCGTAGATGTTTTTGTCTGTAATTGGCCATTTTATATTGTTAATATTCACTAACAGACATTAATACTAATACGTTAATAACAATCCACGTGCGCGTTTTAATAAAACACTATTAAATTCACAATAAATAATTTTTTAAATAAATTGTATTGTAATATTGCGTACCTGCTAAAACTCAGAGATCGAAATAAGGGGGATGTAAAGGAATTTTAGTTATACCTAAGGTACAGAAATGGACAGGCAGAGGAGGATCAGGTCGGAAGTAAATCCAGCGCCATATCTTTTGCAGTGTGGAAAGGTAGACTTCTAGGATTGGAAAAAAGGAAAGTCGATAACGTGGGGTTCTTGATATATATGTACCTTCCAGAGACATGAGCATAAAACAGAAAGCGCTATGAAATTAACGATCATGTTTAATACAAAAAGCTACAAGTCTGAGTATAGAGTACCCAGGAGACTTCCTCACTGCAAGATGGTCGTAGCAAGATTAAAGACTGAAAGTTGGAGAGAAAAACCCCCTCAATCAGGGGCGATTCCCAAATCTGTTCAAATAGAGTTTCGACAACGCAAGCAACGTAAGATGAACCCACCGTGGTGTCTGGTAAGGAAACCCACACATATTTTCTAGCCCGTGGTGAAAGAAATTTCTTACAGAGATGGTAGACATCGAAATAACAAAAAAAGCTAGTGAATCTATAGTTATTCACCAAGGAAGCCTACGAGAGCATTCTCACGCAGGTGAACCTTTCCAGAGAGCTCTGGAGGAGGCTACCTTTGGGAATGCCTTCTCTTCTATCTGGTTTTTTGAACTGAGGTTCCTACGTGCCGAGGCACCTCGGTCTGTTTTAAGAGGTGTATGTTTCGGGGTCGCAGAAATTGGACATACCATAAGAGTTGTCCGGTATTCCTCTTGGAATAGTCGGCCAGCTGCCTCCTAAACTGGCGAGGGGAAAGCTGCGACCCCAAGGCAAACCCCACTCCCGCCATCGGAAGAGAGTGGGACAAGTAAAAATGCCCGACCTACCTGATGCAGGTTTTTCTAGGGTTTTCCCTGCATCACTTTTAGGCGAATTGCTGGGTAGGATCCTTAAACCACAGCCCAAGGGCCCTAGTTAACCCTTGGCTACCTTGCACTCCCTTTCCTATGCTATGAGGGGAGTTGCCACTATGTGGATTACCCTATACATAGCCTATCTACACCTTCTTCTTCTTTTTCATATACTTATTAATAAATACGAGGGTGAATCAAATATAAACGAGACTTTTGGACCTGCGCGCGCAATAGTGATGGAAGAACGTTCCGTTGTTATTGGCTGTTAGGTTGGTTTGTCAGGAGTGGGGGAAGCACTTGACTCATCATCATAGACTCGCTCAGTGTCCATCGTTACGATGTCCGACCAGGAGGTACCTCCCTCTATTGCGCAACGTATTGTTATCAAGTTTTTAGCTGCAGAAGGTGTAAAACCGGCCGAAATCTTGAGAAGATTGACTGCACAGTTCGGGGAAGAGACGCTGTCGCGATCTAGAGTGTTTGCTTGGCATAAACAGTTCGTGGAGGGCCGTGAACGTGTTGAAAATGAGAGCCATGACCGCAGACCCCGCTCCAGCATTACAGCGGGCAAGATCGACAGTGTTCGTCAACTTGTTGAAGGTGATAGGCGTCTAACAACTTCGGATATTGCAATTGAGGTTGGAATAAGTTATGGGAGCACTTACTCTATACTCTCAGAGGAGCTAGGGTATCGCAAGGTGGGTGCCAGGTGGGTTCCTCGCCTTCTCACAGTTGACCAGAAACTGAATCGTTTTCAAGTGTGTGAGCGTCTTCTTGCACGATTTCGGGAAGAAGGAGACCCATTTCTTTCTCACATTGTCACCTGTGGTGAAACGTGGGTGCATCACTACACCCCTGAGTCGAAACAAGCGAGTATGGAGTGGAGGAAGAAAGGAGAAACCGGACCAGTGAAAGCCAAGTCACGATTATCGGCTGGCAAGGTTTTGGCTACCATTTTTTTTGACCAGCGTGGCCTGCTCCACCTTGATTTTTTGCATGAGCGCAGAACAATTAATGCGGCATACTACTGCCAAATTTTGACTGAGGTCAGACTTGCATATCGCCGCAAAAGACGAGACCTTCCGATGAGAAAAGTGATTCTCCTCCATGACAATGCTCGCCCCCATACAGCAGCTCTGACCGTACAAAAATTGGAGAAACTGGGTTGGGAGACACTGGAACATCCTTCATACAGTCCAGACCTGTCTCCCTGCGACTTCCATGTCTTTGGTCCTCTCAAGAAATCTTTGGGAGGGCAAAATTTCCACAGCGATAATGAGGTTGAAGCACATGTGCGCAATTGGCTACAAACACGACCTGACTCTTTTTACGTGGAAGGAATTAAAAAATTACCTATACGCTGGGAAAAATGTGTTTATAAATCAGGAGATTATGTAGAAAAATAAACTATGATTGTTTGTGCGTTTAAAATCAAAATAAATATTTAAAAAAATAAGTCTTGTTTATATTTGATTCACCCTCGTACATAATAGGCCACTGTTTCATTCAACACTCAAAATACGCTTGATTTCAAAACCAACATTTATGCGATTGGTACCACTCTATTGTGCATTTATAGAACTATAAAGTGTTATCATTATATTTTTAATTTGTTATTCTGTTAACAAAACATGTATTAAAATTGTTGACACGTGGAGACTGGGCATCCATTTTGCCGCGGCCATAGTGTCACTGATATGAAGATGTCAAAGTATGCGTGTACGCTGATAATTGTCCTTTTCGTTGCGAGGCGGAAAGTTGTCGAATTATCTGAGCCTGAGTTGAGTAAATGCAATTGCAATGGAGTTACTACGTCAACCCCAGCACTAATTGGCATTACTTGGACGCCTTTGTACACAACCCATATTTTACCACACTTATTAAAATTTCGACCTTGTAATTAGCAGCCAAAAAAGATGGTTTTAGGCAGCAACTTTCAGTTTTATATGTTTTGTCTGTTACGTCGTTTAAGCTGAGACAAAATGTGAATTTTTGGTGTAAAATAAAGACTGCTTTTATGTTTAACTTTGAATTTAGTTTTCCAATGGGTAGAATCGATTTTAGTTCAATAATTTAACCGACACTAAACAGACTTGATCTAGGATTCAGCGAGTACTCTTTCTAGCTTTCCGCAGAACGTCTCAAACTTCATAAATATTTCTCCAAAGGATTTATTCAAGTTTAATTCGCAGAGTGTGGACTGCTTTTAAGAAGAAAAATCTCTCCGTCTCTTCTTTGTGAGTGTGCGTCTCATTCATTATTTATTTATCAGTAATCGATCCTCACACTACCATAAAACTGTCTTCTCTAAACCCCTGAGACGTTTCTTATTTTTAAATTATAAACATACAGGCGTCTTAGCATTCACTTAAAATATTCTTTTATTATTTTTTTTGTCCGCTTCGTTGTGGTAAGAACCTTTTAAAGAAACTGCTAGAGAAGTTATTCGTGATATAATAATGGGTTCTTTATGACGTTGCTTCCGAACTGTGTAGTTAATTTCTGGCTATTTTCTTCCTGTCCTACTCTTAAAGTTTAGTGAAACTATTTTAATTGTATTCCTAGTAATTAGAAAATCGTCCGGAACTCATCCAGTTACAGAAATCCCGTAAAATTTTCGTAGTACCTTTATTGGGAATTTAAAACTGAGTTAACGTCAAATTTTAACAATAAAATACTGGAATTTTGGATCGTTGTTTCATGGCTATAGAGAATTTTTCGTTGAATAAATTTAAGTAAAATTGCGTATTTTAACACTCCCGAACAAATCGCAAAGTGCAACTGACAAATTTGTAAGCCTGAGGCGCGCTTTTAAAGTTACGTGTCTTGCCACGTGATATTCAGTGATGTTTTGCATGTATATATATTTGTTTGTGTGTATGTTCCTTATACAAATCTACACTGGTGGAGCAAATTTCCACCAGGAAACAAACACTGTCGGGGTGAGACACGTCTACCACCCCCAGGAGAGGGGGTTGAAATATTTAAACATGTTAAAACAGACGATATTTGAGTCTGATAAATATTTTTAGGGGTCAAAGAGATTGATATTGTTTCCACCGATGTAATATGAGTATAATTTTAACCCCTTACAGTATGGGAAAGGAGCGCCGTTAGGGGTGGGGGTGGACGGGCTTTACAAGAAAATAACGCGAATACAACCAAGATTGGAGTCAAATCCAGGGTAACGGATGTCAGTGAGTTTAATTATGACATTCAATTGGCCATTCAATCCCCAGGGGGTGTAGGTGGACGGGGATGGAATTTTTGAAACATGTTAAATGGTCGATATTTGCGTGGAATAAATAATTATCAGCGTGAATTACGTTGATAGTATTCCTACCTATGTTTTTTTTTAAAATTTCAACCCCTTTCCGTATGAGTACGCATAGGGTTAGGGTGAAAACCTCCAAACTATCCAAAACAGTCGATGTTTTAGGCGGATAAATGTTTTTAGGGGTTAAAGAGATTGATAGTGTTTCTACCGATGTTGTAGGAGTATAATTACTATTATACATTTTCTATATCCTGATTGACTTATTATAACCACTTGAGAAAATTCAGATCTGGATTGAGGCGTCATATTGGAACAAATTAGGCTGTTTGTGAGCGAAGATAGGAAACCAGGAAATAAACTCATAAATTTAAAAACTTTTTCGACATCGATGCCGTGGCGTTAGTCAATCTTCCGGTCAAATTATTATTAATAAAAAAACGTTTTTGTAACCCCAGACGTCATCAGGTTTACATGTGCAGTAATAAATAATTAATCAATTCATATTAATTGGATTGATAATATTTCTATCGAAGTTGTATGTGCAAAATTTCAACCCCTTTCGGCATGAGAGGGAATCACGCTTAGGGATGAGTGGACGGGGTTTGAAATATTCTAACATGCCAAAAATACCGATAATGGAGTCGGAAATAAATATTATTAGGGCTCGTTGTTATCTGTGTAAAATATCAACCCTTTACGGCATGGGAAAGCAGCAACCTTAGGGGTTAGGGTGGACGGGCGCTACAAGAAAATAACGCGAATATAACCATTTTTGGAGTCAAATCCATGGCTCTGAGTGTAATTATGACATTCAACTGGCCATTTAATCCCCAGGGACGGGTACAGTCGGGGGTGGAAATTTTAAAACACTCCATTGAGGATGATATTTGCGTTTAATAATTATATTTATAATTAATTAGACTGATAATATTTCTACGACTTTTTTGTGTATAATTTCAACCTCTTTTCATGTGGGAGGGGAGCACGGGTGGGGGTGGAGGTGGAGGGCAGTTACAAGAAAATCACACTAAAACAACAGAGATTCGAGAGAAGTCAAGGTTACAGATGTCACTGAATTTATATATGACAAACTGGGTAGCGCGCGGAGGTTGGTAGGGGTGAGAGGGTTAGTCGAACGTGGGCGGGGGTAGAAATGTTCAAAAATGTTAACTTGTCGATATTTACGTCGAATAAATGAGACGCATAATTCTAAATATATTCTATGTATAATTTCAACCACTATAGGCATGGGAGGGGAGCACGCTTAGGGGTGGGGTTTGGTGAAGCGTTACATGAAAATAACGCGAATAGACCGAGATTCGAATCAATTCTTGGGTTACGGATGTCGCTCAGTTTCATTATGACAAACTGGGTTTTGCTCGGGGTTGGACGGGGTTAGAAATCTTCAAACAATGCAACCGGCCGATAACACATTTAGGGATAGGGGTCGAGTTGCGTTACATAAAAATAACGAATAAATCGGGGGGTTATGGATAAATGACATCTCGGACAAAGTGTCTATTTTTGAATAATTGTAATGTGATAGTCCTTAGTTAGATGGCCACAGCGTCGCGGAAGGTAGGACCTTTCTGTTCTTGGTAATGTTTAACAACCAGCAACTGCAAAAACACTCGTGGCTGTGGGACGCCGAAGTTCTTGTAAACACAAACGCTGCGGGCCGTACGTGCATACTAATTACTATATTACGTTTGTGCCCCTTGACGGGGAAACAGAGGTTACAAGATCGACATTTTCGAGTGACACGTAAATTGGCCGTCTCTGAAAGCGTCATTGTGCCTGCCAGGGTGACTAAATTACCGCTTACGTCTATTACGCCAATTAAAGACGACGCAATATATTTTTTGAATCCTAAGTGTTGAGATAAATAATTATTCTTTTCAATCTGCCAACACAGAATACAAAATGTTATATCTTTGACTGTGTACGAGCTTTGTTTCTTGTTGTGTCTTGTTGTTCATGTCAGTGTTAGATGCACAGTCAAGTTTCACGTGTTCCAAGATCAACAGCTCGTGTGCTCCGTGTATTATACATTGATCCACGATTCTCTCTCAATACTAAGAGGTGCGTTTATTTTCTATCTCCGTGCGAAGTCATAATTTAAGATAATTCGAAAGATAACTTGGATTTAAGGAATATGAGGTGGACATACTTAGAACGAGTTATGCATTGGACGACTAGAAGCTGGAATTTACCAAATTGAAGATTCGAGGCGAGTAAGTAACAGAATTATAAATAACGATTCAACAATATTATGTAGGTGCATTGTATTCTGAGGAGTGAAGATAAGATTATTATTTAATTACATAAAAACATTAATTTGTGCATACGGTGTGAAATTAATAATTTTCCTGAGAGCCGATTTAAGCTATTGTATAATTTTAAACCAATTATTGGAAGAAAAAAAATTTAAGGCAATCGTAAAATACAAATATTGTTGACAAGGAGACAGCAGGTCAGATCACCGTAAGACGGAAAACGAATGGAAACGCTGAATGCGAAAGTAAAGGTTAAAGGTATTGGAGATTTTCAATAAGGTATTCGCAAAACGCATCAGTCCAAGACAACGCTGTCGACGTTTCTTAAATTGAGAGAGGAAATGGAAGTAAATTCTTTTCGTGTTGTACTGTAAGAAAATGAAACATTATATTATATCACATTAATATTATATTAAAATCAATATTTGTTTAATTATCGCAGTTTATATGGTAATGCTAATGAACGAAATGACTTCAGATTCAATCAGTAAACGAAACAGGTGATGTAAAATTAATTCCAGATGTTTGATATAAAATGCTTCGAGTATTTAGTTTGTTTTTCTATCCATTAAAATTTAACACCTTTAATTTTATAAATGTCCGTATGTCTTTTCTGATGGATTTAACTCGTTTCATTTTTATATAAATGTGTGTTTCGAAAGAATCATTAGATTTGACATAAATATATATATTTTGAAAAATAATCCCAATATATATAAAAATGAAATATATCTGTGTGTCCCCCATGCACTACAAAACCATTCATCCGATTGTGATGAAACTTGGGTGACCGCGCAGGTTTTTGTCGCGTTTGCGAAGCGTTAGGTTACGTTCAAGGGGAGCTCAGGGGTGAAATATAAAAACATGCAAAAACGGCCGATAATAGCGTCGATTAATTACTTTTCGGAGCCAATATGTTTAATTGTTTCTCTCCAGATGTTTTTAGTGTATACTTTCAACCCCTTTAAGCGCCGATAAGGGAGAGGGTGGAGGGGCGTTACATAAAGTAATGAATATACAACGGAGACTGGTGTTGAACCTGGGGTTATGGAAGTCACTGAGATTAATTCGGACATTTGCTATACTGTAGTTCAGCTCCTATGAGCGGGGGTGAAACAAATTTATACAAAATGTTACTTACTATCCAGAAACAAACAACGAGGACTTACGAGGATTTACAAACATTCCTAAACGGCCATTATTAGCGTCGAATAAAACGATTTCGGTGCCACTCATATTGATAGTGTTATTCTAGGATTTTTAAGTGTATAATTTTAACCCCAAAAGACAAGGGATAGAAGCACCCTTACAGTACAGGTGGTGGTGGTGGTGGAAGGGGTTTACATAAAAAGTAATGCAGAAAATTCCGATACTAGTGTCGAGACGAGTCGTTGAGTTTAAATCTCGCATTAACCATGGTGCTTAATGAAATTATGTTCCTCCACGTCGAGGTGGTTGACAAAAGGTTACCCGGAGTAGTTTTGACTCTCTTAAATTACCGGGTAATTTTTTTTATTTTCTTAGGGTACGATCTATATTTTGGTTTGCTATTTAGTTAAAGGTTGTATTTGCGATTTTTCGCGTGAATGAGGAGTCTCTTCCTATGGAAGCGGCCACGCTGAACACGATGCCGTTGATCGCAGGTCGCTAACTGCAGCCGTTTAGGAAGTATAGCCGTTTTTCTGTTTTTTCAATCTTTGCTTACCGAGAGACTTTATGAAGTTAGCAATTTTTTTTTACTTTTTTGATTTGTTGAGATTTTTTAGACAATTTTATTTTATGTAGTAGGATAATTTACGAGTTGCTAAAGCACCATCAGTCGTCATCGTGGTTTATTTGAAGTTAGATGCCGAGGTGTTAGTTCGGGGATTGGACCGTAAATGGGTAAATGTTCCAAACACTGGCGCTATTGACGCTGGTTAAATGAAATGTTTACGAATCGAATCAATTCACACTCTGGGTTATTTTAAATAAATATCCGGGTAACGCCGGGAACTCGGCTATTAAAAATATAAAAATTATTCTTGATTTTGTAGTAGAGGATACATAGCAAATCAAAGGTACTGAGTTTCACGGCATATGCGTATGTGGTATAGAAATGAGTCCCACACTCTAGCGACCATGTTTTCCACCTCTCCTTATGTTCTGGTCTGTAGAAGGATCAACGCCATATCTAATACGAAAGTCACGCTGATCGGTTATTATGGATTCGGACTTCACCAAACGTGATTTGTGTTGTTGTGCAGACACCATATTGGAAAAAACTGAAGTGAGCGTTGACCGAAGCGCGCTTCTGCTGCCTTCAGAGAACCTCGAGAGTTTCCTCTGTTCAACCACTGGCTTAAAAGCTGAATAGTTCTGAATTTATGAAATCGGGCTCTCTGTATTTTGGCTTCATGCATCAAAATAATACGTTTTTGCTGCAAACAATTATGAAATCAAGCGTATCTAATGATACGTCTCGTGGTTTTCCAGTCAGTGTCTGGTCAAGTTTCCGGTAGTTTCTCCAAACTTTCAGGGAGATAATAGTATTTTGTACCAACACACAGTTGGATTAAATCTATCACAGTCACTAGCACGTCATTAGAATCTAAATAACGGTACCAAAACGTTATCCGAGCAAGTAACTAGCTGACGCAGAGTCCTCGTTACCAATTTAGTGCTTCCATCTCCATTATAACATTATTCCGGGTAAGAGGATGAGTATTAATATTTAGGTCATCTGTACGCTATAAATAAGAAAGCACAAGCAGCCCCATCAATCCATATTACGTCTGAAAGTCTTGGCGTTTATTTCCCGAGGAAAGTTTCTGGCCGAAGTTGAGAAGCCTGTCTCGCAGCAAACCTCATGCTCCTTATCACGGCAGTTCAATATAAGCACCGCTCCTGGAGCAGAAAACTTTTATTTAACTAGCAAAAACTTCCAGCAGACGTTGGACAATTTCTGGATTTATTACAATTTTAATAATTAAATTTCATATTCTGTTGTTGAGAGCGCAGTGAATCTTCACTGAAGTACACTCGGCTCTCCATACTCGAGGTAATGGGTTTGGTCCTACTCAATCTCTCTCGCTTTTCCTTTCTTTATTCCTCTAGAATTGGGTTACCTTTCGTTGGATGTGAAGCAGAAATACAAAACCTGAGGTCTGTAAAATTCTAAGACAATTCGGGTGTAATCCCACCACCATGAAGTAAATCCAGCATCTGTTAATGAATTGTAAAATCTTTTCAAACACAATATATTTGATTTTTTCCCTAACACGATATTTATTTCCCAAGAATCAAATATCTCTATTAACTCTATTATCGTTTAACAGCGAATACGTTTGCAAAACTTATTTTACATATAAGTGCTTGATATTAAATTAATTATCGGTTACAGTGGATGATATATGAAACTACTATAAATAAATTTTAAGTACATGAACTCGACGTATTCAAAGTATAAAGGTATAAATAATGAATAATAATAATTGAAGATCATTGAAGACATTACGTTGTAGCGCAGAAGAACACTCACAAATTTATCTCAAGATTAATTTTTAATGTTTGAGGGAAAGCGCCTGCGTACCCAGGACCGAGCTATGGCTTTCAGGCAATTACGCCGAGGTGACGGGGTGTCGAGGAGGAACAGTGCCTTCAGAAAACCCTGCCTCAGGGTTTTGCCTGAACAAAATACCCTTCCAAAAGACGATAGTAAGACCGCGAAAGTGTAAAGTCGACCCAGATTGGCTGAAATCAAACACGTACGGAGGTTTCCACTCTATGGTGGGGAACGAAGAGAGTCGAGCTGGGAAGTTGGGCAAGCGAGGAAAGAACTCGGAAAACGATGAATTCTGGGAAGGGAGAAAGTGTTGAAAAGATTTTCATGGATAGGACAGTTCATAGCTACAACTTGGAGTGAAACGTAGGAGTTTAGATATACAACTTGGAGGGTAGTGTAGAGTTCATAGCTACAACTTGGAGAAGAAAAAAAAATGCCCGACCGACGGAAGAAGAAGCTGTCTAGAGATGGTAAGAATTGTTACGCCGACGAGGAAGTACAAAGGAGGAAGCTGCCAGAAATTCCTGTGAAGATTTTCCGGTTAGTCTGAGGAAGCCGACTACGAAAGATGAACAGTTGTGTCTGCGACGTAAATAATTGAGATTTTTGCCGCACGTATCTGCCTTCACATACGACTCCTTTTCTTTTTTTGGTTTCTGTCAAGAGTCTCATAAAATCGCCCTGAGATTTTTCCATTTAACGTATCAGAAATTTTTTGGAATATTGAATGTAGTTAAAGTGAATTACCTAAAATTTAAACTCAAGAGGGAATAACTTTTAATTTACCTAGATGCAATTAAAAAGGGCCCAGTTGAATTTGTGTAAACCCTTAGTTGAATTTAAATTTAACGCCAATCAAAAATAAAATTTTAATTTAATTTTTTTAATATAATTACCACTTCCCCAGCATTATATTACAACGTATAAGTATAAGAATAATAGTGTTCTGGCCTGAAAAAGAAAACCGTAGAGTTATACCTGAAAACGGAGATTAATTAAATAAGGAAATAAACCATATTAATATTTCATTTTAGGTTATCGTTTATGGATTGGGATTCTGATTGATTTTACTTTATTACAATATTCACATATTTTCTTTCCGTTAGAGAACTTGCTGATGTCTTGCAGGTAAATTCTCCTAGTAATTTAATGTCCTATTTTGGAAAGAGTATTTTCAAACATCTGCTTTTTTTACTGCCTGTCTTTTATATTCCTAATGTGATAAGTCCTCCGAGTCGATTCTTTCATTCTATCCCGAATGAATGTTTAAATAGAATAGAATGTCAGTTTGCCTTAAGGTAAAATAAAATCGCTGTGAATTTCTTCCATTCTTCTTGAAAGTGTATTAACCTATAATTGAATCTTTAGTTGCTACTACATTTCCTGAATTCTGTAGTCTGTCCGCCTATTGAACGAAGACATTTTAATCTCTTTAAAGCTGTTAAGACCCAGGGGCTTCATTTTTCAGATGCGTTTACGTTCCTCTATTATATCTATAACAATTGCTATTCTACAGCGCCTTTGGATAAATACCAGAGCGGAACATGATATCCGACCACACTTTTCCTTTAGAAAATTTAACACGAGATGTTGGCGAACGTTCTTATAATCGTAGGCTAGCAATGTAATTACTGAGTGAAATTTTGGTTAGCAGCTCGCGTTTCACTATTTTGCTTTCATTTCGGACTATTAAATGGGCTCTTTAATGGTAAAAGCTACACAACGCTCAATTAGGCTACATAACACTCTCGACGCGTAACACGTGAATGGAGGAACCAAAGAGCTGGCAATATTCACCGCCATTACGTTCATTTTGGCTATTCCAAGGTCTTTTAACGATTTCTTTCATAAACGAAGAGTAAGTACAATACTTATCGTCTCCCCCGTACTCGTGTGTGGCTCCAGAAAATGAAAGAATTTCGGTCAAATCTCTTCTAAGCTTCATTTGTTGAAGTTACTCCATTCCGTGGAAAATAATAATTGAGGATACGTGAAAGGAAATGGTTGAGTTTAGTTTATTAGACCATAATGTTTATTTTTCAAACATTTTATAATAACGTAATATAACAAACATTTATTTTTTTACATAATTGATATATTAAATACAATAAATATAAGGATTATACAATGCAAGCGTTGTCGTTAATAAAATATACAATGACTTTGTCGTGATACTTTTACATGTTTCGAGCAGTGGATATCTATACTGTACTTTACTATAAAAAAGTTATGGGTTAAATGATAATTATTTGTTACAGCCATAAGTTCTGACTACTTGCTTATTTATATGTCAGAATGTATATCATTTTCCAGTTAGTTCATTTTTTAACACTCACCCAACATTTAATGTTTATTGTGTAAAAATTATTTTCTTTAAACGTACTATTTATTTTAAATATCTCCTCTTATAATCCTTTACCAGTAACTTTAGTTCAGCATATAAAATAATATATAAAATAAAATTATAAAGAATTGACCATCATGATATTCATATTGTCGTAAATATGCGTTTTTCAGTTATCATTATTTTAAGTATTTTTAAATCAATGTGTTGTTCATAATATCAGAGTTTTTTTCAAACCACAAAGACTGAATTTTAATAATATAATTTAGGTAGTATAGGTAAATTCTATTTCTGTTCCTTCATTATCAGATATCGGTCTTTGGTCTGTTGGGCCACGTATGGTTTCGCCGATTGTGCCAACGTTTCGCTTGTAGTCTCCAAGCATTAACTATCAAGGCTGGGCCAGGACTGATTGACCTTGCTCGACTGTGCCCTTATATAGGCATCTTGCGTTCTAGTCTGACCAGTGTAAGCGGCGGGAAACAAGGCGACCTTAAAGGTCAATCAGTCCTGGCCCAGCCTTGATAATGCTTGGAGACTACAAGCGAAACCGTACGTGGCCCAACAGACCGATATCTAATAATGAAGGTACAGAAATAGAATTTACCTATACTATCTCAAATATATTATTAAAATTCAGTCTTTGAGGTTTGCAAAAAACCCTAATATTATGAACAACACATTGATTTAAACATACTTAAAATAATGATAACTAAAAACACATATTTACAGCAATATGAATATCGTAATAATAATGAAGTTACATCGTACACGAAAACGATCTGTTATTCTATTTCTGTATATTTCCCGTAAACCTATTGTCGGAAACTGAAAAATCTTGTTACAGAGCCTCTGTAGGTCGAGCAGATGCTAAATTCAAATAAATCCGGCTTTTTATTAGCGTATTTCAGTCAGATATCCGTGTGTGTTAAAACACAGGATTCAGAATAACATGGCGAGGATTTTGGCGTTGTTTACGAACTATAACGAATTATTCGGAAGAAATGCTACGAGACCGTTTATGAAAATATAGCGATACTCTTTCCGTACAGTTAACTTAAAAAATTCCCTATTAAAAACATCTAAAATATTTTTATTACCAGCGCGAGTCAATACTTTGTAATTCGTGTATGTAATGGTCAAGAGAATTCGCGAACCTTTTGAGGATTTTGATTCCAACTCCCGTCCACCCCCGCTCCTGTGGGTTAAATTGCATGTTTAATATCATAATTAAACTCAGCGACATCCATAACCCTGGATTTGACATTCTCAGTTGTACTCGCGTTATTTTCTTGTAACGCCACTCAACCCCCACCCGCAAGGGTGCTCCATTACCATGCTGTAAGGGGTTGAAATTATAAACATTGGTAGATATACTATCAATCTCATTGACCTCTAAAAATATTTATCCGACTTAAATATCGACCGTTTTAGTACGTTTGAATATTTCCATCCCGGCTCCTGGAAGTGGCAGACGTGTCTCACTCCGACAGTTTTTTTTCTGTTCGCAAGGAACACGTGTAGGAAATCTACGGGTGTATATTTGTACGTGGAACATACGTACATACAAACAAACACACTGTTTCATTTATTAGAAGGAGAAAAGTGTAAGTCTACAGTTAAACATTGTAAGACGCCAATCTCTATTGCTGACGGTCTGAGAGTAAATATTTAGTGATTCAAACGCTTCAATCAGTTCCCGGCAATTTGAATAGGCGGAGAGCCAGGGATTGATGTTTTCATAAATTTTATAGTACTCACATTTATTAAAATAGTTCTGCAAAAATCTTATTTATACAAGAAATTTTTAATTTTGTAACTCAATCATTCAAGAATTTATTATTATTATTTATTTATTTCTATTTGAAATCTGTTTGTCACAATAATCATATATTAGATATTGTATAATAATACGTGATATTGAAACCCACCGGTTATTTTTACGACGTTTGTTACAATAATAATGATTTTATTAGTCAAATCTATTAGATAAGTCGAGCGGTGAAAATCTATGTAGCCTTTGGATGTTTGCACTATTGTCTAGTAGATTCAGAATTAGCTCATTAGAATGATGTTCTAAAATGACGAAATAAGAGAATATCAACAACATAAGTGTTGTATTTATGAAAGGAGCTGTATTCGATCATTAGTAAACCAGCGCAAAATTAAATATATATTCATATTATCCGTTGGGAATATGTAAAGAACGAATTCGCAGTATTGCGGCATATTCGCCGTGCGTACAAAGCGGAACAGCGCATGTAAAATGAAATCTTTACAGACATCACATACTCCCCACGAGTCATCTGATTTTCCTAGAAACCAGTCTCCTTACTGCAAATAAAGTGAATCGACGGGTGATCTTGCAAAGAACCACCACACAGAAAATAGACGTCGTTGTAGGTCCCTGAGACTAATGGCTTCTTATTTTAAAATACGACTGGCGAGGCAGCCTGTATTCAAGCTAAAGATTTTATAAAGACAGTAATTGGCATTCTGTGTACTGGTTCATCCCTGGTGTGATTATTAGAACAGCAATCCTTACTGTGTTTGTCGTACAGTGAGATTATCACAGCAAGTCAGCTCAGTTACCGCAAAATTGTGCGCAATTTGTATTCGTATTTAGTTGTTATTTTGGGATATTCTTCTGAAATACAGATAATCCTTACAGAATAAAGAAGCGATGAGAATATAAATTTGTGAAATTTTTACTAAAATTTTCAAAAATGTGCAACTTTTACTAAACAGTACTTTACGAACTTTATTTACAAAAATCTCAACTAAAAAACATCAATTAACCATAATTGTACACTTATGAAAAGACCGAAAATTATGAAGCATTTGATGAGAAATTTACAGTATTCTTAGTGCTATTTCTGCACAATCTATTAAATTATAAAATTGCATGCTTCTTATATCATTACACGAAAGTTTGTAAAAATTAAGGATATTATTAAAAAGTAATTAAGGAGTAATTCAAAGTAATTGAAACGCTATTTGATTCATTTTTGCATTTTGTATAATTAAATATTTCTTAAATTACTTATGATTTAGAAATATTTTTTTAAAAAAATAAAGAAACAGAAGAAGTGGAATTACACCACATATATCTTTCATATAAAATTTTATTGATTAAGTCCAATTTCATGAGGTACGTCATTCATAATAAATTGTAATATAATTCCCTTTAATTAATCCCAGACCTTATCATGAAATTATCATTAAGTTCCGTTTATGAAAATATTATATTAATATCTAAATTAATGTAAATTAACAACGTACAATTAATATTTGATTTTTAATTTTAGTTTGAATGTTAATAATTAAGTTTTCCAATTGTTCGTAATATGTATACGATGCATAGGATTTCAAAGTTAATCTCGGTACGCAACAGAAATAGTATTAGAGAAAGGGTAGAGAAATATTACATCTTTTTCTTTTTAATAAATAAAACAGTTTGTTTGTATGTACCGCACACAAATCTACACCCGTGGTGAAAATTTCTTCAAACTTCATACACGTGTTCCTTATGACCATGAAACAAAGACTGTCGGTGTGAAACACGTTTAACATCCCCAGGAGCGGGGGTTAACGGGGATTGAAATATTCAAACATGTTAACCGACCGATTTATGCGTCGAATAAATATATTTCGGGGTCAGTGAGATTCATAAAATTTCTCTACATGTTCTCCGTGTACAATTACACCACCTTCCTGCCATGGCAGGGGAGCACCCTTAAGGGTGGAGGTGGAGTGGTATTACATTAAAAATAACGCAAAAACAATCGAGATTGGAGTCGAATCCGTGGTTATGGTTGTCACTGAGTTTAATTATAACATTCATCTTGCCTTTGAACACCTCCAAGAGAGTAAATTTTTAAACATGTTAAACGGTCGATATTTTCGTAGAATAAATATTTGTTAGGGTCAATGACATTGATGGTATTTCTTCTGAAGTTGTTGATGTTTTCGGCAAGGGAGTGGAGATGGATTAGGAGTGAGGGTGTGGGGTCGTTATATAAAAATAACGAAATCTCGTTGAAGAAAAACAGAAGACAAAATCACAATGAAGAATATCTAATTACACAATTGTAATTTTCTAAACCTTTTATTCATTAGGGAAGTTCTGTTATTCAATATTATAATAACTCGTGTAGAGTTCCTGTCTTCTTTATACACACTCCGGAATATAACTGTGTATTAACAACTATTTCACTATATATCAAGTAAATATACACGCGTAAAAAGTTAAAACTTAAATAATTTATCATGGTTACAGAAATGATTCTAGTTAAGACGAAATCTGCAGTGGCAACGTAAACTAGGTCATTAATATTGTAATCTCCTCTCAATAATTCTGCTACATTCATTTCACCGATATCTATTTTCGCATCCAATGAAACAACAGAAAAATATTCTTTTATAATTTAGTCAAACTGTCCTTCGAGATTAACTGATATTGTTTATCTAAACTTTATTTTTTAACTACAGTATGTCTTGAAACGTGTATACAGATCAATGCGATTTATTTTTTTGGCATACAAGAAATTCGATATGTGAGGCACATTTCCTATAGGGAAAGAAATCGTCGCTAAGGTGCCATCGCAAAGGGGACCAAGTAATTAATGTTGGAACCTGCTTGCAATAATAAACGGTGTCGCGAAACTGTTGGTGTGGTGAAAATGGCCTTGTCACATGTGACCAAAGGGAACAGAGCTGCGTTGACAAGCTGACGCGAATAACATGCTTGTTGGCGTCGGGATGGAGCTCTGTGTGGGCATTCTCGTACAAAGGAAACAAAGCCTCAGTTAATACAACACACGGGTCAATTGCCACTCTTACATTCGTCTTTTTCTATGAATATCTGAAAATTTAATATGTAGCACGCAATCACTCCGATCTGCATCGGTAAAAAAGAGGGACTTTATAATATTAAGAAACGACGATATTCGTAGAGTGGATTCATTTTATTTCGTTTGTTATTCTCATTGCCCAAGGACGTGGTAAAATTTCAAGTAGTGAGAACGATATATATTGTAATACTTTTACTTTACAGGGTTCTTGCAGGATGGAGTTTCTTAAATAAAAATATTAATTTACTTATTATAATAATTTACCAATAAAAATGAGCCACATAAATTTAATACAAAAAGGACCATAAATAAAAAGAACGACACATGAACTTTCTCTCTCTCTGTCAGGAATTTCGCAGGGTAAACATCCACATGGAGAAAACGGGTACTATTTATATAAATAAATTGAATTTATTGATTAACGGTATAAATGAAGGAACTTGGCATTATGATACTCGTATTTAGACCATTCAAACGATATCGTGCCGTGGTGGTTACAGCTGGTGCAGACTGGTTGCGGTGGTAGTGTCCGACGCTCGTGCTGGGACGCCCGAGTACATCTCAATGGCGGCAGATGGTTTGTGAGTACCCCCACAATTTTATCAGGACTCGCTGGATGTTTCTGAGTTTGGTCACCGACCGCTCAAGCTCGTGGCTGCCGATTTCGCTCCCTTGAAGTATCCAAAAACTCCTCCAGCATATGTTTTTAAATATCCATGCCCATAAGCTCAATATTTGTAAGCTTCGGGAGCTCAACTATTCACGCCTAAATAGTTTGGTTTCCCTTGGAGCTGCTTAAGGTCTTTTGTCGACAAGAGGGTCTTCTTTTCACTGAGACGGTCCGAGACCACCAACCGAGTCCACAATCTGGAAAATAAACGGCTACCGTATATATATATATATATATGTATATATATATATATATATATGATAAAATTGTAGTAAAATGTTAGGGTCTTCACCATTTCTTAAAACTAACATAGGAAACAGAGAGAAACCACAGAGGGAAACGGGAAATATAGTTCTGCCTTTCTTCACACAAATATGGGGCTAATTACTTAGATATCCTACAAGTATTACTCTATTGTAAATTCACAAAATTCTATTTAATAGTCGTAATATAGTGTTTGTTACAGTTACAGATTATTTTAAATTCAAAATTCAATTCAAGAACTGTGTAGTTATTTTACAAACATTACGGAATGTTCAATGGAATAAGATACTAGCCCGCTGTGCACATTAAATTGGGAGAAAACATGGAACGGTAAATATCGAAGGCTTCCAGGACTTTGAATTCATAATATTTGAATATTCCGATTTGAGAATAAAAATTTAGAGATGCATAAGCTGCAATCAATCGAAAGGCAAGTTTCTTTAAAGTTTCACAGACGTGCGTCCATATTATTATTACTTCGTAGCTCGTTTATGTGGCGCAACTTTAGCATTTCTTGTCTCGTTTTCTTGTTTCCCCCACGATCACAAATTGATATTCCGGTACTTCGGTATGTTCATATTTTCAATAAGATAAATACAATAAATACGTTACGTCGTTTCGCATGTCTAATATTGATATATATTTTTTACGTAGGTAAAATATAAAATAGATGCAGGTGGGATGAATAACCTTTGTGATGCACTAGACGCCGAATCAGCTGAATTCGTGCAGGAGCGGAACAGTTAATAACGCGGACTCCTGGAACTCGCCTTTGGCACTGCTCGTTATTCGAGTAACAGGACCCTGGCGGATTGTATTTCGTCCTGTTTTTTTCGCTGCATCTCATGTGCCATAGTCACGGAACCAGACTCCCCCTTTCTTTGAAATTACTACCTGCATTCTCACAAAGACATTCGTAATCACCACAGTCACCGCAGCCAGTGTTCTCTGCAAGTATTTTAACACAGATCTTACGTGAACCCTCCAACGTTGTCTCAAGCAGCACAAGTTTCCCGCGATGTTGGAAGTGTAGAAGATTTTAGAATTTAAAGGAAATCGGGAATTTTAGTGATCTTTGAGTCGCAGTCGTTACTTTGAGATGGGAGAAAACAAGTAGGTCCAACACTTAAATTCTTGTAGACTTGCGTTCCGTTGCTCCTTACTCTTTGAAAAGACAGAACATGGGTTGCTTAGATTTGTAAACATTTGAATACCTCTACTTCCCATGAGTACTATAATTTCGAAGGGTCATCCAACAACAAATAACCTTCATAGAAAAGTAAAACTGAAACCGGAATTATTGAAGCGTAAATACAAATAACTATCTAACAACACTGGAAATCGCTCTCAATTCCGCACTGAAGAACATCGCCAAAATCTATTTGAATCAAGCGTTCGTTATTCCTGAATAAATGTATACAATAGTCTTCCGGAAGAAGAAAAAACCCTTTAAATATACAAAATTTATTTATAAAGAGTTGTAACTTCTGATTTGCAAAACTCCGCCGAATTAAAATTAAATATAGCTATCATTTCTTTAATTACTGTTCTATTAGTACCTTTAACGGTGATTTAAATTATATACATTTGTTTGTAAAGTACAAAGTTTATTTTTTAAACTTTGTAATAATTATTCTTTCCTTGTTAATTTACATTATGACGTATCCTAGTTTTTCGACCGAGGACTAATGGAATGAATAACAAATTTGAATATAATTTAAATAGCGGATTCTGATATGACAGTTTTTGACTTCAATCATTATTTCCATAAAATGTGTCCCTATTTGAAATATTTAATTTTATAAATGTATCAAAATTGAAAGAAAGAATTTAAAAAAATAAATGAGTAATTTTATAATTTAATATTTAAATATGAATGTTAAAAGAAAAATTACTATCTGTTTAAGGACAAATGGCTAATTAATCAAATCAGTAATAAAAATTAACGGTAATAAATTTAAAAAATATTATTTGTAATTGTTTTTCTTTTCTTGTAAATTTATATTATGAAGTATCCTATTTTTTTCGACCGAGGACTAATGGAATGAATAACAAATTTGAATATAATCTAAATAGCGGATTCTGCTATGACAGTTTTTGACTTCAATCATTACTTCCATAAAATGCGTCCCTATTTGAAATATTTAATTTTATAAATGTATCAATTTTTACTGTATTGAAAGTAACAGTTTAAATAAGAGTAATAAGAAAATATCATTACGCTTTAAACTGTGTGTATTCTTTAACAGATGGTGGAGCAAGTATGAGTGGGTCGAGTGTAAGGAGGGGTGATGAAACAATGTGAAATACCCAATCGTTAAACTCGTTTTAGACACACAATTTTCCTTAGTTATCTAAGATTTTCACTGCATATAGCCTGTGCTTTGCCAAATAAAAAAAATTATATTTTGGCGCAAACTGCGAGGATCTACTTTGAATTCCAGACTCTTCGGTTTCCATAAATCATTTTACACAGTGATGTCAGAAG
The DNA here is from genome assembly GCA_037074705.1 of Zhengitettix transpicula. Taxonomy (NCBI): domain Eukaryota; kingdom Metazoa; phylum Arthropoda; class Insecta; order Orthoptera; family Tetrigidae; genus Zhengitettix; species Zhengitettix transpicula. The sequence continues at coordinate 51,780,502 of CM073595.1, forward strand.
TTCATAACACTACGAGCGTTTTATTAGAATGGTTAAATAGACTAAAAAAAATTTAGAGCAAATATTCATGGTTTATGCATCAGAAACTTGGATGTAGTTCTCTTAAAGACTAATACTTTGTTTATCTCTCCAAAAACAACAGCTTTTATTGTCGTTATGTTAGTCGTATATTAAAAAATATATTCGATTTTAATTTCAGAAATTCTAATAATTTATTTTACATTTATTCTAGAACAGAAAGTTCTAATTGAAACTCAGAACTGAAGGCTATGAAACTGAATGAAAGGATCAGGTTGGGAAAATCTCGACCGCACAGTAATTGATTTACAGAAAATATATTGAAATTTTCCTCTGTCAATTTTATTTATTAAACAGACAACAAAGGTACCTACAGAAATTATTATGTGGAAACACCTCAACGCATTGGTACACAAGTAACAATAAATTATATAAAATATACCTGAATACAGTTTACAGGTACAAGGGAGACTATTCAGTTAATTATTTAAGAGGTCGTTTGAAATGTATGGATAACGATTATTGAGGTCCTGATATTGTTGATACAAAGAAGAAGTAGTCAGGATAATTCGTCACACGGTGTGACGCACGCGTGAAGTAATTTAACGTCGCCTAATCTTTAATGAGGGAAGCACAGGTAAGCAAAGTTTACGCGTGTAAGAACACGACCCCGAGGCTGAGGTTATAACTGCAGGATAATATTAGCTGATGTCAACGAGTAAATTCGAGGATTTACTCTGAAACTATCGCTCACTAAATGAAACTGTATACTAACAGCCGGTAATGATATAATTCACTGTGGGCAGGATCCTAATTAAACCCTTGACATCTGTACCGTCGCTGTATTAATCCCACAGGCTTTGTGTACTGTAGCTGCCATAGTTCTTGTGTTCGATATGACCACATCGTTTACGAGAATTTACAAAAAAAAAATATTAGGAATTTTTCGTAGTATATTTGACCTATATATATATATATGTCCCTAGATATAGGAAAAGTCAACTGAAACTAAAACTATAAGAGTAATCACATAGATTCCTTTATGGTTCCGAAGACTCCGAAAACATTTTTTTATCTTTACTTATTCATCATAGAAAAATAAATTAGTGGAAATAAAATCAATTTAAATTAATTAGAATTAATATCAGAATATTAATTAGAAAATATAAATTAAATCTACAGGGCAAAACTGTATCGTAATAAATCTAAAAATATATATGTATTGAAGGTCAGATATTAATTTGTGTATGTATATTTTTTTAATCCCCCACACGGTTAGTAAACTACATTTAATTTATTAATAAAATATTTTTTTATCTTTAATTATTCATCTTAGGAAATTTTATATTTACACCTTAAGGAAATTGATGTTAATACATACATTGTGTCACTTGTCTACATGATCGTAAAGAATGTACAAGTTTTTTTTTTCTTACAGAGGGCTTTAGTCATATCAATATTTCAGTTCAGTCGTTAGAAATCATTTATTTAATACTAACAGTTTGCTATTAGGAATATTTTTAAGTTACTTTTGAAGATGTTAAACTCAGAACACTTTAGATATAGTGGAAACTTATTATATAGTCTTTTACCAAAATTTAATACATATTTCAAATATATAGTTGTTCTTGTATAATTTATGTTGTTTCATAATTAAATTTTATATGTATTTCCTTTTTTAAGTAGCTGACAATGAATAATATTGTTGAATAAATACGATAAACAGTTCTGGGCTTTCACTCGGGTGTAGCACATTTAAACGCGACGTTTCGACGACTAAAATCTTTGTCGTCATCTTCTAGGCGATTTTAGTCATCCAAACGTCGCGTTTAAATATGCTACACCCGAGTGAAAACCGACAACTTTTTATCGAACAATTACACCGGGAAAGACTTCAATTTTTGATCTTTAATATATATATATCATGAGCCTTCCCAATATATATATATATATATATTAGGAAGGCTCATGATCCTTATTTTTATGAAATATGGCTTCCAGCTGGTTCTTGGATAAGGTTATTCGTTATTCTAATGACTCTCTTTTGAATTTTGAATCTTAATATAATGATTCGTCAAACATCAATACGAGAAGAAAAAATACGAAGAATATTCCATCCAAATATCATCATCGTTGCAACCCTCCATAGTAATTCTGAAGTCGATGACTCATAAACGAAAATGTGTTTTTCCCCCGGGAATCAAATGATGAGGAATTGTTACTCTTCGATTTGTTTTTTCCACCGAAACAAGGAGAGATTCAAACCGAGGCGAAACCGCAAACATTTATTACATGACTGTATATTACTCAACAAAGAATCTGATTTATTAGATTTATTACAAAAATAAAGTGCTAAAACGAATGAATGAATACGGGCACATAATCAATAAACAATAAAAAAAAATTATTTACACCAACGTTCAAATTGCGATGGCGGTTATGGAATGTCCGCTCCAATAAAAATTGAACAAATCAACTCGGAAATGTTATCTAGTAAATAGAAAAGAAGGCGAGGTATGTCGTAAATAATGTTCTTCTTCTTCTATGGTTCCACAGCCCGATATCGGGCCTCGACCTCGAGTAGTAGTTTCCTCCAAACTTCTTTGTCTAAAGCTATTCTCCTCCAGTTCCTCAAATCCATAATCCTTTTTATGTCCTTCTCTACTTCCTCTTGGTTTTCCTGCCTTTCTTTTACCTCCCATATCATTGTATAATGCCTTGATAAGGCATCCTTTCCTTTCCCATACGTTGCACGTGTCCTGTCCATTCCATTATCTTTAATCTATCAGCTGTTGCGATGCTTGGTTCTTTATGTAGGTCATATATTTCCTTATTATATCTGTGTCTCCATATGCCATTTTCATTTTTTTGGGCCCCAAATTCTTCTATGATCTTTCTTTCAAAGATGTTAATCGCTATCCCCTCTTTCTTGTTTAGTGTCCAGCCCTCACTTCCACAATATAGTATTGGCCTAATCATGGTTTTATATGTCCTCTATGTGTTGTTCTTAGTTTGAAAGCTGGTAGTAGTGAGAAATACGATTCATTCTTCTCCTGATTTCATGCCGTTCATCTCCATCTTTCTGGAACTTGTATCCCAGATATATAAAGGCATCGCTTATTTCTGTCACATCTCTATCTATGTCCATCCATCCTATTTTACCCCAAATTGCCTGCGCGACTGAATCATCATTTTTGTTTTTCTTTAAGTTTATTTCTATACCAACCGCTTTGGCATGTTTCTTTATTTATTTATATGCCTCCTCTGCTGCTTCAGTTGTTCTCGATATTATTACCACGTCATCAGATTATGCGATTATTTGTGACGACTTTAATGCTATGGTTTTGATTGTTTGTCTAATGGCATACTCTAGAGCCAAATTAAATAATATCGGAGCCAGTCCATCCACTTGCTTTAATCCTTGGTTAGTCTAGAAATTTTCTGTTAGTTGGTTCTGAATTTTGACTTGATTTTTTGTTTTTACGTATTTTTAAAACAAAAATTTATTTCTTAGCATAACATTGATTGAGCTCTATACATTTGTCGAGCGAAATCTGTTTGGGCGCGGTCCGCTTGGACAAAATTCTAGAATTTTTCGTAGAGAAATTTACCAGACTTAACCTACTCACGTAGGTTGTATATAACTGGCAAAACTATTTTAAAAATCGGCTTCTAGAACTCAGAAACATTTTCGTTTCTTTGTAAAAAGAAAATATAAACCTATTTCAAGAACAGCGATAAAAACTATATCATTAAATGCATCGTGTTCGTGTCTTACGTCCAGCTAAGCCGAGCCCCAAGCAGGCGATGGGACAGGCCGTTTGAGCAAGACGAAAACGAAGCTTAAGATTTGTAAACGATTTTGTAATGCGTGCCTGAATTAATGAGTGGCGTGGCGGTTTTTATTACGCGGGTTCGCCGATGCGCGGTATGGGGAGTCTGTCCAGCGCGTGTCGGTGCGTAACGCAGTCTAATTGGATTGCAGAGCGGCGATCAACCATGCGTGTGACCGGATTGGCATCCATGGCCAGCAGAAATGCTCCGTAGTTCATCGCATCCTCTACAGTTTATGACTCGCTTTCCTATCCCGAGTAGAGGGCAACGCGCCGCACTTGAAGACACGGCCACGTTCCGAAACAAAATTGAATAAATTTTACATAATTTTCTTTTTCTGACTATTTTTTTTGTATCCACCAACTTTTCCTATACTGATTCATAAGGGCTTTATTCAAACACAGGAGAATATCGGCCAAGACTACGTCTACAAATATTTACGGATTTAGCAACTATGGCTTCATTTCCCCTAAACCCCTCGTTTTTTCTTACTTTAATCGAAAGTGGAAGGAAAAATTCTTTGTAGTAGTATTCTTAACGTCCCACAGTAGCAAATTATTTGTAGAAACCTAGGAGAATCCAAATATATATACATGGACAGGGGCTCAAAGTAAACCCACGCAATTTGCGTTCGTTAAGTAACCATTTTATTTCGCAGAGTGCAGATTCTGTAAGGTCAAGAAACTTAGAAAACTAAGAGCCCCCTTAGGTCAAACGTTTAACGAGTCGCTCTCAATGCTATTTCACGTTGGTTATTCTCAGTTCACTTCTTTTTGCTGATAATTCATTGGCTACGCACACTTCAACCCTTTAAGACCAGACCCGCAGTCACAAGGAATGTATTTTCAGTACTAGTTTTACTAGAAGTAATCAGAACAGGCTATTTATTGTTAGTATTACTAATTGTTACAACTTCTGCAATCATATTTGCTACTTCAGTTTATTTATTTTTTAGTTTTCGTATCTGTCGGCAATTACACATATCGTAAAAATTGCTTGAATACCAAAATAATCCTTATAATTTATTGAATAAGTAGGTATAAAAAGTGTGTAATAAAACAACTTTTCTTTATAGTTGACATATTTATAGTTACCCTCACGAGTGTGCGGCTCAGCCCTTTACTAACACAAAGATCGAATTTGGGGGGGAGATGTTGTTCTACGTTTCTTTGATTTAAACTCTCGATCCTGAATAAAATATTCACCTGTGTATTTTGAATTTTAATACGATTTTTTTTCTACAATTATCCAAAAACAGTATAAATAAAATTGTTTAAGATGTCAAAGGAAAAAATTATATTAATGCTGATGGCGTTTGGCAATTTTTAATTTTGTAATCCACCCTCAAATTTGTGTTGAAATGAACATTTTCCGTAATTAGATGAAATTCAACCCCCACGAATTTTCCGATACGAAAATTGTATGAGCCGAACAACAACGCGTTGTGAGAAATGCATTGTAAATTTATGCGTTCGTAAAATTAAAATTGTTTTAAAGATTTTCAAAAAAAATAATTATCATCTATAAGTCAAAAAATTAATAAATGACACAATTTTTGCGCTTGACTATGTTAAGGCCTGACCCACACCGTAGTGCGGGTGCCCCCTCACGAACCTTCCCTTTTTTTTCCCTTAAATTTTTTCCACTATTTTTCCCGTAGACTACAAGACTTACTGGTACACAATATTCTGTTTAAAATAACTTTTTGAAAAAAAAAATTTTAGTCTTAACGGTATAAAGCAATGTTTAGTGTAGCATATATGCAACATAACTTTTAATATCAGCCCAGAGACATCTGTTTGTTTCTAAGAGAGCTAAATTGTGATGCAGATATGAAACAACATGCACTTAAGGCAATGTGAAACGTTTGGCATCCGTCGACAGGTTTAATCGTGCATGTCCTAGCTTTCTGTGAGTCAACCGCTCAGTCCGGTCAACTTCAGAATATTTAATTTGCGTGGTTCTCTGGTCTTTTTAAGAAACAAAATTTAAGCGTCATTCTCAAGGTATTAAAATTACACCAAAATCATAATTATACCATTGATGTTAATCTATATAATAAAAAAGGATGTATATTTGTATGTATGTATTTACGTTAATCTTGATACAAATTTAAACGTGTGGGCAGATTGCAACGAAACTTCGTACACATATTTTTAAAAACACGAGAAACGGTACTTTGGGGGTGAGAAACCCTTAGTATAACGGTAGAAAGAATTATAATTGAAAAACTTGATAATTTTGTGTTAAATTACTGCGCGCCAAGAGACCATGATGTCACACGAAAGAGAGACACTACAAGGGAAATAGTTTCTTTTTCCGTAATGAAATAAAGCAAAAATATTTTCATTGAAAAAGTATAATTTTATCCAGTAATACTCCATCGAATGATAATAAGAAACAATACGAAATACTTTACGATCCTTGCGGAAAATGTAAATTAATTTTCATGTCATATTAGTTAAGTCCAATATGGCCTTTATATTCTGAATCTAGCTATCAATTTCATAAATTTAATCTTTCGTAATGTCTGAAGACTGAAGGACAATTATATCCTGCAATACTCGTGGAGTATATTTAAGTATTCTATTCGTAAAGAGATTTGAAGGTATGTTTGTTGGGACGGATGTAATAAAATTCAATGTATTCATGCAATTAATGCACTATCGGTCGAAAGTATGTACAGTACAAGGAACAGTTAGATTTAGAATAAATCGCTTCCTGACTAAAAATTAATATAGAATTAAATGCTTTTTCGTGTTTATATAAATTAGTACAGCGGGAAACGCTGAATTAATAATAAATAAGACCAAATTATATCAATCACACTATTCGTTCGTTTGACTATTTTAACGCCTGACCCCTCACTGCGGATGCTCTCTCACGAACTCCCACCCCCCCGTAATTTTTTTCCATTATTTTTCCCATAGCCTATAAGACATATTGGTACAGAAAGTTCAGTATATAATTATTTTTTCAAAAAATATATCTTTCGGTCTTTAAGGGATAAGGCAATATTAACCATTGAGTGCATAGTGTAGCATATATGCAATATAACGTTTAGTATCACATCTGTTTGTTTCTTACACAGCTCCTGTCGTAGTTTTCTGTGAGTTGACCCCTCAGTCCGGTCAACTTCAGGATATTTATTTTTCATGGTTCTTTGTTGTTTTTCCAAGAAAGAAAATTTACGCGTCATTCTCAAAGTATTCTAATTACACCGAAATAATAATAATTTTAGCATTGATGTGAATTAATAATAAATAAGACCAAATTATATAAATCACACTATACGTTCGTTTGTCCATTTATTAACGTCTGACCCCTTACGATCGTGCGGATGCCCCCTCACGACCCCCCCCCCCGTAAATTTTCTCCACTATTTTTACCATAGACTATAAGACATACTGGTACAGAAAATTCGGTTTAAAATTATGTTTATAAAAAATATCTTTCGTTTTTAAAGAGTTAACAAATATTAATAAAGGTCCGAAATAACTTTATTCTCATGGGAAGCTTTGCAGTTTAATTATTCGTGATACATGTACGGAACGAACTGAATTTTATAAGACTTAATGGAATAGAAAAAAAGCTTGGTTTATGTTTGCGGTAGCCTATCGCTTTGCTGCATCTCTTGACGTATAGCAGATTGACAAATGATGGAATCGCAGGAGTCAATTTTCTGACGCACGCGTTGAACCACGTAAAGCAACCGTAACGTCTTTAGGAACTATGAAATTTATATACGGATATAATTTAAAATATTGCGTGGAGATTAGGATTGTAAGTAGAAGTGAAATGTCTATGGACCTTCTCTCAGCAAGGGATATCGCCGCTGGTAATTCTCGCGTGTCTTATTCCATCTCGGCGGAACACCACCGACATCTGGCCGCGTGGGACTTGGATATTTCCTAAGAACTCCAGTAAGGAAAGGAATGGATTTCACGTTCTTTGCTACGGAAAGACTTGCTATGAAAATAATATTTATTACAAAAAAAAACTTCCGTGTCGTCGCACTAGCTTCACGTTTTGTTCAGTGAAAGTGCATTTTCTTTGTTCTTTTCATGGATATCCCACTTTATATGACAATCATACGTTATAACTGAGTGTGTCGTATTCTGAATTGAAATTTACTGATCGTATTCTAATAATCCTAAAATATCCTTGCATGTTTATTTATTCAATAAATAAAAATAATAAATTCAGTTGCGGAAAATGTAAACCGTTAAATTTTTGGACTGTACAGAAGTATATTTACAAGCCCCCACCTTTATCACGGGAAAAATAAATTATAACTTCGATTGCAGATAAAATATCAAGTATTAGTATAATATCATAAACCACTGTCAGGATTCAATACAGTGATATTAATTGCAGTGCTTGACATTTATTTATTTATTAACTTACACTTCTTTCCATAATATTACCGTAATTGCCATACAAAAACATGTTTCAATATATGAATGTATGAATTTATATGCAGTATAGAAGGGATGAATACGTGTTATTATTTGTTATATATTTTTGCCTAAAGATATAAATTTATTAAACGTACTGTTATAATAGACAGAGATTTCCTTTGCCAGTAGAATTTTATCTCCTATTCTTTTACTGAAATTGTACTCACCCGAATGGTTGTGGATAGATGATTACTATAGTATTATATTAATTGTATATAATGACGTGCAAAAAAATTTTTTTTCCAATTTTGTACGAAGCATTTTGCCCGATCCTCTTGATGAAATTGTACGCATTAATCTAATAAAATTTTCTGAGGAGTAAAAGCCATATTTTTCCTGTCCCGATATGACGTTAAACAATTATAGTGTGTTAATTAAACTGGTTTTGTAATGTTCAGATCAGTAATACTCGACACAAATCATACAGCACAGGCGGCTGAGCTTAGCAAATACGTGGATGTAACTCTTCAAATTTAATTTATCAGCGACAAATACGAAGCCACGACTCTGAAGTTTTTTTTTAGCGACACATATTAAAAGTATTTAATTTAGATACGTGTTTAATTGGTGTCTCGGTGATGCTCAGTTTGTAGAAAAATGCAGATTGTAATTTCGCTTGGTAATAATCACTCAGTTTAACGTGAATAATAAATACGAACTGTCCTGTTAATATTAATACTACAAGTTATCCTTTCTACTGAAAGATGTCTTGCGAACTTCAATATCCCACAGATTTTTCTACAACGTTTTTCAGGCGCAAATGTATAAATTATTAGACTCAAATAATGCTACACAAACATTAACGTGTATTTTTGTCAGATTAATTCAGTATTAAATGAATATAGCCCTTAAGTCAGTTTCAGGTTTTACTTGAATGACTATGTAATTGCTATGTACGCAATAGAAGCAGAAGAACACTACGTTTCCTCCCTAATTTGGGACATCATGAGTTGAACATAATAATTGTTGAAAACGACGAGGACTTCATTAATAATTTTTGTTATGAAAATTTCTTCACTGATGTTATATGTATAACGTTTTAATATCTTAAATTATTATCTTCCAAAAATGTGTGATACGGTAGAAAATAATTCTGAATAAAATATTAAATGCACGTGTCCTGTCTATGACAGTTATAATCGAAAAGATTAATTATTTAAAAAAAACTATTCAAAATGCATACCGATATATTGATAACTAATTACATAAAAATCATTCGTACAATTTTGGATTTTATGTAAAGAATTAGGAAACAATACGTAAACGGCTCCTTCAGTTTTATACAGTTTATTGAAGGTTTCATTTTTACCTTTGAGTTAAACACGAGACTAAGGGAATGCTATGGAGTGTGGAATGGAGAGTCGAATGTCATAACAAACAATTATTATTTCCGACTCGTTAATTCTTTATTCCGAAACGGATTAGTAATGAATTATTTTCATAGCATTTTATACCACGTAAATTATTTTGTAGCTGCCTTTATATGCTTGTATATGTTAGATTCGTTTGCCAGTGCTGCAATTTCGTGAAGAGTCCATCGAATCCCTTCAAAATATCCGATCCTTCGAAATTCTCAGGCAACAGAGAACTGTATATGAGGCTGAATGTTGATACCGTTTCCGCCGCAGTCCATATTAAAGCGAGCCACAATTACCAGCACCTAGATTACTAAGGCTGCCACCCTCATCACGCAAAACTCTCATTTGCATCCAGCTTGGCCGAAAGAGGCAAACGTTCCATCAACGACGCGGACTCCGTCTATAAATCATCAACCCATGACTGCTATCATTTAGCTGTAATTGGAACAGAATAATGCACGCGGTGTTTACCAATTTAACGACACACATTTCACAGAAAAGCGAATTAATATATTGATATTTTTCATCTCCGTTACCCCAAACACTGACAGACGAGTTCAAATAATTCTATTTATTAGTAATTTGCAACTCGAATTAAAAATATAAAAACCTGCCAATTTTCTTTTTTTCCACAAAGGCGCAAATTCAGAGTCTAGAGGTCAAATAAGTTGTTTTTTTGAGTTAAGTGGTAAATAAATCATTAGTATGATATGTAGTGACTCATTCAATCTTCAAAACAACTTTTTCCATACTATAGTTGTCAAAGATTGTTTACGTAAACTTCATCTCTAAAATAATAGAATTATAACGTAATGATTTAGAAATAAAAATGTTAAAAACATTTTGAAACATTACACGTTACGTCCCCCCAAAAACCCAAATTCATAAAGGAATCAGGTAAAAGCAATAGTTTAAATTACCTTGATATAACCATTAAAATGAAATAAAAAAGATTAATGATCCCCAATTTTATAAGAGAGAAAATATTACTTCGATACCAAAGTCGTTATTATAGTAAACAAGGTGGAAAATTTGATTTATATTAAAAATAATTATTGATAACAAATATATATTACGATATATTGTAATAATCAAATGAAAGGCGATAATTTATTTTCGAAGAATTTGCCCCACCTTGTGGTGCCAAAATGTAATAATTAACAATGTGAGGTTATTTAAATGAAAAAGATCAATAATTAACAAACAAAATAATTTATTTTCCTTTTAGTTGCTTTCAATGGTAAAAGACAATTACAAACAAAATTTGAGATCTGTTCTCTCAGGGCCTTTACTGGGTTTGAAGATTTACAGTGAATATTATTGAATGATCTGATTAACAATACAAATGAAAATTTACTCAAAAATAATGTGCTGATAAATGAAAGACCTTCTAGTTAGCGTTTACAGATTTTTATTAAGGTTTTTGTTACTTACGCATTGTTTGGCTGGTACCAGCATTCTTTTAGCGCTTCAAAAAGTGCACTATACTGCAAAATCTTTACACAGATTCTAAGTTTTTCTCACATATTCTACACTTATGGAATTTCTAGGCTCCCAGGAACTCGGCTGATCCTCTCCAAATTGGTCTGCTATCTGATGACTGCTTGCTTACAGGAATCTTACGAGCTGCAGATTTCTTTATAGTCTTTTACCGATTTACTGATCGGTTTTTATTGAAACTGCAAAATAGCTCATTAAGATTTATTTTAAAATGTCTATCCTTTCGTGGCTGCTCTTCTTTATTCCGCTCCTCTCTGTAGACTTAACTCTTTCGCTCCTCGAATTTGACTTTTGCTCCTCGCTGCTGACTGCCAACTGACTCTGCTTTTTCCCGCGTAAACGCCATTCCGCGCTCTCAATAATAGGAACAGAGCTTACCACTCACTGTCGCTCTGCTCGCTCTCGCTATAATACAAACTGTTCGCTAACAATTCAAATTTATTTAAAAACAATTAATTGGTTAATTAATTGGCATTACATTATATAAAATTTTTGATAATTTTTATCGCCGCAAACACAAAAGCTTCGGTATAAATACCTTCCTAGCAACATTTAAATAATTTCGCTAACTTTCTGTATTCGTTCGGTTACCACACACCTGTGAGAAGTTTCTTGCAACTCGGGCTAGTGAGGTTGTGTGGGTTTCAAGTGGCGATGCTTGACCCGCAGCAAATTGGCAGTTTAGGGTTACGTTGCTGACTCGGTCGAAACTCCGTTTGAACCGGTTTTGGAGGGCCCCTCCTTTACAGATCACGTGGTCTGGTATGAAGCTTTTAATCGTTCCGCGCCTTCTGAAAGTGGGGTTTTCCACTTTGGAGGGGGGTTTTTCTCTCCAACTCCGCAGACACTCTTAGTGTGGGCACTCTATACACTGTCTCAGGAAATAACCCCTGCGCCGACCAGATACCGGGGCAGCGAAGACTGGACGACATATGTGACCTCCGGCACAACAGCGTTCACTCACAAAGCTGGACATCAAGTCTTCCTTCCAGGAGCCAGACATAAAGTGTCTTCCTAAAGCTAGACATAGTGTTCACCGAGAAGTCTTTCTCTTGGACTGCAGGTTCTCCATGACTGATTGGTCCTTTGGCAGGGCACCCTTTTCGTCTCTTACACACTCTGTTTTTGCAGTTACCCCTGTACACGTTTGACGAAGCTAATTTCCTCCAATCACGTCGCCACAGTGCACATTACTGTCCTTATTTATTGCGTTTGACTTTGGGCCCTACAGCGATCTTTGACAAAGCTCTCAAAATCTCCAACAGCAACTTCGGGATTTACCCCTAATCTGAATAGTACCGTAGGGAGTCGGACATTGTCTCCCGCCTTTCTAGTTTTATTTATTTTTTTATTTTTTAAAAAAACATGCATATAATTAATTAACAATGACTTTGTAAAAGGGCGCGCTATATACTTCTGACAATATTTTCAAAAAAATGATATATTTAATTAAATTGTGCCAAATTAATTATAATTGGAACAATTAAAAATGTTTAATCCAAACAATTGCGAAACATTGTACCAGTCATTTCATTCCTTCAATTGCAAGGAGAAGAACTAGTAAGTTTTTCTTATATATCGCGGCCACAGGGTAACGAAGTAAATTTTTCACAGTATTCGACACAATACTGTTTTTAATTTCATTTAAATCACTTTTGATAGAGCGGACTCATGATTTAGAGGAATGTCATGCAATCGTCAGGAAATGACGAATGCCTGGTCGCACCATTGATTTACTGCACGTTAACACAATATCTTTTTTTTTATGGTGAGGATTTGTGGCGACCTTTATCAAAGCATCGAACATGCACTTCACGTTCCATTCAGGCATGCAGATCCTCGACGTCGTAATTAACATGCCTCGGCCAGGAGCATGTCCACGGTTGCAGGTCGTAAAGGTTCGATGACTGGACGAAGGGTGACGCCCGCGACTGCCCATTCTCCACACGTATATACCCTACAAGCTGAAATTACAAAAGTTTCCTCCCAACTTACGAGTTAATTAAAGTTGTCAACTTTTGCTGCAAGACGTTTCCTTTCTGGACGAAAGCCAGAGAAATTGTGCCGCATTCTTGAGCACCTCAAAAACACCTAAAAACAAGACTACCTCAATTCATCACGGATACGAATGGTTCACAAAATCAATCAAAACAAACCATTGTGGCCAAAAATTACGGTTATACAGAAGTAGAAAATTTGTTGTAATTCTGACGTCGTACTTGACAAATTGAAATGTTGGGGTCGCCAAAGAAAATGGTGAGAAATATAATTTACCCGATTTGGAGATCTGAAGGATCAATATCGAACCGTTACTGTTTCCTCTATCCCCTGACGACCTTCTCAAACATTATTCAAAGCAGCTCATTGCGAAAAATTATTTCTGACACCGTTCCCTGTGAAAGAACGAATTATGTTTAAATAAATATGAAACTTCTGTGAGATTATTATTCATGAACCAACGATTCAATCCGTAAAATCGTCTTTTCGTAAAGGACATTATCTACGTTATTACAATGAAACAAACCAATTACTTTAAATAAAAAAGGTGGTTGTTAATCGTGACACGAGAACAATCACTCATTTCAGTTACGTCAAACAGGAAATAAATTACAAAAACCCAAGTTAGAAGAACCTGTTAACTTCATTCGACATATAAAAAATTAAAATAAATGTATCTTTATTTATTCTTATTATGGCCAGCTTCCTTGTCTGAAAAGTTGAATCATTGCGCTTTTTATTACGTGTTTTTTTTTAATATAAATAATATAAATGCTGAATTCATTATCCGGCCGACAAAATAAGATACAAATATAGGAAAAGTTGTTATACAGGGAAAAGATGTAATAGTTGTTAGTCTGAAGAAGTTCTCCCTGTTACGAATGCTTGTTAACGGCCGGATTTAGCTCCCACCCTTATTAGGAAACGCTAGCAATTTGTTAACAATGGTTTCTGCCGAAGGACACCGAATTGAATTGAGATATTGATCGGTTGATGCTCTCAGAAGCGTGTACAGCTCTTCTACATGCCGGATAATTTTTTTCGTTGGATCTTGGACTCTTCGTACAGCCTTCTGAGACGAATATAATCCGACGCTTCAACGTAAACAGGATCAATCAGGCATATACTTGAGATTAAAAGTCATTAGAAATTACCTGATGTTTTTTCTACTTCATATATACTAATCTACTATTTATATTGAATTTGTACTGTTGATGAAGAAACAAAAGCTGTACAGACTTTTAACGTAAGTCATTAAATTACAAATTATGATGAGGCAGATTTGCCTTCCCATTCGAAGTCACTTATAGCAAAATAAGATTCTATATTCCGATCTGAAATTAAGCACTGTATAAATTTAGAGAGCCAGCCAAAGATCTTCCGGATATTCAATGTAAAAAAAAATAATAACAAGTTAGGACTAAACATTCTGACGAATAAAAACTTTTGAAGGCTGATCGTAGTTATTATTTTTTCCCTTGAATATTCTAACAGCAGTCTTGACCGATTTCAAATTTCTTGTGGATAAATTGAATGATCCAAAAACGCAATGATTATGATACTACAAAGGAAATACGGGTCTAACCGTCAGAAAATAGTGGATGGATATTAAATTCACTAAGACGAGGGAACCTTAGCATTCGCCAATCATGTACAGACTGACTTTAGTCTCTTGCCGTAGCTGTGGCCCCTTTATTCCAGAAAGCGAACAAAGTTGATTACTATTTGATTTAGTCATTCTGAAGACTAGAAAAAAAATTGTAAATATAGAAAAATAACAATTTGGACCAAAGAATAGTGAAAATCTGTGATATTATTAGTATTATTTATTGAAGCATAAACAAAATTCATTGTTAATTAATAATAAAGTAAAAAACTAAATGTTTCCACACAGTACAGATTTAATTTAAATGCATTTCCCGGCTACAGTGATATATTTAGGTTAAATGAAAATTACAGTGTAAATTTAATTATTTGTATTTATATGAGTATATTTAGTGGTAGACAGTAAGTTAATTATTTTCTACTGGACATTTGAAAAATAATAATAAAGCTTCGTTCTCTTTTTAACGTCTTTCCTATTTTCCCTCTACGGTATTGATCCCCAAAAATTAGCTCCGTGTTGTAGACGTGCCCCAATATTGAATTCCGGTATCTCTTCGGTCTCTTTACAAGAAAAGTGTTAATGAACGCAGCAGGAAGAGAAAGGGACAAGAGCGCAGTTGAAGCGATAATTCTGAACCCTAGGAGCAGAAGAAAAAAAAAAGGGGACAGGGCAACTGACCTGGGAACACGGAAGAAGGAGAAGAAAAAAGCAACCGTGGCCAAGGCACAAAATAAAGCAACGGCTCAATAAACACAGTCGAGTTCATTCTGACCGCCAATATCGTGCGTCCTCGAATGGCAATTAATTGCCATTTAAAAGCTAACGGAGAAGCAATATCTACACTAAACTACGCTGTTTTATTTATTAATTTTGAGTAATCGTAACATTCGTCTACATGAATTAAAATTAACTTGCGACTGATGAAGTGCATAAACACGTAAATTTTAAGTAGCTGATGCTGATCCTTAAAACATACAGAAAGTAAAAATTGTCCACTCAGTAAACAGACCTAATTATTCTGTACAATTATAATAATATTATTATTAGGTTATTCATAAACGTTACCATCGGATTAATTTCACTTTTGAAATTGACAATAGTAGATTATGAACATTTTAACTTAATACGACTCGTTTTTGTGAAGAACGGAAGAAAAAAGGAATATGAACAGCCACTCCAATAACTGATTGAAGTGATGAAACAATACGTATCTGTAAGAATATTAGGAGAGGAACAATATAAACCTTTATAACTGATGACACTTTTTTGTACAAGGCCTCGGAAAACGAGTCCGGACACTCTTACGTGTTGAATAAAACCGTGGACAATCTTCAATCTCTCCAGAGATTATTTGCCTCCCTCCTGTGGTCATCTCATCACGGAGGTCCCGGGTTCGAATCCCGGTGACGCCATGGATGTGTTTACATTCTGAGAAACCGCTACTCGTTACTTCCCCAACAAATAAATTGAACGTAGTGCAAAGTCGCTAAAGACCTTAGCAGTTGATGCGACTGTAGATAAAATAATTTAAAAAGATTCTCTTATTTAGCTCATCACAATTCCGAGAGGCATCCCAACAGCAGAATAAAAGCAACAGGCCAATATGCTCTAAAAAGGACGGGTGACAAGCCTATGCCAGAATTCTGAAGGTAAAATGGAACAAGTGTAGGGCAGGAAGGAATTTTTCATAATGAAGTCGACAACTTCAAGGAAAATAACCTACGCTGTCACGGAGACAGCAAGAGGTTGTTCCTAGTTTAACAACTCTCCACTAACTTCATGCAGTACTATCTGTTTTCTAGGTAACCGCAACCTACATGTTACTTATGCAAGGCTGCCCTGACGATCCAGCATGTCCTCTACGACTGACCAAAGCACGACAGGATAAAATTGATAAATACACAAGAAGGGAGATGTGTACCTCATTTGCGGTAATAAATAACCTTGGAAAGTTTAGTAAGGAAACCGGCATTAAAGATGCAATCTAAATAAACGATGAATCATGTGTAGTAGGTATGGAAAGTCGCCAATGAGTAATATGTTGACGCGACTGTAAAAAATAAATAATAAACAATCCAGTAAAAACTAGGTGTTGGGAAAATCAAACATTCTTTTCTGACATTTATAAATTTTGCTTAATTTGCATTTCCTAATATTTTTTTAAAAAAACATGATCTTATTATATTGTTAAATAAATTAACGACCATTATAACCAGAAATTAAAATATTTTAACCAACACAACTATGTTTCTGTGAAATTTTTGTAGTTTCATCAGATATGTTTGTAATATTTCTGTGGTAACAGACTTTTTTGTCATAAGTAGTGAAAAGAACACACAATATAATATTTCCAAACCATAGATTTTTATAATTTTTTTTTCTTCTTTCTGATTTGAAATATCATCTTTTTTTCCTCTTTCTACTGTTGCAAATATTTTTGTTTCCGTAGAAACAAAACATGAACATTCTTATGAAACTACAGAAACGTCGTTTAGATAAATAAAATATTTATAATTACCTGTTATAATGATCGTTAATTTATCTTATTCAACAACAGACGTAATGTAAAATATTATTTTAAAAAACACTGTCACGTGACAACAATTTTTTGGTTAAGTATACTTGTTATGTATCAAACCACGTGTAAGTTCTCTTCATATCTTTATTTTCTTATAAATTTAAACCACAGGATCCTTTACTATAATCATCTGTTTTTTTAAAAAAAAACATCAATCATACGTACATAATTTTACATACAACATTTATTTTAATTTTTGTACATATTTTTTTTAAAATACCTCAGCTTTAAGAGCCGCTTACTGGGCCTCTAATAATGATAGTGATTTGAAATTTTCACCAAAAGAGTTACAAAAGAAATACAAATTAAATTTACAATAACAAAATTGTATAAAATAACGCAAAAAAAACGAGAGAAAACTGACGGTAAATTATATTTACATAAAAGTTTACATTATTTATCACTGTTCCGGTACCGTATTGTGCGCTCCACAGTTATTTCATTTTAAAGAAAACATTTAGTTAACAGGCACTGATACTGGATCGTTTCACATCACCAAATTCCGGCGCCTCTCTGACAACTGTTCAAGAAACTCTACGTCGTCGTAGTTTTTTTTAGATTGGTTAAAGTCCCCCCGAGACAAGCTTCTCGAAACATTATCGTTTGCACTCCAAACCAGACCCGTACTCCATGACCAACACAACCTTTTCGCCAAGACTGCTCCGGTCAGGCTCCAAAAACACTCAGACTCGCCATGACCACATTGGTCAGGCTCCAAACACACATTGGCCGTTTCCGCGAAGGTTCTGCATCAGATACGCTTTTCCGACAAAAATAAAGTAGCGACGCAAATCACTAACAGACCAATATTACCGAAGGTGTTTATATATTTGACATTTATAAAAATTATTATTTATAGAAAATCATATTGTACAGTAGAAAATGTCAATTTTTACATTTATGCAGTTGGTTTTACGTCTATTTGTGTGTGAGTTGAGAATGAGGTTCTCATTATGAATCGGTCTAAAAGTTTTCAGACATTCAGAGGTACGATTCAGGACGACGTATAAAATTGGACATTGGTGGTTTTTTTTATGTAGAAAAATATAGTTCCCCCACCCAGTTTTCACAGCTAATATATGAAGACAAAGTCACTCTTCTCGCGATAATCTTCTTCAGAACCCACATCCGCAAGCCTGGCAGCGGTTAGCAGCTGTGTGCTCAGTCAACAAATAAACCCATAATTGCTGAAACAATCCATCTACCAAATTCTTGTGTGTTTTCATAATTAATTTAGTCCTCTGTACTCTATTAACAGCGCGTTATTAGCGCTGCAGCCAAATACAGACGGAGAGAGAGAGAGAGAGAGAGAGAGAGAGAGAACAGTGTTTACTCGCGCTCAGCTTCACAGAACATTCCAATAAAAGAAAAGGATGCTCGCTACTCCTGTTTGACATACCTAATAATTTCCACTCGCAAATCTCTTACAGTTACTCTATTCAATTCGCCCATGTGACGATTACTATGATCAATAATGCAATGTTTAACTCATCTCGAAATTAATATAGCCGGTCAATCTTGACATAGTGCTCATTAATCATTCGATGACAAAACATGTCCAAATATACAACACAAAAGACACAAAGTCAACGGCTCATTATATTAAATTAAACTATGTAACATTGTATTCAATTATGCGGCATTTCGGGTCACCCAGAAATGAGTGTCGCTGGTCTGCATAATTTTTCAGACAAAAGCAGAGTTCGGAATATTATTCGGGTGTTCCACTGCCCGGTTTTGAGAAGAAAATAACAGTGGTGGGAAGGTAAATTAGATCTTCCTGGGCGGGGGCTGAACCGAGTAGGTCCATGTCACGCTCTGAGCTGATGCTGCTTAATCGCTGAAGATGAACAGAGTTATCTACAACTCCTGTCATGGAAATATCCATTACCTATATCTAGTGTTTATTTATTTTCTTCTCAATTTCAGCCAATTGAAAGTCAAAATATTATGTTATTTTATTTATTATTATTTATTCGTTTTATGGTCGCGTAACGTGGAATATTTTAAGGATATCTTTATACGAACACCGATTAGGTGATATTATTTTTTATTTTGGAACAATTTATATTTGGATGAAAATTAATAGTAATGTTTATCTGACTTCAATATTGTTATAAATTTACTTAAACAGTAAAATTATTAAAAAATTATTTAATAACAAAAAAAATTAACTAAACGTTTCGACCTCTATCTAGGATGTTGTCTGCTGTACAATGGAGTACATAATTTCTATACGTTGCCAAATTCTTCTATAAATATTTGGCTAATATTTATTAATTAAAATTAATGTCTATAGACATTTTCGCAATGTGTGGAAATTATTTACTCCTCCGATGAAGTCACAGATTGCGGTCGAAATGTTGTGTTGGTTTTTAAGATTTATTATTAATGATTTATTGTGATTAGTCGACGATGACCACGTTCAGTTCTAGTTTTTGGCCAGAAAGGTTTACAATTCTTTAACAAGATCTGATCAAAAATATGTTATGACATGCTAAGTTTGAACATGCATATCTCATGATGTATAAACATTATCTACATAAAACTATTTGTATCTTCTATCCTTTAAATAAATTATACTTTTAAGTATAATAGTTTTTTCATATATATAATTTTTTTTAATTTAAGAAATCGTATAAAAATTATTTCATTTCACTATTACACATTTCGTAAGAATTGCTTGAGTACCAAATTAATTCTTATGATTTAATGAATAAATATGTATAAAATTTGTGTAATATAACAACTTTCGTTTATAGTTAAACGAAATATTGGACTTACCCTCACGAGTGTGCGGGTCAGCCGCTTACTAGTACGAGATCGAGTTTGGGAGAGAAATTGTTCTATTCTTCTATGATTTAAACTCATTTCTGAATAAAATATTCTGCTATGTATTTTGAATTTTAATACGATTTTTTTCTATAATTTTTCAAATCAATACAAATAAAATTATTTAAGATGTCAAAGAAAAAATTATATTAATGCTGATGGGGTTAGGCAATTTTTAATTTTATAATCCACCCTCCAAATTGCGTTGAAATGAAAAAATATTCCAGGGATATGAACATTTTCCAGTAATTTGCTGAAATTCAACCCCCACGAATTTTCCGATACGAAAATTTTATGAGCCGTACAACAACGCGTTGTGAGAAATGTAATATATATGTACGCGGTGGTAAAATTAAAATTGTTTTAAACATTTTCAGAAAAAAATTTTCAACTGTAAGTCAAATAATTAATAAATGACACAATTCTTGCATTTGACCATGTTAAGGCCTGACCCACACGACCGTGCGGGTGACCCTCACGAACCTCCCCTTTTTTCCCTTAATTTTTTTCCCATAGACAACAATACATACTGGTACACAATATTCAGTTTAAAATAACTTTTTGAAAAAATAATATTTTAGTCTTAACGGGATAAAGCAGTGTTTAGTGTAGCATATATGCAACATAACTTTTAATATCAGCCCAGAGACATCTGTTTGTTTCTAAGAGAGCTAAATTGTGATGCAGATATGAAACAACTAGCACTTAAGGCAATGTGAAACGTTTGGCATCCGTCGACAGGTTTAATCGTGCATGTCCTAGCTTTCTGTGAGTCAACCGCTCAGTCCGGTCAACTTCAGAATATTTAATTTGCGTGGTTCTCTGGTCTTTTTAAGAAACAAAATTTGAGCGTCATTATCAAGGTATTAAAATTACACCGAAATCATAATTATACCATTGATGTTAATCTATATAATAAAAAAGGATGTATATTTGTATGTATGTATTTACGTTAATCTTGATACAAATTTAATCGCGTGCACAGATTGCAACGAAACTTCGTACACATCTTCTTAAAAACACGAGAAGTGGTACTTTTGGATAAGGTGCATAGTGTAGCATATTTGCAATATAACGTTTAGTTTCACCCCAGAGACATCTGTTTGTTTCTAAGAGAGCTCCTGTCCTAGATTTCTGTGTGTCAAACCCTCAGTCCGGTCAACTTCAGAATAATTATTTTCCGTGGATCTCCATGTTTTTTTTAAGAAAGAAAATTTAAGCGTCATTATCAAGGTATTCTAATTACAACAAAATCATAATTATACCACTGATATGAATTATTAATAAATAAGAGCAAATTATATTTATGTTGCAAGATTATGAGCATTATTGACTTTGGTCACTTTTGATATTTTTAATGTCTGTAGAGTTTATTATGCTTGTGAAGGATGGAAGGGGACAGGAAGTCTCAAGAGAGGAATTTGTAGTTATGGTGAGGAAATAATTACATCAGAAAGTGGAATTGGAGATACCGCGTCTACAACTGCAGCAAAAGTCTTAAAAACTTGAAGTTATTGATTCATGACCATTCATATTTAGAACCTACATGTGGATGATGTTGCAAATATGCATAAACATGTTTTAAAAGATTAAACCATATTTATTTGTTATTTTTACCGTATAGTATTCACAAAAATACATCTTAATATTTTTTATTTTAAATAATAAAAAAATCATGCACTTAAGGGTAAAAGTGTTCTGTTTCCTATTTTTTCTGTTATATTTATCATATTAACTGGTATTTATTTCCTGTCTCCTACTATAAAACCCTTTTCCTGGCTATACCATGACTCATTTACAAGAAAACAACAAATTATTTATTTACACGTGTCGGAAACGTGGACCGTGAGCGGGTGAATTCATCTAGGAAAGCTTTGTGGCGCAACGAGGAAAACTGAAATAGACACCAAAGACACGTGTTGCATCAAATTCAAAGGAACAATATTTTAAGGACAATACGGTGGAAAAAAAATCAAACGAGACAGCTAAATGCTCGTGGCGTCGTAAGCATTCTCCATTTTCTGATAACCATATTGTTTTTAGTTTTCTGTCTCTCACAAACACTCACTCTTACAAATATTTCAGTTATTTTAATATAATTTTTTTCCTTCAAATATTTACAAGTAATAGAAAGTTTCATCATTTCTAAAATAAAAAATTATTTTCTACTAAATAAAACAGTGTGTGTGTATTGTATGTATATAATTTCCGCATACAAATCTACACACGCTTAGAAAATTTCACCGAATTTCGTACACGTGTTCCTTCTGACAGAGTGAGACACGTCTACCACCCCCATTGACTGGGGTGGAAATATTCAAACAAGCTAAAACGGTCGATATTTAACTCGGACAAATAATTTTAGGATTAATAGTATGTCTAACGATGTTATCTGTGCCTAATTACAACCCCTTTCAACATGGGGAAGAAGTGCCCTTAGTGGTAGGGGTGGATGGGGCGTTACAAGAAAATAACGTGAATCAAACCGAGATTGGAGTCAAATCCGGGGTTATGGATGTTACTGAGTTTATTTATGACAACGCAGGGCGGTGGCGAGCTGCGGTAGATATTTTTAAATATGTTAACCGGCTGATTTTTGCGTGGAATAAATATATTTTGGGATCAATGAGATTCATAAAATTTCTCTACGTGTTCTGTGGGTATAATTTCAACCCCTTTCGACATGGGAGGTGATCGTATTTAGGGATACGGGTCGAGGTGCGTTACATAATAATAACGCTAGATAAACCGACATTGGAGTCAAAACGCGACTGGATATATGACAACCCGGGAAACGCCGGGCACCCAGCTAGTAAAATAATAAAGTTGATTACAAAAATGAAATTATAGTAAACATAATATATTATTATAAAAATATATCAATTTTAGAAACTGTCAGTCGCGGCATGGTGATAAAATCAAAATATCGAGAAGGCGGTTAATGATGAAAGTCATGCTTTAAAAATTATACAAGCTAGTGGAGTGAGGTTAATTAATACAAATTATATTATTTACATACTTGTTATTGTTGAGTTAAATATTAATCAATTAAATAAGTTTCGCTTGTGGTGTGTAGTGAAAGGAAACAATCATTTTTATACAAGCTCGCCTGTAAAATTCAAGCAATATTAAAAGAAAATTATCATCATTCTGTAATGGAGATATCAGCTTAGAAGCGAAAAACAGTATCATTAGGTGAGAGACTAGTCTGCAGCGCCGTGTTTGTGTGGTTATTTGATTTATTTATGATTTAGAACTTCCCTGGGAGCGTCTGCTCAGAATCAGGTGGCAAGCGGGCCATACTGCCGGAAATTGTGTTTGTCGTCAAGGAGACAGTGCGTGCTGCCCTGAAATCTTACAAGAATGTCTTGCTCCTCGACAAAGTACCACTTTTATTAAGAATTTTGCAGACACCATACTTGTCACTGGCTACGTATCCGTAATAATAGCTCAACTATAAACTTGCCTAAACACTTTATACCCCCAACAGGTCCCGCAACACTCAAATGTTGCAAATCAACTGAAATTTTTTTAAAAAAACTTTAATTTTAAGAAAAATTTTAAGAATTAACAAATAATTTTTTGTTAGTATTATCAATATTAATAACATCAAATTTGATTATTTTTCACTTTTATGCTATTAAAACCATTATTACTTTCAATGTGAGGAAGAATAATTTAATTTACTATGCTTGAGTACTTTAAGAGGATCTGTATTGTAGTCACATAGTCTGCAATAACATCCCCATTGTTGTTAAATTTCACATGCAAATGCTGAGGATAAACTGAAACAGAGACTTGCGCCGATTCAACAACGAGGCAGCTGCCTTACCCTTGTTATAAGGAAGTTATAACGGGATGTGACGTCACCCTAAAGAATCCGCCATTTGTATATCGTACTGTATCTGACATGTGGCGTACACAATGGAAGCCTGGAAATTTTATATGAGAATATTACTGCTAAACTATTATTTAGAATATGCAGACCCATTGTTTATTGACTAAAATGTTTTTAATATTTCGATAGAGTAATAAGTACTATTATTTTATCCCGATTGTAAAATTGCACGTATGCTTAATTTATAGCTGATGTGTCCTGAAGTGAACTGTTTCAAGACGGGGCACCTGCCTTACCCTTCTTAGAAGGAAGTAAAATAGGTCTGTGACGTCACGTATAAGACCGCCATTTGTATATCCGAATTTATGTGGCACGTGGCATACAAAATGGATGCTGGAAATTTTTTTAATATTATGCTAAACTATTATTTAGTATATATAAACGATTTTTTATTAACAAAAACGTTGTTAATATTTCGATGGAGTAATACGTACTATTAAATGATCCGCCTACAAAAATGCTCGTATGCTTCTTTCTCGGCTGATGTGTCCTGCAGGGAAGCTAGCTCAACAGGGGCAACTACTTTACCCGTGTTATAAGGAATTAAATGTGGGTTCGACGTTACGCAAAAGAACCGTAAAGTGGTACATTATTGATGAAAATGAAAGTACAAAGTTCCTATGGCTTCCTGTATTTAATATATTAATTCTACATAAAGTGACAATTCTCGTAAAATAAGATGCACAGCTGCATTTTTTACATAAAGTTCGTCATATCACAGAAATACCACAACTGTAACAGTATTATTTATGTTATATTTAATGTATATTTTACGACCGCTTAACAGATTATTTTCAATCATAAAAAAATTATATAACAGTGCTAGGTCTCGAGGCTGGGTTCCGACTGAAATGTTTGTTTTGATATTATAAACGTTTTCTGAGTGTGGATAGGAATATTATTTACTGTTCTACTCCTTTTGCATTTATTTTTCAATTTTTTTTATATTTTTTGACTTGAAATATTATTTCTTTCTTACGCCATTTGAGACCAAAAATACTGATGATAATATTTTATTTTTTATTTATTTTATATAAATTTATTTTTAATATTGTGTTGTTCCCTACTCTATTTGAATTTTTTACCATTTTTTAGTTATCTGACTTATAAAGTCAAATAAAATCGTATTGTGTATAATTAGTAACCGTCCACTTGTTAGTACATTTTGTGTTCCGTTACCGAAGAAAAAATAACAAGTATTAGGGTCATGATATGACGATGGTTCAAATAAGCGAAGAAAAATAAATCTTTAATAAAAAAAATTGTCATTAATAATTTTTTTTATTTATAAAAGAAAAGTTTGACAAACGTTAAATTAAATTATTTATGTCTGATATTTATATTCCTTTATATCTTTGGGTATTACATTTTTAGGCATTATAGAGAGAAAGAGTGAGTAATTTTTTTTTCAAAAACTTGAAATGAAAAAGTCAGGGTAAATCTCCGACATAATGCAGAGGTTTATTAAATTAATTTGGTATAATTAACCTTCAATGTCAATTCAAATGAGTAGAAGCCTTGAAGGGGAACAGATGATTTAAAGTTATGAAATTTATTAAGCAAGGAACTTAAAGTGACTTTTATTTCTCCCTGATGAGCCGAGGTTGGTTCTAACGCGGATTTATGCGACCGCGTTTATTTGCTTACTGATTGACGCGTCATTGTTCGTAATTGACTGTCTGCGGCTGGAGATTGTTAAAATTGCAGCTTGACGGCCGCACGTACTTCGATCTTTTACCTTTTTATGCTGTTGATTATAACGGCTTGGCGTGGATTTATGCGAGGCTCGCGGAGACAAAGCTCTGTGACTATCGTGACACACGCGTTCAAACATGTAATTAATGCCCTGTGACACGCGCAAAGTTATTAGTTTTGAAATATAATCCGATTAATGCATTGATTGGACAACTACATCTTTAATGTAATACTTTTCACGCTGTTTGCCATCGGGCCATATATTTCTGAGCATCGGTTTTTATCCGTAAATCTGTGTATTTGCCTCTCCGAGTTCGGAAACATTGGCAGAAACGCGTTCGAAAATCTGCAGCGGTGCCATTATTCCAGGTATAAAATAAAATAAATCCACTTTTGACTTGCATTTTGAAATTAAAATTAGACGTATTTGTTAATGCGGCTCAAAATAAAATTTTTGTAAAAAGTAAAATAATGTTTCACAATTAACGATATTAATAAAATAAACTAATGACCTTTTACAGCAGTGTTTCGCCATGTATGATAAAAAAATGGTTATAGTAGAAACATAACTTGAGGAAAGCACAGAAAGGTACTGCAACGTGGTTGTGTTGAATAAAATATTTTAAAATGACTGTAAAACAGGATGTTTATTTATTTAATATAATAAATAAAATAGACTGTTTGTTTTTGTGTGTATGTGTGTCTGTGTGTGTGTACCGCATACAAATCTACACTCGTGGAAAACATTTGACCACGTACACGAACCGGAAACAAACACTGTGGGGCTAAGACACGATTACCGCCCACAGGGGCGGGGGTGGACGGGGACGGAAAATTTCAAACATCCTAAAACTAGGTATCTGCGATTGATAGTGTTCCCCCCCCCCCATGTTTTACGTGTATTATTTCTACCGCTTTATATATTGGAGGGGAGCAACTTTAGGGGTGGAAATGGAGGGTCGTTACACAAAAGTAACGCGAAAACATCTCAGATTGGATTCGAAACCGGGGTTATGGATGTCGATGGGTTTAATTATAATTTCAACTTGCCGTTTAACCTCCCACGACCGAAAGCGGACGGGGTGGAAATTTTCAAACATGTGAAAATGGCCGATATTTTCGTCGAAACAACATTTCTCGTAGTCAATGAGATAGATAGCGTTTCTTTAGATATTTTTGTGTAGAATTTCAACCCTTTCGGCATGTGTGAGAAGGAAGTGGAAGGACGTTACATAAAAATAACGGGGAAACAACCGAGATCTGAGTCAAATCCGGGGTTACGGATGCCGCTGAGTTTAATTATGACAGGCCGGGGAATGCCAGACACGCAACCGGTTAAAAATAAAATAATAAAAATTCAGCATGCTTATGAACAACAATACATTTTCCTGAATACTGCTAATGTTAATGTTAGATTAAAGATTAAGATTTAGGAAATGAATGCATGGAAAGATTTTATAATATACCGATAAAGCTTTTTTATAATAAAGACATAAATCCTATATAATTAGAAACTACGGACCTACGTGACGTAATTTTCATATTTAAACCGATGGATTAACGATAAAAATAAAATGTTAAATTAGGTGTCTGTTGGAAGAACTGTCTGTGTCGATTTATATTTGTTTAGTTGTATCAACTAGTCTTTCGTTGAACTTCAACATTTTATCCTGTTTATTTCACTGAAAAGTTCCACTTCTCTTTCTCAAACTTGATGAATACATCAATGTATCGAGTAATTAAGCTGCCGGTCCTCGCAACGACGAAGGCCCCGAAATGAAGAGTTTTAGTTAAGTCGTCGGGTCGGGACGACGTATTGCGTGGGAGATTAGGATACAGACACACAGCACAGGGGTGTTATTCCAAGGACCATAAATCAGAGCCGAGTGACGAATGGAATGTGTGGCAGGTGCGCCGGCTGGCGTCCCTTCCGCGTCCGTGATCCACATTCATAACCGTTCCCTTCAATGCAGCGGAAAATTAAATCGGCCAAAATAGACATAGGCAGGAGAAATACCTTTAGGTTAGAATCTTCACTTTTACGGAGAAAGTAAAAAAAATAGATGTGAGAACTAATCTGCAATAAATATGACATCACATGTATCATACAGATGTATGAACTGACGGGAAAATGATCATTTATGTTTTATTTAAAGAAAGGCTGTAAGTAAACAAGTTTGCACGCGCAAATACGTGAGTACAAATTTCCTGAACATTTTTTTCCCCAAAAATAAAAACTAGGAGTGGAACTAGTACCGTGCTTATATTGCAGAAACGATTTTATTTAGTAATGGAAGTGACGACCGCTAAATGGCTCAACGCCAGACTGAACGTTCTATTGATTGCGGCGCACCTCATAGTGACTAAAATCGTGGTAAAAGGAGTTAATTACGTACGATCCCCGCCGTCAGAGTCCTGTGGGGATTAATCGGCCAGACTCCAAAACCTTCACACATTATGGAACATGACTACGTAAAGGCTCCTGAAAATTTCTATACTCAGCGGCATCCATAGTATTTGATTCCGATCTTGGTTGTTTAAACGTTATTTTTATGTACCCTTCCCATTTATCGGCGAAAGGGGATGAAATTATACACAAAAATTTATGCAGAAACGCTATCTATCTCATTGAATCCGAAAAATTTCCTATCGACGAAAATATCGGCCATTTTAACAGGTTTGAAAATTTCCACCCCGTCAACTTCCAGTCCTGGGAGGTTAAACGGCAAGTTGAATGTCATAAATAAACCCAGCGCCATCCATAACCCCGGATTTGACTCCCATATCGTTTTTTTCGTTATGTTTATGTAATGTCCCTCCACACCCTTCCTACCCATGTCAAAAGGGGTTGTTATTATACACAAAAATATATATTGCACTGACTCCGAAAAATTTCCTGTCTACGAAAATATCGGCCGTCTAAACAGGTTCGAAAATTTCCACACAGCCCGTTTCCGGTCCTGGGGGTTAAACGGCAATTTGAATGTCAGAAATAAACCCAGCGACATCAATTGATTGAATTAAACGTCATTACGTTGCGTCACACGGTGGAAGTAAAAAATTGTTTTAACGGTATAAATTTACTTCCCAATCTAAACAATCTTCCGGATCTTGTACCAAAATAATTTTCAAAAATTTACATCCAAATATCCAGTGATCGCTACTTCACCAGAAGCTCTCTAGAGGATCAGGTTAATTTTACTGTAATCACTGCATAGTTTACAGGACTGATTTCGGTCTCATTCCTGGATGTAAACGTTTTCAGGAACCGAATTGTGTGCGTGTGTGTGTGTGTCACACATGCATGGCCGTGTTTGACGCTGCAAATTATCCCCATTTTTTTCCCCCGAACTGGGCATGGTCGGATTTGTGGTTTATCCTGATCACAACGAGCACGTCAATAGCGTTTCCCCTCCTCTGCCTGTCATTATAGCAAATGTGCGTGTCTGGCTTTTGAAGGTGACTTAACCATTACATTTATTAAAACAAATGCTCGAGCATTAAGTAACTACTACCTCATCACTTTGGAAACAAGCGTGGACCAAATTTAACCTGGTAATAATAATATTGCTTGGCTTAGTAATAATAGTAACTATTCTTTCTATATGTCGTATATTTAATTTACTATTCAATAAGGACAAAAATAACACTAAAACAATGAAAAACACAGTTTCAGTTAACAAGAAAAAAAGTAGGATAATCATATGTATAACATTATATTATAACAAAAATATTTATAAACAGTCCTTTTAGTAATAAAACGGTGTTTTTACAAAAATACTAAATTATAAATATTAATAAATACGTAACTAACAAATAACAGTATTTTATTTCAAACCGAAATAACTAAGTGCATGAACAAATGTTAGTAGATTGAACAAAATAGGTCATTTAAATTGGTCTGAGAATAATTCAAATAAAAACCTCAAACATTTATTTTCATTTATTATGACGTAAACAATAAAATAGTCAATTTTATGTCAGTTAACGATTTCATTTGAATCACCTAGTATTTATATTATTTTATCTATGGTGCAAGTCATTTATTATATTTTAGTACACGCAACTCAGGAAGTTAATAAATAGTACACTAATTTATAATATATATAATAATAAATTGAAATAATCAATCATAAATACTTTTAGTATTGCAATGTTAAATTTATTACTTCGCAAAAATATCCTTGAAATAACTGTAGGTATTTTAAGTAAATGTGCTGATGTTTTCTTTAGTATTTTGTTCTAGGAACAATAATAAACTATTCATTAAGAATTTCCCGGTGAAGTGCCCAGCTCCATCGACTTTTATAATTGTAATTACACCTTTAGAAACATCATTAACTGCGGAAACGACTTCCCATTAATTACTCCGGCCAGGGCTTTATTTATCAGTTGTATAACAGTAAATAAATTTACTCAAATTTTAGCAAAAAATAGTAAGTAACGAATGATATTGTCGAACCAAATTTTGCATATACAAAACAATTTTTATAGATTTGTCTACGTTGTCTTTTTAAATCAACGTAAAGACAGTGCAATTTATTTTAGAAAATTGAACCTTGAAGTATATTTTTTGGAATTTGTGACCTTTCGTTTCAAAATTTGAGGCGTAAAGCAGCGATAAATAATGACTGAATGGAGAACAATATGAAGTTGGATAAGACGTAACATAATAAATTTATATTACCTGTAAGATTCATTCTGAACCTAAACCCAGAATAAATTCGTAATGAATGATATATTTGGAATCATTCAAAATGGTTACAGATATGAATTGAAGATAATTTTGTGTGGAAGGAATTATAGGAAATTAATTCCAACGATGTTTGAAATTTTGTAAAACGTCTGTTCACGAATCAAGGAATGAGATAGCATCAGAAATACACAAATCGATGGCGCAAGTTAGACATTTTTCGATATGAAGTGTCAGAACTGGGTATTTTTATGTATTATATAATAGTCTATTGTAGTTGTTTTAATGATGGTAATTTTATGGCTTGTATATTTTTTAAATTTTCTGCCAACGATTGCTTTAGTATAGTTTTTTTTTAATTTTTAAAACAAACTTTCTCAAGCCTTATTTTATGATAGTTTCGGTGCAGCGTTAGTTTAGTGCATACATAGCAAATAGTCCGTCCCTGAACGCCGTAAAGTAAGCTTACATCTGTTTCCGCAGTCCGAGGCGCCGCGTTTTCAGCGAACAACAATGCAGCTATATTGTGTATTGATTGAAGACTTATTTCCCTCGAAGATGGCCCTTGACGATAGGTCGTTTGAATGCTGATTTCTATTCTTAGTTCACGTCGGCCGTGCACTCGAAAACTGCCTTCGGCTGATATGGGAAGAAGTATCGCGAGAAGACATACGACTTCCATATTCCGTGATGAGATCCTTGGACGACTAAAGAAATTTCACTTCTGCGTCGCATATCCGCAAAGAATGGACAGATTCATTCAACTGGTAATTCCTTCCTCTGTTACCGTCTTTGCCAGAAAATTGGTCTGAATGTGATAACTGGAGTTTCTTTCTATTCGGGAAAAATTATGGTTTTACACAGGTTATCGTTACAAAATACGGAATTAAAAGCTTCCATAATTAATTAGCAGGAAGTATTTTGATTATGACCAAAATTTCTACTGATATTACTGACAAATAGAGATTTTAATTAAAGGTTAAATGGAATATCCAATACCAATTATAATATATATATAAATATATATATATATATATATATAAATTGTCTACTTAAATATTCCAGTCATTTTCTACAGTTGGCACAAAAAGTTGTCAATGATGCTTTGGTGCGTATAATTAATAGTGAGAAAAAATTATTGCCATTTCAAACTTGCAACATAAGCCTTAATAACGATACATTTTGGAAAGGACAATACAAGGTTTGATAAATTCAGTGTACCAATTTATAAAGTCAATTTGAACACAATAAAAAGTTTACACTGATGGTTATGTCATTGCAAAAAATGCGTTCATCCACCCAGTCAACTTTTATTTGAAAATCATGACATAATCGTTTGGACAAAAACAGGGTTTGTATTCATTTCATTTCAAAAAAAATTTTCGTGTCTTAGAATATTATGCTGAGGACGTCTTTAAAAAGTACTTAAATTATGAAATAAACAAATTCGAAAGGGTTTTACTTATTAATATTGTAATATAACGCTGGGGGGGGGGGGTTAATTCATATGAAAAAAATTAAATTTTGATTTTGATTCGCTTTAAATTAAATAAATTTTCCTCAGGCTAATCTTCTCAGGAAATTATGGTAGCTTCCTCCTTTACACTTCCTCGTCCGCGTAACAATTCTTAGCATCTCTAGACAGCTTCTTCTTCCGTCGGTCGGGCCTTTCTTCCTTATCCTATACGTACATGCGAAGTACGGTTTCTCCCGTTTGAAACTTCCTCCTTGTCCGGGTTATAGATGGGGAACTGACCTGTTTCGTCTCTTGTACGCCTTACAGTTCCACTCACTTCGTTCCCCACCAAAGGGTGGAAACCTCTTGTCGTGTTTTATTTTAGCCAGTCTCCGTCGATTATACACTTTCGCGGGTTTACTCTCGCCTTTTCAAAGGGTTGACCGTCGGGGATTTTGGTCAGTGTTCTCCCATAATCCACCTCGTTTGCCTGAAAGCACGGTTTCTCCTCGTCACCTTGGCGCAAAAGTTTATGGCCGTAATTTCCAGCAATCCAAAGCTCGGCTCTGAGTACTCTGGCGTTTTTTATTCAAATATTAAAAACTAATCATAAATTAATCTGAGGAGTGTTCTTCTGCGTACAATATTAATCATATTATGTAATTTTTTAATAGATAATGATAAAAAAATTATGCATTTACAAATAGTAGAAGAAATTCAAATTAAATATTTACACTGCTCAATTCTAGATACTTAAAAAAGAACCCGTTAATCGAGGGGGAATTTGTGGATTCAGTTATCTTTGGGCGGGTTATAATACAAATTTATGTTTATGTCTACTTCATTATTTTCAGCTGGCGAAAATGTTTCTTTAGACTCGTACTATTTAGCAATCATGCGAACTCACACTTACACTATCACATTGCGACTGTTCTTTACCACCGGTGTACTTAAAATTTTCGTCCTACTGTAGTGCGATTTGTGATCAATAACAACGATCATCTTCAACGAAATAATTATTGCACAGTTAAAACACACTTACAAAGTTCAAAGTACTGTGAAATTGACAACGAAGTATTTCCACGCTCTCGAATATCCAAATAGAAGCGGAACTGCATTTTTATCTACTGTTGTAAGCGAATCTTTTTCTAATTCTTTTCTTTCCTTACATTAGTCTTATTTTATTTCTCAATATAGACGCCACGCTCTTCCATTTTGCCGTTACCGTTTTTACATTCAACTGCATTTAAGCCTTCTACTTCCACCTCTAAGACAACGTAAATCCAAATCCAACCAACTGCGTCCTCTCTAGTGTGATAATAATTTATTACAAATATTTTACCAAGAATTATGTCCTATAACACAGGCACAGACTGTCTTCTGCATCTGTAAGTTATTAATGAGGCAGAGAGCTAAAAGCACGGAAGACTGAGGTTGAAGATTCTTGTTTGTGTTTATTAATACGTAGGCCACATAACCGTGTCACGTGGTGATAAATATGAGAAGTTAGAGAAACAAAACAGGATTATTGAGATATTTATTTTAAAAGAAAATCGTAACTCGTAGTAATACTTGAAGATTATTCATATGAAAGATCAAAATTATCCAAAGCCAAATAAAGGATCAGAAATGCTAAAGTTAAAGTAGTTTTAATAACTAGAATACAAACGCTTACTGTTTACAATTTGTTACGAAAATATGCTGCTACTGAGTTGAACTCTATCTATTATGCTAAATCAGTGCCTGCATTTTTCCTCATTACACAGAATTCTTAAAGACTTTTTGAAGTCGGTGACAAGCTGCTTATAATATAACGTTATCAATTATAATATTTCTTAAAGAAAAAACAAATTTTAAAATTCCACATCAATCATGACAGTTTAAATTGATTAACGAACATAAATGTCCAAATCTTAAATTAAACTGTGGTAGCAGAATTTTTACTGCTTGAAATTTTATCAAATATATCAACAATTTTTTTCCCTTAACGTAGTTGATTGCAGCGCCGTTGACTAGAAGATAGTGAGAATGAAAGAGGCTGGCTGGAATCGATACAAGGTGTTCCGTTTGGTTTCAGCATTGTTCTAGAAGGCACCCTAGAAGAGGTGACCGCGTCAAACACCACTGACGCCTTTACTCTAAGCACCTCAAGAGCCTTTAATCAATACAAGCCAACGTTAACAAACTCGCTTTCACATTGCCAATTCCACGAGTAAATGAATTTTCTACTCGCATTTATGGTTCGGTAGTTAGATAATATATTCCTGTCGTGTACTCCGTTAAAATCTTTGTGAACATAAAATATAATAAACGTGAAACGTAGTTCCCTGTTGAGTCAGATGTACTGCAACACGCATCAAGCACAATTGACTTCTACGAGTATATAGTCGGATTCCTTGGGTATAGTACATACAGAAAAGAAATATTCCGCAGTCGTTGTGGTAGGATATCTTCTCTGAACGTCTATGGACATTATATACCCAGCAATCAGCCTCTTTACTCGTTGTCCTGGGTGTGTCGCGGTACAGCTAGCTCTACAGGGAACAATCTTTCACAGTTCTTCAATAATATGCGTAAAATATGTCGGCATTATGAAATGAAAAATACAAGTAGTGTAAATTTGATGGGAAAAAATTAGCTGAAACGAGTATTTCATTAATAAAAAATTAAAAGAAAGTGTAAAATTTAGAATGAACCTTTTCGCGCCATTTTCTCCTAAAAATCCCATTTGAAAGGAAGCCATAAGAATGAGTTACCCCAGCTTTAAATTTTCTTGTTTCACATTGAGTTTCAGTAGGACTGCGGAGCATGGTGTGCTTAGGGAAGTGAGGCAGTTAATTAACTCCTCCAAGTCGTACTTCCTTGTCGTGAATGTCTACACTTATCACGTCGCTGAGGGACATACTTAAGACTTTCAAACTAATTCTTGGATGTATTAGTTAACATACAGTCCATAATCTACTTCAACAATCCATTAAATTAAACATTGATTAATAACTTGACTTATAATTGGCGAAACCTATGTTACAATGAAATAACGATCTGCGGACCGAAAGCATACAAAACTATTCTCATATATAAATTTTCTGATTTCATTTATTAGTTTTGAATTGGGGATTCCAATTAAACACAAATTTATTGTTTATTGTGGTACGCTTAATAGATGGTGTATTTTAGTTATATTCGAAAAGTATACTGTGAATTGTTTCAAAACGTAGGTTCTTTTTCGATTCGTCATTTTTTCCTAGTTTTATACTTCTCGTCTTATTTTTTGTAACATTCCTGAGTTATAAGTTTTAATTTAACGTCTGTGTTGAATTAGTAAAACAATTGATCGCCTGAAGCAGACACTTTATATATTTTATATATAACGGCGTTTCGATATCTTTTTGTATCTTCTTCACGTATTTTCCTACATGGGAGGTATTTAAAAATTATTAGATTTATGGTAAATTGTACACAGTAAACAAAGGAAAACTAAAGTACACAAAAAAATTAACCAAATCAATATAGTAAACTAGCACAACAAAGCGATTAACAAGTTATTAAATTCACACAGTTTCTGTTAATCGTTTTGTTGTGCAAGATTATTATATTAATTTGGTAAGTTGTTTTTTGTGTACTTTAGTTTGCCTTTGATTACTGTGTACAATTTACTATAAATCTAATCATTTGTAAATCCCTCCTCTGTAGGAAAATACCTGAAGAAGATACATCTAGGTATCGAACCGTCGTTACAATTTAAATAAAAAGTGTCTCTATAAGGTCATTATTGTTTTATTCTTTACTTATAATATATTCTAAGAATTACTTAATACTTGTATTAGTTTTAAAATAGAAATTCAGAATAATAGTATTCCGATAAAAAACAAAATTCTGCATCTAAGATTTCGAGAACGATTATGTAATGTCTTTTGTTGCGGATGTTTTCAATCCATTTATTAATCGCAAGGCCATTATTATTCCTACATTTAGAAGTTGTGATGACACGTTTTTAAATTAAGAATCAATATTATAGAATTTATTGTTTTCAGATACATTTCTAATTTCTTGTTGTCGACGGTCAGCAGGATCTAGGATGTTAAGAACGTTTAAATTAATAGCTAAATGAGGACTAGCTTTGACTGACATAGAAATGATATCATAATTTTAAATTACTCTCCATTTTTAAGGTGAAACATGTATGACACACAAGCTTACGTCGGGAAAAATTATGTATTAAAATGTCATATTTTCAACATTTTGTACCGCAAGTATCATCCATATTTAAAAAGTTTAAGATTCAAACTCCAGCTTCTCTTTATAATATACGGTGGATGCTAATATATTCCCAGTTCCGCGCCAAGTTCCCCTCCATTACTCAACTTTCTCAAACGAGGACGTTCAGGAAAGAATGGAATTTCCGGTAGCGATACACGCGTCAGTATTGACTCGAGTTTCTAGAAGTCACACAAATTAAGAAGCCGTCTGATTCGTTAAGTAATTTGCGCGATACGGAAACGCAAACTTGGAAACGAGCACGAGACGTGGCGACGCTTCGCGGAATCAATGCGACTTTTTAGAGGATATTATTGCTTCTCGCGAGAGCAAACAAATTTTTAGCTGTAATTATAAGTGGCACACTCCAAACAACATACGGCTAATTGAGTGAGTTAGCGCCGGAGAGAGAAAAGACGGCGCGCGCTAATAGACGTCTGACGTGGCTAAACTCCCGGTAATTGTCCCAATTGGGAACGCTCTTTTGTTTTCTTCCCAACTTGTTCGGCTCTTCATCACGTTGCGGCAGACGCACACCGCTCTCTTCAAACACGTCGGCAAAGGAAACTCCTCTCTCTGCACTCCATTTAAGATATTGAAGAGAAAAGTTCTGCGAAACAGGTGTGTGTGTGTGTGCGCCTGGTAAATTCTTCACGGTTTTGCTGATTTTCTATTTCGACGTACGCCGAACTATAAAACTCATATAGTTTCAGGACGTATATAGCCGACACTGCGGTTTCGTGGCCAGCGTCTTGGCATCTATATGATTATTTTGACACTAATTACTACACCCATAGTTCTTGACGTTTTCTAAACATTTTTCCAATATTTATATTTTTTTTTAGATAGGAGAATGTAGAGACCCAAGCTGATTTGGTTAATCAGGATAAAATTCGAGCAATGAGGGTTTGGAAAATAATCTAAAAGTTAAGAATGGGTCATAGTTTCAAAGTAAAAACATATGTACCACAAATTCTCAGTCATAAAAACTGTAACATATTTTTCTCTCTAGTCAACAAAATACATTTGGTGAAAGTAAAGAATGAGTGTTCGCGGTAAAGCGACAGGAGTATACTGTAAACGTTAAATAAAAAATTTAAAAAACCCACCACAGCAAAACGGTTTTAATTTTTTACCAGAATGTTAATATTAAAGAAATTATAGCATTAAAAGCAGTGATAATTTGTAAACTAACGTTGATATGATTTTAGACAAATTTAGGGAATATTAAATAAATAAACATCAGTCAATTTAAAGTCAGAAAAAGAAAATAATTTATTAAATTAACAAAGTTTCATCGCTTAATTTGCGACCTCGTCATGTTCAAGATAAAAACTACGAAAAGAACAAAAAAATGACAATGTATAGAATAAAATTATTAGAAAACAATTTGGCAGAACAAAAAATATAAATTGTGTAAGACTTACAAAATTCTGATGGACAGTAAAAATTAATTTACATTGTTGGGTGCGGTTAAACAATTAGAATTTGAAATTATAAAAATATATAAATTAAACATTACGAAATAAAACTGTCATAAATTTTTTTCAAATTGTTCGAATCATTTTTAGTTGATTTATAGGATCTGATATATAGAATTTCACTCATTTACTTGAAAAGTAGTTCGTTTCCTTGTCCATAATTCATACATCACTCCAATATAATTTGTGATTATTTAAATAAATGTGTTTAGACAAAAAACAGAATAATTTTGAATACTACTTCTTATATTATTTTTTATGTTCTTTTAACCTAGTTTTTAATGAGCCCTTGGTTTGGCTTTATATATATATATATATATATATATTTGGCAATCCAAACAATTAATTTTATAAATTAATTTACGTTATCTAAATTTTCGTTTTTATCCATAATATTTTTTACTATGTTTAAATCATTATGAGGCTTAAAAATAATTTTGACACCATAATTTTCTAACAGCACAATTAATTTGTGTTTTAAGCAAGCAATGCAAGTTAAACTTATGAAACTACATTTTTTGTCGTCAATTTTAGTCTGTAAATTGTTATCGTTAAATTTGATATTATTTTAACGACCAGAATGTACTTATTGATAAATTTAATGGGATAAGAATCAAATAAATGAATATTTCTTAACTTTAATTAAGTTATCAATGTGGTACTTAATATGTGATAATGTAATAGCTTTATCTACTAAACTATAAACCGTTGCTGTCTTTAATTAGGGAATATTGTTAGTATTATCGTTCTTTTACTGTTGCCCTCGCGCAGTGTAATGTTATTTAGATTTATTATTCATTCCATTGGTTCTCGGTCGAGGAAATATGGTACGTCATAATATAAGATTACATGAAAATAATAAATTATTACAAAGTTTTAAAAAAAATTATATAATTAAAAAGTACGTTAAATATATTAATATAACAGAAATTCGTAAGTAAAGAAATTATAAGTATATTAATTCATCTTCAATTTTAATTCCACGGAGTTTCCAGCAGAAAATATTAAATCGAATCCCGTTGAACATGAAAAATAAAATAAGTCGGCAGCTAAATTCTAGAAGAATCGTAAAATAATCATAACTTGATAGGATACCGGCAAATTATTTCATTTCAGGAGGATATAAACTGTGTTTCCTTTCTACGAATTATATCAGTTAGTAATATTCTCTATTAATTGACAGAGACTTACAAGTCTTTATAAATAAATTTTGAATATTTAAAGTTTTTATTTCGTCCGGAAGACTATTGTATAGATTTTTCTCGGAATAACGAATTCTTGATTTACGGTAAAACGTTCATTCGTCTAATTCTTCACTTCTAAGAGTGTGATACAATGACGTATAGTCAATAACATCCAAAAATTATCATTTACTTGTTTGGCGCTCAATTAAATATTTATCAAACGCCCCATAGCGTAATTTTCCCAAAAAGAGTCACCCATTTATTGTGAGAACCGTTGCTGTTAGACACTGCTCTGATTGTTCTACGTCCAGTAGTTGGACGTTGTTCTCGTATTTCCCACTTTTCACCGGTTTCAGTTGTACCGCTACACTATGATATTATTCGTCAGAATGTTAGCGTTGTAAAGTTTGTATGCATGTCACGCAGATGGCCTATGGCTGTGCTATGGCTGATAGATATACGAAAAATCCTCTCGTAGAGTGTGTTTGACAATGGCCTTATTTTCATACTAGCCACGACACTGACGGGGCGTCATTTTTACAAATGGATTATAAAATACAATATTTACCCGTTTAATTCCTTCCTATGGTTTTGTAAAAAAAAAAAGATTGATAATAAAATCTAGGTGAATCGAATGTCCAGTGCAGTGTAATCCGGAAGTTAAAGGGCTTGATTTGTTCAATAATTCTCTGGAGGACGAGGCACAATGGTAGGAAATGCATCGCTCACATTTCCGCTCTAGTAAAATAAGTAACAAGAGAATACTGAAAAACCTTGATAAATTATTCGGACTAAAAATTATTATCGCAGCATGGCGTGGGCGTAAGACTTATAAAGAACAACGAATACTGGACAAAATTAAAAGTAATCCCCCGATCCATGGAGAGCGGTGTGGCCTTATCTTGTGGAGGGATACGTTCTGACTTGTTTCTCTCGTTTTCCACAGTTAATCCTCAAAAAAGCTATAATTTGAAAGGCAGTTGGTTAACTTCAACTGCTGGTCTTGTCGTGCTTATTGAATCTCGTACTTATCTTAGCGAAACTGTTTCGCGCAACTTTCGGTGCAGTCGTGAAAGGTTCGAAGTGTCAAAATATCCTCGGGGAAACAGTGCGAAGATACGTGTCTGAAGGTCTGAGATTAAATGCTGGACAAAGGCGGAATCTTTATTAAGCTACACAAGGGAGGCTCGCCATTAATGAACGCGTCAAAGGCAGAACAATAACCTCGCATTCTTTGACGTTTCTATATATTTCTAACAAGTAAGAGAAATGACTCTTTAGAGCAAACATCCTGAAATTGCAAAGGGAAGGAAAGTTTTGTTCTGAAATCCTAGTTGTGTGACATCTCTCGCTTTTAAAGCTAATTTTTTTCCCCCCTTTTGAATTAATTTAATGGTGACAACTCCGAGTTATTTAAAACACTTATAATTAACGCCGATGTTACAAGACCTCACACATTGCGGTCACAATTTCGGAGTTCTGTCACCACTAATCTATAATTTAATTAAAACCTTCGTAGGAATGTATCACAAAATGCATCACCAGTTAGAATATGTATTTAATGAAATACCGTAAAATTTAGATTGTAAAAAAATTAATTATTCCACTCAAACATGCAAATATTACTTTTAATTAAATCTAGTGAAATTTTAAAATCAGATAAATCATAAAGTTCGGATTGAATAATTAACACCAAGAAGGAATTTTTTTTGTCATAACGAGAGAAATCTCGAAAAATGTTGTCATAATTATTTATTTATCATTTTCTAAAAATTCTGAAATTTCCTGTTTTGATATATCAGATATAAATTAAAGTTTTGTAACCTAAAATCTTAGTTTTTTTTCGTATTAACAGATGAAGAGTAAGCTTCGGAAGATATTAATTAAAAGGCAGAATTTTTTTTTTTGAACATTTACAGACATTTTCTTAAATCAGACGAATCTACTAATGCAGGTCCTTTCTTCTTTTCCATCTGAATTACTTCTTGAATATGACATTTAATTTCACATTCTCTTGACTTAAAGCACGTGGAAACGAAAAGGACAAATCATCAACATTTTTTTTCCTGAAATCGATTGTGAATTTTCATTTATTTTATGTAACATTAGCATTTTGCTTCAGTTTTGCTATTATCAATTGTGTCAGTGTTGTGATGTTCCAATTAGAAAGTAATGAATATTAAATGAATGGCGATCCACTTAAAAATGGACACTTCTCAATACACGTTCTAATTTTTGAATACTATTTCAACCAGAACGAAAAAAGATGTAGCAAAGTGAACTTCTTTCCTGGAAATATTATTCAAATTTTGCTATATCTGCTTGGGGTTTAATCGTTAGACAGAATTTATAATTTGAGATACAAACAGGCCATTAAGCAGCAAAGACTTGCTGACAACTTACCCCATTTATTAAAATTCTGAGTAAACGTTTAAGCATGAATTAGTTCCTTAATATCCATAGAATGTTGACAAGCAATTATCAACCTTAAAGAAGCTGTTAATTAAAGTTCCCTGTAAGAGACTAATTTATCTTACGCAATATTAAATTACTTTTACGTGGACTGTGTCAGAGAAACAAGGTCAGATGGGAAGGGAAAGAGTTTAATTTATCATAATGAACCTTAGTTTGTCAGCTATATGCTCGATTGAAGACTGAATAATTTGTTTCACGATTCCAAAGAGCTTCGGTTTACGTGAGTTTTCCTAAATATTTTTATGGCACATGCGACTTTGTTAGAATTTCTGGGAACCATATTGAGATCCAATTTAAGCCATTATATAATCGAGACCACAATTTACAGGTACAAAAATTTCTAGCTTATCGCGTCTTATATTAAATCTTCCACTCACTATGTCTCTAGCCAATATTGTTTAAAAGATTTTAGTTTTTAAATTGTCATTTGAATTAATTAAAAACTTAGAAAACTTCCACAATCCTTTTCCAATGTGATATATTTTCTTGAATAGTCTCCACTTTGCCGATGTCA
Organism: Zhengitettix transpicula; assembly: GCA_037074705.1. NCBI lineage: Eukaryota > Metazoa > Arthropoda > Insecta > Orthoptera > Tetrigidae > Zhengitettix > Zhengitettix transpicula. Next base: position 51,822,339 of record CM073595.1, read on the forward strand.
TCCTGTGATATAATACACACACAAACACACACACACACACACACATATATATATATATATATATATATATATATAATTATGCATTATTTATTATTATTATGTTTTGTGTAGGGTCGCCTCAACTTCAAGGTCTTTAGCGACCATACATTTACAATTCAATTCGTTATATTCGACCCCTATCCATAAATGTGCACTCCTCCTATGCTGAAAGGGGTTGAAATTATACACAAAAACAACGGTAGAAATACTATCAATATAATTAACCCTGAAAATATTTATTCAACGAAAATATCGGCCATTTCTGAATGTTTAAAAAATCTCACCTCACCAACCCACGCCCTTGGCGGTTAAATGGCAAGTTGAATGTTATAAATAAACTCAGCCACATCCATAACCTTGGATAAGACCCTAATCACGGTTTTATTTGCGCTATTTTCTTATAACGCAAGTCCACCCCCACCCCTAATAATACTCCTTTCCCATGCTGTAAGAGGTTGAAATTATACACAAAAAACATCGGTAGAAGTACTATCAATCTAATTAACCCTGAAAATATTTATTCAACGAAAATATCGGCCGTTTCTGAATGTTTAAAAAATTTCACCCCATCCACCCACGCCCTTGGCGGTTAAATGGCAAGTTGAATGTTATAAATAAACTTAGCGACATCCATAACCTTGGATATGACCCTACTCACGGTTTTATTTGCGTTATTTTCTTATAACGCAAGTACACCCCCACCCCTAATAATGCTCCTTTCCCATGCTGTAAGGGGTTGAAATTATACACAAAAAACATCGGTAGAAGTACTATCAATCTAATTAACCCTGAAAATATTTATTCAACGAAAATATCGGCCGTTTCTGAATGTTTAAAAAATTTCACCCCATCCACCCACGCCCTTGGCGGTTAAATGGCAAGTTGAATGTAATAAATAAACTCAGCGACATCCATAACCTTCGATAAATTTACAATATTTACATATACAGTTTTTTGATACTAACATTGTTTTCCATTTGCATTATTTTACATATTTAAATTTCTTTCTTTTCTTTATTTTATATTTCCCTGTCTAGTTTTGCAGCTACAATTAATTTTCCTGGTACTTTGGACTTTGGACAACCTGTTATTTTGTTTATATCCCTTTGAACTAGTAGATCCTTTCTATCCTGAAAGGATAATAACACGTTTTGACATTTGAATACCAAATGGCCTCACACTTTGTTGTTTCCATAAAAGAAATAATATTTACGAAATTAAAAAGAAAACACGTTTCTGCTTTCATTTTCTTCATAATAAATAATTACAACCTCCTCATCGCTTGCGTCAAATGTCTTCAATTTAAAAGAGTAAGAGTTGTGTTTAATTTATTTTAAAGTCTCAGAAATGTTCTTTGTGTTCTTTTACTGTGACACAATATTGCCGTGGAAATTTTCTCGTTTGCATATTAAAATCTTGAAGGTTACTGGACTTAATCGTGATGAATTTAGCACACATAATTAATGGTATATATAATGGATTAAAAATTATACTGAATTACGTTTAGTTCTTGCTTATGCAGCATAAATAAATTATTTTTTATTTTTTTGTGAATTCTATGAATTTTATGTAGTGTAACTTTATTTTTTCGTAATATTTATACTTTATTGTAAGTACGTAGTTTATACCCGCAAATGAGAATTAATTAAGTAATAAATAACAGAAACTAGTACTCTTTTATGAATTTTATGTTTTCATTATTAGCATTAAAGCATCCAGGTGAACAATTTATTAATACACATATTAAAATAACATTTATTACAGTAGATAAATTGTGGCCTGTAGTAAAGCAGCACTTCTAAATCACAAAAAGAACGACACGGATCCTGTCAGTTACTCTTTTATTTCACTATCGTAAGTAAATGAAAGTTTACTTAAAACTCAACATCAGACAGACTTTTCACTTATATTTTATATCTATGACGTATTTTGAACTTAATTACTAAAACATCGTTTTCTTAGTTAAAGTCGCAAGTATCCCCTTCGGGCAAATCATTCCAATCCCTTATAGACCTATTAATAATTCAATATTTCCCCACGTCTGTTCTTTGCTTTCTCTGCTTAGTTTTTATAGTGTTATCGGTTCTACATGCATAATTTATTTGTTCTTCGGGAATTTTGAACTGCCTCGAGGTCGGTTCATCCACGATCTCTATACACGAGAGCATTCACTCCGAACGAACTGGATCGTTACTGCATAAGGAAGATAATTATTACGGTTATGATTTTATTCTGTTCAGTACAGATCAAAAACACTTACTAGTGACCTGTAGAAACGACAACTTTCGTGGTCTTGTTAACATTTTCCCTATATAAATCGTGCTGAATGGTGAAGGTTCCATTGATTGACGTGTAATTTCCACTGGAACTGTACGTCTTCTCCATATATATGCAAGTGTAATGTGTACTTGGTCTTTAATAATTTGGTTTATGCACGTCCTATTTATTTCTTAAATTTCCGTGTGACATCATCGAAACGTCCACATTTACCCACCTCACAGTGTTAATAAATCAATACAAGTTCTTAATGTCCAAATTAGCAAATAAATGACTTAAGATTATTTCCTAACAAGCTGGGTGCCTGGTGTCCCCCGTGTTGTCATACAACCATAAGCCGCGCTTTGACTCCAATCTCTATAACTTTTGCATTATTTTTATGTAACGCACGTCGACACTAAATTTGCTCTCCTCCCATTTGAAAGGGGTTGAAATTATACATAAAAAACATCGGTAGAAATATTATCAATCTTATTAACCCTGAAAATATTTATTCAACGAAAATATCGGCCGTTTTTGAATGTTTAAAAAATTCCATCCCACGCCCTTGGCGGGTAAATGGAAAGTTGAATGTCATAACTAATCTCAGCGACATCCATAACCTTGGATTGGACTCTAATTACGGTTGTGTTTGCGTTATTTTCTTGTAACGCCAGTCCACCCCCACCCCTAATGATGCTCCTTTCCCATGCTGTAAGGGGTTGAAATTATACTCGGAAATCATCGGTAGAAACACTATAAAACTTTTTGACCTCTAAAAATATTTATCCGACTTAAACATCGGACGTTTTAGCCTGTTTGAAGGATTCCACCCCCGCTTCTGGGGTGTCTCACCCCAACAGTGTTTGTTTCCTGGTCGCAAGGAACACGTGTACGAAATTTGGAGAAATTTTGTCCACGGGTGTAGATTTGTATGTGGAACATACAAACACACTGTTTTATGTAGTAGAAGATGCTATAGAAAATTCTATACAGCATATTACCCATGTTTCGACGCCTTCGTATATTTCCAAATATGAAGGTATTTTTTCATTGATCGAAAATTTCATATAAAGCTTTCTTCCTCCAAGTTACGTCTCTCAAGAATGCTCACCTAACTGTTGTTTACTGAATAGACAATAGAAATTGCACAGGAAATAGGCTCAGCGTCGAGCAGTGAACTCCCAGTATGTCTCGACGTCGTTCACATTAATGGACGACTCTAGCATTGTTGTATGACACGCAAGGTATCAAAGCGAAATTTACAGCGTCCGAGAGGCATTACTCAACTCCATTCGCCTATGACATGTAATTTCAAATTGTGGGATATAATTAGTGCGTAATTAAAGTGTCAACAAAAGTCACGAAGAGGTACGTTTTAAATAAAATTCAATATGTAATCTCTGTGAATCCTTTGTAGCGACTCTCTCCCTTTAATTAGTTACGTAATAATTACAGCTCTTTGTGTGTTTACACAACGTGACAAGAGCTGGGCTTGTAATTGTAGCACCGCGCCTTCTTACGTTGCGGTCGTTTGCGTGGCTCACAATATTTGGGTCTCGAACCGAGGAACTCTCAGCCCACCGACGTTTCCTACTCATTAAAATTTCGGCATCTATGCATTAGTTGAAACTGTGTAACATTTAAGGGAAAAGCTTCGTACAATTAACACGCATTAATGAAACAACCGTAAAATGGAAATTAATTCATTACGCTTCTGTCATTTAAAAAGTTATCACTCAACCCAAATAAATATTTTAAAATAAATATAGAACGGAAACATGCTTGTATTTATTTTATTAACGGAGTTAATGGATTGAAAAATATAACACAACGAGGGATTTTTATTTATTTTCATATTTAGCAAACGTGAGCAAAGTCCGTTTGCACTTTTGTCAATAGAGGAGTAAGTTAACTTGTCAGAAGCAATACATGTAATGGACATATTTAACTCACTGAGAAAGTAAACGGAGTAGGAAAGTTCTATTCCCTTGGTTTATCGAGAGCATGGTTGCCACCTCTCAGAGGGAATAGTGGACTTGGCAACTACGGAGACATGCAGGGAGAGAGAGAGACAGAAGTATTGAAACGGCAAATACGAATGAAGCGAATTATATTCAGACTGTAGGCGACTTATTCCCGTATGAAAAAATATTTTTTCTAATTTATTTCATTTTGAGTCGCATCAACCTCAAGGACATTTGCTGCTACTTGTTACACTTATTTGCTTTACATCAATTATTACAAAATTCATTGTTTTCCCTATATTTCACCGTAAACGTTAGTCATTAAATTAATAGTCTTTGATATTGCATTGAGTGTAGAACTTCAATGAGGACGTTACTGTCAAGTAGATGTTTTCTTTCTTGATCGTATTTTGGACATTCACTTATCATATGTTTTGTGGTAACTAGGGAATTGCATAGTTCACAAATAGGTGGAGGACTACTGTTGTTCTGACTCTTGAAATTACTACTTGACCTCTTCGGGTAGCTTTGCGGCCGGTTTTTATTGCTTTCAATTCCTTGATTTGTTGGTGAACACTGCTGGCTTTAACTTCTCTCCATTTGTTGTCCCACTGGTGTTGGAGGTTTACTTTGGGAACTTTTCCGGACATCTTTGTAAGCGTTTGTTGATCTTGGGGATAGGTTTGTGGAGGGTTGTGTCACAAGCTTGGCCTTCAGGTCTGCAATACTGTTTTCATGGATACCTTCACGAGATGGAATCCATATTACGTTGACTGTTTTGCCAATTTTGTGGTATATTTCGTGTATTAGCATTGGTAATTCTGATGGTGTATATTATTTTCGTGATTTCTTGAATAACAAGCAGTCAGTGACCGGTGAGGATTATATATTTTGTTGTTGTTGGATGTATCAATATGCTCCATGGCGTAGAGTTCAGCCGTGTTGATGGAGGATGTAGGGTTGAGTGTTGCGGTGGATGGTGAGTCGGATGAAAAAAATTCACTTGTTCCCTTGTCGGTTTTGGATCTGTTGGTACATATTTGATTCCATCCAGTTTGTTAAATCTGTCCTTCCATTATTCGGATAATAATTGTTTTCTTTGTATTGGATCACATTTGTATCTGTTATAATCATCGATCAGGATTATATTACACCAGCGAGTCCTTTCTGCTAACACTTTCGTTTAAATACGTCGACAGACAATATCTGATTTCACCATCCAACTGGGTCTATTCCTAGTTGTCATCCTTTCTATTCTACCCTCTTCCTTCACCACTTACAGCTGGTATATGTAACTGTAAATATACTACTGCTAACCTTTACATCTGTGTCTTGACTGATAAAACCACCAAACCTCCGATTCCTCCCTGATAATCCCTCAGGCGAACCTACTCTTTTCCCTCGACTTGTCTACACCTTTCAGCCTTCGAGATCGTTCCTAGATCTCCTTTCCTTTCTAAGTCCCTAATCTGCTGACAAGGAAACCTTTATTTCTTGAAACGACACTCGCTAACTTATACCGACACTAATTAAAAAAATTCAAACTCCGGAGTCACTGGGATGAGTCAAAATAAATTTTAAGAACTATATAAAGAATAACACCTAATTATCCAAAAGAAAATAATTCAATTTGAATTAGCACTTGCACAGAGCCGAATGCGTTGGGAACAAAAATATTATACGTGATTGATTTGAATCTCGTGACTTTTTCACTTCTCACGTGGAAACGTAGACAGTACGCTGGCCGTGTTTAACTTCCAATATTTCGATTAATTTACGACAAAACGTAATCCTCTTTTGCAGCAGCCCTAATACATCTGTGGACTCTAAGCCTGCTAATTACCCGAACGAATCGCGAGACAATGCATTGTGTGCTCTGAAATATTTACAGGCTTACATATACAGGTAATATTTATTTTACATTGAAATTTTCAGCTCAACTTTTGTAACAGTTACCAGTAAACATTAAAATTTTGTTTTATCACTTGAATTAATTTTATGTAGAACTAAGGTCCTATTTTGTTTTTCATCCGTGGTCCTCCTAACAGATTACGTTTACGATGTGTAATATGCTGATTTAATTATTATTATAAAATTTTTGGTAGTGATTTATTTTATTTTTTTAAAAGGAAATTTTTTGTCAAATATAGAAATTTATTTATGAACGTATTGCGTAATCTAAAATATATTTTTTCTATTTAAATATGTGCGGTTCTCAGAGCAACTTACGCAACATAACAATTCAACGTAATTTCAATTAACTTCAGGAAAAATATGCACCGAAACTCCAGAATTCTAGATTTCTTAAACCGGTTACGACAAACGAAATGTAACCAAAAAAAATCTTTCCGGTTTCTTAAAATAAGAAACTTTCCCTCTACGACATTCAGAATTAACGAACTATCTTCTCTGAAATATTATAAAAGATCATACATATTATAGAAGTAGATTGTATTATAACTTACTAAGCACATTTTTTTCTGAAATGTATATATGCAAACAATGCAAAAATTAATTCGAAACACTTTTTTTTGGAAAATTAAAACTAGCTCGCATATTTTACGATATTTCTAATGAATTTTTTATCTTTTAGAGCAAAAAATATCTTTAAAAAATTAAACTAATGTATAAGAGCAAAAGCTTTATTACTTATAAATCCAACCTGAAAAAAATGATTTTTTTCAGAACAGGGTGTGACCCAGGGTACAATCTTATGACCACTAGTATTTCTCTTGTATATTAACGAATAAATAGTTATATTCAATCCACAAAGTCAGTCTTGTGTGCGGATTACAAATTTAAACATTTCAGATACGAATTTAACATATCTCTACACGAAAATATATACTGCGTCAAACAAAAGACCACGTTTGTTCACGTATACATATGAAATACTAAAATTATATAAAAGACAAAAAGTGATTGTGACATTCCGTGCATCTTGAAAAATTTCTTCTCACCAAATAAATCTTTTATTTACATTTTGTGTAAATATAAAAATTCTAGTACGTGTAATATTGTTGTGTTTTAATATTGTAGAAAACTGTAGCAGACTTTCAATGTAATTGTATGTATGTACTTGTCACGAATTCTATTTCGACATATGAGGACTAACAGAAAATTATATCAATTTGGTTACACATAAATTTAGAATAATTTTTGGATGACGTATCAATGAAACCAAAAAATTTCCGCGAGGGTTAAATATCACATGTTAAAATCTGAAACTCTCCAACAACATTTAAATAATAATTTAACCTCATATTTCGATATAGAATATGCGTATACAATTTAATAAAAAACTGTGCTATGTAGCGCTTATTTAAAAGCTGAATTATTGAGCTGATATTGTGTTTCGGAATGCCAGTAGTAGCTCGTGATGTTCAACAACGTATAAACTTCATATATAATGCACGGTTGTCGTTAGGTTGTTTGTAAATTTTGCCATTATTAGGCAGAAAATGTCAAACACAGATTTTTACCGCAGGTGGTCAACATCACCATTTGATGCGTTACAGATGAATGAGGCATTAATTTTCTGAAATTCACAAAAAATTACAAGTGATATTGACAAAATACGACAGTGTACAAACACACACACACACACACATACATACATATATATATATATATATATATATATATATATATGGGGGGAGAGAAAGTTGAGTCTCGTTAAAATGAAATATCTCATTGTAATAATATTGCCTTAATCGCATTTGCGACTGTTAGAAATATTATTTTAATTCATTTTGACTGTTAAATGAGATTTTTTATTTCATTGCTTCTATAACATTTTCACATAACAACATCTTTATCCATTTTATTATTAACTACTAAATTTCTTAAACTGCTCTTAAAATCCTCTATTAAAATGGCTTGTTGGTTCTAGAGTCCTTACACGTTTCTTATTTTAATTGTATTCCAGTTTTCTATTGAAATGTTAAATTATTTCTGTCAGGCCCTTTCTTCGTCTAAATCAAAATTAACCCTGTGTCAGCAATTCTTGTATTTTCCCTTCCAAATTTCTTTATACTTAGGTGAAATTATTTTGATTAAATTGAGGGAAAAAAACGAGATTTATGAGGTAGGAAATTACTTCTTTCTACGCTTAATGAATTACATATTCTTTGAATGACTACAAAATATAAAAATCAAACCCGTGAGATTATTTAATTTCTAAATTCAAGACTTAATACATTCGTCTATCAGGCAGTTATTTTTCTCTATTTAATTTTCAACCTGCTTTTACTTAGAAGCACCACATATTTTAGTAGATTATTAAAAATTGTTAAAACCTTGCCGTGTTTTTGATTCCAATAATATGCAAAACCTTTTCAGAGAAACTCATATTAAATGAGCTTTCCAATAGAATTATTCACTGCATTTATCCCAATAAATGAGAATATTACGAGCAGATTTTGCCTCGGGGGAACAATTAATTTGTTGACATCGCATGATTCAAAGAGAGTGAAAAAATAAACTTTTATTTCATTTATTAACATACTTTAATTGATATTTTATTAATATCTGTTCACTGATTTTTATGAACTACAGTCGAATGACTTTCCACGAACAAGAGTTCTGACGTCAGTGTTATTGGTTTTACACATATTTAATATCATTTCGGTACATATATATATATATACGTACATATATTAATGCATGTGCTCCTAAACCATTCATACGATTGCGCTGAAACTTTGGTGAGTTGATGTGCACATCCCCGCAAAGGTTTCTGTTGGGTTTTCGAAGCGGTAGAAAACCCAAGGGGTGAACATGTGTGAAATTTTAAAAAAATGCTAAAACGGCCGATATTAGAGTCGATTAATTACTTTTCGGGGTCTAATAATATAATTAATACTTTCTACTTTCTATCCAGACGTATTTAGTGTATAATTTCGACCCACCAAAAAAAAGAAAAAAAAGCACCAACAAAAATTAAATAACAGTAATGATAATCACACACAGTATCCCAATTTGTATTATTAAAATAATATACAAAAAATAAAAAAATATTGCTGACTTTTCACTATCACAAATCGTAATTTACACCTGCACAAATTAAAATACTTTAAAATTTCCTGGATTTATTAATAATAAATATCACTTGATAAGCATGAAGTTTGAGTTAATGCATTTTTATTTTTATTTTGAACAACGCGAGACGTCAATTTTCTTCCAAAATTCTGAGTAAAATTATAAAACTATCTGAGAATTAAAATACCACATTTAATTCGTTTTTGACCTTTAGATATTTTTTCTTCACTGCATCACTATCATTTTCCTTGCACACGCACACTAGACATGGTTTTGAGTTTACTTAACCCGTCCACCAGCATGTATAATTTCCCTTGGTTTCTAATTCTGCTTATCAATTTAACACTTTCTTTCAAGTTTCTCGATCGACGACCTTCCTTTCAACCGTGGAACTTTCAATGAGCTCCGGGCAAACATTTTGCTGCCGTTATTGGAAATTTTCATTAGGTAACTTTAAGAACTGGGTTTCTATAGTTTCTTACATAAGTTATTGTCCGATTTATTTTGATTTAAATAGCAGCTACTATTACCTAGTATGATTTTAAGTGATAAGTGCTTGGTGGTTTGGAACTTGTATTGCGTGGAAAAATATTTAATTATAAGAAAACTGTATCAAAGTGAGCGACTAGATAATATATTCTGTTATAGTAATTAAATGTAAAAGTGTTAATATGCACGAATAATGGTGTGTAAGATCTTACAGCGTTCTCTACCAGAAACTGATAATTAACATGGTAAAAGTATGCCATTGACCGCCACAATAGTAAAATGGGTTCGAAATATAGGAGGGATCTTTGTGCAATCAATTTTTTGAAATTCACCAAAAACAATAAGCTGACGAGAAACTTTATTGCTATTAAATTCACGTCATTGTAGTCTTATTCCAATTCCATCGCATTGCAGGCGTTAAATCTGTAGTTCATTAAAACTTGACAGTTCCTCAAGAAGAGCACATAAAATCCATGAACGCCATGGGAAGTCATCTTGCAAGTTAAAAAACCGGGCCAGTCATTTTTATGGAGTTGGGATGAACTACGATGGGCAGTTAATTATTGAACGCACTTCCTAGAGGAAGTCATTCTAAAGCCTTAAACTCGCCTATTTCCGACTGTCCCGCATAACATTTTCACCGCGCCCCACTTAACCATTTAGTGCATAGTGTAGCATATATGCAACATGTCTTATAGAATCACCCCTTACTTGTCTGTTGGTTTCCAAGAGAGCTAATTTGTGATGCATTTTTGGTATCCGTGGACATGTTAAAACATAACTTTCATAGTTCTATGTGAGTAACCCCCTAAGCCAGATTTTTCTACCCGTCGGTCTACTTCAGAATATTTATTTTCTGTGGGTTTTTTTTATCAAGAAAATTTAAGCGTCATTCTCAGGGTATTATAATTACACTAAAATAATAATTATCTAATTAATATGAGTTATCGATAAATCAGACAAAATTATATTTATGTTGAATATGTGCAACATCATGAGCCAAATTAACTTTGGTCACGTTTAATTTTTTTTCATGATTTTTTCCGTATTGTATTAACAAAAATACATCTTAAAAAATTTGTTTTAAAAAATACAAAAAATCATGGACTATAGGATTAAGGGTTTCGTCTCCACCCTCTTGTCCAGATATTCTTTTCCATAGTAAATAATGAATTAAAAATCAAGTACCTGCTTCATTATTAACCCCAGGGCAATTAAATTAAAATCGAGCAAGTGAAATTATAGAGGAATTTTCCACACTTAACATGCAAAAAATAATAATAATAAATACGGAAAACAGGAATTTAGTTCCACTGCAGGAACGCATTTTTTTCACCTTACGAATGAAGTTCAGATTTAGGAAGTTTCGCTGTCTGCGATCCGTTTCAAACCCTCCAAACATTCAGCCGTGAATATTATACACGTTTCGCAACAAGATTACAGAAATTTGTTTCTCAAATGTTTTCTAAGACAAATATTACATCCGTGCGTTCCGCGATGAAAAGTGCAAAACCCGTTAACAGGGATTTCGCGTAAAGTAGCTGTTAGATTACTCAAATGACTGTAATCCGCTTAGAAAAACAAATGAGGCCGAATTTAGCAGGATAGGGAGGGGTGAGATGTGGGGGGGGGGTTACAAAAGCTTAATGCTATTTTTCAACGCCAAGACAGATGAGACGAGAGAAATGATATTCGCAGGCTGCCGTGTCCTCGCCACATTCATTCGCAATCTCATTTCTTCGCCCTCAGTTCATTTCAAATGTCAGACTCGCGTCTATCTCAAAACTTGTGTTGTTGGAGACCTGTTCAAATTTTCAGCTGTTTGCACGGAAACAAATTGGTCTAATATTAATGTAAAATATAATTTGAAATGCATTGAAATTTTCATGTCCTAAAACTGTGTTCTTGCAACAAGAAACTTTGCTTATCTAAGATTTAAGGTTAAAATATTTATTTTAGAATATTGTTCAATCAGAATATTTTAATCGGGTCTTACTTTATCTGAAAATTTTAGCGTGAACCTTAAATTGAATTGGAAGCTGATATATATATTGAAATATCGGATTAATTAAATAATTAAATTCCCCACGTTTGAGTGTCAAATTATGTAATATTCCATTTTTAAAAGGAAAATAAAGCCAACACATTGGAGCCAAATTATGTAATATTCAAAATTATATAATAATAAAAATGCCACCACGTTGCAGCCAAATTTTGTGATATCCAAATTAATAAATTTATAAATTAATAATTTATAGGATTTTTCCGTAAATTTAAACAAAAAATTTTAAGGATAACAAACAAAATATTATTACAATTTCGATTACATTAATTTGTAGATATTTTTTTTAAAAAAAAATCCACAATTTTAATGACACAACCTGAGAGCCGCTTACTGGGCCTCTAATAATGATATTGATTTGCAATTTGCACCAAAAGGGTTACAAAATAAATACAAATTAAATTTTACTATAACAAATTGTACTAAAGACACTAACACAAAAACTAGAGAAACCTGACGGTAAATTATATTTACATAAAAGTTTACAAAACAAGGTTACTACATACCATTTTATTTATCGCTGCTCTTGTACCGTATTGTGCAATCCACAGTTATTTTATTTTAAAGAAAACAATTAATTACAGACCGTAACACTGATTACTATATCGTTTAACCACAAAATTCCAGCGCCTTTCTAACTTTAAGTCTTCCTAATTTTTTAGATTGGTTAAAGACAGGTTATTATCGTTTGCACTCTAAACCAGACTCGTCCTCCATGACCAACACTGGTCAACCTCTAAAAACTAACTCAGACCCGCCATGACCACACTGGTCAGGCTCCCACAACACACTGACTGTTTCCGCCGAAGTTCTGTGCGTATTCCACACGATTTTCCGACAATGATCGTGCATATATATTTTCAGTCTCTGCATTCTTGTGCCTCAATAATTACGCCGGCAATAATATTAAAGAAAAATTTAAATAAAACGTACATTACAAATTGTTGATCTCAACAATATACATATATATTACTTTACTCACGTAAAAATTGTTATCGGTTTATATATAACTAATATATATTTGAAAAGTATATGTGACAAGTTATTTCGCTTTTAAATTAGACGACGTCCATAAACAATTTCAGAAATTTTATATAGTACAAATTTGTTTTTTTTCATTAAACTTCCAGTAGAGGTTGTGTTTATATATTATTGTTTTTTCTACCGCCAAGTATGTACTCAATAGAACGAAAAATAAATCCATTCATTCTGCATGCTCTACAGTGGTTAGTAACGGTATTTATTGCCTCTAATAACACAGTTACCGCTTTTCCCATGTTACTGATCGTGTTATGATTAACTCAAGTCAACTGTATTAGTTTTTGTAATGTGGCGTAGTTGGTTCATCATCGAAGCGATTTGTTTGTTTTACTGTGTGATGTGGACAGTCGACTGGGAAACCCTGAGAACCTTTGAACAGCAGACAGCATCCCGACGTCCGCAATTAGGCCATTTTATTTATTATTGGTGGCAGTTTAACACGGTGGAAATAACGGTCATTAGCCTGGAGGTTCCAGGACGTGTCTCTCTGTAGTTGTTTCCATACACGACGTACAGTTCTGCTTCCCAACGTGCAGACTCGCCGCCGCTAATTAACTGGTTTGCGGTAATCTTAAAACCGTGATTTAATTTGACGGACTTCGCGACACTTCTTAAAAATTTTCGGCAGGAACTGTTTAGAAATTTCTGTATATTTGACAGTATTATACGCCGATTAATTAAAATAACAGCTTTTGATAATATAAAAATTGAAATTAAAAAGAAATCATGATGATGTAACACAATATTGTTCAATTCAATAGACTTTCCTCAATAGTAAACAGAAATGACAAGATGATAAAATTTTCTCTGGGTTATTATTTTGGGATACTGAATCGGACAGCTTACAGGCAATTAAATTAACAAGTAAAAGTCAAATATAAAAATGATAATATTTCATTCCTCTAGTTTCTAGAATAAGTCATTCGCGTTAACCCGATTTGTGCACTTGGTGAGATGATGTCGGTAGCTGTGAAGTTCCCAGCATTCACACTTCTGGTCACCGAACTTATACGCTCCTGTCTCTCATATCAATATGGCAACTGACTTCATAATACTCATCACTGAAACGAGAGCCCCTTTCAGTACGCAACGTGCATTACACGTTTTCTCCCGTGTTTTGCATGGTCTACGATTTTCTATGACACAATTTTTTTTTAGCAAGTATTATACTTTTTTTTCAAATATTCTCAATTTAAACGCTCACTTTCCTCTCTCGTTAATATTTTACTCATATAATTAATAAACATCCGAAAATTCTCATTTGAATTTCTCTATATAATAAAAAAGGATGTATATTTGTATGTATGTATGAATGTATTTACGTTGTTCTTTATACAAATTTTATCGCGTGGACAGAATGCAACAAAAATTGGTACAAATATTCTTCAAAATACGAGAAACGGTACTGTGAGGGTGAGAAACGCCTAGCATACATGTGGAAAGAATTATAATTAAAAACCGTGATCATTAAATATTAAATTACTGCGCGCCAAGAGACAATGACGTCACGCGAGAGAGAGACGTTACTACGCAACGAACAAAGGAAATATTTCCTTTATTAGGAATGAAATAAAGCAGAAATATGTTCTTTAAATAAAAAGTATAATTTTATACAGCAATACTCCATCGAATGGTAATAAAGAAGAATACGAATTACTTTACCATCCTTGCGGAAAATGTAAGTTAATTTTCGCGCTATATTGGTTGTGAGTCTAGCTAACAATTTCATCAATGTAATATTTCGTAATGTATGAAGACTGAGTGACAATTGACAATTATATCCTGAAATACTCAAGGAATATATTTAAGTATTCAATTAAATACTTTTTCGAGTTTATATAAATAAGTACACGAGCAACGCCGGGCACCCAGCTAGTTTCTCAAATAAAATAGATTAATAGTGTACTTTGCGTATTTTCATTCCTTGTGGCATTGCAAATTGGAGCAACTGTTCCCGGAGCATTGAAATATTCAAGAATACTTTATAATACGGATAATAAATCTAGTTGTAAACTAGTCTGCGAATATTAACTCTCCCCAGCGTGTTTATTCACGAAATTTTATAGTTCGTTAAGCGGAACATGAATATTTTTGAAACGAATGGCGAGTCTCACGATTACGAGACTAGAAATCACTCAGATCTCTTTGCTCTCTACCAGAGAAGTATTCACCATTCAGAAATAGTTTTATACAATAGTCTTCCTCCAGACAGATAATAACTACAAGAGTTTTCGAATTCAGTGAAAAAAATATTCTACTGAAAGGCGCCAGTGTTTTACTCAGTACAGGAGTTTCTTGATCGTTTCTCTAATAATTAATTATTTATTGTTATACTGCAAATGTGTTGCTCATTTATTTAAAAACTTTCTTAGTCTCTGTTTGTATTTTCTGCTCTTTTGTTTATTTGTTTCATGTACGGCCTGGAGTTTGCAGATTCCTCGTCGTTCTGTTCCGTGAAGTGACTTGCCGTCGTGTGTGTTTCTTCAAAGTGTGCGTCTGTCAGGTTTTGTTTATTCTTCTGTGATGTGTATTTCTATATTTTACGTAAGTTAATTCTCTAAACATTAATTTTTTACCTAGTGCGTATTGAAATATTTTTGAGTACTGTAAATATTATATTTAACACTTACTATAGGTAAAGAATTATTATTTTTATTATTATTATTAATATATAGTTCTTTTACGTATGTTAGACAGGGAACCTTCTGTTCCCGTTTTTTTAGTATTTTTATGTTAACTTCATTATGTTTTGTAGCATCCAACAATTATATTTTAATTTTATGTAATGACGTATCCTATTTCCTTATACCAGGATTAATGGAATAAAATAAATCAAATCAACTAAAAAAAATTTACATACTTTTTGATGCAATATTTTCTAACATGTAACTGATTTAATAAGGGCAACCCGCAACTTTTCTCTGGACATTCCTTTTAACTTTAATTTTTCCGGAAAAATGTAGCAGCCGAAAAACGCATTCGATTTCGTACGTAATATTTGTGTAACACAAAAACACATCATTTTACTCTATTCTTGATTCAGTCCGAGACTTATGTTTTGTTTTCATGAAAATCGATAAAAAAACTCTTAATCCAGAATATATCGTGGAAAATATTTTTAGAAGTAAATTTGTGAATTGCGCTCATTTTCAACATCAAATTTTACTGTATTTGCAGTTTTATTGAAAGTCGTATCGCAAACACGTGTAAATTTCCCTGAGATGTCCTCAAGGAGATATATATTAGATTTATATCTCACGGAGTTAAACTTTCTGTTTTGTTTGTCGCGAAGAGCCCAGGATGCAGATAAGAAAGAAAAGGGCCTCGTCCCCGATGAAGTTACAAATCTTTCCCCTCGTTCCCACACGACGTAAACTTAGGCATAATGCATGTACAACACAATAATCAAGGCCATTGAAGAACTGGATTCCGAAACAGGCTTATTTTTTTCGGTTTTATCGCGTGCTATGGAAAGTTGTGAAGTATGTAAATTTAGGACGCACGTGGAACTTTCTGAAGGTAACAAACGGCTGTCTTTTTTTTTAGAGTAACAGGCTACATGAGGGTAATCCACGTGGTGACAACTCCCCTTTAATAGCATAAGAAGGGGTTTTAAAAGGGGAAATGGAAGGGTAGAGGAAGGCGGCCAAGGGTCAACTAGTAGTAGTTTAAGGATTCTACCCGGAAGTTTCCTGAAACTGATGCAGGATAAAACCTAGGTAGATCGGGCAGTTTGTACTTGTACAACACCCTTCCGATGGCGGGAAAGAGGTTTGTTGTGGGGACGCAGCATTTCCTTCGCCGTGCCTCGACCAGATTAGGAGGCGGCTAGCCGATTATTCCAATCGGAATAGCGGACAACTCTTACCGTATGCCCAGTTACAAAATTAAAAAAGTAAATTGTTATTCCCGTTTCGACTGCGAATAATATTACAGTATAATAAATCCAAAACGGATTACGTGAAAAACCAAATTTTATACGTTGCAAGTATTTCATTTTCTCATATCATTTTTTTCATACTAATTTTTTAATTTGAAAGAATTTTAATATCCTTTAGTTATCAGGAAACTAAAATTTGTAAAAATGTGAAAATAAAATTATTTTAAAGGAAAACTACTAATAACTGTAAATGCCGTTACCCGCAGTGAACAGACCAAAAAATGAGTTTTTATTGGATATATCACAAAAATTATTATTCTAAATTTTAACTCAGCTGTAAATATAATTCCAAGTTTCAAAAATAGTAAAATTTTTTATTTTACGTCTGTTTTTTAATTAATGAATCAGTTTTTTTTACAGATATAAACGTGATAAATAAAAATAAAGTGACTGTAAAAGGTCATTAACTGCTTTAAAAGTTTTAGAAATATTGAATACCTGAAAGTTAATAAATTACTATTAGTTCTGTTAATTCAAATTTCATATTGAGAAATAATTTGAAGAAGTTCAAAAACATGTGACAAAGTATTGATTTGTGTAATCCAATTTTTAAAATAGTCGGAACTGATGGCACTGTTAGATAATTTTATTTAATGGGGTAGCTACAGTGATCGGGCGTTTCGAAATGCTTTTCGTCTTTTTTTTTCTGTACGTAACGATTGACTTAAATAGTTTATTGATTATAACGCAATTACGAAGATTCATTTTTACTATTACTAAGGCCTGCACATATCATAACTTTTCCCCTGTAGTTTCACCTGACGTTAAGCAAGCAGAAAGGAAGCCAGCAGACTCCGACTCTCTCACGGAGCAATTTGTAACGCTTTGCTCTCGAGGGCAATTCTAAATGAACAGCACAGCGAGCTCCTTCCAACTTTCCTATCCCACTTTATTTATATTGGACGTGGACCTAGAGATAGAGGATTACGGCGGGAGTGTATTTCCTGCGGAGGACTTTTCCATCTGAGTAATCCTGCGGTCAAATAATCGCGCCGAGCATGGAGCCATTTACCGGAGGGTTGGATAGGACCCTTGTCTCAGCCTGACGCTGAAATAGGGTGACACACGGTGAGACCCAGGTAGCCAGGAAGCCAGGCAGCCAGGCAGCCAGGTCGCCGGAAGATCACGCTTCACTCATAATTAACCTTTACAATTATACCACGATATTTCGACTACAAATTACTTGCTGCGTAGACCTGGTCGAAATTATTATAGACTCGTCAATTGCTGCTAATAATCAAGATTAGCATGAAAAAAGTCTCAGACTGGTAGCCAAACAACCGGAGTTGAATTAATTGTGTAGTGGCTTATTTTTTATAATAACGATCTAAAATCAGACATTTTTTTTATAATTCAAAAAAAAATATTTAGCACCTTCTTCAGGACGTGATCCGATTGAAAGGTTTGTCGTGATGTTATAAATGTTTCCTGGGTGTGTTAAGTTTCCAAGGTTACGGAACAACAAACCTTTTGATATCTATGCTTTTACTTACTGCACATAATTTATTTACCTTAATAAATCAGATAACCAAAATATGTAAAAATTCCAGGAGGTAAGGCGAAAAATGCAATATTTAATTTTTTTATTTATTAATCAATACTGATAATATATTAATATTAAACTGAATAAATGTTGAATATTTTTGATAAATCATTGTTGGTTCCATAAAAAAATAGTTTTTTCTTTTAGCTAAATATTGTAGAACAGAAAAAATATATAAATCTGTGGTTTGAAATATTATATAATTTTTTACGCCACTTGTGACAAAAAAAAATACTGACGTTTTCCTTTAAAATAATTTTATTTTATATAAAACAATTCTATAAATTTCTAATTAGAAATATTGTATTGTTCCTTTCACATGTTTACAAATTTTAGTTTTCTGATAACTAAAGGTTATTAAAATTCTTTCAAATGAAAAAATCAGTGTGAAACAAATGATATGAGAAAATGAAATACTTGCAACGTTTTTTTCAGTAATATTTTTCAAATTATAACAACTGTTAATAGGTTATTAAACATATATTATTATAATTAAAAACAGCATTGCTTATTATTTGTTTTTATTTTAAGTTTATCATGTTTGCTGCTGTGTCGTACATTTTCACTCTCTGGCCGCTCCACGCTATTCTAGTGATTTCGCTCCTCCAATTAAATGCTCCTCTATTACATTTTTTTAATCTTAGAATAACTATATATTTCCATAACAAATTAATTTGTAAAATTTTTCTAAATAAATTTGGAATTTTCTTCTTAGAATTTATAAATTTCAAAATACGGGTCGCACATGACGATGTCGGTGCGAATATTAAATGAATTTTTCATTTTTTACAAAAAAAAATAACTTGGATTTGGAACCACTAAATGGTTATTTATACAGTCACACAATTACAGCTGAAGATGTTTACGAAATTAAAAGTGAACTGAAAGAAATGTCTAAAAGAAAAATTGATGTAAAAAGACGCAAGGAAACGTCCATCCTAGATTTTTAACTTTTGCGATATGTTTCGTGAAAGTACTCGAAGTATCAGAGCCATCAAATAGCTACGGGATAATCAGACGTCGTCTTTCAAATGTTTATTAATAAAGGAAACCATATTCACAAATAAAACAGATGATATTCCGGACCGATAATTACACGTTCAGAATTGCATTTATAAATTAGACCTTTCGAAGAGACGGCAACGAGTTAACGGTCTACAGAAACCAAATGTATTGATTTTTCCACGCGCCAAAACGCAAATTGAACAATTTTATTTCGGAGAAGAATGTTTCTGGAGAAAATCCTTTCTGTAGTCCCGAGAGCTGAGGTAAATTTGTATGTATGTATGACGTGCAAATATCATTCGAGTTCGCGAACTTTACACTCCAGGCATTATTGCATTCAAGGCACACGAGTTTTGAATCGAATCAACGCAGACAAAATTTTTGCACTCAGAATATTTGTAAGAACGAAACTCTCAATTCGATAATTTATTAAAATCTCTTTAAATTTTTCATGCACATTAACATTACTAATTCAAAATATAAGCACATACAAGTAAATAGTTCCAATAGTTTGTGATTGTATTACCACGTTGGTAAAAACGAGATAATATTTACAAAGGTGACTGTTACTACTTTCATTACAAAAAACTTTAAAACCATGAAGCACATCCATAGAAACAATACATTTTTAATAGAGCACAGATGTGAGTACGTTTCATTATTAGTCACGTTACAGTGAGTGCTTTGTAACAACATGGGCGCCATGTTGTAATAGAAAATTACCAGCCGGCAAGTGTGAAAATGAGTATAACTCGAGAGTGTATACGTGGTATAAAATAAAATGCTAAATAGTGACAATCGTGAAAGCAATTGGAAACGTATACACTGAATAAATGTCCTTGTCTACACATTATTAAGCTCTTTTTCTTTTTGATTATTTGATGTTCCACCACGAAATAAAATTTGATGAAACAAAGACATTGAACCAAGTACGAGACTTCCGCGACAGTGTGCTACTAGAAGAAATTGAAATAAAAACAAATGCGAATCCAGCCAGCCAGCCCCGCCAGCCAGCTCCGCCAGCCCCGCCAGCCAGCCAGCCAGCCAGCCCCGCCAGCCAGCCCCGCCAGCCAGCCCCGCCAGCCAGCCCCGCCAGCAGGCCAGCCAGCCAGCCAGCCAGCTCCGCCAGCTCCGCCAGCCAGCCAGCCAGCCAGCCAGCCCCGCCAGCCAGCCAGCCAGCCAGCCAGCCAGCCAGCCAGCCCCGCCAGCCAGCCAGCCAGCCCCGCCAGCCAGTCAGCCAGCCAGCTCCGCCAGCTCCGCCAGCCTCGCCAGCCAGCCAGCCAGCCAGCCAGCCCCGCCAGCCAGCCAGCCAGCTCCGCCAGCTCCGCCAGCTCCGCCAGCTCCGCCAGCCCCGCCAGCCAGCCCCGCCAGCCAGCCCCGCCAGCCAGCCAGCCAGCTCCGCCAGCCCCGCCAGCCAGCCAGCCAGCCAGCCAGCCCCGCCAGCCAGCCAGCCAGCCAGCCAGCCAGCCAGCCAGCCAGCCAGCCCCGCCAGCCAGCCAGCCAGCCAGCCAGCCAGCCAGCCAGCCCCGCCAGCCAGCCAGCCAGCCAGCCAGCCAGCCCCGCCAGCCAGCCCCGCCAGCCAGCCAGCCAGCCAGCCAGCCAGCCCCGCCAGCCAGCCAGCCAGCCAGCCAGCCAGCCAGCCCCGCCAGCCAGCCAGCCAGCCCCGCCAGCCAGTCAGCCAGCCAGCTCCGCCAGCTCCGCCAGCCTCGCCAGCCAGCCAGCCAGCCAGCCAGCCCCGCCAGCCAGCCAGCCAGCTCCGCCAGCTCCGCCAGCTCCGCCAGCCCCGCCAGCCAGCCCCGCCAGCCAGCCCCGCCAGCCAGCCAGCCAGCTCCGCCAGCCCCGCCAGCCAGCCAGCCAGCCAGCCAGCCCCGCCAGCCAGCCAGCCAGCCAGCCAGCCAGCCAGCCAGCCAGCCAGCCCCGCCAGCCAGCCAGCCAGCCAGCCAGCCAGCCAGCCAGCCCCGCCAGCCAGCCAGCCAGCCAGCCAGCCAGCCCCGCCAGCCAGCCCCGCCAGCCAGCCAGCCAGCCAGCCAGCCAGCCCCGCCAGTCAGCCCCGCCAGCCAGCCCCGCCAGCCCCGCCAGCCAGCCAGCAAGCCAGCCAGCCAGCCAGCCCCGCCAGCCAGCCCCGCCAGCCAGCCCCGCCAGCCAGCCCCGCCAGCCAGCCCCGCCAGCAGGCCAGCCAGCCAGCCAGCCAGCTCCGCCAGCTCCGCCAGCCAGCCAGCCAGCCAGCCAGCCCCGCCAGCCAGCCAGCCAGCCAGCCAGCCAGCCCCGCCAGCCAGCCCCGCCAGCCAGCCAGCCAGCCAGCCAGCCAGCCCCGCCAGTCAGCCCCGCCAGCCAGCCCCGCCAGCCCCGCCAGCCAGCCAGCCAGCCAGCCAGCCCCGCCAGCCAGCCAGCCAGCCAGCCAGCCAGCCCCGCCAGTCAGCCCCGCCAGCTTTACGTGGGTAAAGTGGACGGCATTTTCTTCCCCCAGGTGGGGGAACGATATGTAAAAAGAAACGAGGGATAAAGGCTCGCGACGCTTCTCACGTTGGGATGGCAAAACATCGTAAAATCGAGGCATGAACCCATAGCTGCAACAAGGAAAACAGAACAAGACTGGACGAACGTCGCAGTAGCGGCAGCCGCATCCTAAATTCCTGAATGCGTCGATCAACGAGAAATATTAGACTAGATTGTGTAAGGTTATATAAAAAAACCGCAATTATTTATTTATTACATTTCTTATGATTTGGAGTTAAATTGATTTTTTTTCGGTATTCTTAAACCGCGATTTTCTTTAACAGCCTGAGATAGTGTTATCATTTTGAATTACTAAACGGTGAGTAGACTTACAAAAATTAAGAAAAATGTATTAATTAATTTGTGAAGTAAATTTGTATTTTTTAGCAATTTGTAAATAATTACATTCATTTTTTTATATAATTTAACACGTATTTTAATCATTACGACTAATGTGTTTTAGGACTGGTTCTGCATCAGATTTTAGAGAAGGTCTATTTGGTGCATGATGTACGTTAGTACCTAGTAGGGATTCTTGAATTTCAAGAACCACTTCAACGGCGTTCCAGTCGTTCCTGAAACTATGCCCGATAGCCTATATACGTCAGTCCGGGGCCTGAGGTACTCCCATACCAGGGCATGAGCATTACAAATGCCCCTTAGCTGCTGCGGCAACTTTTTTATCTGTATTCGCAAAGTATTGTTTTACTAAATTTGGAAATGTTTCCTAAATAGATAATACACGAATACGGTAAAACGCGCACAGTACGTCTCCAAAATTCAATAATATTTGTTAACAGCAGTGGCATTACTGTTCGTTTTTACGCTCTCGTGTTTCTCTGTAACAGAACTCAGAGGCAAATTTCTGTATTAATTACAGAGACAATTGTTTACAGGCTTTGTGTTACGATCCAATAGTGTCTAATTGCTTGTGGGTTAGTGTTGCTAATTAATCTTCAACCCACTTGGGTCAGTAATAGGAATTCAAACGGATAATATTTAATTCTTTCGTGTGCGTATAACTGTATTCTGCTGTTATCAGTTCAAAATTTCAACAACAAAAGTATTTAAGTTCTCTGATAAACTTGGCGACCACTTCAACATGACTTATAAAATTGATATAGTATCCAAGTTATTTTTTTTCGTACTGTACCCAAGTGGTGGTGAGTTTTCTTCTAAGTATAAGGTTTCTTTGGCCCCGCTTGAATTTATTTTTTTGACACATTGTGTTAAATTACTGCACGTGAGAATCTCGTGATATCTGTGATTAGCGTTAAATTTATCATATTTACAAAAGATAACAATAATACCAGTATTAATAAATCAAAATAATAATTATTTCCTTATGTTACACAACTCGAAGCTTTTTTCTAGTTTTACTGACAAAAAAACGGCGTTGAGTTGTGGTTTGTAATCAGCTCCGATTTTTGAAAACCGATGTGGAAGCTTCAATTTGTCTTAATCTAGTTGTCCGTTTATTATTACTGTTATTTACAGTTGTGATTGTATTATTAGGTCATTTTATAAATTTAGTCTACAAACAATTCCGTTGCGGTATTTAATTTCACTAGATTTCACTTTATTCCAGGTCACACATAAATTCCAGTTTGAAAAATGTACTTCGCTTTACAAATTTATTTCACAGCTTCCTTTTAAAAAATTTCAACTTCTTTATCAAAAAAACAGGTCGACCCTTCATCCGGCCCGCTAGCAGAAAGTATGCGCGAACATTTCCGTCATTGCGTGTAAACAGAACCGCTAATCCAGAAATATAGGCATGGCTGCACACCTGGGAAACCACTGTAGTCCCATCCCTAGCTGCGATTTCAGACTACAAAATCAATTCATTTCATATTCAAAAAATTAACATGAACGCTGCGAAGAATATAAAATACTTAGTTTCCTTCTTTCGCTACTTTTACGCACCGATTATGCTCCCCAGTTTTTTATAAAAAAAAATTACCGCTATTAGCAATTTCAATAAAGATATTATCCAGTTTATTATGAGGGTCCGATTGTTGATTTAAAAAATTAATATGAGAAATACTTCCCCAATTTAGTTACCTAATTTTGGATAACAAGAACGGAAATTAAGCAAGCCAATTATAAATAAAAATGTCGCCATAATATATAAAAATACGTTTGGAAAATGAGTCTACCGGAGCCTTTATTATTGAGACTCTACATTATTAAAATTACACAAATATCAAAACAATATCCGCGTTTTAATTATATCTTCTTCTATCAAATAAATAAAAGAGTGTTTGTATTATGGTTGTTTTTTGTATGTTTATTTGCATGTATGTTCCTTCCGCATACACCCGTGTAGCAAATTTCACCCCTCCCCCCCAAGAACGGAAATTTTCAAAAATGCAAAAACGGCCAATATTTAATTCGAATAAATCTTTTTAGAGGCCAAAGATATTTATAGTATTTCTACCGATGTTATCTGTGAATAATTTTAACCCCTTACAGCTTGAGAAAGGAGGACCCTTGAGAAGGGGCGTTACAAGAAAATAACGCAAATACTACCCAAATTGGAGTACAATACAAGGTTATGGATGTCGCTGAGTTTATTTATGACAACCTGGGGAACGCGCTGGGTTGGGCTGAGGTGGGCGGGGGTAAAATTTTTCAAACATGTTAACCGGTAGATTTTTGCTTCGAAATATATTTCGGGATCAATAAGATTCATAAAATTTTCCTACTTGTTCTGTGTTTAATTTCAACCCATCTTTAATTTGTGGAGGGGAGCACCCTTAAATGTGGAGGTGGAGTGACATTATATAAAAATAACGCAAAAACAATCGTGATTATTGTCGAAACCGGGGTTATTGTTGTCACTGAGTTTAATTATGACATTCAACTTGCCGTTTAACTCCCCCAAGCGGGGGTGGTCTGAAGTGGAAATTTTCAAACATGTCAAAAGGTTGATATTTGCTTGTAATAAATATTTGTCGGAAACAAAGGTCATTGATAGTATTTCTACAGATTTTGTTTATGTAGAATTTTGACCCCTTTCGGCATGGGAGGGGAACACGCTTAGGGGTGGGGGTGGAGGGGCGTAACTTGAAAATAACGCAGAAACTACCGAGATTGGAGTCAAATTGTGGGTTATGGATATATGACAACCCGAGCAATACGGGGCACCCTGCTAATAAGAAATAAATTCCGGCCACAATAAATATAACAGAAAACAATTAATTATGTAATTTTCATCGTTGTTTTATTGACAACGATCTGTCACATAACATGATATTCATACATTGAAATAGAAAATGCGATCCTGAAAACCCGGAATAAAATAGAATATTTAATAAATGTTTCTCGGTTTGTATAGGTTTTTTACCGGATCAGTTGTAATTAGTCCGGATTATACGTTATGTATAATGAAATAATTTGTCTCGGCACATCTTTCACTGAAAGACGCAGAAACGTTGTATTGTAATAAACAATTGACCCGGTTGATAAATCTAGAAAGAGCCTACGTAATTAAATTAAAATACAACATGAACAAAACAATCTGTTCCTCTAGATCTTAACTTCTGTGACGGGTGCTTCTGGACATTATGTTGTCCATCACGTTGTCCTAGAGTCTTCCTACATTTTCTATAGATTTAACATCCGAGAGCAAAGCGTTTTCAAAACTCTAGAATAAAATCGTAATAGAATGTAGTTTCAATCAAACCTCATTGATTGTTTTTTAATCAAAAAGAAACTGAAATATATCTTTGTTTCAGAAATACGCCCCTAAACTCGTTTCAATCCACGAGATATATTTCCAGGATTGGGAAATAAGCTCCGAACTCCCGCTTGAATCCCGATCCTTCGTGTTTTACAGCTCCGCTATCTTGTTCCGAGGATGTCATCCATGCCGTTGGAAGGATTCCAAATACACAAGTATTGTTGATCCAGCAGAGATCTGCATGTCACAGAATCGGACATCGGAAACTCTCCACAAAACATGAACGGGTAATTGTTGCAATTACTACAGTGTCTCTCTAAATTACATTTCCGCGAGTTGCTTCCGAATAAGTAAAGTTTTTATCGACTGGAATTACAATGGTAATTTTCTTCGCAATAAGTGCGAAAATCGTACGGTTCCTTAGGATGATATGATTTTCAATGTATGTTAAAAATAATAACAAACACAGGCAGACAAATAAAGTAAAATATACTAATAATTGTATAAGAAAAATACAACAGAGAATAGGCAGAAGAAAATTTAATTAAATTTATAAATGGGAAATGAGGCCGGAAATGTTCGTCGCAGTATAAAAGTAACAGGCCTAACTACTTCAATAATGCACAATGGTAATAATTTTCTCACTGTTACCTATTATTTACATGCTATTATAATACGGGGAAGTCTAATAAATGAAACAGATTGTTTGTATGTATGTATATATGTGTGTTCCGCATACAAATCAACAAACGCGGAACAAATTTCACCAAATTTCGTACACGTGTTCTTTACGACCAGGAAACAAATACTCTCAGGAGCGGGGGCGAATGGGGTGGAAATATTCAAACAAGCTAAAACGGCCGATATTTAAGTCGGATAAATATTTGTAGAAGTCAAATGTATTAATAGTGTTTTTACCTATATTATCTGTGTATAATTTCAACCCCTTGCATCATGGGAATATGACACACTTAGGGGTGGGGTTGGAGGGGTGTTACAAGAAAATAACGGGAAAACAACCGGGATTCTATTTTTCATTTCCATAATTTCTATCTTTTGAGATTTTTTCTTGGAATAAATACTTTTTGTTTAACCCACAGTGGTGGGGTGGAAATTTTCGGACATGTTGATATATATATATATATATATATATGCTGCTAAAATAATGTCGTTATTTAATGTATTAAAATATATTGTGTATATATATTGTGTAATAAATTGTGTAAAAACAATCTCAATTCATTAATAGGTCCAATGACGTCAGAGAAAATACATCTTTCTGACTACCGCGATGGAAATCAATAGCCAGGTCAGTAATTTATATATATATATATTTATATATATATATATTTATATACATATATATATTTATATATATATATATTTATATATATATTTATTTATATACATATATATATTTATATATATATATATTTATTTATATACATATATATATATATATTTATTTATTTATATACATATATATATATATATATATTTATTTATTTATATATATATATATATATATATATATATATATATTTGTCCAATGAAGACATTTAGCGATAGGGGTCGAGGTGAGTTACATAAAAATAACGCAAAAGCAACCGAGATTAGAGTCAAATCAGTGGTTATGGATACATGACAACCCGGGCAACGCCACGCATCCAGCTAGTATTAAATAAATTGATCTTGCATTCTGGAAACTAATAATTTTAAGACACAGAAAGAATCAGCTACACTATACTTATTTAAATTAATTATATGTATATGTTATAATATTAATTTACTAGAGTAAAAGTTGATATTGATTGTGATGAAATATAAAGGCGAAAGTTCAGTGTTACTGTTATAGTTCGCCGTCAGCTGTTTCTGTCGGACATCATGCCCTTTGGATACTTATGTGCGAACACAATCAGCTGATTGCTTAAACGAGTAAACATGGGATCTCAAATTCCAGGTTTTTCATCACACATACAAATATTTATTCAAGACAGAATCAGCTTTTACAAATGAACTTTAAATATATTTTTTTAAAAAAGCACATGCTATGTGCAAGCAGTTTGATTACAAAGTTTTACAGATTAATTTGTAGAAACAAATGACAATTTCTCCGCCATGAAGTTTATTATTGAAACTCATGAGACACCTCTTTCGTCAATGTATTATGGGGTCGGGATACCCATAATTCAAAACAAAGCTTTCGAAAGGAATATTGCATGTAACAGAGATTCATGAAAGTATTTCATAGAAAAAAATGTGATTAAGTAATTTACAACATAACAGTTTTTCGTATTGTCCTCGAAATTGGGTGTTGATGATCCACTTTGATAGATTGGCGCCACACGTGTTTCGGGAATGGCTCCTCTGTGTAGATTGCTCGATTGTGCCTCTGAACGTGGAGGTCCCGGATTCGAATGCCGGCGAGGGCAAGTAATTTGTGTGAGTGTTTGTTTATTTTCAGAGAAGCTCTGGCTGGGGTTTCCTGCCTCTGCTATCACTTCAGAATATTGACTCATAGAATACAGGAAAGTAAAAAACACGTTACTGTACCTCAATTTTGTAAATTAACCTGTTACTTTTACCAAAGGAATCCCCTCGGGAAATTATCTAATTAGCTATTTAAGTGAAACAGTATGCAAACTATAATAATATCATTTTAATGTATTAAAGAACTTGACATAATTTTAGCAGCATAGTTAATTTTGAGGACATATTATAATCGTCACAATTTAGTTTTTTTGCCTACACATTGCCGTAAAATTATATACATTCCACTTGACTTATTTTACGTCAGTCCCAAACTGACTGGACGTTAAAATAACCGTTTCTTACAAAATATAAAACGTAATCGTGGTTACGAAGTAACTCACTCAAGGCTTGTCATAAATTGCCGACGAAGTGGCTGTTTGAAAGCGTCGCGTCGTCCATGCTCCAGTGACGAGAAATGAATCCCGCAGGGTTGACGACGCGATCGCTCATCTGGCACAGACAAATTATTTGTTAAGAGAGATTTTAATTAAGAAAATGGTACCGAAACGTCGAGGAAAAATTAAATCCTGCAGCCGCACAGAAACCCCAGAGATCTTCTTAATACATTTAACTCCCGGGAAAAAAAAAATCTCTATTCATTAATAGGACCAATGACATCAGGGGAAATACGTCTTTCTGACTGCCGCGATGGAAATCAGTGGCCAGGTCAGTAATTTTCGTCCCGCAAGCAGTGTAAAGGACTGAGTTTCTCACACGCCTGTGGCGGAATTTTAATACAAGTGACTGGTCGTTAGAAACATAAAAAAAAAATGGTGTCCATAAAGAAACGCAACCAATCGTGAAACCCAGTTTCTTAAACGGTGTTCCACGAAACAGGGCTCCGAATCCTAATTAGAGTAAGTGGTTCAATTCGGAAAAAAAAATTTTCATAGCCCCATTGTCTGCTTTTTTTTAAAAAAAAATTATTTGTTTAGCAACCAGGATAATTTATAATTCTATGAGTTAAATTGCTGGCGGCTGCCAGATGTACTGGTAGCAATAACAGTATCAGGGAGATATCCAATGATAACGCCTGCAGAATTTAAAACACGACGGAAGAAAAAGAGAGGGGGGAGGGGGAGGGGGATGGAGGGGGAGGGAGGGGGAGGGAGGGAGGGAGAGGGGGAGAGCGAGAGAGAGAGGGAGAGGGGGAGAGCGAGAGAGAGAGCGAGAGAGAGATAGCAAGAGCCAGAGCGAGAGCGATAGAGCGAGAGCGAGAGAGCGAGAGCGAGATGGGGAGAGAGGGGGGAGAGAGGGGGGAGAGAGGGGGGAGAGAGGGGGGAGAGAGGGGGGAAAGAGAGGGAGAAACATTACTTAAATTAATTCACATGGCCTTTTGCTGGTCACTGGTTGTAGGAGTTTCCAGTAGTGGGTTAGGATGGTTGTCCAGTTGTCCAGTACTGCGTGGTGCTTGATGGCTTTCTGTCGGATGTCTTCCTGCACCGTAGGAACTTGGTTAATAGGTTACGGAGCGTTAGTAATTGGTTGGAGTATTTTAGATTGGCACCTTTGGATCATTGCAATGTTTGATATGGACGCGCATCCCCATAATTCAAGTCCGTATTGGTTTGATGACTGATTTGTATAATAGGATTTTATTTTCTATCGATACCCGTGATTTTCTCTCTATCAGCCACCGTGTTTCTTTTGTCTTCAACTCAACTTGTTTTTTCTTATGAGTTATTTCCAAGTTATTAACTAAATGTAATCCTAGGTATTTTACTGTGTTTGATTGCGGAATCTGCACATTGCTTATTGAGACTGTGGGGCAGAGTGAAGGTAATGTGCTCAGATTTCTTCTCGTACACTTTTACTTTCAATTTTTTGGGGGGGATTCTTGTAGGTTGGTTAGGCAGCTTTGTGTAATATTTGCGGCTACTTGGGGGTCGTCGTGGCTGGAGAGAATAGCTGTATCGTTGGCGAATGTTCCTATTGTTATATTTTGCGCTGACGAGTACACGACATAAAGCAGAGGGCCAAGGACACTACCTTGGGGCACTCCAGATTAAATCGGAAAGAAGTCGGATTTTCCTTCGTTCACTTTTGTTTGGAATTTTCTTTCGTTCAAATATGATTTCAGGAGGTTGAAGTATGCAGCTATTCTCATAGCAGTGAAAAACTAGACCAAGTCATGCAGGCGAGAGGGGGAAGATTAATGGACTCCGTGGCATTGTTAAGACAAAAATAAGTGACTGACCCGACACTCTTTCAACTGGAGCTATTTTTTTTTTCGCACCAGCTCAGAACTTAATTTTCCCATCACGATTCAACTCTGGACTCTCAGAAATCTAAACAAAAAAATCCGACAACAGAGTACCCGAATAATATTATCTTTAAATTAATTAATCAATTTTGATTAAATGTGAAAAAGCGCCTCATAGGAAGTTCACTGACCATGGTGGAAGCTGAAAGTTGGACATTCGAAAATATTTTAGACCATGAAAGTCTTTGCACTAGATTCTTTTATATATATATATCTGTTTATCCTGTATTATTGAATATTTATTTTGAGTTATTTTTATTTCCTTGTTTTGAGGATGGGTTTCTGTGATTGTAGCTTGAGGGTCTCTCATTTCGCCGACATCCAGAGAGCCTATTAAGGCGAGGTATGATTGGGTTGGCGCCTGGCCGAGGCAGGTCCCTAGGGATGCAAATGAGAGCCGTCTCCAAGTTGTGCCGCTTTTGTTGACACTCCTTCGTCTTGTTCTCGCGAGAATTAGCCGAGAGCGCGTGCTCCGACGAGATTGTGCGTGCGAGCAGCTTTTACAGTTCCGGGCAACGAAACGAATTTGTTGATTTTCAATTTCAGATATCAAAAACTTTACGCTCGTCTTTGACATGGAAATATTTTAATTCTGAGTTACGCACGGCGACGAAGACATAGGCGTCGGTTGTTTGCTCCTTGCTAGCAGTAAATCCGGTCCCCGATAAACTGCAACGTTTTATACGCGCTCGATACCAGATAAGCAGAAGAAAGAAACGCTTCGCCGACGTTACGGACTCCTGAAGCGAGTCGTAAACTTGCCGCGGAACCAAAGTTTATTTTGCGCAATAAATCAGACTTCTTCCGCCGCGACCGAGACAATTATATTAGATTGTTCTCTATCTGCAAAAATTCCGCGGAGCACGACGCGCACCTGAGACCTCAACAGCTAAGCGTCTCGCGTTCTGCTCCACAGCAAAAGAATCGATGACTTCCTTTCAAATCCTCCCGAATGACCGGCGCTCGTATTACAAGCCCAAGACGTACGCCGTTCACATTCTGCAATGGCGAATCACGTGGTATAGTTCTTTCCGCTTGTGCCATCGCATTTTGCGACAGTCACGAGACGGTTAAAAGAAGGAAAGACAATCGAGGGGTCAAAGACGATCACGTCTAAGTACAGTATCTCATCGAGAAATTATCTTTGGCACGCAACACAGGATTTTATCATTTTCCATTTGCTCTATAAATTTAAAAATAATTAAATACATGTACTTGGACACTGTTTAATTTGGTGGCGATAATACTAAGTGGGACAAATATTTAATTATAATTAACCTAAATCTAACTGTTCCTAGTACCGTACATACTTTCAACCGATAATGCATTAATTGAACAGCTTTAAAATACATAGAATTCTATTGCATCAATCCCAACAAACATACCTCCGAATTTATTAACGAAGAGAATACTTAAATATACTCCTCGAGTAATTGTCCCTCAGTCTTCAGACATTACCAAAGATTAAATATATTCACAATGTAAACAAATGGTCACCATATTGGCGTCACTAATAACGAGGCGAAAATTAACTTACATTTTCCGGAAGGATCGAAAAGTATTTCTTATTGTTTTTTTTATCATCATTCGATGTAGTATTACTGGATAAAATTATATTTTTTATTCAATGAAAATATTTCTGCTTTATTTCATTACAGAAAAATGAACTATTTCCTTTGTTCGTCGCGTAGTAACGTCTCTCTATCGCGTGACGTCCTGGTATCTTGGCGCGCAGTAATTTAACACTATATTATCAAGTTTTTCAATTATAATTGCATCCCTTTTTATGCTGGGGTTTCTCACCCCCACAGTACCGTTTCTCGTGTTTTGAAGAATATGTGTACCAAGTTATGTTGCAATCTGTCCACGCGTTTAAATTTGTATAAAAATTAACGAAAATACATACATACATACAAATATACATCCTTTTTTAATTACTAGCTGAGTGACCAGCGTTGCCCGTGTCTTATTTATATAAACCCGAAAAATAATTTAATTCTATATTAATCTTTAGTCAAGAAGACACAACCTAAATCTAACTATTCCTAGTTCCGTACACAATTTCGACCAATAGTGCTTTAATTGAACAGCTATAAAATACATTGAATTTTATTGCATCAATCTCAACAAACATACCTCCGAATTTCTTTACCAATACATAAATATACTGCATTAATTTAATAGCTATAAGATACATAGAATTTAATTGCATAATAGCAACAAACATACCATCGTTATTCTTTAGAAATATAATTCTCCGCGAACAAATAATTGTCGGTAAGTCTTCAGACAGTACTTCTTGAGTATTGCAGGATATAATTGTCCATCAGTATTCGCACATTACGAAGGATTGAAGTGATCAAATTGATAGCTACATTCCAAATGTAAAGAAATGGTGGCCATATTGCACTCACTAAATTAACTAACATTTTCCGCAACGATTGTAAAGTATTTTGTATTGTTTTTTATTATCACTCGATGGAGTATTACTGGATAGAATTATACTTTTATTCAATGAAAATATTTCTGCTTCATTTCATTACGGAAAAATCGAACTATTTCCTTTGTTCGTCGCGTAGTAACGTCTCTCTCTGTCGCGTGATGTCATGATATATTGGCGCGCAGTAATTTATCACTTAATGATCACTTTTTAAAATTATAATTCTTTTCACATTTATGCTAGTGGTTTGTCACCCCCACAGTACCGGTTCTCGATTTTGGCAGAATACGTGTACCAATTTTTGTTGCATTCTGTCCACGCGATAAAATTTGTATAAAGAACAACGTAAATACAAACATACATACATACATACATACATACAAATATACATCCTTTTTTATTATATAGATATACATAGATATTCGAAGAAAGGTTATATTGTAAGAGATTTGTAGAATTATCGCTGACACATTACCTCTGGTGAATAAAAAATTTAATCATGGTCGATGAGTGAAGAGTTTCATTGAGGTCTTTTAATGTCAGTATGTAATTGGAGAAAAATAAAATGGATAAAAAGTTCTCGGTATTCGCACGGGTGCCAACAGCGATTAAAACGCGACCTATCGACGACTGAAAGCCCTGACGTCATCTTCTAGGCTTTCAGTCGTCGAAACGTCGCATTTTAGCTTTACTTACCACTATTTTTTTTACCTCTAACAATAATTTTTTAAATACATATAAACTATTCGTATTATTTACAGCTACAGGCAACTCATTATATTAAATTAACTCAGTATCAAACATCCAATTTTTAGTACTTCTTAGATTCAGGTGCTGAATACAATTTTTTCCCCTCCCCCTAATTTTCGTTTAATAATTTTTTTAAAATGCTCGGGCAACTGCCCCTTTTCTATTCTATAAATGAAAATTAACACATGATACAAAATTTTTCCCTAACATTTAACAATTCTAATTTATTTAACATATTCTGAATCCTACTATATTTATTTTCATTCAAAATAGCTCTTAATCATCTATCCCATATTACTTCACATTTATTAATAACATTACTACTTATACCAAACAATAACGTATATGAGGAACAACTATTGAGATAAATACTGGGTTTTTATTGCTTTAAGGGACAAAATATTTCTTAACCTATACACAAATACTATTTTTTTTTGCCAATTTCTTTTCAACATACTCTGCATATTTATTACATTTTTGCTCTCAGTCAATAATAACTCCTAGGTACTTAAAATGTTGAGTTGTCCGCTATTTTTATTGAGAACCTTTTAGGAGAGATACGAAGAGGCTACCTTTGGGTATGCCTTTTCCTCTCCGTTTTTGAACTAAGGTTCCCACAAGCCGAGGCACCTCGGCCTGTTTGAGAGGTGTATGTTCCGGGGTCACAGACCTTGGGCATACGGTAAGAGTTGTCCGCTATTCCCATTGGAATAGTCGGCCAGCTGCCTCCTAAACTGGTCGAGGCACGGAGAAGAGAATGCTGCGTCCCCACAGCAAACTCCTCTCCCGCTATCGGAAGGGCGTGGGACAAGTACCCAATGCCCCGATCTACATGATGCAGGTTTTTCTAGGGTTTTCCCAGCATCACTTTTAGGGGAATTGCCGGGTAGGATCCTTAAACCATAGCCCCGCGGCCCTAGTTAACCCTTGGCTACCTTCCTCTACCCTTCCGCATCACCCCGTTCAAATCCCTTCCTATGGTATTAAAGGGGAGTTGCCACCGTGTAGCCTCATGTAGCCTGTAACCGCAAAAAACAAAATTCCTACAACTATACAGTCTTGCAATTTATCCCCTATATACATACATTTGGTCTTTTTAGTATTCAACTTCACTTATTGACACATAACCAATTTACAATATTTACAAGCTCAACATTAATTTTATTTACAATGTCTTTACAATTTTTACCAGAATATCAATTTTGTTTCCCTTAATGCATAATAAGCTAAAGGTGGTACGGCTTTCAAACCGTGCTGCTTTATTAAGCTGGGCGGCTGCTCCTGGCTTCTGCTGCGGCCAGAATAACTGCTCATAAAACTGATTAAGAACTACCCAATTTTTAAATTAATTAATTAGTTAATTAAATGATTGTTTTATTTAGGGAATAGTGAACCAGTGTTGTTTGTATAAATCCTCAGTACCTGGCCCGATCTCAATTCTTTTTTTTAATTTGATTGAACAAACAATGTCAGAAGTCATTAATTAATCATCGTTTTGTTTATAATAACGCGTGGTTAAGCTCTATCAGTTTCAGCGGTTGTGTAAACAGATATCCCGCATCGCAGGTTCGTTTTTGTATTATTCAAAATGAGACGTCTCACTGTTTCGTTTTAGGTTAAACGGGTAGCATATACAATTGAATATTCCCCATTCCGCAACACAAATTCGGAAGATGTTTAACATATGTTTGTTCCTTTCTGTGTTTCGGGCGGTTTAGTAGATAACAGCAGACAAGGAAAATATAGCGTCCGTGGTCTGCGTTCTCGTGCCTTTATCACGAACAAAACCGCGATACGGGTGCGTGTGTAAGTTGAGTAAAGACCAGGATAAGGTAAAAACCGTTTAATAGATATCAGCCTCCTCAGTGCTGCTTCATGAAGTCTCATATTAATTCTTCTGTGTTCTCGTATAACTAATGTGACTTTGTGTCATTCTACGACAGTCTCATTCTCGGTTTCTCGTTAATTTATACGACGGCTGTGTGAGTCCATACTTGCAAATCTCCGCAAATATTGCCTAGTCACGTTCGGTTTGGAAACACGCATCGGTCTTTCCACAAAACGACAAAGTCCGACGACGCGAGTTGAATTGGTGAGCGTCTCCTAATCTTAATACAAATAAATGTCTCTCGCCGTTCCCGTGTTCGATATTTTACAATTACTCTGAGAACCCCCCCCCCCCCGCATTATTATTTATCCCGTTTCCAGCTATGGCAGCGGTTCATTCTGGAAATTGTCACAGGAGTTTGGAAATTAAATGTTACGGTGAGAAACATGTCGGCATTTCACGTGCAGGAGATTCCAACCCGCCAGCAGACTCCCCTACAGGCTATCTCGTAAAAGTTGAAACTATGCACGTTAATACTCAGCTTCCACGCGAGATATGCTTAATAAGCTGAAATTCGATAACCCGCAGCCCTTATATTTTCCAAACGTTATCCTGTATCTAACGAGTTCCCCTTCCCAATACATTGAAGGTCAAGCACAAATTACTGTCTTCCTTCTCTACCTTGCAGCACGAGCAAAACACCATCAATTTCCCCACAATATCAGAACCAATTTTCGAGTCTTAAATATTATAACATATTTCATGTTATACAATGCACTTTTACGTTTATTTGAAAGATATTGTAATACACCTCTTGATAATTAATTTTAAATTTATTTTTGAAACTTTGTCGCTCCAAAATATTAATCGACAATTCTTTAAAAAAATTTGTTTCAAGTTATTACCCAAAATTTGTTTTTTTTATTAACAACTTGAAAATTAATTAATTTGCTCCCATTGAATACCCAACCTATAGATAAATTTTGATTATAGGAATTTAAATTAAACAAGTTATTAAATTTTATAAACAAAACAATTTTATTAATCTAGAATACAACTCAAGAAATCTCTGTATATTTTTTTATATTCTTTTACATCAACAATTAAATTACACTAATAATCCAGTAACATTTTATAAATCAGACTCTATACCCCAGGGTCTTCACTGGGTTGATAAGGAAACGGAACACTAAAATTTACAATTTAAACAATGCAGTTAGAATAAAATGAAAACGAAATCTGACTCATTACCCTTATTTAACAATTTACAGAATTTATCACTAAATGTCGACTTACAATTTTATTTGGGTTTTCAGGAACGCACTTCACTCTACAATGCCCTTCTGTGCACAGACTTTCATTCACACACACGCTTCGCAGACACGTTCACTTTATTCTTTTGATATCCAGACTCCTGACTGCTTGCATGGACTAAAATGGTTTTTTAGTCACGGCCACCATTCAATTTGACCGAATATTTATCACCAGCGCCAAATGTTTAGTTTGTTTGAAAAATTTCGAAACGCCCAATAATGTTTATCTCCAAGCTTTCTTCTTTTCTCTCAGACGATCATTGATTAAATCCTTACACAAAGTCAGTAAACCAAAATTTAGTTATACTTCAGCATCTATTTTCTATTTTCTATTTTCTACTGCTCCAGCCTCCGCGTCCTTCTCCTTTCAGATCTACAGTGCAACTGACTTTTCTATCCGCTTCCCCCTCTCCAGAATATCCCTTTTTTTTCTTTTCCCACAGTTTTTGAGTTCCCACGTTCGGACCTCATCTGGCTTTCTCACGATCAGAGAGCTACTCAATATTGTTAAAATAAACATTTCCTTTTCATATAATTGGATGTCCACAAAAACGTTTGTCATTATTCCTTTAGGGTTTTGTTCCGACGTGTGTCTAAACATTAGCTCTAAGAGCCGCTAAACGTCCAATTATAGTCCTCCCGTTTGTGCGCGTTTCGGTTGTTTTTTATTATGCAAGCCACCCAAGAATCCCCAGTCTGGGTTGGTAAACAAATCTTATGAAATATGAACAAAATTTTCGTCCTTCTTAACTGGGTATTACAATATATTAATTTGCAGAGAGTTTATCGAGGCGTATTATTAAAAAGAGTCAGAAGAAACGTTATGCTTTTAAATTTTTTTTCCCTGTACTGTCTGTATAAAAACAAATTTTAATTTTATCTAAAATCACTTCAGTTGAAGTTTTTTATTACAAACTTGGAAAATATGTAATTACAGGTTCTCGGCGTTTCCCGGGTTGTCATACCCCCGATTTAACTCCAATAGACCTTCATATAGGAATCATAAAGTCGTTATTGTACCTGAAAGTGAAAACTGATAAAATATCACTTCATGGATATTTTTGTGTCGATTTAATTCATAAGTAATATTCAAATTTCGTCATATACAGACAGAATAATATAACAACGTTTCAACTGCCATTGCGGAATTCATTATCTTACAATTTTAATTTGATATCAAGGTATATTAATAAAAAGTAAGATGAAACGTTATGCTTTTAATTATTTTTCCTTGTTCTGTCTGTAGAAAAACAAATGTTAATTTTATCTAAAATCATTTCAATTGAAGTTTCTTCTAAAAACTAGGAAAATATATAATTACATGTGCTCGGCGTTGCCCGGGTCGTCATATATCCACAACCCCCGATAGACATTCATATATGAATCATAAAGTCGTGATTGTACCTATGAGTGTGTTTAAATGTCAATGTCATGTTTATTATTATTATTATTCTGAATATCTGTCAAATACGATTTCAAAGGAACGCGATTTGCATCCTGGGATTCCTCTCCAGTAGATCTAACGTAGAAGGTTATTTACTTATCGAAATATACCGCTCCTGCAACTGTTAAACAGGGACGTCGGGTGTATCCGAGGGAAATAGCGATTTCGAATGAATGGATGAATATTCATTAGATTTCGATGCAAGCGAATTTCCGCCCGCGGAGCTACGTGAAAGTTGCAATAAATTTCCATCCAAGACTATATTTACATCAATTGTTTTATATAGATACGCTACCACCTAATCCATAATTAAATAAATTAACCAATTCGTGAGACATGCTTTAAGAAGCTTTTGTCTTTCTAACGAGGTAATTGGCGTTTGTTAATTAATTCATTTTAAAAATATAGTATTTAATTAGTTAGGAAGTCGCAAAGTGCTATATTGCAATTTTGTACGCGTTACGGGAATTCGGGATTCGGCAGGCTGCCAACCTGACGGCAAGCCAATAAAGCGAACGTGATGATGGATGAATTACGAAGATCTTGGAGTGCGTGACTTTGGATGTATTTTTAAATTTAGCCCGATTAAGCGAACGATATCCATAGAAACTGACGTCAGGAGACTGAAGGCACAAAATTTCAACAGTAAATTCTCAGTGGCAACTGGAACACGGAAAATAAATTGAATTGTTGTGAGTGGTGATCGGACCTTGGAAGGGATTAAAGAGGATGTAGAATATTCAAGTATGTGCAGATAATATTCTTTTTTGTAAATCTGTACCTTGGCGAGGAATGTAAAATGATCGTACAGGAGAAGAAATAACCTTTCGGAAGCTGAGAGGAAGGTGGAGATTAACCGAAGTCGTTCGTATCTTCTGTAGAACTCAACACATCAGTGCGCACATCCCACATCCGGGAGGGACCGCGATGTACAAAGACGAGAGCTGTAATGCCACGTTTCATTGTCATCCACAAGTCGCGGATACTTTTAATTCAAATTAAAACTAGGCCGAAATGTAAGTGTACAATTCTGGAAAATTGCTTTATAACGTATGTTTAGGAGATCTAGTCGTGGGCAGGGAATTAGTCGGATGAGATAATCAAACAAAATATGAGGCTAATATAGCGAGACTAGGTCAAAGTTCACAGCTCCGCTTTACCCGGATCAAGTGTTGGTTAAATTCACTATTGACAGTGAGAATGACAAAGCCTGACGAAGCTATAAATAATATCACCGAAAAATTTCTCACCCGTACAATTTCCTTGCTGTAAATATAGTTGTACCCTAACATCGTCTCTCGCCGCAGACTGTGCGATTTTCTTAATCATCCCGGGCACTAAAATAAATTTGCGAAAGTTCGTATACTACATGGTGAATGACCAAAAACTTATGATTTACTGCAACTGGGGTTTAAAAATGTACAGAAAACTAAAATGTAAACTTTTCTCATCCGTTATTCTTTTCTATAGTTCCTAAAAAGTCCTACGCCCGAATCTTTTTCACAGGGCACAGCTGTTATCGATCTGGATGATTGACGGAAAATTGAGATAAGTTTGAAGTGGCATTCTAATGTCAATCTTCTACAATAAATATACATGTTAACACCGTGAAACAGGCAATTATTCCCTGGTTTGAGGTGCAGTAATAATTGTCGAGCGGGTTGCATTTCCGAAGGAGCACTCAGTTTTAGTTACGAGTCGCCAAATAAAATTCTGCGACGGAGTTACAAGATGGTAGGACTTCGAATTTGTAGTCTTGCTGCTATAGTCGCCCGGAATAATCACACAGTATATATTCTCTTATTGTTTCAGTAATGCCCCTAGTGTTAAGCTATGAAATCAAATTCTCCGTATTATGTGACACGAGTTTTTTTTATGTAAACTAACTGGGTTGATATTTTAATAAATAAATTGTTTTGCAGTACACATATGTATATATTGAAACCGTATGGCACGTGATTTCAATAAAATGGAACTTCTCCTGGCTGAAAAGGCTGTATCAGGTCTTCTCTATACTCAGCGTTTAAGCTCCTGAATGGTCCATAGCAGGAAATATGATATCCGCAGAGAGACTGCTGTGTACACATCCAGCAAATGGAAAAGAGGGCAAATTTACTTAGGTTTCTGGAACATCCAGGGACGCAAGAATTGGCTCCACATTCTCAGGTCGTGTAGACCCTAGTCTAATTACGGCTTCCGTATTTCGAGATCTTGAGGGGAAAGTTATATCTGAAGGAATGGTATCACATGAAATTTAATCTAGATTCACCCCTAAGGAAACAAGCGTCCTCCTTCTCCCTAACGAAAATCCTATGAATCGGCACAGTTACAAATAATTTCATAATTATTTTATAATTATTTTAAATTTGTATTTCCGTTTAACTTTGTCAGATATACACGGTGGAAATTGTTAATGTCTTTGTGTGATATAAATAAAATCCTATCCGACCATATGTAATTATTAATAAGCAAAATTACAAGACGAACGTGAATATTAACGTTTTATTACTTCTGTTGAAAAAGGCAGAGTTATGATTTTTTATTTTCTGAAATCTAAGCAGTAATTTAATTAGATTTATAAGTATGTATATTTCGCAGAATTCTCTCTGTATTGCTAAAATATTGTACATGCCTCTGGATCTTGACAACATATCCGTCACATTTCCGTTCGTAAATAAAATAAATTATGGAGGACCGATCTGCCTCATCCGTTACACTAAGCACCCTTCTTCAGCTTTGCTACGGCAAGCTGCATTGCCCAAAGCCACCGGGGGAGGTGTGGAGATAGGATTTACTGCCAGAGCTATCCTGGATAGCTTTTCTCATGATTCAGTCTCCAACACTTCCAGACACCTGAGGCCTATTACCAGCCTTTGGCTGGTTTATCCTAGCCACTACTCGGAATCGATGCACTTAATTCGAAGGTGTCCTGCATATGTTTCCTGTATGACATTGGATTAATTGGTTGAGCTTGATCTCGAAAATGACTAATTGTCAATCCGGCAATGTTACTACTGGATTAAAAAAATTATTGTATCATCAGTCAGGTTCAAGGTTTCAATCAGATTCTCTGGAGCTTAATTCGCCGTTCTTTTCCTGCAAAGTCCTGCAGTCGTAAAATATCTTACTCTAGTTCGTTTACGACGAATGGTCCACTTGGTAAAACTGAGAATCGTATCTCACTCTCCATCACAATGTGGATTTATTTCTAATATGTCACTGAAAATCTGTAGAAGTGAATGCAAGTGGTGTTTATTTCATTTTTCTCTACTGTTTTTCAAACGAATCATTCTCGTCACAAAGTCTATAAAATGCTGTAATCTTTATTACGGACTCACTTGTTTGCGGAATTCAAATGAATGCATGCATTAAAATCGTGACCCACATCTTGTTAGCGTGCAGAGTTCAGTTGTCGGATACCTACGTTCGTTTCTCAGTTCGACTAGTCGAGAAATTCACGCGACTTTCGCGTTTCGTGATCAGGTCACGCATAACAATAATGTCACCCTACAAGGTTTTCGTCATTCTTGGTTGTACTTAATATACCTTCTGTATACCCAAAAATTTTAGGATAATATCTATTAGTATTGGAGAGTGAATGTAACCATAGGTTAAATTAGATTTTGCTCATTTCATTTTAATCAAGACATCTGGATTTGGAACATCAATAGGATAATAGACGGTGAAAATTTCATTGTTCAAATATAATTAATAATTATGGCGATCTTTATAATACTGAAAACTCTCCTTAATACACGTAACATATTTTTCGGTCCTTCGTCCAGTTTTTAATTGAAACAGCAAGTAGATTAGTTTGTAACCACATTACAGTAAAAATAATAAAGTCAAAATGATTGGAGCACTGTATATTTCTGGCATACATTCTCACAAAAACTGCGTTGTTTACAGATTTCCCTGAGGGGTACAGACGCTCTCACCTCACCGCTCAATTTGCGTATGAATATGAAACATTCCTTTACTGTTACGAGGAATTAAGCTTCGAAAGATCACATTTACTAGACATAGAATGTAACATGCAGTTATAACTTAAGAAGCAGATGTTTGACCGATTTATTAATGACATCCGGATCAGAAACATGCACACAGTTGCTCATAAAATACAAGGTTCCAAATAATTTTAATTATCATGTTGTCAATATCATAATTTTGCATACGTATTTCCCCCTATATAATTTTATTTTCCAAAATATCATACGAATTATGTATATTCTATGAACGTTTTCACTTTGAGAATATTCTACAGCGGTTATCTGTAAATAAGTATAACGAACTAATAATAGAACCGGATTCACCGAATAGTCTCAAAAAACCAGTTGCAAAATCCGTGTTTTCTTTACACAAATACGGGTTACAGCTTTACGAAAACGATTCGTAACAAGACCTAAATTAGTCTGTTTGATCCGCTATGGATGTAATTGGTGGAACGATATCAATCAAACTCGGCATATGCAATATGGTCGTAGTTCTAGCTTGACCAACGCACTAATACACATGAAATTCCAATGACCCTTTATGTCGACATGTCACAAAGCTGAAAACTGGAAATATTTTACTTGTCAAGTGTCACGAATGTGAAATATATAATTGCCTTCAGGGTTGGGGGAATTTCGGAAAGTCACCATTATTTCCTATATTTATCTGACCTCACTGATTTATAAATTAATAATCCAGCCAAATATGTCAGAAGTATATTATAATGAAATTAAAAAATTAGAACGAATAAATATTGGCACGACGTATCGATCCATTTTGGGAAGCTAAAGCACACACTTTTATAAATATTAACCAGAAAATTTAAATCATGTGTTGATAATTCAAGAAATAAATTGTATTCTGACTCGTAAAATATTTATATTGCTACATTAATAAGATATGATATTCACGTGCACAAGATTTAAATAAGGAAGATAAGAATGTAATAGAAACAAGGGAATACAGGAAGAAGAAAAATTATAACAAAGAAAATAAAAATATATACCTAAAAATTAAGAAAAATTGTTCTTTACAAATATTTTAAACCGGTAAATTTAATTGAAGAGGTGGATGAAGAGGTTCAAGGTTATGAAAAAAAATAAGAGGAAACTGAAATGAGAAGAGGCACTTCCGTAAACAATTATGAGATGACATTAAAACTTTATCAGAAAAAATAT
Organism: Zhengitettix transpicula; assembly: GCA_037074705.1. Taxonomy (NCBI): domain Eukaryota; kingdom Metazoa; phylum Arthropoda; class Insecta; order Orthoptera; family Tetrigidae; genus Zhengitettix; species Zhengitettix transpicula. Next base: position 51,865,643 of record CM073595.1, read on the forward strand.
GTTTTAAACAGATCCAAATATCCTTCAAACCGATAAATGAAATAGGGAAATGGATAAATAACATGAAGGATAGGATAAAGATTGAAGATATGAAAAATTGTGTTTACATGAAAAATTGTAAAAACTGTGAATAAATTATATCGGTATGACTGGAATTAGCATTAGTAAAAGGATTTATCACCACAAAAATAATGCAAATATACAAGCTAAGACTATAAAAAAACAATCTGAGCTATTTTGAGCTGAATGTTTAAAATTATTAGAATTGGAATATTAATATGTCATTTAATATTAGAAACTAAAAATTAAATATAATGTAGAAAAAATAATTAAGAGAATAACGTTGAACAATTTAAATTATACGAATAATTTTATGCAGTAAAAGTATATTGTTAAAAAAAATTATTCATATGTCACTGCAATATTTATCGGTGGAATATTTTAATAATTTTTTTTACAGATTTTTTCAGCCGTATTCTTTATCCGTGTGCGTTTGCTTCTGTAATGTCTATCACACGCGTCTCATATCTTTCAAGTTTTTATATCCGGTAAGGAGGTTTTTGTAATTAATTATTAGTTTTGTGACGCTCAAAATAGACTAAAATGCAATAATAATAATAATAATAGATACTAATTCTTATTAAAATATTATCAAATAGTTGTCGCTCAATAAGCCATGATTATTAGATTTTATTTTTGTAAAACTGCTCCACGAACGATATACTTACGAGAAATCGGATATCCTCTTAATTTAATTATTTGTTCAACATCATTCACTGATACCTTACAAATTTCAAAGACAATTTGAATTTTTAACTTTTCGAAACGTCAGAGTATCACATCGTCAAATTCACATTCTCTCAGTTACTTTATCGGCCTACATCACTTGGTCCAAATCCTCTCTCAACCTCTCCCAGTGAAACTTCTGGAAAGCAGACAATCGAACACCCGAACAATATTATCTGTGAATCATTCTCCAGCTACCAGAAGATTGATGCTGGTGTGAACAGATTTCACTTTCACTCCAAACGTTTGGACGTCGCTAACAAAAAAAAAAATAAACGAATATCGCAGCTTAGAAGACAACAAAAGAAGGCGCACCTTTCTCACGAAATTTCAATAGAATCCACAATGCGTAACCAAGAATAAAGGCTGTTTATTGACTCTGCGGTCACTGCACGAGTTTTCCCACAATACGTCATTGCTTGCAGGCATGCTGAGATATTTAATAAGCTTCCTTGGGGAGAAAAACCAAAGACGGCTTTCATTTATTATTTTCGAGCGGGAATGTTTCTCTGTGCCAGCATTTAAAATGATGATTTTAAATAAAAACAGAAAAAAGTTAGAGCAACACGATATTCTAAATACAATTTCCTTGACGCGGAGTGAAGCCAAATAAAAATTTCAATAATTTAATAAAAACGCTTATTATATTTGGGAGGGTTGGACTACGAGAGTCACACTCATCTAACACACAATTCTCAAGCATAACATAAACGTATAAGATAAAGTCACAATTATTAAAAATAAATTACAGAAAAAATATATAATTAGTTACAAACTCATACTCTTCCAAGAAATATAAAAGACGAAATCAAAAATATATTACGTATTTATATATGATGGCTTGTATTCACATATGTCTGTACTTACGCATATATATATATATATTGTAATATACGAATTGAAAATATTAAATTTAAATAATATAATATCCAACTTATAGCTTTCAAACAATTTACTTTGAAGAATAATTTAACGTAATATTTAAATTTTAAGTGTTTAAATAAATTTAAATATTAGTTTACTTTACAAGTTATAATCATTTTAAAAAATTTCCCTGTTGAGGAGTGAAGCCAAACAAAAGTCTAGAAACCATTACTTCAGTCTTAATAAAAACGCATATTATATTTGGAAGGATTGGACTACGAGAGTCATACTCATCAAACAAACAATTGTCAAGCATAACATAAACGTATAAGATAAATTTACAATTATTAAAAAAAATTACAGAAAAAATGTATAATTAGTTAGAAACTCATTCTTTTCCAAGAAATGTAGAAGACGGAATCAAGAAAATATGACGTATTTTAATTGTGATTGTTTGTATTCACATATGTCTGTACTATCGCATATATATATATATATATATATATATATATATGTATATATTGTAATATACGAATTGAAAATATTAAATTTAAATAATGTAATATCCAACTTATAGCTTTCAAACCACTTACTTTAATTTACTTTGAAGAGTAATTTAAAATAATATTTAGTTTTGAAATATTTAAATAAATTTAAATTTTAGTTTACATTACGAGTTATAATAATTTAAAAAATATTTAATAGACACAATTAAAATTCAATCAATAAAATTCTGAAGTTACTAATTTTTAATAAAAAAAATTAGATTTATTAATAGGTTAGCAAAGATGAAACACAAGTTTAATTAGAATAAGATATTAAGAATTTATTTAAATCGTGTAATAAATTTAGAATATAAGGTTTACAAATATATTTGCCACAGCTATTTACATGAAATTTCCACTCTTATCTCAAGGCGTTTTATCGGGTCTCGGAAAATTATAGATTTGCAATTTACATAATGAAACATATATATATATATATATACATAAATATATAAATATATATATATATGTGTGTGTGTGTGTGTGTGTGTGTGTGCCTGTCTTTGTTAATTCATGTACTACAGCTACCACGAGACATATGCCCAAATCTATATTTAACAATTAAATACAGCCGACCTCCTGTGGTGAAGGGGTCAGCGTGAATACCTCGCATCACAGAGGTCCCGATTTGAATCCCAGTGATTGTGTGCGGGAGAGAATCTCTCGACATGTCGAAATTGAGTTCCCAACACGAGTCGCTAATATCCTGAGCTGTTGATGCTACCGTAAATAAATCAATATAAAAAAATAATAACTACAATTTCGGTTCGCGTAAAAAGATGATTTTTTTTATTCAGAAAGCCTTACAGAAATTGATTTTACGTGTCAAAAAAAATAGCGTGAAACGTACCTGCAACTACGATATCGAAACGTGCAGAGAAATCAAAGAGCCGCTGACGCAACTAATAGCATATTTGCCTAAAGTGATGATCTGCTAACTCGCGGACTGCAACAAAGGCTTTACAAATAACATCGATGCGTAGATTTATGTGTAGGGGCTGTACTGTGACAGTTTAGTATTTGCACGTAACACACCTTTTTTAAAAAAAATTATAATAACAACGACACAGGCAGAGCTACTTTAAATAAAATATTTGGTCTTATTTTGCTGTAATTAATCTTTTTATTTACACGATTCCGATATACGTTTTTATATTGAAGAATATTCCTGGCAAAAGGAACCTGACAAATAAATTTGAAGAAAATTTGTCCAGAGTGGCGAAACTGTTTACAAGTATCCTACGATTCTCTATTTATTTTATTTTTCATTTTTGTTAATATCGGGTGATAACGGTCACATGGCAGCCGTTACATACTGGTTTTTCTCGATTCAAAATATTCTTCCTGTCGGAAATTCGTTCGTGACGCACACTGAGGTGAGGTTTCAGGCTCAGAGCGGGCAGAAAAGGGCAGAAATGCATACTTGAGGGAACAGGTCTTTGTCAGAAGCCGTAGGAACCCACCCCCAACCCTATGTCGACGACATTTGGATTTGAAGGGGGTAATTTTGAACCACGATTCAACAAACCGAAAGAGACGGAGAAGGGTGGATGTGGAATGGCTTCGCACTCTCGAGGTTTTAAAACTTGTATGCTGGAGAGATATGGAGGGGCAGAAGAAAATGTCTCACGAGAGAGAGTTATAGAAATAAGATACGAAGGTATACCGAAAAAGAAGTTTATAGAAATGGTACTTGTTCGCTCGTAGGAAACTTGGCAACCTGAGTTTCTAGGCTACGAACAACACGTTGAGTGACAACGGAAAAAGACTGCTGACAGTTTTCCCAAATTTAAAGAAATACCAATGTAAGGATTTCAGACCAGCTGGCATTGTAATTTTTTCATTGCTTAAAATAGCCATGAATAACGATGCTTTGGACTTTTTTAAAAAATATTCTTTTGTGTGCTATATCGGTATGACGGTCAATCCATACCGACAACAATTTGCTACGGAGAACATGGCAAGAAATTGAATATAGACTCGATATTCTTCCTGCAACTGATTCACATGCAGAAGTGTAGTGATAATTATTAAATAAATTATTTGAGTTGTTCTTGCGTGTGGTGTAATTTCATTATCATGTCTACCGTAGTGTTTTTTCTCCCCCTGGGCCTTTGAAATGTTGGAGGTTTGACCCTGGATTATTACACGTTGTACCATACTGTGAAGGAAATATAGTACAGTCTCTAAAAAATATATTCAACCAATGAGCATCATTTTCGTCGTCTAGTTCCTGTGAAGCAAATAATTCACATTTATTTTAATTTCTCGATGTGTCTTTCCACCGCCTTCCCCTGTACATGTCCAATTATGTGTGTCGTTGAATATAAATCCTTTGAAGTCAAAGTATTACTTCATTCGCTTTCGGCTCCATTCGTTTAGTTTCCTTTCCCCATATTCGAATTGGACATCTATTTCGAATGGTTGCCAGACTTCTCACAGTCAGTGGGCCCCCCCACACACGTGAACTACGACCTTCTTGCTTAATTCTCTGTAAATGTTAAACTCGATACCCTGTACGGTGCGCTCATTCAACTACAAAGGTATCTCATTTCACCGACCGCCACACTTCCTGGCAATAATTCATCCGTAGTTTAATATTCTCTACAGAACTTTAATCTTAAAATGACATTTTTAACTAACTCTCAACACACCCAAAGAATCGAAACGAAACGCCGCTGTACACGAAGGCGCCGACACGTATTCATTTAATAAAATTTCTTGTAATTTACCATTGTGACGATTAATGCCACACCGTTGTACAGTGTTCGAGTCGTCAATGACACCGCACGAAGCTCATCTATCTCTTCTAATAGAAGTCCGCAATTAAAGTTCGGAATGTTTTGTCATCACCATTAGGAATATTCGCGGCATTTTGTAATGGATGAACATATGAATGTTAATAATGTTTGGAGGACTATATATACAAACGCTGTAATATGCACCTTATAGAGGGCGCCGCGCTTAATTACGGCCTAATAATACTCATCATGAATATATAATGAGCATATGAAACTTTTCATTCACTGAAAATAACATATCGGGAGAAATTAATTTAATAGCATCCACTAAATCCCACTTGACGCCATTCATTTAAAAACATCGCTGCTTATGTTTATTTTATAGCGTAAAACTACGACGCTCCGCCAATATCGAGTGGCTTAATTAAATCTATAATATTAAAAATGAAGCACAAAAATACATAAATTTTATGAGTGGCTTTGAAATTTTATTAAGGTAGGAACATAAATAATTAAGTAATCAGATATATTTAAGGACCATTTTAATAATTCAAATAGAATATTAATCATAAAATCTGAATTATAAACGTTTTCTAGCTATGAACTTATTGTTATATGGCCTTTTAATTATTATAAATAACACTATTTTATATAGCTTAATAAATAAGATAACCAAAAATTAAAAATTGCGAGAGGAAGAGGCAACATTACAATATTTTTATTATTTATTTTATATTTATTATATAAATAATAAAACTATCATAGTTTTGGAAGAAAAATTCCTTATATGAATTGATGTTCTTGAAACATTATACTGGTCGTTCCTTAAGCCACTTGAGACAAACAATACAGGTTTTTTTTCTTATTGATATATTTTATTCTTTAAATTTATTATTTAATTTAATGTGTTGAAATATTTTATTGTTCCCTAAACCACGTGCAATTTTTACATGTTTTAATTATGCGATTTATTAAGTTTAATAAAATAGTGTTGTGTATAATAAGTGAAAGCAAATATATCGATGAGTTTGATGTTCCGTTACCGTACAAAACTAGGCTGATGAAACGTTTATATCATCGACAAACCTTTAAATGAAAAACGGCCTGAAGTGGGTACAAAAATGTTCAGAAATGTTGTGGTGTTCTTAGCTAAAGATTTTAGGTGTAATAAAAAAATAATTGTATATGGTTGTTAAATATATCTGATTGTTAAAAATAAACGGAAAAATAAAATATTTTTTATATAAGTAAATTAGCTATTTTTTCCGATGAAATTAAATTTATTACTAACGTTGAGAAGTCCGTGTTGCTGGAAGCATCCAGCTGGAATCTTCAAAGCTCAGAAAATACTGTACGGGATTATTATTATTATTATTTAAATTATATTATGTCAGTGATTGTGTATAAAATTTCTTTCTAAAATTTTTCCATTAAATTAATTGTTTCTATTTTATTTCAACAGAGAAGTTTAAAATGTGTCATTTTTAAGGCTAACTATGGATTATAAAGAGAATAGAAGAAAGAAGAGAAATAGGGTAAACTCCAGTATTTTAGGAGGTCAGCAAACGAATAAAAATATAATAGAGCTATTCTGTTTTGTAGATTATTATTGAAAAATAATAGATGCGAATTTTGGAAACAGACTATTAACCAAAAACATGTAATTTTGTTGCAGTTAATAATAATATCCCTAAACAGCCTCCGGAGTAATAACTAGTAAGTGACCTAGAGACTGTATACAGTGAAATATTCACTCGTCGTGACCGAAGCCATCAGTTCGACTCGGTACGAGCTACTACTAGAAATAGGAAAAAGATGTAAGAATTTATAGGAAAGATAATGGGAAAGTTTGGTAAAAGGGAGGTTCGGCGTCAAGATTGCGTGACGCTTCCAGAATAGGCGAAACGGTGACTCTGGGTCATTTATTCAGACACGCGTTTGTTTGAAAGACGATTTATTATAGAGGTTGAGAATACAAGAGATAGAGAGCCAGGTTGACCATTCCCCCAGCGAGTCCTCAGATGAGACTGAATTGAAACGAGCATGGGAGAGAGCGCCAAGCGTCTCTCTCCAGAAGTCGCGACCGCATCCAAGAAATAACCAGGAATTTAAGGCGCTAAGATTGAAACGGTTCAGAGTGTGGCGTTCCTCAGTCATCCCCACTCTGAGCGAGTCCAATTCTTACCTTTCAGCTCAAGAACATCGATCTGCAGTACATCAGAAAATTCTTGGATCAGGCTACGGCACACGTACATCCGGCCAGTAGCACTTATGCAATTAAATAATTGTAACGCGCAACTAAAACATTAAATAAATGTATCTAAAATAACAATAATATATTACAACATTACTATCATTATTATTATTATCTACAGTTATTATTTTTTTTTAAAAAAAACGGTTCTGTTTAACAACACCAATATGAGTTCATCATCTAGTGAATGTAAAATGGCCACAATCGTAAGGAATTTAAGAAGACTGACAATAATCACCCATAAAAAGATCTCATTGACTATACACACCTTTCAATTGTTATTGTGATACTTGTACCAATGCATGAATGTCGAAACCTTCCGGAGTAATATATAGTAATTTACCTGATGACTTTTTACAGTTATTATTATTATCCGCAGTAAATTTTTTCTTTCATTCTGATAACCTTTACCCGTCGTACACAAATTACCGCAGAAGGAGAAGTACCTATATATATATATATATACAGAGAAAGAGAGAGAGAGAGAGAGAGAAAAAAATAGAAATTGTTAAAATAGCTAATTTAATTATTTATATATTAAAAAAATTAATTATAAATGGTTGTTAAATATTCCTGATTCTTAAAGACAAACGTAAAAATATAATATTTTTTAAATAAGTAAATTAGCTATTTTGACCATTTCTAGATATATATTAAAAAATTAAATATAAATGGTTGTTAAATATTTCTGATTGTTAAAGACAAACGTAAAAATAAATATTTTTTAAATAAGTAAATTAGCTATTTTGACCATTTCTATTATATACTAGCTGGGTGCCCGGCGTTGCCCGAGATGTCATTTATCTATAACCCCCGATATGACTCCAATTTCGGCCGCTTTTGCGCAATTTTTATGTAACGCTACTCGAACCCTAATCATTATAATTAACTCTGAAAAATATTTATTCGACGCAAATATCTGCCGTGTTTGCATGTTCCAAAATTTGCACCCCCCACCCCCCACCCCCCCCTGCATCTGAGGGGTAAATGCCAATTTGAATGTCGTAACTAAGCACAGTGACTTCCATAACCTTTGATTTGACTCCAATCTCGGTTGTATTCGCGTTATTTTACTGTAAAGCATCTCCACCCCAAACCCGAAGGGTGTCCTTTTCACAGGGCGTAGGAGATGAAAATTGTATTCAGATAACATTGGTAGAAACACTATCAATATCTTTGACCCCTAAAAATATTTATCCGACTCAAATATCGGCTGTTTTAGTATGTTTAAATATTTCCACCCCCGCTTCTGGGGGTGGAAGACGCGTCTCACCCCGACAGTGTTTGTTTCCTGGTCGCAAAGAACACGTGTACGAAATTTGGTGAAAATTGCTCGACTGGTGTAGATTTGTATTTTATTTAGAAAACGTTTGTATGGGAAATAGAAAAGGGCTGTTTTTAGGGTTTTCCCGGAAATTATTCGATTTTTTCTCGCCTTTTAAACCTTCCCTAGACCTCCACGAACATTTCAAGACTAAGATAAGATAAATCCGTTCAGCCGTTCTCGAGTTTTAGTGAGACTAACGAACAGCAATTCATTTTTATATATATAGAAGATATATTAAAAAATTAATTATAAATGGTTGTTGAATATCTCTGATTGTTAAAGACAAACGTAAAAATATATTTTTTAAATAAGTAAATTAGCTATTTTGACCATTTCTATTATATATATATATTAAAAAATTAATTATAAATGGTTGTTAAATATCTCTAATTGTTAAAGACGAACGTAAAAATAAATATTTTTTAAATAAGTAAATTAGCTATTTTGACCATTTATATTTTTCCCCCGATGAAATTAAATTTATTACGAACGTTTAGAAGTCCGTGTTGCTGGAAGCATCCAGCCGTCATCTTAAAAACGATTATTATTTAAATTATTTAATAATGACAGTGATTGTGTACAAAATTTCTTTCTAATTTTTTTTTCCATTAAATTCATTGTTTCTATTTTATTTGAACAAAGAATTTTAAAATGTGTCCTTTTTAAGGCTAACTATGGATTATAAAGAGAATAGAAAGAAGAAGAGAAATAGTTAAGTATTTATTAATATATATATATATATATATATATATATATATATCGTTGAATTCGGGTGGTCTAATAATTCGATTCGTGTACATGAAGATTATTATTGAAATTGATTCACGGCTTCTGCATTTGAATAACCCGAAGCACCCTCCTAATTCCCCAGCTGCACTTCCTAGATTTCTCCTATCCTAGACGTGGAGCCACAAGTCACAACGATCGCCTCGCTCCTGCACGGATTCAATTATGTTTTTGCCGTTCGCGTACGAATAAATCAATTAACCCAGAAACATTTGCGCCGTGCGGACAGCTCTTTTCGGACAAAGTGCCATAGAACAGCGAGCTTGTCATTATTTATAGGTGATCGCTGACAGCTTCATTGTCACAAACATGTTTTTCCTTTCTGTGTTAATGCTGCAGCGGCTGGAGTGACAAATAATAGCAATCGATAGCTCCGGCGCATCTTCAAAAACATTTTCAGCCGCTTTTATCCAGTTTTTATTGATTACCGGGGCGAAAATTTTGATGTAACAACCATTCCCAGCGGCTTTTGTGGCGCGAGCTGCGAACATGTTCGTCCGTAATCCCAGCACATGTCTGCAATCTCACACGCTGTCGATTTACATCGCTCGAATCATCGACCTAATTAACAAGTGCGCCGCTGACACCGTCGCATTACGGACTTATTTTAAAGCGCAAGGAACCCCCCCCCTCCCCATTCCGAAATTTCGATCGAGGCGCACTGAAATCTGATTCACTCACACTTAATGAAGTGTTGATACTTGAATCGGGTGCATGGGTAAAAACGTGAAATAAATTTTATTGGGAATCACCCCCCCTCACCCCCCACAAATCCGTGCATATAGAACACTGGTTACGAAACGGACATAACCGAAAGTGCGTTTCTCTTTTCCAGGAGCTGATAGCCAACACTTGCAGCCAGGCCACTAAAGGCCAGCTTATTACGGCACAACTTAACAAAGGCCTTTAGAAACAAAACCCTCTGTTTCCTGTTTCCGTTTAAGCGCTGCCTCCGTTTACTAAAGCCCAATGGAAAGATTTCAGCGCAGTCTGGAAATTTTCAGCTTTAATTATTCGACGGTAATTTGGAACCAACACTTTTCTTAACATTAGAATAAGAATTTTTTGGAGATACATAGTCGAATTAAAATCTGCTGCGTTGTAGAAAACCTTCGTCAACTTTTGTTGCTGCAGTTTTGTGGCATATTCCATTTAATAAATACGAGTACGCGCCCATGTATATATTATTCTTTAAGATATGTAAGCACAAATTCTATTCACGTGCTAAAGAAAAGACGAAATATGGGAACACACAAAGTGAACGGTAAATTTTTTTCAGTAGACTTAAAATAATCGAAAAAAAAATGGATACAGATTTTTTGTTATAATCTTCAGTTCAGGTTCAACGAACAACAAATTAATAGTTATTCAATTTAGTATTCAGTTCTGATATTACCAAGACTGATATTTTATTAATTTACTTGCTTGGTGCCTGGCGTTGCCCGAATTGACATAATCAGCGACATCCATAGCCTCGGATTTGACTCCAGTATCGGTTGTTTTTGCGTTGTTTTTATCTGTCTCTTTGACCCCCAAAAATTTCTCTCGGCCGTTTCAGGATGTTTGAAAATTTCCACTTCACGCCCCTCGCGGTGGTAGCCGTGTCTCACCCGCACAGTGTTTGTTTCCGGTTCGAAAGGAATACGTGAAATTTGGTCCAATTTTCTCCACGGGTGTAGATTTGTATGCGGAAAAGACACACATACAAACCCGCAAACCCACACGCACAAACATACATTTTTGTCATTTTTCTTGGACAATAGCTGGGTGCCCGACGTTTCCCGGGTTGTCTTATATCAATAACCCCCATATATCGGTAGAAATACGATCAATGACTCTGATAAAGATTTATTCCACGCAAATATCAGCCGTTTCATGATGTTTGAAAATTTCCCCCTCCCGATCACTCCCGTTTGGGGGAGTTAAACAGCAAGTTGAATGTCATAATTAATTTCAGTGACGATCATAACCCCGGAGTCTACTTTAATCTCGATTGTTTTTGCTTTATTTATATGTAATGCCACTCCATCCCCACCCTTATTGGTGCTCCCCTCCCGAGCCAGAAATGGGTTGAAATTATACCCAGAGAACATGTAGGGAAATTTTATGAATCTCATTGCATCCAAAATAAATTAATTCGACGCAAAAATCGGCCTGTTAACATGTTCAAAAGGGCTACCCCCGACCATCCCCGCGCGTTGCCCATGTTGTCACAAATAATCTCTGTGACATCCATAACCCCGATTTGACTCCAATCTCTGTTGTATGCACTTCATTTCCTTGTAAGCCCCTTCACCCCCACCCCTAAGGGTGCTCCTTTCCCAAACATCGGTTGAAACACTATCAATCTCTTTGACCCCGAAAAACATTTCACCATCACAGTGTTTGTTTCCCTGTCGCAAAGAACTCGTGTATTGAAATTGGGTGAAATTTTCTCCACGGGTGTAGATTTGTGTGCGGAACATTCATACAGGCAATTTTATTGTCCTGTTTTTTGCGACTCCGACACAAATATAAAATAACCGTGACAATATTTATTTGAAATTACATAATTAAATATGTTACGGATTACGGACACTTGGAGATTTTTGTTTTTTAAAAAAAATTGCGATTTACTCAGTAATTCCCGATGCGCTTATCATCACGAGTGGTGACAGAAAATGTGATTCATGAGAGATGTGTTCGAAGTTTTGAATTGCACGTAAGGTAATCATCTGTAACTGATGACGTTTCTGCTCGTCTGTCGGGGCCGAGCACGATGGCCCGTCCACCATTTTCGCTTTTTTTTTGTACACCAGCAGCGAGAGATCAAAGTGCGAGCGCTCCATAAGTTACGCTTGCGTGGGCGTCACTCGTTACTGCGTGTTTGTATTATTTTCATATTAATAAAGGCACATTATTCACAAATGTCTCTCCAAGTTCCAGGCGAAGATTCGTTTTTCCCGTACCGTAAAAGATATTTCACTAAGTGAAAAATTTAAATGAATTCTGCTCCTTTATATTTCAGTATAATCGAATATTATGCAGTACGTCTGTTACAATCGTTAGTAATGAATTACGTTTCGCTATATATATATTTTTAGTTTCGAGATATACTGATACTTCAGGTCAGCGAATTGTTAAGTAATTTTTGAAACAGCATCCGACTGCCTGAGTTCGTCATTTCACCAGGAACACGCATTACAGACCATATTTTATTTTTAAAAAATGAGATTCCGCGTGTTGAGCTTCGTTGTACTTGCAGCATCATGCAGCGAGACTCACTTGCAGTTTTTGTGATGTCTGGGGATTTCAGCCGCATTAATTTTATCAGAGTGCACACTAGAAACGTGAATGTCTGGGAAAAAATACATGTGACTACTATCTGTAGTAATTTCAGAGGTACAGCTGTGTAATGTGGTCGCCATGAGCGCGTTTATCGGTAACCCCGAGCTACGTACTCACTTATCTGTTCAGACTCATGCGGAAAAAAAATGTATATATATATATATGGAACAGCGTAATTCACAATTCGGTACTTGTCGGAACAGTTTTGATACGTAATAATGCTCACAGACTTCAATTCATATTTCATTTCGCGCTCACGGAACAAATAATAAACTTTATTATCCCTCCGGGACAATATTGAGGATGATCTATTTTGAGACAAGTTTCACCGATTTTAAAGAACCTTACGTAATAAATCAGATACTCAAAATACCGAAAGCAGGTTAATTTTGTCGGGGTTAACTTCCAAGGGGAAAGAAACAACATTATAAACATTTCTAACGCTCAGGTAAAAAATATCGATAAGAAAATAATTGTCAACGCTGAAGTAAGACTGCGGAATATGTTTCCAAACTTTTTACATTCGAACGAAGCGGTTGTATAGAAATTAAACCTGGACAGATAGAAAGATATTTTGATCATCCGATTGCGATGACACTTTGGTGAGTTGTGCGCATCCCCGGGAAGGTTTCTGTCGGCCTTTCGAAGCGGTAGGAAGCTTCCAAGGGATGAACGGGGGTGAAATTTAAAAACATGCTAAAACGGCCGATATTATTGTTTGATTCATTACTTTTTTTTGGGCTATGTGATGAATACTTTCTATCCAGATGTATTTAGTGTATAACTTCAACCCCTTAAAGCACAAATAAGGGAGGCGATGGAGAGGCGTAATATAAAAACAACGCGAAACAACCGAGATTGGTGTCAAATCCATGGTTGTGGAAGTGAATGATTTTAATTCTATGTCATTTAAGTTGAAGTTCAACCTCCCTGATGTGGGGGTGGGGGAGGATTAGGGTGAGAGGCCGTTACACAAAAGTAATGAGTAAATAACTGAGACTGCTGTTGAATCAGGGGTTATGGAACGCGCTGAGTTTACTTCTGGCATTGACCATACTGGTTAAGATGTACTTCAGCCACTAGGAGTGAGGGTGGAAAGGGGTGAAACAAATTTACATTTACAATCTTAAATGTGTAAACATTTCTACAAAAAAAAATGTGTATAAACATATGTTACTTACGATGCAGGAACGAACACTGAGGGGTTAAGACACGCCTACCGCCTTAGGTGTGGCGGTGGAATTTGAAAGCATTCCAACGTCGAATAAAACGTTTCGGGGGTCGTTTAATTTGATAGTGTCATACTAGAATTTTTAAGTGTCTAATTTCAACTCCAAAAGGCAAGGGAGGAAAGGACCCTTACGGTAAGGGTGGAGGTGGAAGGTGTTTACATAAAAAGTAATGTACAAAACACCGTGATTGGTGTCGATTCCGGTGTTATAGGAGTCGCTGAGTTTAATTCTCGCATAAACTAGCGTGGTAAATAAATACCCGGGCCACTCATCTACTTTTTAACATAATTATCAGAAAATATAGACTGTGTAATTACAAATAATTGAAATTAATTTAAAAATGTTAATAGAGCACAGGAAAACTGCCCTACTTTTGCATATTCCAATATTCATATTCAATATATATTACGGTATTTTATTGAAACTAGAGCAGCCATTAAAAGTATAATGACATAATTTGAGTGTTTATTTTAATAACTGTTACGTATAAACAAAAATGTTTCAGATTTATTACTAAACGTATGTATTTGTTTATTTAATATATAAATGTGCGGTTTTAGCGGTGGTGCATGAAATTACAAATTAAATGAAGGAATATACAATAAAGAAAATAGAGAAAATTAATATGATGATTTCAAAATATAAGCTGGGTTTAGGGACATTATTTCATGTAAAGAAAGAATTAATATTGTACTGGCCTGAAAATAAGAAAAGCGGAAATATATCTTAAAAACAGAGATTAACTCACTATTTTTAGAAAACAGGGAATGTCACCATTTTACTTTAGTTTATAACGGAGCACAATCACTTCACTTTGTCGCGTTAACCATATTTGCCAAAAATTGCGAAAGTTACGTAGGCTCTGAACCTTTTGTTGGTCTAGTGATGTATATAACATATTATTAGCTTCATTGTATGGAGATTGTGTAGCTGTGCCCCAACGCAATGGAAATGACCAGAGATATTCATCCTATTCGAGAAATAAATGGCCACGTTTAGCTGTATCACAGAGGCCAACGAGTATATGTTAAAATCAATCAACGCTTTCTAAAAAGCTGCCGAGTCCTGATAAAAATGAACAATTTCGGGGACTAATAGCGAAACTCATCTGAGTAACTCTCGGTTCTGAGTTACAATTGGGAAAAAAAAATTACTGACCGTGATTCAGATGAAGATCCATATCTATGTAAATCTAGTTTATTAATAAAAAACATCCAGAATTTGTTTCGTTCAAGAACAGAAAAAATTTTTCTTCTATGCAAGTCATACTAAAATTTTATGCGTAGAAGAAAATCATTATCAACTAACTGCAGCTGAAGATTCAGGAAAGTTTCAATTCCATGCTGAATTATTTTTCTTAAAAAACCGAAACAAATAGAATTAAAATTTCTTAAACATACAATGTACTTAAAAATACTTTTTTATATATATATTTTTAATCATCAAATTAATGAATTGATCCCCCTAAAAAAATTTCGCGTGTATCAGCAACAAATTCTACATTCAATTAATTAAACGTGCACTTGAAAATGTTTAATTAATTGCATAGATTTTGTTGTTGTCACACATGTGCAAAAATCGTATAACTATAAATAAATTGGCTAATTTGATGTTTAAAATATTTCTTAAGCATTAAAATATCGATAAGTATTAAAAATGGACAAATTATTACCATAATCTTCACAAAGGATAAATTTGAATATTAATAGTGAGCTTCAAATGAATGATAGAAAAAATGGCAATTTAAAAAAATTCTTCATTTAATTATGTAATGTTATTTTAGTTAGTAGTAATATTATACTTATTATTATTTTACTTTTTTTCTGATTTTAAACATCAAATTAAACAATTGATCCTCCTACATTTTTTGTACGTGTATCAGCAATAAATTCTACATTCAATTAATTAAACGTGCTGCTGAAAATGTTTAATTAATTCCATAGATTTTGTCGTTGGCAAACATGTTCAATAATCGTATAAATAAAAAGGCTATAGCCTTGTATGTTTTATTTAAATTTTAGTTAAAAATTTTTTTTCTCTTGAAAATTGATTATTTAAATTTTAGTTAAAAAATTTTTTTCTCTTGAAAATTTATTAATAAACGCCTAAGATTAAATTTTCGTTAAAAAATTTTTTTCTCTTGAAAATTTATTAATAAACGCCTAAGGCTATATAGCCTTGTATGTTTTATTTAAATTTTAGTTAAAAAATTTTTTTCTCTTGAAAATTTATTAATAAACGCCTAAGGTAATAGCCTTGTATGTTTTATTTAAATTTTAGTTAAAAATTTTTTTTCTCTTCAAAATTTATTAATAAACGCCTAAGGCTATAGTCTTGTATATTTTATTTAAATTTTAGTTTAATATTATTTTTCTCTTGAAAATTTATTAATAAACGCCTAAGGCTATAGCCTTGTATATTTTATTTAAATTTTAGTTAAATATTATTTTTCTCTTGAAAATTTATTAATAAACGCCTAAGGCTATAGCCTTGTATATTTTATTTAAATTTTGGTTAAATATTATTTTTCTCTTGAAAATTTATTAATAAACGCCTAAGGCTATAGCCTTGTATATTTTATTTAAATTTTATTTAAAAAAATTTTTTCTCTTGAAAATTTATTAATAAACGCCTAAGGCTATAGCCTTGTATGTTTTATTTAAATTTTAGTTAAATATTATTTTTCTCTTGAAAATTTATTAATAAACGCCTAAGGCTATAAGCCTTGTATAATTTATTTAAATTTTAGATAAAAATTTTTTTTCTCTTGAAAATTTATTAATAAACGCCTAAGGCTATAGCCTTGTTTATTTTATTTAAATTTTAGTTAAAAAAATTTTTTCTCTTGAAAATTTATTAATAAACGCCTAAGATTAAATTTTCGTTAAAAAATTTTTTTCTCTTGAAAATTTATTAATAAACGCCTAAGGCTATATAGCCTTGTATGTTTTATTTAAATTTTATTTAAAAAAAATTTTTCTCTTGAAAATTTATTAATAAACGCCTAAGGCTATAGCCTTGTATGTTTTATTTAAATTTTAGTTAAATATTATTTTTCTCTTGAAAATTTATTAATAAACGCCTAAGGCTATAAGCCTTGTATATTTTATTTAAATTTTAGATAAAAAATTTTTTTCTCTTGAAAATTTATTAATAAACGCCTAAGGCTATAGCCTTGTTTATTTTATTTAAATTTTAGTTAAAAAATTTTTTTCTCTTGAAAATTTATTAATAAACGCCTAAGATTAAATTTTCGTTAAAAATTTTTTTTCTCTTGAATATTTATTAATAAACGCCTAAGGCTATATAGCCTTGTATGTTTTATTTAAATTTTATTTAAAAAAATTTTTTCTCTTGAAAATTTATTAATAAACGCCTAAGGCTATAGCCTTGTATGTTTTATTTAAATTTTAGTTAAATATTATTTTTCTCTTGAAAATTTATTAATAAACGCCTAAGGCTATAAGCCTTCTATATTGTATTTAAATTTTAGATAAAAAAGTTTTTTCTCTTGAAAATTTATTAATAAACGCCTAAGGCTATAGCCTTGTTTATTTTATTTAAATTTTAGTTAAAAAATTTTTTTCTCTTGAAAATTTATTAATAAACGCCTAAGATTAAATTTTCGTTAAAAAATTTTTTTCTCTTGAAAATTTATTAATAAACGCCTAAGGCTATATAGCCTTGTATGTTTTATTTAAATTTTAGTTAAAAAATTTTTTTCTCTTCAAAATTTATTAATAAACGCCTAAGGTAATAGCCTTGTATGTTTTATTTAAATTTTAGTTAAAAAATTTTTTTCTCTTCACAATTTATTAATAAACGCCTAAGGCTATAGCCTTGTATATTTTATTTAAATTTTAGTTTAATATTATTTTTCTCTTGAAAATTTATTAATAAACGCCTAAGGCTATAGCCTTGTATATTTTATTTAAATTTTAGTTAAATATTATTTTTCTCTTGAAAATTTATTAATAAACGCCTAAGGCTATAGCCTTGTATATTTTATTTAAATTTTGGTTAAATATTATTTTTCTCTTGAAAATTTATTAATAAACGCCTAAGGCTATAGCCTTGTATATTTTATTTAAATTTTATTTAAAAAAATTTTTTCTCTTGAAAATTTATTAATAAACGCCTAAGGCTATAGCCTTGTATGTTTTATTTAAATTTTAGTTAAATATTATTTTTCTCTTGAAAATTTATTAATAAACGCCTAAGGCTATAAGCCTTGTATATTTTATTTAAATTTAATATAAAAAATTTTTTTCTTTTGAAAATTTATTAATTAACGCCTAAGCCTATAGCCTTGTATATTTTTTTTAAATTTTAGTTAAAAATTTTTTTTCTATTGAAAATTTATTAATAAACGCCTAAGACTATAGCCTTGTATATTTTATTTAAATTTTAGATAAAAATTTTTTTTCTCTTGAAAATTTATTAATAAACGCCTAAGGCTATAGCCTTGTATATTTTATTTAAAGTTTAGATAAAAAAATTTTTTCTCTTGAAAATTTATTAATAAACGCCTAAGCCTATAGCCTTGTATATTTTTTTTAAATTTTAGTTAAAAATTTTTTTTCTATTGAAAATTGTAATAAACGCCTAATACTATAGCCTTTTATATTTTATTTAAATTTTAGATAAAAATTTTTTTTCTCTTGAAAATTTATTAATAAACGCCTAAGGCTATATCCTTGTTTATTTTATTTAAAGTTTAGATAAAAAATTTTTTTCTCTTGAAAATTTATTAATAAACGCCTAAGACTATAGCCTTGTATATTATATTTAAATTTTTGATAAAAAATTTTTTTCTCTTGAAAATTTATTAATAAACGCCTAAGGCTATATAGCCTTGTATATTTTATTTAAATTTTAGTTAAAAAATTTTTTCTCTTGAAAATTTATTAATAAACGCCTAAGGCTATAGCCTTGTATATTTTATTTAAATTTTAGATAAAAAAATTTTTTCTCTTGAAAATTTATTAATAAACGCCTAAGACTATAGCCTTGTATATTTTATTTAAATTTTAGATAAAAAATTTTTTTCTCTTGAAAATTTATTAATAAACGCCTAAGGCTATAGTCTTGTATATTTTATTTAAAGTTTAGATAAAAATTTTTTTTCTCTTGAAAATTTATTAATAAACGCCTAAGGCTATATAGCCTTGTGTATTTTATTTAAATTTTAGATAAAAAATTTTTTTCTCTTGAAAATTTATTAATAAACGCCTAAGACTATAGCCTTGTATATTTTATTTAAATTTTAGTTGAAAATTGTTTTTTCTCTTGAAAATTTATTAATAAACGCCTAAAACTGTAGCCATGTATGTTTTATTTAAATTTTAGTTAAAAAAATTTTTTCTCTTGAAAATTTATTAATAAACGCCTAAGACTATAGCCTTGTATATTTTATTTAAATTTTTGTTAAAAAAAATTTTTCTCTTGAAAATTTATTAATAAACGCCTAAGGCTATAGCCTTGTATGTTTTATTTTAATTTTAGTTAAAAAAAATTTTTCTCTTGAAAATTTATTAATAAACGCCTTGTATATTTTATTTAAATTTTAGTTAAAAAATTTTTTTTCTCTTGAAAATTTATTAATAAACGCCTAAAGCTATAGCCTTGTAAGTTTTATTTAAATTTTAGTTAAAAAATTTTTTTCTCTTGAAAATTTATTAATAAACGCCTATGTTTTAATTTAAATTTTAGTTAAATATTTTTTTCTCTTGAAAATTTATTAATAAACGCCTAAGGCTATAAGCCTTGTATATTTTATTTAAATTTTAGATAAAAAATTTTTTTCTTTTGAAAATTTATTAATTAACGCCTAAGCCTATAGCCTTGTATATTTTTTTTAAATTTTAGTTAAAAATTTTTTTTCTATTGAAAATTTATTAATAAACGCCTAAGACTATAGCCTTGTATATTTTATTTAAATTTTAGATAAAAATTTTTTTTCTCTTGAAAATTTATTAATAAACGCCTAAGGCTATAGCCTTGTATATTTTATTTAAAGTTTAGATAAAAAAATTTTTTCTCTTGAAAATTTATTAATAAACGCCTAAGCCTATAGCCTTGTATATTTTTTTTAAATTTTAGTTAAAAATTTTTTTTCTATTGAAAATTGTAATAAACGCCTAATACTATAGCCTTTTATATTTTATTTAAATTTTAGATAAAAATTTTTTTTCTCTTGAAAATTTATTAATAAACGCCTAAGGCTATATCCTTGTTTATTTTATTTAAAGTTTAGATAAAAAATTTTTTTCTCTTGAAAATTTATTAATAAACGCCTAAGACTATAGCCTTGTATATTATATTTAAATTTTTGATAAAAAATTTTTTTCTCTTGAAAATTTATTAATAAACGCCTAAGGCTATATAGCCTTGTATATTTTATTTAAAAAAGTTTTTTCTCTTGAAAATTTATTAATAAACGCCTAAGGCTATAGCCTTGTTTATTTTATTTAAATTTTAGTTAAAAAATTTTTTTCTCTTGAAAATTTATTAATAAACGCCTAAGATTAAATTTTCGTTAAAAAATTTTTTTCTCTTGAAAATTTATTAATAAACGCCTAAGGCTATATAGCCTTGTATGTTTTATTTAAATTTTAGTTAAAAAATTTTTTTCTCTTCAAAATTTATTAATAAACGCCTAAGGCTATAGCCTTGTATATTTTATTTAAATTTTAGTTTAATATTATTTTTCTCTTGAAAATTTATTAATAAACGCCTAAGGCTATAGCCTTGTATATTTTATTTAAATTTTAGTTAAATATTATTTTTCTCTTGAAAATTTATTAATAAACGCCTAAGGCTATAGCCTTGTATATTTTATTTAAATTTTGGTTAAATATTATTTTTCTCTTGAAAATTTATTAATAAACGCCTAAGGCTATAGCCTTGTATATTTTATTTAAATTTTATTTAAAAAAATTTTTTCTCTTGAAAATTTATTAATAAACGCCTAAGGCTATAGCCTTGTATGTTTTATTTAAATTTTAGTTAAATATTATTTTTCTCTTGAAAATTTATTAATAAACGCCTAAGGCTATAAGCCTTGTATATTTTATTTAAATTTTAGATAAAAAATTTTTTTCTTTTGAAAATTTATTAATTAACGCCTAAGCCTATAGCCTTGTATATTTTTTTTAAATTTTAGTTAAAAATTTTTTTTCTATTGAAAATTTATTAATAAACGCCTAAGACTATAGCCTTGTATATTTTATTTAAATTTTAGATAAAAATTTTTTTTCTCTTGAAAATTTATTAATAAACGCCTAAGGCTATAGCCTTGTATATTTTATTTAAAGTTTAGATAAAAAAATTTTTTCTCTTGAAAATTTATTAATAAACGCCTAAGCCTATAGCCTTGTATATTTTTTTTAAATTTTAGTTAAAAATTTTTTTTCTATTGAAAATTGTAATAAACGCCTAATACTATAGCCTTTTATATTTTATTTAAATTTTAGATAAAAATTTTTTTTCTCTTGAAAATTTATTAATTAACGCCTAAGCCTATAGCCTTGTATATTTTTTTTAAATTTTAGTTAAAAATTTTTTTTCTATTGAAAATTTATTAATAAACGCCTAAGACTATAGCCTTGTATATTTTATTTAAATTTTAGATAAAAATTTTTTTTCTCTTGAAAATTTATTAATAAACGCCTAAGGTTATAGCCTTGTATGTTTTAATTTAAATTTAATTAAATATTTTTTTTCTCTTGAAAATTTATTAATAAACGCCTAAGGCTGTAGCCTTGTATATTTTATTTAAATTTTAGTTAAAAATTTTTTTTCTCTTGAAAATTTATTAATAAACGCCTAAGACTGTAGCCTTGTATGTTTTATTTAAATTTTAGATAAAAAATTTTTTCTCTTGAAAATTTATTAATAAACGCCTAATGCGTATGTTTTATTTAAATTTTAGATAAAAAAATTTTTTCTCTTGAAAATTTATTAATAAACGCCTAAGACTATAGCCTTGTATATTTTATTTAAATTTTAGATAAAAAATTTTTTTCTCTTGAAAATTTATTAATAAACGCCTAAGGCTATAGTCTTGTATATTTTATTTAAAGTTTAGATAAAACATTTTTTTCTCTTGAAAATTTATTAATAAACGCCTAAGGCTATAGCCTTGTGTATTTTATTTAAATTTTAGATAAAAAATTTTTTTCTCTTGAAAATTTATTAATAAACGCCTAAGACTATAGCCTTGTATATTTTATTTAAATTTTAGTTAAAAATTGTTTTTTCTCTTGAAAATTTATTAATAAACGCCTAAAACTGTAGCCATGTATGTTTTATTTAAATTTTAGTTAAAAAAATTTTTTCTCTTGAAAATTTATTAATAAACGCCTAAGACTATAGCCTTGTATATTTTATTTAAATTTTCGTTAAAAAAAATTTTTCTCTTGAAAATTTATTAATAAACGCCTAAGGCTATAGCCTTGTATGTTTTATTTTAATTTTAGTTAAAAAAAATTTTTCTCTTGAAAATTTATTAATAAACGCCTAAGGCTATAAGCCTTGTATATTTTATTTAAATTTTAGTTAAAAAATTTTTTTTCTCTTGAAAATTTATTAATAAACGCCTAAAGCTATAGCCTTGTAAGTTTTATTTAAATTTTAGTTAAAAATTTTTTTCTCTTGAAAATTTATTAATAAACGCCTAAAACTGTAGCCATGTATGTTTTATTTAAATTTTAGTTAAAAAATTTTTTTCTCTTGAAAATTTATTAATAAACGCCTATGTTTTAATTTAAATTTTAGTTAAATATTTTTTTCTCTTGAAAATTTATTAATAAACGCCTAAGGTTATAGCCTTGTATGTTTTAATTTAAATTTAATTAAATATTTTTTTTCTCTTGAAAATTTATTAATAAACGCCTAAGGCTATAGCCTTGTATATTTTATTTAAATTTTAGTTAAAAATTTTTTTTCTCTTGAAAATTTATTAATAAACGCCTAAGACTGTAGCCTTGTATGTTTTATTTAAATTTTAGATAAAAAATTTTTTTCTCTTGAAAATTTATTAATAAACGCCTAATGCGTATGTTTTATTTAAATTTTAGATAAAAATTTTTTTTCTCTTGAAAATTTATTAATAAATGCCTAAGGCTATAGCCTTGTATATTTTATTTAAATTTTAGTTAAAAAATTTTTTTGTCTTGAAAATTTATTAATAAACGCCTAAGGCTATAGCCTTGTATGTTTTATTTAAATTTTAGTTGAAAATTTTTTTTCTCTTGAAAATATATTAATAAACGCCTAAGGTAATAGCCTTGTATGTTTTATTTAAATTTTAGTTAAAAATTTTTTTTCTCTTCAAAATTTATTAATAAACGCCTAAGGCTTTAGCCTTGTATATTTTATTTAAATTTTAGTTTAATATTATTTTTCTCTTGAAAATTTATTAATAAACGCCTAAGGCTATAGCCTTGTATATTTTATTTTAATTTTAGTTAAATATTATTTTTCTCTTGAAAATTTATTAATAAACGCCTAAGGCTATAGCCTTGTATATTTTATTTAAATTTTGGTTAAATATTATTTTTCTCTTGAAAATTTATTAATAAACGCCTAAGGCTATAGCCTTGTATATTTTATTTAAATTTTATTTAAAAAAATTTTTTTTCTTGAAAATTTATTAATAAACGCCTAAGGCTATAGCCTTGTATATTTTATTTAAATTTTAGATAAAAAATTTTTTTCTCTTGAAAATTTATTAATAAACGCCTAAGACTATAGCCTTGTATATTTTATTTAAATTTTAGATAAAAAATTTTTTTCTCTTGAAAATTTATTAATAAACGCCTAAGGCTATAGTCTTGTATATTTCATTAAAGTTTAGATAAAAATTTTTTTTCTCTTGAAAATTTATTAATAAACGCCTAAGGCGTATATTTTATTTAAATTTTAGTTAAAAAATTTTTTTGTCTTGAAAATTTATTAATAAACGCCTAAGGCTATAGCCTTGTATGTTTTATTTAAATTTTAGTTGAAAATTTTTTTTCTCTTGAAAATTTATTAATAAACGCCTAAAACTGTAGCCATGTATGTTTTATTTAAATTTTAGTTAAAAAAATTTTTTCTCTTGAAAATTTATTAATAAACGCCTAAGGCTATAGCCTTGTATATTTTATTTAAATTTTAGATAAAAAATTTTTTTCTCTTGAAAATTTATTAATAAACGCCTAAGGCTATAGTCTTGTATATTTTATTTAAAGTATAGATAAAAAATTTTTTTCTCTTGAAAATTTATTAATAAACGCCTAAGGCTATAGCCTTGTGTATTTTATTTAAATTTTAGATAAAAAATTTTTTTCTCTTGAAAATTTATTAATAAACGCCTAAGACTATAGCCTTGTATATTTTATTTAAATTTTAGTTAAGAATTGTTTTTTCTCTTGAAAAGTTATTAATAAACGCCTAAAACTGTAGCCATGTATGTTTTATTTAAATTTTAGTTAAAAAAATTTTTTCTCTTGAAAATTTATTAATAAACGCCTAAGACTATAGCCTTGTATATTTTATTTAAATTTTCGTTAAAAAAATTTTTTCTCTTGAAAATTTATTAATAAACGCCTAAGGCTATAAGCCTTGTATATTTTATTTAAATTTTAGTTAAAAAATTTTTTTTCTCTTGAAAATTTATTAATAAACGCCTAAAGCTATAGCCTTGTAAGTTTTATTTAAATTTTAGTTAAAAATTTTTTTTCTCTTGAAAATTTATTAATAAACGCCTAAAACTGTAGCCATGTATGTTTTATTTAAATTTTAGTTAAAAAATTTTTTTCTCTTGAAAATTTATTAATAAACGCCTATGTTTTAATTTAAATTTTAGTTAAATATTTTTTTCTCTTGAAAATTTATTAATAAACGCCTAAGGTTATAGCCTTGTATGTTTTAATTTAAATTTAATTAAATATTTTTTTTCTCTTGAAAATTTATTAATAAACGCCTAAGGCTATAGCCTTGTATATTTTATTTAAATTTTAGTTAAAAATTTTTTTTCTCTTGAAAATTTATTAATAAACGCCTAAGACTGTAGCCTTGTATGTTTTATTTAAATTTTAGATAAAAAATTTTTTTCTCTTGAAAATTTATTAATAAACGCCTAATGCGTATGTTTTATTTAAATTTTAGATAAAAATTTTTTTCTCTTGAAAATTTATTAATAAATGCCTAAGGCTATAGCCTTGTATATTTTATTTAAATTTTAGTTAAATATTATTTTTCTCTTGAAAATTTATTAATAAACGCCTAAGGCTATAGCCTTGTATATTTTATTTAAATTTTATTTAAAAAAATTTTTTTTCTTGAAAATTTATTAATAAACGCCTAAGGCTATAGCCTTGTATATTTTATTTAAATTTTAGATAAAAAATTTTTTTCTCTTGAAAATTTATTAATAAACGCCTAAGACTATAGCCTTGTATATTTTATTTAAATTTTAGATAAAAAATTTTTTTCTCTTGAAAATTTATTAATAAACGCCTAAGGCTATAGTCTTGTATATTTCATTAAAGTTTAGATAAAATTTTTTTTTCTCTTGAAAATTTATTAATAAACGCCTAAGGCGTATATTTTATTTAAATTTTAGTTAAAAAATTTTTTTGTCTTGAAAATTTATTAATAAACGCCTAAGGCTATAGCCTTGTATGTTTTATTTAAATTTTAGTTGAAAATTTTTTTTCTCTTGAAAATTTATTAATAAACGCCTAAAACTGTAGCCATGTATGTTTTATTTAAATTTTAGTTAAAAAAATTTTTTCTCTTGAAAATTTATTAATAAACGCCTAAGGCTATAGCCTTGTATATTTTATTTAAATTTTAGATAAAAAATTTTTTTCTCTTGAAAATTTATTAATAAACGCCTAAGGCTATAGTCTTGTATATTTTATTTAAAGTATAGATAAAAAATTTTTTTCTCTTGAAAATTTATTAATAAACGCCTAAGGCTATAGCCTTGTGTATTTTATTTAAATTTTAGATAAAAAATTTTTTTCTCTTGAAAATTTATTAATAAACGCCTAAGACTATAGCCTTGTATATTTTATTTAAATTTTAGTTAAGAATTGTTTTTTCTCTTGAAAATTTATTAATAAACGCCTAAAACTGTAGCCATGTATGTTTTATTTAAATTTTAGTTAAAAAAATTTTTTCTCTTGAAAATTTATTAATAAACGCCTAAGACTATAGCCTTGTATATTTTATTTAAATTTTCGTTAAAAAAATTTTTTCTCTTGAAAATTTATTAATAAACGCCTAAGGCTATAAGCCTTGTATATTTTATTTAAATTTTAGTTAAAAAATTTTTTTTCTCTTGAAAATTTATTAATAAACGCCTAAAGCTATAGCCTTGTAAGTTTTATTTAAATTTTAGTTAAAAATTTTTTTTCTCTTGAAAATTTATTAATAAACGCCTAAAACTGTAGCCATGTATGTTTTATTTAAATTTTAGTTAAAAAATTTTTTTCTCTTGAAAATTTATTAATAAACGCCTATGTTTTAATTTAAATTTTAGTTAAATATTTTTTTCTCTTGAAAATTTATTAATAAACGCCTAAGGTTATAGCCTTGTATGTTTTAATTTAAATTTAATTAAATATTTTTTTCTCTTGAAAATTTATTAATAAACGCCTAAGGCTATAGCCTTGTATATTTTATTTAAATTTTAGTTAAAAATTTTTTTTCTCTTGAAAATTTATTAATAAACGCCTAATGCGTATGTTTTATTTAAATTTTAGATAAAAAATTTTTTTCTCTTGAAAATTTATTAATAAACGCCTAAGACTATAGCCTTGTATATTTTATTTAAATTTTAGTTAAAAATTGTTTTTTCTCTTGAAAATTTATTAATAAACGCCTAAAACTGTAGCCATGTATGTTTTATTTAAATTTTAGTTAAAAAAAATTTTTCTCTTGAAAATTTATTAATAAACGCCTAAGACTATAGCCTTGTATATTTTATTTAAATTTTCGTTAAAAAAATTTTTTCTCTTGAAAATTTATTAATAAACGCCTAAGGCTATAGCCTTGTATGTTTTATTTTAATTTTAGTTAAAAAAAATTTTTCTCTTGAAAATTTATTAATAAACGCCTAAGGCTATAAGCCTTGTATATTTTATTTAAATTTTAGTTAAAAAATTTTTTTTCTCTTGAAAATTTATTAATAAACGCCTAAAGCTATAGCCTTGTAAGTTTTATTTAAATTTTAGTTAAAAATTTTTTTTCTCTTGAAAATTTATTAATAAACGCCTAAAACTGTAGCCATGTATGTTTTATTTAAATTTTAGTTAAAAAAATTTTTTCTCTTGAAAATTTATTAATAAACGCCTATGTTTTAATTTAAATTTTAGTTAAATATTTTTTTCTCTTGAAAATTTATTAATAAACGCCTAAGGTTATAACCTTGTATGTTTTAATTTAAATTTTAGTTAAATATTTTTTTTCTCTTGAAAATTTATTAATAAACGCCTAAGGCTATAGCTTTGTATATTTTATTTAAATTTTAGTTAAAAATTTTTTTTCTCTTGAAAATTTATTAATAAACGCCTAAGACTGTAGCCTTGTATGTTTTATTTAAATTTTAGATAAAAATTTTTTTTCTCTTGAAAATTTATTAATAAACGCCTAATGCGTATGTTTTATTTAAATTTTAGATAAAAATTTTTTTTCTCTTGAAAATTTATTAATAAACGCCTAAGGCTATAGCCTTGTATATTTTATTTAAATTTTAGTTAAAAAATTTTTTTGTCTTGAAAATTTATTAATAAACGCCTAAGGCTATAGCCTTGTATGTTTTATTTAAATTTTAGTTGAAAATTTTTTTTCTCTTGAAAATTTATTAATAAACGCCTAAGGCTATAGCCTTGTATAGTATATTTAAATTGTAGTTGAAAATTTTTTTTTATCTTGAAAATTTATTAATAAACGCCTAAGGCGTTTTATTATTAAACGCCTAAGGCTATAGCCTTGTATGTTTTATTTAAATTTTAATTAAAAATTTTTTTTCTCTTGAAAATTTATTAATAAACGCATAAGTCAATAGCCTTGTATGTTTTATTTAAATTTTAGTTAAAAATTTTTTTTCTCTTGAAAATGTATATTTTATTTCAATTTTAGTTAAAAAAAAATTTCTCTTGAAAATTTATTAATAAACGCCTAAGGCTATATAGCCTTGTATGTTTTATTTAAATTATAGTTAAAAAATTTTTTTCTCTTGAAAATTTATTATTAAACGCCTAAGGCTATAGCCTAGTATGTTTTATTTAAATTTTAGTTAAAAATTTTTTTTCTCTTGAAAATTTATTAATAAACGCCTAAGGCGTTTTATTATTAAACGCCTAAGGCTATAGCCTCGTATGTTTTATTTAAATTTTAATTAAAAATTTTTTTTCTCTTGAAAATTTATTAATAAACGCATAAGTCAATAGCCTTGTATGTTTTATTTTAAATTTTAGTTAAATATTTTTTTTCTCTTGAAAATTTATTAATAAACGCCTAAGGTTATAGCCTTGTATGTTTTAATTTAAATTTTAGTTAAATATTTTTTTTCTCATTAAAATTTATTAATAAACGCCAAAGTCTATAAGCCTTGTATGTTTAGTTTTAAATTTTAGTTAAATTTTTTTTTTCTCTTGAAAATTTATTAATAAACGCCTAAGGTTATAGCCTTGTATGTTTTAATTTAAATTTTAGTTAAATATTTTTTTTCTCTTGAAAATTTATTAATAAACGCCTAAGTCTATAGCCTTGTATGTTTTAATTTAAATTTTAGTTAAATATTTTTTTCTCTTGAAAATTTATTAATAAACGCCTAAGGTTATAGCCTTGTGTGTTTTAATTTAAATTTTAGTTAAATATTTTTTTTCTCTTGAAAATTTATTAATAAACGCATAAGGTTATAGCCTTGTATGTTTTAATTTAAATTTAAGTTAAATATTTTTTTCTCTTGAAAATTTATTAATAAACGCCTAAGGTTATAGCCTTGTATGTTTTAATTTAAATTTTAGTTTAATATTTTTTTTCTCTTGAAAATTTATTAATAAACGCCTAAGGCTATAGCCTTGTATATTTTATTTAAATTTTAGTTAAAATTATTTTTTCTCTGGAAAATTTATTACGAAACGCCTAAGACTGTAGCCTTGTATGTTTTATTTAAATTTTAGATAAAAAAATTTTTTCTCTTGAAAATTTAATTATAAACGCCTAAGGCTATATATAGCCTTGTATATTTTCTTTAAATTAAAGGTAAAAAATTTTTTTCTCTTGAAAATTTATTAATAAACGCCTAAGAGTGTAGCCTTGTATGTTTTATTTAAAATTTAGATAAAAAAATTTTTTCTCTTGAAAATTTATTAATAATAATATAAATAATATAAATATAAAATAAATAATATAAATATAAATAATATAAATATAAAAATTTAAATTTTAGATAAAAAAATTTTTTCTCTTGAAAATTTATTAATAAACGCCTAAGGCTATAGCCTTGTATGTTTTATTTAAATTTTAGTTAAAAAATTTTTTTCTCTTGAAAATGTATATTTTATTTAAATTTTAGTTAAAAATTTTTTTTTCTTGAAAATTTATTAATAAACGCCTAAGGCTATAGCCTTGTATGTTTTATTTAAATTTTAGATAAAAATTTTTTTTCTCTTGAAAATTTATTAATAAACGCCTAAGGCTATAGCCTTGTATGTTTTATTTAAATTTTAGATAAAAAAATTTTTTCTCTTGAAAATTTATTAATAAACGCCTAAGGCTATAGCCTTGTATATTTTATTTAAATTTTAGTTAAAAATTTTTTTTCTCTTGAAAATTTATTAATAAACGCCTAAGGCTATAGCCTTGTATATTTTATTTAAATTTTAGTTAAAAAATTTTTTTTCTCTTGAAAATTTATTAATAAACGCCTAAAGCTATAGCCTTGTAAGTTTTATTTAAATTTTAGTTAAAAATTTTTTTTCTCTTGAAAATTTATTAATAAACGCCTAAAACTGTAGCCATGTATGTTTTATTTAAATTTTAGTTAAAAAAATTTTTTCTCTTGAAAATTTATTAATAAACGCCTATGTTTTAATTTAAATTTTAGTTAAATATTTTTTTCTCTTGAAAATTTATTAATAAACGCCTAAGGTTATAACCTTGTATGTTTTAATTTAAATTTTAGTTAAATATTTTTTTTCTCTTGAAAATTTATTAATAAACGCCTAAGGCTATAGCCTTGTATATTTTATTTAAATTTTAGTTAAAAATTTTTTTTCTCTTGAAAATTTATTAATAAACGCCTAAGACTGTAGCCTTGTATGTTTTATTTAAATTTTAGATAAAAAATTTTTTTCTCTTGAAAATTTATTAATAAACGCCTAATGCGTATGTTTTATTTAAATTTTAGATAAAAATTTTTTTTCTCTTGAAAATTTATTAATAAACGCCTAAGGCTATAGCCTTGTATAGTATATTTAAATTGTAGTTGAAAATTTTTTTTTATCTTGAAAATTTATTAATAAACGCCTAAGGCTATAGCCTTGTATATTTTATTTCAATTTTAGTTAAAAAAAAATTTCTCTTGAAAATTTATTAATAAACGCCTAAGGCTATATAGCCTTGTATGTTTTATTTAAATTATAGTTAAAAAATTTTTTTCTCTTGAAAATTTATTATTAAACGCCTAAGGCTATAGCCTAGTATGTTTTATTTAAATTTTAGTTAAAAATTTTTTTTCTCTTGAAAATTTATTAATAAACGCCTAAGGCGTTTTATTATTAAACGCCTAAGGCTATAGCCTTGTATGTTTTATTTAAATTTTAATTAAAAATTTTTTTTCTCTTGAAAATTTATTAATAAACGCATAAGTCAATAGCCTTGTATGTTTTATTTTAAATTTTAGTTAAATATTTTTTTTCTCTTGAAAATTTATTAATAAACGCCTAAGGTTATAGCCTTGTATGTTTTAATTTAAATTTTAGTTAAATATTTTTTTTCTCATTAAAATTTATTAATAAACGCCTAAGTCTATAAGCCTTGTATGTTTAGTTTTAAATTTTAGTTAAATTTTTTTTTTCTCTTGAAAATTTATTAATAAACGCCTAAGGTTATAGCCTTGTATGTTTTAATTTAAATTTTAGTTAAATATTTTTTTTCTCTTGAAAATTTATTAATAAACGCCTAAGTCTATAGCCTTGTATGTTTTAATTTAAATTTTAGTTAAATATTTTTTTCTCTTGAAAATTTATTAATAAACGCCTAAGGTTATAGCCTTGTGTGTTTTAATTTAAATTTTAGTTAAATATTTTTTTTCTCTTGAAAATTTATTAATAAACGCATAAGGTTATAGCCTTGTATGTTTTAATTTAAATTTAAGTTAAATATTTTTTTCTCTTGAAAATTTATTAATAAACGCCTAAGGTTATAGCCTTGTATGTTTTAATTTAAATTTTAGTTTAATATTTTTTTTCTCTTGAAAATTTATTTATAAACGCCTAAGGCTATAGCCTTGTATATTTTATTTAAATTTTAGTTAAAATTATTTTTTCTCTGGAAAATTTATTACGAAACGCCTAAGACTGTAGCCTTGTATGTTTTATTTAAATTTTAGATAAAAAAATTTTTTCTCTTGAAAATTTAATTATAAACGCCTAAGGCTATATATAGCCTTGTATATTTTCTTTAAATTAAAGGTAAAAAATTTTTTTCTCTTGAAAATTTATTAATAAACGCCTAAGAGTGTAGCCTTGTATGTTTTATTTAAAATTTAGATAAAAAAATTTTTTCTCTTGAAAATTTATTAATAATAATATAAATAATATAAATATAAAATAAATAATATAAATATAAATAATATAAATATAAAAATTTAAATTTTAGATAAAAAATTTTTTTCTCTTGAAAATTTATTAATAAACGCCTAAGGCTATAGCCTTGTATGTTTTATTTAAATTTTAGTTAAAAATTTTTTTTCTCTTGAAAATGTATATTTTATTTAAATTTTAGTTAAAAATTTTTTTTTCTTGAAAATTTATTAATAAACGCCTAAGGCTATAGCCTTGTATGTTTTATTTAAATTTTAGATAAAAAAATTTTTTCTCTTGAAAATTTATTAATAAACGCCTAAGGCTATAGCCTTGTATATTTTATTTAAATTTTAGTTAAAAAATTTTTTTCTCTTGAAAATTTATTAATAAATGCCTAAGACTGTAGCCTTGTATATTTTATTTAAATTTTAGTTAAAAATTTTTTTCTCTTGAAAATTTATTAATAAACGCCTATGTATGTTTTATTTTAATTTTAGTTATAAAAATTTTTTTCTCTTGAAAATTTATTAATAAACGCCTAAGACTATATATAGCCTTGTATATTTTATTTAAGTTTTAGATAAAAAATTTTTTTCTCTTGAAAATTTATTAATAAACGCCTAAGGCTATAGCCTTGTATGTTTTATTTAAATTTTAGATAAAAAAATTTTTTCTCTTGAAAATTTATTAATAAACGCCTAAAACTGTAGCCATGTATGTTTTATTTAAATTTTATTTAAAAAATTTTTTTCTCTTGAAAATTTATTAACAAACGCCTAAGGCGTATTTAAATTTTAGATAAAAAAATTTTTTCTCTTGAAAATTTATTAATAAACGCCTAAAACTGTAGCCATGTATGTTTTATTTAAATTTTATTTAAAAATTTTTTTTCTCTTGAAAATTTATTAATAAACGCCTAAGGTTATAGCCTTGTATGTTTTATTTTAAATTTTAGTTAAATATTTTTTTTCTCTTGAAAATTTATTAATAAACGCCTAAGGCGTATGTTTTATTTTAAATTTTAGATAAATATTTTTTTTCTCTTGAAAATTTATTAATAAACGCCTAAGTTTATAGCCTTGTATGTTTTAATTTAAATTTTAGTTAAATATTTTTTTTCTCTTGAAAATTTATTAATAAACGCCTAAGTCTATAGCTTGTATGTTTTATTTCAATTTTAGTTAAAAAAATTTTTCTCTTGAAAATTTATTAATAAACGCCTAAGGCTATATAGCCTTGTATGTTTTAATTTAAATTTTAGTTAAATATTTTTTTTCTCTTGAAAATTTATTAATAAACGCCTAAGGTTATAGCCTTGTATGTTTTAATTTAAATTTTAGTTTAATATTTTTTTTCTCTTGAAAATTTATTAATAAACGCCTAAGTCTATAGCCTTGTATGTTTTATTATAAATTTTATTTAAATATTTTTTTTCTCTTGAAAATTTATTAATAAACGCCTAAAACTATATAGCCTTGTATGTTTTAATTTAAATTTTAGTTAAATTTTTTTTTCTCTTGAAAATTTATTAATAAACGCATAAGGTTATAGCCTTGTATGTTTTAATTTAAATTTTAGTTAAATATTTTTTTTCTCTTGAAAATTTATTAATAAACGCCTAAGGCTATAGCCTTGTATATTTTATTTAAATTTTAGTTAAAATTATTTTTTCTCTTGAAAATTTATTACGAAACGCCTAAGACTGTAGCCTTGTATGTTTTATTTAAATTTTAGATAAAAAAATTTTTTCTCTTGAAAATTTAATTATAAACGCCTAAGGCTATATATAGCCTTGTATATTTTCTTTAAATTTAAGTTAAAAAAATTTTTTCTCTTGAAAATTTATTAATAAACGCCTAAGAGTGTAGCCTTGTATGTTTTATTTAAAATTTAGATAAAAAAATTTTTTCTCTTGAAATTTAGTTAAAAATTTTTTTTCTCTTGAAAATTTATTAATAAACGCCTAAGGCTATAGCCTTTTATGTTTTATTTAAATTTTAGATAAAAAATTTTTTTCTCTTAAAAATTTATTAATAAACGAATAAGGCTGCCTTGTATATTTTATTTAAATTTTAGTTAAAAAATTTTTTTCTCTTGAAAATTTATTAATAAACGCCTAAGGCTATAGCCTTGTATGTTTTATTTTAATTTTAGTTAAAAAAAATTTTTTCTCTTGAAAATTTATTAATAAACGCCTAAGGCTATAGCCTTGTATGTTTTATTTAAATTTTAGTTAAAATTTTTTTTTCTCTTGAAAATGTATATTTTATTTAAATTTTAGTTAAAAATTTTTTTTCTCTTGAAAATTTATTAATAAACGCCTAAGACTATAGCCTTGTATGTTTTATTTTAATTTTAGTTAAAAAAATTTTTTTCTCTTGAAAATTTATTAATAAACGCCTAAGACTATATATAGCCTTGTATATTTTATTTAAATTTTAGATAAAAAATTTTTTTCTCTTGAAAATTTATTAATAAACGCCTAAAACTGTAGCCATGTATGTTTTATTTAAATTTTATTTAAAAATTTTTTTTCTCTTGAAAATTTATTAACAAACGCCTTGTATGTTTTATTTAAACTTTAGATAAAAATTATATTTCTCTTGAAAATTTATTAATAAACGCCTAAGGCTATAGCCTTGTATGTTTTATTTAAATTTTAGATAAAAAAATTTTTTCTCTTGAAAATTTATTAATAAACGCCTAAAACTGTAGCCATGTATGTTTTATTTAAATTTTTTTTAAAAATTTTTTTTCTCTTGAAAATTTATTAACAAACGCCTAAGGCTATAGCCTTGTATGTTTTATTTAAACTTTAGATAAAAATTATTTTTCTCTAGAAAATTTATTAATAAACGCCTAAGGCTATAGCCTTGTATATTTTATTTAAATTTTAGTTAAAAAATTTTTTTCTCTTGAAAATTTATTAATAAACGCCTAAGGCTATAGCCTTGTATGTTTTATTTAAATTTTAGATAAAAATTTTTTTTCTCTTGAAAATTTATTAATAAACGCCTATATATTCATATATAATTTGTTGTTTTAAATATTTCATAAGCACTAAAAAATCGATAAGTATTATAACTGGACAAATTATTACCATAATCTTCATAAAGTATAAATTTGAATATTAATAGTGAGCTTCAAAAAAATTCTGCATTTAATTATGTAATGATATTTTAGTTAGTATTAATATTATACTTATTATTATTTTACTTTTTTTCTGCTTCTAAACATCAAATTAATCATATGGATTTTTTAAAAAAAGTTTACAATTTATAGTCGCATTACCTGCTGGTCATCAGCGACTTACATCTGTTATGTTATGAATATTATTTTGATTGAAACACCAGAAATTGTCATTCAATTCATCGAAACTTTATTCCTGTACCGATATTAAGTTTTGTCCACGACAATTCTGGGGTCTCAGCAGAGAATCGGCGGGGTGATAGCGTCTGTACCCCCAAAATGGTTCTTGTCCTCTACAACGGGAACGGCAGAGTGACTATAAATGACAAATAATGTCGGTGACGTATAAAAAAGCGTCTCGTAACCTATTATTTGATTGGTTGGAAGCAAATTTTTCTGACGATGCCATTAGTGTATTAACTCAACAGCGTCACCAACGGAATAATTATGGAGACGTGATCTCCGTATGATGTTTTTAGAAGTGAGGCAGGGAGAAGAGTGAACGATAATGCTTTAATATGTTATTAATTATTATACATAAATATAGAAAACAGATGTTAGCGAGAAAAAAATTGTAATTGGTTGCATCGATCTGGAACGCTTGGGAATACTTTTTTTTGTGGCGAGATGGATTCGGGTAATTATTCACTTCGGCGTAGGCGATATCGTTTCCGCTCCGTTCACTATAATTTACATTTGGTCTGCGTTTTGTGCTTCTTTCGGGAGGTAATGTAAAGATTGACAAGTCTCTGCGAAACAGCGCTGTAATCCCAATATCCATTAATTTCACCAATGCCAATTCAATGCCTGCAATCAAATTAGTCTGTTCGATGATTTGTTTTTGTGCACTCCAACGAATTCCTATTGGGATCAGACGCTATCGGCGCCGGAAACGATCTGAAAAGCGAAAATCGCTCGGTCTTTCGGGATACCTCCTCCCTTTTATTGATCCGAAACTGACATAATCAGGGTTTACGTTCCCCGAATTTATCCACTTATTCATTTTAAATGTGGACGAGAAACTATTTATGGGATTTATTTTGTGCTAGTCCTGTAGCGAGTAACATGAAACGTGTGTTCTCTCCCACGATTTTAAAAACACTATAAAAAAATAACAATATGTGCCAATTAGCGGGGAAAGTTATATTAGTAATTATAAATATCATTATCGGCCGTTTCAACCAAAATTTATTGGCTATAAAGATTTATTCCACTTAGAGAATCAAATATGAGTCCTCTTAATGAACAATAATTCTGCGTGTTCCTGATGCGGTTATATTTTTTCTTTCAATGTATCCAGAACACTGTAATGTGAGTTTCATTGTACGTTCCAGTGCATCTGTAACTTTTACCTCAGAAAACAACAATATTAATGTGTTTATTTTTCCATGAATTGTCAGTCTTAAAAATATAACAAATATACAGTCTTAAAATTAATACAATGAATATGATAATACACTGTCGTGTATTGCGACTCTTAGAAGTGATTAAAGCCTTCAACAATCAGCTCTCTCAGTGGCTCAGTGGTTCGAGTCCAGTTGACTGCAACTGGAGCCGAAGGTTCCGGGTTCCAGCCTCACTAACAACTTCCATTTTTTCGCGTTCTTCCAGGTCACCGTCGAGGTTTGCTACTTATAAGAGAGATTAAAGCTTCACCTCGCCAGTGGCTTAGTGGTTGAGAATCCAGGTCAGTGTAACGCAATGCGCAATGCGTTACACCGGCTCTGGGTTCGAGTCCTGGCGACTTCGCAAGTATTTCTGAAGGATCTGTCCCTCGATTTCTCTCTCCCGAAAGTATCTTTCATGGCGGCCGCCCCCTCGGGGTCGGGAGGAGTTGAGGGGCAGATAAAAAGTAAGTAAGAAATAGTTGCGAAGTATGGCCTTTTTGATATTTTTCCAATTTTCGCATTTTTATTTCTTTTATTTTAATAAAGAATCAGTTTTTCCCGGAATTTACAACAAGTTTCAGAAACTCCAGGATACGTACAGTCATTTCTTTATTTAGCAAAATTTTCTATTTTAAGATAAAACTGCGGAAATTGGAAAAAAAGTTCTTCACAACTGTTTCCAACTCATCTCTGCCCCTCAATTTCTCCGACCCCGAGGGGGCGGGCGGTTTGGGTGAAACTCGGGGCCGAGCGAAATCGGAAAGCAAGGATGTTTTAGAAACAATTGCGAAGTCGCCAGGACTCGAACCCAGACCAGCTACAGAATCATTGCGTTACACTGACCCAGACTCTAAGCACAGAGCCACTGACGATTCGAAGTTTGGAGGCTTCAATCTCCCTTATGAGTCGCAAACTTCAACGGTGACTGGTAAAGATCTGGAAGAAACAGCAAAAATGTAAGCTCTTAATAGGGTCGAACCTGGAACCTTCGGCTCCAGTTACACTCACATGGACTCGAACCACTGAGCCACTGAGTGAAGTGAAGTTTGGTAGCTTTAATCTCCCTTATAAGTAGCAAACCTCGACGGTGACCTGCAAGAACGAGAAAAAATTGACGCTGTTAGTCAGGCTCGAACACGGAACCCTCGGCTCCTGTTACACTCACCTGAACTCTAACAACAGAGCTACTGAGTGAGGTGAAGATTGAATGTTTTAACCTCCCTTAAGAAACGCAAACCTCGACGGTGACTGGTAAAGATCTGGTAGAAACAGGAAAAAGTGTAAGCTCTTAGTAGGCTCGAGCCCGAAACCTTCAGCTCCAGTTCCACTCACATGGACTCGAACCACTGAGCCGCTTAGTGAGGTGATGGTCGATGGCTTTAATCACTTCTAAGAGTCGCAATACACGACAGTGAAGTGTGAATAAATACGTACGAGAGACAGAAAAAATTAACGCCGTGAGGAACCTTCAGCTACAGCGATCTCTTACGGCGGACGAGTGGTCAGATACAGATAGCGCCTCCAAAATGTAATTATGATGGTCCGAGAACCTCAAGATTGCACAAAAGTGGAAGCAGAGAGGAAATGCATTGGAGTAAGAACACCGCCGAGACTCGAACTCACAGCCTGCACAAAATCATTGCGTTACACCGGCCTGAATTCTAACTACTGAGCCACGGACGAGGCGAAGTTTCAACCTTTTAATTTCCCTTAAGAGTGACAAACCTCGGCCGTGAGGGCTAAATACCAATCTGAATCAGAAAAAATACTGTGCGAGACTCGAACTTGGATCCTCCACAACCACGTGTCCAGGCTTTAAGCCCCTCGGCCACTGGCTTGCGACGAAGACTGTATCTTTAGAACTCATACATAAACCCCCCCTTTCACCTGAAACTCGCAGCAGGGAAAGTACAGTTATTATGTTTTCGTTCTTCCTTCTCGTTTGCTTCGTCTAATGTCTGCTTTCTTTATTTTATTACACTATAAACTGATGTTACGTAAAATACCGGCTTAATCATTTTACATTCAAAACAAAAATGGTTACTATAGTTGCACGAATTTTTACTATTACTTTTACTGGATAAATTATTGGATAAATTAGCCCATAATAAGAACCGTATCGATGCACTGATTTTTAAATGAGTTGTGTGATACGAACCAGACAAGATATTTTTACATTTTTTTAATGCATTTCTGAGCGGTGCTTATGTTAGTCTAGAGGCTGTGTTAAAAAGCTTTATTCCGACACAGAAATACGGGATATATAAAATTTAAGTCGATATACATTTTTATTTAAATCATCATTTACTGGTTCCAAGCCCACGTATTCATAATAATTTATCAACTTCTAGAATGTGTATTTAAAATTATTTTAATATCACGAAAACTATTAGACGTGGAGTATTTAAACTTAATTTACGTCTTCCGCGCACTTCAGTCCTTCGGATAAGACTAATTTTAATTACATTTACGTCTTTTTTATATATCTAAAATCACGATATCATGAAAACTGTTAAAGATATAGATCTGAAAACTCGCTTATCGTGTTCTCCTATATGTCGTAAACCAGTAAAGATATCCTCTTTAATAAAATAGTTTCATTTTATAGTTATGCTATATTTTACGATTATAATCTTGTAGAATTTAACTGCCGACTCATTTTCTTTTTCAAGATCGACGGTAATCGAAGTAAGATTTTCTGCTGGAAAAACCGCGGAATTAAAAATTGAAGATTAATAGTTATTTCTTTAATCACTGTTACGTTAGTATATTCAACTTTTCTTTATATTATATAATTTTTTGTAAAGTACAATATATATATTTTTTGAAGTTTGTAATTGTAATATTTTATTCGTTTTTTGTAACTCATCCTATTTCCTCGACCGAAAACTAGTGGATGAATAATAAATTTGAATCTACTATTTTATTTTATTTAGTGAAGCAGTTCACTAAAAATGTAAGATTACGAGAGTTGAAGAGAACAATACATTCTTTCAAATTAAAAAATATATCAAAAAGGAAAAAGACAGGATGTTTTTTTTGTCACAGGTGGTGTAAAGAAGAAATAAGACAATATTTCTAACACACAAATTTACACCAAACATTTTTTTTCTTAATCTTTTTTTCTATGAGATAAAACAATAGTATTGTTGAGTCACAAACAGAAACAAACAATAAATTATCAATAATACAATATTTAAATTCAAATAATAAAGTTTCAAGATTCTATCAATTTAATATTAATCTGTTATGTATTATAAATAATTATGAAATATGTATTATAAATAATGGAATGGAATTTTTACATGTTCTAGTTATCTGATTTATTTAAAATCAAACAAATAAGTTGAATGTTCCGTCACTGTAGAATCTTCAGAGGTAACGTTTATAACATCCTGAACAGGACGTTAAGAATGTCGTTGTGCTCTTAAAATAATTTATTCATAAAATAAATTATTTTTAAAAAATGTCTGTTAACGGTCGTTAAATTTATCATTCAAAACAGACGTAGGAATAAAATATTATATAATACTCAAATTATTTATTTAAATTTTGAACGTTTTATTAAAATTTATTTTAAATAATTGTCAGTTCTTAGACGCGAGAGTTTTTTCTGCTATCGTCAAAAATAGATTTCCACCGCGTTTCACAACTGTCATTAGTTTCAGCACGAGAAACAAACTAATTTTCTTAAGATTGAACGAGATATTATTCTTGATCAAATATACAGTAGTGAAATATGGTCAGTATAAATTTAATCAATACATATTTAAATTAAAAAAGGGTTTGTTTACAATAAAAAAAACATCGTTCGATCCCTTTATTTGTGGCCAATTCAGGTGTTTAATTTTCGTATGTTACTTCCCCCGAAATTATTTTTATTGTAAACAAAAATATTTTAATGTAACTGTTAATTAATTAAATAAATTGATTCTTATTTTATTATTGTAATATTATTAAGTTTAGATTTTTTTTTCACGTCCGGGTGAGTCAGTTTTCAGGTCGGCGTTGTTTACAAGGAAAGCGGTTCTTTATTGAGACACTTTATTTTCGAGAAAGATCATTTAAACAAGGGAATTATTTTAGGAGATAACTATCTGCGGGTGAAATGTGTCAGACCACGACTTCATAATTCTTTACCCCGCAGCTTGGAG
Source organism: Zhengitettix transpicula (assembly GCA_037074705.1). Lineage (NCBI taxonomy): Eukaryota > Metazoa > Arthropoda > Insecta > Orthoptera > Tetrigidae > Zhengitettix > Zhengitettix transpicula. Next base: position 51,906,046 of record CM073595.1, read on the forward strand.
ATACTGGCCACCACTGCAATATAAATTACTACCACTGAGGAATGTCAGTGTAATTAAGTGCATTCCACATCAAAACGCGGGCCAAGCCCTGATCATTGACTTAGTCTTGCCTTTGTGAACTCCGCAACCTTACTGTGGAAGACACAAATTTTATTACGTAAATTTAATTAAACTAACGTCTTTATTAGTCTCTTCATAAAATAATAAACCAATACCAGGATGCAGTACAGGAGCTTTCGGAACAACTGTTCAGTTCCATAATCATGTTTATAAAAAATTTTCTTTACTATGATAACATCAAAGATTTGTCAAAACATTTGCGGAATTGATACACGCATCATAATCACCCCGTTATAAATTTTCTACGTTGCAAAATAAAGGCGAAAAAGCAAAAAAAAACGGATCTTGGCAAATATTCCTAGGTACAGCAATAAAGGACTGGGAAAATTTACCTGCAAAAGTGTTTCCCGTAATTACAAATAAATTTAGACTCTCTGAACTCACTGTGGCGAATATAATAAATATTACATAGTCTCTTTTTTTTAGGAATAATTCCACCGCTTTTTTTCCAAGTCAGAACAAAATTATTCTTATATTTAAATATAATGTCCTTTTCAAAGTCGATTGATATTATTCTCTACATGCATTTTTATAACTGAATTACCGTCATTACGTCCACTTTATTCGTTCAAAATAATTTTATTTATTAAAGATTTGAGCCTTTCCCGGTGCAGTTGTTCAATATATTGTTCTCGGAGTTCAACCGGGTTTTGCAGAATTATATTAGAACGCAACGTTTCGACGACTGAAAGCTCTGTCGTCATCTTCTAGGCGAAACGTTGCGTTCTAATATAATTATGCGAAACCCGGTTGAACTCCGAGAACAATATAATGAATTTTATTTATTTACTAGCTAGGTGCCCGGCGTTGCTCGTGTACTTATTTATATAAACTCGAAAAAGTATTTAATTGAATACTTAAATATATTCCTTGAGTATTTCAGGATATAATCGTCACTCAGTCTTCATACATTACGAAATAATACATTGATGAAATTGTTAGCTAGACTCACAACTAATACAGCGCGAAAATTAACTTACATTTTCCCCAAGGATGGTAAAGTAATTCGTATTCTTCTTTATTATCATTCGATGGAGTATTGCTGTATAAAATTATACTTTTTATTTAAATAAAATATTTCTGCTTTAGTTCATTCCTAATAAAGGAGATATTTCCTTTGTTCGTTGCGTAGTAACGTCTTTCTCTCGCGTGACGTCATTGTCTCTTGGCGCGCAGTAATTTAATATTTATTGATCACGGTTTTTAATTATAATTCTTTCCACATGTATGCTAGGCGTTTCTCACCCCCACAGTACCGGTTCTCGATTTTGGCAGAATACGTATACCAATTTTTGTTGCATTCTGTCCACGCGATAAAATTTGTATAAAGAACAACGTAAATACATACATACAAATATACATCCTTTTTTATTATATAGATTGTAATTTCACGTATCTGCTCATTGGTAGATTAAATAAAAACACACACACGAAAAAGTTACAATTTTTATTTACAGTACAACTCTAAATTTAAAGTTTTTCCATGTAAAATAAATTCTTAAAATTTTCTAAATGATAATATTATAGATGATTCCGAAAGCTCCTGTATGCGACGAGTTTTTTTTTGTTGTCTCACGAAACTTACCCCACCTGCACCCCCACCCCATCGAATTTTAAGAAAAATATGGACGTTCCTCTATTTTAATTTTTTTCTTCTCTGAAAAGATAATAAATTCAAGCTTTCAGCTTTATTTCTGTTAAAACATTTCCCATTATTTCTAATTTTTTTTTATGAATCGAACACAAGGAGAAACAAAATAAATAACTAAATTATATTCTGCAGTTGGCGCCACGAAAATGTAATATCATGGTCAAGTGGAGCGGTTATGCTAGATTTTGTACCCTCTTCACTACCCAAATAGCCACAGATGCCTATTATTGGACACGATGTGTGAAAGAGTCCACGTCCTTGATATTACATTTTCGTGTCGCCGACTGTCTAACTTTTAAGTTTTAAAAAAAAATCTTCTTATAAGCGGATCTTTATCAGTAATTTATTACATTTGTCCTGAATGTGAAGTAATCGAATGTAGTTGATCCAAAATTCAGAAAGCTGCGAATTAAAAATTTACGCCCGACATTTGATTTGTGAAAATGAATCAAAATTACTTTAGGTCTTGCTCACGTGTGGATAGTTCCGTCCTTATTTACGTCCACGTTTGACATTATTTTCCCCTCTAAATCTGAAAACTTGAAGAAATTCTAATCTACTAAAGCAACGCGTTCGGCGGTGAAAGGAAGGGATTATATATTGTTCAATTTTGCAATAAGGAAAGTGCGCCGGTGATCTTTCTTCAGGAACATCGGGAGTTGTGGCTTATCAGGGGATTTGTGTTCACCTCTCTAAGCCCTGTAGATTGAACGCCTTTCATCTCGTGCGCATAGCACGAGACACACTCCCGTGCACCAAACAAAATCCTCACGTCACAACTCTGCGGCGCCTCCCCTAACGTCACGGAGAGGCATCCATTCATATTAAATAGCCTAAACAGACAATTTCAAGATAGTAACGGCCATGCTTCAGTTAATTTGCGAGTAATTTTTATTCTCACCAAACTGCAAAGGATTTTGTGGCTTCAAATTTCCGCTACTTTCTCATTCGTACCATCGCTCATCTGGTGGCTGCACTTTCCGCCGTCTAGCCCATTAAATTTGAGTCACTTTTTATATGGCAGCAGACAGTCTTAGACTTAAAAATCCTATCTAGGAATAATTTTTTTGGTCTAGTAAAATTATATCCGAATTGTTTAATTTTTTCATCATATTACAGTGACCCTACAGCCACGTTCCAAATCAGTGGGATGAGCAAAGAAATGAAATCCAATAATAAATTCAATTAGACAATTTATATTTTATGTATTATTGTTATATTACATTTAACATGACTGTAACTGTTTAATCACAAATATAGCTGGTAAATGGTTATACTGAAAAATAATATCATATCTAAATTTCTGGACATTTCTTATTTACCGATCAACACTTTTCTCCTGCAGTACAATATATTTCACAAAATTTCTAGAAAGGTATAGGCTTATCTGTGGAATTTAAATCAGAGTCATTTGTTAATTTCAATATATTTTATGTTAAATGCTTTATATCAGGAAGCTTCTTATGATTTACGCACACCCACTAATAAATAAAAATAACTGACCAGCATTTTCCGATCATGAATCTGAACTATCGTAAATGTACGACACGCTGAAAGTTAGATGCTTGGATATTTGTAATGGAAATAATACAGAATTTGGTTGGTATAGAGCTTTATTTCACAATATTTAAATGTTGCAGTCAATGGCTTATAAAAAGAGAAACTGTCTGCAGTTATGATCTAAATGAATGATAACATTCATTGCTATACACATTTTTACAAGTTTTTTTACCTTAGCAGGTACCTTGAGCATCAATTAGGTTTCTTACACACCTACATTAACAAGATTAAATGAACCAGTATTATTCACAGAAAGACATAAACCAAAACAAATTGAGCACAGTCTGTTGATATATTTTATACTGGTTCTACTGCACAGGTTTTGCAATATGCTAAATTTTTATAACAATCAATATTTCTATTATTATATTAATTGGCAGTGATAACTTGAATTAAACAATCTTCAATGAATAGGTAGAATTGTTTAGTGGTGTGACAGACTCGAATAATAAATGTAGCAAAAATGGTTTATGCTGCTCGACACTGGAGAATTTCACGCTCAACGTGATTAACAGTATTCCAAATTTTATTGTTTTAATTCAGACTTTATACCCAAATTATTTTTTACTCAATACAGTTTCTTTTACTTCCTGTGGCTGTGGCGAGTGAGTTATGCTAAGCTGATGTGTAATCAAAATTCTGTACTAGTATTACGCTGTTTAAATTTTTATAAATGTTACAATTTAATCACCATAAAATCTAATGTAAAATACATAATGGTACCACTTGAAAATATTTAATAGCAAGCATTATAATACTGGAATAAATATATTGTTGATTTTGTAAATTCACACAAATCAACTTCTTTAAACCAATACGAACAAATATTTTAAAACCATACTGTACAGTTAAAATGTGTCACAAAATATATTTAAAAAATTCATTGAAAAGAAAAAATTTCATTTCCTTACAAGAGGAAAGTGATTGTACAGGCACAAACAGAAGTCATTGATGTCTATTAAAAAAACATTGAGGAGAAATTAGTGTATCACAAATTACAAACCTTACTCTATAACAGGCATCAAAGTTCTGCTAGTATCACACACATCAGTACAATTTGCTCATCTTAAGAGTTGAGGAATGATGGATTGTCTTAGAATATATCAGTGAAAATCTGTTATCTTTTTCATAAGGACAATATGAACATAAACGATGCAAATGATCAGTTCAACACCAACCGTTTTGTTAAACAACTTGAATAATTTACATACTAAAGAAAAATATTTTGAATGGATTCCCAGTTAAATGCCGAAGCATAAATTAATCATGAATCACAAATTAAACCTTAACCTGCTTCAAGCCTTTTTCAATAGGCAGTATATAATTTTATTGGTATATATTCCTTAAGCAGTTACATTCTAACACAAAACACACACTTGTATGAAACTATGGTAGAAGATTGAATATTGTGGTAATGATAATGGACTTCAGTTCGCAGTAAACTAAATGAAGTTAGGATACCTGTATAATTCTATGTACACTACTTGTAATATACAATATAAGAAAAACTTAGGAAATTGAACTACATGGCAACACTTCTCACAATGTTGGTTCTCTACACAGACTAGAGCAACAAAGATATATCTTAAAGTTTTTGATCATACCCAACACATTCAGGAAAACCAAATGAAATATTAAATGCAGATATGTTACTATTAGTACAAGCCGCTAGATTATGACAATGACGAAGTTTAACAAAATATGAAATAGTAAATTCTAAATTTTTAAGACCTATTTATTGTTATTCAAACTGCTACAGAATGGGCAGCTTTCTCCAAACCGCAACTAAAAATTCTAAAAATTCAACCAGAACTTTTATTAATGATTCAAGCTTTGCTATGTAAACTCATTTTCTTTTTTTTTTAATAAAGAAAGTTAAATGTATTATTACTATGCTCGTATCATAAGGTTTAACAACATAGCATTTAAACACATTCGCTGTCATGAGGGACACCGGTATCCCTCAGATGAGTATTTATGAGGTGCCATGAGTCCCGCATGATAGCGAACATGTCGAATACAGAAGAATGATCGATACACTTAGCCTGATTATGTAACAAGTACTCTTGAACTTCCAACTATTGAGACATACCAGTATGTAAAACTGTATAATAATGCCTGTTATATATAACTTTACAATAATTATTTAAAGTGCCAAGAGGTATAATGTAACTTTCACATAAATATTTGAAGAAATCCTGAGACTGCTCATAAAGTCTCCATGTTTGATTTAAAGCACTGTGAAATACAAGTTTTTAAAGATAAATGTGAAGACTGCAATTTTTTATTAAAATCTTCCGAACATGCTTTTACAATTCAAATAGAGAATAGTAAGATAGAAGGGTAGTGCATTTTAGACATTAGTAATGTCCACTATGTTAAAAGTCTGTTATTGACTATCCATACAGAGAAAAATAATTGCAAGGCAAACCCATGAAAATAATTTAAAATCTCTGATGTAAGGAAGACACGCAAATACAATTACTAAATTTTGAATAAATTACTTCATCAAAAAACCATGAAATAATTGAAAAATTAAAATGTCTTGATAAATAGCTTGCATAGCAAAGAAACTCACTTCTGGCAACAGATCATATGTGTACCATATGTATACATGTACAATAGTAGTTATATCTGATTGACTTAATAAAAATGGTATGGAGAATGGTGTTATCCAGGTACAATTTTATGCAAATAATCATTTTTACCTATTAATATATGTGATAGCAAAATATTGCAATAGAACTTTTATCTGGAATCGTAATAGTTTGGGTTTACTGTGAATGATACCAAAAAATTGTAACCTTATAAATATTACGTTTGTTTCCGATTATTGATGAAAACAAAGATGTAGAAACGGAAGCTTGACAAATTTATGCTATGTTCAATCTTATGAGAATTTTATATCAACTTGCTAATTCATTTAGAAATAAAATTGAAATGAGAAACAAATATTCAACATCCACTACTTGCTCACAGCAATTTGGAAGTGTAAAGCTTTTGAGAACCAATCTTCAGATTTAGTTCACAATTACTTTGATTTTTGATATAGCTACTATGTATTGAAATATCACAATCATAGTCATACAGTGTAAATATTTTAAGTTGAATTTTACATATGGATTAATTGAATAATGTTTTAGTATTCAGATACTGATATACCAATGTTCCTAATTTTATAATAATCTTATCACTACCATTTGCAAAAATGAACCAAGATCATTGATTTGTTTCAATGTACAAATGCTTAAGCCAACTGCCCTATGAGTATGAAAGCCTTCAAAATTCTGAAGTAAATCCTCTTTATTACTGGAAAATTGAGAACATCATTGACAAACTTAATTAAAATGAAACAAATAGCTCAATCAATGATTTAAAATCCCATAGTTTCCTTACTATATTTCAACAGCACTGCAACGTTAAATCATGTGTGTTCAAAATTTAATAGCTTTAACTAGCAGAATGTTCTATTGAGACTGGCTAGTTGGATATAAACATTTGATGAGCAGTTTGAAATGCAGTTTTAGGCTTGTTGACATTTATATGAACAGCAAAGAATACAATTAATTGTGCTAGACTAATTCCATATATATATATATATATATATATATATATATATATATATATATATATATATATATATTTGTGTGTGTGTGTGTGTGTGTGTTTTAACAAACAATTCAAAATAATTACAAGAATATTAGGAACAAATACAAAAATTAATATAAATTGTTGAGAATTAAATATGATTGTTCACTGCATTTCAACACTCATACAACATATTTAACAGTTATTTGGTACAATTGTCTATTTTCTTTCCTTTTAAACGAGTCAAACCAATTTCTCAGTCAGAGACAAAACATATGCAAGTTACACTCAGCCACAATACATTATAAATTCTTCTTTGGAACAAAGAATTTGCCATGTTATGCATACACCACACAAATATCTTTGATTTAGAATCTTTCACCAATCTTCAGATTGACTTAGGTATATATTTTACCACATCACAATTAAAAGCGGAATATAAGCCAACAAAATTAATAAGTACATCCATTTTACAGTTATCACTGACGAATTACACTTAAGTATCAATTTAAGGATTAAGATGAGTATTGTACATGGCAGTACCTGAATTAACTATGAAACATTAAGAAAAATTATACATAAAGTAATAGGTTGAGTACATAAGGCACTATTTCACTGCTCACTGTATAGACACTGACATTTCAGCACTTTCAACCAAAGGGAGTGACACACAAAGAAATAAGAATTGCAAATAGAGCAACAGAAAATAGAAATTTACAACAGCCAGTTTGTATAAGAAAGTATAATAAACTGTTGAATGTTTGTTTGGAATGTAGATTACAAAATCCAAACAAAGTAACTATACACTTTGCTGGTTTAATTAAGCAAAAGAAAGTATGTATTGTTACACGGTTAAATTAATTACAATTCGTTTTAATGTAAGTCTCCGACAAAGTGCAAGCCTATCACAATTATTAATGTTAACAATATTAATATGGCGCACAAACTAGAAAATATTTCATTTAGTTACAGCTTGTATTTCAACTATGCATTTCTCATTTCTGCAAAATTGTTTGCAGACAAATATTCTTAATTTAGATAATACTACATTTACTTAAAAGTTTTAAGCAACTTCACAGTAATTGATCACATACAAATTGATGAGTTAAAATAATCTCTAAGACAAATTCTGTGGCTCAAATCACAGTGAGGTTTTATCCTAGTTTCAATAATGGGTACACAATATATTGCCATTCTGCAAAAATTAAATGCAGATACAAGTAAGGTTATATCAAACCATTTTATTAATGGGAACACAACAAGGTCTGCAAAAATTAAGTTCGTACACTGTTAATGGACAGTGTTTGTTCTATATTTGGTCCCGAAACATTTCCAATCAAATACAGTTTAGTTCATTTATATCCATTCATAATCATTTAAATGCCTTACTAAACGAAAATATAATGTCCTTAAGAACATGTTGGTATAGTTGATAAATATTTTTACACATAAAAATACTGCCTACTACAAATAGAATAAGAGAAGAGCAGAAAAATGCTAATTTCAAGAAAACTGTAATTCTTATTCAACTTATTACTTTCACATTAATTTGAAAAAATTTAAAAATTGGAAAAAAAAATGTTTACAAACAAATAAGCTTGAGATAAATCATTTGAGACTTGAAGGGCTTGGAGGGGTAAATGTATTTTGTGTGCAAGAGTTTTGAACTTGAACCAAGAAAGTTTTAATAATAATTATACTATAAATTTTTTGGCACTAAACCTTGTCTTTAATATATACACTTAGATTCAGATTTACCGATTCAGTTAAGATCTTCAATTGAAGAAAATTGACACTAATAACAGTGAGGAAATTCATCATTTAAAAATAAGCACCAGGAAAGAATTATGAGCACAGAAAACCTAAATATATTGATTTTGTAGTAAAAAAATTATAAGCACTGCATTCACCATACTAGTTACTTTATATTGCTATAAATTTAAAGATGATTGGGGTTGGAGGTAGGCCAAAAGTTGTGAGAGAGGAAGGAGTGATAGCCATTATGACAGACGGTAAAAATTATATTCATCTTTGGAAAGGTGAGTAAACTTCAAACCAGAGCACAAGTATCAGAGTGATTACCTTACCTCATGAGTAACTTTTCTAAATTCACCGATTCCATTAAGAAAATCACAAAAAGATATCATCCTTGACTGATTCAATATTGGCAGCCTTTCCACCAACAGATCATGGGGGATCTGTTAGTTTGTAATTCTGACAAATTCTAAATAAAATGCATTTATTTTTCATACCATCCATAACCCCTTACTTCATGCCATAACTCGAGCACAGAGCGCCAAGACTTATGGTTTCCTTGACTGAGCTGTAAGGGTTGCAGACTCTCATGCCGTTCTGAACTGATACTCCTTTCCCTCAAAGAACACAGCTGATAACTATTTGAAATATTGGTATATCACTTCTTCCTCCCTCTATCACATTGTAGTATATCACCATTCATCTCTCTACAAAACTAAACTTCAATTGTTATTTTTTTTCTTTTCTCATCTTCAGTGCCAAGCCTTAAATATTCTCTCAGTCATTATCAACTCCACTAAATCAGACAATGGAACACCAAAACATTATAACTAAATTGGTTAGAATCATTTTCTAACAAAAAATATCATTTATGGGGTTGAAAAACAGTCTACTCAAATTAGTACAGGTGTTGATAATAAAAACCAGTGTCCTTGAGTTATTAGAGTTCATTTAATCATGTATGCAACAAACATAACTTTCTAAACAGCTGTGCCTTGGATTGTTGTTTAAAAAAGTTTCAATGCAATTTAAATTTTTATATTCAGAAAATAGAACATTAGATTAAAATACTAAATATCTGTAAAGAATATTAATTCAATAGCTTTTACATAACTGATAATAAGAACAAATCCATAAACAGTTGCAACAAAGCTAAAGTTTAACATCAGCCATATACAAATTCTATGGAACAAACCAGGGTCACACACCAAAGCTATTAGTCAAACAGATAAAAAAATATGATCACAAATTGTATTGATAAAGCCAGTGAAACACAAGTAAAATGTTAAGTACTACAGAGACCAAATAATAAATTTTTCATTGAATAACAAATTCAAATTTAATTATAATTTCTTCTCAGCCTGAAACAATTTTCACTAATCCACATAAACTTTTACATAATTTTGTGACTCAATACTAATTCAAAACTACATGTAAATATCAGACAGAATTTAAGTTATTAAATCAAATCTAAAACACAAAAATATTGGAAAGTTATTTTTAATATACTTTTGTTTCAACTTCATCTACACCAAAATATTTAGAAGTGTTCATTCACAAATAAATGAATTACTCTAATCCAATAGGCCTCATCCAATATTGCACTATATTTATATGTGACAACATTATGCATCCACTCCATATTTAACATACATTTGCCTATATATATAGTTTGTGGCTTACCTGAAATTGAAGCTCGGTGTAGTCACTCAGGACAAAAGAAAGTTCTTCAAATTTTTGGAGGATCTCAGCTCCCTTCTTCAGGAAGGTGTTTTACATTCTGATCAATGGCTGGCTGTGGAGTTTTGACCACTGGACAGCTAGCTTGTTACCCATGAACAATAGACACCCCACCAGTCTCTCTCAAGATAAGGTCGTGGCATAGGAAAGGTTCTGATGGCAATCATTCATACCATTATATATATGTACATAAATATACATACAAATAAGCACATACACTCATGCAAGTAGGAAAGACACAATTTAAAGGTCTTTGCCTGGGCTGTAAGACATATTGGAAGGATAGTTCCCACAGATGGAATTCAGCCTCTGATGAATCATGAGGTGGGCCTTTAAGGATGATGAGTGTAAAGCATTGGTCGAAATTGTTTGTGTCATGGCTTCGAGAGTGATCAGCTACTGGGAATTGCATTTTGGAAAGTTTGACAATGCTGCGATGGTTGGCTATTCGATCAGGGAGAGGTTGTTTTGTTTGGCTTATATAAAATGCAGGGCAGAGTCTGCAGTTAATTTGCTAGATTACGTGGGAAGAGAGCCTGCTGTGGTGTAGTTGCCAGTGTCATTGCCTCGAATCACAGAGGTCCCGGTTTTGAATTCTTGTACGGGCTTGGATGCTTGTGCTTGGCCTGATTACAAAAACTGGGGTTAAAACTAAGGGAGAATTGACACTCTGACCATGCGTCACTCTTAAATCCAGAATGTGTCATGTCAGATGAGTCTGACAGTCGTCTCGGTACATCAAAGCCATCAATTGGATGTTGAGCCAAGAAGAAAGAAAATGTGGAAGAGGCAGGTGATGTTTGCTTTGATTTTGTATGCGTTTGTGTGATTCTGGAAGATTATAGTAGGGCAGTCATGGCATCTGTTTCTACCGTAAGGTTTAAAACCCGAAATAGGTTGGGAGAGAGGTGGTGTGGTTTGCAAGGGTAAATTGTGTCTGAAGGCTGCCTTTGGGCAGGTGGCGAGTTTTGAGAGGGAATTGTTTTTAGGGCAGGTGGCGAGTTTTGAGAGGGAATTGTTTTTAGGGCAGGTGGCGAGTTTTGAGAGGGAATTGTTTTTAGGTCAGGATTGAATTCAGTAGTCCAGGGAAATAGGTTGTTGATAGACTACTTTTCTTGTTTTGGACCAGAATAGGCGTGGGTGTTTGGAAAATTGATAGGGGATCGGTATAGTTTCTATTGATGAAGGCATTGAGAATTCGGTTGGTGTAGGAGGCCAGGCTATTCCAGGTGGAGTAAATGTGTGCTCCCCTGAGGGTTAAACTGTATGGGAGGAAGCGTTTGGTGTGGTTTGGGTATCAGCTTGTAAAACACAGGTAGGCTGAGCGCCTCCGAAAATTTGAAGAACCTTCAGTTCCTTATGGCGACACCACACTTCAATTTCAGGTAAGCCACAACTTATCTCTCTTTCCTTTCCATACCAATATTACCATTATTTTTGACGTCATAACCTTACTAATATCATATACATATACATATATATATATATATATATCTGTGTGTGTGTAATTACAATGTCAAGGAATTATATATTGGTGTCAAAGTCATGTTCAATAATAAGTTATATATATTTAAATAAACATATAGTTTATATCAATTCGTGCCTGGTTGGCACATAGTTCAGATCTTGACAAAGGGGGTCTCAGGTCCTTGAAAATTTGAATATTTTTACTACTCAGCCTGACTGGACCAACGGTCAATTTCAGAAAAGTCAACTTTGCTGTCTCTCTTTCCTATACAAATAGCTTATTTAATTTAACCTCGTCACATTTTCCTTAACAATGTCACATCCTTCCATGTACATGTATATGTAATCTCTCTTTTTTTCCTATCCCAGTATTCTTTCAATGACTCATATTGTAGAAATGGGAAGATTATGAAACAGAGAGAATATCTATGAAAAGAACTAAATAAAACTTCTTTAATTTCAGGATTATTATTCCTCTTTTTTCAGTAGATAAGCATATTTACTCATTAGACTACATCTAGACTTTGCAGGTAGTACTGTTGCAAGGATGAACCATTGCATTGTCTACAATACTCAACAAAACAAATCCAACAGACTGTCTCCCACGGAAAGGCAAAATAGGATCATAAGTACAAACATATATTCACAAACTCACATATATAGATGGATGATAAAACTGGACTGTTCCTGTTAACGGTTTGCTCCCACATCTGCCCTCGTGATAAACAAGTTTCCTGTCTTCCCAAGCCTATTCGAATGTGTGTGAATATCAAATTAAATAATCCATTATATTTTTATATTGCCTTTCTGCCTTGTTGGAATCCTTCTTTGAAAGACAATCCAACTTGATTGTGTTGAAAGTTGGAGACCATACTACTAGTTCTTTTGTTCACAATCATGATCTGTGGACTGTAAAATCCTGTTGCAGTCTAATGGAGATGACACTTTCCTCTACCTCCATTCCTATAAGAAGAGGTGCAAGGATCCGATAAATTAAAGAAATTTTATTTCATCCTGGACACTGACTTCATTGTTTACATATTATACACTTTGTCACTCTTTCCCAACCTTTATTTACAAATGCAACTGTCAAATATTTATTTTTAATCTAGTTTTAATCATAGAATATATGGTAGAATAACAAAATGCAATAAAATTTGGGGTAAATGAAAAGCCAAATTAAAACTGTAAAAATGTGAACTGACAAACTGAACCAAACGTGTAACAGAACCTGAGAGACCTTTTGTAACAAAACATCAGTTGTTCCGTCTTTGTAAGTATCACTCAACTGTATCCCAAATGCTTATAAATTGTGAATTAATGATAACTTGTGTTCATAAAAATATTGCCTATATAATGAACACAGTTATATATACAAAACTTTAACAAGCTATAACATTTAACAAATTCATCTCCCAAATGACAATATTGGGACTAAAAATTACTTTTTCTGAAGCAAATACAAAAACAACAAAATGAAAAGAGATGATATGATATGTGAGCCTCCTATCTTTACAACGGTAACTCTACATACAATGTGAATTTGTTTATTTACTACAATCATTTAATTGTCATGACATAATAAGCTGACACTTAAATGATCTTATTGATAAGCAAACATGCTTAATGCAACACTACAGGGAAAAAATTCACAACCAAAATATGATGAAAATGAATATTAATGATCAATGTAATGAATATTAAACTATAACACATTGTTGACAGATCTTACATTATAAATAATAACGGAAATAAAAATTTTCTCATAGCGATTAAATAATTTAGTATTCGATAAAATCCTTTCCAATCTTAGAACATAATGGTTTAAACATTTTAACTTTTTTCAATTGGTAAACATAGCTTCTAAGGAAAAAGAAACATCTATTAATTGATAGATGTATAAAATAGTTATTTTACCTTCACACAATATTAGGTCCAAACTGTACATTGTTAAAAAATGGAGAGGTTTTCATTTACAAAATAAGAATGGAATGTATGTATGCAAAACATATACATACAAAACAATCTCTAACTGCAGTGTTATTCCTTGATTCAGTAATTTGAAAACTAAGAATGAATTTAAGCTGTGGAAAATTTTAGCATTTGATTTTACAAGAGGCAATATTGTTAGTATTTGGTAATATCAAGATCATGGCATTTTCATATTTGTATGGAGTGTTAAAGAGAGAGAGATTCTGGCTAACAAGAAATATCAGATGGAAGAAGACACAGAATTGTTCAAGGTAGTCAGTCAGCATACCTGTTCGTTCCTAAGTTCATTTGAATCATTGGCATCAACTTTCCTGTTCAAAAAGGCCACAATCTCGCTCTACTTAGTATATTACTATATTCATCCAAATCTAATGTATACCCAAAATTTGAAACTAAAATCATAAAAAAAGTGATATGCATAAATATTTAGGTAAATTATTTTTATGCAAACAATCCACCAATGGAAAGCATCAATACTAATGAATTAAAACACATACTGTAATAATAGAACTGTAAATGAAACAAAGTAAATAGCTGAAAATGCACTGTGATGTAAGGAACAATAAATTTAAATTAAGTAACTAAAAAAGAGTCAATTTGTACTCAAATCTAATTTGCCTAAACTTCTAATGCACACCATAATTTTGGATCTGGACAAAAAAGGAGCTCATTAGATTTGTATAAATATGATACTTTTAACCTCATGCTTGATGTATGAGAATATACATATGCATAAATTAGCATTAATACACATATTTTTACATACATCACAACAGTAACAACCTGATATGTAAAAATAAAAAACGAAATCTAGTATAATTTTCTCAAACAAGCAACAACTTATTATGGTGTTTCCCCAAAACTGTGTACTTATAAAGTAATTGATTGCTCACGCCATGTAAATAAATGTGTTAATGTCATCTTCATCTCTCTTCATATATTTGTGTTCTATGAGCCATTCTATTTGTTCCTTTATCATTTTTTTGCTCGGGAGGAACATGTTCTTTAATATGTCTACCAGCTCTGTTTGTAACTGTGCATTTGTAATTCGCTTGCGCATTTTCAATATCTTTATTATCGCTTCCTGTAAGAAATATAAAATTCAATAAATTACTTACAAATATGATAAATTTAAAGGAAAATATGAAACAAATACATTTAATTTTTATCTAAATATACAAATAAATATTTCTGGATTAAAACTTTGATAAAGACAAATAGTTGATAATATCCATGTAAGAAATATTACAATCTTACACAGCTAAATAAACATAAAAATAGAACAAAAAAGCACAACTTTTCAAAATTGCAGTCATACTGATAAGCAAATCAGCATATGGGGAGCAGACAAAGACCCAGAAACTCGTTCACATAAATTTATATTATTAACTTTTTCATTGTGAGAACTTAGGCTTTAATGATAACATTAATTCTTATTTATAAGGAAGAGACTACAAGTTTTCTGATCAATGAAGTGAAACACGGGCACAGCTACTTGCCTCTATTCCAATTGTCATACAACTTGTTACGTTTATTGATCAACAGAATTTCAACTTTTTAAGGGAAATACTTATTTTACTAGCTTCCTATATGTCTGTAATTAAAATTATTGATCCCTACACCAATGAAACAGTCTCGTCCAGAGAAACTTATGATTCAAATATCAATAAAATGTATAAGTATTTTGTTATGCTCACCAGAATCTTGAAAAGCAAGTTTATTACAGTCATTATAAATTATATATACAGTAATAACTGTTATTTTTTTAGTTATAAAAAATATGTCTTTCATTATGTATCTAGTATTTTATATATATAAAATAAAGAAAGAAAACATTTCCAAGAACGAACAAAATTTTTGCAAAAACTTACTTGGACTCTTAAAATTCTCAGCTGTACAATACTTTCATTGTCCTCCTCTTTACTTCTTTCTGTGGACAACTGTAAACGACCAACTAAATTGATTTTACCACGCTTCTGCAACTTTCCATTCTTCCTGTGATATCACAAAAATTACATTAAATGTAAACAAAATACACCAAAGATTATCAGAAGATTGTATTAGATGGATCAGTAAAATAAGAATAAGGTCATAAAAAATTAAGATCACAAATATTTTTTCTGCTATTTTTCTGTCTTAAAAAATACCCAGGATAAAAGGAAATTAAGTTTAATTTTATTTTAAGGGGTCAACAGTAACAAATTAAAGGAATGTGACTATATTTTTAACTTATTCGTGTATTGATGAATTACAATTCTGCATAATTTTTTTTTATAAAAAGTGGAGCCATTAAAAATGCTGTAGAAAAACATTTGGTTTCATACTGAATCTGCACCATCAACAAGTTTTTCATATTCACAAAATCTTGGGGGAGTGAGGACTCTTTCTTTAATTAAACTATGTCCCACAGTACAGCAAACTAGGATAGAATGAGTAGCAGCAGTGAAATATTGGCAACAAATTAGGTGTGCAAAAAATTGCCATCAACCAATTTTGAAAAGATATTTCACAATTCAAACCAACATTATAAAAGTGAACTGACATCAACATGAAGAAATACAGAAGAAGATTCATAAATAAAACTTTACTTACACAAGAGCAAACTCTTGATTCACCCAGAACATTGTATTTTCATTAAAATCTTTTGGAGATTGAACTTCTGGAGAGTATAACAGCACCTGTCGTTTCAATTTTGGAAATGCCACCAATGACTAAAATAAAAAATATTTCAACAAAAAATGTAAGTTCATAGTACAAAATTCTGAAGATGAAATCATTTCCCACTATACTTATTCATTTTATTGATATCTATGGCATGAGCAAAACAATTATTTTCATACAATACAGAACAGAAGTGATTCCCATGAGAAACTAAGCTTTGAGAAAAAAGTCATATGTTTAAAATGTTGAATATCAATCATTTTAGATTATGTAAAAGATAGATTTTGCATATAATGATATGAGAACAGTTTAATAGTAAAGTATATATTTGAAAATAATAAACTGATTTAATATTAAAACTTCTAAATTTAGATTGTAACCAGAAAATAAGCACTATAACTAGTATTTTCTGCTCTATGCAGACAAATGAAGAAATTAAGAACTACACCACCCCAACAGTAGTTTCATGAAGATTCCAGTGTAGTAGCTTACCCACAAGGTTCTCCTAAGTTCGGGGTCTGGAAGTTCTGTTGCTAACCTAAGATTTTCATATGGTATCCGGTCCAGTGGTCGTTGATTCCAAGCAAATAAAACAGCCATTTGAAAAGTAGTGACATCAACATCAAAGCGTCCAATAGCATTAGAGAATGTTATCTGTAAGTAAAATATCTTAATTTGAGGACATGTTTGATTACTTATATTATGATTTTAGTTTACAAACCTTGGAAACTATTGTGAAAATAAATAAAACCCACATTTTATTAATGTATTTCTAACAAGTTATATTTGCTTCTGTTAATTATTTCATCTTGATAGGCTAAATTACCCATTAGAATAAACAAACTTGTACCAGTTCATTTAATATTACAATGGTAGTGCTTGAATAAAGAAACATTTAGCTATTTAGGCAAATATATTGGCTGGAAATACTTCTAGTTCAATATTACTAGAAACACTATATTAAAGGCAAAATAAAAGAATAGAAGAGAGACCAAAGCACTCACAAAAGTAAACATGGTAAAGAATAAGGGATATAAATGTTGAATGGTAAATTCCTTACAGAACATACAATATTCTAATAGATAGTTACATGCATAATTTTAAATTTTGTCCTCACAACTTAACCCTGATTACGGATTTACAACCCAAGTTAATTACAAAATATTGAAGGATTCAAAAACTAAAATATTAACATTAATTTAATGAATTTACTTTTTTATTAAATCATTACAAATTTTTGGCAACTGTTTTGTAGACTCTATTAAATGTAAGAGATACCATGCAATCAATTTGGAGTTTATCAAGGTCCTTGTTTGTCAAGTAATTTTTTTAAAGACCCAATTGTAGGAATTGAACTCTGCTGATGAGTGCAGAGAGCCTACTTTAATTTTAGAGCCTTAATAAAACAGGTTAAAATATTTGATTGCCACGTACTGTTCCATTTGACATGTGATGATACCATTGTAATTTTCTACCATTGTGTTTCTTCTTATAGAAATCTTCTACTTCAGGTATGTAATCTTCAAGTTCTAATGGAAGAGATACTGTTACTCTCTCACTTCCTCTAGCCCATGCACCAGCATTAAGTATTTTTATGTTAATGGAATCTGTAACAAGATCACAATACTGAAAATCACAAAACCTATTAAAATATGTACAGTAATATCATATGAAACATTTTATACAACTATATTTATGGAAATTAATATTATTTTATAATATAATTAAAAATTTTGAAAAAAATATCAATCTATATTCATGAGAAGAAGCAAATTACAAATATTTTTTACAGAAAATAATAACTCTAATCATGATAAACTGTGCAGCTACTACTGCTGTTATGGTGACAAAATTGTGGCTTGGGGAAGGAAAATAGGAAGGGATTCAAGGGGGGAAATTAGGAATAAGAAATTAATTACTTTCTTCTAATTTTTTCTGCACACACGAATTACTAGATAAACAAGAAGAAAAAGGTAGATCAAAAGAAGGGAAGACATTTTAAATCTGTAGTAAGTAGGGATCTGTAGACTTTGCAATGGAGAATGATGTAACCGACTTCTTGATAATCAATAGATTATAACTATACTTTAGAGTAGTCAGATCACATTGATTTTAAATTAAGCATGCAGAAGTAGTGGAAATAAATATGTACCTGCTATACTACCTCTGGTATTTCTATATTGTTCTTTAAATTGTTGATTCAAGTCTTCACTCACTTTAATATCTTGAAACATTCTTGCCAATTTATTTACATAATCAGCTGGCATACCAACTTCACGAAGCCTAAAAAATATATGTATTAAATATACATTGCATTGTGCATGTAGGGAATAGAGAACTGACACTTCGACAACTTGCTTACCATTCTACCATATTCTCTTCTTTTTCTGAATCTGCAGATGTGTCCAATATAAGCCGTCTAGTAAGATGAGCTTTGTGATACCTCATAAATACATCCTTATTTTGAACATACTTTAAGACAAGTAGCTATGAACAAAGTAAACAATTCATTAGCAAATATTGACAAATATATCACTTAATACTCTCAATTAAAAAATGAATTTATCATTTAAAGTTGTATAGAGTGATATGTCAACATGTCAGAAGTATCTTATTTTATTCAAAAATTAATACCATAAAACATTAATGCATTTATAATTGGGCCTTCCATTTTTTACAGTTATTATATGGCCGAAACTAGATCAGTATAAAAGTCTTGATAAAGATGGGTAAGATTTCCATCGAAACATCGTGGTTCAATTCCAATATGTTATGGGTGGCTGCCTAAGAATTGTTCATTCAACATATTCACCGGGAAAACCTATGATCTTCAGTATAAAAATCCCTTGCAATTCACGAGTTTATCATAATTAAAATTCTCAAAACAAACAAGTTTGGAAACAGAATTAAGCAGCACACTCAAACTGAATTTGTTTTGAGTGAACATGTTCATTCAAAATTGAGGATGCTAGGGAATTAATACAGTTCACATATTTTGGTACTCACAACATCCCTGAGTTTGCTTTCAATTTCATCAGATGTAAGCTTTTTACTAAGTGGAGTTTTTCTTAAAAGCATATCACAGTAGTTAGCAAGAAGTTCTGGACACTTGGATTCAGGTTGAGATTTCAATCCAGCAGCCTAGTTTAAAACAAAACATTTATAAAAAAAACCATAACACAAATACATTTTTAAAAAATAATATTTTTATAAGAGCAAAACTTTAAAATCATAAATCACAAGCCCAGAAAAACTGCATGTTAACAAGAAATTTGCAAATACTTATAAATTAAAAGCCAACTTTTTCAAGTCTTACCTGTTTACTGGGGAGCTCTAATCTAAAAACTTGAGTGTCATTTACAACAAGTCTATACGCTTTATCTCTGGCCGTTAAAAACCTAGGATCATCATTAAAAGCTTTAGAAACTAATTTACTAAATTGGTTGAAGAGTTCTAAAAGTCTTTCCACATATTTCTCAGAGTCCTGTAATAAAAATAAATAAAAAAAAGTTAGGCAAGCTGAATATTAAAATTAGTTTTAAGACAATTATTTTATAATTCTAATCATACTTATTATACAAAAATAAGCATTACATCAGCCAGAAAATAGAATAATATAGAATGAAAAGACCATTTGCATATTTACATGCCATTTAAAATCCTTGATCTACAACTTTCCTCTATAGCAAGCCACAATTAAAAGCATTATAATTGCCACTTAAATGTAACAAGGTTTATATCCAACATGATACACTAACCATGATTAAAAATGTATCCTTACGGAGCACAGTCAAATTTAATAAAAAGTTAAGCTAATCACTTTATTTTGCTGCCATTTCTTCTAATAAATAAAATTGACTCTTTGTGTGTATGTGTGTATGTTCTGCATACAAATCTACACCCATGGAGAAAATTTGTACATGTGTTCCTTTCGAACCAGATACAAACTCCTAAGAAATTCCAACCTCCACCACAGCATTAAACTTCCCATAGTCAACTTCTTAATCTCCAGATCTGTATCCTTACTAATTAAGATCATTTTGAACCATCCAAACACCACAATCCAAAAATTCCATAGCAATCCTCCTCCATGACATCACCTCAAAAGAAAACGCCCTATCGACCTCATCCTTCCCTCAGAACACTCAGGCAAATCCTAACCAACCCTATTATCACACCCACAGAACCCATCCACCCATTCCATCCAACCTATAAAACTGAATAAACACCAGTGAACCCTCATATTCCCACAATGTACGCCCCTCACACAAACAAATTAAGGAAACATATGTACTGTAAATAATATTTATACAACAGAAAATCTTAGGATAAAAGTTTTGTAATAAATAAATACAAAAAAAATAGCACAGTATCGAATATGCATAAATAAAAGTGAAAATGTTTTAAAAATATAAATAAATGGCATTAGAATAAAGTTACTACAATCTTATTTGGGCTAATGCCTCAGTGTACATTACAATAATTATAAAATTAAATGACAAATTTAGAGCAAACAATAAATATGAAAACTTTATTGTAGCGTCACTTGAACTGCAACAAAAAGTGAGAATGAAAAAATTATATTAACAATCCCAACTTATACATTTTATATATTAGTTAATAGTTTATAGAGCAAGTTATCAAAATGTTATCATTGTTAGGTCTCTCTAAGCCAGAAATTAGAGCAGCAATAGTCAAAAATATATAACTGTTGATAAATTATAGTTCAGAAATAGTTTTTGAAATAACAGCAAACTGCAAATAATAAATTGGAAATAGTTTTATAGCATAAACAAATAGCATACCTGAGTAATAATATCAGCTGAAGCAACCATATCAGCTAGACCTGCATTTAAAATATGGTCCTCCAAGTCTTTAAGCATAGGAGCAATTCCATCTGGTACACGATCCATTAATTTAAACATTAGCTGCAATTCTTAAAAAAAAAATTATGATTTGTAATAGCGTGAAGAAACTTTATATACAAAATACAATGCTACTATCATATATATTAAACTGACTGCAACAAAGTTGAGGAAAGGTTAATACACAGTTTTAACTTCTAAAAATTCTATTAGTGTCTGCTAAACGTCTGACCTATGAATTAATATTAAGAGTAAATCATTAATAAATATAAATAATAATAATGGTGAAATTACTGAATTCTGAGATACTCAATGATACTACTCAAAATAAAAATATTTCAATCCTAATTCTGATTGACTACTCCAGCACCCACAATAAATTTGTCAATTCCCATTCTGTCTAACTTCCAAAGAAGCATATTGTTACATGGACTATGTTGAAAGATTTACATAAGGCAATAACAGCATCTAGTTTGCTTTTGCTATCTACTGCAATCTGGTAGATCTGCAACCAAATTAACAAGCTGACTTTCACAAGATAAAACCTCCTCAAATCACTGCTGTTAATTAAAGAACCAAAATTGCATTCAAGATAATGTAAAATGAAGGTATTTTAATTCTTTTGTTTATACTTTTGAAAACAAATTTAAAAATTACAAAATACTTACTATCAGTCTCATTAGCTTTTATCATTCCAGCACATTCGGCAAGTATGGTTGACTTAAAAGTTGACACAAGAACACTCACACAGCAATCGGTTAACTGCAAAAAAACATTATATTTAAATATATTTATCAATTACAAATATTCGTAAACTAGGTTTAATTCTTTTACATTTGATTTAAATAAACTGAAAAATATATATACCACAAGGGTATAAGAAATTTACTTAATAAATATAATTTATCTATGATAATCAACCAATAATATGAATTCCTTATTATTAAAACTTAAATACTGTTACAATATGCTTTAAAAATTAAAATAAATTATTTAGATGTAATAAAAAATAAGTATTAAGAACAATTAGCTTACAACTTGCACTGAACCACTACACGATTCAAGATACTTCTGTGCTCTATGTTCTTCTTCTCTCAGCTTTGCATCAGCATATTTCATATAATTTTGAACCCCGTTAGCCTGTAAATATTGCGGTGCTTTCATTTTGTAGAACGCTTCAGTGGCTTCAATGTATGCTTTTTCAAAATTTTCCCTATAAATTTGAAGTTTATCTTCTGGATTCGAACACAGATTTACTGGAAAATCAAATGACATTTCCTGAGAAATTTATTTTCACAGAACTAAAACTGACATGGCTCAATATGACTTTATAGTTGTCTACAGCAACTTCAGTGGTTTACCATAAGATTCTCTAACACCGATCACAAGTTGCGAGTCAAATGCTTCCCCATTCCTTTCAGCGTGCACTAATTTCATAGCAGAATCTTGAAGCCTTTGTTTAATATCACAAAAAATGCTTTGGTTCCAACTATCCAGCATCAGCTAAAAAAAAGGAATTTTTTTTAATTATATGGAAGAATTATTTTTGAAAAAACCAGTAATCTGATACATAGAACTCCACTCCTCAAACACAACTGAAAGCATGTTTCATTTTAAAAACTAAGGGTAATAATTGTACGATAAAAATAATTGTTGAGCCCATTTGAATTATATAAAAATAGAAAATATTTCAATTAGACAAGAACTTACCTTCCGAACGATGCTGTCATCATTTTGAGATTTCTTTTGGACTGATGCAGTAGTTTTTCCTGCCAAGGCTGTTTCAAGCTGTCTAAATGGTGTTGGAAGATAGTTACATTGAGTAAAGAACTTTCTCCATTCAGCAATATATGCTTTAAGAAGTGCTTGATCTTCTTGGTGTGAAAGCACTCGCTATAATAGAAAATAAGAACTTTGTGCTATATTATGTTGAAGGCATTAAAAAGTAATACTGCTGTCGAAAATAAAATAATTGATTATTCTACGATAACAAACCACAAGTTAAGGTTATGTTTTATTTATACATTTCGGCAAAAATTATACACATAACAAGATAAGTTTCATTTGTGAGATGTTATAGAGAGGATCAGATATTTTTTGGTTATTCCTTTGTCTGAGTAAAGAGGAAGAAAAGATGAGGAGAGGGAGGTAGAACAAAGGAAAACAGCAGCTATACAACAGAGAGAAAAGAATAAAAAGTAACAAAAAGGAAGAGAGATACAAGAAACAAGACATATGTTTGTTGAGCAAAGTTGATAGTGTCTATGTAATAAATTGTAGTGAAGAAGTTGGTAACAACTCAAATATAGAGTGAAAATAAAGATAACTCCAATGTTTTGAACAACAAAGAAACTCTGTTTGTCGTTATTATAAGTGTCTGAAAACTCAGGGCTATATTCGGCATAGCCTTGAAGAGACAGCTATTTCAACAATTAGGATCTGAATACAGAAGCACAGGCAAGGCTGCTGGTATGTATATCCTCTAGGAAGAAATGTGATGGCTACTGAGTCAGAGAATGAGTCAAATAGAGAGGAAGACAAACTTCTGGGATATTTATGCCAGACTGTGAAATGGCTTTGTTCAGTTTTATATAGATAGATTCTTTACGTTCTCTTTTGAAGCTACAAGGTTCAGAACAAATAACAGAAAACTCATCAAATTTAAACCACAAATGTTCAGCAAGTTTGGATTTCATAACTTAACCCTGAGTTCAAATTTTCCGTGTTTATTTACTCTTAATAGTGACAGAGCTTTCTGTTTCAACAATGTAAGAATGGCCACACTGACATTGGATTAAGTACAGTAGAGGTGTTTGGTTTGGTAATTTGCAGCCTGTGAATATTGTTATTGTAATATGTAGATTACAGATTAAGTGAATTATTTTCAGAAAGTTTTGGTGTATATGACTTAAACTTTGGTGGTTATTGCCTTGTGTTATTCGGATAGTTGTTTAATTTTAATTCAGAAGATATATTCTCAAATCCTAGTTTTAATCAGAATTCCTTAGAATAAATATTTGTAATCTAATAAAAAGTCTCATGGCAATACCAAGTTTGGGGTATAAGGATGGTAAGAACAGAAATTCAGGTACCTGCCTGAATGCATCACATTTCTATAGTTAACTTTAATTAGATGGTTTGTGTTTCCACAAGGATGTGAAGGAATCTGATGTATATATATATATATATTTAATGTAAATTTTAGTTTCTGATGGAAGTCACATAGAATGTTTAAATAATTTTGGCATCCACATTACCAAATAACAAAGGTATCAATGACATAGAGGTGGTAGGATTCTGCTGGGCATTCTCCAAAATTTTGTAAGATGTCAGCAAGAGTGGGGCTGAGAGGAAGTCCATTAGTGATGCCATCAATTTGTTTAAATAAATATGGGAATTAGATAATTTGATAAAGTATCAGGGAGGGAAGGAGTATTAGAAGCATCATGAAACCAAGATGGTACAAATGGCAAGTTTGTAACACTAACTATTATTGAACAGTGAAAAATAGTATAGTAGTCCATAATAAAAAAAGTAATCACATATAAAATGTGTAATTATGTATATGGAATACAATATTAATATAAGAACTGAAAGAAAAGCCAAATCAAATTAGTCAAAAGAAAACAATAATATGAAAATGAGACAACTAATATCTAAGTTAATCATGTGGTACGTGCTCAGGTAATGTTTACGTACATTTAATGAATTTGTAAATTATAGGCATTGTAACTATGATTAAAACCTCAAATAATCCACTAAACTATTATAGTGCAATAATAACATCATAATTAAGATTCCAAAATTATTAAGTGATACACAACCTGAAGTGAAAAGAAAGGCTATAGAGCAGTATGTTGACGATTTCAAGTGTTACATGTATCATTTAACAGTTACCAACTTTATTTACATTTCATTATACTGTAACAACCAATTGTGGCATAAATTTTATTAAAGTTTACAACAGATTTAACTTGTACATACTTGAATATATGTAGTTTGTGTATAAATGTAAACAGTATTTCCTTCCACTTAAATAAGTTTCAGTTGTATATTACATACAAGCTACATAAATGGTCCATATCTGGCCTACAACCAATTTATCACCCGTTATTGAGGCCAGAAGTACCACAGAAAATTATTAGAGTACAAATATACAACAAAATAAGCATAGAACTTAAAAGGTTAATAATGAGAAAACTATTAACATTCATACCAGCTGTGCTTCCTTGATAAAATCCATAATATCATCTTTGAGGGCATCTTTAACTTTTGGTGGGCCCTTCTCATCAAAAAGGCAAACAAGATAAACAGAATAAAACAAATCTTGCCATTCAGGTTGTGTGACAGCCTCCTGTTGTAGAAGTTTTAGGATAATTGGCCTCATACACGGCCATTTATCCTCAAACGCCAAATTTTGATTTTTATCCTGTAAAATATTATATTCAGAAATATTTGAAGTTAAACAAACAATTTTTACATATTATAACTATGGATATTTTAAAATAGTTGACTCTTTCTATCAGAAGAATTACAAACAATTTAGACACAATCAACAATGTGGAAAGGATTTATTACAAAAATGAAATGTATCACATATGTTTTTTCTTCCTATTAATTAATTCAGCATCCTTACCTTCAACATTAGATTTAGAAGAGATGGTCCTATATTTTATTATGCTCATTCCAGCTCATGTTAACTATAATTTAATTATGGTATATTCTTGAACAATAATAGTTCATTCTTCAATAATATTGCTTGCACGTAAAGGATATTAAGACCTAATAATAGTTTGCGTCGCGTTAAATAGAAAATCCCTTTATTAAACAGACTCTTTTACAACCATAGGTCAGAATTATTATTTTAATTTTAGGATTTAAGAGGGTAAGGTGGTTGCAATGAATGCAAAAGAAAATCTATTAAACACCGGTTACTTTACATGACCTCCATATCTTCCTCTGAAGTTCATTGGTCAAAGACGATTTGTATTTTCCAAAGAGACATATGCCTATGGTATTTTCCAAACATAATACAGAACAGTCGTTTTAAGCAAAGATCCTTAACAGACAGTTTCGGCACAATCTATTTAATTCCAATACATATTTACAGATAAATTCATATTAGATATTTATATGACATTCACATATAGCCAATAAGTCAGAAAAATAAGGATAATCTATAATCTTGACAGTGCGACTTTCTAGCATGATTTGCTCATTGAGACTAAAATATGCTCAAATTATAATGTTATAAATTTTAATTTTTTTTTTACGAAATATGACATAATTGTGTATACTTTGATAAATTATCAGTCTGTAAATCAGACAACATATACTTGTCTAAATTCTTAATGGCTATTTTATAATATACTAAAACTTAAATTACTTTGTGTTCCAATTTTAGTCGCACGATAGTAGGTTAATTTTCTTATTCAAGATCCAAGTTCTTATAGAAATGTTATCCGTACACTTCTAAGGCTGAAAAGTAAAATTAGTCTTTTGTTAATGTTTGTAGTTTCCTGTAGTTTTCAATTTACTTAAATTCTTTCTCGTGATTTTCGTAGGCTCTGTTTACAACCATTTAATCAGAAATTCCTTGGTACGAGTGTTCTATTAAATCCTTTTTAAGTATCCATTAGCTAACAACTGGTTCCCAATTTTAGTGGATTTTGATTTTTAAATTAAATAAAGTAATTATATGTGACAGATTATTTATATCGTGTCAAATATAAGAAACACATACGATAGTATATAGTGAATATCGAGTAGCAAGTGACCGGCTTCTGTAATATGTTTGGTTACTTTCCTTATAGTTTCTCGTTTATATAGCATTGTTATGTAACAAAAATCAAATAATTATAATCAAACAGCTTTCTCTTAGTGTCACTCTTGTGATACATTAGAAGGAATGATAGTCCTCAAATGATCAAACCAATTATTACAATAAGACATTATCAATTGAAATAATTACGATAAGCTACTATACTCACATTTATCTCCTTTCGATTCGAAATCCTTTTATTGGTCGGTTAATATACTAATCAAGATTAAAGATTGAATAAACTTTTTAATATGTAGCCACACCTTAACGCGAAGTGCTATATCAGTATCACAACGATATACTTAACTGAAAACATATTAAATA
The DNA here is from genome assembly GCA_037074705.1 of Zhengitettix transpicula. NCBI lineage: Eukaryota > Metazoa > Arthropoda > Insecta > Orthoptera > Tetrigidae > Zhengitettix > Zhengitettix transpicula. Next base: position 51,933,590 of record CM073595.1, read on the forward strand.
CCCCATTACAAAGAAATTAGTAATCGTTCATAAGACTGATAGTAGTGAAGTTAATTATTTGACAATAAGCTGTAGCGTAATACTTTTCATTTAATTCGAACCACTTTATAAATAGGCCTACTCCCTGCACTACTAACAACCGACTGTCAAACTTTCAGCGAGATCAGACAAGAAGTTTTTGAGGTAAGATGGCGTACAATAATGAACATTATCTTTGATTTATATAGATAACATAAAAAAACCGTACGTTTTATTATTTCAGTATATTTAAATAATGTGTTTGGTATAACAGTTAAGAATAACTGCATTCGACATTTCAAGTGAGTGTAAACTTCAAAATACATGAAAATGCATTTTCTTTAAATTTTTTAATTTAACATATAGGACTCATTATTTATTTTTTGTTTAACCTTGGTTTTAAATCAACTTAATTTGGAAGCATTTTGATTATCAAATAAATGTATCTGGATAGCGTCACTCCCTAAATACGGTAGATATCGATATCTGGATTCGATATAATTGTAAAACAACCAATCACACGTGATCTGGGTACCTAGAGTCGATATAATTGTAAAACAACTACTCCCACATTTCATATCGACATATATATCAATTACGACGTATGTATAAATTTCATTTGTAGACGGAACTAATCATGGATTTACCGGTTTAGTATAAAATTAAATTTCTGACGTTCTTCGTACATAATTAGAACCACGATGGTCGATCCCAACTCATTCAGGAATTGAGAATGAGCTTGGAATCAGAGATCAGGAACTTCAGTTTAAAAGAATTGATTTGGTCTCAATATCCAATTGAACAAAATTATAGCAACAAATATAATAAGAATATTTTAATTATATATTGTGTATTCATCTAAAATAAGTTTTTTTTATCAAGATTATGATTATGGCGTCCAAGCGAAAGCTCCTTAATTTGAATAACCAAATGTGTAAAATTATTTAATTTACGATCGATAAACCAGGGATGAAAGAATCATACTAAATTACATGAAACATAATTTTATAAAATTACCGTGTACTTATTATTCTTTGTATCAGTTCTATTTATTTTTCCAACAAAACACAAAATTTTTTAATAAAAGATTAAAAATGTGTTCGTTGGAGATACCCGCAAAAGAATTGTAGTAAATGCAGACCAGGTTTTAATAAATGGTAGGATTTACCGGCGGAGGGTATATATAACACGAAATGTGATGATCCCGGCACATCGCCTAGAAGATGACGACAGGGCTTGCGGTCGTCGAAACGTCGCGGTTTAACCGCTGTTGGCACCCGAGTGAAAACCGAGAACTTTTTATACAACAATTACGCCGGGAAAATCTTCGATCTTTGATAATGGTGGGAATGTTCGTGTCTTACGAAGTTGTATGTAGAACACGTTCACAAAGATTTTGAACATAAGGCAGGTAGATACAATATTTGTGATGAATATACGCTGATACGACGTGGTGGATAAAGTGAATAAATTTTTGGATAGGATTAGCACCGACGGACTACCTCAAAAGCAAAATAGCACAGAAAAACAAATAATTTTTAATAACATGAAGATACTAGCCTGTATCATTGAAACGCTTCTAACACTAAAGTTGGGAACATGGGCAATTATATTTTAAAGTGTAGATAAGAATCTTCTGAAACCTGAAGCTACAGAAGGACGTCGAAGCAAAAAGTAAAGAACGAGAGACTGTAAGAAACTATAGGAAAGGGAAAAATAAGTCTTTATAGCACACTATATGAGTGCCCGGCGTTACCCGGGTACTTATTTAAATTAACGCGGAGTAGGTATTGATCGACAATAATCTTGTGGCAAACATTTCATTTAACCGGCATCAATAGTGCCAATGATAGGGACATTCACCTATTTACAGTTTCCTCGCCGACCTAACCCTTCGGTATCTACCTTCAAATAAACCACGACGATGACTGACAGTATTCGTGACCTCTCCCACTACATAAAATAAAAGTGTCTAAAAATCACAACGAATTAAAATAGTAATAAATACTCGATAACTTAATAAGTCCTAAAATTATTCCAGATACCTTAAAGGAGTAAAGAAATACAACTAAATAGAGACCAAAATATGGCGGGTAAGAAATTAAAAAATCTACCCGGTGTCTTAAGAGGGTCAAAAATTAATTCGGTTAACCTTTTCTCAACCGCGTCCACCTCCACGCAAAAACATTAAAATTTCATCAACCATCATGATTAATACGAGAATTAAACTCAGCGACCCCTATAACCCCAGAATCGACAATAATATCGTTTTTTTCATTATTTTTTATGTAAACCCCTTACGATAAGGGCACTTACCTCACTTGCCTTTTGGAGTTGAAATTAGACACTTAAAAATTCTAGAATGACTATCAAATTAAGCGACCCTGGAAACTTTTTATTCGTCGTTAATAACGGCCGTTTATGAATGTTATTAATTATTTCCCTTCCACCCCTCCCCTAGGCGTGTCTTAACTCCTCGGTGTTTGTTACTGGATCGTAAGTAACATGTATAAAGTTTGGAAGAAATTTCTATACGCGTTTAAGATTGTAAACGGAAATTTGTTTCACCCCTTTCCTCCACCCCTCTAAGCGGCGGAAGTACACATTAACCAGTATGGTAAATGTCAGAATTAAACTCAGTGACTTCCATACCCCCAGTATCCGCTGTTTACTCATTTCACCCACATCCTCCCCCACCCCCACATCTAGGAGCTGAACTGTAACAAAACTGACGTAGTGAATGTGAGAATTAAAATCATTGATATCTATAACCCTGGATTTGACACAATTCTCGATTGTTTTGCGTTATTTTCGTGTAACGGCCCTCCACCATTTCCCTTATTGGTGCTTTAAGAGGCTGAAATTATACACTAAGAACATCTGAATAGAAACTGTTAATCACATAGACTCCGAAAAATAATTAATCGATTTATGTTTTTAAATACCACCCCGATTCACGCCATGTGAGTTTCGTACCGTTTCGAAAGGCCGACAGAAACGTGCGCACCAACAAATCACCAAAGTTTCATCTGAAATGCCGTCCAAGAAAAATGCATGTTTTGTAGAAATTTGAAAATAAATTGATACGATTTGCAGTACTTGAAATATTTTATTTGCGAATATTTTGGGAACCGTATGTAAATAAAATCTGAGAATCCTCTACTAAAAATGGGACATTGTAAAGTAGATGATTTGTAACCCACTTAATTAATGCAACAACGTTTGGATATTGGCGGGGGGGGGGGGGGTGAGGTATCTCAAAAAAGGTATTGGAACAACATTTACGTTTGAAATATATGCGGGAAATGATGCTGTAAAAATTAATGAAAATTTAAACTGGCTGATCAAAGAGAAACGGAAGACTTGCTTGAGAAAAATAGATCATCGAAGCTCAAGACCGGAGAAAGCAGTAACGAGAATTACGTACACGTTAAGCTGGCGTTTAATCACATTGAACTTATAAAGGGGAACCAATAATTTAGAAGACCGAAACGTTTGTAGCCGATATACGGCGCATAATACGGGTGCCCAAACACGCGGCACCATTCATCACTATAATCCCCGACAGCAGAAGCTGCGTGACTTACCTGATTAAGCGGATGAAGCAGCCTCTCGTGGGAGCACAGCAGAAGGAACTCATCTACTACGGCCGCCAACGACAATATCGGTTTATTGGTCGCTTGTTAATTTTCTATTTCTTTACGGATTTCGTCTTGACAATTGAATAATTGATATTAGGGAATACAGTCGTGTTCTTAAAATGAAAATAGTTTACAGTTTACGAAGTTTAACAGATTTACATTTTGAATTTCAAGAAAATTGATGGGAGCTCAAGCTAACTACTACACTTCTCCATGAGGTTATTGTATTAGATTTTTGTACTTCACGGAACTCTTGCGAATGCGTCCTCACACGTACACTTACCTTCTTGAAATTAACCGGCGGCAGGTTATCTTCAAAGGCACCGAAGTACTTCGGTTTCGTTCGTGTTTCTCCAAATGCATCTAAAGTGGATACGTAGTAGCTGTCTGGAATACCCGGGACCTCACACCTCTTCCCTATCCTGGCAGTCGGACAGGACAATACATTGACTAAGAAGCAAAGTTATACTGGTGGTATAGTATAGAAGTAAAGTGTAATAATATAGTATTAGTGATAGACTCGGTAACGCTCAGAGGAACTGAAGGACGACGGATAGTCGAGAATCTTCCAAATATAATTTAATTGCCATTGAAGTGTTGCATGAGGTTTATTAATACACTTCGGTTGGAAATGTAAAGGGAAAATAAATAATAATCATTCACTGAGATGCAGCGACATTTTCCCTGCAGTTGAAAAGCTTGTAGTAAACACAAGTGTTACGTGAATGGCCAGTTCAATGAAGTCGAGAATCTTCCAATGACAAATGGCGGATTTGGGGTTCCAGTCCGGATTGGCTCTAAAAAAAATATTGAGCTCTGATTGGTCAGAGGAGCGGAAGGGGACGATGGATAGTCGAGAATCTTCCAAATACATTTTAGTTGCCATTGAAGGCTTGCATGAGATTTATTAATACACATTGCTTGGAAATGTAAAGGGAAAATAAATAATAATCATTCACTGAGATGCAGCGACATTTTCCCCGCAGTTGAAAAGCGTGTAGTAAACTCAAGTGTTACGTGAATGGTCAGTAAAATGAAGACGACAATTGTCCAATAATAATTAAGAGAGATTAATGGCGGATTTGAGGTTCCAGTCCGGATTGGCGCTAAAAAATATTGAGCTCTGATTGGTCAGAGGAGCGGAAGGGATGACGGATAGTCGAGAATCTTCCAAATACATTTTCATTGCCATTGAAGGGTTGCATGAGGTTTATTAATACACATTGGTTGGAAATGTAAAGGGAAAATAAATATATAAATAATAATCATTCGCTGAGATGCAGCGAAATTTTCCCCGCAGTTGTAAAGCTTGTAGTATACTCCAGTGTTACGTGAATGGTCAGAACAATCAAGTCGACAATTGACCAATGACATTACTTAAGATTAATGGTGGATTTGAGGGTCCAGTCCGGATTGGCGCTAAAAAAAATATTGAGCTCTGATTGGTCAGAGGAGCGGAAGGGACGATGGATAGTCGAGAATCTTCCAAATACAATTTAATTGCCATTGAGGGGTTGCATGAGGTTTATTAATACACATTGGTTGGAATTGTAAAGGGACAATAAATATATAAATAATAATCAATTGCTGAGATGCAGCGACATTTTCCCTGCAGTTGAAAATATTGTAGTAAACTCAAGTGTTATGTGAATGGTCATTAAAATGAAGACGACAATCGTCCAATGACAATTACGAGCGATTAATGGCGGCTTGGAGGGTCAAGTCCGGATTGGCCTTAAAAATTAATGGGGCCCGGAACGTAAACAGTCAACATTCGTCATCTAATAGGGGTGGAGTAATGTTTGAATATCGAACTCTGATTGGTCCGAGAAACGGAATGGACGACGTAATAGTCGAGAATCTTCTAAATACATTTTCAGCGCAATTGAAACGTGGATTAAAGTTTATTAAAACACATTCCCAGTAACTTTCCCGGCTTATACAATTCTAAATCATCAAGAAATATATTTTTTAATTATATGAATAATATCGTAAAATAAAAAATTGAGTTTGCTTCGGTTGGCTGAATCAAAATGAAACAGGAGTATTTACAGGTTGACTCTCACCTGGAACTGAAAAGTGAATTATCTCAATGCGAATTTATTAAAATATTTTTGAATTGATATCGTTTAATCTAGGCTGTTATATTAATTTATTTACTTATATATAATAATAACTATTATTTTTTTCGAATATAATTTCTGTAGAAAATATTGTACACGATAATGGCAAACGCTCTAATCTTATATTTGCGTTGAATAAATATTTTCAGGGATTGGTTTGATAATATTTATACCTATGTTGTTTCTTCATATTTTCAACCCCATTTCGGCATAGGAGGGGACCACGCTTAGGGGCTTGGATGGAGGGGCATTACATAAAAATATTGCTAAAGCAGCTGAGATTCGAGATAAATTCGGGTTTATGGATGTGTCTGAGATTAATTGACATTAAATTTTTTAACCCTCAGTGGCGGGGGTGGTAGGAATGTTTTGAACATGTTTATACGGTCGATATATTCGTTGAAAGAAACTTTTTCGGGGTCAATGAGTTTAACCCCTTTCGGCATGGAATGTGAGCACATTTAGGGATACGGGTTGAGGTGCTGTACATAAAAATAACGCAAAAGTAAACGAAATTAGAGTAGAAACGAATATATGACAAGCCGGTCAACGCCGGGCACCCAAAATTAGTATGTAATAAAACAATTAATGACCTTATACAGATACTTTTTATTTTTTTAGCATATTGTGACGACGTTTCGATACCTTTTTGTATCTTCCTCAGGTATTTTCCTACAGAGAAAAAATTTACTGTGTACATTTATACTTTAAATCTAATCGTTTTTAAATACCTCCTCTGTAGAAAAATACATGAAGAGGTTACAGAAAGGTATCGAAACGTCGTCACAATTTAAATAAAAATATTTCTGTATAAGCTCATTAATTGTTTTGTAAATTCAAAACATACGTTAAAAACCTTTATAAAGCAACATCCTTCTTGAATCTTTAATATTGATTTTCTCAGAATTTGAATTTTGAAAACAACTCTGGTATTAATATTTATATTTGCACTAACTTTCAGGAAACATCAGCAGGAACACTAAAAATATTTATACTAATTTATTTGTTTTAAAGTTCAAATTTTTTTTACGCCTGAAAAATTGTTTTTGTGTTCCCTAAATATAATCAACAGACTTAGGAACTATATAACTGAAATATTCAAGTAAATGTTCTACAGTAACCTATTGTTAATTTACCACGCGTTATTTTGATAGTTGACAGGTATTTATTTTAACATTTTAGCTTCAATAATACTATTTTTTTACCTCTAAGAATAATTTTTTTAAAACACATTTAAATTATTCGTATTATTTACGGCTACAGGCAAGGCATTATATAAAATTAACCCACTTCAAACATCCAATTTTTAGTACTTCTTAGATTCAGATACTGAATACAATTTTTTCCCTCCCCCTAATTAATTTTTAATAAAAAATTTTAAATACTTGGGCAACTTCCCCTTATTTATTATATAAATGAAACTTAACACATCATACAAAATTTTGTCCCTAACATTTAACAATTCTAATTTATCTTCGCCTTGAAGATGACGGAAGTGAATTTGGTCGTCGAAACGTCGCTTTACAATCGCTGTGTTACCCGGGTGGAATCCCGAGAACTTTTTCTTCAACAAATACACCGGGAGGGCCTTCGATCTTTGATAAACTTTCGGATGTTCCGAACACAGCACTTCGACATTATTCTAACGGAATATGTGGTTTTTTATGTGAATTTTTACAATTTAATTTATTATCAAACAGATAATCCTAAAAATTTTGAACTAACAACTTTGCAAATTTTAGCATTTTGTGATGTTAGTTCTATAGAGTTAGGCCTAAGTTGTAAGAAAGACCAAACTGTTTTCTCGTTTTCGAACAGTTTAAACGAACCTCAAACAGCTAAACCTGTGAAATTCTCTTAAATATGCTTTGGCAAACAATACGAATAACTGGCAGGGGTTGTCTTAAAATCCCAGGACAGATTGTATTTAAGAATTCACACTTGTGTTTGCAGCTCTTCTTCGAAGGCGGAATAATAATAACTGCGTTTATTATTACCAAGAACTCCTGCAACTGCAGTTGAAAATACTTTATGCCAAAAGTGATTGACAAGCTTTATATAAAGTATAGTTTAGTAAAATTACTTAATTTCGACAGTGTTGCCAACTTAACAGCTGTATAGTTAATTTTTCTTAATTAGTTCTTCATCCAGGCGCAAATTCTGACGAGTTTAGTAGGATCGTTGTGAAGGTAGCTTCTGCGTGGAACAATATTGGCGACAATGGCGACGTCCTATTCCGGAAGCGTGCTTCCGACATTTCACAGGCGTCTCTGCTGTCTTGGAGGCTGTCTGGCAAACTGAAAACAAACTTTCCGAAAGCGGGAAACCGCTCTTCAGTTCAATACAAACATGAACGATCGAAGACGTCCAGCCGCCGTGTTTGCTACCCGACATCAGACTTGGCGTCCATTTTAAGGGAACCATAAAGGTTTTTTTTTTCCCCAGAACACATTCTTTCACCTACATTTGAAGATTGGCGACCGTGGTGCTGATTATCGAATAAAATATGACACAATTATCTGAGGTTTGAACGTGAAATAATTACAGAAGAATGCGCTAATGGAAGAAAAAAAACGTTGGGATGTGAAATAACAAAGCAATGGACGGTGGAAGAAGGAAAATGCTTACGTTTCAATGGCAAATAATTGATTTGGATTTACGAATTAACATTGTTTTCATAATAGGTATCTACGGATTACAAAGGAACAACAAAATTTATGGGTTATTACCTGAGTGTCCGGCAATTAATCCGGAGTAGGAATTGTTAGACACAAACCTCTTGGTAAACATTTCGTTTAACGAGCACCAATAGCAACTGAAGGAAATGATAGGAACAAATACCCATTTACAGTCCCCTCCCCGACCTCCCTCCTAGACATCTTACTTCAAATAAAACACGACGATGACTGATGGTATTTGGGAACTCTCCTATTATATAAAATAAAAGTGACTAAAAATCACGACGAATTAAAACAGTAAAAAAATACTCGATAACTTAATAAAATCTAAAACTCCTCCCGATACCTTAAAGGAGTAAAGAAATACAACCATTAACTAAATAGAGACCAAAATATAAGAAGATAAAAAATTTCCGCGATGTGTTAAGAGGGTCAAAACTACTCCAGGTAACTTTAACACAACCGCGTCCACCTCCAAGAAGAAGAACATAAAATTTGATCTACCTTCATCATTAATGCGAGATTAAAACTCAGCGACTCCTATAACCCCGGAATCGACACTAATCTAAGTATTTTTGAATTATTTTTTAAGTAAACCCTTTCCACCACCACCCGCACCGTAGTAGTGCTTCCCCCCCTTGCCTTTTGTAGTTTAAATTAGACACATAAAAATTCTAGAAAGACACTATGAAATTAAGCGACCCCGAAAAACATTTATTCAACACTAATAATGGCCGTTTAGGATTTTTTTAAATTCCACCCCCCACTCGAAGAGGCGGTAGGTGTGTCTTAATCCCTCAGTGTTTGTTTCTGGATCGTAAGTAACATCACCACCTTTTAAGGTATCTGTATTGGTTTTTATTAAAATTAATTTGACATCAGTAAAAAACATAGCTTTACAAGTTCAAGTAATTAGATTTGATAGGGCATTAATAAATATATATGGAGCTAATATGCAACCCCGTGGAAGTCCAATCTTCGAATATTAGTCTTAATAAGCACTTTAGGGAATGAATTCGTTATTTTAAATCTGTGCTTGTATCAACGTAACTAAGAAGGAAACCACTAGTGAGTTCCTTTAGTTACAGCTTTTTTCCCCGCAGCACTTATTACCAGATTCCTCTAGTATTTCACCTAGGATAGAATGTACGCCATTTTTTTTCTAAAACCCATTTCATATTTTTTTAGAAGCGCATTTACACACTTTGAATGGATAAGCCTTTTATGTTTAACAACTGAACACTTAATTCAAAGTGTTCAGTTGTCTATTAGACAGTGTTTTCGTTAAATTTTTATTAATTCTTATAATGAATTCACATTGCCAAATTGTCGAACGGTCTGTAGCAATGCCCAGCTGAGATCATAGTTTGACGTCACCTCTAGCAACGCTCATGACGTCACTATGAGCGTAGCCGGTTCTGAGACGAAGACTATCTCTATCGATGTTTTTATACCTTCACTTTAGTTAGAAATCAAGTGAGAAGTTTCGAATGTGAAACACTGAAAGTGTTCTCTCTTCATTCACTGATATCTCGCCCATTTTTTTGTATCACACTTGTAACACTTCTCTTTCCCTGGCTTTATTTTCCATTCTTTACTGACTTGTGCGATATCAAATTACTTTTTATCTGAAGAATGCATTGGAAGGACCGTAAAATTGTCGTTGGACTTAAAAACCAAACTAATGTAGTCATATATTGTAGTTGTTTTATTAAGTAAACATTTTACAAATTCTTCTTACGCTTCAAGTCTGAACACATACTCCTTGTTTCTTATCCTATCGTAGAGTTTCGTTATGTAACTCCCGAAGCGGAGCCCTTGAAATGTGTCAAGTTGAGACCGCTGCCAACATCTCGTGGCGCATTCCAAAGATCCTGCTTCGAAAACTGCCACATGAGCTGGTGTTTACGGTTTCCTTTCCTTCTCGACGATTCGGTTACAGCAAACAAGTGTTTCGCAAGTCTGGGTTGTCGATACGTTAATCACAATACTTAAATGATAATTAATTTGTATAAATAGTGTCCGAGAACATGCCAAAATAATCGTTGAATATCGTGTGGAAGATATTGGGCCTGTAACAAAATCTGCGAAAAACAATTTTTTCCCGTTGTTAAATATGAGACTGGCAAATCAAGCCAAGACCAACGTTTAAGGCACTGAGTTCTCTAGATTGAGCCTCAGTTTAATTCACTATTGGCATGAAGAATTCATAGTTCTTCTTAGAAGGCGCTACAACGATTTATCTCATCGTCTTGGCCTGCTCTACTATAGCCTTCCAACGTTTTCTATTCATAGCCTTCTCCGTCCAATTCTTGATGTTCATCTTCCTAATACCTTGCAGAACATCATGCCCCCATCTAATTTTTGCTCTTCATCTTATTTTTGTTGTTAATGGGTTCCATTGGTAAACTTTCTTTACCAAACCTGTCGTCATCCATTCTATATACGTGACCCAGCCAGATTATTCTGGAGGCTTTGATTTGGTTTATTATGTTATTTGCTTTTATTAAAATATCCAATTCGTGGTTATATCTTTGTCTCCAGATATTTTCTGCTAGCTTAAATCCTTCTCAGGATCTTTTTTTCAAAAACCATTAGATTTTGGACTTCTCCTTTATTGAGGGTCCATGTTTCTGCAGCATAAATCACTATTGGCCTTATTGTGGTTTTGTAAAGTCTTATTTTGGAAGATTTGGAGAGTAATTTGCTTTTATATAAATCTTTATTTGCAAAGTATGCTCTGTTCCCTGCAGCAATTCTTTCGATCTTATTACTTCCATTTAACCACTGAGCCTAGATACTTATAGGATTTTACTTCTTGGTATTTCTCGTTGTCTATAGTTACACTTATTGGGATAATCTCCCCTTTTTACATCTTAGAAATTTTGTTTTGTTGGTGTTAATTATTAACCCAAACTCGTGGGAAATTGTTTTAAATTCAAGAACATTATCTTTTAATGCTTTGTACGTTCTTATAGAGTCCCATTTCGTAGCCTAAATAACACCACTGTAAAAAGTTTCTGAACCGCCTAATTTCCTGGCCGCGACTATGGTACCTTAAAACAGGCTGATAAAGACGATGATGCTGACAGAAACTTGATAACTTTTTGTACGTAACTTCTTTAATTTAATTTCTGATGTCTGGGTTACGCGAAAAAAAATAATTAAACAATTATACTGTTAATGCCCGAATTAGTAACCATTCAGTTGAACCCACAGGTTGTGGATAGCTGAATGAATGACGAATAATTTGTTACTTCGTGGTCACTGACTCTTGGATAACGGTTTGTTTTGAACTCATTAAATTGTTGACTATGGGGGGGTTCGTAACAGAAGACAGGAAATTAGTTGTAAATTTAACATGACCGCTTTCGTAATCACACACCGACACAATCTCTGAGACCTACCTCACAGAAATCTACATCAATGTATCAAGAGAGAATGTCCATTCCATTTTTCGTATCGGTAAAGCGAGGACTTGTTGAATGGACCTTCTCTATAAGGCAATCCAAATCATTAATTCAAGAATAAACCGGCAATGCACGAAGGTAATGTGTCTTGTTTTGAATTCCAGGTGAGAAATCACTCGTGAGATCTAAATCCTATTTATGGGCCTGCTTCAGTGTGAGAGATTATAAAGCCGAAAACACGTTGCAACACCAGTTGCGCTGCTGATAATCAATAAAGCTGATTAGATCTGCTCCGCCTACCAGCATGTTGCATCTGTATTGAGGAAGGTCGTTGGTTTAATCGAAACAAGCCACGAAACCAGGCTAAGCTACAACCCAGCAGACAAGCGTGTGCGTGAAATACGGTGACGTTAATATGGGAATGAGGAAAGATCCGCGGTTCAAGGTTCGAAACGACGGAAATCCCTGCACATATTGCATGTTACATACTAGGAAGGATACAGTTTTTATCCATTAGGTAATGCTTCTTACGTTTCATCAAGAATAACGTTCTCCAGGGGCATTTAAAAATATTATTCCTATACTCATTCACATGTTCACAATTTTAATACAAGAAGTAAAACCAAATTACAAACCAATAAATTTATTTAGCCCAACTGCTTTTGACTAACCCGGATACATAGCTACATCAACTTATACAGAAATAAAGAAACAATACTAAATTTAACAATTTTATTTACCTCTTGTCAATATATTAAGAGGTTTAATTTCCTTTTAAAAAATATACACACCTGTAGGGCAGATCTCCAGCAGTGATTCCGGTAAACTGTTCCAATGTTAAATGTATCTGTTTATCAAAGAAACTTTATCTTTGTTTCTTCCACTGTAGGTCGGTTGTTTATTTCCCTCCAATGCTTTGAATAGTCTAGGCTTCTCTCCCGGACCTTTAGGAAATCCCAATTAATGTTTATATTACCCTTTGCCACATACTTTGCAGCCACGTCTACTCTCCGTAGCTTATTTACATTTTATTTTTATTAATATTATAAAAAAAAACTTTCCGTAGTTTATTAACATTTTATTTTTATTAATATTATAAAAAAAACTTTCCGTAGTTTATTAACATTTTATTTTCATTAATATTATAAATGATAAAACCCTTCAATCACAGTCACATAAAACTTATTTTAATGTTATTTACATTAAAATGTCAGGATTTAAAATTGTACGTCTGGAACGTTCGGTTACTTTAACTATATACATCTGCAAAATTATTAAGTACAATATTAGATTAAATTATGTGTATACCTTGTAATGAATGATTTTTTATTATAAATAACGAAAAATATTTATTAATTTAAATATCTACTTTTAATATCAAACAAATAAACCAAAATTAAGTTTAGAACACGGACTTTTTTTTTCTCATGGTAGATTTTCGTGGCGAGATTTGGCAAAACGTAAGTGGCAATATAAACGAATTGCTGATACACTGTGCTTATCTGTTCGCTGGTACGGCTTCTGGTTGTCGTTGGAGAATCTGCTCCACCGTTTACCGCTCTCTATACTCCTATTCTCTCGCTGTCTTCAGTATTTCTCACTTTGAATTTCCCTATATACTGGGTGGATTGCACTTGGCGATGATATAAATAAACAATTTTTCCCCCAAGTGTCAATTTTATTGTACGTGACTCATCTCGTCACTTCATACGATACATTCCTATACAAAAATGTATTGTACTTTTTGAGGGGTGGTACAGTTTACTAAAAGTTTGTCCCGTGGCCGTAGAGTTGCCTTTATTATGTAGTCATGTTCTCCAGGGTCCAAGCCTTGGTCCATAGCCTTCAAAAATTTATATTAAAAAAAATTTACAGCTCACAAAGAAAGGTTTTGAGTTTCCTCTCCTGGTATAACTGGTGTGTCGTCCTCAATGCACTTGCGGTTTTTTAAACACACGTCGAAAGCAACAAGGATTGCAGACGCGTCGTGTGGTATTTTGCATTTTTTTCCGTCTGTTATTGCGCTATTTTTACAATTAGTATACTTTTTAACGCAGACGTTTTTTTTATTTTACTTATATTTTAATTCAGGTGACGAGAAATCTTTCCATGGCTGTTCGGGGGAACGGCTCTCGGCTCCTGGGACTGAGAATAGTATGTAAGATGTAACTTGACGTAAGCTAATTGATCCGAACCGCCAGGTTGCCTTCGTCACGTCAATATCTCAGCTCTTAGTGGCGCTGTAAGTGATGCATAAATAACAATACCGACGCTGCACCGTGATTAGAAACCGGGGGCCGGCTAATAAAAAGTTAATTGATTCAGTCCCGTACGGACGAGGAATGCCAGGGGCGCCGTCGTTAACCCGTAATAAACAGCCTTTTTAGATGATGACTTTCTTCGCTTCGTTCTCAGAAAATCGTCCATTGAGTGCGCAACGAGGTTCCTCCATTCATCATCGGACTGAATGGTTTCACACGAACAGACAATTAAATTGTGCTAATAATATTCATAATAAACAAATAAAATTTACATGATTAAAATTCACTGTAACGAAACTGAAATTAACCAACATTATCTCAATTATAATCTAAATTAAAGAATTAAACAACCCTTTTTATGTCCATTTAAAAAAATTATTCAACACAACGACGTATATAAACCTTTTTGTACGTTCATCAAGGTCGTTTGTTATATTTCTACGGTAACAGAAAAATTATTTGTTATAACTGCTGAATAGAACCAACAGTATTTCAAATGGCAAATTTATGTAACATTTACTTTGTCTTAATTATTATTCTTAAAATGTAAAATAATATTTAAAATCAAATCATAAATTTTCTACACTTTTGTAGTTAAATAATAAATGTTACCAATTACAATGTAATTATGAACCAACATTTTTTCAATTTAAAGTTACAAATTTATACTAAAAAATTATGTTTTCTCTAAATATTTAAAAAAGTTAAAGAATAATAAATTATAAATATGATTTAATTTTAAGGGATTAATTATGTGGGTTTCAGTGTTAATGTGTAGCATTTCATATAAATTACGTTTTAATAAATTTTGTCCATCGCCTAAAATTTCAAAATTATTGCAATAAAATTAATGGTTTTCTTCTAATTTATGTACAGTGACAACATTATGATTTGAAGTTATGTGACTTTTTCTAGTTTCGAGAGAACGTTTAGTTAGCCCTATGTAACATTTTCCACAATTATGTTGACCACAAGTAATTTTATATACAACCTTATTTTTTTTATTTTGTGTTTACTTCTTTGTATATATTTTTAAATGTATGTTTAATTTTTTATTAATATAAAACAGTCGTAAAGTAAATTATTATTTATATAACAATTATAATTTATTAATAAGATGAGAAAAATAAACGTGGCGTAAAAAGGCTCTATTTTTCTGCCCATTAAACTTATTATTATAAAATATTAAATTTGAAGCCAATAAAAAGCAATTTTTTTCATATAAAATTAACCCCCCAAGCATTATATATATATATATATATATATATATATATATATATATATATATATTAATCAGTGTATTGGCTTTGAGGGGTTCATTTTAAGGACAATTTATTAACAGCTTAGTAATAATTCTATGTGCGATCGTGCATGATGAAACATCAAATGTACGTACACATGACTTCCACGTTTGTCGCTGTTGAAATCTTATATCACATGTTCGAGGTACGTACACGAACGTTGCCTTCATTTCTGTCCTTATCATTGTCCAAGGACGAAGTTTACGCGGCTGTTGTCAGAGGGAATGGTCACTTTTATGAGCGCAGGCCAATGAGAGCGACGGCTTAATTGCACGAAACATCTGGAGAATGTCAGCACCGGAACGAGGTACTCGTAGCAGTACCAACGCTCAAATCAGTTTCCCGTTGCATTCAAACTTTATGCTTCATCATAATACTACTACTTTTAATTATCATGCATTTATGCAGTACTAAAGGTAAACTGTATCATTCCTGGACAGTCATTCCACATTGCTATGCTCTAAAATATATGTGAAATAAGATTTAGATTTATTATTCATTCCATTATTCTTCAGTCGAGGAAATAGGATACGTCACAATATAAAATTACAAGAAAATAATAAAATATTACAATTACAAGTTTAAATAACAAAAACAAACATTGAACTTTACAATATATATATATATATATATATATATATATATATATATATAATTAAATAAAAGAATGATTACTATATTAATCTTCAATTTTCCTTCGGCGGAGTTTCTAACAGCAAATCTTACTTTGATTCTGATTTTAAGTGATTTAAATAATTCGGTAAATCTTTAATGTATAAAGTAAGGGTCCCAGAGGAAAACCGCAGACAATTCTTTCCCATTCTGAAAGATACTCATTCCCATCCGAGTTTACAATCGCTCCATTTTGCAAGTCAGGTCACAATAAAGATTGGGGAACTCCTCCGATTCCATAGAAATCTAATTTTCGGAGTAAAATATCATGACCTACTAAAATCAATACAATAACGTTCCGTCACTATGGCAACAAAGCTCCAAATTCCCCGGTTAAAATCTCTCCGTAATTAAAATAAGTTACCAGCAAACTGTATTGGACGCGTTCGTCACAATACCAGAACTGCGGGGAGAGGAAGTGTCAAAGCAACGTGAATGGAGCATTTGAAAAGTAGACGAGCACTTCAGTACAGAACGTTTTTATTATATGTATTACATACAATAATAAATTATTATAAATCTTTACTTTGATTCTTTCGACTTTTAATATCATTTCTATATTTCAAAGTACCAGAATACTGTCTCCAAAGTTCCATTTTTGGAATAAAACATTTTAAAAGTTATGTTTTGAATTTTTCAGGATCTTTCAGGCCGTTGTTTTTTTAATAATCATCAGTTTAAATAAATAAAAACGTAGTATCTGATACTGAACTATTTTGCTACATGCAATAGTTTAGATGCAGATATAACTTCAATGAGTTCGAACTGGAAATATTTAGACATATCTTGGATGGGTGGAAGCTACACAATGTTCAAAATAAATTATGATTACGCGTTATAGACGTGAGGGACGCGGCTTGCCCCTGTGACAATCCGATTCGTCTCCTCCAAGGATAACTCAGGTGTCAGGAGGGTTGCATTTCGTAAGGATCGCTCATTTTTTGTGACGAGGTACGCACGAAATTCTTTTACTGGTTCTGAACATACTAAACCATTATATTCAAATTAATGGTTCCGTGCAGACCGCTTTGGTTGTCAGAATAATAAAATTAAAGGCAACACGGGCAAGTTAGTGACATGTTTTTGAAAGGTGCAGAGGTACTATTTTTGTATTGGCATTGTGCGCCGAAGCCACTTTCACCCAATAGCGTAGTGAATGAGTGGGCTGCTCAGAGGCGGTCAATGCAGTCGTTAACATTCTGCATTGGCCTGGCTCCGTCGTGTCGAAAGTTCTTGCTAAGTCCTTACATTACGCACACACAACGGAATCCCGGCCGATTAAAGTAACGGGCGATGACGTATCGTGCATCTCCCACTAGGGTCGGTCCAGGGAACTTCTTACGCTCCTCACTCGTTTTTTTAGGGTGGGGGTGAGAACAATTCATCTACATCCGGGATCGACTTCGGAATGTAATGTAAAAACATCCCATATATGATCTATTTATTCATATGGGCCAATTCACTCGTAGAAGTTTCCCGAATCTGGTCCTTTCGTGCAATGGCTTACAAAAACTTAACAATTTAATACCAAACGTTGAAAATTGATAATATAGTCAAAGAGGATTATAATTCTAGTAGCTCCAAGTCTCTGAAGGTGTTGTTTCAAACAAAAGTAATTAAAACTTTTTGTGATAATTATGTTGCGGATCATAAAATAGCGTTTTGATTATCTCGAAGAATTAAGGACTAGCGGGTTGGGACAGAAATAACATTTCCGTTATTTAATTAAAACGGAGATATTACTCTCACATCTTAATGATATACTCGACATATATATTGTGTGTTACATAAGTAGTAAATTGGCACTTTTTTTAAAAATTAAATCATCTGAGAGCAATATTAAAATATTGTAATTGAGCGTCAAATTTTTAAAGGAATACTAATAGATGACCTTGGAGGGGAAATAAAAAATAATTACGCATTTAGTTGCAACGTTTGAAACGCGATGGATAAATTGGACGTGACGAATTTGTAATTGCTTGGTGGGGAACGCCCAGAACACGTCTTATTTGGCAGCCAGGATAATTGCTGCATATCTGGGAGACGGCAGCTGTCTTTTCACTCAGACGGAGGAGAATTATAGCGCACAAAAAGTTGGTCCCGGAGTCCGCCCGACATCATTTAATTATGCTGCATAATTACTTTTTTGTTTTTCCGTCCATTTGGGGCGACGAAAGTGTTACATTCCTGTTCAAATATGACTTCACATTAAATTTGATGGCGAAATAATTCTAATTACTTAAGAAAAGTGTGTCCAGCATTTATTTTGTGTCACATAGGTTTTTTTTTTCATTTACTCTTAGAGGGACTCCAATTAAATGACCAAGATGGGTGTCGAGTTCCGGAGACACTCTGGTCGAGTTTTAAAATATGTCACGTGTGATTTTAAAAGAATGTATTGGGGAATGCTGTTTCCTGATACGACGGCAGGTTTTCCAGAATTATTAGATATATATTTTCGGCCCAAAAAACAGAGTACAATGGTAAGTCGCAGGAATCGTAATGAGAAAGTTTGAGTTATAAATCCCTATCCAGTCATCCTGACTTCCGTTCTCTTGGTTGTACAGTCAAGCGTTTAAATTTTTTCCCAATTTATTAAAAATACAACAAAACACATTACGTTCATTATTTTCCTGCTAATAAATTAGTACATACATATATTAACTGTATTATAGTAATATTTCTTTATCACCTATTCGCCATGAAAATCATTATTCAATAAACACGGAATACTTAAAACTCGTGTAACACAATAATTATTCCGTATTCAAGTCGCGTGTTCTTCAAAAGCAATTATTGTTGCAATTATTCTCGTTTTTCGTGATACAGAAAAACTGTCCAATCCATTGCACAAATTTAGTGATGGATTGTTAAATGTGGAATTATATTTATTGTTTCTAGTAGTCCGTTGCTGAGGATTGGTTCAAATAGAAAACATGTTTGCATAAACAGTAATGGAATTATATGTATGTAAAATATATCATTAAAAATATATTGATGGATTTTCTAAACTCATAAATATTGTAATAATTAACTATAATAATAATGGATGGGTGCTTTTAAATGAACAACTATTAACTTTAAACAACTAACAAAATTTATTATCAATTTTAAAACAAGTATAAATCACACAAAATATTTGGGATCTCAGGGTCTTGAACTGGGTTTGATAAATGGCAGAATTTATATAATCAAGATTACATTAACTTTTTATGGAAATCAATGCGTCTGAAAATAGACGAAATTTGTTGTGGAAGAAATAATACTAAAGATTGAATTTAACAATTTCAATTTTATTAAGAATTAAGAATCTCATTTTATCGATAATTAAATAATTAAAGAACGATCTGACTTTTATCTTTTAAACACGGTTTACAAATTATTTTAAAGTTTTCTCTACTTACGGCCGCCCAGGTCTTATTTTTAGGTTTTCGTGCACAATTTTGGGGACATCACTGATTCTAAGTTCTCACAGACTCTAATTGGCGTTGTTTGTTAGTTGGTTTAACACAAATTGGTTGGTTCTCGATGCTTTACTGCAACCTGGATTTGTAGATCTCGTGGCTTTAGTTGACAATGGACTTCATTGGTTTGTCTGAATATTGTTTTACTTTTTAATAATTGAAAGCATGTTTGTGACTGGGCCACAATCTTTCGTTCTGACTGCCGACTGTAAAACTTTCAATGAGTTCTTTTCGTTGTCTGCTGCCTGACTGTACTGTTCAAATTTTTATGACTTGGAATTTTGGTCTTTTCTCCTCGCTGCCTACGGCCCGACTGATATCTTCGTCTCGTAGATTTTGAGCGCGTAAACTCTCTCAACTGACCAACAATGTTTTCTTTGCCTCGCCGGTTTGTTGCGGCGTCCGCTCTATATCCAGTAATAATGAGTCCTCTACAATCCAACTTTCCAATTAGAACAATGTCTTAATTACCAATTACTACAATATATATTAATGAGTGAAATGGAAGAAAAATAAAAATTATATTACAAAAAAATCTAAATTTAACTCGTAAGTAAGGGACTATATATGAATATTTAATAAACGCAGAGGAATATAAAGTAATAAATGATTAAACCTAAAAGAAGAAATATACATTTATGAAAAAAATAAATTGAGATTGGAATTCAAAATATTTTATTATAATCTACACACACTTAAATTATCTCTATTGTCGTTGCAGTAGTGTTGATTCGATCACCTGTAAACATCTTGGGGTGTTCTTACTTCGGATACAATTAACCTTTTTCTTTTAAAAAAAAACATGATATTTGCCACCATATTCTGTAGTTTCCAGAATGTTTATAGAAATTTAATGATCATGTCTTTTCAATGCAATTTGTCCTGACTGCTATATTTTCAAATTTATTTCCGTTATATTTTCCACGTGATCTTTTTTGATGATTTCGATTCATTCATCTGCTATTAATGGGGACGATATAATTTCAGTTCTTCGATGGAAATTTTTTTTCTTGAAAAATGCAATGCTACGTATACCACTTCCATGGTCTCCAAAAAAGAGTGATTTTGAGTCAAATAAACTCGAAATGAATAAGATCATTGCTAGTGTTTCCTTTCAGTATTTTTGTTGGGTGTAGTGTGGAAAACAGTTAACGGGTTTCAAACAACCAGTGAAGTCATTGGATAAGAGCACTGGAGACCTGATTAAGATGGCGGCGATTTTCCGGTTTGCAACCCGAGAATTGTTTATTCAAGATATTCACCGGGAAAGCCTTCGTTCTGTAACATCATGCCCGAAGTTCATTTAGACCCGCTTCTCTGTACGGATTTCACTGTTCTTCATCCATCTGGTTTGAAAATAAATTGGTCTCTTCTATTTGTATCAACACCTGCGAGTGTAACCGAACTCGAGAAGGTGAATAAATGTGTCTGGTCACCGAGGGAGACGGTTCGTGGATTTAATGTCGAACAGAGAAGCGTGTGGCATTCCTACTTGTTTTTGCTTCGTACTTGCTGTGTCACTCCATAAATGAAGCGCTTTTTACGCAATAGCTTTCAGTCTGCTGGTACCACAGTCGGCCCAAGGACGTGCACAAAGATCGGACAAAACTCGCTAATATTCTGATTCCTTATCAGCCTGAGCACTAAATCGTGGCTAACGGTGTGAATTAACTAATTTTTAAACCAAATTACAGAAGTTGCCAGAACTATTAATGAGACCCAACAGCTCTTAGCTACTTTAGAGAAGTGAAAGACACGAATTAACACTGTCGGGCGATGTTTAAGACCTCGGCCATCAATAACGGTTGTCCTCTTTATGCCGTATTTAGTATGTCAAATCTTTCAAAAATACTCTGGAATACGGGTATAATGTTTTTAGGATGTTCCATTGCGATGTTATAACACAGAGTTTGTGATTTACGTGGTATCAGAGTGAATTTTCTTTGTAATTGTGATTATTTTACCCGGCGCCATCCTGTCGAAATTCTAGGAAATTGCCTGCAGGTCAATTTCCGACGAGGAAAAAGTAAATATTGTTTAGATTTGTATTCTATGCAAACCGCAAATAAGAGTCCAGAAATTCCCCTTCTCTTTTAAATATTTATTGCAGGATACAATAAGAATTAAATTTAAATGGTAATTTTCGTAATATTGAGCTTTTATAAGTGTTAATAAATCATAAAAATATTATTATTTATTTAATTATTACAGATGGGTCTTTTATTCGTGGAAAGTATCATCTACGATAATTTTCACACTCAGTCCATGATTTCCCTTCTTTCCCTTCTCTTCGTTAGTCTAAATTCTCATCACACAATGGAACACTCGAAGAATACTATCCTAGAGTTTCAGTGAATTTCAAATGTATTTTATACTTAGATGAACTCCTAAAACAAGGCTGATTCGTGAATTCCCCTGAGGATCACTGACCACGTGTCTCTGAAAATCCAGAATATGACCGCTAGTTAACATTTTGTTAAACCACGACCAAATTTCTACGATTTTATATAGGGCTATACATATTTTTAATGTGCTGTGTTCATATCCGTCGTTTAAGACGAAGGGAGTTCAACTTTTTTTCCCCCAAGAGACATCTTGCCACGTTATTTGTGCGGTGTACATATTTAAGTGTTGATACTTCAATTATTACCTGTTAGTTGTAAGGTGCTGCTTGGAATAGAGTTTGACTTTGCTGAGAAATTCTTGTACAAACAAATGGTGTTGACCCTTCTAATATTCGGTTGTTTGAGAACGTCATTGAAATGAAGGCCCCTGTGGAATCGTGAATGGTTATTGTCTCTTCTGTGACAACGCAGTTGCTGGTAATTCCTTAGGAACGATGAATAGTTGCCCCGATTAGATAAGAAAGGACGGAGTGGATCAAGGATTTTAGAACAATTATTTCCGATTTCGAAGTTTTCTGCTTCGATTTCAATTTTTTTCGGGTATGGTTTTAATGCACGTAAAATTAATAAATTATCCAAATTATTTTCTCATTTTATTAATTACTAGTAGTATCACAGTTTTCCTTATTTCCATTACGAAATAGCTATATATTTTTCTAACGGCTGACTGATAGAAATAACTTCTAAGTTAGATTGTATGCGGCCAGCAAGTGTTAACCTTGGAATTGGTATACGTTTAGATGTCACCTGTATGGGCTAACGGTGAAGGGCAAACACACACACACACACACAGACACATGACACTTTGGTCCCATTGTGTCGGTAACTCGGGGAGAAGAAGAAACGTCAGACAATGTCGGAAAAAACGGCAGCAGCATCACTAATGAGAAGGTTGCATTCCTTCACACACTTCACGAAAGTTAAGAGATTGATTCAGCGTCCAGAGAAAAAGCGCCGGCAACATTTCAAACAACTCTTATACTGTCATAAATGAGCTTAGACGTCCACTTTATGTTTCAAAATGCACGAGTAGATAATAAAATGATAGTTGCTCGAATATCAAAGATAACGGGAAAATGAGGAAGGAAGTAAATTTAGGAGAAAGAAACAAGCGAATGAAAGAAACTAAGTGAAAAGAATGAATTTATTTGTTTTAATTGGGGAAAAAGAAAAGAGAAATAAGTGGAAAATTCTGTATCGGTAAGAAGATTGAATTCCATAAATAATTATATTCGTTCCTTCATTAACCGCATCAGCATTCATCCGGTATTAAATTCGCTTTCAAGCTTCAATTAGTAATTCTAAAATTATCAACTTTCAGTTACATTTATCTGACGTCTTTATAACTAACAGGCTGATGTTTGTTTTCATTTATTTAATTTTATTATGAAAAATATAAAACAAAAAACGGGTGTTGAAAATTTAGTTAATTTCATTAAATGTCTAATAACTCCTTTTCCCACAAAAATATAAGGTTTATATACCTAAAGCAGTGAAATTAAGTAATCATTGAAAATGTAATAAAGAAAATCATGACAAAATTGTTAATATCCTCCTAAATTCTTATTTACTTTCAAATATGTCATAATTAAATCGATTAAAATTCAGTACGATAATAACAACTTACCAGTTAAAAAGCCTAAGAATAAATTGTTTTTATAGTACTATCCTTTTATAAAAACATACAATATAAATGGGGAAAAAATAAAATTATGGTATTCGAGCATTTTTAAAAACCTCAAAACTATTCAAGACAAAAATTAACAATTTTGATAAACAAAACGGTCTTTATCAAATTAATTGTTTATACTGCGATGCTTGTTATATTGGTCAAACCAAATGCCCTTTAAAGACTGAATAAACATAAAAATAGTTATTTAAAAAACAATTTCGATAGGCATAATGTAAAAATGTCAGGTGAAGAATGCAAATACTATTCATTCCAGATTGACGAGCGAAATGTTGCATATTAGATGCAATTATTCGGCAATTTATACCAATAATTTAAACATAATTTATGATTCCTTATTTTTGTAACCTATTTATTGTAGTGTAAAATTTTTAATTCAATTGTTGTTTTGAATTCAACAACACTCTAAACAGCTGTGTAAATAGAACAGTCATTTCGTCTACAACTTGCAAATTGCACCTTAGAAATTTTCTTTTCATGTAATTAATGTCCAATTAATTTTTACATAATTGCATTATAAAATATCATGTTTGGATTTTTAGAATTTTTAAAATAGGAATTTAAAATATTTATCGTTTTTAACTGAAATTTACAGACCTGATGAGGTACCAAGAAATCGTTTTTGTTTTATTATAATGTTTTTAATTCATTCTTTATAAACTTTCCATGCTCTGGGAAGAGCTATTGAAAAGAAATGAATATAATAATTTAATTTACACTTTCATACGGTAATAAACCATGAAATAAAGACACATTACATTCAACGTATATTACTGTTAAAATCTCTGGAATGTTAAACCCACACAAGAAGTCTAATTAAATACGCACACATTTGGTTTGGTTCATCTTTTCATTCTGCACGATTGAGATAAATGGAATGTAATGAAACAGGCAACATAATGATCACAAATCAGCTAAATTGACTAAAGTACAATTATAAAGAGCACATTTTCGTCACTTTTCTAGGCAAGATGATTTAACGTGTTGCTGACGAATTTTAAACCCTCAACGGCTACTAGTCTCAATTTTTTTGTTTTCGATTCCTAAGTAACGAAATCGTGAAATATAACCTCAAGAAGCAAAAGCAGAAAGGTGACACACTGCACATAATGTAGCGGATTTAAGACGAATGTCGAAACGTGTAGCTTATTTATGGCGGAATTTTAACGAGTCAGAACATTACCTTCATACAAACTTCCGTATTTACTATTTTTACGATTAATTATTTTTCAAAATTGCAAAATCTTACAAAAGCTCTCTGAGCAATAATATTCCGACCCTTTAATGCTCCCAAGTTTCAGTCCAATTACTTTGTACTTCATACCAAGATGTTCTTTCACAATCTTGACTAGAAATTACAAACTAGTCCTTGAAAAATATTGTTCTTATGATCTCCATCTTTAGCTATCTTGTTCCCTAATAGAAAAATACTTTTAGTTCTTTAACCTCATTGGAACAGACGGTAAATCTGATATTGCATCTCACTGTTTCCTTATTATTTAATTTCTTTAATTTTAATACGATCTGCGTTGAGTCAGAATCAGCTGACGTGAAAGCTGAGACAGAGGTCCGTCTTCTACAGACTGAAATTACTTGGTCTCTACCTCACGCTGTAGTTGGTTTCATGAAAACGAAAAGGGTTCCTTATTGCTCTCAAATTTGGTCCTCCCTCTCAGGTGACGATGGAATATCCACCAATTGAATCCAAGACGTCAAACGCACGGCAATTGGTGTTTTTATTTGTTGTAGTAAAGCCGCGTGAGAAATCTTCCCCTTTGGCTGCTGCCGGCAGGTGGCCGAATCTGCGGAGGGCGGCGAGGCGGACTCTGGAATGTTGGTTTAGGGAAGATACCGGAAATAGCACGCCTTAACCGGAAGTCACATGGCGCTCTGAAGCTGAGACTCGAGTCAGTGCGATCTTACGCAGCCAGAAACACTCTTGCAAAAAAAAAGGCGAAATAGTTACATCAATCGTAAAAGTGGGGAGCAGATGTGCGTTTGGAGATGGTCTCAAAATGGAGAGCCTGGGTGAGACTTTGCAAGTAGGAAGTCAACTCGGCCTGGAAGAATGCAGCGAAGTCAACGGGCTTCTCCAAAAAAAAATAATGTTGATTCTGAACTCCAATTTGTTTCCCTTTCGGAATGGTAGATTCGAAAATATAAGGAAATGTTGGAGTTATTCAATAAGGCATTGATGATGCTGTAAAGCGCTTGTCTTCATACTTCAAAGGCACCGACACCCCAAAACCCCATCGTTAAAAATCATCTTCGAAGCTTTCACCACTTCACGAAGGAGTTTCTTCCAATCGACGAAAAGAACTACGCGGTACCCAATCTGAACTGCAGATACAATGAGGAACACACTTCGCGATGAGCGTCCTTTCATTATCGTTGCTTCGAAATGTAACCAATCGCGATTGATGTGGCCTTGCAGATTTTTTTCAGATCATCTCCACTTGCATGTGGCTGGAACGACGCACCGATACACCGTCCCCTTCAAATCTGGAAACATTGTTACCATAAAATCTGGTCGCAGAGGCCACAAATTTTTCTTTTTTTTCTTCTGTGAATGTGAATCCGTAGTTTCTGAAGAAACTCATCTTCGCGTGTTAACTCCATTGCAGCTGAAGGAGAATATAATTTTTTTAATGTTTTTAATTACCATTTGATAGTGCATTGCTGGATAAAATTATAATTTTTATTCAATCAAAATATATTCTGCTTTATTTCACTATGAAAAAAAGGAACTATTTACTTTTTTGTGCAGTATCGTCGCGTCTCTCTCTTGCTTTTGCTGTGACGTCATGGTCTCTTCATATAAACCCGAAAAACTATTTAATTCTATATTAATCTGTAGTCAAAAAGTGATTTAACCTAAACCTTTCTGTTCCTAGTTCCGTTCATACTTTCGATCGATAGTTTATTTATTGAATAGCCGTAAAATACATTGAATTTTGTTGCGTCAGTCCTTCTTAAATATACTCCTTGATTCTGCAGGATATAATTGTCCCTCAGCCTTCAGACATTACGAAAGATTAAATTGATGAAAATTTTAGCTAGATTCGCAATGTAAACAAATAGTCACCATATTGCAGGCACTAATATGACACGAAAATTAGCTTACATTTTTCTCGAGGATCGTGAAGTATTCGTATTGTTTTTATTATTATTATTCGATTGAGTATTGCTCGATAAAATTATACTTTTTATCCAATCAAAATATTTCTGCTTTATTTCATTACGAAAAACGGAACTATTTACTTTGTTGTGCAGTAGTAACGTTTCATCCTTGCGTGTGCTATGACGTCATGATTTCTTTCCGCGTTGTAATATAACACAAAATGATTAAATTATTTAATAATAATTCTTTTCACCTTTATGCTACAGGTTTCACACCACCACAGTACAGTTTCTCGTAGTTTGAAGGATATGTGTACAAATTTTTGTTGAAATCTGTCCACGTGTTTAAATATGTATAGAGATTAACGTAAATACATTCATACATACTTACATACAAATATACATCCGTTTTTATTATATAGATAAAAAACATCGCTTATTATTCCGCTTGCTCGCGAGGGGCATCAACCATAAAAATTAAATTAGTTAAGTTACTTATTTCACCGCGTTAGTTGGTTTGAATTAAGATATATTTCCCCAGACAGTTACAGCGCAATAACTTTCCCCGCCGTAAACAGCCGGCAGCTGTGTTTGCTCATGTTCTCACAGACACCGGATTCTTATTTACCATTTATTCGGGAACTTAATACCAAGGTTTCTCGTTCCGTTGGCAGCTCAAACTTTATAAAAAAAAATATCAACGGCAATTACTTATTTGAGGAGCGACGCAAAAAGCAATATTTATACGGAGCCTGATGCTGTGTTAATGAACTCGTCTGATATTACAAGCAGGTTCACTAAGACTTTTTTTTTATATCGGCCGAAATTTCAAACACGTTTATAAACTGTTGTGTTGATGCTTTCGTATGGGAAAAAAAATTCAGTACTTCGAATTTGAGGTTTGAAAACAATGGTGCGTTGTTCCGTAAAGGGTTCCGTTATATTATAGAACGGAAAATCGAAGGACAATGCAAAGACAAAGGATAGACATGGAGTTTGAGTTTTTAATTTTTATGTGGAGCCTTATACCGTCCATACAAGTAAAATTTAAAACCTGTAAAATATAACGATCCAACGTAATATGATTTTGAATAATATGGGTTAGTTTAGTGAAAATAATTTTTTTAATAATTAATTACAGGAATAAATACAGTGATAAACTATGTAAATTAGTCAGCGAAAATAAATCAGGAGCTGCTAACGTTTGTCGATACATTAAACTGAATTCAAAGACGCAGGAATTTATACAACGTCAAAATTTTAATACTTGCAGGGAGTTTAATGGTTCAGAACAACCAAATGGGAATTGGTTACTGTTTTAGAGCACATAACATTGTTCTAGAACTCTGAAAGTTCTTGTTTTGAAGCGAAGAAAACGGTTGTCATTAATGAGTGCTAAAAAAAATATTTGTTAAACTGAGATTATTACTGAATTAGCGATGTTTCTTTCAAATACTCAAATTGCATAGATAACTGTTCCTCGATAGTTTTCCTGACCTTTTTGTGTATACGGTAGGCGAAAAACGTACCTTCAACATATAATTATTTTTAAATAATGTTGCCGTGTGTATATTTTTGTCCAAAAATTTTTTTTCTGCTATTTAGACCACAACATAAAATTTATTAACTCTAAATTAGTCATTTATGTATTATTTTGTTAATATTAATTTTTCAAATTTACAGTATATTTATCCAGAAAATAGAGAAGTAAAGCTTCAGCCATATAGGCTTAAGTAATCAGGAATTTAAAAATATCAGGAGACCGGGGCTCAGTCCGGTCGAGATTTCTCCATCACGATCCTTCAGTTTATCTTCCATTTATTTCTAATTTTTCTCAGTTATAAATAATTTATATTTGTTTAATAAAAACGATAAAAGACTGTATGAATTATATCATAAATGATTAAACACTTTGCATTCGTTACAAAGTAACGAAACATAATATTAATTTTGATAACATAAAATTTTGCATACAAGTAATAATTTACAAAAAAGGAAAAATTTGTAATCAATATATATTTACAAAAATAATAAAATTTCTATGGACACCAGAAATGAAATAGGTGACATTGGTAAGCTTTACGCCAAAAATTTGGATATCGTATAAATTAGAATATAATTTGAAGCATTTGCAATTATTAGTCTCTAATCGATATCCTTGATATATCGATATGGAAATTGTTTGTGGTAGATACAACATGACCAGTTAGACAGAGCTTGACTATCAAACACTAAGGTTGGCCTAAGGAAATATTTTAATTTAATTTAATTATCAGGTATGTAAAATAATATTTAAATCTCTGTGGCGTAACATATTTATAAAGGTATACACATAATTTAATTCCAATGATGTACTTAATAATTTTAGATATCTTCCAGATGAATATGGTTAGAATAGCCCAAAGGTCTTGACGGACTATTTTAAAATCCTGACGTTTTAATATAATTTACATTTAAATAAAAATAATTATATGTGACAGTCTTAAAAAGAGTTTAATCATTTATAATATTAATAATTTATATTTTTGCATTTGTATTATATTTTCCGGCGATATATGCCAGTATATATTTTCTCATGTATTTATTAATAACTTGCACTATTTCTTTGATAAAGGACTAATGGAATTAAAATATAAAAACCTTGCTCTCACAAGAGAAAAAAAATTTTTGTACTCAATCTGAATACAGTTAAGGTTTCATAGCGTCATAATACCAGCAACATTATTATTGCTAATAACTTTCTTAAAACACCCCCAAATGAGCATTACAGTTACAACGAGAGTGTTTCCAGTAATGGGAAGAAATTTAATTGGACAAGGGGCTGCGAAGGTAGTATCATAATTTGACGAAGAAATATGAAGAAGGGAAAGAATCCTATAAACGAAGGAACAGGATACAGATGTGAGAGAAAAGAAAAACAAAGCTGAAGAAACACAGCATTGTTTTGTAACTCCCCTCGTTTACAATGGAATGACGGCTCAAGTCCTACAAACAACTCCTTTTAATATAAGTTACAATCTCATTTTAAAAATGGTAAGCGGTCGGGAAAACGGTTGGTGTCGTGACGTTGTTTAGAACAAACCCGGTCATTCGTTTCCTCACGAATTTATGGAGACGTTCATTGAGCCAAGCTCGAAATACTAGAGTCGCATTCACAGATAGAATTACAGACGAACTCGGGACCGTAAATAATAAGTCGGCGCAAAATTTACGCATCGAGTAAACGAGGAGAAGCAGACACCTGCATTAAATTCTCCCTATTCCTTTGCACTTGCAATTTATTTTTTATTGTTACTGGAAATTTGCGGTTTTACTCTAAGCAGGCGATATTGAGACAGTCTACAGACCTTGAAATTCACTACAAATTGACACTGCAGTTTTATTTCCTGTTTGGAACCTTCGAATGTAAATTCATTTGGTTATCATGTTGTCGTACGTAATTGCTACAGGAAATTTAGCCTTATTCTCAAATCCTGCTCGTTGCTTCCTTGAGAGGATTTCTCATACACAGAGTGTGAACATTTGAATTATCTAAATTTAATGAGACGAGATACTTTCGTCTTCAATAGAAAAACAAATGGATTATTGTCAGGGTAAAAAGATTTATGAACCGAAGTGGCTGATTTCTTCTCATATATTCTAGTTTTTTTTCCCCCATCTGTCATTTCAGATATATACAGGTGAGGCATTTATAGTGTCGTGGCCATTTTGCTCCGAAACGAAGAGGGGTAAATCGAAAAATTTTTCATACAAAATTTGAAGTATGCGTAAAGAGCATTTAATTTTGAGCATTAAAGGGCTTAGTACATTTTTCCACTCGGGTTGATAGGTGATGTGATATTGGACAAAGAAGACAGCAAATGGTTTTCACACACTTTATCGTCTCTCTCCTTTTTCAATTTTTTTTATATTGTTATTCAATGAAGGAAATTCATTTCTTTACGTAAGCAGGTGTGTTGACATCGGTACGAGTTTATTCATTGCCAATTTAAAGCTCATAAGAACATTATCTAATATCTGTTAGCTCCACTTCGTTTTGTAATCATGCATGAATGAGAGAATCGATATGATTTACATTGATGCTGAATCTCTTAGTTTGCTAGACCAGCCTCCAACTTATACGGAGAACGGTATCCTGAAAGGACACAGTCATCTGTAAGAAATTTTCAACGTCTCGCACCAAGAAAACATAATCGAAGAAGAACTGCTACAAAACGGTTGTCATTAATGAGTGCTAAAAAATATTTGCTAAAAGTGAGTTTATTACTGAATTAGCGATGTTTCTTTTCAATACTCAAATTGCGTAGATAACTGTTCCTCGATAGTTTTCTTGACCTTTTTGTGTATGCGGTAGGCGAAAAACGTACCTTCCACATATAAGTAATTTTAAACAATTTTTCCGGGTGTATATTTTTGTTAAAAAAATGATTTGCTGTTATTTAGACCACAACATAAAATTTATTAATTCTAAATTAGTCATTTATGTATTATTTTTATTATCTTACTTTTTCTAATTTACAGTAAAAACAGAAGAAAAGCTTAAACCATACAGGCCATGAAATTTGAATTAAGCAATCAGGAATTTAAAAATAGGAGTCCGGGACTCGATTCCCAGTCCGGTCGAGATTTCTCCATCGTATCGATGTCAACAAACCAGCTTACGTAAATAAACGAATTTCCTTCATTGAATAACAGTAACAAAATTAAAAAAAGAGAGAGAGAAGTCAAAGTGTGTCAAAACCATTTTCTGTCTTATTTGTCCAATATCACAAGTATCAACCCTAGTGGATAAATGTACTAACCCTTTTATACTCAAAATTGAATGCTGTTTCCATTTCCGTAGAATGAAATTCACCATCCCATTTTTTTAAAAAAGTAATGTGACCTTGAAATATCAATGAGAATGGCATTTTAAGGACGAGCTGAGGTCCCCTTATGCTTACTTCAAATTTTTTATGAAAAATTTTTCGATTTTCCCCCTTCGTTTCGGAGCAAAATGACCACGACACTATAAATGGCTGACCCTGTATATTTAATTTTTAGTCGAGCGTTTAGGCTGGGCGGTATTTAATTTTATGACAGTTTTCACATTGCTTACTGTAGGTATTATTTGTGTGTATGTAAATGGCCGTGGGTCTAATATTTTATACGTCTGCTATCCTAACTGAAATCCCAAGGTTTTCCCAAAGTGTGGCCGTGTACAACGGAGAATACACTGACCGAATAACAAAATATTCTTCAGTTGATTAGTTGTGAAATCTTATGACGACTATTTGGGCTCTTCCTTTGTATGCACATTCCGCCAGTAGTTTCCGGTTATGGTCTCTGGATGATTTTCTGTTATAATACTTGTAAATGAAGACTTTTGCAGTGACATTTCTCAGCAGTCTTAGCCTTTTTTTTTGGGGGGGGGGGAGGGAAGCAACGGTACAAGTTCCCACTCTTTCTAAAGGCCTTCGCCATGATCCTAATAGAACACACAGTGCTTGGAGCAGGAATCCCAATTTGTCCGTAAAATACGGCGTGAGTTATGGTGCGATGCATAAAGCGGAACCCGCCTTGCCACAAAAAAAAGGAGAGGATGGAGGCGGGAAAAGGGAGAAGGGATCCCTGCAGCTGCGAGCTGCGACATTTCACATTTGCCTCCCCCGCCTTTGTGAATATCTAGACGTTCACAGTTATGAAGCAGTCGTTCCCAGCATTCAGTCGCCTCGGCGTGACGAAACTGGACCATAAAAGACCGAGCACTTATATACTCCTACTTAACAATGTAATACAAGTACAGTTATACTGTTTATGGCCTGAAAGAAACGACGATACCCGAGCAATCACTCCGTAAAGAACGACGATATTTGACCACGAAACAAGTACATTTTACACGTTTTATAACCCGTTAGCCGTAATAGGATTCGTCATAAAATGCTTAACAGTGAAAAACACCGTCTACGTATCTCTCGACACTTCACGAGCTACTTTTCATCCTGGAGGATGCTGAAATACACATAATTTAACATTTTTAAACGGCAACACGATGATAAGTCACGGGACTTTTAATTGGAGAACTGGGATGACGTGATAAACACATTCAGTTCAAAAACATGAACAAGAAACACCAAACACTCATCTTGATCGAATATTTGTGTATGAAAAAAGCGAGTAATGTAACTTAGACAATTTAGACAATTTTTTATGTCCCATTTCAATATATAATAAATAATGCAAATCATTTGCATCAATATTGTTTTCTGCCCAAGATTTTTTATGTTCATGCATTTATTCGTCTTCTGTAAATATTCCACTAGTCTAAAACATCGCTGTACACATAAATAAGAAATTAATAAACAAGAATATTCATAAAAAAGCAGATATTTGTAGAAATACAAAAATGCATGGATTAAAAAATTAAAAGTGATAATATAATATCATATATTATTTTTCTTCGGCCTAATTGAGGCTTCAACCCAAGTACTAAGCACCCAACTCAACTAACCCCCACTATTTTGGCATCTACGGATAAATAATACGCAATATTTGCCCAGTATGATTGTAATTTTGTAAGACAAACCTCCTGTATCGATTATTCACATTTTTTTCACTAAACTTCTGCCTCACGTCAGACCCCGTGTTTACCCAAATGAGCGTTGCACTCCAGATCAACACGTTTCAGGTTCATCCACTGTCCAGGAAAAAGAACGTAGGGTTGTGGCCTAAGACGTTTTCACCAAAAAAAAATTAAATGATTTTCTAGTTTCAATTGACAAAATAATTATTTCGTACCGCTGCCACCATTTTTTTATGGATTTTTACAACTTTTAGTCAAACGGTTCTACAGATTTGCTAATTGAACTGTACTATTTACATAGTTAATAATTAATCTGTTTACAAGCGGTCTTGGAAATGCCCAGTGACATATCAAGTTAAAGACGGGAGAAACAGAGGGTATTGGATGTGAGTTTTATGAATTTATTATGGTGCCTGTATAAAAGATGTTATACGAACTCGATTTTTGGAATAATGCGGGTAGGTAACATGCAGGCTTTTATCAAGGTATATGTGAGTGAGGTGCCAGATAGTAAAGGGGGTTGCGTTGGTTATTTATTCCAGGATGGAGTGATAAGGTCTGTAGGATACAGGATAGTTTGTTGCGGATTCTGCTATGGTTTGATTTAGTGAGATTTTTGTTAAGTGGGATATTTCTGGAATGAGGATGTCTTTGTGCGTTATTGAGTTACGGAGATACCAAAGGGAGTTGGATATAGTTCTGAGGATTTTATTTTGTTTGATTTGAATTTTATTGTAATTGTAACAGGCGGTGCTTCCCCATATGGCACAGGGTTATGACCACATGGGGCGGATTAGGGTTCAGTAAAGGACTCTTTTGGTATCGACTGACAGCGGAGATTTTCTATTGAGGAGTGGATGTAGTTGTATGAATTTGAAGTTTATTTTTGTTGAAAGGTGATTTATATGGGGTTTCCAGGATAATTTTGCGTCACGGATTAGGTCGAGATATGAGGTGGTTTTGGTGAATACGGATTTCGGTATAATTGATAAAGAATGAATGGTTAAGGGTTTGTTTAGTTGGAAGGGTTTATACAGACTCTCCACAT
Source organism: Zhengitettix transpicula (assembly GCA_037074705.1). Taxonomy (NCBI): domain Eukaryota; kingdom Metazoa; phylum Arthropoda; class Insecta; order Orthoptera; family Tetrigidae; genus Zhengitettix; species Zhengitettix transpicula. Next base: position 51,967,983 of record CM073595.1, read on the forward strand.
TTTGGGACATCTGTCGATGTCGTTTAGGGATATTTGGAACGTTCGGGAGTGCGGGTTGAAGGAAGGAGTTTGTAGGATTAAGGCTATGTCATCGGCCAACAGTAAGGTTTTTGTTGAAGGGTGTTGGGGTATTTCGTGGATATAAAGATTATATTGGGAGGGGGCGAGGATGCTGCCTTGAGGGACGCCTGATTTGAGAGGAAAGAGGAAGTTGTTAATTTTAACTCAGTACGTGAGGTTGGTAAGAATCGGGAAGAAAGTGTCGTTAAGAGGATTTTTAATTTTGGAAAGGAGAGCCGGATGATAAACTTTATCGAAGGCTTTTCCCGCTTCCAGAAAGGCAATGATGCAGGAATTATGATTGTCGAACGCTTTATTTATGAAGGTGGTTATGGAATACAGTTGGTGCGGTCAAGATTGATTGGACCTAAAACAATATTGAGAAAGGAGATGTGTTTTTTGCTTGGAGAGGAGGGAAAGGAATAATTTTTGTAATAATTTGGAGAGGAATGGGAGGATTTCGGTTTGTTGGGTTCTGCCACAAATGTGACGTCAGATTCAATGACAAAAGTAGTCTTTCTTCTTGTGAATAAGTCCCGGGGCAGAAGTAACTAGTTTCATGCTTCATGCTAATCTACTGAAGTTCTAAACAGGTAAACACAATTTCTTATAGTACGGAACGTCGTCGTTACATCAGTCCTGACGTTCTAAATTCTTTCTTCTCCGTAAAAATAACCAAAAGTTTTTTGTTTTTATAATGAAGATTTAAAAGTAACTGACATAATCCGTTTCCTGCCAATGGACTAATGGACAATAAATCAAACCAAGCGGAAATGTAATGCCTATTTAATTTGTTCCTACACGTTGTACGTCTATAAATCTACAGTGTGTATACATCGCTCCAGTTGTACTGTTAAGAATACTCAGTAATGACACACAACTAATTACGAACATTCTGACATTCAGTCTGGATTATGTTCTGGCACAGTGAATGAATAGCAAAGGAGCACGATATTTCATCGTCAAGTTACGCGAACCCCATTCAAGCTGTCCTGGCCTTTTATATACGAGCAATGGTCACTTTCTTTCTCACACGTTGAGCTCGTCCAGACACGGCCATAATATTTTGCGCTGTCATCAATACAGTACAATAAATCAAGCAGACGTTAGTCCGATGCCACCGAGACAGTTCCAAATAACAGATGACCCGATGCTGTCAACTGAAAAGTTAATTACAATATCAGGAAAAATATGTACTGGAAGTATCTCACAATTTTTTTTCTTCAATATTCATCAAAATATCAATATAATTTCCTTATACGTAATCTAGTAACATTTTTCTTTATCATTTTTTATGGACAAATTTAATTTGTAGTCATTTAAACACTTATCAGTACCTAGAATTGTTAAGAATCAAAGACAGCTGTCTGTCAGGGCTATTCTCTCGCAGGCAGAACCTTGTAGGAGAGACGGAAGGGGCTACCTTTGGGGATGCCTTTTTCCTCTCTCCGTTTTTGAACTAAGGTTCCCACAAGCCGAGGCACCTCGGCCTGTTCTGAGAGGTGTATGTTCCGGGGTCACCGACCTTGGGCATACGGTAAGAGTTGTTCGCTGTTTCCATTTGAAACAGTCGGCCAGCTGCCTCCTAAACTGGTCGAGGCACGGAGAAGGGAATGCTGCTTCCCCATAGCAAACCCCTCTCCCGCTATCGGAAGGGCGTGGGACAAGTACCCAATGCCCGACCTACCTGAGGGTTTGTCCTGCATTACTTTTAGGCGAATGCCGGGTACGATTCTTTAACTGTAGCCCGGGGGCCCTAGTTAACCCTTGGCTACCTCCCTCTACCCTTCCGCATCTCCCCTTTCAAATCCCTTCCTATGCTATTAAAGGGGAGTTGTCACCATGTGGATTACCCTCGTGTAGCTTGTTACCGTAAAAAAAAAGAATTGTTAGGAGTAAACCTTGGTAGTTCCACCCTTCCGACGTATTCGTCCCTTTTCGTAGCTCCTTCATTGAACTGTGAGAATTCAATAAATAATATAAAGCACGTAAATTCTCAATTTCACAATTTAATATAAATTGTAAATAATGCATTAAAGTCTATCTTTCGGCTCTAATGGCCATTGTCATCTGAAATTTCGTTAAAACAAAGTAGCCATTGAAATACACTATATATATATTATAAATAAATCCAAGACGGATGTTTATTCATAAAAATCTGTTATAATCTTATGCTAACAAATGTCAACTATGTTTATTGGACAAATATTATATTGAACCGAGGACTTGCGTGGGTTTGAATTATTTATTAAATATTGCCAAAGTCTTTAGACTGCGGGGAGTGTCAAGGCCTTACGGTTAAAACGCAATATATTTTATGCTATTTACGTATATAACATATCATTACGCATTAATGATGTGGCAGAGTAATGATAATTTGTTAGTATTTATTATGTTAGATTAAAATGTATAAATATTCATTTTTTTGAGGTAGGAAAACTCTTGTAGTATGTTTGGTGCTAATTTTCACTCGTTGATTTAAAAATCGACAGTTTTATTTAATGGGGGAAATATTAGGAAAATTTTAGCGACAATGTGTGAAGGTGCGTCAAGAGAAAAGAAAGCCTCAAGGAGAAATTGATTGATTCGTTAATTCCGTTAGTCCTCGGTTGATGAAATAAGATACGTCATAATTACTAGATACTATTTTAACCTACCTTGTGTAAGTCACAGGAAATAATGCTGTATAATAATTACACATTAATGAATAGCCTTAAATGAAATTAAATAAATTTGGAGAACTGTAAAAATCTCTTAAATCAAGACTAGACGGAAGGAATCAACGCAATTCAGGTACAGGACTACTTGACGCAGTCAAACCCCGGGTCTCGAAGTTATCTGAGACGTATTTTTCGTGCAGCTGGGTGGAGAAAGTCTATGAAAAATATACGAATCAATGCATATTAGAAAATTATATATCTTCGATACTGTAGCCATCGGCTGAGTAAACACCGTCATGTTTACAGCTTGTCTTAAGTCTTTTGGGTTTCGGATAAATTAATGTGCAATTCTTTGAGATTTATTTAAAGATATATTTCCTTATTAAAACGGAACACACATTTTCTTTGACGGCCCTCGTCAACAGATTTCCAATTATGAAGTTTATATTTTCATAGTACAATTGAAGTTTACCGAGGAGTTTCCACTGCATAACATTTTGTTCAAGGAAAAGTTTAGTCGGGCATAATTTCAAATTTAATGATGCCATTCCGTTGTGAGAACTTTTTTCCTGCGAATTGTTTCCCTGAAAAGGCACTCAAGTGTTAATAGACACTGATGTTTACTGATTACAGAAGCTTTACCAGTCCCGGGTTTTTAATATACTGATCAGGTCGGATGAATTCGTCACTATTCCTGAAAACGCGGCGGAAGTTCAACGACGTTTCACCCAGGGAACTTCCCATTGTACTCCTGGATTCGGACTTGTTATTACATTATTTCCGCTTGATGTCAGGACATATAATATTCTGTCCCATTACTAACAGGAAACTGTATAATTCCGTAAACACAACTGTGAATTCTTCCACGCTACAGCGACGAAAAATCCCAGAGAACACACGCATCATTCCGGCAGTTGGAATAAATTTCCTCGGAGTAGTCACTGAAAATTCTTGAAAATATTTTTCATCTTTCTCTAATGCGGCTCAATATTTATTTTGTCTGAACCATATGCGCATCATTTTATTTTGTACAAAATTAAATGTCTTATGTGAATTTTTAGTATCTTCGTATAGCCTCATACACACACACACACACTTATAGATTTATGCAAGAGGAATACTATGCTGTGTCTCTCAACTTTATCTCAAACATTGCAACATAGAGACTATACTAGGCATCAAACGGGTAGCAATTCACAATCTGTGTAATAAAAAAGGATGTATATTTGAATGTATGTAGTTATTTACGTTAAGTTCTATACAAATTTAAACGCGTTTGCAGATTGCAACGAAACTTGGTACACGTATTTTTCAAACGGTACAGTGGAGGTGAGAAACCTGTAGCATAAATATAGAAAGAATTATAATTGAAAAACGTGATAATTTTATGTTAAATTTCTGCGCACCATGACACCGTGACGTTACGCGAGAGAAAGACATTAATACGCGACCAACAAATGTAGTTTCGAAATGACTTAAGCATCGAATTATAATATAAGATAGTACGAAATACTTTTACGATCCTTGCGGGAAGTGTAAGTTAATTTTCTTGGCATATTAGTGACTCCAATATGGCGACCATTTGTTTACATTGTGAATCTAGCTAACAATTTCATCAATTTAATCTTTCGTAATGTCTGAAACTGAAGAACAATTATATCCTGCACTACTCAATATTTAAGTATCCTGTTCGGTAAATATGTTGGTTGGGATTGATAAAATTATACGTATTTTATAGCCTTTAAATTAATGCACTATCGGAGGAAATTATGTACGGAACTAGGAATATTTAGATATAGATTAAATCACACATTTGAAGATTAATATAGAATTAAATACTTTTTCGGGTTTATATGACGAGATCATGACGTCACAGCACACTCAAGAGAGAGACGCGACGATACTGCACAACAAAGTAAATAGTTCCTATTTTTTCCATAGAGAAATAAAACAGAATATATTTTGATTGAATAAAAATTATAATTTTATCCAGCAATCCACTATCAAATGATAATTAAAAACAATACGAAAGATTATACGATCAGTGGAACTAATTTTATTTTGAGAAACTTGACTATTAAATGACTGACATGGGATAAGTATGGCACGTACCAACGATTTTTCCCAATTTGGTATGTACTGGAGAAGTCATAGAATGATGGTAAAATCAATAGATAATATTTGTAATAATTATAATTTAATAAATTTTTAATGTGCTAAAACTGACGAATTATTTCAAGCGTGACTCTTGAAACATTTTGGTTGTATGTGCATATCATTATAATTTCACCTATTTGATTTTACATGTAAATAATGACTACCCGTGCAACGCTGGGCACCCAGCTAGTCATAAATAAATCTACGAAAATTTTCGCACTGAATCTAAAAAACATATTGAACGCAGGGTCCATTGTGTGAAGCGTTCGTATGAGTTGGTCGGCTTGTTGCTTGGATATTGAATGTTTCCATACACGGCGTTCGTGACTGCCTTCTTAGAATCAGACTTGTGCGTGCAAGTGCGTAACGGGGTCAAACCAGGACAGAATCACAATTATCCGGTAAGTGGCGCGTTTGCTACTGTATATTACAACGCGGCTCTTATCCGTACCGAGCTTAATGTTCTTCCAAGAAAAGATTTATATTACCAAGTAAGTTTGAAATATTCTCTTCTTCTCTGGTTTGATTTGTTAAGAAGGAAAAATGTTCTGAGAGAGAGTAATTCTGAGAAAAGATTATATGAGTACTAGAATTTAAAATCTGATGAAAAACACTTTGAAAATTATCTAAAAAATCAGTTTCCAGTGTTTATTGACAAATTAAATATTAACCTAATTTACAAGAGTTAATATATGAGTTAATATATAATAAATAGTGCAAATAATTCGGATCAATATTGTTTTTTACCCAAGACTTTTTATGTTCATGCATTCATTCAGTTATTCGTCTGCTGGAAATATTCCACTAGTCTAAAACATCACTGTACACATAAATAAGAAATTAATAAACGAGAATATTCATAAAAAAGTAGATATTTGTAGAAATACAAAAATACATAGATGAAAAAATTAAAAGTGATAATATAATATCATATATTATTTTTCTTCGGCAAAAACGAGGTTTTAACCCAAGTTTTAATCAGTCAACCCAACTAATCCCCACAATTTTGGCATTTATGGATAGATAATACGCAATATTTACCCAATATTATTGTAATTTTTGTAAGAAAAACCTCCTGTATCGATTATTCACTTCTGCCTCACGTCAGCCCCTGAGTTTACCCAAATGAGCGATCCACTCCAGATCAACACGTTTCAGGTTCATCCACAGTCCAGGAAAAAGGACGCAGGGGTGCGGCCTAAGACGTTTTCACACAAAAAAAAGATTAAATGATTTTCTAGTTTCAATTGGCGAAAGAATTATTTCGTACCGCTGTCACAATTTTATTTGATTAATTTTTACAACTTTTAGTCAAATGGTTTTACAGACTTGCTAATTGAACTGTAGTATTTACATAGTAAATAATTAATCTGTTTACATGCGGTCTTGGAAATGTCCAGGAACGTACCACTCCTCTGGTTTAATTTTTTTAAGAAGGAAAAATGTACTAAGGGAGAGTAATTCTGAGAAAAAGATAAAATCAGTACTAGAATTTAAAATATGATGAAAAACACTGAGAAAATTGTCTAAAAGATCTGTTTTCAGTGTTTTGTAAATTAAATTAATATTTAAATAGTATTAAATTAATTGCTCACAACCCTATAGTATTCAAAATAAATAGGCAAATTTTGTCAAGTATTTGTCATGCATGGGGTGCTTTTTAAATTGAATTAATATTTAAATAGTATTAAATTAATTTCTCCCAACCCTATAGTATTTAAAATAAATAGGCAATTTTTGTCAAATAAATATCATGCAGGGGGTGCTTTTTAAATTGAATTAATATTTGAGTAGTATTAAATTAATTTCTCCTAACCCTATAGTATTTAAAATAAGTGGGCAATTTTTGTCAAGTAAATATCATGAAGGGGGTGCTTTTTAAATTAAATTAATATTTAAATAGTAATAAATTAATTTCTCCAAACCCTATAGTATTTAAAATAAATAGGCAATTTTTGTCAAATAAATATCATGCAGGGGGTGCTTTTTAAATTGAATTAATATTTGAGTAGTATTCAATTAATTTCTCCTAACCCTATAGTATTTAAAATAAATGGCTAATTTTTTGTCATGCAGGGGTTGCTTTTAAAAAAAGTGAGCATCCATGAAGAAGTTTTACTGTATTAATAAACCCTCTGACAATTAAACGGTAATAAAATCGAGTTTATAAAGCCACAAGAATATTCTTCCAGAATTATTAGATTTATATTAAATAAACGTTTTTTAAATAATTCTATGGAACGGCCGAATGTTTACATTTATTTGTATCAATTGTCTTACAGAATATATAATAAATATTTCAGTTGGAGATTTACTCAGGAATTATATCATTCTTTATTTGCATTTACACTTTGTTACAGCCTCTTGAAGCAGATTGCGATTCGATCAATTTTATTAGGATTAAAAAAATATTTAATTCATTATGAAATTCTTTATCATGCCAACTAATATTCATTACGACCAATTTTTGTTTATTTTGCTTTGTCTCAGACTGATGTTGGTCGAGTAAACTAAATTGGCGTCCTATGCTGCAGCATAACTTTCCGTTGACATTTTTTTTCAAACGTCTGTTGTCAGGACTGAACAAAAATGTGAATGATGTTTTCGACTGTGCTGTACTGAAAGTTCCAGGCGCGTAATGAATTCCTAGCATTTGAAATGCAGCCTCTCGAGCCAGCAATGTGGGACGGAATTCAGGAAATGTTCCACCATTCTTCTGCGAAACGGTAAGTTAATCCATTAGAGCGAATTACACTCGGCCACTTATCACGAACTTTTGAAGACCGAAGTAACTAAAATCGCTGGCTTGTTTCATGTGAAACGTAAAGCTTTAAAAAATTTTATTTAATAAAAAATGTTTTCCCCGTTAAAATTCAGACAGACAGTTTTTTTTCTATATATTTACATTATTCACTATTTTACTTTTATGTTTGAAAAATAAGTTTAATAATTTTTTTGTTATAATGAATTGTTGCTTCGTTGACTATGAAACAAAGTTTGCTCCACGCCATCCCAATGTTAGAATATCATTACGTAATAAAGTAATAGAATGAATTAAATCGAAATTTTAAACCGTAGAAAACCGACAGATGAAACCAAAGGAGAAAGCACGCGGCTTATGTTACGGACAAATTTAATCTGTAGAAGTGCAGGTTTACCATTACAGAAGCTTACACGCGCTGTCAGAATCTATTTAAGATTATATCGCATTGCAACCTCCAAATCGTTTATGTATTCAGTCTAGAACATCTTTAGCCAGATATCTTACTCATTGTGGTTATTGTCTCTGTAAAATGTAGATGAAGCATCCGCTAGAGAAAATGTAGTGGACCGTTGGAGGAAGAACGCAAAATTCATCAACAAGGTGAAAAAGAACAGCTAAGGAAATAATTAAACGGGAGAAAAAACTATGTTCTTCTTTTGGTTCTAAACGCATGGACCTTCTTAGTTCAACAGCCGCAGAAAGAAAAGCTTTTGCAGCTGTGTCCGGGGTTCGAATATCTGCAAAAAAATTTATCAGGTTAACAAGTCTTTTACATTGCATCAAAGATAATTTTTTCCTGTCTTTAAGACTCAATTCAAGTAACAGAAATTGTGAGAAACAAAATAAAGACGTGAATTAATTATCATATTTTTAATCGTGAAATTTATTGTTTGGGACGTTTGCAAGTGTTTGGACGAAATTAGTGTCCGGATTGAGGTTTTAAAATCCTGGCATAAGAAGAACGGAGATGAGAAGATGAATGTTGTTCACATTTACCGTTGAGGAACTCGCTTTCGCAATTTGTGGAGACTAAAGCCCGATAGGCAGATAAGCAATCGCTGGCCTTTGCCACACGGAATCGAGTTGAACGGCAACGTTCGTTCTCTTTGCGTTGGCCGTTAGTCTTCATCAACTGAATCTGCTTTCTTCTGTGGATTATACAAAACATTTCTCGAGAAAACTTTTTTTTTTCATGGGAAATTTAATGATAATATTGTGTTTATGAAGAACCGTTATTTTGTCATGTAGTCCCTTTATAGAATAATAATTGGAAGGAGATAAGGTGGGGTAGCGTATGAAACGGAAGGAGAAGTAAAATGATTGAGAAAACAGGAATTGACGTTTAAATTAGAGAGAGAAAAATCACTGACCGTCATTTATAACTCTGTTACTTTAACCAAGTTGACCCACTACGTTGGCCCTATCACACATGGGAATAGATCAAGTTAATTAATACCTTCACGATAATACTGAAATAATTTATTATTATTATTTATAGGTTGCGTCAACATAGACGATTTTCCGAACGTACTACATGAAATTATTACATTTCATTCATATTACATATTATTCTTAGCCTAAGATTCAAAGTCTATTTAGACTACATATTGCCAGTTTCCTTACTAAACTTTACCAGGTTATTTATTACCGCTGCTGAGGTTCATATTTTCCTTCTCAATTGTGACTCTTCCAGTCCTGTCGTTCTTTGGGCAGTCGTAGAGGACATGCTGGATCGTCACGGCAGCCTTGCATAAGGCCCATATAGGTTGAAAATATTGTGTTTATGACATATTCTGCATCATTATAATCACAGAATTTGATAGTTTAGTCCACGTTTTTACTAACTACATCGCCAGTTTACAATTTATCTTAGATCTATAAGTGAATAAATCCCTGAATTTCCTATATGCCCTCAAGGTAGAAAATTTAAAATTTGTGACAAATTGGTATAGGAAGTCAACCTTTCCTGAAATAGTCCTAAATTACTTTTACAACCATTACATTGGTCAAAAAAGGGCTATGATCATAATTTGGTTGGCTTTTTACATTGTGGCTAACATCTCTAACCTCGAATTTTTTCAAATAATTTATTACCAATAGCCTCAAAAAACTCTCTGATACATCTGAATCAGGTGCCTGCGGATTACAATATATAGGTCAAACTGTGTGCACAGTTGAGGAACGTATATCTGAGAATGAAAGATCTATCAGACTAAAACAACCGGCAAAATCAACAGTGGCGGGACATTCTTTGATACTCGGCCACAAAATAAAGTTTAATGAAGCTAAGATCCTGAACCAAGTCCAAGACTTCTGGGACAGTGTACTTCCAGAAGCAATTGAAATAAAAACAAATACGGATTTACTCAACAAAGACTCGGGCTTTATGGTAAGCAACGCCTAGACTCCCGCCTTATCACTAATCAGGCCTTATAAGGTAATAAGCAAGGGGGACGAGGTCACGTGATGAGGCACGCGCTAGCGCTGAGTAACTGAAAGTCACCTGATGGCAGGCAGTGACAAGGAGGTGGGAGTAACCTACGCTCCTCTATAAATACAGGCCACATAACACCGGACTAACACTATTGCTAGAAGACGACGGCAGTGAACGTCACCGAAACGTCGCGAATACAATTGTTTACTCGGCAAGAAGCCCGAAAAAGGCTTTATTAATTCTGTACACAAAAAAGACTACATTCTTATAATTTCTTATCATGATACATTAAGAATGGTAAAGATTCTTTAGATGCTGAAGACACCAATTTTGTTGTGTAGAAAATAGTTTGCTTGGATTGCAATTCAATTTACATTGGTCAAAGTAAGCGCGATCCTCAAACCAGGATAAAAGAACGTAATTACAAACATCCCGAGGACAAACATTCAAATTTAACGAAGCATTGTCACGTATACAGTCACAATTGGACTATTGTCAGAATTCTTGACGTCGAACTCAACTTTAATGCCAGAATCATCTCGGAAATGATCAACGCTAGTGTGCAAATTCTACGATCGTCTATTTGGTATCTGATATATTTGTTTCCTTTTCTTTGGTCTGTTAGACAGGATCCGCTTCATTTAGTTTGTTTACGTTCAGAGCTTCAGAAGGTCTGCCAATTACTACAAGAAACGTTGCATGAATATTCTGTTTGTTTGTGGCAAATTATATGCAAAATACATATTAATTTCTATACAAGGCACAGTTTCCCTCTAAAAGTGTCCGAAAGCATAATGAATTATTTGTTACGTAGTAGAAACTTCTGCAACAGTTACTATGTGAAATTTTATAAATTGAATGTGAAGAAAATCAAAAAATTAATTTACAGAATTTTATGATGGCTTATCGAAGTAAATATTCTAACAATGTAATAATAATCTAACATAGATTAGGTACGCATATTAATAGTTCCTATTGACTGCCTTTTGAAATTTTATTTATAACTGTCAGCCCCTCATAATTGCGTTTCGATTTATCAAATCAGCCTGCTCTCATCGTGTTCCATATTGATAGATAATTAATTTCCGTTCACCGTGCTTGTGTCGTCATACCGTTATAATTAGTCCACTCCCTTTAATAATTCCTGTATGTACTACTATTTGCGTTCCCTTGGATTCCATTAAAAAAAAATTCCCTTATTTCTTTCACAGGCTTACACATGCCCGGAAATAAATTCTTAATTTATTATTATCACATAATCCCAAATGAATACGATGTTTAGTAACATACGTAGAAGTATAACAATAGTTTGAAAATGTTGAATAGTGCTAAAGTTTAAATAACTTAAGAGAGAAGCAAGGAAAAGCACAGAGTTACAGTATTGAAGTAAGAGAAAAACATTTTTTCTGACGTTTCGGACATTAATCAACTGGTCGTTTTCTGGAAAAGGAATAGTTTGGGATAGCATGCATATTTCTGCGATTTTATGATATACGAGGACCTGCTTAGTTCAGCATAGCCACCAGACAAGGTAGTTGAAACTTGGTTTTAACACCTCAATCTATTAATTTTCTAATCACCTTAGGAATTTTTAGAATGTAAAAGGCAATTGATACAATCAATATTAAAAGCGAGTCCGATTACTTGAAGTTTATTTTTTTAGATTGATGTTCTTATTGGGAATCAATTCTCAAAGATGGATTCTCATTTAAATTATTTTATGCGGTTTATTATTTTTTTTAGATGATCTCAATAGTGTATTGTACAAAAGCGAGATTAATCAATTGTGGTTAATTTATTTTATTCTTTGTGTGTTATTTTTACGAAATAAAATATCTTGAGAAACTGATATATTCGGCTTGGGGTCTGGCAAGGGTCAATCTCTCGCATCCCAGGTAGGCCCCAACTCACAGATACGAAAACAACCCTCGAGGCATTTTAGAGATTATAATATTGAGCGTCTCTGTGTTGGGCTAATCTGTGGTCTCAAGATGTTTGACCAGATTGGCGCCATCGCGAACGTGTCTTCCCACGCCTCTGATTTTGGCCATGTGATCCCCAGAGGGGGTGTGGCTAATTAAGAAATTGAGATTTGAGGAGTTATGAGAAGCTACATTTAAGTTTGAAACGTTAGGCTATATTTTTCGAGAAGTGAGATTTAAGTTTTGAGAAGCAAGATTGTAGTAGCTGGTTATTAGTTTATGTGGAGTTAAGATTTTAGTATTGAGTTTTGGAGCGGAAGTCTGTTCGGAAATTATAGTTTCCTTGGAATTACATGGGATTGTAGCCATCTGCGACGTCTTGACCAGGCCATAATGCCATCAAAGTCGGTATTTAAAACCATATCACCACCGTATTAAACCCACCATCCCCTGTTAGAAATTGTCTCTGTTTGTTCTGTTTAATTTATTTTGAAACTCAGCCAAGGGAATTTAAATTGATAATGAGAGCAGGAAGTGAATGATATTTTGTTAATAAAATATTAATTATTATGAATCATTTATCCTCTGCAACAAAAATTAAATATCTTGAAAATCTATATAATAAAAAAGGATGTATATTTGTATGTATGTATGTATGTATGTATGTATGTATGTATGTATGTATGTATGTATGTATGTATGTATGTATGTATGTATGTATGTATGTATGTATGTATGTATTTACGTTGTTCTTTATACAAATTTTATCGCGTGGACAGAATGCAACAAAAATTGGTACACATATTCTTCAAAATACGAGAAACGGTACTGTGAGGGTGAGAAACGCCTAGCATACATGCGGAAAGAATTATAATTAAAAACCGTGATCATTAAATATTAAATTACTGCGCGCCAAGAGACAATGACGTCACGCGGGAGAAAGACGTTACTACGCAACGAACAAAGGAAATATTTCCTTTATTAGGAATGAAATAAAGCAGAAATATTTTCTTCAGCAATACTCCATCGAATGGTAATAAAGAAGAATACGAATTACTTTACCATCCTTGCGGAAAATGTAAGTTAATTTTCGCGCTATATTAGTTGTGAGTCTAGCTAACTATTTCATCAATGTAATATTTCGTAATGTATGAAGACTGAGTGACAATTGACAATTATATCCTGAAATACTCAGGGAATATATTTAAGTATTCAATTAAATACTTTTTCGAGTTTATATAATTATGTACACGAGCAACGCCGGGCACCCAGCTAGTAACTAAATAAAGAACCCCTATCCAGATGAAACATAACAATAGGAGCAGTTAAAATATTTCGATTATGGAATACCCAAACGGAGCTGTTTACGATTTGACGTAGTTTGTTTCTCTCTCTCTCTCTCTTTTTTCACGTGGCAACTTTGAGCAAAGTTGCACGCTGTAGCCAAGGAGAATAAAGAAGCAGTATTCCCGCCACACTCACTTCCGTTCGATGAATAACGCACAGATGAATAGCGAACCACGAACTGCCTAGACAGCGAATTGAATATTCAATGTTTGCGTGGGCGTGATTATCCTTGAAGAGAAAATCGATGACTGGGAAGTATAATAAAAAATTACTCATTGTTGAGGAGAAACGTGTGATGCTCCAGGATGCCTCTCTGGAAAAATCAATGGACAGTAGCCTTGGTTAAGCCTTTATAGTAAAATACATTATTTTCTACAGAGATGTCTGACGGTTTAATTGATTGGAATTTTGTCTGGTACATTGGCATTACACAGACATTCGCTCATATGTTGGCAAATATTCATTCTGAATACGTCCAGTTAGAAAAACACGCTATTATTTTATGACGATCGGCATCCGCAGTGTTCAGGAAATGTTATTTACATCTCCAAAGTATGTGGTTGAGTCACATACTTCGTCCTCCGCTCAGAACAGTCGCTGCATTGTCTCGGTACTGCCCGTGGTGATCTACAATTTTAATTACACGACCAGCTCCTTGCATGCGTCGGAACTATAGAACGCTTCTTTGTGAACCTAATTTATGTGCTGCTCTGCGATTATCGTGGCCGTCCCAGAGGCTGTTGCTCCAGAGTGAATCAGCGACTGCTTCAACGGACTAAAAAACGGCGTCCTCCACTCAGCACTACGGCCCTTCGAGACATTTATGGGAACCAGGAAAACGTTTACAATCATTTGGACCAACCGAAAAATGTCTCGGTGAAATTTAAACATGATTCCGAACTCGAACCTCATTTATCGTCCGCCTGAACTGTTTGTAACTGGGATAAAATTTTGAAAATTTAGTTAGTACAATTGTAAGCAACTACGAGCCGCACAGAGAAGTAAACCGGAAAAACCAATTATTTAAAGTTATTTCTTTCAGAGAATTTCTGACAGCTGGACGAAGTAAAAAAGGTTTTTCGGTTACGAGAAATGAAATTGAAGGTAATTAAACTACAAATTATGAGAGAGAATGGCATTGGGTAAGGAAAATAGAAAAACGTCTGAAATGATGGTCGGAGTCTCGGAGAGCAGCTAAGAGAAGAGTGTATAATTAATATATACTGTATCGTCCACCTCAGCCATCTGCGACGTCTTGACCTGGCCATCAAAGTCGGTATAAGTTGCGAAATGCACATTTTCATATGAATTGGTAATCACCACGAGGACACAACAGTGTTGGTTATTTGGAGTTCATCGCTAAATTTGAAGAAAACAGCATAACGATCACCATGTTCGGAATTTTCGTGAGTTATACACGAACATATGCTCGCACAATGCCATTTAGTACTTACATGTATTTCTTCAGGTACTATTATTAATAGAAACTTTTCTGATTCAATTCCCACTAAGAACACTGATTTTTTTTTTCATTTTACTCTAAATATTATAAAATAATTTAATTTAAAAATTTGGTATTATACAAAAACGTTATAATTTCAGGGTTCTGCCTACATGCAACTTTTTTTTTCTCTTTTTGGCGTTCTTCAAGCTTTTTTAAGTATGATCTTATGAAGACTTTGGTGATCCAGATTTGAGTGTCTGTAAGTTAACCATTATCTTCCATTATTCTTAAGTTATTGTTTGGCTAGTAAAACGCGACAACCACTAGATTCTGATGTTAATTTCGATTATGTATTTTTCTTTGTAACTAAATGTCTTGAAATAAATATTTTTTGCTTCAGTAAAATATAAATATTTCTCTGTTAAACAGCTTTTGCAAAGTACGTGGGATTTGAATGTGGTTGTGTTTACAAGCGAATGAAAACTGAACACCTACAAAATTAACATATATACGATTTATAGAGAATTTTACGTAGTTTCATAGTCTGTTGATTATATTATGGAAGAAATTGATTGATTGATTATCATCACACTATAAATTCCTGCGCTTCCTCACTCTGAAGCAGTAATTCTTCCTAAGGATAGCATTAATAAAATAGCCATTTTGGGCAATCACGATTAGCTTCTCTCTTATAAAGGAAGACTTAAACTATATTTTTCCCTAATAGATTTTTAATTTAGAAAATAGTGTATATTTGTAGTTCATTACACCGGTAATCCAAAGCCAGAAAAGTCTGTCAGTGCCGGGAGTTGAACAGTACAAAATTAGTTGGATAGCAAAAGTTTCTACTTGTTAAGCAGTAATATGCTAAATAATTCAAATATTAATTGGGTAATAAATCAGTTACATGTTTGGACATGACGGTACATAGTCGCAATTGCCTGTTTAGTTAATTATAAGGAATTACATAAATATTAACCATCAAAAGCTATCTTCTGGGAAATATGTAACATCAATGGCTGAAACTTGTTTCGGCAACGCATTTACTTTCAAGGTGTTGAAGAGTGAGAAGAATATTTATTATCTTCCTACATAATGCTTAATTACTCTAAATGGACCGTCTACTTGCAGTAAATGGGTCACCGCCTCCTTTATGTAACGAGCAGTTAATAGTGTTCTCTGCTTCAAGAAATACCAAAGAACCCTGCGTGGTTTTCTCGCATTCGGCCCTAACTTTCTTACAATAGTTTGCCTTGACATCGATGACGCATAGTCAGCACATGCAAGCTTCTTCACAAATATTTCTTTTTGAATGGATTCTGAATAAATCATAAAAGTATTGGACCAACTTGTCTGATGAAGGACTTGAGAATTTTACGGAGAATGTCATCTTATTTTTGAGAAGAATGGCGAAATGTATGTTCCCGTTATTAACAACTAGCTGGTTGCCCGGCGTTGCCCGGCGTTGCCCGGCGTTGCCCGGGTTGTCATAAATCCATAATCCTATATTTGCCTCCAATCTCGGTTTCATTTGCGTTATTTTTATATAACGCACCTCGACCATTATCCCTAAATGTGCTCACCTCTCATGCCGAAAGGGGATGAAAAGCATTGACCCCGAAAAAGTTTCTTTCGACGAAAATATCGGCCATTTTAACATGTTTGAAAATTTCCAACCTCCCCTCCCCGACCCTATGGATTAAACAGAAAGTAGAATATCATAATAAAAACTCGGCGACATCCATAATCTCGGATTTGGCTCGAATCGCGGTTGTTTTCGCGTTATTTTCTCGTAACGCCCTTCCACCACCATCCCTAAGCTAACTCCCCTCCAATTCCGAAAGGGGTTGAAATTATACACAAACAAAATCGCTAGAAATACTATCATTGACCCCGACAAATATTTTTTCCACGCAAATATCGACCGTTTGAACATGTTTGAAAATTTGTCACACCCGTTCATCTGCGCTCCTGGGAGTTGAACCTCATATTGAATGTCATATTTAAACGCGGTGACATCCATAACCCCGGATTCTTCTCCAATCTTGGTTATATTCGCGTTTTTTTTCTTTGAATGCCCCTCCACCCCCACTCCAAAGGGTGCTCCATTACAATGCCGAAAGGAATTGAAATAATACACAAACAACATCAGTAGAAATTATATTCACGTCATTGACCCCGACAAATATTTATTCCATGAAAATATCAACCGTTTAACATGTTTGAAAATTTCCACCCGCATTTGGGGAAGTTAAACGGCAAGTAATTAAACTCAGTGACATGTATAACCCCGCATTCGACCCCAAGCTCGGTGGTTTTTATGTTATTTTAATGTAATGCCCCTCCACCCCTACCCCTAAGAATGCTCCCTTCTGATGCAGAAAATGGTTGAAATTTTACACCGAAAAAGTATAAATATTTTTAAAATATCCGGACGTTTGACCATATTTGAAAATTTTCACCACCGTCCCTGTGGGTGGTAGCCGTGTCTTACCCCCACAGTGTTTGTTTCCTGGTTGCAGGGAACACGTGTTCCGGAATTTGGTCAAATTGTCTCCACGGGTGTTGATTCGTATGCGGAACACACACACACACATACATACAAACAATCACTCTGTTTTATTTATTAGATTATTCCCATTATCCAACAAAATAATAATATTATATCTAGACAAGGGAATGATAGTATTTTGAACTCCATATTTTTACATTTATTCTCACTCCTTTTTTTTTACTTAATTTCATTTAAATTAGTGGAGGTACCGTACATTATTTATTCTTTTAGTATCAAACCTATGTAACTTTCGGTTGACTCTACTCGCTGTTGTTGGAGGCTGTAACTTAATTATTCATTTTGCCTACTTAGTGGCCAGTGGTTTTCTCCGCATTTATTGTAACTCATCGAACGCGATCAGAATATGTTTTTGTTTTATTGGCGATGGTGTTCGTTCGTGAAAGGCATTCCAAATTGGCGCTGATCAAATGTTCCTCTTACCTTCCAATATACCTGCGTTATACATTCCCTGAGTTACCCAAAATAAGATCTTCGTGTATGAAACACCAACAGATACCACAAGTGATAACGTTAAGTACATTAACTGGTACAGATCTCTGTGCAATCAACTGTTCAATAAGCGTGCGAATAAATAGTTGCCGCGTGGAGTTCGTTCCGCACCGGATATGAAGGAAGGCCACAAAGCTCCAGTAGAACGCTGGTAATCTTCCGCCGGAAGTTCGATCACTGGTCACGCTGCATTACGCATCCAGCATGCAGTATGCACCCCGATGTGCATAGCTCAGACGCGAAACAGATTTTTTCGATTGTATCAGTTGCATCTTTCGTTCCGGTATCTCGTAACTAATGAAAAAAAACTATAATCAATTTGACTAATAATCCATCCCAAGATGTGGAATACGTGTTATCTGTCCTAGGTATATGTTACTGGAAATTGCATAAAGAGTTGCATCATTCAGCACAACGTGACATTGGTGTGAGATAAACTGCGACTTTAGTTGTGCATAAATCTGCTCAGAATAGTTTTGCAACAGTATTCTACGACTCTTCGCAATTCACTTCCAGCAGCTGCATGTAACACGAACGCACTTTTAGCATTCAATCGAGCTACTCGTAATATTCGTGAGTGGCAGACTGATGTTGATAAAAGTCTTATTTACACATTAAAAAAAAAGAATTTCTGGTAATAAATATTCTCTGATTGTGGAAGTTCTTTAAAATGTTCGAGGAAATGAATGTATCAGGGTTTTTTAATCCGACATTAAAAATGACTTCTAACATGTGAAAAACAATCTCAAGTTTTTCACTTCTTGAGAACAAAGAAATTAAGTTTCATTTATCATAAATATAAGAAGAAGAGAAGAAGATTGGATTTGCAGGAAACGAGGATTGAAATAAAATATTTCTCAGGGATGGACAAAGATGAACCTCTGACTGCCAATAATAAGTTCAACCTGAATGGAATGTTTTGTATAAAACTTGTCATCAATAAAATGAGAGGACGAAGACGTCAATGTACGTGCTTTTGATGCAAATTGGTTATCTGAGTTTTAATCTAATCAAAATTGCTTGAAAATACGATAAATTAAAATCTGTGCTCGAGAATTTTGGGCAGTTGAAAGAGACTGGGGAAAGTCCTGGGTGGAAAATACATTAACAAAAACCACTTAGAATCTCAGCACTGGAAGTAAACAAATCAGGGAAGCCGACGAAAGGAACGTTAGGTATTTTCTCCGTTGACAGTTTTTAGAAGTGGGTGCGGCTCCGAAACATGAAAAATAGAAACTATTGGACAACGAGGGTGACAAATATGTGTAACACAGGTAAGTAACACAAATTAAATGGATTTTTTTAATGATATTAAAGCGTAGAGATGAGCAAAATCTTTCTAAATTGCATTTATAAATTAATTTACCACCGCTCAACTTCCAGAATATCCCTTTACTTCTATCCTACGTTGATATTTCCTGGAAGCTACTTATTCGTCGTTTCATTTACTTATGAGATTAATTTGGGCCCAGATTGAAATATTTCGTAACAAATATCAACCTCGGGCCGACGCCAAAAGTCGAATACCTCACAAAAGTCTTGGTTTATTAGCTGAATTTACTCCCGTCTGATTATGTTAAACTTGGATTTGAATACTGTAATTGGATTTACTGTGGATTTTTTTTTTCTCACAGACCCACACGTCTCAGAAATCCTGGTTTATCAGGAATATCTGCTATAGGTTTGGGGGAAACAGGCGACGTGGTAGCAACTCTCCTTTAATAGCATGGGAAGGGATTTGAAAGGGGGATGCGGAAGGGTAGAGGAAGGTAGCCAAGGGTTAACTAGGACCCCCGGGCTGTGGTTTAAGGATCCTTCGCGGAAATTCACCTAAAGTTGATGCAGGGGAAACCCTACAAAAACCTGCATCATGTAGGCTGGTCATTGGTCCTTGTTTCACACCCTTCGGATAACAAGAATTTGGTCTACTGTGGGATCGCAGCATACAAAACTCCATGCCTCGGCCGAATTTGAAGGGCAGCTGGCCGACTGGTCCCATAGTATCATTTTTGGACGAGGAAACTAATAACTTTTCAAGTTAATGAGTGAAATGCTATAAATCAGATGATAAATGATACCACCAATTTGAATAAAAAATATGACAGTTTTATTTTATAATGTTTAATTTATATATTGTTATATTTTCAAATCCTAAAATGTTTCCATTGTTAACCGCACCCAACAATGTAAATTAATTTTAACTGGTCGTTCTCGTTTTAAATTGTACATTTCGGCCACTGTCCATCATAATTTATATTTTTTGTTCTCTGCCAAATTGTTTCTTAATCATGTTATTATAATCATCGTTTTTTTTGTAGTTTTTATCTTGAACCTGATGAGATCGCAAAATAAGCGATGAAACTTTGTTAATTTAATAAATTCTTTTTTTTTTCTGACTTAAAATTGGCTGATGTTTATTCATTTAATATTCCCAAAATTTGTCTGAAATCATACTAACATAGTTTATTAATTATCAGTGCTTTTAATGTGATAATTTATTTAATAGCCGTGGGTAAAGTTATACATTTTTATCAGTAGAAAAATGTGCTCGACAAATGATGCAATCGAGTATTTTAGACTTAAGTCTGAAGGTTGAGAAAACGTTCGTTGTTACTCACAAGATTTCTTGGTCCATAAAATCTGACCTTTTGAAAGTCCCACTCAAAATCCACATATAACAACAAAGACCTCCAGAAATAACGTTGCATAAGACGTATGAAATTCCTGCGTTCCAGGAAATGCGCATATGAGTCTATGTATAAATCAAAAGGATATTTTCGTTTGTAGATACGAAGGAACAAAGGTCTCTCAAATAACACCAGTTTTTCGAAGTCTAACTTTAGCCTTTGAAGATTCCTGCAGTCGCCCACAAACGTTCACTTCGGTTTTTATAAATATTTAACTGCAGAAGTATGGATGTGTTTGACTGCATATGGGATAATTCCCGGACTTGTTCAATTACAAAAAAAAAAATCAATTGATCTAACGATTATCATATTAATTTAACAAAATAAATATTTTCAACAAATAATCTCCTTTATTGTATAGAAAGTGTTTTAAGATCTGCCTAGCAATATCAAACTAAATTATAACAACATTAATTTGAAACATTGTGTTGCTTCTTGGCTGAATCTCTAAAGTTCTCCTTTCAAACAAATATTTTGGTGGTCCCGTAAAAAGAGATGTAAATTGATAACACTTAATTTTAAGTTTTAACATTTTAAATGGTGAATGAACTTATTTATTGGGTGAAAGAAAAAATCCGTCCAGACTTTTTTTTATTTGGGAGCGGGGGGGGAGGGGTAAGGCTAACAAAATCCAAAACGTTGAAATCAGGGTTTCAAACGCTCGCCATTTAGTCTCTGAGACAGTGGATGGCAGTTTGATAGTGCTAAAACTTTCTTACGGCCCAATATAACAACGAAAATATGGAATCGGAATCGGACTGTCTGTTTTCTTGTGCAAAGTGAACAAAATGCAGTCTGCTGATGGTGGAACTTTTTTACAGTTCTATATAATAAATGTTACATCCCATGCGGTCTGACTGTTTTATTATAAAGTTCTAAAAAAAAGGTAGCTTTATTATTATTTACATTCTAACATCTGTTTTTAATAAACAACTATATCATATAAAACGACCCATAAATTTTTTATATTTAAAAAATATTTCCATGACATATTTTTTTATTTAACAGCACTACGTTTCGGTACTTCTTTGTGCCTTCTTCAGGAAACGTTTGTCTTCATATTATAAACGTTACCTGCCAGTTTGGATAAAAATATTACCGCAGAAAAATAACATTATTTAATGTTAAAAAAAATAACTAATCACAAAATCTTTAATTAACAACACATCGACGTTTCTGTAGATATTTGTACATTCTTTAGGCTTTTGATATAATTTTTCGTATAATCAAAATTTAATATAAATATATCATATAAATATTTCGGTATTTTTATTTGTGAAATTATTATGTTCGTAATTCATTTATTATTTAATTTTAAATATATTATTATACTTCATTTATTGTACCGTACAACCACTTACGACCGTTGGTAGATAATTTTTAGAAGAATAATTTTTTTTTATAAATTTGTAATTTGAAATATTATATTTCACAACCTGAGACAACAATACTGTTGTATTTTCCTTTTGTTATATCGTATATTTGTTACTTTTATTTTAGCAATTATCATCTTGGCCCCTTCACAAACTTGGAATATATTTGATTAAAATCAAGGTTTCGTAATTCCCGCCATTTTGTCTTCGAGTAGTGGACGGCAGTTTCATATCGCTAAGAAACTTCTTACCACTACGTAAGAACGAAACAAAGTTTCAACGAAATAAGTCTGTTTTTTTTGTGTGTGTGAAAAAGTCGCAGGCTTACGTCGGTTCGAATTTTCTATTGCACGAAAAAGTAAAATCACTCGATTATAAGATATATACGGACAAAAGAGTTGTTTTATTTTTTTATAGTCGCTGTTCCGTTCTCTAAAATGTTAATTACGAGCAATTATCAACTAAATGGGGTTGTTATTTAGATTTGTTTGAAACCTGACGACGCGTTTAGTCCTCGACGATGCTTCTAAAAGTCACAATTGTCGTGACAGTTGTCCATTTTGTTCCATATCGCTACGTGCGTACGTCGAGCACCTTTAATGCACTTGTTACTCGTACTTACGACGTAAATGCATCCAGCGGTGATTACATGCCCTTTAACTGTGGCTATACGACGAGACTAATTCCCACTTCATTACAACAATACGACCTTAAAGCGGAACTAAGTGGTAATATTCCGCTGCTGCTACGTCGAAGCAGAATATACATATATACACACTAACACACACACACACACACACACACACACACACACACACATATATATATATATATATATATATACACGACGTAATTACTCACTAACATTATACAAGTGTCTTTCATTTTGTTACAACCGACGATTTATCTTGGTGTAAAAATGAACAAAATTAAAACCATTCCAAAACTTTTTATTATTCCTGTTTTCAAGTCAGTAAATCGCGGGATTTTCAATAGATATATTTCATTACTATGTGCGCAGTAAATAATTGTGTTAAAAAAAATGAGTTAAATAATTGAATAAGCTTTATGAAACCTTACGAATATGAGTGTGGTGAAAAATTCCTTTTATCTGGATATTGAACTGGGAAAGAATTTCCGTCCCGGATGTGACGAATATTGGCGGGAATGAACTTGAAGCTATCTAAAGTAAGCAGCTTAGTCTGTGATATATGTTGGCTGGGGCAAGTATCGTGACAGTAAACATCGCGGATTTTTTCTCCGAAGATGTGACATATCAGTTTATCTCTCAGAGCAAATACGCGCAGAAAAAAATGGCGCAGTGTTTACTTCCTAGTGCGTTGGTATATCTTATAGAAGAAGTTAGTTTAGACTGAAAATATAATACAAACAAATTGAAAAGTCAGTAAGTTAAGTTACTACTTAGGGAATTATTTCATTAACTAGCCCCACGTTGTGAGCTAAATGATAAGAACACTAATTAAAAATGGTTACGATTTTATTCAGTATTATTTAGTTGTTTATGTGAGGGGTTCAATGAAACGTCTTTGAAGTTTAATACACAATTAACATTTATTATGGAATTTACAGCAAAATTACCAAAAGATGATAAATACATATGCTCGAAATGAATTAATGTGAATAATATAAAATTAGCAGGAGACTTTCTCGGGATATCTTGCGGGCCACCAAAGAACAGACCTTTAAGATAACAGTAAGAAAACCTACAATTTTCAATTGTCTAAAACAACATAATATTCTGAAGAACAGTAAATTCTGAAAGAGATGCAATATTTATAGAAAATAATCCTTCACGAAGTCTCTACCGAACAGAATAATGGCTTGGCTGCTACAATGTCCAAAACCAACGTCACGGATGACCAGATACTATGTGGGCGAGGCAACACAGCAGGAGCAGGCTAATTACGCACTCTTACTAATCTTTCTATCGTCTAAAAATAATAAGTGCCTCTTGTGTATCGTGTACTAAGTATGCGTTCAGTCCCTGATCTGCTAAACTGACTCTAGCCGCAAAATATTGCGTTACACATGGCTCGTGGATCTAGAACATTCTCGCGTGTTTACGGTCGGCGTCAACGAATAACAGAGGCGCTGGTCTGTGTGCCTTAACAATTACACCACCAGTACTTGGGGGTTTTATTACACCTGATCAATTGATCACCCATGCAAGTAGTTATGTAATACGTGAACTCGAAAATTAAAAGGCTAAACTTTAAAATGGGAAAGCTTTTACTTTCATTCGTTAATGTGTCTGAGTGGCATTAAAGGTACAAATGCACTGAATTATTTAAAAATATTTAAATTTGAAGTTGTAGGAAGAAAAAAAAATCCAAAATTTGACTAGGCTTTAGAGTTTTGTTATGCATTTTGTATATGTTTACGAACCAACAAGAAAAGTTTCGCTTTCCATTAAATGAATTCTCCATAAATTTAAAACAATCTTCATAATGATTATGGAATAATTCACTCGCGCGTTTAATAGTTTTGTGATATTTACTGAAGCAAAAAAACTATTAAATACAGCAAAGCAGATTTTTGAAAAGTTTATTAATACTTTTAAAAAAAATAGAAATTTATTAAAACAATGTCCAAATTTTGGCGTAATTCTCATTAATTTATTTTTTAACTATTATCTTCACCATATGAATTTCCTTGAAAAGTACGTACTTTATTTAAATAATTTTTGCAAATCTCTCGTACGTCACGCGGTTATTAGATTTATATATTGTTTTCACAAGTAAATTTCAGACATATTTTTGTGTCTTGACAGTTTAGGCAATTTATATATATAACGAAACTAGAAACCGATTTACTTTGCAACGGACTGATGGTAAATACAATTAATTAAAACAAAGGTAAAGTTTTACGATCGATTTGCTGTAAAAAAAAAAAGATGGCACATAAAATTTTTCAAGCTGTTGCATATTTGATTTCTGGAGCAGCCAAAATAAAAATATTATGAGTAATACACAGAGCCATTGACTTGACTTTTTTTTTAAAAAAAAATATTGATCCATATAGTTTTTAAAATGATTCAAGACTGTTTTTTACACCATAGTTTATAAACGTTCACTTTAATCGCATGTGGATTAAGAGATTTTCATTTAAATCACTTTAAAAATTCTGGAGATGTAAAACAACTATTTGCGCAACAATTCCTGAAACGTTTAAATAAAAATAATTTTTTTAATTAATTAACTTCCATCGTGCTACTAAGTTTTGTTGTAAATTCCATAATAAATTTTAATTGTGTTTTGAACTTCAAAGACGTTTCCTTGAACCCCTCTCATAAACAACTAAATAATACTGAATAAAATCGCAACCATTTTTAATTAGTGTTCTTATCATTTAGCTCACAACGTGGGGCTAGTTAATGAAATAATAATTCCCTAAGTATTAATTTAGCTTACTGACTTTTCAATTTGTTTGTACAGAATCGTGATGCGTCCCGTCAATTAACTTAGATGATAAATCAATCAGAAAGATTTTGAGCAGGCAATGTCAAACAAACATGGCTGTGATTTTTTTAAATATATTTTTTTTTAAAACTGCTTACTTAATTATTATTAATAGTTGCAGTAGTGTACAGGGGCAAGGGACAATTTTCCGTCTTGTGGACAAACACCTGAGAGGATCTAATATTTGATCAAGCAGATTTTATTCCCCAAAATGTGCATTGATATCAAAATTACCTGTAATGGGTCGTCCAAGAATGACGACTGCATCGCTTCTCGTGAGAATAAAAAATAACTTGCCTTAAACCTCTAATTTTATTTACAAATACAGTCTTTCTGCCGCTACAGAAAGTATAGGCTTTTTTTATTCGTAGGTATTAAGAACATTTTCTTAATCGGGCAGAATGCGGAAATGCTTTCCTCGAATATATTGGACACAATATTTTCTATTCACTCCAGCCATCAACTTCTTTTGTAAAAAGTGTCCAGGTGTAAAAATAAGACTACTTATTTATCATTACTTGATGTTGAATTCCTTATCATTTGAGAATTGGTCACGGAATTCATATCACAATTAGGTTGCTTCACTTGGAGCTCGTTGCAGTTAATAGGGAGCAATTAGAGCCACTTCACTGTTCGTGGCGACGAACACTCCCTCCGCCATAGTAATTTATTTGGTTTTGACGCGAATACACAGAACGCAGTCGACTTGGCGACTTCGTTTCTCTGATAATCCCCGTCCGTATTGTGTAATGTTCTACCAGTGTTTCCTTGCAACGGTTGATCGCTGTAGTCTTGACTTCAGCCCAAATATTTCAGCATAAGCGTTCTGCCGTAATGGAGAAAACAACTGTTGATAACGAGACGACAAATACAGACAAAATTAGTTGGACAACGTTTCTCCTACAATCTTAGAACTTATCAGGTGCTGAAAGGACTGAGACTACCGCGGTTATTCTTATTCTAGAATCCAGTAAAAATAGCAAAAAGGGACGGTTTGCTTTGAATTAAAAACAAACAGTAATAGTGTTATATAGATATTTAAATATATCGCTTTTTAAACTATTTATTTTATAATATTAATTATTAAAGCTTCTTATTTATGTACCATTTACTTATTAGTATTATAAATGATTAAACCCTTTTTTAATCACAGTCACATATAAAAAAATTATTTGAATGTATATTACATTAAAATGTCAGGATTTTAAAATAGTCCGTCAGGACCACATTCATCTATAAAATCGGATAATTAAATTAAAATATTTCTTTAGGCCAACAATATTATTGTTTGCGTGTTTAATGTTTTTTTAAAAAAGTCAGAGCTTTGCCATTAAACATGTTAACATATTTTAAACAACAGGATATCAAGTCAGGAAAAGTTGGCCTCAGGAAATATTTTAATTTAATTACCAGATTTTTCAGATCAATATGGTTAGACAAATGCGAATTCTTAAAATGTAAATGACGTAAACCCACATTTGTAATGTATAATTATTCTTTCAAACTGTTCAATTGTATATCTATTATTGGAATCAGTGTGAATCGCAGCATACTTATGTAAATAAGCACTATAATTTATTTATGGGTCGCCAACGACCAAGTTGTTGACGCAACCATTAAAAACCTTTAATTATTTTTTTTAAAAAAATATGGTTACAATAACCGAAAACTCCTGAGGTACTATTTTAAAATCCTTGCATTTTAATGTAATTTACATTGAAATAAAATATTTAGTATGTGACAGTGATTAAGAAAAGGGTGTAGTCATTTATAATATTAATAGTTTTTATTAAACAAATACCGTTTTATGTATTTCTTAAAATTTCTCGTTTATGCCAAAAATTTCTCCATTTGTTTATTCTTCTCGCGTAAGTAGACATACTGAATTTTCCCATTTTGAGATTAGGTTTTCTTGTTTATAGATTGATAACTAGCACTTATAAATGCTGATTGCTTTCATCAAATATCTAGGGAATCCCAAAAATAATGACATTTTTTATTTTATAACTTTTCATAATAATAAGAAAGCCAAATACAGAATAAAGAAGTGAAGACTTGTTTCTGTTTCTTCAGGTGCAGTCATTATGAAACTCAACAATTCTTCTTCCAAAGCTCTACAGCCCGATGTGGGCTTTGGCTGCCTTCACAATCTGCCTCCAATCTTCTCTCATCTCGGCTTTCTCTCACCATCTGATTGTCTTAATTTTCTTTAAGTCTTCTAACACACCTTGGATCAATATTTTCCTTGGTCTTCCCCTTTTTTTAGTACCAAATATTTTCCCTCTAAATATCTGCTTTAGTATTCATTCTGTAGCCATTCTTTGTATGTGTCCCAACCGTGAGATTCTACGTGATTTTATAAATCTAACTATGTCTTCTCCCTCTAGGATGCTATTTATCTCTTCATTATATCTTAATCTCCGTCTTTCACCTTGTTTAA
The DNA here is from genome assembly GCA_037074705.1 of Zhengitettix transpicula. Classification (NCBI taxonomy): domain Eukaryota; kingdom Metazoa; phylum Arthropoda; class Insecta; order Orthoptera; family Tetrigidae; genus Zhengitettix; species Zhengitettix transpicula. The sequence continues at coordinate 51,995,814 of CM073595.1, forward strand.
CGGCTCCATTGATTCTCCTAATAATTTTCCTTTCAAATCTCCTTAGAGTCTCCATATCTTTATTAGTTAGGGTCCATGTCTCTGCCCCAAACGTTACTATGGGTCTAATTAATGTTTTATATACTTTTACTTTTGTTCTTCTTGTTATTAGGGACGATTTTAATATTGGGATGTTTGCGTAACATGCTCTATTTACTTTTGTTATTCTTTGATTAATTTCTGTAGATATATTATTGGTACTATTGATGTTCACTCAAAGATATGTGAAGTCAGTTACACCTTCGAAGTTATATTAATTTATTCTTAAATCTTGCACTTTTCCTTTAATTTTCCGCTATTGAAATTCTTAGATATTTAGTTTTTTTCTCATTTATTTTCAATCCTATTATTTTACTTTTTTCTTCAAGTTTAATAAACGTGAAACTCAACAATTGATCCCTTATTATTACGATAAACCTTCTACTTTCCCACCGCCGTTGTGTTTTCTTCGCTTTTAAGTTTTGCCAACTGACTCGTGCAGTTGTGTATCTGCAGTCGTTTTTTATCTGCACCTAAAGAAAGGAACAAGGCTTCCAGAAACGTGGTGTCACTTCTTTTTTCTGTATTTGGGTATCTTTCTTAATATTATTTTTTAATCAGACGATATTTTTTAATTTATAACTTTTCATTGGATTAAATTTTTTTTAAAGAACTGGTGTATTAGTTTTTACCTTTTTGGTATGATTCTACATGACCACCATGTAGCACTACCAACAATTCCCCGTTTTTATTTATGTGTGTAATGTGAATCGTCCTGTTTTCTCAGAAGCAAAAGAAAAATTGAATGTAAAAACCTGAAGTGTTGTTTCCATTTTGAACGTGATAGGGTTAATTATTGAATACATCATCGTTATGTAGAGACAAGACACTGTAGAGCAGTTGTGTCGCGGGATATCTTTACGAGGCCTTTCATTGAGATCTTTACTAAGGGCCATCATCTTGCGACTCTTATGGTATTTGCAACATCCAGGCTAATAAGCATGTCGGAGGGGAAATAAAGCATGTAGGTCGGAGGAAAGGAAGACAATTCTGAGGAGTCGTTTGAGCATAATTACTTGTCGCTTTGTGGCATTCCTCACGACGTACAGGTGCAGTTGTGGAGCTCGCAATGAACGACACAATGCAATTACTTTCCCGCAGTTTCGTTAGAAACGCGCAACGCGATGTCCTGCTACCGCGTAGGGAGTTATTATCCAGCTGCCTTCGGCGAAGTCATATACGGAATTCGTTCAGCCGCTGAATGGATGTATTCTAATACTTCGTACTCGGAGATGTATTATCTTGTATGAGAGAAGGTCCTGGTGGGATGAACAACGGTCACTGCTGATTACGTATTCACGGTTCAAGTTGTTTTGTACCTTCACGGCCGAACTCAAAGCCGAAATCAGTCCTTAAATGATCTTCGGTCGCGTGAGGTGAAGTTGAATACACGCAGTGATGGTTTCATCAATGCCAGACTCCTCCAGCAATAACCAACTAATTTTCGTTTGTTGCGAAAGAGACTCGCGGTGATAAATTGCAGTATTTATTTCTGCTAGAATAAATGAAGAAATTAAGAAACACTTAAATCTTTCTTCTGCAGTATCAATAATTTAATCGCGTCTTATTTATGATTTAATTATTGAAGTTGAAATAAAAAATTGATCTGTCTGTTATTGGTAACGTCTGTCGGTACTTTCATAGGCTTTTGAATCGGTACAGTTTTCCACATAATTAAATTAACGAAGTAGAAATACAAGATTTATAAAAATAGTAAACTTTCTTGTCTTATCAGAACGCGTCACGTAGTTCAACCCGGATGATTTCATCGACGTAATTTGCATTCGTTGGCGTCCGGAACGTAACAATCGACCCTGTCTACTTAATCATTAAACTCAATACTCTCCCTGATATAATTTAACTGATTTAACTACTCTCCTGTGTTTCTCCCTACACGACACCTATATATATATATTTTGGTTTTTCTGGTTGCATCGACTTTGAAGCTATTGGCGACCACATTAGAGTTTTAACTAATTGGGGTGATAATTGTTTGCTGGTGATATTGTTGTTGTATCATCAGATGAGGCGAATTTGGTGGGTCCTTTGATGGCTTTAAGGTTTTAGATTCACTGTCCAAGGAAGTCCTTCTTTTGTGCGCGTATTTGGTGCAGTCAACCGGAATATGAATGATGGTGAGGGGGATGGCACATGCCTCATAGGTGGCTTGAGGTTGCTTGAAAAAAGAATGAGTGTGTTAATTTGGTGTGGAGGGTTCTCAAGCTGGGAAATGTTGATTGGCTGTCTTCTGGGAGCGTTGTTTATATGGCGAAGGTCTGCGCTGTCTTGGAGTTCCTGGTGGATTGGTCCGTTGTTGTCGGCCACGGAAGGAACTATGAAGTTCGTTGCCAGACTCTGTTAATTTCCATTTTGGCTTCTTTGATGATATATTGTGCTGAGCAGATTGGAATTGAGGTTGAGGGCTGATATGTGTTCGCTTCCGTCGCCAGTGCATTCACCCTTCCATTGATTTGTGAAGGTCTCCATGCCAGTTGGAGCCTATTTTGGATTATTTGTCTAATGAAGTTAATTCTTCTGTTTCGGAAGTTAGGGTTTTGTACCTGGAATCGGTAAGCACGATAAGGTTGGATTTATTGGCCATTTTGATTGTCATTTCAATAGCTAGGATTCCTGCTGAAGTAGCTGAGGCGAGTCTGTTTCTTTTGAAGATTTTTTTATTTCGCACTTGCATTGTGAGTTTTTGATGCACCGGTGAATATTTGTTCGGGGTTATTGTAGGACAAGAGTAGGTCCTCTTAGTTCTGAGGAGATTGTTGAGTACACGAGACTGAGTGAAGTGTCAATAGGTAGGTCAGAAATTTTCCATAGTGGGATGGTAGGAACAGGGTTGAGGATAATTTTTGATGGTGAAGAGAGTAGGTGTCGGAACAGAATTAAATTTGGTACTACCAGCTCCTGAGTTTTTATACTGAAATTCCCTCCAGAATGCAAAATTATAGAAACAATATTCTGACTATATTAACACTCTTCTACTTTTGAGTAACAAGTACTCCTAATATTATTCTAATATTGTTTGTCATCCACTATTCAGCTAAATAAAAGTGACCTTTCTCATAGAAACCACGTACATTACAGATCTATTGTTTAACTGTACTAGAAAAAATTCTATTACACAGTGAAACTGGATACACGTCGGAAAATTATTAATTTGTGCTAGTAACTGGTAATTTTTAATATAAAAAAAATCTTAACCCAAAATCAGTCTCAATTATTTATTTCTCATACAGTTACGGAGCTTTCGACTGGTTAAGTCATATTCATCTGTTTATAATATAACATAGGGTCAGAAATAATATTACACATACTTGTTACGCTTCACAATTAAAAAAACATCTTAATTCCAATTTTCAATAATTCTAATTAACATTATTTCTACAATTTGTATTTAATTCTATTTATAACCCAGGCATAATTTTTATCTCCTTCCATCCTGATGTTTACTACAAATAATCATTTTAAATTTAGAAATAAAGTTTCACCGTTACATAATTTTATTACATTCAGAATATTTACAATAAAGGTTTTATTGAATATTTACGTTAATTTCTGAAGTTAAATGGCCGTGGAGCATTTCTATATAATAAGGTATCCGTTTTGTATATTAAATGGGGGCCCAACTAATTTTCGATTTTCCGGAATGCTGATTTTAAAAAACACATTTTTCCTTATTTACAGTTCATTCATTTTTAAGGAATCAATAATAGTTCATAAACTTTTCAAACTTCTTCGAACCAGCTCGCTCGGTTCCCGTTCATAATGATTTGTAATCTTCAGTATCGAATTTCCCCCGGCGCGATTAAGAAAAGGAACTTTCCATCCTTCAAGTAATTGCAAAATTCGCTGTGACAAATTCTGATAACCAAGCCGAGGGAAAATATTATGCAACACTAATCTCCTCGCCTTTTGAGCTGCGAGAAGTTTCTTGTACGAATTCTACGTCACGAATTTTAGGTAGGCATTAATTTAATGACCATAAGATTTTACACCTTTTCCACCGTTTATGACATTAGCCTGGTCTTCGGTTACGATTTCGCTGACGTTTAGGGCATCATAAATCTCTGGGAAGTAGGAACTACATTTCCGTCCGATGGAATAGTCTTTTATTTTTTCGCTCTCTTTTCGTGGATGCGAAACCTTCGTGGGCTGTGACATTTGCTACATATCTAAAGGTTTTATACCAATACCTACAATATTAACCTTATACTATCAGTGCTATTTAAAACACTATTAAAGATATTTCCAAAATTATCAACAATATCTACATACTTATAAGTGCGGTTTTCCTTTAGTTTTCATTAAAAACTGTAAAAAAATTTCATATGTTCTTAAAATGATTTTTATAAGTTACTAATTGAATAACTTTATATTTCTATTACACCAATTCTTAAATCTGGTGCAATACTCACTTACGAACTTCAAACTCATACAACCATATTTTACGATGCAACAAAATGGCTTCTTCATAAACAAGAGAAGTATTGAGATTACCCTCAATTTTTCCAAAGATACCATTATCTTGTATTTTCTAAATTCTTTGATTCTGTTAATCGTTATACTTCACTTCAAAACCTAAAAGAAATGGACTCTTGGGCCAATATTAAAATCGTTAAAGAATTATTAAACAGGGTTCTATTAGTCAAATACAATTAATTTATATTTGATAATACTGATGCTTCAGCTGGTGTTCCGCAGTTCCTATCTTAATCCCTTATTGGTTACTAACTTTATAAATGATATTTATTCAATAATTTGTAATGGAAAAGTTTTATTTGATGATGAATCAAAAATCTTTAAAAATCTTTAAAAACATTAAAAAATATTCTGCTACGAAACGAAAACTTTACGGATCCAAATGTTGTGAAATTTAAATCAGTGAAATTCTCCATAATTAAAAATTAAAAATATTTTAATTATCATATTGAATGATGAGCTGTTAGAAATACGTTAATGTTTTCAGGGAATTTGGTTAATATTTACATACTACTTAATTACTGAAAAATTGATACGCAAAATTTAAATTCAATTTATGATTGTCTTATGATTTAATATAATGTATATTTTGAACGTTTAATTATTTGGTGTAATAATTCAGTTCTAACAATATAAACTGTGTGAAGTGTATGGTTGACATTGTTTATTTTAAATTAGGCCATGAAAGTTGAAGGAGGAGATTTAATTTTTATTTTACTTATAAAATGTTTACGCAAATTTAGAACATATTTAAATTGTTTCTTTGTTAATGTAAGTAACCATAACATATTTAATGTATTGATTTGTTCGGGATTCAACATGTTTTTCAACAGTCTTTTTCATTATATTTTGACAAATAATTTTTAGATAACGTCTGAATAGGTCCCTAATCAAAGGGAAGAAAAGTTACAATGTATTTTAATTAATGTATTAACTTTTAATGTTGATAAATAAATAACCTGTCATTCGCCAATTTCTACAAATAAAAAAAGACTGTACGCGGAACATTAATTTCCTCTTCCACACCCACTCCCAGTGGCATAACTACAACTTAACCGGCATTTAGAATATCATTGTTAAACTCAGCAACATCCATAACCGCGTATTCCACTCTAACATCTGTTGCTTTTGCATTATTTTTATGTAACGTCATCCACCGATATCCCTAAATCTGCTAATCTCCCATTGAAATTATACACAAAAATATATGGAAAAAACTATCTGAAAAACCCCGAAATATTTTATTTCGACGAATATATCGGCCGTTTTAATACGTTGGAAAATATCAATCACCGTCCACCCACGCCTCCGGGGGGTTAAACGGCAAGTTGAATGCCATAATTAAACTCAGCGACATCCATAACCCCGGATTTGACTCCAATCTCGGTTGTATTCGCGTCACTTTCTTGTAACGCCCCTTCACCTCCACCCTTATGTATGCTCCTCTCCTATGGTGAAAGGTGTTGAAATTATACACAAATAACATCAGTAAATCAAACTCTTTGAGCCATAAAAATACTTATTCGACGCAAATATCAGCGGTTTGAATATTCTCCTGGCGCTCCTGGCTGTCTCCCCCCCCCCGCCCCCCCCCCAACACACAGTGTTTGTTTCCTGGTCGCAAAGAACACACGTATGAAATTTGCTCCACGGGGGTAGATTTGTATGTTGAACATACAAACAATTTTATTTATTAGAAGAAGATGTAAAAAAATTAGAAAATATACTAATGTAAAATAATGGCGAATTTCAAGCGTATATGGAGGTTGAATAAAAAAAAATAATTACATTTGTAACGCAATCAAAAGATAATGTGAATTCGTATGCCGTCGTGTGTGCCACTTGCTTTTAATAAAATGGTGTTCTGCTTCCGTAATTATTTAGAATTCCTCTATAAATCGCGTAATACGGATTTGTGTTGCTGTTTACCAATTTCAGAATTCAGCTGTTTTATCTTCAAATCAGAAAACGGGACGCCCGATACTTATAACCCCAGAACCATCGAGTTTCCCGCCAGTTTTCTTGTGCAGTTTAAGGACGCGACCTTCACTTTCAATCAGAATCTGCATTACACAGGATGAAACGAATGTTTCTTTTTTGTGTTTGTTGACCGCGGCGTCGATTTCGCCTTCCGTTTCTGTTATGTATTAGGAAGCGTAGACTATCGCCATTCTTTGTCAGCATTTCGGCATCTGTTTGAGCCGGATGGTTGAGAGAAGGGGGGGGGGGAGGTTGTGGAGGTGCTGGTCTTTCCTGGATCCGGATCCCTTAGGTTGCGACGTTGCGCCTGGATGACGTTCCCGTGTTTCTGCGCAAACGGGCCCGACGTAAAGCCAGATCTACCTGTACATACGAGTACATTGTCGTACGTAGGCACGTGTGCACGTGTCGTGGTTTAGAGGACAGCCGCCAGATGGCCAGATGGGCGCGGCGAGTCTTTTGGGCTCAGTGAGCGCGGAGCCGCCGCCGTGGCAAGGCGCGCGAGTGTTGTGCTCGAGTGGTTGTCGTCGTCGTCGTGCTCGTGCTCTAGTGCTCTGGTGTTGCAGGGTGCATGCATCCTCCTCAGGCCGCGAGGATATTCCATCAGGCCCAGGTAATTAGCGTGTTCCATGTTTTGGCGTCGGGCGCTCGAACGTGACTCGCGCTTGCGTGTGTCCGTGCGAACAGCTGACGGTTTGTTTCAACTGCACCATCGGCACTTTGGTGATTGCTCAGGTGGTGGGGAGGAGATCAAATTTGGCGGGTTCCTGCCGACGTTTCGCCAGAGAACACCGCTCACAGCGCTGCCGAACCGAACGGCCTATCACGTCAGGACAACGTGGAACACAACTCGAAAAACATTTTATAAAAAAAATACTTACGTAGCTAATCCATATGGCACAGTATTAATTTTAAAGTTTCTTATTAATGGGGAAGATTAAAAAAATATTTGGAGAAATTTTCATATTTCAGCAGAACAGTTTGCAAAAATGTAAGATTCCTATCAAATAGTGCTGTACTGCAACGCTGTGTTTTCATTTACTTTCGGGACATAATTGTCACTTTATGAATACAAATAAGAAATAAATAATTATTTATATAAAAAATATTTTTTATATTTATCTGTGATTATTTATAAAACTGCGCAGGAGTCCTTCTCAATCAGAACATTAAATGTATTAATTTTCATTGCCACGGTAGTCCGAGGTGACGAAGTAATTGGCGTCGCGATATTTTGACACTGAGCGCGGTCACGTGACTCGATACACTGGCGGATTCCTCGAAGTCAGTGACGGGAATATAAACAGGTGATTGTGGCTTGTCAGCAAACAATTGCTTATTCCAGTGAGGCGATGTGAGTAACTCCTTTCCTCTTTCAGTAAGCGGAAGTAGGATTACGCCGAATTATGGCGGTTTTTTGCTTACACCAGTACACATCAGCTCATCTGAGACAGTCAGCTTTCAGTTAATTCATTTCTGCATTCATGTCTAAGCCGGCTACTCTCGTACGAATGCTGAGCAGAATTTGATACCTGAATGTTGACTAAAAGCCGAAAAGCATCGAACGGTGAACTGGGCCAGGATTTAAATTGAGAAATTCGTATCTGAGAAAACTTCCAGTTGAGCAACTGTATCGTTTACATATTTCCAGAAATTACTTCCGTCATCGTTGGAAACAACTGCAGCGTTCTTTATGCATTGCGATTGTATGACAAAGGGCTGAATGTGTGTGTGTGGCTCACTAATCGCCAATGGTGAATTAATTAGCGTCTCTGCTGTTTTAGCATCTGCCATATCTTGCTTGAAGGACTTGTGACAGTTAATTACCTTTGTATTTCAAATGCAACTAATAGAAAAATTTTCTCTGCTGCTGGGCGGTGATGCAAGTCTCACCAGAGAGAATGGCACAATTATGCAGGCAAAACGCCGTGTCATCCCGAGAGGGATAACAGGAAACACATCTGACGTCGTCGAATTATGGTGGCAGTAATTTACTGAGTATTCAGTTTTGTTTTTTTAGCGGATCAAACGGAAGGGTCAGCTGGAGTGTTGAGAGACACCGAAGTGAGGTGAGAGTCATTTTTACAGAGACATAGTTGTTTAGGTGATGTCGGGTTGTGAACTGTTCCGTGACTCCAGAGAATGGATATCGTCAGTTCGAATCGTAATGGTTGGGCCTATTTAGTTCAGTCTCACTCTGCTGCACCTGAAAGATCTTGAAAGGGGTTGGAAAGGCTTTAAAGGTGACCGTTCACGTTGAACCGTCATTAAATAGTCGATTTCTGTAAGGGTTTCAAATTCTTGTCTTTAAAATAATACATGTGGAATCTATCTAATTTTTTTTAACTTACTTTGTCAATGGAATTATAAAACAACTTCTCGACCTACACGTAAGTCTCTATCAACTCTAAGTTTCCAAAAAATTTTAATGTTAGGCTGCTACATCTTTTAAATGCCCAAAATTGAGACGTAGATTGTTAATAAGAAATATTTGGGCTAAAATTCCACAAAATTTGTAACATCGAACTAAAAGTTTGTATCATATTTGGATATGCAAGGATTGAGTGTTCCGATCCCTGGTTTGGAATTGAGAAGACCTTCAACAGAATCGTGGTAATTCACCGGACAATCAGCAAGACGCATGTAAGTCGATGTTATTCATTATTGTAGATTCTTGTTCCATTTCATTGTAGATTGCTCAGTTTTAACGAAATATACGACCTGAAAATATAGACCTGGTTTGAATTGTGCAGTCGGTTTAATGGTGGATGTTTAAGATTTTTTTTTTGAACTGATCTCATCTCTAGAAGTTAAATTTATTCTCAGTCTCGTGGCGTTTATCAGTATATTTCCTCGAAGGCTATTTCAGTTACACATACTGGATTTCTGATTACAAGCGACAGCACTCTGGACATCAATTCAGCATTTGTCTCTTACCGTTGAGGGGATAACCAAGGTAATCCTGAAGGCACCACTTTTCCAGTAGTCGCCTGCTGTGGAATGTTTGTCTTCTATTGTGTTATTCATTTTATTTGAGGAACGAACTATCTTCTAACTCGAGAAACTTGGTGCAGTGCGCACTGGAAGGAAACTCTTCTCCGCTTGGTCAGTCAAGTATCCTGGCCTTCCCCACTTTTATTTGGCCGTATTCCCATCCCGATCACCACGTACTGAGGCGTTGTGGAACTGTGGTGATGCCAGCTCTGATATAACACGACACTCATTTGACATCTGGACGTGAATATCAGTCAGCTAACCTCCATCCGTCAAGATCATTTCAGTTTGAATTTCTTTGTCGTATTTTTTCACTTTTTTTTCATACTCAGGCATGATGCACGTTCAGGAACTTGCCATGAACTGGTTGTTAAGCTGCTTTAAATTGATTCAGGCTCCTTTCGCCCTGCCCTCTATTTCTTCTGAGGAATATTCGACACCAGTAGTTTTGAGCGATATTTATAATTCCACGCTCTTCTGCCCAACCCCGAGACGTGAGTCAATGAGAGGCAAACAGGTGGCATTTCAAAACTTACTTCCACAATAATAAATTGATGATAAATTTTCTCCACCGTGTGTTCTATATAATTCAGTTGCCTATTGGCTCATAAGTTGGTGTCACTACAATTCTCATGTCCAGTCACTACTAGAGTGTGTATTGGGTTCAAATACACTGAGGTTCAACCTAAACTTTTCACACTTGGTTTCCCCTAATCGTTCATAAAAATTATGGGACGAATTCTAGAGTTCAGTTTCTTCGCTGTTCAGAAATATGACTACGAAAACCATAGGAAATCAGGACAGTAGTCGCGTGAATCTAAACACACCACTGTCCACAAAATTCAGACGTGTTTTGATTACAGGCACCCAAATACATATTTTTTTGTGTTGTTGCAGTTTGATAATTTCTGTCGCTGTTAAAAAGATGGTTGGAACTGAAGGATCTTGTCACACGATGGTCCTGAAAGATACAAATTGCGCAAACATTCATAGAAGGAGACGTTTCAAGGTGACCACATTATGAGGGATCTAAATAATATTTTATTTTTATCTCTGTTTCGAAAAAATCAGATATATTTAACGACTTTTTGTGCACCATTAACATTTTTTATAGTTCAAAAAAATAATCGTAAAATATTTAATTACCACAACAACGTTTCTGTACATATTTGTCAGGCTGTTTCTGACTGAAAGGTTTATCATGACATTATATAAGTTTCCTCAGCGTAGCTATGAAAATTACTTGATAGGTTTCTGCGGTAACTCAACTCGACTCTCGACAGCCCACGAAGGGCCTTGGCCTACCGATACGGCTGCCAGACTGTCATCTTACACGACACATTCTGGATTTTTAGGAGTGACACCTGGTCAGAGTGTCGATTCTCCTCTGCGGTAACAGAACATCAAACTTATTGAAAGGTGTGCGTTTACTTATTACGAACATTACCTTTTTATTTATCTTAATAAATCTGATAATTAACCATTTAAAAATTCCACGTGGTGAAGGGAACAATATAATATTTCAAATTACTAAAATTGATAATTAATTTTAAAAAATCTATAGGAAAAAAAGCTCCAGGGTACAAGTTGTGTAAGGAACAACTAATATAATAGTACAATTTACAAATTTATATAACATTTTTCCCTTCTTCTATAAAAATGATCAGACAGGAAAAGCAAACAGTGAATTATTAACATTACAATATTTAAAATCAAATCATACGTCTGGAGTACCTCAGGGTTCGGTCGTAGGGCACATTCTGTTTTTAATTCTGATAAACGATTTACCAACCAATTTAAATTGCGATAGTCAATATTGTTTTCCGATGATACGTCTTTCTTTGCCGCTATGGACGACTCTTCTGCTTTCAAACATTTAATGAATCCTTGCTTGAATGACGCGGCTGACTGGTACGAAGCAAATGGTTTCAAACTAAATTCTGATAAAACACAACGAATCTCTTTTGCACTAAAGAAAACTACTGATGCCCATAAGTGTCCTGTTAAGCTTCTTGGCATTACCGTCGATTCAAGACTCACGTGGGATTCACACGTTGACTCCATCTGCACTGAACTATCTCGTGCCTTATAACTATTGCGACAATTGAGGAACTATGTTACCCCTAATTATCTACTTTTTTCATAGTATTCTATCTAACGGTATATACTTATGGGGGAATGACAGCAAGGTTGGAAAAATCCGTATTCTACAGGAAAATGCCATATGAATAATCACGGGTTCCAAATTTAATGACCACCATTATTTGTTAAATTAAATATACTTACTGAGATTAATCAGTATATTTATAAATCTCTGATAACTACGAAGATGAACTTTGGTAATTTTGACAACCTCCACAATCATAACTATGCCACCAGATTTAATTATCACATTGAGACACCTAATGTAAGACTAAAAAAGTGGTTGCATTCGATCTGTTTAATAGATTACCCAAGAATTCCCATTCCATAGGATTAAATGTTTTCGAAATCTCAATTAAAAAATGGTTAATTGAAAATCATTTCTACTCATTAAATGGATTTTTTTCAATTTAACCCAAATATGGAATTTTAATTATGTATTATCTGTACTTTTTATTACTTGACGCTCCTACAGTTTTTTGGCCTTTAAATTAATTTGATTAATTGATAAATTAATAATGGACCTATAATACTTCAAATCACAAATTTATAGAAAAATTTTATCATGGCCTGGAAAGACAAGAAATATGTACAGAAACGAAATATTTTAAGAAAAATTATTGAATTTTAAATAATTTAAATGGTCTGTTAATGGTTAATGATATCCAAGAATTGATTAGTGTCTGATTATAAGGGACCGTTTGCGGGGATACTCCGTGAAGGTTAAGTACGCCGTGGATGATATGATGTATCTAGGTGTAAGCGGATGACCATTAGATAGCTTTGTGGGAATATCGTTGCTATAGTAGTTGAATGTTGTTATGAATACAGGCATTGTGCATCTCATAGTGTAATCTCCCGATACATTGGCAGAGTTCGGTGACTGTACAATGTTGCTCCACAAGTCGTCTGGAAGTAGTTAGGATGCTGTGTACATCTTGGGGAAGTTAGGTTAACGGCTGCTATCCCGGAAACACCACGTAAATAAACCTCTCTTTAGTTCCACAGACCACCGAAGAGAAAGTCACACCGAACTTCAAAACAGAGCTATTTCCATCCCTCAGTTGCGTTGTTCCGAGGAAACTGTGAGATCTGGAGATAATGCAGCTCAGTCTTGTCATTCAAGCTCACAATATTTATATCTGTGGCTCAAAGTTGTCATTTATTTATCGAACGATAAATTTCCACGCCACATGCCATCGCTCCAATTACAGAGACATGATAATGTTGACGTAGATTATGATTTAAAGCTGACACACACAAAAACGTTTTTTTTAGGGCAACAGGCTACATGAGGGTGATCCACATTGGGCAACTCCCCTTTAATAGCATAGGAAGGGATTAGAAAGGGGGGATGCGGAAGGGTAGAGGAAGGTAAACGATGTAACAAGCATAATTTATTTTAAATAAATTATTATTCGACAGTGGACTCTAACTTAATATTTTTCTTCTTCTTAAGCATCAGCTGTTAGCCCTTCAAAAAGTCTTAATTTAATCTTTAGTCGCCCGCAACTTGTGTCCAGGAATATTTTATATTTCTTATTACAGATCTTTTACATACAGATTCATTAAATTACACTCTGTAAAACTTGGCGGAAGCTCCCCGAAAAGGAACAACACAAATGATGTAACTATAAAGCGACCAAAAATAATCACCTATATATTTTGTCGTTCCTTTACATCACAGCTAAAAAAAATTTCAAAACTGAAGATATCAGTTCGACTAAATACAATTTCAAGTAATGATAAAAGTTTTTTTTTAAAAAAAAACAAAAAAAAACAAATTCTGCTTTTTGGGAGACTGAAAACTTCACCACTAGGTATTTCCATTGACGTACGACCGCCAAGGATCGTTAAATTCGAAGAAACTTATGTAACAAGCTCAGACGGGTTCTTCCACAATGGCCTCACCTCTGCCACATTGATTCGGCGAAATGAGAGTAGTCTGAAGATAATAAAGGCTAAAATAAATCTTGTGTTTGCCATGGACAGCGTTCAGGAAATATGGACGGGAAACTCTCACCCTATATTTAGGAAAATCTTGTGCTCAATGCGAATTTGTAAAGGGAATTCGGCTTCCCTGTTTGGTATCATTTTGGACCGTCATGAATATTACACTAGAAATCGTATGATCGTAAGGAAAGACATCGGCTCTTACTTTATGTGAGAAACGTGCATTATTCCGGAATAAAACGATTTAATTGTCTTAAAAGCATCAAAAACTTACTAGCTACAAGCTACAAGCTAAATGTGAAGTATCGTAAAACGTTACTTATTACTGGTGCGTGTTGATAATTTTGTAAATTGGTCTGAACCTGACGTTCTTTCAAAACTACTGGTTAATTTGGCAAAAAAAAATTGACGTTAATCTTTGTGCATCCACAATTCTTTCTCTCTAACTTCCAGTCACCTATTTCACCCCTGATATCAGCTGGATACGAAAAATTTACGTCTGATTAAAAATATTCTTATTTATTTTTTCTGAAACATTTGAAGTCCATTACGAATTCGTTTCTTGTATTACAATTTTCATGAAAAGTAAAGAGTTACTTGTCAAGTTTATTTTATGGAAGAAATATTAATATTTTTTCTTTTGTAGTAATTTTTTCTTTATAATGTCCTGCATTCTCTCTTACTAACGTCTCCATCCTCCTATTTGTGTGCTTTTAAGGAATTTATTGTTCAAATTGTTTATTAGACTATTTTTTTATATTCCTAAATATATATTTTCTTGGTAGTGTATTTTTTTTAATTTTGACCATTTTTGACTCGTCCTATTTCCTCAGCAAAGGAACCCGGTTGGCATATTTCTAGCCCCCCCCCTCCCCCCAATTTACCATAGACAATGATTGCACGAGTAGCAATGAACTTCCGGAAATCGAAATGTCTAGACAAGCCCGCTGTACCCTAACCTTGCAATAAAGTGTTTCCGGTAGCTGCAGCGGAAAGGGGATTTATGTCCGACTTCTTTTAATGTATTTTCGCGACCGAGCCTGGCCTTTTTCGACGGAATTGGATTTCTGTTCGTCACCAGACGAGACAGATAGTTTTCCGGCGTCCGTCATAAATTGAATGTCTGCGACGTTTACGAGTCCTTTGTGGCACCGGAAGAAAAAGAAAGAAAACGTCGACCTGCCCCGCCACGCTGCTAGAATGACCACGATGGTTTTATGTTGTTGTTTTTTTTTACTTACCTCTTTTAGTACCCTAGCCAATTTGTAAGCCACTTTTAAGTTTAATCAATTATTTGTAAAACATTTTCTATGCTGTAGCTCCAGATCTAAAAACCCTGTAACTAGAACCCAAATACTCAAGTCACTGAGATGTCACTACAGATGAGAAATATACATCTTCTGGTTTAAATAATTGTCCAAGCCGAGGTTCGTCTCTAAACATGCTTAAAAATGGAACAGCTCAACCTGGGAAGGCATTCTTCAAGAACAACTAACTAAACTCTTATTTCTCAAAAAGTAACTGCCGTCTAAAATTTATAAGAGACTAGGAAAACGTCTGAGGAAAAAATGCCAAATTTTAAATGGAACAATAAGACTTGATTCAATTTTCTTCAACCTTTATGTAGAGACTTAAACGAGTTTTAATTACAAAGCGACAATGAAACGAAGCAGAGAACGATAGCAAAAGCTACGGAAGGAAACTTCCACTTGTAAATCTAATTCTCTTGAACTTCACCATGGAGTAGTAACAGAAACTAACAGGTAGGAATTAAGTGTAGCCAATAAACAGTAACATATGATTTATGCTAGTACGCTGCAGAGACTGTATTATTATTTTTTATAAGAAATATTATGTTAATAAATAAAGGACGGGGACTTTAACAATTATCACGATAAAAAACTGATACGATGCGGTTTTGTTGGTTTAAGAAGCATGACACGGTATCATCCAGAAGCCTAATAGTATACGAAATATTTACGCAGTATTTACTTCCCCATCTAAACCACATTCCGGTTCTTTTATCTACATCCATTTATTAAACGAGGTTTAAATGCTTTTGTTACAATTAATTTTTTTTCTCCTTATTCAAATAATGGTTTGTGTCGATATCTTCTTGTAACTGATATTTATTTGCTAGTATTTATGCAAATGATGTGGCAGCCCTCTAAAATGCCGATTTTAGATTGGCTGTCCAATAGTCTAGAAATTGATACCAGATCTGTTTATTATTTGTGTACCGTACGGATTTAGCGTCGGACAATTCTCGGAGAATTCCTCCTGGAAACTCGTCAACTAACTATACAAAATGAAAACCCTAGTTTTACCACTCACTGAGTCGTCAACGTCGCCTAGATATTTCCGTTTTACTTGTACGTACGTTGCCATTCAACACCAGGTACTCCTTATCTTTATGACTTGTAATATGCGGCCGTAATCAGTCTTTACAGCTTGACGTAAGGCCCACTTGCAACTCTTAACATTGGCCTTGGCGGGAAATTATCATATCACGGGGCTGCGGTAAGAACTTTGTAAACCGTCCGGTATTAACGTTTCATATCGTCAGCAGTTCAAATTTTACATAATTAAATTTCAAGGAACACATCCGTTGATCAGGAAAGTTTGTCTATGTAAAATGTAACGTACCTCGTAAGAATAAAATTGGTTCTTATTACGAAGAGAAGAGAATGTCGAAGAAAAAGTAGTATTTTGTCAGTGAGGTTGGATAATTTAGTTCCGGTGTTCCATTGACCGGACACAAAACAATAGTGGTAAAGAGAGAAAATAGATCCAAGTAAAGGAGTAGGGACGGAGTGTTACATCGACTATGTTCGGCTTCAGGGAATAGGGAACATCAGTTTGAAGAGTCCGCAGCCCTTACAGACTCGGACCTGCTCGGTTCAACTTAGGAAAACGGACAGTTTTTGGTTTAAAATTAAAATGACAGGATTAAGAAACATCGCAGAGCGTCATTTTACATTTTTCAGTCAATGTAAAACGTTACGTACCTCTTAAGCATAAAATTGGTTCTTATTACGAAGAGAATGAACTGACTCTAGGGGGCAAGGTTATTAAGAATCACGAAGAAAACGTAGTATTTTGTCAGTGAGGTTGGATAATTTTGCTCCATTGACCGGACATAAAACAATAGTAATAAAGAGAGAAAATAGATCCAAGTAAAGGAGCAGGAAAGGAGTGTTACACCGACTATGTTCGCTTTCAGGGAGTAGGGAACATCAGTTTGAAGAGTCCGCAGCCCTTACAGACACGGGCCTACTCGGTTCAGCTTTAGAAAACGGACAAGACTTTGGACTTGAGGAAACACGTGGCCATTGTGCTGATTCTCCTGGATCTTATATTCTGTTTTGTTGGCCCGTTTTATGGAAAATTGGCATGGAAGTAGCCGTGTTTTAGGACTCCGTCTGATTTCCCTGGGTGATTCATTGAAACCGGAGGGGAAAATCTAATATTTTTTTTGTTTAGTTGGGATGATTGAGAGTACAGAAAACACAGGTTAATTCACAAGGAATAATGTAAAACTGGGTGCAGTCCATTAACAGACCGAAACCACTCACTTCCTATGAGATTATCATGACAGATCTGGATGTGTGGGTAATGATTTTTAATCGGAGAAACTGGTGTTGAAGTTCAAAGAGAATAAAATGTCTTTAGGCAAGGAAACACTTGTATACAATGACGCACGATTTTGTATCTAGACAATGTCTATAGACAATCGCGCGACAAATTCTTGTATATAGAGTCGCTTTCGGAACAAAATCGCGGAACACTTGTTTCCCGTCATTGGTTCATTGTTTCGCAACATTTCATTGTATGTACGCTTTTGTAAATATGTTGTAGTTTTCCTCTGTGAGCTCCGGAGAACGCTTCGTTAAATTCTTTCATTTCTGTTTGTTTATATCAAGATGTGGGAAACGAAGAAAGTTTAACTTTTAATAGTTGATCATCTTGTTTGTGGGAAGTCACTAAACTAGAATATAAAAATCGCACTAACAGTTATCGAAAATTTGGCCAAAAAATATTAAGTTTTCGTAGGTGACGTAGAATAAAAAATATACAATTTGAAAACAGCTTTTCATCGGCAGCAAAATAAAATTGGTCACGCGAGAAAATACTTAGAGTGCATTCAAACACATGTTATTAATATTAGTAGGCATAAAAATTCTGAGAATTGTCTCAAGTGTCCCGTTTCGGACGGGAGAACAATTTTTCTACTATTTTATTCTGATGACGTGTCTATATACAAGAATTTGTCGTGCGGTTGTCTATAGTGTGTACTAGGCCTTAATTTTATTTTATCTACTTAAAAGATTGTGTGAGGATTAAAATCACGCGGTTATTTGATTATTGAAGGCACAGTTGTTAGTTTCCGGGGGTAGTAAATATGTGTCAACCAGCTTAGTTTTGTGAGAACGAGAAACGGCAGAAACAGGATGTTCCGACGGGACTGTACTCGTGTTCCCAACTCGTTTTAAAGTCCTCTTTAATTGAGCTGTTCGGCTCCTGGACACACTTATGTACAAAATAACGAAAGAACAGGACTGGGAATGACTGTCGTACAGTGCTTTATCTCCACGCTTCCTTAAAGTTTCACGTCAGGGAATCGTACAACGATTGCGACCTTGTCACGTCATCAAACTCTCATAGACGCAGTCTGTTCTCTTTGGGAAATTCCCTGACCGGTATATATTCTGTTTATACCGTTTAGACTAGTGTTTCCTAACCTTTTCTTCACCATGACCCACTTTCTAATGTAACATATAGACCATTTTTTATATTAAAAAATTAATTATTTCCTATAGGATCTATATTTAAATTTGTGTATCACAGTTCTTATATACTAATAATTCTGTGCATAAACAAAGGAATAATTTATTTCAACCTTAGATCGCTAAACCTATCGCCCATTCGAGCTTTTGCATGAAATTAAGTTCTTATTTCATTTAAATCGCTAAGACTACAGGACACAAGCACTTAGCGCATGCGCATAGCAACACAGTGCGTACTATTCCTTCACTATAGTCTGCGCCACGAAAATGTAATACCAAGGTCACGGCGTCTTCCTGCTACGTTGCCAAATATGTCTAATTGGAGGCTCGCGCGGCGACTAGAACTGAGGGTGGGTGCACAATCTGGCAACACCGCTGGACGAGGGGCAAGCAGCGGTGACCTTGATATTACATTTTCGTGGCACCAATTATAGACATAGTAAACAATACTCTCTAAGTTTACCGTAGTTCATATTACTCCAATTTTCAATTGTGACACTCTGGAAAGCACCAAACTTACCAAATGCTTATTTCAAATTGAGATATCAACAATTTATCATTTTGTATAAGTAGAATCATAGCTAGAGTTTTTTTTAAATATTTGACTAGCTCATTATTCGAATTACCCCACCTATACATTAAAATTGTGTCTCACGTTGGGAAACACTGGTTTAGACTGTTTCTGAAAATAGCATTGCCACATTTACTCGCACCTGATTATTATTTTTTGTTTGAAATGTATCTTAATTTATTCTATATTCTCGATAACTGTTGTTAGCGAAAATATTTCCTTTTTTAAAAAAAAATTAAAGCCGTCAGATTTTCCGATTTGTTAACTGTAAATGCGACGGTAATTAGTGAAGTGTTTAACATCGGTATGACAAGATAGTAGATTGTGCTACGAGTGACCTTAGACCGTCTGGAATCTCAGAGGCGAAAGTTACTGCTGCGTAAATTTTGGTACGTGGAGATACCGGAATTCCTCTGGGAGAAGTAATAGTTTCTGAGAGCGAGAAGGACGGCCGAGACTGTTAAAAGCGATACGAAGGAAAAGAAACATCCAGACGTCGCACATCACGCGATACTAGCGCCTGATTAATATTGATCCTTGAAGAGAAAGAACGCTGGAGCAGACCGAGGCTAAGCTACACTGAGCAGATCGTGAAGGACGTCGACTCTGCAACTCCTTCCAGACGACAGTGAGATTTTTCCACGGGAGACTTGAAGGCGCCTCGTCACAAACAAACCATCGCTTCCTTAATCACTACTTACGACGAACTTGTTTTTCAATAATGAGCGTTGAGTAGAGTGACTCCAAAAACCCACTGCAGTAACGACATCGATGACTAAAAAAAATACGTGGAATTGTTATTAGTCGGGTTTACCGTTGCCTTAGGAATATAATTTGGAGGTGAAGTTGTACAGGTGTGCAGCGTAAGAAAAATAAGCGGGTAATAAAATATAATTAGACGAGATTGTGGAAAAATATGACAAATAATTAACCAAGTTTAGAAAATTAAGAACAGACCTACATTTCGTGACAACTTCTCAAGGGGAAAGTTTTTTTTATTATTGATTTATTTACAGTCGCATCAACAGCTAAGGATATTAGCGACTCAGTATGGGAAATCATTTTTTCTCGTCAGGTGGCTGATTTGCCGAGAGTGTCTCTCACATACACTCAAACATCCATGCCCTCGCCGGGATTAGAACCCGGGAGGCAGTCACGCTGACCCCTACACCACAGGAGGTCGGCCTTGGAAAGTTCTGTTCAGTGACTGCAATGAATAATTATCTTCGATCCCTCTACTAACATGTGTCTTCATTTTCTCATTCGATTGGTCCTGGCGCAGTTTCCGTGTATCCATTTAAAGTAAATAATTTTATTTCTGGTGGTCGATGTCTGTTCTCGGATGCGTAAATGCCTCGAGCGTGAAGGGTTAATTTTTTCGAGCGTTAGCGCTGAGGTGGACGTAGTGTTCGTGGGGTGAGTAGGACATCCAGGACGATGAGAAGCAACGAGTGGTCCATGAGGGCGTGGCTGCTGGGCGTGGTTGCTAAAACAATGGGAGCCTGTGCTCCAGACCGACCGCACAACTCACGCCTTCATCCAGACCCTGCGATGTCCACCTCCGTCCATCTTCAACACTGAAGCACAAGCTCACAGTGGCCAACTAACCGGGAGTATCTCCTTTACACGCAAAATTACTGTTCAGTGCCTCTTTCTCTACATATTTAAATTTACGCTAGCCGATTCCGAAGGCAATGCTTAAAAGTAAAAACGCGAAACAACCGAGATTCATGTCAAATTTAGGGTTATAGAAGTCGGTGAGTTTACTTCTGACATTCACTATGTCAGTTACGTTATATTTCCAGCCCTAGAAGGGGGGTGGGTGACGATGTGGGAGAACTGCCTTTACATAAAGTAATGAGTAAACACCGGAGACTCGGGTTATGGAAGTCACTGTGATTAATTCTGACATTTACCATAGTGATCAAGGTGTAGTTCAGCCCCGAGGAGTGGGTGTGGAAGGGGGGGGGGGTGAAACAAATTTCCGTTTACAATCTTAAACGTGTAGAATTTTTTTTTACCAAGCTTTATATACACATGTTACTTACGATCCAGGAACAACACTGAAGGGTTAAGAAACACCACCCGCCTCTACGTGTGGGGTGGAGGGGATAGAATTTAAAAACATTCCTAAACGGCCATTATTTGCGTCAATTAAAACTTTTCCGGGGTCGCTTAATTTGATGTCATTCTAGTTCATTTGTAAGTGTCTAATTTAAACTGCGAAAGGCACTACTATGGTTCGGATGGTGGTGGAAGGGGTTTACATAAAATGGATGTTAAAAATACCGATATTAGTGTCGATTCCGGGGTTATAGGAGTCGCTGAGTTTAAATCTCGCGTTAATCGTGGAAGTGGACGTGGGTGAGAAAAGTTAACCCGGAGTACTTTTAACCCTCTTACGTTACCGGGTTAATATTTTATTTTATTAGGATATCAGCTATATTTTGGTCTATATTTAGTTAAGGGTTGCATTTCTTTACTTCTTTAATGTACCGGGAGTAGTTTTAGCCTTATGAAGTTAGCCAGTATTTTTTACTGTATTAATTAGTCGTAATTTTTAGACACTTTTATTTTATGTAGTACGACGGTTTCCGAATGCCGTAAGTCATCGTCGTGGTTTATTTGAAGTTACATACCGAGGGGTTAGGTCGGGACAGGGAATTTAAATGGGTAAATGTTCCTAGCACTGACGCTATTGATGCTGTTTAAATTAAATGTTTACCAAGAAGTTAGTGTCGAATCAGTTCCTACTCCGGGATAATTTTAATAAAAATCCGGTCAAAGCCAAAGACTCAGCTAGTCTTTCATAAAATGGGAATTTAATACTAATAAATCTAAAATGTTTGGCACCTTTTCATCTCCTTGACCACTTTGCAGTTTTACTCTCTGGAAAGTGTATATTATATAATATATATTTTTCCTGTAATGTCCTAGTATTTAGGACGCACCAGAGGAAATTTCACGGAGCGAGTTAGTATTTTTATGACACAATGTGTGTATATATGTGACTGCATACAGGATAAATCCGGGCGCCAGTTATATTCACGTATTACACGTAATAAATAATTCAACCACATTAAATTTCTTACGTAGAAGGATTTATCTCGTTTGATTCCTCGACCTGTGCTGCAATTCAACTTAATCGTTTATTCTTCTCATGAAACGTAAAAGTATCAACCGTCGTACCCTCCGTTTCCTTCTGAGCTTATATATGCCCCTGCACCTACATACCTTCATGTCGGTACCTTCGAAGTCACAGCCACATGTCTGCGAGTTGTCTGCTTTATCTGCGCTCACCCAACGATTACTGGACTGCATGAAATCCCGTTTGATGGAGTCCCGGGGGATGGGAAGGATCAGGAGGCTGCACTGCACCTGCGACGCTATGGGAGGTGCCATAAAAACAGATTAATAGCCACTTTAAGGGGAGTACTGGCTGCAGCTCTGACAGTAAACAGCGCGAGCCCACGGAATTTCATGGCTCCCAGAGAGATACAAAAATCATTATTATAGCCAATAATTGTCGAGAATTTAGGACAAGAAACAGCTCAAACTCCGAAGTGGAATGCAAGGAATCTTGATGGAAATAACGCCCTTAACGTGAAACAGCTTCTACGCAAACGCCTACTCCACGAGTTCCCCTGAAGATGAACTTAGTTTACTTTCTTACTGCGTAGATTCAAAACGACGTGCACTTAATATTGTTCATATAACCACATACTGAAACATTTTAAACTGTTTTTAATTTCTTATTAAGATATAAAAAGTTTAATAGACATCCAAAATTCTATTTTGGAAAACCCGTCATTGGGAGCATAATGCTATAGTTTATGTTTTAAAAAAACTCCAAGATCTACTAAATATTAAGAACTGAAGTAAAAAACAACTGACGAAACTATAACTTAATCTTTCCTTTTCTCTTCGATTCTTTTAATGAATTCGTAGAAATGTATATCACTGTAATAATATTACGCTTTGTTAACAGCTGCAAAATTAAAAAATACGAATAACTGAAATCTATCTTATTCTTGTAATAAATAAAACAGAGTGTTTGTTTGTATGTATGCATGTATGTGCTCCGCATACAAATCTACACCCGTGGAGCAAACGTCACTAAACACTGATGGTGTGAGACACGTCTACCAGCCCCAGGAGTGTGGTTGAAATATTCAAACATGCTAAAACGGCCGATATTTAAGTCGGATAAATATTTTTAGAGGCCAAAGAGATTAATAATGTTTCTAACGATGGTATATGACTATAATTGCAACCCCTTAAAGCATGGGAAAGGAGAACCCTGAGGGGTGGAGATGGAGGGGAGTTACAAGAAAATAACGCGAATTCAACCGAGATTAAAGTCAAATCCAGGGTTATGGATATCGCTGAGTTTAATTATGACATTCAACTTGCCATATAACCCCCAGGTCCCGGGGGTGGACGGGAGTGGAAATTTTCAAACATGCTAAAACGGCAGTTTTTACCGTTCAATAAATATTTTTCGGGGTTAATTAGATTGATAGTACTTCTATCGATGTGGTTTGAGTATAATTTCAATCCCTTTCAGCATTGGAGGGGAGCACGAATAGTGGTGGGGGTGCAGGGACGTTAGAAGAAAATTTCCGAGATTCGAGTCAAATCGGGGTTATGGATGTCGCTGAGTTTAATTATGATATTCAACTTTTTGTTTGACCCACAGTAGCGGTGGTGGAAATTTTCGAACACGTTAAAACGGCCGATATATTCGTCTAAATAAACTTTTTCTGGGTCAATGAGTACAACCCCTTTCGGTATGGGAGGTGAGCACATTTGGGGATACAGGTCCCGGTGCGTTAAATAAAATTATCGCAAAAGCAACCGAGATTGGAGTCAAATCGGGGGTTCTGGATATATGAAAACCCGGACAACGCCTAAAACGTAGAATTTTTAAGTATCTCTGTTAATCTCGAGGGAAAATTCTTGGTTCACTGCATTGCAGCTTCTCATCCTGGCTCGTGGATAAGGTGTCGGTGCATGGAAAATGGTTTTGTGTTTATACTGCCTATAATTCGAAAAGATTGCCGAAGGACTTGATAGACTTAAATTTGAACGGAATTTTCATATTTTCACGTATTTCGATAAATAAGAATAGTATTGGACGAATTCCGTAATGTTAACGTATAACACTAGCTCAGAAATTTAATCCAGAGGTTAGAAAAGATGAAAATATTTGGCTTTTTAGAAATAAATATTATAAAGGAATGAAATCACAAAAAAAACTAAACGTTGTTCAACTTAACTAGTAATATTCATAGCCAGGCTAAGGAAACGTTAAAGAGAGGTTTAGTTGAGATGTTTTAAAGTCAGCCTGAAGTTATAGATACAGAAACATAGAAAAAGATTTTATGATTAATAAACTTTTTAGAATAATCGTTAAATATATATGACATATTATTTTGTATTACAGTGATCCATAGTAGTATATTTAACAGTAATCGTGAATTATTCAACATTGCTCAGCGGCACCATTGTTCAAAATCTGCACCTCCCGATCCCCTTTTCGACAGGTAACGGTGTATTCATGTCCTGGCTATTTTATAAAGAAGTTGTGTCATGTGGGTGATGACCCGGAAGCCACATACTTGACCATTACGCCATCATGGCCGAAGCGTAAGAATGAGGGGATACACGTATGAATGGGCAATTGTCCGCACGTGCTAGTGAAAGCAGGCCTGACCTCTATGGTAGCTGATGGGGCGGAAAATCAGACACGAATATGTGTCTCGCCTCCGCTATTATTATGTCACTCAGGAACACACATCGTGCGGCACATCGTCTTCACATCACAACCAAATGTTTTCACTTTCTTTAAATTCCACAGTCAGCCACACGAAACTGTTAATACTGCCCGAGAAATGTTGCTGATCAAAAGAAAGAAAATCTTGTGTTTGAGACTTGCAGATGGGTAAACGGCGGAGCGTAGAAGGGTTGTGATGAACGGTGAAATAGATGGGATACTCGTCGACTTCGCTAGAACCTTTGGTGTAAAGCCTCTCAACATCCTGTAGGATAGATTAAATAAAGGAGGTGTAGATAAAAGAGAAACACAGATCGCAAAGATTGAGCATTGGGCAACAAAGCATCGTGACGTCGGGAGTTCCTCATGGCTCTGTAATTGGACCATTATTTTATCTAATATTCATAGACGACTCGACTGGCAATCTAAAAATCAGGAGTCACAGTTATATCTCGAAAAGGTAAGGAAAGAAATCTGCTTCGCTTAGAAAACCAATTTCGATGAGCTCGACAAGTAACTCAAGGGTGTCGAGCTGCAAATGTTTTGGAATATGTTGGAATAATAATCTTGGATGGATTGAAGGAACAGATGAGTTTCTCGACCAAATAAACCTTGAATACATCAGAAATTTTAAAAAAGGATTGAATTTTTACTGTAAAGAGGTGAATATTGGAACTCTCAGGGAAAAATCAAAAGAAAACGTTGAAAAATTGGTAAAAATTTAAGAGATAAATTTGTACGGTTAGGGATTGGTCAAGAGCACGGAAAAATAGGACAGGTATGATGCAAAGTTTGGCAACGTGTCCTATTCAATGTTCACACAGGGAAAAACCATGAAATGCATTTAGTTCCAACAGTCCAAAACCTTGGAGGATGGGGCCATAAATTTAACATAAATCGAAAACAGATTTTTGAAAACTTACTTTCTTCAATACGACGAAAACAACTGGAATACATATTTGTTGGTTAAGTCAACTCTTTATAAAATTATTATTCTGCAGCTCTTTCACACTATACAAAGAATAAAAAAACATCTTTCATTCACGTCCACTATTGTCATTGGAATAGTCGGCCAGCTGCCTCAAAAACTGGTCGTGAATGCTGCGTCCCAACAGAAAACCACTCTCTGGCCATCGGAAAGGCGTGGCACAAGTACATGCTGCCCGAACCATCTGATGCAGGTTTTCTAGGGTTTGTCCTGCATCACTTTTAGACAAATGTCGGGTAGGATCCTTAAACTACAACCCGGGGGCCGTAGTTAACAACCTTGGCTACCCTTCCGCATCCACCCTTTCAAATCCCTTCCTATGCTATTAAAGGGGAGTTACCACGTCATTCATATTCTCAAAGGGGAGAGGTGCACAAATATTAGAATATATTAGTGTGTGATATAAACCAAATTTTGGAGACGAATATCACGATAATTATGTTTTTCAAATATCTGTGGATAATATTTTTTTCTAACAAAACTATTAATTTCTTATATGCAGATTATCTTAAAAGAAAACAATGTCGCTTTTGATAATTTCTAAATATTTTATTAATTCCCAAGAGGTTCAGAATCCAAATTTATGAGCTATAGAACTTCTGGTTTCTTTCAAGTGAGACCAACACGTTTAGTTGTAAATACTATTATGGTGATTGACGTAACTGGGTACGTTTGTATTAAAGGAGTTTAAAGTATTGCATCGAGGAAATTAATGAGAGAAAATTTGAATGATTATTCAACGAGTGTTGCACATTTATTTCCATGCTGAGTCTTTGAAGAAAGGCGACTAGTAATTAGTGAATTACAGGATTGCCTTCTATAACTGCATACATCTTCCAGACGTCATGCTTAGAGACGTTCCACGTGAGACAGTGCCCCCGCATAAACTTCTTGAGTTATACAGATCGTGGTGAAGCCACGGCCCGAATCACACAGTTCGGCCTTGATTATCTCGAATTGTCTAGGCAGTTCCTGGTACGATGACCTAACTTTCTTACTTAACACCAGCCGGTACATTATTAGCACCTTCTGTCAGCCTGGTAGCCTGAACAATATTTGCATATTAATCGAAGGAGAAAAAATTTATTTATTTATTTCCATTTTTTCATAAAAGTATCAGCGGAATTTTCAAGCAGTTAAATATGCTTAAATACAGTGATAGTTTGGTTTAAAGGAGAGAAATTTTCCAATAACCCCACGAAATTCTTCCAATCGCTTTAAAGGCATACAACAAATATTTAACGCTGATCAGAGAATTGGCTTTTTTCCTAGTCAATGGAGAGTAGCCGAAATTATTATGATACTGAAACCCGGAAATAGTCCTAACGAATCTTCATCCTATTGACCAATAAGCCGGCTGCGCGTTGTCTCAAAAGACTTTGAAAAACGTTTTCAGAAACGCCTAATACTGATCGTAGAGGATCATCAATTCGGGTTCAGATGCCAGCGTAGTACTATCGAACATGTGATTCAAAGTGATTAACAGGGTCTTTGAAGGGAAAAAAAATGTTCATTTGCCTTCCTGGACATCAGCCAGGTCTAATATACAAGCTGAAACAAATCCTACCATGCAACTTCGTCATCTTATATCCTACGTTTCTGGAAGACACTTCTTTGTAAAGTACCAGGAAGAACTTACAGAACTATTACAGATAATTCCGGAGTACCCCAAGGAAGCATACTAGGGCCAATCCTCTACATATTATATACAGCGGACATCCCCATTTCCAACAGAACTGTTGTTGCCACCACGATACTGCGATACTTGCGACACACGTCAAACCAGAAATAGTTGTCAAATGGAACATTAAATCAAATGTAACAAAATCTGCACATATTACATTCAGATTAAAGAAAGGCACCGGCTAATGTACTGGTTTATTGGCAGATCATCTCATCTGACACTGGAAATCAAGCTCCATTTGTACAGGTGTATCAGCAGATTTGGACGTATGGTATCCAACTATGTGGAACAGCAAGTAATTCAAACCTGGAAATCTTACCACGTTTCCAAAATAAAGTGATAACGTACATAGTAAATGGCCTTTGGTAAAGACCTGCAACTATCCATCGATTAAAGATCATCTTTGGATGATGCCAGAGTTTAGTTTGAAGTGCCACGATTAACAATATTCAAGCCAGAAACCTAAAGGGACAGAATTGATTAGGATTAACTTATGTGTACTGTATTGCATAAACGTATTATTTATTCAAATATACCACTGTGATCAAAAAGTAAGGTGAAATTGTCATTTAAAACTCCCGGGTATTAGGAAGGCAGGTAAATTTTTTTCCCTGGGTTGGAAGGACTGTCTATAATATTTACCAAGCGTCTGTTTGTTAAAAGGTTTAATTATCTCCGAGTTACCCGTGTTTTTGTAAACAACCAAAAGTGAATTTTTCGATTTTTGCAATGGGTGATTTTGTTGAGCAAAGAACTTGCATCAAATTTTGTTTGCGGAACGAATATTCTTGTGCGGACATGTTGAAAATGTTGCGGAAGGCCTTTGGTGATCAAACTATGGAACAAATAAAACTGTTTATAAGTGGTACAACGAGTTCAAAGAGGGCCGAGAACGCGTTGAAGACGAGTCGCGCTCTGGACGACCATCAACGTCTACCGACGAGCGCCACGTCCAAAAAAATCAAAGATTTGGTGCTTGAAAATCGTCGATGGACAATTAGAGATCTCGCTGATAGTGTTGGAATATCATTTGGCTCAGCCCAAACCATTTTGAAGAATGTTTTGTGTCTCAAACGCGTCAAGTCTCGATTGGTGCCAAAATCGCTCAATTTTTTGGAAAAAAAGCGTCATGTTGATGTGTGTGAAACTTTACTGTCTATCAAGACCACTTGAAATGCATCATTAGTGGAAACGCGACTTGGATTTACGCATACGACCCTGAAACCACCAACCAATTCAGCGCATATCGTGCAAAAGGTGAAGCAAGACCAAAAATACCACGGCAAAGTCGATCGAAAATCAAGGTCACGTTGACAGTTTTCTTTGATTATCGTGGTGCGGTGCACTATGAATTCCTTCCGCCGGGCCAACTGTCAACAAAGAATTATTTGAGCGTTGTGCGTCGTTTGCGTGAAGCTATTCGTCTGAAACGGCCGGAATTATGGGCGAACAACTCTTGGTTCCTTCATCACGATAATGCACCATGTCATAGTGCATTGGTTCTTCGCGACTTTTTTTTGGCAAAAACTCGACTCATATCGTTCCGCAACCACCGTATTCGCCTGATTTAGCTCCGTGCGACTTCTGGTTGTTCAGCAAAGTCAAAAGGCCAATGCGGGGACGCCGTTTTGACACGATTGAGGAGATAAAAACCGAATCGAAGAAGGTCTTGAAGGCTATACTGGAAAAAGACTATCCGACTGTTTCGAGGACTGGAAAAAGCGTTGGAAAAAGTGCGTTTTATCGGACAGGGATTACTTTGAAGGGGATGAAATTGATTTGGAAGAATAAATTAAGAATTTATTTATATAAATAAATTCACCTTACTTTTTGTTCACTGTGGTATTTGATAAAGGTAGCTTCATTGCAAGTATCACTAAAAATTATTTTCTGTTTATTTTTGTTATCTAACTGTACAAATCCATTTGGACCGATTGTAACAAAAACGGGGTTAATAAAATATAACTTACGACTTGGCAATGCCAATTTGGAAAATGTGGCATGTTGTTCAGTAACGAGTTGGCTCGTGTATCCCGGATACAATTCGCTGCCAACGTTTAAATAGTAGATTCTGTCCCTCCTTTTTGATATATCCCGCCGTAGATTTTCCATGGGCAGAATCGCTTAATCGATAAATCTAAGAGTAAAATTCGGACGGTGTCAGACGGACCCTTGATGACTTGCATCGACCGTCTTGAGCTGGAGCTCGGTCCGCAGATCTCTCTCGCCAATTCGCCAGTCGTTGGTAATAAATCGCAATAGGCATGCAGGTGTCGTAAGCGAAAGTAGCCCTGTGTGCATAACGCAGAGCCGGGCCGCGGCCGGGACAAGCGTGCAAATTGGCCTGGAGGGAAAGCTTACCAGACTGTTAGGAGACCTTGGCGAGAGACTTGAGATGCTGGACGCGCACAAACAGATTCCAACTAAACAAACACGTGGGTTCTCCTTGCGCCCACATTTCGGACACTTTAGAACTGGTTTGCCTTTCCTATCTCAGTTATTCTAGGCGTATCTTCGAGCGCCGCGATCCAGCTATCTGCTTTCCTGGCCTTTATATAATTTTAATACGACCAAACACAGATACGCTTTATTTCCCACAAAACTGATTGGATATTATTAGAACGTAACCTTCACACTGGTGCGGCAAAATAAAGACATAAAAAAAAACGTTCCTATACGCAAATTCACTGAACATGTATATGGATTCTCTGATATGATATACACGTACTTCGATTATTTTAGGTATGAATATGGCAATACAAACAGTCTATATTTATCGTAAAAAACACAACCAGGTGCTTCATTAATACGTCAAAGAATTAATATATTGTTGTAGAGTACTCATTATTTACACATTTACATTCAAATACGTGAAATTATAAGAATATACACATATAACTTAAAATTTTCAAGGATCTCACTTGAAATAATTCGTCAGTTTCAGCACATTAAAAATCTATTCATTTACAATGATTAACAAATATTAGGCATAATCGTTCGTACGTGACATATTTATGCCATGTCAGTCATTTAAAAGTCAAGTGATTTTAAAATAAAATTAGTTCCTTTGATCGTACAATCTTTCGTATTGTTTTTAATTACCATTTGATAGTGCATTGCTGGATAAAATTATAATTTTTATTCAATCAAAATATATTCTGCTTTATTTCACTAGGGAAAAAAAAGGAACTATTTACTTTGTTGTGCAGTATCGTCGCGTCTCTCTCTCTCTTGAGTGTGCTGTGACGTCATTGTCTCGTTAAATAAACCCGAAAAAGTATTTAATTCTATATTAATCTTCAGTCAAGGTGTGATTTAATCTAAATCTAAATGTTCCAAGTTCCGTACATACTTTCCTCTGATAGTGCATTAATTTAAAGGCTATAAAATACATATAATCATTCGATGGAATATTGATAAATAAAATTCTACTTTTTATTCAATAAAAATACTTCTGCCTTATTTCATTACGAAAAAAGGTTTTTTTTTTACTTTGTTGTGCAGTATCGTTGCGTAGTAACGTCTCTCTCGCGAGTGCTGTGACGTCACGGTCTCTTGGCAGTAATTTAACTCAAACTTATCACGTTTTTCAATAATAATTCTTGCCACATTTATGCTAAGGGTTTCTCACCCCCACAGTACAGTTTCTCGTGTTTTTAAGAATGTGTGTTGCACGTTTTGCAAATAAATTTGTATAGAAATGAACGTAAATACATACATACAAATATACATCCTTTTTTATTATATAGATTATTGTGAAAACAGCTGTAACAGTAGCATCACTGTTGTTTGCCAGACTAGTGACAGAAATCGAATAAGGGAGAGGCCTGGAAAGCCGAACCAATTTCACTTAAACCTGGTAACTAGTATTACTACTTCTGGAAACAAATGTAACTGGATCCTTCAAAAGTGTTGGAGTTTCTTGATTTTTTTAGGTAAAAAGAACTCTTGCTCCTGTTTCTCTTTCTTTTGGCAGCCGAGAAACACGATTGGCGTACCACAGGGATCTACTTTTACTCCATCACAATATTTAAATATCTATACGTGCAAACTGTTGCTCGCGGCTTCGCTCACGTAAATTTTAGTGAATTTAGATAAAAAAAACATAGATAATATATTCTGTTCTATTGACAAGCATTCCACCACACTCAATTATTTCTGAAGTTCATTTTTACGATTAACTTAGAAAATAATTCGAAACTAAAGAATTTCCATAAGAAAAATTATGTGTGATATTTCATGTTGCTTGCAAAATAATTTTGAATATTTATAATTATTAAAATTTTATTTTTAACATAAACATATTTAAAATTTAGGAAACAAAGGTGCATTAACTGAACTTTAAAAGTTTAATAAATTATGGTTAATTCCGTTAAAACATTATTAATCGCACAGCAGAACCAATTTAAGTTAAGTAGCATGCAATTAAAAATCCTAAAAACCACAAGGTGATTTGCCAATGAAACGCATCCACAGTCGACTAAAGGCATACTTGGGGGGGTTTTCTCGTATTGCGATTAGTACGAAGGGCAATAAAGTGACTGTAAAGGTAGTCAGAGCTTTATTTAGCTCAGTTAATATATTTTTATTTAATCAGGAAACGTTACGTGCAGCGTGACACTAAATTCTGTAACACTCGGAACAGGCAAATGTGGAATTCCGGACCTGCAAGGTTTAATATTCTGAAGGATATCTGTATAAATAAATAACATTTGAATATCATCCTATCGTAATCGTAAATAAGGCTGATACGATGACAGTTTTCAGTGGTCATGCGGAAATTATTTCACGTTTGCACAATTAAACTCTTTTACGACAAATTTCTGGGTGTAATTATTCAGGGGGGAAAAATAAATTTCATCCTTCAGTAAAGGAAATTTTCAGATCTATTCAACAATATCCGGCACGCGGGATTGTATTAGTTATTCTTGCTTGTTAGTAGATCTAATTATTAATACTACTCTCGATATATAACAATATAGTGGTCAGTATTCTTAATCTATAATACAAAAATTTAAAACAATTTAAACAAGACACAGGCAGGAATGTTATTTGCGTTTTAAAAAAATATTTATTAAAGTTAATAATTAATAATAAATCAAAAAACATTAACTATAATTTTTCTTCTGTACTACTTATTATACGTTATTAAATTAATGATTATTTTTAAATAAGGGTATATGTAGGCTTAGTTAAATATTATGTCAGTAGGAAACTAATATTTTTATTTACTCAAAGCTGTAAATGTTAACTCGTACAATAGAATTTATTTTACAGACCCTATACTGGTGCCTGGAAAAATATTTCTATGGCTAACAGTTAAAATAAGACGTGTAAAACGAATAAGTAATTACTACTCCCAATACTCTATAGACCCTATGATTGAATATTAACTTTGTTTGGGGTATGATTAATGTTACGTTCAAAGAAAAAAAAATTAGATTGTGCATAACGCTGTTGATTTTCGTTTTTATAATGCACGTGAATGTGTAACAGTTTACCTTCTCATATTTCTCAGCAGTGCATTGAGAGCTAGACTATATATAGCGTGATACTACAAATATCTTC
This sequence comes from Zhengitettix transpicula, assembly GCA_037074705.1. Lineage (NCBI taxonomy): Eukaryota > Metazoa > Arthropoda > Insecta > Orthoptera > Tetrigidae > Zhengitettix > Zhengitettix transpicula. The sequence continues at coordinate 52,028,826 of CM073595.1, forward strand.
ACCAATAGGCGACACAATTGCTTGCGCTGCTGAGAGAATGCCTACCTGTAATAGCACGCCATTATAGTAACAATGGCATTAATAGCGATGATGGCGATAATGGGCGTAATAGACGGGCTTCAAGCAAGGACAAGCCGGAAAAAAAGAAGAACAGGACGGAAAATTCATTACACAGCGATAACCGTTCCCAATAGATGTTTGATCCAATTTTTTTTATATAGTTTTTCCTTCTAAGGCGCGCCGCTTCTACGGGGCTTTTTTCAGACATTAACTTCAAATGAATATAGCACTTACCGGGTCAGTTATTTACCGGTCGTTATAAAGTTAATTTCAGAGCAAAATCGTTGCACGTGCCACCAGTGTTGAAACTGAATGAAAGAGTGATAAAATTGAGTGTTAGAAAATGTGTGGCGAGACATGGACATGGTTCAGTCAAGACCCAGAGAGACTCCACTATCGTCTATCTGTGACCAAATTCTGTCTATATATTTATAGGACAATGGCAGAACTTACGCAGTACGTGGACACGAATGCTTTCCAGAAGGATTGAATTATTTACAGTGACTCACAGCGTGCGCAAGTTCTCATACAAGTTTCGAACGTCATAGTTGCGTCAGTTGATGGAAATTTTTTACATGACCAATATTTCGGGTCAAAATGCTTATGAGAATAATCTTCTGAATGACATTTTGGAATACGATGAATTTCCATTTATGAGAAGCAAGGGTTTGAGTCAAGTAATTTTGGTCTTGAAGCCGAATGAATTGATGATCGCCTCCGCGACTGAGGGGCGTAGAGCTGAGCTAAGTAGGTCCGTATCTGTAAGTGCTTTCGGCTCTCACGGTTATGCTCTGAACAGATGCATTTCTTCCCCACCAGACAAGAGGATAAATACGTCATGATGTACTTTTCCCTTTTATTTTAAACCCAAACTCCGCCTCTTTCCTATAGTGTTCCGTTATTCTCCTACATTTAATACCCCTATTTATTATTCCCTGAAACAGAGAATGGAACAGTTATACTCTTACGATGCATGATAGAAAATGTAAAATTAACAACAGTTTCTTATACGTACAATTCCCGAGTTGCTCCGCGGAAAGCTTAGTCGAGGGGTCTCGAACCCAGGACCTTGACTTATATTCGTAACGTTTGTGAGAGAGCAAGGAACCGGAAGCGGCGTTGTGCGGCGAATAGGAGGCGTGTTAAAGCTCACCGCAGCCGGCTGCCAGCCTGCCTGTGGTTGCCAGCTGATATTCCTGCCAGCTGTGCAAATCGCCGCGGTCGTATTAACCGCACAAATATTGCCGTTTTCAGAAAAAAAAAAATTGCCAGATATGATAAGTCTATTCTGACTCAAGGAGACGTTTTCTCTCGCCTTAATACTCAAGGACGTTCAACAAAAGAATAATATAACATTTTGCTTTTCAAGTTTCATGACGCATTTCAGTTTATGACATTTCATTGTCTATTTCTTAAAAAAAAGAATATTGAAGGTAGCAGAAGAGGACAGAAAACGAAAGAAAGGAGGACAAGCTCTGAACAGATAAGAATCAAAGCTTTACGTATGTTGTATTGGGTTTCTAATTTTTAGCTTAATGAAAATGTTAAACCTTAATGCACTCATTAGTATATTTTATAAATTGTATTTAAATAGTAATTACATCATGCTGATTAAATATATATATTGTAATATACAATTTAAATTATGTAATATACAACTTATAACGTTTTTAATTATTTTCAGTAAAAATTTACTTTGAAGAGAAATTTAACGTATTATTTTAATTTTAAAATAATTAAAGAAATTTAAATTTTTCATTTTTTACAGTTTATGATTATTAAATGAAATATTTGCAATAAATAATTTAAATCAAATTAATGAAATTGCCAAGTTATCAAATTTTAATACCAATTCTTAATATTTTGTGAAAGGTTTGAAATGATTAAACACTGATGTGATTAGTATAATATTTAAAGAATTTATTTAAAAAACAAAATGAATTTTATATATGAATTTTGCTTAAGTTTGCCATTTTAACTCTTTTCTCAGAGCGTTTTATGGGGTTTCTTGAAAAGTATAAATTAAATTTACAATATATGTATGTATGTATATATTAGGTTTCCATAACTATTTTTTAGTGTTAAAGGACTGATAAACAGACATTTTTAAGGTCTCCTGCGAACGTGATTTAAGTTTTTCTTAATTATTTAGTGAACTTAGAAAATTTCTTAAAAATTCATATTCTTCTGAGAGAAATTAGTCCTATTCGTATAAGATTCAACATTTATTCATATTCCATAGAGAATCAAAACGTCTGTATATTAATATTAATTTAATTCTAATTTATTAATACATTATATTAAATTAATTAATGACATTTTTAGAAACATTTTAATATATGTAATAAATGTCGTTAATTAATTTAATTTATCTGAATAATAATAATATAATAAAAAATGGTACCTTTATACAATTGTTTACTTTTTATTTATAATTATTTTAATTTTAAGCTTTATTTATAAGTAAAATTAAACTGCCTTACTATAAATGGTTAACAGAAATTAATTAAACTGTAATAATTAAGATTTAATTCAATTAAATATTGAAATTTAAGTCATAATTTAAGATTTGTAACTCTCAATTGTTTAAAATACAACGATTCAAATCTAGTGATTTTCCTCGCTTCTTTGTACGCGTTGTTTTATTTTTCAAATTGGAATCGTTTTCTAGTTTTGAACAAAAATAGCATTTATTTGCTGTTAGTAATAATTTGTTGCCTCAATTTGTTTGGAAAGTCCACTTAAAGAAATTCTTGGTGTAACGTGACAAAAGAAACCTTCAGTGAGGATTAAAAGTTCGTTCCTTCCCCTGATAATTATACTGCACGTCATTACAGGTGGATGTGTGCTTTACGATCACTACAATTTAACATTAACAGAAAAGGTGGACGATTTTAATATTTCTTAAAATAGTCACTGGTTTAATATAAATGAATTTTTCGATATTGCAGTTCGCACAATTCTTTTATGTGACGTCCTGAATGTTACGGAATGCTCTGAATGTTGTTCGTTTAGAATGCCATGAAAATTTGCATTAACTGAAAACCAGTTGCTCAGCAGGTTTGAATGAACCACCGACTACATTACGTTTATCATTTAGACCCTAATAACCCATTTAGTCATAGATTAGACACTCATTTCTGGGATTGTTTTGTGGAGCGTTCGTATTTCTTGTGGGAATCTATTACGGCGATTTTTTTCCCGTCGTCTTCCGTTGGTTGCATGATATGAAAAAATAAGTAATGCATTGTGTTCGAACCCGGGACTTGTATTTTGCGAGACCACTACACCACAGCGGCTAGGGACCCAAAATTAAACCTTGTCGAAATGCGTACCTTAATTAGTCCTCTTTTTTGATTCATAACTTTGAGCAGAATGATAATCCTTCAGTGTATAATTTTTTTCTCAGGGCGTTTTATCGGGCCTCATGAAAAGAATAGATTTGCACAATTTACAGTATATACGTATATTAGCTTTCCGGAATTCTTTCTCAGTGTAGAGTGGCTAAAAATTAATTTTTAAGATCACTTTTGAACGTGACTGAAGTCACATAGGAGAGGCTCGATTTTCAAGAAACTACTGTCATTTTAAATTAATCGTTATTTTAATATAAAATTGCGACTGATTTTATATAGGTTTCTAAACACATCAAACTGAAGTTATATTTCTTCCTTTCCGTCTTAAATAACGCATTTTTAAAGTCGAATTATTGGTATATGTTCTACTTCAATCCTTCCAAAATTTCGTTTATTTTTTTGCGTCAATTTTGGGTAACAGGCCTGATTACCGATGACATTCAGAGTAATGCACACTTCCAGTAACATTGTTCGTAACGCGCTCGCAGACGATTGTGGTTTTTTTTTTTGTTACGAATCGGAAATAGCCTGGAGCAAGACGTTTTTCACTGAAGATCTTTCTATCAGTAAATCGTGGCTGTTGTTAGAGGTAAGGGCTTTTTGTGTAGCTGCTGGAGGCACAATTGCATAAAAGCAGATGCATGCAACTGCGGTAGGTGGTAAACGAGACTTCTAAGAGCTTCATGACAGGAATAAGAATTACGACCGCCCATTTCCATATTGGACTCGCGTTGCTGTCGTTAGTAAGTCTATATCGCCAGCATAGCCGTAATACTAGGTCCCTGATTCGTGTCGCGGGGACTGGATTAATTTTTGAAAATGAATTAATAAAGGGTTATCCAAATATCATAATTGTCACGACTAGAAACAACTAAGCGAATTTTTTAAAAATATTTTTTCTAGCAATAAATAACGGTTGTTGAATAGAATCGATCAAGTACTTTGATAACGGAACTGAATAGCTTGGCCTTACTTTTTAAGAATTAACTATTACAATTTCGATTAATTATGATCCATAGAAAATATTTGTGATCTTACTGGTGTGTGGAAGAATTCTTGGAGCAGCAGGTGTAAAATTTACTCCTAGAATTATTTTTTTTAAATGTTAACACTGTTAAAGCAATCTCGTTGCGTGAAAATGAGTAAAATTATGCACGAATAACTTACTGAATTTTTTAAAGACTTAAAAAAAATCAAGTTAAATGTAAAAGCGTACTGAACTGATTTATTCTTATTATTTTCTTATATTCTGTAATTGAGTATGAAATACAACACTATGAACATTCTGCATCAATTATCCGTGAGATATAATTATTAATACTTTTCTAATATATGTGCACAAAATATTTTTTGTGCTATTTTATCTGAATCTTAGTATAGTATCCTAATTACGATAGCTTCTTGAAAGGAAGAAAAGCTTTCCCAGGGCTGCAAAAGAATAAATATACTATGATTTGTTTTACTGTAAATTTAATCACCGTACGATAAAAAATATTATTTATAGATTCGATATTATGTATAATTTTGTTGGACTGTTTCGACATTCTTGATTCGTCGCTTGTCTTCTCGATCTGTAAAATGATGGTAGTCCGAAGCCGTAAGTTTTGCGTTTGTCTGCTGGAAGTTGCAGGCGTGACGACTGCATTGGCAGTGGCAGGTACTTGGCGTCGTCATAGCTGGTACGTCACCAGCGCCATCTTAGCGAATGCTCACCAGCCGCATACAAAGCAGAGGATTGCGACATCCTAACAACCACGGAGCGGGACCGGATTCTCTGGAGTTAGCAGACCAAGGTTGCGCGAGACACACTCCTGACTTGTTACACATTTGGAGACTGACTTCATCCATCCTCATTTCGCCATCCCACTTTCCGAACGGCCGCTCTCTGGGCTGTTCTCGGCATTACCTACTGACATACTCGTGCTAATTCCCAACGGAAGCTGTTCCGTTCAGGAATCAAGATTACGACGGAAGGACATCAAAATCAGTCACAGGACGTAATGAGCCCAGGATTGTTTGCTTGCAAAAGCCGGACTGTTGGAAGGCTCGAGACACGAATCACAGATGGTACTTCTTTATGAGGAGAGTACAATAGCGAGTAATCTGACTTACGAGAAATATCTGCGAGGATCATAGCAAGCAGAAAACGAGTCAAACTGGTAGGGGAATACACCAATGGTGAACAGAGCAACAGAGACTCCAGTGATCACGGGACTTGAACCATATAATTAAGTATGTGGGATATAGTCTGTACTGCAGCACGCAGAGTTAAGCACAGCGCAGGACAAGATCAAGGAACACACCGAAGATTTTATTAAATTTCTTTTTCGTCGTTGGTAAACAAAATCTGAAATAACTGTAATTCCATAAAAAAAAATTCTTATTGACGTTCTTTAAATAGCGAGGTGAAGATTAGTATTCATAATTATTATTTATAAATAATGATTCAATTTACGCTTTAATAAAAGCCACATCCAGATAGCTATTTAACAGAAGAAAACGTAATAATTATAATTATATGACATTTAAATCTTATAATAAATAAAGAGAGCTGCCAAAAGTAAAAACAAAATTAATAAGGTATCAAAAACACAACTCCACATCGTTTCGTCCTTAGGACTTCTAGTGTACGATGGATGAGGAGTATTATACATTTCCAAATGCTTCTATTAATTACTTAAATAAGTTTTCGTTTGTCAGTTACTTTATTAAAAAAAAATTCTGACTTGTGACCGATGTATTTATTTTATTACAGATGAGTCCGAAAATATATTTTACCTTCACAGCCTCCTACACAATTTTCCTTTACGCGATCTGTTCGTGTGATTTCTCGCGTCTTCTTTGTGTTAAGTTTGGTCGTGTGTAGAATCACTGAATTCTCTCTGTCCTTGTGTTAACACCGTAATCTAGGCTCCGGATCACGCAATGACGCGACGCTTTCCTCCTCTTATAAGAGTTCCACTGTAGATTTGAGTACGCTCTATCAATCTCGTAGCTTGAATTAATTCACCAATTGATACGGGGCAGTATTATAATAGCAAATACAATATCCTCAAGTTTATTTATCTTGTGATCCTAATTCGTCGCGTTCATTCTTAGTCTTAATTATGTATTAATTATTGTATTAAATTACTATAACACCTCGTCTCTTGTAAATGGAGTCCCCGTTTTTTCAAAATCCTGTCTTAAATAAGTGTTAAAGTTCTATGTATTTGAATTTATTTTCTGTGCAGTCTCCATGAATACCACACCGTTATATCGTGATGGACTGTTGCTGTGGATGTTGAGGGAATTCGTAATCACTTTGACACATTCCGATCATGTTCAACTCCTGTTTACTCTCAAATAAATAAATATATATATATATATATATATATATATATATATATATATATATAATGTTAACAAGTCTCTGAGCCCTCAGCGCTGCTATTGCTGCTGATTTATTGACGCTGTCAAACGCCTTCTCAACGTCTATGAGGGTCATTAATAAAGACATTCAATATTCCTTTGTCCTGCTCATTACTTCCCTGACAACTTATATGTGATCGTTTGTACTGAATCCACTCCGGAATCCAGCTTGTTCTCCCAGGCTGTTCACTTCAATAAAAGTATCATTTCGGGTACTATTTATTTGTCAAAATAACCACATATATAAACATGCATTATAAGATTTAATGTAACTGTATAGTGTTCTTGGATTTTAATACTTTCCCTGAAAAATTGTCGGGGTCCTTGACCGTTGTAAATGTTTCTCGCTTTTTCTGAGATTTCGTTTCTTTGAACGAAAAACTAAAATTTCATTACATTCATATGCAATATTCGTATATACTTTGTAATATAATGCTGGGGTCAGAGGTTACTTTTACATGAAAATAAAATTTGATTGGCTTTAAATTTAATTTATTTATAATTACACAATTTCAACAGTGTCCTCATTTTAAATTTTTTAAAGACGGAAATTAAAATTTATTCACTCTTGTGTTTCAAGTTTAGATGAATCACTTCAACGTATTAGAAATTTATTGGAATATTTAATGTAGTTAAACAGGAAAATCTCGGGGCGATTTTATGAGACTCTGAACATAAAGCAAAAAAGGAAAGGGGTCATATGTGAGGGCATATACGTCCGACAGAAATCTGAATTATTTACGTCGCAGATAGAAACACACCTGCTCATCTTTTGTAGTCGGTTTCTCCAGAATAACCGGAAAGTCTTCAAAGGAATTTCTGGTAGCTTCCACCTTTACACTTTCTCGTCATCGTAACAGTTCTTAGTATCTCTAGACAGATTCTTCTTCCGTCGGTATAGCATTTTTCCTTCTCCAAGTTGTGCACGGGAACTATTTTTACTCCTATACATTCTCCCTTCACAGACTTCCTCGTTCTCCGGGTTATAGATAGGAACTGTGCTGTTTCTCACTTTGTCCACCTTCCAGCTCGACTCTCTTCGTTCCGCGCCAGAGGGTGTAAACCTCTTCTCGTGTTTGATTCCAACCAATCTGCGTCGATTTTACACTTTCGCGGCCTTTCTCTCGCCTTTTGGAATGGTTGACCTTTCGGGATCTTGGTTCTCCCATAATCCGCCACCAATTTCTGAAAGCACGGTTTCTCCTCGACAACCCGTCACCTCGGCGCCAAATGTTATTGCCGTAATTTCCAGCAAGCCACAGGTTCCTTGTGGGTACACTGGCGTTTTATTCAAATATTAAAAAGTAATCTTGTATTAATTTGGGGGGAGGAGTTTTTTTCTGCGCTACAACACATGCAGATTGATTGTTAGATATTTAGGGGGCTAATATTGTAATGTGCTGTGATGATTAATATAACGAGTAACATGACAAAGTTTTATGGCTTCAAATACACGGGGGAATCAAATTAAAATAAAGATTCCTGCTGCCATCTGTTATTAAAGTCTCTCCATGTTTCTATACAAAAGTTGTATAAGGTTTCTATCGCGCATGCGCATGAATGTCCCCTTAAATCTGTCATTGAGACAACGGGTTGCAGTAACAATTATTGACGATTTGCGGTGAGACGAAAACTATAAAATTTTCCATTTGATGAGTCATAAAAAAACTGCGTAACTCTCGCATTTAAATTCAAATGCCTGAAAAAATTCCGTCTCAAAGTGCCAATGAAGATTTTCATCACATGTTACATTTCTGCAGGGTTTACTGAAGTCACATTAGGTTAGACCCAAATTGACCAAGGAAACGTCTTCAAAATATAAGAAAAATATAATAGCCTCCAACAAGCATAAACGTTTCATTATATCACACATCTGAAGTGTTCGCGAAACTGATAAATCAGTTGTTTTTTTTGCAGCGATTCCAATTCACAGACATTCCTGGAAGCTTGCACCACGTGCCGTCTAACTTGAGAAATGCAGCTGATAGTAAGCTCATTACCTCACACACGAGGACGCATTAAATCACTAGATTTTTTTTTAGAGCCAAGTCAATCTGATCCGCAGAAATGTCTCCAGAGTCGGCTTCGCTGAATATTTTACTGTGAGAAACTTTGGGCTATTTTAATTGTTGTCTTGAAATTACTTTGCCTGATTGGAAGGTGGCCAGTATCCGTGGCAAATATCAAGGCAGTGGACAGTATCCAAGGCTTTGCTCACACTAAAAATCTTATCAGCTGGTACGTTCGTAAGCCTCCACTTGCATGTGTAGTTAAACATTTTACCACAAAAATAAAATTGGAAACGATTCAGCATTAAACTATTATCAGAGTATCGTTGCTTTTATTGTCGGACTAAATGTCGGCGGAATCGGAACAATGTTGAAACTTGCTCGAGATTTTTTCTGCTTTCTCAAAACAATTCAGTAGAAGTCTGGCAGAAGTTATTCAAATATAAATTGTTAATTATTTGAAATGAAGAGCATACACACCGTTTCCGCAATCTCAGCCTTTTTCGAATAATAAATAATTAAATTTCGTTCGTTGTGCAAGAAACACGAGGTGGCTTTGCTTGATTGCAGCTTCAGCAAGGGAGACATTCTTTGGGTATTTCGTGTATTTTTTTTGTGGTATGGTGAATAAAGAAGTATGTGATGAAAATGCTGTGTGCCTCCCATACCTACTTGTATTTTAGTGAGACCTTCTTGGGAAGTAGGCAATCCAATCGGAAGTTACTCGTTCCACTGACGTTTCAAGGATACGACCTAGACCTTTCTCGCATGGCGGACCTCCCACACTGTTTTCAACTGTAACGAGGTTCGAGGCTCGACCGACAACGGTTTCTTGAGTACTTAACGTGACAAAGTGTACGCCACAATTTTCGTTAAGGATTCTTTGACGAAAATTGCCAAATTATGTCCATATGGTATGAAAGCTGAATTTGGTGGTGTCAGGAGACCAGGGGAGAGACAGCCGAATGGCCGAGGCTCAGAGGATCGCGGACAGCAGTCGGCCTTGACCTTTGCATCCCGCTGGTTCCGTCACATCTGCGCCATCTTCAGTTTTGTCATGGCGGATGAGCTCAGCGGGCTGACGGCATCAGATCCGTGCCGTTGTTCTCCCACCGCGACGTAGACGTGCTCCCTAAACCAAACTGTCCGGACCATTTGGTGTCCCAGCTCACCGAGCAGCTGCCGCACCCGCCACCTGATGAAGTATTGCCGAGGGAGATCGACACGTGGACTGTGAATGCCACCCTTTGTGGTTTGTTTCTCAAAACAGAAGTGCGCACGTGACTGCCTTACGTTGTTTGGGCCATCAGCCCCTCCATCAAGCCGAGAGCGTAGAATCGACAGGATGTTGAGAAGAAGTGCGACGAACTGTGTCTTTCAACTTGTTTATACGTGCGTCCGTAGGACGCAACTGCTGTCAATTTATTCTGTAGCCGACACTACTCGATTACAATGCATGCATACAACGAATATGCATTGCGAGACATGAATAATAATAGTGCTGTCCTTGACACACATCTTCAAGTCGAGACAGCCGATCTTATTAGGTTACATCCAAATAAATATTTGTCTTCTCGAACAGAATCTTTCACTTATCGAAAATACATTTTCAATTTCACGTTTCTCTCCTAGACAATGGAGGATTTAAAATAAATGCGCGCATGAGAACGAAACCACTGAGAGCAGCAATAATAAATTTATATTATTATGAAGCGTATGAATTTGACAGAATTACCTTTTCGAAACCTTTGATGGAATATCTCCTCCTCAGATGCAGAGAAAAACATTATGACGTTTAAATATATAGATTAAAATATCAATGCCGCGATGACATTGAAAGGTTGGTTCCAACTGAGTATTTTTCAGTTTGGTTCGTAAGTAGTGGACCTTGAAAGCGTCGATCGCGGATACGACGAGGTGGTACGTGTGGTATTTGAGTCACGAGTCTGGACGGATGTACTGTCTTGACCGCTGTTTCCGGGAATTCCACGCACATGGCGGGATAGGATAGGTCACAACCAGCCTATTCCCGTGGGACAGGCCGGGGATTCAAAGCAATTTCGAGGCTGAAGGCTAACTGGTATGCAACGCGCCCATTAGCAACAAGGCCCTTTCATGTTGGCTCACGAGGGCTGAAGCCCTGTGGATACGCATAAATGAGCGCTGCACACAAACAAATCGCAAATACAATTTTCGAGTCATTAAACTGCCGACTAAATCTTCACAATATACAACAACTCCAACGATGCCCAGGAAATTATGGAATATGAGTGCATTACAGAGAATATTGCTACTCATAATTATACTTTATATATTTAAATTCTGATAAATTATTGTTAGGGTGCTCCATAGCCTGATAGGGAGTGGTGAAGACAGAATTCAGACCAATATTTGTATGCGAATAAGGATAAATTCATGGTCGGATTTTTTAAATATTTATTTGGTAAGTCTTGTCCATTTTTACTTAAGTGGTTTTATAGTTTTGATAAACCTAGAATATAATTTGTCCATAGTTAAATCCGCATGTTTTTTTCATTTAAGTCTTGCTAGCATTCATTGTGGGGTGAGGTTTGTGAAATTAGTGGGTTAGGATGCAGGATGGAACTGAGTAGTTGGTTATTGAATTTTTTTTTGCTATTTGTACTATTGTAGGAATAATCAGGTCTGAGTGGATTAGGTGGTTAGGGAAATACCAAGGACAGTTAATCTTATAGTTTTATTTCGAAAAGTTTGTATTTTATTAATGTGGCTGCGGCCTAAATGTTACGGATAGTGAATATTAGTGATGTATAGATCAGCTTTTCGGTTTTTAGTGACAGTGGAGGATTAGGTTATAGCGGTTTTAATACTCCAAATCTTGTGTTAAGATTTTTTGTGTTGGCAATGTGCAGAGTCTAGGAAAGTTTATGATCTAGAATGATTCCTAGGTATGAACGGGTTGTTTTATTAGTGATTGGTTGATTATTTAGGATTAAGTTTTGCTGTTATGGTTTTGCGTTTGAGGGTGAAAGTAAGGGATTTGTTAGGATTGAGGGAGATTCTCCATTCGGTGGAGATTTGGCGGAAAAAGGAAGGAATGATTGGCCGACTCTGTTCTGAATTTTCAGGAAGTTGAAGAGGATCAGTTCAGTGTTGCGTAGGCATGACAGATCGCCATCCATACAGACATGGATCTACTCGGATGCGCTGAGTTATGGAAGCAAGAGGCTGATATTTCTCGGCGTTCTGCGTCAGGCTGATCAACTAAGGACGGAAGATCAGGGCTTTATAGAAAGAACGATAAATACAAGCCCTATCCTATGAATGGAACACCTCGTACACAATCCTTTGATCCAACGGCAAACTCTAAATTTTAATGTTTCCTTAAAAACTGATAGTGACTGATTGAGGGTGCTTATGAGTACGTTATTAGTAGTGACTAATATCAACGTCCATGATAATTTCACGGATATGGATACTAAAGGTAAAAATAAACATTATTGCTATATCACCACCAATGTTATTGCTGTCAATTAAGGAATATGGATGGAAAAATGTCGGCTGGACCGAGAATCGACCCCAGGACCTTCCGCTTTCCGGGCGGCTGCTCAGACCACTAAGATAATCGTAGTAGACTCCCGACCCGGTGCGACATTCCTCCATTCTTAAGCCACAGTTTGGCTCGCCTACAGTGTACTTATATCTGAATCCTTCACGTCCCATTCAGGACCTGATGAAATTGCGGTCTACAGACGTACATTGATCGTAGGTGTTTTTATACAATTCAAATAAATCCAGTAAGCTTCATTCAAGCCTCAAATAAGAGTTAAATTTTAATTAAGGAAATGGATTGTCTACATTTTTCCATCCATGTCCCTATATTAAAATTTAACTATGATTTGAGACTCGAATAAAGCTCTGTGGATTTCTTTGAAATATTGTTGACATAATATTAATTTCAGTAGTGTGAAAAATTAACTCACAAAATCCGGAACCACAAATTGAATTCTTCGGCTCCTGATCAAGCTAAGAAATCCTTTTCAGTGTTAGAAAAGCTCTTCGCTCTTTCGATTCTTACGTATGTCGTACCTGCGTCGGAATGGAGTACCCCAAGTTCCTGCAAATTCTATAAAGTCGGATTTGCCAAAGGGTATAATTTCGATGAAACTAAAACTCCTGACTACGGTTTAATTGTAAATGCGTTTGTGAAGGAGGCGGACGCATGTGTTTACCAGATGTGGAGGAATCCCAACGGCACTCGCGAGACGTTGTGTGATGAAATCGAGCTTTCCAAATACAGTACAGCCGAGGCACTTGAGGTCATTACCGTGTTGCAGCATAACTGCGTTTCTACGTACGCCTCCCCTTTCGGCTCCATTATCACCATATCCTCCGTTTATGAAACAACCATCTTCTTTTCGCGCAGTTCAGGACCGTAACTTGTTACTTACGCTGCGATTTAACATCTGTTTCACACGCATAAGTGCCTGACGCAGGCCGCTTTCTTTGTCTCTTCCCCCCCCCACCTCCCCCGCGCTTCAGCCATTATGTTCTCTAATTTAGCATTGTGCTTATTTTTAATACAAGACTTGCAGCAAATCACTGGCGGAGATAAATCGTTTCAATTATTCACGGTTCCGTTATGGAAATAAAACATCCGTGCTATATGATTTTGTTATTACATTAAAACTGTGAAGAGATCTTCCAACAACGTAACCCTGGAGCAACGCTTGTATTTTCCCTTCGTTCCTCTGAGTCCAGACACGGGTGACAGGAAAAACTGGGGAATTTAGAATTAAATTATGAGGCCGATAAAAAATTTTAAATCAGAAATAGGTTACAGAAAAAAATAATAAAGCCACAAACTGCAGCGATTTCCTTAAACGACGTTTTATGGCTCAAGTTTCTAGTTTGGATAATATATATTTCAGGGCAGGATTATGTTATTGGATAACCTTTAGATGTGACAGTGGGATATCACGCTCTTGTACGCTTTAAAATGAAAACAAATTTCCCGTACAGTTTTAAACGAATTTTTTCATCATTCTTCTTTTCCTGGTTCATCTCCTTAATATTTGTTGCAACTTCTCGTAACTCATATTTTTCCACCAACTCGCTTCATATTTCCACTCCTTTAAAATGTTTCTTTGGTGTTACATCATTCAGACGACGGTTATCTGACGAAAGAACGTATTTACAGTGAAACGAATAACTGACGAATATTATTAATTATTCGTCTCAACTTGCTGAGGGCAGTAAAAAACAAGATAAGGAATACGCTACATAAATAAACTATATATTATAATCGTAAACAACATACGATAGTCTGCGTCACGAAAATGTAATACCAAGGTCACGGCCTCTTCCGTCAACGTTGCTTTAGTTTGTGTCCAATAATAGACAGGAGTGGCGAGTAAACTCGTAGTGAGGGAGTGCACAGTCTGACAACACCGCTGCTGTACGAGGGGTGTGTTGCGGGGCGGTTACCTACTTGAAACTACATTTTCGTGGCACCGTTTATAAACTATTCTGAGGCCGATAAATTTATTGAGTAGGAGATCTATCAAAAGTTACGGCGTACTGAATCTGAAGTCACTTTGCACAGTTTTGGAATAAAATTGAAGAACGTGGGTGATTAAAATATTTATGTTTAATTAGCTTCCACCTCCGCTTCTTTGGATTGGTAGTCGTATCGTGCGTCCACAGTGTTAGTTTCCGGGTGGAAAGGAACATTTGTACAAAATTTGGTCGCAATTCCGTTTAAAATTGTATGCGGATCAGACATACATACATACATACAAACATTCACTTTTATTTATTAAATAAAGATAATCTGTAAATTGATTCTTGAAGAATTAAATTTCTAATCGGTCATTGTCAAATAAAATTCCATCAGCATATTTTAATATCGCCAGTGTCTATTGAAATTGGGTAACACTGTTACTTTATGAAATAATTTACAATTAATAGACTAAAATATATAACATCCTTTCTTAGCACTTAAGCAGGAAAGAAGGAGCTATATTTTCAAAGAATGCACTTTACTGTAGTCCAGAAATTATGTCTCGAGTCAAGATTCAGTGGCTTATAGAAAAAGGAAACGTATCAATAATAATTAAATATAACTCTAAGTAGTATAACTATAATATAACTATAAGTAGTAGTGAGATATCAACCCATACAAATATAAAACAGTCTTAAACATTTATTCATTATACATTCTTGGCATTGTCACCTGCGGGGAAGTAATTTTTTATCATGAAATGCATTTAAAAATCATTACAATATTCAGGGAACTTATAAAAAATTATTTGAAAATTTACAATTATGGTATGCGCCACATAAATTGAAACTGGTAGCTAAAATCTGGAAATCCATATAAAAACACGTCAAGTGGGAATAACTAAGCTGAAAATTTTTATTTGTTTTATCGAAACTATGGATAAATGAGATAATGTTTATTCGGGTTTTTAGAAAATAATTAATTAGTAATTAAATTAAATTGAGAATATTTGCATAAATCTTATTTAAAATTCCAATTTTTTTTGTATAGTAGCCTTATATTAAAACTTATTTCTGACGTCATCACGGTGAATAAAAAATGTGTGTCTGGTTTGCTGGCTTAACCTCGCACAAACGTATTTCATGACTGCATCTAGGGTCAATATACCTCTCCAAAACGACGACTTGTTATTAAAAACAATGAAATCGGGATGACCTCACGAGTCCCGAAGCTTCCCAACCTCTCTGCGTGTATTCGAGATCTATTCATCGTAACAAGGAGTGCGGTTGGTCAGATCTAAGTCCATATGGCCCTGGAGTTCACGACACCTGCGGCTCTTCTCGGAACGGTTTCCCTGGCTCAAATTTGCATCACCGTGCGGGTTTCCTTTTAAGTCTCCAGGCCGCGAGTCCCGCTTTCACGGCGACGCTAACGAGACGCTACTCTGAGGAACACGGGGGCAATCGACGAACGCGGGTTTTATCGTCCGAATCTGCGTTTGTATTACTCAAATAGAGTATTGAAACAAATTCTCGTGAGCAATCCGTGACTTTGATATATCATCGACGGAGGGAGACCAAGCTTTGCCGAAACGAACAGTTGATTTTGCTCATCGTTGCTGAAATGAAACTGGAACAAAGCCGTCAGTAAAAGTTCGCACTCTGGAAAGGTGCCGTTCCGCTATAGCTTACACGTTTGCGGAAAACAAGTCGCAAATTTTGATTCCCAGAATAACCAGCAGGCTCGCCGGATACATAAAACTTATTCGAGGCGCAAACGTTACATCTGCTTTGCGATCACGCGAAGCGATCATCGGCAGGATTTGCACAGCTCACGTTGGAAATCAATCACATTATTTGCTTCGTCAATATACAGTTATTAAATAAACACAAAAACCGGCCAATTTTTCAGAAAAAAATGTGCAACATTCAACTTAAACATCATTACAACACTACGACGTTTCGTCCACAATTTTGGGGCATTATCAAGTGATAGTTTACTCACTGACTTGATTTTCCGTAATTTGGACACGTACGTGCTGGATACCGTTACTCACATTACTTGACAATTCCACGAGAGAACAAATAAATTTAGAACAAGTTGAAGCTTTGCGTGCTGATGAGTAATATTTAATTTATAATTTACTTAATTAACAAAATTAAAAAATAAATGTATATGTGGGGTCCTTGTTAGAATATAAATGTTTTCGAAAAAAAAAGTCTTTGTACAGTTAAATATGGCAAATTTCCGAAAGATCCGCAAAATTCCAAATCAAAGATTTAAAAAATGAAGAATTGGGTTCACATTTCAATTGATCTCCGATTAAGAACATTCGAGTAAATTAATAAATCAGTTAACGACCTTCTACATAGCGTTACGACGTTTCGATACGTGTGAATTTATCAACACTGTAATCGTCTGTAGTACTGGTTTGTTTTAATAATTTGGTAACTTGTGGATGTTTTGTTCACCTTAGTTGGTCTTTGTTAACTTTGTGTAATTAGTCCATATATTAATCATTTGTAAATACCTCCTCTCTAGGATAATACCTGAAGAAGATACGAACACGTATCGAAACGTCGTAAATAAATAAAGTGACCGTAAAAGGTCATTAACTGATTTATTAATTCAAAAACAAACTTAAAATAAAAACATTCGAGTAAATTATTAAAATTAACAGCATATTTATTTTTGGACGTAAACGTCGTAATATTGTAATGATTTTTTGTTTTAAGTTGAATGATACTCATTACTTTATAAAAATTAGCCGTTTTCCGATTACTTATCAAATGATAATTGTCAGACTACATTAAATATCCAGTTATGTTTGACCACTCAGAAATAAATTTAATATCATAACATATTCCGCATTCCCTACTCACGATCGTAAATAGATCATTTCTTCGGCTGCTTGACAGCCAAAGGTTATCAAGTATTTATCCAGAATTATTTACGGTCTGGCGTACGCAAATCGTTCCTGCTGTCCTCACCCACATTATAAGATTTCAGAAACTAAATTATTATTAATATTAGTTTTTAAAGCAATTATTAAAATTTTATTTTTATTGCCTTTAAATTTAATTTGTTTATAATTAAGGGTTTACACAAATTCAACAGATTTTTTAAATTGCACGTAGGTAAATTAAAATTTATTCACTCTTGAGTTTAAACAATAGATGATTCAATAGTCAAATAAATTTCTGATACGTTGAACAGGAAAATCTCAGGACGATTTTACGAGAATCTGAACACAAACCATATGTGAGGGTATACACGTGCAGCAATAATCTCAATTATTTACGTCGCAGACAGAAACACCTGTTCATCTTTTGTAGTCGGCTTCTCCAGACTAACCGGAAAATCTTCAAAGGAATTTCTGGCAGATTCCTCGTAGGCGTAACAATTCTTAGCATCTCTAGACAGATTCTTCTCCCGTCTGTCAAGCCTTTTCTCCTTCCCCAAGTTGTACATGCGAACTCTACATTACACTCCAAGTTGTGGATCTAAACTCCTAAGATTCACTCCAAGTTGTAACTATGAACTGTTCTCTCCAAGATCATCTTTCTAACGCTAACATTTTTACTCTTACACGTTCTCCCTTCCCAGACTTCCTCGTTTTCCGAGTCATAGATAGGAACTTCCCTGTTACTTCGCTTGTCCATCTTCCAGCTTGACTCTCTTTGCATATACTCTACCAGAGGGTGAAAACCTCTTCCCGTGTTTGATTTCAGCCAATCTACGTCGATTTTACACTTTCGCGGGCCTTTTGGAAGGGTTGATCTTCGGGGATTTTGGTCAGGTCAATACCCCTGAGGCAGGGTTCTCCCATAATCCACCGCCTTTTTCTGAATGTACGGTTTGTCCTCTACACCCCGTCACCTCGGCAC
Source organism: Zhengitettix transpicula (assembly GCA_037074705.1). Lineage (NCBI taxonomy): Eukaryota > Metazoa > Arthropoda > Insecta > Orthoptera > Tetrigidae > Zhengitettix > Zhengitettix transpicula. The sequence goes on from CM073595.1 coordinate 52,047,031, forward strand.
CAATTTTTTTGTCGGTAATGTCCAGAAAGCCACGGCTCGGCTCTGGGTACGCAGGCGTTTTTACTCAAATATTAAAAAGTAATCTTGAATTAATTTGGCGGCGTGTTATTCTGAGCTACAATATAACAATTTGAAATAAGAATTAGGAAACCAGTTTATGTTTTGTTTGTCTTATTTTAATATGAGCGTAGATAGATAATCTTTCCACCTCAGGGCGGGATTGGATTATAAAACGAGTAATGCCTATCAGAACAAAATCAGTACTTAGGACGATAAATATGAATTTTAATATTCAATAATGCTTTTCTCTTTATATTTATTATAAACTTACAATTTACATCCATAGAGAGTACTAAGCAGGATTTATGTAAGGAAGCAAAGCGTTAGGGGACACATCCCTTGATATTTTCCCCCTTTGACATTATTTCACTTGTTGTTTTTCCGGGAGTCCTCTGGCCATGCTCGTTTCAGTCGTAGAGTAGTCTACGAGCTTATTTCTATGGTCAATAATTTGTTTGTTGTATATTTCGGATCTGTATATTCACAATTTCCTCAATTTAAACAACTAACTGCATTTACGTTTTGACTTACCATCGTATTTACCTTGTATTATGAAAGGAAGTGTTCTAGGAATGCCTGGTATTAAAACAACGTAACTACTCGAAACAAAGAAAGTAACACCAACAACCCGACAGAACAAGTGTGAAGTATGTAGTTCTTGGTATGCGAGATGCAATGCATCGTAAAAACGGAAAGACACAAAGAATCAAGAAATAGTAAGAAACCTTCGGCGTGGGTAATGTATGATACTAAAAAATAACAACTGTAAATTAATTTTACAAGATATTTCCATGTTATTCTCGAAACCCATTCCTTTTAAAAGGAATATTTAAACAGACATAACACATAGTTTTAAGTAAGGTTAAAAATATTTCTGTGCGAGTCGCTTGAGAACATTACAAAGATGCAAACATTGCTGTCACTTTATATTAAAGCTTGTTTGTAACCGTGACTGACATATAGACGGACGTGTCTCCTATTACCAAATTGTCCCCGTAATCTCTTTTGCTGCTCAAATACGTTTAGCATGCTGCAGGGTTTCATTTATAATGAAAGCATCCGACGTCGGTCGGAGCGTTTTCAGTTAATAATCTGGAATAAAACGCCCAGTCCCTCTCCCGATGGACTTGATGATAGGATTGGACGGGCTTTCTATTACGCGTGAGGCATGCCATTATACTGTACTTTCAAACCACAGATACGGGAAATTGCACCAATATCTAACTGGGTGGTCCACAGTGTGCATATGCAACACCTTTCAGCACCGCCTCAGTTGATTACATACGTCTTTATATTAGCCCTCTTTATGCTACTGTCTAATATCAAAACGCTCACCTTTGTCCAGAGTTCAGAGCATAATTCGTCCAATATATATATAGTAATACCCAGTTAAGAAGGACATAAATTTTGTTCATTATACATCAGATTTGTTTACCAACTCAGACTGGGGATTCTTGAGTGGTTTGTATAAAAAAAGATAATAAAACGATGGATAAGCGGCTCTTAGAGAAGGGGAGGACTATAATTGGACGTTTAGCGGTTCTTAGAGCTAATGGTTTTGACAGACATCGGGACGAAACCCTAAAGGCATAATGACAGAAGTTTTGTGGACATACAATTATATTAAAAGGAAATGTTTATTTTAATTGTATTGAGTGGCTCTCGGAGCGTGAGAAAGCCAACAGTTGGTGTTTGTTTGGCGAACCTGGAAAAACAAAAACTGTGGAAAAAAAAGGAATATTCTGGAGAGGGGGAAGTGCATAGAAAAGTTAGTGTGGTGTCATAGTTGGAAGGAGATGAACGTGGAGTGTGGTGTCAGAGTTGGGAGGAGATGGACGTGGAGTGTTGTGTCAGAGTTGGAAGGAGATGGACGTGGAGTCGGTGATAAATATTCGGTCAAATTTAATGGTGGCCGTGACTAAAAATAAAAATAAACATTTTAGTCCATGCAAGCAGTCAGGAGTCGGGATATAAAAAAAAGGGATAAAGTGAACGTGTCGGTGAAGCGTGTGTGAAAGTCTGTGCGCAGAAGGGCATTGTAGAGTAAAGTGCATTCCTGAAAAACCCAAAATGAAATTGTAAGTAGACATTCAGTAATAAATTCTGTAAATAAGGGTAATCAGTCAGATTTCGTTTCCATATTATTTAATTGCATTGTTTAAATTGTAAATTTTAGTTTTCCGTTTCCTTATCAACCCAGTAAAGACCCTGGAGTACAGAGTCTGATTTATAAAATATAACTAGATTATTAGTGTAATTTAATTGTTGAGGTAAAAGGATATAAAAAATATACAGAGATTTTCTTGAGTTGTATTCTAGATTAATAAATTTGTTTTGTTTAATAAAATTTAATAACTTGTTTAATTTAAATTCCTGTAATCATAATTATCTATAGTTTGGGAGCAAATTAATTAATTTTCAAGTTTCAAAATAAAATTTAAAAAAATAATTATCAACAAGTGGTGTATTACAATATATATACTATATTCATTTATTCACTTTGGCCTACTTGAGTATCAATTTTTTAAAAGATCCAGATCCATTCTAACATTCATCCTATATTTAAACTGTTCCACAAGCCATAAGATGCCCAATTTTTAGACTTCCTGGAATACATAATTCACTACGCCGCCTCGTCTAACCATTTCTCATGAATCAGTTTTAATGCGACCCTTGGGTATATTTTAAGGAATTTTCTACATTTTTTCGTTAGACCAATGTAAAATATTTTTTCTGTTGTTACTACGATACCCAGTAAACGCTGACATTAATTCAGTTATAATATTGTTTGGATATTGCATTGAAGATTTTAAAAGAAACCTAAGGCCAAGTGGTGATGGATAGGGAGGAATTATAAACAGACTGAACAGCTCAGAGAAAACACGACTGCAATGGACCTACTCGGTTGCTCCGAACTCAAACTAGATACTACGTAGACTTTCTGCGTCTGAGTGACTAACTTCCTCATTCACGTTCTTCCTCTCAATTTTATTAAATTTCCCGTGTACGTTCTGACGATGCTCCAGCCTGTGCAGTATATTTTCATTTATATTAAGTTACAAACGACTGAGTTTCTACTCGAACTTCAAGGAACAAGTATAACAACACACTTAAAACCAATAACAAGTCTCAAACCTTTCATGGTTTTATTTAACAAACAGAAGTTGTCGTCTAAAAATTTACAAGAGCTTTCGATATTTCAACCATAGTCATCTGAGAGATAACGTAACATCAAACAGCCAGCAAGTATTACTCAAAACAAAAGGAATTACAACATAAATATTTTATCCTAACCTCATTACCCTTTATCTTGAACCAGATGTTGACACATCTATATGCATTTTCAATGTCAGTTTTATCAATACATATCGTCTTTATGTTGTTGAACGGTTGTACCAGGTCAAGATTTTTATCTATATGGAACAAGTATATTCAAAAGACACAATCGGATGTTTTTAATCTGAACAAATATGGTTTTATTACTCAATCTTTTAATTTATCTGAAAATCAGTCGATCGACTACCCGTTCCCCATGCTTCAACGCCATGAGGGATTTGAATTTCCTTCAAGTACACGAAAAATCCACTCCATCCCATCTTGATTCTTTTATTGGCATCTAGTATCTGGCGGTGGAATTTTTAAAATTACCAGTGTTATTGCTGGTCCATATCCGTACTCACTGCCAGCCTGAGTTTGATCTCTTGGTCTCCGTTGCTCATTTTGGAAACCACTACTATTTTTTCGGCGGATATTCCGTTTAATATTCATTATGTTGTTAATTTTTGGATTGATTGAATGAATGTGCGGAAATATAAAGAATAATCCACAGTAAGTACAGAAAATTCTTCAGTTTTTGAGCCAGGAACACTGATGTTTCCAAACACGATATGCAAACTAGCTTGGCTGTACGGTTAACTCCATGTCTCATCTATTATGAGTATATCTATACACATATATATGTCTTCATTCATTTGGTTTAAATTAATAACTGATTGCGTCCGAAACACACAGTCGAACGCGATCGTCGATCATGGCCGATGTTGGCGCCTTTGTGTAGCAATGCTCACGAGTTTGCTTAAGAAGAATACGCGATCGATCAAACGTCACCTTCAAAATGTTATGCTGAAGACCGTTAAATGACTGGAGCTGTCAGCGCAACTTTTCAGCATACTAATGAGACTACTGAAGCAGGATGTCATAAAGTCTGTGACCACACATGAGCTTTACGACCGCATATGGCGAAGGCCTGAGTTCGCATACCGTGCAAGGTTAAGCAATGCGCTCAGGCTTCCGGCCTTGGCACGCGTCATAATTCAACACGAAATTTAATGCAATCCCGTAACAGTGAATGGCGACTCATTGTATGAACATCAGGATTTGCGGTGAAAACAATAAATGGACGTTGGATCAATTTTTTTTTATCACGGATGCTGCAAAATAATACTTTAATATTCTGGGCTAAAATTTGCACTTTAGAACCTAAGAAACAAATATAGGACGGCAAGCTCGTTTAATGCATACTAAAAGAAATAAGAGAGTTTGGATTGTCGTGCAAATAAACCAATGTTTAAAACAGCTGAAAACTCCTTCCACAGAAGGAGGAATAATTGACACAGAATTGGCAATGAGAAGAGACTAAAATAATGCTGGGGGTGTTAATTTTATATGAAAAAATAAAAATTTGATTGGCTTTAAATTCAATTTATTTATAATTAAGGGTTTACACAAATTCGACAGGGTCATTTTCAATTGCATGAACGTAATTAAAATTTACTCACTCTTGAGTTCAAATTTTAGATTATATACTTGAACTACATTCAATAATTACATAAATTTCTGATACCTTACATAAGCAAATCTCAGGGCGATTTTATGAGACTCTGAACATACGACCCCTTTTCTTTTTTGGTTTATGTGAGAGCATATATGTGCGGCAGAAATCTCAATTATTTACGTCGCAGACAGAAACACACATGTTCATCTTTTGTAGTCGGCTTCCCCACGCTAACCGGAAAATACTCACAGGAATTTCTGGCGGCTTCCCCCTTTACACTATATCGTCGGCGTAACAATTCTTAGCATCTCTAGATAGATTCTTCTTCCGTCTGTAGGACATTGTTTGCTGCTCCAGGTAGCTCGGCTCTCTTCGTTCCCCACCAGATGGTGAAAACCTCTTCTCATGTTTGATTTAAACCAATCTGCGTCGATTTTACACTTTCACGGGATTACTCTCGCTTTTTGGAAGGTTGACCTTCGGGGATCTTGGTCAGGTCAATATCCCAGGGCAGGGTTCTCCAAAAATCCGCCGCCTTTGTCTGAAGGCACGGTTTTTGCTCGACACCCCGTCACCTCAGAGCCAAGTTTTATGGCCGTAATTTCCAGCAAGCCACAGCTGGGCTCTGGGTACACAGGAGCTTTTTATCCAAATACTAAAAATTAACCTTTAATCAATTTGATGAGTGTTCTTCTGCGCTACAAGATAGTTGGTATGTGTAAAAACAGGGATAGAAAAAAATAAGAAGATACAACTCACTATATATTAAATTCAGTTTAAATCGAGCGAAAAAAATTAAAGACCTAAGAAAACGACAAAATCCTCAGGATCTCCAAAATCATGAAAGGGTTATTCAATAAACGAAGCAAACTAGTTTCCGACGTAAAACGGTATTCTACAGAAGTGCAACTGGAAAATCCGAGAAGATAAAATGTGCTACCATTAAAAAAACTAACGAATATTGATTGTGTTTCAAGACAGGGAATGAGCGAGTGATGGAAATTATCCTGTCCATTCTTCATTTATGGTTGATTCACGGAATCCTCCGTTCGTCGATATTTTTGTCTACTCGGTACACAAATCAGAAAATTGATTATGTGAAATGTGTCACGTACACTCAAAAACAATATTGGTACGTTATTAGAATTTAATTCATATTAGTTGATTCTTACGTGAGATAATTGACGAGCGATTCAGAAGTCGTTGAAATTGATTTTCATAAGAAAATTATTCTGCTTTTAATACGACGCGACACGGCCATTAACTCCTCCAAAAAAAAGCTTGCGTGTCTTTAAAAAAACTTGTTTTTATGTATGGAACGTCTCGCGACCTTCGTTAGCGACCTGATACGATCCTTCTTAGTCAACATGACTTTCGCGTAGAACGTCTAACTCAGCGTTCCGGAATTTAACCACGGCCATCGCTTGAATTAAACAAGAAATAATTAGCGGCATCATCAACTAAGACGTACAGAGGATCGGGAATCGCTGTCAGTAATTTCGGCTAAAGAACAGGATTCTCCCCCCCCCCCCCTATTTTGAAGATGAGATGACCAAGGCGTCCGGGCATCGCGTGGTAGGACGAAACCTACAGGATAAGGAGATCTGCTCTAGAAATATCCATGATATGTTTCAAGTACAGATGAGGATGAAGAGACAGGAAACAAGAATGGCGACAAACAAAGTGGAACAGACTTGATCCTTGGCAGAAACGAAGCAAATATCAAGTTATTGATCAGGGCTTGACAGATTTATTATATTTCGAGTGGAGACCAACGTATAAAAAGGATCCTCCCCTTTTGGAAAAAATTTCCAAATTATGATGGACTTCATAAAATATGCGAAACTGTGATTTAAAAAAGTATTTTTTATTATCTCCAAAATTGTAACAACAGTTACAAAAGTGGTTTTTTGGATACATGCTAATGTCTCTCTAATAAAAGAAAATTTATTATTGCTGATATAGTTATATTTATATGACTCCATTGAATTATAAATGAATAAACCAGCCAAATTTTACAGAAATATTTTTTTAACATAAAGATCGTAGGTTTTCCCGGTGAATGTATTGAATGAACAATTTTTGGGCTTCCACCTATGAATTGTTCATTCAATATATTAATAAAATAAAAATTTAGAACATTTTATTTAAAATTTGGCACGATGTATCGTTCCTTTTTTGAACCTCTGCAGGCACAAGTATAATTTTGTTTCAAGTCTCCATATAATTTAATTGTTGAAATATCAATACATAATTAGAATTTTGAGGAGAATTTTCTAATCGTGTGAGTTTTACTCACATATTGACCCCGAAAATAAATTATGTATTGATATTTCAATACATAAAATATATTCAGCCTTATAAATTTTTTATATTTGCACCTGAAGAGGTTCCAAAAAGGAACGATACGTCGTACAAAGTTTTATTTCATTAATTTGTTCCATTTTTTAATTCATTATATTTCTGACAAATTTGGCTGGTTTATTCATTTATAGTTGATATAATTGTAATCGTTGAAATTTACAGAGCTTCCATCATTCATCCAAGTAGGTCAAAAAAATTGGCGATCCTAAATTACCGTGTCAACACTAAACAGTTAATAGTTTCCTTGTAAAAGATTTTGTCTTTCTGTTGAACAAATTGTAAAGAAACCATTTTGCTCGGTGTATTACGTGAGCTATTCATCGTTAATAACGCGTATTTGCTCTTTGTTCGCAGGCCGCTCTTGTCGCTGTCCTGATCAGTGGTGAGTATATTATCTGACCCGCAGACTTGCCGTAATGAAGTGCTCAACATAATTAGCGGGAGTCGGTAACAATGCGCCAGACGAGAGTCGATATTTCAGCTATTAGGCTTCGGCTAAACGGTCTCGAAACTAAATACGCGCCGGACCTGCTCCCAACGATAAAATTAATTAAGGAAGGAAGACTGGCCGGCCGATGAACCGCGCCTGAGTATGGCAGATAGCCCACAGGGGCCAAAAAACAACACCAGACACTTCTCGATTTATAGAAAAAAAATAGGACAAAATTTTTTTATAAAATTCTCATTTTACATTTTAAATTTGTTGATAGCGGCGTAGAACAAATTTTTATAGATATTTAAGGCTAGTGAAGGACGAGGAAGGGAGGTAGATCACAATTAATGATTAAAGCAGTAAATTGTCGGTTTGTCCACGACAAATTAGTTGCGGTAACAGCGTCTGCGACCCCACTGACACTATAAACATCTCTTTAAGTTCTACGACGCCACAATTAGACGCAAAATCAGTGACACCGGACTATATTTGCTTAGTATTTAATTTAGTCTTACTCTGATTCCTTATTTGGCTTCAACCAACCTCTCTGATAACTTCAAGCGTTATAAAAAATCTCTAGCTGGAGCTAGAAGAAACTATCAGTTTTTATAATCTACGGCAAATTGGTCATAGCAGTTAAAGTTATAAAAATTAATAATGATTGGGACGTGTGAAATTAATTAAAAAGGAATACCGTTATTTGACAATTAAAGTAAATAGTTTTTTACAATTACAATATATTTATTTCCTTGCGAATGCATCGGTTGGTGACATGACTACTATTGTACTGAACGAGTGTTGCTTTTAATTGGGGGTTATTAATTATATAGGCTGTATCTGCCATTCGTTGAGATTCTCTGGCTAATAAGGCGTCTTACATTCTCAATTACTATAATTATACGACCGAGGAAAGCTTCAGAGACATAAGCGAATCTCATCACTTCACGGCAATCATTTTGTTCACAGGCACTAATGGCCGAGATGGTAAACCCCTAGTCACTCACACATAATTTATTTGTGGCAGTAACGGAGTGGTGGGAACCTGACGAGTACGGTACTATAAGAGAACTTCAACTGGATCTCGATCGTGGGAGCACGGAGTCTGATTAGTGTTGATCCTTTCCCCTCTCATACACAAGCTTAGCGCTCTTATCTCCATCTCAATTAGACAATGTAGAACAATACCTATAAGATTATACGAGGCGAAGCAATTAGGCGGCATTCACGCCGGACACTCTCCAGGGATGTGCCAGGAAACTGGAGGCGTCCGTCGCCCACGTGAGGCCTTGAACACCCCCAACTTTCCAACGCCCATTACTCCCACTTTATCTGCCGATGGATTTCGTTTTCAGCGCCTTTGTGGGCGATGCATTGCTCCACGGGAAACGGATACCTTCCCCGCCGCTTTGCTCTGGACTTCATGGTGTAATCCAACACACACACACATGCACATGGATCGACGTTAATATTAAGCCTCAAGCCATTCTTACACTTAAATTTACAAGTTCTATTGTGTTAAGGCAAAATATTTTTCTGTAATGAAAGAAGAGTTCCAAAACAAATTTCAATTTACTTAATCTAGCATATTGGCGAGGAAACAACAAGATATGTTTGCAGATCGAAGTGAACAATTAAATTAGATTCTATAATCAGGTCTCCACATAAATAAAGTTCCTCGAGTTTGTTCTGATGATAAAGAGAAAGGAAGGTGAACGATACATCACAACAATGGTAATTATTTATGAATTGCTACGTAAGTATCTGTGGCTTTTTGAAGTATTATTTTACCAAAAGATTATTAAATTAAGTATTTACCAGTTTGCGTAATATATTTTCGAAAAAAAGACTCACCCTTTTAAAGATAGGCTTTTAGGCAAAGACTTTTGAATTTTTCCGATTTCTTTCTAGTAGCAAATTTTGGTCTGTTAATGTTTAAAACATCGAATTTTTTCAAGCAGTCAGAAAAATGAATTCACAGCTTCAGAAAAATATAGGGGTATATTTTGCTACAGTTCTGATGTTAACTTATAAATAATTTTAATTCAATACTTATTAAATATTTTAGAATCGAAATTATTCTGATATAATATACACAATAAATGTTTTCGTCTTGTAAAGTCCATCAATGTACGTCTCTATCAACGGACACTCCCGTTAATGTTACTATATATATATATATATATATATATATATATATTAAAGCTCTACCCCCCCTGATTCATCAAAGGATGAACTCCATTTGTGGGAACTCTCTTTCCAATATGTCTTACATTCCAGGCTACCTTTAAATAGTGCCCTTATTATCTATATATATATATATATAGTAACATTAACGGGAGTGTCCGTTGATAGAGACGTAATTTTGTGTGTTGTTGAGAATTCAGCAATACACAAAAATACCCAACAATTGGGGCTGGCGCGCGAGCATTATTGTTGTTGCCTTGAAAGGTCAGTTTCAAGTCGAGAGCGGAAGGGAGCAGTGTTGTGTAGGTCGAAACCCCGCCTGAGGAATTTGTGTTTTATGTATCGTTATTTAAACTATTAAAATCGACAAAGTTTGGTTATTCACTGGATAAAATAACCTGGCGCCCAAGAAGTGACGAATCTTATGATTCGTACACGTATGCTGGACTCTGAAATTACTCTTCATAACGAGTCGGCATAGAACCGTAGCAGGTTGTTTGCCCAAAAACTGGTGGGCAAGCGAACAGATTACTACAATATATATGTATGTGTGAATGTATGTGTGTGTGTATATATATCACAATGCACCCCGGCTATTTAAAAAGGCTGTCTGATTTATATCTGAATTCCCTACAGCCTTGGGAACTTAGTGTCTTTGTATCCTGTGATTCATCTCAGCATGACTTATAAATATGAATTTCTTCCTTTAATTTATTCACCCTTCCAACATTTGTTTCGGAGGTAAAGTACGAGTAAAAGGCCAGAATATATACATGCGTGTGTCTACAGAATATGACACGGGTAGCGTGTTTCTCCCGAAACAACTCCGGAAACGTTTCCAGACAAGCTGAATCTGTTGGCGCTGGAACCATATTACGACCCCGAGTCCGTGACGGTGGAATGGTTTAAGCGATTTGAGAACTGTTGACCTTTGCTACTCCAGGTTGTAAAGGTATTTGATGTTGCTACAACAACTCGAACTCGAGATTGAGTTTCGTTCTTGGAGAATTGGTGATTCCCGTTTCTGATGAAGCGTGTTAATCAGGAACCGCCATTCAAAACTCCCTCGTTGAAATCTATTCATCTTTCGGAATAGTCCCTAAAAACTATATCTGACAGAATATTTTAAGAGGGAACTCCTTTTTTCAGTACAATATTTTTTTGATTATCTTCATCAAAGTTTAAAAAACATTAACTTTGTATTATAGAGCAACCGTCACCGTTTCATCAGCTGATTGTTCCTTCGAGCAATGAGAGAATTAATTCGAATGTATTTTAATTTAAACAACGTTGCGTATCGCGATCACGACTTGACATTTACCTCGATGAATTGATTACAAGACTAAATGAACCTGATCAATTCACGTTTTATATGAAAAAAAACTAACTTTATTAAATACAGGCTCTCAGAGTAAAATCTACAATCTCATATCAGGTTTGGACAAAACATAATAGATTACCTCTTTGTTTTTGTATTGTACGACCTTCAATACCTTGAGATAATCGAACGTGCAGGTTTGATAAACACTAATAAAAGGTTTTCATCGAAAGCCAGTCTTTTTTTATATAAAAAAATAATAATTCCGGAGATTGATATTCCTGATCGCTTATCATAAACTCGCACTGCTTGTAGAAGAATGTGTGTGAAGTGTCTCCCGAGCGTTTAAGTTGACCACGAGGTCAAGTTCTCCATAAATACCCCATGCCTCAACGCCACGAGGGATTTGAATTCCCTTCAAGTACACGAAAAAACCACTCCATCCAATCTTGATTCTTTTATTGGCATCTAGTATCTGGCGTTGGAATTTTTAAAATTACCAGTGTTATTGCTGGTCCATATCCGTACTCACTGCCAGCCTCAGTTTGATCTCTTGGTCTCCGTTGCTCATTTTGGAAACCACTACTATTTTTTCGGCGGATATTTAATCTATTATTCATTATAATGTTAATTTTTGGATGAGTGAATGAATATGCGGAAATATAAACAATAATCCACGTTTATTAGAGGAAATTCTTCCGTTTTTGAAGTGCCAGTTTCAGCGGTGTTTGCAAACACTATAAGGAAACTATCTTGGTTGTACGGAAACTCCTCGTCTCATCTATCATGAATATACTTTGTTTTTGTATTGTCCGACCTTCAACACCTTGAGATAATCGAACTTGCGCGTTCGATAAACACTAATAAAAGGGTTTCATCGAAAGAGCCAGACATTTTTATATAAAATATAAATTTTCCGGAGATTGACATTCCTGATTGCTTATCACAAACTCACACTGCTTGTATAAGAATGTGTTCTGATGTGTCTCCCTAGCGTTTAAGTTGACCACGAGGTCAAGTTCTCCATAAATACGGTCGGATTAAGATAACGTATCAAAAAGGATGACCTCACAATAATTACGTTTCGTTGGAGTTTGATGAATTCTGATAAGAAATCACTTTCAATCTCATGTCTATCCACGTTTCAAAACAACACTGCCGGTACAAATAACAGTTTTCGTTAAACGCTTAATTTAGGTCAACGACGGCGGGAAGTTGGTAGTTCCTTTGCATATTTTTAAACTGACGAAGGTGCTTACAAATTATTTCCGAATTAATTAAAATAAATCTAGTCAAGATTCATTTATACTTACTAGAAGATCAAGGGACTGTCATGGAAATATAAAAGTAATATAGATATTCGGAATCGTCTATTGCTACAGTATATATAAATATTCTGTTACAACAACTGTGACGAATTCAAATGTTGATTGCAAAATCTTTAAAGTTCATATTGCTACAAACGTAAATTTTCAGATAAGCGGACAATAATAGTCTTCTATACAAAATAAATAAATCCCCAAAGAAATATAAAACTTCCAGTAACGACAATACGTTACACTATATTTGATTGTTTTCTATCTAATAATTTTAAATAATTATTTATATGTATGGAGCACTGAATAAAAACAAACATTAGATTTTATTATATACTAACTGGGTGCCCGGCGTTGCCCTAGATGTCATTTATCCATAACCCCCAATTTTTTTTCGTTATTTTTATGTAACGCAACTCGACCTCTATCCCTAAATGTGTTATCGGCCAGGTTGCATTGTTTGAAAATTCACTAAATTAAATTAATAATGTGGTACTTAATTTAGTAATTTTAGAAATTAAATAATTAATTTTTATTTAAATTAAAAACTATTTGTTTAATTTTATTTATTTTTCTGCAAATCAATTTTTTTTAAGCGGGATGATGTTGGCGTTCCCATATTCATCTTTTTTGTATTCCGTAATTATTTTTTTAAATCAATAATTAGTATACTTACAATAATTACAAATGTAAAATTATAGTCAATCATTTTCTTATTCGTTCCGTAAGTTTTCATATAAAGTCCCATAAACACAATTAAATGGCTTTCTATAATATGAAGAAAAATAGTAGGTGTTTAATGCAATTTTCGCCCAGTTCCCAATATTCACATTCATTTCTTGTTCTCATCTTAAAGATAAGCATCTTAAATAAAATAACTGATAAATTTAACTTCCTAAATAACGCACAGACTCTCACAACGGAAATAATTTAAATAAGAAAGACAACTTTCCCGGTGTAAATTATTAACCAATGTTTCACGGTTACACACCAGGTTTAGATTTCTCGACGTTTACGTTTCTGGCGTTGTCTTCAGACTGTGTGGCGCTGCGTGACGTACGAGGTATATATAGTCGGACATTCTGCGACCTGATTGGCCGTTGAGGATCGCCTGACATTTACTACGCGACATGGAAAAACATGTGTCCTTGACGCTGTGGTCAGGCGATCCTCAGTCTTCATACATTACGAAATATTACATTGATGAAATTGTTAGCTAGACTCACAACTAATACAGCGCGAAAATTAACTTAGATTTTCCCCAAAGATGGTAAAGTAATTCGTATTCTTCTTTATTATCATTCGATGGAATATTTCTGTATAAAATTATACTTTTTATTTAAAATAAATATTTCTGCTTTATTTCATTCCTAATAAAGGAGATATTTCCTTTGTTCGTTGCGTAGTAACGTCTTTCTCTCGCGTGACGTTATTGTCTCTTGGCGCGCAGTAATTTAATATTTAATGATCACGGTTTTTATTATAATTCTTTCCATATGTATGCTAGGCATTTCTCACCCTCACAGTACCGTTTCTCGTGTTTTGAAGAATTTGTGTACCAATTTTTGTTGAAATCTATCCACGCTTTTAAATTTATATAGAAATTAACGTAAATACATACATACATACATACAAATATACATCCTTTTTTATTATATAGATTAGAATTCAAAACATATACCATTTAAAATCACATCCATTTAAATAGTAATTTAAAAATACATAATAATAATAAACTCCCAACAAAGACGATATGTTACAATACGTAATTTAACAAACTAGAACACCATAAAAAAGACTACGAGATTATTTGAGACATCATTAGGAAATTGAAGTTTAAGATCAGTACTTCTTAGTCTCCTCGTAAGTATTTTGTAATCAGCCCTGAAGCACCATTTTTCAGTTGTCCTCTCTGTTTAATTTTTACAAAGTATTCTTTTATTTTAAAAATCATTAGAATTCCAGGCCGTATTTCCCTCTACCCTTTATTCTCCATTTCAAAAGTTTCCACGCTCCTTATGGGTACCCAATAGCCCACCAGAGCTCCTTGTAACAGAATCGGTCATGCAGCCGATCTGTACGATAAGGACATTTTCTTCAGTGACCTATTTACCTTTCCCTTACCCACGACTGAATTAACATATCGAAAATCCGGGTTTAGGGCTTGAAGAACACGCATACCGACTCCATACAAGGGTTCGAAGTAGCTTAGGTCACGACAAGGATGATGTACAGCACACTCGTACAAGAGGACGAGGACCTGTTGTGTAACGGCGACGGTACAAGCTCAAATACTGGGTTAGAAATGGCTTCGTTGTTTATCAGCACAAAGGCCACGGAACTTTATTGACCGTCGCCTGGCCTTAAGACCCTCCACGACATCGTCGAGAGAGAGAGAGGACCTTCTACAGCTTTGATGAAAATTGCTATTCCATGTTACACATTCCAGAGAGGCGGAAAGTATCAAGGTGTTTATTCTCCCGCTGGAATCCCATTTATGTCGCCCTGCTCTCACGAGCATTTCCATACTCATGTCCCGCATGACGACTCCGCCACGAAATCCCATCGTATTTTGGTGAAAATTTTACTATTTCCCAATTGTGATACTAAACGAACCTCTTGATAATTTGAGGTAAATTTCTAACGCTTCATCTAAGTGTCTCATAAACTCATCAACGTCCTGTGATCATTTTCATGGACTGATCTCAGGCCTGGAGGAAACCGGTCAACGGAAGAAACGACAGTAAGTCTCCCTCCACTTATAACAGGCTACACCCTACTCCAAGGGCGGACATAATTTTCAACTATCTCTCTCTTCTGTCTTGTCCCTCTCGTCTAACTTCCTAAAAACATGTACGTCGTCTCATTCCTGGACCACAATTCTGTTTCCATTTTCCACACACTTCTTCTACCGTCATTGTTTCTATTCTAAAACAGGAACAGAATCACTCAAAAAATAACTGCTCGGATATGACATCAGCGTTGTCTTTATAAACCTCAAATGGAGAATGGTATAGAGGAGTCGTGTAGTCCTACGAAAGTGGAATTACAACAACTTGGAGGGAAAATAATATTGATTATATAATTTGTATGTCAGCGAGCTACTAAAAAGGAATCGAGCACAAATTGAAATTTACATAAAACGATCTTGAATCAAAAAACGTGTGGATATGATTACTCAGATATTCATGAAAATGTATCCACGGCCTTCAAAGTCACATCTACAGGAACTGGTTTACACGAGTATTAATTTAGTTTACTTCTGTGTATCATCGATGAGCCCGAAACGCTCATGTTTCAAGTCAATTGAGTCATTCCCGAACAAGTGTCCTGTCAAGGAGATAACACGAAAGTTAGAGAAGCGTCCATCGCTCATAAAGGAAATGACTCAGGCCGGATCCCGCAAAGTTCCTCAAACTCTCTCATTTATCTGCGTTCGCTCATTTCACGGTCCAGCGTGCATCAAAACATTCTATGGAACTAGTTTCGCGTTTGTTATTCATAGTTCAGACACACATTTATGGGCATGACACGTTTCACGTCCATCTTAAAAAATCTCGAAGCTATTAGATTTTCAGTGCGACGGCGAACCATATTTGGTCCAGACCAGAGCCAATTTATATGGACTCGTTGCAACGCAATCACATCGTTCACTCTCCCTCTAAAATACAAATTTGAACTATTTAAACATTTTCACGGACTGCGAAGACATCGACGCGTAGCGCGCGCACTGTGTCTAATAATCACTAAATTCTATCAGTCACCTTGCTCTAAACAACTGTACGAATATTCACAGAGCATTTACAGTTTTCATGTTCCAGTAGCTTCGTCATCCGTTTGTCCCATACACGATTTTTTAAATTCATTTAAAATGCAAACGCTCTATAGACATATTGTGTTAGTCGATGAAAGAGAATCGAATCCAGTTCCACCTACGTGGAAATCTTATCTCGAACGTATCTTTGGCGACTGCGACACATTCCTTTAACTGCTTGAACCCCTAATCAGCTTTAATTATTTCAAGGACATCAACTTTTGACTTATCTGCGAGCGTGCAATACATAGCAAGTTGACTTCCAGAAAACAAAGCGCGCTTAACAAACTAAAACTTTAAATCTTCACGACAAGGCGTATATTTATTTTTTAAAAAACAAAAAAAATGGAAAAAACTAGAGTAATGCAATTCTGAATGTTTTCTCACTGCGAAACTGGTAATTTTTATTAAGACTTCATTCGTGATTTTTAGGATTCAAATACATTCATTTGAACTGGACAAAGTAGGTCCATTTCTCTACCACACTACAGTTCCTTTGGGCATTTCAAGCATATTCATCGTTTAAATTAATTTTTTTTAAAAAAAAAATTCCATTAGCCGTCGAACGAGGAAATAGAATACGTCATTACATAAAATCACAATTTAATTAATAGAAGCTACAATTAAAAATAATTAAATAAATAATAAAACTTCTAAAGGTTTATAATGGTCGCGTCGAAAACATAGTCATTGATAATTTAGCAAGAGTGCTTATTTACATCAGTTTTGCTGTGATACAACATTGATTCCAATAATAAACAGAAATGATCAGTTTAACATGTTGTGGAAGGAGAACATCAGCAAATATTGTAAATGTTTTTTTCACTTTCTAGTAGCGTTACTCAATTTTATATTCATTGGAAAATTATTCATTTGCGCAAATGGAGATTAATTATACGTTTCAAATGATGGTTTCTTGCATTTACTTCGTAAGAGTTCGCATTTGTGAGTCATTCAGCACATATTTCGATAATTTTAAGTAAAAATTATAATTTTATATCCATTAAAATTAAATTGTTTGAAACTGCGACCGTTGCTAATTCCACTGTACTATTCCCATAGTCTGTTTTTATTAGGAGGAGGCGTCTGCTTCTGAATATGAATCACTCTCTTGTTTTCTAACTAAATTTATGAGCCTTTTAATTCTACTTGTTGTCGTTTTATCATTTAAGCGTGGTTAAAATGATTCAAATACATTTATGGATGATGTAGAGGATAGTTTGTAATCTCTTTGAGTCCATATAATTTATTATAAGAGTCTGTTCGTGTTTTCTTCTTTATATAATATTTTTACTGGAATTAGAAGTTAACTGAAACGTAACTAAAAATTGGGAAAACAAATTTCCCGGCCCAACGTAACTGGAAGTCTTACATAGTAATAATAATAAATATAAAAATTCTTTAAAATTACTAAGAGTATAATGTAACTGTGTGCAAAGAATTTAAATACGCACCACGTAAACTTATTTAGAGAATTAAATACGCGAAATTATAAAATATGGAATTACACAGACAAGTCACTTCACAAAAACAATAGAGCAATATAATTGTGCTAGCGGGATAAATAAGTTCAGAGATAAAATATTATGTGCGACTAAATGGCTGCTGTCTGGAAGTTGAATTCGTTCAAATTAAATATGGCTATAGATGGCACGGTGTTAAAATAAGTGAGAGTTAAGCAGGTAGTCGAGTAGAATTACAGGAAAGAAAAGGAAACGGTCGCACTCAACTTTGCTTTCAAATACAATATAAATGTGTCGCGTCCGATCCCAAAGCACATTTACTTGAAAATAATCGGTTTTGGAACTGTCGAACACTTGCAATATTCAACTGAAGGTCACGTGAAGAATTTCGTCGAAAAGCTCGAGTGTCAACAAGATTCTCCAGATAAGCTCATCACGGCAGTGAGAAATTTCAACACAAAGTCGAGTGTTTTATCTCGAAAATTGGGATATTTGTGGGGGCACGTGATTTTCCTTGTGCGAGGACATTGTTTTGTCGGCCCCAGTTTGGAAATATTCAGCGCACGCACTAGTTACTAATGGCCAAGACTGTAAGTTCCTTAGAAGCCATTCATCACTTCATAGAAACACGAACGCAAATACGGTCTTGGAAGGTAGATCAGGTTTTCAAAGGAATTCGCCACTTATTGCGGACGTATTCTTTTCGATATTGATCGATAAACGATCACGAAAAAATTACATGAAGCGCTGTTCTAAGAGAATCACACGGAGGCTAAAAATGTTTACTGTCTAATATTTTTTTTAAAAAAATTTCATGATATATAATATTTTTAATTCAGCGGACTGAAGCGTTTAAACAACGTGAAGTTTTTACAGGCGTTTATTTAATACACGCAATTTATTATTTTTTGATTATTTGTTACTTGATGCAGCCGGTATAAAGAATTTTAAATAAAATCCAGATGAATAAAACATACCAGTTTGTAATGTGTTGGATCAAAGGACGACATAAACACCGCTGAAACCAACCGTGAAATATTTTTTAGGAATTACGCGCAATTACGATTTAGATTTATTATTCATTCCATTAGTCCTCGGTCGAGGAAATAGTCATATAATAAGATTACAATAAAAGAATAAAATATTACAATTACAAACTTCAAAAAACAAACTTTTTACATTACAATAAATCTATATAATAAAAAAGGATGTATATTTGTATGTATGTATTTACGTTAATTTCTATACAAATTTAAAAGCGTGGATAGATTGCAACAAAAATTGGTACACAAATTCTTCAAAACACGAGAAACGGTACTGTGAGGGTGAGAAACGCCTAGCATACATGTGGAAAGAATTATAATTAAAAACCGTGATCATTAAATATTAAATTACTGCTCGCCAAGAGACAATGACGTCACGCGAGAGAAAGACGTTACTACGCAACGAACAAAGGAAATATCTCCTTTATTAGGAATGAAATAAAGCAGAAATATTTTTTTTAAAATAAAAAGTATAATTTTATACAGAAATATTCCATCGAATGATAATAAAGAAGAATACGAATTACTTTACCATCCTTGGGGAAAATGTAAGTTAATTTTCGCGCTGTATTAGTTGTGAGTCTAGCTAACAATTTCATCAATGTAATATTTCGTAATGTATGAAGACTGAGTGACGATTATATCCTGAAATACTCAAGGAATATATTTAAGTATTCAATTAAATACTTTTTCGAGTTTATATAAATAAGTACACGAGCAACGCCGGGCACCTAGCTAGTTATATAATATAAAGCAACGTTAAATGTATATAATAAAAAAGGATGTATGTTTCTATGTATGTATTTAAGTTAAGTTCTATAAGAAAATTAAACTACTGGACAGATTGCAACAAAAATTTGTACACATATTCTTCAAAACACGAGAAACTGTACTGTGTGCGTGGGGGGGGGATACACGTCTACCACCCCAGGAGCGCGAGGTGGAAATTTTCAAACATGCTAAAACAGCCGATATTTGAGTCGGATAAATATATTTCGGGGTCATAGAGACTGATAGTGTCTCTACTGATGTTTTACGTCTTCAATTTTAACCCCTTTCGGTCTTTGGAACACATTTAGGGAAAGGGGTCGAGAAGCATTACATCAAAATAACGCAAAAGTAACCGAGATTGGAGTCAAATCGGGGGCAACCCAGGTAGTATACTAATATAACTGTTATTCAAGAAACGATAACTATATTAATCTTCAATTTTCATTTGACGATGTTTCCAGCAGCAAATTTTACTTCCCGTCGAATACGAAAAAGAAAATAAGTGGGCAGTTAAATTATACGAGATATTAATCGTAAAATAATAGCAGAACTTGATAGGATGCAAGCAAACTATTATATTAAAGAGGATCTAATCTGCCCTTCCTATCTACGAACTTTTTCAGTGAGTAAGATGCTCCATCAATGAACAGATATTTACAAATAAATTTTGTGTAGTTAAAGTTTTTATTTCGTCCGGAAGACTATTGTATAGATTTATCCCGGAATAACGAATGCTTAATTCAAAAAGGCTTAGGCGATATTTTTCAATTCGTAGTTGAGAACGATTTCTAGTGTTTTTATGAATGATTTGTTCCGTTCAGGGCATATAAATTTATGTTTCTCCAGACAAACGTTAAAATTTCTAGAATGTACGTATATAGAGTAAATTTGATTCGCGTCCCAAGATCCTGGTAAAAAAAATGGCAAAAGGGAAGTTAAATCTAAAAATAGATGCTTTCGTCGCAGTTTGAGTGAGAAAAGTTAATCGTCGAGGAATGTCAACTGGTTATAACAGAAAATGTGATACAAGTATCAGAATCTAAGGTCAACGTAAATGTCAGCGGAATTCAGTTCGCGGGCTCAAATAACGCTGGGAAATTTATGCATTACATGAAATGTGATGTGACGTGATAATTGGCGGTGGCAGTTACATACACAAAAATAAATTGTTTCCGATTTCACGTCTGTTTTAATTATATAGAATAAAATATTTATGTCAAATAACAGTCAATTAATTTAAAAAATCGATTTTAAAATGGCAACAACGTTCTGTACCTATTTTTAACTTCTCCAGGTTGTGACGACTAAAAAGTTTCGTATTCAAATCAGTGAACGTTTTTTCCTTTATAGCCAGACTGAGTAATGTTTACAATTTTAAGTTCATTACCTTTAATTTTTTTTAATAAATGTCCGTTACTGGTCATAAACATTTTATTTTACACAATATAGAAATATTGGCAAAGTAATTAATTTTTATTTTCAAAACTGTCTAAACACATCACTCAACTATCTTCAGTAAAATTTTAAAGATAATTATTAATTAATTATTGTTGCAATTAAGTTACAATTTGTGGTAGTTATAAGGAATAAGCTTGAAATGTATCTTCCAATAAATAAAATGTAGTGTTTGTGTGTATATATATATATGTATGTATGAATGTTCCACATACAAATCTACACCCGTGGAGCAAATTTCATCAAATTTCCTACACGATCAGGAAACAAACACTGTCGGGGTTAGACAGGAGCTGGGTTTGATTCGGATGGAAATATTCAAACATCCTAAAACAGCCGATATTTAAGTCGAATTAATATTTTTTTAGACGTCAAAGAGATCGATAGTGTGGGATATTATCTGTGTAAATGTTCAACCCATGGGGTGTGGCGTGGAGGGGCGTTACAAGAAAATAACGCGACTAGAAGCGAGATAGGAATCAAATCCAGGGTTATGGATGTCGCCGAGTTTATTTATGACATTCAAGTTGCCATTTAACCCGTGGAAATTTTGAAACCTACAAACACAACCGATATATGCTCTGAATAAATATTTTTCAGGGTTAATTAGATTGATAGTCAAAGAGATTGATATTGGTTCTACCGATGTTATATGTTTATAATTTCAATACCTTACAGCATTGTAAAGGAGCATTCTTACGGGTGGTAGTGGAAGGGGGGTTACATGAAAATAACGCAAAAGCAACCGAGTCAAATCGGAGGTAGTGGATGTATGACAACCCGGGCCACGCCGGGCACGTAGCGAGTAAAAAATAAAAGGAACCACCCAGATTTTCCTGGAATGAACCTGGTGGTAACTGCTTCCAATTGTTTATGGATTTGTTTTAAGAATATTTATCGTTACTGCCCTCGATTTCATTTTGAGATTGCGATCGTTTTTCCGTCTACAATTTGAATTTTGTAATGTATCTTTCCTCGCTTCGTTTCCCGTGAATAATTTAAATAGACCACAGACGGTCACCTCATCAATTTTACGCCTCACCTGTATCTAAGATTGTTATTAAGCCCTAAAGAAAGTTTGACAGTGTGATGAACAACCGAAAATTCTTGCATTTTTTTAAAACGGAAATATTTTTTCTAGTTTGAACAAGTAATTTTTTTTGCTCATTATCCGTGGGGAAGTATAGAATATTTGACGGTTTTATCTGCTTCTTTATTTAATTTGTAACCGGCATTTCACATTCCAGAAGAAAGGCCGCGCTGTCTGCACACCTTCCTTCCCTTTGAAAACAGCGCGTGCAGTAAATTTTGCAGGTAATGAGGCGAACCTTGCAGAAAAACTTAAATTTACGATATTTCAGCAACCTATTCACAGTGTGCGAATACATGTACTTCACTTTCTTCGACCCACAATATTAACAAGGTCTTTGGCGAGCGGTACTTAAGGGAACCCTTAACGGGGTTGCAGATTCCCTGCCGCGAAAGCGCCTTTAGGCGCAAGCAAATGTGATCGTTTATCAAATAGTCGCAGGAATAATTTTTTATTTTCATTACTGCTGTAATGTCAGGCAAAGAAATTTAGAAGCGAAATTATATTTCTAGTCAAAGATTCGGTGACCATTTAATTTCACAATTCCAGTATTCCTAGTTTTCATACTCGTATCCCTGCCGTCTCTATTCTGTCCCGATTATTCTCATTATGAAGTAAATCCTGTTTACACTGGTTGAAAACTTTGAGAGTAAGCTGTTAAATGCGTTACGGAATGTGTTGTTCTGACGCTGCGTGGTATATATATCATATATCCATATTTAAAAATTATATGAATTTCAACGCTCGCAGTAGAAAATAATTGACGATTATTGTGACCTAGTGAGAAGGAAGAGAAAATCATCAATATTATATTATTCATATTCTGTTCACTGATGACTTTGACTTCCAGTCAACCAACTACACTCATTTTTATTCTTACTACTTAGATGGGTGCACGACGTTGCTCGGGTTGTCATATACCCATAACCCCGATTTGACTAGAATCTGTTGTTTTTTCGTTATTTTTATGTAACGCCCGTCCACCCTCACCTCTAAGGGTGCTCCCCTCCAATGCCAAAAGGGGTTAAAATTATACATAAAAAACATCAATGTCATAGACCCCAATAAATATTTATTCCACACACCGACCGTTTGACTCGTTTAAAAAATACCACCCCCGTCAGACCCCCGCTTGGGGGGAGTTAAACGGCAATTTTAACATTATGATTAAACTGATCGACATCCATAACTCCGAATTCTACTCCATTTTTGCTTTATTTTTATGCAATGCCACTACACCCCTACCCTTACGGGTGCCCTCCTCCGAAGCCCGAAAGGGGTTGAAATTATACACCGAGATAATTTAGAGAAATTTTATGAATCTCGCTGATCCAGAAAAATTTTTATTCGACACAGAAATCGGCCGGTTAACGTGTTAGAAAAAATTCCGCCCCCGCTCAACTCTGCCCAGCCCGTCCCACACCCCGCGCGTTGCCCAGGTTGTCATAAATAAACTCAGCGATATCCATAACCACATCTTGACTGACAACATCGGTAGAAACCCTATCAATCTATTTGAACCCTAAAAAAATATTTATCCGACTGAAATATCAGGTGTTTTAGCATTCTGAAATATTTCCACCTCCGTCTACCCCCACACCAGGGGGTGGCAACCGTGTCTCACCCCCGGCAGTGTTTTTTTTCCCTGGTCACAAAGAATACGCGTACGAAATTTGGTGAAATTTGCATGTGGAACATAGGCCTACATACAAACAAACATTCTGTTTTATTTATTAGCCATCAAAGATATATAAGTGACAAAATCAAATAATATCTTCTGGAGGGTGCAAAAATAATAAGTCTTTCTGAAAAACGTGTTAAATGCTTTTTTATTTTTTTTTAAAAAAAAGGAGACTATTTTTCCCCAATACTTCAATATGAACAAACGTACTCATTCGGAAATCGCAAAATAATCGATTAAGTTTCGAGTTTTTATGACAGTTTACCATCACTAATAAATCAACAGTAGAAGTACGTTGATAGTTTATGTATGCGAGGGTTTGCCAGTTCACGTAGAAAATAGATTCAACCAACAATGACTCACTATTCGCTTTTCTCGTGTACAGGTAACTTTTCTTTTTTTTGCTTCTGCCGTTCTAGTAGAAAGCAAGGTCCAACTTGTAACCAACCTGAGCTTCGTCTATATTCATCCTTTGTGCCAAATTAATTAACTTGTAATAACGCCGCCATCTCGGCAAACGCCACAGCACAAAGGAGTTAGGTGTAATTCGATTTAAATAGAAATTGCGCGAATCTCATTATACGAACTAGTTCCTGCGTGGGTCGGCCACGGCAGCGCTGGTTACGATATCGCCGGCATCTTGCACCATTAGCACGAATTAAGGACCCACATGCTCTCTTCAATCAGTTTGGGAGGAAACGGTTCGACCAGTGTGTTGACCGTTTCACAATCACGTGCTGCTTAACTCAAGATACGTTCTTTGCGTCGAAGTTGTCTAATTTTGGTAAACTAATAATCAATTCGGCACTTCCGTTCGTATCGGTACCGTTACGCAGTAATCTTACCAACAGACAAAAAAAAAATTAATGATCTATCAGAGAAGACAGCGAGGGGAAACTTAAATGAAGCAGTCTTCAGGTGTTAATTTCCTCACACTGATCCTGAACAAGTACTCCTATTATTATTTTATTACCTGTAATTTCGTATTGAATCCAAGGTCGATATTATAACATTAGATTTATGAATTAAATATTTACTCACATCTGCCGGTAGAGAATTATAATGAAATTCTCTTCACTCTCCACATATACGCAACTCTATTTTATACGCATACGAATATGGGTTAAAAAAAAACCATCGAATATAGAATTTCATCCATGTAGACATGCCAAGTAATAAACTGACTTCAATATTAATTAGTCTGAACAACAAACAGCCCTCTGTTGCTCTTCCCAAAGAATATACATCTATATTGTTCCAACTTACGCAGATTTCAAATATGTATTAACACATTTAATTTTAGTTGTCACAATACACACACACAGACAAACAATGTCGGGCAGTGAAATAACGGCACTGATGTAACCTAGGAACTATTCTAGCAGTGTTTTTAAGGTAGGCTGGATAATGTCTCATACGATAACTGATCACCGCGTCCACCTCAGGTTTCTCGTGTAACTTAAAAATTTGGTAACTGATATTAAACGAATATTATTGGACGCTTAAGACGATAAATATACGTTCTATTCCCACAAATCAAGTAGGCACTAAAGGGCACCAAAATTTGTTAATTTTTCAACGGCGTTTTATAATCGAGAAGATTCTGGAGATCCTGAGGAGCCATCACGGAAAGAAAAAGATCTACATAAATGACTTGAGAAGTGGAAGGAACCTATGCAGTACTCGATGGGATCGCACTTTATATATATATATATACACATATTTACCCCTATAATGGTGCCAAATTGTTGTACACCAAAATATTGAAGGGAAATATATCTCAGAGGTCGCCTACGAGTCTCCAATAAAAATAGGAGTTTATAAAATGAACAAAGAAAACTATATAACTTTATAACAGAAATCAAACACTTATTTACTATCCTTAACCGAAACCAAACGAACACCTTGGACCGTCAAAATTGGTTCCCAAGCGGTCCAACACCCTTCAACGGATGCACGTTAGTTCGTGCTTCGTTAATGATCACAACAAACTCACAACCCTACATTAAGCACCCTTCTCCACTCTGCTACAGCAAAGCTGCATTGCCCAGTGTCACCATAGGAGGTGTGGAGATAGGATTTGTTGGCAGAGCTATCACAGATAGACGGTTTTTCCCGAGATTACCATCTCCCGGGGCCTTTTACCAACCTTGGACTGGCTTGAATCTCGAACGAGATTCGCTATACCCAAAAATACAAATTGGATGCACTATAGCACGGAACTGCTTAGTATCGGAGTGTCTTCAGACCACCAAAAAAAACCGACCACAAACAACGGCGCACCTGGACAGAACGTCCAACTCGACCAAGCTTTCCAGACACACAAATGCCAACAACCATGCGACTGGCCCACTACTAACTGATGTAAACAATATCGCCACCTGCTTGCGTGAGGTGACTGTCTGCTACTGACTCCCGTGTGTTTACTTCCTAGGGCTTTTATACCTTCTCCCGAGACACAGTTTGACCCATCATGACGTCAAACGTTCATAAACATTGGGCACTACGGAAATACATCGCCCGTACTGCCGAACTGAAGACATAAAAATCTTGCATACAACAAACTCCTTAGTATTCGCTACAATACATACATATATATATATATATATATATATATATATATATATATATATTGTAAAGATTAACCATTTGTGATATACTTTTTTTTAAAATTTTCCTTAATATTATTTTATTGAGGCC
Source organism: Zhengitettix transpicula (assembly GCA_037074705.1). NCBI lineage: Eukaryota > Metazoa > Arthropoda > Insecta > Orthoptera > Tetrigidae > Zhengitettix > Zhengitettix transpicula. The sequence continues at coordinate 52,073,497 of CM073595.1, forward strand.
ACAGCATTGTTTGGCGCCAAAATACAGAGACTGAAAATGCTTCTACGCCATTATTCTCGGAAAATCGGATGTAATACGCACAGAACTTTGGCGGATACGTTCAGTGTGTTTTGGGAGCCTGACGAGTGCTTTTTTTGTTGGATCCTGACCAGGGTGGTCATGGAGAACGAGTCTGGTTTAGAGTTCTAACGATAATTTTTTGAGAAGCTTGTCTCGGGGACTTAAACCAATCTAAAAAAAAATAGGACGACGTTAGAGAGGCGCCGGAATTTTGTGGTGAAACGATATAGTAATCAGTGTTATGGCCTCTTAATTAAATATTTTCTTTAAAATAAAATAACTGTGGAGTACACAATAGGGTACCAGAGAAGCGCTAAATAAAATGGTATGAAGAAACTTACCGTCAGATTTTTCTAGGTTTTTTTTTTTGAATTGTAAAAATTAATTTGTATTTCGTTTGTAACTCTATTGGTAGATATTTCAAATGACTATCATTATTAGAGACCCAGTAAGCGGCTCTGAGGTTATGAGTATTATTAAAGCTATGGAATTTTTTTTAAAAAAATAAATACGTACAGAAATTAAACAAAATCGAAATGGTAATAAATAATATTTTTGTTATCTTTAAAAACTATGTATAAATTCTTATTAAAATCCTATAAATGATATTTTCCTTTCATTAATTTGGATACCACATAATTTGCAACGTGGTAGCATTTTAATTATTATATAATTTTGAAATATTACATAATTTGGCGCCGCAACATGTTGGTTTTAATTTTCATTGATTGTTTAATTTTTATATTACAATATATATAAAGTACGAATTGTTTTATTCACTACGCCTCATGGTACTAGAAGTGAAATATAAACAAAATTAAAAATGTCACCCACTATTTTACTGCGGTCATCGTCCTGAATTGCTCAAATATTTGTATATTATTTAGAGAAAAAGACCGCTTCCAGCATAGAAGGCGCTTCGCACGCGGTCGAGGACCGACGCTAACGCACAAATGTTGCAGTTTGTGCGTAGGCAGGTGGCCGACATAATCGTCCTATTTCGACCTTAGAGCGCCAGGCTGCGTCAGTGTTGCGTAAGCCAGCTCAAATATTTGCATGTTATCACACTCAGACGTCACCGCTTGGTAAATTCATCGGATTCGCGTTCCGTTTGTTCTACAGAAACGTTGTTTTCCCGTCGAGTTTTCCCTTATTTCCAAAGCCGTTGGCTTGGATTTACATTCCGTTGGCCATTTTCCAAGAAATGTATGTTTCCATGTTTATTCCACACCCAAATTGTAAAATTCTAGTCAAAGAGTGCTGAAAATAAATAGAGTTTTATAATTTAAAACGTATATATTTCCACTTGCCCTCTTCTTGCTAAATATTCTTACCCCAGGCTGGAAAATTCTCTGCAGTTTGACAAATCTCTACAATTATTTCTACAACGAACCGAAAAGCCATTTACATACTCGATTGTGGGACAACATAACGTTTACGACCTACTCTGCACGTCGCCCACTTACATATCTAAACATTATCAGCCTTTCAAAATTGAAGAAAATGGTAATGTGTAGAAAATATTCAATTATTAATGTCAATGCCGCTGTAATTCATTGCCAGTGCAAATACTGACGACTTTTCCGAATAGTAATGATCGGTTTACACGTAAGCTCAGGAAACTACAGTGAAACTTTTGGCATTATATTATTTTTATCATATTACATTTATTAATTTTTTATATGGTCAGCGTAAATAATCTGTAACTAAAGAGAATAATAAAAATATGTAAAGAACGCATGAAAGTAGTGCAGTGAAATCAGGGTGGTTTCCGACATCTTTTCAGGGTAAAAACTTTTAAAAGACGGTATAATAACATAGTTTAGTGTAAATCATACATATTATTATTTTAATATTCTATACTAACTTTGGTGAATACCCAATACTAATTTAAATAATAAATGTAAAATAACTGTCTTAGTACAAAATTCCTGTTACAAAATAGTATTTATCAAAGTAATTCAAAATTAATTTAAAACTCGGATATAATCTTAATTGAGTTTCCAATATTTACTGCTGGATCATTGAGACACTTTCTTCTGTAATCCAACTGTATTTTTTAAAGTTTTCTATCCTCTATCTCAATTGATTTATATTAGCAAAACTGTTCAGAACATTTCATGACATCTGGAAAAGCAACTCAGAAATATTTTGAGTTTTCTACTGACGATATATGACAAGTCAGAAACTTAATTTCACAAATATATTAGAAAAGACGTCAACTACAACCAATGAATTTGAGAAAATAAATAATATAGATATAAAAATATTGATAAAAATTAAATTAAGAGAATAATGTGAGGAATCAGAAACGTCCATAATTTCAGGATTTTATACGTAGCCAAGCACTTAACTGATTATAGACAAAATTATTCTCAAATTTGACTATCCTAGATGACGAAAATTATTAACAATTTCTTGATAATGGTATTTTTCAAATTAGAAATGAAGCAATGCTTTTACTGATTTATAAGTCACACTTTTCTCGGAATAGAAATATATTCATTTTCCACAGATCCTCACGAGGAGCAAAGCTTCAAGCGTGTGTTTCATAAACGTTATATTTCTATGGGCCTAGAACTTACTTTGTATCAGCATAATAATAGTATAATTTACCGTAGTAAGTACTTTATCTGTGTCAAGTGATTAAAGTGATATTGAATTTTTGGTCATATACAGACATATTAAAGGAAAATTTTTAAACATATATAAACACAAAATATTCCTCTCGTAAGTTTTTAATACACCTTGCGTTTTTAAATTTTTTTTTTTAAAAAAAATACTTTATTCTGTTTGTCTATGTTCAATTTTCAATTTCACTTATCAATCAAACAAGCACGAAACTATCCACCAAATTTAATCAACTATTTTTTTACAATAAAAATAAATAATAGTATTATAATTTCACATATAAAATATTTCAATATTATTAGAGGAGTGATAATTATTCACAACCAATGTGTTAAGATTCCAAGTTTATTTATGTATATAATGACTTTCCAAAAATTTAAGTTACAGAGGAGTGGCTGAGTAAATTTTTTTTTATGTTTACTTTTGAATACAACTGGAATGTTCCTTAATTAAGAAATTTGTTTCTATACTTGCCCAAATTTTCCTTTATTCCTGACTAGACAGAAATGTTTGCGTCCATGCATTACGATAGTTCATATTCATGCTAACATGTTTAAAACCAATAAACGTACATGAGGATTTTTTTCTCTTGAAGTTATCATTGTGTACTTATGAGACAGATGTTAGCAGATATTTTTTTTATATATATTTCTGTTATTAGAAATTTACATCCCAGGCAAATTCATTCCGCAATTAGTGTTGTGGAGACTTTTGCTGTGGCTGAAGTTAGTGATACTGTAGTATGGCGTGCGTGTTGGGAAGCAGATGTTGTGTTGTTGCTTGAACAATACCGCGATGCCACGTGGCGACGCCGGGCTCCTATTTCGCTCTTTTTTCTCTCTCTCTCTCTCTCTCTAAGCTCGCATTAGGCAGGTATAACAATAGGGAGAGCTGTAATAGGTGCCTTATGCGGCGATTCTAATTCTTAATTTCGGGTCTCCAAGGAAATTATTGTGTGTTTTACTTCCTATTGTTCCGGTGTTGTTATATACCAATTAAGTCATGTTAATGCACGTTTCCAAACCACGACCGATGTGAGATTATACTTATTTCCGACAGTAAAGAACACTAAGGTTACCGCTCTTAATAAGGAAAGGCCTAAGAGTTGCGCGAAATGATTTTTTGTCTTTTGTCTCTTTTTCCTTACGTCGCCAATTTTTAATTAATTCCCATTCCTCATTTTACTTGACCGTTTGGTTTTCAACACCTTTACATTTAATTAATGATCCAGTTACATGTTGACATTAAAGTCACATAATAATTCAACTAATTTATGTTTTCATTCCCATAAGGATTATTAATAACACCCATATGTTGTCTTTAGTTACAATAGAGGCATTTTGTGTTTCTGCATAATAAAGCACCCCTTATAACAGCAACCTAACTCAAGGGCTGGAAAGTCACTGGACTCTCCACCAATACAAGCCAGGATGTGAATTATTTACCATATTTATTGTAAATTTATGAACAAAACTGTACAATACACTAAAATAAACGTTTATAAGAATTTTTTTTTAAAAAAAAGCTTAAACAAGTAGTATTTACCTTGAATATTGTAGAGCAGAAGAACACTTCTCAAATTAAATAACGATTAATTTTTAATGTTTGGATAAAAAACGCCTGTGTACCCACAGCCGAGCTGTGGCTTGCTGGAAATTACGGCCAAAATTTGGTACCGAGGTGACGGGGTGTCGAGAACGACAAAGGCGGCGGATTATAGGAGAACTCTAACTGACCAAGATCCCCGATGGTCAACCCTTCCATAAGACGAGAGTGAGCCCCACGAAAGTGTAAAATCGACGCAGATTGGCTGAAATCAAGCACGAGAAGAGGTTTCCACCCTCTGGTGGGGAACGAAGAGAGTCGAGCTGGAAGGTGGACAGGGCGAGGACAACAGGGCAGTCCTTATCTATAGCTCGGAAACGAGGAAGTCTGAGAAGGGAGAAATTGTAAGATAAAAAATGTAAGAGTTCAAAGAGTGTGAGATTATTCTTTTTATCAGGAGTATCCCGACAGATGTGATTAATTATGTCTATATTAACAACGAATAAAAAATATAAAAAACTGAAGTTTTCAAGTTAAAAAAATATATATATTGGCATTTGAAGACAAATAAGGCAAATTCCGAAAGCTTCTGAAATGCTGACTGAAGTCACCAACTTAACATTGCTAAAAGGAACAATTGCACTAATTTCTATGCTTAAATAATCCCCTAAATTTATTATTGTCGAATAAACCGATAAAGGACTGTTGTATTTTACTATTAACATTATAAATGATAAAACCCTTAAAATCACAGTCACATATAAAATTTATTTTAATATAGTTTTCGTTAAAATGTCAGGATTTAAAATTTTACGTCAGGAGTTTTAAACATTATTAAGTACATCATTATATTAAATTATGTGTATACCTATCTTAATACATAGATTTTTAGTTATATTTTGCATACATTGGCCTAAGTCAACATTTTAATTAAATTATGTGACATAGGTATACACATAATTTAATCTAATGATGTACATAATACAGATAAATATGGCGAAAGTAACCGAAAGTTTCTGACGTACAAATTAAAATCTGACATTTAAATGCAAATTACATTAAAATTAATATTTTTTATGTGACTGTGATTTATTATATTCTTTTCTTTTCGGTAGTGTTGTTCCTGGTTCCCATTTGTTAATTTTGAAGCGAAATTTCTATCTGGAAGAACTTGCCAATTTATTGCTTCAGTTTTCAAAAGTTCCTTCTTCTCCATTTCTGGGAAAAAAAAATTGTTGTCGGAACTTTAAAATGTCAGGTGTGACTCCACGTGGGAAACGAAATTTGTAGGTACAAAAATTAGACTAATACACGTCGTCAGGTTTCTCATATTAGTATCCAGTGGGTTGTGTTGAATCCAAAATTCATTACCGACTCAGACGGCCGTCAATATTTCATATCTGTCTATTCATGTCTTCGTAATTATGAAGTGTAAGGAGAGAATCGAGTGAAGCTTCTGCTAAGCAAAACAACGGTCACAAAAAATCGGCATCACGAATTTTGCTGCCCCAATTTCGATTCTTCTCGTGAATTACCGAGGTCTTCCTTAAAGTGATTTTCTGTGAATCTGAACCCTTCAATTAAAACTCTTTTTTTTTATCGAAAACCCGCGTTGTACAATTTGAAACGGAGCGGATATGAATTGGATTAATCGGAACATGAAGCCACCTGCGAGTCCCCACGAAAGTAAAAGGACATGGTTGAGGCCAAAGAGCCTAACGGGACTTGGCGAATTCCCGGCGCGGCTTTTTATTGCGATGAAAACAGGCGGTTCTCGTCTTTGATCCGAGGGGGGGGGGGGAAGAACTGTACACATGATTGATGCGAGGACTGCAAATATGCTGCGGACGAGCTTCTAGGAAAGCGCCATTATTAATGCCTAATACAGGATTATACGCTGTCAACGAGAACTGCCTGCTAATTACACATTCCCCCTCGTGAATTTTGAATGTAAATTTCTCGTTATTTCATAACAGTTGTAGGCTCTCATTCACTCGTTAGGACGCAATCTGGCTGTTATGAGCGGCGCTCGTTTATTTTCAGGAAGGTGGCAAACATGCTCATGAAGACAAACTACTACTCCATTAATATAACAATCATTAAACGATTTTTTTTACGCGAATCCGTTGTCACGATTGCTATTTGCATTTACGAAGTCTCTGGAATTCAAGAATGGCCCAATAATTTTCGAAACTGCATTCTCGTGTGTCCAATTAAAAAAAAATTCTAAATAACGAAAATTACATATTAAAATAATAAAAAAGCACTCATTTTCCATTTTAATTTGATTGGCGGTATCAAATTTGAAACCGCCATTTAATTCATTTGATTTATTTAATCCATTAGTCCCCGTATGAGGAAATAGGATATGTCATTACATAATATTACAATATACTTATAGGATGCTTCAATTAATAACAATTAAAAGTTCGTATTTTATGTCTGTTTTTGAATTAATAAATCAGATAATGGCTCTTTACAGATACTTTATTTTTTATTTATCAATACGTGTTAGAATCTTCAGACATTACCTACAGAGGAGGTATTTACAAATTTTAGGATAATATCTGAAGAAGAAACGAGAACTTATCGAAACGTCGTAAGGTTATAAATAAAAAATAAAGTGTCTCTAAAATTTCATTAACTGATTTATTAATTAGAAGTTAACATAAACATAAATAAAAATCGGGAACAGAAATTTCCCTCTCCATCATAAGTCAAAGAAATATATAGTAATAATAATTCTTTAACGTTACTAAGTAACAGTACTAAAGAAACTAAATACGCACTAGGTAAAAAATAAATATCTAGAGGATTAACAATCATAAAAAAATGGAATCACAGTACATGAAAAAAATCAAACAAAGGGCAGAAAAGACCCACAGAGACTAAGCAACTTATGAAGTAAGTAATTTTAAGGGGAACACATTCAAAACTTTTGCAGTATAAACAAAAAATAATTTATTATTAGGAGAACGATCAAGAAACTCCTGAACTGAGTAAAACACCGGAGCTATTCACTAGAATATTTTTACAATGAATTCTCAAAACTCGTGTATTTATTACTGTTCTATTATAAGATCCCAGAATTGCATGACTGATAAAAAAAAAACAATTTTAAGCGGTTTGTATTTAAAATTTGCGTGGGAAATGTTTTTGTAGTTACATATTTCAGGGAATCTTATTTCTGGTCATATTACTGTCTCGTGTATTGTCAGAAATTGAATGGTACAAATAGTTATTTTTCGTATGGCACATCGATTAATTAATTGGGTGATTGAATATATTTTCCACATCATAAAATGTAAAGCCAGAATCTTTATCAGTTCAACAACTATGCAGTTGTGATGTTTGTACTCAATTCTCACTTCTTCTGTAAAAAGTGTTCTAGCTGCTACATGTTTACCGAGGACTTTGAAAATCTTGATGAAATTCTCTAAATATTGTTTGTTATTTACTAATTAAGTTTCTGCTAATAATTGTAGTATTTTTATAATTTTTTTCCCACTAAAAAAACTCACTAGATGAATTGTATTTTTAATTAATTAAAAATTGTTTAAAGTGGACACGCCAGCAACGGTAAAGCAACGTTTCTTAACTTGATACCAAATCGCTTAAATAGCATTAATCATAATATGATCAAATTATTTAGATTGAAAATCAATAGAAATATGTCGTGGTATGGCACATCAATTAATAAAATATTGTTAAAATGAAAATAATTTACTTCTGATAGAAAATAATGAATAAGAAAGATAGCCAATACAGACAAAAAAAACGGTAATGCCACACAACGTTTCTGGGCTCGTTGTCCCTTTCGTCAGGTGATAAGAAGAGCCTAGAGAAACACAACTGCACTGGTCACTCAAAAGCGACTAAAACGCAGCGACAATGGGAGAGCCGAAGGGGTTGCATAACAATAAGGGAGCAACGACAATGGAAAAACAGAAGGTTTAGCGTAATAATAAGGGATCATAGCAATTATTTAGTTTAATAGTGTCTGTTTGAACATTAATAGCTGTGATGTTTGGTTTAATGTGAAGCATCTCTGAAATGAGTCTGGAATTGTACCTGGTGTCAATGACTAAAATCTCAGCATTTTGCCAATAAAATGTACGATTAGAACTGTTTATGTGCTTGTATACTACAGATTGTTTATCAATGGGAAGTTTGATATGTTCATGATACGTGTATTAAGGGAACGCTTTGTTTGTCCTATGTAGCAGGAATTACAATTAGAGCAAGTGATTTTGTAAACAACACAATGTTTGCTGTAGGTATCAAGTGGGTCCTTGTGGTTTTTAATCAATTATGAAATGGTATTAGTGGATCTGTAAATGGTGAATATTTGATATTCTTTGAATATTTGGACAAATTTGTGATGTAGAAATTTGTAATAAGGGAGTACGACAAAAAATTTGGCTTGAGGTGTTTGGTATTTATATAACCTCTTTTTTGTCTGTATTGGCTATCTTTCTTATTCATTAATTAAATATTGGCTAAATTTCGCTTAAAAATATTTAGTCCTTAGTAAATAAACAAAAAATTTTTTGTGTGTGTATTTAATGTTATTTATATCCATTGGGGTCCTCCATAGAACTCTTACGATACCATTAATGATTGTTTTAATTCTATTGATAATATTTTATGTTTCAATGGAATGGTAAGATTTTCCACGGATGCAGTGGAATAGAAACGTGTTGTAAGAGTTTCACGTATATTGTTAATTTTCTTAGGGATTATCTGCTTAAGTGACTCAGAACTGACTAATTATGGATTAGATACTCTTAAGAATTTAATAACCGAAACTATTTGATACCTATTGTTTTTACTGCCACATCTGACCACAAAGAGGTCGATGGAATCTATATTTAGTTTGAGTGATATAGAAACTCGGGGAAATTATTTTAAAAACTCTTTCGATCTGAACAACCAAGTCGGTTATCACTCACTTAAACGAGCATTTGGACAAAGTTCTTGGTTCCCCTCACCAAGCGTTGCTGTCAAAGGTCACTTCCCAGACAATATTCAGTTGACAGGAACCCATTCGTACATTTCCTTACTACAATCAGTCTGAGGCAACCCTGAATGCTTACCGGGAAGTTGACATCAGTTTTCCGATATCGGAGGCACGTGGATATAAATTCAGTCATTAACACTTCTAGTGTTTATGAAATTGAAGGCATTCAATGGGATCTGCAGAGATGAATTTCCACAGTCACGTGGTTAACTTGAGAGACTGGGCGAATAATGGCTGTCCATATTTGCGTCGATTTTAAAATTCAGTTATTCATCATCTGTGAATTCCGGAAAGCAACAGGATGGCGAGGAAAGCGAAATTCCCGCAGTAATCGTATTTAACATCCTGTAACAACAACTGCAAGAACTGGAGACACGGGGAATAAGAGAAAATCGTCAAGGATTCCTAGAATCTCTCCTTCAACTCAGAACAAAGTACTGGAATTGGTGGAACATGCCAGCAGTTACACAAACGATAAGAAGAAAAATTAGAAGCCTCCGTATTCTCGATACTTCCAAGTATTAGCATAAATCAGCCAGCTATATACGTCAGAATAAGATTGCAAAAGTTCATTTAAGGGATTGGGAGCGGCTCCGCACGACGACGTTGGCAAATGGATTCAATCCACGCGATAACACCAGCAGGAACGCTTTCTTCTGTAAACAGTTTTCTGCACGCAATTATTCGGAAACCTTCACCGTGTAAATAGATGTCAACAGATCTCGCATATCCTGTTATATAAGAATTCAAGGCCTGACGTGTGTATGCATACATAATTGTGTAAGTGCGTGTGTGGGTCGATTATTCTAGACGCAACGTCAAAATTCGGAGAAATATTTAGCTCAGTCGCCAATTGGTGCCTTCAGTCGGGATTTTAGTACCTTCAAGTGCAATTAAATCCGTTATTCGTTGAAAGAAACTCGAAATTAAACAATACAGTAGAATATAAAAAATAAAAGGGTACGACATCATCCTTAAAGAAGAAATACTACTATGATTCTTGTGATTGTACTAACAGTTACAAAAAAAAAAGCATTGAAATATTCAAGCTGCAAAAGCGTGCCATTGGAATACGTTCTAATAAGGATAATAAAATTAGATGTAAATCGTTTTTCTAAAATTTTGCGAATATTAACTCTACCCAGCGTGTTTATTCACGAAAAATTAAAGTTCATTAAGCCGGACGTGAATTTTTTCCAAAACGAATGACGAGACTCACGATTATGAGACTATAAATCGCTCAGCTCTAAGATATTTACTCTCCGCCATTCAGGGATAGTTTTATACAACAGTCTAACTGCAGACGTAAACAACAATAACTACAAGAGTTTTGGGTTTCAGTGTAAAAATAGTCTAGTGAAAAGGCTCCGGAGTTTCTTGACCGTTCCCCCAATAATTAATTATTTGTTTAGACATTTGAATGTGTTCCTCCTAAAATTACTTCATACGTTGCTTAGCCTCTGTTGGACTTTTTCCGTCGTGTGTGTCAGGTTTTGTGTTTATTCTTATGTTATTCCATATATTATGACTGTTAATTCTCTAAAAATTTATTTTTTAATCACTGCGTATGTAGTTTTTTTGAGTACTGTAAATATTATATTTTTCCCTTAGCAACTTTAAAGAATTATTATTTTTATTATTATTACATATTTCTTTCAGGACAGGGAAATTTGTGTTACCGATTTTTATTTGTTTATTTTAGCTTCTAATTAATAAATCAATTAATGACCTTTACAGACACTTCATTTTTTATTTATAGCCTTACGACGTTTCGATACGTGTTCGTTCTGTTTCAGGTATTATCCTAAAATTTTTAAATACCTCCTCTTTAAGATAATACGTGAAGGTTCTAACACGTATCGAAACGTCGTAACGCTATAAATAAAAAATATAGTGTCTGTAAAGGGCCATTTACTGATTTATTAATTCAATTTTTTTTTATTAAGTCAATAATTGTAGCATTTCAATTATATTGTAATTTTATGTAATGACGTATCCTATTTCCTCATACGAGGATTAATAAAATAAATCAAATCATATACGTGGCTAGAATTATTTTTCATAAGTTTAAACCCGCCATTTAGATTAAATTTTACTTGTTCCGACACTTCTGAATAATTTTCAATGAGGAAAAGTTGCATTATAATCGTGGAGTGGTTTTTTCGTGTTTATCCTTGATATTTATAAAAAAAATAACGTCGTTATCTACTGAGGACAACTCACACTACGCTTTTCACCTTGTAATTACCACAGTTTCTTCCTCAAAATAGGTTCCTGCTACAACTTGATAATTCATGTAGCTTTCTGAAAATGGAGTATTTCCTCGTGAGGAGTTTTGTGGAGTAAACATATATATATATATATATATATATATATATATATATATATATATATATATAATTGTTATTATATAAATATTTTAATTTAATATATTTATTATTTATTATATTATATTTTATATATTATATTATTGTAAACCTGATAAGGGTCCACATTAGAACTGAGCAATGAGGTATTAAACTAATTATATTATAATTGTTAATTTTCTGTCGTGGCCTAATTAATAATAAAATTTGAAGTCAATGGCGAAGGATGGTCAAGTATGAGGTTTAGCGTTTCTAAATTCGCAAATGACTGCATAATTTACAGAAAGCTATATGTTAGCTTTACAAAACGAATTGTTGAAGAACTGGAAATTATATTATTTAGCCGTACAGTAATAGATCGATCTTGTGGAGACCGAGTTGCGGTTGGAAAGGAACGATTGTGATATGTGTTTGACCTGAGCTTGGATAGTTGTGGGCAATGTCGGTTTTGCGGAGCGGGTCTCCTTGGGACCCCGTAGATGGCTCTGGGCCGCCAATCGTAGACAGTCGCCTTCGATACAAATGGACCTCGTCGGACTCGCTGCCTCACCTAAAAAAAAAAATCCCTCGTATCAATTTCATTACACGTTGTGCGCCTTTATGTACGAATACAAAATCCTCAGGTGATCACAACATGGCAGGAAAAATAAATTAAAATGAATGCGTAACATATGAACCAGGAAATATAGATTTAGTATAGTGACTGTAACTAGGAAAACTATAGTCTGACCTAAACAACGAGTCTATGTAACTACGGTTCAGCATAGACATCGCAGAAAACAGTATTCGAGATCAAAATTTATTTAAACATATTTTTTTTTAAATTATAGGAAGAAAAATTTAAATTATTCTATTCCCCAATAAATATTAAATCTTTATGTGTGCCGTTAGTGAAACAAATATTAATGTTTGGATCCATAGTTTGGTCACCCTTCACATATAAATTTATCAAGAAAATTGAAACGGTACTTCATAATTTTTAAGAATCATATCTTATGGACCCAATTATAAAAATCTTGCTAGAGCATTGAAACTACCGTCTCTGAAATCTGAACGATTCTCCAAAGAGACATTTATTTTTAAGTTAGTTATTAACGATATTGATTGCGTTGATTTAATTTCAAATTTAAAGGTCCTTCTGGAACCTCAATACTGAAATACATGTTTGAGAAAAATCATTATAGAGGAAATTAAATTTTAAACAGTCCCATAATGAGAATTTCAAATTTTTTAAATATTTTGGATATTAATTTATTTTATTTAAAATTTTCTGATTTATTCATGTTGCTTAATCATCACTTTTTTGTTTTCCGAATGAATTAAATAAATATTTGATTACATATTATAAGTCTAATTTTGTTTTAAAATTTATACTTTTGTGACAAATAAATAAATACTGATGTAGGGCGAGATAATCCAAATGCTTGGAATTCGTTGCACGACATTTGAAATTTAATGGTCTGAGATTGTTTATTCTGGAGAATTTTCTTTCCGAGGTTCCGTTTTGTATTTTGGAGAATGAAACTTGGACTTTGTGTAGAGAACGAAGGAGAAGAGACGGATGCACGCAGATTTCTGCGCTTTTTTATCTCTCAAACACGCCCTATATATTTTCCGGACACCTTCGTCCCTACATACAAAACGTTTCGACAGCCGGACCTGACATCAAAGCCAGCCGTCTTTAGAGATCGTTTCTCGTCGTCGAGGGAGTTCTTCTGTCATCGGACATGTTCACTAATATTGAACTTTTAACTACATTACTCGTACACATTTCGCTTCAACGTATTTTTAAAAACGTCTATGGGTCCATAACTGCAGTTTCTTTCGTCGCGGCACGGTTCAGCACAGAACGTCTCTCGAAAAAATAAAACATCGATCGCTCTGCTTCCGTCCGTAATGTTATTTGCCGAGCAGCAGAAAGTCTGTAACAAATTGATTTTGAATTGTTAAACTACCAGTTTATTAACATCCGTAAGTGGCATTTTATTGGCGTCGTGACACGGTCCCGTAACGAGAGTTTTTTCCACTGAGATTGCAGGAAAACACAGTCTAGTTGGCATTTACGTATGCAAAACATCCACAGTTCTCCGGTTATTGCTCACAAAATTATATCACGGGAAGTAGCTGGTAAGAAAAGTTAACAGCAGGCTATAAAGGGTTACTCGCGTAGATTGTTAATACCGAGTTCTTCTGAAAACAATAAATTATTTGTTAAAAGTTCTTTTAAACTGTTTTTTTTCCCTTACAATTGTCCTTAAACACTTAAAGCACAGCTCCCCCGATAACTCATTAAATCATTATGTAAACCGGACAGATGCTGGAACGAGAGTAACGATCGTAAAACTGCAAAAAAACCTTTCGTGCAACAATAATATTGTCCATACGGACAGAAAATAAAATATCTGCGTTGATTGCGTCACATCCGAGAAACAGAGACAGGGAAAATTATTTGTCCCTGGTTTTCGATAATTAGTGGGAGATTAAATATTTTTAAATGAATCCCTGGGAGAAAAACAAAAAACTGATGCGGTATCGTATTTTTTTTTTCCAAACAAAAGGAATAAATTAGCAGAGAGTGTCAGAGATTTTGCCCTCCAACAGAAAATAAATATTACGATTAGGAACAGTATGACCAAAATAAACGCAGTTACGACGTTTCTTTCACAGATTTGTGGACCTTCTCAAGTACGCGAATAATGGGGTTTTCTTTATTCCTGTACCTGAGAAGGTCCATAATTCTATGGAAGAAACGTCGTACCTGTTTTTTTATTTTTGTGAGTACTATTTTTTTGTCATACTGTTCCTAATCGTAATATATAACACTAGAAAATAAATATAATTGGCCAAACAGTCACAAAAGGTTTAATAATTCACAGTGCAATTAGGGAAAAAAATATAACACTAATTTGGAACTTCATGAGGTGAACAGTAGCTGAAAAAAGATGAGAGACTAATGTCAATGACGTTTAATGTTCCGATCGATTTTTCCAATTATTAGGTTCAAAAAATAATTTAATATTATATAAAAGAACTTTGAGTAATTTTCAAAGTGTATGGGCTGGTTTCCTGTCCTGTTGGTAAACGAAAAAAAATAAATAAAAATAAAAATAATAAAAGAGTATAGAAATACAACATTTAATTAAATAGAGACCAAAATATAGCACGTACCGTACGAAAATATAAATTTACGCGGTAACTTAAGAGGGTCAAAACTACTCCGGATAACCTTTTGTCAATCTCGTCCACTTCCACGCGGAGGAAATACCATTAATCGCCACGGTTAATGCGAGACTTAAACTCAGCGACTCCTATAACCCCGGAATGGACACTAATATCGGTCGGTTTTAAATGACTTTTTATGTAAATCCTTTCAACCACAAATATGGATAGAGATTATTGTATTACTTAACATAATTTAATATCTGAAAATATTATGGTACGATGTTGAAATTTTTCCATGACCCACAACCCTACAGTACAAGGGGGAGTTCTGCATTGTCAATTATGGTCATTTCTGACTGTTTCGCCATTGTATTTATTTATTTATTGTTAAAATATATAATAAAAATATTAATAGTGGATTTAGAAAGTTATTGAGCCGTCAACATAGGACAGAGAAAATTTTAAAAAGCATACCATTTTATTATAATTTTTTTCAAATAGCGACGTACTCTTTGGAACTGCGAACCGAAAAAAAAGATATTTTTTGTCCAGGTTTACAGAGCCACGTGAGAACGCTTCCAGAATAAATGTCAGTAGACTCAGTGCGGGAGAATACGGCAGGGAAGTTTGGTACACTGTGGAACTGCAAATTCAGTCCGAATGGCTGTGATTGGGACTTTTGAATCATCCCACCCGTACTAGGACAGAATTGATTTTGTTACTGCAATCTGGTCGTGTTGGGTCTCCGCTTTTGCAGTGACCTTCCCACCCCGGGCTGCTATTGTTTGTAAATGGCCTTTGTCTTAAGCCACGGCTTCTAATCATCAACAGAGGTCCCTTTCCACGATCACTTTCCCGGAAAAACTTCGTATCCCCGAGCTACGGCCTACAGATCACTCGTTCATTCGGGTGCGTGCGGCGGAATGCGTGATCCATAATCTCACTGGAAGCACCGTGACTGAGCAAAAGCTGACATATGAATGAAATAAATAAAAATGGCAAGTCAAAATTTATAACGAGCGCCAGTGTGAAAAATATTGTTAACTATATTTTTATATAGTCAGTGTTTCATATTCAACTACTGAAAAACCATGAAATTAGATACTGCATTTAAAAACAACAGACTGGCTCTATAATTGCAAAAATTGACTGTAAATTTTGTTGGAAAATAAGCGAGTCAATTTACGTCCTGGATTCTCTACAGGGACCCTGAAATATTTTTTATTATCAATCCAGAACACCTGCTCGCGAACGTCACGGCGTTTATGGCGGGAAGTGAAAGAATAAAAGCTCCCGCAAGTGAAATGCATAGCGACGGAGAAATGCACTACGAGTCGACGTTTTAAGCTCTCGAGTGCTGAAACTCGCGACATTGTTTAGCTAATAACTTTTCCGCAAAAGTAAACGAAGCCACTAAACTGCACTGCTCTTCAGGTTCGCTATTTTTCAGCCTGCTCATAAAGTTGTTGATATACTGCTGTAGGGAAATCGTTTCAGCTACTTATTGATTGAAATCGGTATTTTTCCATCCACAGTTGCTCTCTGTCCTATCAGTTTATAGTCAGGGACACTGCGAAGGTTTATATATGTATTGTGGACATTACCAAAGTGTAATGTAAGTTTTATTTAACCATTTTTCTTTAATATTATTGTCGGCGTATTTATTGAGGCCAGAGTATTGTTTGGCGCAAGAATGCACCGACTGTAAAGGTTGCTACACGATTATTGTCGGAAAAGCGTATGTAAGACGCTCAGAACTTTGGCGGACACAGTCAGTGTGTTTTGGGAGCCTGACCGGAGTGGTCACGGGAGAGTGTTTTTGGGAGGCTGGCCTGTGTTGGTCATGTAAGGCGAGTCTGCTCAGGAGTTCAAACGATAACGCTTTGAATCTTGTCTTGAGACTTCAACCAATCTAAATAAATAGGACGACGTAAAGTTTGTGATCTGTTGTTAGAAAGGCGACGGAGTTTTGTGAAGCGAGACGATATTGCAATCAGCGTTATGGCCTGTTAGTTAAATACTTTCTTTAAAATAAAATAACTGTGGAGTGCACAGTACCAGAGCAACTCTAAATAAAATGATATGTAGAAACATTTTTTTTATAAACCGTTACGTAAATATAATTTACCGTCAGATATCTCTAGTTTTGTTGTTGTTAGATTCTTTTATACAATTTTGTTATTGTAAATTAAATTTGTGTTTTATTTTGCAACTTTTGGTGACAATTTCAAATCACTATCATTATTATAGGCCCAGTAAGTAAAATTTAAAGTAAAACGAAATTGTAATAACTAATCATTTCTTATCTCTTTAACATAATTTTGTTTAAATTCAAGGTAAAATCACGTTAATTTTCTTCGAAAATTTTCGAATACCTCATAATTTGGTCACAACGTGGCATTTTTATTGTTATATTAAAGACAATACCACATAATTTGACTCTCCACAGTGGGGCTATTTTATAATATATTTTGTATACTACATACATACTGTGGCGGCCACAACGTGTTGGCTCTAATTATCAGAGATTGCTTAATTTGGACTATCACAGTATGTATACATATATATATATATGGAAAGGAAAGAGAGATTGGTTGTGGCTTACCAGGGATTGAAACCCGTAGTCGTCACTCAGGACAAGAGGACGTAATCAAATTTTCGGAGGCGTTAGCCTCCTTCATCAAGAGAAAGAAATTGCATCCCATATATGTATGTATGTATATTAGTACAATTTCAGTGGGGCGAATAATTCGTATTAGCTGACATTTATTCTTGAATCTTACTTAGAATGGCGTGAATTTGTGAGGTCCCGTAAGTGTGGTTTGGTGTCATTTCTGATTGCTTTCAGCGCTGATTTTATAGCTATGGAGTCTCTTCTATGGGTGA
Source organism: Zhengitettix transpicula (assembly GCA_037074705.1). NCBI lineage: Eukaryota > Metazoa > Arthropoda > Insecta > Orthoptera > Tetrigidae > Zhengitettix > Zhengitettix transpicula. Next base: position 52,091,167 of record CM073595.1, read on the forward strand.
GGTTCGTTTCTCGGACTTGTACGAGTGTGGAAGCATCCATAGCCGTGCTGTGGATGAATACGAGTTTTCCCGTCGGTGGTTTCGTAGTCTATCGTAGTTTGAGTAAGCAGCTGTGAATTTTCAGTATTTATTTGCATACACCGTGATGACAGCAATCAGTGACATTGTGACGGCGTGGCTACGCTTGACTTGCGCATGTACAACCTCGGACCTTTATTTTTCCTTTATAGTCGGCACTCGTGAAACAAGTTTTTCCGGTATTGTTCTGCATCAGGGAAATGGCTCGTTCCCCCTTCCTTCCCCCCTTAATCCTTCTGGTGAATTAGGACCTCATTAAAATCCCCGCGGCAGCGGACGATCAAATTCGATTCTTTACGTTAGCGGACAGAAATTACGAGCACTGACGCACGTAATAATAAAGTCACACGAACCCTTCGTGCATGCCCTGAAACACGTTTGTTAAAATAATAATTGCTTATTGTCCGGCAACGTTGTCATTAATCACTCGGGAATGTACGAATCGCCTTGCGAAATTTTTCCGTAACAGGGAAGTTTGTATATTACCAGTCTGAAATTACGGATATTTAATTACGGATGTTTAATATATAATAAAGACACTCGCATCACAGAGGTCCCGGGTTTGAATCCCGGCGAGGGCACGGATGTTCATGTGCGTGAGGGAAGCTCTCGCCAATTAGTCCTCAGACAAGGCAAAATGAGAACCAATAAAGAGTCGCTAATGACCTGAGATGTGGATGCGACTATAAATAAATCAATAAAAAAAATAAAGTCAATATTACGATTATAATGTTAAAGTCCTGCCTACTCCATAGTTTTGGAACACTTAACAGTATTATAAAGACTTCTGAAATATTCTAAACTGCATTCCAATTAATTAATTCATTTAGAATGAATTGAATATCTGAATTCTACATAAAACATTGCTAACGAAATACTTCAACGGACATTTTTCTGTTAAATTAATTCAAATGAATCTGAATTACCATAACGCTTATGACGTCATTAGATAGTGTAGCTGGTGTTGAGGTAGGTTCAAAACTTGACTAGCTCCTGCTCACCAAGATGAAAAGTGTTCTAATGTTAACAAATTATTTTGTATTGTCTAGTCTGCATAATAGTTGATTGTTTGAAATTCTGCAGGTGATGTATTTAATTTGAGAACCTTCTTCTTGGCTGTTGTGAAATTAAATTATTTTATTTTCGGTATGGTTAGACAGAACCGATACAGAATTTTGTTAAATATTGACAGAACTGTGTTGTAAAAACGTACAAGTAATTAAACCTAAAAATCATACAAGAGAAAGTCGAAAGACTGCAGTCGCGGCCACGGCCAGTTGGATGTTTCCTGCTAATTTCTTAAAGTTTCTTATTTGTAACGGTAAGTTTCCACGGCAGAAACACTGATAAATTATCTATCCAGATACCTCATTTATGGCAGTTAGTTCTTTTGGGTGAATGAAAAAAAGATTAAACCTCTTTTCGGCATAGCAGAAATAATAAAGTTAACTGAAGTTTGTTAAGTTATTTTCTCGAGTCTCCTCTCAAGAGAACAGTTTTTACTTGTCACATGGTTCGATTTTCAGAGAGATAAATGTGGATATATTGATTCTTAGTAACAGGGCTGAGATAGTGATAGGCCTACCGTTCTTGATATACTGGCGCGAGTTTGAACTCCAATCCGTCCATCCGCGCGCTCTTTCCATTCAGCGAATTTGAAATGAATGGACTACTTTTGTGGGGGTCTGCACGAGGGCAGGCCTGTCCTTGGGGGTCTGTGTCAAGGGCACGCCGACGAAGCCCTTAATTGAGCCTATGAATAATACCCGACCTCGGCGCGGGCAGCTCACAGTTACGACATCGCTTCTACACACGACTGTGAGAACCTCAAACCCCGGTGGTTCGCGAGCCGGGAAACACACCAGTGTTCAAGTTTGGAATGACGAACCGGAGGACTGATGACGCGATCACTGTGATTAAGGACGCGTTGACGTAGCAAGATTTGTGGTAAGAAGACGTAGCTCGAAAGAAAGGGATAGAGAACCGCAACTTAATAGCGAGTCGTCAGAACTCCCCCTTGTACTGTAGGGTTGTGGGTCATGAAAAAATTTCAACATCGTACCATAATATTTTCAGATATTAAATTATGTTAAGTAATACAATAATCTCTATCCATATTTGTGGTTGAAAGGATTTACATAAAAAGTCATTTAAAACCGACCGATATTAGTGTCCATTCCGTGGTTATAGGAGTCGCTGAGTTTAAGTTTCGCATTAACCGTGGCGATTAATGATATTTTATGTTCCTCCGCGTGGAAGTGGACGAGATTGACAAAAGGTTATCCGGAGTAGTTTTGACCCTCTTAAGTTACCTCGTAAATTTATATTTTCTTACGGTACGTGCTATATTTTGTTCTCTATTTAATTAAATGTTGTATTTCTATACTCTTTTAAGGTACTCGGAGTATTTTTAGACTGTATGAAGTTAGCGAGTATTTTTGACTGTTTTGATTCTTCGTGACTTTTAGACACTTATTTTATGTAGTAGGAGAATTCCCGAATACCGTCAGTCATCATCCTTGTTTATGGCGAGGGGGTTAGGTCGGGGAGGGGAACGTAAATTGGTAAACGTTCCAAACACTGATATTGATGCTTGTTAAGTAAAATCTTTACCAAGAGATTAGTGTCCAATCAATTCCAACTCCGGTTTAATTTATATAAATACCCGGGCCACACCGAGCACCAAGCTAGTTGATAATATAATTATAATTTTCATAAGATACAGATCCTTTTTTCAATAATGTATATAATTTCATGCGAATGGGATGGGCCCCGGTGGCAGTTTGAGAATAAATTGTGTACACAAATAAATAATATTATTTTAATTAAAAAAAAGTCTTAGAAATTTGTCTGGAAAAATTGTCTACAATTTTAAACACTTCACTTCAACAAAAGAAAATATATTAAAAATATGGCAATTTTAGAGGAAAATTAAAAATAATCTAAGTAGATTCTCGTTGCTGGACGATTCTCGTCAGAGCTCCAATCACTTATCGATCTGTTTAAGAATGCATATTTCCCTACGTCTGTCTTCTGCGGTCTGGTTTTTCAGATTTCTGATCACCCGTCCCAATATAAGTTCGTTTTTCAAGCTTATTCCTTATTTCGTTCCACGAAACCGTGTACGATTTAAATACAGCACAAAGCCTATCTCTCTTCCTTCTGTATGCCAACGATCCCCACCCTAATTTCTCCTATTTACACAAAATGTTGAAGGGTGTAATAAATTCTATAAAGTATTATTTAATAATTCATAGTGATTTACGTAAACACTTATAACTCGTTTGTATCAATTTTCATTTTTGTTTATGACTAATTAAATTATCTTGGATTCACTTAAATAAGCAACTAGCGAAGCAGTACTTAAATTATTTTATGTTTTTAAATTTTATATTAATTTGTGAATCGATAAGTGTTTTTATTAATATTAAGAAGGCTCTGTGTTAATATTCCTCTCCTTTCATGCTTATGTAAGGTTGTTGTACGTGTTTGTACGCGAAAAAAAATATATATTATCAAGAAATGCATTAATGGAAGTATCAGTTATTACAGACCGTATAAGTAATTTTTTTTTAACTTCTCGTATTTTAACTGATGAGAAAATTATGGCCCATTACTATCCGTGACGAGCCAAATTCCTAATCCTATGTGAAATGATAATATTCAAGCTAAGCTAGTTTTTCTTTGTCAGCATGTCAGCACGTTTCGAAGATCAGCGAGTATTTCCCAACATTCATTAGATGAGCTATATTTATGACTATCCTTTTTTACCCCACGTTCGGAAGTTAATACTTTGATCCTTCCCGCTCGTTCAATCCCCTAGAGTCCTTTCGTCCAATTACACTTAAAATTACGTCCCCTGTTTCCTTCTGAATTGATTTGCGTCCTCGTAAAATCTTTGGTGTAGCGTTCTTCCTCGGTTCTGAAGCACGTCGTGACATCGTTTACCTAGAAATTTATTCACCTTGTTACTCCAGCTCACCCTTTCCCCAGTCAGTTCCAACTATCGTCATTAAACCCTAGTAGTAGTGTCACAACTGGAATTTCTGGATCCTTATCAGGAAGTATTCAGGTGGTACATTACATTTACCTGTGGAGATTGGGACAAACCGACGTCGTATCAGGTTCTCCGCTGTATCTAATCGCAAACGTCCGGGTTTGATACCTGAAATACCTGGGGTATTCACGAAATGATGGATTGGGATGATGGGGAGCTGTCACGTTCCAGGTAGGCTTTGATGCCTTCCTCAACCCATACTGGTTTGATATAATTATGAGGCATTCATAATTGCCCTACGCCAATCGAACAATTTATTCAAAGGAAATATTGGGTTTGTAATACAGGGACGGTAGTCAATCAATCAAGTCAAAGGTCCAGACTTTCCCGTCTTAGGGTTTTTCAACGCTTAAAAATTTCGATTACTCAGTCTTCATACAACGACTCAAAATTAAACGAAGGGGAGTCGTAAACATTTCCAGTTATACTTCGATTGATCGATTGATGAGAGGCTTAGACGACAATCAGGACCTTCGTGGTAGAATCATTTGAATCTTCCACAATACAATTTTCATTTAATATTCGCTTCTCTCACCGCGAAGAATTACGACTATTGTAATGCAGATCTTCAAGAGACAAAAAGCGGTTCTGTGGTTTAGCATCCAGGACTTTTTTTTTGTTCGATACTTGCAATTTTATTTACATCAATTACTCAGGAAACAAGCGCGTTCCGTTTCAATTTGAATTTTAAGGGAACGTCTGTTTTGGTTTTGTTGTGCCCAGCAATGCGACAGATTGGTCATGAGCGAATCCAGTCTCGGGCTCGGCGAGCTTTTTGTTTCCAGAATTTATACTGCTATTTAGGCACTTGTCCGGTGGTCCAGGTCATCGGCCGCGCAGGCTCTGCCGAACCTCACTAATGAGGGAGGTTAGAAGAAACAGTCACTGCCCGAACAACAAACCTCGCCACGACCATTAAATAAACAAGATAATTAATTAACGCGTATGCTAGTTGGGAAATACTTATAAAAGTTGGGAGAGTACGGAATAATCGGGAGATCGAACCCGGGATTCTCGTCGTTATTGATCGATCTACCTCGCCCGTGAAACACGATAGAAATGTAATATCAAATTACTTCTCTGGAGAATGATAATAAAGTCTATTAAAATTTTTAACCAGGTAGAATTGTCTCGACAGAGACACAGAAAATTTCGTCCTGGAGGTAGACAAATCCTAAATTTAAAAATGTTAACAGTCAAATAATATATTGATCTACTTAATATTAACACTGGAGCCACCACAGTGGAGGAACTGTTTGAAAGTTGATATCATATTTTACAGAAGATGCATTTAAATTGCGGGAAAGACCGGGGATATCCTTAGAAGACAGAAACATAATTTTCAACCAATGGAAACTTGCAGTTTTGGATTATATCGAAATAAATCCGATGGAATCTGGAAGAGCTAAAACGGGTATTCTAGAATATTTTTAAATGCGATACTGTAGAAGACGGAGGAAATAAACTACGGAAAATTTAGAAATATAGGAAAAAATTCTAAACAGAAAAAAAATTATGGGGATTGTGGTGGAGGAAAAATGAGGATGTTTTGATATAGTATAAACTACGGAAAATTTAAAAATATAGGAAAATATTCTAAAAAGAAAAAAATTATGTTTTGATATAGTATAAACTACGGAAAATTTAGAAGTATAGGAAAATATTCTAAAAAGAAAAAAAATGATGTTCTGATATTGTATAAACTACGGAAAATTTAGAAATATAGGAAAATATTCTAAAAAGAAAAAAATTATGTTTTGATATAAACTACGGAAAATGTAGAAATATAGGAAAATATTCTAAAAAGAAAAAATTATGTTTTGATATAGTATAAACTACGGAAAATTTAGAAATATAGGAAAATATTCTAAAAAGAAAAAATTATGTTTTGATATAGTATAAACTACGGAAAATTTAGAAATATAGGAAAATATTCTAAAATTAAAAAAAATTATGGGGATTGCGGTGGAGGAAAAATGATTATGTTTTGATACAAAGAAGAAGGGCAGCTGAGAAAGTTCAAACGGAGGTATCCAAAATTTTTATATTTCTAGTTTTTAAGATTCTTGGTGATTGTCTGTAATTTTTGTTTTGTTTCCGGTTGTCTCAGAGGTAAACGACAACCCGGCACGTAATTGATTAATTTTTATACCTTTTATATTATGTCTCCTCTATACATAAGGGAAAAAAAATATTTTAACGTTTCAGATCGACATGTTTTAAACTACCTGGACTGGAGAAAAGTCTATTATTTTGTCGTTAAGCTTTATACACACTCTTAAGACAGTTCTTTCCTTTCCGAACATTTACACTGAATTTTAGATCGCACTATAGTGTAATAGTTTCCTAATTTCTTCCACTCGTCCCAGTATCAGGAAATAGAATACGTCAACACATTCATACATACATGAATTAATGTCCAAATAAAAAAAATACTTACAAACAAATAGCAGTCCCGTAAATAAAAAATATAGTAATACCCTAAAAACGAAGGACGTAACACACGGAACACGCTCATTTCCCCGAATACAACTCAACAGTGTTCTTCAAGGTGAAGGAAGGATCGTGGTGAGTCGATTAAGTCAACATAGTCACGCAGATGCAGTCGTAAAAAATACTGTATACTTATATACGATGTCTTCAGCGAATTCATCCCAGTAAATCGTGTGAAAAGAAGAAGCAGACCGGGAGTGTGATACCAGAATTTTTTTTTTAAGAGCTTATCTAAACACCGTTAAAGTGATCTCAGTCTTTGAAAACACAGCGTCAATAAGCGACACATTTCCGTAACGTTTGACGAATAAATTGATTGATCACGCGTTCATATTAACATTTTACATATTTATGTCGGAATTGCCAAAGCAAGCTGATATTTGCTCTATTCCTAGTTCTGAACGACTCACGTTTCGGCCGTTTATTGCGTATGTTGTGATTTTACGTCAAACGAACTTCAGTATTTATAAAATAAAAGTTCAAAGTCAAGGTTAAAAGACCGAGTTTTCGGAACAAAGGTTTACGATCTGCGTTCCGATCCGCTCAAGCTATTATCCTCACGACTCGCTTTTGTAGTTTAAATACGTCTGAGATGTGTGCGGAACGACCCCAATTTGGCATATCCGAGGGAAAATAAGCGTGGTATATTCTTTTGTGGTAGTTTCATCGCTCAGCTGCGCCAATATCCTTTGGCAGATTTGATCAAAAAGTTTGAGAATGTGGTCTCGTCGAGAAGTGGCGAAGACTTGGCCGTTTATAAACTGCAGACGAGATTCGATGTTTCGCGTGCAGTAAGACACAAATTCAGGTGGTTAATTGCAGCCTTACTTTCATTATTAGTTTTTAATTTGTGTGTGTCTGCTTTGGAATGAAATTATATGACTGGTAAATTTCAGTCCAATGATAGCCAAGATGAGACGGAGTAATAATTCAGCTGTATCGAAAGTTGGAGATTCATGAGCTATTTAGTTTTATGAACCTTTGCAGAATATACGTAAGAAACATGGCGATTTCGCAGAGAGGTAAAAATTACTTTTTTCATGAATACCACTGAACCGAAATGAATTTGAGACAGAAACACTATCTTCAGGTAAACGTATAAGACAGACGAGTAACGGACGTACTGGTTTGCAGAAAAGACGGACTGATGTTATTCCTGGTGGACCTGGGAAGGACACTTTGACGTCCGTGCTTGATTTTAAATGGAATGAGCAGAAGTTCTGTAAGTGAAGGCCGACGTCGACGTCGATGAAATTGAAGGAGCATTGAAAGGCGCCACCTGGGTAGTTTTGATACGCTATCAACCGTACAAGTGAAAACTCTCAGGCAGACCACTCCAGCGACGCTCGCTATCAGCAGGCTCATTCTCATTCACGAAAATTCACACCAAACTCAACTCCCCGTTTCGTTCCACCAAACCACGTTAAGATAATTTTCGAAAACCCACGTTGCTGATTTTCACCGTTGTTGGCGCAATGAACAATACAAATAAAACAACGTGCCTTTCATATTTATCCATATGAGGAAATTTTAACATGGTCCCAACACACCAGTCACATTAAAATTAAATCATCAATCACCGCTTCAAAATACTAAAACCTTTACTTTATCCCTTTCAAATAAAAAAATACTTTATACATCCCTTATTTCTCCATTATGGAAGTACGGCTGGAACATTTGGGGTTCCGCAGCCAAAACACAAGTCAATAAGATCCAAATATCTCAAAATAAAAATCCTTCGTTATATCACAAACTGTCCCTGGTACTTCCCGCATCCATAGTGACCTCAATATTCCATACATCAACCAAATACATACTTCTTCAATATAAAAAAGACATAATTTCCCCCCAACCCGTTAATATCCCATGCAGATGCCTCTCACCCAGCATCGCCGATTAAAAAGAAAGAGACCCAGAGACCAAATTAATAATACATAAAATACATAAGTTCAGGAGGTGAAACTTAATGCTCAACAGAATATATATTGTTTAATATAACACAACTGTAAAATCTTTAGATTGTAAAGTTTCCTGAATAAAAAGGAATATATGAGGAAATGTACGTGTAACAGTTAAATATCCAATCGCTGAATCCTGAACACCTTTACAACGTCGGACCGTCATATCATATTATTCAAGAGCTTCATTCATTTCTCAGAGGCCAATTAATCCACAACCTGTCATGGACAATTTTCCGAAACTTCCGACCCTCAAGATCTGAATAAACGGATTAACTAGAATTAAAAAAAAATACTAGCCATTATTTTGAGCCTCTCCTCGAGAGTCTGTACTTTCCATAAATTTATTAAACAATATTTTCAAATTCTGCAAATCTTCAATTAATTTCATTGTATTATTTAGTAGCACGAATTATGACGATACCATTTATAAATATAATTAAATATATATGATTCGCCAAGTGTGTAAACCGACGATACTCCTGACATTGAGTGCTTCTGAATACAAATGGGTTGACCTTCAACGCACGTTGTACACAGTGAGACGCGATGGACGTTCAAATATATAAAACATATTCATTCTCTATCAAAACCACAACCATTCCCTTTACCCTTAAAACCAAACATTTCCTGAACCACCCCTTCTTTATGAACGGCACCAAAATTCCTTATCCTCGATTCCAAATTATCATGGAAGCCTCATATAACCCACGTTACCTCTCCACAATCAAAAACAAAATAAAACAACGCTCCTCAGCAGAAACTATTCTATATCCCTTAGTACCAAAAGACCATAATCCGCCCCATATGGTCTTACTCATGTACAAAACCAAATTCTCCAAATAATTTCAAATTACCCCTGGTACCTTCGCAACTCAGTTATCCACAAAGACCTTGAAATTCCTCTAATTCCTACCATTATTCATAAATCCACCAAGTTCCTAATAAATAGCTCCATCAACCACTCAAATCCAACCATGGAGCACTTCCACAGCAACCCGACCCCTCCTCCACAAAATAGCAGACTCAAACGTAAACTCCCAATTGACATCATCCTCCACCTAAATCACTCCGGAATTTCCTGACTCTTAACCCCTACCCATCATCCCCATAGCCTCCTTATTGCACCAGGTTTCCCCGATGATCAGATCTTCCCCAAGCATCATGCCAGCAAACCTTCAATAATACGTAGTAAATAAGTTAGTCGGATACTAACTAGGCATGACAACGGTCATATCCAAGACCCTAAGTTTACAGTTACAAATTGTAAATACTATGAACATTTTTAAATTATCATACCTGGAAAGTCTCCGGACTGAAAGTTTATTTTAATGAAGATAAATAAAAAATATTCATTCTATTTTAGACTTTGTATTCCCGCAGTTTTACGTATTAATACCAGGACTTTACCGAGTAAGTAATATTGTGAATTTAATTGAATTAACTCCACGTGGAAGTTAAATTTTCCTGAGACAACGATTCGCGGACTAAGCCGCCCGCGATGATTTGACAATCGACAGCCGCTTTTTCAGAACTGTGATGAAGATTGGATCAAGGAACTCTCCTTGCATGTTTTGCACCATTTTTATCTAAGCAAAGAGATTGTGTCCTTAATATACTACAAATCAACGGAGACGCATTGAGTCAGTCGGAGCAGAAAAATTTGCTTGTCGCCGACGCCAATTATTTCTAATCATAAATCAAAGTCACGATAAGCCATGTTGTTCCCCCGTCCAACTCGAACGCAGATAAAACCCAGGCCCGATTCTCTCCACCTGGAAAACCGTTGCGAACACGTCACACCGAAATTATTTGCGCAACTCAAGCCACCGTGCCCCTGCGCGGGATCACAAATTTAATAAGTTAAATTAGACGCGATTGAAAATTATTCATGCACGAAATTGGAACGTAACGTAATCTGTATGCACAAGGTGTGAAATGGAACTGTCTTTCAATTACGTAAGGCTAAATGAACTCGTGGTTCTCTTTTTTTTTCCCCCATTACTGCTCCGTCTGTTAATCAGCCTCGTATCATCGCAATTCCCTTTGAAAGTTACACGAACTGGTAAATTAATTACGCCGTTGAATTAAAATATGGCAAACAATGGTTTCCGTTGTATTGATGATAACGCAGGTTGCACGGACAGCAGAGTTCTCAGGGGCGTAATTGATCAACTCCATTTTTTACTTCGGCGTGGACTTCGTGCATGTAGCAAGGTAGACGACGGGGAATATAAGACTGTGATATGAAGAGAAAGGTGGACTATCATGTCGAAGCAGTCAGATGACTCCGGAAAATTTAAATGCTAATATAACTACTATTACGAAGTAAACTAACGTTGAATTTTCTGCGCTTTCGCGGCTTATAAATCCACAATTAGGAAAATTAATTTTTTGTGGAGGAAAAAATCCCACAAATGACAATCGCGTGCATTAATAATAAAAAAAGTAACTTATCCTTCAAGAAGTACAGCGCCTGCGAGTAATATTTCAGGCGCCTCGAAGCCCATTCAACGTTTTCATTCACTTGATTTCCGGCGGAGAAGAAAACTCTCGGAGAATGAGGCGTAATCACTTCGCAGAACTCCAGTGAAATATTATAACTCCGGGCAACGAGTGAATAAATCAGATAGAAAAGTCTGTGACGAAACCGGTGGCCGTGAAAGCAGACAGCGAAGGGAACACTGCGCTCATAATAAACGGAAATTTTAATAGTAAAAAAAAATAATTTTACACAGTCTCCAATTTATTTATAAATACAGATAGAGAGCTTTCATAATCATTCATTACAGTGAAGCACACATGAGGACATAAGGGATACAGTACATGAGATAACTTACAATTATGAAGCTCGTACTCGTTTAAATTAAGTTTGAACGTTTGTGAAATACAGTAAAACACTTCAATTTTTATATATGAAAAAACAATAAGTCATAATCTTCTAATAAATAAAACAGAGTGTTTGTATCTTTGTTTGTGTGTCTGTATGTATGTTCCACATACAAATCTACATGTATGGAGAAAATTTCACCACATTTCGTACACGTGTTCTTTGCGATCAGGAAACAAAGACGTCTACCCCCAGGAGCGGGGGTGGACTCGGGTGTAAATATTACGGGAAAATAACCTCGAACACAACCGAGATTGGAGTAAAATCCGGGGTTATGGATGTCTCTGAGTTTAATTATGACATTCAACCTGCCATTTAACCCCCAGGGGCGGGGGTGGAAATTTTCAAACATGTCAAACGGTCGATATTTGCGTGGAATAAATATTGCCGGTGTCCATGACATTTATAGTATTTCTACCGATGTTGTTTGAGCACATTTAGGGATAGGGGTGGGGGGCGTTACATAAAAATAACGCAAAAGCAACCGATATTGGAGTCAAATCGGGGGTTATGGATGATATATAACAACCCGGGCAACGCCGTGTCACCCAGCTGGTTGTATAATATAATGCAGGTATTCGTGAATCTTACTTGGTCCGGGGCCATAGGTAACATATATGAGTTGAATTAAATCGAAGAAACAAATACAATAAATCGATTGAAACTGGCCAGGGTTGTAAATTACTTTAAATCAATTTCGGAATATTTAGATTGTTTATTTATTATAGGGACGTAATGAGATTCTATTTCTGAACCGTTGTTTTTGTAGTTCATTATCTTACATCTATGTAAATTAATATAAAGAACTTCAGTTTTGTTCTTTGTGTATTTTTTATGGAGGATTTATGTTTCATCAAATTTAAAAACATGTCTAAGTGCTTTAATACGGGTAGAAAGCGTTCTATTACGTTTAAAATCGGTTTTTAATCTCAATTTGTGATTTTCCTGGTCCTTAGGCAATAACCAATATAATATTTGTCACAATTGTCACACTCAGTCTTTTAAATTTGTTAGATGGTTAATAGGTTTCACAGAATTTTTTTCTAGGGCAACAGGCTACATGAAGGTAATCCACATGGTGGCAACTCCCCTTTAATAGCATAGGAAGGGATTTGAAGGGGGGATGCGGAAGGGTAGACGCATACGGTAAGACTTGTTCATTGTTCCCATTGGAACAGTCGGCCAGCTGCCTCCTAAAAAAATTAATTAATATTACATTTATAAAAGGTTTTAATAGTTTTAAGCGCGAGTTCAATTATAAAGGTAATACTGGCAAAAGATTTATTCATGTAGATGGTTGTTATTTTGAGTGTAATTATCTGACGTCAAGGCTCATAGTTTTGGAACCACTGCGGTTCTCAGAGTTTCAGAGAAACTGGAAAGTTTAAGAAATCGTAATTCTAGACCAGGGCCTTGTCCGCACATCTAAGTAAGTAATTTCTGGGGGGGGGGGGCAAATTCCCCCAACACGAGCTGGAAGCGGACTCTAATCCGGCGTGTACGAGGGATCACGAATCTTGGACGGCGACGACGTAAACTCGTGTAGGATCCTCTACCACCATTCACCTCCATTACTCGACACTCATTCAACAACGGTAGAAAGTGAGGCCAAATCCCAGAATATACGAGTAACCAACTACATACTCAGGCTGCGGCCTCATACATTTAAAATAAAACATAATTCGTCCCTTATTGATTGCTCGCTACTTCTTATCGAATGAACTTTACACGCGCTTCACCTCATATAAAAGTGACAACCTCCCGTCGAGTCCGCCTCGGCGAAATGACACTGCAAATCTGAAGTTCTAATTAATAAATGGCCGTGATGAGGTTTCAAGCTTACACTTCCAAGAATTGTAATAAACGGCTTCCATATCTGATGGATAATCATTGCCCATTGTTTCGAAATAATGCAGACTTAAAGGCTAATACATATCAAATGTTGCATTCCTTCATAACGTGACAAATATTTTACAAATTCATACACAAATTTTAAAGTCAGATTATATCAAACTTAATAAAATAATGTTTTATATAAATATATATTCTGACTATTGAGAAAAATAAACATCGGCGAATATAAAGACAGAAAAAAATTATTAATGTAAAATTAAACAGCGTTTCGTCTCATATTTTGCGACATCCTCAGGTTCAAGTTTAAAACTACAAAAAGAACAAAACAATTACAATTAACAATTTAAGAAACATTTCGCAGGTAACAAACAATATAAATTTTGTTAGATTTACAAAATTTTGAAATTGTATAAATGATATATATATATATATATATATATATATATATATATATATCAATAAAACATCCTCTCCTATAAAACAGCTATTTATGAAAAAATTTTGCTAACAATTTGAATAAAATTTACGCTGTTTGCTTTAATAATGTTTAATTTATATATTGTTATAATTTCAAATTGTAAATTGTTTCCGTTGAACACCGAACCCAACAATGTAAATTAATTATTACTGGTCGTTCTCGTTTTCAATTGTACCTTTCGGCCAGAGTATGACCTGTCTAACAAAATTTATATATTATTTGTTATCTGCCAAATGTTTCTTAAAAATGTTATTCTAATCACTGTAATTGTTTTGTTCCTTTTGTAGTTTTAAACTTGAACCTGATGAGTCTCAAAATAAGCTACGAAACGTTGTTTAATTTTACATTAATAAATTCTTTAAATAATGTTTATCTCACGTCAATGTTATTATACATGAAAGAAAACTGCCAAATTTATCAGATGTAATTTAATAACATACAAATTAACACGACGTTCCGTCATCAATGTAGAACTTCATCAGGTGCATTTGGAGTATTATAAATATAAAAATATAAATAGTATTTAAACAAGCGCCGACTGAAATTTTTTCGTAAAAATGACATAAAATAGATTTATAACGCAAATCCCTTGGACATTCGATGAAGTCCTAAATTGAGGACTAAACGTCGTGTCAATTTTTATATTTTTACGTTATTAAATTATTTCTGACAAATTAATATATAATAATTTATTATTTTGTAATAAATAACTTTCGTAACTTGACTGTTGATATAAATTGATTTTGAAATTTTTGTATGGATTTTGGATTTTGAAAAATATTGTATAACAATACAGTTGCTCACGACAGCACTTTAGACAGAAAAGTACTTTCTTTTGTGACGTAATTGTAAGGTTCGTCGCTGGAGACTGAAATGATACTTTTGTGTTTATTGATCAAAAAATTGTATTATAAGTAAAAGCTTTTGTAATCTGATTTATTAAGCTGAATGAAATCGCGTTGTATTTAGCATGTAATCGATAAGTTCTGTAGCTGTGGAAGCGGAACAAGTTATAGTCATAGCCAGACTGAAGAAGGTACAAACTGAATTTTAGGGGGGGGGGTCTGTTATTGGTCGTAAGCTGCATTTTATTTTAAATATACCCATGTATTTACTGGAAATATCTTGAGGAACCGTTTCACCTGATAATTGTTAACCGAGAACGATAACGCGCTGTTGCTAATTTCTTGAGTGAAATTTCATCGCGTTACAATATTGAGGTTCTCATCGCGTGACTCGAGAATTTGGTTCCCAAGCTAGGAAGTGTAAAGCGCATGTTCTCGCAGAGGGGTAAGTTCTTATCTCAGCAGCGCTTCCGCTCTCCCGATAAGAATCTGGAATCTGTATCTTCCAGGTAAACACGTTCGCCTACGGCCAACGCAAAATTATAAGAGCTTTACGTAGCTTGTCCGTATTTATTGACAGACTGTCGTTATCTTTTGACTTCCGGCCGCCATATTTGTTGCACACTTTATCTGGGAGCTCACAAAACATAGAGGTTGAGCATTCAATGGGAATGTCTGTTCGCCGACTCTTGAGGACGTCCGAGGCGCAACGAGAAAGTCCTTCTGCTGTCAGGATCTGTAAAACGTGTCAAAAGCAACCACTGCGCTTTCATCACATGCTCCGTCCATATTTCTTGCAACTTTTCCCCGACTGTTTTCGCGGCTGAACTTCACGTGTCAAATAATTCCTATAATAGACGGGAGTTTCTTCCGCATCTTCTTTTACTGGATGAGCTGCATCCAAGGCTCAACGCGGATTTTATTAAAGTTTTTAGCAATGGATTCGCCTCGTTCTCAAACAAATTTCTCGAATCTACGAATAATCCAATTATTCACAGAAATGACAAGAAACGGAAAACTTACGTATGTTGCGTCCCCAGTAATTTGACTTATAAATAATATTCAATACTGTTATATAATTCTGGGGGTGATAATTTTATATGAAAAAAAATTAAAATTCTGATTTTCGTTGGCTTTAAATTTATTTATAATTAAAAGTTTACACAAATTCAACAGGGTCCGTTTTTAATTGTATCTGGGTAAATTAAAAGTTATTCACTCTTGAGTTTAAGCTTTAGATGATTCACTTAAACTACATTCAATATTCAAATAAATTTCTAATACGTTAAACTGGCGAACCTCAGCGTGATTTTATGAGACTATGAACATAAACCAAAAACTAAGAGGGGTTCTTTGATGAGGGCGGGCATATACGTGCGGCAGAAACCTCAATTATTTACGTCGCAGATAGAATCACAGCTGTTCATCTTTTGTCGTCAGCTTCCCCAGGCTAACTGGGAAATCTTCACAGGAATATTTGACAGTTTCCACCTTTACACTTCCTCGCTGGCGTAACAATTCTTAGCATCTCTAGACAGATTCTTCTTCCGTCTGTCGGGTCTTTTTTTCTTCTCCAAGTTGTACATGCGAAGTTGTACACTGCAAGTTGTAGATCTAAACTCCTACGTTTCACTCAAAGTTGTAGCTATGAACTGTTCTCTCCAAGATCATCTTTCTAACTCTTATATTTCTTTACTCCTACACTTTCTCCCTTCCCAGACTTCGTCGTTCTCCGGGTTATAGATAGGAACTGTACTAATCAAAGATTGAAGTCTTTCCCGGTGAAGTTGCTCAATAAATAGTTCTCGGAATTCACACGGGTTTTGCATATTTATATTAAGACGCAACGTTTCGACGACTGAAAGCACAGTCGTCATCTTCTAGGTGAAGAATTTATATATAGAAGATGACGACAATGCTTTCAATCGTCGAAACGTTGCGTCTTAATATGAATATGCAAAACCCGTGTGAATTCCGAGAACTATTTATTGAGGAACTGTACTGTTTCTCACTTGTCCACCTTCCAGCTCGACTCTCTTCGTTCCCCACAAGAGGGTAGAAACCTCTTCTCGTGTTTGATTTCAGCCAATCTGCGTCGATTTTACACTTTCGCGGGCTTAATCTCGTCTTTTGGGAGGGTTGACCTTTCTCCTCGACACCCTGTCACGTCGGCCCCAAATTTTATGGCCGTATGTTCTAGCAAGCCACAGCTCGACTCTGTGTACACAGGCGTTTTTTATTCAAATATGAAAAATTAATCTTGAATTAATTTAGGGTGGGTGGTGTTGTTGTCCGATACATTACATTTAATATTACCATAAAACGTTATTTAGCCGTATAAAAATGAATAAAAGTTGTACATCTGAAAATCGCTACCTGAATTCCCACGGAGAGAAAAAATAATGGCTTTACCATGACAATAGCTAAACATTAGTCGTTGTCGAGACGGTAGTAAATGCATTGAACAGAATAGAGGGAAAAAGAGAAATGAATATGTATGTCACGCTGCCTAGAACTTCTTTAATGCACGTTGACAAGAAGAGAAAATATGTTGCTAACAACAATGTCGCACTCATAAAAATATGTAAGAATAAAGGGAGAGAAAACACAGAAAGAACGCGAACGATGCTGCTTGAATCCACGTGCAAATCGTAATACAGAGGAAGTCGATACTATTTATCCAATTATTTGAATATGTTTATTAGTACTGAATCTCGCTTGCTCTGGCGTGAGCTTGAAGGACTAAGGTCTTGGTCTACGGTTTCCTCGGACGACTAACACACAATACATATTAATGAGCTCGTAATAGGTATCTGAAGCGCCTGGTACTTTATATTCCGCAGTGTTTACGGTTGCTGTATTCTGGACCAGGGGCGTTCACCATCAGCACAGAGAGCCATTCATCATCCCGGACACGAACCTTGAACCTCCATGAAGCAAGGCCTCTACACGGTTCCGACGCAAAATTAATAGTTGTAAAACAACACTAAAACGGGTTTAACGTTTCCGGATTTGGTTTAAATGACGAGGTTTAATTTTTGCGGCCTCGTTTGAAACCGAGATTTAATTTGTTCTCCCGGCGACCCGAAACGACTTCGGAAGCCAATTAGCTAAAGCTAATAGGAAAAAAGTTTCAGCCTCTAGGTAGAAACGTCACATTGTGTATGTCCTCTTTGGATAGACTCCGAAGTAGTACAAGACTTCGAAAGCATTTATTTTATCACTAAAATACATGAGATGTACTTAGAAATATTTTTACTGTTTTGAAAATGAGTTAATTATTCTACCAAAATTGTATTTTTATGTGATACAGTAAACACTGTTAAATCATTGTAACAAATATAAATAGTTCATCAAACAGCGTCTATGACTCTATTATATGTATATATAATTTCTTTGTACAGTTATGTTTAATATATTTGTACATCACTTTTTGAATTGATGAAATTACAGTTGTTAATTTAAGAATTATCAGTTTTGAACCCTTTACAGTTTACATTTAATTGTATTTGCGTAATAAAACCACTGTGTGTGTGTGTGAGTGTGTGTTTGTAGAACATAGAAATAAATACGTTTGAATTCCAGCCATAAACCATGGAGCGAGATTCCCCTCATTGCATTATAAATATTTGGAACAATCAACATTGATTTAAATATTTGAGAACTGCGTGGTGGAATGAAAAGAATAATGTTAGCCAATTACGGAAAATGGATAGGGACCGCGCGAAATGAACATTAAAGATACGAAGAGTATATTTTAATTTTTAATTAAGTTTAGATCTTGCGTGCCGAGCAGACTGGGCTGAAGCTGCAAGACGGTTTGGTGAATATCTCTGCACTCTTACGAATTCGTGTTCCATAATAGAGTCCGATCCCAAGCAGCCATACAATCAGACGTGGTGGGAACAAATTTTGGTAGTACATTGCAGGCAAGGCAGCTTTCTCTTTGGAGGTGTTGCAAATTTATCTTGCAATCGGCGAGATTGTCATAAGTGCCAGAAGAAATACAACTGATAAAAACATTGGGGAAAAATTTAAAATTTATAATAATTTGTAGCTTCTATCCTTTTAATAAATTATAGTTTTAAGTGTCATACTTTTTTTGTATATATATATATATATATATATATATATAATTTTTTATTTTAAGAAATGTTATAAAAATTATTTTATTTGACTATTTCTCTGAAAACTTAATTTTTAATTAATATTGCTTCACTAATTTATTAGCAAAATATAGGTTAGTGTTCTCGGTAGAATATTTACTAGAATCTTTCAGTTATATGGTTTCTAAGTATGTTTATTATCAATTATATTTAGGGAACAAAAAAAAACAAATTTTTTCAGTTTTAAAAAATTAAATTTAAATTTTTGGAGACGAGATTAAATGTTTGTAATGTAAATTACACTTTATAAATATCACTGAACTTAAAGATATAACACGACACATTTGATTACTCCAGCCATAAGGCTCATCCGTTCACAGTGATTATCATGAAAAAAATTATTGGATGTACGTAGAAACAAACAGCAGCAGCTTTGTGTGAATTTCAAATATACTATACAGTACTTTCAAGGAAACTATTAATCATTGGGTTCAGAACGATTTATGAATCAATGGTCCGATTTATAAGCGTCGTTAATAAGCAGAGATTAACAAATAGATTTTTTAAATTTTAATTTAGGTTTCGTCGCGTGTACAGCCAGGTTCATTAGCGACGCTGACATCAATTACAGTTTACTTAACAAATATAGTGACCTCCATCGGTTTTCTAAATTACAACCTTACGGAAACTTACAATTGTCTTTTATCAAAATTTCTTCAGATTTTCTCTTGCATGTTCGTTTTTTTCAGGAAGTCTAGTATGGCCGCTATTTCATTTGACTTCCCTTCATATACTTTTGAAGAGAGATCCGCACGTTCTGCGGCGAAAGTCTGGCATTAATACAGCATTGGATAAATAAAATCTCATAGTTTTATTCCGAATATTTTTTTTGATGAAGTTCTCAATAGAATATTTCTCATATAATTCACATCAGTTATTGCTGTTCACTTGCAATTCATCCATATCACATTCCACGAGTTCTATTAATCCAAAGACAAATGCTTCGTACTAATAATTCAAGATCTGATATTCCTGTAAACCCCGTGTCTTGGCTTGAAATTCGGCAAACTTTATCAGCTATTGTTCCAAGTTTTTTAAGAGAGACACTGTGTAAAGCTGCAGAGACCTCACCCTTATGCAACTGGCGATGCTCCGGAGTTTAGAGTATAAAGCATTAGAAGGTATTACTTCCCCGTCCCGCTTTCCTATCTTGAAGTGGAGTTGATATACAGAGTACGTCCGAACGCTTGGTACTAAGTGGTTTGTTTTTATCCTCTCGGCGTCCCACAGTTGTCGGCATAGGGGGCGGGGGACTTAATTGGCTGCTCTCTTTCGTCCTCATTTTATTCGGACGATAATTAGGAAAGTAACAAACACCACAGCTGCTTTGCGTTCTCTCCAGGACCAAATGAAAAGGCCTCATTGTCGTGAGGTAAGTGCTGCCGTTGATTTCGTGTGAAAATAGTGGGTTTGAGGACGACCGAATCGGGAAGAGCCATCGTAATATTCTCAGTGACTTCTGCAGTTTACAAATTAATATCCTTAATATCGTTGACAGCCACGGCAATTTTCAGAATCTCCTCGCGGAAGCCAACTACGAGATAATTCGTACGCAGACACGCTTCGACATGTCGCTTCGCTAAAGTCGAATCATGAATACGCGACCATATTCGTCAGTAAAAAGGCTGGTGGACTTATTTTTTTCGGATGAGTTTCTTGAATTACTGGTGTAACAAACTAATATATATATGCTGCGCAAGAAATTGAAAAACACAAAGCAATAAAAACATCTAATAGGTTATCAAAGTGGCAAGCCTGTAAAGAGAAGCCAGCCCTTTGCGTGGAAGATTGTTTAAGAAGTTCCACAAACAATAAAATATTATTTTATTTCTTGAATTTTTATTAATTTTTATAATTATATATTTTTTTTCGTTTTTTACTAAATTTTCTGTTCATGCAAGACAGCATTGATTTATTATTCTTTTTCCAGAAGCCATTTATCAATATTAGCACTGATATATTCCGAGTTTAATCGTTGCTGCACAAAAATGACAAGTAAACAAGGACGAGATAACTCGTAGTTGGCGTCCTAGAAAAGAACGCAGTCTACGAGTTATGTCGTAGTCGGCAGTCAACGTGTTAAAATAGTTTTCGAGCTTAGATATTAGTTTAGGGGAGATATGAAGGGGCTACCTTTGGGGATGCCTTTTCCTCTCCATTTTTGAACTAAGGTTCCCACAAGCGGAGGCACCTCGGCCTGTTTTGAGAGGTGTATGTTCCGGGGTCACAGACCTTGGGCATACAGTAAGAGTCGTCCGCTATTCCTATTGGAACAGTCGGCCAGCTGCCTCCTAAACTGGTCGAGGCACGTAGCAGGGAATGCTGCGTCCCCACAGAAAACTCCTCTCCCGCTATCGGAAGGGCGTGGGACAAGTACCCAATGCCCGACCTACCTGACTCAGGTTTTTCTAGGGGTTTCCCTGCATTTCTTTAGGCGAATGTCGGGTAGGATCCTTAAACCATAGTCCGGGGACCCTAGTAACCCTTCCTCTACCCTTCCGCATCCCCCCTATGCTATTAAAGGGGAGTGGCCCAATGTGGTTCACCGTCATGTAGCCTGTTGCCCTAAAAAAAATAGATTATTCCGCAATAAACTTAAATACAGGAAATGAAAACTGATGCTAACGCTTTCTTATTGCAAACTACCAGCCACTGTATTGTACAGGGTGATCGACTCTAATTTTCATTTGGGCTCGTCGAAGCATGTTTCTCAATCGTCGATGCTTGTGTTGGTGGTGAAGAGAATAGGCTGCGCCGCTTAATACTCGAGATGAAGTCAACAGCGTGGGCAAGCGCACTAATGTAATCTAGTTCCTGTTACTCATGTATAAACAGCGGCTGGCCAATTAAAAACGGCCTTGATAAGACTCATTTACGTGAGGCATTTCATACGAGTTCACAATGAGCGCAGTCAGTGTTTTCTCGCCGTGGAAAAAGGAAATGTGCTAGAGCGGAGTTCGCTATCCTGAAAACAATTCTTTGCGTTGTGACCATTGCAGAATAATTGTCGGGGAAACGACATAAATCAACCTTCAGGAAGAGAGAAAACTGTAAATGCCAACGTTTTTGGAGAGCGATGAAGACTTCTAGAGCAGGGCTGGGCAACCTCTTATTTTGAAGGGGGCCGTATAGAAAAATATAGGGTGGGCCATGGGCCAAAATAAAAACAATTGATAGTAATAGTATTTATTTAAAGGGGTGGGTACAGTAATCACATGCTGTATATAGCAAAGTTTGAACCTGCATATATCATAAAGTACAAACATTATCTGCATAAAACTTATTTTATAACTTTTAGTAGCTCCTATCCTTTAAATAAATTATAGTTTTAAGTATCATACTTTTATGTATTGTATATATTTAATTTTTAATTTTAAGAAATGTTATAAAAATTATTTTATTTTACTATTTTCCTGAAAACTTAATTTGTAATTAAATTTACTTCACTAATTTATTAGTAAAATATAGGTTAGTGTTCAGTTATATAGTTTCTAAGTCTGTTTATTATAAATTATATTGAGGGGACAAAAAAAACTTTTTTTTTCAGTTTTTAATATTTTTAATGAATTTAAAAATACATTACTGCAGATGTTTCGTGAAAGTTAGAAACAAATCCAAATATTAGTACAAGTGTTATTTTGGGAAACGGTTTCCAAAATTCACATTCTGAGAAAATCAATGTTAAAGATTGAACAAGCGTATTACTGCATTTCTAAATTCACTACACAAATTATAAATGTCCAGATAATAAGTTATTCTTTCTACTCCTTTATTTTTATCCTCAGACTCCAATATAAGCTTTCTCTTGATCTTTCTAGCCTCTTTGTCTTTTTTTCTGATGCCTTGACTTCATTTTTAAATAATTCAACCATTTTTGATCCTATTGGTATCCCCTGCCTTTCTAACACATTTATTGTGACAAATTAAACACGTAAGGTTGGAATAAAGAAAATTGTTAGAGAACTGCTTAGATAATTAATTACAGCCGCCGGTGCTGACAGATTCCCATCAAAATAACTTGTTTTATTAGAACTTTCACTGTTTAATGGCAAGAAATGTGATTTCTACCGAAAGAATTGAACAATAAGTGTTCAATTTCAGCGGAACATAACTTATCCAGATAGAGACTCACAGACTATACAATTGATCATTTTCTCTGTATTTATAAATGCAAGTCTCTAAAATACGAAAAAGGTACGTGGTGGAGTATTCGAATTGAGAAATTGCATTACTCGTTATACCTTGTAAAAGGACAATAAGAGCGAAATATTTACTGGGTAGCAAATATTTATTGGTTTTCGCATTCACGTAGGAGCGCTCAATTTTTCTTACCAGGAATGTACGTTGGTTTTACGTATCATTAGAACAAGTCCTCGTTACAACTCTGTCATTTCTTTCTTGAATTTTCGTGCATTAATTCTGAACTGTTTGACGAACGTAAAATTATTAATGCATTCAAATGCGCTCTTTTTGTGTCATTATTACGTCAGTTCCCTTGGCAGCAGTGGTAATTTTTTTTAATGCTCGCGAAGTGAATAGATGCCTGTCATTCAGCGTGAATATGATTGATGACTGAATGCTTTGAAAAGCTTTCTGGACGATGTTTCGCAAGACACGAGCAAAAATTCTCTAACATCGATATTTTTTTAAAATAAATAAATACGTTCTCCTTTAAGACGACTCACAATAATAATCTTATGTCTCTAAAAATTGAACTTATGCCAATGAGATTATGACCGGGTGGAACTTAAAAGTCACTTTTCAGAGAATTCTTATTATTCTTCAAATTTGGATGTGCATTACAGTAGAATAAAGTTAAGCAAAATTGAGTGACCCATCACTTGTTTGGAATTCTATCACATATTTTTCGAGAGTTAAGTAGTTTAATATAATCTGCAAAGGGGGTTTTATTTTCTAAGAAGGAATGACAACTCCGGATAAATAATTTATGTAGATTAATAATAGCAGTCAGACTTAAATGGAGCGTTGAAGTAGTTTAATCTTTATCTGTCTACAGCCAGGAAGTGACATGTTAAACATACAGTAACGGGTCAGTGGTAGTTTGAAGGCGCAGGCCAAGGTCGCTTTTCCTTCCCCCTGAAGCTATCGGCGCGCGTACCATATTTCGGTTCTGGTCCTGTGACGAGCCAGTCGTGAAGGCCGTGGGGACATGAGGGCTTCAATTGCGTCTTAGTCATCTCCTCCCGCATCCAGCGTGGTGACTCTGCACACCAGGAATTCCATCCGCCGGCGTTCAATTCCTCCTGACATTTTCATAGAGAAAATAGACGAGACAGGTATCGAAAGACAAGGAATCTCTCAACGGGCGAACTCAAAGGATTAAAAAAAATTTGATAGAGAAACTAGATGAGGCAGGTATCGACAGACGAGGAATCTCACAACGGGCGAACTCAAAGGATTAAAAAAATTGGTAGACATCTGTCAGTAGAACAAAATGTAACTTCGCGGGTGCCTCAAGGATCAGTAATCGGGCCTTTATTGCTGCTGATAAATATTAATGATCTACCATTTAAAGTCGGTTCCAAAATTTTGATAGAGAAACTAGACGAGGCAGGTATCGACAGACGAGGAATTTCTCAACGGGCGAACTCAAAGGATTAAAAAAATTTTGATACAGAAACTAGACGAGGCAGGTATCGACAGACGAGGAATTTCTCAACGGGCGAACTCAAAGGATTAAAAAAAATTTGATAGAGAAACTAGACGAGGCAGGTATTGACAGACGAGGAATTTCTCAACGGGCGAACTCAAAGGATTAAAAAAATTTTGATAGAGAAACTAGACGAGGCAGGTATCGACAGACGAGGAATCTCTCAACGGGCGAACTCAAAGGATTAAAAAAATTGGTAGACAACTGTCAGTAGAACAAATTATAACTTCGCGGGTGCCTCAAGGATCAGTAATCGGGCTTTTATTGTTCCTGATAAATATTAATGGTCTACCATTTAAAGTCGGTTCCAAAATTTTGATAGAGAAACAAGACGAGGCAGGTATCGACAGACGAGGAATTTTTCAACGGGCGAACTCAAAGGATTAAAAAAATTTTGATAGAGAAACTAGACGAGGCAGGTATCGACAGACGAGGAATTTCTCAACGGGCGAACTCAAAGGATTAAAAAAAATTGATAGAGAAGCTAGATGAGGCAGTTATCAACAGACGAGGAATCTCTCAATGGGCGAACTCAAAGGATTAGAAAAATTGGTAGACATCTGTCAGTAGAACAAAATGTAACTTCGCGGGTGCCTCAAGGATCAGTAATCGGGCCTTTATTGTTCCTGATAAATATTAATGATCTACCATTTAAAGTCGGTTCCAAAATTAGACTTTTTGCTGTGTCCTCTACAGAAATATCAATAAAGATTCGGGTGAATACGATTTACAAAATGAAATATTAGGGTTGAAACAAATAAAATGAAGATAAATAGTGAAAAAAGCAACTAATTTCCATTCGATAAATATCGTGCAAACATACGATTGGATTGTAATATAAATGGGGATAAAATACCTCAAGTAAACAGCTGCAAATATTTAGGAATCATTTTGAACTCAAATCTAGCGTGGGAAGAACAAGTAAATTCTGCGTCTCAAAAGGCTTGGAAATCTTTACATTTTGTAATGATAATATTATAAAAGGGGAGTGGCAAATCAAAAGAACTTGCTTGTAAATCTCTAGTTTGTCCCATACTAGAGTAAGGACACATGAAAGGCCTAGAAAAAAACTTCAGAGGGGGGCAGAAAAATTTGTAATACGGGTTAGGAAAGGTAGAGAAATTAGGCTGGAAATCTTTGGCAACCAGAAGGAAAAAAGATAGACTTCGCGCACTTTTAAAATAATATACGAGTAATAAAGCGTGGAAAGACGTACGGGATAAGAAATAAAAACCAACTTACATTGGCAGAGGTGATGACAAATTTAAAATCAAAACGTGACTGCAAGAAACCGACGTAGGGAACTGATCTATGGAGCGATTTTATCAATTTACCTGCAGCAGCGTTTTGAGGAGAATCTTCCAATAAGTTTTAAGAATAACATAAATGAAGTGAAGTGGATTTTTTATTATGTAATAAAAATACGTTTATGCCTATATTTTTCTTTAGTGAAGTGTGGGGGGAGTGAACAAATATTCAGGACAAACTTTTGAGACGTTTTTTTACTATTATTATTTTTTCTTGTTCTTTCAAAATTGTTATATTTGTTATACTTTTGCTTTGATGTCTGAAAATAATTATTTGTTTATCTGGAACGTGCAGGACATCGATTAGAAAATTTATTACCACAGCAATAGTCTCAATTTAAGAATATTAATAGTCTTGCATCAGCTTCAAGGATCTGACCAGTATTTAGTCCGGCAGGAATAAAAGAAACTAATGTACGTAAAAATACGTGATTGAAAGTACAGCCAATTTTTGCTACTATGCTCACACTCCAGAATATTTACTAAAACGAATTTTGACCATTATTCTTGCTACTGTTGTTAAATATTTCGTGATTCCCTTTCGTAATTTATTGTAACAGGAATAGCATCATAGCGAACGCTGAAATATTTAATCGTTTTGCAGCCTTAATGACTGCGGTTGTTTGTTTGATGTTATCTTTAGTGTTCCGAAGACTACAAAACCGCTATTTACATACAGCGGTTGGTACAATTCATTTAATTTAATTACAAAACATTTACTCTTTAACTTAGAAAAGTTTATATTTACAACTTAAGGAAATTGATGATGATATTAGTTTATGTCTCAAATAATACAGTGCAAATCAAAATATTATTTAGTTTAATCACCAGATTATTTCAGGAATTTATATTGATGTCGAATTTTATGTTCAAAACAAAAATAATTGGGTGATGTAATTTAGAAGCTTGGAATGAAACACCCTATAAAAATTAAATTTCCAAACCGATTAATCTTAAACTTCAAATCATACAACCTCCACTAGCATTTGAGAATCAACTGCACTTATTTTCCAAGTACTCTCGGATCAAGATCAACAAACAATTTAAACAAACTACAGTAATGTTTGGAAAATGTAATGTCTGAAAATAAATTACGGTAAATTTAAGCGCGTTTTCGCATATGGTGACGCCCTGAGGTACTGTTACTAAAAAATTAAGAGCATAATTATTCGAAATCTAATAAATAAAACAGTGTTTGTCTGTATGTATGTTCGTTATACAAATGTATACCCGTGGAGCAAAATTCAGCAAATTACGTGCACGTGTTCCTTGTGACCAGGAAAGAAACTCTGTCGGGGTGAGACAGGAGCGGGGACATAAATTTTCAAACATGTTAATCAGCTGATTTTTGCCTCGAATAAATATTTTTCGGGAGCAAGGAGATTCATAAAATTTCGCTGCATGTTCTCTGTGCATAATTTCAACCCCTTTCGGGCTTGGGAGGGGAGAACCCTTAAGGGTGGGTGTGGAAGAGCGTTACATGAAAATAACGCAAAAACAACCGAGATTCGAGTCAAATCCGGGGTTATGGATGTCTCTGAGTTTAATTACGACAATCTGGGCAACGTGCGGGGCTTGGAGCGGAGGTGTAGAAAATTTCAAGCAATGTAACCGTCAGATTTTTGCGTCGAGTAATTACTTTTTCGGGGTTAATGAGTTCAACTCACTTCGGCATGGGAGGTGAGCACATTTAAGAATCGGGGGTCGAGGTGCGTTACATAAAAATAACCGAAATTGGAGTAAAATCGGAAGTTATGGCCATATTAAAACCCGGGCAACGTCGAGCACCCAGCTAGTAAATAATCAAGTGAAGTTACTTGACAAAATATATTTATTAGCTGCAGGATTTTATCTTCAGGTCTACAGGACTGATTGTTACGATTATATTTTACTATGGAATTTTTTAAATCCGTATTTATTTGTTTGCTACGGCTGGCTACAGAAAATTAACACATAAACCTTCCACGTATTTACTTGGGTACAAATTCTGTATATTTATGTTCACTGGAAGATACATGTAGATGGTTCATTTGTCGGCAGTACTAGTAAATGTGTCCCGACTAGTTGCCAACAATAAATAGTTTTTAAAATAGGAGTCGTCTATCGCGTGGATAGAAAGACGTTACACAATCGGCGTTTTATTCCGATAACTGTTCGTAAGGTTTGAAAAGCGAACGTAAATAAATATTTATTTGGGATAAAATTCGAATTAATTAGCTGAGAAGAATCTTACATCGCTAAATTGGCGTGTTTTGTGTAACCTAAATATATTGTTAACTATTGCAGTTTATGTTGGTACTTACATTATTTTGTCAAATATAAAATTGAGAGTTAAGTTAACAAGTAGATATCATATGCGGAAAGTCAGATGTCTCTCTAGGGTAATGAGTGTTGACACTCCCCAGCTTTCAATTCATCTCCACTCTTTCACTGAACAGAGTTTCTTAACTGATGGAAACGTTTATAATATCGTCCATTTATTTTTTACAAATTAATTGAATTTACCCGCCGTTCTCACTCTATTCTTCGTTACTTAAACAAATACTTTTAAAAAATGATCTCTCTTAATAATAATAAATAGTCGTTAAAAACAAGAAAATCCTTAAAGAAGCTCAATATACGCTCACGCATTATCCCGTATCAGTCTCTCACTTTAAACTTCCGTCCCTTGACGATCGGTGGTTGAAGAGTTGACTAATACGGAAGATAGTGGATAGGGCGGCAACTCTTAACATAATCATTATCACGGAGAAGGGAAGCTGTGGGGCCTCGTGTCAAAGATGAGGGTAGGGAAAGGCACGCCAGTGGGCAGCTACAGCACATGTGCATCGGGTTATCTGCCGACACCATGTTCCAACAAATGAAGGGGGGCCAGATAAGGAGCAGAGATGTGAGAGGCTGTACAATAGTCGTGCAATAAAATTTCCTCTGCCAATTATCCTCCGAGGCTCCGTAAAGGAATATCAATTCAAATTTCTAAATGATTAGGTTATTCACATTTACAGACCAATTTATATTATTTCTCGCTCTCTCTCTCGAGTATAATGTCTGCGTGTCCCCTATGCGCTCCTAAATCGGTTGCGATGAAACTTCGGTGAGTTGATGTGCGCACCCCCCGTGAAGGTTTCTGTCAGCCTTTCGAAGCGTTACGAAACTCACAAGGGCCGAACGGGGGTGATATTTAAAAACATACTAAAACGGCCGATATTAGCGTCGATTAATTATTTATCGGAGGCTATGTGATTAATAGTTGCTATCCAGATGTATTCAGTGTATAATTTCAAACACCCTTAAAACACCACGAAAGGAGGTGGTGGAGGGGCGTTGCATAAAAATAACGCGAAACAACCGAAATTGGTGCCAAATCCAGGGTTATAGAAGTCTATTACCGAAATATTGATATTCAATATGTCAGTTAAGTTGTAGATCAGCCCCTAGTTGCAGGGGGTGGGGAAGGAAGTGGACGAAAGGCCGTTACGTAATAGTAATGAGTAAACAACGGAGACTTGTGTTGAATCTAGAGTTATGGAAGTCACTGAGCTTAATTCTGACATTTACCATGCTGGATAAGATGTAGTTCAGAGTCGAGGAGTGGTGGTGGAAGGGGGGCATAGAAATTTCCCATTACAATATTAAATGCGTACACCAATTTCTACCAAACTTTAAACACACGTTATTTACGATCCAGCAACAAACACTAGGAGTGTGGGATGGCATTTAAAAACATTCCTAAACGGTCATTATTAGCGTCGAATCAAACTATTTCGGTGTCTCTTAATTTGATAGTGTCATTCTAGAATTTTTAATTGTATAATTTCACCTCCAAACGTCAATGGAGGTAAACATATATAATGGTGGTTAAAGAGTTTTACATAAAAATTAATTCAAAAAAGACCGCTATTAATGTCAATTCCGGGGTTAAAGGAGTCGCAGAATTTAATTCTCTCGGTAACCATGGTGAGTAATGATATTTCATGTTCCGTGGACGTGATTGAAAAATGTAACCCGGAGTAATTTTAACCCTGTTAAGTTACCAGATAATTTATTATTTTCCATATTTTGGTCTCTATTTAGTTAAATGTTGTATTTCTTTACTCCTTTAAGATTACCGGGAGTATTTTTAGGCTTTGGTAAGTTAGCGAGTATTTTTTACTGTTTTGATTCGTCGTAATTTTTATTATATGTAGTAGGAGAATTCCCGAATACCGTCATTCATCATCTGGGCTTATTTGAAGTTAGACGCCGAGGGGTTAAGTCGGGGAGGGGAACGTAAGTGGGTAAAATGTTCCAAACACTGGCGCTGTTGGTGCTGGTGAAATGAAATGTTTACCAGGAGGTTGGTGTCGAATCATTTCCTACTCCGGGTTAATTTAAATAAATACCCGGGCAACTCCGGGCACTCAGCTAGTTTTATATAAATATTTTTTCTCTCGTACAATCGTACTTAACATGTGTATCGCACTCTCTTATTCCCCTTTTTAACTTCTATTACGAGTTGTATGAGCCGATATTCTTCTTCACAAATAAAGCCGTGCTGTTAACATCTGGCTATACTGCCTATTTTTTGGCACCATCCCTTGTTTTAGTATGAGTATATTAATGTCAGTTCATCATTGCTATCCAATTACGAGATGATAAAAGCAGGGCGAACGTACAGAATGGAATTTATTTCTGTCATTATAATTGTTCATACAGTTTATCCATAGTTTCTCGCTATATTGTCGCAAGTGAAAACCAAAAAAAAACATTATATATTGTTCACTCGTCATAAAAATAGAGCACCCCTTCCCGAACGCAGCACGCAACACATATTATCTCGTTTCTTTTATCCCTTACGATTCGCTGCGTGTTGTGTGTTGCATTCATGAAGGTGTGCTCAGTTTTTTGTGACGTTGCTTCATAATATTTACGTGGTATGTGTAAGCGTTCAGTTCGATAAATCTTTTACGCTAAATATTTGATCTGCGAATTTAAGTTATGACTTATTCCACCATTGTTTCAGTAAACGTATTTTTCACTCCAGGATCACTTGTTTTATACTGCCTTCATAATTCTTATAAGCCTA
The DNA here is from genome assembly GCA_037074705.1 of Zhengitettix transpicula. Lineage (NCBI taxonomy): Eukaryota > Metazoa > Arthropoda > Insecta > Orthoptera > Tetrigidae > Zhengitettix > Zhengitettix transpicula. The sequence continues at coordinate 52,122,029 of CM073595.1, forward strand.
ACTGAACTACCCAGTGATAAAGGTTTCCGTTTCTCCTCTTTGCATTTCTTGAAACATTTTTACAGTCTAAAGTGTGTTATATTGATTTTATACGCATTGAAAGGCATTTCAGTATTCTCATAGGTCACAATGTTTCATCGGCCTTTCCATTTGTCTCACTATTAATTTTTGTTAATAAATTTTAGTGTATTTTTATTGAGCCATATGTCCCGTTTGAAGTTAATGACGTTAGTTATATACATTTTGTAACTAATCATTTACATTATTTTGAAACTGTCATGTTTTAGCTGAGTAAATGTGATTGAATAATAAATGGGCTATGATTAAACGAGAAAATCCGCTTATATAATTATGGAATTATTATTTGAAGAATGAAACTCAGTAAAAGTGTTAACTGCTGAGAGTGAAATTGTATGGCAAGTAATTGGCTGGAACGCGTGTAAGTTGCAGACAGAGTTTCTTATGGACTGAAAGATGTCAAAAGACAAACAGATGTCTTTTACGCGTTTATAATGAAATTATCATAATACAGGGGAAAATCGGAAATTAAACTTTTCTTCCAGTTATTGGAGATTATCTCGCACACATAATCTCCAATTTTCGCAATGACAATTTAAATTGGAAAAGAGGAAACTGAGTTGAGTGTGATTTCCTCAATTGAAGTAATAGGACTTCATTGTGACAGGAAGGCGTCTGGAAAGTTCCCAGCGCAGTTAAACGTCTAGATCAGGACGAGTCGGGTTTCGTTTCCGAAAGAACTCTCTCTGACTTACAACCCTCTAGCCGATAGATCTTCTGTGGTCATGCAAAGGTCGTTCCGGAGAATTGCAGAACACAATCCGGCATTGTAATAAGTGCGATTTATACTTGGCGATTCAGATAAAGAGTGCAGCTGACCAAATAGACTCGACTTGATCCAAAGCGCTCACTTAAAACAACCAATGCAAAAGTCGTGTATGAAGCCGGTATTTTCTGAAACCATTTTAAAGTTAAAATATGCCTTGCGTGAAAAACAATAATGGTCTCTCTTCAAAAGATAGGAGCATCGAAAAGATATCGCAGAAAAAAAACCTCAACGAAGTCATAGAATCAAAAACGTTCCGAATGAACATTATAAAATGATGAATAGTAATAAATTTATTACTATACACGGATTTTTACATGTACGTTTAAATATAAATTGTAAAATAAAAAATTCATATAATGTAAATATTAAGTTACTGTGATTATCATAAATTTATTTTAATATATGGCATGTAAATAGCATATAATTTTATAATAGTATTGGAAATGTATAGTCGCTAAAGACCTACCCGTTAATACGACTAAAAATAAAATTAAAATTAAAAATAATATTGGTCTTTATTTACCGCAATACAAATTTTATCCACTTCTCGTTAAACCAAAAAATTTAAAATTAGATACACCTCGAACGAATATTTATAGTTGCAACTGTCTTAAGGCAACTCCCAAGGGGTAAACATGGTAAAACGGCCGATAATACCATCCATTAATTACTTTTAGGGTTGATGTGATCAATAGTTTATATACAGACGTTTGTAATGTATAGTTTCAACCCCTTAATCAATAATGGAGGATGTGGAGGAGAGTTGCATAAAAAGCGAGATTGATATCAAATACAGGGTTATATAAGTCAATGAGGTCAATTCCAACATTCGCTATGTCAGTTAACTTGTAGTTCAGCCCCTAGGTGTGGTGGTGGGGGAGGATGGGGGTGAAAGGCCGTTACATAAAACTAATGAATAATCACTGGATACTGGGGTTATGGGAGTCACAGGGTTTAATTCGGACATTTACCATACTGGTTAACGTGTAGCTCAGCCGCTGGGAGTGGGGGTGGAAAGGGGTGAAACAAATTTACGTTTATAATATTAAATATCTAACAAACTTTATACACATGTTACATACGATCCAGGAACAAACACTAAGACACACCTACCGCCTGTAGGGGTGGGGATGGGGGTGGAATTTAAAAAAATCCCAAACGGCTATTATTAGCGTCGAATAAAACGTTGTCTTGGTCGCTTAATTTGTCATCATAGAATTTTTAAGTGTCTAATTTCAGCTCCAAAAAGAAATGGAGGGAAGCACCTTTATCGTATGGGTAGTGTTGGGAGGGGTTTACTAAATAAGGGTAATGAAAACAAACCGATATTAGTGTCGATTCCGGGATTATAGGAGTCGCTGAGTTTCAATCTCGCATTAACCATGGTACTATGTACCACTTCGTGCGGTAAATTGTTTATTTTCTTAGGTTCCGAGCTATATTTTGGTCTCTATTTAGTTAAAGGTTGTATATCTCGAATACCCTCAGTCACTATCCTTATTTGAAGGGTTAGGTTAGGTTGGGGAGGGGAATGTAAATGGTTAAATTAAATGTTTACGATGAGCATAGTGTCGAATTAATTCCTTCTTTATTAATTAATTGCCAGGGCAACGCCGTGCATCAGCTTGTAGTCTCAAATAGTACATAGACAACTGTGCCAATAACTGTTTTTAAAACACAGAACTGTTCACGTTCATACATTTAGTTTTTCTCATCCTCTTCGCCAACAGTTGTTTTCTCTGGGTCGTGTTTAGAAAATATTACATATTTGTGCTCTTTATTTACACTTAATTTAATATTACCCAAGTGTTTCTGATATTATAGACATGCTTAGTCACATTTCTTTATCCCTTTCTGTTTTCTTATTATTAACGTAGCTGTTGTAATTAATATGATATATTATAGTATTGAATGACATATTAACGTAAATGATGATCGCAGTAGTGATGAATATTCAGTTCAATATATGTGAAGTACATTTATTGCCCGGAAGTTTATGTTTTGCACAACTTCACGTGTTTAGTTAAGTTATTACATTATTTTATTTACTGTCTGACTATCGCACTTCGACTAAAGGTCAGTCATAATTCTAAGAAACTAGTCGATTCCCCTGTTTTATATATGGGTAACGTCGTGAATGCGAGTCTCTGTTTCACAAGATATCGGAGTTGCAGTTGTGGATATCACTGCGTTACGTCCGAAACTATCTCGGGGTTATAATTTATTAGAAAGAGGACATTAAAGTGGTTGGAGACAATTAGCGGGCAGCTAGTAAAAAAAACAGAAACACAAATAAGGACGTGTAGCGGATGACGCGTCACTCGAGCGTTCCAGCGATTTTCCCGGACCTCGTGAGGGCCAGCGCCCACCTCATCTCCCATCCTCGGAAATAATTGCTTTTTTTTTCTACTTTCGGACCGTACTAAATTTTACAGGTTTCAGAAGAAAACATAAGTATGCGACCTTTGTGTTGGATAACGGGCCTTGTCTAGTTAGAAAGCTCTCAGCATGTGTAACTCTTTCCGACAAAACGAACTAAAAGGCAGCTAATTTATTAATCGTGCATCAGTTTTGAAAAAATCGGAATTCTTTAACCACGCACGTACAAACAATACCTCTCATTAATAGCACCTTCAACTTTAGCTGGGACGAAACGAAATTAAGGAGCTTGTAATAAAAAATTAAACATTCTGATGTAATTGAAGTTGTAATCAAAATATACAGAAAGGCTATAATGGGATTAAAATAATATAATAGATAGATAGATTTATTCTCCACTAGCTGGGTGCCCGGCGTTGCCCGAGATGTCATTTATCTATAACCATCGATAAGACTACAATATTGGTTACTTTTGCGCTATTTTTATGTAAAGCTCCTCGAACCCTATCCCTAAATGTGCTCACCTCCCATGCCGAAGGGGGATGAAGTCATTGACTAAATATATCGGTCGTTTTTACATGTTAGAAGATGACCACCCCCACAAATATGCGATAATGAAATAGAATGTATTCCACGCAAAAATCGGCCGATTACATTGTCTGAAAATTTATTCCCCCGCCCAACAACTCCCAAACCCGTCGCTTAACCAAGGTTGTCACAATTAGATTCAGCGACATTCATAGTCTCTGAATTGATTCGAATCTCGGTTGTTTTTGCGGGTTTTTATTTAACGTACCTCCACCCCACCCCTAAGCTTGCTCCCCTCACAGGGGTTAAATTATACACAAACAACATCGGTATAAATACTATCAAAGTAATTAACCCCAGGAAATAATTATCGCAAATATTGACCGTTTAACATGTTTGAAAATTTTCACCCCCGACCACTCCCGCTTCGGGGACTTAAACGGTCAAGTTTAAAGTCATAATTAAACTCAGTGACAATCCCGATAGTTTCTGGTTTCTTTTTATGTAATGTTACTTCACGCCCACCCTTAAGGGTGCACCCTTCCGAGTCCGAAAGGGGTTGAAATTATACACAGAGAACATGTAGGGAAATTTTATTAATCTAATTCATCCCGAAATATATTTAATCGATGCAAAACAGCCGGTCAACTCATCCCAACCCAGCCGATACCCGCGCGTTGTCCAGATTGTTATAAATAAATTCAGCGACTTCCATTACCTTCGATTTGACTCGAATCTCGGTTGTTTTTCCGTTATTTTCAAGGAAATTAATTAAACCCACTGACAATCCCGATAGTTTCTGGTTTCTTTTTATGTAATGCTACTTCACGCCCACCCTTAAGGGTGCACCCTTCTGAGTCCGAAAGGGGTTGAAATTATACACAGAGAACATGTAGGGAAATTTTATTAATCTAATTCATCCCGAAATATATTTAATCGACGCAAAAAACAGCCGGTCAACTCATCCCAACCCAGCCGATACCCGCGCGTTGTCCAGATTGTCATAAATAAATTCAGCGACATCCATTACCTTCGATTTGACTCGAATCTCGGTTGTTTTCCCGTTATTTTCAAGGAAATCCCCTCCACCCCCACCCCTATCATGCCTACAAACAACATCGGTAGAAATACTATCAACGTGAATGGTCCCGGCATTTATTTATTCCACGCTAATATCGATGATTTAACATGTTAGAAAATTTCCATCCCATCCACTACCGCCCCTTGGGGCTAAATGGCCAATTTGATGCTATAATTGAACTGGGCGACATCCATAACCTTGGATTTGACAAAACATACAAACATACAAACATACATACACTCTTTTTTATTTATAAGATTAGCCCTCTTATGAGGAAATTGTATTCGTCACAAATGTTACATAAGTAATTACATAGTTAATAAATAAGATTCCAAATGCAATATACAAATTCCTCATAAAATGAATGCATATTAATAGTAATCTATTCATATAATTAAAAAGGATGTATATTTGCATGTATGTATGTATTTACGTTAATCTGCATACAAATTTTAACACGTGGACAAATTGCAACTAAACTTGGTACACATATTCTTCTAAACACGAGAAACTGTAATGTAGGGGTGAGAAATCCCTAGCATAAATGTGGAAATAACTGTAATTTTAAAAAAGTGATAATTTTGCGTTAAATTACTGCGCGCCAAGAGACCGTGACGTCACGCGCGAGGAGGAGACGTTACTACGCGACGAACAAAGGAAATAGTTCCTTTTTCCGTAATGAAATAAAGCAGAAATATTTTGATTGAATAAAATGTAAAATTATATCCAGCATCACCCAATCGAATGATGACAAAACAATCCGTGGAACTAATTTTATATGCCAGGGACCAAGATTGTGCCCATTTATATCTTGAAAGACATAGAATTATGATAAAAACAATATATAATACTTGCTTATCATTATAATTTAATAGATTTTAAATTTGCTAAAACTGACGATTAATTTCAAGTGGGATTCTTGAAAAATTTCGGTTAAGTGTGTATATCATTATGATTTCACATATTTAATTGTAAATGTGTAAATACTAAGGGAAGGAATTCAAGTGAGAACTGTTTAGAATTAAGAACATTGCACAAAATTCATATTTTTCTATTGAAGAGTTGGCGTCTTTCGTTTCATACTTTAGGCTTTGTGGCACCCAATATGGCGACTTTTTGTTTACATTCTGCTAGGCCTTACTCAAGTTAATTTATTTATTGATATTGTTTTACCAACAATGTCATGATCTGCCAACACGTATATACTGTAATAATTAGACACAAAAGTTCACAGCCTTCAAAGAATGCAGTCATTATGATCCTCAATCGGTTTGTAACAATTACAAAAATATTTAGTGAAAAGTTATAATTAAATAAATTAATAAAACTGTTAAAATGTATTGTCTTACGGATGGCGTCGAGGGGCGTTACACAAAAAATAACGCGAAGAAAACGAGATTGGAGTCTAATCCGGGGTTATGAATGGCGCGGAGTTAAATTATGACAACCCGGGCAACGCCGAGTACCCAGCTAGCAACTAATAAAGTTTCACACAAAAAAAGTTCAAACTTGTTCACATTTGACCAGACACCACACTCATACACACTTTTTTAGGAAACACGCATACAACACTTATCATTTTCTGGTATTCATCTTCCATAATATTCATTTTGACTTCGATCTGATTGTTTATTATTCTAAATATCAATAAAAATTATAAAAAAAACATGTAAAAATAGCCTCCAATTTTTCATTCATTCCAAGTGTGAAATCAGTTTATAGCCAGGAATACCAAAATTATTTGAACAGAAACATGCTGGTCGGTTTTCCGCTTCTAGTCCTTCATTCCATGACAAAGAATTCATACTGTGCTCCCTTCCTACGTTTCTGCGAATTTTTCATGATTTTCCTATAACGGTTTACTTGCCACTAAAATATTATAGTCCGCCCACGAACTATATTCTCATGGAAAAAGCAAGGCGCGGAATCCTGAGAGTGTTGCAAAATATTCTGGCAGACCGTAATCACGGTCGTTACGTTAGCCCACACTTCCTTAGATGCGAAAAGATTCATGACATCATCCCGCTGTCCGCTGAAAAACTCAGCCTCGTCCCACCACATAACAGACCTGGGAAACAATTTGGCTACGAAGTACTTACAAGGTTCCAATTCCAATCAACTACACTCCATTAGGATTTTTTTAAATATTTTGTAATCACCATTTTGGACTATTTTTAGCATTTTCCGCAGAAGACGGAAGTAGGTAACGTTTATTTTTTCCTAGAAAATTGATTACCAAGAAAAGTGAGAATCAAATTTTCCACAATCAGTGAATCGTCCACAATATTTTACACGTATTTATTTGCTCATTATGATCAATTCCTTATTTAAATTCTTATCTTGTTCCATGTTCCACTGCCACAGAGAGTGACTCAATTGCAACAGTAAATTCATTCATTGCAACAATACGAAATGGGAAAGGAAGTCACGTATCATTAGATAATGTGTGTATCCATGACCTAGTGTAAGGTTTAAATGGAATGACGTAGCCGCAGCGACGGTGGCAGTGATTGGTAACTGCAGACTAAGTGCTACACTCTCTCTCCACCCAGGTTGCGGTGCTCTTTTCAATTTTATGATCTTCTGAAGTATTGTGTTGCTTTATTGGCACCTCTTATCGCATCGTATTTCTCTCCAAGTTACGCCGGGTGCAAGTAAAAGACGGGCATATCTCACGCTCACCTCTGTGATGAAGTCATCAACGGATTGGGTCCAAGGATAGCGCTGCTTCAGTAGGCCTTGTCCGCTGTCTCATACTGTCATTTGTATCGTGTAATAAATTATCTAATAATATAATATGTTATTATATAATCTCTATTATGTTATAGAGTCCCACATTTGACAGCCAATTATTAAGGGAGTGCATTGATAATTTTATAAATCCCCACGTAGAGCGCCAAATTAAAGTTATTCATTATTGATGGCTAATTGACAATTTTATAACGTCCCTTAGATGGAGGCCTAATTGTAATATAATTCCATCCTTCTGATTTTTTTTTTGATTTTCCCATGTTACTCTCCGGAGGTTTTTTTCCCCGCTAACTGAGATTGAATCTATTATTATTCCGATTCTTTATAACATAAAAGTATTCCTCGTTAAAAATCTATATAATAAAAAAGGATGTATATTTGTATGTATGTATGTATGTATGTATTTACGTTGTTCTTTATACAAATTTTATCGCGTGGACAGAATGCAACAAAAATTGGTACACATATTCTTCAAAATACGAGAAACGGTACTGTGAGGGTGAGAAACGCCTAGCATACATGTGGAAAGAATTATAAATTAAAACCGTGATCATTAAATATTAAATTACTGCGCGCCAAGAGACAATGACGTCACGCAAGAGAAAGACGTTACTACGCAACGAACAAAGGAAATATTTCCTTTATTAGGAATGAAATAAAGCAGAAATATTTTCTTTAAATAAAAAGTATAATTTTATACAGCAATACTCCATCGAATGGTAATAAAGAAGAATACGAATTACTTTACCATCCTTGCGGAAAATGTAAGTTAATTTTCGCGCTATATTAGTTGTGAGTCTAGCTAACAATTTCATCAATGTAATATTTCGTAATGTATGAAGACTGAGTGACAATTGACGATTATATCCTGAAATACTCAAGGAATATATTTAAGTATTCATTTAAATACTTTTTCGAGTTTATATAAATAAGTACACGAGCAACGCCGGGCACCCAGCTAGTATTTATATAAATATCAGAAAAACCAATATCATTAATCGATACACTTCACACACACATGTCCACATACCTTAACGGGAAATAGCTGTAAAGAAAAAACTATACGTTTCTTAAGTTTAAGAACAGTTGTGATGTTATTTACATTAAATAATTTATAATAAATGTTGCCAATTCCTGTTCTTTATTATAATGAGAAACCGTAGTCCCAATTTACGGGGTCAAATTTTATTACATTATGTAAGAAACGAGTTAATAATTTCATCAAGTCCCACAGTTCGAAGCCAAATTGTAATGATTTAAATGGTGGGTGAAGGCATTATTTCTTAACATGAAGTCCCAATTATGAAATTAAGATAATTATAACGTTTAATCATTCTGGGTGGGGATAGGAATTAACACAATTTTAGCATTAAGATTAAATCCTTAAAATTGTTCGTTCCACACTTCAGAAACTTGAATTATGTTCACAATTCTGCAATCTTCGTCAGAGATTCTGACATAAGACAATATTGTGTTATTTGTTTGACCTAATTTCGTATTCGATTTTTAATTGCTTTAATTATTTCTGTATACGCTCCATGAAGGTGAACGCTCGTAAAAGCAATAAAAAAGGAATGTGTTTGAACTGAGTTGTAAATTCATTAATTTGAATTTTTATTTGAAATTTTTTTCATTTTTGTTGCATTTTCTGTTTTTTCTATATTATCTTATATATATGAGTTTTTAAATTTAATTTTTTACATGTTGGCTGAGTTTTCGATATTTTTCTATATTATCGTATATGGAGGGGTAGGAGAGGAAGATGCAGGGAGAGATTTTCTAATCTATAAATTTTACTCTTAGTCCATTTTATTATATACACTAGCTGAGTGCCCGGCGTTGCCCGGGTTGTCATATATCCATAACCCCCGATTTCACTCATTTTTTATTTTTATATAACGCACTTCGACTCCTGTCCCTATACGTGCTCACCTCCCATGCCCAAATCGGTTAAACTCAATAACCCCGAAAAAGTTTCATTCGACGAATATATCGGCCATTTTAACATGTTAGAAAATTTCCTCCCCTGCTACTGTTAACCGAAAATAATTTATTCGACGCAAAAATCAGCCGGTTACATTCCTCTCCTACCTCAGGGCGTTGCCCAGGTTGTCATAAAAAAAACTCAACGACATCCATAACCCCGATTTGACTCGAATCTCGGTTGTTTTCGAGTTATTTTCTTGTAATGCCCCTCCATCTGCACCCTTAAGGGTGCTCCTTTACTATGCTGTAAGTGGTTGACACCGTCCATCCCCCGCTCCTGAGGGGCGGTAGACGTGTCTCATCCCGACAGTGTATGTTTCCTCGTCTCAAGGAACACGTGTACGAAATTTGGTGATATTTTCTACACGGGTGTAGATTTGTATGCGGAGCATACATACAAACACTGTGTTTTATTTATTAGATATATTTTTGAAGTCAGCTATTAAACTGGGAAGCATATATTTTTTAATATTATAATATTTAGTTTATATATTTTCTCACTTGACGAATAATTCAGTAGACATATAAACCCACCCATCCTCGACTCTTCTATGTTCTACTGCCACATTTGATTTTCAAACCCAATAGTTACGTACTATCGACCCCGATTCTTTTATTTTCTTGCGGTTTAGAAGAAACTGTCACTTCGATTAGTTGGATTGAAATAACCAATAAAGGGCCAACTTTCTTGTGCTACTCAGTTGTAGAATTTGTTGTAATTACTCAGCACATCCAGAGGCCCCCGTGTCTTAGGTCATGTAAGTATTGTTCCTCCTGCGAGGCGAATGTCTGTGAGTTGCTGTTAACAATTCAGGTTATATTGAGTCCCACTGCGGACCTTGAACTTCTGTGTCTCTTCCTGCAGTTTTACTGCTCCTGTTGCTTCCTCGTATATGTTTCTTAGAATCACGACTTTTCAACGCCTTGTGCTGTGAATGCCTCCATTGAAGATGAAATGTTAAGGCAAATAGCTAGTGACGTTTGTTGCTGTTCTTACCCACCTATAAATTCTCAAAACAGGTTGGATTGCATCGACAATTGAGTCATTTCTGTTGACATTAAAAATTGTTTAATGCATAAATACGGGTTAGAAATCCACGGAGTAACACGGAATAAATAGAAATTTTGAAATATACTTCAACGTGACTTAATTGCAACAAAAACTTTTTTATTATTAATAACAACACATTTTTTAATAAAACCAAATAAATTAAACAGTTACTATAATAAATATAATATTATTATTAATAACTTCTAATGAAGATATTTATGAATTTTTAGACGACGAAATAAGTATCGTAGAATTAGATTCGATACCGGACTTCAGTTAAATAAAGCAGATACTGAATATATTAGTAAATAAATAAATTATATATTCATAGGTAGCACTACAAAACTAAAGTGACAGAATGCGTATTATACTAGCTCAAGGGACTTATTAAATTACACAAAAAAACATACATTTATATTTATAGTGGATAATTTTAATGGCCGCAACTACAATTATTCTAAATTGATAAATAAAGTGTTAACCCATTTCAATAAAAATAATCCCTATGATAATAGAAATCCATTCCAATTAAAAAACATACTCAACAACATTATAAAATAAAATGAAATAATGCCAAAGCTCGGATGTCGTTTGCTATGTTCCGATAAAACTTGCAATAAACAATAACTGGTCGGAAATAAAAGGATGTACACCAATAAAGAGCACAAGTTTATTTTTAACCACGTAATCAGAAAATCTATGGAAATAACACTGATTAATTCCAAAATATGAACAAAATACACTGACGACTATGTTTTTTGTAATAAAAAAAAACGTCGCACTGCAATAGAATAACAAAAAAAAATAAAGTTTAGAATGGAAAGAGAATCAAACAAAGAAACCAAACTATCGAGACATAACAATCAGTATTTATAACAATAATAAAATAACTATGAATTAATCACCCTGTACACATTAAGAGAAACATGAACGTAATAAATAAAGATGTAAAATTAACTGATCCCAAATCCCTAAAAACAATTAAAGATATTAAATATATTAACAAATAATTTTGAAACACAAAATTTAATAAAACAATGGTGGTTCACACTAACAAAGAGAAACAAAATAGAAACAGAAGATATTAATCATAATTCATCAATAGTAAGTATTGATAATAAAAAATACCATAACAATAAATAAGAGAACAAAATGTCTAATGAGATATTTTAAACCAATTAAAGTTTCATAGAAAAGCTGAGAAAAGGTCAAAAGTGAAAAATATATCATTGGTTCCAAAACAACAAATTTTCCATTTAATTGACAAGATACTTAAAACTAACACCAAAAATAGTTGAATTATTTATATGTATAGGCGTAAGTTAATTTAAGTTTATAATAAAACCAGCTATTTTAGCAAACACACAAAAGGCAAAATACCTAAAAACGACGCTATTTACAAGATCGAATGTAAATCAATTCATATACAACACAATCAACTAATGTAAATTTACAGCCTCAAAAATAATGCAAAAAAAACACAGCTTTTTATATACATAAAAAATAAACTAGATATAGTACTGGTATTAATTTTGAAAATATAAAAATTTTATATAGAAAACACTATGTACAAAAAAATATATAAAAACAATAAATTTACAATGAACACTAGAAGCGAAATAGGGAACATTGGTAAACATTATGCAAAATTATTGATATATTATAATATGGAAATTCGAGTTATAACGTTTTCTGAATTATAGTCTAGAATCGATCGACATATCGTTCTGTTTGCAAGACGCGAACAGAACAGTCTACTTGAAATAATAGCAAATTAATCCGAGAAAACTACACCGATAAAAAATAGTACGGGCCACGTAGTAATAAGTTAGTTAACAGGTACGACCAGTAATAAGCAATGGTAATGTGGGAAAAAATTCAGGTTGAAAATTGTTATATAGAAAAGTTCGGGGCACATCAGGCCGGAACTAGGAAGTTTCACTTAATGACACTTTCATGAATATTGACTGTAAATTTGTTACAATTGACTATGGGTCTGTATAAAAATGTGAAATTATCTACGTCCGTTCGTGTATGAGCATTTCAAGTGTGAGTTTCCTCCAAATCTAGATTTAATTTCAACTTTAATGAGACCTATTTGCAAATAGCGGAACAGTTTTCTCTGACTAGAAGCTCGTAGCCCAAACTTTAATGAAAGAGTTCACTCATTAATCTCGAAAAGTAGTTCGTTTCCTCGTCCAAAATTGATACTTTACACCAATCTAATTTGTGATTATTTAAATAAATATTTTTAGACAAAACAGAATAATTTTGAATGCTACTATTTATATTATTTTTATGTTCTTTTAACCTAGTTTTTAATTAGCCTATACATGTGGTTTCATAATCCAAACAATTAATTTTATAAATTACATTACGTTTATCTTAATTTTCAATTTTGTCCTTAATATTTTTTACTATGTTTAAATAATTATTATTTATTTATTTAATAAAAACAATTGATGGCCTTATATTATGACGACGTTTCGATAGCTTTTTGTATCTTCTTCAGGTATTTACCAAATCAGCACAAACTAAACGAAACATATTATTAAACTCACACAGCTTTTTTCATCGTTTAGTTGTGCTAGTTTAGTTGTGTTTATTTGGTAAATGGTAAATACCTATTGATGATACAAAAACGTATCGAAACGTTGTCATAATATAAAAAATAAAATTTGTCTGTATAAGTACATCAATTTGTTTTATTAATTCAAAACAGGCGTTGAATTAAAACATTTATTTATTTATTAGTTTTCTAAATAGTCACAATATATATCTTTACAAAAATCGATTATAATTATAGATTAATTAAGGGATTTAAACTAAAATAAAAAATTATTAAATATAATTACTTTGCTTAATGTTTCGTCAGCACTAATATTTTATCCCTCAACTTCATTAGATTTTAATGAGTGGTTTCTTCAGGTTATTACCAAATTAACACATGAAACTAGCACAACTAAACGAAACAAGTTATTAAATTCACTCAGTTTTTTTCCGTTTAGTTGTGCTAGTTTGTTGTGTTAATTTGGTAAATGCCTGAAGAAGATGCACAAAGGTATCAAAATGTCGTAATAATATAAAAAATAAAAAGTGTCTGTATAAGGTCATCAATTGTTTTTATGAATTCAAATAGACGTTTAATTAAAACAGCTATTTATTAGTTTTCTCAATAGGCATCACGTATATTATTATAAAAATAGATTATAATTATAGATTAATTAAGGGATTTAAACTAAAATAAAAAATTTAATTAAATATAATTTTTTATGCTTAACGTTTCGTCAGTTCGAATAATTTATTGTTCAACTTCATTAGATTTTCAATTTTTTAAATATTATGAGTTGTTTCTTCAGGTGATTTCCAAATTAACACAATAAACTAGCACAACTAAACGAAACAAGTCATTAAATTCACACAGTTTTTTCCAATATAATTTATTGTGCTTAACGTTTCGTCAGTTCTAATCATTTATTCCTCAACTTCATTAGATTTTCAATTTTTTTTTAATTCTTATGAGTGTTTTCAATTTTTATTTTATTTTAAACGTATGGTTCTTTATCGACAATTTCTACGTAGTCAGGATTAATTTCGGTGTCTCATATAAAAATTGCGTAACGATAATGCAGTTTACTTTATTATTAAGATTTTATTTTAGCCCTGTGTCACATTTTATCTTCATCTATACAAGTTATTTTATAAATTACGGCAGCTTTTCCTCTCTCTGTAAGAGTGGATATCATATTTTGATTAATTTCCCGTACGTGAAGTTTAAGTTGAGCGCTATTCTTGTCCGTGATAGTTGAATTGTAGTTTCTTGGAAACTGTTGAAGGGCATGTGGATTTCCATTAAAGAAAAGGAAGCCGATTGCTTTAGTAGAAATGTTGGAGACGCATTGGCTGGGCGAAACAAGGAGAGACGCAGAATATGTCTTGCGAGGCGAGGGAAGGAAGCCTTCGGACAGACTGGAGGGGCGTATGCTAAATTTACGCGCTTTAAGGCTATGTTAGGGAGGAGTGCGCAAGTGCAGGAGGACTGTGAAGAGTGGGGACGCTGCGTGACGCTGCGTGACGCTGCGGAGGACGCCAGTTGCCCACGGACCGTCGCAGGCGTCTCTGGTGCCCACGTGCGCTACTCCACGACTCAGCCAGCTTCGTGTATGGCGAACTACGATTCACTATGACCGACCGTACTATGCGCTACGTCCTGCGAGGCTGGAACACGCTTCAGCTCATTCATAGGTGCGGTCACTGACGTCCCACGTCCTTCATTCTCAACTGTAAGTATGCAGCTAGCAAAATAGCACTGACATAATCGCACTTTCCTCGTCAAGAGACTGGGGCCCCATACATCCCATAAAACTTCATCGTAATAAACATTCCAAAACAGGCCGATGTTAGAAATTACTTGAATTTGAAGTAACAGCGAAGGAAATCTCCAAAACATTTTTTTTCCCCCATCATGTATGAACTTAAACTACGGCAGATGAACTCCCACGATGAAAGGTAAGCACTCCCGCGATACAATTTCAATTTAAAGTTTAGTAACCCCCAACTTTTAACAACAATAAAATCAGAACCTCGACTGGTTGTTAACCAAAAAGGAGACAACTTCTCAATAGAGTTCGTTAAAGTTCTAAATTAATAAACCAAGATTCCAGAACGTGAATCTATTAATTTATAACAGTATTGTGCGACACGTTGTTTGAACTTCAACTAGCGGTCACTTCGTGCGTGACAGAGATCTTTGATTTATATGTGTACGAAGTAAGAATTAAAATTTACGGTTGGTTCGTGTAGATGCCACCTTTACCGTTTACTGAGATTTGAGACAGTAAAATTGCGAGGAGAACGGAAGTGAAGTAAAAATAGAGTGGGAAAGGAACGGGAATACTGTGGAACCGTCTTAAACTTCACTTCAAAGAATAAAAGTACCGAAACGTTGCAGTCGTGTACGTAGTCCTACTTAGTTTATTTTTGCCAGAGGCCGACAGCTGTCACCGTTTCTGCACCTGAATGCGTTTCATCCTCACTCTCTCTGTCATTAATTAAAAAATACTAATTTGTGGAGGTCCACATATTTAAAATTGCGGACAGCATATCGGTTTCTATCGTCGTTGTCTTGAGAGCAACCAGGACTCTGGGTGCAAAAGGTAGGCTCATCAAATTTTTATTTTTAGAAAAGTTGCAAAGGAGCGCTCGATTAATGACCTATGTAACTGACCAACACATCATTTACTTCTAATAATGACGCATGTGACACTCAATTAAATAAAAATATCTTATTTTGCGTATCACCTTTGCGTCTGTCTTCATGTCATTGTAACCTCCAAGACTCTATACATGATTTTATGAATTCCTTACTTTTCGAAATGTCGATCAATTACATTTAGAAGTTCTCGTGTTAATCCAAGACCTTCCAGAATTCATTTAAAACGTTATATTACGCCGTTTACGGGACGTTTACGCGCTAAGAGTTACGTACTATTACGTTCCCACGTGGCAGTTTTTTCTTACGGTTGAAGGGGGGGGGGGGGCTTCGAGGTCGACTCATTTCCAAACGAGAGACTCTTTGAATAGAATTATTACTCCACTATAATTTCCACTTGCCATTGTAACTAAAAATAGCTTCTTATATTGTAACAAAGTAAATGCCCTTAAAAAAACATAATAACGAGCATTAACGAATTTATATAACAGTTCTCAAAAGTTCTCTTCATTACAACTAAAGTGATATTACTCAATTCCATTTTTGAACTTACACATATGCTCTTTCATTTTATCTAAATTTAGTTTCTCGAAACATAAATTATATTATTACAATTGTTTATCGTAATATTTTTAAAACGCGTGTTTCTTGCTTCATAAAATTTACTTTTAAAATTGTGGTCGAAATACCTATGATTTTTTTAAAAAATAATATGACAATTTCATTCTATAGCTCTGAATATGCTTTCAATAACACAGGCAAAACCTCCATCATAATCCCTAATATTTCCCAACGTAGTAGCTCCACTTTTTCAAGAGAAGGGCCACTTACAAATGTACGTACCATTTCCTGCCCTCGCTAATTATAATAACATTTACGTCTAATGTAGCAGTTCTTGGAAGTTGAAACTAAATTTAATGTTAGTCTTGTGGCAGGCAGACAAATTTCGTAATTAAGAAAAAGACACGAAAGTAAAGACAAGGGTCGGAAGAAGTAATAATATGGAGCAAGTTGCTCTTTGTGTCTTGTAATCAAATAATTCGTACCGGAACACTGAGATTTATTTCAAACAATTTAATTGACGCATTTATATATATATATATATATATATATATATATATATATATAGTGAGTTTTTGACGATATGTCACTAAATTCAAATAATTTATACTATGATTTAGATGATTGTGACATTTTATGTCGTTTTAACTTACAATAGAAGACTATTGTTCTTTTACATAGACAAAATAGTATTGAGTTTTAAATATAACAATTATTTTTCTTCAATATACATTTCACTTGGGAAAGAAAAATGTAATTCTTCGGCCTACCTTAAACTATATAGTAGCAGTCGGTGGATGATTACTTGTTAAAACATCATAAATTGTTCAGTTACAGACTTTTAAATCGCTGCTTTGTTACAGTATGAATTAGCTCCACACTTATGAGAGTAATGACTTCTCTAATTATAATAACATTTACATCTAATGTCGTCATTCTTGGAGTTGAAACTAAATTTAATGTTAGTCTTGTGGCAGGAAGACAAATTTCGTAATTACGAAAAAGACACGAAAGTAAAGACAAGGGTCGAAAGAATTAATAATATGGAACGAGTTGCTCTTTGTGTCTTGTAATCAAATAATTCGTCCCGGAACACTGAGATTCAAAACAATTTAATTGACGCATTTACATATATATATATATATATATATATATATATATATATATATATATAATGAGTGATTGACGATATATCACTAAATTCAAATAATATATATTTCCATTTGGATGATTAATGAAACCTTTTATGTCGGTTTTACTTACAATAGAGTTTTGTGCTTTTACATAGAAAATAAATAGTATCCAAGATATTTCCCTTTAATATTAATGATACATCACACTCGATTTTTTAAGTTGACAATTATTTTGCTTCAATATATATTTACCTTGGGAAGGAAAAATATAATTATTCGACTTACCATAAACTATACAGATATATAGTAGCACTTGGTTGTTAAAACACCATAAATTGTTCAGTTACAGACTTGTAAATCGCTGTTTTGTTACAGTATGTATTATTTTATAATTTTTCGGGTATTTAATAAATCATATCATTCACGGCCAAGACTATATTCCGGGTCTTTTATTAAAATCTGTTTTGTAAACGAGAGTGAATTGATTTTCTTACATCTATTAATCATTTTATTTTCCTTAGTCCAAACATATTCTCGTAACAAAATGTACCTCGATCTTTCTTTCGGTTGATGATGCAACCGTCCAGCCTTAATTGTTTACTGTCCGGTTAACAGTTTCTATATATTAGAGAAAGTAATGAGCAAGTTCCTCAGTTTTAAGTATTTACCCTGCGTTACAATGAAATATGTTGCCGAGTTCTCACTTTTTGGGGCGTGTATGAATAAACGATTTATCATAAATCAATTTTAGAGTGACGCATTACTGAGATGCAACAGCGCAGCCTATTAATATCAGTTTTACTGAATTTCCTAGCTAATAGACACTTCCTCGAAGCTGCGCCGCCTTTAATGTAGTTCCTAGCCTCTCCCTGTCCGTGTCTTTCTTCCTCTAAAAGGCGCTGTCGGAGCGATAAATAATTCGAGGAAGTAAAGAATCATGTGAATGACGGGTCCACAGGGAGATGACGCACAGCGACCTTCTGAAACGTTACAGATCTCGCTGTAAAACAGCAAGCAGCAAGCAGCAAGCGTTGAAACGGCCTTGGTAGGAAAAGTTTAAAAGGCAGTGATAAAGCGTATCCCTTATTTGCCTGGCCTGGGAAACACCGCTGACATAATTTCGGCCTTGTCAGCGCATATCTGATAAAATGTCGCGCTGCAGTAAGCAGAACTGTCGAGTGATTTGGCTCTGAGGATCAGGAGCTCTTCAGTGGGGCTGGACGGGACAGGATACACAGATCCTTACTGATAGGATGAACGAAGCATCAGGAGACACGACTTACAGACCTTTATTTCTAATATTTTAGATTACTGATGAAATGATTGAGTCTGGATTTGATGATTGGGTGAACTGAGAGAGGCAAAGCTGTCCTTCGCCCAGACAGGATCTAGTCTCTGTGAGCAAGGCTGTACCGAGTAGATCCGTGACTGTCATCCTACTTACTCCGTGAAAACACAGAACAGTGTCGTCCTTTCTGTCATCACTATATTACGCCGTACGATTCTCACATTCGCTCACCTTCAACACTCGCTCCAAATTCTTTTTCGACCACAGATCAATCAAACAAGATTATCTCTCAGTTATTAGAATTTATGTCACTGACACTTCAGTAACGATTTCGACACTACATTGTCCTTGTTTCCATGCAAGTCCGGAGGCGTGGCAAACTGTGATTTATTAGTGTGCAACTCATGGCCGACCCGTGAATACGACCACGTGCAAAAAAAAAAAAATTATCGTATTTACGGGTCTGAGACGAGGGTTTCTGAATAATATTTCTAGTTTTCCGCTGTTACTAGTCGTTGTGAACTATTATTTTTAAGTAAAGTTTATAATAGTCGCGTCGACATCGTGGTCATTGGTATGTTATTTACAATAGTTTCTTAGCGTTATTGTTTACATTATTAGCAATTGGGTTTCTATGTCTCTTCACATCTGTTTGCTTCCTCGATAAATTTGATGATGTCGTTGAAGTACAGAGGCCTGAGATGTTTCGTTTTTCGATTGTATTTCTTCTAATGTCGTTATACCTGCTGCAATGTGGGGAGTTGTTAGTGGTTGACTGCATTATTCACAGGTTGGTTGGGTAGATCTGGAAAATAGGAACGCATGAGTAATAAACTGAGTGGAGGGAACTATTGTTTATTACATTAGAATTGCGTTTTACCAGTTATTATATGTAATTATGCATAAATTTGGAGGTAACTGTGATCGTAACCTTCCTTATGCAGAAATTGGCTACATTCGTTTCAAATCTACGATTACAACCTTTTTCACACAAAGTTTGATGCCGTGTCGCTCGTAGATCCAGCCCGATGAAAACCGTTTTAAATAAATACTCCTTATATTACCTACAATATCCTGCATATAATTTATACTTATATATTTTGTAACTTTCGTATAGTTTGTAAACATTTCCGTCTCTTCACCAGACTAGGACATGAAGCTTTCTCCTGTTTCGTGGTTAAATATGCCTAGTCCATTTTCTTGAAACTAATTTATTGATTCTGGCGTTTTGCTTTTGTTTTATATTCTTGTGTAAATCTGCGAGCACGTTTTCGGGTACATGCCTTTATTTAGAAACGGATGTTTGTCCGCTACGATATTAAAATCCCAGATTTAATAAACGCACGAACTAATTCTGTATCCACGCTTTTTTTTATTGATCGATGACCGACGGAATGTCTCAATAAGAGATTCTGGTGCACTAACAGACAGTTCATCCCCCTAGTAGTGGAGATAAGACTAGCTCAGATTTCTGCCACTTCTTCTCTTCCACCCTCTCAGTGTCATCGCTCCTTCATCACTTCACTTAGGTTGTGGTTTTATACGCCTTAGATTTATTCCATTAGACTTCTGTCCAGGAAATGAGATACGTCATAATATAAGATTACAAGAAAAAAATATAATATTACAATTACAAACTTCAAAAAACAAACATTGTACTTTACAAAAAATTAGATATAAAGGAACGTTCAATATAATAGTGATTAAAGACATGATAACTGTATTAATCTTCAATTTTCATACGCCGGCGTTTCCCGTTGGACATGAAAAATAAAATAAGTTGGCAGTCAAATTCTACAAGATTACAATTGTATATAAATAAAAAAGCAAACTAAAGAGGATCTAATCTGTTCTTATTATCTACGGACTCTTTTAGCGAATAATATGCTTCATTAATTAACAAAGATTTACAACTATTTGTAAATAAATTTTGTGCAGTTAAAGTTTTTTTGTGGTCCGGAAGACTATTGTACAGATTTATCCAGGAATAAGGAACGTTTGATTCAAAAAGGCTTAGGCGATGTTTTCCAATGCGGAGTTGAGAGCGATTTCTAGTGTTGTATAAATGATTTGATCCGTTTAAGGCAATTAAATTATTTTTCTTCAGACAAACTTAAAAATTTCTAGAACATACGAACAAAAAATTCCCAAGTTTACGCACTAGATATGATTCGTACGGCTCGAATTTATAGCTTAAATATTTGAAACGCGGAAACTCATCCTAGATTTTGGCAGTATATCATTGTTTATAATCAAAATCTATAGTTATTCTAAACAACCTAATCTGAAACAGTTACCGGAACACTGTAAACAGGATCAAGTACCAAAACCAACCACTCAGCATAAAAAAACCAACAGTGAACCGGCCTGATCGAAATTCTTAAACACAAAGATAAGGAACTTCAGTATATTTCCTTTCCACAAATATTTCTGGCTGTTTTTCCAGAGAATATTCAAATACGCCAAAAATGATCAAATTTTCGTGTGTGCGATTTATTAAAGACCCTAATATTATAAATGAAGTAATATTTCAAATTATCTGCATTCTGGATTCTTTGCAGGTAGCCGGGTGGAGAATTTAAACTGAGTTGCTGAGAGCTACGAACATAGACACTATTTACTACGATTAAAATTAATTACCGAACTATTTCTATATATATATATATAATTAATCGATCTGCCCGTTTGCGCCTGATCGACGTATAATAAAATTTTAAATTAAAACAACATTCCAGTTTTCTTATATTTCCCTGGAAGGTTATTTTTATAAAAGTTTATCTTAAGTTGCATTAACAACTAGATCTTAAGAGACGATACATTACCTATGTTTTATAAAATTAAATAATTTTAAAATGTTAATGTAATAATTTATTATGTTCGTTTGGTACGTTCGTGATTCTGCGAGTTTTTTTGCGTTCTTTTCATCCCAGGATATCTTATCTCTGTTGTTCGAATTTTTTTGCAGCAGTCGTGGCTAATGTGGATCGTTGTTAGTTGTACTTTATATAATTCATACATTGATGTGGGAATCATATATTCTCGGCTCTAATTCTAGTGATGATTATTCAGTTTATTCTGGAATGCTGTTGTATTTTCTGAACTATTCCGTCAAGCCATGGAAAGGCCACAAGTTCTGCGCAAACGTTGAAAATTCATATTTCTGAAGTCAGGAGAGAATATTTACACAAGTGAAAATCGGTTCTGTTGCTGCTCGAGTTCCATGCTGCGTGTGACGTCACGTGACATCTCCCCGCGTGCTGTAGTGCTGCAGTGTGTGTTTTTACCATCCGAGTGCGTGAACAAACCCTTGGATGCCATGTGAATGTGACCCCTTGACAGTGAGGGACCCACATCAATGACGTGGATGGGGTTAATGAAGCCCCGCTGGGAAACGCACCAAACTGAGTCATTTCGATTCCGAGCATGTGGACGAGTTTGTTTCATCATTCCTAGCGTGTGAGTGTGTGTGGACAGTTAAATAATATATTCATTTTAACGTGCCTATGACATTTATTTCTTGAATAAACTGAGGTACATAAGACATCGTTAAACAAATGATATAATGCCACGTATTGTATAAACTGTGAAATCAAATGCAATGGAGAATCAAAACTATCGACGATACGTCCTTGTTTAGGACGTACACTAATAAATTTAATTTTCTTGTATGTACCGGAGAAAATTAAATTTATAGTTTAATCACTTGTTTCCCCTCATCAGTTTGCATCTAACACATTTCGTCTGGCTATTGGACGAGGAATCCGTGTTGATTATATAATTCAAATAAAAAGTAAATTTTATTTCCTGATTTATTTTTCTTCCCCCCTGATCGGTTTGATTCATGTCTGACAGTCCTGTACGAGAAGATGCGGTAATGTCTGGTCACTCTAAATTGGATTTTCATCATACCATATTAATAGAAGACTGAGTAGTAAATATTTTGAATTTACAATGCAGAAAAAAATTAATATATAGGACTTATAAGCATTTTTCTGAAAGCTTACATAGTGGCCACTACTGGCTATTAGAACAAAATATGTGCGACTGCAGTGTTTATTTTACAATTAATGGAATAATAAAACACAATATTTTACTTTTCATCTGTTTTTATTAATAAGATAAATTAGAGACCATTATAACTGACATTTTAAAATATTTTATTCAACACAATGACGTTTCTGTACGTTTTTGTACTTTCGTAAGGTGGTTTATGTTATGTAATGGGATTTATTTTGTTATAAGTTGTTTAAATAACAAGCAATATAATATTTCAAATCACAAATATATATATATATATATCATTTTTTTCTTCTCCAAAAATTTACCTTATACCTTAAATGTTGTCAGGGATAATAAAATTTAAAACAATATAGTATTTAAAATCAAATAAATTTACAAAATTTTTGTAATTTAATGATAAATTTTACGAATCGTAATTAGGAACCTCAAATTAAAATTACAAATTTAAACCAATTTTTATAAAAAGTATATATATCAAAAGTTAAAAAATATTCGATTATAAATATTACATAATTTTAGGACACCATTATTTGAGTGTATCAGAAGTGTTACATATTTAAACAAATGCAAAACACTTAATTCAGATAATGATTCCTTAAAATTAAGCAATATTTGTAATCCATTTTTTTTACTTTTGATACAGTTTTTTAAAAAAACTATAAATTAGTGATTAAATTTTTTTTAATATAATAAATGAATATGGATATCTTTTAATTTCTTTTTCTGTTAAATAGGCAAAACGGTAAAAAAAACATACACGAATTTGATTTCGTGTGGAGACGCTAATATAGATACTCCGGATTCTTCTCAATTCTACCAATCCTCCTTCACCTGAAGATCACTTAATAAGTCGTCAATTATATTATCTTGGACGGATGAATTATACGAAACTCAACGTTTAAAACAACGTACCAACCTTTGGTGGAGTTCTTAGATTTTTAACACAAAAATAAGGGATGTAGGTATAAGTTCTGCTAAAATATTTCTGGCGATTTTTTCAGAGATTACGATACTATCCAAAAATTGATTGAGGTTTCGTGTGGTGGAATTTGTGACGGATTGTAAATATATATATATATATATATATATATATATATATATATATATATATATATTAGCTGATAACCAGGCGTTGCCCGTCTATTTACTTAAATTATCCCGGAGAAGGAATTATTTCGACTCTAACCTATTGTTCATTTATCTCATTTTATCTTTATTTCTCTTGATCGGTTTGATTCATATCTGTCAGTCCTGTAGAAGAAGATGCGGTTTAGGTCTGGCCACTCTAAATTGTATTTTCACCACACCAAATTAATAGAAGACTGCGTAGTAAATATTTTGAATTTACAATTAAGAAAAAAATAATATATAGGACCTATAAGCATTTTTCTGAATGCTTACAACAGCGCCAGTATTTGTAACATTTACCAATTTACATTCCCCTCCCCAACCTTAACCCTAGGCATCTGACTTCAAATAAAGCAGGATGATGACTGACGATATTCGGGAATTCTCCTACTACATAAAATAAGAGTGTCTAAAAATAACTTGCTAACTTACCAAAGTCTAAAACTACTCCCGCTACTTTAAAGGAGTAAATAAATACAACCTTTAACTAAATAGACACCAAATTATAGTTGGTACGCTAAGAAATTAAAATATTTACGCGGTAACTTAAGAAGGTCAAAACTACTCCGGGTAACTTTTTGTCACCCACGTCCACCTCCACGACATGGAAAATTAATTTTCATAAACCACCATGATTAATGCGAGAATTAAACACAGCGACTCCTATAAAGCCGGAATCCACACTAATAACGGTCTTCTTTTGCATTACTTTTTATGTAAAACAGTTCAACCACCAATACGAATACTTCCCTCCCTTGACTTTCGGAGTTGAAATTAAACACTTAAAAAATCTAGAATGACACTATCAAATTAAGCGGTCCCTACAACGGTTTATTCGACGCTAATAATAGCCGTTAGGGAATTTGTTTAAATTTGCATTCCCTTCCCTAGAGGCGGGTATGTGTGTCATAGTGTTTGTTCCTGTAACGTTTGTAACATGTGTGTAAAGTTTGGACACATTTTATATTGTAAATGTAAATTTTTTCACCCTCTTCCACCCCCACTCCTAGAGGCTGAGCTACACATTAACCAGTATGGTAAATATCAGAATTAAACTCATTGACTTCTATAACTCTGGATTTGACAGCAATGTCGGTTGTTTCGCGTTACTTTTATGTAACTAACCTCAACCCCCTCTGTTATTCGTGCTTTAAGGGGGTCAAATTATATAATAAACTCATATGGATAGGAATTATTAATCTCATAGACTCCGAAAAGTAATTAATCAACGCATATATCGGCCGTTTTAGTATATTTTTAAATTTCACCCGCTGTTCATCCCTTGGGAGTTTCCTTACGCTTCCAAAACCAAGCAGAAACCTTCGCGGGATACGCACAACTCACCAAAGTTTCATTGCAATCGGATGAAGGGTTTAGGAATGCATAGGTGACACACTGACATTAATTCTTATATTATATTATTTATATATGAAATGAGATACCAAATTCTGGATTCTTTGAAATTGGCCGGGTAGAAAATTTAAGCGCAGTGTCAACATCGTTTGATAATTAATTTTAATAGTAGGGTATTTTTTTCTTTCATTTTCTATTATTTTATTCTGAACAGTGTAAGTTTCCCGAGCTGTGACCAGTGCTATTTAATTAAACGATCTATTAGGGGATCATGCTTACATGACGAGGGACTGAATTTCGGCCTGTCCGAGTTCCGATCCTTGGACTTGTGCGGCCACAAAGCATAGAAGGCTTTTTGTTAGTAGTGATAAGGGCTGACTGGGAGCAGACGTGATAACCAGCTATTACTTGCGTCTGCTCTCACAATCCATCGTGATTTCGAACGTCCCTCGCATGTGCACCATCTGCGATCCGCAAAGAAAAAAGAATGATAACCCCGCACTCGCTCTCGTACTCACTGCACGCTCGCCGCTTCCTGTTGCCATCGCAAGGCCCAAACAAACACCATTAACCATTCTACGCTATCACCTAACCGTTCTCTGACAACTAATACGAGTGGAATACACGCCACAGGCACGGTATGCCAGTTAGATGAACAACGTACGTGGATTTTGGACAGTAAATTCACTTCAATGACAATTGAAAACTTTATTGTAAAATAATAAGATATATTCACAGACAATTGACAGATTTATTATAAAAATATTATTAATAAAAAATTAAAATCACCACGTTTCGGTACTTATTTGTACCGTCTTCTGGCTGTGATTCGACTGGAAGGTTTATCTCGAAGTTATAAACGTTTCTGCCAACAATTTTTTTTTTATAGATTATTAAAGTCTGTTAATCGGCCGTTAAATATATCTTATTATAATTAAAAACAGACATTAAAATAAAATATTAAAGAATGAAGCTCTTCACGGAGTATTTGAGTTACAAACTCTTTTCACTTTTACCAGAACACTTCAAGGATTTGCTAAAAGTCACGTCAACCACAAATAGCAGAGACTTCCTCATGAGGCCGCATTTTTTCTCAATTAACCTGAGACTTTATTGTTTACAGACAATTATGTCAGCGATTTGTGAGTTGCTAATTTGTCCGTACTACAGTCTCTGATGACCTTATTAGTGTTCTACATCTTCATACCAAGACAAAAACCAAAATAACGAGACTAAGCCAGTAACTTTAGTATCATTTTCTGTGCTGTGTTGCGTGGTTACTGTATTCTCACGCTTTGACAACTCGATTGAACGACTCCGTCGCAGTGGGTGAGCAGTTTTAACTGAAGTTCTTAAGCCACGCCGAAAAATGTCGGAAACAAAGTGTTCAGCGCGTTAACAACTGGTTTTTCGTGAAAATTAAAAGGCGTAGATTTTGTACATACGGTTCATAAACCAAGCGGTAATCCTTTAATTAAAAAGGCCACATTCATCAAGAGCGAAACAGACACGCAGGGTCAAGGAATTGCTCATCGCTATGACAGAGTGGGCACCGAAGTGATCACTTCTTGAGCAACTTTTAGTGAAATTATGTGAACGTGTGAGAGAGAATCGCCCTGAATTGAGAAAGAATGGGTGGATTTCCACCACAACAATCATTCAAGCACGTTTAAACCCAGAAAAATCATCAGAATCGTTGAACATCATCCCCGCAATCTCTGATTGCCCAAAGTCAAGTAGGTGATGAAAGGGATCCATTTTTCTCCCCCAAAAAAGTAGGAGAGATACAAACAAAACCGGAGGGTCTTCTGAACAGCCTCACGGAAATAAAGTGATCTATGGAAAAGTTTTGAGCTATGGAAAGAAAGTGAGTTGGAGTTTTGATTTGAAGGCGATCAGCAGTCTCCATCCCACGCCACTCTCGGTTCATGTACCCACCTGAACTTCATGTTCTGTAAAACATACGCACACCATAATTGCTCAGATGCTACTTTATACCCCCGCAACATTTCTCTCTTCTTTCTTCGGTGAACGATGTTTCGGAAATTGCGACTCAGTTTCAGTTACTGGACGTTAAACACCGCGAACATTAATTTCATGACTGCTCATTCTAAAACGTGGCCTGTGGTTTCCCGCCGCGGAGTTATGACTTTTCGTAGACTGGTGCCTAATAATACCAGCGGACCATCTTTGTGGTGTAGTGGTTTGCCCGTTACGACTGCACGCGGAGGACCTCGACTTTTCCAGAAGTGGAATCGTCCTGAGGAACCGTGAAATGCGACGATACGACCGTAGAAATCCGTTACTTCGTGACATGTCCCTTCCTATTGTCCACCTCTTTCGGACGCTCGTGAAGGCTATTGTTTAACCTCTGAAGGATATACCACGTGAATTTCTAATGAGAATTATAAAACTGAAGATAAAAGTAACGTGGGTTTATCAACAAACGGGGGGGGGGGGGATCAACTCTCTCACACTCCATCCGTCACTGAATTCACCTCCGAATCAGACAGCGGAAAACCCAATTAAATGATACATAAATATAACCCATCGTTTCCAAAAGAATTATAAATCCAAAAATAATTTTCTCCTACATTTATGATGACAAAACACTTGGAAAAACTTAAATACGAATTGTTGGACTATTCATGATTGATTTATTGGGCTATTTAACGTCTGTCATAATTCAATAATTATTAAGAGAAAATGCTGCAATAAACACATACAAAGATTTATTTAAATTCGTTCCCCTATTCTGAAGGTGGATTTTCAGATTTCGTGACTATGATGGTTTTACCCCGGAAAATTTAATAAATTTTAATGATTACTGCCATCACTAAGAACACGAAAGAAAAATTAAAATAGTAATTAAAGAATATGGATGGGAAAATGTCGAGCAGACCGGGAATCGAACCCAGGACCTTCCGCATCCGGTCGGCATTTTTCCAACCATATCCCATAATGCAAATGTAACTATGATTTGACGCTTTAATAAAGCTTTTGTGGGTTTCTTTGAATTAAAATAGTTTGTTTCCTGGCCTTTAATATTATTTCCTAGAAACTGTTTTACTGAATTCGTTCCATTACGTAAATAAAATCAGCGAATTTCAGCACAACAAAATGAAACTATTTTCATTCTCAAGAAACAAAGCTCAGTCACGTTAGTTCCATGTTGCATTGATTCAAACATAAAAATAAATATATTAAGTCACTAACTTTCAAACCTTGATATTATAAACTAGTTTTTCATGCAAAGAGAGAATTTTCAATATTTCGAAAAGTATTGTGATATTAAGGTGTTTGTCAAGAACATCGTGAAAGATAGATTTTCAAATAATTTTTGATAGTCATTATTTAAATGTCAGTGTACTTAATTTTTTTTTATAAATAACGAATATTTAATCAGAATAAATTCAGATGCTATCAATTATCGAATTATTGTTATTCAAACTAAACTGAGTTTATTTTAGTGCAATTCATATCTTAATAAAATTAAACAGCCAAGATGTAAACACAATATTTTTTCTTACACACTCTTTATAATATCTTACAATAAGGTTAAATATAAAGTATTTATAATGTGACTACAGAAAGTAATTACTTCTCTTCAAGAATTCAAATGGAACTTGGCTCATACATAATTTATTAATGTATTGGATTCTATCAGACGCCATTTAAATTAATAATTTTTTAATATTTAATTTGAAGATCTCAAGCTTTCGGCGTTCAGAAATTTTTTTTTTTTTAAAAAAATATATATTTAAAATTCAATAAGAATACTAATTAATAATTTTCTAAAACATTCAGTTTAGAAAATCTGATGTTTCCAGATGCAGATATTTTTTTTAAAAAAAAATTCAATTCAAGAAGAGTTCAGTATGGAAAAATATTTGACTAGATTGATCCTTTTAATCAATTTCAAGAATTTAAATGTAATATCATTCATATGTAATGTAATGATATTTTTGTATTTTATCCCCAATATTTTTATTTAAAATTCAAGAAGATCCAATATATTTGACTACATTTATTCTCAATTATCCTTTTAAAAATAATTATTCTAATTAATAATTTTCTAAACTATTTAATTTTTAAAATCTGAAGCTTTCGGCGATCAGAAAAATATTTAACAACATTGATCATTTTCATCTCACTTTCAAGAATTTAAATGTAATATGACTAATATATAATTTAATGATACTTTTGTACTTTATCCCCAAATGTCTCATAAAAAAATCTAATTAATAATTTTCTAAAATATTTAATTTTTAATATTGTCATATACAAGTGTACAGACAATTTTGTTTATTAAAAAAATCTCAATTAGAATAGAAGGTGAAACACAAAAATATTTGACAACAACGGTTGTATACGTAATATATGTAATTGTTTAACTATGCTGTCACATTTAGATGTATTCAAGATTTTATACGAAGGAACATATAAATTTGACATATTGAAGGTTTGTATGGCTAAATAATTACATGGCTCATTTTTATGATTGAGAACCAATCTTGTCAATTATTTTTATTTTGTTGAATTGTAATTGATTTTTAATAAAATTATAAATGAATGAAGTCTTTTCGGACATCTAACCGAGTATTCGCGACGTTGCCATTACGTTCAATGCCAATAGCTAGAAAACGATGGCAGTGAACGTTATAGAAACGTCGCGAATATAATTGTTTACTCGGTTAGAAGCCTGAGAAATTTTTTTTCATTCTTTACACCGAGAAATTAAATTACATAAAACAAAATTTTTTCTTCTGTACAAAGCTCCAGATTTTAAAAATAAAACATTTTCAAAATTATTAATTAGTTTTCTGATTTAATGGCGAAGTCTTACTTTTAATTATACTGTATTATTATAATTGTTTATTTCTCTCTAATGTGGTCGATCATCGTCCGCTGTTTGATGAAAGCTTTCTGTAGATTAAAGTAATTTCTAGAATGTTCCAGACTCGCGTTTATGCTCAGAAGTGATTCACTTGCCTACAATTTTTATTGTTAGGGATGTCATGTTAAATTATGTATTTTCTAGAGCTTTTTGTTCGTTCCGCCTCACTTCTATCAATTTCACCTTCACATCACTCCGTTTCCTGTTCACTACCCGTCCGCTACCTCCAAATTTCTCTGAAATAATCAACGGATAAATAGCGTTTCGTTTGTGCCAAGAGTGTCGTCAAGTCGTTCTCGCTTCGCTCACTGGAAAAATGTTAAGAAAAAGTCCGAGTTCCGGCGGCTGGGTGACCTGCACGCACTCACACGCACACGCACACATGTGCGAGGCCGTCGCTCTCCGAATGCACTTCGATGTGGCGGAGTGTTTTGCTGTAACGTCGGCTAATGAGGAAGCCGGCAATTGCGGCCGCAGCGCTCTTAACGCCCAGCTTCTCTTGTTGCAGAGATGATGTGACATGAACCCAGCGCCGGACGAGAGGGCTGCCGGCGTCATCCTCGGCGCCGACCCTTACCGAGAACTCGAGCTCTACCTGGAGAAGGTCAATGTGAGTACGAACACCTCTTTGCTCTTGTTCTATTCTTATATTTTCACAACCATTGCGATGTATCACTCTAAATATACCAAATAGCCTTCGATTATTAGCTGCTCGTGTAATCTGCAAGCCCATAACCTGTTCTACACGTTCCCGCGGGATCTTTACCGCCAATAGATACCACGACAATATTCGAGTCAAGTGATCACTTTATGGTGGGAGAATAGATGCTATCATCGTAGATTTTGCTAAAGCATTTGCCGTCGTTTCAATTTGATAGAGAAACTAGACAAGACACGTATCGACAAGCGGGTTGTGCTACGGGTCAAGGAGTTTCTCAACGGGCGAACTCAAATATTGGTAGACAACTGTCAGTAGAAAAAAATGGGTGCCTCAAGGATCATTAATCGGGCCTTTATTGTTCCTGATATACATTTGACCTTTTTCTGGTGATTGTATCCTCTATAGAAAAATCAATAAAAGTGGTGTGTGCGATTTACAAAACGACTTAGTTGGGCTGAAGCAAATAAAATGAAGATAAATAGTGAAAAAAGGAAAACAGTTGCATTCAATTAATATCGTGCCAATATACGATTGTAATATAAATGGGGAGAAAATACCTCAAGTACACAGCAGAAATATTTAGGAATCATTTGGAACTCGAATCTAGGAAGAACAGGTAAATTCTGCGTCTCGGAAAGGTTGAAAATATTTTTTTTTTGTAATGAGAATATTAAAAAAGGGGACTGGCAAATCTTTAGTCCGTCCCATACTAGAGGAAGGTTGTGGGGATGCTTATAGAAAAGTCCACATGTAAGGCCTAGAAAAAAACCTCAGAGGGGGGCAGAAAAATTTGTAATACGGGGACCTGGTCACAGGCGAAAAAAAGGAGAGAAATTAGGCTGGGAATCTTTGGCAACCAGACGGAAGAAAAATAGACTAATATAAATGGGGAGAAAATACCTCAAGTAAACAACTGAAATTATTAAGGAATCATTTTGAACTCAAGTAAATTCTGCGTTTCAAAACGCTTGGAAATCTTTACATTTTGTGATGAGAATATTAAAATAAGGGGGTGACAAATCAAAAGAACTTGCTTATAAATCTCTGGTTCGTCCCATATGGTGCAAGTTGTTGGGATCCTTATAGGAAACACCACATAGAAGGATTAGAAAAGTAAAATTTGTAATACGGGGACCTGGGAAATCATATACGGGTAACAAAACGTGGAAAGACACACGGAATAAGATCGAAAATCCAAAGATCAAAAATTTAAAATCAATACGAGACAGCAAAAAACTGACGTAGGGAAATTCTCATTTCTAAACAGATCGATAGGCGATTGGAACAATTTACGTGCAGCAGTGTTTTTGGATCTTCCAATAAGAAGGTTTAAGAATAATATAAATAAATTAGTGAAGTGGATAATAAAAATAAGTTTATGCCTATATTTTTCTTTAGTGAAGTGAAGTGTGGAAAGAGTTAACCAATTTTCAGGACAATTTATTTTATTATAATTTTTATTTTTTCTTCTTCTTCTTTCAAAATTGTTTTATAATTTTGTTTATTTATTTGTTTTAAACTGCCACCGTGAACGATCCCAATCACAGCTAATCCTACCGAGACCTTCAGTGGCCAACTCTTGTCACCCCAGTCTCATTCTATAATTCATTGACAAAATTCAGGAAAATTCGTTTTTATCTGATCTTCACGAATGTCGCGTTCCTCTGAATTCACTTTTGAAAATGCCGCGATCTCGCCCGTTTCGTCGAGAGATCGTTACCACTCCTGAGGAAGTGGAACACGACTCCGCGGAACCTGCACCACATCTGTTCCGTCAACAGTTTTTTGGCGCCTACACTGAACTTAAAAGGCTTAAACTTCTTTCAGATGTTTCGCCTGACAGCTGTTGAGTTGGAATAAGTCCAAAGTTCATTTCTGTCTTCCGCTAAACAAATCACAGATCTTACACTACCACTACGTAATCTTGAATTTCGGAGTTCCAGAGGGAAGCATCACATTTTTATGAATTGGAACTACGTCGATAACGGCCATAAGAGGACATTCGGAGGGCTTTGTCTTCTCTATGTTTATTTCACAACTAAAATGTATGTAATGTTAAAAAAATCATTATTTTTCTTAAAACTTTAATTGTCCTATAAAAATTACTATTATTCTTATATACAGACAGAGCACAGAAAAAAACGTAAAGAACTATCTTATTCCGTTTGTATACGACAAAATTTCTATTTCCCTCATCAATTAAACAGACACAAGATAATATCCATTAAGTATGCTACACCCATAATAAAAAATATAAATCAATTCTCCATAATAATATATATATACATATTTATATTCATATACTGTATATACAACTGAAAAGAATATAATTATAATTATCTGACATATTTCAATTTTCCAATAAACAATAAATAATTTAATGAAGAAATTGATAAACAAAATTAAAATTTTACAATGTTTCGTCATTAATTTCGGTTACAACGGTCAGTGCAGCGTTTGAAGTTTTACTCACAATTTAATTATATATGTATCTATTTTTATGAGATAGTATTGTATACAAATTATATATAATATTTCAAGTCATTTCACACCAAAATTCAGGACGAAACGTTTTGAAATTATAATTCTATCAATTGGTTTATTAAATTTTATCTGGTCACGTTAATCAATTTTTGAAAATTAAAAATATTTTAAATTAATTAATCGGTTAACTTAAATAAACGACCTTTATTAAAAAAGAAATTAACTTCAAAAAAATAAATTTGAATTTAAAACTGAAGAATTGTTTATTTTAACCTTATTAAATTTATTTCCTTGAAGAGGTTAATTATCCCTGATTAATAATGAAAGTGACTTTGTTTTCTACATTACGGTTTTCGTCTATGGTAATATTTACGGAAATAGCAAGATTAAATTCCAAAGATGTGCTAATGTAAGAAGAGTATGGAATAATACTTGGAGACGCAATTAACAAGAATATTATACAATCAAATACTTTTTTTTTATCTATACCCTCAGTTGTCTGTTTCGCAGCAATCTAGGAAAGCAATAATCTATTACGTAATATTTTTAAGGATGCTGTAATTAATTTTCTTGCACAAGTGTAATAATTTTCAGATGTCTTTTTAATTTTTCGGATAGTTTGGGTGCGTATGTATGAAGAAAAAAAATGGATGTTTCAGCATATTTGCAGCTGTTGGTTCTGGAGGGTTGGAAAGGGGTGGGGGGGGGTATTGTCTATAAATTGGACCGGGGTGAGAACAGCTGCCACCTTTGTTTTTACTCAGGGTCCGCTCTATTATGCACAAAGCCAGGCAAAGATCCCGCATTTGGATCGATTTCAGTCATACGACTACGCACGCAAGGCGAAAAAATTGCAGTACGGTAAAAACGAAAAAGTTTTCTCGCGGGAACGAGCAGGCCTGTGTTTACAAACGGCACATGTGCGCCCCAGCTGGGTGGCGCGACAGGTGGCAGCACTGTCCGGGGGGCGCGCCCGGCGACTTTTACATTCCTCATTGTCTATCCCGTACATAATTATAAACCGCTATACTTCAAACATTTCCGACTTTGAACCCACTCAATACTTCACTTCCACACAATCAAGCAACTCAAATACACACATCATAATTTAATTTAGAAAATAATTACTTAAGTATATAAAGTAAAAATAATAATTTTTAACCAACCACCAATGTTTTTTGCATTAAATTTTCAATGATTCTTTAAATATGCATTTGATTATTACATAAGTATATAAGGTAAAAATAAATATTTTTAACAACCAATATTTTGCGCAGATAATTTTCAATGATTATTTAAATACCTTATTTATCATTACTTAAGTTTATAAAGTAAAAATAATAATTTTAACAACCAATACTTTACGTAGATAATTTTCAATGATTATTTAAATATGGATTTAATCATTACTTAAGTATATAAAGTAAAAATAATAATTTTTAACAACCAATATATTTGATTATTACTTAAGTATATAAAGTAAAAATAATAATTTTTAACCACCAATGTTTTTCGCATTAAATTTCAATGATTCTTTAAATATGTATTTGATTATTACTTAACAAGTAAAAATAATAATTTTTAACAACCAATATTTTGCGCAGAAAATTTTCAATGGTAATATAAATATGTATTTGATTATTACTTAAGTATATAAAGTAAAAATAATAATTTTTAACAACCAATATTTTACGGAGATAATTTTCAATGATTTAAATATGTATTAAGTATATACTTAAGTATATAAAGTAAAAATAATAAATTTTAACAACCAATATATTTGATTATTACTTAAATATATAAAGTAAAAATAATAAAGTAAAATAAACCAATATGTTCCTCAGAAAATTTCGAAGTCCTGTTAGACTCATGTGTTAGGGTGGAAAAAATATATACAGTTGTAAGACGAATACTGATATAGTTTGTGACTTGGTACTAAAATAATGTTACTAATAATTATTAATTTAGATTACTAGATGAATAAGACTATGTAGTTGAAAGCTCCTGGTTGGGTTTTAATAAAAAAAATACTTGACAACTTAATAAAAGGTTTTTTTTACTATACAAATTGACGAAATAGAAAAAGTTGTGCCATAATTATATGAGAATTGTTTTTCACTCTAATTAACTGTTATAAATTATGAAATAACTGGAGCATTCTTCTGTAACGGCTGTAACGTAGTTACATGTTCTTTTAGACGCTTGGTACTTAGACTATCTTTGTTATTGAAGTCCAGTTTCCATAGGAATTAATACTATTTTTCAGCACCACAGATTCCATAAATGTGCCCACTCTGAGCCTTATTCACCCCGCAGCTAACAATTCCCCAGAAGTAATGTGTCAGCGATAATTCTCCAATAACTCTTACAATATAATTTTTCTTCGCATATTAAAATGATTAGTATCATCGCAACCAACAAAATAGTATCCAAGTAGATGACGTCAATGCTATTTAATTATTTTTAATTTTATAAAACAAATATAAAATGATAAAAATCCCTGTGTTGCATGCCAAAGACAGTTTCTCGATAAGATGCTGCAGTGATGTGATCGTCTTTGACCCCTCGGTTGCCTTTACGAAATAAACTACCTTACATATTTTAACCAACTTGTGGCTGGGGGGAAATGCCCTGTCACACAAGTTGTTTGTAACTCATTACCGTTAATACCTATACGGTAATTTCACAGGAATATTCACAACACATTTAGTCTTCACTAACCACTAACTGATACTTATATTTCCCTGAAAATAAAAAAGGAATGCGGTGGGTATTTTTTATACCGACTGTGGGATTAAATTTGATTTTGAAGAATACGGAAGTGCAGTACAAAACTTATTTGAACGTCATCGTGAAGCTGAGCGACGGTTGCCCCGGTCCAGAGCGCGCTTCTGCGCTGCGTTCAACAGGTGTATGTGAGATAAGTGCTTTCGAATTTCGCGCCGCCGGCGTAATGTTGTTTTCGTTTTTGTGACACAGATGGCTCTGCGCGTCGTCCGAGCACTAGCGCTCGTAGCGGAGGAACCGAGAAGCTCCCGCCTTGTGCCTCGCAGCTCAATAGGCGTGTAATTCTTACAACATAGACGCTTTGTAATTCTACTTTCTCTGCCCCTTCCACCGCACTCTTGTTCTCGGCGAACTAAAGGCGGCGCTCCAATAAAATCACAAACGAGAATACCCGTGGGCATCTGTTTGTGGAAACCGTGACGTCAGTGACTGAAGAGTGGCTCACGACAAATACTTTGCTTTGAGTTAATCGCCTATCGGTGCGGGAAATCCACGTGCAGATCCTCATTCAGTCCCTCGCTATTTATTCCCCACTGCGCTAATTTACGGCACTTATTACAACAGTTTTTCTATATCGCGTGGGGCCCCTTTGTGTGGCATCTCTATAAATTTCCCCCACCCCCATTCTGTTGACGTATCGTCGATTTTTCTACAAAGAAGCCTCTTCTGGCTTTAATTATCGGCTCGAGATTTTTAATTTGGTGGTGGATCTTTTGTGTGATTTACCTTCCCCTCCCGAGGCGCCGATCCACCAACGCCACTCCTTGACCTTTCCTCTCATGTTTATATACAAAAACACGTGTTTTTGCAATAAGAGAAATCTGTGTGCCACACAGGCTGGACAGTGAGAGATTAATGGATCCTTAACTCAAAACATTACGACATACGAATGACCCTCGAGTGTGCGTGTGGCCGGAATATGAAACCTGTAAACAATCTGCAATAACAATTCCATTCAGACATTTATTGAAGCTTTCTCCGTGGTGCAAAATATTCTGTCTGTGTCGCACGCACAATGGAACTTGAATTTCAAGATTAAAAACAAAGTGTGTTTATAATATAGTTATGAATTTTTTTTTACAATGGTGTATTCATACTTGCTTTATTTTTCAGGGTACTCATTGAGTTGGAAATAGGGCTGGGGCTGTGCCTAATTAACTTAAGCCTTACGATTGTTCATGCTCGAAATTTCCCTTCCCGTTCAGACGATCAGTTTTCTTTTACGTTTCTAAACATTGTCTTATCCTTCTCCATTTTTAATTTCCAACTATCTTCTTCTTAACAGTTTTAATTTAAAGTCTATTTTAAAGTAGTAAAACTATTGATGGCATTGTCTTATCCTTCTCCATTATTAATTTCCAACGATCTTCTTCTTAACAGTTTTAATTTAACGTCTATTTTGAATTAATAAAACAATTGATGACCTTATACAGACACTTTTTATTTATAATTTATATTGAAACGACGTTTCGATACCTTTTTATACCTTCTTCAGGTATTTTCCTACAGGTGAAGTATTTACAAATGATTATATTACAAAGTAAAGAAGCTTGTTAGCGTTAAGTGTACCTCGGACCCTCTTTCAAAAAACTGTGTGAATTTAGTAACTCATTTATTTTGTTGTGCTAGTTTATTATATTAATTTGGTATGTTTTTTGTGTGTACTTTAGTTTCCCTTTGTTTACTTTGTACAATTAAACTATAAATCTAATTATTTGTAAATACTTCGTCTGTAGGAAAATACCCGAAGATAATACAAAAAGGTATGGAAATTCAATATATTGTTCTCGGAGTTCTTTGAGGTATGGAAATGTCGTTATAATGTCAATAAAAAGTATCTGTATAAGGTCATCAATTGGTTTATTGATCTTATTCTTACATTTTTCTACATCGATTACTTTTATGAAATCCCTGGATTCCTAATTTCTTCTGCACGTACCGTTATAAATGTCGATGAAAGACTCAAAACTGTATATAGTCAAGATCATCACTAATTAAACTGCAGATCTATGGGAAAATGGAACTGAAGTGAGGAGAAGCGGAATGAATAAGTTGACTAGTGATAGAAAACGGTTGGCAGACGTTTCGAACACTGTCTCTTTCCGTTCATAACAGAATTAACGTATACAAAACTGGGTTGTCCGTCTCTCTGACCCTGAACTGAGCTAAGTAGGTCCCGGTCCACATGGGTTGCCAATTAAAATATTAATAAACTTTACTTCACGACTGTTTTTATTAATAAGATAAATTTAATTAATTAAAAAGTAACAAGCATTACAAAAGAACAAAAAGGTACAGAAACGTCTCTGTGATGTATAAAATATTTTAAAATGTCTGTTATAAAGGTTGTTAATTTATTTACTTTATCTTATTAAAAAATTTAATGCTGTATCATAATTGCTCCAGTTTCTCCCATCCGGAACTTTTCAACGAGTTCCTTCGTTATTGGTGATTTTAAAAACTCCTCAACATGTAGTGTACGTAATTACATGTTTTTCTTGCCTCTGACCCTCATGTAATAGTATATATATATATTGTAATGCCAATTAATTAAGCCATTAATTGTTTTTAAATAATTTGAATTGTTAGCAAACAGTTTGAATTATAACAATGAGTGGCGAGATCTGTTCCTATTATTGAGGGTTCGGAATGGCGATTACGCGCTCAAAAGCATAGTTAGTTGGCAGTCTTCAGTCTACCACAAGACGGGAGACATTGTAAAAGTAGTCGATGTCTACGAAAGGAGACATTTTAAAAGTAAATCTTCATCGAGCTACTTAGAAGTTTTCAAACCAAACCGATAAATAATGCGGTAAAAGGCTAAAATCTGCAACACATAAGATTCCTGTAAGCAAGCAGTTAGTTGGACCGAGTAGATGTGCTAACTATTAGCCAACGGAAGCAAGGGTTTGCTTAATTATAAAGAACTTGAACATTTTCGTGCTGAGGAAAAAGCCATCAGATAGCCGACCAATTAGGAGGATCATCCGAGTTCCTGGGAGACTAGTAATCGCATTTCAACTTCATAAGTGTAGAATCTGTGAGAAAATTTGGAATCTGTGTAAAAATTTTGCAATATAGTGTACTTTTGAAGCGCTAAAAGAATGCTGGTACCAGCCGAACAATACGTAAGTAACCAAATCTTAATAAAATCTGTAAAACTAAAAGGGTAAAGTCATATTTCGTTCGCTTTTCTTGTAAATTTTCTTTAATTTATCAGCAAATTATTTTGAAGTAAATTTTAAACCGTATTGTTAATAAGATCATTCAATAATTTTCACTGTAAAACATCAAACCCAGTAAAGACCCTGAGATATTAAGAGATTTTCATTTTATTGTAATTGTTTGTAAATTTTAGAAGCCACTAATTAATAAATAAATTACTTGTAAAATTTTGATTAATCATTCTTTTAATTAATCACCTTTCATTTGATTATTACAATATATATATATATATTGGTGATTTTAAAAACTCCTCAACATATATATATATATATATATATATATATATATATATTGGTGATTTTAAAAACTCCTCAACATATATATATATATATATCGAATGGAATTATTTTCTAAATAATTGAATATTTGAATTATTAGCGTAATATTGTGGCCAAGGTATTTGCAGGCAACAGTCATAATTGCGTAAGAATGTGGAGATTAGAGGATTATTGGCGGCGCCCTGTGTAATATTGAAAGCTTTGGGGAGTGCAGTAGAGTCGCTGATGGGCGCTGACCCACATCGGTTAGGAATGAGTCTGCATGTAGAGGTCAACATGTAAAAGATAAATTATTAAGGTTGCTGGTGTTAAAAGGATAGTTAAACCCCTTTTAGATATTGAAGGAGACAAACATATAAGTTTTTAAGGGAAAAGTTGTAATGGCTGTCGTTGGACTGATTTCAATGACACAATTTGTTGAGAGTTGAATCGAACTATTATTTGGAAAGTGCAATTCAATTTTCCTTGCTGTAGATATTATCACTGTTCGCCGAAGTATTGGAAAACAACTGATGATCGTCTGTGGTGCGGTAAGGATTTAATCGAATATGGCTGACGTGTGTAGAAAGTGTAATACTATGGCCTGTTTAGGTGAAAAAGTCATTTAGATAATTTGTGATCTAAACTGAAAAGTGAAGTGAAATATTTGGCGTGTTACGAGAGTTGCTACTATGTCTGGCATGTAAGAAAATACATTGTCAACTTTGTATAATATTCCTTACCGTCAGTTTCATAGTTTAAAACTAGTAAATTAATTTCAATATTCTGTAATATTCTTTAAATTTTGTTATTTCATTGCGGGTTCCTATGAGGCCCAATAAGCGACCCTGGAGGTATCAAGAATCTCATAAAAGCCGTGGCATTCATGTATAAGTATTGTGTATAAAAAATTAATTGAATTTAAATTGTTATAAATTTCTGAGTTTTAAAAATGATAAATTATTAATAATCTTTTAATTGAACCTAAAATATCCTAATATTAAAGTTTCCTATTAAAAAGGTTATATGTTAGTAAACATACAAAGAAATATACCACTTTATTTGGCGCTCAACGTGGGGGCTACATTTTCCTCTATATTGTTTATTACAATATATATACGCTTTGTCGAGATTATCTTGTAATGCGCTTCTCGCTATCGATCAAATCCTTATCTCCGCTCTTAAATTTGTGGCAATTTCGTTGTAAATCGAGAGCTCTTGCTCTCCGATCCCGATCCACACCTCAGATTCGCGTCTGTCCTCGTAACGCAGAGTGTGTTGGCATGTTTTGATCCGAATGCAAGAAATTTGGTGTTGTTACACGACGTTTGAGGCGATGGTCCAGGTAGTTGCGTGGAAGTCCCGCTTGTACCTGCGCCGCTTTTATCATGTAAATGCTCTCCGGTTCCCATGAGCCTCGGCTATAATCTTCTCTGGTTTCACTACGCTGCTCCCATTGCCTATATTTACATCTGATAATGAGTTTTGCTTTTATTTTCGTATTGCGTGGCGGCTCTGACATCGCACTGAAGTATCCAACTCACGGGCTCTCTTAGCTGATAAACCAACGAAGCCATGTTTCCTTTCAGAGTCACCCCCCGGACAATCTGACACTCGTATTTGTGGAATTTAACAACGGAAATATCAAATACTCGTTCACCTACACATGCAATTTACATGTTCAGCCACAAAGGGATCGTGAATGGTTCCAATGTATGCATCCGCTGAGTTGCAAATTCAGCGCTTTTCTTCCATAGTCCATTTTCGAAAACCAAGAAAGTCAGAACTAACGCAAAGCTGTAAGACATAATTTATTTACAATCGACAACAAAAATTCAGATGATGATACAGAAAACACGATGGTGGAGATAAAAATGATGTTTAAAATTTAATTAATAAACAGGAAAACGGCCAATGTTTCAGAAAATTAAAGCTGTTCTATGCAACTATCACTATAAATTAATTTAAATATTTCGACGTTTCGACAACACTATTTTCGGACTTTATCAGGGTACAAATAAGGACCTAAACATAGCTGCATTTTATTATTATTCTTTTGGATAGTAAAAAGTCAATTAACGGTCGTTAAATATATCTGGATTTAATTAAAAAATAAGTTAAAATAAAATACTTCTTAAATATATTTTTTCCAAAACTGATAACACTATTAAATACGAGCAATTGAATTTCGTAAAGTATCCCCTTCCGATGAACAATCGGGATGAGTTCTGGTAATATTAACAATATTATTTAATAAGTAAACAGCGAAACGGCTAATTTGTATGCAAATTGAAGTTTTATTATTCGGCTTCAGCAAAAAATTAATTTCAATATTGCGACGTTTCGTCCACTATTTGGGACATCATCAGTATTAAATGAAGTCATATATATATATATATGTTAAAAATTAGTTGTCCAAATATAAATTTTGTGTCAAGGCATGCTTCCTATGATATTTCGGTTACAAGCGTCATTTATATTCGGCAGCTAATTTTAACATGTAACATACATTCAATACTGTATTTAACTGATGAAGTCCCACGCCAGAAGCGGGGGTGGAAATATTCAAACCTGCTAAACCGGCCTTTATTTGCGTTGTAATAAATATTTTTAGAGGTCAAAGATATTG
The DNA here is from genome assembly GCA_037074705.1 of Zhengitettix transpicula. Lineage (NCBI taxonomy): Eukaryota > Metazoa > Arthropoda > Insecta > Orthoptera > Tetrigidae > Zhengitettix > Zhengitettix transpicula. The sequence continues at coordinate 52,164,287 of CM073595.1, forward strand.
ATAGTGTTTCACTGATATTATCTGTGTATCATTTCAACCCCTTACACCATGCGAAAGGAGCAACCTTAGGGGCGGGGGTGGAGTGCGTTACAAGAAAATAAGGCGAAAACAACCGGGATTCGATTCAAATCGGAGTTATGGAAGTCGCTGGGTTTATTTATGACAATCTCGGCAACGCGCGGAGGTGAGCGGGGCTATAAATTTTCAAACATATTCACAGGCCGATTTTAGCAACGAATAAATATATTCCGGGATCAATGGGATTCATAAAATTTCTCTACTTGTTCAGTGTGTATAATTTCAATCCCTTTTGGTTTGGAAGTGGAGCACCCTTAAGGGTGGGGGGGTGGAGTGGTATTACATAAAAATAACGCGATAACAATCGAATTTGAGTCAAATGTTATGGATATAGGACAAGCCGGGCAACGCCGGGCACCCAGCTAGTATAAAATATATCAGACATAAGGAGTAATATTTTTGATCCTGGCGAGATGAGTCTTGCGACATCTGCGGTCGTCAGCGTCGTCTTCCAATGTGAATTTCTTCTATTTCGCCTTCATAATTATAATTGGCCTCTCTCTCAATGATATCTACTTGGAAAATGTCCTCTGTATTGCCTACGTGATCGCTAATTTCTTGGGCTGTCTGCTCCTGCCTTCTGTATCCTATATTCCCCTCTTAAAATTTTCAGGTTACGAAACGCGTTATTCTAAAAGAAACATTCTTACGGTTTTACGCAAGCTTTTTATTTTCAATAGAAAATTGACCTCCTGTGGTTTAGGGGTCAGCGTGACTGCCTCGCATCACAAAGGTCCTGGGTTGGAATCTCGTCGAGGGTATGGATGTGTGCGTGACAGAAACTCTCGTCCGGCCAAGGAGGCAAATATGAGTACCCATAATGAGTCGCTAATGACCTCAAAAGTTGATGCGACTGGAAATGAATCAATTAAAAAAAATAGCAAATGTTCCTCTTTGTGTCTCACCATCTTTCAATTACATTCACTACCGAATTAAATATAAGCGGTTCTTTGTCGGTCTATTTTCAGAGAATGGATTTAAACCTTTCAGTAAATTTACGCCTTAGAATAGCGAGAGAGCCGATTCATCGGACAACTTCCTTCTTTTCTGTGTGACTTTATCTCGAGTTCAGAACAAGTGATTGAGCACGGATTCAAAGTCTTCTCTTATAAAATGGCTGTGTTCATCTCACAACGCCCTGCTCAGATTTTCTCTTCCAAAGTTGGAAAATCCGCGATTTTGTTTCTTCGGAAAAAAAAATAATTATACACATTTTTAATTACGAAAGTTATCATTCAGTGTAGTAGAATAGCAAGATCTTTTCTGTTGTGATTCGAGATTGTAAATTAAAAATATTCTGAAATTCTGTATAATATAAATATTAATGGCCAAATAGAAGTTTAATAAACAGATTTTTAAAAATTTCGCTCAATTTTTGATACACAACGAATTCGTTATTAAATATTATGTTCTAACTGATTTGTGGCATTAGCATTTATTTTTATATCTGTTTACACGATAACGTTTCCTTCACCATCACTGACAATTTTTAGGGCCGCAGTAATGAAATAAGTTGCTACTTTAAATATTTCCCAATTATTCTCTTCGATAGCCGGTTATATAAATTTACATATTACTTCGAAATGGATTTGCTTCCTCTTTACCCCTGCCCCACTTAATTATGCTTCCCTGAGTCACAGAATCGGCCAAAACTTTCCCCCTCCAAATACCAAAAACCGAGCTTTTACTGCGAAATTTAAAAAACACGTAACAAAATATCATGAATCAAATTCATGTTAAAATAAATTCTCTGTAAAATCGTACGATTTTTTTTTTTTAAAAAAAATAAAATATTATTGCATTCGTGTGCTGTATATCACCGGAATTTCGTAAGTTGTAAATATTTTAGTGGTTAACAACATCGAGGAAAGGTCTCCAGGTGTTGCATTTACTAATGAGATGTTATATATATATATATATTAATTGCAGTTTTATGAGTTATTCTTCTCGTTGTTCTGCCTCGTCGCATTGTTTGAATAATAACGAGTCACTCTGAAACTGCATACATTTATCATCATTTAATAACGTATGAACTGAAACCGCATATTAGAGGTAAATTATGTTTACTCATTTCTTTTTTTGTTGTTGAGGAATCAACATGAAATTTGATTAGTCACGTAATTGCTAATCATTTCGGATATCAAAGAGCAAAATAAAGAGTAACAGCAGAGCTTGATATTTAGCGAGAGTGCTGTGGATGAGGTCACACGCTAGTCAATATGCAGAAAATTGTTAATTAAAATTCATGTAGAAGCTAATAGCAAGTAATTACATGTGCATCAAGTTATCAAGTAAATAACGCCCATTTTTAGCTTTAGGGAGGAAACACTTTGAATAAATTAAAAGGTTTTGCAGGTGGAACGACGGCGCGCCAGATAATTTGCTAATTTCTGAGTGCCTATTCGCAGCTAATTTGTGCGCAGAAAGCAATTGGTATTTAATAATCTCGGCGGTGTCGAAATGCAGGCTCTTTCGGAGACAAGTGGTTCATCACCAACCGAGAAGGAAATAAGCGTTCCTCGCAGCTAATAAATCATCGAACGCCGGGAACAAAGACAACTGTTTCTGCACGCCTTTTGAAATCAGCGAAGTATTGTGATAAAAGAGATATTGCTTTCCACGCGAATTTTGTTTGGAGTGATACAGTTAACAGATTCGGAATCGGAAGAAATTTTGTCGATACTTTACTCAGTGCTACTATTGAATCCCTGAAAAGTATCGAATCCAGAGAAAAATTATGTTTTCTAACATCTTTTGAACTGCTTTTATTACAACCTAACTGGATGCAACGCGTTGCCCGGGTTGTCATATAACCATCGATTTGACTCGGTTGTTTTTGCTTAATTTTTTTGTAATGCCACTCCACCCCCACCTCTAAGCGTGCTCCCTCCCAAGCCGAAAGGGGTTGCAATTATACACAGACCACATATAGGGAAATATATTTATTCGACGCAAATATCAGTCGTTTAACATGGTTGCAAATTTCTACCTCCACCCAGCCTCTCCAACCCATAAATGTACTCAGAGATATCCATAACCCCGGATTCGACTAAAATTTCGGTTGTTTTTGCTTTGTTTTTATGTAGCACCCCACCCCTAAGCGTGCTCCCATGCTATGCCGAAAGGGGTTGAAATTATACACAGAAAACATCGGTAGAAGTACAATTAATCTGATTGAACCTGATAAATATTTAATTAATCTGGTTGTACCCCGAAATACATTTATCCGACGCAAGTATAGTCCGTTTAACATGTTTTAATATTTCCATCCCCGCCCCTGGGGGTCGATTGGCAAGTTAAATGTCATAATTAAACTCAATGACATCCGTAACCCTGGATTTGAGTCCAATCTCGGTTGCTTTTCCGTTTTTTCCTGTAACTATCCCTAAGAAATTATACACAAACAACATCAGTAGAAAAACTATCAATTTCAATGACCCTGCCAAATATTTATTCCACGTAAATTTTTGACACTTTGACATGAATTAAAAGTCCTCCCATCGCTTGGGGGAGTTAAACGGCAAGTTTAATGTCATAATCAAACTCAGTGACAATCATAGCCCTGGATTCGACTCCAATCTCGATTGTTTTTGCGTTATATTTATGTAATGCCTCTCCATCCCCACCCCTAAGGGTGCTCCTTTACCATGCTGTAACGGGTTGAAATTATATACAGATAACATCAGTAGAAACAATATCAATCTCGTTGACCTCTAAAAATATTTATCCGACTTAAATATCGGCCAGTTTAGAATGTTTGAATATTTACATCCCCGTCCACTCCCACTCCTGGGGACGGTAGACGTGTCTCATCCCGAAAGTGTTTGTTTTCTGATCGCTAGGAACACGTGTACGAAATTTGGTGATATTTTCTCCACGGGTGTAGATTTTTATGCGGAACATTTTCGTTTTATGTTTTACGTATTAGATTTTATCCGCTGTTTCCTTCTCAATGTTTTTAACAGGAGCACAGGTTTGCATCAATTACAAAATTAACAAAGTTAAAAAATCACAGTATTGTTTAAAGTATTGAAATTAAAATTGGAGATTTTTAACAAGGATACGTACATTGAAATTAGACCAATATTTAATATTTATTTTACTCATTAGAAAATATATTTTCCTGTACATATTTTAACGAACAGAAGCTCGTTTTTATATTTAAATAATTCGCATACTTAAAGTATTCAAATTGAAATATACATAAGAAAAATAAGTTACAAAATTAAACGCCCACTAATCGTCTCTTCGGCCCCCCACTTTAAAATCGTTCCCAATAATTTCGTGCTTTTTAAAATACTGTCCCTTCTTTAAAACATAGCTCAAACTGATTTTGGGGGAATATTAAAAAGCTGTCATGCCAGTTGCCTAGCGCAACAGTAAGTTTTTCGCAATTGAAAAATTATGAAAGAAAATCATCCTGAAAGCAGAAAAAGTTATTTCAATCAAATCTCAGCTCTGTAAGCTTAAAGAATTAACAGATTACGAAAGAGAAATCTCGAGCGTTATCGAATGCGATGAATTTCACCTTCGGCTTGAAATCAGGTACCTCAATCGTCACCCCAAACATCGAAACGAAATCACGACAAATACAGATCCTCTCTTAAGTTTCAAACAAGAAACTCAACGAGCCAATTGCAATTTATCAGAACGTAATGCCAATTATAATTTGAAATTTAATTGAGTCGAGTGCTTGTAAATACGCCAAGTGCAGACAATATCTGCTCGAGTTCCCTTGAAACATAATTAATCTTCATATAAACAAGCGCTTTGAGTTTCCATTACGCGGGCAGATGTTCCTGGCTCGTGCGTAATACAATAAAACATAAATAAGTCCACTTACAAAGTACGTAGGGAGTGTTTCTGTAAAGAGTTTTAGAGAACAATGGTGTACCGCGTTGTTTTGGCGACAGCCTTCCGTGAATGGCTTGCATGAGTCGTTATTCCTCTGAAACCCTCAATTGTCGTATGGCTCTATTATTCTGTTAGCCCACGCGATTTGTTGCGATGAGAAAAGCTCTACCTGAACATTCCATGCGAAACGAGTTAAAAATGTCCACAACCCACGCCACAAAGCAAGTAAACAATAGCAGTACAAAATAATACAGTCATATAAAAACCACGTTACATAAAAAAATTTAATTTTAATAATCAGCCCGTTCAGAAATACACGTATTTATAACATAGAGACTTCCTGAAATATTCCAATAATTGTATGCGCCAGTCGACACTGAAAAATAGTTTCATAATATGAAATAAATTGCATAAAAGTGGAAATAGGTAAGACAGTCGGTGATATAGTTGTAGGAAATGAGGTCATTTTTCTAGAGTAACAGGGTACATGAGAGTAATCCACATTTAATAGCCTAGGGAGGGATTTGAAAGTGGGTGATGCGGAAGGGTAAAGGAAGGTAGCCAAGGGTCAACTAGGGCCCCCGGGCTATAGCATTAAATTTTCAATGATTCTTTAAATATGTATTTGATTATTACTTAAGTATATAAAGAAAAAAAATATTTTTAACAACCAATATTTTGCGCAGATAATTTTCAATGATTATTTAAATATATGTTTAATCTTTACTTAAGTATATAAAGTAAAAATAATAATGTTTTAACAACCAATATTTTACGTAGATAATTTTGAATGATAACATAAATATGTATTTGATTATTACTTAAGTATATAAACTGAAAATAATAATTTTTAACAACCAATATTTTGCGCAGAAAATTTTCAATGGTAATATAAATATGTATTTGATTATTATTTAAGTATATAAAGTAAAAATAATAATTTTTAACAACCAATATTTTACGTAGATAATTTTGAATGATAACATAAATATGTATTTGATTATTACTTAAGTATATAAACTGAAAATAATAATTTTTAACAACCAATATTTTGCGCAGAAAATTTTCAATGGTAATATAAATATGTATTTCATAATTATTTAAGTATATAAAGTAAAAATAATAATTTTTAACAACCAATATTTTGCGCAGATAATTTTCAATTATTATTTAAATATGTATTTAATCATTACTTAAGTATATAAAATTATGAAATAAATTGCATAAAAGTCGAAATAGGTAAGAAAGTCGGTGATATAGTTGTAGCAAATGAGGTCATTTTTCTAGAGTAACAGGCTACATGAGAGTTATCCACATTTAATAGCATAGGGAGGGATTTGAAAGTGGGTGATGCGGAAGGGTAGAGGAAGGTGGCCAAAGGTTAACTAGGGCCCCCGGGCTATAGTTTAAGAATCCTACCCGGCATTAGTAATGGAGGACAAACCCTAGAAAACCTGCATCAGGTAGATCGAGCATTGGGTACGTGTCCTACGTCTTTCCGATGGCGGGAGAGGAGTTTGCATTCCCTTCTCCGTGCCTCGACCAGTTTAGGAGGCTGTTGGCCGACTGTTCCAGTGGGAACAGCGTACAACTCGCACCGTAAGCCCAAGGTCTGTGACCCCGGAACATGCACCTCTCAAAACAGGCCGAGGTGCCTCGGTTTGTGGGATCCTTAGTTCAAAAACGGAGAGAGGAAAATGAATCCCCAAAGGCAAGTTCCCGTAAGTTCATTAGCGTGCCCATTCAAATGAAAGCGGGAGTCGTTAATGATGCAATTGCAAATACCTGGGTATCGAAAGCACGGTGTAAATTCAGATAGTTCAGTTTCAAATCTTACGTCTAATTATTCAGGCATTTTTTTAATAAAAAATACATCTTGAAATGGTCATAACATTACAATATATTACGAGTTTATGATTCTTGTTCCCGTCACAGAAGAGCTCCAACTTCACTAACTCCTTCCTCGGTCGTGTTTTTGACCTCGGATTTCCACGTACGGTTCTGATTGAGCCTTTGATTTTTCTGAACCACAACCCGATGACCTATTCACCTGGACACTGATTTAGGTCTGCTCCAAGTAAACGTCACGATCGTTTTTTTTTTTCAAATTTTCTGGACAGTTTTTCTACCTTCGCATTCCCTTTAGCGTTCGCCTTCATTGTTATATTTCACAACAGTTATCTATCTGCGACTCTATTACCATGTGAATGAGTTGTCTGGAAGCTGAGACCTTACGACGACTTGCTTTGATAAGACGCTGGCGACTGCTATAGAAACGGGCACGTTGCTTTGTTTGCGTTGTGATACTCGCTGCTCTGTTCGCCGCGACACGTTACACGTTACACCCGCTGTCGACGCTTCCAATTATTCATCAGAACTTCGATACGTAAATAATTTATCCGTGTGTATATTTGAACTCATTGCCTCACGAGGGAATTGTGCGCGCAGTTACGGGTCCACTTCTATGGTACCCTTCCCCCCCCCCTCCCCCCGCAGATTTTAGCAGAAATATTCTGTGTTCGGTCACGTGGAAATAAGAGATTTTTTTTTGTGATCTAAGCTTAGCCTCATAAAGAACATTTTACAGAAAATGTAGAACACTAACTTTTATAATTTATCCCTGATAAAATAATACAGCCTGATATTATTCATTCCACAAGTCTGATACCTAATAATTCTATTAATATTTTAATAATCTCAACTTTCATGAAACGAATAAGAAATAACGACGAAACTGGAACTAGAACTCATAACAATTTTAATTAGCACAACTTCATACAATATTACTGTAAAATAAATAAAAGGAAATGTTATTTTGTATTTTCTTCTGCATTTCGCATAATGAAGTGAACTCATAATAAAGACAGAAAGGTTGCGATTTCAGTTCTCATTCCCTTCCGCTAGTACGACTTCCACGTTTAGCAGAGCGTGAAGTCTTTGGCTTCCTTTCTTATATTCCGCAATGCCGAACTGAAACTAACTTTTAAAAGTCGTCTATGTTTCCTTACTTATTTTCACGAAGTCTGCAAACGAGTTGAAAGTTTGCGAAATAATATAAACGTTCTTCGTTCACTTTTCAAAGAAACCACACAAAGAACTTCGCGCCAAAGGCTAGCAAACAGTAAAGTTCTTCTATTTGGTAGACGACACGACCTCATAGATACTTTAACGAGTTCTGTCTAATTAGGCACTGTTTCTAATTACGTACTCGGCCTCCGACGTTGTACCATTTGCTTGCTTCTGATTATCTTCGGTTTATATCGCTTTGTGACTTTTAATTCTTACCGTCGACGGTTTAGAAATATATGCCCTTCATCTTCTCTACATTTCCGTAAATCTTCAATGATTATTTAACTCAATTTTTATTAAATCAGATTTAACATGATTATATATATTAAATTGGATCATCGATATCAATTAAGGATACATATTTTCCATTAAAAAATTTAAAATCAACTTTTTTTTTCCATTGACGGCACCATTCAAATTTTTCAGTTGAAGAATTCATTTTAGAATTTGCCATAAACAATACCACTTTTTGTAGTTGGCGCTACATTTAACGTCAATTCAACTCAAAAAGGTGCAGTAACAATGACATCGACAATATTCATTATCATTAATAATTAATCTCTATTTATAAAATGAATGTCTGTGTGTCCCCTACGCAACCTAAACTATTCATACGATTACGGTTAAACTTAGGTGAGTTGTGCACACCCCCGCGAAGGTTTCTGTCGGGCGACAAGAAACTCCCAAGAGGTGAACGGCAGGTGAAAATTAGCTGCGATTAATTACTTTTCGAGGTATATGTCATTAATAGTTCCTATCCAGATGTTTTAGTGTATAATTTCAACCTCTTGAAGCACTAGTAAGGGAGGGGGTGGAGGGGCATTTAATAAAAATAACGTGAAACAACCGAGATTGGCGTCAAATCCAGGGTTATAGAAGTCAGTTAGTTTAGTTCCGACATTCACTATGGCACTTTATTTGTAGATCAGGCCTGGGGGAGGTTATGGGTGAAAGGCCGTTACATAAAACGTATGAGTAAACAACGGAGACTGGGAATGGAATTCACTAAGTTTAATTTTAACATTTATCATACTGTAGTTGAGCCCCTGGGGGGTCGGGGTGGATGAGGGTGAAACAAATTTCCGTTTACAATATTAAATGCGTAGTCCAATTGCTACCAAACTTTATATACATGTTACTTACGATCCAGCAACAAACACAGAGAGGTTAAGACACACCTACCGCCTCTAGTGGTGGGAGTGGAATTTAAAAAAATTCCTAAACGGTCGAATAAAATGTTTCCGGGGTCTCTTAATTTGATAGTGTCATTCTACAATTTTAAAGTGTTTAATTTCAACTCAAAAAGCCAAGGGAGGGAAGCACCCTTATTGGTAGTTGGAGGATTTTACATAAAAATTAATGCAAAAAAGACCGTTATTACTGTCAATTCTGGGATTATAGGAGTCGCTGAGTTTAATTCTCGCATTAACCATAGTGATTAATAATATTTTATGTTCCTCCGTGTGGAGGTGAACGTGATTGAAAAAAGGTTACCCGGAGTAGTTTCGATCCTCTTAAGTTTTTATTTTCTAGGGTACAAGGTTTATTTTAGCTTCTATTTAGTTAAAGGTTGTATTTCTTTACTCCTTTAAGACTTTATGAAGTTAGCGAGTATTTTTTACTGTTTTGATGCGTCGTGATTTTTTACACTCTTTTATTTTATGTAGTAAGAGTACAGTCATCATCCTTTTTTATTTGAAGTTAGATGCCGAGGGGTTAGGTCGGGGAGGGGACCGTAAATAGGTAAATGTTGCAAACAATGGTGCTATTGATGCTGGTTAAATAAAATGTACACCAAGAGGTTAGTGTCTAATAAATTCCTACTCCGGGTTAATTTAAATAAATACCGGGGTATTTAAGATCGTTTGAGAGTAAAAAGTGATACATTAATTTTCCCCGTCACATTTAACGCATTTACTGAGGTTATCAGCCTCTCTGTTCTCAGCGTTTATATTCATTATTTCGGAGAATTAAATTCATGGTAGTAGAATTCGTTGCCAAGTGAAATACTCATTAAAGTGTAACTTCCGAAAAGAGAGAGAGAGAAATTTCCACACCGCACAATAAACCGAAATATTTTTGCGGGATTTCTTTAGCCCAGAATGAGACGCGACGATGAAAGGTTCATTTGCGATGTAAATGCAGAGTAAATCAGGTGGTGTGAATATTTTAAACGATTCCCGTGTGAGATCGGCGAATGTATAGCAGCGCGTACGTCCCTAATAGCATGTACTTGGTTATTCATAAATGATATTTCTGGAAAACAGAATATCTGTTACGACCTGAAATAATCGTAGACTTTCCCGGTGTAGTGATTGAATAAAAGATTTTCCTTCTATCAACCGGGTCAATTGTTTATTTAAACACAACGTTTCTGCGAAATTAATATCCGCCGTCGCCATTCATTACGATGGCGGAGATGAATTTCCCGTCGTGTTTTAATAAACAATTGACCCGGTTGATAAACGGAGAATCTTTTATTCCATACATGAGGTAATAAACGATATTATTCCCCGAGTATTTTGAGCTTTCGTGTAAGTATACGGGGATATGAATTTATTTAGATTAAGCATCTCCGTTTACTAGTTGACCTATCAACTGACGGAAAAATTCGTTAAAAAACAAAGAACAAGTTAATCTATCTTCTAATAAATAAACAGAGTATTTGTGTGTTCCGTATTCAGAACTACACGCGTGGAGAAAATTCAACAAATTTCTTACACGTGTTCTGTGCGACCACGAAACAAACACTGTCGGGGTTAGACACGTCTACCACTCCCAGGAGCGGGGTTGGACGGGGGTGGAAATATTCAAACATGCTAAAACAGCCGTCAGATAAATATTTTTAGAGGTCAAAGCGATTGATAGTGTTTCTACCGATATTATCTGTGTATAATATCAACCCGTTTCGGGATTGGGAAGGGAGCACCCTTATGGGTGGGGGTGGAGGGGCGTCACAAGAAAATAACGCGAATACAAACGAGATTGGAGTCAAATCCAGGGTTATGGATGTCGCTGAGTTTAATTATGATATTCAACTTGCCGTTTAACTCCCCCAAGCGGGGATGGACAGGGGGGCAAATTTACAAACCTGTTAAACGGTCGATATTTGCATCGAATAAATATGATGTGGGGTGAATGACATTGATAGTATTTCTACCGATTTTGTTTGTGTATAATTTCAATCCCTTTTGGCATGGAAGGTGTGCATATTTAGGGATAGGAGTATAGGTGAAGCAACCGAGATTGGAGTCAAATCTGGGATTATGACAACCTTGGAAACGCCGAATAGTTTCTCTGGGAAATAGAAAATAACCAAACAGTGTTTTTAACCAGACTCCGTATTGATACTCAAAACTCAAATCTGAAAATGTTTTTCGTTAATTATGGAAGGATCTTTCGGCCGATGGGCATGGATTTTCTCTGTGCAACGGTTCCAAGAGAAAACGTGTTTATCTTGCCGATAAAACCAACAGGAATTCAGAACGTCATGTTCGAAAAATTAGACACGTTGGGAAATACTAAATTTGACAACTGAAAACGATTAGGCTATTTCGTCCGGAAGCACTTTCCGAAATAAATTATAAATTTTGTTTTCAAGTTTGAGTTTTGATTATCACTACGGAGATTGATTAAATAAAATGTTTCGAGTTACATTACAAAAATAACTGCGTGTTTTAATAAATTGTCTTCACAGAATCAGAATAAATAATTGTTGCCCGTTTCACTAGATCTTACTTCATCTAGAAATTACTATTTTCTATTCATCACAGCTTTCTTAAATTCAAATACCTCGCTGTATGAGATCGTTATTTATCCCTTGCAATGGAAAGGATTACTGAGGCAGTACGTAAGAATACTAAATCAGCAGAAACTTTCCTTGCTTTGCAGACGAAGTCGTTACAGTGTAGTTGCAAGCTGCAGGCTAGTGTGATGCAAGGACTTGGTGTGATACTGGCAAGCAGTGAGTGTTTATGGAACTGTGGGATGTTATAAGTTGCTATTTCTGCGCTGTGACTACGCGATGGCGTCGAGGGATCGGTTCAAGAACCGGAGGACTACCACCTAAAACTGTCACCTGAGAGTAGACGCTTATGTGTACGGAATTCCTTACAAACTATATACGTTATACCTTATTTTAATACTAGCTGAGTGCCCGGTGTTGCCCGGCTATTTATTTAAATTGACCTGGAGTAGGAATTGATTCGACACTAACCTCTAGGTAAATATTCCATTTAACCAGCATCAATAGCGTCAGTGGTTTGGAACATTTACCTATTTACGTTCCCCTCCCCGACCAGAACCCTCGGCATCTAACTCCAAATAAACCACTACGAAGACTGACGTTATTCGGAAACTCTCCTACTACATAAAATAAAATTATATAAAAATAAGAAAGAATTAAACCAGTAAAATATACTGAATAATTATATAAAGTCTAAAACTACTCCCGGCACCTTAAAGGAGTAAATAAATACAACCAATAACTAAATAGAGACCAAAATATAGCTCGTACAAATAAAAATATTCCCCGGTTTCTTAAGAGGGTCAAAACTACTCCGGGTAACCTTTTCTCAAACGTGTCCACCTACACGAAAAATGCATAAAATTTCATCAACCTCCGTGATTAATGCGAGATTTAAACTCAGCGACTCCTATAACCCCGGAATCGATGCTATTGTAGGTCTTTTTTGCAATATTTTTTATGTAAACCCCTTCACCACCACCCACACCAGAGTAGTGCTTCCCTCCCTTGCCTTTTGGAGTTGAAATTAGACACTTACCAATTCTAGAATGACACTATCAATTTTAGCGACCCCGGAAACACTTTATTCGACACTAATAATGGCCGTTTAGGAATGTTCTTTAATCCCGCCCCTAGAGACAGTGTCTTAACCCCTCAGGGTAAGTTTCCGTAGCTAACCTAATTGTTACGCGTTTTATTTATTTAACTTCAATCGTTTGGTTCTTATTCAGTAAAGTATTATGTACTGATGGCCAAATACGTCAAAGATTGCTTCATATTATTCATGTTATATACTCGCTTTGAGACTCTCAGTCGGTGGTTAGTCTTGCGAAATATTCATATATCTATTGGAGAGTTCGTTTCGCAATACCAGGAAGACGAAAGGAGCAAACCCAGGTAATTTAATAAAAAATTCTTGGTAAATCAACCAGTCCTTTTATTATTATTTACTGTTTATAGTTGGGTCAACATATTAGTCATTGGCGACTTTTCATACCTACTACCTGAAATTATTTTATTTGAATCATATTACATATACATATTATTCTTAGCCTACGATTCATCGTCTATTTAGATTACATTTTGAATGCCGGTTTCCGTACTAAATTTTATTTCTGCTGCTAAAGTACATAATGTCTCTGGTTTCGAATTTCTTAATTGTGGCTCCTCTAATCCTGTCGTGCTTTGTGCAGTCGTAGAGGACATGCAGGATCGTCACGGCAGCTTTGCATAAGTCACAGATAGGATTGCGTGAGGTTTGATTGGAGAGTCATTATCCTAGCACTTGATTTCTCCGTGAGAGATTGCCAGCGTAGATTATTTCCTAGAAGTTGTCGACTTCCTTATGAAAAATTCCTTCATTCGTTCCTCTTCTCCACTCGTTCCGGTCTTCTTGTTTACCAACAAGTAACGTTTCTGCGAAAATCATCTCCGGCGTCATCAGGCAAGTCACCTGTAAATGGCCCGGGTGATAGTCCAAGAATCTTTTATTAGAACATCTATTGTTTTAACTTTCGTTTCTACCTGATACTCTCCGCCATGTACACGCATCCTCGTTTCCAACGACATCATTTCTATTCAGGACATCTAGAGTTTCAGTTTCTTGTAATTGTTGTTCGCAGGAGGAGATCGGAGAAGTGTTTGAGCAATGGAAAGTGAACCGGCTCCCGGCGTCGGAGGCGATCCCGATCCCAGACTCCAAGAGTCCTGAGCCGCCAAAGCGTCGGAGGCGCCGCAGTGCCCAAGATGACCTGGATATCGACGGGCTTCTGACAGAGTTCAACAGCATCGTCGCAAATGAGCTGCAAGGATGGCCGTCTTCCAAGCCTCCCCGAGCCCGACACAGGAATCGCATCAGCGAGAGCGACAGCGAAGGAGTAAGTGTATCAGTCCGACTGACTTGAAGGAATAGCAAAAAGGAGGAGGTTGTAAAAATATTTTAAGGAAAGAGAATCAAATCAAATTTTTGTTAGTTCCTCAACGATAACTCGATACCCATTATTCATATTTGTCTTATTCTTGGCACTGTTCACCAGAAGGTTAGTAATTTTCATAAAAACAACAGCTTTAGTGGGTCTTTATTTTACAGTTACCCGACTGGTAGAATTATTATTTCGTTTACTGCTAAAGTATGTTGCAACTTTCCCTTGATTCAAAAATATGCAACTTCACCTTATTATTATTTCCACAGAGTATAAGTTACAGGATAGTTGTGATGCGTGTAACAGGAAGTATTTGTTACTGCTCGTTCACGTTATTCACCATAGACCACGCTTCATTTTCTCTACTTAAATTTTGTAATTGAGATTGTTCTTGGGGAAAAATAAAATCGTTAGCTGTTGTTATAAAACTTTCTTATACGTAAAACCAACGACTATGAATTCAAAAAATTATCTCGTTTCGACGTCGTTTCCTAATGAACCTCCGCTTCGGCTGTTTCTTCTCAACATTTTTACCCAATTACAAGACTCGGTCCAGCGCGAAAATCAGGTAACAGGTGGGCGTTACGGGGCGCCGGTTTCCATAAAGCGAGAGAAAAAACTGTTCAAAGCTGACGATAAAGTGCCAGTGAATTTGAGCTGCATATATAACATTGAATTTAGAAAACGCAGACAGCGTAGTTCAGTAGGAGTTTTATAGTTGCTGCAGCAACTGTATGTGACTGTGCAGATGGCGTCGGAGCCGCTCGGCGAGCCAGGGACGCAGACGTCGCCGGCGTTGTCCTGCAGCTCCAGCTTCACGTGGGCGTCGGACTGCTCGCTCCCTCCGGACGCGTCCAGCAGCAACGCCAGCTCCAGGGACTCCCTGTCCGACTCCCTGTCCCCGGAGCGCGACGAGCCTGAGTCCGGCATCGGCACGGCGTCGCCGCCGCACACTCGTGGCGTCCGCGAGGACGTGCAGACGCCGACGCACACGCACACGCAGGGCAGCCGCAGCGCCGAGAGCCTGCAGGGCCCGGAACCGCTCGCCGCGAAGTCGTCGTCGGCGCCGCTGCTCAACAAGAAGGACGCCTCTCCCGACGCCGAGGAGGACGGCGCCGCCACCATGACCGTGCTCAAGCAGCCTCGCTCACACTCAGAGAGGCATCTCGCAGGTATGCCTGAGTAATTACGTCTGATTCAAAATTAACAATAAAAAAGATAAAAGCCAAATAAAGACAAAATATCTTTCTGATCATCATCCAAACCAAAAGAGACAAAGCTATACTACTTTATAACTCCAAGTTCCATCAAAACAACATAAATATTATCGGAAACATTTTAATCTCTAACGAGTACTCTTTAAATTTTATCAAGAAACATCCAAAATGTTTTCTCGTACTTCCTTATTACAAATTTCTACATCACAAATTCGTCCAAATTTTTAAAGAATATCAAATATCCATCATTTACAGATCCTTTCCTGCTTGATCAAAAAACCACAAGGACCCACTTGACACCTACAGTAGTTTACAAAATCTCTTGCTCCAATAGTAATTCCTGCTACATAGGTCAAACAAAACGTTCCCTTAATACCCGCATCTAATCTAATATCAAATTCCCATCTGTAGTCTCCAAACATATCATCAATTCGGAACATACATTTGATTGGCAAAATTCTAAGACTTCACACATTAACACCAGCTACAATTCCAGACTCATATCAGAGATGCTTCACATTAAATAAAACATCACAGCAATTAATGTACAAACCGAAACTATGAAACTAAACAATTTCTACGATCCCATATTATTACGCTAAACCTTTTGCTCTCCCATTGTCATTGTCGTTTTCTTCGCTCTTGAGATTTGTCAACTGACGAGTGCAGTTGTGTCGCTCTGTGCTCTTCTTAACACCTGAAGAAAGGGACAAGGATCCCAGAATCGTTGTGTGGTATTTATATTATCACATATTTTGTTTGTATTTGGCTAATTTTTTATTATATGCAAGTTCAGTCTCAAATTTGAAATCGCAGCTTATGGGGCAGAAGAATCAACATTACGTTCATAGAGCAGAAAAATGCAAAATTGCACGTATAAAAAAAACGACGCGGATTGGTTCCCTCCAGTTATATAAGACCACAACTGACTCCATAGGGCACCGATAATTTTTCCCCGAATCCTGTTGGTGTGTATCATTCTCTACCTATCCATCAAGTGATATTTTAGTTTTATTTGAAATAAATACAAAAAACGTATTTTCGAATAGCACATTCAATTAACGATGGACCACGAATTTGGGACTTTCTCTTCTCAAACGTAGAAAAGATTTTAGAGGCTGCGAATGGAGCAAGTCGTCTTCCAAGAGCTGTGATTTCTTGATCTGTAAAGCCTTCGATGATGGTGTTGATAGAAGTGAAGTAGCTGCCCTTCCGTCTCTGAGAATAATAAACACGGGCGCGCACTTACTCCCCGAGACCCTGGTGATTAAATTGCCTGTTGCTCGTTGGCGGAGCCGTGATGGATCGCTAAAGTTACACTTCTGCTGCAAGGATCCTCGTTTCCCGCAGCTGTCCATTAATCCCTTGAATGCTGGCATAATTCTATTTGTGGTATATTTTCAGTGTATGCCTATACATATAAAAAATTATCTTCGTATCCTTCTGACTGCTTAAAAGGATTTTAATATAAAGATTAAAATATCTTCATTACATTACACAATACATAGTGAGGAATTATGAAGCATACTTCACACTTATCGTACACTACGTTATATACCCTCCAAATCTCTGGTCTAATTATTATGTAAAGAGATTTTAAATAATTTATGGGAACTATTCCTTTATTCCTGGTGTCATTGGATTCATCAACGGGCCATTTAAATAAATAACATTATTGCACGTCTATTTTCTGTATCACCGTCAAGTTTAAATTGCGTTTACTCTGTAAAAGCCTCCTGTTTCCCAATGGCACCCACCGAATTTCATTCCCGTCATCAGACGTCCAGGGTTTCATCTACATTTGTCGCGAAAATGCTTATCTTGTAAACTGAAAGTAATAAACAGTGAGGCGATGAGTTGGTTTTACGCTGAGCAGTTTAATGTGACAATTTAAAAGCCATAGGTCGGATCTTTACTGAGGGATTATTATTGCTGACGACTTACGTCTCTCTGTCTGGATTTTGCGAGACATGTCTCGATTATCCTTTGCCGTATTCCCTTGATCATGTTTTGAAAATAGTGCCGGAAGCGACCCTGTCCAGGAGCCCTGAAAGTTTTGTGGAAACAAAAATCAGGATGATACGAAAGCCAGCCGCTGATCACCGCGGAGCCGTCCCATTGGATAGAGAAAATAAATGAATGAGAATATTTATAAGAGGGATCATTCATGATTGATAAAAATGATTCACAATTGAGTAAGTTGGATGTGAAAACGATAAAATTTAAATAAACACGTAGAAACAGGCCACTATATTCGACAATTATATCACCACATTTCATAAATTTTTCCATCAGACGAATGCATAAATGAGGAAACCATGTGAGAAGGCACATTTCGGGCAACTGTGGTTTCATTACGAGTCTCGCGACTTGCAACTTCCAAGTTACTTCACTGAACGTGCACCTGAACTTCTTATTTCGAATTCCTGGTTCTTGATTGATTTGAATCACGGACTCATTCATTTGCAGTTTCTTAAAACACATCGAAACGTGACAGGCGCTAATGGCCTGAGAAGCAGACGAGTTCCTTCCTACAATCTCTCACTCCCATCTTCTCTCCAATTCCTTTGTTATGTTACGGCGTGAGAAGAGAAACAGAGTCGTTTCGCCGCCAGAGTTTGGCTGCCTTCGCTGAGGCTGAGAATTTTTTTTTTTATAAATTCACACTTTCCATATTAGATTTCTAGAGTTGTTCCATATTCGTGGTGCCTGTCACGCTCGATAATTTTGAGAAATATTTGACCAAACCCAATCTATAGTCTGAGTTATTGAAAAAACCGTCCCAGGCGCATCGTTTCTAGTTTGTTCACAAAGCAATTCATACATTTGTTCTGCTTTTCCATTTTCTGTGAGGGGATTCAGATTGAAAAGAGGAAAAAGTAACAAGTAGAAAGAAAGATAAAAACGTTTGCCACAAACGCTGATGCCCTTCTGGAATGGTGGAAGAAATCCGGAGAGCGTGAACAAAGACCCACGAAATATAGTTGAATACGAGGAAAACTATAAGGTTTATGTTGTCACATGACTTTCCTTCCTCATTAAAGAAAATCTTTGAAAATAAAACAGTCAGCAGTTTTTCAACATAACTGTAAAGTACATGAAAGCAATTTTTAGACGACTGGCGTCATCGTGAATTCGACAAAATGAAAGTGGATCAACAAAACAACTTTTGGGGTTTTATTACTCTGGGGAAAACACGATGAAGCATAAGATGACGAGGAAAATTGTCTGAGTATGATTTCAGTATACGCAAACGTTTCTTCGTCACTTAGAAAAGCCGCCGGGTCCTAACGGAATAACTAGTTCATTTGGCCAGTGTGTCTGTTACAGACAGAAAATTTATTTTATTCAAACAGCCAACTCGTCCAGTCTGACAATCGTCACGGATGTTTCCTAAACGTGGCCTGGAGGGACCTGCACGACGGTTTCCGTCAGAAGAGTAGAAGTATTTTGCTTCAAATGAGTGATACGAGAGAGAACGAATCGGAGCATGTGAAATGGCAAACGTGTCGACAGTAAACCACAGCCGCTCCATGCGAATTCCGCTTCGTCGAAAAATCCATATGAAACGCACGAGAATTCCCGCGGTCATTCAACAGGTGGCGGGCTTGCAGCAGTGCGACCTTTGACCCCAACCCAGTCACATCCCTTAGATCAGAAAACAAAGCTTTGGAATCATCTCCAAATCGCATTAGCTTTCTCGTCGTAACGGCGATGATAATCTAAATGTCTTGAACCACGAAGAACGTCGGAATTATACGACCATCTGCCTATCTAATCACTCTTCCGGGTCATCTCATCTGATCTCTTTCACATTATATTTTCTCCTTTATTATAATTTTACAGTTTTTCCTTGAAGTCGGACTTTGCGGAACGTGAGGTTGCTATTCAGGTCCAAGACAGCACGCGATGAACTTTACAGTAGGAACTTCGTTGTTCGTGTTTCGCGTTATCCGGAAGGTGAATTAGTTTATACTTCATTGATCTGTGTAACCTATCAGCTTGTGTTCCATCTCTTCATTTCTCTCTCCTTCCTGTGACTTTATATCCGATTTACAAATTATGCTGGTCTCTTTTCTGCCAACAAGACATGAACTCCAGGTTTTCCTGACGTCAAGTCAGGATTTCGATAAATGTTTGGTTGTCTGGAGGATATTTCTCCGGCGTCTAGTGAACAATCGTCTTAATTTCATTTCTCCAATTTTCAATTTCGTTAAATACTTTACTCAAGTTTTTTTTTCGTTCCGATACTATGTTATTAATTATTGTGCAATCATCTGAGAATAATCAGAGTTGAAAATACATTTTTACATTATTTTTACGAATCCCTTATTCCTGCAATATTTTCAGTATTCCACTCAATATTTCAATTCGCCGTGAATGAAACACCTGAACCATTGTTTTTTTTTATCTACTGATCAGAGAAAAATTAATTATTCGCTCTGAAACAGTACGCTTGTGCCTGAAATCTCAAATCGATTTACAATAGAAGGGGGGTTATTGAGGAATTCTAGCAACAACACAATCCAATTATATCCACAGCTTCTGTAGCACGTCTACAAATCCCGCGTGTGTGGGATTTACATGAGAGCTATCAGTCTAATACTCCATCAGCATGAGCACTGCATTGCTACCGTGTATTTACCTGGACAAACAGCCCCGCTGGATAGACTCAAATCGACAAGATTTATCTGATGAGAGCAGCTCCGTATCTATGCCTCTCAACAGGTTAGTTGGCGGCTAATATATCCTCTAATCTCTAATGTTTAATCATTCTCAAATCAAGATCGTTCCTGCTATTTGCTTCACGAAGAGAATTCTGCTATGGATCCAGAAAGTAATCTTTTGGCGGGATTCTAATTGCTTTCAACTTCTCGTCGTAATTCCTCTAAAAGATCCCCTATTTTTTTGCAGTCAGCTTCTGTAAGCATGTATTTAAAAACTATCGACATCACGGTGGATTTGAACAGATACTGCTTTTTTTTTACACTTAATACTTTAGCGAGAAATGTACCGTGTCTGAATGAATTTGGTAACAGGACTTCACGCATTTGTTTCCTCCTCCTATTCTTATATTAACGGGAGAAATTTGAATGTGGCCTCAGGAATTGCAAACAAGCAAACACTGCTGCAAATGTATCCTGTCAGGGCTTCACCGTCGTCCCGTCTTCCAGCATTGTTGACGTCAGCTCCTTCAAAAGTATCATGCTGAGTGTGTCAGTGACGTCGCGCTGTGTCGGGAATTTAATTTATTTTATTCCTGTATATATACTTGCGTATAGAAAGACACCTTTGTCCTTCTCTTAGAACTAGCTGAGCTGGCGACTTCTACGAAACATCTCCGATACCCGGAACCTCTCTTTCGGCGGGTGAAGTAGTACTCGGAAAACCCGATGCTGTGAATGTTTCGAAATCCAGTATTCTGAAAACTTTACCTGTCAGCTTGACGTGATGAAACTTCGAATAAAAACTTTTCTTTTAGAAATAATCACTTTATCAGGCCTTTAGTCCGGAAGGGAGGTGAACTATCCTCAACAATGATTGACAAATTAGGTGATTATTAGATCAGGAACTTTTTCCAGGCGTTTTGTCTTCTCTTCGACAGCCCGACTCACGATTTCTGCGGGGTTTTTTTTTTTCTGGGGAGGCGTTGGTGTTCTGCGATGGCACCTTGGAACGTCCGAAAAAGGATGGCAGGACAGGGAATCGCACCGTCGCCGCCATTGGTGTCCCCAGGCGCTCGTTAACGAGTTAGAGGCTTAAGCGCAAGCGGCCGGCGAATTTGAAAGTTTGACGCGATCGAGCGGCGCGTGTGCGCATGCGCCGGGCGTCGCGGCGCCTCGGGAGCGGCGTCCGGGCGCAGTGATGCGCGGGCCGCGGCATGTCGCACTTCAAGGACTACAAGTTCTTCCGCAGCTTCAGCGCCAAGGTCGAGGGTTGGCCCCTGCGGAAGGCCGAGCAGCTCTGGCGACGCCTCCGGGAGCGCAAGATCGCAGGTGCGTCCTACTTAGTCCAGACCGGCAGCCACAGAAACAACATCCTAACTGCGATTCACACCAAACTTTATCCGTGGGGGACAGGAACGCCCACTTAGAAAAGAAAAACATAGATAAGAAATTTATTACACTGCATGAGGCAATTGGCAAGTATAATAAATCAGATGAAATGTAGCACACATTCAGCGCACTTGATAGGGAGACATTTTTAACTACTGACCAACCGATTCAGTAATTCGCACGCGGATTTGATCAAACCACTCATTGGATGATTGTTAAATTTTCTCCGTGTGTGCTTATATTTTATCTGCGAACGGTCGAAGTTTCATTCTCAAAATAATGTAAACTAACAAAAAGCGATGCATATTCGCATAAAGTAAATAAATATCAGACGTCCGCAATTTGCCGTAAATAATAAATCCACACCGTCCTAACTGATAAATAAAAAACACCGGTGACCTATAAATTTGAAATAAAAATAAAATGTCAATAAACTGCATATAAAAGGTGAAATGAATCGCTTCACATATTTATGTAAGCTAATCCAAACTTTTTTGCCGCTGGAAGCTTCTCGTCGAACAATGCAGCAGGTAACTTGGTCCAATACTCTATCGATCTATTTAAAAATTGGAATTTACCTACGTCCATCGTTTTGTTCCCTGGTTTTTGTTATGAGTTTATGATCGTCTCTCACCATATAAGTTGACCTTTCTAACGCATCCCTCGAAAACCTTTCCACCACGCTCTGGTTCAAATATCGTACTAAAATATATCACAAGCCTTTCTGTAATGAAAGTGCCCACGACTTTTTTGGTTTCATTTTCTAAATAAAAATTTTGCAAGTTTTTTTTTCTGGAGTTTTTCTATCCCCTCAACAAGTTGTTCCCATAAAAACCAGGGCTATAGTAAAGTTTGTGATGAACTAGAGTTTTATGAGCCAATTATCGTGAACTTTTCATTGCGAAATGCTGGAAGTACCAGGCAATTACAGATTCATTATTCACCGTTTAAATAATTTTTCCCGTGTATTTACCATTACTGTAGTGTAATTTCTTTCCTTTAAAACTACAAGTAATCTTACAGGTTTTAATTTATTTAATGTTGCTGATTTAATATATAATAAATTTGCTATAACAGGAAGAAAAGCTATGTGGTTTTTTTTCTAGGCCCTGAATTCACCATTTATCTGCTCTTAGGTGTGACTTTTAGCGTCGTATTCCTGATTTGCCTCATTAGATTCTTCCGTGACAATTAAAAGTTTGAATAATCCCAATAAGAGAGTTTTGTTGCCAAGCGACCAGTCTGTAAACTGTTATTCAAGAGTCCCTTTTCGTGATTTCAATATTTAGATGCAATTACTGTTTTTATTTTCGCCGCCGTCGTACTAGTCCTGAAGTCCTGATTTCAGTTTTCCTCCAATCCCTATCCCAACATCCATTTTCATTTTCACGTTCCACGGTTACATCTCAGACACAAAAAGACGAAGTACAATATTTTAACTAAATCCTTTTATCATTTAAATTTTAATCGGAGGTTAAATTATACAGATACGACCATTGGCGTCCTTCTGTTTGAAAGCAGTTGAATTTTGAGATCATCTTGGTCGATTCAATTCCTGGGTTGACACGAATAAGAAACCCAGTATAGTCATCAAAACTAAAATCCAAAGTAAACTTCAATCATTGTTACCAACATCATTATAAAAATCAATATTTCTTTAGCACTCAGAAATTTGGTTGAATCTTACGCCTATTTCTCACTGATTCTTTCTTCTTTTGCAGACGAAAATTCTTCAGACTCCAAAAATACTTAATAACCTGATTTATATAAAGTTTCATTTGTCGTATATTCCATTCTAACTTATCTTTAAAGAATTCCTCCCAAACCGGCCTTTCATAAAACTTACCAATTACATATTTTTCTGTTAATTTCATCATCAATCTGAATCTTCTCATCCACACTCGCTTTTTTTTTGGAGTAAAGGAAAGTGTAACATTGTTTCAACTTTACAATGAAAATTCCGCCATAAATGTCAGTTGCTTCAGTCATTTAATATTTCATTTACAGAAATATATATATGGTTTGTGTGCCATGCACACCTAAGCCAGAACAATATATTTTTTATGGTCTCCCGTTATATAAAAAAAATTGCAAAATTTCGCAAGTCGCCTCTGAACTGTTTCTAACGCAATTAATTCTGATTGACTGCATTCCAGTATTTGTTCGGCTTTCTCGTCTTGTCTTAGTCGTGCAATCACTCATTTCCCGGATATTTGTTCTGGATCTTTTTTCTCCCGTCCATCTTCAATTTCGTTCTAGCGCCACCATATTTAAAAAGCTTTCGGACTCTCCAACAGTCTGACCCACTTCGCCGCGTTCCTATTCTCAGCACGTATATTTTTTGGAAGACCTCAAAATCGTAATTCGGATCTCGGGCTACCTTACTTTTCATTTCCATCCTGTATAACAATAAAGGAGAAAAATATTTATCTTCCTTTACATCGGTATTTGTGATATTCAAAAAAATATTCCGTTCCGTTTACTTTCAAGTCTGACTTCAGTTGCAATACTTTTACATATTATTTTTAATTTTCACATAAAATAACGTTATTTTCCGATCCTAGCATCCGTAAAACTCAGCGTTGACACACAAAAGAACGGAAACCTCTGCTCACGTTTCAAACTTTGTAAAACATTTTTGGGGGGCAGAGGCACGCTGTTCACCGTTCCCCTTATCCAAAATTATTAAAAGTTTGTCATACTTACGCTGCTTCGTGTTTCTTTGAATGAATTCCAATGAAATATAATTACATAATTTCATATTTCTTTTCAATAATCATATTACTGATTTTTTGAAAAAGAATTAAGGGTTTTCGAGGGCAGCAGCTGCCTGACGAATGACAACTCTTCACGTTGAGCTCGTGAAATTTATCCCAAAACGCGGTTTGCGCCCCCGCGCAATATTATCTGACCCAAAACACCGGAAGTGTTTCACAGTTTATTTTCTGTGAGCCACGAGTGTCACACAGGAAAACTGTGTTTGTCGGGGGAATAAACCCAGATTATACGCGTGTAGCCGTTTGATCTAAATTAATCGAGATTGATGGGTCGGCCGCTTGGAGAACTTTGAATAATTGTAGAGTGTAGGCAATCATACAACAATTTGTAATGCTACATGGTTCCGTTGTTCGTTTAAGAATGACAAATGTCATTTTTACAATTATGTTAGTTACAATGACTGAAGTTTACTTTGGATTTTAATTTTGATGACAACACTGAAAATTATTAATATTCTTATTTGTGTCAACCCAGGAATTGAATCGACCAAGATAATCTCAAAATTCCACTGCATACTTCCGCTTTCAAACAGAAGGACGCCAATGGTCGTATCTGTATGATTTAACCTCCGATTAAAATTTAAATAATGATTGATTTAGTTAAAATATTGTTATTCGTCATTTAGTGTGTCTGAGGGGTAACCGTGGAACGTGAAAATGAAAAGGGATAGGGATTGGTAGAAAATTGAAATCAGGACTTCAGGACTAGGACGACGGCAGCGAAAATAATACGGCTTGATAAACAGGAAAGTGAAAACAGTAAATTATAATTTGTGTCATCCCAGTTCTACAAAGAACTAGTGACCCACTTTTCCTTTTAGAAACGTAGGATTCCTAGTCACCTTATCCAAATTATTTAATTTTCCACTGGTCCTTGAAATACGGTGGAAAATCCGTACCGTTTATATGACGGACCTCAATCTGGGACATAAAGTTCGGGAAGATCTCTGGAGAAAACCATGAACTTTAAAGATATTTTCAAAATTAATCAGTTGACGGTGGGAAGGAATATTAATGTTCTGAGGAAAAGCCTCTTCGAGTTTGGGGACTTTCCGGACGCCGTTCGCCGCAAAATTGAATTTTGTGGAGTAGCCACAAGCCGCCTCGTCAAAATATTGAACGGCGGGGGTTCTTTAAGAGACATGGGCAATCAAAGGTGAGTGACCTATATACGACACAAAGGGAAAGGGCTAAAGGGCGATCGGCCGTGTTTGGTGCCGTCGCCTTTAACCTGCACCTGCGAGTAACGCGCTGCTAAATGCAGGTCGCCGTAGAGCTGGCCAATTAGGGGACGCCTAATTACCCACCCGCAATCACGACCCATCTGGGACATAATTAACTCGCTGTACTTTATTATTTTACAAGCAGAGTCACCCAGCGTTGCTGCAGGCGCAAGGAGCTCAGCGACTCGCTCTCGCTGCACTGAGGTTCCATCCCATACTTGTATAAACTCGAGGACTTCATGAGTGGAGCCAAGTGGCCTTAAGGTGCTTGAAATAAGTTCTAGTCCCTAAAGTCGTCGCTGTGGAACAAAACAAAACAAGAAAATGTGGTTTAATTACCCACAATTCTCGCATGTTAAGCACCACGTCATGATGACTCGCACAGTCCTAAACTATCACATTAAAGCAGCTTTACCAGCCTTTGGAGATTTGACACTTAAGAAAACATGAGTATGGGAGAGGATTCAGTCAGGCAGGTCTCGGTAAGGTTTCCGGGTTTTAAAAGTTACAAGGAACTCATCACCAATTCCACGAGTTTACGAAAAGTGGACTTGACCGTCAATAACATTCATTACCGAGCTGGGGTTTTATATCAAGCGCTTCACTTTTACTGAAGGGAAAGGAAACAACGCCGCGTCGTACCTAAAATAAATTCAGAGTCTCAGAATCGTCCAAAAATACTTCAGATATGACCTGGTTTGATGACTGAACATGGAATCATGAAACCATTCCTAGTATTACAGTCGCCAACAAATGGGCAATGGCAAAATGTTCTTCGTTCCGTATTCCGCTATTTGGACGCACTGGAGAACCAGATGACAGTTGTGATTTGATATTTGCACCATTATGGTCCGTTGTTCAGACTACTCCACTATTTGCTATAGTTGGACTTCGAGAAAGGGCATACGTGCATAGAAAGACATCAAACGTTCCTTCTCAGGTAGGAAGGGTTTTTTTAAAAAATGAAAGGGTACATTTGTTGGTATCTATGTACGCGTTCGTCGGAAGTATACAGAACAAAAATATCAATTGGTGATCTGAAACGACCACAGATCAGGTTATGAATTTCTCGTAATAGATATGATAATAGATTGATAAGACAGACTAAGTTTCCCTCGTATTAACTTCCAATTTTTGAATAATTTGGATATTACAAGAATTGATTTAAAATATACCAGGTTTCGTCGGTTACCTTTCCGCCTTGTTTTAATAGATTTTAACCAAAGTGACACACACATGGTCATTTGAAGAAATGAGAAAATCATTCTTTTTTTCGCCCTTTCTCAGTGAATATTATGGTGGCATAGGTCCCTGTTAAATATCTCTCGCGTTGCCGGAATTAGAACTCGAAGCGCCGTATTCCACAGCATAAGCTAATAATACAAGACTACGAGCTCTGGACCAAGCAGATTTTTTTTTATTTTCAATTCGAGGCATGAATAACGCGCAGCTTCTGTGATATCTTCAACATAAAATTACGATTTCTAAGCCAAATTTCGAATCGAATTTTTATAGAAAAACCTACATTCACGGTTAGTTTTATTTTCATATCCGTCTTGCCAGTGAGAATTATTTTAAAAGTAATGCAAAATGGAACGTAAAACTATCAATAAAACAAATTGAGGGACAAACTAATATCGTCACAATATTATTAGGGTATCAATCGCTTCTCTCGCTGTTTTAAATGAAAAATCCTCGTTTAGTTTGAACTCTAGGAATGATTGCACAATCATAATCTTTAGTTAATTTATTGTTACTCCTCGAAACGTAACTTTCTTCTTCAATTTTCCGTTTCGAGTTTTTGTGTCTGGGTTTAAAATATTCGTAAATTTTTTTCCAACTTATTCCCTATTCGTCTTAGTCGTCTGAAATTACGTTTCTCGAGACAATGTGAAAATATTCGTTATGAAACCAAACCTATACTTTCTATTAGAGCTTAACTGTACAAAAAGAGGACATTTCTTAAAATTTGTGTAAATAAAACGTGTTTGCCACCACGAAGCTACGATTACTGTAGCTGTTAGGAAAATGATAGCGTTTAAATATAGGGCGAATAAAATTGAATTAATTCAATTCTTCTACAATAATACTTGCCCAAACAGTATCAATTTACGAGAAACGTGTATGAGAGAAAAAGACTGGAGGAGATCCGTTTAATATTATTATTACCAAGAGAAAAACATATCGCACGACTGTTCATGTAGAATCCTAGAAAAAAAGTGTTTTAATTATTATTAATTTATTCCAAATTAAATAATCACATAATCTATCATAACTTAATACTATAATGAAATAATTATCATTTACAAATTGGTAAGGAAATGTCCATATTTCTAAAATAAAATGATACAATTAACCCGTTCTTAACAAATATCGACTTTTTCGTTAATTTTATCCGTTTCTGTCGTAGCCTTGACCAGAAACCTAATTTACTCCTCCAATTACAGCTCAGAAACGTATTTCAATATCATGGAAATAATAAAACAAATCAATGCTGCATTGCATTAAAATTTTCTCCTGTAATTCTAATATTAAACTTGACATACGCCTTAAATTATATTTCCACCTTTAACATAGTTGTTGTATATTTCTCTGGCGGTGTAGTGGACAGCGAAATAGAATTTCCCTGGTATCGAGTTCTGGTATCTTGATTCAGTGAAAAATTTCAATTCCTGCCTACTCCTTTTATTTTTTTTTGCGGAATTGTATTGCTGATGCTCGGTTCTAAATCGTTGCCTCTCTCCGTCCACTTCGCCATTGTGCAGGAATTTTTGCATATTAAAGTTTATCTACAGGTTACACCAGTGCCGAGTTTCAGATTTTATGTGTTGCAGTTTGTATTCATACTTCTTAATTGGAGCACTTTTAGAGGATAACTTCTAATCAAACTGAGGCTGACTCTACGCACCTTGGTCCACTTACGCTAAACACTTCAAAGGCCTTGGCAGGTCAAAGGTTTTGTCAATGGGAGCTAAGCGACTCTCCCCACCTCCTCTTCCCTTTAGTCCAGTCCATCATTTAGATAACAATGACGACGGTCAGACTACCAACACGTTTGTATCGCAACCAATGCATTGTCGTCAGTCACTCAGCGAATACTCGGCCCATCTACTCTGGTTCCGTATCTCAACCCTCATCACTGCACCGCGGGGTTGCTGGTTTGTCTGAGCGAAGAAAAAAACGTTGTAGTCCAATGTATACTTAAAAAAAAAACCTCTGTGTTTCAGCGTCATGAATCGAATTAGCTTATTCCAAAAATCCAAACATAAATCCTCAACTTCTGGTCCTTCACAGTTTCAGATAAATACCGTTAAATGTTAAAATTTACGTCTGTATATATATATATATATACTAGCTGGGTGCCCGGCGTTGCTCGTGTACTTATTTATATAAACTCGAAAAAGTATTTAATTGAATACTTAAATATATTCCCTGAGTATTTCAGGATATAATCGTCACTCAGTCTTCATACATTACGAAATATTACATTGATGAAATTGTTAGCTAGACTCACAACTAATATAGCGCGAAAATTAACTTACATTTTCCGCAAGGATGGTAAAGTAATTCGTATTCTTCTTTATTATCATTCGATGGAGTATTGCTGTATAAAATTATACTTTTTATTTAAAAAACATATTTCTGCTTTATTTCATTCCTAATAAAGGAGATATTTCCTTTGTTCGTTGCGTAGTAACGTCTCTCTGTCGCGTGACGTCATTGTCTCTTGGCGCGCAGTAATTTAATATTTAATGATCACGGTTTTTAATTATAATTCTTTCCACATGTATGCTAGGCGTTTCTCACCCTCACAGTACCGTTTCTCGTATTTTGAAGAATATGTGTACCAATTTTTGTTGCATTCTGTCCACGCGATAAAATTTGTATAAAGAACAACGTAAATACATACATACAAATATACATCCTTTTTATTATATAGATAGATATATATTGTGATAATTTCAGAAATGAAATGAAAATAAGCCTCACGTTAGAGCACAATTTTTAGTGATTTAAAATTAAAATGATAGGATGTTATAATATTAATCAAGATTTTAAAATAGACAAACAAATTAATTTACTAACGCTAAACAATTAAATTTTACAAAAATTATCAAATGAATTTTACAGCAGTTATTAAGAAATTAACTTTCAATTTTACATTATTAACTAATATTTTACAATAAAAATTTACTCTTTCTCAGGGTCGTTAATGAAGCTATCATGGACTTACTTCATCAATAATTATTTTCAATGCAAAAAAAAAACATAAAATATTAACTTTAAATTGTAAACGAAATTCGAAGTCTGACGATAATACCTTTACTGATGAATTTACAAATAGTGAAGTTTAACTTCTGGTACTCAAGGAAATTTGGTTCGTTCGTACACTCGCACATTTATTGCACTTATAGACAGGCCATTTTTATAACACTGATTCTAACAACACTTTTAGTTTGACAAAATGGTTAGGAAATATTATTCGCTCGTCCCGAAGTTTATTAACAGCTGGATGCGGTTGCCTGGCTCCCAAAATCGAAGACAATGGTCTAAATAATTTAGACTCTGCACTCAAAATGTTTAGCGTTGAATATTTACGTATTTATCTCGCAGACTACAAGTTGTAAAAATAACTGTTCTGTTTTAGCTGTTGTACTACATGTATCCAGACACTTTCTGGATATTTTACTTTCCGTCTGTCCACAGCTATACTTCCACGACGACTGAAGCACACTCTGCTTCTAGCGAGCCAACAACCTACAATAATCACAAACAAGGCATTATTGCCACATTCTTTTGTGTCTTTTTTGCCGCTAACAATGCGAGTCCAAATTTTTGGTTATTAATTAATGATGTCCTTTTAATTACCACAATATATTGTAATAATTAAATATAATATATGAATGTGGCTTAAATGAAATACACTAATAACTTTAAAGAACAAACAAAATTTATTGTGCCAAATTTAAAAACAATTATAAAATACACAAAATATTTGGGATCTCAGGGTCTTGATCTGGGTTTGATAAATGGCAGAATTTAAATAATCAAAATTTCATTTATCTTTTATGGAAATCAAAGCGTCTGAACATAGACGAAATTTGTTGCGGAAGAAATAATACTAAAGATTGAATTTAACAATTTCAAATTTATCAAGAGTTAACGATCTCATTTTATCGATAATTAAATAATTAAAGGACGATCTGACTTTTATCTTTTAAACACGGTTTACAAATTATTTTAAAGTTTTCTCTACTTACGGCCGCCCAGGTCTCATTTTTAGTTCTTCGTGCACAATTTTGGCGACATCACTGATTCTAAATTCTCACAGACTCTAATTGGCGTTGTTTGATAGTTGGTTTGACACAAATTGGTTGGTTCTCGATACTTTACTGCAACCTGTATTTTTAGATCTCGTGGCTTTAGTTGACAATGGACTTCATTGGTTTGTCTGAATATTGCTTTACTTTTAAATAATTGAAAGCATGTTTGTGACTGGGCCACAATCTTTCGTTCTGACTGCCGACTGTAAAACTTTCAATGAGTTCTTTTCGTCCGTTCTATTCGCTGTCTGCTGACTGACTGTACTGTTCAAATTTTTATGCCTTGGAATTTTAGTCTTTTCTCCTCGCTGCCTACGGCCCGACTGTACTCTTCGTCTCGTAGATTTTGAGTGCCTAGAACCTTCTCTCAACTGATCAACAATGTTTTCTTTGCCTCGCCGGATTGTTGCGGCGTCCGCTCTATATCCACTAATAATGAGTCCTCTACAATCCAACTTTCCAATTAGAACAATGTCTTAATTACCAATGACTACAATATATATTACGATTATGAACAATATGACCAAAAAAATAGATCTCTCAAGAATAAAAGCAGGTACAAAGTTTCTTCCACAGATTTGTGGACCTTCTCAAGTACACGAACAAGAAAAACAAATTATTGTATTCATATTTCTTAACAATTTTTCTCGTTCGTGTACATGAGAATCTGTGGAAGAAACGTTGTACCTTTTTTTATTCTTGACAGGTCTTTTTTGACCATACCGTTCATCATCGTAAAGTTTTTTAAACCAAATCTTCCAAATAGGTCCTCTTTGGTTCGACACCCTTGTGCTGATGGATAACACAGAACTGAAATATTTACTGAACTCAAGGTAAAGCTTTAGTGGACTCGTGTATCCCGTGGTTTTGGTAACAACACAATTCTTAAACGATGACTTTGGAAAGCGGGAAACCCACACATTATTTCGGTTTCCAACTTCAATGACAATGCTATAAGTTATTTATCTGTTGTCCAGGAGAAAAAGTAAGGGGGGAAAAAACTTCGTTGGGAACTAACTTCATCTCTTCAGGGTATAAAACGCGACAAATCCAACCTTTTATGTGCTCTCAGCTTTTTAAAATATTAATATTATGGCTCTGAACGTTTAGAAATGCAGAGATTGTCATGAATAATAAAGCAGCAGTCTCCTTCAAATTCTTCATATTTTTAAATTTAAGGAGACTGAATTGGTTTATTATTCGCGAAATTACCAACACCAATCTAACATGTAAGTGACTGCCTTCAATATTCATTTAAAATGCAAGTGAAATAATATAATAACCACCGTTATTTTCTATATTTATTGACAATTAAACGTGATTCAACATGGTTCTTGCAAACTGTTACGGATTCGCAAATCATGAACTCACTAGTAACTATTATTACACTTGTGTCCGTCGGTATATCACGTTTTTTTTCTTGAATTATCTCAATTTGATGACGAGTGCGTTGGTTATTTACGCAGGTCAGAAATACTCGAGTTCTCTGAGAAGAGTGGAAGAGAGCAGAAACTATTGCCTGTGAAGCATGGAGTTATATTTAAATGCCTTTGTTCAAGTCGCAGTACCCCAAGGCTCAAAATGTTCGAAATAATTATGCTCTCAGCCGCAGCTGCGAGGACGTTGACTCTCTCGTGTGAAGGTTCCTAGATTCCCATTCCTTTCATTTGTCAGATGTCTGGAAACTCGGAAAGACTTGGTTCGTGCAAGAAGTATCGATCAAACCAGCAGCACTTCGCCCGAAGGGTTTTTGTAAGTTTCCTCCACTTATTTAGCCAGCCTTCGTTTGCCACGATTTGTTTTAATAACGTTTCACGTCCGCTCGAACAGCGGATTTCGTGCGGTAATTTACGAAACCTCATTAATGGGATATAATGAGATCCCTCGGTGCAGCTCCTATAGGAAGGAACAACGCTAATTCGAGCGAAGTCTTTTCGTATTTGCGATGCGATGCGATGCGATGCGATGCAGTAACTCCTACACAAGTATATATCATTTTCCCTCGCAAAGCGGCAAACAATATCTGTAATTAATGTAATAATTTCAACTCAATACGATCAAATTGAAAGCCGTCGCTGCAAATGGGACTCGTGGAGCAGGCTGGTTTCCATTTCAAGTCTCTCTATTCTAAATCTCCTACTCGGCTGCTATCATCAAACCAAAAAACAAACTTTTTTAAAATATCACTTATAAAATATTATTGAAAGATTGAAGTAATGGGCAGTTTAACTACCAATTTAAAAGCTAAATTATGTCAAACTGCACAACTGCTTTTATATATATTTCATTTGCTGATGGAAAATATTTTGATCCCCAATAATATATTGAGAGACGTAATGTTTGGGAAATTCAGGTTCCATTTACTTGCCACAATTTTTGATTTCGGGTGTTCTGTAGTTTCAAATGCCTATTACCAGACCAGGCACACTTCAAGATTTCGTAAGATTCAAATATACGAATTGAAAGAAGAGTCTTCCTTGGTTTCCCAAAACGACCTTATAATCGCTGAGAAACAGATCCTCTGATGCTCTGAGGTCTTGATATTATTAATAAATTTATTAATATACGGATTTTTAATCTTTATCGTTAATTTGAAATTTGTTTCATTTCATGGACAAAGATTTTGAGCTGGGAAAGCCTCGGATCATTGATGAGTGTGGAGAATGTTCCTTGGATTACGACTGGAAAAAGAAAGATTTTATGTTTATTCGTGTCTTTAATGCTGATCGCTTTAACTTATCCCCTCATTTTGATATTCGTGTTTCTAATTAGTTGTTCTCAATTAATTAGAATTCTACGTATTGTAGGAGAGACGGAAGGGGCTACCTTTGGGGATGCCTTTTCCTATCTCCGATTTTGAACTAAGGTTCCAACAAGCCGAGGCACCTCGGCCTGTTTTGTGAGGTGTATGTTCCGGGGTCACAGATCTTGGGCATACGGTAAGAGTTGTTCGCTGTTCCCAATGGAACAGTCGGCCAACAGCCTCCTAAACTGGTCGAGGCACGGAGAAGGGAATGCAAACCCCTCTCCCGCCATCGGAAAGACGTAGGACACGTACCCAATGCTCGATCTACCTGATGCAGGTTTTCTAGGGTTTGTCCTCCATTACTAATGCCGGGTAGGATTCTTAAACTATAGCCCGGGGGCCCTAGTTAACCTTTGGCTACCTTCCTTTACCCTTCCGCATCACCCACTTTCAAATCCCTCCCTATGCTATTAAATGTGGATAACTCTCATGTAGCCTGTTACTCTAGAAAAATGACCTCATTTCCTACAACTATATCACCGACTTTCTTACCTATTTCGACTTTTATGCTGCGTCCCCACAGAAAACCCCTCTCCCGCTATCGGAAGGGCGTGGGACAAGTACCCAAAGCCCGACCTACCTGAAGCAGGTTTTCTAGGGTTTGTCCTGCATTACTTTTAGGCGAACGCCGGGTAGGATCCTTAAACTATAGCCCGGGGGCCCTAGTTAACACTTAGCTACCTTCCTCTACCCTTCCGCGTCCCTTTCAAATCCCTTCCTATGCTATTAAAGGGGAGTTGCCACCATTTGGATTACCCTCATGTATTAATTAAAGATTGAAGATGACGACTGAGATTTTAGTCGTCGAAACGTCACGTTTAAATATGCTACACCCGAGTGAAGACCGAGAACTGTTTATCGTACCCTCATGTAGCGTGTTACCCTAAAAAAACTTCTAGTGTCGTCCGGGGAATGGCGGATTAATTCGTAGATATGAGCACCTAATTATATTGTCATTAATGGTCCTGATGTGAGGCTGGTAGAGTCTCGTCGAAACGTTTTCAGTTTGTGTTTCGTATGTGGGGGAGATAACTTTGATCACGAGTGTTGATTAAATCTGAGATTTCCTCTGATGTGAGATTCCACCGTTAGGTTCAACTGACCCCGGCAATTCCGACGGCCTTAACGCAGCGAGCGTTCGAAGTTCATGAATACTCGTAATTTTCCGTTGAGGTAGTTACGGCTTTAATTTATTCAAAACCATCCTTTCCTCCCCTTTGTCTGAGTCCAGATATTGTCCTCTTTCTTCATTATTTCTCGTAGCTTCTCCCATCAACATAATCTCCCGACGCAATGGGGAAACAGACGAATACTTCCTTTAATACCTCTCGCGCTATTGTCACTAAATTCCAAAACTAATTTGTGTTCCTGTCGTAGTAATATATGGCCCACTCTCCCGCACGCAAAGACACTGCTTGTAAGGTTCCCTTTCTTTTTCTTCTTCTCCTGAAGCGTTGTCCGGGCCGTAGAGCCTCCGGAGATTAGAGATGTTCAACGGTACGAAAGTTTCATTACGCGCGAGAACGTCACGAGGGAAAGTGGGTGCCATTTTCGAAACAATGATGCACTTATCTTGCGGGGCCATTGTTACGGACGCGCTGAATTCACACGGCCAGCCGGTTTTCAGACTTCCATCTGCTTCCGCCGGACTTATCAAACAGCCTAGAAGCCGTGCACGAACGGAATTCATTTCTGGTACTCAAGTAAACATCGCTCTCGAAGCTGTCCATTAAAAAACTCAAATACCCTATTTGGGGATAAATCATGTTTCCGATTTTCCAAATCCGCGATTGATATTATCGTGAACGTTGACCCGATTGCAACCGTAAAAGTTGCAGTTGCACTAAGACCATGGATGTTATCAAACGAACGTCCCAGTAGAATCGAGACATCAGCAAAATTATGATTCACGTAAACAAAACCGCTACAGAAGCAGAGTCAGCTCAGTGAGACTCTGAGTGATGACCTAGGACGAAACGTTTGCGTTCAAGTTGTTTATCGTCCTAATAAATCTCTCTATATATAAAACTGTATGTCTGTGTGTATGTGTTCCCTACGCGCTCCTAAGCCGTGTATCCGATTTTGATGAAACTTTGGTGAGTTGTGCGCACCCCTCTAAGGTTTCTGTCGGCCTTTCAAAGCGTAACGAAACTCCCAACAGGTGATCGGGGTTGATATTTAAAAAACATACTAAAACGTCGATTAATTACTTTTCGGAGTATATGTGATTAATAGTTTCTATCCGGATATTTTTAATGTATAATTTCAGCCCCTTAAAGCATCAATAAGGTGAGGGGACTTTACATAAAAATAACGCGGAACAACCGAGGTCGGTGTCATATCCCGGGTTATAGAAGTAAATGAGTTTAATTCTGACATTCACGATGTCTTCAGCCCCTAGGTGTGGGGGTGGGGAGGATTTGGACGAAAGGCCTTTACGTAATAGTAATGAGTAAGCAACATACACTGGTGTTGAATCCGGGCTCTTGGAAGTCACCGAGTTTAATTAAGATATTTACCAAACTGGTTAAGTTGTAGTTCTGTCCCTAGGAGTGGGGGTGGAAGGATATGGGTTAAAGGTCGTTACATAAAACTTATGAGTAAACAACGGAGACTGGGAATGGAAGTCACTAAGTTTAATTTTAACATTTACCATACTGCTTAAAATGTAGTTGAGCCCCTGGGGGTCGGGGTGGATGAGGGTGAAACAAATTTCCGTTTACAATATTAAATGCGTAGACAAATGTTACTTATCATCCAGGAACAAACACTAAGGGTCTCTAGGGGTTGAGGTGGAATTTAAATACATTCCTAAAGGGCCATTATTAGCGTCGAATAAAATGTTTCCGGTGTAGATTAATTTGATAGTGTCTAATTTCAACTCTAAAAGACAAGGGACGGAAGCACCCATATTGGTGGTTGAAGGGCTTTACATAAAAAGTAATGCAAAAAAGACTGTTATTAGTGTCGATTCCTGGATTATAGGAGTCGCTGAGTTTAATTCTCGCATTAACCATAGTGATTAATAATATTTTATGTTCCTCCGAGTGGAGGTGAACGTGATTGAAAAAAGGTTACCCGGAGTAGTTTCGATCCTCTTAAGTAAGTTTTTATTTTCTTGGGTTACAAGATTTATTTTGGTTTCTATTTAGTTAAAGGTTGTATTTCTTTACTCCTTTAAGACTTTATGAAGTTAGCGAGTAGTTTTTACTGTTTTGATTCGTCGTGATTTTTTACAGTTTTATTTTATGTAGTAGGAGAATTCCTGAATTCCGTCAGTCATCATCGTGGTTTATTTGAAGTTAGATGCGTTGGGGTTAGGTCGTGTAGGGGATCGTTAATACGTAAATGTTACAAACACTGACGCTATTGATGCTGGTTAAATGGAATATTTACCAGAGGTTAGTGTCGAATCAATTCCTACTGCGGATTAATTTAATTAAATACCCGGGCAAAAACTCAGGTAGGTAAAAATATTTTTATTACTAAACAAGCGTATTTCTCATCTACAGCCACTGGCAAACCTTGAGTATGATCTAAGTTCATAATTTCCCTATTCCCTGTCCAATAAAAGAAAAATTGTCTATTGATCCCAGTTCCTATCTTAATATACTGCCAAATATGTTAGATTTTCCGTACGGCACGCCCACGAATTCCAATTCTCATTCGAAACGTTGGATTGTTCTTCGAATTTTTTTCTCTCAATTTTTAGGATGTTTCTCTTTATTTTGCATGCTGTTCGCCTGCTTTATGTCACATTACATCTCTTACGCTACTTAAACACTACAAAACCAGAAATACGTTACCAAACCAATCAACAAATTTCAAAGCTACACAATATCCCGTTCTATCGTCCCTCGACACCATCACTGGATCTAAATGTATTAAATAATATTTAATATTGACGTCTGTTTTTCATAATAATATACAGTATAATTAAAGACAATTAACAACCATTTTTTATAAACCCTCTACGGGTTGCGGAAACATTTGTAGCATCAATACGAACCTTTCTGAAGACGGTAAAGATAGGCACAGAAACGTTGTACTGTTAAATAAATAAAAATATAATTAATAGAAAAATATTTTTCATTATTCAGTGTCTTTTTAATATCCATATATAATTAACGACTATGAAAATTTTTATAAATCAAATAAATAATTAACAATTAAGTAATTTATTTACAACACATCAACGTTTCTGTACATATTAGTATCTCCTTCAAGCCGTGTCTGACTTGAAAAAAAAGTTTTTTTGATGTAAACATATCCTCAGTCTGGCTATGAATATTAATTGTTAGATTTCTACGGTAACGGAACATCAATCTTATTTCTATGTGAGCTTTTACTCATAATATACAATACGATTTTATTTAGTTAAATAAATCAAATAACTACAAATTTAATCAGAAGTGAGCGGTACAATACAAAATTTATGATTTTTCTTATTATACAGAATGTTAATAGACGTTAAATACATCTGACTAATAAAATATTTGAATTCTAAAAGCTGTCTGTTAATTATATCTTAGTAAATGTATTATCTACCTTTTTTAGGTAACATAATTATTCGATAAATGAGGCAACTGTATCCAAATATTTCAAAATTTCAAGTATTAAATCGGCTAACATTTAAAAAATATAGTACGTATTTTTTATTTTTTCTCCACGAACTTCATGAGCCTTCAGTCCTCGGAAAACCGTGGACGGTGTCAAGGTGAAATGATATAAAAAGGAATGTCAATGATTTTTCTGTCCCCTGCCAATAAAGTTCCGCGTCTCTACGTTCCGTCTTGAGGATTTTTCGAGTGAGGAATCCTGGCATTCTTTAAGCTTTATTTAGGAAGAGTGTCTTCCATTTTCACAGCCCGTTTTCAGTGTTTCAGAACACTTAAAGTTTCTCCTTCTTTTGCCGAAACTTACTCGTCTTATTTCACTAAAGCCCTGGCGGTTTCAAATAATTTTTAAAATCATGTTAATATTCTGAAATAGAAACGGATCATAATTTCAAATGGTAGGAATGTTAACATTTCACGGTAAACCCGGTCGAGTATATCGCGCCGTGAGCGATGAAACCAGAGTTTGTTTCTGGACTGGCGCGATCCGTTTTCCGAAGTTCTGTAACCTAACATTCTCGCTTACCCTTTTGTATTTCGTACCCAGAATGGGTCCAAGCCGGGGATCAATCGCGCAGGTCGCAGAGCTGGACTCGTTTTATGCAGCGCAAATATGAAATAATGGTGGAGCTGTGGCGGAGTGCGATCGATCGTAAGCGAAGTCCCGTGTTGGCTAATTAGCGGCCGAATTCGCAAAGACGCGCGTGAGAGCGTCCGGCCGTGTGGAGCTTTGATCGCGGTTGCCAAGCAACGCGTATTTATAACAACGCGCCTCCCCGCACCCGCTCAACCCACCACACCCGCAAAACTCGCCCATTAAGGTACGACCCCGACCTTACAAAAGGAACAGCATGTTATGGTTCCTCGCCTCGTCACCTGCCGGCTTCTATTTACCCCGTCGGTCATAATGTAAGATTCAATTTACAATTTTATAATTTATTAGAAACCTTGAACGCATAAAATCAGCAACTAACAAATTTACCCTTTAAAGCTATCTTCTAATAAACAAAATTGTCTGTATGTGTGTGTACATTTGTGTATGTTCCGCATCCAAATCGACACCCGTGGAGCAAATTTCGAACAAGTGTTCTTTGCGACAGGGGAACAAACACCGTGGCAGTGAGACACGCCTACCACCCCCAGGAGCGGCGGTGGACGGGGGTGGAAATTTTCAAACATGCTAAATCGGCCGATATATTTCTGGACCTATGAAATTCATAAAATTTCTCTACATGTGCTCTGTGTATAATTTCAACATTTTTCGGGCTTGGGTTGGGAGAAACCTTAAGGGTGGGGGTGGCATTTCATGAAAATAACGCAAAAGCAACCGATATTGGAATCGAATCCGGGGTTATGGTTATCACTGAGTTTAATTATGACATTCAACTTGCCGTTTAACTCCCCCAAGCGGCTGTGGTTAATTTTCAAACATCTCAAACTGTCGATATTTGTGTAGAATAAATATTTTTCGGGGTCAATGACATATGATAGTATTTCTAGCGATGTTGTTTGTGTATAATTTCAACGCCTTACGGCATGGGAGAGGAGAACGCTTATGGGTCGGATGAAGGGGCGTTACATGAAAATAACGCAAAAAAAACGAGATTCGAGTCAAATCAATTTGATGGATGTTGGCTGAGTTTATTTATGAAAATATTGGCAAGACGCGTGGGCGAGGGGAAGGAGTTGCTGGGCAGGGGTAGAAATTTTCAATCATATTAACCGGCCGATTTTTGCGTCGAATAAATATATTTCGGGGTCAATGACATTGATAGTATTTCTAGCGATGTTGTTAGTGTATAATTTCAACGCCTTACGGCATGGGAGAGGAGAAAGCTTATGGGTCGGGTGGAGGGGCGTTACATGAAAATAGCGCAAAAAAAACTATATTCGAGTCAAATCAGTGTGATGGATGTGGCTGAGTTTATTTCTGAATATCTGGGAAAGACGCGTGGGCGAGGGGAAGGAGTTGCTGGGCAGGGGTAGAAATTTTCAATCATATTAACCAGCCGATTTTTGCGCCGAATAAATATATTTAGGGATCTATGAAATTCATAAATTTTCTCTACATCTTCTGTGTGTATAATTTCAACGCCTTTTGTAGGCTCGCCGCTAACGCAGTTGCTGGTAGGACGAATGGTTCTATTTAGAAACGAAAATTTTCCTATATCAGTTCGCTGATTCCTCTCCCTAATTTTTTCCGA
Source organism: Zhengitettix transpicula (assembly GCA_037074705.1). Taxonomy (NCBI): domain Eukaryota; kingdom Metazoa; phylum Arthropoda; class Insecta; order Orthoptera; family Tetrigidae; genus Zhengitettix; species Zhengitettix transpicula. Next base: position 52,204,679 of record CM073595.1, read on the forward strand.
ATGATCCCCTTTAGATATGGAAGTGTGAGTTAAAAGCAAACTGTTGAACTTTCTCCAGGCCGGTTCGTTTTTATGTGCCCCGATTAATGCACAAAGTCTAGCCCGTTTCTTTCTATTTCTCAAAACTCTCTAAATTATTTTCCGTTAGTTAATTGTAAGATTATTAAGAATTTAAGTGAAGTGAAGTTATATTTAAAATATTACTTTACAAGAGTATGGTTTTTGGGATTCAGCTAAATATGTAAAGCAGTGTAGTGAAGTGAGAAGTGCAAAGAATTTTTTAAAACTATTTTTTGTCCTTTTTTCTATATTTATTTTATGCTTATGTCAGTGTTAATTAATTATGTATTTTTTTAATGTTTTTTAATATTGACACTGGGCCTTGACCAATGAAATTAAAAAAATTTCTCTATCCATCTATTTGTCACAACAAAATTTGCTGTATTTACAATCAGGGTCTCGTACCCTGGTAAAACAATATTCGCAATTCGTAGCATTAATTACTATAGATTAGCAGGCGAAATCATATCAGCATTTTGAAAATGAGATTAACTGCACAATAGCTTAATCATTGGCACCACGTTTTCCGTTTTACATCAGCCTGTCATGCTGCAGTTTTGGAGCCTTTGTTCAACAATCAAACTCGTGAGTCCTCTATACAAACAGGCAAATTCTCGGATCCCAAAAAGGATTAAAGTATCTCTGCGGCTGTAGTAATGTTCCTTTGGCCTGGAAATTTTACAGTTTTTCTGTTTGCAAGGATCGATTCAGTCTTTCTCATTTCCCCGGCTTCCATAGACAATGAAATACCTCATAAAATCTCTATATATTAATTTAGGAATCGATAAAATTTCTTGTCTCTGGTGGTGATATTCGCAGCTGCTTCTCGGAAGCAATAAGGATGCGTGAGAAACGGCCCATATCTTTTGGTGTTGAGCATCTTCACAAGACTTCCGCAGGTCGTAACTCTCAGAGATTCTTCCCGGAACTCGCAGTCAGAGTTGAGGACAAGGCTCTTCCCATGCGCTCGTCATCGTGTTTATGTGACTCAAGGTTTGTCTTTCAGGACGCACAAATGTATTCGTATCGTCACCGGACGTGCGACTGCAGTCAACGGACCTACTAATAACAAGACACCCAATCAATTCAACCTTCTGTTGAGTAGCTGCTTCAGTTCAAATGACGACGACAGAACAATTCAAACCAAGCATTTGGATCCGAATCCTGATTGCCGTCATTTTATAATATCAGTAAGTCAATTCCTATATTCGAGGCAGGAAAGATGGTCAAGTTCCTTACCGGCAGGCGACTCAGGACATTCCCTCTCTCATTAGAGAATTTAATTTATCTGATAATTGATCAGATGGTTAAAGAAAGCTTCTCACTTACAATTTTAAATCCTTACATAGATGTACATCCTTACATAGATCTATTTATTTAATGGTAAATTTTATTTGCTGCTTTAAGGTACCGGGTGTAGTTTTAAACTGTATTAAGTTAGAGAGTATTTTTACAGTTTTAAATCGTTGTGATTTTTTAGATACTTTTATTTTATGTAGTAGGAGAATTACCAAATAACCTCAGTCATCGTCGTGGTTTATTTGGAGACAGATGCCGAGGGGTTAGGTCGGGGAGGGGAACGTAAATGGGTAACTGCTTCAAACACTGACGCTATTGGTTCTGGTTAACTGAAATGTTTACCAAGAGGTTAGTGCCGAATAAATTCCTATTCCGGGTTAATTTAAATAAAAACCCGGTAAACGTCGGCACTCAGCTAGTCTTATATAAATAATAACCTTTTACAGTCACAATTGTATTTATTTCTATCAATCAGTGTTTTATATCTATAAGTTTTGTTTTGAAGTTTTTTGATATAATATACTGATACTTTAATAATTATATCTTAATTATTTTTAACATGGCCATAGATATTATAGTTAATTTATGGATATGTTTATGCTTGTAGTAGTATAACAAATGTACGTTGTTATGCAGTTTTTTAATGGTATATTATAAACTACAATAGTATTATTAACAGTTCCAAATTTTTCTTTAGTTCTGGTCAGCAATCCCTTAATGTGTTTAACAAGTTTAAATGAAAAAAAGGATTAACAAACATCATACAGTCTACGAGCATTGATTTGATAAGTTTAGTTTCGATTATAAGTAAAAGTAATCAATTGTTGTTTTACCTTCTTATTCCCGTCATTTAACCGCGTACCAACATTGACACTTACTTCGTCATCATTATATTGGGTTGCAAAATAATTTTATTTAGGTAGTTTTTTATAAATTAGATTAATTTTCCTATTCTTTACTTTAGATGAATTTGAAAAATGCTGACTAATTTTGTAATATACGTACGTAATAATTAAATTATTATTTACTTATTAGTGTTTTTATCACATGATTTATTAATGTTTTAGCAGAGGAATTATTTTCTAAAATAAATTTCAATGTTTATTAAAATTTGTGGTATATATTTCTTGTCAGTAAGTTGTATTGATTTATAGAATAAATTTTTCGTATCATTTCTAATACGTTTAGGATGGTTCGAGTAACCATTAAGTGTGGTATTCGATGCGATAAGTTTAGAAAACTATTTTGTATGTAATTTGATTTGAGCTATCGTAAAAGTCATATTTTCTTGTTCTTTAATAGTAAAATTAAAATTTTCACATTTATTCAATGTTTAATAACCCCTTAATACTTAAAGAAAACCGAGTTATGTAAAATGACAAAGTGATATAATTTATTTAAATGATTTATTTATGCTAATATTACTGTATACATATCCTGATGAATATGGCCTGGTGAGAGGTCGAGAGGAATAGACTTTAAAGATAGAAAATAAATACTATTGTGACTGTGTAAGGTTGTTCTTTATACAGGTAACGTTTACATTTGTTTTGTCGCAACTAATATAAAAAATGTGCCAATTAAGTGAGACTACCTCGGAATATAAAGGACTCGTATATTCTAATTAAAACTTAATTTGTAGGTAGATAAACACCCGACCCCCTGAAAAGGTTGTCTCTCAGACGCAGAGAGTCGAGATAGTCCTCCACCTCACCGAGCTGATATTAACCGAATGGGTTCATGTCAAAGTTTCAGGTCTGTTATCCTTCCAAACCTCTCTTTTCCACTAGCAGTTCACCTAATTCTTCCGTCCTATTTGAAACTGATTATTTCTGATTTTATGGTCCATCTGCCTAGTCATATATTCACTAAATGTATGAGTTTCTTTTCATCATTTTTTGTAGCCTCGATATTTTCTGTGGTATTTATATCTGTATAATCAGTAAAGCATCCGAGATTTTGTGTGCGATTTTTTTTAAAAAAAAAAAATTCCAACATTTCTCCTCATTTCCGTTTCCACTGCTACAAAAGATAATTTTATAGCACTGGCAACAACCGGGTTTGAAATAGTAATTCAATATAATCTATCATTAGTTCCCCGTGTGCAGCCTGTTACTCGAATCACAGCTCTCGCGAGTTATATAACATAAAATTTTCATCTTTATATTCCATTATTATCAGCTGAATTCAGATATTCCCGTCTACTACTGCTTTGTATTAAGAGGTATAGCGTGCTTCCCTTCAGGAAACCTTTCAACACGCGGTTATATTGAAATATAACCTAAATATTTTAGCCCGTCAATTAAATTGTGGCTTTTTCGACTTGTATTACTCAGTTTATAACGCAGAACAGGACATTAAACTGTGTTGTCGGGTTTATATTCCATTATTGTCAGTTAAAGTTCAGCATTTCACGCTGTCCGTGCTCTGTTTGCATAACATTCTATAAGTGTTGACGTTTGTAGTCCAAGCTCTTATTTACGTTAGTGAATTACGGCAACGCATTCAACCCACTACATATTATAAATACCGAATTTATGTTTAATAATAAGCCGTGACATTTTACAAAGTTGGTGTGATCTTAACCCACAGGGAATGTGAACCTTTAAAAAGAAATGTTTAGACATCGTAACATGATATTAAGCAGATATTTATAAATGATTAAGGTAGAACTTATGGTGATAAAATATATTTAAAAATGAAATTATTTACAAAATTATTTTAAATCACAGTTCAAACTTACTGAAAAAATTAATATTTTATTTATTTGTTAAAAGTATGAGCCACCTATTTACAATCAAAAATACTCTATCTCGGGGCTTAAAAAATCTAGGTTTTTTAGAAAAACTTAAAAGAAAAACGTCAATTGAATTCCATCAGTTTTCTTACACATCCTTCCATAATATAGTGGAATATTTCCCGGTGACTGTCGCTTTAGGAAAATAGGATGCAGCTTCCTCTGCTCCGATGTTCGACTAGTCTGATAGTCCGTTTTCCTGGACGCGACCTATTTTTCTTTTTACGATGTGTTACCAGAGTGCCAAAAAACAAGGCTAACATCTCAACATGTTCCACATGAAGAAGACTTTTTCTCTCGCTTTTATATATCGTTCCCCCCAACCTAGAAAAATGCCACCCACTTCACCCACGTGGTCCAGATGGTAAAGTTGTTTCCAAGAAATCCCCAGCCCGGGTTTTCCGAGCACCATTATATTGAAATATCTGGAGGATTTACAATGATAGGCACTTTTCATGTACTATTAAGTCTACTTTATACTTTTCTTATAATAAAGAAGGAAAGCAATAGTACCGCAAACTAGATTCAAATTTTACATTGAAGTTTGATTTTACTAGTGTAGTAATATATTTAGTATCTGGAAAATCCCGAACAGATATTTCGAGGAACCAAGGGAAAAACTGATTCGCATGTTATGAATGACATGCTGCCTGTTCTGAAAGACTCTGCAGTTATCACAATAAATTTTTAAGATGATTAACAATTATATGGATTATAAAATGGATGCAGCAAGATTTCCTGAATATGTCAGGCATTTTGTTCTGTCTAACGAGCGAAGAAAATTGTTGGTGCACTTTGAGTGACAGACAGTATTTGTGGTTCCATTTTTTTTCTGAGCGTAGTGTGAGGGCTGATCGAAGACTACCGTTGTCTATCTTCGTTCTCTTATCGTAGGGCAAGTCGCTGAAATAATAATTATGCTGAGTGTAGGTCGAGCTGGAGCCAATTTCTCGTGATGAATGGGGAGAGCGGATCGTTGGAATGCCTTCCTCAGGCGTCTTCATAACACCGCAGACATCCAGAGCGTCCACTACACACAAGCAAACGTATACAGACAACGCCATTCAGATATTACGAAGTAAAATATTAATTTTTTAAACGCTATATTTGCCGTCCTGGTAGATGATCAGCTGCAAAAGAAATTCGCGCCAGTTGTTTTGTGATCTATGATAGCTTAAAACTGGAGATTGTATTCATGAAACGGATAATTCATAGGACTGTTTCCTTCTACAACTACCATATTTAACACATTGATCAAGTTATAGTATTCGTTGATCTAACGATTGCAAAAAAGTACGGGCTGTTGACAAAGTTAAAACTGATGAAATCGACGTCAATTTCCGACAACTTCCCATTACCTGATACGAATCTCATAATATTAAACAAAACTTTGAAATGGGAATACGAAATTTCTTCGCTCTTTTCTGTTAGGGATCTTTCAAAAGTGCCAGTTTACTCCAGACTAAATGCGTGATGATCAAATCGACTCCAGAGAACAAAATAGTACGTGAAGTAATGAATTGTGCCTCGACTCCTATCACTATTGAATTCGTCGACAGTCCTCCATCTGAACAACACTCAGATGTGGAAGTAGAGATGTTGTTAAAATAAATAAGACTGCATACAACCTTTCTGTCTCTCTTATACTTTATATTCACCAAGACAGCAGGTCAAGTTCTCAACTATTTCAAAAGAAGACAAAAACCATCATGGAAAATAATTTTATCCAGGTTGAGAATATTAGATGGGCTATAATGGAGGAAACATATCAACAATGTTGTTTAATTTCGGAAGAACGACCTGGCATTTCTGAAGTTGCGTTTGCTAAAGTAGATATACTCTTATGTGAAGACGAGTCGTGGAGTTTTGAGTGTTCCCTGGCGTGGAAAGATAATATAATTCGGCTAGCGAAGTCGTTGAACGCGACCATATGCATGAGGAGTGCGTGCTATTTCCGTCTGTCTTTTCTGGTGTTATCGTCCTCCCCAGAAATAGTACCATATTTACGCCGATGGCCAGAAAGTTACGATCGCAAGGGCACAACGCTGTCAATTCGAAGGGCGGAGCTGCGCGATGCTTCTGAAACGTCATGTCATAATGTTACTCAACGAAAATCCGAGGCGGACTAATGAAAAGCGAGGGATCCTTGTAAAGTTTCCGCAGATAACTTCGGCCAACTCCATGTTGCCGCCTTTGCTCATTCATATTGCCCCCGAATGACCAATAAACGCGTATCTGCACTAAAATACGGCGCAAGAAGAGAACCCCCGCTGAATTAGGGACGTTAACGTTATCTTTAACCATTAACACTCTAATAGTGTATCAAAACAATGCGATGACCTTTAGTAGCGCGTGAAAAATCATTTACTTAGCATTATTATCCCGTTTTAGAGCCCACTAGAGAACAGCGAGTCTCTCAGACGTGGCAGATCTCGTGAGCCCTCAGCGGACTTGACTGTTATTTATTCCTTTATCCTCATTTTAGAAAAGATTCGTCATGGAACACGCACAACTTAAATTAATTTGATTCACAGTCGCCATCACACTAAAACTAGGTGAGAAATCCTAGATATTAAAACAGTCGGTCCTCGTCACCAATAACTGAGAACAGAACAGATTAAAACCGTTTTTAACCCTATAATAAACAAATAAATATAGCATCGTTGACTTGTCGCATTCGCTGGTTGTTACTTGCGTCTCGTGTCAATCCTTGATAATGAGGACTGAGACTGGAAATAATTTGGATCTTAAGTGCGAAACTCATGTTCGAGAGAAGTAAATCAGTAGACTTCATAGTGAATATTTATTCCTTTTTCGTCTCAATTGGAACCTAAAAGATTCTTCATAATAGCTACAATCTCGAAAAATAATAATAAATATATATATATCGAGAGCCTTGTAAATACGTACTTCTGGAATAAATTCTACAAAAGAAGCCGTACCCATCAGAACTTGATAAACCATTATTAATATTGCATGTTAATTAAATTCATTCAGAGGCAATATTGTTGAGGTCGTTTAGAGAAAAATAAGAGCGCCAAACAGGTACTTTAAAACAAGTGATGTAGGAAATGGAGAATAATGGACTGATTACATTATAATTTGAAGACTTTATATTCTTATGAGAGGAAGAAATGAGGTTCCTAATTTTTCAGATGTCTCGAGATGTAATTGTAGCTATTATGAAGAATTTTTTTATCCAATTGAGAAGAAAAAGATTAAATGTTCATTATGGAGTCTAGTGATGTACTCAAGATCCAAATCTTTGCCCTCGCCGGGATTCGAACGCGGCACCTGTGTGTTGCGAGGCAATGACGCTAACCCCTACACCACAATAGGCCGACGTCGCTGAATGATCGAACGCTGGTGTCTGAACTATCTATCTGATGGACGACGATTTCAATCGCCGGATGAGTCAGAACGGAAATGGCTCAGCTTCACCTCGTAGCGATGGGTAAAATCATTCACGCAACTCTAAACGGGAAACACGTGACCGAATTATTCGATGGTCCTCGGATGATTGTAATTTCAAGACTCCTTTGACGCATAAAGTCTCAAACAATGACATTTATTATCGATTATAATTTTGCTAACGAATACCATGCATTTAGAAACACCAATAAACAAGCTGAGATTGAATCGCTATTTTAAAAAAAAATTAAAAGTCACCAATACTGCGTGATTGTGTTGAAGACTCTCAGTCCTTTGTAATTCATAATGATTTATGCTGATTACAGAAGTTCCTTCTGGTTGTCGACATTGGATATGCATGAATGCAAGACGAATTAACTGTTGATGTTCAACACAGATGCTGTTAGAGAAAATATGTTGTGACTACGGAGAGAGGTTTTTAAAGGGTTCTCTCTAAGACGTTCTTGAACCTTACGAGTCACCCAACAAAACTACCTCCCGTGTTTAGAAAATTAGAATTTTTATATTAAATGCCATGCGCCATCAAAAGAATGAGAAGAATCTAGTTTTTTTACTTGATTTCTTCTTTATTCAATTATTGTTATTGTAGGTCGCAATTTTAAAATTGTATAAATGGAATAAGTTCTCACCGTTGATCACACAATTATTTATAAACTAGCTGGGTGCCCTGCGTTGCCCGGGCTGTCACATATCCATAACTCCCAATTTGACTCTTTCTCGGTTACGTTTGCGTTATTTTAACGTAACGCACGTCGACCCCTATCCCTAAATGTGCTCACCTCCTATGCCGAAAGGGGTTGAACTCATTGACCACGAAAAAGTTTCTTTCGACGAATATATCGGCCGTTATAACATGTTCGAAAATTTTCACCCCCGCTACTTTGGGTTAAACAAAAATTTTAATGTCATTATTAAACTCAGCAGCATCCATAACCGGGGATTTGACTCGAATCTCGGTTGTTTTCGCGTTTTTTTTCTTGTAACGCCACTCCACTCCCACCCCTAAGAGCGCTCCTTTCCCATGCTGTAAGGGGTTGAAATTATACACTGAAAACCATCGGAAGAAACACTAAAAATATTTATTCGACTTAAGTATCGACCGTTTTAGCATGTTTGAATATTTTTACCCCAGTCCACCCCCGCTCCTGGGGGTGGTAGACGTGTTTCACTCCCACATGGTTTGTTTCCTGGTCGCTAGGGACACGTGTACCAAATTTGGTGTCGATTTGTATGAGGAATATACATTCATACATACATACAAAAAAATCATTATTAGAAGATACTTATTTCATACAATATATTATTTTTGCAATGCTTAGTGAAAGATTTTGTGATATTATATAATTTTTTGAAAGGTTTAAAACATAAAATGTTTTTGTCAGTGTATTTATCAGCAGATCATGTGATCAAATCTCTGGTTTTTAATACATCTTGAATGTAATGAAATATCAATAATCGGGTGGTGGTTGATGGTTGTAATGTTATATCGTAAAATAATTATTGAAATTTTTCATGATTCAAGAATAAATTTTTAAGTCTTGTAAGCAAATTGTGCTTCCGTAGCATTCCTTGAATTAGCGTTGTAAGCGCCGTTTGTTTGGGTGGCGCCAGATAACATGTTAGGAGAGCGCTGATTGGTTGATGGTGATTGGTGGATCTATCGAAGTTCGCACGCCGGAAGCGTGTGAAACTTCTTCCACACTCGAACTAGAGTTCGTCAGCGGCCGGAGTCGATTAATCATCGGAGTCGCAGGCGTAGTCGCAGTCGCAGTCGATCACGACTTCATTTGCACCGATAGCGTCGAGCTGAGTAAACGCAACACCCGCCGGTGCTCGTCAACGTCGGGATGAAGCAAAATTTCAAGCATAATTGTTCGCACAGTTGGACAGGAACCATTCCAAAAATCTTGCAACGTCGTCGTCCGACCAAGCTACGTAAGTACGCATTAAGATTCAATTAACAGATTTTGGCTTTGGTGTTGATCGTGTTTAGACGTAATTCGGCTCGTGGAGGACGTAGTTGCGTTGGGAAATTGATACATTTTGGCCATGGATCGAGTAGAAGTCGCTTATGCTATGAAATATGTGAAATTACCTGGTTATTTGCTTACGTGCTGCATCAAAGCGACGAAATCCGTTCTGAGAAGTGACATTCAGTGAAACTCCCTCCTGGGGTATTTACGTCAATCAGGATCATTCGGAATCATTTCACTGTAGAACTGAACAAATTTAGAAATGACTTCTCACACAGAGAATCCAAAAGTGGTGTAAATATACTACTATTGAATTTGACAGGAATTTATAGGACCCCAGAAAAAGTGCTAGATTATAACTACTACTACTATAAGAAACCCATTGGGAATAAAAAAAAAAAACTAAGTATCATATCAAACATGAATTGAGTTGTAAACATTGAATAGAACAGAATCGATCTGATAGACATATTATATTTAATTGTGCACAACCCATACAACGTAGAAAATAAAAAAAACGTAGACGCAATTTACAACAGTGAAAATTAATTTACAGTCAATAATATATTTATTTTTCAATTCACTTCACTCCTCAACCAAAGTAATTGTAAAAATTAAGCGAACACTCGTTCATAATTCGGAAATAATCTTGTGAATTTTCAGGCACAGGAAAGCGTAAATTTAGTTTTGATGGACAGAATTTCGGGTTAATCCATTCCAATTCCTTAAAAAATTAAATTTTTTGTTTCCTTTAGATAATTTTGAATCAATATCGTTTTTTAAAATGAAAACTGCATTCATTTCTCATATTGTCCTTTTAGTTCAGATTTGTGATAGACAAATAAGAAAGTTTAAGTATTTGTTCTCAATTATTTCTTCTGGAAAGTTCACTAAGAAAATGTCGCGGTTATAATCCAATATAATTTTTTTTTACCATTCAGCACTTTTCATTTACTTGTCAGGAAAATTTGTTTTATAATTTTTTTCCCCCGTTATTGATTTTCGGCTTCAAATTTATTTTACAGACAAACCTGGTTTTATGTGGAATTTATAATTCAATGTCGGAGTTACGTCAACTAAGATAACAGGAATATCGCCCTTTTCCAGATACGTATTCATGTTTTAGGAAAATAAGTGTTGATTCACAAAATTCTGTTCAGTTTCAGCGCATTTGCAGCAGATTGAAATTCGTGCTTGAGCTAAACTACGCCGTTAGTGATTTGGATCACGCTAAATTTCACGTAATAAAAATTAAAAATTCGATGGTGCCGTATGAGATACGAAAACGAAAGTTTTCTTATTTATTCATAGAAACTGAAAGAAAATGGCATATTAATTTTATATAATTGTTCTTATAATCCCAATTATTTCATTTACAGGGAAGTTAAGGTAGGCTGAATCGCGGCTTAAAACAAATACAGTTCTGCGATTGGAGAACTGAAACGAGAAATTTTTTTTAGAGATGTTCAATTTTTACTAACAAAAAGAAAATTCACGGAGACCGGACGCGAGTAATCGAAACCGTTCACTATTTTATTTGTATTCCTTTCATATATTTTATACATTACATTTTTTTTCTAATAAAATGAAAATTCACAGAGACCAAACTCGAGTAACCGAAGTCGTGCACTAAGCTTTTTATATATTCTATTTTTTCTAATAAAAATAAAATTCACGGAGACCAGACGCGAGTAATCGAAGTCGTTCTTTTATGTATTTTATTTATTCATTACTAGCTGGGAGCCCGGCGTTGCCCGTGTAATTATTTATATAAACCAGAAAAGTATTTAATTCTATATTAATCTTTAGTCAATAAATGATTTTACTTACGTATGCAGAAAGAGTGGTAATTTCATCAACACTCCATCCCCGGTACTATAAAATATATTGAATTATATTGCATCAAACATACCTCTGAATTTATTCCCTAATAACTCATTGTGTACTGCAGGATATAATTGTCCCTCAGTCTTCAGATATTACGAATTATTAAATTGATTAAATTGTTTGATAAATTCACAATGTAAACAAATGGTCGCCATATTGGAGTCACTTAATATGGCACGAAAATTAACTTACGAATACTTTACGATCCATGCGGAAATTGTATTGTTTTATTATTATTATTCCATGGAGAATTACTGGATAACATTATAATTTTATCCAATGGAAATATTTCTGCTTTATTGCATTACGGAAAAAGAAATTATTTGCTTTGTTCGTCGCGTAGTAACGTCTCTCTTTGTCCAGTGACGTCATGATCTCTTGACGCGCATTAATTTAACACAAAATTATCAATTTTATCAATTATAATTCTTTACACCTTTATGGTACAGGTTTATCACCCCCACAGTACCGGTTCTCGATTTTGGCAGAATACGTATACCAATTTTTGTTGCATTCTGTCCACGCGATAAAATTTGTATAAAGAACAACGTAAATACATACATACATACAAATATACATCCTTTTTTAATATATAGATTTTCTAATAAAAAGAAAATTCACTGAGACCAGACGCGAGCAATCGAAGCCATTCCCTATTTTACTTGTATAATTTTTATATATTATTCTTGAATGGAAACCAGCTTCCGTAAATTACTCCGATATTGCATTAAAGACTCTCAACTTCAAATTTTGTACGCTCTCTAGTTTTTTTATATATAAAATTCGCGGTGTAGTTGCTGTAGAAATAATTCGCGAGTTTCCTCCGGGGTACAACATTGATTAACACGCGACGTTTCGCCTAACAACAATTGTGCCATCTTCGGAAACGTTAATCGCGGTAGTACCCGGGTGGAAACCCGAGGACTCTTTATACATGTTTGTACTAGTTGCATAATCGGTCATAAATAGGCTCTATAAATCACGCACGTTAACGAAAAATATATTTTTTTGGTTTTTACAGATGCTCGGTCCTCGGTTATTGATCACGAATTTTAAATGTGTGTGTCAGCGTTTGTTAGAGCTGCAGAACACAACGAATCGTATAAAGTGACGTTAACTCTGAAATAAATTCGAGATATGAAAGAACGGTAACTTTTTTTAAAAAAAAACTCTGAAGATATTTGTATATCATGTTTCACCCCAAACAATCGTTTAGTAATCCAACTCTGAAGGAGATAAGCTTCGCTAGTGAAAATGTACCTCGCTGTTATCTGGTAAGCTGACTCCGGAGAAGCTTCCTAATCACGCCAACTGAGTCGACGTATTTATATACCTATATATATATATGTCAGTTCATGTCTAGACGTGCCTACGAGACAGAAAATGACGGACAAAGCTCAAAAAAGTTTATAATTTTCTAACTCCACACGCTAACAAACTATCTACGCCGTTATATTTATAATGAAACGTTTAAGCTACAATTTTATTCAAAGTCACCGATGGAGATATCAAAGTGATACACGTCTACTTAATACGAATTCTGTGAAAGGATTCAGTAGCGGAATGAAGCTGCTACGGATGCCGGGTGGCTGAAGGAACTTGTGTGTGTCACTGCGGATGAGGGTTTAATCGTCTTCCCGGCGCAGAAATACGTAAACACTTGGAATTTAAATTTTGCGGTTGTTTTCTCACGCAGCTTAGATTTTGTAGACTCTGGCTTCCAACGTTTCTTTCCGGCGTATTGATTCCGGCGTCAGTATATCTTTCCTTTATCCGCTGTTTTATTTCCCAACAGTGGCAAGGAAAAGAACGGATTACTGCAGTATCAATGGTACCTTCCTTCCTTCTTTTTAAACAAACCTGTCCATTACCGTAATGCAATATTCGCGAGGATTATGATCTGATGTTATTATTCTTTATTTATTCCTATTGGTTTCCAACAAAATCATGGCTATTGCGAGTTAGTTCCTTCGGAGAAACGGATCTACTCATTCAGCCCAGACCCAGGTACTAGTTGTATTTTATTAATACGACCGTAGTTTTCCTTCCGAGTGAACTGAACAAGCCAGGAAATCGTTGAAAAATCTCACCGTGTTTCTTCAAAATAATTAGAATAATTAATTATAACCTAATTGGCGGCGATTTCTGCGGATGGCGTCTGCGGTAGTTAGCGTCGTCGCCGACATCTTATTTTCAACACGTTTCGAACACACAAGTTTCCCTCTCTTCGTGTCTTGACGCCTTTCGGTTTTGGTTACTATTTAGTTCTCTCTTGTGGGATTTTTTTTTTCAAATGATGCATTGGAACCTTTTAGGACTAATTCCGCCTTTCCTAAGCAGATTAGACATACTTCATCCCTAAATTCCAGAAGATGACTTCCTACTTACGAGTTCAATTGTTCAAAATTCCATATTAGCTGAGAGGCTTCAATTGTTTGCGAGTAAAATATTACACTAATACTTATTTGAATACTCTATAATTTTATGGTTAGATAATTCTTGTTCAAGATTGGTTTCAATAAAAGAGAGTTTATCGAAAATATAACAATAATTCATCTTTGTGTAACAGAATTTTTTTGGTATAAGTTACATCATCTTCTTGAATGAATAACGTATGCTGATGACGTAAAAAACTGGCCAGGGTTATAAGACCATACAACCGTCTCCCAACAACAATCATTTCTTACTCTCTGAAACTCCAGACTGTTATCAGTTTTTCTTCATGTTTTAACTACTTTTTTCATTTTTTTATCGCTCTGAAAATTTGCTTATATTTTAAATCCATTCAAGTTTTAAGATTATTTCCAAGTAACAAGTAATTTCTGCCATTTGTTTAGTTAAATTCTACATTTTGATAAATATATTCTTGATCTTGAGCGTGTAATAATGCGCCGCCGTTTCCAACTATAATCTGGTCTGGATTATCTTCTTCACCTAATAAATAAAACAGAGCGTTTATATGTTTGTATGTACATTCCGCATACAAATCTACACCCGTGCAGCAAAATTCACGAAGTTTCATACACGTGTTCTTTGCGACCATGAAACAAACACTGTGGGAGTGAAACGCGTCTACCACCCCCAGGAGCAGGGGTGGACGCGGGTGGAAATATTCAAACATATATATATATAAGTCGAATAAATATTTTTAGAGATCAAAGAGATTGATAGTGTTTCTACCGATGTTAGTGTATAATTTCAACTCCTTACAGCATGAGAAAGGAGCACTGTTAGGGGTGGGGGTGGAGTGGCGTTACAAGAAAAAAACGCGAATACAACCGAGAATGGAGACAAATCCAGGGCTATGGATGACGCCGACTTTAATTTTGCCATTAAACTTGCCATTTAACCCCCAGGGGTTGGGGTGGACGGTAGTGGAAATGTTGAAACATGCAAACACAGCCCATATTTGCGATGAAGAAAAAATTTTCAGGGATAATTAGATTGATGGTATTTCTACTGATGCTGTTTGTGTATAATTTCAACCCCTTTTCGGCATGGGAGGGGAACACGCTTAGGGGTGGGGGTGGAGGGGCTTTACTAGAAATTAACGCGAAAACCACCGAGATTTGAGTAAAACCGAGTTTATTTATGACAACCCGGGCACCTAGCTAATCCATTAATAAAATCTGGGCTATATGAATGGTGCCAGCATTGCTTGCAAATTTATCTATAAAAGCTTAAATTTGTGTAATATTACCATGCCTTTTTAATGTCAAAAATTCTTTTTTATATAGATCTCCAAAGCGGTTTATAAGTTAGAAACCACGTAGGCTTATCTGGTATTAATTTATCGAATTCCCTCTCAAAAGCATCAACTGTGCTTTGAGTTTAAAACTTTCTTCACCGAATGAAGAGACGAAGATAAATAAAAGCTCATCGGTCCAACATCTAATGACCAACTCGAAATAGGATCTTCACATTTTTGGAGGGGAAAAAGGGGTATGAATCTATATATCTGAACCATACTTCATAGGCTCTAATACAATACTCATGATTTCCACGAACCAAAAGGAAAGGAGATTTTAATCAAATATCTTTTGCAGGCACGAACCAATCAGGTGAACCAAGCTTCTATGCTATATCCATAAATATCGCCGCACTTTGTTGCTTTTCCATATTTTGTGTGTCTATTATGATAATTACAATTTTTTCCTTTTTAACTTCTAACAACTTTGCCGCAATAGATTATCAATATTTCTCTAATATACTTATATCACTTTTCGGAAAGAAAGAAATGTTCACTTGATACCGGCTCCCATTGAAATTATATCCGGAGCTGAGACATATTGAGAAAAAAACGATAATATATTGTTAAAAGTTTTAGTGTCACGTCTGTTTTTGATTTAATAAAACAATTGAAGACCTTATACAGTCACTTTAAATTTTTTATTTGTATTGTAACGACGTTTAGATACCTTCTTGTATCTTATCCAGGTATTTTCCTAAAGGGGAGACATTTGCACATAATTAGATTTATAGTATAATTTTACAAAGTAAAACAAGGCAAACTAAAGTAAACAAAAGGCAAACGACTTACTAAATAAATATAATAAACTAGCACAAAAAAAACGGTTGACAAGTTATTAAATTCACACAGTTTTTAAAGAGGGTCCGAGGCACTCATTACAATTATACTTATATAATTATATATACTTATATAATTATACGTATTTATGAAAATACCTGAAGAAGATACAAAAACGGCGTTACAATATAAATAAAAAATAAAAAGTGTCTATAAGGTCATCTGTTGTTTTATTGATAATATATTTATTAATTCTGAGTGCAGAACAATTGATCTCACTTATAAAGTTAAAGCAAGCAATTTAATATGTACATTTATAAAACGATTTGTGAATTACTGAAAGCAATTTATTTCCTCCCCCCCAAGTTATGTCACTAGTCTGGAAATGGAAAACGTAATTGTTTCCTAAGTTCCGCAAGTTGAAGATTCCGACCAATTTAAAACTTTGCTGAACCTTGTTTTGTATCGCCAGTTGTAAAAGTATAAAATCGTATTCCACAGACCCTTGCAGAAAAGGCAGGCTTCAAGGCTGTAGTTTGCTAGTAAAATATTACACTTACTTGTATACTCCATAATTTTATGGTTCAATAATTCTTGTTCAAGATTGGTTTCAATAAAAGAGAGTTTATTGAAAATATTAATGGTATAATAATAATAATTCATTTTTGTGTAACAGGCTTTTTTTGGAATCTATTGTTTAAATCAATTTTATGCCATTCTCATCTGTTGGACAAAAATCATTATTTCACGATTACAAGAAAAAACAATTACAAAAAAACAATAAGAAAGATAGCTAAAGACCGACAGAATACCGCACAACGTTTCTGGAAGCCTTGTTGCTTTCTTCAGGTGTAGAAACGTACAACTGCACCAGTCAGTTGACAAAACTCGATATTAGTTATTTTATCACTTCTTTTGTCTGTATTTAGCTATTTTTCTTGTTAATAATTTTCACTCAGGCGCATTTTTTTTTCGTCCAGAAATAAACGTTCAAATCCGCGACGTAAAAATGAGTTAATAAACACCTGAATGCGTTTATATCATTATTTAAAAAATTTAATAGCCCAATGTTTTTTAAAATGTTTAAAATAAAAAATCCAACTTCGCGTTGGGGAGACTGTTGTATTGTTTTATAATCCTGACCAGATATGAATGACTTTTAGCAGCCAATCATCTCTGCTTCCTCTTATCCTTTTTTTTAATCAATGACATAGATCGCAGTTAAGAACATAATTTATTATTATTCCACCGTCATATATATAGGTTTTACTGTTAGAAAGTTTGTTTTGAACCACACTTCCTGCCCGACAATTTCGTCTTTCCAATATATTTACTCCCACATTTCCCCGTCTACGTCATAGATTGAAATCCGGAAAAAAGCTCTTAAAAATAAATTAAGTTTTATATAATTGGACATGGGAATTGGAATACATCAGCATGGAAATCTGATTTATTAAAAGGTAAATGGATGCATGAGCGACATCCCTCGAGGTATTCGCATTTAATTCTAAAATCTTTCGTTGGACATAGTCTTATTTCCACTGTAGTTCTTTGGACACATGGGAAATCAAAGGTGGTCCCCACTTCAAATGTGCGTCAATAGCAACAACACGTACGTGTCTGTACTGCGCTTTGTGAATTCCTGAGCGGGACGAACTCCCACGCGAGTTGGTTTACGTTAGTAATGAAAAAGTATATTCAAATGTTCAGTTATAAAAGTGTTTGTCTATATTATTCGTTGTGATACTAAACACTCCCACACGAGTTGGTTTACGTTAGTAATGAAAAAGTATATTCAAATGTTCAGTTATAAAAGAGTTTGTCTATATTATTCGTTGTGATACTAAATACTCTCCTGCTAGTATCGAATTCCATTTTCTGTAAAAACTGTGATTAAAAAGGGTCTTCATTCGAAAAATATAATAAATAACCGTTTGCAAGAAAATATATACATTTCTGTTTATACCAGTTGAGTTATTCTTATTCTCTTAGAGAGAAAAATTATTTCGTACTGCTTCAACCACATGTGAGATTTTGAGAGTTCAAAGAATCATTAGTTATGAACTCTCAGGTTGGTTTGCAGCAGTTCGACATTCCGTACTGTTGTCCGCCATCCTCTTCACGTCTTGAATGAAACACAGCTAAATGCCAACTGAATGTTGAATATCCTCTGCCTCCATCGTCGATTCCTGTCCTCCGTGGTTCCTCCAACTACGAATATTATTCTAAGAATCATTATCTCTCCCCTGGTTTTCATGATCTCCAGAGAGCGAGTCTCCTCTGCATTTTGTCCCTCCAGCTGATTTCCGTCATCCTCCGTCGAAGTTCCGAATCCGCACGGCGCAGCATTCCAATCATATCTTCACGAATCCTTGTGGTAATGATACAGATAAAAATAATATGTATACAAATTTTTGGAATAGTGTTGGGTGAAGGACTGTTTAGAAGTCCAGCAGTTGCACTTCTACCATTACAAAAGGCGGCAAGTGAACTGATGTATTGGTCTTGGAGTTATCGAGCGCAATACCCGTCGTGGATCTTCTGTACCTTGTCTGCCATTACATCTAATTTCCCAAATGACGATGCCTGGTGTCACCTGAAAGTTTTGATAATGATGCGAACGCAGAGCGGATGCATCCATAAACCTCAGAAATAAACTGCCGTTTCTCTTGGCAAGAAGCTCCGGTAGCTCCGCGTCTGGGCTCCAGCTTTTATCGCGGTTATGAACAAATGCTTATTTGTTCTGTGATTCTTGTGTCAAAGCGGGAGGCAATCCTCCGTAACAATCACAACAGCTGATACATTACTCGGATTGTTGCTGAAGTATGCATAAATTGACCCTGTCGACACTCTTTGACTCATAAATGCGTGCCGAAGCGATTACGAGTGGTTTTCTTCTTCATTCCTACTTTTAGCGAGTTATTAATATCTTTTCGGCGGAGGCTTGTTTCTCCAAGAGGAATGGCGGCATTAGTCATTATGAAATCACGATTCTGAAGGACGAATTTTAACGTAACTGTAATTTATGATTGCTTTTTCTCGTTGGAAATTCAGCCGATGGCGCCGATAGATCAGGGTTTGGTTGGCAAGGTTTAAATTGATGCCCTTCGCTCTCTGACGAGTAAGATTGTAGCTTAGATGAACACAGAAATAAGCTACGACTAAACATGTTAGACAACATGCCTGAATATTCCATCCAAATCCAAGCCATTAACATTCAACTTAAAATTTTGGTGTTTCACTTTTACTTTCAAAATTTGAAGTTTGTTCGTTCTGTTGCTCGTAATTGAAGAAGTATTTTCGATTTTTGTCGAACAACGAATCATTCAAAAATTAACGCTTTGGTTTGATGAACAAAATTCGCGTAATACTTTATCAACAGTTTAAAGTCCGAGGTTGTGCTTTTTCATAATTATTATACGTGTAATTATTGTTTTATGACATTCAACACCATCGTCTAGCACTCGCTCGGTTTTCTTGTCTATTTTGAAGGACCGGGGAAATGTAGTGACCCCTTTACGAGTCTCGCGATTTACCACGACGCCATCTAGTTGCCTGAAGTCCGAAAAAAATAAATCCCTGCTGCAGACCCTAAAAAATGGCCACTGCTGCTAAAAGGCTACGAATTATTAACCAAAATCACGCGCTTCAACACTCAGAATCGTCAGCTGGAGTAAAATAATTATGAAGTCGATCTAAGCGTGTAGGGAATTCCGGGTGTTCAAGCCTGAAAACTCATGAAAAGAAGCAGTGATTTTAACGTTCAAAATATTGTTTGCCAAGTTTCTTGCCCTGGTGTCTGAAACTCTTCAATTAGTCGTTTTCATCAGAGGCAACTGAAAACCAGTAAACCTTTGTTTTTACCGCTTGATGGTCTCTCCTAACATTCTTGCCAATCACTGGAATGGTTTGCCTGCAAACAAAGCTTTCCGGGCCTGTTTCCACAATTTTCACGGTTACTATTTCCGTTGTGATCCGTCTGAAGGTAGCGGAGCGTGATCGCATCGTCTGGTGCAGACACCTGCAACAAGTCCAGACAGAGGAGGGGATTTCACTGCTCAAAAAAAAAAAACTCCTCCCTTGTTCCCTTTGTATGCTGATTGTTCTCTTATTCTTACTATTCGACCAAGAGCGTGTCTCCTTGTTCCTTCGTTTGCCCGTAGATGAACACTTCCCTTTCTTTGCCCCACTGCTGATGGTGACGTAGAATATTTCATTGAAGAGCCCGGGTAATGAATTTTCCGACGTAGACAGGAGCTCCGAAGAGGCATTTGAAGTTTTGTGTGTCAAAAACGGGCGTTAAATGACGAAACTTGGACTACTGATACGTTAGGTCAGACAAAATACGGAATGAAACGGCAATCTGGAAGGGAAGGAGTTAAGAGAAACATATACGGCTAGTGAACGGTGTAATGGACGGTACTCATATATAAAATTGAATAATAACTATTACATGTGTAAATTAGCGTACAACAGAAAAAGATGAATAACCTCATCAAACATTACTAATTTGGTTGATTCTGACTATATCCCTCCAAAACTGCATATTTACCCATTTTATTGAAGATAAAAGAAATAAAGACCATTTTATATTTTTATACTATCCTCAGGTAACCGAAATTTTTGTCATAACTGGTGTAAACAACAAAAATATAATATTTCAAATCACAAAATTATATAATATTTTTTCTTCTTCTAACCTTTATATAATAGGAAAAACAACAATATTCTTCTCTGTGTAAAGAATAATACAATGAAAAACAATAAAATATTTAAAATCAAATCATAAATTTTCAACATTCTTCTAATTTATTAATAAATGTTAGCACTCTTAAAGTAATTATGAATTTAAATTATTTTCAAAACACATTCAATTCACAGAATGTTATCATAAAATTAAGTAAAATTTATAAACCATTACTTTTTACTTTTGATATAATATTTTCGGTATAAATTTGTAATTGTAATTTTAAAATAATTTAGGCTCATAATTAACTTATGATTGGAAACATGTATTAATAAACTATAAGAATGTTGAAAATTTATGATTTGATTATAAATATTATTTTATTCCTTACAACATTTAAGATACAAGAATATTTTTGTTTTTGCATTTAATGGATTTTTAGAAGAAAAAAAAGTTATATAAATTTGTGATTTGAAATAGTATAGTTTGTTCTTTTCACCACTTACGACAAAAAAATTCTTTTATTGTAGCAAGTAGCGCAAACAACTCTATGATAACACAAAAATGTACAGAAACATCGTCGTATTGAATAAAATGTTTTAAAATGAGTGTTAAAACGGTCGTCAATTTATTTATTTTCTCTTATTAATAAAAAACAGACGTAAATTAAAATGTTATTTTCTTAATTTATTCAAATACTTCCTATTCTTCAAAAACCAGAAACCGCTACCTAATCATTTTGAATCCTCTCAGGTCTTCGAACTGTTTATCAATCGTAATTGAAAAGCATATATTTTTAGATTTGTATTTATTGACTTCACTAGCCCGCTCTGGTTAAGTATGAGAAGTGAAAGATTATCAATGCGCAGTACATCATTCCACACGTAAATAAATAACAGTACTCTGAGAAAATTTTTACAGAAATGATTAAACTTAATGTTTAAATAAAAATATTTAAATAATATTTTACTGATTACGCATCACCATTTAATAATTTCCAACCGGTTTCATGTCAAGACAAGAAGTGAAATTCCAGTGTATAACTAACAATTTGCATAACGCGAAGAAGCACGTTTTCAGGAAAACCACTCACATTCGTGGCCGATAATTAAATTGTATAACAGAATAATGGAGATATTTTACGTGGTTGTAAGAATATATTGTAGTTGTTAACGTCTCTTACGCCATAAAATGTAAGGTGATGCTACAAGGTTTCTAGTATTGTATCCGTAATATTCACCGTTCGTCATGATATAGAATTATTTATTATTATTAAAAACAATTTAACATTTTTTGGTAGCGTTGAAATTTCAATATTTGAACAGGAACATGGCGTAATACAAAAAAAAATTCATCGCGTCCTGGAGCAGACTCGCTGCTATCACGTGACGTGCCGGCTTCAATCGCACACTGCTGTCACGTCACGCCACGTTGTTCACCGCCAGCGAAGTCTCCTTTGACAAGTGACAACAGTGCGTAGGTCAGAGCATTTTTCCTTACATATACCAGTCTACATCTGTGTAGCTATCAGCCGTACATTACCCCTCTCTTCTAGGAAAAGAAAATCTAATATCGTTACGTTTTTTTTTTCCTTTGACGCAGCCTGCAAGTCTAAAACTAGAGACATGTAATATAAAATAAGATACACATTATATTTTGTTTATAAGAATAATACTGTATTATGCTATTGAAGATGGTCTTATAATACAACCATATATATTTTCACGAGTGTGCGATTCTAAATCTATATAATAAAAAAATATGTATATTTATATGTATGTATGTATTTACGTTAATTTATATACAAATTTAACCGCGCGGACCGTTTGCAACAAAAATTGGTACACATATTCTTCAAAACTCGAGAAGCGGTAATGTAGGGGTAAGAAACCCCTAGCATAAATGTGGAAAGAATTATAATTGAAAAATGTGATCATTTTGTGTTAAATTACTGCTCGCTGAGAGACCGTGACGTCACGCGAGAGAGAAAGACGTTACTACGCGACGAACAAAGGAAGTAGGTCCTTTTTCCGTAATGAAATAAAGCAGAATTATTTTCATTTATTTAAAAGAATAATACTCCATCGAATGACGATAAAAAACAATACCAAATATTTTATTATCCTTTCGGAAAATGTAAGTTAATTTTTGAGCCCTGTTAGTGACTAATATTGCGACTATTTGTTTACATTGTGAATCTAGCTAAGAATTTCATCAATTTAATCTTTCGTAATGTCTGAAGACTGCGGGACAATTATATCCTGCAATACTCAAGGAGTATAAGAAATTCGGAGGGATGTTTGTTGGGATTGATGGAATAAAATTCGATGTATTTTATAGCTGTTCAATTAATTCGCTATCGGCCGCAAGTATGTACGGAACTAGGAATAGTTAGATTTAGGTTGAATCATTTCTTGATTAAAGATTAATATAGAATCAAATACTTTTTCGGGTTTATTTAAATAAATACCTGGGCATCGCCGAACACCCAGCTAGTATTATATAAAAATTTAATTCCATGTACTTAGATATTAGACGTATTTGGCGTTATTAAATAACAATAAAAGGACCTGACTGAGATAGTAAGTCAGCTTGATAAATATTTTATTCAATCAAATAATTAAATTAAATGTGAAAAAGTAGGGTTGATAGATGTCAAATTCCGCCAAATAATGACAACTCTTGTATTTCTCTTTCATTTGAAGTTAGGTGTATTTTCGTAAATTGTAGATCATGTTTTGAAACCCGATATTGCGTTAAAAAGAGAATTAAATTCTCTACAACTTTCCTCCTGTGAGAAATTTGAGTACTAGCGACAATTTTTCAAATATAAATATTAGGTTTTAATGGATTATTAACAATAAATAATAATACTTAAGGAAACTAAATGAAATAATTCTTTGTCCTACTGGGAAAAAGTGACTAGGGATCCTCAAGCGCCTTTGATAACGTTTTAAACAGAATACAGATTTTAAAATCTGACATTAAAATGTGTGCGAGCGCATATCACAGATACGTGACAGGGCTGTGACGTGACAGTACATGACGTGATGGCAGTGAGGCTCCACACATTCTCGACGAACCATCAGGGTAGGAGTACGATATCTGTTAACCACGACGTGAACCTCTCGAATGACGACAATGTTTTTCAACCTAAGCAAGGATAAAAGCATATTCTTGAATCGAACTCAATTGGCAACGTAAATTTTTATTTCCAATATTTCAGAAGAGGTTAAAACCCTTTCGGAAACTGGAAAAACCAATAATGTCCACTTTTGTGTTATCGTTCTCAGAGAAAGGTAATTCTTCTCCCTCTTCCCCATCCCCGATATTTGTGAGCGCTAGTAGTGAAGAAAAGAGCGACGAAGAGGGAGCGGAGATGAATTGTTGTTTGACGTGACTTAGCGCCTCTGCAAAGCTATTACCGTAGCCGATGAAATGGCAGCCCCGTGATTGAAGGGATGAAACAGCCAAAGGACCGCGTCATTTTCACAAGCGTATCTCAATATCCTCCGAAACGTTTGATGAAGGCTTGTACGGAAAACGTTCAAAGCACTTTCATATTTTTCCTGTTATTGCATTATGTCGAATAGCGACTAGCTCTACAGTTTTACCTATTCTTTCTTCTAAACCTTCAGAAAACCGTCGTCTATCTTTTTAACGATAATCAATTTGCGGGGTTGGCAATAAATCTATGAGGTTCGCTGTTGTGTCATATAATTTCCATTGCTGGAAAACACGTGAAAGGATGTGATTGGACATTAAATCTGTTGCCAGTTCAGAATGAAAAATTATTTCGTTATGTCTTGAACGGTGCTCCGATAATATTTTGAGGTACAGTGAAACCACTTTTCCATCATTGCACTCGTATGGTCCATTTATCTACCGTGATTCATAATTTTCCATTCATTGAGCGAAATATTACTTCAGTTGAACCGTGTACGCTGAAAGATATTTATATTGTCCTTCAGCTGCAATGGAGGTGACACGTAAATATGAATTTCTTCAGAAAATTACCATGCGGGAATCTGCAAAACTCCGGATTCACATTTACAGATAAAAGAAGAAGTTGTGGCCTCTGCGACCACATTTTATCATCGACATAATTTTTTGTTATCAGGGAATGGTGAATCATTACGTGAAATACGTTTTATATCATCAGAGTCAGTGGTGAAGGCTTCGGTGATGATTTTTGAAGAATGGTGGGTTTTGGGGTGTAGATTCCTTGAAGTATAAAGACAGGAGAAAAAAAGGTGTAACTGTTGTATTGCATATAATGAGGACTAAAGTAATCATGATCAATTCCTTATTCAAGAACTCGTATATTTCAGAATCTATCATTTCGAAAGGGAAACAAACTGTGATCAAGCAGAGAGACCGAATCTGAGGTTTTTCTTAAGCTGTCCTATTTTGAATATTTTGCTCTAGGTTTTCCTATATTCTTCCAGATCGAATTGACTCCCTACTTGAGCTTCTTGTAACGCAAAGGAAGAGTGAGTATTTATTAATCATAAATGTCGTAGCGTAGTTTGATATTATATATGCTTGTCTCTCAATCTGGACGAGATTTGCTTCCAAAATTTAGGCGCTGACCTTGAGACCGTAAATGTAGTTGAGGGTGTCATATTTGGGTCCGCGTATCTTATCTGTGCGAGACACAATACAACCTACGCAAGCCCTCACAAAGGCACGAAGCCATTGTCACGGCGCGCCGCTGCGTCCTCACAATTCTCCGCCACAGATCTACTCATTTCTCACAAGTATATTTATCTGTCCCAAATTCAGGTTACGGAAACTTTTGCTGAACGTACTATTCTATTAGTGCAACTCGACGCAAAAAGTCCCTTATCACGTAACGTGCCAGGCTTATCGTCATCATCAGAGTTACATTTGGCCAGTACAGTCCGGATTATCCCTATTTTACTCAGATATATCAACGTCATTTCAGGGTCATGACCCAATCCTAACGCCCACAGGACACTATGCCAGAATGATAACGTGTTTGTCCGATTCATAGAATCAGGATTGTTGAAGAAATCCGAAGAGCGTTATGAATGGAATGCAGGAATAGATACATGAAAATGCCAACAACAAAAAAGAGGAGTCTGGTCGATTGTAAAACGTCGCAGTAGAAATAAATTAATTTTAAATAGAAAATGTGACGATTTTTTTAGTTATCGGTTACATGAGTATTATTCGCTTTGCATGCTCTAATCTTCAGCAGAATATGAATGGTGGATGACGAAGGGAGACCAAGGTAGTCGAGTGGTGACTAGAACCCCCCCAGGCTGTGGTTTAAGGATCCTACCCGGCATTCGCCTAAATACCATGCAGGAAAACTCTATAGTGAAACCAGCATCCGGTTGTCGGGCTGTTGGTACTTGTCCCACGCCCATCGGGGTTTGTTATGGGGGCGCGACTTAACCGATTCCATGCCTCGGCCAGTTTTGGTCGACTGGTCTAATAAGAACAGTGAACAACTCTTAACCGTATACCCAACGTCTGCGACCCAGGGATATACACCCTTCAAAGCAAGCCCAGGTGTCACGATTTATGGGAACCTTCACTCAAGTTCCTTAGTTTAGAACCAAGTACAGGAAAATCCTAAAGGAGGAATTTAGTCCTTTAGCGTTATCAAGTGGAGAATATGCTACCTATGATCACTTCAATAAAAGCAACTGAACGTACACAAATACAGGGTCTGCTTATGTATAGTAGATGATTAATAATACATTTGAGGGAACGTGTATAGACAATAAACAATTAAATGAGAATTATTCCCTTCAAATCGACAAGAAGAAAGTAAAAAAAAAACCACCAGATTTATATTTCAATGTATTGATTCCAATAGTGGAACATCACTAAGATAACACGGCCAGCCAAAAACATTATTACAGGCATAAATAATAAAACACATTATTGAGATAATACTAGATGCGGAAACGCATAATTAAATATAAAATTTTGAAAATTAAATACAAAAAGTGAGAAAATTTAATACATGAATTTATAAACAAGGAAATAAAAATTTATCAATATGACATAAATCAAAAAAATTAATATAATCCTACGTTCTACATCCAATGTAGCAGATGTGGCTCACTTGGTAGTGTGTTGACTTGTAAGTACCACGTGACCGGGTTAGAGATCCGTCCTTACCCGAGATATTTTAATTTCATTTGTTTCCTCTGCTTCTGATTATAAAAGTCGTCGCATTCGTGAAAAAAAAACTGTTTTATTTTAACGTTATACCAGGTACTTGAACAAAATTTCAATTTATCACTCAACGCTACATTTAGCTAGATATTTTTCGTCGTCAGATACATAACGTGAGGAATAGAGCATTATTAACTCCTTACGACGAAAAAATTTCAATACGTTTTTCCGACGGTTTCATTTCTATATCGTAGTAGTAGTAGTAAACGATTACTTCCACTCGTTTGTACCTTGACGATTTAATTTTACTTTTAATATGTAGTCCTTTATGGAGGAAGACGTTCTGTCAGAATTTTTCATCACAGGTTCTTTCGATTACCGACCCAAACTCTGCACCATCCTTTACGTTAATGCCTTCGCATTTCCACGTAGCGACTTTCCTGTTTCTAGAATCCTCTCATCGGCTTGAGCACGTAATTCCACCATTTCACAGAAATGAGTGAACGGCTTTATCGTTGACCTTTTCTTCAAACCCTATACAGGGTTCTACGTCACGAGTTATTACTTTATTTTGTATTAAGCCCAAAAACAATCTATGATCTTAATTTACAATACACATTTCCAGCCTACGTACTGAAAACTAAAACACCGGAGTAAGTATTTCCAGTGAATTTTTGGGAAATTTGGAGAAACTTCGGAAAGCCCCAAATGGAATGAACTGATGCGGTTGTGTGTGGCCACAATATATACTGTTCAATCCACTTGTGACGTCATGGATCTGTAATTCGTTTCATCCTATTACCTTCGTTTGTCAACGAATGAGAGTGATTTTTTCAAAAAAAAACACTCACAGTATTTCCAGATAGCACACAGAAACGTCAGTTCGGATTTTTGTGGATCAGATTCCTTCATGAAAGCCTGGAGACGACCAGAGTTGCCACCCCTCCAGTTCTAATGTAAATCCCCGGGCTCCAGCTTTACGAGTAGAATAATATGGTTTCTTTTTTCGTACCGTGACAGTTGACGCTTTACAATATTTTTTTTTTGCTCTTGTCGAGTCGGAACGAATCTAAATTGAGCTGTGGTAGCGTTCGCTTTTTGTCGCCAATATCCGTGGCGACACTCGCTGAGAGGTGGCAACCGTGGATTTTACTGTTCTTAACGTCGGTTTTGTCCCTCCTTCGTCCCTAATATTTTCTTCTATTGAAAAACACCCTTTCAGGCTATCGGTTACTTCAGAGACAAAGGAAACCCTAAAAACATCTCTGTCCAATTGATTCCACATTGTCAACAAACTTTCGTTGCTGACCAGGCAAATAAGAAGCTGCGGCGGTTGTATTTCAGAGACCTGGAGGGATTGAAAGCTCCATGCGAAATGCATGTAGACTACTTGTGTTACTTCGTCGAGTCCAATTTTATACGGACTATTGTGATCACGCTTCGTTAGTTGATCGTGCAACAGGATGACGTGCTGTGGGCGCGACTGAACTCAAACCCCGTCGTGAGGTCCTGGGAGCCCAGGCACACGCACTCGCACACGCACACAAGGCCGGCTGTTTCGGTTGTGATGGTTGGGAAGGGGGGGGGGAGGGGGAGGGAGTGGCCAAAGTTCCCGTAGTGCGACCATGGTCCGCAGTCGGCGCTGATCACTGGAGAGGAGAGCTATGTGCGTTCCCGGACACCACAAGGTAAATATGCCGCGTAACGGAGAGCTTTCACCTCCGTCACCTGTTGTATTTTGGAACTTTCCCCGCCCGATTTGCCTTTGAAATTCGGCAGTGCCTGTGGTGCGATGGCGTGGGTGTGAGTGGTCGCCGGCACGTGCCGCCAATGTCGACCAGAGCACCGGTACTTGAACCCGGCTCCTCTGCCCCGATGACAGAGCGAAATGCTACCTTCCGCACAGCTGACAGCGCTGGCGAACAGCAAACCCGAAAAATGCCTCGTGCTAAGGCTGACATCGTGCGTGTGTAACTTGTGCCTCACGTTTCTGCACGTGAGGTGAAAAAAATCTACAAAATTAGATCCCATGAACGTCAACTCTTGTGGATATAAAAGCGCTCACGTTATTAATGTTGCGTTTCATCTGACAGCAGTTCTGCGACTTCGACTCTCTACGCCGTCATTTATTTCTCTCTCGACTTAAATTTATATGATACTAATACCATGTGTCCCGGGGTTAAAACTAGTGTCAAACTCAGAGCCATGACGTCATTTCCCTCCAGATTTGAAAATGATCTTAAAATGTAATGATGATTCACCATTTTCGGCGCTCAGAAAAACTCAACCACGTCGCGTCTACAATTGTTGCTATTATTGTTATCCTGACAGCATATACGTCACTCTGTTACGTCTCTTAATATTATACACCAACACTCACTTATCATTGCAGATTGGAACATGCGAAACTTGTGGCACTCGGGGGACATTTGTGCGAGGCCTCAAGTCAGGTTGTTGACGTTATTTCTCTCGCGATTTGAAGGAACGGAGCCTGGGCTGGAGAAGCCTGCGTGCGTGCTAATTACCACATGGTAGC
Organism: Zhengitettix transpicula; assembly: GCA_037074705.1. Lineage (NCBI taxonomy): Eukaryota > Metazoa > Arthropoda > Insecta > Orthoptera > Tetrigidae > Zhengitettix > Zhengitettix transpicula. The sequence continues at coordinate 52,234,034 of CM073595.1, forward strand.
AACGAAGCGTTTATAATTCCAGTCTGTCACCGTAAAAACATCAGAGAGCGAAAGTTCGAAGGAAATGATCGTGAATTAACCGGGTGTCGTGATTACGGGCCTTGTCACTGCGATTTAAAACTGGTGGAATTATTTTTTTATATATTTATACACATACAATACCATAATGAACTAAATCTGTGGTATAATAAAACGTTATTTTGTATAACAAAGCAACATTCCAGTTGATTTTGAGTTATTTGAGGAAACCCCGTAATTTACTTTGCTTAATCACCTTGTGACTTAACGGCTCTGTAATTCGTTTTCTCATATTCATTTCATTTTACAGTATAAGAGTGAAAATAAAATATAAATACTCAGATTATTCCCGAAGAGAAAAGTAAAATCCCGATCGCATTTGACAGTTCTTCAAATAAATATATGGGAAATAGAGAAAATTAATAATAAAATCTGACTACAGAAATGTCTATGTTTCCCCAAGATTGATCCTAGAATCTGTAAAATTTATTTAAATAGTCCTATAAAGTGTGTTCTTTTCATCAGAAAATTCGTTATATTTCCATGAGGGTAATTTTAATAGAAGACTAGAAATACGTGAGCGACCTTAACTGGAGAAAGGCGAAATTTCTCGATGTCTCTATTTAAAATTTACGATTAAATTGTGTTGGAAGGCAGAACAGAGAAATTTCGAAATCTGGGGGTTCAACCACGAAAATTAAAAAGTCTCGCTCTTAGTAGAGCATAAACAATTCCACTTTCCACTTCTGGCAGACAATAGGAAACGAAAGCAACAATATCCCCACTAAATTCCATTGTACTCGGTTGAGATGAGTTTCCCAAAAGTCAAAGGGAAAGGTCACAGGACTCGGTTTCGCGAAATATGTTTGCAAGAATCCAAGAAGTGCGTATAAAAATAGTGCGACCACGGAGCTGTTTTTATTGGAACCTCTACAAGATAAGCGAATTCATCGCGCAGGAAAGCATGCGTACAAATCAATGTCGAGTAGCGACAACGGCCATAAAGCACGAAAGAATTTCCAAGATAAGCAAAGGGGAAGTAGAGAGGATCACAGCTGAAAATCAGCGAGACAGGGAAACAGGTGAACGCAAATGAACAGAACATTTAAATTTAGTGACGAATACCAAGTAAATGTGTTCGTTTCTTGACAAGACATGTCGTTGGATAGGTTAAATAAATTCTTCAATTCGTATTCGGACAATTTTCCTTACGCAAAGTCTAAAAATTGTGTTCTGGAGATCATCGTAACTGAAGTGTATTGGCAATAATACTAGAGTTCCTTAGCATTTTCTGAAACGCGAACAATACTTAAAAAAACGTTGGACCTCGTTGCAAGTTTTATTTTTCTAACGATTTCTCCAGTCCCTCAGACATCGTTTGACCTGATCTGTATAACATCCCCAGGATCCTTCAAACGATTGGCTTATCAGCACGTACAATAGTGACCCTTCGGATTATAATCGTGACAATCTAGAAGCAGCATAGGACACGCGGTCTACTGTGGCTTTATCACGTCAAGAAACTGACGCACTACAGTCGTAGGATTTACTTACAACTTTATCCTTCATTCCTTGTAAATCCTTGGAATTTTAAACTGGAAAAATCGGAGCTCTAGAGCTAATACGTTTCAATCTTGCATTCACACCCCCCCCCCCGCCCCCTCGGAAATAATCCCATCACAGATCCGCACCATCGTCATTCCGACCCATTAACACATTTAACATCCGTATACGGGAAAAATAAAATGTTTCTGATCTGAAATAATTTGATAGTGTAGCTTTAAAAACGAATAACTATCTAGATTGTCGGAAGTAAAGAATCGATAACTACCCCATGTTTTAGGAAGGAAATAGAAATAATAATAGTAATTAAGAAGTTTAATTTTGCAGACCGATCGATTTGTGGGTTAAATCAATTTAGTCAACCTAGATAAATGTCTGCCATTGAATTTCACATACAGGAAGGATAAATACCGCTAGTTTCGTGTGGTGCGAGTCAACCTAATTAAAGTCAAAAGCCATTCTCGCACTGTACGGATAATTAGGGCGATATCATCGCGGATCATATCCCCCAATTCTAGTCTTCAGTGACCTAGACTCTTTCGTGTATGCGTGACGTCCATCTTCCCGGGTAATGTAATAGGCCACATGGCTGCTCTCATTTTCTGTGTCCGGTTTTGCAGTTTCCCAGAATACATAACCCGAAGAATGAGCAAAGCACGAAAATGGATTTTCTTCTGAACACTCCGACGGTAATGGGTGGATTCTACGTTTGATTACTAACCAGGAAAAAAAATAATGAAGAGACGCGTAATTAAGATTCTTGTATCACGAAACCATTGATAGCAAGATTCATAATTGTTTTCTCATTCTTAGCTAAAATTCTCTACATCTGTTTCATCAAGTCAGCGCATCTCTTCTTCATTATTTCTACTTATTAAAAAGAATTTAAGCGTGTGTTCAAGTGTCTTTCTTGACCGACAGAGTCCATTCGATAAATGAGACAGGGTCACCAAAATTCCACTAAGCAGATGAGAGTAATCCAAAGTAGAAAGAATGAATAGCCAATACAGATAAAAAAAAGGGTAATACATATACCACACAACGTTTCTGCGATCCTTTCGTCAGGTGCTAAGAACCCAGAAACGTTGTGTGGTATTTATATTACCTTTTTTTGTCAGTATTGACTATCGTTCTCATTCATTATTTTTCTATCAGAAACTATTTTCAAAGTAGAAAAAATGGTTAATATTGAGTAATCAGATAATAAATGCGGTAAAAGTGGGAACCGAGAGTTGCCTGTAACACTGGTTGGGATAATCTGATCCAACTTTGATTCGATGTACGGACCTGAAGTCTCGTCGGCCGCCACGTTAACAACTGGACCACGAGAATCTTTTTCTTTTCTATATACACACACACACTTGTGTAATTATCTGTGTAAAGTACTTCACAAGTTTTAACTCAGCCGAGTGGTTCCCCACACGCCGAGACAAATGCTTTGACGAAGTCCTCGAGAGAATATGGGTCGTTACCTGTATAATACAAAGAAGAAGTGTATACGTAGATAAATATAGTTGATCAATTAGGATATGACTGAACATCCGCGCCTGGTATATATTGACAGAACGTGGTGAGCCCATATATTATGGAGATGATCGGGGCTAATTAGAATATTCATGCACCTGTAAGGACATGTGTCTGCTTAAAATCGAGCGACCATCGTTATTGAAACATCTGATACTCGTCTGCTCCGACCAGCCTGCTCCAGAATTTGCTAGATAAGAATCGAGATGATCTGTTGAACTGCTCGTCCGGGTCCTCAGATTTGTTTGCCGGTGGGAAGGAAGGCGACCAGACACTGTCTACTTTTGCAGGCTTTGTTTATTGTTTCTGGAGGCCGTGGCTCCAGAGAGTCGCAGGCTTCACTAACGGAATCTTCTGGTCTGAAAGGTCGGCCAGTTTAGCCTTGTTAACCTGAAGCTTCAAAGTTTTCCCTGCGATGCTCGGCGACGTCACACTTATCGGAAATGTTTTAATGGTAGGTGTTTCCTGTTAGGTGAGGTGTTAAAAGGGGAGTGGCGGTATTGAAAATATTGTGGTACTTCGGCAAGTCGGGCCATTAGCGCTTTTAAACTGGTAATGGGAAAGGAAAAGACGCTCGAGAAACGTGGGCCTGAATAAATTCTCAAATTTATGACTTGAACCGGGGACTTTTGACCGCGGCCTTATGAATTCATCCCATCGTTTTGTGTTTCTCGAGTCATATGACTGGTCCACCTTTCCATAGCTCATCCACACACACCATCCTTTATCGTGTGTTTTATATAATGTAACCAACCACTAAGACGTCGCGTAGAGATTCTACCCTCCCAGAAATAGTTAAAAATTTTCCGTTACCTGTCCACAATCTCCACATTTTGAAAACTTTCTTTTTCTGGTCTCTGCTTTCACTTACTAAGCTTCACAGGAATTTTCCGGAATTTCGAAACTGATACTTCTCACTACATGATGAATTAGCTTGTGCTATCCTTCCAAATTTTAATAAGCGAGACATTAACCATAATTTTTAATATATTTTATATCATTTGATCCCTCTGAATAACTAATCCGAAATTTTTCTTCTCCACCAAGCTGAGAATGTAAATAATAGCAACGATATTTCCACCCCTTACATTTTTGCTTGCCGACGCAAATTTATTTCATTATTTCCTACGGTTCTTCATGAATATATAACTTAAATAGTAAAAGGCAGTCACTGCACAGTTTCTGATTTCCATTTAAATCCAGTTTCGTTTTTCAAAAGATTTGGCCATCCTGACTCTATTAAAAGCCAAGGCAAATTTGCTTTCCCCTCGTACCTTCTCTTTCTGCGTTCTACTTCAGTAATATTATTTAGAATATCTTTACTCTGAATACTCAGTGGTCCATGTAAAGCTACTGACTTTATCGTCTCACTATCGTTAACATTTTATCTGAAACCTTCCTCAAGAAAATTGTCTCGAACCTTTTAAAGTACTATCTACTTCGTTTCGAAATGTACCGTGTCCATTTCTAGGCCAAGTCACGTAGTAGATTACAGTTGGAACAAAATTATTCCGACCTGGTCGTCATAGGAAGTGCTGCAGCATGGAATTTGCGCCCGTGACATTTGTGCACACGGGCTTTTCCAGAGTGCGAATATAACTGTCATTAAACACGAACTTTTGCTAATTTTAAAGCCAGAGTCATTATGAAAATGATATTTGTTATATTGTTTCGTTTACCCTTCCAAGCTTTAAAAACGCAACTACGAAACATTATAGTCATATATGCTCTTCTATTTTTTTTTTCAGTGTTTAAATATTTCCACTAAACACCGAATTTCCTTATTCTCAATCCAAATTATCTATTACTATTTTTTTGGTCCATATACGATCCAATCCTCTTGTAATAATTAAATTAAATTTATAGGTATATAGATTTACAATGGCTTTTCGAAAATAAATTAATTTGTATCTCCATTCACCTTTAATATTTTTTTCGCGCACAGCCTTCATCGACTGTTGAACTGTCTCGTACTGTGTTAATAAATATTCACGGTTGCAGGTAGACAATCGATTCAAATACCACATACTTTTTTTTAAAAAAAAAAAATAATTAAATAAAAGTCTCGCTGTTAAATTCTGCAAAAGTCAGTTGTTGAAAGTAGACAATAATTCGCATTACTGTAGACAGGTAACGCACAACGTTCTGATAAAAGGATTATAAGCCCTGAAAAATAATTTCAGGCCTTTGTTCCGAGTTCTGTCCATGGCCTTGTAGGATCATAAGATTAGTATTTACATTTCAGACGAAGCGTATACGTATAAATGAATTTTAATGACTTTAGAGGCTCTCGTGTGAGACTGTAATGGAATCAAAACTACTATAATCCTTCTATAAATATATGACCGATTTTTATTTATTTTTAAGTAATCAATACAACAACGATTGCGCGATTTTTGTTTATTGTTAACGAAAAATAAATGTCACTCCAATACTAAAATCAAACTGTAAAATAAAATTTATTTTACGTGCAATTCGGAAATTGTAGAACTATTGTAATAGAAACGGGAAATCGACGGTACAAAATTATTGGCTCCGCAGGAGTGAATAAAAATTCGCGTAAATCTGAATGTCTGTAATATTTAAAGTAGGGGGGAAATATATGATAACCGCTTCCATGGACGTCTTTTAATTAAATCAATTTAGAAGGTAAACTGCGTCGTTTGTTAAAATATTAGGGTAAATAACGCGAGAGGGGCTGAAAGGAGATTTCTTTGAAGGCTCCTGCGGGGAGCGTTCACAGGAAGTGCCGTGGCCTCCTGAAAGCGTTAAAACGTGTCGTCTGAGGAACCGTATCCCGCAGAATAGGCCCATTTAGGGTCCTTGGTGCATTAGCGGGACGTTAACGCAAACAGATCCGCGCGACCTTGCCTGCATTCCTAACTCCTCGTCCCCCTCCCCCGCCCCCGCCGCCCGCCGCCGCAGGACACTGACCCACTGGCAAATATAGGAGCAGTCCTTAAAATCGGATCTGCAGTCACAACTTTGCAATTACATACACCTACGTAAAACATTACTATGCGTTCAAATATTTTTTTAAAAAATATACGATGTAAATACTGTAAAAAATTTTACAGCTTTATATATTTCAAATCGTGACAACTACCGTAAACACTAAAAAAACGGAATTAAAATTCCCAGCAAAGAAACATTTCTGTTAATCGAAACTACAATTATTTGAAAGAGCCCTAAGAAATTATACGACTTTTTATAATTATTTTAAAATTCGTTATATGAAAGTGTGTTCTCTGTAAAATAAAGAATAAATATTTAAATCCCAACTGATATCAAGTTTGTTATTTCTATTTATTCAGACTGAACAGACTATGTGCCCGTTATGACAAAAATATAATCATGAATTCATATTATTGCGAGTACAACATCAAATTATAAAAAATAATTAAGAATATATACAATTCAAGATCCCGTAGATCAATCAAATATAAGTATATTATTATCAATAAATTTCAGTAGCTCGTCTTCTTTATAATAAATAAATACATGTTAAATTAATTTACAATCTTTGGCATTCTGTTGGTTGGATTATTAGACTATAATTCAATATATATTCTACCGGGAAATCTAATATTCAGTTTAATTAACGAAGAAATTGTCTAATGATTTGCTGAATAGTTTGTAAATCAATCTTAAATGATTCAAGTTACATTTTGATTCCAACGATGGATACGTTAGTAGAGACGATAAACCTTAAAATCTATTATATATAATCTATTATTAAATTTATATTAATTCATAATTTGCCTACATTTAATCTTATTTGTTTATCAGGAACGTACGTATCGCGTAAAACTTGATTTTGGTATTTCTTACAGTGAAGCTGTGACGATATATTAAATAATCCTTCAAATGCTTCTGACACAGATCCTTTTAGTGTCTAATTCATCTTCATTTAAGCTGTTTTGTGTGTGATTAGAATCAGCCCTACGTAGACTGTATTGGCAATCTTAGACAATTATACTGTGTAAATGACGCCAGTATACTGAATTTCATCTTCGGCTGGCAAAAAAAAAAAAAAAGATGAATCCGGATTCTCGATTTTTTTTCAATTATTCAGAATGTCCTTTGAGCAGTTTGTTTGCTGGAGTTGAAGTTGATATAATGGTGCGTGTTTGTGTCGTCAGCTGTAGGACTGAGCGTGTCTAGATTGAAATCTTGCGCCTTGAACCCTTAGGTAGTTTTCAAAAAACAAATGCGAACAGGTTTTGACAACTTAAATACGTGCCGATAACTTAATTTTGCCTACCCTGGAAGTTTATGAATGTAAACGCTGGAGGCGTGTATTTCACGTAGGCGTTTCATAAGGAATTTCACGTAAATAAAAATCGTGTTTTGAAGCCGCTGGCCGAGAACGTGAGGCTCGTGGTGTCAGAACAAGAACATCAGAACGCACCGTTTTAACTTTGGAGAAGGAGGCGGCACTAATTGATTGGTTTCTATTTCAGCAGTAAAGATATGAACATAAATCGTACCGCAGGAGAGGGAAGTGGCGCCGCGCCTCTGTTTCGGTCGATGCGTTTATCTAAGGCTGGCTGCTTTTGTGGGAAGAATTGTAGAGCTGGCTTGCTTTCTGGCTATTCTCCAACTCGCAGCACCTGTTGCTCTGCCAGAGTTACGACATTAGCACATGTGCTGTCACCTGTTTGTGGTTAAGGATAATAGCGTGGGAGGATTTCAGAACCAGATATTAGCCTAGCGCGCGTTTCTCTGCCTTCCATACTTTCTTAATGAACGCTCATCACGGCGGATTTCGTATTGCAAAATGAAAGCTGCAGCAGCCACGTTTATAATCCTTTCGTTGAATTGTGATCCTTCATCAATCGCAGCAGCGGTATAATATTGTTTATAATAGTTGGCAGTTGACTCAAACAAGCAACCTGAATGAAACCATAATAATTAAATCATTTACAGTGGGCCTCGTGTCTGATTGCTAAAGAAACGGCGGAACATCGGCGTCTGTGCCCCAGAGGGGCGGCTCTAGGACAATCCGTACCGATGCAGCATTATTCGTCAATTCGCCATTACAATCTGGGAGTATGTAACAATCAATATATGAAACCTTTATATTTTATCTCCAATATCTTTTTAGTCACTCACAATTTTAATCATAAAACTAATTAATATTTTTTATTTGAAAATCGGAAGAAAAGTGAGAGGTCATCTGGTCAACAATTGAGCGCGATTTTCTGTATTACAAATTGAAAACAGTACCTTAGTATCAATATGGCAATATTTCTGACAGTTCCGACTTTTAAAATTAAAACGTTTTATTAAAAATTATTTAATTCTAATCTAATTAAAATTTCGACTAATTAAAACATGATTGGGGATAAAATACAAATACATCAAAAAAAATCACACATCGGTGATGTTAAATTTAAAAATCTCAAGTGAGACGTGAAATTCCTTTGGACGGCCTGGACAACAATTAAGCAGTAAGAAATAAACACTTCGTACGATGTAAGAAAAAAATGTATTAAGTTTCTTCAAAGACATTAATTTATTTGACAAGCTATGAGCAACTTTTGCACAGATCAATTTAATCACATACTAGTTTGTAAGAAAATACCAATTCACTTAACGAGGTAAGTCGCTAATAACCTCTGAAGTACATCTGACTTTAAATAAATATAAAAAAACAATTGAGCAGTATTTCTGTATTACTAATTGCAGGGAATGTTACCATAAGATTATTATGGTGATATTGCAGAAAGCTCAGGTTTTATAAATTAAATAATTTGATTAAAGAATTATTAATTAGATGTATTGTTAAAATGATATGTCAACTTACTATTGAAAATATGCAAAAAAATATATAAGTACTATACAATAACACATTAAATGACGGTAGTTTAAATTTGTATAGAAAAACGAGATACATTTCTTTTTTAAATAATATTAATATTTTAATATTATACCATTGACAAGAATAAAGGTTAATTTTAATATCGATAAATATTTATGTTTATTTTTAATTCTGTTGAATTATTATATTGTTAAATAAGAAGAGTACCAATATTCTTATCACATCAAATGTTATTTCCAATATCATAAAACAAAAGCTTGCAACCGTAATCAACCATAAAAACAAAAAATGCAATTAAGAAAAGTCCTTTCGCTTATAGACCCTAGTATTCGCACATAAAATGTTACTTATATAGGCCTACACGTACATCAATAGGAGTTTTACCTGAAAATCACAAATTTACAAAACACTGTTAACACTTTCATATTTTTTTCACATGTGAAAGAGTCAAGTGTTTTAATGGTAGTTGAAAGGTCCTGAGTTATTTTAATATCTTTGACGAACTCTTCGAAATAAATTGGATGATAGAGGACGATTGGTTTTAATTCATTTCAATGTTTTCACAGCCCCTGAGAAGTACATTTTAAAAAATCTTATTTTACATTTATTGTGTTTGTATTGTAAATTAATGACGGACGAAATCTGGTCAATCTAAAGAGATGATGAGAAAATAAATTTTTCCAGTATGTTAAAAGCAAGTATTAGACGATACAAATGAAACTCATGTGAATATAATCGCTCAATGTAGAAGAGTAAAATTTTGAAACCTGAATTTATTTCAGCGAGAATTCACAGTTTAGATTAATTTTTCAGTTATTGACTTGGTTACTATCAGAATCTTTCAATTGCAGACGACTTCGCTGAATGGATGTTTTGAATCTGTCGAGAAATAATCTTAGCACCCCGTATACTGTCTGTTATACTCGTAGAACGGACTGATTTATTGTAAAGGTCAAATATATTCAAATTTTTTGGAACTTTTTCAAGGCCCATGCCCACTTAGGCGTGTCTTCAGAACATACGCTGATGATAAAAATACAGGCAAACATAATCAAGTCTGTAGCTTGATACGTACCGGTCCGTCGCGTTATATCTACCGTCTCGTAACTGACGCAGATCCAAACGTCAAAGTGACAGCTGTCACGATGAAACCGAGACACAGTTCAATACGATCGAATATGCAATGCAAAATATTTCCCGTTCAGCCAATCTGCTTTTCCCTGGATAGCCCAGGATGACGTCAAGTTCAACACGAGAAGCGAAATAAAACCCGCATCTCAACGTTTTATGCACCTTGAAACTTCATTGTTTCGTCTACAATGGTTGTGGTAGTCGGAAGATCAGGTCAACGTCTGAAGTGTCGGATTACATTCAGTTCTCTTGAGCTCACCATTTTGTCGTTGACTCAATTGATGTCATAACAACAAAGCCATACCTTGACTGACTTCATCACCGGAAACGTTAATGGAATTGATTTGTCATGACGTTTATACTTCGACGACAATTTCGCAGTAGCGTTTATACTTGTTATCTGATGCTAGGACATGCATTTAAACAGAATATGTGTAATGGGAGGCTTTTAACAGACGGTCGATACAGAAAGCGACTGCGATATTTGCCTAACTTCACCGGCGGTACAGTATAGAGAAATTGTTTGAATGAAATGAGACAAGGTGCTTTGTCTCAAGTGTGAATTTCGTAAAATTCAGCACATAAAAATGGAAAATTTACATATTTCGGAAACGGAACCATTTTTTCATAATTAAATATGTAAAGCAAGAATCCGATGCGCGGAAGTTTACGTATTTAAATAGAACCACCGCATAAATGAAGAAATTACCTACACGTACAGTATTACTTACTGTGAAAGTGAAACGACAGTAAATGGCCTGCGGTGATAATTATTGTGCATTATGTTTCTTTCTTCTTCTATTCCTACACGCGTAAAACTGCTACCACTTTATCTTATTTTATTAATAATAGTACTATTTGTTGCATTTAATAATTATTTTTCTTATTTATGATGTAACTGGAAAGGAGCTTAACGTCATCGGTGTTCTTTTATCGACGTAAACTCGTATGCTTTAGAGGACAAGAAAATAAAGATAGTAGTCGTTCGAGGACGGAAACTGCAGTTTCTTAAGACACCTTTTTTTAAAACACGCTGTGAGAAAGTATGATCTGAATATCCCCACGTTGGGCGCCAGAAATTGGTATCACGTACTTCCGCTTATTTAAATACCCACACGTTTGGTCGCCATAAATTTCAATCTAATAAATAAAACAGAATGTGTGTATGTATGTTCCGCATACAAATCTACACCCGTGGAGAAAATTACACCAAATTCCGTACACGTGTTCCTTGCGACCAGGAAATAAACAGTCGGGGGTGAGACAGGTCTACCACGTGTAGTGGACGGGGGTGAAAATATTCAAACATGCTGAAACGGTCGAGATTTAAGTCGAATAAATAATTTTAGAGGTCGGTGAGATTTATGGTGTTTCTACCGATGTTATCGGCGTATAATTTGAACCCATCACAGCACGGGAAAGGAGCACGCTTAGGGGTGGGGGTGGGGTTTCATTACAAGAAAAATAACGCGAAAACAAGTAGCGGGGAATTTCCGAACGTGTTATTACGGCCGATATATTCGTCGAAAGAAACTTTTTCGGGATCAATGAGGTCAACCCCTTTCAGCAAAGGGGGGGGGGGGGTTATATCGAGTTTAGCTACATAAAAATAACGGAAAAGCAACCGAGATTAGAGTCAAATCGGGGGGTTATGGATACACGACATCCCGGGCAACGCAGGACACTCAACTAGTATAAAATTTTATTTATTACCTAACTCAAATAACTACACAATTGAAAATTATACCGTTAAGTGTCATGGTAACAAATTCTTAGATTTTTCAATTTATTTTGTGAATATATAAACAAAGTTATAGCATTTATACCACAGATGCCTTTTTTTAAGAGTCAAACTAAAATAAAAATCACGTTATGAACTTAATTGGTAATACTATACCCGGTAAATAGTAGTTTCGCGTTTATTGCCAGAAATAGGTGTTATTTTAATATAGATAATGGGAAACAACTTAAACATATATATTTAAAGCTTTAAAAATATATGAATTATACTTCTGCCCGCCAAGAAATATAAACCCTACAGATCTAATTAAATCAATTTCTTTGGCACAAGAAAACGAACTATAGTTTTACAATTGGAAAACTTACATGAGGAATATTTAAATGAAATCTTAGAAAATATAAAGAATGTAGTTATTTGCGGATTATATTATACGAGGAATTATTTAGTCACGCTGTGGCTATCAGAATATCGAGATTCATTCGCCAGCAGCGAATATTTTATGATAGATGCTGATGTCGCCTCGTTTAAAAAATAAGTTCTAGAGGAAAATCCTCCGCCGTTGATTTTTTATTTATATTATAAACAAGAAATTACGTAAAATAATTTAATAATTACGAAAATACTATGAAGTATGGGACTTTAGAAATTCTTTGATTATTACTTTTGAATATCACGTCTTGGAAGTTGTGTCGACGTTACCCTTTTCGTTAGGAGTAAGGAAAAGCGTTGAGGTAAGGCGTATGAAGTGTCTTGAAGGTTGACGTAACTTCATAACGGGAGGCGGCGCTTCGAGTCAACTGCAGATATTGTCAGAGTTATTAAATCTCATAGACTTAGGATTAGGGAGCGCGGAAACTGTGAAATTGGAGCGCTGAGATGAAACGCAAATATACCGGCAAAATTAATCAGCGTAAGATAAAGGATCTGTTACGCAATCCGCGTGAACTAATCCAATGAAAATCCGCGTCCCGGCGTGTTCCCTTTTTTTTACATAAAGAGCGTCTAATGTGCTCCCAGAGGAAGAGATATTTACCTGCCGCAGCAGAACAAATTACCCTTTACGGTTACTTCGGTGTTACGATCCTCTACGGAGCAAAGTGAACATCAAAATGCTCCAGCAACGGCTCTCTTCAGCCGATAATGAAAGAGCATTTACGAAAGCAGAGAAACTGCTGTCAGATATTATCAAATATCCTCGTCAGAAGATTAGCCTCGACTTCATTAACACACTTCAAGGGTCGGTTATTTAGCTGAACCATGACTGTGCTATAATTAAAAAAAAAGTCTCTATGCGTACTCTGCTAATACATTACTTTCCTATCAATCAACGTATAAGTTAAAGTCATCTTTCAGTTGTATTGAAATGTTTTCCCCAAATAATTTTAATTTATGTGCCAGCCCTCCAAAAAAAAATATGAAATACCTGGAGTAACCATCATATAAGTAAATAGACTAGGTTGCTAAGTTTCTTTCATGGGCTGTAAATTGCTATAAATTATTAAATATCTTCGAATCTTTTATTTCTTATTATTTGTCACCATATTTTGAATGTTGAAATACTATAGATCCTTTTATATGAATATAATCCATGTTTAGCATCATTTTTCAATATCTACAAATGTTTTTAAATGACTATAACAGCAAGAACTCTTCAAACATTAAATCCGCTCAACCAATATTAATATTCTCTCGTTGCTTCAGATAACTTCTATTTTCTTGCTTACGTATGTTTGTTAATTATTTAATGAATCCATTTATAAATTTTATATTTCATTTAATATTATTTTTATAACTATGTACGCATGTAGTCGAGACGAAACTTAAGTTCCCGTTCAAATATCAGAGAAAATATAAATTATGAAATCAAAATCGAATACGTCTTCTCCTTATCTTAGTCAAAAATTGAGAAGTAATTTCACTCTTATTTCTTAACGAACTACAGTATTTGTTTCGGTAAAACTATACATTTTTTTAAAAAAAATCTTTAATTGGTTTTATCGATCAGAGGATTACAGAAAATAAATTTTATACTATACGAATCATGAGTCTTGAACATGAGCATTTTTCGCATGGGAGGAAAAACCGTCATGTTACACGCCACTGAAGTACTCGGCGGTACACCTGTATTATTATTGACATGTCCTTTGCTAGAGGCCCTCTTCAGCATGGGAATTTTTTAGTATATTTGGGGGGGGAGGGGTGGAAGATATCCAAAAGATATATTTCAATTTATGCCTTGATTTTTAACAAGTCTGGAATGGGACGATTAAAATTCAGCCTGAAATCGGGGAGTTGTAATACCGGGTAGTTTTGTTTTACGTTATGGAGGACGACTTCTCGTGGTATAAGTATATTTGAATTTATGTTTCCGTCCAATTTTATAGGAAGTTCGAAGGTGGAAAGGACTGATACACCTGTCGAGATGACTCAGAACTTCGTAATGAACGTGAAATACTTCAACGACACTTGTAATTTTTTTAAGAAAAAAAAATTACTCTTCAGCTTTTCTCAGTATTACCAACGAAGCCCGTTTCAGGTGTAAGTTTAAAAAAAACACTCTTCGTACATATACATGACTCGAACTCAGTTGAGATTTTTTTTACGCAAATCCTCAGTTCACTATAATCAGCGAGGTGTAAGAGACAAGTCACATTGGTTGACCAATAGCGTCAGCTAAAACTTAAAACGTGAAATCACTATTGACACATCTGTGAAGAGATCATTTACTAGTATCAACGACAAACTTTGACGCCAATTGTGTTGATATAATTGGAATGCATCAATCAGATTTTGAATTCCCTCAACTTTCTCTCCTTTTCTGGGGCTATTACTTCTCGTTGTAATATTTTTGTGCAGTTACCTGCTCGGATTTGGGTAAAATTGTCTAAAACCTTACAGTCCGATTTATTCCAATTATATCAACTGCACTGCGCATGCTTTAAATCAAAATTAAACCTTGCCTCGTGTTGTCAGTTCCACTGTGCCTATAAAACGAGAAATAGATATAATTTTCTTTTGTGAAGTAATTTCCCTGATCGTTAAAAATAATGAAGGTTAGTGTGTTTGTGTTGTTGTTGTTGTTCTCGCTTTAATTCGCACGTTTGTGTTGCAGAGATCGAGGCGGCGGAAGCGTGCAAGTGGCTGCGCGCCGCGGGGTTCCCCCAGTACGCCCAGATGTACGAAGGTAGGTCTCCCTCTCTCATGGGGGCGGGGTGGCACGGGGGCTGCTGCTGCTGCTGCTGCTGCAGAGATGACCCTTGTTTTGCCTTGCAGACTTGCAGTTCCCCATCGACGTGAGTGGCGTGCAGAAGGACCACCCGTTCCTGGACCCGGACTCTCTGCAGTCCCTCTTCCGGAGGCTGCAGGCGCTCAACAGGTGCGCCAAGATGAAGGTCGACAACCTCCCGAAGAACAAGGTAACCACAACTACGGCAAATTCTTAGCTCGGTAGCCTTCCCGCTCTCAATTTCCGTGCCGGAACACTGCCGGTTTAACAGTGCCAGATTCGAATGAATACCGAATCTCTCCACGAAACTGGTCGGAAACGTAATTTATTACGATAAAAAGAAAATGTGCTAAGAGAACAGAAACCGGCGTGAGAGATTATTAAAGAAACAAGGTTTAGGTTTGCAAGAGATGGTACAAGGAGTGAAAAACTATTTTCGGCGTCAGGAAATAAAAATTACGACTCCGGCGCAGACAGGCTATACTAAGTAGGCCCGTGTCTCTCAGAGGGTTTGAGGCACTGGACTGATCCAGACGAATTTCCTCATTGGTCAAAATTACGTCCCATTGTCTATTAAAGAAATCCTTAGCTTGGATCCGAGTGTAAACAAATGGTCGCCATATTGTACTCTCTTAATATACCACGAAAATTAACTTACATTTTCCGCAAGGATAGTAAAGAATTACTGATTGTTTTTTATTATCAATCGATGGAGTATTGCTGGATACAATTATATTATTCAAACTATCGAAATATTTGCTTTATTTCATTACGAAAAAATGAACGCATCAATGTCTCGTTTGTCTCACGTATGATGTGACGTCACAGTCTCTTGGCGCGAAGTAATTTAACACTGAATTATAACATTAACTCATATGGGTAAATTCGTAAAAAAAAAAATATTTCAACTACCATTATTTCCACTTTTATGTTCCTCACCCCCACAGTACAGTTCCTAATGTTTTGAACAATATGTGTACCAATTTTTGTTGCATTTTGTCCACGATTTAAAATTTGTTAAGAGATTAACTTAAATACATACATAACATCCACCCATCCTTTTTTATTATTTAGATAGTTCTTCTAAACAACCAGGATTTAAAATTCACGGAAAATGCTGAATTGACAGTCTCAGATATTTTTCGGGCATCCAATTAAAGAATGGCAAAAACGGCGAAAGGTCGAACAGAGAAAGGCCTAATTAAGTCTCCGTTCCCGCGAGTTTTTCGCGCGCCCTAGCACAGAATTCTCACTGGTAGAAATGTTGAGCCCATTTATACGACTTTTTCGTTTCACCTTTCATCTCGCTCAGCTCTCGTCCTTCCACTCACTTTCACTACGTTTTCGGCACAGTTCTCGTCGCACTAACACTTTAAGACCTCCCCCCGGTCAAGCCTGTAAACTGTAAATACCCACGCAACTGCTTCGACAGCTTTGTGCCGCGGGCGATAGAAAACTATGGAGCCGTCCGCAGACACGCTGTTGGAATGCGTGACACTTAGCAGGGGAGGGGGTAGGTGTCCCTAACCGCTGACGGACGCTGACCTGGGAGCCCAAACACTCCACCTCTCAGAATCGTCGAATCCCACGGTCTGCCGATGCAAGGAGTGTATATAGAGTCAAGGAACACTCCAGTATCAGCAGGGGAGTGGCCATTTCAAAACGCTTGGCGACACTTGGTACAAGGGCAAGTTAAAGTAAATGCTCACTGGGACGTACAAGAAAGGGATAAGTCTCTAAGGAATATTTTAATTTCACACAGGAAAAGAGTTAAGTGGGATCGTGAATTAAAAATAAAATATATACTACTTATTGAAAAAAAAATAGGTTAGCGAATTGAACAATATCTGCAGTCCTTATCCAAGAAAAAAAGATTTAGAATTTTCTATCCGTTAATCCACGCTTTTTACGATCAGTATGCAATTGTATCCCCCAGTAGACAATTATTTTTTAAATCAGCTGAATTGATATATTTTTTCCATTACTTAATTGACCAATTACAGTTCAATAAGTAATGTCGTTCGCGTTACAGTTCTTTCATTTATAAGTGGGGTCAATATTGAGCTTTTGTCGAGTGAAGTGAATTGACAAGCATTGTGGAAATAAATTTCAGGCCTTTGTAGGAGAGTTTGTAAAAAATCAAAGGTACTATTACATCAAAGAAATATAAATAAAAATTAATGAATATATTGCTTAGAATTTAATGCTCTTCCTGCTTGTCCTTTAATAACCATCAAGGACAAGGAAATAATTCTTGAGAATATTTGCTTATCCTCTTATCGCGCATCGCACACCGTCAGTCTGGTGGTCCAATCACTAGATTACCGATTACCGCCCCGAACTACATATATTTACGTCCAGATCGTTTTGATCTCTGGTTTTACTGAATTTATAATTGCCTCAGCTAATTATCTAAAAATGGGTAGCATTTTGTCGACTTTCTTTGCTTGCGCGATAAATCTGTCCACCTAATTGCGGGAATTAAATGGTCCCGGTAATCCTCTTTGAGATTTTCCGGTGGGAATTCCTGCTGCCCCTTCATCTGCCGGTCGCTCTCCCCGTAGAGGAATTACAAATTTTAATTATTCGAATAAACCATCATCAAATCTTGGCGGTCGGAAACGATTTAGTACTATACTGACATCTTCATACGACTAATTGAGTTATCTCTCGTACAGAAAATTGTATTTGTATACATTTATCGGTAATAAATCCTCTGAAGACTTATCATTTGAAACCATCTCAATTTTTCCTCAATCTTAAACCTTTTTTTTCACGGCGCCTCTTAGTTCAAATGAAAGAACGTAGGACTTTTTCGTGACGATGTTTGCAATTAATTGAATAATTTCAAACCTGTATTGATACCACTACAAGAGAAGCCTTTTATCTCGACATTTTACCAGAAAATTTCATTTAGAAAACTAAATACTATGGTAGGGTAATAATAAAAATGAGCACATAACAGTTCTTCCAAAAATCTCAAATTTATCTAATCCGTAACTGTGATCTTCGTAGCCTCTATTATACCGTTGTTTGATGAATCTAATAAATAAAGCAGAGTGTTTGTTTGTATATATATATATATATATATATATATGTATATATATTTGTATGTTCCTTATACAAATCTACACCGATGTAACAAATTTCACCAAATTTCGTACACGTGTTCTTTGCGACAAGGAAACAAACACTGTCTGGGTGAGACGCGTCTCCCACCCTCAGATGCTGGTGTGGACGGGCGTGGAAATATTTAAACATGCTAAAACAGTCGATATTTGAGTCGGATTAATATTATTAGGAGTCAAAGATATTTATAGTGTTTCTACCGATTTTATCTGAATATAATTTTCATCCTCTACACCCCGGGGGAAAGGGCACCCTTAGGGTTTGGGGTGGAGATGCTTTACAAGAAAATAACGCGAATACAACCGAGGTTGGAGTCAAATCAAAGGTTATGGATGTCACTCAGTTTAGTTATGACATTCAACTTGGCATTTCCCCCTCAGATGCAGGGGTAGCGGGGTAGAAATTTTGGAATATGCAAACACGGCAGATATTTGCGTTGAATCAATATTTTTCAGGTTTAATTATATTTATTGTATTTCTACTCATGTTGTATGCGTGTAATTTCAACCACTTTCGGGCTTTCGAGGGGTGCACCCTTAAGGGTGGGCGTGTAGTGGCATTACATTAAAATAAAGCAGAAACTATCGAGATTGGAGTCTAATCCGGGGTTATAGTTGTCACTGAGTTTAATTACGACATTAGACTTCCCGTTTAAGTCCCCAACGTGGGAGTAGTCGTGTAAAAACGGTCGATATATTTGGTCAATGATTTCAACCCCCTTCGGCATGGGAGGTGAGCACATTTAGGGATAGTGTTCGAGGAGCGTTACATAAAAATAGCGCAAAAGTAATTGAAATTGGAGTCATATCGGGGTTATAGATAAATGATATCACGGGCAACGCCGGCACCCAGCTAGTCATTTAATAATTACCAGGCACAATGAATTGAATTGTAGATTTTTTCAAAACATTTCAGTATCTTTCGGCTTTAAGCAGTCTTCTAGTAAAATTCAAAAATATAATTTTTTAAAAATTTCTTTGATAATAAATACTTAACAAAAGCTATCATTCTATTCAGTGATACCGATAAAAACTATTGTTATTAAAATTGTAAATTAATAAAATATCAGTCTTCGTATTACTATAACTAAATATTCATAAGAAACGTTACTTTATGATAACAAAATTTATAAAAATGATTTATGGCCACTCCCTTGTTAGGTTAAGTTAATTATTTATTTGCCAAAAGAATTTGAAAATTCAGCTTCGCTAAAGCGACAACTCACGCGACACATTTACGACAGCCACGGCGACGCACTCCAAATAGTTAACATTTGATAATTGAAGTTAATGTAGGTTGGAATCAGGAAGCCATTTGTTTATACCGGATTCTAATTGCAGATGAAAGCAGCGATAATTTCGAGAGCGTTTTACCGAAAGGAATATCGCTGCTTTCATCTACAATTAAGATGCGATCCCGAGGGTCTCTTAGACTCGACGCAACTTCACTTTCACCTACGAAATTAGGGACCTGGAAACTGAAAAGCGTAATTTCCTTACGTTCAGCGATCGGTTAAGTTAACGCGTCCCCCAGACTGTATTCCAGTTCGACTAGAAACTTCTGCACGTGGTTTCCAGGTTTAAACATGCAGCTGTGTTAAGCCGACTCCACACGTGCGTGTTATGTCAAAACACGAAACAATGGCGGAAAACTTTCCTCCTACCGTATGACAAAACAACATAACCTCTAGAAACGTCCAGAGTGTTTTCAGAAACTTTCGCATCCTCAAAAACAGTAGAATTTGCTTTTGCTATATGTTAATTGACAGTTAACCCTTTAGGCTGGACACTTCAATAAAATGTCATTGTAACTAAAATAATTTCTCACCTTAGAGTCTATGACAATATTGTGTACAGGCACTTCAAAAGTACAAATCATGACTATGAAAACATTCGAGAATTTTGTGCCAAAATCTTTGAAAAAAATACTAAGAAATATTTCAGTATTCTAAGCACATTGTAATAGAGTTCATTTTTGAATCGTGAGAAATTATTACGTCGATGTAGTCTTCTGAAAGAACTGTAAAACATTTTCCATTTTTTTCGCAGCTTTTTAGGTTAATTCTAGCTACTTAAAGGTTTCGTTGTTAGTAAATAAATGTTTTATTTATTTAATAACATTACTATCGGCCGGTTCAATTGTTTATTAAAACAACGTTTCTTCGAATTTCATCTCAGCCGTCGTAATAAATTATTTTATTCATTTATCTGGGTGTCCGGCGTTGCCCGGGTTGTCATATATCCATAACCGCCGATTTGACTCAAATCTCAGTTGCTTTTGCGTCATTTTTATGCACCTCGACCCACGCCCCTAAATATGCCCACCTCCCATGCCGAAAGGGGTTGAAATTATACACAAACAACATCGGTAGAAATACTATCAATGTAACAAATATCTATTCCACGCAAATATTGACTAACATTTTTAAAAATTTTCCATCCGTTTTTTGCGTTATTTTTTTGTAATGATACACCACGCTTACCCTTAAGGGGGCTCCCCTCTCAAGCCCGAAAGGGCATGAAATTTTACACAAAGAATATGTAGAGAAATTTTATGAATCTCAGTGTTCCGGAAAAATATTTGAAAAATGTTTGAAAATTTCTAGCTCCGCCCAGCTTCTCTCACCATCGCACTACCCCGCGCGTTGCCCAGGTTGTCATAAAAAACTGCGACATCCATAACGCCGATATCGATAACTGATCAGATTGACTCGAATCTGTTGTTTTTGCGTTTTTTTTTATGCAACACCTCCACGCCCACCCCTAAGCTTGCTCCCCTTCCATGCCGAAAGGGGTTGAAACAAGCAACCTCGATAGAAATACTATCAATGAAATTAACCCTGGTAAAATACATATCAACGGAAATATCGGCTGGGTTTTCTAAGTTTCAAAACTTCACATCCATCCACCCCCGCCCCTGGAGTTGTATTCGCGTTATTTTCCATGTTTTAGAATACTGACTTTACAGGGTCGTTAGGATATGAAGTTGATTCTGTCTCTATTATTAGTATTTACTTGTTAAATATTAATGTAATTGCTTATATATCATTGACCGCTTAAATTATATAATAAATCAATCGAGACTGGGCACTGCACAATATTTGAATATTCGCAATCATATTTCAATTTCGAATGAAACTGGCGCCTGCAGATTGTGTAGGAATTTCTACAAAGTGACACCGCGAGAATTTGGAAAACGTGTTCGAACATAGCCATAGCCTTTAAGGGGCAGAATATGACGTCAGTGCGGAGACGAGGCGACGATGTGATGTCTGGGACTTCCACTGGTTACGCGCAATAAAAAAACGCCGACGCGGCATTACGTCCCGAGAGATCCGGTTTAACTTGCTACCGGATCAGAAACATACAGCCTGTTCATTTGTCACAGCAACGTGCGACAAAGCTTCAAGTTGCAACACACCTGTTGCAAAGTTCCCCAACACTGCAGAAGCCTGTTAGTTGTCACTACGTGCCAGATTATGGCCCCTAGTCGTGTGAAAATTAATATAGGTACAGGAAGAAATGGAAACAAAGCCCGATATTATCAGACGAGGGGTTTTATAACAGAGATGCGCGTTAGGACTCAAGTTTAAAGACTTGTGGGTTTAGATTACAAATGATATTTTAAAAATAGATAGGAATGAAAATTTAGATTCGTGAAATGGGAAGGAGTAATAATTTCAGAAAATTAGTGATGTAGGATAGAGTAACAATTAATAAACCATCAATTCAGATCACACACGGTTGGAACACCCTACAATCCTTTTTACAACCACTCCTTTTCCATTAAAATCTTGGTCCTCAATAAGGTCCATATAAACAACCTATTAATTCACATCTATTTTTATTAATAAGATAAACGACATTTTATAGACATTTTTAAAATGTTTCGTTGAACACAACAACGTTCATCAGGTTTCTACGGTCACAGAATTTTTTTTTTGTTATTAATGGCCTAAATAAACAATAATTCAAATAAAAAATTTGTGTAATCCTTTTTTCTACCATCTTAAAATATAAAATAATTTAAAATCTAATCACAAATTTTCAAAATAGCAGAAATTCTTTTTATATCGAGAAAAAAAAAAGATTAAATTTTCAACATACAAGGCATACTCTGATAATATTTTTTTTATTATCTGCTATACTCTTATACATTTTTGTGCTCAAATTTACTACATTTTTATCGAATAGTTTTTCCAAATACTCTAATATAATTCTATTTCCACTATCCCCTTTCACATTTCTTTGAGAACCTTCAACATCTTTATTGTCTCAAACCTGTTTTTTTTATTTTTTATTTCTACCTCCTTTACTTAACTCACTTCTCCATACAACTCCAAATTTCTATGGTTCTTCTCGCCCCTCCTCATAATTCTGTCCCCCATACTTTCCGATACATCAAATATTCGTTCCAGCAGCCCATCACCCATCACCTGAATTCTCATTACTCCCACTTACTTCGAATTATCTCTCCATTTTGTCAGTCAACTGACTAATTCCTAATAATATGAGCTAGCATAATAACTACTTATTCCCAACAGATCCCCTTTAATTAAAGTCAAATTTAGATAAACACAAAATCTGGCAAAACATTTCATGCACCTATATACTCTACGTGCATCAATATTGCCTCTGTGTTACCGTCTGATTTCTTTGCAAAATCTATCCTACACTTTATTACGAGAATCGAGCCAATAAGTAATATAGCCGCACGTCGAGGTCTAAATAATGTAATCATCAAAATAAACAACCTCCAATAAAGATAGTAAACTTTCAAGCCCCACATTGGAGTGCGGAATTATATTAACAATTAAGAGTAATATATCTCGGGGTCGCCTACGGGCCTCCAATAAAATACAGGATTTTACAAAATGAAAACAAAACTATAGAACTTTTTACAATAGCAATCCAACGCTTATTTAATATCCAGAACTAAAACTAAACAAATACCGTGGAACGTTAAAAGCGTTCTCAAGTGACCCAGCACACCTCAACGTATGCTCGTAATTTCATGGTTTGTTGACAAACCTCGAAGAACTAGAAAGTTTATTCAATCAATCCGAATGAATCTGCTAGACAAGAAAAATGTAGCTCAACTCTTATTTTTTAATGAACCAATCCCTCAACCCTAAATTAAACACCCTTCTCCACTTTGCTACAGCAAGCTGTATTTCCCAGTGCCACCATAGGAGGTGTGGAGATAGGATTTGTTGGCAGAGCTATCATGGATAGACGGCATTACACAGGATTACCATCTCCCGTGGCCTGTTACCAACCTTTGGCAAGTGTCCCTTAACCTCGAGTGAGATTTTTTATACTATGTCCGCATGCAAACACAACGTACTTCAAAAAAATATTAAGTCGGATCAACAACGCAGAAAATTGCCCAGGATCAGAATGATTGCACACTCAGACCAAAACAGCGACCAAAACCAACGACGCGCTTGGACGGAATGTCCAACTTTTATTCTGCTGACTGATTCTGCGACCTGCCGACGCTGGCACTCGACGGACTACTGACTGACTGTGTTTACTTCTCAAGGCTTTTATACTTTTCCTCGAGACACCTTTTGACCCAGGTTTAAATGTCCGTAAACATTGGGCGTAACGGTAATACATCGCCTGTATTGCCGAATTGAAGACAGAAAATCTTAAATTATTCCTTAGTAATCTCTACAATTTATTACGATTATGAAAAATACTTGTTCGTGTACTTGAGAAGGTCCACAACTCTGTGTAAGAAACGTTTATTCTTGTGAGGTCTGTTTTTTTGGCCATATTGTTTATAATCCTATTTATAACCCTGTTTGTGAGCATGAACTCATTTCATTTCAGTCCTAGAAATGTGTTTAAAATCTCTCTCTATCTGAATCTGTTATTCTCTCCGATCTGCATACGATTGGGGAAAAAACAATTCACTCGACACCTTATAATTCAACTACTGCTTCCACAAAAATATTCTCTCTGAATTTAACAATAAAAATATTGCGTTAATACCTGGTTGTAGGCCCATTTACTGATTCTGATACTTCATTTTTCTATATATAATGGAATACACGGACAATATGTTCTCCAATTGTTTCAGACTTCCAAATCAATTAAAAGTCTTTTTACAATTTAAACGTTTTTCAAAATTTGTCACTCAGTTTCCAAATGCAAGAAATGCAACACAAAACAGAAAACAGCCAGTTGCTTTATATTCAGAGTTAGCAAATATGAAAATATTATTTTCTTCCTGTGGAACCGCAATTTATTTCAACCTTCGCAGTCTTGGAAAATAATAATAACGTGAAACTTCTGAGTAGGGAAAACATTATCTGTTCCGATCGCAGCTGCAGAACTTGATTGGAACCGCACTCGTAATACGTATTTTTCGAGACAAAAAAAAATTCCCTAAGACCAATATAAGCGTGATTTCCGGCGTATTTATATAAAATAATGTGAAATATTGTCTGTGCTGTAATGAGAAACATCGTTCCCGTTCTTCGAGTTCCGCGTCTACTCGTAGTTGTGATTCATTAAGAGACTGCACACTTATTTATTGCAACCGCGACTGTTATTATCCCAGATTTGCCTCCTTACTAGCTTATCCTTTCTCTGGAGACTTGGCAGGGGTGTATCATTCTCCGATAAAGAATAGTACGAGCAATATGCGTAATCGGCAAAAAAAAATATAATACAAGCGTGTTATGTAAGATATGGAACCCAAGACAGAAAACAGCCAGTTGCTTTATATTCAGAGTTAGCAAATATGAAAATATTATTTTCTTCCTGTGGAACCGCAATTTATTTCAACCTTCGATATTGCGTCTGTTATTTAGATCGCAGAGATAAAACAACAATGATATATTAACTTTGTTTCTCCTTTATACGTATCTTTTTTAAATATATATATATATATATATATATATATATATATATATATATATATATATACGGTATTGTTTGCACTATAATCACTAATTAAATACATTTCATTGAAAGTAGAAAATATCCATGAACTTAATTAATTAAACGTGTTTCCGTAAAACATTGGAGTTCCATTGTGACTGAGATTTCTAAATTTGGAAAGGCACATGATCATTTTGGCCATGGATTTCGCTTTAGTCAATATGGAAGGAAATTGGCGTGGCGAAGCTTCACACACTCTCAAGTATTAAGCACTTAAACATAGTGTTTACGTAATCAGGATGAGCGTAAGAGGATTCGATCCCCAAATCTCTCCCGGAACTTGGCATAGCACAACATCGCGTATTTTAGTTCCATATGGAGTAATGTACATAAACGACTAATTGACGTAGAGGTGAAAATAGTGTGTTTTGAAGTTGTTGTTCACGCCGAGTACAGGCTACTTTTGAACGGTTTGCCTCTGCATTGTTGATGGAGAGTTTTACTGCGCTTTTACGAGTTCCTGGCTGTGTGAAAGAGTAAAGTCGCTCAGCGAGAAATTTTAATTATGTTCCCGCGCTTTAAAGGTTACTTATCTTTTAGAGGGGAAGTTTTTGTTCTGCTAATGAATTTACGACACATAAAAAAACAATTCGCAGCCCGTAAATGAACTTAAGTTTGTTGAAATTAAATGATACAGTGCAGCAATTCTGGGTCAGAAGTATTGCGTAAAACGTTCTAACGAAAACGTTTACGTGTTCATGCAATTGCTCACTCTTCTTTTGTGACTGTGTCGTTCGCGTTTAAAATAGTTCGTTTGAAGAGAGTAATTAACTCTACTTTATACGGGTAGACTGGATTTATTCTCCATTAGACCTTATTCGAGGAAATATGGTCATTCGGTAGGCATACGTGCGTAAAAATATCAATTGTAATTAAAGTAATGAAAGAATTAACGAATTTAAATTTCCGGTTTTTTATGCTCCAACACAATTTTAACATTTGAGAGAAACGAGGAAAAATCGAATTACGATTATCAAAATGTAGAATTTTTCTTTGTATTCCGCGTGACGATCCATAGTGAAATAATGAGAAAAATAATTCGTTTTTTTATACGACCTTAGTTGCAATTCATTTCAGTATTCATATTATTTTAAGATATTACCCGATTATGCATTGTATATTGAAAATAAATTATCAGAGATTCACGGTTTACAGTTTGTTTTCAATAGACATAGTTTATTTTTGTCCCATAAAGATGAAGTAGGGCCGGTCATTAACGATGAATATACCATATATAGTTCACACGTTTACACTGGATCCGGACGTTTGCCCGACACACACTTGCCCGATGTACGTCTTCCCAATAACAATATCCCGATTGACGTTTGCCCGACAGGACAAAGTCCCGACTGTCAGGATTTTCTACTGTCGGGAAAACGTCAATCGGGATAATATTTTCGGGAAACGTGCATCGAGCAAGTTTGTGTCGCGTTTTTGTACTAGACCCAGTTTACACATCATACATTGTTGTTTGTGCATAATTTTTACCCTTTTCGTCATTTCTTCAGAAATAGGAAACCATAAAATAAACTCAAAAATTTAAAAACGTTTTCGACATCGATTCCGTGGCGTTAGTCAATCTTCCGGTCAAACTATTATTAATCCAAAAACGTTTTCGTAACGCCAGACGACAGTATGTTTACATGTTCAGTAACAAATAATGAATAAATTCCTATTATAAAAAAATAAACTGTCAGTCATAGTTTGTTACATTTAAAATGGCGCGATTATTAATATACTTACGAAAACGTAGTTATTTACCATGGATATAGCGTCACACAGTGAAAATAAATTTAAGGAGATTCTTTTCAAATTAATTGCTATTAATTTCCAACTACAATCACAATAATAAGTGACATAATAAATAATAATTATTATTATAAAAAATACGTGTCCACAACAATGATAATAATAGGTGGCATAATAAACAATTCATATTATAAAAAAGAAGCGTGGCCATCTTGGTTTGTGTGTTGTAAACGCCCGGCCAGATGTGCTGTCTTATTTTTTTGTTTATTTACCTAATTTGTATTAATTATAAAAATATTCTATCCTACAATGCTGTCTTTATAATAAAATCATACAATTTTTATTTACTGAAATTTGGACTTTTTGGGGTATAGTAATATTTAATTATTATAAAATAAATTAAAAATCGAATCATTCTGCTGTGACGGATATTGATTTCAATTTATATGTATAGAAATTTATATGTATAGAAATAACATAGACACAAGTGTTTTTTTAATTATTCTTTACTTAGTGTTCAGTCTATTCTACAAATTATTTAATTTTTATCACCACCATCCAGTAAAATCAAAATGTAACTGTTTTTTTAGTATATCATCACACAAACGTAATGTAATTAATATTAATATCAACATTGCTATTTCCGCTAAACTGAGACCTAAGGCTCACTGTGTTTTTATAAATACTGAAACCGGGAAATCATTATTATCCATCGTCATCTAAAATTTAATTACTCAATTCTTAAGACCAGCAACTATTTATTATCTAAAGGGTATTATTGTATCGTAATAAAATAATTTAATAAACCATTCTACTACAGTCTTCTTAATATGTAAACGATATATATTGAAATAATAATTCTGACTGCAGTGAGATTTTTTAATTATTATAATACATATTGTTTATTATCCAGACTGATATAGAGTTATAATTACGAGAGATCTTCGGGCGCGTTCGGGCGATTTCAGATCTCTTCGTTGCTGTTTTAGAAAATATAGGAAAAATTAGTAAAGAAATTTCTACATTTACATTAAATCAACTATTCAGGTAAGTTTGTTTCTATTACAACAACACTTGTTAACAGATTTTAAAAAAATCTGAAATGGACAATTACGTAAGGCATAACAAAAAAAGTTTTTTACCCGTTTCTACGAATAAGTAATCGTTGTTGAAGTTTGTCTCCACGCTGTTTCGCCATTTCATTCATGAATGCCGAATAAAAGATAAATATTGATACATTTTTAATTAAATTACATCCTTGTGAAATAAGCTTCGACAGACAATTTGGATCCCAGCGTAATAAAGACAGAATTCGTCAAAGCACTTCGCAATATCGCATTAAAAATTGTACATTGGAAAAAAAAAAACCTGTAACACTAAACGAACATTTAATTTCCTGTTGACGCATGAACACGACTACTTTTATGCCAGGCAAAGATAAATTTACAAACTTCGTTCTTAATAACGCAATTATATTACGAAATTGAACTTTAAATGACCATTTCCGCAGCCGGAACTTCCGGACTAATAAACTAATGTTTCTTCTCTCATATTATCATTTATAGGTCCCAAATTTTAATAATTGCTTTGGATGCTTTACGTTTACTAATTTTTCTTCTTCCGGCCGTCAAGTTAAATCAATTCAATTAACAAGGAACTTCGTCTGCGTTTTATTTATAATTCCCAAAAGCAAAATGAATGAACGCCGTTGCTTCCGTTATTAAAATTTAATATTTTTCTAAAAAGTATGATCTCGCTCAGACGAATTACACTCATCGAACGAGATAATTCCGGGATCAATTAAGGCTTACATTAAGAAAACGTTACGTATTTAACGAATACTTGAGACAGAATTGAGTTACATTAGAAACAATTACATTCAACTTAATGATAAAACTCTCAGAGAATAAATAGAAAAATAAATAGAATTCGGGAATGGATGAAAAAAACGTTCACGTGCAAAGGAAACATAGAAAATGTACGTTTGGAACAGTAAAATAAGCTTAATATTAGGAGAGCTTCAAAATCAAGTACTCTGTATATTAATTATTAAGCAGATCATTGTTAACTATTTACAGCGGAGGTCGCTAAACAGTAGTGAAAATAAGGAGTCCCAGAAAGCTTCAGTTGTCATCAGTACTATGAATGTACTAAATAGCAAATTGCAGGGGGGGAAATAAGTTAGTTGAAATGATATCAGACATACAATCATTTTTGGGTTGGAGTTTTGCAAGACGAACTTTAGAAGTAGAGACGTCAAGCTTTTTTTTTGCCATGAAGAAGCATCTTAAAAAACACATGTGTTCACAACCCTTTTCGACCAGAATGGTGCTAGAATTAATATCCGATATACGAGAACAATTTCATCTCCGTTTTAAGGACAAAATACAGAAACATAATAACTGACAATCACCTCGATAATTGCGTCCGAATGGCAGTGACCAACTCTTCACCAGATATAGACAAACTCGTTGCAGAGAAGCGATGTGATGCTTACAATTCAATTGAATTTTTTTTATACTGTTGTGAATTTAATTTTGGAATTTATATTATTTAAAGCATTAAGTAGTGTACATGGGTAGAAAGTTTATGAAAAAAATTAAAAATAAATTTAATTGATAATGGGTGGTATCATATATTATTAAATAAAATTTGTAAATATTGAAAAAAAACATTTCCTCTTAATGAGACGGCGGAGGGGGTGGGGGTGGAGGAGATAGCTCGCTAAACACTTTATAAATGCGTAAGTAGCTCCTGTCATTATCGAGTTTTGTGACCCCTGATTTACAGCATACTCGAACAGTATTATAAAAAATTGTAATAGCAAGAGGATTAGTTTTAGAAATTAGAGTAGACATAATACTAAACGTTTTAGTGAAGCGTAGCGCAGTAGAATTAATATTTCAGATTCACTCGAAAGCAAACATGTTGCTTAAAAAGTGACAGCGGAGCGAGAGGAATGGGCACAAATAATAAATTTGTGTTAAAATTTAAATTAGCCGGGTGTTTTTAAAAGTTTTAATTTTCCGGGAAGAAGAAAAACATTAAAGACAATTCAGTATTTTTGTTTCAGTTTTTTTTTAGACTTGTGTTTTAATTTTTAATCAGAACTGCTACCCAGTAATAAAATTCATTCATTTATTACTTCTAAAAATGCCGTGACAAAACCGCGGAACGGAGTTTGTACAATTTTTGTGGTTTTTAATTTTAATTTTAATATGTAAATTGCACAAATGCCGTTAGAATGAAAAATCTGAGTAATTTAATTACTATTATCCAATTAAAGCTTCAAACAGCCACATAAAAATTCCTCTTTTTTTTTTTTCAAAAAAAAAAGTTGATATATGAGACTCGTACAGAAGCTTTCAACATTTCAGTCATATTAATCTTTAAAATCATCTATTTAATACACAACAAGTCACAATTGCACACTAAATGAACAAGATTTTATTTTAAATGTATTCACTTGTTTTCCTAAAACACGTTTCACTACATTTGTAAACAATAATACCGCATTCAGCCAGACCGGCCTATTTATACCTTATGTATGTCCTTATTCTTTAACATCGTACTATTACGGATTTACTACGAATAAGGAATATCAATTTGGTTTAAATTATGCAATTTCAGAGCTGAGTTACATTTAAAAAGTATTGATTAATAAATTGACCTGTAATAAAAATGAGTAAATATATCTTTTTTTAAAAAGTAATCAAATCATGGAACTACTTCGTTCAGTTCTGTCTCGGTCTTTGGAAACTACACGAGTATATTCGTACAAACACGCCATCGGCATTAAACATCTAAGTTAATATTACTTGCAGAGAGAAAGCTTGATATGAAATTCTCCGTTTGAACGCGATGATATTACATATTTACGCGTATATATGTGAAACATGCGATTTCGACCCAAAGTGGAACTCGTGCTGTACGAATAAAAACATTTGCCGACTCAACGGAGTCGTATAAAGTTTTCCAGGGGCGTCTCTCATAGTTTTATTGACCTTCAAAATTCACGCACTCTAATCCTTTGTTTCCTCTTTTAATAATGAATTATTGATCGGGGCACCCGAGATGAGCACTGCCAATATTTTATGAGAATCGGCAGAAACGAATATCGGAAAATCGCGTTTTTTTTTATGTTGGCCTATTGAAATTATTGCATGTCGCGGGTGAAAAAAAAAAAGTGGAGTAATACGCGCTGACTTTGACAAGCGGAGGGTATGAAAAATAAAGTGGAACAGAAGTTAGATGAAAAAGTTACTGGCCGTCAGAGAATTAAATACTCTTTTTATTCTTCTGCTGTGCGGTTCAGCCCTTCAATCTCTTTATTTATCTGAATTTGAAGTTTCCCCGACAATAGTTTGTCTATATCGGGAAGTTTTTTTTATCCTGTCAGGATTAAAAAAAAAGATTTGAAGAAAATCAGGCCGAAGAGTTGGAAGGTGGAAACTGTTGCGTCTGTTGCTTGTTATTAAAAGTCAGAAAAATTGTACGTAAACCTTTTTTTTTAATGAACCTCAAATTTTATCATTTTAAGAACACGTAGAATTTTTTATTCGTTGTATAACATTTGTGAAGTTTCTAACATTTTATTCACGCAAATTAAAGGCAAAATAAACTATTATGAATTATATTTAGATGGAGATGATCGTAGATATTTAGGAAATCAGCGTGTGAGTCCGACATCTACTTAGTTCAGACTTTTTTAAAATCAACGGGAACCGATCACGGAATTTTTATATTTACTCTCTTTTTTAAAAATGTTTTTAAAGCCAGAAAAATTTGGCTGTCACTTCAACTTTCTCTTACACGGATTTACATTTCTCCACTTAATAATATACCGAGATAATAATATTTCTAATAGAAGAAAAGTTCCACCTGGGTACGAAAATTAATTTGACCCGTTTCGACAGGGGTTCGCGAAAACGTCGCGAATAATTTTTGTGTTGCCGGGATTGGAACAATTTCTTCAGTAACTTCACCGGGAAAGTCTTCGGCCTTCGAAACACTGATTTCTCAGGGGTATAAGAAAATAATTTCTGTCGTAAAGTTTGGCCATCTATCTCTTAAAAAAAAAATAGACGTTTGCATTCAAACGCGGGACGCATGAATTTTTCGTGCAAATGTTAGTCTCCTAATTGTGGATCAGGGAAATAGATACAATATCCACAACATATTATACGTGCAGTTATTATTGTACTTCGGCAGCACAACGCAACGATATTTCCGCCCCCTCCCTCTCTCCGTTTATTTCGGGAAACATTTCATTAATTGGCATCGCTGTTTTAATTGGTCATTACAGAATACACGATATTTTAATAACTGTGGATATCATCTTCACTATCAACTAGATTTCAAGGTGAAGCGTACCTTATTTATAACTGTTACAGCTTCCAATTACTGCAGGTTCTTTTCTCTCCGTATATTACGTATATTGTGCGTTTTCATCCTGTTAGTCTCCTACTGTCCATTTCAAATTGCCGTCGTACTACTCACGAAGAAATTAACTAACAGGAAGAAAACAATCAGAATAAAAACAGTGAAACTATTTATAAAATGGTTATATATTGTAATGAGGAAAAATTCTAAATGCCTCAAACATTGTTTAAAATTAAATAAAATTTTCAAGGACTTGGACCGTCTTGGAAAAGACGAAATCTGGGGGTTGCTGGGGTGTGACAGAAAATTTATCAGGGTCTATTTAACACATCTGTTTGTCAGACTAGAGGAGAGGGACAGTAGTTGGTCAGTGTTCGTCGTGAGCGGACGAAATTTAGATATAAGATATAAAGTTGTCTGCGTACCTCCTTGGGAAGCAAAAAAAAAAAAGGTTGGGACAGTTTTGTTAGCGGAAAAATATGACTTCAAGAGTGAATATATTTAAAATTTGAAACGCGAAATTTACAGAATTTTACGTGGAAGGAATAGGACGGAGCGAGAGTAATAGTGCAAGTGTGTGTATGAAAAAGTTAAGTTGTGTTACAAAGTAGAAAGCAGAGTAAAAATGAAATTTAGTGAAATACTGAAGACAGTGAGAGAATAGGAGAATAGAGAGTGGTAAACGACATCTAGAAACCAGATAAGCTGTAACTACATAAAAAGTGTATCAGAAATTCGTTTATATTGCCACGTATGTTTTGCCAAGTCTCCCCACGAAAATCTACCCTGAGAAAAACAAGTCCATGTTATGAACTTAGTTTTGTAAAACTTTGTAATTTTAATTTATTTGTTTGATATTAAAAGTAGATATTTAAATTAATAAATAAATTTTCGTTATTTATAATAAAAAAAATATAATCAATGACTTCGGCCTGACATATTTCTAATTAAGAGGACAACATACAAATGATTTGAAATTTACTCACTAAATTGCGCTCAATTCAGAGAGAATTTTCTACGAGAAATAGCAAGTCGTGTTAAGATAAGATGCGCATTTGTCCACTACCCTGCACTTGTAGTGCGGGTAGGAAGGAGCTCAGTTTAACACGAAACTTTGTTACGGTAACTTTGTAGTCTAAATCTATACTGAAAACGCATGGATATATATTGTGTTCAGTTGAGGATATGTTCCACTCCAAAAAACTCATCCGTTAAAGTTAAGAGATGATTAGTAAAGAGTGTGATAAAAATACATTATTGCTGTCTTTATATCCCGTTCATAAGAATCTAATTGATGCTTTTAAGAATGGTAGTGGCTTACTTCAAGTTTCTTCGCAAGGTACAGTTCCCAACTGACGACAATGCTCCCCTCCGCCTTCTTATCAACTGTGCATCTGGCACGACTTGCTATATCTCACGACCTGTACATTTTTTCTGATTTGGAACGAAGCAGAGATACGTCTATCAAATTTGAGGAGAAAAAATTTCTTAAGAAACTTTGTATCTTACTCCTTGAAAACTTTTCTTAGCTCAGGAACTTATTCTACAAATCATACCGTTCATTTGTAACCAATGTTTATAACTTCCTGGTCTCAAACCGTGAGAAGTTTAGTATATAATTCTCCGGTTACGAACTGCATGGCAATTATTCTCTCCTCTTGGCATATTTATAATACTGTCAAGCTTTGAACCGTACTGAATGTCTTCCATTTGAGTGGAAAATTGATGGGAGCTTGTTACTCTCCTAACCACGATTCGTTGTAAATGTTGTGACAGACAGTGAAGACCGTTTGTTTAAAATTCCATTAGTTACCTTTCGAGACGTATTCACTTCTCGTCTGTTTATTCCACATGTCTAGTCAGTAGTTCTCGTGCCAATTTACGTATATCAAAACTCGAATATGGACGTTCCTCGGATACGTGACAATGGAAACGCAATGTTCAAAAAATTATGGGGACAATCTGAATTCTAAAATCTGAAAACGGGAGAGAGAATGATCACAATTGCAATTTATTCTGGCCGATTTTTTTTTTGTGTAGTAAATCAATTAGCAAACAGAAGTAGTTCTACTCATATACAATAAATCTAAGTAATTAAAATTTACGTGATGTGGTTGAGTTCGATGGAAATGATTTATGGTGTCGACGAATCTATAAATTCAGTCTTTTCATTTATTCACGTAATTTATAATTTTAGTTCAATGAATGTGTTCTAACGCGATTTATATATATATTTTTTAACAAGGACTTTGACTATTCATAAAATGATGGAAAGCAAGATTCTGCGTAAAAGTTTCCCGATTAATTAAAAAAAATGCTTGGAAATAATTAATAATAAATTTTTCCTTGGCGGTTGGATATACAAAATAATAGTGGCCTAAAGGATCAGGATGGAAAAAACTCGACCGGGGACCGGGAATCGGACCCTGGAGCACCAAGTGGTTTCTTCTGTTCTTGGACAATCGTGAATTGTTTTTAACGGAGGAATGTATCAGAGAGGAAAGTCGGTTTAAACCGGACGATCCGAAAAATAAAAATCTGTTCGCCCTGAACTCACCCACGCACGTCAGACAAAAGTTTTCAGATCCCTCCGCGCAGACCTGGTCTTTAAGGCTTCCGCTACACATGTCGGACAAAAGTACGCAGATGCAACGGTTCTGATACCGAAGGAGAGCTTTTAGAATCACACAACGTAATTGAGATATTAATTTTAATCCCCCTTCTTGTCCGCATTGAAGCGATTATTTATTATCATGATTGGGTATAATATGAATATGGTTTCGAATCTAATAGAATAAATTCATTCTCAATAGCCCCTTATGAGAAGCAAGGCTTCAAGGATGTGGGAAGAGTCATCATACATTTTACATTGTCTTGGACCTGTATCTTATTAATTAATTACAGAATTTTTACCTGTAACAAATATTTCAAGAATGAAAGCCTACCAATATTTACTCTACAGTGCCAAGATTCCAAATTTATTAATAAATACCATTATTTTCCAAAAGCTCATTTACAGAGTAATAGGAGTGGCTTAGTAGAAATTTTTTAAGCTCACTTCTTATATATTTTCTGATTGCTAATTAAATAAATAAATAGATAAAAATAATTGAATGGAACTAGAGTGCTTCTTAATTATTTAATGATATCAGGAAGTTTGTTAAAAATTTATATTCAGGTATATTCCACCTGTTTTTGGGAGACTTGTAACTCTCATGTAAATTATCTTTATTCCTTGTGTCATT
Organism: Zhengitettix transpicula; assembly: GCA_037074705.1. Classification (NCBI taxonomy): domain Eukaryota; kingdom Metazoa; phylum Arthropoda; class Insecta; order Orthoptera; family Tetrigidae; genus Zhengitettix; species Zhengitettix transpicula. The sequence continues at coordinate 52,269,519 of CM073595.1, forward strand.
GTGATATTTGTTGACATAAAAATAATTGGTATGTACAAAAATATTACATAGTAAATAACTGCACAAATCGTTATGTTTTTCATACGTAATTCTGAATTGCAGAATGACGATGACGTACAGTTGAAAGCTTTCAAAGTGAATAAATAAAAATATTATCGCAGTCTGTTCAATGATTTCATTCCTCCGTGTCAACAGTCCAATATTAATAATATTTGCAGCCGTACGATTTTATCGTTAGACGTGCCAACTTTAAACCTCCTTTTCGAATCACTCTTGCTCTATACCTCAAATCAACAGCGAACGTTTGTTCAGTATGAACAATGCTGTCCGCAGAAGCAACGTGGCGAAACATAAGACTTGCTTAACTTTACAGTTTGTGCGTTACGACAGCGGTCCTATCCGCTGGCCTACTGCACAAATCCGTCTGTGGCTTACACATGGACATCACGAAATGAAAATCTTAAAAGCCATGTGACGTTTCACGTCCACATTTTTTTTAAAAATATTTTATTTATCGGCAATCATTTTAATCTATAAGCTAATGTAGTAGCTTGAACATGTTATTTACTTATTTTACACTGTATCATGATGAGGTCCCTTCCAGAATCATGTCTACAGATGTGCTGGCCATTTTCTATTCAGTCTTCTTTATTACAATCATTTTCTATTAGTGGTTGTAATAACGGAATTTAATGCGATTTGAGCTTTTCGTGTTGTCTAACGCTCTTTTGATGGACAATCTCCATAACAGTGAGGATTTTCCAATCATTGTGTATTTGCTCATTTCTTATGTACCTATTAGCAATGGCTCTTAATATTTTAGACTGGCATCTTTGGATTATTGCAGGATTTGACTTATTAGCACATCCCTATAATTCTATCCTGTAGCTTCATATTGGTATAATTATGGTTTATTACAGCAGGAATTAATTTTCTATGGAGAGGTGTGACTTGCGTCCTAGTAGCCCATACATTTCTTTTGGTTTTCTTTTTCAATTGAGCTTTCTATCGACATGTAGACCAAAATATTTGACAGATGATGATTTAGGAATCTCTGTCTTGTTTATACAGATCGATGGACACTGTTTTTCTTTTCTTGTTATTCTCAATTTCTGAAGCCATACTTGATATAAGTTCAGATATTGTATGAGTGATGAAGCCTGGTTTATATCCGTATGTGATGTTACAATCACCGTATCATCTGCAAACGTTCTTAGTACAATATTTTCGACCGTCGGGAGACCAGAGGTGAACAACAAATACAACAGCGGGGGCCAAGGACACTGCCCTGAGGAACTAACTCCTGCATTAATGGGACTTACGGACGGACGAGACACCTTGTTCTTCTTATACGGAATTTGCGGTTGATTTTCAACAATTTAGAATGTTTTGTTTTACATTGACCACTCGAACATCAGGATAGCAAACGGCCTCAGGAAGTAGCGAACTTCTCCGCTACGTCACAACTGCCCCTTCTTCCTCCACGCGTAATAGTGTGAGGCGTTGCCGAGAACAGATGCAAAATAGGGTCGTTGTTCTCTGTATTCCTCAAAGCTTTTTTCTTCTAATATTAATTATATTTAGCTAAGAGGAACATTATTTAGTATAATAAATGCCTCACTATTATTTATCTTTGCTGTTTGACTGTTTATTATACATTTTTTTAAAGATTCAAGACAATTAATTGTTTTTATCTTACATTCAATTTTTTGTACTGAAATATCTTATTACATAATTTCGCTATTTTGGGGTATATAAATACTTGACTGTCATAAAATAATTTAATAAACGCACACTCCAGTTTCATTTATATAGAAATAAATAACGGCTGCTGTGCGTATTTTATTATTATTATACATTTTCTATATCCAGATTGACTTATTATAACCACTTGACAAAATTCAGATCTGGATTGAGGCGTCATGTTGGAACAAATTAGGCCGTTTGTAAGCGAAGATAGGAAACAAGGAAATAAACTCATAAATTTAAAAACTTTTTCGACATCGATGCCGTGGCGTTAGTCAATCTTCCGGTCAAATTATTTTTAATCCAAAAACGTTTTTGTAATCCCAGACGTCATTAGGCTTACATGTGCAGTAACAAATAATTAATCAATTCACATTAATTGGTTTGATAATATTTCTACCGAAGTTGTGTGTGCAAAATTGCAACCCCTTTCGGCATGAGAGGGAATCACGCTTAGGGATGACTGGACGGGGAGTGAAATATTCAAACATGCCAAAAATACCAATATTGGAGTTGGAAATAAATATTATTAGGGCTCAGATAAACCGATAGTGTTTCTACCTATGTTATCTGTGTAAAAATCAACCCTTTACGGCATGGGAAAATATCAACCTTTGGGGTGCGGGTGGACGGGCGCTACAAGAAAATAACGCGAATACAACCGAGATTGGAGTCAAATCCACGGTTATAGGTAGCTCTGAGCGTAATTATAACATTCAACTGGCCATTTAACCCGCTGATGCGGGTACAGTAAGGGGTGGAAATTTTAAAACACGCAATTGAGGACGATATTTCCTTTTAATTATTATATTTAGAATTAATTAGATTGATAATATTTCTACGACTTTGTTTGTGTATAATTTCAACCCCTATAAGCACGGGAGGGGAGCATGCTTGGAGGTTTTGGTAAGCGTTACATGAAAATAACGCGAATAGACCGAGATTCGAGTCAATTCTGGGGTTATGGATGTCGCTCAGTTTCATTATGACAAACTGGGTTTTGCTCGGGGTTGGGTGGGGGTAGAAATATCAAATCAATGCAACCGGCCGATAACACATTTAGGGATAGGGGTCGAGTTGCGTTACATAAAAAAAACACGAAAAAATCGGGGGTTATGGATAAATTACATCTCGGGCAACGCCGATTTTATAATCTAAAATATAAATTTAATCATTTGATACAGATTAAAAATAGTATGTTACGCTATCTCATTACAAATTATTCTTATGTAAATTAAGTTATTCATTAGATACAGGTTCAAAACAATGTAAAATGTATAACTTTTTCCACATCATTGAAGTTTTGCTTCTTATGAGGATCTATGTAAAATAAATTTAATCTATTCGAGACGAAAGCTACAGTAATTTCTTCCCGAGTAAATCGGTACAGGTAATCCGAATATTTGTCGCCCCGCTGTTCCCTTTTGCACATTCCGTTCCTGGAAAACTTTTTGCCACGGATTTGCTTGTCTTGAACGTGGATTTTTATGTTTGACAGGTGGACGATTCCGACGAGGACGACCACTGTGCGCTGAGCGAGAACTGGACGTTCCAGCCAGAGTCTCGACGATGGTCACGCGTCTGCGACGTCGCGGTGCAGCACGTGGAGCGTCTGCAGGCGCTGTCAGCTTCTAGTCAGGTGGAGGAGGTGGACCGCGACGACGGCGATGGCGACGCGGCCGACGGCGATCTCGAACCCGACGGAGAGGGAGACGTGGACGCGGACGACGCTGAGGCGGACACAGTTGAGGCACCGCGCTACGGGAGCCTGCCACCAGGTGCACTGGCGCCGGCGCCGGTGGACGCCGACCTACTCGCCGTGCGCTTCCGGAGGACGGGCAGCGAGCGTCTGAAGGACAGCGCCAAGGCGTTGCTTCGCCGCATGGAAAGTCTCAAGTCCAGGCGCCGCAAACGGCAGTATCGCGAGGGCGTCGTCATCAGCGGACCCCAGGTGCTAGACTTGGCTTCCATGCAGCGCCGTATCGAAGACCTCAACTGCGTCGATGTGGATACGGTCGTCGCCATCGTACACGCGGACGCCAACGGTTCTCCTACGCGCTGCCGCCGCCTACGCCGTGACGACGCCGGCGCGCTGTCGGACTCAGAGGCGACGCCCACCAGTTGGAGACACCAGTACCTCAAGGACGCCAACAGCAACCACACCAAGCTGCTCGAGTTCGTGGACGCCGACCGCGACAAGCTGCGCTCCTCCACCAGCAGCAGGCAGCCTCGCGCCTCCAGCATCAATCTGGGTAAAAGTCACTCACGCTTTCCAAACACTACTGATGATCGACAGAAGCATAAATGCTGGATGGCTTGGATAAACTTCGCGAATTAGACATTTTGGCCTCTCCCAAGTTTCATTAACAATATACAAATACATCCTGACACTTACATTTCATTAACTGTGTCTAGTTGTGTCTTTTACTTCATATACGCATGTCCCAATTGTCAAAAACTTATTCCGATATATGACACTGATTATTGCTTCAGTAAGGAGTCATATTCCACTGCTCAGAGAAATTATATATATCAGCTACAGGTGTAGCCTCCCTTAATTTCACTTTCTGTAATTATGTATTTCCTACTCATACTACTCCAATTTTTAATTTCTCACAGACATTCGTTAATCAAACTTTTCTACTCTTTACCAACATTGCTCAGTACATGCATGTTTGATATACTTGCATTTTGTGTATTATTGAGTAATTTGTGGTTTACTTTTCTGGCATATTCACTTAGTAGCACATTTATTTGTTCCAAGTTTCAGTCATGTTAATTTCTTTACTGTATTAATATTGTCTTACGTTCCTGGGCACTTTCAAAGAATAGTGTTACATCACATGCAAATTATAGATTATATTCTCCATCTGTTTACAGTCAATGTTGCTCTCCTTCCCAGCTTACTTTTCAAAACAGTTACTTGAGTATTGTTGTGTTCTAGACTAGTGGAGGTGGACCTGAAATTTTATTACTACAGTTCATGTACTTCTTATGGTTTCTAGTGTCAACGTATGGCTTTTCAACACCTTGGCTTTGAGTGCATCAATGATGCTATCAAATGTATGCAATTGGTAGAGGAATTTGATATTCTTTGGGCCAATTCAGTCTCTATTTATGTGCATATAATCTTTGTACTTTATTCTGTTCAGAATCTTGCTTGTTCTCTTCTCTATCTTGAATCCAGGGGACTTTTCCATCATATTCATAAATATCCTTGAGATTACTGTATATACTACTGAATAAAGTGTTTACTTCCCTTTGTGTGAAGTAGAATTACAAATAGCACGCTCCAGATCTTTGATACTTACTCAGGCTTTGAGTATATATTTTTTCTAGTTACATCCAAACACCTCCCACTAGCTGTTACCCCATCAAGTCGAAGATATTTGCCATTTTTTTGTTTCTCTAAACACACACATAATTTCATCTGCTACTACTTCAGGAATACCTTCTAGTTTTTCATGCTACATTGCTATAGATATGTTTGACATATTGAATGACTTTACAATTACACTTTTTTTTTCTCTTCTCATAGTAACTTTTGTTCCAGATTCTCTTTTACATTATTTTCTCATTGTCTTCACAAATCTACATATTCTTTTAACATCTTTCTTATAGCTCGATACATCTACATATTCTACTCAATTCTTTACATATTCCAGTAATTTCATTTTTCTTTTACCCATTAATCTGACATGACGCTCAGCAGTATATGATTCCTGCCTGTATTCAGTTTATTTATTACCTCAACATGTGTCACTGCACATTTACTGTTGGTCACAATATGGTTAATTTCATTCCTTGTGCTTCCAACTGGGCCAATACATGTCGATTTCTAGTAAATTGTTATACTCTACAAATTGAAAAATTCTGTTACCTCATTCTTTACATTGACTTCCCACTACAGTTTCATTTTCTTTCTTAAGTGCAATCTTTAAGATGAAGTTTGATTTGAAACCATTAGAAAAAATTCCAATGGTTTGAAATCAGACTTTATATAATTTTGTATAATATGTAAACATTAAAATACACACACATTTGGATAGTAAAAAAGAGACAGCATAGCCAACTTACCTGAAATCAGCAGTTTTTCCAGTCATATTGTCTTTGAAATTTTGTTTTAACCATAGTCTGCAATACTTCCTTTATTTTATTCTAACTTATTTATTGTAGTCTATTATTTTAACTTCAAGAAAATTCCCTATCCTGTGTTCTCATTCTACATACCAAATTGTGTTCTTGCTGAAATGTATTTCCTTGTAATTTTCATAGTAAAATATTTCTATGACTTATCCTCTCATAAAATATTTCCGATATATTTCATGTTGCATTTTTCAACACACATATTTTTAGATACTAATCCAATAATCTGCATAATATAGAGTAAAGAAATGTGTACACTTGCATAATTTTACTAAGTATATGTGCTCCAGCCATAACCACACTCAATTTAACATGTTTTTCTGAGAGAAGGTTTTATCTCTTATCACTTACATGTGAGACTGATAAATATAACATCTTTATCTTTGCTCAAATATTTTAAGTTGATACAGTTATAGATTGAAAAAGCTATAATTTAGAACTTTATAAACAAAATGTTTAAAGATTTTAATAGTTAACTCTACATATAGAGTGATATACTAGTTAACATATTATGGTACAACATGGTTTCCTGCAAAAAGTTATACAAATGGTTAATGTTGATTGTGTATATATTTTTCACGTGGGGTTTGTATTTTATTTGGCATGCTGTCCAAATGATAATTCCAAAAAATATTGGATTCCTTAAAAATGATTCAAATAGTGATTCTACAGTTAGAAAGAACAAGAGAAGCAGTTACAGAAAGGTAATACATACATTGATAAGTCATGAACTGCGCAAGCAACACCCACAAAAAAATAAGAATAGTGTTTTTCAAAGTGCACATAATAAATTAAATACTTTACAAAATTTGAATGAGCAAGATGTCATAGCAATGTTGTCTCAAGAATTAGAAGAAATTAAAACCAACTTATTAGTACCTCACTTACAAGTTAATGAACTGAAAACCTACAAAATATTATTAGAAATAAAATATTCACTTCTGTCTTATGAAGTAAAAGTAAGTAGCTGTGACATGAAATCAGCTTTAGTGACATTAAAAAAGTTAAAAAATGACTATTATAATGAAGCAAGTTTTACTGAACAACTTGAAACAAATATTGCTTGCAATGCAAAAGATTTTATACTGCTGGAAAATGTATATAATGAACATGCTCCAAACTCAGTGAATGTGTTAAAATCATTAAGATACAAGTTATCATTGAAATCAAGGGTATTACAGGAAGTCAGCCATAGGGGATTGAAAATACTTCACAAGTCAAAGTTCACTGTTCCTACAAGAATGAAGCTCAAGTTTTCAGATATTGGTGGTGTTTTACTAAAAAACCAAATACAATTCTACCGGCCTGCAATTGTTGGAGAAAATCTAAGTTTTATAAATACAAATTTGCGTGAATCTGTAAATACAGGTATATTTTCTTTTAGTTGTTTTGATTATATTTTATCATTTGAAAATTTTAATTACATATTTAGTTGTGAATATGAGTTAAAACTTACTATAGAAGCTGTTGTTAGTTTTATATAAAGTTTGCAAACATACAAACTATATATTTATATATTTGTAAACTATATATAATGCAGAGCAGATGTTAGGAGGGATAAGTAGGTAAAATAATCAATGTAGTTTGTCGATTATGAACAACAATAAGATATATGAAAGATGTTTACATCATGAAATTTGAGCAATAAGAATCAGAATATCTAGGAACTGGAAAATAAAAGAATTATTTAAATCATAAAATATGATTTTGTAATTTATTTTCAACAGAACAGGTTGCTTCGAGAATTGATCAAACAAGAGGTAGGCAATGTATAAAAAGTTTCAGTTACCAATCTTTGGAAGGAGCCATAAACTTATCACTTGTTATAGCAGTTGTACATAATTTCATTGTTGGTTAGATTAGGTAAGGTAAAAACTGGATTGAAGAAATATAATCTTTAGTGATTTATTGTCCAATGAGCTTGAAACATGAATCATGTATGTAGTCAATAATTTCAATCATATAATAAAGAATTTTAAATGATTCTAGGTAGGTTGCTCCAATTTTTCATCCTTATCTATAAACTAAATTTTAGAATAAAGTGTGATTTCCCCTAATTAATCAAGAAATAAAATATGTAATTTTATGACCTTTAACTGACTAAATACCCTTTAATTTTAATTTTACTGAAAGTATCTCTAATGGTACATGGTTATGAATTTTATAGATGACATTTTTATGTATTTTTATACTAAATTAACAAAAAATAATTCCTTATACAGCAGAAGTTGCAGTCTATAGAGACAGGTCTGGCTCTTCAGAGTTGACTGGTAGTCAAGAATCTAGCAGCACTTTAGCTTCACAAGCTGACAGTGACCATGAAGATGGTGAAGCAACTCCACGTCATAAGTAAGAGTAAACAATATTTTTATATGAATGGGCAAAATTATACTAATTTTTCCTTCAGTTAGTTCATAAAATTGTATTTTAACACATTTTACATTATAATACTATGTGTCAAAATATAAATGAAATACTTTTTAATTTCTTCTCTCTATAGAAAAACAATATTTTTATAATTTCTGAATAGTTTCTGCTATTTTCTATTATATTCTGATCTTATATTATATTATAATCTCCTTAAAACATGTTGTACAGTAAGTTATTTTGCAGAATCTTAAATAGTAACTGTGCATAATCTTTTACAGGGCAGTTGTAGTTCGATGGCACAGTTTTCAGCGTGGTTCCTGTCGTCCTGAGTCATGTCTAGTTCAGCCTGAGGACCCTGAACCACATTTGCGACCAATGGGTGCTCTATCTTGTGGTCAGCTACTGGTTCTGCGTAAATTGTCTTTGCTGAAGCTCACAGCTTTCATGGAGCGATTTTGTCCAACACATCGCACAGGATGGAACTGGGAATTACCAAAGTTTATACGAAAAATAAAAACACCTGATTATAAAGGTAATAACTATAATATTTTCTTATAAATGATTCAATAACAATTTTATAGAATTCATATAGAATTTGAGATTAAATATGTATAATCATTATGTCTTATAACATTCACTTTTTTTGTTTTTCTGGGCCACAGTAGATGTAAAATATTTAGGTTTGTATATAATTTAAGTAAATAAACTTGGTATGTTGTATACCATGTGATTATAAAGTAAACTTTATTAATTGTTAATGCGTGGAAAATAGTTATGGGCTTCACTTAAATAATCAAATTTAATATGTTTCAAATTGCATGAGAATTTGATTTAAAAATTAGATAATAAGTACATTTATTATACTTTAACAATGCTAAAATCTTTGATTTATTATTTATACTACAGATAAAATTAGACTAAGTCATTGCATGAAAATACAAACTTAAAAGAAAATACGTCGGAATGCTTTACAATTTATCTAGATGCTAATAGTACAACCTTTGATTTACAAAATGTAAAGTATTGCACTAAATGCTTATTGTATGTGATTGTGGATAAATAACAATGTGAATGTACTTGTGCATGTTGCTAACACACCTATTCAATAAATAGAAGTCTTGTTTTAAATATTTGTTAAATTTTCTACAGAAAAATATAACAATTAAAACAATTCTTTAGTATTGCTGATGAATAGATGAGAAATAAGTTAATTATAATGCTGTATCAGCAAGATAAAATGCTACACAAATTTACTAAACATTTGTTTGTAAGAGAATTTAAAGCACAATTATAGAAATTAACTCAAATTTTAAGAAAATATTCAGAAATTTGAGACATCTTTTGAAATAACAATTCTTTATTATGAATCACTGAAATTAAGAAATTTCTCTCTAATGAAATACAAGTCAAACCCGCTGTCTTTGGAGGCCCTGAATAATGTTCAACACATCTGACAGTGATATATTGTTAATAAAATTAATATAAGAAAAGTTTTACCTAATAGTTCCAGCATAAACAAAAAAAAAATTGCTGTTGTAGTAAGAGATATATTTTAAATGAATCAGTAGTATGACTTTTTTCTAATATATTCAACAACTTCATTAGATATTAAAGATAAAATAATATAAAATGTTTTATAAATACATTTTATATGATTAAAAATTAGGTACAATGTGTTCCCATTTATAATTGTTTACTATATCCTCCATTTAAATGTTGTTGTTTCTTGTGTATGATGTGAATTATATTTTCCAACAGACAAAACAGTATTCGGCATACCTTTGCTGCTCACACTACAAAGAACTGGACAATCTCTACCATGCTGTATTCAACAAGCTTTGAAATGGCTACGAGCAAATGCCCTTGATCAAGTTGGTCTCTTTCGAAAGTCAGGAGTACGTTCTCGTATCCAGAAACTCAAAGTCATGACAGAGACACAAGGCAATAACATTAGTTACGATGGTCAGCAGGCCTACGACGTAGCTGACATGGTGAAACAGTACTTTAGAGAACTTCCTGAAGCATTGCTTACAAATAAGCTGTCGGAGACCTTTATCGCAATTTTTCAACGTAAGTTCTTTCACAAACAGAACTAATGACCTCAAAAATTGATAATAACTATGCAATATTATTTTGTTATCATTACTTTGATAATTACATCATTTTGAAGTTTGAATTGCATATTTTCTTAAACTAGTAGCAACATAATGTATTAATTTTGTTACTAGTGACAAACCCTTGTAATTAATTAATTTATAAACAACTACCCACATTATTTTGTGATTTCAGATGTACCAGATAGCTACAGAGCAGAGGCAGTGCAATGGGTGTTACTTTTACTACCCGATGAGCACCGAGAAGCATTACAGACACTCCTAGACTTTCTTAGCCAGGTTGCTGCTCATGCAGAGTACAATCAGATGAGCCCAAGCAATCTTGCCGTTTGTTTGGCACCATCTTTGTTTCATTTTCACCATGCCCCATCAGGTGCCACAAGTGGACGATCTGCGTCCGCTTCTCCTAGAAGACGCAAGACTGTAGGTGTGCCAGATGCACGAGAGCTTGCAGAAAATCGTGCTGCCCATGATTGCCTACTGTATTTGATAGAGGAACACAAAAGTTTGTTTATGGTAAGTTAATCTATAAAACTAGCGTAATATATAAGTGTAAAAAACTAACACTTTGTAACTTTTACGAGTAATATTAGCAAAATTAATTACACATGTATTGTACCAAATAATTACTATTGCATCATGTTATCTATGGCACATATTACTTTATGTAGGTTTAAGCAATTTTAATTTATTTATTAGGATTTATGAATTTTTGTACACAATTTTTATATTTACACAAAAAGTAAATCCATTTCACTTTAAAATATTCTTATCATAATTTTTTAGGTTCAGTCAACAATTTATTTCTTCCTTAATTTTTGAAAATATGATTGTTAAACTAATATTCTGAGACACAAATTATCTTACTTGTTCCAGGTTGCAGAAGAAATATTAGCTCAGTGCCACTTTAATTACATGGAAGAAAGTATACCTGTTGCACTTGAAGAATTAGGTTCAGAGTTTCAACAAGACTGGAGAGGATATTTGTATGCCTGCACAACAGCACTCCTTAAAGAAGCTAGAGAAAAGAGCAGAGGGTGGGTAAATGTAACTTGTTCATCTGATCCTCAAGTCGAAATGGCATACAAGAAGGTGGGAGATGGTCATCCACTTAGATTGTGGAGAGTGTCAACAGAAGTTGAAGCCCCTCCACAAGAGTTACTTCATAGAGTGCTTAGAGGAAGACATGTTTGGGACAACAATCTGCTTAAGTGGCGTGTAGTTGCACGACCTGACCCTCAGGGAGAAGTTTTTCAATATGTCTGTGCTAGTATGCCTCCTTTACCAGCTAAAGACTACTGTGTTTTAAGGTTTGTTTTGTGTATAACATGTATATAATTTTTAAAGACATCATCCAACAATCTCTGTTGACAATTCTCAGACAATATGAACATTTATTTTAATTTATATAAATCAGAAAAACATTTTTTTCTTCCAAATACCATTGTGTTAATCTTAGCTCACCACATATAAATTAATTTTTCTAAGACTTTTGCATTGTAAAATTTATACTGCTTTCTTATTTTTATTCCAGTCAGTTTCTCCTTGTCAAAATCTCCACATAATTTACTTTAAATCATCTCTAAATCCATTGTTTCTTAGTCAAACAAAGATGATGTGTGTTATACAATGTTTCCATAATACAAGAATCTTGGATCTTAAGATAAAATAAAATAAATATAAATTATAGCTAGTTGCAATCAGTTTGACTATTTTAAATATATATATACCTTAAAATGCACTTTTTAGTTAAAATAAAAGCAAACATTCTCACTATTACAAAATATATATATATATATATATATATATATATATATATATATATATTTATTTATTTATTTTCATTTTCATTGCAGGTCTTGGCGTACTGACCTGCCAAAGGGAGCATGTGTAATTGTAGAGACATCTGTAGAACATGCAGATGCCCCTGTAATGTTAGGAGGAGTAAGAGGAATTGTACTTGCTTCCAGATATCTGATAGAACCCTGTGGCTCTGGGAAATCCAGGATTATGCATTTATCTAGGGTTGACACAAAGTATGTATAAAAAGGAGAACATTAATTAAGTTTTAATTTGTTATTTACCTGAATCTAATAATTGACAATTTGCAGAGGACGAACACCAGACTGGTACAACAAAAGCTATGGACATATATGTGCATTGTACCTAAGTCTTATCAGGGGTTCCTTCAAGCACAATACCGATGGACCAGAAAGCAAAGTCTGAGGTTGAGAAGATATGCCACTTTTGGCACTGTATTTTGTAGTGTGATACAACATGCCACAGTGGTCTTCTATGAAGATGCTAACTTTTACTAAACATTGTCTGTGGCATGTAAGAATATACAAAATATTTTTAAAAGACTATGTTTTGCAAAATTAAAATATATAAGAGAAAGACTGGACTTGCATTTTACTACACCTAATTATAGATATATGAAAGTGTTACCTGATGAGAAGTGTTAGTTTAGTGAGAAATGAGTTATTATTCGAGTTGTATGAGACGTGTGTCAAGAATAACAAATGTATTGGTATAAAGAACTTGTAAAGAAAGTGATTATATTATTCAAGCCAAAGGTATTACTTCTAACTTTTGTATTGTGAACATTGGACATATTTTAAATAAGTGGACTATTTGCTCTTTTTCAGTCAAATGAATGTACCAAAAGAATATTTTAGAAACTCTAATAACATTGAGAATGAATTGATAATTTACAAACATTTTGATGATACCATTATTTAAACTTTTCAATCATCAATTTGCACAGTTAGTTATGGTTAAATATGATTTTTCATGCAAACTTTGGGTATAAAATTGTTACATTATTGATATGGCTATTACTTGTACTATAAGTAGGTGCACGGTAGTTCCTGTCATTCTCTAAAAATTATCGATGATAATTTCCTCCACTATATGCAGTATTCAGATGGGATTATTCAATTAAAGGAATAATTCTGAATTTTTCGTTTAGTCTCTTGGTGCAATGTATAATTGAATTCTAGATCATTATTAACTTTCAACAAATAGCAATGATTCAGCAACTAGTCTTAATGATTTTTTTAATTTCTATTTAATGAACAGAATTAATTTTAAGTATTGCCTCTTCAAAATGTGTAATATGTGCTTAACAACAGGAACATAGAATAGCTTGGCTAATTTTGTTGAGAGTATTGAAAAAATAATCTATATGATATGAACAACAAATTAATGTGATGATAATAAATTTAATTTAAAACAGTATGTGAACCATAATTTTTAAGAATAGGACTGTTTCATCTGTGCAACAAATTTATTTTGTTTATTATTTACATATTTATTATGTATTCATTATAGGTTTTCCTAGAATGATTTTCCATTTTTCACACATACTTAATTAACTTCTTGGTACATGCATTTAACTTCCAACTACGTTGAAACATATATTTTTACACATTTTCTACTATTTCTTCTGCAAACTCTTAATGTAACTTGAATAGTCATTAACCACATTACTAGTCAAACCTTTATTATGACTAGGTATTAAAGTTTTATTTAATTGATATTATAAACGAAACTAAGATAAAATGGGTCCAGGTTCTTCCATTTTAATGACAGTTAATATAGAGTTAGTAGAAGAACTATATTAAATTAAATGATTTTCTTGTGTGTCACATCATAAGAATCTAGTTATATTTATGTTGAATGTATGTGAACATGAATGTTGTCAAATTGAAATATTGTCATTATCAGTATAATGTGACAAGTGTTATATCTCCACTACACACAAATTAATGTTTGTTAACAATGACAACTAGTGCAGCATTAAATTGTTGACAATAGGTAAATATTAATGTTATTAATTGTTAATGTTGGTACTGTTTATGTAACTTCTGATGGCCAACATTTGTCGTAATTTTTGTCATAACAAGTAAAAGATAAAATCTTTTTGTAAGCACAAACATTTAAATAAGTGGTATGTGTACTTTTTAACTATGTCATTAGTTAAGAATAGAAAAAACTGATTTATTTGCTTTGGTTCAGCTCTTAAAATTGCTTATAATTGTCAGCCTCGGTGTACCTACAAATAAATATAATCCTTACTTTTTATGAATATTAATGGCATTAAGTTAAATACAGTTTCAATTTTCTCCTGTAATATTCTACTCTCTATCACACACAATATCAGCCATTAGACTTATCTTTCATATACCTTAATATATTTTTTCAAAATAATCATTACTAAATCTTTCACATAATTGGTCTTCATTAGAGAAAAAATATCTTCATGAATGAAACTATTGTTTGTAAAATTTAAATTTATTTATTTTTCACCCAGCTCTATATTATAAAGTTTAATTGAATTTTGTGCCAAAATAAATTGAACCAATATTGAAGGACCACTTTTGAGAATGTTAATACATTAAAACTGCACAAATTTTTGAACAATACTCAACAATGTCAGTTAATATGCAAAGGGGTTATAACAATTAGTGCAACATAACAGTTGTTCTAAGATATGCAGAATGACACTTGTGAAACCTTATCTGAGAATATATAATTTGTAATTATTTACAAGCCAAAATATTGTGCAAAGAATATCATATTTTTGTAAATATGTTTGTACATATAATAAATTTATTATTGCACAATAAAATATATATTAATTATGAAAATGAATATATGACTATGTTGAATATAAAAATACTGCAGTAAATTAATATATGTAAACTGAAAAAATAAATTTTCTATGTACCTGGAAAAATTAAAATATATTGTCATGCTTGTTGCACACATTGTTTCAATCAACTCTCATATCCAACCTAAACATTATCCCATCCACCTTATACATAATTTTCAAAATAGTAGGTGTTACTTGAAGTTACTGTAAGTTTTGCTTCTGCAGCTAATTTTTTGCAAGATTATTTGACTGAAATAAGACAGGAAAGATTGCATATTGCTATTTGAATACAAATCGGGAACATATTGTTGCCTGGATTATCTGTGCCCTAAACTATGTGTTACTCAAAAAGCCTTTAATTCAAATTCATTTGGTATAAAATTATATTTATTTTAACTGTGAATTTTGATTAGCGTACTATGCCCTTGGGTGAACACAACATAATAAACAAACAACCTACAAAATTAGCTTACTTTGCATATCTTCAATAATGTGTTATTATGGTAGTTCAAATTGGGGAATCTGCTGCTTAACTTTGACATGAACACTAAATGAGTACAAAAGCAATAATTAAAATGCACATTTTGAGGCATATTAAATTCAGGTCAGTCTAAAAATTTCCATTGCCAACATAATTCAGATTCATTTTCAGCCGTAAATTTAACTTGCATATTTTCTCACAAAATTCTAAATAAAAGTAAATAAATTACAAATTATTTTTATTGCTTTATTAGACATGATTTTTTAACATTTATTGCCACAAATTAAGAATAGAAAATATTAAGTATAAAAAATGTTAAATAGTTCTATTAGTTTAATGTTAACATTTGAGTATTTCTTACTATATTCTGATATCAAATATACAAATTGTTAGAGATCAACTAATATCCAAGTATACAAAGGCTCATACACCCTCTTCAATACTTTATATTTTAAAGTTTTCAAACCATCTGTTTCAAATCTCTCTCTACCTAGTTTTAGATTAACAAATCTATTTTCACTCGGTAATTCTTTGGCATGGGACAACATGAAATAGCGTGCAACATTGGGAGAGAAGCGACAGATAGTAAGCCCTTTATGTGTTATGCGTCTATGGAAATCATCATCTTCACCTCCCCACCCAAAAAATAAGTTGGAAAATCCATTAACTAAGTGAAATTGTTTTTCTAAAATTGAAACAGCGCCTCCAAATAATTCTTGATAAGGCAAGTTATAACGAAAAGTGTTTACACTAGACGACATGTGACGAGGTTGATGTGTACATCCATATAAGTTATTAATTTTTTGAGGAATTAGATCTATGTCATGAAATATAAAACAATGGTATGGAAAAAATTTTACACTTTCAACAAAACCAATATTAAAGAGTTTTGCACGATTGAATGCACCTTTATTACTTTGTTCCACAATTATGATTCGATAGTCTATCATCTGTTTCTGTAAATATGGATGCATGTAAGACAGGAATACTTGAAGTTGAGATGTACGGTTACGAAATGGAACTATTATTGCAGTTTGAATTTTGGAAATACACTCTTGTGGTTTCCAATGTCCTCCAATTGAAATATTTATCCTTTTTGATAATTCATCCAAACCAAACTCATTTATATTTACAGTAGGATAATACATAATATTATCTGATGTGTTATGCACCAAGCGACATAATGGTCTTCCAATTTTTTTTGCTAGGGCAATTGCATGAGGTGATGGTTCAATCTGTGATAATATTTTATTATCTTCAATGTATGTATAGTAACAGGCAAATCTATTTGGATGGAGAGAATACACCAAAGCAAAAGCAAGTAAAATGATAAGAACAATTCTTCTCAATAAGTGCTTGTTTTGATGAAAAATGTGCTTCACCCTGTGAAGCATCATTAAGTAATGAATTATGCTTATGTTGTCACATATGTTAAGTGGTTATATTTTGTTTGAAGAAAATTTGACATTTTCTCCAGGATTCCATTGTTTTGACAAACAATTATATACTGCACATTCATTTCATCAGAGAGAATGCACCTGAAAATAAATGTTCATACTATAATCCAATATGTAAAAAGAAAGTTAAACAAATTAAATACTGGTATGTGACAAAATTTATAACAGAAAATGTCATTAAAATAATAATACATTTAGATGAACTGTAGTTTTTATTCATCACTAATGAGCTAAATACTGAAACTGCAAACACTCATATGCCATATAATGAGAAGTGTCAGAAGTATCCAAGTGTCACCAATGAAAATTTAAGAACATATTGTAATCTCAATTCCTAAAATAGCAAATAATGGAGTTTCAACTACACTAAAAGCACTTCAGACCATAATAAACAACAAATGGCATGGAGCATGAAAGCATGTTACACCTCAATACTAAATAATTCAGCTCACTCAAACATATGAAAATTAACAAATATAACCAAATGTCAAAATATATTACACATACACAATACCTGAATATCTAACAAATCAATAGCATACATAGGGACCATAGTTTTATAACTTCAAACCATTACCAATTTTTTCCCCCTAAATTACATCTCAACAGACAATATTTTTAAATTTTCCAAACTTTTTAATGAGTTATATTATTTTCATTGAAATTAATAAGTTAAAATGATTAAGTGTATCAAATTGCAATTTATAAAGAAACCACAAACAAGGTTTAACAATGTTGTAATGCTTTGTTTCAGGAAATGCTTTAGATATATATTGATATTTGAATAAAGCACAGATTAATGTAACCAACAGGTTTTGCGTGTATACATACTATACACTCTAAAGAAACTTTAGCATTTTTTTAAATATAGTATATGAAATACAAATATATCATCTGATACCATGATTTCATATTCACAAGTACAAAAGAATTTATATGGGCATGTCCTCAAATAAAATATATTGAAATTCAATATTTGTTATAACAACAATTATGACTTTCATACATAATTCTATATTCACATTTTGTTTCATCGCACCATTTTTTTCTCTATTTTATAAGTTGATCTGTTTAGAAATTGTATTCAACCCGACTTCGAAATTCAACTTAATTTATAATTCAAGTACATAACAATCTGCTTTAAATGACATTGATGTTTTTTTAAAAAAAAAATACATTACAGTAGTGTGCAATTTACGTAGAATAAGGGATAAAAAAAGTCAATGTACCGTTAATTTTGATTCACCAACTATCACGAACCACGAAGATAGCGAGAAATCTATTTAAATGAAAAATGATGTAGGAATTGGAAATTGTATGGGTAAAAATTGTACTCCTTCATTGTCATCAGCTTTGTATACAATCGCATGGATAACTAATTTATTTTCTTTGCCCACAAAGACAGGAGTTCTTCTACCGTATAATCTCCATTACAAAACTTAGAAAATAATTGAATCAAAATTATTCAAATATTATTATTAATGGCCAAATAAGTCAGAAAATAAAGTTAAATTTTTTTATCTAAAATATTATATAAACAACTTTCGTCCAATAATAAGCACGTATTCGGGTAATGCCAATAAAATAATAATATGGAAAATTTTAAAAGAAATATTAAATTATCTACATTATGATTTTGTGCATGTATAGTTAAAACAAAATGTTTCAAATTAGAAAAGTGTACTTGGATTCGACTTTTAAACTTTCGTTTCGTCGTCTAGTATTACAACTTTTACAGTATGTACAATGTATTTTCTATATTACATTCTGCTTCCGAAAAAATATATATTCTGTTCCTCATTTAAGTGGAATGATTTTATTGAGATAAGTTTCTGTCATGCATAACGACTCCAGCGATTTAAATTAATAAATGTACACGTTTACGTTAAATATTATAATGAAATAATAATATAGTGTTAAAATGTTCCTCACTTTTAATATGAACAGTAATTTCTGTGCTTATTTATTCGTAAATTGCAAGAATGACGTGTTTATGGTATTATTACTATTTCAATTATAATATTTATTTAACTTATTTTTACTAAGCCGAGAATTGAATTAAGGTAATTCAATAAGGAATTTTGTAACGTTTATTCACTTCCGTTGCGATTAGTATCTTATACAAATTAAAGAAAGATTTGAGTAGCTTCAAGATAATATCTTTGACTTGGATTTCTTTCCGTGTTAGGTGTAGTCTTTGTTGCGAAGTGATTAGTTTAGCGATTTGTCTCTCGAGGGTGATACACAGCTGTTCATTTAGAGAGTTATTTTGCTTTTCTTGTTCGTAACTAAAATTGTTGGTATTGTATTCATTTGACGGATACGGTATATATCTGTGCATTCATAAGGCACGATGAACAAAAAGTGTGCAAGGTGCGAGAAAACAGTTTATCCCATTGAGGAACTGAAGTGTTTGGATAAGGTAAGTTCCACCTATGTCTTTTAATGCAATGAAATGCACAATTGAGATTTTTTAATATGTATAGACACATTACATATTAAGATTATAAAATGTCGTGAAATGTTTACGTTATTGAATTCAATATAGAATTCAGCGCCGTAAGTCTGTAGTAACATTCTGTGGGAATATGCAATGGATTAACATTTATTTTGAATTTATCAAAATGGTTGAAGGCGTGACATTTATCTAAGTGTAGGGATATTGTTGTTATAATTTTTTGTTTATCGTAAGCGGTTATCATTCTATGATGGTTTCGTTATTTTCATTGATATATACGGCTCCTCCTCGCCAATACCTGGATTAGAAAACTATATTCAGTAAACTTTAATATACGTCAGACAAATAATATGTATTAAAACTGACTTATATTTTCTGTAGCTACTCTACGATGCACTAAAATCTCTGAACTTAATTTATAGCGTGTTTAAATTATGTAATTTATAGATAACGTAGATAATTCGTGATAAACTTAGTCACTTACTAATTGGTAATCAGTATTGGAAAGTACATGTCAATTACAATCAGAGTGGTCAATGCGTCGTATGATTTGTGTCTTTGCATGATTTTTATTTCAATTTTTCATATTTTAGGAATCGAATTACTTTTAATTCCTTAAATTGGCAGTTTTTAAGTATATAACATTGGTGTGCAGTTTGAATAACGTTTAAATCTATTCTGATATTACAGCAGCTGTGGTTTTTTTAAATTTACTGTCGTTGGCCAAGTGTGAGGAATTAGTACAGTTTATAAATCAACCGTTAATTAGTCACTATTCATATTTAATCTATTCGATTCACTACACATTTAATTTTCAGACTATTTAAATTTACGAATTTTCGTATTAACTTATTCGTAGCAGGGATTTGGCAGTCCTATGTGTATGCGTTTGTGTGTTTTCTTGCCGGTGGGAGGGAGGGGTGTATGTCACGGTTCCACATTACCTAACAAACTTCAAAATATTAATACCAGAAAATTAATATGATGATGGTTTTTGATTTATTGAATTGTTTATGGGATCTGCTGCCTTAATTGTAAGTATTCGCCGGATTGCTGTTTCCAATTTCTAAAGGTCGTAGACCTCTGTTTCAACTTCACCCCAAGCCTTCCATCCTGTCAGGTTAAAAAGCCCGTAAACAGTAATGTTAATCGCTTTTGAAAGGGAGCATTACTCGGAATTCATTGATGAATAGCCCGAGCTGATAAACGTCTATTGAACCGCATACTGACAATGGCACGGTTCGCTATCGCCGTAATTCAAGCTCCCAAGCTAAATTTTCCTTATAACATGTCTCCAAGCTTTCACCGGCCGATTAAAATTTCAATTTCTTTTTGCAGATATGGCACAAATTGTGCTTCAAATGCCAGGTGTGCAATATGACCCTCAACATGAAGACGTACAAGGGATTCAACAAACAACCTTACTGCGAAGCGTAAGTATATTTTATCTCTGTCTTATATAAGTCCCGCTCCTAGTTTTCCATTAAAGGAGGCCTGTGATGGGGAAGATGCCGAAGCCCACGCCTTTTGAGTCAGCGCGGCGGAAAGTAATGACGCGTGACGTGAAAGTCCTCAGGAAGGTTAAAGGCTTCGTTCTCGTTCCATCCGCTTCGAGAATTTCTTATGTTTTCCTTGACAAGTTCCATTTATTCCTGACTTCTTTCAATTTTGTAAGCCTCCCAGGGTGAAATTATGAGAAGTATCCGATCATTGGGTATCGAAGGGGGCAAAGGTTTGTTCGTATGTGCCCCTGGTGACACGCTTTCTCCAAGTTCGCGTGGGTAAGCGATACTGTGAAATGTATAGGCCCATATGACGTCAGGGCGGTGACGCATACTCAATTGAAACTAGTTGCTACGAAGGCCGCGTCGCGAAGGCCCTCAACTGGGTCATTAGAGAAAGTCTCTCTCACCTTTGCCATATATGGTGCCCCTCTTTCCCTCCCTGCTCCGATATTTTCTTGCGTTGATTTGGAGCTAATTAGACATTTAGCCGTTTCGTTGTTTTCTGTTTTGCGACATGTAGAATCATAAGATGTAATTATAGATGAAAGCGGAAATAAGACTAGAAGGGGGCGTAAAATAAAATTAAAAATGTCGCCGAAGGGGTTTGCTGTTCGCAAACTAGGAGAATAAGTGAGGGAAGTAGGTCTGTTTTTTTAACAGTGTAAGAAAAATGTTTCATGACAGGGAATTTAAAGACTGTACGATAATGTGAACATTTGCGCGCGCCGTAAATCACCAGAAATAGTAGAATTAAATGACTAAAGGCGTTTTCCAACAAAGGGCTGACCTAATGCTAACTCCCGGAAGCAGTTGAAGCTGATAAAATTAAAGTCATTGAGTCAACGATGACTCAGACTTTTATATTCTATAAAAAACACACGCAATATCCATAATCTTTGACATAACTGGGCAGTAATGTTTTACAAATGCAAGTGATGCAAAAATCTCTTTATCACAACGAATGGGATTAGTCCCGGTAGAAGTCTTATCTAAGGATTTAAACCCTACAATAATTCCCTATGAAATAAGTTTAGACTTTCTGCATATCTAACACCACACTCATTCCAAAATATTAACTCTTATTGGCTTGTCTTCAGAAAATATTTATAATGTATTTATATTTTTTGAAATGGATGATTAATTCACAGATGTATTAAAACCAAAATCTTGTTGCTACAAGATTTTCCTTGAAGTGGCCAAACATTATTCTTTTTAAAAATTGTCTACCCTAGCTTTAATATTGAGGGTTTTTTTACTTGTCTCTTATCACCACAATTTGCTCCACATTTTAGTTTAATGAACTTTTTATTTAATTTTGACCAATACCTGCTCCCAATATTTCAAATTTTGCAGCTCTTCTCTAAAATTTTCCAATGTGTTTTCAACACATATATATCAACACGTATAAAAATTAGGATACTGTGATAGTAAAAAATTGATATGAAAAAATTTAAGACAATTGGCATGAAGAATGGCCACTTCATACAATTCTGGAGATCTAATTTTCGGATATGTTAACCTCCTCCATAGCTGAGTTGTCAAAAGTTGGTTTCCACAAGGTTTCTTAGAAATTTTTAGCATTGAGTGGGTTAGAGGATATTGATGTCTGAACTGTATGGCATATTGAAAGGAATTTTCTGAAGATGGGCTTCAGCACGGACAGAACATTTAGAAAAGTGGTGAATGATAGCTAAGGCCTGAACCAAGTATTGACTTAAAAATAGTACTCCTACTGAAACATGAATAATATACACCATTCACGGTTTCCTATAACACATTATCTCCTCATTCAAAACTTACTCAAAATATATAGCAACATGTTTTATTTTAAAATTGGTTAACATCCCTAAACATCTTTCATAGTAATATGTTAAAAGAACTAGGACATCTAACTATTGATAAGGAGATTTAAAGGGATGTTCTAACACTTATTTATAGATTTGAAAATGGACTTCTACCAGATTATTTATTATGCTTAATAGTAAGAAACGATGATATACATAAATATGAAACCATACAAGCAAGTTCCTTTCATATAAACCAGGCACATAGCAGTAAAAATCAAAGGAGACTGTTTCACATAGAATTAATAATTTATAACAAACTACTTCATGATATTAAAACATGAATGGGTCAAATGAGAGAGAATTTGGGAAACTGGGCAACATTAAATGAAATAAAATTGTTTATTCGAGTTTATTAAATTTAATATGTTATGTATGAATTTTTGTGAGAATTTGTGCAGCTGTTGTATTATTGGATGAATGTAAATTAATTAGCCAAAGACTATTTGAAAACAAATAAATAAATAAATTAGTCTAACAAACCTTTGATAAACAAATTTTACATACATAGGTAAAACCTGACGGTATCAATTTACAGAAATTAATACCAACTTAATACTTAACGTGAAATATCCTCAAACAAGTTTCTTTTCCCTGAAATTTAGATCATCGCCTATGCCATCATCTTAATTGGTTAAATTCATGTTACTGACACATTAATTTGGGGAAATTACAAATTAAATTTTTGTGAATATACATAGGGTGACAATATTAAGAATTCAATATTGTTTGAGAGCAGATATTGTAAATCTTGTAATATATTGTGTTTTCCCACTTTTCTTCATAGAAATTTAGGCAACCATTGTTATTAAATATTTACATCTATTTGACCTGGCAGGGCTATAGGTTCTCTTCTTCCTTTTTTTTAATTTCTTCTCACCTTAAAATTTTCACTGTGCGTTTCAAAAAAATTATTTCATGTTTTTAATTTGTCATACTTTGTTTCATCTCTTCTGCGTCATTTTCCACTTATTCCGAGCTATGGAAATGGGATTTTAAAATAAAAAATTAAATATAATTGAACTAAAATTACAAATTTAAGCTTTAAAGTTAGTGTGGATTAATTAAAGACTCCAGAGTAATAATTGAATGTAAGCTTTCCTGGTGTAAATTATTAATACATTTTTCACAGTTGAGCGCCAGGTTCAGATTTCTTGATAACGTTTCTGTTGTCATTCTCTACCGCTGTCTTCAGACTATGTCAACATCGAGAAATCTGAACCTGGTACTCCTGAGTATCTTTCTACATTCTAGTTTAATTGAAATAAAATCTGTAGCTGTTGGAAATGTATGTTCGAATTAATTAATTCTAATATATGGAATTTCAGTTTCTATTATTAAGAGCAGAAATATCAGTTCTGTGAAAAGAATCAAGTAACAGTAAATTCTATGTTACAAACTTAACTTGGATCTGATATGTAGATGTTAGTTATGTTTTGTTAAGCCTAGTTTTCCACAGATTTTTCATTGGCATTGTATGCTTAATTTAGGTTTATTGGTAGAGTGTATTTTAAATTAAAAATGTTGTAATAGATTGTTGCATACTTTCCTATTTCATTTTAAATATCTGTTTTAAGTCCTAGATCCTTCCAAAATCTAAGTTTCGATTTGATGGATGTTTACTCATGCCCTCAGAGACTAATTTTATGTTTAATGTATGTTTACTCATGCCCTCGGAGACTAATTTTATGTTTAATGTACTTGTGATAAAATATTTGTAGCCTGAAAGCTAATGAACAATGAATGTTGTGGATGTAGGTTTCTAGAATTTTTCTCTTGTGCTGCTATCATTGTCAGGTGGAGTAGTGTGCATTTATCAAATTGTCTTTTTATGCCTTGTGTATTTCACAGGTGTACTGATATTTTATATTTGATTTGAATATTACCACAATTTTTCTATAACTAAGTATAGCTTGAGAGCTGTAGCGAAATATGTGAACATAAAATGTGACCTGCGTAGTGGGGGTATGCCAGAGCTTAATTCATCATGAGCCATTGTAGAAGCAACTTGGTAGTGTAAGAACCATTCTGAAAACATTGATGCAAGGAAATATATTGTGTTCAGTTCAGGATATAAAGACTACTGCTGTCTGTATATACATACCATTTGTAAGAATATAATGAATGTTTTGAAGAATGATAATGGCGTTGCTCCAAGAGGGGGCTCTCACTGGACTTCAATGCTTCCTCCAAAATCTCTCTCCCTTTAGTGTGCATGTTACATGACTTGTAACCTCTCCAGCTAAAGTGTCTATTAATATTTACTAAACTAGCATGTATCAAATTGTCTTTTTATCCCTTTTGTATTTCATAGCTGTACTGATAATTTATATTTGATTTGAATATTACCAAAAATTTTCTATAACCAAGGCTGTTTATGCTATTGCATTTTCTGTTTTTGATCATACTTTCTTGTATTTTATTGTACTATTTCATAATCATACATTCTTAGCTTTTTAGCCTTCGTGTGTGTGTAGCACATTGATATATGTTTAGACAACTGTGCAAAAACAAAGTTTAATCTTAAACATTTTCTCCATTGAACTCAAAACATTTGTTCCACTGATATTTCAGTTTTTGTATTTCCTTATGAAAAAAAAATTGAACTGTGTATTAACACCTGTTTACAAAACAGAACTAAAATTAAAATCTTCATTAACCTTACATCAACTTTTTTATATAATTTTGCTGTTAAATCAGTCAAGAACTTTCATCCAAGGATCTGGACATATACATCTGCAGGTGACAACAGTGTTCAATAAATTCATGTCAGATTAATGAAGGTTTTTTTTACTTTGCATACATGAATATAAACAGTTAATCTTCATTTAATGAAAGGTTTCCCCTCACCAATTTTCTAAGTTTTGACACAAAAAATCAGATGTTATTTTTGCCATTACAATTAGTGATTTGTGGTGTGGAGCAGTTGCAGTGTCCTTCTGAAGCTTTTTTTGCCAATCATGTTCAATAACACTGCATAATAAGCAAGAGTAAATTTTATCCTCTTCAAAATATTTGTATATGTATCCCAGGAACAGTTGCCACCACTTTTGTTGCTGTCGCATCAGTTTTTGTACTTTAACCTTCAATAACCCATTGTTTAAACAGCCTTTCATCTCCAGGTTGTGGTGGTATATGTGTATTTTATTTTGACTTAATTACAACAGATGTCATTTGGATTACACTAATTTTTCATGAAACGGTTTTTAAGTATATTTTGGTCCTGAGTTGATAAACATGTTGCACTGTTAACTTTTACTTATGCAAAGTATTGCCTATCCATTTGTATGACATGTCTACCATCTTGAGTTTTTTGTGTTTAATGTGTCAAACATAATGCCATAAATTTTATTTATCATTCGTTCAGCTTTTTCTGTAACAGAATTGTATAGACATATTTAAATTCAATTACACAGAAATAAGTATTATTTGTGAACTACTCTCACCTCAGTTTGTTTCTAGGCCACAGTTCTGTTTAGTTTTGTTTTCAAATTGTTTTATCACTACACAATACTTGTTTACATTCATTTTTCATAACTAGTAACACAAATCACTAATGATTGATGTTAGCAAATAACTGTGCTGCATTTGTCAGAAAATTTGAACAAAACTTACAAGACTGATTCAGTCATGCAATTTTTTATAATTCCTTGTCATTTCAAAGAAATACGCTTATCAATCAGTATTATCGTATAGAAGTTTTATTTATTTTAAATTTTCTATTTGTGTTAGGTTGACATGGTTCGCAAGTGCTGAGCCCATGAATGTAATGCAAAAATTTTCATGAAAATATATAATTATTGTGAACTTTTTTAAGGTGATTATATTTATAACACTTAAAGAAAATGTGACAAGTGAAATTCAATTACACATTTGGGTATGAAAGAGAGATAGCGATGCCGACTTACCTGAAATCAGTAGTTGGTCCAGTCTGGCATACGTGGAAGTTCAAATTTTCAAAGGCCTGAGCTGTTCTTCCTTCCTAATGAAGGGGCTCAGATCCTCGAAATTTTATATATATATATATATATATATATATATATATATATATATATAGACACACACATTTAATTTTTTCTGGTCTCTGATTTTTATTGTATAATTTATTAGTGTCTTTTATTGCATATTGTACTATATTAAAACATTATTCTCCAATTGTATCTGATGCATTAATATGATCAATAATTCTTACAGTCATGTACCAAAGGCTAAAGCAACAACAATGGCAGAAACTCCAGAGCTAAAGAGAATTGCTGAGAATACAAAAATTCAGAGTAATGTAAGTTTTACTGGTATCCTTAATTTTTAGTAATATACATTAAAAACTCTAGTCTGATCATCAGCACTGTTTAACAAAATACAAAAGTAATTTATTTTCTTCCCATACAAAGTTTTTTTTTATTAGGACTACATATGTAGTTACTTTGTGTTAAGGAGAATGCCTACATTTCTGAAGTGTGATAAACTTGCTGTGTTAAATAGAATTGTTTGTAAGTCTCCCAGAACAAAATATTAGGAGGATCAATAAATAGCACATCCACCACAATTATTGTTGAATTGTGGGAACAATTGCTACTTACCTTTTATCATGGAGTATTAGCAACTAAGATGATTCTCATATTCCTCAATTTTATTGGTCCTTCTTGATAAATAGGGGAAGCAGCATACTTGGCCTTGTATTAGGGACTTTACATATGAAAAGTTTTGTGTGGAAAGGAAAATCCTCAGAATAACTAGGAAAATATTTTATTTTAATCTGCCTGATACAGGTCCTGTGTCTTACCACAGAGTTACCTCATTGCATCTATGTAAACATTTAATTGTTAGTATATTAATCTATAAGAAATACAACAAAAATATCCCATTTTTGCATATATTAATACATATGTTCATTATATATTGAAAATAGTAAATCATAATAGTTATCAAATTGTAAATCTGTAGTATTATTATTGTGTGTTTATTCGTTTTTAGTTTTAATGACATATTTAATTGTTGAAAATTATAATAGTTCTTTCATCTTTTTTATTTGTGCTTTATATTAAGTATAAGTTTCTGTTATAATCCCAAAGTAATACTTAATCTAAAATATTTTGAACATGAAGTAAATTATCAAGCCTTATATTGGCTACTGTTTCAGGTAATGTATCATGCTGAATTTGAGAAAGCCAAAGGCAAGTTCACACAAGTGGCAGATGATCCTGAAATCCTTCGTATCAAGCAAAATTCCAAAATTATAAGGTAATTAAAGTATTAGTATGTAATTATTAAATTTTAATCTTTACATCTTAATTGTTGAATATTCTTATTGGTATATACACACAATTTTTTAGCAGAAAAGTTTGATAGGACCTGGGATTGTATAGAATGTATCATAAGGTTTATTCCATTTAAATTTCTTTGTCCCTAATTATTAATTGGTTTGTACAATAGTTTGTAAGAAATACATTTTAGTAATAGATTTGGCCAAACAAAGTATTTTTTGGTTAAAATATTAATTAATTATTGTCTCTATTTGACAGCTGGTAATTTTAAAGTGCATGTTGTAGAAGTTTAACATTAGTTTGTATTATTTGGTTTTATTCTGGAGACCAATTTTCTGCTGCTAAATCTGTTTACTATTGATTCCTCTCAGTCTTCATTCTAGAATTTTCATGAATGGAGCCAAGGGAAACACAAATTAGAAAGATTGTAGGGTAATTAGCAAGTAAACAACAGAATTTAATTAGACAAGTGTTTCTATGGTTATAGTTATTATACCAGTTAGCTTCCAGAACAGGCCTCCAAATTTTTATCATAAAATGTATTGAATTAGTAAAGTGATCATAATTTTGAACCTGGAGGCAGTTATGGCATGTTTAATTTTAGTGGCATATCAATTGGTTTATTATGGGTTGGTTATAATTGAATCATTATTTTCTGAATTTTTTAAGTGTCATTGATAATGGAATTTCAATATTCAGGAATTACTAAATTGCTCCAAACAATTTGATTTGGAAGTAACCATAGAGTTGTTATTTTAATAATTTAATATATTAATGTGCATTGAAATTTATTTTTCCTATTTAATTGAATTCTCACAATTTAAGTACATCATTTTTAATTGCATATTAATACAGATACTGGCTTTTGCAATTAGAATAATTGCAGTTTAAAAGCATTGTGCCTTTATCAGAAGTTTATTGGTTACCCATATCATGATTTGCCAGGAAATATATTACTTGATAGAATTTAAAATGAAGCCATTTTTGTTCTTTACAGTAATGTTGCATACCATGGAGATTTGGAAAAGAAAGCAGCTATGGAACAGAAGAGGGTAATGACAGGAGAAAATGGTGAGGTTATAAGTGAGAATGAAGATGCTGTTGACCAGATCGACCAACTGACTGCTCAATGTAAGAAAATACTATTTCACTGCAAACATTTATGCTTGAATATAATGTTAGGGTATGAAAGAGAGAATTTGTGGTTTACCTAAGCATTTAAATTTGATTTGACTTGGTAGCTTGTTCAGAACTTAAGATCTGCTACTCTTTAAAGTCCAGAGTTTGGATTGTGAAAGTGTTTTTAAAAAATACATTGTAAATGAAACACTGAACTTGGTGTAGGGCCATAATTGAGTAATTTTAGGCACAACCAACGAAATTGCTATTGTGAATTGTCTTTATTTAGTTTGACTTTATGTTTTTGGATACGTTTTTAGGTTTCTTGTTGTAAAATACAGGCAGTGTATGCTTTTTAATCTGTTAATGTCAGTTGAATAAATTCTTTATTTTGAATAGATTCCTTAGAAAGGGGTTTAATGGGAGAAAAATGATTAAATGATAGGACGCACTACTAACTAGATTTTTATGGCTGGATGGGTGAATAACTGATGAATGGTGGGGGAGGATTATACAAGCTAATGATTTAGTAAGTTCAACTATGATTTAAGAATAACTTTTTTTTATGTACAAATTTATAAATATGATGTTAATGAGATGAAACATTAAACATTTTTAAGCATACACAAATTAAACCATATACGAATTGAGTTCATAATCATAAGTTTTTTAAACTTTTGTATTATGTTGATCTTCCTGTTTGAAGAGGATGCCACAATAAGACAAGCAGCATGTTTTTTTATCCATTCATTTATATAAACCCTGATTATGTGTGAACAATATTAAAATATATATATAGGGTAAGATTCAAGAAAACTGGAAAGTCTTGTGGTCAGATTATAGTCCAGCTATCTAATTTAACATTTCTCTAAAACATTAATGTAAAGGTCAGAGATTAATGTTATCTCTAATTTGGGGCACTATATTCATAACAAAAAGCAAAGGAGCTTTCTTTTATACATTGTTCATTAATAAGCTATAGGATAACACTTTATAACTAAAATAGACACACTTTGAATAAATAAAATAAAATTGTTATATCAATTTTTAAAAGTAATAGGAACTATGATAATTGTCTGGTTTGTATGATCATATCAATAAGGATCATAGCAAAAAATAAATAATAGGCTACGCATATTTTAGAATCAATTAAGTGTTCTAGTTCTTGTACATGAATTGCATGTGAATTTTCCCTACATCTTATTTTATGGGAGTAGTCTTTTCTCCTGTCCTTTTTTCTGTTTTGTGCTGTCAGATCTTGGGAACAAATTTTAAATTTCACATTCATTATACTAATTTAGCTTCGCTGTTGGTAAATATATAAATTAATTCTTCCATATTTCAATGAAATTATATTTATTACCTTTTGTGAAATGTCACATAATGTGCTGTATGTGTAATTGTATGTATAATATTGCCAAGTTGCATTTTAATTCTTGACCTGTTAAATGAGAAAGATTATAGAAATCATCTTTACTTGTTGTTACTTAAATTTGTGGTATGATTAGCGGTTCAGCAATTGTAAACTTTTTGTTTCAATTTATCTGACCATTAAGCTTCAGAAAGGACTTCTGGATAGACTGCTTGTGAAAAGCTGCTCGCTCATCTAGAGGTACTATTTCATATTTTCCCACAGTTTTCTTGTGATGTTTGTGTGTTGCTCAGCTACAACTTTAAACTTGTTTTTCTATGTGTAGTTGACTCAGCATGTAAATGTTTCTGGTTTATATAATCAAGTTTTACCGTTAGACCATGTAATTTCAGATGGTCAAATAAACCTTGAATTTTGTATTTTCTTTATTCATAAGTTGCTGAACTTAATTTCAATTATTGCCTGTGTATTACTTTTAAAACGTCTGATTTGATCTGCATTATACTCATAATTATTTTAGTCTTTAATATATGCTTTGTGTTTTACTTTTATATTTGAATTGTTGAATCTTAGTGTTGTGTGTAGTCATCGGTATAACCGTGTGTAACAGTAACCATTAGAAAACACGTAGGATATATTTATGTCTACAAGACCATTTGGAATGGATTACAGAATACTTCTAATTTTGTTATAAGTAAAACTGTTTAACTTTGTATGACTTTTTTACTCCTCAATAGCCTATTCTAAGATGTTTCCAGGTTTAATGCATCATGCATAGAATAGTCTGATGAAGCATATCCTGCATGGCCTTTGACATATGCTTTTCTTGTGTATCTACACATGTAATTATGGCAATCATTCATTATTTTAAATAAATGGAAATTCTTAAGTTTGGCTTATAAGTTCATAACATGGAGTTTTCTTTGTTCCACTTTTTACATTTACTTGAACATCTGACAACGGAAATCATTCAATAGTATTTAGGTAGTAAAGGAAGAATACATCCTTTATTTATGTTTCACAGCCATTCTAGAACAACTAATGTTTTTGCAGTTTTCCATAGATTGAATTTTTCTCAAATTTACATCAGAACAAATCCAATGTTAACATAGACCAAATATAATGTATAAAATTCAGATGCCAATACCCTTATGGGTAAGCTGCAATTCTTAATTATATCAAATTTAAAATCTGAAGACTACGTTTGCTACCAATTTTGTAAAGGACTTTCATTTTACTCCAATCTCTTCATTGCCTATGGAAAGAAAATATCAGCTGTACACTGATGCACCTTATTTAACATTCAGATTTGTTAATGCTAACAACCTGAAGTTACATTTGAAAGAGAACCTTGTGGTATCATTTTCTTGTTTTGCGCAGTGGCGAATATGCCACCCCCCACCGAGCCAGTAATCCACGTTCATCACCAGCCAGGAAAAATAGCCGATTACGACCCCCTTTCAGAAGGTCCCCGCAATTCTCCGTATTCGGCTCGGCAATCATCTACTCTCATCTATACGTCCGATCGGGGACCAGGTAAAAATGCAGAAATTATATTATTCTAATCCTGATATTTATAACAGCATGCTCAACTGTAGCCCACAAAGCACTTTTATTTCTGTATTATGTCACAGTTGTACAATCATTTTTTCCTTTAGTTAATTGTTTACTAATACATCTGATTTCACATCTGGGTAAGTGACATTTGAATTCCCTATTGTTACTGAAAAATTTTATAATGCTAAATTCAATGATCCAGTTGTGTCAATCACATACTTCATAAAATTGAAATGAATTTTTTTTCAAGTGAAATTCTAAATTGTTGCTAGGCCAAGTTCACATCATATATGAGCATAAATGTTGGCATTTTCTTCTGTTGGATTTGAACTTGCACTGATATTTCAATCTCCTGCACACCATCTTATTTTGTAATGTTTTTGGTTTGAAGCCTACTTTTTTCATTACTTTTGTGTGTTTATTAGATGTGACAATATTCACTATTCTGCCATCAGTTATAAAAATCCAGTATGCAGATTAACACTTTTGAAGTTGGGAAATGAAGTCAATTCTTGACATTGCCAAAAATGTGTCAATTTTCATATATTTTAAAACCACATCTTATGTTATTCAAACATTGCATGATTAATCAAAAATGTTTGTTGTTATACTGGAGAGGATAAATTTGAAGACTTGTTTAGAAATTGCAGTGCCTATTATCAGAATTTCTGACACAAGTCAAATAGAGGACATTGTTATTATTGTAACAAGTAGATAAAAATTAAATCACATGATACAGAAGGGAATCAGTATAGTTGTGAGATCATTTACCAGAATTATACTCTGTCCATGCAATTAACAATCTTCCTATGCTTTAAGGAAAAATATTTGGTACATATTAAATTGTATTTCATTGGCATGATAATTTTTGTCTCAACAATAGTTAGTTCTGTATGCATGTGTTTCTCCACCTAAAGTTTGCACTTAACTGTTGTCAAGCAAACCTATGTATGATCTAATTATATTTCTTGTAATAAAAATTTGTGCATACCTTCAGTCATTAACTGTTGTAGCTAACAAGGTATCTTTATGCATGCAGTTTTTTGTTAATTTCTTTGTCAATTTATACTTTAAGGGTATTTCACCATTTCTCTTGCATATTGGAGACTTTGATTCAGTTGCAAATAAAGTTCTAGATATAAGGTAAAACTATCATTCACTTTGTTAATAGAAATTTTAATTAAACTCTAATCTGAGTTATGCTTGACAAGTTATCCATTGGTATTATAAAAATTTAATTTGATATAATTTTTGAGACCTAGGAATTCAGCTGACATAAATGTAGACATTTTAATAAAAAATTATTTAAGAAATAAATATTCTGCTAATTTAAATATTTGAGTTTGCGGTGATTTATTTAAAACTTTAACAATATTAACTGTTTGGGGGTTATATATTTTTCAATTATTTATTTTGAAACAGCACATCTACCTGTAACTCAATTATTGAAATTAAACACTAATTCAATTCCACAGTTATGAGTCCTCCTGTAAGACAAGTTGGCTCCATTGCTGATCTAGATCCTGTTAATGATTATTATGGGTCCTTGTCTTCTTCAGACCGGGCATTGAGTGCAACTTATGGCAGACAAGCTCAACAAGCACCTCTTGCTAAAGTTATTCCTCAAGGAGTAAGTATTGTTTGATTAACCCATTTCAATTATTTTGTATCACTTAAATTGTTATTAAATCATGTTTCATAAGTATAATATGATTTTGAAAGAGCATTGTAGTTATATACTTGAAAGGAAGATTGCTCTATTTCTGCATTCTTCCCTAGTCTTTCAAAGTACACCCACAATTCATAAAATTCAAGAACTTTCATTTGAACATGGACATTATATTTTTTATTCAGACATGCTAAACACCTACCTTTATTTCATACTCTTTATGTGAATTGTCTGGTTAATTGAAAGAATTAGCATGTGAGGGAAAGAGAGCTAAATTGAGGCTTGGTGTTACCATTCAGAACAGGAGGACGTTATTCAAATTTTTTGAGGTGTTATCCCCTTTCTTCAGCAGGAAGGTGAAATAGCGCTAGTGCTGGCCACACTATGACCTACCAGCACATGGAATGAGTCATCTTCCTCCTGAAGGAAGCTAATGCCTCTAATAATTAAAAACTTCCTCATGTCCTGACTGATGACAGTGAGGGTTTGCACCAATATTATGGTTATTTACCTAATATCTTTAATCTACCTAATTGTATCAGAATATTACAAATATATCGCTTATAGTTTTCCACTTACAGTCCAAGTAGAACAGCAAATTTTAGAAATTTAACTTATTGTTTGAGCTGCCTCAAAGAATGTGGCTTTTCACATCAAAAAGCAGATAGCGACATGAGTAATTTATTGTTCGATTTGTTTTTTTCTTTCCTTAAGTTTCAGTATAAGGACCACAATATTTATGAACATTTTGAGTTTATGTATATGTGGACAATGCAAATATTAAGATTTTAATTGTAATTTTTATTACACTTATTGTAAATGTCTTTTGTAGCTTATTTTACTGCCACTAGTAACTTCAGATTAATTTATAATTTCATAAATAGGTAAAGAGTCTAATGGAGCGTTAGCAGTGTGTTAAGATTTTATAATGTTGACCAAAATATTTGAATTAACTGTTTAAACAACAGGGAAAAAATTATACTTCTTGGATTATATCACTACCTGAAGTCTAAAATACTCTAAATTAATTCTTAATATTTATTTTCAGAGAGTCTACAGGGCTATGTACAATTATGATGCTCAAGATTCTGATGAAGTCTCTTTTATGGATGGTGACCTGATAATCAACTGCACTCCAATCGATGCTGGATGGATGACGGGACTTGTGGAGCGTACTGGGCAGACAGGAATGTTGCCCGCAAACTACGTGGAGCCAGTTAATTAGGGATGTGTGTATTTGTTGTTGTAAAGTTTTCCAAGTTCAACGGCACTTGGTTCAACATATGTAGCACACACGTCATTTATTATGAACTTGCCGTCAGTAATATTTGACCATGATGGTACTATTAAATAACTAATTAAAACATTGACTGACAGTATGCAAATATAATGTTGCCGAATAGATGTCAAGTCCTTCTTGATCATCCTTCGTAGTTCTGGATTCCAGTTTGAAATTAGTCTTTAAAGTTCGTGCCTTGTTAACATATGAGTTATATATTTAAAATGTATATAAAAGTTAAGTGATTTAAATGTCATTTATATATCGTGGATAAATTTCCTTTAACATTGGAGTATAATTTATTAATATTCTGCTCTTGCATAACATTTAAATACCTACAAGAAAGGGTGCTAACTTGTTTTTCTGCATTCTGCTTTTTAATCCATTGTTCATTCAACATTTTCTTCATGTTACTTATGAATCTGTTTTTCTCTTTACAGAATTCATATAAAACTTGTTACATTACTTTGCACTCCTGAATCTTGATACTGGTTTCCAATTCATTATCAGTTTTCCTACAAATGAAGTATTGAGTGTACAAATGAAATTTGAAAGTAAATTTTATGAGAAAGATATATTTAGCTTAAAGTCAAAATGTGTGCATTTATTTTTATGTTCTAGTATTATTTAGCAATGTAACACAAAGTTTGAAAGCATAGCTGTTGAAAAATATGCTAGATGTATTTGGTGAACCACCATTCAGAACATCAAACTTTACCTTCATTACATTCTTTGACTTCATCCTTCTGAAACTAAAGATATAATTCTGGTCTCACTAATTGTGCATTTAATATAATGGATACTGGAAAATTTGCATTTATTGTGTAAGGTTTAGTTTTTCTTAGGAACAGTTGTATTTTCCCCATTATCATCAAGATATTCTACTAATACAAATGTCCACAACTGCAGTCATGAAGTTACATGTACATTTCTTGGTCAAAAAAAGTGCTGCCTACTAAAACTTCTAATTTTCAAAATTGTCTCAATATTCTGTAACAATTATTGGCATTGAAATTGTAAATTCTTGGTTTTTCATACAGAAGATTCTGCAGACAGTTCTCACAAATCATCTGACAGGCTGATAACAGAAATTAGAAAAATAATAAATTGAAACTTGTTGAATAAAATATTCTCGGACTTCTAAGAGAATATTTTACTTATTCTTTGCACCAAGAAAGACTGAATTCTTTATTATAAGTAGTTGTTCATATGCTTCCTTTGACAGTTTTAATTTCTTCAGAATAATAAGTGCAAATTCAAATGGTATCTGTGTAATTGTGATATATTGTTCTTTTAAATATCAAAGGATTAAGTATACTTTGTTTGGCTTGTTCTTCTACAGAGAATTATGGGAATAACTTATTCAGTGTACATTTATTTTAGTGTTCAGGCTAATGTTGAGTGTGAAAATTGAGCTTTAATTGTTTACCTGAATATACTTGAGCTTTTTCTCTAATAAAAACTTGAATCCAATAATGGAGTAGCTGGGTTCTAAATATATTATAGTTAAATGTTGATTTATGTAGAAAATATGTATATTAAATTATCACTTGTTAAACTGGCCAATTTCACATGTTTGCAAGACTCTATTGTTAAATGATAATGGTATTTTATATTATAGTTATTTACTGATAACTGTTGATGATAGTGATATATTTTGTTAAATTATGTAACAGTTTATTATGCAAGTCATTATGGAACCTATTTTTATACATCTATTTCAAAAAAGAAAATGTATTATTGAATTTTGAATAATAGAAGCTAGCTTATTGATGTAGAGATGAAGCAGCTTTTTGTTCACTGGTAATGTGCTGTATATATATATATATACACACACACATAAAGAATACTTTATTTGCTCATGGCATCAACCAACATTTAGATTAGATGTTTTGCATAGATTCTGAAAATATATGATGTGTACATTTTCTCAAAAGTTTGTCACTGTTCAAACTTTTATACCGATACTTATTATTACAATTTCATTAATTTCTAACATTCTACACTGATTCTGGTTCTGTAACAATCCTGCACATCTCTATACTCGTCACGCAAATATGATGTGAAAGACCGTTGTATCCTCTTATGCTTTTTAAAAGTGTTTTGGAATAGAGAAACCATTTCTTAGTTTTCCCCATCTTCAACATGCCATATATTCTTGCCCATATTTCTATTGTTCCTTTCTGTTGTGTTTGACAAACATCAGCAAAATATTTGCCAGTATAAAGTGGCCACAATTTCTTTCATGTCCATTTAAAATTTTTTATAGATACTTCTTCTTTCTAAAGTTGTATAACAACAATACTGCGAGTAAGCATGTTACAAATATTCATTAAATGGTTATAAAGAATAAGCGAAGAAATGTTAAGGAAAACTATAAAATATTCTTTAAATGATTTTTTTATTGTTGGCACAAATAATGTGAACTTACCTAACAATGTGCCACATGATGGCTTGTGATGGATCGGTTTTTTAAAATGGTATAATCTTAACTTCAAAAGTTGAAAGTGTTTAACAGGTAACTGCGTACAAACTATTACAAGTGAAAAGTAATTGTTTATGTATCGCCTTATCATACTTTTATTTTAAGATTAATGGAAACAAATTTAGAATTTTGCAGTATTATTATGACTGAAGAATATATATTCTGGTGGTGATTATAGATTTTGATATCAGAATTTACACCTGGAATATTGTAAATTAATTTTTTAGTTTCACTTGATATGGAATATACTTAAATATTTGATAAATTTGTATTATGTCAAGAACTTATCAGTGTACGTACTGGTAAAACAATAAATATTGCTGTTCTTAATTGGGTAGAATTATTGAATAGTTTGCCTACCTCTGAATACATGCCTATTCTAGCATATTTGCAAAATTATTTTGTATATTAAAAGGTAACAGTTGCTGAAATTATCTAATTCTTATCCAAATTTGAGCACCCATAAGAATAAATCGTCTTGGGTTTGGTAAATTATGTGGCAGTATTTTAGTTATTCTGATACAAGATCAATTGTATGAGTGTAATGTAAAATATATATAAAAAGCTTTGCAGAAGATAACAGACCGGGTACTAAAGAGTCTGTAAAGCGA
The DNA here is from genome assembly GCA_037074705.1 of Zhengitettix transpicula. NCBI lineage: Eukaryota > Metazoa > Arthropoda > Insecta > Orthoptera > Tetrigidae > Zhengitettix > Zhengitettix transpicula. The sequence continues at coordinate 52,307,653 of CM073595.1, forward strand.
TACTTGCTAATAAATATAAAGAACTCTGGTAAACCACGAAAGTGTATAAATACTTTTTTATTTATTATAGCTGTATTGAAACTATACACAGGGTTTTTTTTTTTAGCTAAGTGGCCTATAGTGTTTTCAGTGTGGTTTGAAAACTTCATGAAGAAATCTTCCATATACTTAAAATATACACCTGCAGCTCTTCCCTCTAGGCACCAGCAAGTGCTTAGAAATTTTTTAGAAATTATGCAGGTATTAAAATTGTTATGTACTAGTGCAGTAGAAATGTTAACATTTGAATTTTCTATATAATATAAATTTAATCAATGAAATTCTTAATTTGTCTCACCACTCTTCAACCCCTATTTGCCAACATTTTATTTTGGCGAGTACTATTCAACACTGAATGAAAAACCGTATCCTTTAGGAATTTTATGTGACCTCTCGAAGCATTTGGTAGTAATGTTCAGTTTATTTCATTAGAAACATTTAAGTACTATGATGTCACAGAAACCTATCCCTGGCCTTGTTCCTACTTGGGTAACAAGAAAAATAGTAACACCGAAGTTGTCATTCTGGCAATACATTCAATTCAGATTGAAGAAAAACGGGAGGGAGGTCCAAAACATTTTTCTAGGCCAATTTTTCATATTTATATATATATATATAAATAAGTTTCTTAATATATTTATATATGATTTACATAACGACTCAAAATTCTGAGGTTATACCATATGCAGGACGTACTAGCATTTTAATAAATAATAAACACTAGACCTTAGAATAAGAAGAATCCAGTGCTGTATTTATTCATTTAGTACATTGGTTTTCAGATATTTATTTAATAGTGATAAAACATGTTATATGCAATTTCACACCAAAATTGTGACACACAATACTGAAGCAATAGTGTCCAAAATTTATTAAAGTTACGAAGTTTATATATTTTAATCTGTGGATATCCAATTAAGTTGTATAATGCACATTAATGCACTTTGAAACTAATTGATCTTGGTTTCCTGTGCTGATAATGTAATACTGAAATACAGTACATTGAAAAATTTGTTTTAATGCAAACTCATTATTAAATCATAATATAAATTTCTAGGTAATTCTTCAGAGAATGTAGAATTTTTATTATTCAAGGAAGGGTCGATAGACTGTTGCAAGTTTCTTTCTGAACATCGGACAGGTTACTTTTTAAAAGTATGTGTAAATACTTAATGCTGTTTGTCATATTTAAAATCAATTGGGACAGGTTTTTCTAAAAAAATAAAAAGAAACAAAGTATATAATCAAGCCAAATCACTGTGCTTTACACAGAAAGGTGTGCTGAATTGTAATGGTATATAATAAAGTGCCAGACTACATGTAATTGTGAAAAAGATCAAATCGTATTCAGAACTGAATGAAACAAAAATTTCGTTAGCCACTCATTCTATACAGTTTGTGGGTCAACTGAGATACATATATTTTGAAATAAATGTTCTGCAAATCAGTTGACATCATGTCATTAAACGTGAACGGTTTTGTAAGTAATTGAGACATACTGTGTTAAAAGTTTTATATAGAGGAAATATAAAAGTTTTATATAGAGTAACAACACTTCCAACTTTAAATAAAATGAATATGTCACTGTATTTGAAAGCTCATTTTGATTAAACAACTAATAATTTGAGACTGCACTAGATTATTTATTCCTAATTGTAATTTAATAATTATAGGGTATAATAAACAAAAATTAGTATTATTAATTGGATGGGAGATTTAAGAATTGGACAGTAATTCAAATTATTTAATAAAACTCCTGATTATCAATTAAATATAATCTCATCTAATAATGATTTAGCAGCGTTTATTTTAAGTAACTTTCGGTTAATACTATAGTCATATATTGTTTACTGTTTATATATAGGTAGAACTCATTTTTTATTAAATTTTACATTATGTAACTGGGACAAATACCGGATCATCTTAGTCCTGTTTCTTTAATATTTTATTTTATTAAAATCAACTTTTAGTCCAAAGACTTAACAGTTATGTTAATTTAAACATGATCATAGTATTTACAATTTTTAAATATTTAACATGTAAACTTTGGACATGACCCTTGTTATTCCGAGGTGGAGACGAGAGAAACTGACTAACTTGTTTACAACGTATTAATGAAGGTTTGCCAGCATGATGCTTGAGAAAGATCTGTTCATCGGGGAAACTCGGTGTTATGAGGTGCAATAAGGAAGTTATGGGGACGATGGGAGTGTGTATGCCATTTGGTGGGTAGGGGTTAGAGAGGGATTTAGTGGGAGGATGGTGTCCTTCGGGAGTTAAAGTTTGAGTATGCGATTTTGTGAAGAAGGGGGGCGGTTTGCTGTACGAGAGCTCGATTCTTGTATTTTGGTGGTTGATTGAGCTAATTATTAGGGATTTGGTGTATTTATGAACTATGGTAGGAATTGGGGAATTTCAAGGTCTTTGTGGATAACTGTGAAGGTACCAGCGGGAATTTGAGATTAATCGGAGATTTTTGTTCAGTTTGTATTTTGTTGGAGTGGGTATAGGCAGTGACACATGAGTTTGACCATATGGGGTGGAGTATGGATAGAGAAGTCTTTTAGTGTTAGGGGATATGGGAGATTTTCTGTTGAGGAGCAGGAAAAGTTATTTTATTTTGTTGTCGATTCTGTAGGTAATGTGGATTATATGAGGTTTCCGTGATAATTTGGAATCGAGGATAAGGCCATCCTAGTCCTGTCAGATTACAAACACATTCGCAATAATCTAGAATGGTATCGGCAATACATGCCAGTGTAGCTCTATTGTTACATCATTTTGTAATATTGGTATTAATTCAAGTGAGCCGCGAATGTAGTATTTCTTCCTTCAGCAGTACAATCCTCAGCCTAAAGGAACCAAGACGAACTTGTCACGTCTCATTTCCTCTTATTAGATAAAGGGATAGAACAGCGGAAAAATTGGGGGGGGGGGGCTCATTTTCTTAAAATGCTTTTTTTGTCTGTGGCCTGATTGATCCAAACTTTTAAAATAATTGTTATAAAAGGCAATATTTAATGGAAAAGGGGGAAAAAAAAGAAGGAAAACTTCTTAAATTGAAAACAGAATAATAACAATAAAGGTCGGATTGATACATGACTAGCTTCGAGTTCTTCGTTATTTTTATGTAATGCCACTCCACCCACATCCTTAAGGGTGCTACCCTCCCAAGCCCGAAAGGAGTTAATTTATACACATAGAAAATGTAGAGAAATTTTATTAATCTTATTGATCCAGAAAAATATTTATTCGACGCGAAAATCAGCCTGTTTGAAAATTTCTACCGTCCCATCTAATTAACCCTGAAAAATATTTCATCAACGCAAATATTGGCCGCCCCCGCCCATTGAGGGTTAAATGGCAATTAAACTCGGCGACATCCATAACCCTGGATTTGATTTCAATCTCGGTTGTATTCCCGTTATTTTCTTGTAACGCCCCTCCACCCCCACCCCTAAGGGTGCTCCTTTCCCGTGCTATAAAGGGTTGAAATTATTCACAGATAACATCGGTAGAAAACTATCAATCTCTTTGACGACTATTTACCCGGCTTTAATATCGGCCGTTCTAGCTTGTTTGAATAATTCCACCACCTCATATAATTTATTAAAGAAGAAGATTAGATAGATAGATTACAAATTTAATGTTGATATGCGACGTATTTCGTGAGTCGGTCGGTTACAATTTAGTGACGAGCCAAGCTGAGAGGAACCTCACAGACCTTTCATGAATGAACAAAGACCGAAGTGAAGTGTACGGAAGAAATGTTGATACACGGGCTGCCTATTCGAGAGCGTCATGTTTGCTCATGGCCGCGAAAAAGAGCGTCAACAGAAGCTCAAGTGAGCTGCAAACCATGAAAGAACTTCAGCACGGTCAACTGCGGTTAATTCAGCTCTGCAAACATGGCGCACATATTACAGGAAATAATAACCGGGCTACTAAATACACAGAAAATTTGAACGTGGCTTCCAATACCGAAACAGAGCAATGAAAAATACACGCCATGAAGGAATGGGGATGAATTTTAATAAACTCAAATTATACATTAATTTTGTTTAAAAATGTTTTCATCCGAAATTAGGTACTGAACAGCAACAAGAAGGGTTAAAAAAATACCTGAATAATTTATTTTCCCCACTAAAATAAATTATTATCACAGTTATTCCTTGGTTCTTCTTTGTCTTTGGCCTATTTCTTTCTTATTTAAGTCTCAGTAATTTTGGTCATTTATATTGTTTAAATATTTCACCCTCCGTTAGTTGCGCTATGTCCAGGGGACCGACGCAATATAATTTCTTTGTCATCTCACGAGCCAGGTCAGATGCAGGGATGAACTTTTATGACAATTCAGAGGAATGTGTTTACAATAATCTGCCACGGCCACACTTCTAAAGGAACCGTAGTTTCGCGGAAAATGATGTTTGAATAACCGCAGTAGTACACAGTGATAATATACTTTATTATCGTAAAAATCAGTTGTAGTATCAAATATTTCTCGTTTAATACTTAAAATTTTTTTTCATAATTGGTTATTATATTTATGGTTTCTTTATCTAATTATTATATTTTATATCAGGCGTATTATATTTTCATTTGCTTATATAGCATCATCGCGTTCGAAGGACGAATATCCAAATAGTTTTATTTATTTTAACCATTGTCGTCATTATGGGAAATATTTATAGAAATTCAGGCTAAAATAAGTTTAAAAAATTTAAATACCTTTATTAGTCCTCAAATAAAATAATGTCGACTTTTTCATAAGCCATATTCATCTGTTATTTATTTAAAAAAAATTATACGTGAGGCGAATGCCACACACTGAGGAAAGTTAAATACTTCGTAATTTTCTACATAATTAACAAATAAGTATGACTTATAAAAAAGCCGAAAGCTCCTGTTTGACATTATTTTATTTGAGGACTAATAAAGGTATTTAAATTTTTCAAACTTATTTTATCAAAAGACAAAAGAAGAACCACGGTATAACTGTGATAATAATTTATTTTAGTGGGGGAAATAAATTATTCATGTAATTTTTAACCCTTCTTGTTGCAGTTCAGTACCTAATTTCGGATGAAATTTTTTTAAAACAAATTGAATGTATAATTTGAGTTTATTAAAATTCATCCCCGTTCCTTCATGGCATGTATTTTTCATTGCTCTGTTGTTTCGGTATTGGAAACCACGTTCACTTTTTCTTGGCAGTCTAAGAAAGGTTTTTTAGTTTATCATGCAAATATTTATAAAATTATTTTATAAATAAAATAAAAAAAAAACAATAGAAGAAGAATGTAAAATGAGGACGTGGAACGGGAACGAGTCTCGGTTACACAGACTCGCCTTGTGAACGTGCCCATTGCCGTCAATGGTCCGTCAGCCGCCTCCAGACTTAAAAGACTCGAGTAGGCCGCAGGTCCAGAGCGACTTACTTCGTGAATCGCAGACGTGACTCGCCGTGTGAACGGACCGCTTTGCGCCCATGGTCGGCCTGACTCGCAGACACGGAATCGTCGTGTGAAAGGGGCCTTAACCGTCTCTCTACCTGACTGCAGATTCTCCCTCGCTAAGAATTCATTTTTCAACGTCTGTTATTCTCTTAAGACGTCCTTAACTTACACCGATCTTAGCATTTCATTTAATGAATATTTTTAAAATACATTCTACGAATGTTGTCTCCGGAATATTCAATACTTTGGATGCCTGGGAAGATCCTAAGAAAAATCACACTGCAGGAACCCAAATTTCAAACTTTTTTGCAGTACGAGCACCGAAACACAATTTCACGGACATGGCCTTTTTTATGACGCCACAATTACAAAATTGAACGGAATTCTCTTACGACATTATGAAGACGCCGACGGATTACCAAAGGTCTTAATTACCTAGTGTCAAGTGTTACAAAGTAGTTGCCTACCACGACGCAGAATATTCGCGGCGACCGTAATTACTAGATCTTCATTTGGCAGACGCCGAAGTTAAAAAGATGGAGACAACGGGAGATTTTAATCGAAATCCTGATCATGTCGCAGAGCGGGGGGAACAAAAGGCTTTGAGCCTAAAGGACACTCGAGTTTAGAAAAGCCTTCTTACGGTACACTCCACATTTTACTAGGCGACAAGCTCAATCCTCAGAGCATTCGATGTCGACATTACAAATTTACATTTCAGGAAAAATAACCATGCTTTCTATTTTATTTCTGTATGGATGAATTTATTTAATGTACGAATGGGCAGATACATGAAATTCTAATAAATATATAAACCCAACATGTTGACGGTATTTCATTTACGAAACAATGATATTTTACTCTAGGGCTGTTTCCTATTAAAAAGACTAACTGGGTGTCCGGCATTGCCCGTGTTGTCATATATCCATAACCCCCGATTTGACTCCAGTCTCGGTTGCTTTTGCGTTATTTTTATTTGCCAAAAGGGTTTTAAATTATTCACAAACAACATCGGTAGAAATACTATCAATCTAATATCCCTGAAAAATATCGGCCGTGTTTGCCAGATTCAAAATTTCCATCCCCGTCCCTGCCGGTTAAATGGCAAGTTTACTTAAATAATAATTAAACTCATCGACATCCATAACCTTGGATTTGACTCCAATCTCGGTTGTATTCGCGTTATTTTCTTGTAACGCCCCTCCATCCCGACCCCCTAAGGGTGCTCCTTTCCCATTCTGTAAAGGCTTGTAATTATTCACAGATAACATCGTTGGAAACACTATCAATCTCTTTGACCTCTAAAAATACTTATCCGACATAAATATCGGCCGTTTTAACATGTTTGAACATTTCCTCCCCCGCTTCTGGGGGTGGTACACGTGTCAAACCCCGACAGCATTTGTTCCCTAGTCGTAAGGAACACGTGTACACTCTTAAATATTTTATTCAACATGACGATGTTTCTGTAGATCAGGTTGTTTGTTATGATTCTTCGGTAACAGAATTTTTTCTTTTGTCGTAAGTGGTGTAAAATTTCAAACCACGAATTTATATGACACTATTTTCTTCGTCTAATTTTTTTTTAATAGAATAAACAAAAATAAATTCTACTTAAATGCCATTTACAGCACCTACGAAAAAAAATGGTTCCTTAGAAGCATAACATAAACAACCTCATGAAAGTAGAAAAATGTACAGAAACGTCCTTGCGTTTTCAAAATTAAATTAAATAATTTTATATAAAAAATTACTAAATAGATCAATTATTTAAATTGTGTCTGATTAAAAGAACATTTGAGAAAAATTACTAAAACACCAAAATCATGCATATTAAAATGCATATTATATTTAAGTGAGTATCACCAATGGATACTGTAACGCATACTTTTTCATATATGCATATCTTTGCAGAGTAATAGTTTTTTTTTACTTAAATGGAGTAGACCTATGATATTTGAAAACAGAGAAGTGCCTTAGTTTAGAGCTTAAAATAATAATAATAATATAATTTCATTTTTTTTTTAAAAAAAAAACATTTTAATTTGAATTAGTACTTGAATGGCGGCCCAGTGAGTAACGTAAATATGTGTGCATAAAATAAAATTCGTTACGTAATAAAAACCAAAATACATTCTATAAGACTTCAGCTGTTACATTATACATGTATATTAAAATTAAAAATGCCGTTAAACTCGTCCCAAATTTCCTAATTAACAACAAAATGTTAATTTAAAGTATAACGAAAATAATTTAGACCTTTTTTAAACTACGTCAATGACCGAAATGTCTGACTTAATCCATTATATTGGACGGACTTCTACTCGTATTGCGTTCTTGATAATTTAATCAATTAAATATATATTGAAGCAAGCGATTCAACTGCACGTCGTAATGCAAATGAGAGGGAGAAGTGCATTGGCATTCACGCAGTAAGGCTTCGCGCTTGTACATCTTCATTTCGGACCATTGCTATTGTCCTCTTATTACGTTTGTGTGTCGTTACCTAGGGCGTGGACTCCACACGCGAGGGTTTTCACTGTTCTCCCTCATTCAAGTGGATGCAGTGCCGGGGATTTCAGACAAAAATTTATTTATTACTTCAGTCTTCTGCTCAGGACAAGTCCAATGCTTCATTCGGATACCAGATACGGGTGACAAAAAAATATATACAAAACGATAAAGTGCGAAAATACAGGACGTAAAATGTTATACATATATCTTTTTCTTGTTATAATAATAATAATCAACTAATAAATAAAACAGTGTGTTTGTATGTACGTCTGTATGTTCCCCATAAAAATCTACATCCGTGGAGCAACACTGTCGGGGTGAGACACGTCTACCACCCCCAACCCCCAGGAACGAGGATGGAAATATTCAAACATACTAAAACGGCCGATATTTGAGTAGGATGAATATTTTTAGGGGTCATAGAGATTGATAGTGCTTCTACCGGTGTTATGAGTATAATTTCAACCCCTTTACAGCATGGGAAAGGAGCACCCTTGGGGGTGTGGCTGGAGGGGCGTTACAAGAAAATAACGGGAATACAACCGAGATTGAAATCAAATCCAGGGTTATGGATGTCGCTGAGTTTAATTGCCATTTAACCCTCAATGGACGGGGGCGGAAATTTTCAAACACGGCCGACATTTGCGTTGAATAAATATTTTTCAGAGTTAATTAGATTTTAAGTATTTCTACCGATGTTTGTTGGGTATAATTTCAAGCTCTTTCGGCATGGGAGAGGAGCACGCTTCGGCGTGGGGGTGGAGCTGCGTTACATAAAAATAACGTAAACACAACCGAGATATGAGTCAAATCAGAGGCTATGGATATTGCTCAATTTAGTTATGATATGCAATTTTTTGTTTAACCCCTCAGTAGTGGGGGTGGGCGGGGCTGAAAAAATTTTAAAACGAAAGAAACTTTTTCGGGGTCAATGAGTTCAACCGCTTTCGGCATGGGAGGGGTGACCACATTTAGGAATAGGGGTCGAGGTGCGTTACATAAAAAGTAACGCAAAAGCAACTGAGATTGGAGTCGAATCTGGGGTTCTGGATATATGACAACCCGGGCAACGCCGGGCACCCAGCTAGTTTGAAATAAAATCAAAAACGTCGATGGGATTAAAATTACACTTTGGATGTTCGACGTGGATTTTTTAATCTCCAGTGCATTTGGGCAATAGCAGTCATCGGTATTTTTGTGCGTGTCGATTTGTAAGTGACCGACGCCGACGGCAAATGTCTGAATGCAATGTAGAATTACATTTGTAATGTGCGGCCTACAGATCGTTAACGCTTATTAATGACATCATTGCCCTGGGGTAGTAAATGTGGACATCACGTTGGGATCAAAGAGCACACTACAAGGCGAAATGTAAAATATTTTGTACCAAAGAAGGAGGATTTATTTGAATTATTGCTTGGTGTTGCTGTAATGTATGGTTTCGGACCGTGCTAAATTAATATTTGAGTACTGAGCGCGTGTTTTTGTTACGAGGGTTCTGCAGCGGGAAGTCTATGCCGTAGGAGGTAAAACGGCACAGCGGAAAATCCCAAAGAGGATTAGAGACTCGGTAGCAAGGTAAACAGGTTCGTCGCCCGAGACAACAAAGCCGACAAAAGACAGCAATAATTACCTGAGAGCATCTTAGATTAGGAAATTAATTAACAAAACCGTCCCCAGGAGCGTCCAGAGGTGATTGAACTTGGGACTTGACGTAAATATCTATAGCTCTGTGCGGTGACTATGGAATTTATATGATTGGGCAACCAGAGGTGACGGAATGCAGTACCCAATAAGAAGACAAGAAAGGAACTCTGTTGCGGAAGATGGAGAATATGAAAAAAAAAAGGTAAATGGAAGAGTCTTGAAATAAGTTATAATGTAGCACGCATACATCACAAGGAGAGAATAGAGAGAGAGAAGTTGACAGCCAGTGGGATACCAATATCCTGACTCAAACTCTACTACGAAACAGATCGAATTTGGCGGATATCGCATCCACATTTGGAATTGGCGCGGAACGCTTAACTTTACACATTTGAAAGTTTACGTGAGATATAAAGACCGACGATTTTGTCATTTTATCGATGTATTTACGTTTCAATCATTTTATTTATTTATATCACTCTGTACGTATTCAGAACTCTTCTATAACCCCCAGAGAAATTAAATTTCTTTATATTTCGGCTTAATTAAATTGTATTGTCTAATAAATGTAACAGAGTAAATGTATGTTCCGCAAACAAATCTACTCCCGTGAAGGAAATTTAACCAAATTTCGTCAAAATTTTCTTTGCGACTAGGAAACAAACACTGTCGGCGTGAGACACGTCTACTACCCCCTGGAGCGCGGGTGAAAATCTTGAAACATGCTAAAACGACCTATATTTAAGTCGGTTAAATATTTTTAGAGGTCAAAGAGAGTGATAATTTTTCTACCGATGTTATCTGTGTGTAATTTCAACCCCTTACAGCATGGTAAAGGAGCACCCTTAGGGGGTGGGGTTGGAGGAGCTTTACAAGAAAATAACACGTATACAACCGAGATTGGAGTCCAGGGTTATGAATGACACTGAGTTAAATTATGACATTCAACTTGCTATTTAATCCCCAGGTTGGACGGGAATGGAATTTTTGAAACATGCAAACACGGGCGATATTTGCGCTGAATAAATATTTTCCAAGGTTAATTAGATTGATAGTATTTCTACCCATGTTGCTTCTCTATAATTTCAACCAATTTCGGCATGGGAGGGGAGCACGCTTAGGGGTGGGGGTGGACGGGTGTTACATAAAAAATCGCAAAAACTGAGATTCGTGTTAATACCGGTGTTATGGATGTTCCTGAGTTTAATGATGACATTCAATTTTTTGTTTAACCCCACAGTAGCACAGATGGACTGAGGAGGAATTTTTCCAACATGTTAAAACGGCAATATATTTGTTGAAACGACGTTTTTTTTTGTCAATGTTTTCAATCCCTTTCGGCATAGGAGGTGAGGACATTTAGGGATAGGGGTTGAGGTGCGTTTCATTAAAATAACGCAAAAGCAACCGAGATTGGAGTCAAATCGGGGGTTATGGATAGAGGAAAACCCGGGCAACACCGGGCACCCAGATATTTGTAACTGAATTTGTAAATCAGTTATCAAACTCGTTTATATGCGTATGTGTATGGAGTCCATACAGTGTTTCACCATTAATCTCTCTAAGAAGATAAATCATAAAGTCTCCGACAAGGCGTCGTGTTGCAATTCTACGAAATACAAGTTGAAGAGTCCGTCTGGTGATTGAGACTAACAACCAGCAGTGTATTTGAAAATAATTTTCCAATATAAAATATGGACATCACGCAGAAAGTTCAATTGTAACTGTAATAATTTTTCCTTATTATTCGATTTCATAAAAACATCGGATTCTCCTCCAGGGAATTGTTTAGTGATTGATGGTTTATTTATTTATTTTGACAATTTATCTTAAAGCTACAATAAACTATTTACCTATCACTATTTTTTGTCTCTCATATTCTTTTTTTTAAAATACATTTAAATTATTCGTATCCTTTACTGCTACAGGCAACTCATTATATAATATTAACCCACTATACTTCTTAGGTTCAGGTGTTCAATAATAAAATTTCTCTACCCTTGGTGTTACGGAAATCTAATTTTATTTTATAAAAATATTTAAATACCCGGGCAACCGCCACTTATCTATTCTATAAATAAAACGTAAAACATCATATAAGATTTTGTCCCCTTACAACATGGGAAAGGTCCACCCTTAATGGTGGGGGTGGATGGGCGTTACAAGAAAATAACGCAAATACGACCGAGATTGGAGTCAAATCCAGGGTTATTGATGTCGCAGAGTTTAATTATGACATTCAAATTGCCACTTAATCCCCAGGGGCGGAAGTGGCTGGCGGTGTAAATTTTCAAAATTGTCTCTAAAATTTAACAAAACTAATTTTTTTAACATATCCTGAATCTTTTCATTCAAGATAGCTATTAATGCCCTATTCCATATTACTTCTAATTTATTAATAACATTACTACTTATACCAAACAATAATGAATTACAATAACGTATATGAGGAACTATTCATATTTAGCTTTAAGGGACAACATATTTCTTAACCTCCAGACTATTAACTTTTTTAAATTTATTTTCAACATAATCTGCATATTTATTAAATTTTAGCTCACAGTCAATAATAACTCATAGGTACTTAAAATGTACCAATTAATTTATAATATTTTCAAGCTCAACATTAATTTTATTTACAATGTCTTTACAATTTACAGATAAGAAAATCAGGGTGTCAGATGAACAGATGAATTTTTTACTTCTCATTACTTTTGGTAATTCATTCATGTACAATACAATTGCAACAGTCACAGGCGGTGATTTCCAGAATCACAGCTACCCTCTTCACTTAAAATTCTAATCCCTGTTACGGATTAGTGCGTTACATTAGACTTCCGTTAAATTGAAATTACTGGTTATTACGAAGTAACCTAAATAACAAGAAACCGTGAACCGCTTCTTAAGTCTCATTACGAGCCTTCGCAACAGAAAAACTCGTAAGGACATTTCCTCTGAGTATCTTAATTGGCCTGTCAACTCGCGACAAGGAAAAGGAGCAAAAAAAAAAGGAAAAATACACGAGGGAGATGCCGGAAATCGAAGCGACTCCAGTGATATGAAACATCAAGGCCGCGTCTGATATTTTGCACTTACAGAATTTCGCACTGTTCTAGACATGTTGCTGTAAAATGAAATTTCCAGAAAAGAAAATTAAATCGAAGCTCACATTAATCTCAATTACAGAAAATATCCCCGAAAATACAATGAAGCTGACGAATTCAATATAATTAGCTAATAAGCAACAGATGAGAGAGAAAAAAAGTACTGAACAACATTTCCTCAAAGTAATTGTATCACGATAATTTCTCTTTGTTAAATAAATAATTTCTTTGAAGGTCTGAATGAATATTGTTGGAAAGGAATACAAATCATAGTTTTGGTGTGGAAGCTTCCTGACATCTGGCTGGAATATGTACGCACAATTTTTCATTATTTTCTACCGATGTTATCTGCTTATAATTTCAACCTCTTACAGCATGGGAAAGGTCCACCTTTAAGGGTGGGGGTGGATGGGCGTTACAAGAAAATAACGCAAATACGACCGAGATTGGAGTCAAATCCAGGGTTATTGATGTCGCAGAGTTTAATTATGACATTCAACTTGCCACTTAATCCCCAGGGGCGGAAGTGGCCGGCGGTGTAAATTTTCAAACATGCCAACACGGTCGATATGTGCGGTGTAAAAATATGTTTCAGTGTTAATTAGATGGATAGTATTTCTACCGTTGTTTTTTGTGTATAATTTCAACCCCTTTCCGCACGGGAGGGGAGCACGCTTAGGGGTGGGGGTGGAGGGGCGTTATAAGAAAAAAAAGTGAAAATAATTCGAGTCAAATCAGGGTTACGAATGTCGCTGAGTTTATTTATGACAAGCTGGGCACCGAGTGGTGTTGGTGGGCGGGGATATAAAATTTAAACAATGTAACCGGTCGATGTTTGCTTCGAATAAATACTTTTTGTTTAATCCACAGTAGTGGAAATTTTCGAACATGTTAAAACGGCCGATATATTCGTCGAATGAAACATTTTCGGGGACAATAAATTCAACCTCTTTCGGCATGGGAGGTGAGAACGTTTAGGGAAGGGGACGAAGTGCGTTACATAAAAATAATGCAAAAGCAACCGAGATTGGAGTCGGATCTGGGGTTCTGAATACATGAAAATTCTTCATTTAATATACATTCAGCAATAAATCAACCATTATCTGCGATGAAAAAGAGAATTGATAAGTTTTTTAATTGCCGGAGAAATGTATAGTGTAATTTGGCTGAATATTTGTATTTTTATTCGATTGAAAATTCTAATTATTTATTCATGCCCTGGCCAAGCCCACCACGAGATTCACGATATACAATGTTTTATAGTTGAAAGTTACTCTGGCCCGTTCGCAGGGCGTCCTCTACAGCGGTTACGCCGCTTTTCAACTCCCCTACTCCGCTCGCATTTATGCCATGAAGATGCACAAGAAACGATACAATTCCGTCATTCAATCATTTTCTACCGGCAATGCATGAAAATGTCGACAACGCGGCAGCCATCTTAGCACAGTGTAGCCAACACTTCCAACAACAGGAATAACTTGATTCGTCTTTATCCCACAGATTATATTCAGTGATATAAATTTTTATCTTCCCTATTTCAGTTTTTGTTTGGGACTTGATTTGGAGATGTTTACGTTGTGAGATTTTAGTCCCTGTGCTCGTCTGGCCAGGTCAGTCAGGTCGCGTTCCTGTTAGCTGGCCTGCTCCAGCCAAAAGTCACTATGACTCTGCTAAAACCGTCACTGATCCCGTCAGACGTTCCTCCGTCGCGTCGGCTTCCGCGACTTTTATTATGTATCGACTCTTCATTTGATTAGGTGTGACACAATACGCATTTCTTCCAAACCAACACGAAACCTCACGCAACACTCAAAGAATATAATAGACTGCGAAATGGCAGCTTACGTCTGCAAATTCCGGTACTGTTATTGATTTCGTTGTGAAGTGAAAGTCCCTCATTAAGGCAGTCGTTCCCTGCGCGAGAAAGTGCCAGGTTATTTGTCAAATATCGGGAAAGAAGAGAATGAGACAAAGGCAAAATTGAAATTAAAAAATGGGATGAGATAAAACGAGTTACAAAATTTTTACATGAAAACTGTTTTCGCAATGTTGAGAGGTCATTAATTAAATTAGTGCTGAATATAGTAGAGAGAATCATTATCATTAAAAAAAATAAAGCAGAAACTTTATCTTCATTCCGGATCGGAACGAATAATCAGCAGAATTTTTTTAAGTAATCCGATACTTTGATGATAAAAAAAGGTTTTGTTAATGAATTTTTAAACATATTGACATTTCTAATCCACGTACAACAATTTTTCAGTGTGGAATAAATTAAACAGGGTTTAAATTTATTTTAAGCTAACATGCCATGAAATATATTATGAATCAGTGATTTGCAAAACTGATTTATTGTAGTGTGGTTTTTTTATATATAAAATGACAATTTATAACTTCTTATTTTCGTTTAAAATCTTTATTTCCTTGTATATGCAATTAGCACATTTATCACTTTGTGCACATTAATATTTTAAAACTATTTTATAGCGCAGAAGAACACTCCTCAAATTATTTCAAGATTAATTTTTAATATTTGGATAAAAATCGCCTGTGTGCCCAGAGCCGAGCTGTGGCTTGGAGGAAATTGCGGCCATAAAATTTGCCGCCGATGTGACGGGGTGTCGAGGAGAAACCGTGCCTCCAGACAAAGACGGCGGATTACGGGAGAACCCAGTCTCAGGAATATTGACCTGACCAAAATCGCCAAAGGTCAACCCTTCCAAAAGGCGATAGTAAGACAGCCAAATTGTAAAATCGACGCAGATTGGCTGAAATCAAACACGAGAAGAGGTTTCCACCCTCTCTGGCGGGGAACGAAGAGAGTCTAGCTGGAGGGTGGAACAGCCAGGAAACAGGACTGTTCCTATCTATAACCCGGAGAACGAGGACGTCTTGGATGGAAGAAAGTGTAGAAGGAAAAATATTTCGCTTGTACAACTTGGAGAAGGATAGAAGACCTGACCGACGGGAGAAGAATCTGTCTAGAGATTCTAATAATTGTTACGCCGAGGAGAAAGTGTAAAGGAGGAAGCTGTCTGAAATTCCTGTGAATATTTTCCGGTTAGCCTGAGGAAGCCGCCTATAAAACGTGAACAGGTGTGTTTCTGTCTGCGACGTAGATAATTGTGATTTCTGCCGCACGTATATGCCCTCACATACGACCCGTTTTCTTTTTTGGTTTATGTTCAGAGTCTCATAAAATCACCCTGAGGTTTGCCTGTTTAAAGTATAAGAAACTTATTGGAATATTAAAGTGAATCATCTAAAGTTTAAACTCAAGACTGAATAAATTTTAATTTACCTAGATGCAATTAAAAACGGACCCTGTTGAATTTATGTAAACCCTTAATCGTAAATAAATTAAATTTAAAGCCAATAAAATTTAATTTTTTTTCATATAAAATTAATCCCCCCCCAGCATTATATTACAATTAGTTTCAGAAGCTTTCGGTTTTTTTAAACCATAAGCACCTGTAAAATATGTACATAGATTATATGAAAATATTCGTAATATATATTTTTTTAAACAAACGGGTAACGTCGTGGCTCTTCTCAAGGCAAATGAACTTAGATTAAACATTGAAATGTGCATAATTTAATTTTTAAGAATTATTATAACTTTGAGTTTTCTTATATCATTATTTTTGTTCGAAATATTTTAATCTTTGAACATATTTTACAGATGAATGTGGTTTAAAGGAAAGTTTCTTAAGGAAATAGCTTTACAGTTGTTGATTTGCGCAAAGTGGTTAAATGCTAAACGATTGGGAAAAGAAGTAAAGCTCTTCATCGAAAATAATGTCTTTATTTTTTGCAAGAGTCTCTGAGAAATTTTTCCTGAGTTGAGGAAGTATTGTTCGACAGGCAGATGTGTAATAAATAAATATGTATGGCTACAAGTATTTTTCGGATATTCCACTGCCTACGAAGAATAGAAACTAGGGGAAAAAAAATACGGAAAAGACCCGAGATATACATATCAGCATGAAAATGGCGGAATTAAAAGACAGGTAAACTATAAATTTGTAAATTACGAAGAAAATCTCATTCAAATAGTTTGACGGAAAACGGAACAGGGAGAGAAAGTGTCATTTAGATCCAGGCCAAACAACTCTCAAAACTGAGATCGATCTCTCTTCGTCACTACACATAATAACAGGTCAAAATTAGTACGGTAGAAATTAAAAATTTCTGTGTTAGTAAATAAATGATTTTCAGGAAACAGATTATAAATAGTTTGCAAATATGAACAATATGGCCATAAAACAGACCTCACAGATTTGTGGACCTTCCGTTTTTATTCTTGTGAGGTCTGTTTTTTTTGGCCATTTTGTTCATAATCGTAATATATATTGTAATAATTAAATAAATATTACAAATAATGGATGGGCGCTTTATAAAAAGAACTATTACGTGAAAACAACAAATTTATTAACAATTTTAAGTACACAATTATAATATTTGGGATCTCAGGGTCTTAAACTGGGTTTGATAAATGGGTGAATTTTATACAATTAAAATTACATTTACCTTTTATGGAAGTTAATGCGTCTGAAACATAGACGAAATTTGTTGTGGAAGAAATAACACTACAGATTGAATTTAAACAGTTTTAAATTTCATCAGGAATTAACGATCTCATGTTATCGATAATTAATTAATTAAAATTAAAGAACGATCTGACTTTTATCTTTTAAAAACGGTTTACAATATGATTTTAAAGTTTTTCTACTTACGGCCGCCCAGGTCTCATTTTAGGTTTTTCGTGCACAAAATTTGGGGATATCACTGATTCTAGTACTCACAGACTCTAAATGTCAACAAATTCTAATTGGCGTAGTTTTGTTAGTTGGTCTAACACAAACTGTTAGATTATCGATGCGTTGCTGCAACCTGGATTTGCAGATCTCGTGACTTTAGTTGGAAATGTCCTTCATTGGTTTGTCTATGGCCAGCAGGTTGAATTTATGCTCGGCCACCGAAACATTAGTTTCACTCTCTCCTTCCCGACTGAAGATTGCTTTAGTTTTCAATATTTTAGAGCATGTTAGTAACTGCTATCAAACTGTTCTATTTGCGGTCCGCTGCCCGACTGCAAAACTTTTTATAATATGAATTTTCTGGTCTTTACACCTCGCTGTTCTATGCCCGACTGCACATTTCTGACTGTCCGTTCGTCTCGTAGATTTTGAGCGCGTAGAACCTCAACAATGTTTTCTTTGCCTCGCCGAATTGTTGCGGCGTCCGCTCTATATCCTCTAATAATGAGTCCTCTACAATCCAACTTTACAATTAGCACAATGTCTTAATTACCAATTACTACAATATACACAGACGTATATCTGCAGCTTTTGAACAAATTACGTGAGACCGGAATAATTTTACAATAATTTCGTATATATTATTAATTACATTTAAACAGATGTTGATAGAGATTAAAGTAGTCATTCCAGCAGCAGAAGAAGCTTTCGACTACTTACACATATTCCAATTTTACGCCTTAAATATGCAGAATATTTGTATATAACTGTCATACATCTTATATATGTTTTTAAAACGTGATAATTATAATTATATAAACATTTAAAATACAGACCTGTGATCAAAAACAGTTTAATAAAACGTAAATCTTGTACACGTGTGTCACGCTTACGAGCACTGTTCTACGACGTCATGCCAACTGATTAAAAGCATACACATTACTGGTTGGTCTTCTATATTTATGTACATTGTTATATATAGCCACGGCCGGTCGATATACGGGATAATTAATTTATACAGAATAATATTGTCAATTATTTATAAGAGCAATTCAGTCTTCTAGACTTCTTTATTCTGAATCACTGAAACACATCAGGAGCTTTCGGGCCAATTAGTCATCTTATCCTTACAAATATATGTTCCTTCAATCGTCCTTAATTTAACAAAACATCTTACTCGTTACAGTATTCGTCTATAGACCAGTTCTTAATGACGGAAAATATATTTGTAAGGATAATATGACGAATTGGGCCGATAGCTTCTGATATGTTTCTTTGGATTGAAGACTAAATTGGTTTAATTAATAATTGACAATAATAGAGCCTTAAAGTTGTTGATTTTAAATTTAACAGAATAATATATAATTCGCAAGACACATTTTTGTTATATATAAATTAACATGATAGAGCACTACGTAATTTTTCTACTCGGTAAGTTTATAATTTCATCATAGAGTTAACGAGAATCTCCCTGTTAAAATTAATATGAATTAATTCAGCTATTCTAAGTCTGGTTTTAAATTCATTTCTGTATGAAATGGCTATTTCATCATAATTAAAAATATGGTTATATGCCTTGTTGTCAATGATCTACTCAGTCTATTTTGGTTTCATACCAAGTTTGTGACTGTACATCCTCGGTCTCGAGTTATTTATTTGTGAGAGGTGGGGGGGGGGGGAGGTTGCCATGTGCTAATGCATGACGTTGGCGCCATTATTCGCGGCTCCCAGTTTCGAGTGAGAGCAATGCACTGTTGTGTGGGTGAGGAAGCGATTTTGCTCCGTGCAACGCCCCCTGGGATCCGTTAGCTGCCCGCACGATCTTCGGCCGGGTGAATACGGTAATAGTCCTTATCTTACTTCACATGGAAATTGACGTTTGCGAACGCACAGAATTTTGATGTTGCGCGGTCAGGTGATTCCAAAACCCGCGGAGGCTGCTCAAAGTGTTTGGCTGATCCTCCGTAGTTGTCTTTTTTTTATTATTTACTAGCTGGGTGCCCGGCGTTGCCCGAGATGTCATTTATCTATAACCCCCGATATGACTCCAATTTCGGTTGCTTTTGCGCAATTTTTATGTAACGCTACTCGAACCCTAATCATTATAATTAACTCTGAAAAATATTTCTACAATGCAAATATCTGCCGTGTTTGCATGTTCCAAAATTTGCACCCCGCTACCCCTGCATCTGAGGGGTAAATGCCAATTTGAATGACGTAACTAAACACAGTGACTTCCATTACCTTTGATTTGACTCTAATCTCGGTTGTATTCGCGTTATTTTACTGTAAAGCATCTCCACCCCAAACCCGAAGGGTGTCCTTTTCACAAGGCGTAGGGGATGAAAATTGTATTCAGATAACATTGGTAGAAACACTATCAATATCTTTGACCCCTAAAAATATTTATCCGACTCAAATATCGGCTGTTTTAGTATGTTTAAATATTTCCACCCCCGCTTCTGGGGGTGGAAGACGCGTCTCACCCCGACAGTGTTTGTTTCCTGGTCGCAAATAACACGTGTACGAAATTTGGTGAAAATTGCTCGACTGGTGTAGATTTCTATTTTATTTAGAAAACGTTTGTATGGGAAATAGAAAAGGGCTGTTTTTAGGGTTTTCCCGGAAATTATTCGATTTTTTCTCGACTTTTAAACCTTCCCTAGACATTCACGAACATTTCAAGACTAAGATAAGATAAATCCGTTCAGCCGTTCTCGAGTTTTAGTGAGACTAACGAACAGCAATTCATTTTTATATATATATAGATAGATTGTAGGGGAAACCAGCCGGTCGTCGTTTGCGAAGTTTTGAGACTAATTACAACAGAACGGCGGAGAGATTTCAAGAGGAATCAGTCCGACGGTCTTGAGATCAAAGCTTCAGCAAAGGCGTACCAACTCTACTGGCTGTTGAGCCAATCAGTTGTTCCCCTTTTCCTTCACAATTTATTACCATGTTGATGTAATCTGTTATCGACTTTAATTTTTCCAAAATGCATTTTTACAGTTTTCAATCAACACCTTTCCACCAAACTTCCTCTCCGTAGTTCATCCCAATTTCGGCGAACTAAGCAAATGGCAAACCTCGTACAATCGTTTTTCAAACTTGTACGTTCCACAGTCGTCATCAAATTTTGAAAGTTGCTTTACGACAATTTAAGAACGAAGAATTTTATGAAAGAATCGCAACATGAGATTCCTCCGGGCGATATTGCGTTCCTCTGTCGCGTTTATTACGAGAATCCGTTTCCTTCTTCTTTGGAAATCGTAATATACGTTCCTTAGAAAGCTCGTTTATCGCGAGAATCTTCTTTGGAAATCGTGCTACACATTCCTTAGAGAGCAAAACGGATTAAATTTTGCAACTGGGCGGGTCTCCAACTTTCAACTGGTAACCGAGAAATTGACGGAGAAATTTACTAACTCTGGAATTATCACATGAAGATGTAATAATAAAGTTTTAACGCGGAGGCAAACGTACACGTGAAGCTTTTCACCTATGACACGGCTGCCGTTATTTAATCGGAAATAAGTAGATCGTGGCTTAAACAGAATTACGAAAGTCAATTTACACTTAGCAGAAGTTTCGCTGTTTGGTACAACTACAAAATAGTTCTCTTTGGAATTTTTGTGCGTAAGGTCCTCGACCTGTGGCCAGATTATTTCGAAGATGAGGCCGCTTGCAGTTAATTCTAATACGCATCTCATGAGAAGTGAAATGATTCGTTGCCGCTTCCACTGTGTGAAATACCTAAAGGGTTTCGACTTACTTTTCCCAAGAAAGATTTCCTTCTTTATTCCTAATAGGCAAACTCCGCCATCCCAGTTAATACTGCAGCCGGTCACCAGTTTATTATTGTACCTAGTAATAAACTTATTTTCTTCCACCAGCAGATCGTGCTTGTGGTATGAACTTCCAACGTCGGACGTTGACGCCTCTTTTGTGTTGCACCTCTTTCGGATCCGGTTTTCATAGGATGTGGCGAAATACGATAATTCGGGCCACAGAAGAAATAAAATGTGGGAAGTCAGCAGAACGACTCCAGCCCAATTAAGTTTACATTTAACACAAATACTGCTCGTGACCTAACGCTGACAATTCTTGTGTGCATATATTTATTTAATCTACAAATGGACAGTTGCCCGATGGCAGATACATGAAATTAATTAAATAAATAAAATTATTTTAAATATATAAACTCGGCGTGCGGACAGTATTTAATTTATAAAAGAGTAATCGAAGATCAATTCTGAAAAAATACATTATATATAAATATAATAATAGCATTATTATTGTTTATGGACTAGCTGGGCGCATGTCGTTGCCCAGGTTGTCATATATACATAAACCTCCAATCTCGGTTGTTTTTGCATTATTTTGATGCAACGCACCTCGACCCCTATCCCTAAATGTGCTCCCATCCCAAGCCCGAAATGCATTTACAATATACCCAGGGAACATGTAGAGATATTTTATGAATCTCATTCATCCAGAAAAATATTTATTCCACCAAAATATCAACCGGTTAACATGTTTAAAAATTTCCATCCCCGCTCGGGGGAGTTAAACGGCAAGTTGAATGTCATAATTAAACTGTGACATCCATATCCCCGGATTCGACTCCAATCTCGGTTGTTTTTGCGATTTTTTATGTAATGCCACTCCACCCCCAAGGGTGCTCCCCTCCCAAGCCAAAACGTGTTGTAATCATACACAGAGAACATCTAAAGAAATATTATGAATCTCATTGCCCCCGAAAAATATTTATTCGACGCAAATTCCGTTCGGTTAACATGTTTTAAAATCTGATTCTCGCACATATATCGAGGAGAAAATATCCAACGAACGTCATTTTCTGAGCAGCAGCTTCGATCGAGGGACTTAAGAATATATTAACGCTGTAACATTGATATAAGTATAATTAAAAAAAACTACTTGATAATTTTTTACAATTAAGAGAACTTTCAATTGACTGTTCTCGGCAACATTCTAATTTTGTTTATCTATTATTTACTTATTGTTCACAAGGAAAATATTAAATACAAATTACAAAAAGACCATCCATTGTTACTCTTTATATTAAAAACATTCTGATACACTGACATAACAATAAAGACTACGCAATAATACTATAATTTCAAATTAAATAAAAAGGAAGAGATAATTTAAGAAGTGGGAAAGTAAAACCTTAGTCCCCCCACATCTCAAAGATTTTAATGAGTCGTTTGGAGATATGATAATTATATGAAAATCTAATTATATCAGTTCGAAAAATGCGCGAGAGTATTGCCAAACTCATAAATATATGTTCCAAATACAGTCGTTTTTAATGCGTGTTGTGAAAAAAAAACAATAAAACTTGACCTATTACATTTTATGCAATTATAGATTATCACTGTATTTGTAAAATAAATAGCTGCCGGGGTTTAAAAAATACAAACGATAATTTGGGTTATTGTAAAAATCTTAGAATAAGAAAGTAATAAATTATTGTAAAAATTTTACTTTAAGAAAGTAATTATTATCCTCGTTTTATGAGCGAGATGAATGTGCAATTTTCCGATGTATTTAATTGTAATTAAATTAGTAGAAACTTGGCGAACAGTCAGAATATTTATTTATATACATTAAAAATTACATACATTAATGAAACCACATCGTAACGTTTCTTCCCTTTGATTAAGGATATGGTCAGACGTTACTTAAAATTTATTTTGAGTAATATATATTGAAAAAACAATAAAAGGATTCAATTCCAAACAAATTTATAAATTATGTATAATATGGTTACTTGCATTATTAAAGAAACAATTTGAATATGTTGCAAATGTTTAAATTTCAATAAACATTTTAAGTGAAAAAAAAATAGATCTGCTCCTTCAACTTCCATGACCGAAATGAGAGCACAAAATGTCAACATACACAATTCAGAGAGTTTTAAATTGTTGAAACTTAATTTTTTACACACAAGAATTAAACTATAAAAAAAGGGAAGAATCCATTAGTTTAAATTGTAAATTAAATTTTGTGTATCATATTAATTGAATTTGCATTAGACCTAATATGTATCTCATCAAACGTGGATGATAATTACTTTCCTAATCTAATATTTTTACAATAACCCAATTTATTACTAACCACGTCGATCAATTGGTCACCATATAACAATAATTTTATTTATAAAAATATTACAACTTTTATTTTATTCAGTAGTCTCTGGAGTTGGATTTGCCTGATCCTTTCTTTGTGCATGATTATAAATAATTCCGTAAGTAGAATAACAATGTAACTCTAATCATTTAAGATTTATTTAAAAAATAATTAACCTTGAACTTGACTGAATGATTTGCTGGGTCAATTGAATTGCAGAGTTCCTGGTATAATTTTAATAAACAGAGATATGTTCATTATAAAACATTAAAGATTTAATAATACGTCAAGAAATGTCGAAGATTGTAAATACACAGATTTATGTAATACTAACTGGGTTGCCTGCGATACCCGGGTTGTCGTATATCTCTAACCTCCGATTTGACTCCAATCTCGGATGCTCTTGCGTTATTTTTATGTAACGCACCACGAACCATATCCCTATGTGTGACCCCCCCCCCCCCCCCCAATGCATAAAGGGGTTGAAATTATACACAAACAACAACAATTTAATTAACCCTGAAAAATATTTATTCCATGCAAATAACGGCGTGTTTGCATGTTTCAAAATTTCCACCCCCGCGAGGGGTATAATTAAACTCAGCGACATCCATAAACCTGGATTTGACTCCAATCTCGGTTGAATTCGCGTTATTTTCTTGTAACGCCTCTCCACCCCCTCCCCAAAGGGTGCTCCTTCCTCAGGCTGTAAGGGGTTGAAATTACACACAGATAACATCCGTAGCAACACTAACAATTTCTTTGACCTCTGAAAATATATATCCGACTTAAATATCGGTCTTTTTAGCATGTTTGAATATTTCCACCCCCGGCCACACCCGCTCTAGGGGGTAATAGACGTGTCTCACCCCAACAGCGTTTGTTACGAAATTTGGTGAGATTTGCTCCACGAGTGTAGATTTGTATGTGGAACATTCATACATACATACAAACACACTGTTTTATTTATTAGAAGAAGAAGATAAAATACCGGAGCTAATAATATTTATTTATAATATTGTAATTATGTGTGAAGGATCTATGGTATTTTCAATTATATATATTCTTAATTAGCTTAATAATTTGATACTCTATTAATGTGAATGAATGTTTATAAAAAATGCAGTACAAGTTTTATATTATATTTTTTGTCAAAATGGACACAGGTCCGTGAAATCTAAATAAATTTATGTAAATTTTAATGTTTTTTAATTAAATATTTTGACTGTTAGCCAAGGTATACTAATTTTAATTTTAATTAGTGTATATTTGACAGAATGTTAAATCATTTATTTAATTTGGTAGGTGACGTAAATTTGCTGTATAGAGGGAAATATGTGAGAGACCGAATCGTCTTTGCCGAGCCGCAGTCGGATCTTTATCCAGTTGAAATGTCTTAAATGGTAAAACTCGTTCTGGAGATTAACTCCTTTCCGCTCAAACACTAATCTCCGCTACTCGACACAACTGGACTGACATTCCTGCCAAATCTGACACGAGACCTGCTAACGGTATCGGAGACGCTAACATTTGCCATAAATACTTCTTCGTCGCTATACAATTGCTAGGAAATGGGACAAGAACGGATTTTCCTTAAACAGGACCATGCCCTAGTGAATCTAATTAGAAGCCAACAGGCTCCGTGGCTGAAGTGGCGTCACGCGGAGAAAATAATTACTTTTTATAACGTCGTAAATGATGCATTATTCAATTAAGAAAATTTCCTTCGTGTTGATGTGCAGCAACAAATAATATTAATTACGCCATTGTTGATACAACGAAACAATCAAACCTAATTTGTATTTGTTTAATAAAAACGATAAAGGACTGTATGTATATATTGTTAATATTATAAATGATTAAACCCAGTCTTAGGCCTCAGCAATTATTTTAAATTATCAGTTAAGTAAAATATAATTAAATCTATGTGACGTAATATATTAAAAGAGATATACACATAATTTAATTCCAACGATGTACTTGTTATTTTATAGCTTTACATATTTTTACAGCTGAATATTTTTAGAATAACCGAAAGCTACTGACGGAGTATTTTAAAATCCGGCCATTTTAAAGTAATTTACATAGAAAATAAAATTTTACATGTGACTTATTAAAAAATGGTTTATTCATTTATAATCCTGATTTGTATTTTCCCTTGCATTCAGTCGTTGCTAAGACATCGTCCATTTCCAAGCCTTAGAAGTCATTTGTAAATGAAAATGTAATATTTAAAAGTCCTATATAAAAAATACAATATCCCACATTCTCTCAAATAATTCTAATTATTTAATAGAATCTGGCAGTTATCATTTAATAACTAACAGAATATCTGCGAATTTGTGAAGAAAAAAAATGTAGGCCTATTAATCAATTAAAGTAAAAATCATTACATTTTTCGGAATTCATCATGTAATACAGTTTTGAATGTATGCATATATACTTTATATATGTTATAATTAGATTTCAAAACAAACATTTATTTTCTATGACACTAAATTAATATTTGGAAAATTAGTTATATATATGCATACATTCAAAGTTGTCTTTTACCTGATGACGTACCAAAATTGTGGACGAAACGACGTAATATTGTATTGATTTTGGTTTTAGTTGATTAATACGCTCTTTTCTGACAAATTGGCCATTTTTCTGTTTATATATAAAATCCTAATTATTGTTTCTCCGAAAATTTATCATTTGTGGAATAGTACCTGCAAATAAATATTTAATAGAGATAAACCTTTGTGTTCCTAACAAACACAATGGCGGATGCTTGTGTGGATTGTTTTAATAACTCTCGAGCCGCGAAAGCGCGGAGATTTTATTTAAATTAGGTTTGATTGGAAAATATATAAAATTTAATTTTACAACCGTCGCCGGGAAAATTTTGATGACACGCGCTTTTATGAAACACTACGTCATAAAACGCGAAAAATGCTGATGTGAAAGTCCGCGTTAAGTGCGACTTATGTTGAAGTAAATAACCTTATAACGGTCACAGTGTATAAAATAATTAATTTTACATGGAAGTTTTGACACACAACGAATGAAATAATTATTTACATTGAAATATTAATAATCATAAAATTATTTTTATAATTACACGTACCGAATATTAATAAATGACTCACGTACATGCAAAAAAAAAACTCTGCTTCTTGGTGGGAATTTTCATAACTGCCTCGAGATTAAATCACAAAATGACGTTAAAAATTATTTATCTACGTAAGAAAAATTCTTAGACGATTTCCAACCCAAAACTTTTTTTTTACGTTACGTTACGTTACGTTACGTTACATAAATGACAATTATATAAAATGCAGCTTTAAGTTCTGTATTTTTAACTCCCTTCCTTTTCTTTCCATTTGCATTTTCTATTGTTGCATCATAAATACGATTTTTATTACGCCATTGTGATTTTTCGTAAACTGTTACGTATTTAAAGTTCGTAAACCCAAATATTTTCCACATTTGTAATAGTATGACGTGACAATAAATTTTAGAGGTTTTATTTTTACGTCTGTTTATATGAAAAATAAATGGCCAATTACAGACAATATTTATTTATTTAATTAAAACAACGTTTCGGTACGTGTTACTCAGGTCTTTCCTGCGGAGAAATTGTAAAAGAATTAATATGTTGTTATGAAAAGGGTAATAAATTTAAAAATTTACAAAATTCATTAGATTTTTGATAACAACATTTTTTTTTTTACAATTTCTCCGCAGAAAAGACCTGATGAAGGTACATACATGTACCGAAACGTTGTTTTAATTCAATAAATAAATATTGTTTGTAATTGGTCAGAAAATTGAATTATCTGATAAATGTACATTTTACGGTAATTACACTTACATTATTCAAGGGCCGAAGAAATATTTTTTTAGGCTTATGTCTCCACTTGATTCTGGTGTGTCTAAATTGTTGTTATAGAATTACTATTATTAACAATAGAGCACATCGTAGTGAATGACGAAAATTTTCAACACATCTGTAGTACAGTGACGCGACGACTGATCATCTGGAATTTTTTTGAGTATTCACCACGGTTTCCTTGGCCACGTTAGACACGCGTACAAACATCCGCGCCCTGCGCCAGGATTCGAACACGGGACCGGAGGCAGTGACGCTGGCCACGGCAGTTTTTATCAGATTTTCATCTGTAGAAATATAAAATTGTTCAAATCTTAAACTTTACTTGAAAGGCTACGTTTCAAAATGATTTAGAAATTCTTTAACGAGAAATAGACGCTTTTAGAACTGCGGGAACACGTAGGATTTATAATCTGTCATTAAATTAATGATGTAATTCGTTATATACATTGAGATGTAGCGGGGCTGCCGATCTCGTTTCCTGGTCTCCCCGCTCAACTATTTCTGAACGGATCAAATTTATTTTGGGCGTCCGAAATATTCGTTTTTCCTTATTGGCTCAGGAATCGTTAACCGCGTACGAGATTTTCAAGTCCAGAAACTGTTACGGAGCTCGTTCAGGTTTGCGAGCTGAGCCTCCTGCGGCGGTCAGGACCCGTTGCCCGGGACACTTGCCTCAGGAAACTCCGAAAAAAATAGTTATGTCAACAAGAATTGCAGTTTACCAAAAAAAAAATGACAAGTGCTGTGAGCTGCGGCGCCGAGCCTGACCTAGGCGATTAATCCTGGACGGCGGAGCTCGGTCATGGCCAACGCGGGTGAACGGCCGGGTACAGGGACTCGGACCCGCCGGGGGGAGGGGGAGGGGGTTCCTTATAACAGCTGGGATCCGAGCCCTGGACGCACTCCTGCACTCCACACGTCATGGACGCACTACACACAGGTGAGTACGGGATCAGTGAAACCACTAGGATCGGCGATCATCGGAAACGTTCCATTCACAGAAACATTGTTCGGAGTTTTTCTACAGGCTCGCGTTTTCAACAGCTTTAAGTAACTGCACACGAGAATTGTGGAAGAAGAAGAAAGCCAAGGCTACATTATGTTAAGCATATCAGATCGGGTGTGGGCTCAAAATAATTACGTAGAGGTTAGCATAGGTTCACATAGAGACCAGTCTGTGGACTGACTACCGTAACAACACAGCGACAATGACACAAATAGAGCGGCGTGAAGATTTAAGGAAGGAGAGTTTGCCAAGAGGAATCTACATCTTCCGGACCCAAATTCTATTTTTGAAAATTTAACAAACGCCTAGTAATCGCCTTGAGTCTACTTCATAACTGCAGTTAAATTATCCAATCCAATTTCACTCCAAAAATTAAAATACGAAAACATAAAGATGTAATAGAAATATCATTCAGTTTTAATGTACTGTATTTAATTCTGGGACACAAAAGAAAAATTTTGGAAACCCTGTACATATAAAAATAAAATTTAATATTGTTTCAGGAAAAACGTGAAGAATAGGCTTGACGTTTTTCACGGTCAGAATAGTCAAAAATAAGTCTCTACTTTAGGTAAACCCTGTATTTGCAGTGAAACCCCGTTAGTACAGTGCTGCAATTATGTGGAAACGTAGCAGGATTTGAGGCAAAAGTCAGTTACATATAATCTCAATTTTCTAACCGTTCTTGATGTGATAATCGAAAAATATTCCCTTCGTTCGTATCAAAGCGAAAAATGGGATAATATACGATGTAATATAACAGTATGTTACAAGTAATGGTCAGTGTTAGCTTCGCGTAGGAAACTGAAATACGTCACGCCGACATGAAGCTGAGTGTGATCCACGTGTTGACGCTCAAGCTGACCCAAGAAACAGGTACTTGAACCTGTTGGGACTGCTCTCTCAGAGAATACAGAATCCAGGCTGCAGGTGGCATTCTCGGAAATGGTTCAACCTGTCTGACAATGTTTAATAAATTATCATATTTTTTTTTTAGCTTTTAATGAACATATACGACTACCTAGAATTCGGACGTATTTAGCAAATTAATTTATTCGTAATCCGTATATTTTTAAACTTCAGGGAGAAAAAGCACACTACAGCATGTTCGTGTATTTTTCTGCTTTTACAGGTTGAAAATGACCAAATAGGTCGAAAAATGTGTGGTTTTTCTCTCTTAATATTAATTTGACAATTTGTCAATCAAATGAATTTTTTTTAAAACTTTGTGAGTTATCAAAATAAAACTTAAGTAACGTCAGTCAAACAGTTAAATTTTGTCGACCTCCTGTGGTGTAGGGGGTCAGCGTGACAGAGGTCCCGGCTTCGAATCCCGGCGAGGGCATGGATGTTTGTGTGCGTGAGAGAAACTCTCGGAAAATCAGTCCCCCGACTAGAAAAAAAACTAAATCAATATTTTTAAATAAATTTAAAATGTGATATAAAATGTCGGTCATATTGCCTTGAATAGAGATTATTAAATCTGCGACTAAATACAGCAATACTTTTTTTTTGCCGTACAGCTATAATTGTAATTTGGCTGATTTAATAACTCCGTGTTCGCGTTTGCGGAAGTTTAATTGTCTGTTCTACGCAGTGTGAGTGCTCAGAGGTGTTCCGAGAAAATACACAAAGGCCGGTCATGGATGAAGCCAGTCGCGGTGGGAACACAAAATTGACTGTGTTTATTGCAGGTTTTCAGACCGTTACGGATCACGTTCGTTGCTTCCGTTTCCTCCGATGGAAACGGACAGATTCGTTGCCCTGGAACATCTTTGCCCTCTTCAGCGCTGGATGTATTTAGTCGCCTAATTAATTTGAGCTTCATCTCTATTCGAGGCTATTCGGGGAAAATGAAATTAAAACGGGTCTGTATATGGGAAGCGTAGAGATGTATAGTTTTAGCAATATAAAATGGAACCTTTCAGCAATCGCAAAAATATTATACCTTCGTTTACTGTAATTAAAAATTGTTATAACCAAACTAGGAGAAAACGTAGCCACCACGTTGAGCGTCAATTAATGTAATTATGAGAAATGAAAGCCCCACGATGTTGTGCCAATTAATTTAATAAACAAACTAATAATGTTACTTAAATTCCTCAAATTTAATTAAACAATTTATTAAATATGATCTATAGACGGATTTAGTAAATGAAACGATTAATCACAAATTCATTTCTAAATACAGATTTAATTTTTTTTATACTCAACTTTTATACATTAATGCCGCGGATTTTACGAGCTTCTTGAAATCACTAGGGTCGCTTATCGGTATTTTAAACAAATATAGGTACCCTCAATGAAAACACAAAATATTTAAATGAATTTACAACTATTTTAATTACCCTTATTCTAAAATATGAAAACAAAAATATTATACAACGTTTACAAAATGTTTTATTACATACCAGATACTGGAGCAGTTCTTCTATCATAGCAATTATTCACGTCACCATTTCTCAACTTCAGATCACAAATTATAACAGGCCAGGATTAACACACACAGTTCAGCCAGCACCACGAATAAATCCCTATCACATCACAGACGATCATCACTACATTTCCAACTGTAATAATATCTACAGTAAAAGAAAATGGAATTACATATCAGTCAGATTCAACTCTCAATAAATTGTAACGTTTAAATCAATCCAACAACTTTTCCGATCAAAACTTATTAATTTGTCTCGTTCAGTACCTATAAAAGGGTTAATTATCCCTTTACACACAAACAACTTTGATAATTTATCGTTTACACGTTGACTTCTACATGCAGACTCACTCGGTCAGCGCCCATCAGAGGCTCTACTGCTCTCGTCAAAGCTTTCAATATCACACAAGCGCCGATAACAATACCGTCTGGAAATCATTTCACATTCTTACCTGATGCTGACTGTTGCTAACAAATACCTTGGCAACAATATTACACTGATAATTCAAATATTTAAAAATCATTCCATTGGTTACATTGGTATTCATTGCAATATATACCTGAGTGTGTGATTATTTATTTCTCCTACACATTATTTAAATTATAAGCCGGAACCATTTATTTTTAAATTTATTGAATCAAGGAACAAGTGTGGCATACAATTTGTTTTCTTCTATATAATCTACTAATTTATAAATACATTTCTTCCAGCGTCTGTATGGGTCACGAATTCCTCGACAGCACGGCCATCGTCTGAACTTCATTCATTACAGAGATTGCAATTATTAGCAAAATATTTTGTAACGGCCTTCTATATTTGATTTCAGGAATCCTATTTTTACTGCTGGTCGTTTCGGTAAATTCTCTACCGAGAAAAACTCCGCCTCGAGATGACGCGGAAAGCTTCATAGCTGAAGGGACGAACGAGATATCGTCCATCATCCTGCAGGTAAGTGAGTCTGCGGATGGACCCGGAGGCCAAATATGCGAGATCACCTCAACATGTGCGTTGTTTGATTTACCAGGCGTACGCAGGCAGAGACAGGAACGTGGCTTTCTCACCCCTTGGATATTCCACGCTGCTGGCGATCCTGGCGGAGGGTGCAGGAGGCGAGACGCGGCGCCAGCTCGAAACGGCGCTGCATCTTCCCTCGGATAGGGACGTTACGAGGCGAGCCTACCTAAAGGTGCTCGACAGGCTCAGGGTGCGTATTCACGAAACATCCTTAAAGTGCGCGAGAATGCCGTTTTCTGTAAAGAGAACATCACTTGGAACGTTCGCCATTTCGTATAAAGATGGCGGATGGCATGTTTCTTCTTCTAAGATCCTACTTGGCCCTCTATATAACATCAATACAGTTTCGTCGCTCTAAAAATCCAAGTCCAGAATTTAGAATACATCGTTTTCCTATTTTGTAATGCATGAAACGTGAAGATATACCAAAATCACTCCGTTGTTTTTTTACATATGTAGACAAATAAAATAAAATTATAATATTCTTTAAAGTCAGAGTAATAAGTACAATGTTTCCATTTAACTCTGAGACCTCATCAGGTATTAATAAAAAAAATAGGAAGCAGATGTAAATTAAATCTAAATAAATTCCACAGATTTTTAAAATCATGTAAATAAATTACATAGATATAATTTAGGTCTCCTTCCTATTTAAAAAACTCCAAATAAATTATATCGATTAATACGGTTTTCTTTCTATTATTTATTAATGTAGTACCGGACGATGTATCATAGTTGGGTCGAAACGTTGTACTCCTTTTATTATACTTTCGTGAGATGCAATTCTCTAATTTAATTCTATTAACGCAAAATAATGCTTACGGGACAGACTGTTGTTGTTCAATTAAATATAAATTTTAAAATACTTTTTTTTACAATTATTGTATTAATTATTTAAAATTACATTTTCAAAACAACACATTTATTGTCACAATATTTAAGAAAACAAATATTATAATTGTTCTGAATTGGGATGTTAATTACAATCAAAATTGAAAAAAGTTCTAGCTCAGTTGGTAGACATGAGTTACGTGGGGGTGCTGTAAATATCTCTAGAAATTACAGGTTGAACTCTACTGCAATAAAAACCTCGTGATCGTACCTCACACTGCATATAAATAAATTGGCACTCCATTACTTTTACTGTTCTCTGTAGGGCCTAAGGCATGCAGATCAGATCTCCACAGCTGTTCAGGAACTCTATCGGGATAGCGTAATAATCGTAGCAGCGTGCCGGAACTAGGCAGGATCTCATCAGTACTTCTGCCACGATAACGTGTGCGAACTTCACCTCTTACTCGACAATACGAATTTTCGCTCTCATTCCCCCGATTGTCGCTTCCGATTATCAACTCGCGCTTCCCATTAAAATAATTAAAACGCAGAATACAACAGTAACACTGATGCAAAATAAAGAGTTTTCAATCACAAACAGAGCAATTCGGTGGTTAAATGCTCAATTTAAATATCCTGAAGGAGTTAATACGTCGATAACAGTTTATAATTACTATTGAGTTGTTTGAAAACAACTTCCTTCATTCTTGTAGATCCAGAAATACCAAAAGCACACAAAACCAATAGCGAAATCGAATTCACTTCATTACATATATATATAATATGTAAAATAATACATGTCTCAACATTTCTTATCGTGGAGTGTTTTTAGTAGATCTTTACTTTGATAAATAAATTTCATAGATTTAATTTAGAGTCTCCTTTCTATTTTGTATTAATATAGTTCCTGACCAGGTCCCAATGTTGGGTCGAAACGTCGTAGTCCTTTCATGAGACGTAATTCTGTAATTTAATTCTATTAAATTCAAATTATTCTAACTTGATTAGCTGATAAGTTAGATATCCGATTCTGATCGGATATTGCAATCGTGCTCAAAACAATTTCTTAAGGTGCATCCAGTCCTAATTTATACTCTTAGTTTTCAGTGTAAATAAGAATATTAAATAAAAAAAATTGATATCAATAAACGTGGAAATACATGAATGAAAGAATCGTTGTTTTCATCGCAGGAATGAGTACGGACTGTGTTTGTACGAATTAATGGAATCTGTCGACCGTTCTGTAGAAAATGACAAACGAGTCACAATACATAATAGGCTTATAAAGGATGAAACCCCCATTTTTTTTTCATTTAATGAGAAGTATTCACCGGCCTAACTCAGTTCCAGAATTCGAACAATTAGTAAACAAGCAGAGAAAAGCCACTTCAGTCTGCTACGGACTTGTTTAGGTCGACATCCTTTTAAACGGAGACGACGTATCCATAGGCCTCCATTCTTTCAGCTGTGAATAAACTTCCCTCTGTTGTATTTCAGCGATAACAAAACTCTCCCTTTCTCGACATTCTGGCAATGCGCTCATTCAAGATAAACGTACTGCGCAATGACAAACGAAACAAAAGGCACACGTGCTGCTCGTCTGCTTCTATTTTTTATGACACGCAACAAAACGAGGCGATAGCTTTGTACTGAGGTGTATCAATCAAAATAAAAGCGCGGTGGGGGTGCTTACATTCAAAGTCTCCTATAGATCCAGAGAAAGCGTTAATACGGTAATTTTTCAATTCAACTTGGAACGGATTTTTAAAATTATTGTTATGGTTATCATACTTACGAGATAGTATCTATTTTCAGTAAGGAGTAAACGGTAATGAAAATCAGAGTTTTTCAAAGTAAAATTAATTTCAAATTCTACTAACGATAAATTATCACCATGCTAATAATAAAGCATATTGAAATTTTAATGTTGTTCGCTGTATTTGGAACCAAATAGACGATATTCCGTGCGAGGACAATT
The DNA here is from genome assembly GCA_037074705.1 of Zhengitettix transpicula. Taxonomy (NCBI): domain Eukaryota; kingdom Metazoa; phylum Arthropoda; class Insecta; order Orthoptera; family Tetrigidae; genus Zhengitettix; species Zhengitettix transpicula. The sequence continues at coordinate 52,342,473 of CM073595.1, forward strand.
CTGAGGTAAATGTAATTCATATTGACGTAACCAAATCTTCATTCGTTAGAAGTTCATTATTAATGAGGTTTTTTTTGGTTATTCTTGCAGCAGTTTTTATTGAATTTAATAACGGAAGCATGAAATACAAATATGTTTCACACCGACTGCCTCAATAATCTAGTTATTATTCCGAGAAATGGGAATTGCGTAAAATAACCGTCTCTTTTCCACGAAAAGTGCATATCACAAAGGATTTGAATATCATTCCTCTCCCACGCGCTAATATGCGATGAGATGTATTGTTAATTGAATTTCACTTCATGTTTGATGAAAATTCGTCGACAGAGCATCACAAAGCAAGCAATATTAAATTATTTCCAATCCTACAGTCGCTTCGGTATTAAAACGTGAATAGCGCAAAAACGTCGCGATATCCTGGCATTTTCCTCACTCCGATTATAGGCTTAAAAAAAATTCTCTTCCCCTGGGCGATGCTATGATCCGAACTATTTATGGAAATACCTCCGTTCAGTTTTTTTTTCCAGATGGATTTTGTTCCTTTATGAATGATCAACAAATTCCCTATTTCATCAATTAGTAAATATAATATCGCGTACGTTATGCCGATCTTAAATTAACGAAACCCAATCATTTTATGTTTCAGGAGAAGAATATGGTGAACAAGCCAGAATTGAGATCGTGGTTCTACGTATATCGCAACTACACCGTGGAGGACGAGTTCAAGGAAATCCTCAAGAAGTACTACCTTACCGAAGTGAAGAGCGTAGATCGCAGCGATTATGCTTCCAGCAGCATGCCAATGGACTTTATGGACAAGGTAGAAGGTCCCATGAAGGAAGTTCAGCAGATGGGTACGGACAATATCGTCAAGCCAATGCAAACCGTTGGTGAAATGCCTACAAAAACTGAAATGCCCTTGGAAAACGAGAAACCAGAAAAGACTCAGGAATCCGCGGAGAATGAAAAGATAAAGAACGAAGAACCCATGAAAACTGAAAGTGAGTTGAATATTATGTCCGCTACGAAACCGATGAAGGAAACCGAGATGCCCGTCAAGGCTGAACCAGCAATGAGCAGTGAAACTATGGAAATGCCGTCGAAGAATGACAAGCCAGCGAGCGAAGAGATGCCATTAAAGAACGAAGAGCAAACGGACAGAGTGAAGCCGATTAAGACTGAGATGCCAGCAAAAGTGGAGAGGCCGGTGGAAAGCGAGAAACCAACGAAAATCGAAATTCAAACGGAGAATGAGAAGCCAGCCGAAGTTAAAATTCCGGAGAAATCCGAAACTCCAGTGAAGACAGAAAATGTAAACAAATCTGACACGTTGATGAAAGAAGATCAAGAAATGAAGGCAGGTGGGATGCTGGAAGAGGCCCTGAATCTGGACGCAGTTGCTGAAGCCCACCGGATAGAGGAAGCGATTAAAGATTCGCCGCCTACCGAAGTAACGTCTGGTCTTTCAGCTAACAACATTGTCAGTAAAGCGGGAACAAGTAAGTGGCAAATTGTGTAACAGGACCACTGTCAAGGGTCGCAGAACAGGACTCGCAACGTTCTACTTATTCTTTTTCAGAGGCAGATTCCCAAATGCTTGTCTTCAACGGTCTGTATTTCCGAGGACGTTGGGCCGTGCCTTTCCGTCGTTCCGAGGGAACCGAAGCATTCTACAAGTCAGACTCAAAGAAAATGCAAATCCCGATGATGGAGGTCAAAGGAAAGTTTTCCATGGGTAAAATTGCGGCTTTGGACAGCATGGCGGTTGAACTGCCTTACGAGGTACCGTTTATAACTATTTATCCCTTCAACGGGGAAGATATTTATAATAATGAAAATTTTGAGCGTCACTAGAATCGTGTATCTACATTAAGCATGTCCATTAAATGGACAGTTATCTCTTGCAAATTCCGTATACCATAATTTGTAATCGAATTCTTTGACCAAATATAGCCAACGGTGTGAAGACAAATTGAGAAACGCTAGTACACAAATCGACCGTTTGGAAAATAAATGGAATGTCTCCAGATAATTTACAACGCTTAGGTTGTGTGATTCGATGTTTTGTCTCTCTCTGATGAGTTGGTTACGTTTCTGCATCATAATAGAAACAAGCAGGCGTATTCTTCCCATTTTGGAAGCGTGAGCAATAACAAACTATCAGGGGGAAATCATCCACATCTTTCCGAAGATTCTGCACGTCTTTGATGACGGCATTCCTGCAATCCATATTATGATGCACTAAGTTACTTAAGCGGATAACAAACAAAAATTTACGTCAAATTAACACATGGGGTTTCGATCACGAAAACTATTTGGGACTTATTATGAAATTTTATTATGCAAAATTAATCACATTATATTTTAAATACGTGATCCAGTATTTTACCGTTTTAGCTGCATACGGAATGTTGTCCAATCTTTTCATTCCACCGCGAAATGGATAAAACGTGCGGATTGATGCTTCTTTTCATCAGCTATGTCCAAGATACAAATGGAAACTTGCGACACAGCTGCTAATTAGAGATTCACGTCCATTAGCTGGAAATTAGGTAATTACAGCAAGTGCCAGAAGGAATCGTCGCTCTCGTTCGGTGAATTCCCTTGGCTCCGATCCTCAACATGAATTAACGCTACTCTCCGTAAATTTAAATCATTGACACACTTGAAGGTATAACTAAGTAACAAATACTCTATCCAATTTTGAAACTAAACTTTCGACTTGTACGAGGTATTTATTGCTCAGTTTACTCGGTCACGGTGTCTTTAATCCGTTCTAATTAATAGCTGCTGTATTGTAGGGGAAACTTTGTAATTTGGATTTTAAATTTAAGCCTTGCGCTACCATTCACGACCGTATCCTTTTGACGGACGCAGCGTCTTCAGGCTGCAGACGACTTACTTCGGATTATTAAATTGAATTTGCAATGCCCGAACGCAGTTTCCTCTGCTGGAGGCTCTAGTGATATCTTTTCACTGTCTGGTAACCTCAATAATGATTAAATATTATTTTAAATAATCTTCAACCGTCGGAGTTGCTTGGATATCGTCAATGAAATATTGCTAGAGCTGAAATGGATGTTGACGTTCCGCAGGGTGGCCGTTACTCACTTCTGGTGGTCCTTCCGAATGCCCGAGGAGGCCTCCCTCAGCTGGTGTCGGATCTCTCCGTGTTCCCTCTTCGTGATGTGTACCACTACCTCACACCTGGTGAAGTTGAGGTCGTACTACCGTCGTTCCAAATCGAAACCATAACCAAGCCGATTCTCGCACTCAGCAAGGTAAGTCTTGTCACTTAAATTACTAATTTTACGGTCACGTTTTAATTAAGTTATTTCCAAGTGACTAGAATCTGTCACCACAAGATACCATTTTCAAAGGCGAATTCTGTATCAAATAATTGAGAGTAACTCGTTCACTGTACTGGCCATATTCACTCATTTATCATGCTGGTTACCCAACACTGACGCAATTATGTCAACGGGAGGAACACTTCAGTGGGTCAGAATGTTGGTACTGGCAAGAGGATCCAATCGCAGTGCGCACTCGTCCAATCCGCTGTCTGTCACATGAATTTCCCTGATTATGTTTCATTTTAAACTATTTTATTCGAGACCACTACCGTTACCCCCCCAAGCTGAAGCAACATAAATAATCCATAATACGCAATGCGTGTCACACGAAATCTCCAAACAATTTGTTATCTACCGTTTCTGTTGCAGGTCTTGTAGCTTTGAAACATTTTGGAGGTCATATTTTGAGATACCGTATCAAACCACCAATTTTGTTTCGGATCGATTAGATTATCATCTTTCTGTGGTGTTGTCGCGTTGCCCTCGACAAATACCCGTTGATGAAACAGTTTATTTTTAAGATCATCAGCACAGGCGATTGGATTTTAATAAACGCAAACACCTGGTAAGCCGTGTAAACCGTCGCTGACGTCTCCTGCTCGCAAACTATTGCTAAGTATTTGTCTGATAACGTGGGACCTCTGTGGCTCGTACATGAATACGAGCGTGTATGCATTATTCGGCCACATTTCCGCACGTGTTGCAACGAACATCCTGTCATCACGTGCTGCGATATACCTGAGAGATAATCGATTCTCTCTCCAGAGCTCAGCGTTGCTCGTGCCGTTCTCGTCAGCGCTTTATGGACTCGCTTACAACTCTACTATTTCCTCTAATTGTAAATTTTATCTCTGATCTCTTTATGCTACCCACGGGTCACACTCTAACAATTCCACTGGACTTGCCTTAACCCTTTGCGGCACAGTGGTTTCACCTTGCGATCATCACTTTGAACGACATTGTGCTCTCACGTTGCATCCACCTAATATACCTTGTACAGTGCTGCAATCTGTAAATCCTTTATGGAACTGCGTTCTTTTCAGTTGCTCCTAAATTGAGGGTAGTTTTGGTAGGGTCACAAAATCACAAAACTAATGGTGCTTCAACGGGTTTAAAAGAAATCGTATTCATCTGCAACTTGAATATCATTTCCAATAATTTCTGACCATTCAATGACGTGAATTTTAAAAAGTTATGAGGATCAAGTGGTATTGAATCTTACTTTTTGATTTTACAGTTTGGAGTGAGTGACTTGTTCAATCCAAAAGGCGCTAACCTCAACGGAATTTCCAAAACGTCCGGGCTGTACGTCGATGATCTAGCGCAAATGGTGACTGTCAAAGTGGACGAAGACAGCGGTTCATACAACGAATTTACTGGTAAGAAACGCAAACTATCGCTTCAAAGTAATAGAGAAGTGCTACTACAACGTGTGGACAAATATTTACTATAGAACACACAACGAAGAGGTCAGAATTTGGCATGATTTACGGGAAATTGTTCCTTTTGACTCGGAAATATAGGAGATATGCAGATAGGGAACAGAAATATCCATACAATGGATTTATTACTTCCTCCTCTTTAGTGAATATATTTTAATTTTTCGCAGCGTCCAACCCGGCAACCCGCACTGGAGGAGAACGTTTCGTGGCTGACCGACCGTTCCTGTTCTTCGTGAGGGACTGCAAGGACAAGACCACCGTCGTCGCAGGAAAGGTGGAAGATCCGGCGCAATTACCCAGCGACAACCTCGACTAGCGCATCGCCCTTAATTTACTCCTTTATTTATTGACCCTCTATTGGCTCGAACCAAGTCACTTGGTGTCGTAGCTAGTAGCCTGTATTTATTGGCAATAAAATAATTAGTTTATATTTCTTTGTACTGTTATAGTTACCACATACCATTTATCCGAATCATTAAATGGAAATGAATATAATTTCATGAACAGAAGAAATGCTTACAAACAAAACTCAGCCAAGGAGGCTATGAAATTGAATAAATTTGAATTACCTCTCACTCATGACCGGGAGTCGCCTTGAATAGCTTAGATGATAAAGATCACTCCGTACCAATATTTTTGCAAAAAGTTTTTTTCACAATAGTAAGTGTGCGGACACATATAGGAAACCGAACAGTTAGTATTTCAAAAATTTTATCGGCGTATAAACATTTTATTATAATTAAATTTTTTTAAAAAAATAAAATAGTTTTCATAACAGTGCGTGTTCGTACACACATAGGAATCTGAAAAGTAGGTATTTAAAAAAATAGAATCGGCGTATATATCCTTTATTATATTTAAAAAATATATTTTTTATAATTTTTTTTTTCGCAGCATTGAGTGTTCTGACTCACACAGGAATCCGAACAGTTCGAATTTTAAAAAAAATTATCGTCGTATGTACACTTCATTATAATTAAAAAATATAATTTTTTAAAATTTTCTGTTTCACATCAGTGATTGTTCGGACACACGTAGGAAGCGGAAGATATGGTATTTAAAAAAAATTATTGGCGTATATACGTGGTTCCGGATTCGAATCCTGGCCCGGTCCTGATTTTTACAACATGATCCTTTAATTAATAAAATTTATTTTCACTTGGGAACGTTAGGTAAGTCTATCAGGTACGAGAAGCTAGCAATTTCTGGAAAAACTTAAAACACTTAATTAATATGACTCCATTAGGTACGTCAATGAATCAATTGAATGCACCCACTATACGTTTTACTCATTGCGGAGGAGGTGGGGACTCAATTTTAGCCCCGCCAGCTGCCCCAAGAAAAATAGATAGACGGTCGTATTTCTCTAGGGATGATAACGTAGACTGTCACGTCTTTTCAACGACCTTACCTGGCTGTAATGCCGAGAAAACATTAAAAACATTTATTTTACAATATTTCATAAACTCTATAGGAACGGCTGAAGTGGGGTAAAAAATCAGGGAGTGTTACACCGAAAAAAACAGTTTAATGAAGGTTTTATTTTTACTTTATATTACACTTAATGTTATATTACAGCAAATTAAAGCGAAACTTGTGTAGATTGTTCTCAATAATACGGTAACAGTTCGGACACGAAAGGAACAATGCATATTTTGGTGGTGCAGTCATGAACGATCGTAACAGTTGATTCCTCCGTGAGGATTAAATTGCTGATTCGCGAATTTCTACTAGTCGTTAAGATTATTTTAGTACCGTCAGTGTCCAACGGTGGATGGGGAATTTTCTATTTCTGCATCAGGAAGCTGAATTCATTCTCGTCGAATAAAGTTAGCACTTCCTCCGGAATGCAACCCATTTTACACCGCTGTACTCCGTGTTCTATATTTTGGAACCAGCAATAAAAACGCTGCTTCAACGGTAAAAATATTTTTTTCTGAAAAACTTGTAGTAAATAAAGGTCTACCACTGTTTCTATCCCTCACTATTTAAAATATATGTTCAAGCACCACTAGCCGAATGGATTAAGAAAAGTAACACAATGGACGTGCACATATTTATACACAATTATTTTCAGACGATTACGTAATTATAGCAGAAGGATGATATTTTGTCCTGTACGGAGCAGAAGTGTGTAAATACTTTATTAGATCATATTTCAATTTACGTCTGTTCTTAATTAATAAGATAAATTAATTAATTAACGGTATTTTTTGTGTAAATGTTAGATAGGACAAAAAGTGTTCGCTAAACTAGATTAAGAGAAGTTTAAATTTAACGTCTGTTTTGAATTAATAAAACAATTGATGGCCTTATACAGACACTTTTTCTTTTTTATTTATATTGTAACGACATTTCGACACCTTTCTTGTATCTTCTTCAGGTATTTAACTACAAAGGCAAACTAAAGTACTCAACAAACAACTTACCAAATTAATATAATAAAGTAGCACCTCCTCTGTATGAAAATACCTGAATAAGATAAAAAAAGGGGGGGTATCGAAACGACGTTACAATATAAATAAAAAGTATCGGTATAAGGTCATCAATTGTTTTATTAGATTAAAAGAATACAACAAGAATCACAAAACTTTCAATGCTGTCACTACTATTAGAAGAAAACTAATGAATTTCATTGGGATAATGTTGAAATTTTAGACACTGAACTAAATTTATTAGAATGTAATTTATCGGAAATGCTGCATATTAAAACAACTATAAACACACTAAATTCACACCTGCAAATTAACTAATATTTATAATCCACTTAAATATATATTTTTTTAAATGAAAAGTCTATAAATTTTCTGGTATGAATTGTAATTTTAATTTTTTATATGAAATAATGTTAGGTTCATAATTACTCTGTGATTGGTAACAATTATTATTAATTATGAGAGTTTAAAATTTATAAATTGAGCTTCAATGTTATTTTGTTCCATATTTTAAGATATAAGAAGAAATAAATGTTATATAAATTTTTCATTTGAAATATTGACAAGAAATTCTGTTACCGTAGAAACATAACAGACTAATGAAAGTAGGAAGAGTTACTGGAACGTAGTTATGTAAAATAAAATATTTTTAAAATGCTTGTAAAAAGGCCGTTAATTTATTTAATTTACTTATTATATCGATAGAAAATCGGCTCTGCTAGTGTGGACACCTAAAAAAAATCACGCCAGAAATTTGGTGTTGGGAAGCAGCAAGAAGGAAAAGAGGAACGCCTAGAATGAGATGGTACGACGATATCAAAGAAGCAATTAAAGAGATTTAGAAGTGGTGGAGCTTACCTGAAATTGTAGCTCCGCGTCGCCATTCAGGACAGGAGGACGTTCATCAAATTTTCTGTGGCTTTATCTTCATTTATCAGGAGAAAGAAGTCTCATCCCATGCGCCTGCCGGCCGTTTCTTTGATGGTTAACGACTCGACGGTAAAAGAAACTGTCGAGGTGAAAGTAAAATCGAAGGAAACACCAAAATCGCTATCAACGATGTCACAGTCACCATCCTAATCGTCAGAACTCCTCCACAGACTGTAATGAGTATCATTTGGTGGACATCGTTGGCGACGCTGTGCGAGAGGCAGGCTTTCAGGGATGTTTACAGGCCGGAAGTGTGCAGATGTTATTGGAATTGGTATTTGGCATAAATGCCAGCCGGCTCCACTGTTTTGCAGGGCGCTATCTTGCTGTTTTGACGTCACGGCACTTGCTGATCAATAGACCCGCGCGGGACTGTCGATCGACGATCCTAGGATCGAGGAACGAGGGTTAGTGATCACTTGATGAAAACGATCGAGGTCGTAGGCCCGGAAGCGTGTGTCGCCGAACTGAGCAAAAAGATTAATTATTGATTTGCCGACGGTAAAGTGGGACGCTGGACGACAATAGAACTTAACGAGTAATCGATCCACCGCGATGTGAAAAGTGTCCATACGAACGAGTGGGATGATGTGATACTTTTAATTTTTCTTATAATATTTTCTAGATGTAATGACTTTAACACTTTAATTTCCACGAGCCTGATTGAAAATCGATTACCGAACGATCAGAACTAAAGCATATAAATTGAGATTTTTTACGTATTTTTATAGCGATACCGTTTGCATTAGCGTACGGATCATAATCGAATATATGACTGGCATCTAAAACAGACAAACAATCTGTCAAGTGTCCTTATATCTGCATAAAAGTGAATGTCCGTGTGTCCCCTATGCGCTCCTAAACCATTCATCCGATTGCGATGAAACTTTGTTGTGCACATCTCCGCGCAGGTTTCTGTCGGACTATCGAAGCGTTAGGAAACTCCCAAGAGGTGAACGGGGGTAAAATTTAAAAACATGCTAAAACGACCGATATTAGAGCAGATTAAATACTTTTCTGGGTTTATGTGATTAATACTTTCTATCCAGATGTTTGTAGTGTATAATTTCAACCCCTTATAGCACCAATAACGGACGCAGTGGAGGGGAGTTACATAAAAATAACGCGAAACAACGGAAATTGGTGTCAAATCCAGGGCTATAGAAGTAAAAGAGTTTAATTCTGACATTCACTATGTCAGTCAAGTTATAGTTCAGTCCCTAGGTGTGGAGGTGGAAGGTACCGTTACAAATTTCCGTTTACAATATTTAACTTTATACACATGTTACTTACGATCCAGCAACAACCTCTGAGGGGTTAAGACACACCTACCGCCTGTAGGTATGGCGATGGAATTTTAAAACAGTCCTAAACTACCATTATTAGCGTCGAATAAAACGATTTCGGTGTCGCTTAATTTGATAGTGTCATTATAGAATTTTTAAGTGTCTAATTTCAACTCCAAAAGCCAAGGGAGTGAAGCACAGGGGTGTACATAAAAAAACTTTAAAAAAAGACCGATATTATTGTCGATTCCGGGGTTATAGTAGTCGCTGAGTTTAAATCTCGCCTTAATCATGGTAGTTGATTAAATTTTATGTTCCTCATCGTGGAGGTGGACACGTTTGAGAAAAGGTTACCCGGAAGAGTTTTGACCCTATTAAGTTACCTACAATTTTTTTTTCTTAGTGTACGAGCTATATTTTTGTCCCTATTTAGTTAAAGGTTATATTTCGTGACTCATTTAACCGGGAGTAGTTTTAGACTTTATGAAGTTAGCGAGTATTTTTTGCTGTTTTAATTCGTCGTGATTTTTTTGACTCTTTTATTGTATGTAGTAGGAGAGTTCCCAAATAACGTCAGTCATCGTCGTGGATTATTTGAAGTTAGATGCTGAGGGGCTAGGTCGGGGGGGGGGGGCGTAAATGGATAAATGTTCCAAACACTGGCGCTATTGATTCTGTTTAAATAAAATGTTTACCAAGAGGTTAGTGTCGAATCAATTCCTACTCCGGGTTTATTTAAATAAATACCCGGGTAACGCCGTCACTCAGCTAGTACGAGATAAAAAGTTTTTGATTAATAATTTTCGTTGCTTCGTTGTCTGCTTCGAAGATGATAGAGGTGAATTTGAGAATGAGATGATAAAAGCCTCTAGTCTCTCTCTGAGGTTTATCTGAATTGAGCCGGACTAAGTCGACGAGGCTCTGAGCTGATGCGCCTTCTTCCTGAATCTTCTAAACGTCAATCCCTAACCTCATTCCCTTAAAAACATCTCTGAATTAAATACATTATTGACATATAAAATAACTTCTTATTCACGAAGTGTTTTTTATTCCTGGTGTATCGTACGCAGATTGGTTTTGAAAATTTCAATCTTAAATTTTGAATTGTTTCCTTCCAAATTCAATGAAGTTAGGTGCCGAAATAACAATTATTCAAAACAAAAATCGGATTTCGTTTACTGTTGTCGTGTAGGGCGACGTGTCTGAGCATCCGCCTCCCGAGAAGGTCGACACCAGTTTCCTTTGTTGGCTAATGGACTTCCTTCTCAGCCTCCGCGAGCACAAAGAAACTTGCTGCACCACCAGACGTTCTTCAGTTACTCACGGACAGATTGCTTCCGCAATTGGAGTAAACATTTCTTTTATTATATAAACTGAACACTGCAGTCTCCTCTATTTCCTGTCGCCGGATATTTTCCAGTATACTTCACACGCCTGTAACTGAGCTCTCAAGTCGTGTTATAACAAAGAACGTCAGCCTTTGTAACCAATTGTTTCTCAATTTTTTCTTACAGCGAGAGTATCTTCAACACTGAATATTTATCATTACACTTTAATGCGCTTTCCATGAACAATGGCCCAGATGCAGGAAAACTTTTCCCAAAACTCCTGCCGAAATTCTTTTGCTACTTCAAAGAAGGAAATCTTATGCAAATTAGTTCTTCACTGCTGAAGTTTCATTTATAATAAATAATATTCCGTTCCGGTCCTTCTAATATAATCTGCCCCAAACAAATGAATTGACATCAACTCAGATCCGCGAACTTCATCACCAAACATTCTGCACCGAATTCATGTCTCTTAAAAAAATGCAAATATTTATTTGCAATCCTCTAAATTTTTATCTCTGATAAATGTGACATAGCCCCATTTTAGACTGTTATATTTATAATAACATCTACTATTACATTTATACTGGACTTCTATTTACAACATAGCTCATAGGAAATACTAACATTTCGAAAACTAGGATATCTCTCTATATACAAAAATGAATGTCTGTGTGTTCCCCTAAGCACTTCTAAACCATTCATCCGATTGCGATGAAACTTTCTTGTGCGCACCTCCGCGAAGGTTTCTGTCGGACTATCGAAGCGTTAGGAAACTCCCAAGAGGTGAACGGTGGTAAAATTTAAAAACATGTTAAAGCGACCGATTTTAGAACAGATTAAATACTTTTCTGGGTTTATGTGATTAATAATTTCTATCCAGATGTTTGTAGTGTAATATTTCAACCCTTTATAGCACTAATAAGGGAGAGAGTGAAGGGTCGTTACATAAAAATAACGCGAAATACCCGAGATTGGTGTCAAATCCAGGGTTATAGAAATCAACGAGTTTAATTCTGACATTCACTATGTCAGTTAACTTGTAGTTCAGCCCCTAGGTGTGGGGGTGGGGGAGGATGTGGTTGAAAGGCCGTTGCATAAAGTAATGAGTTAACAACGGAGACTGGGGTTATGGAAGTCACTGAGTTTAATTCGAACATTTACCATACTAGGAATGGAGGTGGAAAGGGGTGGAACAAATTTCCGTTTAGAATCTTAAATGCGTAACACAATTTCTATCAAACTTTATACACATGTTACGTACGATCCAGCAACAAACTCCGAGGAATTAAGACACACCTACCGCCTCTAGGGGTGGGAGTGGAACTTAAACATTTTCTGAAACGGAATAAAATGTTTCCGGGGTAATTTAACCTCTTCAATGCAAGGGTGAGAAGCCCTACTACGATGTGGATGGCGGTGGAAGGGGTTCACAAAAAAAAATTCAAAAAAGACATGTACTATTGTCGATTCCGGGATTATAGGAGTCGCTATCAAACTTTAAATCTCACCTTAATCGTGGTGGTTGATTAAATTTTATGTTCCTCTTCGTTCACCCCCTTTGGAGCTGCCTAAAGCTTCTAAACAGAAACCGTCGCTTGCGTTCGTAAAATAACTCATAAAAGTTTCATCGTTATCGGATGAATGGTTTAGGAGTGCATAGGGGGCAGACACACACACACACAGACAAACAGACATTCTTTATATATATATATATATATATATATATATATAGAGAGAGAGAGAGAGAGAGAGAGAGAGAGAGAGAGAGATTACAGTTCTCTTAAAAAGCTGATGGTTGGAATTTTATTTTTCCATTATAGGTGAGGTGTTCAGGAACAAATCGATTACAGTAAAATTATGTTATGCTAATATCACTTGGACTGTTTGTAATGTTTTATTCTTTCCGTTTGAGGATGCATAAGTAAAGTTTCTATCCACTTGAGATTAAATTCAATTTAATCAATTTGTTTAACTCTATTTGTTTATATAAATAGTTCCACAAGGAAACATATGAACACAGTATATTTAAACTAATGCAATCTGAACGCAAGACTCCTTGAAACATACTGAAGCTGGTATGAATTTTCCTAACGGTATGTAACAGTTCTTTCGTTTCTACTGCAGACGTGAATCTACTTCGTTCATGCCACTCCCATAAAAACGGCAATGTCTGGGATTTTCGCTTTACGCGTTCATAAAAGTAAGCGTAAAACGACAAGCTAATATGAGGTTTCAAATAAAAATTTAATACGTAGACCGAGTAAGAGGGTATAAATTATAAATTGATTAAATATACAGTTCAGAACTTTCTTATTAGTCTGCAACATCCGAATTAGTGACGTAAACGATATGCAGATTAACTGAACCTCTAGACACAAAAATCTCATCGCGGAAGTAAAACGTCGACGGCAAGAAAAAAAGATCGCTCAATTGCTTTTAAAGGAACATTTTTGTAAAAAAAACTTTAGCGTTAAAAGAAAAGAAAAAATACTTTTATGTAGGAACAGTTTCAGTTTGATGAAGTTCACTACGAATTTCTCAAGAATGCATAACTACAAATAAAACGTAGTCACATTTTTCGAAAATTAATTGAGCTGACGAATGCCACTTGTCTTTCAAATTTTTAAATGAGTAATAAGTGGGTTCTAATAAAATGATTGAAACATCCAGTGAGTGAAAGACAAAAGGATGAAACATTACCTTCATAACAGTTGTAATTAAAACACCGTTATGATAAATAAAATATTTAAATTAGTAGAAAATGGCCAACAGTCAGAGAAATAATTAAGAAACATTAAAAAGTTATATATAACACACAATTAAAAATTCAAGATAATTTTTTTTCCCTTTCTTTTTAAAGAAACGATTATAAATGTCTAATATAAATTTAATTATTGTAAAAAAACTTCAAAAGCTCTGTTACAAAAATGTAAACTTTGTGAATTATATGCATTGACACTGTTTACTCTCATTTCGGAAGTTTAAGGAGGTGATCTAAATTTTTCACGGAATTTTCAAAAGTAAACTTATATAAAATATTTTTTATTAATGTAACCATATTACACTTATTGTTGATATATATAAGTATATACTCAGACAATTGAGAAAACTAATAAATAAATAACCATCAGACCATGTTAAGTCAGAAAAAAGAATTTATTAATTAAATGAACAACGTTTCATAGTTTATTTTGCGACATCATCAGGTTCAAGTTAAAAATATTTTTGATAACCAGCTGACTGCCTTGGCCGAATTGTACAATTTAAAACTTTTTGTAAAGTATCAATTTTTTTTAAAAAAAAGTTGAACCTTATGATGTCGCAAAAAACAGCGGTGAAATGTTAATTTAATTAATAAATTATTCTTTATGACTTAATATTGGCTGTTGTTTATTTACATATTACTCTTAATTTATTTGTATAGGATTCAATATTTTTATTGTTTTTTCATTCTATTTCTCAAATAATTTCAGATCTCTAATAATAGGGTAAAACAGCCAAATACAGACAAAGAAAGTGACCACTTAAATACCACACAACGTTTCTGGAAACTATTCCTTTCTTCAGGTGCTAAAGAACACGAGTCGTTGTCATGTTGACAAACTCAAGAGCCATACTATTTTTCATTTCAATTTTGTACAACGACTGAAGAGGTCCCTAAACTAAGGGAAGAAACGTTTCGTTGAATTTTAAATTATATTTCTTTTAATGTATCTAAATAAATATTCTGACTAGATAACTATAATTAACATCTGTAACAAGAATTACTTTACATATACAGGCACAGACAACGATTCATATGAGAAGGGTACAATACTGTTTAATAATCTCCCTGAATATATAAAGAAAGTAGAGAATAAGGTATTTCCAGTAGAACTAAAAAAACTAGTTAAAAAGCCGCTCTACTGTAAGGCTGACCTCTAAAGGATAGTATCTATAGTATCCTTATAATATCTGTGTACATAACGTTAAATATTAATCATGTTACATTAATATATAAGTTCTATTTAATTTAATTATATGTTATTTTTCAATTATATGATTGACGATTTCCCATTTTGTATTGTTGAAAATTATGGAAATAAACATTATCTAAGTACTATTGTTAACCTAAACTTTACGAGCGGGAACCTGTTAAATATAACTGATCAAAGATAAGAAGTCCAAGCTCTCAAGTACCCAGTCGAAGTTCATAGATTCTGCAAGAATCATCTCGGAAATGAATAATATTTACTCTGTATAATAACTTTACTCTTAATGTTCACAGTGACACTTCGTAAAATCTAATTTTAGTATTTAAACCTATCTGTTTTAAGAAAATATAATGTAAAAAAAATATTCTAAGGGAATATAAATATTTTATATTTTATTTATATGTTATGTGGCAAATTGTCTTGCCTTAGCAAGCTATTATTTAGTAAATACTAAATATAAGAATTGACAATACTCAATGACGTACAAAGATTTACTGGCAATTAATTAAATATGACCTCCTACTGAGGTACTTACGATTTTATTGTCAATTTAACATTTTTATTTTATTGAATAAATTTTGCTTATTTAGGTCTATTATCTGGAGAAGACGAAATGTCGTAATATTTTTCTTTTTAGATTTAGTTGATTAATACACTTAAAAAAACAATGAATAGTGAAAGAAAAGCAAATGCCAAGATGCAGTTTCACGCTGAAAATAGCTGATGAAAATAGCGGCTCGTGAGTTTTTGAAGTTATGTGCCACATCACCCCAAGGAACCATTTTTACGATGATAACTATGTAAAAATATAAAACTGCATTAGTGATAGTGTTACCAATACTCAAGTAATACATTTCTAATTCTGTCTACATAATTTTCAATAGTGTCCAATTTTTAAACGCGGAATAATTTACCATTTCTAACCAGAAAGTATTTTTCTCAGTAAATATTTTAAATGAAATTAACTTTCGGAACAAGTCATTGTTGAAATTTTGTATTCAGGGTCGTGCGGTAGATTTTTTCTTTAAAATAACCTTAGATTGTGACTTTTTCTTATTTTACCAAAAATGATCGATTATTATGTTTGTTTTGAAAATATAAACTATTATAAAATAAGATTTATAATAAAAATGAAAAAATTTACGTCTGATAGAAAATAATGAATAAGAAATATAACCAATACAGACAAAAAAAGGTTGATATAAATATCACACAACGTTTCTGGGATCCTTGTCCCTTTCTTATTCAAGATTTATAATTAGTGACTAGTTCGAATTTATTTCGATTTCGTTGTTTATGTCGTCTGATGCTGCCGCGGTCTGTGTCCCTGTGCTCTCGGCATTGTAGCACACAAGGTTGAGCTTTACGGGAGGCGCAATGGTAAAGTGCGCATGCGCAGTTGTGTCTAAATTGCCGAATCCGGTGCTTTAACTATAATAGCACTGTCTGCTTTAGGAGCGATGCGCCTCAAGGCGGTGAGTTTAAAGTCTTCGATATCGCAGCATAGATTCGCAGTGTTAAAACGTTATGAAGTTTCTTAAAATTAAGAACAATTATTACTTCCTAAATTAATTTATGTACTGTAGCACATGAGCACATACGCACGAGCAGCCACTGATAATAGCTAATTACATTATGTGGAGATTTAATTAGAAATCCTCACATGGCTAGGGACTTGACAATTTCTCCAATGGCTAGAGAATATATATTCATACTTGTAGATATTTTTTGAACATGCAAATGAAGATAAATTTTTCACAGTTTGATGAGCGTTCTTGTGGCTGAGGAAGTTCCCTGGCCTCTCAGGCTCTAAAAAGAAGGTTGTTTCGAAAGAGCCTGCTTGATTACACCCGATATGAGCGAGCGCAGCAATAAAATGGTTTCGACGTAGGCCTGAGGCTTGAATAGTTTAAGCCCCGAGTGGCGAGGTCTCCGATTTGCCCTGTCAACGAGCACATTCGCGCCTCTTAATTCTGCAGAGGAAACCCCCTATAACGTTCGCTACCAAGAAAAACTGATACTAGTAATTTTATGGCTTGCATATTATATAAGCCGATATAATTTGGTAAAATATGTATTAATTCTTGGAACATGTGCATAATAAAATTCAAATATTTATAAAGAAGAAAAAAAATTAAATTGAAAATTTATAGTCAATTTGATACGTTTTGTGGCGCGAACCACATTCAACTATAATATAAATTCGATTTCAACTGTTCTGAATTCATTGCAAGTTTCATCTTTTTCGTCCGCCTGGTCAAAATACATTTAAAATAAAAAAACAGTATTATTCGCGATGCTCGTTCTCTATTATCGGAGGAAGGAAAATCTTTAGTAAGTCCGTAAGAGATAAAATTCTGTACAGTTTATAAAAATGGTGAATGCATGGAGCGGTAAAACATCGCGTGACGAATTATATAACGTAGATATTGATTTACTGTAAAGCGCGGGAATACGGAGACAGGTCTAACAACCAATAGGAACAATGAAATTAGTTTTTGTTCTCTGAAGCCTCAGTTTCCCGGGAAACGTTAACTGATGCTGAGAACAATCGATGAGACGTCGTTTGTCTTAAATCTTAGGCATTAGCACCGAGGTGTTTAGACTGAGTCTGCATAAAAGTTTCCTCAGGATTTGAACATCAAGTTCGCAAGTGATCAAATAAGTTTGTCACGATCGTGAAATTAATGACAGTTCAAACCGAAACAAACGAACCATCGATATTACTATCTCAGCCCAAAAATAGTAGTTATTAGTAGGAACCAATTCTCACTGTTCAATTAACATACTCAGTTTTTTTTTTGTGGGGGATGGCGGATATAAATCCAGAAGTATTTGAAAATACGTGGTTCGTGGGGTAACTTCAATGCCACAAAATCACGCCCGAACAGTAATTTTTGCAATTTTCTATCCACACAGAAATTTGAGAGGTTAAAAAATGTGAGTAATTTTTTTTTGTCACTTTATAGAGATAAGCGGAGAGCATCACTCGTGTCAATACGATCGGTTTGATCTGAAAATTATGTGTAAATATATATTCTAGTTTTAAAAGTTTTAACGTCTGTTTTTGAATTTCACCCCTGTTCGCCCCTTGGGAGTTTCCTAACGCTTCGAAAACCCGACAGAAACCTACGCTGGGGGGCCCACAACTCACCAAAGTTTCATTGCAATCGAAAGAATGGTTTAGGAGTGCATAGGGGACTCACAGACACTCATTTCTATATATGGAGGGTTTTCTTTTATAAAATTTGTTGGCTTCACCGATATTATGTAGCAATTGTTTTTTAAAAAATGGTATATGAGTAATTATTTTAGAGGTTGTTGCCGAATTATGTATTATTTTTTCGAATAATGTTTTTAGTATCATTCGGAGTTTTATATAATTTTGATAATATTCCTTTAATGTTTTCAGATGCATCTGATTTTTTTAGTTTATTTTTGTCTAAATTGAATTCATCCCCTAAAGATACAACGTTTTGTGGAACTAGAATATCAGTTAGGTTAACAAACCATTTATCGTTTAAAATACATGAAGAAGATACAAGTAGGTATCAAATCGTCGTTATAATATAAATAAAAAATAATAAGTGACCTTTTAAAGACCCTTTTTATTTTTATTTCAGAGATTCTATTGGTCGGATGTCTCTTTGTTTTATTCATATGGGCTCGGAGAGAGTTGTGCGACGTATTCCGACAGGAAGAGTTTTGTACAATAAATATGTCTGTTCGTTTTCAAGGAAGAGGTTGATCAGTTCTGGGAAAAAAGCCTGAAAGTCTGCGTGCGAATGATGACCGGTGGCGGGGTTCAAGGCTTTCAAGCAAACAGCGGGCAAGCAGGTAGTAAAATTCCCGGAGAATTCCATTCGGTGATTCCGGAATTCGAAGGTCGCAGGGTGTGTATGAGTAGACCAACGAACTAGCCTTGCGGACGGGAATGAGTCTTACAAATATCGTAAACGTTCAAGACAAGATGCAAAATCGAGTTTTTGTTCTTTGAAGTTGACCCACACGTGATGAGACAAGTTCGAGGTACTTTGAAGTGTATATAATATGCTTCTGTAAGTGGCGACTCGTGGCACGAGCAGCCAATGTTAAACAACCAACACAATGGAGCAATGAAGTGGAAGTTGAGCCCGGAATTAACAACGATGTGTGATGACGCAAACGATGCCCGGAAGTGCAGTACAACCCTGAACAGTCAAACACTAGGAAAGTCTAGATCTTTCACACACTTTACAACGGTTATCAGATGTAGAATATTATTTTCTCTGTATCGTTCACAGCTCCTGAGAATCGCATTACACACGCGATGAACAGAATATATTTGCCAATGCCTTAGGAAAAATTGATACGTGAAAATAATGGAAAGGAACAAAGTCATTTTTCTCTAGCAAAAATCGTATGATTAATATTATTATATACATGTATGTACAGTTGAATGCCATGACATATAGCTTCACTAACTTTCTTTATTAATTCGGTTACCACACGCCTGTGAGAAATTTCTTTCAATTCGGGTTAGTGAGGATGTGTGGGTTTCAAATGGCGACGCTAGACCCGCAGAAAATTGACGGTTTATGGTTATGTTGCTGCCTCGGTCGAAACTCTGTTTGAACCAGTTTTGGAGGGGCCCTTGTACAGATCACGTGGTCTGATCTGAATCGTTCCCCGTCTTCTGGAAGTGGGTTTTTCACTTTTTCTCTCCAACTTCCTAGCCACTTTTAGTCTTTCGTCTTGCTACAACCATCTCGCAGTGAGGGAGGCTCCTGGGTACTTTATACTCAGTCTTATTCTTTTATATTAAACTTTATTTTTAACTTCGTAGCGCTTTCTGTATTATGTTCGTGCCTCTGGAAGGTACATAGATACCAAGAACCCCTCTTTATCGACTTTCCAATTTCCCTTTCCTAGAAGTCTTCCTTTCGACACTGAAGAAGATACGGCGTTGGATATTCCTCCGACCTGATCCTCCTCAGCCTTAGCTAGAACTTCAATTCCTTTACATCCTTCGTATTTCTATCTCTAAGTTTTAGCAGGTACGCAATATTACTGCAACTTCTCTTCCAAATTTTTACTTAATATGGTAAATAGCTGTATATTTATTGTGAATAATGTTTTATTGTGAATAATGACATTCATCTAAATATATTGTTCTTTAAACATTTTCTCTGTGTAGGTTTAATAATTATATTATGTATGTACTAATGAATGACACTGTTTTTTAATGTTATTTAAAACAATTGTAATTAACATTGTTATAACGCCCACTTTTATGGGTTTTTTTCTTCTCGAACAAATGACAAAACAAGTCGGAAGTTAATTTTTTTAACAATATACGAGACTATGTGTGGTTTTTCTCCTTGTGAACAGTCTAATCTATATCAATCAAATAGATATAATTTGCGATATCGATCTTCTTCAATCAACTATTTACGACGGAAACGAAGTTGTAGCAGAAGTTCATCGACTCTGTGGTTTTCGTCGACGTTATTCACAATCACTAAATTGTAGCGGTGAAAATACGAAATATTTTCCTGAATCTCTACTGAGTTCAATTTGCTTCAGAAGACGTTATCTACATTGACGATCGTTAAAATTAGATCAGCACAAATATTCTACAGTATACAGAAAAATAGAAAATATATGCGTTGAATTTAATTTTAATTACTGTCTGCTGTTCATCAATGAACAATAAACGCTCCAACAGCACTACATTGATGTTGAAATATAATTTTCAAGAACAATGTTAAATAAATTGATGGTGAGTTGTATTTTTAACCATTTTATTATATGTATCTGTTATTTAGAAATTAACATGGATATAATTTTTTTTTCTAATTTATTTTAGTAACGATATAAAAATTAATTTTTAAAATTATACGTTTGCAATTCAATTTTGTTTTTTACTGCTCATTAGTTTTAAGTGTGGAATTGTTTGTTGAAAATATCCCTGGATATAATTTACAGAGGCAATTATAATACCTTCATATAATTTGCTTCGCCGCTGGAACCAATTTGCTGGAAGTATACTCAACAATCCCACAGGATTGTTTTTTTTCTCGCATTAAAGCAGGCAGATTTCCTTAATTCGTTAGTGTTTTGTTCCCCGTTATTGTTCCAAACTGTTTAAATCCAGCACAAATCTATCAAACTATATTTCTGAAAAATCCATTTTATTTCCCTTTCGTGGCGAGAATAATAATAATAATATTGTCCTCCTTAGGGCACTTTCGGGAGGCCAGACTTAGCGGAAATCTGCCTGCTTTAATGAGAGAAAAAAAAACAATCGTGTGGGATTGTTGAGTATACTTCCAGCAAATTGGTTCCAGCGACGAAGCAAAATTATATGAAGATATTCATAATCGGCTCAGTAAATTATATCCAGAGATAATTTGAACGAACAATCCCACACCAAATCTCCGAATTTCCGAACGTGCCAGCGACTCCCGTTATAGAAATCATACGATAAATATCGCAATCAACTCCGTCTTAAACCGTGAAAATTAGTAGTGATATCAGGAAGACAAAAATCATGAATGGACGATTATATTCCCCGACAACAAATTTGGTGAATACTCAGTACAGTAGATTATACAATATTGAAAATATTGAACACTAAACATTTCGACGCCTTGTCTTCCAGAAAGTGTCAATAAAAAAGGTGAATTGTGTGGAAACGTTTGCCGTTTCACGCGAGATTGCATTACTCCTTTCGAAATCGTCGATGCTTCTCCTCCTGCCATAAATTTGGTCCATCAAAGTCTGGTCGCCCGAAAGTGCCCTCAGGAGGACAATATTAAGACGTGACGTCAGATCCTATATCTGTCGGCAGGGCAGCTACAGATTTCGGTAACGCCGAGTCACCATTCCAAGTTACGGCACGACAGATTTTATTAACCACGAAGCAGTTAACCTCAGTTTAGACAGCGCAGTAATACCACAGGACAAGCACAGAAAATATTTAGATACACATTTGAACACCGCAAAGTAATATCAACTTCGTGGCTGAGGAAACCTGCCCTGTTGCCAAATATGGGACTGCCAAAGCAACGTTCATAGCCCTGTATTTACTAGATCGTTAGCTAACGATATTAACTGTTGATAGCGGGAATGGCTTGAGTCGCCTGACAACACAGCAAAAATCTTCGTCCGTCTAATTTCCTGGCCGCGGCCATAGGAAGCAAGGAACTGACGGCACCAATTTTAGAAGATAGTTTCGAATGCTGTGAAGGATTCGTACCTAAAATTACGTATAGGATCGTTATAAAAACATAAAAATGGAATAAAAAAAATGTGAAACCTTTTGTTTGGTAACCGAAGTGCATGAAGCACGGAAACGATAAAAGACGGTAGTGTAAACGATCGCCTCAGTACGTTATCTAAGCTGAACATGGAACCAAACCTTCAGAATCTGGTTAAAGAAAACGTGAATTTCTAGGTTCCAAAATTAAATGCTTTAAGCAATGGTTTTCAAACGTCTAAATTATATAGTTGCAATGTGAAATTATGTACTGTAGAAAGAACCATATAGAAAAATTCCAAAAAATAACTTTTGTTAGAAAAATAAATATATTTGCTGAGAAATAATAAAATGGTTAATAATCCGTTCTTCGTGTCCGTTTTCTTTTAAATTTCCTTTTCAAAATATACATAATGGGATATTTTTTAAAATAATATTAAATGTAATGTTTCCTCTGACAAATATTGTCATATTGCCAATAATAGTGTCAAAGAATGTAGAGAAACTCATCAAAATTCGGTAAGCATTTCTTGGCTTGTACAAAGAAAACCACTTTCATCAACACAAGAGCCTTACTGTACTTAATACATCTAAACAAACTTCTACGATCAAAAGCAAATGCGTTTTTGGTTTTCTACAGTGTTCGATGAACTAGATATGATTTTGGGAAAGATTGATTGCGAACTCCGTCGCACGTTATTTGGAATTACAGCTCCAGGGACACCTACCTGCAATCCTTAGCTGTAGATAGACGTAAATATTATATGACGCAGGTTAATTATTTTATACGACTTCCTCTATGAACGTACCGTTATCTTTCCTACACATAACTGTTAATTTTAGCAATTAATCTGTATATCGTGTTGCGTAACATAGTGGTAACAAATGAATCATGGTAATTCCCGACTAGATTAATGGAAAGTCACTGTGATGTATGTGGAGTAGGTGAAGGTAAAGACTTAGCCCTGAAACGGTACAATCAGTAGTATAATCAAGTAACTCCTTTATAATTTTTCCCGACGAAAAGTACCAAGTAGACATGCAAAGTGACCACCATCGTAAATCCCATTTTGTAAATAATGGTTTGCTTTAATAATACAAGGTTATGCCGAATCGCCGGGAAACGTAGAGTAGGGGCTTTTATCTGCAAGCTGGTCAAAAGCAACGTTACCGTCCAGACCGCGAGGGTATAGGCGACGACGTTTTCCCTGGTGGGGTAACGAGGTGTAAAAAGCTTCTTGTTCTTGGACATGTTGACATGCTAACGTTGTTTTGCGTGCTTGGAACACGTAGAGAAACGAGGACAAACGTTTATGCCCCGGTTAGAGTTTGCCTTTTAAAACGCACTTTCCATAAATAATTAAGGTGTTTAATAAATTTGTTACATATATTTTAATTGTAATTTAAAATAATTTCGAAATATATCAATTCAATTTTTATATATTTTAAGACTCATTTATAAAAATACTCCACAATTTGGATGAATGTACAACAGTATTTATTAAGAAATTAAAACTTTAATTCGAGTCATGAACATTAAATATCGCGATAAATAGAAAAACTGTTCTGCCACGTGGAACTGACCGCTTTGCCCGAACATATCACCAAAAATAGAAATCCACACTGGCGCCGACCAAGTCACCCTCCTGGGGATATCGGCAAAGCCAAGTAATATAGTCGGGTCATTAATTAACTCCTAGTTTCTTACATTTAACTTTTTTTTAAAGCTTGACTTGGATATTTATATGTTTAAAATATAAATAGCAGCCTATTCGATTACACAAGGACGCATACAGCCTGTTTGAGGCCTTTCTTCTTTGAAGACAGGATGCGAAGAAAGACCCAAAACTCCACTGAGAAATCCGTAGGGAGTTTAGACTCATGCAAAGAACTACTTCTAGGTATTAGGAATCAAATCAATGTTGATTGACTGCATGTCTGGGTCCTTGATTCATGACTTTTACTAATACTTTTCATGCACGAGTCCGTAAACTGTCTTAAAAATTTTCAATCGGTAATAAAAACATACAGCTTTGAAACTATTCCTTTAAAAATTCAATTCACAATTCCTGCAGTGTGAGACATTTATAAATACGATTGTGCACTAGTAATCAGCTTTGCGTTTGGGGACTTATTCAGAATTGAAACTGTTATCAATTTAATAAGGTCTAAAGAATCTAGTTTTCACTTACCTTTGCGCTCCGTTCCAGGTTCATAAGGTTGAAAGAAATTTAGACAGAGATTCTCACAGGTTTCAGTTTATTTATCACAGATTCACAATTACACACCACAGCTTGTAAATAAAGATTTTACATGAACTTAATATAAAGCGTTCTAAATTTCAAAGAAGCACAAGTATTTGTAAAATATTTCTAAAACATGGAATTAACGCGCTTTTATTTTATTGCAAGGTTTTTTGGGGGTATTGACGCTCAATAAATTTTTTTTCTAAAGCAATTAGATTTATTACTACGTATGATTACTATGACGTAGTAAATTTTGGAACTTTTATCCCTACCGTTGCTCGCTTGCGCTCAATGACACCAATAACGCGACATGTAATTAATATTCCGTACACTAAAATCTTACGTTTTAAACACAAATCATTCCGAATCGGATGGGTTACAGCAATACATAGACACGTAACATAAATTCCGTCGGCCGACGTCTAAATCGTAAAATATTAGCTGCATACGCTGTTAGTGAAAATATGGATGAAAACTGCCGTTATTTTTGTTAAAATCTATATTACGAAATTTGTGGTTAACTTTCCGTTTAAAACTCGGTGACGTGTCTAACGATTACAACAAAATTCTGACCAACGGTAAATAACTTCTCACACACGCGTCAACATTCATCAAAAACCGTTCGTTGTGCGTTCGGACAGTTTCCGTGCCTCGCTAAAATCCCTGGACCACGCTCCGTCTTCCTTCCCTCAGCGATTCTAAATATATATTGTCATGTGCACTAAAATGCATCTATTAAATGTTACCCATTTTATAACTCTATTCTCGTATTATTAAAGTAATAATATATTTAGTTGTATTTTGTTAAAAAACCGTTCGTAAATTAGGTCTTTAAGTTACGCTCTTTAGGATGCCTTCGTTGCAAGTCACCTCTAAAATGTATATCTATATATATGTTTATATATCTATATATATGTATATAGCTAAAGGCTATTTCAGTTGCCGTTTCTTTAATAACTATTTCGTTATAAAATTTTTTTGACGTGGAAGTCATACCGTACTCTTTAGTTACAAACGTAACAATTTAGTAATAATATATAGGCCTATTATCTTATGTATTATTTTCACTAGAATATACAGCTCTATTTTAAAATATCATATACTATTTTAACAATATATCGGTATACTTTCTTTTTTTTTAATATTCATACATTTATACTGGAAAGTTATATAGTTGTATATACGACATAGAGAAGACTATGGTCAGAGGTCGCTTATGAGCTGCTGCTGGAACGTTTCCCTTTGTCAGAGCGGCCTCGACAACATATCCACTCGACCACTGGATGCATCGCTGCAACAAGCAACAACCAAAAATCAACAAACATTAAAACATTACAGCTAAAGACATGCTATTTGTAATCCACTTCTCCCGATAGCGATACATGGCAAATAACGGAACGGGAAACCTTGCTGTGTAAAGAAGACGGTTTCGTGCACTCTATTTCGTCTGTGTGAATTGGAGCAAAGGAAGGAAGCGAAAGATGTTAAGAGACGATGTAAAGAATGAAAGAAGTAACATGCGAAAGAACGTGCGTAAAACTATCGCAATAAATTCGAATACTTTACCGGGCATGGGCTACATGGAACTGTGCAGCTTTCAAGTCAGAGGCGTCTTACAAACGTCATACTTGGAAGGGGAAGCAGGCAATTTCTTAACATCTCATCGAATTTTATCGTGAATGTTTGCCAAATCGGTATTTGTGCTTTGGAAAACCGTTTCAATTCGTATAAGGCGGTCGACTTCGATCGCCAGGTCCGGTTTACAATTGGATCTCCGTAATATGTTTATTTTCGTGTCGTAACAAAACTAAAATTAAATCAACCGTCAGCAAAAATTATATAGTCGCTACCAATTAATTTGTTTTACCACATCCTGTTCCGAGGAAACGTGGAGCCTCAGTCTGTGGCAAAGTTCAATGGCACGACTGACTATAAGGTGACATCAGTGTCTGGCGTTTCAAAAACGTACTTAAGTGTCGGACGCAGGCAATATTTACAGAAGAAAATCCTCGCCACTTAGCAGGAATTGTTGTTTGAACAGTCGTGCCGCAAACATTAAAGCCGAAACTTCCGAATGGGGAAGCTGAAACTAAGAATATTTCCCTAGTTAGGAAAATAACAAACCATTTCAAATTTATATTACTTATATTATTATTTGAATTACCCGTAACTGTGTCGTTTCCCAGCGCGTTTGTTTTCCCTTTAAAATTGCAAAATATATCCTAATAAAACATTATCAAACTTTTAAATTTCATTATAGAAGCACTAATTGTTCCTTTCCGATGTTTGAAAAATGACTCGTGAAAAAAACCCTCGATCGGTACGAGCGGAATTTTTATTCGTTGAAGAATAGATTTATGCGTGTTTGTCTTTTGCTACAAGAACGAGAAATATTAGTATTGAGATTGGAGAAGAAAGTAAGGAGGTAATGCAAAGTGGTAGGAAGGACGTTTCGAACAGTCAACAACCCTGTACGTCTTCAGACGGTAAAGGTGGAGACACACTGCCATCACGTCACGTGATTTAACGTGAAGTACCCAAAAGGGGCCAATGTTGTCTTATGGGCCAGAGACACACTTCTATCACGGTATGTCACGTCACTGCGATGTCACGTATCTGTGATCTGCGTTCGCACGCATTTCTGATGTCACGCTTTTTAATCTGTAGTCTGTTTTAAACGTTATCAAAGGCACTAGAGGATCCCTAGTCACTTTTCCCCCAAACAGAATAAAGAATTATTTTAATTAACTACCTTAGGTATTATTATTTATTGTTAATAATCAATTAAAACCTAACCATTATAAAGTTACAACTCATATCTGCAAAATGGTCGCTCGTACACAAATTTCTTATAGAAGGAAAGTTAAAGATAATTTAATTCTCTTATTAATTCACTATCAATTTTCAAAAAATCATCTACAATTTACGAAAATTCTTACATTAAAATGAAAGAATGTGAAATACAAGCGTTAAAAATTATTTTATTGAATTTGAAATCTATCAACCCTACTTTTTTACATTTAATTTAATTATTTGATCGAATAAAAAAAATAAAGCTGAGTTACTATCTCAGTCAGGTCCTTTTATTGTTATTTAATAACGCCAAATAAGTCGCGCGTATCAAAGTACATGGACTAAAATTTTTTTTATAAAATATTTAGAATCACACACACGTGTAATATAAGACCATCTTGAATAGTATAATGCAGTATTATTCTTATAAACAAAACAGAATCTGTATAATATTTTATATTATATGTTACTGTCTCTAGTTTTAGCCTTGCAGGCTGCTTCAAACGGAAACCCTGCTTTGTTATTCTAACAGTATTAGAGGTAATTTTCCTGGGAAAAAAGGGTAATGTACGACTGATAGCTACACAGATGTAGACTGGTACATTGAAGGGAAAAAAATGCTCTGAGCTACGCACTGCCGTCACTTGTCAAAGCAGACTGTTTGCTGGCCGTGAAGCTCGTGACGTGACAGGCCGTAGTCACGCTTCACCTTTTTGACCGGCACGTGACGTGATAGCAGTGTGTCTCCTCCACCTTAGCATCAATTCAGAATATAGATATCGAGTAATAGACCTACTGGGCCAGCCCAGGAAGTCTAGGCAGTTTATTGTTCGAAATGTCGGTCTTTTGAAATATTTTCTTCCCCAAATGAGGCAATGAAAAACCTGAAGTATAATATCTCAGTATTAAGTAACATAATTGCTCATCAGCGTGTTATTAAAAAATTGTATATGTATTAAGACATATTTCGATGTTCCATATTAATGGCAATTGCCAAAATTTTATGGACAAACAAAATGTTTTTTAATTAAAAAAAGGAACAAAGTTGTATAAAATGTTTATTTTTATAAATGAGACTGATTAAAAAACATCTGGGTTAGAAATATTAATATACCTAATAAAATTTCAGTAAAAGTATAAATTAAATATATGAAATATATTACTATTATCTGTAAGTGGGACAATACCAATTTCCACATTCGAGGACTAATAGAAAATAAATCTATATTTTCCTTGTGACGGAATTTTTTTTTTAAGATATTCCAATTTTGTATTATTCAGTCATAAATTGCCTCCCAACACTAAATAGCGCTAATTTTGGGCTAGATTACAATTAACGCCGCTAGAATGAATTAATGTAGCCCGGCTTTCGAATAAATTGGCCGATTTAGTTTGGGGAAACGCAGTTTACTTTTTTATTTTAATATTATTTCGCAGTTAATGGAAAAATGTTCTCTTTCTAATTCTACTGGTTTA
The DNA here is from genome assembly GCA_037074705.1 of Zhengitettix transpicula. Lineage (NCBI taxonomy): Eukaryota > Metazoa > Arthropoda > Insecta > Orthoptera > Tetrigidae > Zhengitettix > Zhengitettix transpicula. The sequence goes on from CM073595.1 coordinate 52,370,979, forward strand.
TGAGCCGAAATGAACCTTAGCTCCCACGAGTAGCCAAATATCAATAAATTTATTTAATAGCTGGAGGTTACATTTTTTTTTGTAAAAACTGCCAAAGTTGAGGGATTAACCTGTAATTTTTCGTCAGATATTCAGAATAAAAAAATTAAACTGTGACGGTGGTAGGACGAGTTTAATGTCCTGAGATATTAATTAAAGAACATTATTAATTCTGTAATTCTGCAGAATAGGTTTTATTATCTCTTAAAACAAACACACACACACACACAAAAGATGGAAAGATGTGACGGGACAAAGACATTTAAATATAAGAATGTATTTATGTACAGTTATACGAAAAAAACATTCCAATCGGAAAACATATATGATGCATTCTTATAGATATAGCTTACTAACGATTGCATACAGAATTCAGAAACTATTTCACGCACATTACAGAACACTTACGATAGCGGAGATGATTTTAGCATAGAAAGCAGATGCATAATTTTAATCGAAATAATTAAAAAGATGAATTAAACGACCAATAAATTAGAACAGACATTTTAAATATTTGTTATCCAACTCAATGACATTTCTGTATATTTTTGTACTTCCATCAGGTTTTTTATGTTATGTTTCTTCGGTAACATAATTTTTTCAAATCACAAATTTATATAACATCTTTTATTTTTTTTAAATTTATTCTTCTGTCTTAAATGTTGTAAAGAATAATAAAATGGAAAACAATATAATATTTCAAGTAATATAAATTTTCATAAAGTAATTATGAACCTAATATTTTTTTCAAATTATAATTACAGATTCTATAAAAAATTTAAAAAATATATCTGAAGTTAAAAAAACTGGATTTGAATATTACTTAATACTATATCTAATATAAATGTACATAAACGTTGTTGAGTTGACAAAATAATTTAAAATATCTGTTATAATAGTCGTTAAGTTTATCTTATTAATAAAAAACAGACGAAAGTAAAATAGTATTTAAATAATTAAAATTTTTATTAAGTAATTCTGAATATTAATGTAATCGTTAGTAGGTTCATATGTAGGCCTATATATATAAAAATAACGATATGGTATTGATACACTTAAAGGATATTTATTAAATTCCAGAGAGAAAAAATAAAACAAACCTGCTCTTCATAAGAAATATATTTAACGGAATTTCCACACAAATCATTTTCAAATAGCAACACATCAAATAAAGAAGCATAACAGACGTAAGAAATTCAACATTTTCCTTACGATTAAAAAATTCCTTCACCTCCCCGACAATTTCATGAATTTAGTAGCACTTTTCTGGTGAAGTGTCTGCATTATTCCCTGTGCCGACTTTTCAGCGTTTCGTAAAGAGAGCATTTAATGTACATATGAGCTGAGATGAAAACGTGCCATTATGGAAAAGCATGCCTACGTGATGGACAGAGACTCGACCAATCCGAGTGGAACTTCCAATTCGCTTACATTCAGTGAATAGCGTGTACATTACGGAAAAGTTGAGAGGTTTAGAAAAGAGGAAGAGCATATTAAACAAGTCAAACAAGGAACAACCAATTAACACACTTAAAACAGCAAAAGACACCGGCAACTTACCACCGAGAAAACCCCTCTCCTTGCGCCTGTTTCTCTTACCTCGAGCTCCCACCTCATCATCTAGGTTGTCTGAATCACTGCAAAAGAAATTAAGCCGCTACATGCTTTCTCCTTATGTGGGCGACGTAGCTTCATCATTACTCCATGCAACAATACTTTAAAACACACCTTATACTTGTTCAAATTGAATTTTGAAGCTTTTCTTCCGTCGAAGACTTTTGGGGAAATTCACAAGACATTAATTAGGAATATTTACGATACCGAAAAACAATACGAGCTTAAAATATAAACAAAAAAATACATAGTAATTTTTTTCTCTTCTCAACGTATGTTTTGTATTTTTAACTTCAAATGGGTCTTGCACGCACTTATATCCCCAATATAGAATAAATAAATAACACAAAGATAAAGCGAATCTATGAAATAAATGTAAATCGACAAAATGTTACGAAACATCATGTGGCATAAGAGCTTAAGTCCAGTTTACCACTGCCATATATATTTCAAATGAGAGCGAAAATATATTAAACGTACAAAGGAGTATAAGAATGGTCCACTTCACTTCACTAATCTATTTAACCTAATGCGAAACCTGATTTTTTTAATGAATTTGATTCAAATAAGGGTATTTTTTTATTTGGTTTGATTTTGTATCTTTTTAAAATCTATCACATGTATTTCCACGCACTATTTCCCGTCTAGATTCAAAAATACATTGCATAATTCAACTTTCTGCCATCTACTTGGCAATGACCTCCTTTTTATATTTTTTTTGGGGTGTAGACAGGCTATGTATAGGGTAATCCACGTAGTGGCAACTCCCCTTTTATAGCATAGGAAAGGGATTTGAAAGGGGGGATGCGGAAGGGTGGAGGAAGGTAGCCAAGGGTAACTAGGACCCCCGGGCTATGGTTTAAGGATCCTACCCGGCATTCGCCTAAAAGAAATGCAGGACAAACCCTAGAAAAACCTGCATCAGGTAGGTCGGGCTTGGGTACTTGTCCCACGCCCTTCCGATAGCGGCAGAGGAGTTTGCTGTGGGGACGCAGAATTCTCTTCTCCGTGCCTCGACGAGTTTAGGAGGCAGCTGGCCGACTATTCAAATGGGAATAGCGGACAACTCTTACCGTATGCCCAAGGTCTGTGACCCCGGAACATACACCTCTCAGAACATACCGAGGTGCCTCGGCTTGTGGGAACCTTAGTTCAAAAACGGAGAGGAAAAGGCATCCCCAAAGGTAGCCCCTTCGTATCTCTCCTACAAGGTTCTGCCTGCGAACGAATATCCCTCGCAGGCCTTTTTTTTTTTGCAATGACCTCCATTCCCCCTTAACAAAAATACTACTTTTATTGGGAAAGAACCTGCGGGTTATACGGAAAATTTCATATTTTGGGGCGGTCCTATTAATTTTATAAAAATCCCATTACAGAATGAAGGAATTTGTATCTTTATCGGATGTAGAATACAATTACTACTCCCCCAGATATTAGAGATTAAATAAATTCCTGAAAACTTGTATTTAAGGGTCCTTTCTCTTAACGTAATTCAGAATAAAATTTACTCCACGCTACTAATACATATATTTCTCGTCATTTTATTTACATTAGCAGAATTGCATTTCTACGTCATCCCAAATCTTTGTGTCGACGGAAAAAGAATAATTTTATAATTTATGTTCAATAGAAGTTCAGCAATATTTATCAGTAATAAAAAGGTACCTATTATAGTGCCCTGTGGCCCACGACAGTTGTTTCATTTCCGCTTCACGTTCGCACATTCTGAAATTTCTTGACCCCACATCAATAGACGACTGTCGATGTGTTTTTTTTTTACGTGAGTAATACAAATAATTTTAATTAGGCGTCAAATCAGAGTATAATAGTTCTTCAGAATTGATAACAGGATGGATTTTCTGGACACGTACAAGTATCCAGTTTCAAAACTTCTGAACTTAGTCAATGTCAGTGTTAATCGTTGGAATTGTGAAACATTTCCAAAAATCTTAGAAATGTTTTAATTTTTGGTCGTTTTATTGAAATTTTCGTTTATATATTTTTTCTACGTGCAATGTTATAATATATAGATATTTTAATTATTAGTCGTTTTATTGAAATTTTTTTGTTTGCATATTTTTTATATATATGCAATGTTATAATATATAAATATTTTAATTATTAGTCGTTTTATTGAAATTTTCTTGTTTATATATTTTTTCTACATGCAATGTTATAATATATGGATATTTTAATTTTTGGTATTTTTATTGCAATTTTTTGTTTGCATATTTTTTATACATGCAATGTTATAATATATAAATATTTTAATTATTAGTCGTTTTATTAAAATATTCTTGTTTATATATTTTTTCTACGTGCAATATATAGATATTTTAATTTTTGGTATTTTTATTGAAATTTTCTTGTTTGCATATTTTTATACATGCAATGTTATAATATATAGATATTTTAATTATTAGTCGTTTTATTAAAATATTCTTGTTTATATATTTTTTCTACGTGCAATGTTATAATATATAGATATATTAATTTTTGGTATTTTTATTGAAATTCTCTTGTTTGCATATATTTATACATGCAATGTTATAATATATATTTTTTAATTTTTGGTATTTTTATTGAAATTTTCTTGTTTGTATATTTTTATACATGCAATGTTATAATATATATATTTTAATTTTTGGTATTTTTATTAAAATATTCTTGTTTATATATTTTTTCTACGTGCAATGTTATAATATATAGATATATTAATTTTTGGTATTTTTATTGAAATTTTCTTGTTTGCATATTTTTATACATGCAATGTTATAATATATAGATATTTTAATTATTAGTCGTTTTATTAAAATTTTCTTGCTTATACATTTTTTCTACGTGCAATGTTATAATATATAGATAATTTAATTATTGGTCGTTTTATTGAAATTTTCTTGTTTATATATATTTTTCTACATGCACCGATACTTTGACGTTTGTATCACTCCTTATTTTTTTAGTATTTCTCTTTTCTGCTGATGTAATCAATAAAACTAGATCTGTTGCATTATATGAACTTTATGGAACATTTTTCATATCTCTTAAGGGACTATAAAGCAATTCTTTAATTGTTAAAAAATATTCCAAAATTAGGCTAGTAGAAAGTAGGAGGATATTTTTATTACTGACAAGGGAGATAATTAAGATTTTATAGGTTAATAAAGTTCAATTTTTGATCATTTCACTTCGCACTTTGAATAAGGCGAAGACTGATATTCCCGTTGCGCTGTGTTGTGATTCACGTTTCTGATTGACGGTCTTTGAGAGAAAGAAAATTAGTAGTCTGCGAACTTGACCCTGGTCGGCATCTGATGCCGGTAATGAAAGGTCGCGGTGACTATTTCAATTCCACACCCAAGGAAGTGGATTTTTATTAGAAGGTGTGTCTACGCCACGCTAATGAAGTGCTTGTGTCGAAGCCGCAGGTGAACTATGAATTAAGAATAATAACTTGCGCCGATACGACAGTGTAACGTGTTATGCTTAAAAACACTAGGAAGTAAAACTATTAAATAACAACGCCGAGTGGACATTAGGTGTAATTTATTTTTCCAGTTTAAAAAAAGTATTTGTATGTGTTTAGTATGAAATTATTTATATTATATATATATATATATTATATATATATTAATTTTTAATGTACGTTTTTATTTCATAATAATTTTGGGTTCCAATATGAAATGACTTTTGCTTCAATCTGGTTTTATAGCTGACAGGGTTATGTATTTTTTTTTTCACAGTTGCTTTGCCTCCACAAAACATGCAAATCACGAGCCGATTGGAAATGCCGGCCTCTTAATAGCTTTGCACACATCCTCCTCTCTGGGGAGTAATTGCTGTCGAAAATAACTTCTCTAGCAGGCTCACACAGAAACATTCCTGCCAGCAAACACAAAGACAATCAATCAGTTGGTAGTGGAACAAGAGCTGACAACGTTACAGTATTACATCGTCACTTATTATAGTGATGGATTTTAAATATGTCAGCTCATTTAAAAAAAAAAATTGAATTGGAGCACAGAATTGATGGTGTCGTTTACACATCGGCAAGTGTTTGGGGGTGACAACGCCTAAGATATTTATTTTACAATGCACTGTGTCGATTTATTACTTACATTAAACTTAATTCTAAACATTTGAGCAAGAGAATTGTTTCAATTATGAATATTCTAAACTCCTCAAATTGCGTATAAAGTAACAGTTCTCAACCGTTTCTATTTTTTGTTCGAGGTAATTAATTTATTAACGTAATTATTGGAATTTATTAGTGAAAGAAAATTATCGATAGACTTGTCTAATAGTTCTATGAACATCGTGGATCATGGAAGCATTTGAACTGATGGAATATAATAATGTTAAATGCAATGACTGACATGAATATGTTTGATCTAGTTTTTATTGGTATAATTGCAGCCCGTGTACTTATTTATATAAAACCGAAAAGTATTTAATTCTATATTAATCTTAATATTAATTTAAATCTAACTGTTCCTAGTTCCGTACATACTTTCGACCGACCAGTAGTGCATTAATTCAACAGCTATTAAATACAGTGAATTTTATTACAACAATCTCAACAAATATACTTCCGAATTTCTGGTTAAATATACCCCATAAGTATTGCAGGATATAGTTGTACCTCATTCTTCAGCCATTACGAAAGATTAAATTGATGAACTTGTTAGCTAGATTCATAAACAAATAGTCGCCATATTGGAGTCACTAATACGGCGCGAAAATTAACTTACATTTTCCGCAAGGATCGTAAAGAATTTCGTATTGTTTTTTTTATTATCATTCCGTGGAGTATTGCTGGAAAAAATTACACTTCCTATTCAATGAAAATATTTCTGCTTTATTTCATTACGGAAAAAGGAAATATTTCATCTGTTCGTCGCGCAGTAACGTCTTTCTCTCGCATGACGTCATGGTCTCTTGGTGTTCACTAATTTAACACATAATTATCACGTTTTTCAATTATATTTCTTTCCACATTTATGCTAGGGGTTTCTCACCACCACAGTACCGTTTCTTGAGTTTTGAAGAATAAGTGTGCCAATTTTTGTTGCAATCTGTCCTCGCGTTTAAATTTCTATAGAAATTAACGTAAATACATACATACATACATACAAATACACATACTTTTTATTATATAGATTGCAGCGCGAAATTGTGAATGAGTGCAGATATGAGGCGGGAAACGAATAGAACTTGGAAATGCTAACGTAAATGTGACGGTGTGAAACTAAAACACATGAAATGAAAAGAAGCAAGGCAAAAACCGAACTAAAAAGAATACTCTCGACACCATTATGGGACGGAGTATAACGTTGTCTGTACAGACTGCTGAAGATGAATTCCACTGGACATATGGGAGTTCTTTTCTCTGTATCTAAATTCCATCCGATATCCTCACAGAAATAAAAATATCGTATACTGCATACCCTGTCGAAACTATGATAATTTATATCATGAATGAACAATTGAGATAATTTTACGAAACGTAAAAAGTGATACTATGTCCTTAGTCTAGAGATTAGCATAGTTTGTGAGCTGACTCACAACGTGGAACATTTCCACTGCAATCTAGAGGGCAGTGGCTGGTTATCGACCAACGTGAATAAGGGGTCAGATTAATTTCTCATGTTGCACTGGTTTGGCTGTCAGCTACCACACGATTCGTTATGTTCGCAAATCACGCAGAGAGGTTCATCTTTTTTTTTCCCCCCGCAAAACACGCCGGCCACCTTCTCGATCATTAATTTGCGATCGGTACTTGATGTTAAATCGCATCACGATACGTAAAAACGTCTGAATGGTGACAGGCTACGAGTTGTGTTGTAGACGTCTTTGAAATATCCTGTTCGTCTGCTTGGTCTTACATTCCTGTGTGTTGGAAGTGATCGCATGTTAGGAATAGAGACTAGTTCTGTTAATTCTTTTGTAATTACGTGGCGAGAAAAATGTCGGTTAGCATATTTGCGACAACAGCAACGAGGAGCGATATATTTTCTAGCAAAGTAATTTAAGCTGTTCCATTCCGAAATCTCTCACCGCTCAGTACAAGAGCTGAAGAAATTTTTGTTGGCATTCAACAACATCTTGGTGCCCAAAACATAATCTGGAAGTGAAATCTGAATTATTGCTTACTAAAGAAACAAGTGTCTTGTGATAAGTGTCAATTATGAACTTTCTTCCAAATAGAAACTGGTGGCGTTACATTTTGTAAATAGGGTTTTGAGGAAAACCAAGATATCTGCTTACAGATCACTGGTCAGGCCCATTTTAGAATATGGGACAACTTGTTGGGATCCATATAGAAACGAACACACACCAGCGTTGGACAAGATTCAAAATCGAGCTGAAAAGATGTTTGGCGGTCAATTCGCGAAGAATCCTCGTGAACATTTAGAAACACTAAGAAATATGAGGAAACAGTCGAGGCTTTCCGTAATATACAAAGCTTATACAGGTTAACCGGCCTGGAAAGGAATGAAAAATCAGCAAGCTCTTGGCGCCCACTTATCACCCTTTCAAAATTAAAGAAAAAGGGCAACGAACAGGCGTTGGCAAATATTCATTGGTTAACAGATCGATTCGCGACTCGAATCCATTGCCTGTAGAATTACTGACGACTTTTCCGAATAGCGATGATCAGTTTAGACGTAGGCTAAGGAAACTACAATTTATATATATATATATATATATATATATATATATTGTAATACCCCTCTTGATGATAATTATTTTTTAATGCTATTTTGAAACTTGAAAATTAATTAATTTCCTCCCATTGAATACCCAAACTATAGATAATTATGATTATAGGAATTTAAATTAAACAAGTTATTAAATTTTATTAAACAAAACAATTTTATTAATCTAGAATACAACTCAAGAAAATCTCTGTATATTTTTTATATCATTTTACTTCAACAATTAAATTACACTAATAATCCAGTTACATTTTATGAATCAGACTCTGTACCCCAGGGTCTTTACTGGGTTGATAAGCAAACGGAAAACTAAAATTTACAATTTAAACAATGCAATTAAATAAAATGAAAACTAAATCTGACTGATTACCCTTATTTAACAATTTACAGAATTTATTACTGAATGTCTACTTACAATTTTATTTGGGTTTTTCAGGAATGCACTTTACTCTACAATGCCCTTCTGTGCACTGACTTTCACACACTTCACAGACACGTTCACTTTATCCTTTTTGATATCCCGACTCCTGACTGCTTGCATGAACTAAAATGTTTATTTTATTTTTAGGCACGGCCACTATTCAATTTGACCGAATATTTATCACCGCCTCCACGTCCTCCTCCTTTGCGGTCTACATTTCAACTCCTATGTCTTTCTCGTTCAGATTCTGGCGCCACACTCCAACATCCTTCCCTCTTGCGCTCTGGCACCCGACTCCACGTCCATCTCCTTCCAACTCTGACACCACACTTACTTTTCTATGCTCTTCCCCCTCTCCAGAATATTCCTTTTTTTCACCGTTTTTGAGTTTTCACGTTCGCCAAACAAACACCAACTGTTGGCTTTCTCACGCTCCGAGAGCCACTCAATACAATTAAAATAAACATTTCCTTTTAATATAATTGTGTGTCCACAAAACTTCTGTCATTATGCCTTTAGGGTTTCGTCCCGATGTCTGTCAAAACCATTAGCTCTAAGAGCCGCTAAACGTCCAATTATAGTCCTCCCCTTCTCCAAGAGCCGCTTATCCATCATTTTATTATTATTTTTTTATACAAACCACTCAAGAATTCCCAGTTTGAGTTGTTAAACATATCTGATGAAATAAGAACAAAATTTATGTCCTTCTTAACTGGGTATTACAATATATATTCTTATTACTCTTATTTATTTTTAACTGGCCAGCGCGTAGTAAGCAGCGAAGTAAAGTGATTTATGAGAAAAGAAAGATCAAACAAAAAAGTGAAGTGTAGTGGAAAGAAATGGGTTCGTGTTTTTTTCAGGTAAAATAATAATAATAAACTTGACAAAGACAGTTGGTTTATGTTACCCATATATTTTTATGTATGTTATATTTGTATATATGTCATTTTTGTATTATGTTATTTTTGTAGATATAGCTACCATTGGGCAAGTGCCAAATGGTAGCTTATTAATAATAATAATAATAACCACAGCTAAAGCCTATTTTTCTATTTGTAAATAATTGCGTTAAGAAGCAGATAACAGTGAAATTGCAAAATATATTGGTCTTTTCAACCCATCTATTTTGTTCGTATTCAGAAGCATCAGTTATCAAATTAATGGTTTATCAGGATCAAAGAAAGATAGAATTTCTGAAGAAGTTAGAAGTTTTTTAGCCTCATAAAATATTTTACTGTGAACCTCTTTCCTCACAAAGGATTATTAGCTCGCAGTATGGCATACAATGGATCTAGCTTAGCTTGGAAATTAGGCAGAAATTCAGCATAGTAATTTATCATTTCACGAAAGCTTTTTAAAGCAGTCTTATTAATTTATATTGTTTTTATTTACCAAAATACAGACGGTTACAATTTCTAATGAAGTATTAACATGATTTTCAAATAAGACATTACACAGCAATATGCTATTGGACTTTTTAAGTGTTTCACATGAAACGATAAGTGATTACCAATAAATGAAGCAATGAAAAGTAATAATGATCATAACCGTCTTGCATTTTCAGTGTGAGACTTCTGACAAGCAGTAACAAAAATTTCTGGCAGCAATTGTTTATCTTTCGGAAACTCGGGGTGTGCCCAAAAATTCTTGGATGTCGATCTGAGAAGGAACTCCGCTCGCTTTGTATTCGCTGTAACTGCAAACACAGACCGTCTTCGTCTGCGAACGGAAGATTACAGTAACGAGTTAACGGGTCTCTTGTCCCAAGTCGGGTCGAAGTTTTCCTCGAGCGACAGTTACCAGCTATGGCGGCTGCTGGTAATTAACCGCACAGATTCGATGATTCAATTACCCTCACAGCTAATTGAAGTAAGCGTTCGGTCAAAATTAGTAGGTCATTGCAATGCAAATGCCAGTTACACGGCTACAATTTGCTAATTAGCTGGAATAGACCGCGTGATAACCACAGCATTTCGGACTTGAGGTGTGAAGATTCCAAGACACTTTACAATGTGATTGATGCAAGAGATGAAATTTACGGAGGACAGAACGAGGACTGATTTGTCTTATTTGGGAGCTTAATGTCATTGACCGGTTATGTAGTCGCAAACTTCCTTATTAGGCTATCAGTCGGAAAGCAGAGAAGCCCTCAGCGGGGATCAACCCATTGGTCCAGACATAGAGCAGACTTGTTTAGTGTTCGAAACGTTAGCTCATCACTCCTTACTGTCATCATCATAACACATCGTCAAAATGCTCATTTTGTTAATCTTTTATTTCCTCTGTCGCCAAAATAGCTTGGTCGATAACTGCCACAATTCGATTACTTCTTTTCAAAAACAGACTATTCTGTAACGAAACACTTCTGCCACATTTACTCCTATATCAATCTTTGACAGAAGAATACCCAAAATGCAGTGAAATCTGTGCATTTCGTAAATACGGTCCTGAGAGAAAACTAATTTTTCTTCTTCTTATAGCTGACATTGAGAAAACGCTTCTGGACAGAGGTAACTTGAAAGTCCTTCCGAGTTAATCCTTTGGATTAGGTAGAAAATACAGCAGCGGTTCTGAGGAAAGTGGATGGGAAACTAAAAGGGGAAGAAAACGAATAAACTTTGTCAACTCACGTGCGAAACAGAAAATGTAAGTAAAATAACAAACTGATAACCACCTTTGATTATCTGTAAAATTGTTTGTATTTCTAAAATTAAAGAGAGAGAAAAATTAACACGGCACGGAAAATTGTACAAATTAAGGAAAATGATAGCTTAAATGAAAAAATTTAATTTGGAGAATTTTCCGGAGAATCAACATATGTAAGGATATATTAAGAAATATTAGTGATTATGAAGTGTAACTTAGTGATTATTCCTCTTTTGGACGAAGACATTTATTCTCGCTTATTTATGTTAGTAATATTTTAAATGATGTGTCTATTATTATATCACATATATATATATATATATATATATTGTAATGAGGCAGAGTTTTAAGTGCCTCGAACATTCTGTAAAATTAAATCTAATTCGTCAAGGATTTGGAGCGTCTTGGACGGGACGAGATCACCGAGAAAATTTACGACGGTCACTCTCATACTTCTGTTTGGCAGACCAGAGGAGTAGAAGAAGGACAGTATCTGTTACGCGTCCGTGGAAAGCAGACGTAAAGTAAAGTACAAAATGTAAAAAGTTATTGGGACAGCTCGATGACGAGCGAATAGAATTAAAAAAAAAGTATGAATCATCGACGCTATGAGTAAAGTTAATACAGGGAAAAGACATCGACATAAATTGAAGTGCAGTGAATCATTGTTCGTAAAAGACGAGAATAGTGTTTGCTTATGAAGAAATCGTAAAGTGTTCAGTGAGACGTCTACCAGAGGTGAATATAAGGTTTACAAGCATCAAAATGGGATTTCAACAGCGATAATTTCGACAAAATGATAAGACATTTAAATTAATAAATAAATTTTCGTTATATTGCCACAAAGGTTTTGTCATTATCTCCCCCACGCTAAAATTAACCCTGAAGAGAAAGATTGATGTACATGTTTGAAATAGTTTTTATAGAAATTTGTAAACTTTATATATTTTCCTTTATCTGCACTGATTTTAATTAAAATATATTATAATAATCCAAACTTATTAATCATTTATAATAAATGAAAACCCTAATAAAAATCATTCATTACAATACGGGTTTAGATTTGTATAAGGAGCATACATACATACAAACATACACTCTGTTTTATTTATTATATTAAATATGTAAAATCCCTTGCTCACCAAATGTTTTCCTTTCACTTGTAAACAGCCTCTTTTGTGGACGTCTGGACTGTCCACTGTCCGTCATGCCCGAATACTTGTAAGCTATTGCTTTTGAGAGGACCGTGGTCCACTCACGTGGCGCAGAATCGCCAAAGTTCCGCCAAACCTAACTTGATACCGTTTTAATTAAGTCCAACAGCGTGACGTTGATCGCTCGATCACTGGTGAAATGTAATTACTCAGCGCTTTAGTGCCACGACTAAGATACAAAGTTACAGAGCAGAACCAGAATTATACCAAATGCTAAATAAAACATACAGAAAATGATACAAGTAAGTTGAATTTATTTAGCCATTCCTATTTCAAATTATGAATTTATTGCGTAGTGTTCAGTGACGTTTGACAATGAACTTATTACAAAAATGCAGTTTGAAATTAAAATTATTCCTTCAAACGGTCTGTCGTCAGCAATATCATTGATACAGTAATTCAGAAAATGTAAGCATACAATGCTTCTGGTGGAATATAGGTTGCAGGTTTTTTCTTTCAGATTCCAGAATACAAGACGATGAAAGGCCGCACCAGCTCAGGCGAGATGAGCACTAAAATATCCATCATCATTATCTCCCTTCACAGCTTTGAGGGCCATAATTGGTCGAGACAGCATTCAGCAACGTAGATGGACGTGTGCCCAACGGGACGAATCTTTCAAACATTTAGTTGGCTTCTGTCTCTGATTAAAGCACTTCCCATACCAGCCAAATAAAAGCAATCCTATTTATTTTGAATTTTTCACCATTCACGCAGAAACTCAAACGGGAATATTTCTTTATATTTATTCATAATTAATGTTCTTGTACGTTAATACATATAGTATAAGTAATATATAATTCCATAAAGAAAAGCTTGGTTTCAAGACCGTGGTATGTGTAGAGGAATTGTACAATAATAACAGCTGTATTAAAATATTAAATAATATAAATATTTATATATTTGTGCCTGGTGACCATGTCCAGAGATTAGTCGTGTCACATCTTGGTGCAAAAATGTTTTTTTATACAATATATTATCAACTGAAACCAATATTTTGCAACTGATCTAAACGAAGTGAAGTTAGTCAATTTGTCCTTTATATTCATTTATTAATTTCTTCCAACTCCAGTTTATAGGGCAGTGTTAAATTTTAATTGAAATGTATTGTTGTGTTCAATATGAGTCGTGGCTTAACATTTATTCTTCAATTTTTATTATTTGTTTCTTCTATTTTTATAGTATAACTGCCTGAGGGGAATGTTCCGTTTACAGTAAAACACAGATACAAACGTATAGAAGGTCACAAGCTGTGCCCCGCCCAGAGAAAACTCGAGAATTGAAATGTACGACTTTGATCCCTGTACCGATGTTTTCAAATTCTCGTGTTTTTCACAAGTTATTCGGTTATTCAGTGTTGAAAGATATGTCGACGACCCGCCACCCACACTCCCGCGGTAGAAGTCGCATTGTACTGGAACATAAAGAATGGCAACCGTCGTAAAGGGGCTTTATTTCTCGAGTGAAAGGACTACAATTCTCAATACACGACCGTACCTTTGAAACATCTATAGGAGACTATGTTGTGCATTGTTATTCTATAGGACATTTCTGAGAACAGCGGATTATTTACGACATGCTATGGAAAACGTGTACAGCCCGAGTTCCTGCTCTCGCTTGTGGTTACGTGATTGTTTAAATCACTACTCTGGTTTGGCGCTTGATAATAAACGCTGATGGAATTCAGTTGGAGTGTGATGCAGGCTTATAAAAAAATATTAAATCCGTTTCTAAGCACGTCGAGGAATGAATAGCTGACAGCGACCACAATTCATCAGGACGATCGTCACTTCGGTCATCAACCCCTTGGGTTTATAACTGGATTTTTATGTCGATGTACGTGACTGGCGAAAATTCAAGGCACCTAGCTCCAAATCCAGAAGAATATGTTAAATAAAATTAAAATATATTATCAAACCGTAATCCAAAGTATTTATATATCTATCGCGCTTCAAGTGATATAAAGCCAGATAGACTTTGTAGCATCCATGAAAGATAAAATACATCAGATGGAACATAATATTAGTGAACCGCGTAACAGCGATCACTGAATATAAATTTTGGATACTTAAATATTATCGCAGAAGAAACAAAAGTGAAGAACTTCTTCTCATGACTACTGTGACTGATGACTCAAAGAAATCTGTACAAAAATATCAATTACCGAACTAATTATTATGTAACATTATATAATACATCGGCACCAACCAGTCTTTAACTACACTTCACATCGAGTGGGTTCCATTGATCAAGAAATTTTGGGAAGCCAAAGTAAAGTCCAATTCGGAATAAGTGGACTGTGGTTTGTTTATAATTTTTTTTTTCTTCAAATTAATTTATATCCGTATTCTTGAATTGCATTTCAGCTGTATTTTTTCAGGGTTGTCTTCAGGAGTTTATTGTGTCGTTACGACTTAAGTTCGACGAACACCTTTGCGCAGCCACGACGCACGACTTCCTGTTTTGACGAGTCTTATTCATATAATTCCATGAAATATGCAAGTACTCCGGCTTTTCCAGCGCGGCCCAGGCTTGCTTCCGATCATTTTTCTTGTTCGGTGTTTGTGGACAGATATGCCGCCAACAGACAGTATGGCAGTTGAACGCGAAACTCGAGGGAAAGGGCACCGACTCTGGCGGGGAATCGATAGCGTGCCATGGTGCCCCACCCTCGTCTTTAATTAAACGTTCTATACTTCTGATACAGACGTGAGTATTAGCAAATGGTCTCTCGTCACAGAACAGTCATTTTTTATATCCCGCTGACTCGTAATGACAAGCGCAGTTACTATAATGGCTTCCGCACATAATGATGTACTTCAGTGCTGTGCCGTGACGAGAAGAAATGCAATGTGCGCCATCTGGAAATGGGACTTATCTCGAAATTCCGACACTAAAATAATTGTCAGGTAGATAACACTTATTCGCTATAAGGAAGAATGGAATCGTCAGTGTCGTTTACTCGGCCGCGGGTTCTGACAAAGGCTACCTGGGACGAAATAAATTTGATTTAAAATTAAATTTCATTGCGGTCATTGGATACTCGATTCAGTACAGGAATGTGAAAAATAACAGTTGCTGTGGTGATGTGAGGAGTTCGACCGAAATTCGCCTGTCAGATACATGCATTGTAATACAAATTAAAAAAGGCACGCGCGTTTTCACTTCATTTGAAGTCCGTGCCGCTTCGTTCGAAGTAGACGGCACTGGTAAAGACTTTTCGACGTTCTTCCTCGCACCGCAGGCATCATTGCAATTTTATTTGGCGCAATTGTTGGTTGTTTTGCAATGCTTTAATTTTCTAGTACTTGTGATATCTCCATTTCTGATGACGGAGTAGTTTCTTTTGGCCGCTCTGATCTATTTTGCGAAACCTTTGCTCCTTCTTTTTCGCGATACTTCTCGTGTAATTTTTTAGAGTCCTTGTCTATTTAACGTGCAACTTGTAGTGGTTTTATTTTATTTTATTGCGACGATGATAATATGGCATTGCCGGTTTATAGTAAATTTGTTACTTCTTCGATATATTTTTCATCATTATGTTTTTGATAATTTATATGCGATTAATAAATGGCATGTAATACTAAAATGGTGAAAGAGGTCTGTCTTCCAATTTCAAAAAGTGTAGTCACTTATTCACATCTTGTTCACCAAGTCTTCAAATGTATTTGAGAGTCAGTCAGGTTCTGAATAAAACAGTACCAAAATGTCCCAACTTACAGTGTACCGAGCAACCTAATGTTTTCAATGTTACTGAAATTATTATTTATATTTTCCTAGAAACATAATACAGTTGTCAGGCTGATGTTCGGATCGGTATCTGTCCTCCTTATATTCATGGTCGCTGAGAGAGGCCATACTTAAAAATTGATATTCCCGGAGAAATATTCTGGTAAACGAATACAACAGTTCTATGGTTCCACGAAAATAAAACCCGTAAAAGCGTCGCAAAACAGCAACAATGTATTCTCAATTTACCTGGTCGCTTCTGCTTTATCGACAATTCTCTACTTGATATTTTCCGCTTGCAATTTCATAGAATCGAGACGAACGTTTTGTGATTTCTGACTTCATTGACAAAATTTTAAGAATCCGTAGGACCTGAGTTGGATTCGCCGTCGGTGTCTCATTCCCAGTCTATACAATTTTCCTCTCACAGGCAACCACACGATGTTGCCCGTTGGGCCGGTAATTGCGGAGGTTAAGCAGACGATAGTTGAAAAAAATTGTGGATAGAAGGATTGGGGCAAACATGAATTTTCCAGCTTTGAGGGAAACTTCTACACTCAAAGAATTTTTCATAGATTTTAAGAGAACAGCGTGTAGTTCTGTCTTAAACAGACGTAAATGACGGATTACTTGGACGGAACTGCGCAGGAAGAGTGACAGAACGAAGGACAGGTATGAAAAATTTTTGTTTCTGGTAACGAAATCATTGAAACAGTTTATCCGCGTCTATCTCTGTCAAATTGTTGACAACTTAGAGATTATAAAATAAAAAAATGTAATGTACTTAATGACCAACAACAGACAGTTTATTCCAAAAAAAAACAGTGTAAATGAACTTAAGCTTAAAAAATAAATGTAATAACAGTTAAATAAATATTTCAGTTTATAATAATTTACTCCTTTTCTTCAAGAATTTTAAATTTAATATGACTGATATATTAATGTTTTTGTACTAACCCCCCCCCCCCCCCCCAATGTTTTTATATCAGTCGTGATAAGAAAACTAAACATTTTCTAAATGTATATAAGCTTTCGGCCGTATTGCCACAAGAAATTATATTATTATTATAAATGATAAAACCCTTACATTACAGGCACATATAAAATTTATTTTAATGTAATTAAAATTAAAATGTCAGTCAGAGTTAGGCCATTGAACATGTAAATCTTATTGTAAACAATAGGATTGTCATATTGAACCATGTCTGGAAATATGTTAGCCTAATTAAATATTTTAATTAAATTAGCAGATATTGTGAAAGTAGCTTCTGACGTACGATTTTAAATCCTGACATTTTAAATAAATAAAACAAACTGTGATTTAAAGGTTTTATCATTTATAATATTAATATTAAAATACAACAATCATTTATCGGTTTATTAGACAAGAAAATTATATTATTTTTTAAAGAATTTAAATTAAACGAGATTATCAAACATAAAAAAATGTTTACAAACAGTAATTTTCATTAAATAAATCATATTTGACTGAAATTAAATTTAAAATACTTAAAGAGAGGCAATAGTTATTTAAAACTAAACCTTTTTTAATAAACTGTGCTTCAGTTATTTTAAACTGAGATTTTTAATAGTCTGTTATTGATCATAAAATATTTTTTATTTTATAATCTGTAAACTTATCAGCTACGTATTGTTCTAAAATTTTGTCAGCACTTATTTCGCTTTACTTTTTAAATAAGATACTTGTTGAGTTGAAAATGTTTTTAAAATAATTATATAAAACAGATGATTATGGCAATATTTCCGAAAAATTTTCATGTTTTGAAAATTAAATAAATGCAGAAAATTATTAATTAGTTTTCTTATTAAAATGGTGACTGAAAAACATTGTGGTTGAGTTCTGAACTGGGAAGAAAATTCGGTTTTATATACACTAGGTAAAGGGACAGTAATTGGTTACTCTTTGTGAATTCACCATTGTCATTTAATTTAAAATCCAAGTACGCAGGGTAAGGCACACGATTACTATTTGATTAAAAGTTGAGTTTCTTAATGGGCTTTTGAATGAAGCATCGATCGCAGTTTCCAGTTGACATTCGGCGTGTTTCCGTGCTTTGACGGCGCTCAACAAGTGCAACCAAATCTCCAGTTTTCATCGCCAATTTTCTATTCCTTAACTCTTTTTTTTTACGTTCGAGCAGAACGATTTCTTCAGAGGAGAATCTAGTATGGTGTGCAGTTTGTAATAAGCCGTACTGATAAATTAAATCGTATCAAGAATAAGAAAAGCAAAAAAAACTGAACTGGCTGTCACGAGGGTTTGGACCTCACGTCGGCCTGGGGTGAAAGAAATAAAATGCATAGTATTTCCGATTTACTCGGATTCAAATTAATTCTAAAATTTGAGCATATTTTGGTGTCATTGGGCAATAAGATTTAGTAAATAAGATGAATCTAAAGTTTCTGTACTGGTGAGACGAGCGTAAACGTAGAACAGAGTCGTTAACCTGTTAAATTGGCTAGTCGGGGCACAGGAACATTTACTACTGTCTGAGTTCGAATAAAGTTTTAAATAATTGCAGAAGTTTCGACGGCATTCTTTCTATCTCCATTGAAGCTAATGTCTACTTCTGCGATTTCGCATCAAGTTTTAAAAATAAATAATGTAGATTTACTATTAGCAATTGTGAGAACTATTGGAGCAGTGATACTCAATATTAACACGGTCACAAGTATGTTCCTTAATAAACTATTTCTATCTAATTTGGATGTGTTCGTACATGTATTTAGTTCCTAATAAACGTAAATATTATTCGAAGTATATAATTTACAAGTCAGGACTCAGCCTCAATATCCGACGTTTGCTCGCTAATATGTTAAATAATAAGTCCAAGGAGGTCTTATAATTCGTGATCTGATCCTTAACTATCAAATTATTTAATCCTCTATTCGAAATTTTAAGAAAATTTATTATACTGCAATTTTATTCGTATATATCGCGATTTTTTTATCGAATTCCCTTTCGGGCTAGAGAAAGAAAATAGGGAGGAGGGATATCCACATCAATTAATAGCCGTTTAGGATTTGTTTTATATTTAGTGGAAGTACCTGGTTCGTATAATAACGGTAGTTCCAAATTTTATTCTATTACGAAGCATTAAGTCCATTTTACTTTTGTCAGACCGAAAATAATCATTTTTACAGTCTGCAAAATTTTCACAATTATATACACATTATTAAAGTGACTGCAACAGAGTTTATCAACATAAATATAAAGAAAGAAATTTAATTTGAAGAAATGTTGTCCTCTATTACACGTATAACTTCAAAATTTTTAAAATTCTCGTAAAAAAACTTTAAATTTTTCAAGTTCGGCGAAACAATCACGATACGTATATGTGTGTTGTTTACCGATAGAAGACGACATGAAGGGAGGATTTATAAGATAATTCATTACCACACGATAAAAGGTGTTTTTTATTTTTATAATATCGAAACTGTGACGTTTTACGGAGAAGAGAAAAAGGGCGAACCCGAATGGCTTCGACAATGGCTTCCGTGTTTCAAGGACGTTAGTAATTTGATCAAGAGCCATTTGGCAGTAAACACGTTACAATATTAGCAGGAGATCAAAGTCCCCCAGTTCCGTATTAAAATATCCTTCACAAAGCCACTCGTAATAGAAAATGAATGACACAAACGTTACATCGATCTGAGCGCAAATTTTGTAGTCCTCTTGAATGTAATTGGACTGTCATATTAATTTTAATTATTGATAATTAAAAAAAAGCGTTAACCAACCTCAAAACAGATTTATTTATTTTAACAAGTGCTTTCGACAATTGCCATCAATTTATCACCATGTTTTCTGTCTTCTTATTATCACCATGTTTTCTATCTTCTTACTATGTATCTTATTGGTTATATTTGTTTACCAGAATTTATATCCAATTGAAAGTAAAATTTCTAAAAAATTACGTAATAAATAAGACAGAATCCCTTATGTAAAATTAATAATGAAAATTGTCGAAAGCTCTTATTCAAATAATTAAAACTGTTAATTAAAATTATCAATAATTTTTTTTAGTCATAGCTACACCAATGACTATCTCGGGTTTCGAATATTACAGAATAAAATTTTCGATAGAACAGCGTTCTTCAGGAATTGAAACCAGTCAGAGCATATATTATAAGTCAACTCTGTTTCATAGATGATTCCATCTATTTTTTTTCCTTGACTGGACAAGTTGCATTGTAAACGAAAAACGAAATGTATTCCTCCTTAAGTTGCTCTGATTACAAAATATTTCAAGTAAACGTTTTACACGCCATTTAATTCTGCACAACACAAAGATTTCGTTAGTAACCATCTGCTTTTGGGCTGTTGTGCCTCAATTGTTTTCGACGACTTTTCGTTTGCGAACGCCGAGTATTTGCAAGGCTGAGCCAAGACTGATGAATTTTGTTTCTCTGTCCGCTTATATAGGCAGTTAAGCGTCCAAGGTCACGTCGAGTCTGGCCGTGTATTTGTGTCACTGAATTTTTCTTGTTGTCCCTGATGCAGGAAAACCACGGGTCGTGTCAAATTTGTCTGTTGAAATTAGCTGGTCTCTCTATAATATTAATTGTTTTTCGTCCCCAAAACCAAAGGTTCCCTTGGACGACTAGCTGCATATATAAGGGTGTAGACTAACAAAACTCATCAGTCTTGGCCTAGCCTTGAAAAATAATTGGTGTTCAGAAGCGAAACGTTGGCAAACATGGCACAACATCGAAAAAACAGCTGGTTACTAATGAAGTTTCATGAATCACGAAAACAATTATTTAATTTATTAACACAGAGATTGTTTAAACATGCCCCCGTACTACAGTTCTTTACATTTACGCGTTGCGTAAAACACCGGATTCTACTCGCGCAAATGTTTGAAAGATGAGTTAGATGAAAATCTGTCAGATTAACGAGTGCTATCCCTTTTCTAAGCAAGCGTCCACTTGAATCGTAAAACTGCATAGGAATAATGTCGAATCGTTGCAAATCAGAATTCATAAAACGATCGTGCGGTCTGTTATTAATAAAGGCACCGAGGTTTACGAACGTGAATACTAGGCTAATATTGACGTAATACGGTCCTTACAAAATGCATTTCTCCAAACAAAAGCGCAGGCACCAACGCAAATATGGATACCGTACCGGGACGAATTTATTAGATACTAGCTGGGTGCCCGGCGTTGCCCGAGATGTCATTTATCTATAACCCCCGATATGACTCCAATTTCGGCTGCTTTTGCGCAATTTTTATGTAACGCTACTCGAACCCTAATCATTATAATTAACTATGAAAAATATTTCTTCAACGCAAATACCTGCCGTGTTTGCATGTTCCAAAATTTGCACTTCGCTACCCCTGCATCTGAGGGGTAAATGCCAATTTGAATGTCGTAACTAAACACAGTGACTTCCATAACCTTTGATTTGACTCCAATCTCGGTTGTATTCGCGTTACTTTACTGTAAAGCATCTCCACCCCAAACCCGAAGGGTGTCCTTTTCACAGGGCGTAGGGGATGAAAATTGAATTCAGATAACATTGGTAGAAACACTATCAATATCTTTGACCCCTAAAAATATTTATCCGACTCAAATATCGGCTGTTTTAGTATGTTTAAATATTTCCACCCCCGCTTCTGGGGGTGGAAGACGCGTCTCACCCCGACAGTGTTTGTTTCCTGGTCGCAAAGAACACGTGTACGAAATTTGGTGAAAATTGCTCGACTGGTGTAGATTTGTATTTTATTTAGAAAACGTTTGTATGGGAAATAGAAAAGGGCTGTTTTTAGGGTTTTCCCGGAAATTATTCGATTCTTTCTCGCCTTTTAAACCTTCCCTAGACCTCCACGAACATTTCAAGACTAAGATAAGATAAATCCGTTCAGCCGTTCTCGACTTTTAGTGAGACTAACGAACAGCAATTCCTTTTTATATATATAGAAGGTTGTGTGGAGAGAAGGCAGAATAAATTCTAGACTAAGGCCAAATATTCGTCCAATAATCTGATAGAAACACTGGTGGCAGATTACAATTATTTAATTAAAATTAATGCCTTCTAACGTAACAGCCCAGGAAGTACCAACGTATAGAACCATCTCTGTTCAAAGTGGAGAATAATCGGAACGGTGACAGAAATTTTTTCCATTTTTTTCACTCCGTAGTAGTGAAAAAATTATTTAAAAGAGGAACACGAAGCGATTAGTTGTTTTATAGAATGAAAAACACCGTAAAGATAAATGATCGTCAACACGATCATGGAACAACTGATTATGCGTTCCAATGTAATCAATGTAGGACACTATTTCGCGACTGGACCTTGTTCCGTGACAGCACAGGGACCCTTAAAATATTATTTCTGACGTGAAGCTGCGCTAGAAGCCAACTTGGCGCTACCTTAATTAGTAAGAGTAGGAGTACAGACATGACTGAGCATAATTCGAATGAATCGACTTACCGTGACCTACATTAAAAATATTTTACGGTTTTTATTTCCTTTAATTGAACGTATTCGCATAATTACGAATAACGAAGCATATGTTGAATAAAGGACAGCGGAAAGAACGAAATGAATAAATGGCCAATAAAAGACAAAGTCAGTTTATTAAACATTATTAATTTATCAATAAATACGCATTCAGAACGCTATTGTCAATGCACGCGAGCAATACGAAGTTTTTATATTCCAGGGAAACTTTCGCTGAAGTACGAGAAGTTTTAGTTTTGTTCTATTCAGTCGTTGAATATATTACGGGTCAACGACAGTCTGCTAGCGTTTTATTGGTATAAATGTATTTGATAACCGGGATTATGACAATTTGTAGCCGTCACCCCGGAAGTTGACTCTAGTCACTGAGGCTGGAATGAGGACGCGACCTTTGTCTCTTTATCGATTGCTTTACTCAACCGCCGTACATTAAATCGCGGTGGTAAAATAAGTTTACTAGACCCCATCCTTTTACCATAAAAATGAAGTAGTCGAAAATTCAAGAACGTCAACGACTGGAGTAATATATATCAATTATTACCTCAACAATGGCGGTAAAATTGTTAGGCTGTCAATACCATACGTCGTAGCTTTCATTCATAAACATTTGTCTAAAAAAACGCGTTAGCTTTCAGAGGGGAGAGTTGGAGGGGAGGGGGGAATTTTCGTAAATTTAACCCCTTTGTAAATATACAACTTTAATAATAATGTAGGTAGACTTTTTTTTTAATTATTAATTTATTTACGAAAAACATTTCCACAAATCTTTAAATGAATGAAAACTGGATTCTAAAATTTTAAATTACTGCAGCTGTAGTTCAATATTACATCTCCAGACTGTACGTAAAACATTAGTTACAAATTATCCAATAGTGTTCAAGGCCTCATATTCCTTTTTGCAAAGGTCCAGTTATAGCAGGGGAAATATTAAGATCAAGAATTTTTCCGGCGGCAGGTACATGAAATTGCAAACAATAAATATAATTTTAACTGGATATTTCAATTATAAAAAATTTTATACGCAAAGAAAAATATTAATTGATAAATAAATAAACATCAGTCAATTTTAAGTCAGAAAAATAATTTATTAATATAAAATTAAACAACGCTTCATCGTTTATTTTTCGACCTCATCAGGTTCAAGTTTAAAACTACAAAGAGAACAAAACAAATACAATGATAAGAATAACCTTTTTTTAAATATTGGCAGATAACAAAAAAATATAAATTTAGCTAGGTAATTCTCTGCTGACTTCCGTGGCCGAAAGGTACAATTTAAAACGAGAACGACCAGTAACAATTAATTTACATTCTTGGGTGCGGTTTACAATGGAAAAAATTTCGAATTTGAAATTATATCAATATATAAATTAAACATTACAAATGCAAACTGTCATAAATTTATTTAAATTGTTAGTATAATTTTTTATGTTAATAGCTGTTGTATAGGATCTGATATATAGCATTTCACTCTTTAATCTCGAGAAGTAGTTCGTTTCCTCGTTCACAATTAATACTTTACACCAATCTAATTTGTGATTATTTAAATAAATATGTTTAGACAAAACAGAAGAATTTTGAATACTACTATTTATCTTATTTTTTGTTCTTTTAACTTACTTTTTAATGAGCGCTTGGTTTGGCCTATATATGTGGCTTGACAATCCAAACAATTAATTTTATAAATTACGTTAAGCTCACCTAAACTTTCAATTTTGTCCTTAATATTTTTACTATGTTTAAATAGTTATAAGTTATTTCTGACTTAATTTTTTTTGTTTATATATATATATCATTAATATTAATTGTTGATCAATTATGAAAAGGGCAATATCTAAATATAAGAATAATATTGTTCTGACCTAAATTGCTCAAAGTAATATTTTGTTTTTATCGAACGTGTGAACTGTCAGGTTTACCAGCCAACATTAACTGTCCGTTATCTGCTCAAGTATCTCTTATATATATTACCCTTTTCCCCAGTAGTTACGTTACTATTTTATATGCTGAAGGGAATACGATCAGGAGGCTTAGTCCAATCATAAACACGTTGTCCTTTTTATTTAGGTCAGGCCGAAACAATAGAAATCGCACAGTTGTCCGGTTGACCCAGTATGTTCCAGTGAAGTGTATAACGTATTTGACAGACCCTCGTAGCTGTGGAACGCGACGCACGATCCTGCGTACTACGCGCGTCCATTTATCGATCATTCAAGCTGTTTGAGTTAGAGAGGTGTATTTTAATCCAATTATGTACTTCGCTAGGCCGTTTAATTATTAGTAACGGGTAGTAGTAGCGGTGAGACGAATCGTGTTTACTGCTAATGACTAGTAACTGCGAACAATGTCTTCCAATTCTTCCGATCATTTTTTCTCCCAATCACCACGCGCTGATCCCTTCGCTTTCTCATACGATTGCTAATATTTTGTTAAGGAAACGCGTGCAAGACAGTACGAATGAAATCGTTATCATTCTGACGAACGTACACTTATGTGTGTGGGATATTGCGAAAACGAAGTGTCCCGCTGTTATATAAGTACTCCAGCCTGTAATTCTCTTTTGGCGGGGGGCAAAGTATAATTCCTACTTCGCGAACGTCCACGACTCAAAATTACGACGTTCCCTTTCATAGTCTTTTACTGCGTCTCGGCAGGGGGCAGGGAGAACTGGCGTCTTTAAATATAATCTGCGAGATAGTTTAGAGCTTAAGCACGCGCTGACTTTGTGCGCTCTTAACACAATTGTGGCTACGCCCCGGGTTTGCTTCCCTTGACTAATTGCGGTTTTCCAAGAGGTCTTGAGGAAGCTTCTTATTAAACGAGAATCTCGTAGCTTTCTCCGTGACTTAGCCCTTGTTTTAAAAAAGCCCGAATAAAGGTCCGCCTGTCTCACCGATCGAAATTATCTCGCTTGCAGGCGATTGAAAATCAATTGAAACGTAATCTTGACGCTCTTGAATAAAATTTATGAATGGTAACTGTGTATATAAGTATTTCCTTTTATAAAACAGACAAGAAGGACGAGCCAATGACGAAGCCGGGAGTGATTCTATCCTGATAAAATGTGTAAACATACCATTTCGTAAACATAAAATACAAGTAAAAAACCGAACGCTTCTCAATCAGTTGGACATCTAGATCAAATTCCGGGGCTGTGATACGTAGAGAATTTAAAAAAAAATCTTTCGCGTATTCCATATGCAAATTTTACATTGATATTGTACCAGACTACATAATTACTAAGCTTCTAAGTGCTTCTGTCATCGATTATATAGTTATTAAAAATAAGGAACAGGATGGAAAAATCTCGACCGGCCCGGGAATCGAACCCGGGTC
The DNA here is from genome assembly GCA_037074705.1 of Zhengitettix transpicula. NCBI lineage: Eukaryota > Metazoa > Arthropoda > Insecta > Orthoptera > Tetrigidae > Zhengitettix > Zhengitettix transpicula. Next base: position 52,397,193 of record CM073595.1, read on the forward strand.
TCCTGCTTAGAACTCAGATAGAGATTTGTCAGTGACAGAGCACCTGCATACTAAGCTGAAGACCCGGGTTCGATTCCCGGGCCGGTCGAAATGATTCAATCCAGTTCCTCAACATTCAATTTCATGGCCTATACGTCTCAGCTTTGTTTCAATGCTTTTCTTCAGCTCATTCTGTTATTAAAAATATTATTTTCCAGGAACTACGGCGAAGAAAAGGTTCATTGTCCGTGCACTGAACTAAGACAGAAGCACGCACGATTATTGTAATGTGCGGATCCTTAAAAACAGGTTCGCAGTATACAAACAAGCGTATTTATACACGATAAAGATGAATGAGTAAACATATCACGGTAGCATATTTTAAATTCTGATCTGTCCTTTAAAATGTATCCTCAAATTGCCAAAATGTTGCTTTAGAACTTGAACCTTTTTTAACATGTAAAGGTTTAAATATTTATATACTATTTAATTCGTAAAAAATGAAATAATATTTTATTTTACCGTTACCGCAGAAACCTAACTATCAATAATCATAACCATGCTGAGTAAAAGATTAAAACATCAAGACAAACACGTTGTTGTGTTCTTAATTAGAGTGTTTATGATAAATAATTTTAATTTTTATTATAAGAAATGTTAATGGTCTATTCAAGGATGTTAAATATACCTCATTAAATATTTATGTTCATGTAGTGCCGTCTCGTATCGACAAACGTTTAGAATCGCCATAAACCGCTCAATTTGATTTTGTTACGAATATTTATTTTGGGATGTTCCTCTATCCGATTAGTGGAATTAAAATTAAAATTGTATATGATAAGTACGGTAAGGAACGGAAATTAAACTGTAAAAGAAAACAAGTGGAGACCTACGTTTTCATAGGAAAAAATCTTTTGGTATTGTGACAGGATGGTAATTTTCACGACTAAAAAACCCAATTTGGCCTTAAAAGCAGAAACAAATTGCGCGCCATCATAAAACCTCCAGAACACAAAATAATGGTTTGCTTTCATAACAAAGGCTACGCCGACTAGCCAGAAAACCGAGACATTACTCAAAAGAACTTTACCGACTAGGCCACGTCGGTAAAGTGGATGGCGTTTTCGCAAGGTGGGGGGAAACGATATAAAAGGTTGCAGAAAAGGTATCAAGGGGTTGTTTCTTTAACTGGGACATTTTGAGATGTTATTTTTGTTTTTGTACATATGGTAACACATCGTAAAACTGAGAGTAACAGGAGGAAAAGTTTATGTTCCATTTGGAGAAAGAGTCGCAGTAACAAGGGAAAAAACTGACTTCGGGACTGGCACCAATCATCAGGAATTAGTCCACTAGAAAGTGGAAGGATGTGCAAGCAAACCTCGCAATTATTCATTCATTACATTTTACATTAAATGGAATTCAATATCATTTAGTTGTTTTAAAACCGCTGAGGTAGAATTATTATTTTCATTAAGAAACAGTGGCTCGAACTTTCAATAAATATAGGAAAATGTACTAATTATTGTGTTAAGAAATTTTGACTTTTAATTTTAAATTTGTAAGAAAATGAATTCATAGTTTTATATAACTCGCATTTAATATAGACCACCATTGTGGTTTTCGTGACGGAAAAGTATGAGCGGCCTTAGAAAAAAAATTGGTCAAACAATTTTAAACCGGAATGCGGAGTACGCGATGGGCCGCTCCTTATATTCATTATTCGTCAAGTAACAAGAAAATTCCAGGAATGTGACCCACACTAAGGGCCTTGAACGGTCGCGGCCTATATTAACTGGTGCTTGTTCCATTTCTGCCAACGACAGAACATTTCATCGCGTAAGTTTCAGTTTCCTATCAGAAATTAAGCATCTGAAGGAAGCGTGCTGCGTCACCGTAACGCCACTTAGGTGGCAAATTACTGCTGGCCATGAGGTCTAGTGTCCCGAGGCTTTTAAGGCGTAGCAGCAGAGAGGAAGACCTTAGCACGAGTTCGATAGGCAGAGCCGCGAGCTCCGGTATTGACCGGCGCCCATTCACAGCTAGGGTCCAGACAACAGCGACGCGCAACAAATCAATTTTCTCATTCATATACCGCCGCCTTCCAGAGAACTACCCATACCTGGAACTTGGCACACACGGCGACTGTGATCAAGTAACCATTTCAATACTAATAATGTAACTGCTAAGTTCCACGCCATTCACAGATACGGTGGTGAGACTTACTGAATTGTATTTGTGTAGCGATCTGATGCACCAAAATCATTCAGTTGTGTCCACATCAAACCAAAACTGGGTAACAGCAATTTGGGAAGTATAATAACGACGACGGAAGATGTTTCAATTTGGGGTATTACGAACAAGGTTGGATTGATACCAAAAGAAAACTCATCATTTGTTGGTGACTACCTTCACTCATCTCTGGATCTGTCGGAAAATACGTTGGACTAAAAAAGAGACTGAAGGTAACTAAATGGTGGATTTAATTCACAGGATGATATATTTCGACCTGTGATACTTCACGTTTTATACATTGTTCCAGCCCAGTGTGCCACATCAACATGTCATCAGTTTCCGTCAACAAGCCGTAACGAGTTAACCCCTGGACCGATTTCGGACATTGATCTATCGTTTTGTCCGGAAACAGATATTTTGTCCGACACAAGTGAAATCACAGAAAATATAGGTACATTTAATGAATAAATGGCTGAAGACTTAGAAAAATTTCTTCAGCCTGTTACTAATCGTTAATTGCTCGCAAATTAAATTATTCAATATTCCAGGCAATATAAACATAATGATGAGAAATGGTAAAGACATCTCTATTAGCTTTAAACATAAGAGTTGATGAAATTACATCTGACCCGTCGATAAATCAAACCGACGACGCCGTTACGTCTTGATCGCACTCAAAGTCGCTACAAGACGATACGGGCCGAAAAATAGAGAGCTACTAAGGCAAGTCACGAGTACATACCACGTAACTAAAGACATAGTGTAGACGGGCCGGAAGGAACAAATCTGTTTCACAATAAAATATTTCAACACCGGAAACGAACATGTCTCAAACTGTGGGAAATGAAAATAATACTAGTTAATTGGAGCAAAATAGATTGCAATGTTGTCTGTGCGATGACAGAAAGAACGTCGAACAGCCTGAGACAGCGCCAACACTGGCTGCTCCAAAAAACTAGTGTTCTCGGTGGAACTTGTCTCGAACTCACATTCGCTCTCCTCATTACCAAAGGAACTCTTAGATACACACCAAACTATTCGTATCATAGTACAGAGTGCATTGTAAAATTATTCTTTCGTCCCAAAACACCCGCGACCATGTTTTTTTTTTAGGGCAACAGGCTACATGAGGGTGATCCACTTTGGGCAACTCCCCTTTAATAGCATAGGAAGGGATTTGAAAGGGGGGATTTGGAAGGGTAGAGGAAGGTAGCCAAGGGTTACTAGGGCCCCCGGGCTATATTTTAAGGATCCTACCTGGCATTCGCCTAAAGAAATGCAGGGAAAACCCTAGAAAAACCTGCATCAGGTAGGCGGGCATTGAGTACTTGTCCCACGCCCTTCCGATAGCGGGAGAGGAGTTTACTGTGGGGACGCAGCATTCCCTTCTCCGTGCCTCGACCAGTTTAGGAGGCAGCTGGCCGACTATTCCAATGGGAATAGCGGACAACTCTTACAGTATGCCCAAGGTCTGCGACCCCGGAACATACACCTCTCAAAACAAGTCGAGGTGCCTCGGCTTGTGGGAACCTTAGTTCAAAAACGGAGAGGAAAAGGCATACCCAAAGGTAGCCCCTTCGTATCTCTCCTAAAAGGTTCTGCTTGCGAGAGAAAATCCCTCGCAGGTTACCTGCGAGAGAATCCTCTCGCAGATGGACGCGACACGGACAATTATAATTGTTCTTTTTCATTTTCGCCTGCGACGTAACATTGCGTTACTTCGAAACATTGTGCCACGTAAGCAATATAAAGTTCAGCGGTTCAACGCACGCGAATCTATTGTCATGGTGTTCCATCTCATGTTTATTCATTAATACGGATATCCGTAGAAATCTGGAAGACAAACGTTGTTGAACAATGTAAGAACCTAGCGAAAAGGATTAATCAATAGCTACGGACGGCGAATTCTAAACCAACACAAAACGGAGAACGTATTCATTTCAGAGATCTCAAAGAGATGTTTAATCATTATTATTTATTGTGTTGGTTTTAATTAGTAGTAGAGTACAAGAAATATTTCGTGGAAAATATATAATATATTTTAAGATATACAGGTAATTAACTTCTGTTGCCGAGTCAATGGCCTGTGTGGATACGCCAATGAAAAGCCAAGTAATACTGAAAACGAACTTTTTGCTTAATCAGTATACATATAGGTTTTAATTTAACGTCTGTTTTTAATTAATAAAATAATTGATGACCCCTTATACGACACTTTTTATTTTTTATTTTTTTTATTATGACGACGTTTTTTCCTGTTGTTGAAATAAATTGGTACCGGAAACCGACTTACTCAGGCCGCACTTTAAACTGTTTTTATAACAACCCTGTACACCAAAAGAAAGTCATGATATACAACTTCATTGATAGGGCAATATTGCTATCGAACCCCAAATTCCACAAAAATAACATCAAAATAGTTAAAAATAAGAATTAACAAGCTTAATCATAGTAATAACAACAATAAAATAATTGACAATAAAAAGATTTTGAATAGGGAAAAACAGATTGTGGTATTGCCTTATCATAGTTCATTAAGTGAAAAAATAAAAAATCTTCTAAGGGATTTTCACTTCTCAGTTGTATTTGGAATAAACAATAAGCTTAACAAATTAATCAAGGCGTGGTAAAAAAAATTAACAAATATTCTCAACACAATGTAGTCCATAAAATTAATTGTAGCAAAGTTAACTGTGGTACCTCGTAATTGGTCAGGCCAAACGTGCATTAAAAACAAGACTAAAAGATCATAATAATAATTATAAAACGGCAAACCGCAATGTAGTAACGAACCATAGATTGGGGAAAAATCACGATTTTAATTGGGATAATGTTGTGGTGTTAGATTTGAACCAAATTTATACAAACGTAACCTATCAGCAATGATACACATAAAAAGCACCAAAGATCACACAATTCGCACAACGACACTATTAAGTTAAGCAATGTTTACAACTCCGTATTTTTCAAAACTGATTATTCTTCTTTGATAATATAAATTGTACCTGTAAGTTATTTAATTCTAAATTTATTTACTCACAAGTTATTTATCAACGGTACTGAGGATCGACGAACACGGGCTAAAACCCCAAAGTCAAAGGACTGGTAGTACTAAACCTCCAGATGTCGGGTCAAACCCTCAAAACTACAGCAACGTAATTTAGTCTTGCTTCAATCTTGTTAGCGTTAAGTGAATTGTGTGCCTCGGACCCCCGTTACAAAAAATGTGTGAATTTAATAACTTGTTTCGTTATTTTGTGCTAGTTTACTGTGTTAATTTCGTGAGTTGTTTGTTATTTCTTGTTTTGTGTCCCTTAGTTTGCCTTTGTTTACTTTGTATACTATAAATCCAATCAATTGTAAATACCTCCTCTGTAGGAATATACCTGAAGGAGATACAAAAAGGTATGGAAACGTCTTCATAATAAAAATCTATATAATAAAAAAGTATGTATGTTTGTATGTATGTATTTACGTTAATTTCTATCAAATTTAAACGCGTGGACATATTGGGAAAAAAATCGGTACACATATTCTTCAAAACACGAGAAATGGTGCTGTGAGGGTGAGAAACTCCTAGCATAAATGTGAAAAGAATTATAATTAAAAAACTTGATCATGAAGTGTTAAATTACTGCGCGCCAAGACGTCACGCGAGAGAGAGACGAACAAAGGAAATTTCCGTAATGAAATGAAGCAGAAATATTTTTATTAAAGAAAAAGTATAATTTTATCCAGTAATGATGATACAAAACAATAGGATCTTTGCGGAAAATGTAAGTTAATTTCGTGCCTTATTAATGACTCCAATATGGCGACCATTTGTTTACATTATGAATTAAAAATAAAAAGTGTCTGTATAAGGTCATCAATTGTTTTATTAGTATACATATAGCACTCGAGATTAACATCTGAAACTTGTGCTTCAGGAGTCAAGATGGTTCTGTGGACTCACAAGACTTCCACAAAGGAGCATACAATCTCGTACTTTCGCTTTCCGCGATTAACCGATGAAGGGACTTATTGATAAGATTCTAAATATCAAAAATCAAATAAAGATCCAGAGTTATAGCGGAATCTTCATCAATATTTTTTTGAATACTGGTTGCATCAGTTGTTATCCACGAAGACAGCTGATTGCTCGTGAAACTACGGACATTACTTCAAATTCTAAATACACACTTGTTGTAAGTAGTTTAAAATTCCACGTGCTACGACGTCGTTTGGACCCAAGTGAAAGAACGAAGTATGCAGAACTAAGCTTCTGATTATGATAGGAAAGCTTCGCGAACTTGTTCGTCACGAAAACGTTTCATATTTCTATAAATATTGTACTTAAGCCGGCTGAAGAGATAAAGTGGATGGCACTCACCTGAAATCTTCGACAGCGCCGCGACGTCGCCCGCCGTCGCCGGAGCAGTCGCAGTGCATGGCGCACAGGAGCAGCGACGCCACCAGCGTCACCACCAGCGGCACCGCGAAGAAGTGCGTTATGACGGCCACGTGCACGTCACGGGAATACTTGGACAAGACGAGAGAACTGTTCTGGCGCGAGTAGTGGCACGGGAACGTCGTTCCGAGCTGACCGTAAGAAGCTGTGAAGTTGCTACATTCCACGTCGGGCGGATAGCCGCAGCCCTTAATGTTCGCCAGAAGAACCGCTTCTCTCACCACCGTCGTGTTGGGGTCTTTCCCCGGGAGTTCGTAGTTCACGAAGATGTGCACGCAACTGTACATGTCGCTGGTACAACCTTCTCGGCAGGAACTCCATGTGCAGTTGAAAAGGCCGCTCAAATCCTCTCGTCTGCAACAAAAATAAATTAACGTCTTACGACCAATGCGATTTATGTACCGCGTTTCAAATACACTGTACGTCCTAAAAAATTAATTTGGTTGCTGAATATGACATAATTTGGGATAAATGATAATTCGAGGCGCGTCGTGACTAAAACTTATCAGTCGTAATCGATACAAACTCTCATCCGCTGAGTAGTTTCATAGTAACATATTGTAATATAATAGTCTACACGTGCCCTCTTATCATAACGTCTCTTCAGCATAGCGGACCTAAGAGGGCGCTGATGCAGTTAAAGACATCACTTTAGATATAGTGAGTAACGATACGCACCACCACATAAATCTTCACCCCTTCCGCCTAGGCAGCTGTGAAAACGCTGCGTCTAATGAAGTCAGCATTTTAAGTGCCTTATGCAGACATGCACACGGCAGCAGAAATATTTCACCCTGTAAGAGTTCTCATTGGAGACTTAAAATCATCAGGGAGGGGGAAATGAGTCTTCGAATTGTTCAGAGCTTCTAGGGAACGGCAGTCGTGATCCAACCTCCAGACGGGTCGGTGGCTCCTGGTGCTATCCGCCAGTTTGTCTTACTTTATTTTATTTCTAACTATTAAATCTCTTTATTCTTCATCAACTCTTATTTGACTGAAGTGAAGCGAAACACCAACCACTACGCCTAGGTTCAATTAGTTGAACCCGAACCCTCACGTTACCGACTTTCCTATTTCCTGTTCTTAATTCTTCCTTTATCCTCTAGATCGGTAGCCAGGTGAGCTAACGGAGGTATAGCTCGGTTGGTGAACGATCTATCTGGACTTCCCATTTCCAACTGCTGGGATGTTACATGTTCACAGTGGTGGAGTGTTACATGATGGCAGTTTGGGATGTTACAATATTCAATGGTCATTTTCGGGGTGTCGTTATTCGAAGTTCAGAACCTTTTAAGAGAGATACGAAGGGGCTACCTTTGGGGATGCCTTTTCCTCTCCGCTTTTGAACTAAGGTTCCCACAAGCCGAGGCACCTCGGCCTGTCCTGAGAGGTGTATGTTCCGGGGTCGCAGACCTTGGGCATACGGTAAGAGTTGTTCTCTTTTCCCATTGGAATAGTCGGCCAGCTGCCTCCTAAACTGGTCGAGGCACGGAGAAGGGAATGCTGCGTCCCCACAGCAAACTCCTCTCCCGCTATCGGAAGGGCGTGGGACAAGTACCCAATGCCCGACCTACGCGATGCAGGTTTTTCTAGGGTTTTCCCTGCATTTCTTTAGGCGAATGCCGGGTAGGATCCTTAAAATATAGCCCGGGGGCCCTAGTAACCCTTGGCTACCTTCTTCTACCCGTCCGCATCCCCCCTTTCAAATCCCTTCCTATGCTATTAAAGGGGAGTTGCCCAACGTGGATTACCCTCATGAAGCCTGTTGCCCTAAAAAAAATCGGGGTGTCGTTGTATTGCTTTCATAAAACATTTTCTTTGGCGGATTAGACGGTGAGTGCGCACTGCGACAGAACTCTCTCGCGAATGTGAGCATTCTGTCTCTCTCCGCCACTTGGAATCGACGTCGTAAAGGTATCTCAGTTATACATTGCTTCTCGCGCCTGTGTATTCCTTACCGGTCTTACGAAACTATGGTATTATCTAAAATTTATATTTTGTAATACATTTAATAATGTGTTCCTACTGACATGTACGACGTGAATCGACGCCAGAACTGCGGTTGAGGATGACGTTGCTGCGTGGAAGATCAGTGTAATGTTAATATATTAAGTATTTAGTTAAAACCTAAATCATGTTCAGTCTATAATTATTTTTATTACGCTGAATTGTTAATATTTATGTATAAGTACAGTAATGTGTCATGTTGTATTAAGTAGGACATAGAGTGTAGCCTTAAGTTAATCTGTTTCTATAATTTTGTATGTATTTTATTGCAGTATCCTATTTCCTCTTTCAAGGACTAATGGGAATAACAAATAAATCCAGAAAAATATATATATCAGCCTATAAGACAAAGTAATTTTATTAATTTTGGGGCTTCGTCAGCTTTCATTAGAAAAGATGAGACCTATTGTGATAAATATGTTGGATACAATTTTTATAGAATGATGTTAAATTTGGATTCTAACAAGTACGAATCAGAAATTTATGGACTGACTGAAATTAATTAGTGGAAGGAAACGGTTTGAATAACATGGAAAACGTTTCATCCTCATGATTGGCCGCTTGGAGCATCAGTAAAGTCTGTACAGTCATACAGCGAGTCATCCCAGGCCTAGAAAGACAGAGATCCTAGAATTTCTATAAAATACTCCACACTGAAGACGATAAATTTTTATATTCTACTATCTGGCGTTGCCCAGGATGTCATGTATCCATAACGCCCGATTAGACTTCAATCTCGGTTGTTTTTGCGTTATTATCATGTAATGCCAATCCCCTTAAGTGTGCTCCCCTCCCAACGCGACAGGGGTTGAAATTATACATCTAGAGAAATATTATGAATCTTATTGACTCCGAAAAATATTTATTCCACGCAAATATCGGCCGGTCAACATGTTTGAAAATTTCTACCACAGCCCACCACCGTCTAGTCCCGTTGACACCCGCACGTTGCCCAGATTGCCATAAATATAATCAGCGACATCCATAACACCGATTTGACTCGAATCTCGGTTGTTTTCTCGTTATTTTCTTTTGACGCGCCTCCAGCGTGCTTCCATCCCATGCTGAAATGGGTTGAAATTATACACAAAGAACGTTGGTAGAAATACTATCAATCTAAATAGCATTTAAAAATATTTATTCACGACCGTGTTTGCATGTTTCAAAATTTCAACCCCCATCTACCCTCGCCCCTGGGGGTTAAATAGCTAGATGAACGTCATAATTAAACTCAGCGGCATCCATAACTCTGGATTTGACTCCAATCTCGGTTGTACTCGCGGTATGTTCATGTAATGTTCCTCCACCCCAACCCCTATGGGTGTTCCTTTCCCGTGCTGTAAGAGGATATAATTATACGAAGATAACATCGGTAGAAAGGCTATCAATCTCTTTGACCTCCAAAAATATTTATTGGACTTAAATATCGGCCGTTTTAGCATATTTGAATATTTCAACCCCAGTTCACCCGCACTCCTGGGGATGATAGACGTCTCCCACCCCAACAGTGTTTGTTTCCTGGTTGCAAGGAACACGTGTACGAAATTTGGAGAAATTTTCTCCTCCGGTGTAGATTTGTATGCGGAACGAAAATATATACAAACAAACATACAAACAGTCCGCTATTTCGCGAAAGATGAAGTTAGCTTATAAAATATAAAATGAACAGTATACACCAATCCTAAAGATTTGAAGTAGCAAAGTAAATATCCCCGCATTTATTAATACTTAAGGCACGTGTTCTGTTAAAGGCCAGTGGAGGAATAATTTTGCATTTTGAAGTCGTAATTTTAATTCATATTATCCGAATGAAGTACGCGCATATTCGCAATTTACGTTCGCTAATATTATGGCGTATTGGCATTATTACTTAATATAAATAAAGCGTAGTGTGTCGAGTGGTATAAAGTGAACGAAACCAAAGTCGACTGTTTTCATTACAATAACAGATTCAACTTCACTTTACTGGTTGCCATTGCTGTTTTATTTGATAAAATATCGCAAAAGAATAATCTTTCATTAAAATGTACAATACAGTCGATGGCCAATTTAAAAGGGAAAAAAACTGCCTCAGCACTTGTAAACGTTTGAGTTAATACTACAGCTTTCGAAACGAAATAACGCATACAACAGATGTCATTAGCAACGTTGCTTTGAAAACGTGTGGAAAGCGGATTACAAGTCTCCGTTGCGTTGGGATAAAAATAAATCTCATGCTATTTTAGCTTAGCAAAAAAAAAGTTATATATCCCGCTATGAAACGGATTTTGCTAAATAAAAAATAGACACGAGGCAGGCTGTATGCAATGTACAGTAAAAGATATTCATGTTTCAGTTTCCCACATGCTTCAAAGACTGGGACCAAAAGACTTACTGTGCTTCAAATGATTGGTGTTCCTCACATACTAGATTTGCGCTTTTATGTGCTGTATACAATTCCTTTTTCTCCTGAGGAACTAACGTTTTTAACCCCTTTTGTATCTCGGAAACGATCTCGTTGTTAAATGTACGCTAATAGTGAAATTGCTAATATTTGAAAGTAATTTCTCTCCTGCGTAATTTTACGTTTATGCTCGTCGTTTCGGATCGGGTTTGGAAACTTTCTATTCTCTGAGGATCAGAAAAGTGAATATCAAGGAACAGTTTCAGATATTATTAATTATCGTAATGAGCTAGTTACTAATAGTATGAGGCTTCTTAAAAAAAAAGCTTTTCAAGTGCAATAGATAGAGCAAGACAAGTGGGAAGTAACTTTTCGATCTTCAAAGTTTTGTTCGAGTACCTGAATAGTTATTATACACGTGGATCTACTTGGTTTGTCCTATTTGTTTTATAGAAGCCTTCAACGCCAAAATGTGATGATAAAAAATGAGTGATTTATTTACTTGCCTGAAAAGACTTATTTATAATATTTCAGTACTAACCTTTCCGGAAAATGAAATATTTATAATAACCGAAAAGGTTGAATTGTCCTAGGCCTATGGACGGAATAATCTATATCATACTCGTATATTTTTATTTTACTGATGGCAGGTGATGTAACATATTTATAACAAATCCGTTACAATAAATTCTAAACTTATTTTAATTTACGTGATACAAGCAAGTTCATAAGTTTTCGACTATGTCACTAGGCATCTTTATTTGTTGAATTAATACGAAGAAATAATTATTATAATCGTTGAGCTACATATAAAATTATGAATTGGTAACACATTTTGCCTTTAAATACCGAATGACAAATTTATTTTCTACTTCGTCAGATAACAAACCTCCTAATATAAATAAATACACATTCTTTCAACGATGAAGGGGTCCTTAAATTTCATTCCTAAGGTTATTATAACTATTTGGGGAAATAAACATGTGAGTATTATAATAATGGTATACTTCACGAAGCGAACATAGTTAATAAAAATACCTTTATATCAGTGTTCCATTATTCCTAATTGACTAATGTGTGTATGTTTAAGATATATTAATATACCTCCCACCCTCATCCAACCCCGCGCGTTTCCAGGTTGTCATAAATAAACTCAGCGACATCAATAACACCGATTTGACTCGAATCTCGGTTCTTTTTCCGTTATTTTTATGTAACGCTCATCCGCCCCTACCCCTATTATGCAAGGGGTTGAAATTATACACAGATTAAATCAATATAAATACTATGAATCTAATTTAGCCCGAAAAATATTTATTCCACGCAAATATCGGCTGTGTTTACATGTTTGAATAATTCCATCCCCTTTCACTCCCACCCCTGGGGATTAAATGGCAAGTAAGATATCATAATTAAACTCAGCGACATCTATAACCCTGCATATGACTCCATTCTAGGTTGTATTCGCGTTATTTTCTTGTAATGCCCATCCCTACATGTTGTTAATGTTGTAACATCGGTAGAAACACTATCAATCTCTTTGACCTAAAAAAATATTTATCAGACTTAAATACCGACCGTTTTAGCAGGTTTGAATATTTCTCCGCCCTCGTCCACCCCGCTCCTGAGGGTGGTAGACGTGTCCCACCCTGACACTGTTTGTTTCCTGGTCGCAATGAACATGTATACGAAATTTGGTGCAATTTTCTTCTCTGGAGTAGATTTGTATGTTGAACGTACATACAAACAAACAAACATACTTACATAAAAATTCTATTGACAAATGGAATCGAAGTTCTGCTGAAGAATAAATCTAACCCTTATCTAATTAACCGATAAAAGGCGGTTGCATTTTACTGTTAATATTATAAATGATTAAACCCTTAAATCACAGTTTGTTTTAATGTAATTTACATTAAAATGTCAGGTTTAAAAATTGTTCGTCAGAAGTTTTCAGTTACTTCAACCATATTCATCTGATAATTTAATTAAAATATTTATGTAGGCCAACATTTCCAGACATGGTTCAATATGACAATCCTATTGTTTACAATACCGAAAGCTTCTGACGTACAATTTTAAATCCTGACATTATAATGTAAATTGCATTAAACAAACTGCGATTTAAGGGTTTTATAATATTTTATAATATTAATCTAAACCTTATGTAAGGTGTAGAAACGAAGATACATTCAATCAATGGGAGCTTTTCATTTAAATTATACATAAATTGTCCCCCACAACAACACATTCTTTTATTCTGAGACACAAAAATTCGTCAAACTCGTGTAGCTTTATGTACGTGGACTATTATAATAAGCGTATAACGTCTATTGTCAGTTGAGCAGTACGAGTCGTGTTACAGTTTCACGGACCTGACTACTTCGGCCATTCAGTGCGTCAGTGAAGGCCGATATCTTAATGGAATTGAGTGCTTCCTCGAAGTCCATGAATGCAGTTGACAGAGAGATGCGATATCCTTTCGACCGATTCCTTACCCCTCTGACTACACGGACGCGATCTGCAATCACTTGTGAATCCTGTTTGTTCCGTAGACTGATTCCAGGTATATTTCAGGCCGATTTGTTAATTTCCTTGAGTATGCAAAAGGGGAGGGATTTTTTCGAAAGGAACAATTGATAGTGTGCGGAGCAATTTTATTCTGTGTTTGTGGTAGTTGTAATGCAGGCGGGAAAAGGCACGTGATTCGGGAGGCTGAGATGGGACGCTGCGGATCGATTCGCCGGATTGTCCCACAGGGCTCACAAGTCTGCCTGCAAGGCTTCCTTAATAAAGGACCTCCTGGCACGCAAAAATATTTGCTCATTTACTATTAGGTCATATGCGTATCAATACGATTCACCGAGTTGTTCCTTTCAAGTACTACATGTAACCTAATATGACCACACGATCTTTTGGAGACAACCAGAGTGAGGGCCATGATAACGGGAAGGAAAACTACTGAAATATACGTGGGTTATACCAGATACGATAATCTTATACAAAATCACGCCGACTAAAAATAGATAATTTGGAGTATACTTCTCGAAATTTAAATATATATATATATATTGTGGACATTACCAATTTGTAATGTAAGTTTTATTTAATAATTCTTTCTTTAATATTATTTTCGGCCAGTGTGGCGCAAGAATGTAGAGACTGTCAAGGTTGCTACGCGATTATTGTTGGAAAAGCGTACGCACACAGAGCTTGGGCGGAAACAGGCAGTGTTTTTGAGGGTCTGACCGGTCTGGTCATGACCAGAGTGAATATAGTTTTGGAGACCAGCCGAGGATTCTCTTAACTAAATAATTAGGAATTCAGCAAATTCTAAGCTGAACATATACATCACATTTTGGCATTAACGTATTTCTACAGCGGAACTGTGTGACAATAAGTGCGACAACGTAAAGTTCGTGAACTGCTGTTCGAGAGGCGCCGGAATTTTTGTGAAGTGAAACGATATAGGAATCAGTGTTAATTAAATATTTTCTTTAAAATAAAATAACTGTGGAGTGCGTAATTCGGTAACAAAGCAGCGCTAAATAAAGTTGTATGTAAAAACTTATACTTGTAAACCTTTATGTAAATAATTTACCGTCAGATTTCTCTAGTTTTTTGATTGTTGCTCGATTCTTTTGTTATTGTAAAATAAATTTGTATTTTCTGGTGTAACTTTGGTGACAATTGCAAATCACTATAATTATTAGTGGTCCAGTACGCGCCTTTGAGATTATGAGTATCATTAAAGCTGTAGCAATTTGTTAAAAACATAAAAATGTACAAAAATTAAAGTAAATCTGAAATTGTATTTAAATAATCTTTTTTTGTCTCTTTAAAATAATTTTCTTTAAATCCAAAGGAAAAATCCTGTTAACTCTCTTCCTTTTAAAGAGATTGAATACCACACATAATTTTGACCACAACGTGTTGGCTTTATTTTCCTTTGTTTAAATTAAATATTACATAATTTTACTCTCAAACGTGGGGCTTATTTTTTATTAGTATTTTTCGTATATTACATAATTTGGCGCCGCAACGTGTGGGCTATTTTTATAATATATTTTGTATATTACATAATTTGACAGTCCAACATGGGGCATTTTTTTAATTTCAGTTAATTTGTATACTATATATACTGTAGCTGCTTCAGCCGTTTGCGTAATAATAGTTCTAAAATATTAAAAATTAAATTTCAAAGTAATGACCGACCGACGACCTAAATTGGCACCTCTACTAAAACGTTCCTCCACTTCAACACTCTACCGATGAAATTATGTAATTACTGCATTTTAGCACCTGTGTAAGAAACAGAAAATACTAGATTGACAAAGATCACAACAGTTGATCGAAACGTCTATAACTTTTAGTTTTTATTGTTCTGTTATATGGGATGTTAATTTATTGTCTTACATACTTTTCAGTCTAACTTAAAATGTGATGATAATATTTTCAATTTAGTACGAAGCAATTCGCGTGTATTCGTCTCTTTTGATAAACTTTTCATGCGCAATAATGAATAAGTTTTTCAACCTTCAACGAATTTTAATTTTTCTTCTAACCAATGGAGAAAATCACGAAAACGAAACCAGAAAGTGATCAATTTTTAGATCGTACAAATGCCGTCTGCATGAGTCTAGTTTTACTTACTCACGAATAGCCGTCATATTTGTGTAACAATGTAACAGTTTACTTATAAACTGTGCTTATTACTTCCATATCCACAAGTGTAATTGTTTATTATTTTTATTCATTCGTTCTACGGCCCTTTGGACTCGTCATCTTACGTTACACATTGTGGAGGGTTTTCTAAGGAAACACAACAAATGCGATTCGAGCCCGTGATTGTATTAAAATAGTCACCTGATGACGGCGTAGATGAATTTAGGAGAAACGTTGTTATAGATAACAATTGACCCGGTTGATACTTTTTATTCAATGAAAATACTTCTGATTTATTTCATTACTGAAAAAGGAACTATTTCCGAGAATCTTTCATTAAAACTTAAGCCGCTTATTACAGTCAGTATAAGCTACTTTAGAATTTGATGTCTCTTTTAGCAATTTTTATCTGTCTCTGTGGGTTGCATAAAAATGGCTCGAATATACCAGAATATCAATTTTTAACAAACGTCCTGATAACACTAAAGAATTGAGAAGCACTCCAGTTGCATTCAAAAGTGAGAATAAATATTCCTACTCTGGAAATGAGTTTTTGCAAAATAATTGTATTGGAATATTTGTGTTTTGTTGTAAATAGTTAGCATGAACTACTAGTAGTGTTTCATTATTGAAACATTTTAAAGTGACAATAATAATTATATTTATTTTATAATATGAACATTTAGTTTTTAATAGAAAAAATAGGTTTTATTAAAATATGTATGTATTTATTTATATAAACCCGACAAAGTATTAAATTCTATATTAATTTTTAGTCAAGAAGTGATTTAACCTAAATCTAACTGTTCATAGTTCCGTACATACATTCAACCCATAGTGAATTAATTGAACAACTACAAAATAAATTGAATTTTATTGCATCAATCCCAACAAACATAACCTCCGAATTTCTACACGAATAGAATACTTAAATATACTCCTTGAGTATTGCAGAATATAATTGTCCCTCAGTCTTAAGAAAGATTAAATTGATGAAATTGTTTGCTAGATTCACAATGTAAACAAATATTCGCCATATTGGTGTCACTAATATGGCACAAAAATTATCTTACATTTGCCGCAAGGTTCGTATAGTATTTCGTATTGTTTTTATTATCATTCGATGGAGTATTACTGGATAAAATTATACTTTTTATTCAATGAAAATACTTCTGATTTATTTCATTACGGAAAAATGAACGATTTCCTTTGTTCGTCGCGTAATAACGTCTCTTGTATCTTGGCGCGCACTAATTTAACAAAAAATGATCACATTTTTTCTATTATAATTCTTTCCACCTTTATGCTACGCGTTTCTCACCCCCACAGTATCGTTTCTCGTGTTTTTGAGAATATGTGTACCAATTTTTGTTGCAATCTGTCCACGCGTTTAAATATGTATAGAAATTAACGTAAATAGATATATACAAACATACATCCTTTTTTATTATATAGATTATTCTTATGCAAATTAGTTTTTATATAATTAGATATTGGTCGAAAACAGTGTAAAATTTATGACTCTTTCCTCACCACTGAAGGTTTCCTTCTCATGAACTCGTTCCATAAACTAAAACATCCTAATTCAAACGTACGAATTTAATCTATCAAATTATTTAAAGGATTTCTCCTACGATCCTAAAAATATTTTATTTGGTCCCTAAGATACTCCGTAATAATTTTTCATCTAATTATTTAGAAAAATTTTCAAAGATGTAAAATGGAGAGTAGTTTATCGGCGTCACATTATATATTTTTGGAGATACATGCTAGTATTTTCAAGAATTTAAATCAATCCGATTCGGCTGGTGAAATTTCAGGTTTATTGGCACATTACTTTACGATGTGTGGACTCTGGGCTGTAAAAATGATACGAATTTGTAATATTCAATCGTTTTAACGAAATATTTGAAGAGAACTCGGACGCAATTAGGGGGAGATTTGGACTTTAAATTCCTATAACTGAAGATTGTTATTATTCGTCATCGTTATAAGTTTATTCCCTTCGACAACTTCCGTATGTGAACCACGTACAACTAGTTAGAAATTGTATGAAATGTTGTAGTATTGATTCACAGCGCCGCGGGAGTCTGTAGCGGAGATTTTGGTTCCTTGGGGAACGACCCCAAATAGAAAGCAAGAGATCCGACCAAATCGACTTCGCGGAGTGTTAAGCAGACGTCGTCGCTTCCTTTACACTTGCCCCCAAAAAAGATTAAACCGAAAGAGTTAAGTTCCTCCTTTGGGATTTTACTGCCCAAGGTTCCAAACCAAGGACTTCAAATCAAGATTCCCGTAACCCCTGACTCCAAGGGATGTATTCACCGGTGTCGCAGACGATGGTCATACGGTAAGTGCCCTTCCAAAATCTGGTCGAGACATGCGTCGTCACCACAAAAACTGATCTCGCATTACCGGAAGGGCGTGGTACAAGTATCAAGAGCCCCACCTACCTGATGCAGGTTTCTCTAGAGTTTTCCCTGCATCACATTTACGCTAATGTCGGATAGGATCCTTAAACTACAGCCCGGGGGGCCCTGGTCAGTCCTTTATATCCTTTCCTATGCTATTAAAGGATAACCCTCATGTTGCCTATCACTCAAAAATAATAATAATAAATACAGCGAGACGTAGTTCTGACTTTTGGCGCCGTAACATTTATTGGCCATAATAATCTATTCAGAAATAGTTTGACAACCTGTATGCGTCATTTCTAAAAATATTGTTCGGAAATTCGATTAAAAATATTAATCCTTGCAAGTATGAGCTGCGAGGTAATTAATATGTTTCTTCTAAATTTTTAGCGACAATGTCCATAAATTAATATCCCACTAATTAATTCGGTTACCACACAGCTGCGAGACATTTCTTTCAACCCGTGCTAGTAGAGAATGTGTGGGGTTTCAAGTGGCGACGCTAGTCCCGCAGAAAATTTGCGGTTTAGTGTTACGTTGCTGCCTCTGTCGAAACTCCGTTTGAACCGGTTTTGGAGGGGCCCCTGTTCAGATCACGTGGCCTGGTCTTAAGCTTTGATTCGTTCCCCGCCTTCTGCGAGTGAGTTTTTCACTTGGGAGGGGTTTTTTCTCTCTAACTTCGGAGCCACTCTTGCTACAACCATCTTGGAGTGAGGGAGGCTCCCGGGTACTCTATACTCAGTCTAATTCTTTTTATAATAAATTTTGTATTTAACTTTTGAGCTTTCTGCTTCTTATTCATGTCTCTGGAACATATTTAGATACCAAGAAACCCACGTTATAGACTTTTCTATTTTCCTTTTCTGAGCTCTTCCTTTGGAATCTCAGAAGATACGTCGCTGGATTTTCCTCCGCCTGTTCATTAGCTAAAACTAAAATTCCGTTACATCCTTATTTTGACCTCGCAGTTTTAGCAGGTACGCAATATTTCAGCCCGATTAGAAGAGAATGACTCGCTTTCAAAAAAAAAACCCACCTTGAATTTCCTAAAACATTTTCAGCCAGAATCCAGACTATTTGAACTAGAAAAACGTCGACGCTGTTGTTTGCTTTGTTTATATTTTCCAAGAACCACATAATATAATCGAGAATCTTGATTTTGAAGGAGATCCTTCAACATTTTCTTTTAAGTCAGCAGTTTAATATAATTTGACGGTCCGCGTTACACAGCGTATAATAATTTTACTAAACTTCGACATGAACGGGCCAACGGAAAACACGACTACAGTTTTTCCACGACACCAAAATTGTCTAATTGATCGACTGATTTCAGCAGAACGAAATTTTTTAATTAGCTTTTACAGAATTCTACCATTTTCGTGGCGATGAAAGCGATATACGAACCTAAAATAGTGGAAACTAGGAGAGGATATTTGGACGTCAATAACACTTTTTCTAAGATTGTAATTGGAAGAAAAGTTTAACAGCTTTAGTGTCGAAACTCTACAGATCCTGGAATAGAATATCTCAGCAAGGTAACAAGGAAACAACTCCAAACGTATCTTTATGAATATTTATTACGAGAAGGAAAGCGCGAAGTCACCGAAATAATAATCTTATCGTCCCATTCCAGGATCCGCAAATTCCGTGAAACTTTAACTGTCTGGACCACATTATATCACAAAGTATGTTTCTAAATTAGGTCTTAATTTCTAAAAATCTTTTGTTATTGTGGTTCTCGACCTAGCTGTTTTCTTTCAACATTCTTGGGGTGATGTATTTAAATTTCAAAACTTAAATTATTGACGTGTTTCGATATATTTATTGTTGCGTATTGTTGCAGATTCGGGAGTATTTTTGGAGGTTTTTTCAAATGATTGCTTTGTTTTCTTCCCATTCCTAAAAAAAATACTTTTTCATAGGTTTCATTACCTTAAAACTGTAATTTTATGATCTGGAAACTGCGTGTTTTAAGTGACGTTGTTCCCTAATTTAATAATTCAGAATTAAAATACAGTATAATGCAAATATAAATATCTCATTCTGGTCCACCAAATTCTGGGAGATATTCTTAGTGTGAACTGGGTAAAGTTTGATACTCAATCGTCGTAATTAGATGTTAATTCCGTCAAGGGGCTTAAAATTCAAAATCTCTTCCAATTAAATCGCTCGTTCCTGAAACAGAACGTTGAGAAAATTGTGCGTAGATAAGACTGACGACGATTCGTCTCTAACTCAAACAATTAATTACAATTATGGTGGATCAAGTCACTTAGTTGCGCTCATCAAGAATATGGGAACGAAAAATGGAAATACAAAACAGGAAAGGATATAGTGAGACATAATTGGACGTGGAAATATGTATAAGTAGTTTGTTTTAGAGTATCCGGAACGACCGAGATAGATAAAGAGTACGTCGAGTAGAGAGACATCAAAGTTTCAACATCCAGATAATAATTCCATATGCCATCATTGGACAAACAGATAACGAAATAGAACACCATCTACCACAAAATAATTATCGTAATTTAACAAAAGGTATTTCTCAATGGAATTTCCATTGCAACGAGCCACAAAGCCCATCGCTAATTCATAATCTGAAATTAAATTCATTTCGTTCAAAGGCATCACTATTTTTAATATAATTATTCATTCACGAGACATGTTTCTAACTCCGTACATCAATTACAATGTCATTAAATATTATTCTTGTAAGAAAAATACTTCGTAAATCATGTTTTGTTTGACCAGTTACAAGACGTTACATTCGAGGGTGTCACTTAAATTATGGCAACATTTTAAGCCTCTCAGTCCGTCTCGATTTGATGTTTGAATGATTTCAACAGGTATTACTGGGTTCTTGGACAGTGCATGGCGGTCGGTGTGAACTTGGTGACACTGTTTGGGGGCGGAGTTGACTGACATGAACTTGTAAGGTAAAGTATAAGACGCCAGGACCCGAAAATAAATAAATAGAAAAACGTTTCAATCTCTATTTCGGCCGAGAAAAATTATGGTGCCTGCAAAACTACGTATGGAATACCCAGGCCTTCAATTACATCAACTATGGTGATATATTTCTTACCCCATTGACTACGGGACCACAAAATCGCTTAACATAAATCGTCAGCTTCCAGAATTCGGGTTTGTTTATCATAAACATTATTACCAATAATCGGAAACAATAATTATAATGAATCGGCGAGAATGATTCTCGTAGATTTAAGCATGCATTACTGCCCACGGATTTTTGAGACTTTTTTTAAAATTTAAAACATGTTTCGCTTTAAAGACAAAAAAATGCCATTTCTAAGAGAAGTAACACGGATAACGTGAACGTCGAATCGGGTGGGGCATTCGGAAAAGAAACCCTATCTTAACTAAAATGCGATATTCGAACGTTAATCTGCGAACGAACCCATCTAAGACCTTTTTCTCCGTACTCGATGTACAGGCAACTTTTTCCAGATCCGTGGTTTTGAGTAGAGAGGATTTGACAAGGCTTCTTTTTATTGAGTGCTTCTCGGATCAGAAATCATAATGATCCAGCTGTTCCAAGTTTTTCTTCCGTGAAGTGGCCCGTGTTAAAAAGGAAATCACCACTAATTGTTTATTGTAATATGTAGACATTTATGGAGCTTCTATACTTTTTTATTCTAGGATATAAACATTGTTCTGTGAAGAGTGCTGCAATTATTTTCTGTACCAACAAATGAATTCGGTGTTTTATTTTCAAGATGATCTAGTGTTGGGTCCATTATTGTACTTATGTCGTGTATTTGCATTAGAAGTTCATTTAAATTTAAGTAGATTCTAAATGTTATTTACCTCAACTTCTCTAAGAAAATTAGTCTCTATTTTTTTAGGAAGAGCAAACGTTTTGACATTGCTAAAATTACAACGAAATGTTGTATTTTATTAGTTAAAATTTAAAGAGATTATTTCAAAAAATACCGCTACAGCAGTTGCAAGTAAGATGACTACTATGCAACATAATAATAATAATTCGTAATTGTGAGTTTAACATTCAACCAGGAACAAGGTTCAAGGTTTAGGTTCAAGTTAATTTTTTTTATAAACAGGTCATTTTTTTCTTCTGACTGCTGTGGCCTAAAATATTAAACGTTGTTTAATTTTACATTAATAAATACTTTTTTTGACTTAAAATTGGCTGATGTTAATTCATACTTTATTTGTTTTGGATTCAACTTTTTATTGTTTTTTTAATTACATTTTTAATTAATTTTTTAGATTCATCTCGAAGAGGTACCTAAACTAACGTTAGGCTAGTTAATTGTTAATTTAATGTTTATAAATAAATTCTTACTTTTGGTCAATTTCCGCTAATTATATTTAATACAAGTCAGGTAAAGTTCAAATATTAATTATGTAATTTAAAAAATATGAGAAATGGCATATATTGTGATGTGGGATGATATTTTTATTGCTCATATGTAAACATCGCTCACCGAAATAATGTAAATCAATCCTTAGGCGTTTCAACGACGCGGACTAATGTGTTATTAGTTTTACATTCGCCTCGGTAATAGCTTGTCCTCGTTACGCCGTAAAAGACGAAAATAGTGCTTAGTTTACGAGTATTAATTTTTGGAAGTCAACCCTTCGTCGTGTCACGATCCTCGAAGTGGAGTAACACGCTCACTTCAAATTTACTTTGCCTCGACGCGGAAACGGTTGCTTAATAGCCGAGTCAACATCTCGCCGATCTGAAATAAGAGTTTGCTTGAAAATGTTGGAAAATCGATATCAGTTTAGTGTGACACGTTTCCCATCGCGAAACGTTTCGCTACGATACCAAGTTTCTTGATTTCGCTGATGGGTATCGTCTTACAGGACATTAGAAATTTAAATCGCAGTTGTCGCTGCAGAGGAGAAGTGCCTCAGATGAAGTATTTAACTTGGCTAAATGGGAACCGTCTAGTGCGTTAGCCGAAGCTGCGCTGAGCAATAATGGCCTCCATAAATCTGTTTCGAGGTTGTGTAAACTCGGGGGGCTTACGATCAAACGCAGCGGAAAAAATCAACCGGTTCGATGACGATGTTGCTGTCGTCGCTCTAAGCGAATTATGACTCAGAATCCCGGAATAATCCAACAGGCTCGTTCACACTTCTGCATAGAAATTTCATTTGCTTTCTACTATATTAAGTTGGAAAACGTGAGACCAACTTCTATACGTAATGTAATTAATTGCCACGCCTACCAGTTTAAGTTATTGTACCTAATAGAAACTTTTACTCCATGCTATACAAAAAAGGGGGTGGTTCTGGTCAGATTCTACTCCGTTCCCAGTTGTTATTTTTTACAATTTAATTTTTTTACTTAATTAAATATCTTTGTCAGTCAGTTTCTCTTTAGATTGACTGAAAATAATTTAATTTGTTTGATTGTTTTCTATGTGGTAGCCTCTTACAAAATTTGTAGTTAAGAAACAGAAGCTATTAGATATCGTAAACTTTTTTATGTAGTGCCTACAGATGATAAAATAGATAATCGATTTATTTCTGGAGTAGAAGATATCTGAAAGAAACTAAAGCATAACAGTGACTCTAAAACAGTCGATGACAACGGTTACAATGGTGACCTATCATTTGAGGAAAATTTTAGAATGCATACAGACGTTTCAGAGAATCGTGGAAATTTCTGTGTAAGCAGAGATAAAAAGACAATTTGGGGAAAATCTCACACATGAAGGTCAAAATATTGTTCCCCATCGAGTAAAAACTGTTGCCAAAAGTGCTAAAACGTCTTTAGAGTATTTTTCTCTATTTATTTATGACGTCATCCTTTGAAAAATCGCAACGTGTACTAATATTTACCTGTAAATTACTCTCGAGAACGGGATGCTAAACTCACTCATGAGACTGAAATAAAACTGTTATTGGTCGCTTGAGACTGGAAGGGATTTTACAGATCTGGTCATTAAATTATCAGCGATCTGTGGGATCAAAATGGCTTCGGAGTTGAAATATTCCACACAACAATGAGTATGGACCGTTTCCTCTTCCTCGTTCTCTGCATGCGTTTCGATGAAGTGTGTATGTATTTATTTAATCTACAAATGGGCAGTTTGTCCGGTGGTAGAAGCATGAAATTACAATTTAATTTGTAATTAAATTAGAGAAGTTACAATAAAGACAAATTAATATAATTATTTAAAAATATATGCTAGGTTTAGGGACATTATTTCAACTATAAATTATATTAATTAAAGATTACTCTTGAAAAAGTGTTTATAATGATTTTCTTTTTCTATTATTGTTTTCTGAACTTGTAAAGAAAGAGCAGTAAAGACGATTTAAATCAAGAGTGTATTATGGTGAGTCTATTTGGATGTTGGTTTTATAATTCCTTATATCTTGCAACCAATAATAAATATTGATATCCCCACTTCAAAACAATTTATTACTTAGATATATTAACTGCATTATATAATATCATAATAATAAACAGTAAAAAACTGTGTAGAATATCAATTAAAAATTGGGGTGTTGTCAGCACTGATGTTACAAACCATCACGCGAGTGCTTAAGGGCTAATAAATGTAATATTCAGATTTTATCTAAATTAATGAGGTATGTGCAAATTTCCTTCCAAATTCTTTCAGAGTCCTAAAACCATATGCGATGTAGTCGGAATCTCAAGTAATCAGCATCAACCGAGTTTTATTTCTCTCTGTGACTCAGTAAGAGGTAATAGATAAATTAATTCCGGTAATCCAAAGGAACGTTATTGAGCCGTACGAATATTTGTGTCGAAACTGATCGTTTATATGTCGGGACGAATATGCTTGTGGCAGGAAAGAAAGTTTTTGCTCCACCACGCTGTAAATAAACACAATCGCTGGCGCATAGTTGAGGCCAGTAGCTTAATCACACTCTATGTAATCAACATCTCTTAAATTTGTTTCTATAAAAATAAATACATGTCCAAAAAAATATCAATAAATTATTTATAATAGTGATCCCGACGTGATCCAGTTTAGGTATGCACTATTATAAGTAATTGATTTATATTTAAACATTTCGGTTAGATAAGACGCAGTCCAAAAGACAAATATACATACAAATATACATAAATTCATATTTGGACAGTAATTTTAACATACATATATGCATACATTCAAAACAGTGTACTGCCTGATGAAGTGCCAAAATTGTGGACGAAACATCGTAATATCGTAGCGATTTTTTGTTTTAGTTTATAATAGAAATTTCTATGACAAATTGGCCATTCTTCTATTTATTTATTAAATGATAATTAGCAGATTATATTAAATTTATTGATTATTGTTTGCACATGTATTTATTTTGTTTAGGCAACTGGCTTAACAAGTCGCCAGCGATTTGGTTTATCTCTCCACAGAGACTTGACAACTCACAGAGTGGTGGAGCAAAGAGATTCTTAATGCTTTTCAAGTTCTAGAAACTCTTATACTCGAGAATGGCTGCAAACGCTTACACGAAAACTGCACTCCGAAGATGATTACTCCGCGGGAATCCACGTATCGCTAATATAATAATTCCTTGCCACGCATTAAATAACTTTTATAGAGTTTTAAGGAGTTTATTTGTAGTATTTGGAGGTTGTGAAATGAAACAGTGCTGGAAAACCTTTGTTCTCGCGTAATTGTTCGCATCTGCTGCTCCGGAAACGTTAATCTTAAGATGACAGGACTCAGGCTATTGTTCGAGATCCATTGTTAGAGATCTTCTATATACAGTTACGAGAATTTTTTATTGAATATGGGAAATCATTGTTCGCTTTATCTGAAGGAATATTACTAAGACATGGTAACATTTGAAGTTACCTGCAAAACCTCCCCCCCCCCCCACCTAAACCCCACGATATAAACACCCAATTCGTCGTAACATGCATTCGTATAAGCAAATTTTTTAAAAAAAAATATTAAAATCAAATGGCACGAATGAAATATAAGAATGGTAAATTTGTTTGAAATCGGGCACCCTAAGTCAGTTCATTGAAATAAATCACCAATCGGTCATCATATTTACCTCATGAATCGATATAGTAATTTAATAATCTTTAAATAGCAATAAATATAATTTTTATGTAAAAGTGCCAAATTGAGAATTTTTTCATTACTTTAAGGGATACAGTTATGGTAATTTTTTTTCCTGCTCACTAATTAAATTTTTAATTTGACTGAGTATCTTCGGCCGACTGGAATACAAAAAGACGGGATACATGTCTGTTAGTTAATTACTTATCGAAAAATTCCAAAGATGTACCAAGTTAGACGGTATCGGGCTGGAGGACCACAATTCAAAGGAACTCTTTATTCCAAATTAATGACTAAATTCACATATCTAAAGGTAATTGATAGTCCGATGAATATCTTCTTCACCAGTTGTAAAATTGTTGCAAGAGGAAAAGCAGCCCTTGTGAAAGTTTAACAATTCAACGATGTCCAATGAGAAAGAAGAAACGCAGTAAACGAGTGGGAGATAGAAAAAATCAAAAGACAGACCGCAGGGCATATAAGTGCGCAGGTTGAGAGAAGCACATAAGTTGATACTAACTCAAAAAAAATTCATAAAATTAATATCTGTCGGACGACCAAAGACGAACTTGAAAGCCCAGGTTCAAGGGTAAACAGCAGCAAAAGACAAGCCATAGATCTTCCTGCTACACGTTTAGAAGCCAGCTTAACGAACGCCATGGTCTATATTTTCCTGAATTATAGGCAAAACAAACACTTTCACATAGCAAAGATTTTGTTACCAATATTACACATCTGCATTATTATCTAAACCATTTCAGTAATGGAAAATAAATACAGTAATGCATCAAGAATCTTAAATGCCCAATTTGAAAAGAGCAGTTAAATGAATATTACGCACAAAAGAATGTGTCTTCCGTCTGTTGCGTCTTTTTTCAAACATTAATATTATAAATGATAAAACCTTTTAATTCACAGTCACATATAAAATTTATTTTAATGTAATTTACATTAAATTGTCAGAATCTTTCGGCTACCTTAACGATATTCATATGATAATATAATTAAAATATTTACTTAGGCCAACTTATTTTCAGACATGGTTCAATATGACAATCCTATTGTTTACAATGATAATGACAATAGGATTGACATATTGAACCATGTCTGGAAATAAGTTGACCCAAGTAAATATTTAAATTAAATTATCTAGAAGAATATGGTTAAAGTATCCGAAAGTTTCTGACATACAATGTAAATTACATTAAAATAAATTTGATATGTGACTGTGATTTAAGAGTTTTATCATTTATAATATTAATCGTAAAATACAACAGTCTTTTTATCGGTTTATTAGACAAGTTAAAAGAATTGATTGCACATTAAATTAATAGTAACACACGTTAATAAAATGTTATTATATTAAATTTTATTTGCTATTTACGTACTTTATCAATTTAAATAAAAATTTCATAATCCTTCAACATTGAAAACAAATATAGTGCGAAATAAAATAAAATAGTTAATTAAATTTTACGTACTTATCAGTTTAAATAAATATTTCATAATCCTTCAACATTGAAAACAAATATAGTACGAAATAAAATAAAATAGTTAATTAATTTTTACGTACTTATCAATTTAAATAAATATTTCATAATCCTTCAACATTGAAAAAAAATATAGTACAAAATAAAATAGTTAATTAATTCAACCGCCCCCAGAAATTACTTTTAATTAATACAACACGTAAGGGTTCCGTCCTAATTAGGTATTTTTAAAAAAACTATTTAGCTTAGCTTTTAAAAATTATTAAAACATTTAATGTATTCTGTCACAATTTCGTTATTTAAAATTTAAGGTCTTGAATAATTCATTTGGTTATTCTCGTGTAAATATGATTGAAGAGAAACTAAAGATAACAAACAAATTTTTAACTAGAATGTGGAAAAAAATGTATTTTAAGATAAACGCTCGAGTATACTTCAAAATGTCTATATTGAGAGGATGCAAAAGCTCTACCGACGGAGATGGAATATGTTTTCCTTTTCCAGTTGCTCCTGTGAATTATAACTCCGTGCCCAGCACCTAAGCGCGATCCTAATTGCCAACTAATTTTAAGTGGCTTTCGTGGAAGCTCCATTCACGTTCCAACACATTAATATTTTTCTGGGAAGTACCTGGAGGCTTTTACCTAGATAATACGCTAAAACTGATCACAGCGCTTCGTCCGAGAAATGTTCATGGGTAATTTTTTTATTTATTTTTTAATACGGTACATTTAGGTTTAGCTTTAGAAAGCTCCAAAACGCGCGGAGTTTGCTGAAACCTTTCAAAACGTTTCCTGCGTATCTATCATATTAAAGGTAAACATGAGGACCCTGGAAATATTTTCGTTCGAATGAAATGCGCCATATCGTGACAGTCTCTTCCTCGGACTCGCTTTGAAAAAAATTTATCGCTCAATAGGCAGAGTAACCGCCAGACATCCGTTATCGGGAGGCATATCTGATATAAAAATCGTTGGCTTCTGGGTTTCGAATATCTTCGAAGAAGGCATCACCACAGATTCTCAACACATTAAACTTGGCACAACCGGATCCAAATCGTTACCTGGGCAGTAACGGAATTCCTCTTCTAATCCGAAACAAAATAAATGTAACAACAAAGCTTCAAGATAATTGAGATACAGTTTTTTTTTCAAGTAAATTAGTTATTTATATGAATGGCGGGATTTCCACTCATACGGGTCACGTAAACAAAGGGAGGGTTTGGAATGAAGGTCTTCTTATGTATGCTATGATCAGGTATTTTATGCCTTCAGAATTTACTAATTTATATACTTGTTCATTTAATTTTTTCTTATTTATGTATGAAATTATTTATTCATCTTTTCTGGTTTTTCTTTTGCTCATTTCTCATTGGAGAATTATTGAAATGTATTAGGTGGATGAATGTTGTAGTAAACCTTATAACGGTCACTGATATACAAATTATATGTTTTACATGGGAGCTTTCCAGTATACTCGACGTCGTGTTGTAAACATGAAGTACTTAGTACAGAACAACACAACTTTTGAAAGTGTATTTTAGTATGCACGTGAATAGTTTATTAAATATTAGGGAACAGATGAATATGAACGCTAAATGCTGAAAGCTCCCATGGAAAATAATTTTTTTTTTGGTGTAACAGGCTACATGAGGGTAATCCACATGTTGGCAACTCCACTTTAATAGCATACGAAGGGATTTTAAATGAGCGGGATGTGGAAGGATAGAGGAAGGTAGCCAAGGGTTAACTAGGGCCCCCGGGCTGTAGTTTAAGGATCCTACCCGGCAATCGCCTATACGTGATGCAGTACAAACCCTTGAAAACCTGCATCAGGTAGGTCGGGCAGTATGTGCTTGTCCCACGCCCTTCCGATGGCGGGTGAAGAGTTTGCTTTACGGACGCAACATTCTCTTCTCCGTGCCTCGCCCAGTTTTGGAGGCAGCTGTCCGACTATTCCAATGGGATAGCTCTTACCGTATTCCCAAGGTCTGCGACCCCGGAACATACACTTCTCAAAACAGGTCGAGGTGTCCCGGCTTGTGGGAACCTTAATTTCAAAAGCAGAGAGAGGGAGAGAGAGAAGGCATCCCCAAAGGCAGCCCTCTCCGTCTCTCCTGAAACGTTCTGCCTGCGAGAGCCACCAACAGATCTCACAGATTTCTCCTCATGATATCATAAAAATTTTTTGTAGGTCAGTGACAGTTATAAGGTTATTTACTACAATGGACTTACTGAAATTAATATTTTGTAAATTATAAGAGTACGAGATTGGATATTTTGGCAACGTCAGCGGGCAACATCCTCTTGTCAGAGGAATGGGATTTATAAAACGAGGAAGAGAAAGGAGGGTGGAGATTCCCCAGAGTAAAATTGTGTAACAGTTATAAAAACAGCCAGGAAATCTAGCGTGAAAATATAATTTAATCAATGATTGTACGGTATATTTTATGGCCCCATCGGATCCAAGACAATCAGTTTCATGACCTTTTTTTATATGACGGAAAAAATATTTAAAGAAACAGAGGAAGAAAGTTTATCTGATGAAAACGGCGCCAAACAAATTTAAATTTTTAATCAAAATGCAACCTTTGGAAATTTCGGAACAACGATCCATTGGATTATTTACTAATTTCGTGGTTGAATTGCTCCACGACCAAGAATACCACGTTCCGGTCATGCGATTGGCGGATGTAGAAGAGAAAAACCTGAGTGATTGCCACGACGAGAACAAATTATGAGGAATATGAGGGCACCTGAGATGTTTGCAGGTCGTCGTAGGAATGTGGGAGATCAATAGCGGCTGGCATCTATCTAGTAATTTATGAAGCAGCTGCCTTGACCTAAGGTATTCTTTCTAAGGGATTAAACCTTAAAGAGCATGTTTGAAAGCACGGAATAATCACCAACAAAGTGATGCATCTACGTTTCAAGCGGACTCGAGGTGAATTGGTCGGATTCATTTCATTGCGCACATACGAGTTGAGATATTAGGAAACATCCCCATTTTATATTAATGAACTTTAAACGATTAATTTGAGGAAAACGGAGGCGTCACGACGTCCATACCACTTTTATATTTCGATTTAACGAAGCCAATGAAATGCGCAACGAACTAAACTTCACAGATAATCGTATATCAAAAGAATGCAATTGAGATTCACCGCAGTCTCGTGAACGTTGCCTCACAAGCAGGACAAAGATTGAAAGTCGTTAGTATAGAAAATCAATACCTGGTGCGGTCACTGAGCGTCAAAGACATTACAAATTAAAATGTTGAATCAAGTAGATTGCGTAATAAGAACCCAAAGGGGGGGAAAAATAAAAAAATCTACAGAAATAATATCCGCTCAGTTCGGAACTATGCCGACGTTCTTCGTTCCATCATTGTCAATTTCCACAAGAAACTATCGGCCTAATTTAATTAAATTCAGCTTAATGTATCTCCGACAAACACCGGGCCAGTTCGATCTGTGGATAAACGTCAACATCAATAAAGAGAGGATTATTTGGCAACTCTTTCGGAAGATCGATTCTATTGTAATTGTGCACCGTTATCGTAACGCATATTCGGTGTGCGTTATTTTCGTTCCTGTTGAACGTGCATTAGGTTCAAATTAACGTCATATCTATAATTATCTATAACCAGTGTTTAAATTGTAATGTAGGCCAAACATAAACAATGTTAAATATTAGGAATAAAGAACATAAATCATATTTATTAATATTACAAGTTATTATTATAATTATATTATATTTATTACTAGCTCATTTTTACGGCGTTGCCCGGGTATTTATTTTAATTAGCCAGCAATAGGAATTAATTAGACAGTAACCTCTTGGTAAACATTTCATTTAACCAGCAACAGTGTTGGGGCTATTTACCCATTTACGGCCCCCTTCCCGACCAAACCCCTCGGCATCTAACTTAAAATATGGTTCTCTGTCTAAACTAGAGGTGTTGACAAAATCGTAAGTGTGATTTAATTTTATACAATGTTTGGTGATAGGGCCACGACAGTTTCAAATTAGATTTACGTCCTTTAATCCTAATATTTAACATTCTTTTTTTGGCCTATATAACAAAATTCACAATTTGAACACTTAATGTTATAGCCAACATTTGTAGTGGAAAACTTATCAATAGGATCTTTGTGTCCCTTGATGAAATCAGAAAATGAAGATTTAGACTTAAAAATTACAGAACATTGTAAAATTTTTAAACAATTGTATTAGATGAGATGATAAAATACCACAATTAATTCATTATACATATTTTTCCTTATAACATGGTTTCGGTTGGGTCCTAAATTAATTTTAGATAATCTAATGTTCTTGTACTTAGAGACAAATTCAGATTTTCTAAATGATGAATTGTGTTGGATAATAATATAGCTTTGTCAACCAAATTAAAAGTAATAGCACGAATCTGTGTAACACGATGGTCAGACAAAAAATTTAGAACACGACCTGTGTACATGAACATTAAATTATCTAAAATTAATTTAGGACCCAACCAAAACTGTGTTATAAGGAAAAATATGTGGAATGAATTTATTGTGTTACCTTTCTGTGGTATGTCATCATTTCATCTAATACAATAGTTTAAAAATCCACAGTGTTCTATAATTTTTGAGTTTAAATCTTCATTTGCTGATTTCATCAAAGGACACAAAGGTACAATTAATAAGTTTTCCGCCACAAAGGTTGTATATAAAATTAAGTATTCAAATTGTGAGGTTAACAAAAGTAATATAAAATATTTGGATTAAAGAACATAAATCGAATTTGAAACTGCCGTGGCCCGATCACCAAACATTGTAAAAATTCAATCCCAGTGTCGATTTTGACAACACTTCTATTTTAGACAGAGAACCATTTTATCTGAAAATATTAATTTCTCAAATGCCATATATATTAAAAATCCTGTTAATATTAAACATGACACTGAAAGTCTCAACAAGTTATATCATGTTTTGTTTTAAGTCCTTTGACTCTTATTTATTATCAGTGATTTTAGTGTGTTTTTCAATTACAGTCTTAAATTATTCGCCGTTAGAAAAAAGAAATCCGCGTCCGAACGTCCGGCAGCTTTAAATTTTAGTTAAAGTGTTTCCCTTTTAATTTTGTCTGTTATGAAGGTCGTTTTAACATTATTTGTTTTCAACGAACTTTAAATTTATGCTTTTTTAAAACCAGTTTCGTAATATCAAATTAAGTAGTGTGTGTTAGCAGGAAAAGGGCGGAAAGTTTTACTTAGACTTCTAAACACGTGATGATTTAGCTAACTAGATCAATCTTAATTTTAGATTCCCGCTTTCGATCGCGTCACTTTGATTTCAAAATTAAGTACTGATCCAGTTGACAGTCGCATAAACTTAAAAAAAATGGATTCTGGAGCGGCTTCTTTTCATGAAAATTATCTGCGTGCATTTGAGTTAAAATATTATAGAAAATTGACTGTAAAAACTTTATTACTTCGGAAGCCGATTAACGTGTTGCTCGAACTTTCTTTAAACCTTAACTTCATTAAGGTGAAAATTAATTTTTATTAACAAAATTAATTGTAATTAATAAGAAAGATAGCCAATTCAGACAAAATAAGTGATAATATAAGTACCACACAACGTTTCTGGGATCCTTGTATCTTTCATCAGGTGTGAAGAAGAGTCGAGAGCGACACAACAGCAAAAGCACTCGTCAGTTGACAATATACAAAAAGGCAAAAGCTTTTGAGTTTTGTCAACTGACAAGTGCAGTTGTGTCGCTCTAGGCTCTTCTTCGCAGCTGAAACACAAAAGCTTTTGAGTTTTTTGTCAACTGACGAGTGCAGTTGTGTCGCTCTAGGCTCTTCTTCGCACCTGATGGAAGAGACAAGGATCCCAGAAACGTTGTGTGGTACTTATATTATCACTTATTTTGTCTGAATTGGCTATCTTTCATATTTATTATTTTCTATCAGACGTAATTTTTTTCATTTTGAAATTAATTGTAATTGATTTCCATGAAATAATACCATTATTAATTTACATTATCCTCACCTGTAACGTAATATCAGAATCTCGTGTTTAAGCATAATGTATTATTTATGAGGTGTAAATCGAGTATCATTTATATATTTACGACACACTGGGCATCTCATTATGCAATAATTTAAATTAAAATATAAAGTTATATTAAGTTCTGTGACTGCTGCCAGTGTCACTGTTTGAAATTTGAAAAAGATTTTCAAAATACATATGAGGGGTTACCTTATTTTATATAGCATTTTTTATATTCATAAATTGTGTATTAATTAGCCTTATCTTCGTAACAGTATTCTTAGTTTCGCTAATTCATCGCAGTAAATTCAAGTCGTAATACATTCAGATAAAATTACAAGTATTATTTCTCCATTCAGAAATAGTTTTATGAACGCGATGATAAGAACGCGGGCCCCAAATTAAATAATGGAATTATCCATTCTTACTTTCAACATCGGGCAGCCAAATGAATAGCACAAATTACTTTTTGTAGTCACGAATTTACTTATATCGGATATTCTCTAATCATTTCTTGAGGCAAAGATTAATCAATCCAATGGTTTTAAGTAAAAATAAAATTTCACAAAATAATAAAGGAAATTAAAGTGAAAATTGAATATGAATACTGATTGAGAAGATTCCGATGCTGATACGACCAGATTTCTCGTCAGATGAATGAAAGATTCACAGGGCTAACGGAAAATTATGGGCAAGCTACTCCGGGAGACGTTCAGCTTAAATAAACGATGCACTGAGACCAAATTAGTGTTGAAAATGTATGAATGATTAGGTGTTTTATTGTGACGTAAAATTTGAGCAGCTGTAAATCGCAAAAAGAGAAGACAGGAGCTTGTGAAATGAACCGCAACAGGGGAAATACATAAAATAACGGATCTTCAGAAAAATGGGGAGAGGACGTCTTATGACATTTATGGGTATACAATCCTAGTAAATAATTATATGTATATATACTACCTAACCGGTAATATCCCTAAATTTTCCTTATGTGATACATGATTTGAAGATTTAAATATATATAATTAATAAAAAGTTCATTGCAAGTAAATAGACCGGAGTAACAGAATTTCATTCATCGGTGCGACATTCTTATTTGATTTATTTTTTCTTGTTTCCTGAAAAAAAAATAGATTACAGAGACAAAACAATACGATGTCGTCCGATATGGTTCTCTAATTACATTCCTCAGTTTTCAGTTTCATTCATCCGGAGAAGTAGAACCACTAAATTTATAGCAGTTGATAATTCATAAATATAGTTTAGTCAGAAAATTGAAACGAAATATAAATAACTAAAAACTCTTAAAAGTAATCGTTAAAAGTCTACATTTTTTTTTTTTTTTGGTAATTATAAAAATCGCAGCTACAGAGTCGTATTAGGATTTGTAATTGAATCGGTGTTGCCAGCACGAATCCTTATTTGTATTGTTCGTCGAGGGTTTGCCGATGTCTTTGACCGGCCAACAATTAAATTATTTGGTAACGTAATTAAATTATAAATAGGCTTATTAACTGTGATAATATTATTTCCTAATTTATTCGTTCATACGAGAGCACATCGATTGAATACGGGTTCTTATTTCAGGGCTTTGAGAGGCGAGTTCCCACGATCATAGGTTCGATATTCGTGGATAAACATTAAAACACACGTCCTAGCTAGGGAAATAGGCGGCCCTCGGGATAGCTGGATTCGAACTGGATACTCTGACTTTTTGAGATAAAGAGTGCGTCCTTTGCCTCAGGATCGCGATTCTAATTGACCGTAGCCTTTCCGGATGTTTATTCTTCTTTCAAGCGTTCGAGTCTTAATGTATTTAAAATCCAACTAGAGAATGAAATGCAGTGACTGGATGGGTGGAAAGGATAAGTTTGAAGTAACGAAGTAGAGCTACGGATACTGGAATAATATTCTACCCATATACCACAGAAATAAGTTCAATGGCTCACTTTTTTGGGGATAATTCTCTGCTCGTAAAGGAGCGTAACGCGTCAGTTTCACGAAGAAATTACGAATTTTGTTTAAGGGAAATCCGACAGGCGTCGCTTGGTTTTTGAGACGACGTTCAGGGCCCGAGGAACGGATAGGCGCCGTTCTCGACAGCAAAGTTTACGGCGCCAATCCGGCCAGACTGGGAGTACCTGGTGGTGAGGCAGGTGACCGGTTCGGGGCTGAAGTCGGCGGCGAGGGTGGAAATGGCCGGGTCGACGTAGAGCGGGACGAGGAAAAGCAGCGCGGCGCCGCCCCCCGTGACAGCCGCCGCCAGCAGCCAGGTGGCGTACAGCCAGAGTCGCTGGCGGCAGGTCTTGCGCGTCTTCTGCGCCGCCGGGCCTCTGCGCGGTTGCGCCAGCTCCAGCAGCTTCCGCTTGCGCAACTCTTGCTGCTGGTCGAGCAGGAGTTCGGAACTGCCGCTCCTCATGGCCGAGGCCGCCGGTCACGTCGGCAGCCGGAGCAGCTGTGAGCCACCGCGGCCATCGGCGCCGGGGCCAGCTGATCGACTGGAGCGGCGCCCGGCGTCGGGGTGGGTACGCGCCTGCGCGAAAGGGGACAAACGGCGTTACGAATCTGACGCCGGTCGATTTTCTCTCGCAAACTCGAAGATCGAAAAAAAAAATTGAACCGTCCGATCCAGTCCAAATAGTGTCCAGCGAGTCTCACGGATCCGTGATTGGACCCTCTGGATAGAAGCGCACTTGCGATTTTAATAGTTATGAATGTAAACTGGTTGGTATGAAACATTCGGTACTAATACATTTGGCACTAAAATGTCATTTTGCCCGATTTCGAAGCGACTCAAATCTGGAAATGCTTAGGAATGAACACGTCAATGAGTATTCAGCACCACTTAGTTTTTTTTTTTCATAGCTATTGTACATTTTCTTTACAAATATGTCAAACAACGATTAACTATGGTCATGTGGTTGTGACACAGTCGCATTAAAACTATAAATACAATAAAAGCGGAGAACTAACTAAGAAAGCGTCAAAACGTTAGCACGCAAGTCTCTATATTCTGGTCCTTTCAGTCAACTTTTCTCTCATAGTCAGATTTACCCAATACGAGAACTATTTTTGCACCTAACAGCTAGCAACCAATATCAGCGATTGCAGTGCACGCATTCTACTAATTTATTTTGCGGCTGCTTTTTCTATTGAACTAATTCAATTAGTCGAAGCTAAATTCCAAATTAAATTCACAAAGCCTGGCAGAATTAATCTATAATACAGTAACGGTAAAGTTAACCAAATGTGCACACAATTGAATTTTTGTTTTTGCCCGGTATACGAGTTGAAGCCTCGCTCTCGTTCTAGTGTCTCCTCATATTTTCTCCCCCAGTTATTCCACTATTTTCTGGTCAGAATTCAAATGAATCAGTCTATTTCTGAACATTTTTTTCAATTATTCTATTTGGTTTCCCCTACAGGAAAATTAATGATGTCGCTAATCATAACTATGACTTCTTCGGATATTTAAATTCTCCTTTTGCCATTAGCCGTAAATAAAAATCAAATAATTTTAGCATTACTTACATAGGGAACTCCGATGCTCGTCGCAGTCATTATTGCTGCTAAAATAAATAGCTAATTATTTGAAGATCGACGTTATTGGAATTATTCTCAGTCTTATTACGGATCTTATGTTTAAATAAAACTTTAATTTTACAACTGTCTTTTTATTAATAAGATATTTTTAACGACCATTTGATCAGACTTTATTAAAATTCAAAACATATTTTATTAATTAATAATATTCATAACCAACCTGATGAGAATAGAAATGTTTACGGAAACGTTTGTAATGAACATTAAGTTAAAACACGCTAATTCGGGACGGAAGGCGCGCTGTTTGTCCAGCTGACGGACTCGGACGGTGGTCTAAGACCGTTTCGGTAACAAAGGACCCTCTTGGCGACAAAAGACGTTAAGCAGGCTGACAGTTCCAAGGGACGCCAAGGCGTGAACAATTGAGCTCCCGAAGCTTGCATATATTGAGCTTACGGGCACGAAAGATTAAAAACATCTCGGTAGGTCGAAACCTGGCAGTGAGTAGCCAGCCACGAGCTTGACCGGTCGGCGACCGGACTCGGAAAAATCCAGCGAATCCTGAGAAAATTGTGGGGGTGCTCACGATTCATCCGCCGCCATCGAGATGTATTCGTGCGACCAAGCACGAGCGTCGGACACTACCTCCGCAACCAGTCATTATTTAAACCCAAGTATCATAATGCCAGGTCCTCCATTTATACTTTTAATGAGTAAACTCAGTTTATTTAAGCCAATAATTTACATTTTTCCATGTTGAGGTTCACCCCATGAAATTCCTAAGAGAGAGAGTCTTATTTTTATAAGTAAATTATTATATTAAATAAATTAAATCTTTCTATTTAATAGACCACGCCCAACCCTTAATCCTGAAAGTATAAGTATTACACGTTGTTAATTCTATCTATGTATACGGCACTACAGCCCTGGGTGAGCCTTAGCCTCCATGCTTCTCGATTCTTGATCCTCTCTCCCCAACCTTTCACCTTCATAATTCTCAAACCCTCCATTACACAGTCTTGGTCTTCCTCTTTCCCTTTCGAGAAGAGTCTTTCTTTGAGCATTCCTTGAGGTATTCTGTCTTCTAGCATTCTTTCTACATGACCCCACCATTGCAGCCTTTGGAATTTTATACATCTCACCGCGTCTTGTCCCTTAATTATTTAATTAATTTCATGATAATATCTTAATCTCCACACTCCATGTTCCATTACAGGCACATAAATTCTTCTCATTACTTTACGTTCAAATTCCCTTAAATTTTTCTGGTCTATTTTAGTCATTTTTCTGCACCATATTTAATCACAGGCCTTACTAATGTTTTTTATATCAGTATTTTAGATTTTCTGGGAAGCAATTTACTTTTCAATAATTTCAGGTTTGCTATATATTCTTCATTTCCTGCTTGAATCCTATCCTATAACGCGTTAATTATTGATTAATAAAATATTTTTTAAAAATATAAGTCTGTTAAAATGTTTGTCAAATATATCTTACAAAACGTATTTAGTCAACTATATAATTACGTTATTTTCCATTATTTTTCATGTTTCAAGAACTCGTATTGCTACGGTTCCTGGTTCTCGACATATATCGTTTAGAATTTCAGTCACACTGAGTGTAAATATTTACTGCTGAGTCAGATAATTCTCAATTTTTGTTTCGTGATGGTTTCGAATTCTACTAAACGTTAGTATCGGTTATAACACCGCTACTCAACGATTAATATAATGAAGCGGCCCCGTGTCGACTATAAACTAAGCTCCCGTAATCCAAACAACGCTAATTACTTTCATATTACAATTTGAGTTAAGCAGTAGAATAAGAGATGGAAGCGATCTTAGCTTCAGACTCGGCATCCGAGATTAGAAACGTAAATTATAGACGATACTACAACTGCTGTCCTCGGTAAATAGCTCCTGTTAAATTTTCTTCGGGGGGAATGATTCGGATCTTTCTTTTAACCAAGAAGTAATTTCAACATATACAACATTGTCATTCGGAGAACGGGTTCTGTGTAATATCAAGTTGATGCTTCATTCCACAATGAATATAAATACTAATTTATCGTCGGTTTTTCTCTCCCTATTCGCGAAATAGTTGCATCTCATTTTTCAAACTCATAGCTTCTTCGATTGGAAAGAGCGTAAAGATGTTTATATATTTTGTGAAGGAATTTTTTTTTGCCCATAAACAATATTCGTCAACGAAGAATCCTTCGTACTTATAAATAAAAAGAGTTGTACGCAATCAGAAAATATTCTTAAACGAATATTAAATATTCTTTGATTTTATACCACATAGTGAAATTACCAGGCATTTTACGGCGAAGGACGAATTGAAGAATTTATTCAAATGACAATCATGCTGCTAGACGTTTAGCGGCAACGAACGTTTACGTCGTCGATTTCTTACAGATCATTCCGCCAGCCGCGGGTAGTGCGATCTAAAATACTTCATTTATCTTCTGTAATAAAACTTCACGGATTTCCGGCTTCGCTACTTCTCTCAGATAGCTAAAGTATCCGTCCAGATAAAAGCAATAGCGATAATGAAGATAACGGCTAATGACAACGTTGATATTGAAGACAGATTTTTTTTAAAAAAATATAGTTCGCTAACGTGATGGACTGTGAAGGCAGAACAACGGGCTATATAAAAGTACCGGTCAATTATTCAATTTATATATCAATTTTTATTTTTAAGTATTCACCTGATAGAAGCTGAAAAGAAATAATATAAACTGAATGTCAGAAACAATATTACCCTTGACAGATACTGACGGTTTCGGGCATTCCCTAAACACTTTTGCAATTATTTTTTTTTTGGGGGGGGGATGAATTGAAATTTTACGTGTGGTTCATCGGCTATGAAAAAAAGTACAATTTCTATAGCCTCTCTTTGTTGTATAAAAGTGCTTCACAAGTTACTCGAAGAAAAAAAAAGAGGACATTATGATAATATCATGCAAGCGAATGAAATTTGATATAGAAATATATTTGTCGTAAAGAATGCTAGCCGAATAATAGGAACCACTGAATTATTGTCAGCTGTGAAATATTTGTGGCCGTTTACCGAATGCAATGTTTGTTTGCTTCATATATTACCAGGCGTTGCCCGGGTTGTCATAATTAAACTTAAGCGACATCAATAACCCCGGATTTTACTCCACTCTCGGTTGTTTTTGCGTTATTTTTGTGTAATGCCCCTCCACCCCTATCCCTAAAGGTGTTCCCCTCCAATTCCCAAAGGAGTTGAAATTATACACAAAAATATCTGGAGAAACACCGAAAAATTTTCTTTCGACAGAAAATATCGACCGTTTTAACACGTTTGAAAATTCGCAACCCCGCGCCTAGGGGTAGTAGTTATGAATTATCCCCACAAGTTTGTCACGAGTGTAGATTTGTATGCAAAACATATACACATTGTTTTCCCCTTCCATCCCCACTCATAGGGGTAGAAGTAGAACTTTACGGGGCAACTTGAATGTTATAATTAAACTCAGCGACATCCACAATATCGGATTCGACTTAATCTCGGTTGTTTTTGCTTTATTTTCATGTAACGCCCTTCCACCCCCCAAGATTGCTTCCCTCCTTTGCCGAAAAGGGTTAAAATGATACACAAACGACAGAAATACTATCAGTCTCATTGACCCAGAAGAATATTTATTCCACGCCAAGATAGGCCACTTAGCATGTTTGTAAATTTCCACACCCGCCCATGGGTGAGTAGTCGTGTCTTACCCCCAAATATTTTTAGTTTAGCAGGGGATTTTCCTTCATATTACCAGGAAGATTTCGGCGAATATTGGTGTGGCCAGATTAACTTGTTTCCTAATTTGTAATGACGTCATAAATTGTTCAACCACACAGTGATAAATCTCCGTCTAAACTCAATATTGATTAAAATATTGAAGCACGACCACACCCAATCAAATATTGATCAATATTTAAGCCATCCCCCCCAATGTTGATCAGTATAAATCTAAAATATTCTTCAACATTCCTCAGCTACTTAAATATCTACATCAATCCACTCCGCACACGGTCAATATATTGACCGCGTGCGGCCTCCTTGAGGAAAGCAAGGGAGAAGCACTAAATAAAAAATCACACACGTTCCAAGTGTCTGAGCGATTTCCGCAGCCTGATTTGCGGATAGCCAGACTGGACTCTGGTCTTCCATTTCTACACACCACTGTTGACCGAAGCCCACAATACGTTGTCACCCACTTATTTAAGATTCTGTAAAGTAGACAAATTTCGTGATATTTTTCTTGCTTATTCAACGATAATCATAATTTTTTTTTTCCACCGGAAAGTTCACGATACGACCCTGATTTGGCGTTTATTTCAAGTTTCATAAAAATAAAATTGAGCTTTAGTATTTTGCCCTGTATATAATTTTATTTTATTAATTTCTCTTTAAATTAAGTGAAATGTTCAGTAGAAAAGTCACTGCTGTAGACAAGCGTTTAAAAATTCAGAGCTGAAACTGGTAAATTTGAAGGAGACACACTTTCTAAAATAACTGTGCGTCGGAAACTCATATTGGGGGAGTACAGAGTATGCAGGGGTGTGATTCAGATTAAAACAATGTTAAATGTTTTTCAGTACTTTATTGTTCTGATTAACGTTACATAATAATAATGGTTCGAAACGAGCACTTCAGTGCCTGTAAGAAATCTTCCTCCGAGACTACATGGGTAGAATACACTATGGGTATTTATGATAGGTATTCCAATTTTCATTAGTCGTAATGAACTTCTTATATCGGCCGTTTTAACATGTTAGAAAATTTCCACCCCACTACTGTGTGTTAAACAAAAAGTTGAATGTCATAATTAAACTCAGCGACATCTATAACCACATATTTTACTCTGGCGATTCTCAGCAGCTATTAGTAACACAGATGAAAAAAAGTAATTGTGAGCTGAATTTCTGAAAGAGAGCTTAATTTATGATACGTTCAAGATATTTCACTGTTATTTTTAAATCACACATTCTTATGAACGAAAAAAAATTATTACGTTTGCGGTTTCCTTCGTTTGTCGTTCGCAGCGAAAAATGTCTGAACTGAAGGAGTATCACTAGTGATCAATCACATGTTATATGAATTGGCATCCGATAACTACGCCACTTCAATGCAGAAGCTTTTAAGAAATGACAAGTCTCGTGTAAAAAAAAAAACTCTTGACATAGTACTTCCAATTTAATAATATAACCGTACTTCTTACAGCTCATACAGATGAGACGCAAAAGCGTGTTAGCAGCGATATCGCACGTATAAAAACAAGGAAAAGGGCCAAGAATTTATCCTTGTGGCACAACAAAAATTATCTCCAGAACGAACAATAGGATTTAAGCAAGAGTATTTTCAATACTTACCAACAGCGGTTTAAATGCAGTAACTTTTTATTTTCTTATGTATTAAAAATAAATAGTATACAGACGTAACTCCAATTATTTACATGCCATCTTTTAAATCGTATATTAAATTGGGAGATATTATAAGTATTTTTAAAAACAATTCACAGAAGTATTATTATTCCACAATGTATAATTCGGTAACTCGTGTAATTAATTAAATTTAGCAGTGAAATTCCGATGCAAATCGATTATGCATCCTCCGATTCTATGATTTGACTCCAATCTCGGTTGCTTTTGCGTTATTTTTACGTAACGCACCTCGACCCCTATCCCTATATGTGATCACCTCACATGCCGAAAGGGTTTGAACTCGTTGACCCCGAATATATCGGCCGTTTTAACATGTTAGAAAATTTCCACCGCCGCTACTGTGGGTTAAACAAAAAGTTGAATGTCATAATTAGACTCAGCGACATCTATAACCTCATATTTGACTCGAATCTCGTAATTTTTACGTTATTTTTAAGTAATGCCACTCCACCCCCACCCTGGAGGGTGCTCCCTTCCCAAGCCCCGCTCCTGGGGGTGATAGACATGTCTCATGCCGTCAGTGTTTGTTTCCTGGTCGCAAAGAACACGTGTACGAAATTTGCTCCACGGGTGTAGATTTGTATGCGGAACACACATACAAACGAACACTGTTTTATTTATTCGATAGAAAATAGATTACAACAACGCCTCGGTCAGCACTCGCCCACCTAGAACATCGATCCAAACAATGGCGAATCAGCATAAATCCCACCAAATCAGTAACCGTCCCTTTCACACTAACCAAAAATCCTCCTCCGCACTTCCCCCTCAATCTAAACAACGCAGAAATACCAAAACAGAAACCACCTACCTAGGACTCCTCTTCGATCCAAAGCTCTCTTGGAAACCGCACATTAAACACCACCTCTCCAAAATCAACCTTAAATTCAGAACTCTATATCCCCTCCTAAACAGAAAATCCCCACTCACCCTTAGCACAAAACGCCTAGTATATCTCTAATAATACAACCCACCTGGTCCTACGCCTCAAACCCATTCAGCCAAAATCCAAACAAAACAAAACACAATCCTACGCACCATTACTAATTCTTCCCGGTAACTTAGAAATTCCATCATCCACCACGACATTAAACTTCCCCCTAGTCAACTCCTTAATCACCAAATCCGTAACCTCATTAATCAAAAGCACCTTGAACCATCCTAACACCACGATCCAGCAATTCCATAACAACCTTCCCCCACCACTACACTCACGTCGCCTCAAGAGAAAACGCCCTATCGACCTCATCCTTCCCCCAGAACACTCTGG
Source organism: Zhengitettix transpicula (assembly GCA_037074705.1). Taxonomy (NCBI): domain Eukaryota; kingdom Metazoa; phylum Arthropoda; class Insecta; order Orthoptera; family Tetrigidae; genus Zhengitettix; species Zhengitettix transpicula. The sequence continues at coordinate 52,441,173 of CM073595.1, forward strand.
CACCTCCTAACGCACCCCATCTTCACACCCGCAGACGCCACCCACCCATTCAAATTCCAACATCACCAGTGAACCCTCATAGTTCAACAATATATGCTCCTCTGACACACAAATTAAGATACAAGAATAAAAATTTTGCAAAATTTAGGTTAATTGCTGGATTAACCGAATTACCATGCCAACATGTAAATTATATACATAATTTTAATTTGTATATACTGCAACTATTTTTAACCAACAAATAATCTTATGATACAAGATTTTGTCAAATAACAAAAATGTCACATCGTAATAGCAAGTGTTCGCGTATTCGTGGTACAAAACTGTGCTAAAATATTCCGAAACATTGAAGACAGCACTACTAAAGAGTGGTGGATGTGAGATAACTGGAATGACACAAAGAGAACTGATAGGTATTAAAATTAGGGGAATGCTCAAAATAGTCATTATCTCAGAGCGAAAAATAAGTATGTAAAGACAGGAACCGAGAGTACAAAGGGCTTAGTTAATATGTAGATAGGAGACGCACTGAGGATTGGTATTCCACAGGTCTGTGTATGTCAGAGCAGAAAGCATGAGTTCGTTGTGTAGATGTCAGTGAAGGTGTATATTCGAGGTACAGCAGAAAAACATCAAATCCTGGACTGCCCCGATTACAATGCCGGAGATGTGAAAAACTACATTCGCAGAAATCATCTCGCCAGAAGCACAAATTGGATTAACGTTAGTGACGCGTTCTAGGGACTTGAGGTCTGAAAATTCCATATTCTTTATAATCACTAAATCCCTGTATTTTTATTCCTTATGTTTCAGACATTATTCACCGGCAGACAAGTTCATCAACATATGATCTTTTATCCGTCTTGGAAATCGAAATTACTTGTTTGCTTTATACGGGTGGAAAAAAAATATCTCGAGACCTGTTATCAAACACGTTTTAGGCAATTATAACTAGTCTTCACGATTTTATATTTTTCCTTTATTAATAGTTTCTACAACACAGCCTTCTTTCGATTAAATATAATTAACATCGAGAACCGTCACCAATACATTCGGAATGTAGTTTGCTAAGGCTTGGTAATTTCGCCAGTTTTTGTTTAGGTTTGTTCGATCGACTTGTTTCATGGAAGCGTAAGGACGTTTAAATGCGTTCAAGCAACACAATTTCGTGCGTTCAACACTTGTACGATCTTCACTTCCTTCTGCGCACGCGTGCTCACTGTGGGCAGGTGTGCGAATTTTGACCCTGATCGAGTCATTTGCCCTCTTTCTATTACAGATGGAATATGCTCGATCTCTGTTTGTAGTTTTCACTAAGCACGAACTCAAAACCGGCGTTTCGGTTCTGGGTCGCTGTGATGACTATATCACTCAAAGCCATCGAGTAAGAGTTTGAACGAACAGGCCAAACTTGCTGGATCATGTCCGTGGTGGAGGTTGACGGGCGTCCAGTTCCCTCTTGTCACTTTTAAATTTCTCGATCCTGGAATGAACACGTGGAAAAGCCCGTATTGTGATCAAATCCTACGACGAAGTTCATCTGGCCAGAGAAATCGAATCACCGCTCGCCGTTCCTCCTTGGTGCAAACGGAACGGACAAGTTTGCACTGCAATATCTGGAAGGAAAATGTTGCACACGTGACCACAGTCGTACAGAATGCAAGTATACATACGCAGAAGACTGCTCGTATTTGGTCAATAATAAAGAAAATTTTCCATTCTTCAGTTTTCCATCTTGCAGTTTCCCCGATTTCGATTGTGACACCTCATTCTCATTTCAACATACGCAATATGACGACAGAAACCTCCAAATTTAACGCCTTCAGTTCCATTACATCCCCTCGACGATCTTTTAACCGTGCATCACGTTCGGCCAGCCTAAAATTCGATATTCTCAATGAATAAAATCATGGAGACAACTCGCTGCGGCAGGCTTCTCTGGTGACACAGTACGTACGTTTGAATTTCAATCACCTTTAAAAATAACAAACTTGGCCAAATATGTGTCGACGAGTGTTTCCAATTAGTTGCGCGGACACGCGTGGGTCAGAAATTGCGAGATCGATCGGGTTCAGAGTGAACGTTGTGCTGACGCACTGAATCGTAAATATCTACGCAATCTTTTTGCAGATCAAACGATTGTTGACGGTGTTGCGTGTTTTCCAGACCCTACGAGGTAAGCGGGGAATTGCAAGGAAAGTTTCAGGGATAACGGGTAAAACGCAGAAAGAATAGTAACAATATAACAATTGGTTTATTTCCTCGTAAATTTTAATAGAACGGTACATTTTCCACAAATTTTACAACGAACATCTTAGATTTACATTTTAACAATCCTTCTAAAAGCATACACTTACGTCACACAGAATACATCTACGGAATAAATATTTATAAAACATTATTCCCGAAAACGTACGAGCGTAACAAACCGATTCGCGAACTCGTTCCGAAACGTCGTAGTAACTCCGTTTACGTTCGGCAAACAAAAACTGTGCCTTTAAACTTAAAGAAGTTTAAAACTTCGTCACCGAAACATGAAATCGTGCGCACTATCGTTTCGCGAAGACAACGTACAAAAAATATATATAGATATATACTTGTCACAAAATAATTTTCGATCTTTTGACTATATATTTTCTAACTACTATATCCAAATCGTGTTTTTTCATAATATTAACATCACATTTAACATTTATAAACGGGCATATAAATTCTGACGAATAAAGTTAACGGCTCGTACGCGTCGTAACTATACATTTAACACTTATTAACCGTAAATTTCTGGTAACGCGTAGGACGTACGTAAACTCACACGGGACTTATAATCGAATCTTTATTTACAGCAGTTATTCCGAAATAAAATAAAAATGGTCGGGAACGAACACAATGAAAATAACTTTCTAACAGTACAGAACAGTGAAACTGCACCAGGACGATCATATCTACTCTGTGCCTGATAAATGAAAAAATTGGATTCAGTAAATACGAAACTTAAGAACAGCTAACAAATCGCTTGCAGGACCGAATACAAGACTGTGGTGTGTTGGTATATGGACGGGTGCGATGATGGAATATAAAATGAGCTAACTGGCAATTTGGGTAAAAATGAATGGTGGAGAAGTGGGGAAGCGGTAGGGGGGGGGGGGACTGCCCGAAATTCAGTCTGGAAAAAAAAATGGCGTATCGCGACTCGTGTATATGTCTCCAATACGACCACATTTGTGCAAAATAGTATTTTGAATTCTCTTAGAAAGGACGAGCTTCTACAGGCGCTATTTTCTGTTCAATAATCTTTAGAAACTGCTAAGTCGTGAGTCACCCGGACCTGCTGTGTTGCTCTGTTGAATACATTCATAAATATTTTCAATGTTACAATTTTAAGAAACTCAAACGAAGGCCGTAATCGGGCGGGAGAAATTGCGTTTGACGTTCGGAAGTAACCAAGTGTAACTGAAAATATTTGCGAGCTGATGTATTATTTAAAAAAAAAACAATATGAGTAAAAAAATAGAAGCGAGGATTGCCGGCGGTGACTACTCGAAAGACGATACGCTTTCGAACAAATTTATCGATGAGAGCTTGCTTTCATTTAGTAATATAATTTAACTCTAATTCTTTGTCCCAAATATAGGCACTGATAACGTGTTTTTTAAAATTATTTCTTCACTTCGATCACAGAAAACTGAATTCCATTTAGAACTGATAAATCATAATTAATTTAGCAAATTTCCGATAGCAATTAAGACTGGAAATTTCAATTCTCTAAACACACGTAATGCAATGGGAAATAAGTGCCACAGTGATTGCGAGGGGGGGGGGGGCGAAAACTCGACGATTTTCGATTCCGACAATTCAACTAAAGGGAAATGTTTACGTACGTTCCAGTTACATCATTCAAATCACTAATTTAGAAAAATGATCCGTTCACGGTACGCAGCAGTTTCTGAGTTTTGCTATCGGATTTTTGTTACATGAATTACTTGCGATAAATTATAAGAGAACGCGTAAATCTGTTAACCACGACGATCTCGCTACAATCTTTATTATTAAAGAGACAGATCGGACGATTAAGAATGCAAAAGATTAACGAAATCATGCTTACGCTTTTGTGTTGAGTAGCAGAAATCGAGCTACTTGGCATTTAATTCGCGGGTTCGTTGCGGAAACTTTTTCAAAACTCGGCAGGAATCTTCTCGGTATAGGTACGGAAGTGAAATAAAATGTTTCATACTATACAAGAATTGAGTCCCGAGCGGAGGGTAAACGTAAGTTTCGAACACTTCGTTATTTCGAAGCGAAATGAACGAAATCTGACGTTAACTTTAGGGGGGAAAAATTGGAGCGTAAATTGCATTAAAGTCGTCGAAAGGGCTTCGGTCTATCGAAATGAAGAGATCAGATCCAGGTCGACCTTTCTAGACTGCCTGAACTTTTTGCAAGTGGAGAACTTATGTTGAAAAAAATTGATAAAAATGTTCCCTGTGTGAAAAAAATTAATTTTATAATTTCTAATTGTAATAGACTTACACGTTCGTTGAAATGTTAATAGGGCGCGTTATTGAAAGGAACTCAAACAGCTTTCATAAATGGCGAAATTATTACCAAATAACAAATATCAGGTCCGACGGATACAATTACACGTCAGCGACATAGTTCATAATTCAGGATCAATTAGTTTCCAAAGGTACCTAAAGATGGCGTTCATAGTTCATATAGGTTTAATTTGAAGAAAAATTGTCTTTTGTTTAGGTCACAATTTTTACAGAAAATAATTTACGTAGCAAAATCTAAACTAGTCGTCAAATAAATGTGTCTAGTTCGCGAATATTTCGGGTATCGCAGCAGAATTCTCGTGGTGGCAGTGGAAAAAAGGAAAAACGCAGTCTCCGTCGGCCGACGTGACGCGAATGGAAACAAACACAAACGTCTCGGAAAAAAACGGAAATGCGTTCAGTCATATTTTTTCGTGCCGCGAGCCTTCCATGCCGAAACCAGCTTCCAGGCGAAATACATAGAAAAAGAATGAACCTGGAGCGCCAGGATGATGAACGCATACCACAGGAGCGCGTACGGATAATCCTGAAAAGAAAGAAAAAGGAAACATTACAATACGCTACAATATTGGAAGGGAAACTATTTACTTTTACAAATTAGGTAATTAACATTTTTGTTGGAATGTAGTTTTTCAACATGCCAACTGCCTTCACTTTCCATAACAGTAAAATTTTCTATTTTCGTTATTATAAGCATACAAGGATCCATATAAATGTATTGGAGTTATTTGTTGTCTTGAAAAAATTAGAGCTTTACATCATACTTGTAAGGTGAATTTAAAACTTAAATAATCATAAAACAATAAAAAATGTTTCACCTCAGAAAACTGTGGTTGATTGGGGGGGGGGGAGAAACAGGCACCATATTCAGATTCAGATCATTTCTTATAAGAATTAGCAGGAATGTTATCAGGGCTCGAATAATTTGCAGAACAGTGTTAATTTATATGTGACATCATTGCACATGTGAGGTAAATTCTCTTCACATAATTCCAGACAAAAATTGGTAAAATAATGTAGGCAATATTTATATTGAATACCTTTACATAAAAAAAAAATTCTCAGTTATGTATACTTATGAGTAAGATTATTATAAAAAAAACATGTAATTTAAATTGTATTGAGCAGTTAGAAAATATAGTAATATTTATCTAAAACATTAAGACAAAAGTGAAATGCTTAATTTTAAACTGTGTCTGAATACTGTTACTAAGATGTATTTTAACTGTAAATAAAAATATTATTTGATTATTGAAAATGTTTTAAAAAATCATACCAGCAAAATTCAGGAATATCATGTATATAATAAGTGAGGTTCAATATAAAATCTTAAAATCTACAAGCCCAAAAACCAAATTTACTAATCACAAGAAAATTATAAATATACAACATACTCCACATAAACTACATTATGTTACAGAATAGAGGTTAATAACCAATGTGTTCAGTATTTGAAATTTAAACAATTATAAAAACTGTAGGGTGGGGGGGGAGTTTCTGCAACCTTGATTGCTACATCACCAAAATCCTTTGAGTGATCACATAATAATAATAATAATACTATGATTAATGTGCACTCTTGATTTATAATAATTATGTAGTGAGAAAAACACGAATGAGACTGCCATCTTTAAGCAGCTATGTAACATCATGAAGGACACGGAATTTTCTTTGTCTCAATCTCAACGTCTTGACATAATTTGATTAATAAGTTGGAAATAGAATAATAATGTGAAAATCTAACTACATTTAAGTTGCATAAATGTACAAAAGAACATGTATATCCAACACCTAAATGTATACCTTACACTAGGCCCACAATCAAACACACACAAAAATTAAGCATTAGATTTAAGTACTTTAGACATGTCACCAACATGTCTGAATATGAGCAAATGTTTATATAAAGGTAATGTTTTTATTTGACATCAACTGCTTGTATTCTGCAATTCTATAAGCACATCATGATTTGGCTAGTATTTTTGCTTGGCTATAAAAGTATACATCTTCCACAGGGCGAACTGCCCATTTGTAGATTAAATAAATACATACATACACATATTTTTATTGCCATTTTTCAAAGACTTGTTGGAAAGAAAAATATTTTCATTTCTTTGTGGAAAAAACTACATAATTATTATATAAATCCGGAAAACGTGTAGGGACACACAATGCTCAAACTTGTTTCACAGTACTTGGTAAAGTGATGGCTTTGTTATATTAAAGTTCTGACAGAGCCGATGAGGGATTTCAATACTCATAATCTCCACCTGCAATGGCAGAGGTTTTGCCTCAAGCACAGTCCTGTTACTATATCAATTAGATTATGTTTCTTAATATTTATTATAAGATACTTTTTAAATATTCAGCACTGAATCATTTTAGTAAGAAAACTAACTAGTCTTTAGAACTGTCTACGAAAGTTCCATTATCATAATGTTTAACTGAAGGTATGAGTTTCAGTTATTTGTAGTATAAAATTAACACAAGTTTTATTACAGTATGCATCTTTTTCTCAGTCTAGCATTAGAAAAAGAATGTGCATTTGGTCTTTGTTTAAACCTCCATAAATAAGAATGCAGTGTAGAGCTAATAGACTTCCTTGGATGTAAGTAATTCAAGATTAGCACCAGCAATTTCTCAACTAAAATTATTTCTCGAGATAAACACACAATTTTAGATATACATAAAATGCACAAACTTAGTCTATTCTGCATGAATTCCTTTGAGGCGCCAAATATGGCTTGAGACCAAATAGGCAAAAAAATGCTATAAACAGTAATGTGCAACTTGCAAATGATGTGGTTCATTGTAGGTTTTTTTATATTTATACATAGGAATTCATTTCACATTATTTTTGTTCAGTTACGGTTAGTTATTGGCACTGTTTTGAAGTGAGGGTATGATGAAAGGCAACAACAGAAAGTGTGTTAGGTGATTTGGCAAGATAGTCTAGGATCACAGATATCTAACAGAAGATCTGAGGCACTAAACCATCACTTGACAACAATAATAGATGGTGCAAAAATAAGTGGTACATTTAAATTTTATGATAAGAGTATACATTAAAAGCCACATCCACATAAGGAATTTCAGATAAATAAATGTGAAGTCTCAGAGCAGGGAAAGTTTAAGGCAGAGAAATATCGACCAGAAAGTTTAAAACAGAGAAAACTAGATCAGAAACGAGAAGTCACAATGTCTGCAACCAAAACTTTCATGGAAACAAATAAGCAGCAAAATGCTATGGGATCATAAGCTTGCACGACTTTTTCCATACTGACAGTATATATTAATTTCCCACAGATTCTTGTGAGAAGCATATCTCCAAAGATGTGTAAAAATGTTTTGGACCTATAATTAATCATTTAATTTACGTTATACTCATGTATAATAAGACTTAACATATAAAGTATTTTATGTGGAACAAATTATTAGAATTAAATATACAGTATATCAACATAATCATTACTACTTAAACTAAAATATTTCAATAATTAAGACAACAAATAGTTCAGTATACCTATTCTTAGCATTGCATATTAATATAATTCCTTTCCAAAAACTTTACAGAGTTGGAGTGGCAGAGATTTTTTTTGTATCACTTTTGCATACATGTATTATTTCTTTAATGTTATCACGAAATTTATCAAAAATTGATTTTCCTGTATATTCCACTCCTTTGTGTAACAGAAATAAATTTTTCAAGGAAAGAATGCTAATAAATAACAAATAAATTTTTCAAGGAAAGAATGCTAATAAATAACAAATAAATTTTTCAAGGAAAGAATGCTAAAAAATAAACAAAGGCAATCATACTTGCAGCTATAACACAATTTTCATAGAACCTGTCACAATTCTTGTCAAATTTAAATGAAAAGGACTAGGACAGAAGACCTAAACTACCAATTGTTTTTTTTTCCACTTTCCCTAGACAAATTGAACTATATTTCTATCTTTCATATATATATATATATATATATATGTACTAAGCAGAATACGTGGGTTCAAGTCCCGCCTGGGTCAAATATTTTCAGTCTTTCCTTCTTCTTCCATCCTTCTCTCTGCTTTGAACATATGCTTTTCTATGTGCGTAATTCTTCGCCCGAGCATATGAATTCACATAAAGCGCAATCCTCCTATTTCTTTTATTTATTTCTATCCTTCCTCACTATCCAAGTTTGAATGTGAATTAGTTCCTTAATGGATTCTCCTAATATTGTGTATATATATATATATATATATATATATTATTATGGATACATTGTCAAAAATAATTGTAGAAAGGAAAGAGAGATGGGTTGTGGCTTACCTTCTTCAGGAAGGAGTGTTACACCATTATGTGCACCAGCTGTCTGCGGACTGCCTCCGAAAATTTGAAGAACAACCTTCAGTTCCTTCTGGCGACACCGCACTGCACTTTCAGGTAAGCCACAAACACACTCTTTTTCCTTTCCATACCAATGATCGCTATTATTTTGACAATGTCATATCCTTACTCACACACACACATGCACACAATATTAGGAGCATCCATTAAGGAATAGGAACTAATTTGTTGACAAAGTCACATTCAAACTTGAATAGTGAGGAAAGATAGAAATAAATAGGAATAGGAGGATTACACTTTATGTGAATTCATATGCTCAGTCATAGAATCATGCACATAGAGAAGCAAATGTTCAAAGCAGGAAGGAAGAAGAAGGAAAGACTGAAAATTTCATTCTCCCTTAAAATACATGTTGCAGAATAGACCAAGCTCATTTATTGTCAATAGTAAAATTTGTTAAACAAATCATAAATAGAAAATTTTGCAAGATTGTGTGAAAGATTCCTGGTCAAACATGGACAATTAAACCACTTCCATCTTTAAATGGAAATTTCTACTATCAATTAGTAGCAGATTAACCGAAGACAAAAATTATATTAAACACGAAAATTGACAGGCAATATTCTGTTAACACTTTGCCAACTTTATAATATCACAGTTATTACAGATAAAAGCAGTTCAATTTAATTTATACATGTAGTGACAATTTGACATTAGTACGAATATATTGAAGTATGATCATTTTACCTATCTATTGTCTATGTTTTTGAAAGAGATATGAAGATATAAATATAGTTTATAATCATTGAGATTGTTGCAGGAAAAGTGATGGAAAAATTTGATGAGGTAGAGAATGTGGACTATTGTTTCCAATAGTAACATTCTCATTTGTTTTCAGTTGTTAAAGGTTAAGACTCCACTATGGTCCAAATTTAGTAGTTCAATGCAGTAGTGTTCCCATTTCATGTCTTACCTGAGATTCTTACTTTTATCCCTAAAGACATATATAATTTATTACTAGAGAATAAAGGCTTTAACATTAAATAAATTGTTTTCCAATTTCAACCAAGGTCAATTTCAAACACTTAGGTTCAATTTTTTTACCATTTGAAAAATGTCAAATGATAGGTTGAATCAAGCTCATTATTTTTCAAACAGTGAACCTGAGGACTAGCCCAGCATGCCTGTAGATCTTGCAGAATGAGAAAGGAACCAGGTAATTATGCCACTACTAGCATGGCAAAAAAGTTTTGTTGGAAATTTAAGTTGCATGTAATTTTGTCCACAAAGGTGTACCTTTGCTAACTAAGATGGTAACTACACAGAAGTCCTTTGATATACTGAAATTTATATTTCTAAGTCATTCAATTCATCATATATATTTTTGTGTTTTATAATGTTATTACTACATGGATGTTAGTTTAGTGGTATAAAAAACCTAACATAAAATTAGTGCAGTTAGACAGTGGAATTGTATTCAGATGTAATACCTCCAATAAGGTAGTACTGTTTTATATATATTGGTAATATGTTAGTATAGGATGTGTAAATAGACAGGGTGAACCAGAATTCTGACAAACTTTCAGAGGTTGTTGTGGGATACCATCAGAGTATTTTGGTGTAAGCGAACTACAGTCTCGGACAGCTCATTACAAAGTAATAATGCAATTATGTTAGCATAATCAACCTTGTTTCTGTAAAAATACTTTCATAACATTGAAGAAGCCTGTGATTTGCAATTACCAAAAGTACAACACACAACACAAAGACAACAACCCTCAAATGAAACATGTACACTTTTATCATGGTGTGTTCAGTCTATTTTGTCAGTGTACAGTATAGCATACAACAAATACAGATCTGGTCCCTTACAGGTCTTGCTCAAAATGTCAACAACCATGATCACAGCAGAGTGTACAGTGACACACACATGAACTGTCCTACATGCTCAATAATTCCAGGACTATGGCGTACTGCTTACATGGCTGTGATAATCCTAACAACCTGGTCCGTATGAGTATTGATCAAAGTCTTGTAAACTATGCTCTTCATCTGCCCCAGAAGGAGAAGTCCATTGATGTCATGTCTGGTGGCCGAGCTGACCATGGAACAGGACCACCACAACCAATCCATTGTCATCCGAACTTCAATGTGGTTCCTAACATCAAGTGTAATAACTCTTTAATGAGCAGCCTGGGGCCATGGGTCCCTTGTAACAAAATACTCGGAAGATATCCATGAGCAACCTCTGAAAGTTGTCGGTGCAGTTTATAGCACAGTGTGTAAAAAAGTACAATTACTACTAACACAACTTTGTAACCAATAATAACTGAATCAAACTTATTGTAATGATAATTGTACACACAATTGTGCCACATAATAATCTGAATTGTTGTATACTCAAATATGTATTAATAAATACAAATACTCAATTGTTTTATATTAATATGTTCTATTTTTGTTACATTTATATATTAATACAAATTATATAAACAAAAGTCCACTAACCTGCCACATGTGTATTTCTTCAGTATTCCCGGTGTTTAAGTATTCCCAAGCTTCTGAAAAATAATACACTGCTGCATACAAAACTGGACCATAACCAAAGAGTACAATGCCCACCATATATCTCTGCATTGTCTTTATTTTATTTTTTCTTACAGCTGCCAACCCAAGGAAAGAAAGGATTAAGCTGATACACCAAATGTATTCCCACCAAAGGGGCTGGAACAGAAGAAAATATATTTTTAGAATTAATTAATATACGTGCTCCTGTTTAAGCTGATTAATATCCACAGATAAACCTGAGAACTTTATTTTTAGTGTTCATGAAAACAAAAAATTCAAGGAAAATGAAAGTCCACACAACAGGAGTTTACAAATTGTATGGCAATTTCATACAAAAATAGTGAAGAAAAGTATTATTAATACAGAAAATATAAACAGTAGATGGTTGGTAGTCAGTGTTCCACACTGGGAGTCAAGAAACCATAAACAAATAGAAAGGCCATTTGATATGTCAAATAAGGACACTGATATAATTCAATTAAAGCAGCTAAATCTGGAGTAAAATGAATAAATATGAGTGGGCAAAATGCAAGTATAGCCAAAGAGTTAGTATATTCCCATCCATTTATAAATAAACCAACTGGCATATTAAAAAAGAGAACATTACATATACACAGTAGCACATAATGAATGGAATATGAGAGATTATTTAGAATAAACTTTTGGTGTTATGAACTTTATTGAGACAACATTTAAGTTTTAAAAACTAATTCCTGGGATCTTATACTATTGTAAAATAATTACCTCAGGAACTTGCAGTTCTTCAATTTCCAAAATGAAAATATCTAATCTGTCTAGGATATCAGCAGACAGCTTTGCCAACATCACAAAGAACAAGAGGTAGTGAAAAAATATACAATACTTCAGGCGAGATTTATTTACAGCACTGGAAAGAAAAATATTAACTAGTTATAAGTAAACTTCAAATAGTCAATAAAATCTTGAAAATTAAAGCCAACATAAAATTTATTTCAATGCAACACCAACCCTTTCAGAAATTATATATTTGTGCGCAGAATGACAGTGTATCAAAAACAAGGTAATGCTGAACAGGTATATGGTTTTTATGCAAAAATAATGGTTTGTCAATGTTAAACAAATATAATTTTGTGAAACAATTATTGGACAATTTAAATATAACATGTAAATAAGGGAAGCAGAAGTATAGAAAAATAAAAATATAATATTAAGGAACTGAAATAACATAAAATCAAAATTTTGATATTTGTGGTTCATAACATGAAAATAATAAATTAAAATTATGAGCAATTCTTCAGACCCTAAAATCAGTTATAGATCTCTATTATCTTACTTTCACAATATATGACCTCCAATGCACAATCTGAATTTTTATAATGGTCCAATGAAATTATCAAGTATAAACTGCCACCAAGTATAAGCTTAAATGGAATATATTGATTTATTATTAGCTATTTTATTTACATATTTTGCCTTTTTGAACTTAACTTTTATAAATTTTGAATGTGTAAAAAAAAGCATTATCACCATTATGTGAAAATAAATATATTTGAAAGAACAGTTTTCATTCAGTTTACACCAATTGCAGAATTTGACACAAATTTTTGCCTCTATAGATTGAAGGTTTTCCCTGTGCAGGTAGTGGGACAGATTCACTTGAGAATCAGCTGGAATTCTGAGACAATTTAATCCAATTTTACCTCTGTCTATACATTATTAATTATTCATATTGAATTGACAATTGACCAAGAATAATAGTTAAAGGGCATATATAACAGGAATTCAGGTTCATTGTGTGAACTACAAAATAGTTGCTGAAATCAGTCAAAACTATTGCGAAACCTTATAGCAGATAGTGTGCAACAAAATCGACATTGAAAAATGTCTGGTGATTAATTTGGAGGTAGAACTTCTTAAATCTTTATTTTATGACTATTATTAAATTCTCACGTGAAAATTAAATTAATGTACCAAGAACCCATTTATATTGAAAAAGAAAGCTAAAATTCTATTTTGAACATAACAGTACCAGACTTTTATGAATAGTACGATAGGTTCAGAAAGAATAACTAACAACAAGAATCTCAAGCAACATATTTAGTACAAGGTCCCAATAAACCATACAATAATACAATTATTTCTAAACCAGCAAAATGTGGACAGTTGTTTTTTACTCGAGATACGAATTATGTCAGAATCAGTGACACTAAATATTAAAGTATATATTTTCTAGTCTCTTACTTTGCAAGGAATTATTTTCCCATACATTCAAACTACATACCAATTTTATTTATTCCTAATGAATCATAACATAAAGAATGTAATCTTTCTTGGTGTAGAGAATGAATAAAGTCTTCTCAGGGTTCTAACCGAGTAAACAATTGTATCTTTAATGCTTCAATGATGTTCACTGCCATCGCAATAGCACTATTGCTAAAAGATGAGGGCTGTGAACATCATTCAAACATAGCAAATACAATTGTTCACTCGGTGAGAAGACCAAGAAGATTTTATTGTTATAACATTTTAAAGTTATAAGTTTGATATGAACAGATGTCATTTTTATACTACCCAAAAATCTATAACCTATCACAAAAATAATCAAACTAAATTAAACAAAACGATACAAATGCCAACTAAAATGTGTTACATATTACCCTAGACAAAAAAATCTGCTAACTGTTTCCCAGGTGGAAGATGAGCGAAAACCTCATATCACAAAACATTTGAGCTATTATGGCTAATGAGGTAGTGTCATTACACACCCTTGAGTATGGTGAGCCCTTGCAATATTTGAGCATAAAAGTGACACTACATTCTGCAGTGTCACCTCGACGGTTTAGAGGATATACAACAGACACGCCTAATTAAGCAAATAACCATATGCCAAATCTCTTCTGAAATGTAAATGTTGTAGCATGTTTAAATTAAATTCGTAATACAAGTCTCGTACCATCTGTACTGCCAACTTCAAGAAATACTACATGCTATAAAGTACTATAAGAACTCTTACCAATTCTGAACGTTATTTGCAAGAACTCCCCACAACATGGCTTACAGTACATGCAAATCTTGGGTCTCAATATTCACTAATCACTAACAAGAATGCATTTAAGAATATGGAACCTAGTCCACTAAATAATTCTTAATTCTATAATTTAATGGTAAGGTAAGTCATGGAACTCCTCTATAATAAATACATATATATATATATAATGTAATTATTTTCATACATCACTATTTTCCTGTCATTCTACAAAGTGTTCCAAACATCCTAGTTGAGGGGAGGCAAATGCCTTAAAACCTGCTCTATCTATCTATCTATATATATATATATTTCAAGATATGCAGACAATCAAAATTATTTTTTTTCTGATTACTTAGTCCATACATGCTTGATATATTGAAATTTATATAATGCAACAAGTTCTGAATGGTATCACTTCGATATTTTAAAATATTTATATCAACTACATTACCATTATAAAGTAAAAATAAGAAACATTAAAACTGTGGAGTCTGGAAATATTTTATGGGCTATCAAAATTTGTTAACTATATTGGGAGCAGATCAAATAAATAATTTTAAAAAATATTAATTTATTGTGATTGATTGAATGGGCCGAATATATTTCAATAATGATAAAATGGAAAATTGGTAAAGGTTTATGTAGCAATACTAGCTCAATAATGTTATCTTAAAGACGAATTTTAAGGGGGGGGGGGGTGAGACGTATATTTAACAAATATTATTTATAAGAATAACGGAGTTCTAGATAGCGAGTAAATGAAAGCAAACGTTTCCGTTACTGAGTTTCATTAACGGCCACCAACACGTTTCGGTACCTTATCTGAAATTGTGCTGCAACACGCTGTCTATGAGCAAAATCTGTTCCATCAGTGCCAGGAACAACCGGTCCTCCTTTTGAAGCCATTATACGCACTAATTTATCTTCAAGAATATATATAAAATAATATTGGGTTTACTAAAACACTAATAGTAGTGTCTGGCAATATCAGATCAAGTTGTATAAGGCCCCACACACTTAACCCTCTCTTCTGTGAATAAAAAATAGTGTTGCTCAGGATATTTTTAATCGTGTCGCCTCGCATTCATATGTCATCAAAGAACATCTTCCATAGAGCCCACTGGGAGTAGACTTCCTCTTATCCAGTAAAAGACAAATGGCGGGAAAATTTTATACGAATTTAATGGCAAATTGGTCACAGTAATTAATTGGTAACTATATTTGTTATAGATACTTGTTAAGACAAATTCAATGCCTGAAAAACAGTCCAACGTATGTCAATATTGGAGTATAATTTTATTTCACAAAGGTAAGGCTTTCTCTCATATAATATTTAACTTCTAAAATGGTGGTATATAGAAATATTTTTAACCTAACAGTATTTATTATAAAGATGCGGGCAAACTAAGAATATTCTGTGGTGAACAGAAATAAGAAACCTAACGCAACTATTCCCCTGTATAACCATTGAGTTGGCTGTTTGAAAACACAAATCGACATTTGTAAATTTGTTCTCATTTCGCGGAAAAATTAAGCATTGCCGTATGAAAGAAGTCCCATAAATTGTAACAAACAAAAATAGTTCCAACCTTTGCTAACACGTTTTTTAAATATATATATGTATGTATATACACACACACACACACACACTAAAACTCATATATATATACATAAACATAGTCATCTATCGTTACTTTAAATTAAAGGATATTTTGTCTAAAATAAAAAAAAATCTTATTTCCTAAAAAAAAATATTAAGCAAATATAATTATTTTTCAAAGATTGAAGCCTTTCCCGGTGTAATTGTTCAATATATTGTTCTCGTAGTTCAACCGGGTTTTGCATATTTATGACTGGCTCTCACAGCGTGATCATTCAGTGGAGGATATATATAATATGCAAAACTCCGAGAACAATATATTGAATAATTATTTTTCATATTTAGAGAATTTCTTGTAATCAGATATTTTCCGGTTTTCGTTAACATTCCGTTATATAATAAAACTGAATTACAAGAAAGGAAAAGTCATTGAACATTTAAATGTATTATCCACTTAAAATATATTTCCGTTATGTAAACGTATATTGCTTTTCGATCAACAAGTTGTTGCAATTAAAACATCTAAATTTAAGTTCTCTATTTCAAACTGTATTGTAATATTTCATGATAAAAAAAACTATGTTATTCATCATTAGACAAGTTTTCATCGAATTTTGAACAAAAATATTTTGTTTCATTTTCTCTTCTAAATTAACATATCAAGGTTAAATATATATCAGTGGAACTCTTCTCCTTATTACGAAAATAATTTGCTAGTAAATTTTTAATAAAAACACAGGTCGTAATTTTTTGGAATCAGTTTTGCACGAACAAATAAAATGTGACTTTTTCTCTGTTTAATATCTAAGTTCAATCAAATATAAAACTTCCTAGGTTGAATGTATGTGAACTTGTAGTCAGCCCATAAGCTGCTTCTATACTCTTATTTATTCCAAGCTAGCCATGGCTAGCTTCAAAATGTTGTTACAGGTTCAGTGCAACAAAAGTAAGAAGTAGCGCCATGACACCGATACGGATTTTAGTAACATTGTACTTCAGTTATGATGAATGATTCATTATTATACATCAGAGAATTTTACACGTGTATTAACCGATATTATCTGAAGGAAGTAAATATCGGAGAGGAAAGAAATTTTGATTTAATTTGTCTCAGTTCATTCACTAACTCAACTAAATGTCAAACGTTTTCAACTTAATTTCTTATCTTGATTTCACAAACAAAACACAATTTAGTATTATATATTTACCAATGTAAAACAACTAGACTTAAGCTATATTGCTTCAACATTATTAAATTATTAAAATATTGTTGAAGTTCATCTTGTAGTTTCTGAATTACCCAATTGGAATATTTGAAAACTAATTGCAATTTTCCTTGGTAATAATCAGTCTACTTTCAATTTAATTATACAAAGTTTATAAACCTAACTTAAAGTTCTACTTAGTTTACAATGAATATATTGGGTTTGATTATATACTTAAAATAGTTACTAATGAGATACACTCTTGCCATGTAAAATATTTGTATACGTATTTTAACAGTATTGTATGCTAAAATAAAATATTTGATATTTCCACGATCGGAAATAATTTATATGACTTTATAAAATTTTAAATATGGCTGAAATAAGAGGACTGATAATATACTCTGACTCAAAGCAACTCGTTGGAAGAGAATTCCTGACAAAGGAGTAGCCTTCCGTCCAATGATTTTAATTTCATAAAATAGTTCCCAATTTCGTCGTTCGAACGAAGCTTATTTGGAATATTTGAGTAAGTTAAGTGTTTTTATATAATTTAGTGTGTTATACATTTACGAAGACAACGACGTGAATGTGGAAAATGTGAATATTTTCTATAATGTAATTTTTGTTGTTATTGTTGCGGAAGGATATTTAAACTTTTTTCTCATAACCTCCTTTCGCGCTATTGAAGTAGATATGCGAAATAATGGTGAATGATAGGCAGTGGCTGTTTGGATTTAAAAAAATAAACGTTAATACATGTGAATTTTTAGAAAAATATGTACGTGTTTAAGTTATGGAAAAATTATGGTTTACAGTGGATTGGCTCTCGAAGAGTTTCGGGATAACGTAAGTAGTATCTGTATGTGTTTGCAGCGGCGGGGTGTTGGCAGCAAGGAAGGATTTGCCTAACATGGCTGCAACGCAAGCTGAAAGCCAACAAAACGACGTGAATTGTGAACAAGTGCAAAGTGACCAGTCTAGGGATAGAAATGTGTTACAGAATGGAACGGGAGAGAGTGTTGGACGTGGTTTAGTGGGATCTGATATTTTAGTTAATCCGAAGACGAAATCTTCGAGCCAAAATACTCTTGGAGTTGAGATGAGTCAATATCGACAAGAGTCCGGTGCGGGACCTCCTATACTTAACAGTTCTGGTAATGGTGAACCGAACGAAAGTTCTACTAACGTTGATAATAAAACGAATACTGATAATAAAACATTTACTCAAAATTCAGATCAGTGCGTGGTCGAACAGGGCTATGGGAAAGGGTCTGAGAGTAGCGGCCAAAACTTGCAGGGCTTTGGCGGGTTAGGTTTTACGGCCAGAGGAAATTATCACCAAGATCACGGTGCTAGCAATCAAGTACAGAATAGCTCGGAAAATAATCAATCTCAAAACAACCCCTTTAGTCAGTTTAGTAGTTCGCAAACCATGAGGCATGGTTATCAAGGCTCGAAGTTAATCCCGACTGGATCGATGAATCCGACGAGACCTTCTAGTGCTGGACCTAATATAAACACACCAAGTGGTAATTTCCCTACTCAGCAACAGCAAAGGTTTCAATCTGGACAAACTATACCTCAACAAGCTGGACCTACACCTACGTTGAACCAGTTGTTACAGCAGTCTAATCCGGTGCACAGATACCAGAACAATTTTGGCGATTACAGGATGCCAAAAGTTGGTGAACAAGGCAATGTCAATGTGCCCTACAATCAATCATCTTCTTCATGGACTCCTAGCAGACCGTCATACGGTCCTCAACAGGGGGCTTCAATGCCCCCAGTCATCACAGTGAGTGTTATATTATAATCACACTCCACATACTTTGTGACTGTCACTTCTTTCTGGGAACGGATTTTGAACCTATAATTTCAACCTTTTTCCATGGAATCGTGTCATATTGAATTAAGTCTAATGATGCGATAAATGTTATCAGGTTGGGCAAGTTAAAGTCTGTAAAGTTCTATGATATGATTCTGAAGTTAATGGCACGATAAACGTTTCTCGGATTTGACGTGCTATCTGATGTCATACTATAGGATTACTCTACTTAGCTCCAACACACAGGATTCCTTGAAATCAATTATGTAAATTACTCAATTTTCATAATAGAATTCCTGCATTGTTCAGTTATGTATTCAGCACAGTAATTTCTTATAAAAAAACATGTTATTTAGTGGGATATACATATTTTAGCCAGCAATTTTGCTTCTGTGCTAGTTTTTCATAATCCACTGTCATTTGACACCTCAATAGTATTTTGATGCTCAAATAGATTGTTAGGGAATTTATAAATGACCATTTCTCAGTCCCCTTATTTTCTAATGGCAGTATTTCCTAAAAGCATTATCTGTTTTTGCAGTTTTACAACTATTTCATTTTGGAAAACACAAAGGCTATTCTGCTAGACTAATGTTTTCTAATGTTGTTTTACTTTGTTGAAGAAGGAATCTTCCGAGTATCTATTAGTATTACAATACACATTTAAAATTCCAGTATACTGCAATAATTGAAGTAAAGTCTTAAATAAAGCTTTTTAATGTGTTTCATGTATTTAACATTCATTTGTGATTGTGTGCTGGATTATCACTAGGATCCACATTGAGTGTTTTCAACCTTCACTAAATTTTCATTGAATTATTCATTGCAGTGCCAAAATAAACATATGATTCTTTAATAACCAATGCTAAGTGATAATCTTTTAGCCTATCTATTTGTTAGCTTAATATTTCATTAAAATATATTTATGTGTATTTAATCTGTTGCTATAGCAAATTGGGATTTATTTTATTGCATAAGCACAAAGTAATTAAATAGTTCATTTAACTATGTTTTGCACATTGCTGTCTTATTTACTCAATTTAAAATGTTATTATTTATTTGTATGTTTTTCTCTATTAATTACTTCCTCTGATGAAGTTAAATTATGATTTAATGTATAAACAATGATTACATTCTGGTGATATAATTTCATGAAAATGTTGTTATTCCAAGTAAAATATTTACAGTGAATTGGTTGCATATACAAAATAACTTAAATATGAAATGTTACCACATTTTTGTGGTAATGAGCATCAAGTAACCTGCTGTTCCTAAATTTTGCCCTATTTCTCATTTACTGTGCTACTTGTTAATTATTCTCTTTATTAATCATTCTTCTCATAATGATCCAAATAATTTGTTTTGTTTGCAAACTCGAGTTCCCGTTCATTCTGACTGTAAGAAGGAATTAAATTTCAATGTTTGTCCTGGTTTTAAATGAACAGTTCATGTTATCCAGAAAGTTAGGATTTTTTTTCTATTTAGCATACTATTTAGGTATGTTATTTAAAATTTTGTTTCTATTTAAGGGAAACGGTACACATGAAATATTAACATTATGATGTCAATCATTGTTTTTATTTAGTTTCTTTTACCAGTAATTATACTTTCTCTTTATATCACAAAATATTGTCCTTAATTGTACTGTTATATAATATGGGGAAGTACTCGGTTAATTTCATTTCAAATTTTCAGTCGAATTGAAATAAAATATTCTGTATAGCCAATAATGTGTAAATTGTAATTTTACTCCTCTCACTGTTAATTTGGCCAATTGATTTTACAAATTATTAGTTATATATAATTAATGATTAATTTTTTTGTTTTAGACCGTTATTTTGTGCTTGTGCATATAATTTTATTTTGTTTCACTTCAGTAGATCTGAAACTACATAAAATAATAATTTTTTTATATTTTTTGTAAAACTCAAAGAATTCAAAAGTGCTTTCAATGTTCAGAATTTATTAATTATGTACCAGGCATAAAGTTTATTCATGTTTCAAGTCCATATAATTTTTGTCTGTGTTCTGATATATCTTAAAATTTTGTGATGTCAATAAAGTATATATACCATGTGGAACTTTCTGATTGACATACACTATTTAAGTGGAATTGTGTTCATGGTCCACTTTTATTGTTTCATAACGTTATTATCAGGAATTATTTAAAAATTGTTGTAACTATTTCATTGTGCACATTTGAATGTCTTTTGAGCTTATATCAAACATTTATGAAAAGATCTTAGAATATGCATTTATATGTTTGTTACTTAATGTTTTGTTGAATAGTTTATTGCTAAGAAAGGAAACTGTGTTTAATTAATAACAAAAATAAAGCTTCAATTTCGAATAAGTAGAACAGAAAAGTCCCAAGCATTTTACACACACATGCAGAGCGATGTATTGCATTACTTTTTGGACCAAAATTTCTTATAATGGTTTGCTAGATCAATAAATAAAATTTGCTCCTCCGTGTGTCTAGAATATATTAAGTGGCTATTTGTGTGCTTCAGTTGACTTGCGAGTCATATGAAATTACTTAGACCTACAGTGCCAGTAATTTGTTTATCATATCAATTTTGTACATAGTTTATGGTGCAAGTATAAATGTCAAAATTATGTGTTAATGTGCGAACTTCTCAACTCTAGTTTCTTCTACACTATTTTGATTTGAATCAAGCTTGAATGAAATGTTCATATAACTAAAATTTGGGTTGTCTATTTATACTTTGCATTATGATGAGTGTGGTTGCAGCATTTAACTCTATGGGAGGGACGGGGTGTATGCACAGAGACCACCATACCTGAGCTTCTGATAATTGGTTTTGTGTGATTCGCATATTCAGGAAATTGGACATTTGACACGTTTTCTTTCAGAATATTCTGAAATTTTGTTTGTGGCATGTAAACAATATTTAATTTTTCTAACACATCCTCTATGAACACGACCTTGAACAGATTCCCTCCACCAAACTACTCAGTAGATATTTTGTAAATTTTTGCCCATTAGGACATTTTTTGTAGCTCATTGCTTCTAAAACACCTCTGTGTAACAATTTTACAACTTATATTTATTCTGTAGGTTTCACAATTCACATTTTTCTAGCTTGTATGGCTTCCAGAACAATACTGGTATGATCTATTTTGTGAAAGTATTTCTTTGATTACTTGTTTTATAGTGCCCAAATTTTATTGTTCAATGAGCCCGCCAATGATATCTATTTCATTCATAGTTTTAATAATGGTCTTGTTTCATGATTATCCCTGCAGAAATTGCTACACTACTTAAACAATATTTTTTGTAATAATTTGTCTCGAAGTACTTCATATTAAATGCTTACAGAACACAATATTACAACATTTCTGGCCAATTCTTTCTATCTTATTCCTTCTTTGATCTTACCAGTAGGGAAAGAGATGAAAATGAGATGGCTATTCTGAAGAAACTTCTAATGTAGTTGCCGTCTCTTTCCTTGCTGACTGGGGAAAGGCTTCACCAATCTTCGATATGAAGATAGTGAATATGATGTTCGATCAGGAAGCATGACAATGTTGAGACATAGTTCAAAACTTGTACGTCATATTACGATAATGCGTTTTGTCGCATCACGTTTTAACCTACCGAAACGAATTTTCGGATGAGCCTTGGATTAAGGAAATTTTTTATTCAAGTTTTGTAAAATATTGTCCGTCATTCGCAAAAAAAAAATAGTTTAAATTCGAGTAGCGCGTCGGACTGAATGGATGAACGGTCACACCTTTGGTAACACTGAGTTAATTTAATCGGCAAATATGTCTCGTTGTTGAGTAATTCTTGATGCTCCCTTTAAAACGGATTTTTTTTCCCGTTTTGGCAACCGTATCGAAAATAACCAAAGGTTTGCAACATACGAATTTCTATAAACTTTTGAAAGTACTGCCCGTAGTGATTTGCAATGTTTTTCGACAAATTCGGAGGCGGCGCTGTAATCCGACGCCGGGGGCCAACCCCGTGTACGAATTGGCGGCGTCAACCAGTTTGCTTTCAAACAATGTACCATGTTTCCTAATATTTCGATTACTTCTTTGCGGTTAATTTTTATTTCTGCGTATCGTTTTAGAATCGGCAGTCTAGTTTTTATAGCCGCGATTAATTTAGCTTCTTGAATATTTACATCGATTCACGTATTTATAGATTTTAACTGACTGGAATTATTGGATTAAGTAAACCGGACTGTATCTAACCCAAACCAGACACCATTTTTTGGTAAATTTACTGCAAATTTTTGTTAATAACTTCCGGACAGTTTACTGAGCTTTGAAAGGGGGCGCCTTTAATAGAAGCTTTCCAAACGGACCGAATATATTTTGTTCAAACGTTCCCTTTACAACGCTTCGTTCGAATTGACAACGTAGCGCGGAAGGTTAGTAACGATTTTTCTTCTGCGAACGCCTGAGCGTCGTAATGCTTCTAATAGATTCTGGACGAAGTGGTCAGAGGGTACACGTTCAGGAAACACCTTGCGTGTTGATGTACGTCGTACAGTTGAGATGGTTCCGAATGAAACGAATCGAAATGTTTGAAATATCGGAAGGACAGAGGTTGATTATTTTTTATAGTTTATTTTCGTTTTTGTCAGCTTAACTATTTGATTCTTTGCGCGCGTAATTTCAAATTGGGTATTAACGCGAAACGTATGGTCAGTGGAATCGATCCCTATTACTGGAGTAAATCCTTCCTTGGACGGTGGAGACCGCCACGCGCGCTAGTAACGCCGGCGGCGTCGGACTTACTGCGCAGTTGGACGTTACCCTTACGCCCGGTCAAGGACGCGGCCTACGATATTTTCTAAATAGTAATTCTCATCGTTCGATACCGGTATTTGTGCTCCGAAACGATTGCCCTTTCCACTAGTCGAATGACAGCAATGGTCCCCAAATCCGCCGCCGAATCCTCCAGCGTTACTAAACCTCCGCCATGGGCGGGAACATTGTCTTTCGAGTTTTCCGTCATCTCCTACATGTACGCGGGGAATTTAAATTTCAATGAGATGAGACGCAAGGACCAGAATGTGGGGATTGGAAAGCGAGTACCAGTTTTCTGCCGTACTAGTCGTTATTCGAATCTACATTTTGTTCCGTTGCAAACCAAAGTGGGGTTTTCCGTGCACCGGTCGAGCAAATGTAAGACTCCAGAAACGCCGGTCTGCTATGAGAATTTTTTTGTAAACGTATGCTGTTTAGCGGGGTTATGAATACTCAAGATCTCATCTTGTATTAAGCGAAATCGTCACTTTAGCTATAGTAGTTATTTCTTGAATCTGTAAATAAAGGGAATTTACTAACGTAGTAATAGCCGAGTTTCACGTGCATCGGGTAAAAGGAAGTCTAGTTCCGTAAGCGTTCGGCTTGTTGCTAAAAAACGAAGTAAAACCGAAATTTGGTTGCGGCAATGTATATAATGTAAAGTAGATGCGAACAGGACAAGAAAATAAAAGATACCGAATGTTCATAATGTGTTACAAATATAAATGTTTATTGCGTCAATTTTGTGCGTAGGTTATGATGGTTGTAAAAATTTAAGAAAATCAGACTTCAAGTGCAGTTTTTCTCGTAGAGGAAGCTTCCGTTATCTCGCAGCAATACTAATAGAAAAGCCATCTAGTTTGTCACGTAAACGTCAATTATGCGCACTAACGCTAACCATTAACTGAGGACTGCAAGTATTCCTCTGTAATTGCGGAAGAAACGTATTGCATTCGGAATTATTTATTATTGTCGGAGTCTCGTATGTAGGATTATTTCGTAGAATTTCGGTCCTAAATTGTGGATATTAAATACGCAAGCTACACAAGACTCCTAAACTTTGCGTCATAACTGAACAGTCCATAGTATGAGCAGAAGAAACACCAGGAATTTTTAAGGTTTTCTCATTGATTAATTTTTTGTCAGAACAACGCTAGTGGTTTTTTTTACTTTCGGAGGACCTTTGATTGTGTCGAAATGCAGACTCGTCCAAAAATAGTCCAGGATCTTTTGATCACTCCTGTTTTTATATCTTTTTATTATTTGGGTATCATTAGAAAAATTGTAATAATCCGAAATTAAGTCCCTCAGCTCCGTAGGTAATCAACATTAGGTCGACTGGTAGCCGGTTAATGTTTGCAATCTTTTTTTTTTTTTAAAAAAAATGTAGTTCGTCTCTGCGAAGAAATGGTGATGTGACGCGTGTAGCGACGTTTTCAGGGGTCCTTGTCGAAATTGGACCGTACCTATTCAAGTATTCTGTAATGCATTAACGATATGTTTGCGAAAAGGACTCGTATTTGCCATTTGCTATCTAAAATTACCGGAGAGAAGTTGGGCCGCTTTTGCCTAGTTATGTAATTATTAAGGGACGACGTTCCCACTGTAACGCATGTAACGAACGGAGGGAAGAGTTCGCGGGAACTGGTTCCGGTGTGGGAACCGTGCTAACCACACGATGACGGCGTAGCGCACGTGACTGTCGATTGGACGAAATTGAAAGGACTTTTACCGAGTATTAGATTATGCTTAGCGACATCAAGGTAAAGTTCTGGGTTCGCGTCGAATCTACAAGTCCACCCCGTTTGAGAAAATCGTAAGAATTTGAATGTAGACGCATAGTTATGTGTTTGTGTCGCCTTGTACATAAATTTTTACTTTAAACGTAAGCGTATATAAGCCCGCGGAATTAGAAATTGCCGCGTGCGATCACCGCGCGTTCGTCCCCTCGGGGGACGCCCAGCGTCGGTCTTGTCGAGCTCGGAGCTATTCTCGTCCTCCGCGGTCGAGTCCATCCTCGGCCCAGGGGTGCCCGCTTAATTACCGCCCTAAAAGGTATAGATTTTTACGTGAAAAGAACATCGGTTTTCGTCCGTTACACCGCGCGGGAAAGGAAGGCGGCCCGCGCGGTCGCGAAACCGACTCCATCCCAACTTTATCGACGGACGCGTTTCTCGCGGTGACGTAACGGACGAGTCGGAGGGCAGAGCTATCTGTCGGGGAAGATGGCCGACGGTTCCGGCGGTGGCCGACAGATAGCGTGACGCTCTTTCTCGCTTCGCCGGAAGTACGCTTCGCTTTCGTTTCCGCAATTGGTTTTCGCGCGGGGGTCGCCCGTTCGATTTCACGTCCGCGTTCTCTTGCCGTCAGAAGCACCGCGACGCGTCCGGCCCGACCTGGGGACAACGGGTAGACGACACATTCATGTTCTCGCGACGCTTCAAACACTTCGTACTAACACGCCACGTCTCCTTCCTCGCGAAACAAAAGATCTCCCAACTGCGTAACCCCGCTGCGGAAGGATTTTTACGCGTTAAGGGATCAAATCGATCCATGCATTTTAATTCATGTAGAAATCATAGGGGAATCTGTTATCGCGAACAGAAGCCGACCTTGAACCTTACGCGCGAACAGCTGTCTGGTCGCACCTTTGTCTCGCCTCCGATGCGATGACGTAACGGCCGATGACGTCAGCTGTTGAGGTTGACGCTCCCGTTTTGCCGCTTATCTCGGAATGATTTGGAGAGCGTAATGCGCCGCGCTGTCTGCCCGCAGGGATTCCCTCGCTCCTTCTCCAGAACATAACCGATGAAAAAATGGGATCGTTTATATGCGTCTTCGCAAATCTGTCGACTTTACGCTTGTCTCTCACAAGTGCCTGTTAGTCTGCAATAAGAATGATTTTTGTGTCCGGCAACACTCCACCATATCGATCTGTGGAGCGTTTGTAGACATTACGCGCGGGTGGCTATCAACGGAGGTTACGCATCACTGTCCGCTTTGTATAGTGCATTTTGTAAATAGTCTTTTCCCAATTTCTCTTCCGGCTCCAGAACGTAATATAACATTGTTTTTTTTTAAGTTTATGGCGAGTCTCGAGCGCACGGCCAGGAAGCTCGTGGCGATTTCTATGCGCGTAGCGTCGGTTGGCTTACGCCCATCTCTTGTTTACAGCCGTGAAAGATTTGCAAATAACATAATTTTCGATTGGAAACGCGTCAGCGTTGTCGTAAACGGAATGACGACGCACATCACGTGCAGAACGGAAGCGTCAAATTTGGTGCGCGTAACTAATCAACACAGAAGTCTCGTTGGATTTTAAGGCCGCTTGTTTTACAAAAACATCACGCATTACAACTGTCGACGTATTTGGACTAGTCACCCCCCTTTATTCTATCAAAATACCTAACGGCTCGTTCCGCAACAATCGAAGGCCCTCTCGAGAATTTTGAATTAATTTAATACAGCGTGATACCCGACTACCAGGTCTTCATTATCGATGGTCCAGATTGTGAAGCTCTCGGAAGTATCGTTTTAACGTGGCGTGCGCGTCGAAGCGATCGATGAAGCGATTAGGCTAGGCGCGCCCCCGTGACCACGCCTGGCCGGCAACATCGATCGCGTCCACAAATTACAAATTTGCCCCTCATATAAATATACACGCGGGACGATCGTCGTCTACCACAATATCGCTTCGATCGAAGAGAACGTCGGCATCGGCTACGCGAACGCAACCGTGCTGCGAATTCATTTATATTATACTTGTAGCGTCTTAATTTTGTATTCCGTAGTTGCCGGGGAATCGGTATTAAGTTCTTCCGTTTCCGTAGCCGGGATTTTCGTGAAAGTTTTATTGATTGTAAAACTGTTAAATAAAAGCGGCGAAATTTGCATTAGCCTTGCGGTAGGCGCCATATCGAAGGCCACGAGGAAGCATGTGAATGCGGTGTGAGGGGGGGGGGGGGAAAGTCTGGATCAGATTCGAAGAATTGATGCCGTCCGGGTTCCCTCAGTTCTATTATTACACTGTACACTATAAAGTGTTAAATTTTTAGTTGGCATTATTAACATCTGTGAAAGGCGTTCGATTCTACACTCACTTCAATGCAATAAGTTTCAGCTTCTGGTTGTAACCTGTTTAAAGAACATCTAACGAATTCTAGTTTCCGCTGTGGTCCGCTACAGTATGACGGATCATCACACACGTAGGGAGGTGTCATTTGAGAAAGCAGAAGAATGCACAGGCGAATGCAATAAATACGGAATTCCGTTTGTTATGATGCGTTTGCATATTTGTGCTATCACCAACAACTTCACGATTTACCCAGTTTTCAACAAAGACGGAATGTCTGCTTTCATGCGGCGGAATTTGAAGTTTCGAAACATTAATACGACACGATACAATGTTGATCGCGAATATTCTTTTACAATAAATTTTGTGGAATTGAACATTAAACCTTCGGATAAATATTTCTCTTTCGAATCGTCAGCCACTTCCAAACGTTCATATTAATTTCTGTAGCAAGAAGTTTACGAATCATCCCATTGTTATTTTCACGTTAGCACCGAGCGCACGGTGAAAATTTCTTAGCACCGTAATTGTCGATTTTGTTTCCGCAAGCCGCACGCTGCTTGAATGCGATGCTATGGAGTTATTATTTTTTAAATTTTAATTTATAGTCGCATCAACGGCTAGGTCATGGCAGACCTGGTACTGGCATTTCACTTAATTTTGTGGTAGTTTCTCTGCAAGGAAACATATTCGAACCCGGTACCTCTGTGATGCGAGGCAGACACTCTTACCCCTACGCCACCGCATGTCGGCATTGAGTTATTATTTTCAATGTGGACGAACTAGTCAAAACGTGGCGAGCAGTGAAGGAAACTGAAAGCCATTGGGATGCATTTTTATCGGCAGGACCCTCGAGTACAATTTGTTACTATAATACATTGAAATTGATGTAGCAAAGTGTTTAAAGCTATTTTTTGCTCCCATTCATCCGGTATTTGACAAAAATATTAAAAACATTCCTCGAGCGAGAGAGAATGCAAATCTGTGTCCGCATCACAGAAGGGCGTACCACGTGTTTTCATTATGTGGGGAGAATTTATGTAAATTTTCTTAAACGTAACTTTCTATAATGTGGCGTAAGGCATTTCGAAAAAAACCGCCTATTTTTAAGTGACAAATTAATCGATTCAATATTCATATATTACCATTCATAAAACGTTGTAGACGTTTGTCACTTATCTCTTGTCCATTCAGATGTAATAAACCGGAGGGCTGTTTATAGAGCTAGGCAGTATTGTATATGTTCACATGAGTGTTAAGACTTCATGCTTTATCCTTGAATGGGCCTATCTTTTGTTTCTAAGAACATTTTTCTCTTCACCCTTTATTTCACCCAGTTTTAGTACTGGCTGTTTACCTTATTTTCCGGGTTTTCCTTATTTGCCTTCGTTTTGTGGTACAATGTATATATCACAGTTTTATTCTTCTCCATATTACAATGTAATACCCGTAAAATTTGTAACAAAATTTCAAATCCATATCCGTAATCGTTGATTGCGGAATAATAAGGACGCGTTGCTATGACCAGCCGCTGAATTTCCTTGTCCATAGTAGCATATTAATGCAATTTTGTTATGCATTGAATCAGGGTGAGAAAAAGGCTCAAAATTGTAGATGTTCTTGTTTCTTTGACGCCAATCGGAAAAAGGGAAGTGTGGGATTTACGAAAAAATTTATTTCAGGGTTATATGTTCTGTATAATTTACCAATTATCTGATATAATTATTAAAGATTATATTTTTACGTCTCTTTATATTAAAAATAATGCAGTTTTTCGAACAATATCAGACAATAGTTTTTTATTTACGACGTTTCGGTTCGTGTTTGTACCTTCATCAGGTCTTTCCTGCTAAATGTTACAACCAAAAAAATAATAATTTAAAAGTTTTTCCGAGGTACTTATTCACATACTACACATGAGTGCGACCGCATGATGTAATTATTATTTTCTAATTTAACTTTATAGGCACACTATAGAATTCATTTTATATTGCTAGTTGATAAAAGTTACAAACTCGTTTTGGCAATAATTCAAAATTGTCAGAAATATGAAACAAGAAACTTTTTACGATCCCGTACTGATTGTTGGCAATGCAACTCTTCCTTCAATGACGTCCAGAACCATCGATGAAATTTGAAAAAAAAGGATTGAGGACAGCAGGGATGGCTACGACTCAGGAGTGGACTTCAAGACACTGACAATCCTCGAATACACTTAAAACTACTATACTATATACACTTGGCAGGATCACCTTGGTTCAGCATTTTCCACCGACTACATCGGAATCATGCTATTAAATTTATATATCGTAACCGGTGATTTGTTTAAGCATCGACAAAGGTTGTGGTAAACTACGCTTATTGTCACTGGAGTCGTGATTTATATTGTACATATTTCGAAACTTAATTTAATGTAAACTGTTTTTTATCACGTTTGGACTTGGGCGGTTTTAGTGTTCAACGATTTCGTTCGGTATGGTTTATATAACTTGGAAGAATGCAACTCGCCGTAGGCTTGAAAAAACGACAGTTACATTGCGACACCGAGAAAGATTTTGGCGGATTACCCATCGTCCTGTGGAGCTCTTCTCTTTGCATTTTGACGTCTAGAACACGAGGAAAATCAGTACTGGCAACAACGACTGCTGTTACACGAAGCGGTATTGACCGGAAGAGAGTTTGGCCATGTCTCCTACGACGTTTCTTGCGTCGTGGGTGTCCCGTACTGGATGTGTCATTGGCCATGAAGATTGTTTGCTAGTCTGAGTGCCGTCGATGCTGATTATGTGCCTGCTGGAATGGAACCCGACGAGAAACAAACTCCGGAACTTGGCCAGATCCACATTACTGCTTAGGCAGAATCAGGATTCATGGGATCATCCTTTCAAGCCGGAAGTTGCGGGAACTTTGCAAGCTCAAGCACCTGTTGTGGACAGCCTAGAGAAAACGCCGATGTCTACACGGACTGAATTTACCATGGAAGTTGTGAGCAAGGGTGCTTCACGTGTGTGTGGATGTTGGCCGTGTGAAACCTCCCACTCGTTAGTGCTTTAGGGGCCGGTAGCTCGTGCCCGTCCCTTCTCGACCCACTTATCCCATATCCTCTCATACCCGCTACAATGTGCTTGCATTTCTTCCACTTTGCGATACGACAGCCTGCAGTCTGGATTGCCACGGTTCTCACGCGATGAAAGTTATTTGAATTGTTTGCTTGATTCTTCGGCGCGACATGCTGACTCTGCACACGAACGTTGGCAGGATCTCTCCAGCTGCTCCCCAGTGTCCACTTATATACCATTATCAGTGTCGCCATCGGTGCACGTGCAGTTAGTGCATTCCTCTACTTATTTCTCCAATGTGGGTGGCAAATTCGAACGGACGTTTATTAACAATATCGATTTTGTTTGCGCCAACACTTAGGCTGAGCGCCCTTTTTATGCGATTATAAGTGAAAAATACGGTGAAAGTGGGTCCGATCATACTAAGAGGTGCGATGACGGTTTTTTCTAATTTGGATGCTGGTAAATTTGTTTTTGTGGAGTATGTGGAGGTTCTTTATTGTCCCACAATTGCCATTTTTGAACAACGAAAATTCAAACTATGCATAGTAACAGCCCCCAAAGCTTTATTAACTAATTGATAAATCCCTCAGAACGATGTAGGGAGTCAGCAGTCGAAACAGTTTTGCCGCTATATTTGCGTTATTTTCTTCGATTGCAGCATCTGAAATTGCTATAAATTGTGTCAAGTAATATTCGTTGCCGGATGTGCCGTTACCATCCCGCCCCACGGAAATCGATATTCTGGCTTCATCGCGCGCATGACTGAAGTCAAGTATTCCCTTCGTAACGCAGTTACGTCGCAAATAATGTAATCGGCCTCTAATATGCTTTAGTACGACACCGTTGCATATCGCCGACCGCGGAAACCGCAGTTTTCCTTTCCTCAGCTGCCAAGCACGCTTTCGTCGGCTCTTATGCCTCAAGCATGTTGACAATGATGTCGAGTCAATTAGATGAGATGATATCGGACATTTCGTTCTCAACGAAGGAACGAAAACCACATTGAATACGACTGAAGAGCAATGCAGGCTTTCCGTGTTCACGGAGTAAACTGTCAAGTCGTGGAGAGACAATGATCTTTCTGTTCTGCTGCCAAAAAAGGCTAATCTGGATGTGAAGTTTTTGACACCCACACTGAGCGTACTCATTCATTCATTTAAGATCAATTACATAAATTTCCGTAAGTCTGAATAAGGCTAAAACAGTCAAGTTTTTTTCCATATTTTGTATTATATTTTTATTGAAGGATGGAAAGTTCAATTTTATATTTCGAACACTTAGAAGCTAATTTTATGTTCAGGTCTACTTTTTATCCTAATAATGGATTAAACCCAAATATACTGGATTGCAACCTAATAAACAGCAGAATTAAACTATATCTTCCCTCAATACTCCTCAAGAAATTCACTCAGTTGAAACTCATCTGACATCTAGTATAAGAACTGCTATCACCGAATCCACCTCTACAAGAAATATGAGAATCATCAGAAGATCAAGTGATAATCAAGAAATAATCAAACTAATAACACTAAAAAAAGATGTTTTGCTGCTAAATGTCCTCAAATTATAACTCAATATAATCAAGCAACTAAAACTCTTCAAGCTAAAGTAAAGGAAATCAGAGACCTGGAATTTCACAGTACCGTAAATACCACGAACAACTAAACTAAATACATCACTAAACAAAACTACCCGGTACTCTTCCCCAAATAACAAAACTGAACTTTTTGCTGAACAAAAAATAATCAAAGCACTTAACTGTCCCTCGCAGCTCTCTCCGTTACAAAAAGTATTCAACCCAAACAACATGAAATACGGCATCAACAAGCTGAAAAGTTAAACAGCCCCAGGTTATGACCTGATAAACTCATACCATCTAAAACATATCCCTAACTAAGTAATATTTTAATCACTCAAATATTCAATTCCATCATAAAACCCACACATATACCTCGGATACAATCATAATGATGCATAAATCGAACAAACCTAAATCTAACCCTACAAGTTACAGACCCATAAGTTTATTACCACAGTTAGCCAAGTTATTTGAAAAACTATTAATCCCAAAAATTAAAAGAAACGGATAAGTAACCTTATCCCCCACCAAAAATTTGCTTTTAGAAATAAGCACTCTTGCCCACAACTAATCTCTCTGGTAACTGAATACAATAATAATTCTTTAGGAAAACCAAACTACTGTCTTTCCACATTTATAGATTCTGGACTGGCATTATAGTATACCAGCTGGGCCTCTACTAACTGAGACTACACTTCATGCTAATAACCAGCTATTTAACTAACAGAACCTTTTCATTAAAACTAAACAATATTTTCCCATCCATATCTGCCCTTCTCTACTCAATATATACACAGTATATCTCAATACTCCCAAACATCTTTACTTCCATCTATGCAGATGGAATAGCCGTACTATGCCGAGCCCCAGACTTCAATACTGCACAACCAGTATTACAACAATTAAATAGACAAATGAGCAACCGAATGTAGAATCTACGTCACAGTTACCTTCTCCCTCAAACGTAAAATTCATCATAACAGCAATTTAATATTAAATAATCAACCTGTTCGTAATATAACATCCCATTCATTGGTCTCTACACATTACTGGCACAAGAAACAATAATTTCGATTATTAAAACCGCTACTATCACCTAATTCTCCACTGTCAGTAAAAACCATAAAGCTGATCTATACCTCACTAATATCCCCTATATGACAATACTCTTATAACATTTAATGGTTACACAATAGTACAAGTAGCAAAACAAAAAAAGCATTCAATAGCCAACTACGCAGATCCATCCTACATCCTAACCCATTAATTTCACAAACCACACACAACCTCCTCCCCATCACGAATGCTAACAAGAGACATGCGGATATAACTAAGGACAAATTATCATAGGTCACAATGAGAAAATTAACAGAAAGATATTACATTACTTGCACCATACTACACCGAAGAATTGACTTGTTAAAGGATGATTTGTATTTAGCATATTCTTTGGAACTATGTTGTCATCTGCGTCACCGGAATGAAAGACTTGCACATATATTGTACTATGCTTGGTTTTTTTCTTATACTTAAATTTAATTTAGTGCGTATTTTAAATTCCCTGAATCATTTAAAATAGTATATAGGAAGTTGAAGGTTTACCTCCGTCTGTCGATCAACTCTGTAAACGTTAGTTGAGGAGAAATGAGTACCATGTCCTTTGCTTGCAAACGACAACCTGTCGCATATTACCTTGCCTATGAAGAAGGAACTTGTTTGAGAGAGAGAGAGAGAGAGAGGTACATATTGAATCTAACGCTCCGTACAGTAACAAACTACGTTCGTCTTCATAAAATGCTAAATTCATTTTACCCATGAAAGTACTTTGACAGTTTTCTCCTCAGGCTGGAGTGTTCCGGCTCTGAATAGGACTCAGTTGCTGAAGGTGAACAGAGGTTCTGTTCGAAACGTTGGATTCAATGTAACATTATTTGATTTATTTTGTCATGGACAATGGATTCTCCATACAATTTGCAAATTTAAAAATGTTTAACCCTTCCTCTTTTGAGGCGAAGGTAGAATCACTCGTACCGGAGGTCGAATAGTTGGAGTTTGACCGTAATTGCGGGGTAGGGAACGATCCCGGCTCGTCAGAGTTGTCGATCGCACGCACGTTTGGAGATGAGGGTTAAAGGCGCGCGGCGTGACATATCTCTATATATAGATAGAGCGTGCGAGCGTAGAGCAAGAAGGGCGTAACTGCCGCCGGCTCGGCGTCACTTGCGCGGTTTTTGCATCGCGGGGGTTTCGCTCGCTCTTGACCGAGTTTCCGTTCCGTAGGCAAGGGCACCGGTACGTTCGTTTCGGAACGCATTTCGTATCTCGTTCCCGAAACGTTCCGTCCCTTGTGCAGTATTTTTATTTATTTGCAGATGTATTCGCCCTCGCAAGTTCGAGAAAGTCTCGCTCAGTTGCACTTGCCGCATTTCCCGGAAGACGCGGGTCCGCAGCAGCCGGCTCGCCCCCCGGGGGCGGGAGTGATTGCGGCGGCCTTCGGCGGCGACCAGCGCGGCGTTTGGCGGAAGGGCGTCCCGTCGCTGAGGTCGCCTCAACCCTCCCCGTCCCCCGGACAGGTGCTGCCTCTTTGTGACCCGTAAATATCTTATCGTCTCGCCTCTTCTATGGCACGTTTTGATTTTGTTTTTTGCAGGCGGGTGCGGTTCCGTACATGCAGCAGCCTGTCTCTGGCCAGAACGCCCACGCTCCTGACGCTGGGGTAAGTAACTCAAAAAACCACATCGTGTAATTTTAACCAGCATATAAAAAAAAATTGTTCCCCATTCGGGAATGGCAACCTGAAAGAAGCATTTTGATTACTTTACCCTGTCCAGTATATATTATGACCTTTCTTTCCCAGCTCCACACTTCAATAAATCTATCTTCTTATTGTATTAAGTCAAAATGGATGTGCGTGTATGTGTGAATGTTCCGCATACAAAATTGTTAACGCGTGGGGCAATTTCTTCGACATTTACGACGTGTGAACAAACATTGACAAAGAATAACGCTGTCATTTTCAAACATGCGAAAATTGGTTTTAGGAGGCAATGGGATTGATAGTGTCATTCCCGACGATGTTTGTGTAAAATTTCAACTAGCGGCAGGAGAGGCGGAAGGCCATAATAAAAGATAATGTGTAAACAGCCAAGATTCGTGTCGAATCCTGGGTTATGGAAGTCGCGGAGTTTAATTTTCACGTTCACCATGTCCGTTAAGTTGTAGCTCAGCACTTAGTTGTGCGGGTGACAAAGCTATTCGTATACTCATTAATACGTATAGTAATTTGAAGCAATAATGGTACACACGTTACGTATGGTACAGAACCGAACCTAGTAACATCGGTTGGGGGGGTAGAATGGGATGTCATTGTTTAAAAAAATCTAACACGGCATTGATTTAATAGATTTTGTCATCTCTGTCGTATCGGATTCTTTTATGTTTTACCCCGGCGCCACGGTAGACACCTGCGGAGGGGAAGTGTCACATGCAGTCAAAATACTTCGTTTACAAGTTCAATGTCATCGCATACCTCCCACATTTCCTGTGTACCTGGATTTGGATCTTTTACCTTGGAAGGTAATTTACTTTGCAACGTCAAACTTTGATCCCGCACAACCCGGAACTAAATGCTGCCGTATTTTTTTTTGTACAGTTAACTTTTTATCACACGATTTTACAGTTGTGATAGTAATGATCAAGTATTTTATTGAAATTAATGGTTACATGCGTTCGGTTGCAACTATTAGGTTGTTCATAACTATTATCACCTTTAAATGCATCCATAAAGATTAAATATTTTGTTTCATCGTGTCGCATTCTGGTGGAGCATGACGGAATTAATTCTCCATTTAGTTTCTTTGACTTACATTCCGCTAGTTTTCCTACGTATTATTTTCGAATATGCATAATTTTCAATTCGGTTTTGAAATGTTATCATTTTCAAAAATTCCTTCTGAAAGTTTTATGTAAGTTCACGTGTCTCGTCGCTATCAAACCTTTCTGTTTGCTGCGTCGTTGTATTTGAAGCGTAATACAACTACACCGATTTTCTAATATTTAATTTCAGCAAGTTCTATAAAAACATGTTTTGCTTAATTTCCTTGCAGTTACTTAGGTTAAATAAAATATTATCTTCCCAAGAAGTGTTCGGCTGAAATATCCGTGATCATTTGATTTCTTCAGTTAATCTGTACCAGGTTTTTTTCGCCGTTTTATTTTGGTTCCGTTCTTCAAAATTGTTTAGACTTTCGTGGATTTATCAGCATTTTCTAACTGATAGTGTCCGTTTTAATGTCATTCGACACGCGTGCTGACGACGAAAATATTTCTCTCTGGCGGCTAAATACCTCCAGAATATTTGTCTTGCGGAAGCTCATAATTTGTTTATCCTTCCGATTCCAAGGAGCGAAATTCGATTACCGATAACTCTCGTTAAAGTCGAATTGACGCCAGTAAGCAAATGATTCGATCAATCCCTGAAACTCATTTCGGTCCCATTGTTTTTTTTCCCAGCAAATTATCGTGTCGTCCATATGAACTTTGAATTGCAATTTCTTCTTCTTGGGACTTGAATTGTGAAGACGCGTCCCACGACGTACTTGAATTCGTACGATTATTTATATTGTTTTGAAATGTACGTAGATAAATAACAACTGTATAATTATACACATATACGTAGAAATTGGTGACTTTAAAGCTGCTTCTGGTGATTTGTATTTAAGCATGAACGTCCATACATAGACTATATATTGTGAATGCCTCGTGCCCTTTGTCTTGTTGCCTTACAGTCTACCAATACTGTATGTTTCTTTCCGACTTTTCCTTACATTTAAGATTAAATTAATATTCTCTGAATTTTTTTGAGAATTTATTTAGCTCGTCCCGACTCATCAGTAAAGTAGAAAATTGAAAGCCAGAATTATTTATGCACGAATAGTATTTTGTGGTTTCGGCTGGTCTCAGAAGAAAGCATTTCGTTTAATGTTTGGTTCTGAATTTCGTTCTCACGGCCGCCCTTGTTTTTTGACGTTCGTATTTGCGGGACCGTGACCTTCGTGCAGAATTTGTAAGTGTAAATATTATTTGCCACGCCTCAGCAAACATTACGTCGCTGTTTTGTCAGCGGGAGTCCCCACAGATAAGAATTTCTCCAAGTCTGATGACGCGGATTGCCCGGACGCCTTCCATCTCGATAAAATTGATCTAGGTGGGGCAGATTTTCAAGTCCGCAACGCGTCATCTAGTTAACCCCGTCGTCGCGTAACCGATTTATTCAGGAGTAACGAGCAGATGGATTAGCCTATCGATTTACGACCACGGCGGTTTACAAATCGAAAGCAGCTTCCGAATTCGGTCGACTTCGTCTGTGACGCAGGCCGTTTTCTGAAGGTTTTTGCTCGCTCGGCGGAATAATAAGAACGTGTCCCATCGAGAGCTGATATCCGCTTGCGACGGGCACTATCGCTTTCCCTTTCCCTCGTTTTTATTTCTCGGAGCGGTGTCACGTTTTCGTGGAAGGGCCGATGACGTCACGCCATGTTGGTCGCGGTCGCCATGGCGACGGCGCAGGCGCGCTGAGGGCCGCGGGGGATCATTTATTACGGCCCTCCCGTTCCCAGAAAATCAATAGCGAGCGGGCGAACGTTGCCATGCCTACCGTATCGCTCGAATAAGACTCGACAGAGACGAGCAGCTTTATGTGATAGAGAAACTCGGCTCCTGGACTAGTCGAAAAAAATTACTCATGGGAGGGAACCGTCGCCGTAAGACGTCTGTATAAAAAAAAATAAGGGTGATTGAGTCCTTTCAGTTGGGGTCTATCTAGAGCGCGACACTAATATGCGAAATTCTAAGAGGAACTGGGTTCCCGTCGTTCCCCACTCTCGCGAATCGTTAATTACGGTCGGGTAGGAGATTTTATCAGGCCCCGTGCGAAGTCGGTGCTGCTCTCTAGCGCCGCAATCTGAAACGAACACGCGGTGAATATTTTACTTCCGATTTGCCGCAGTAAATCATAGACGTTTCGTTGAGAAACAGACGCAATTATTTAATCCATGAAAATCTGCGTCAGCTGATGTTACTTCTAAAAACGCTGAATGTAGTAAAGCGGGGATCTGTTCCGGCTTAGAAATGGCCTATGAATTGCCGGCTTTGTTGGCGTAGGAGACGGCCATGTTTCCGTAGGGACATTATCGCATAGTTCTTTCGCTTATGCGCCGTAGACTTTATTTGTACTGTGGTTGGTTTCAGAAACCGAGGCTCGTCTGATTTGCGTAGTTCAACTTAGCCGAAGATCATGAGACGACCGAATGGCCCTTTAAGTATCGTCGGGGTTTATCGCGGGTCGTTGAATTTTCGCAGCGGCAGCGACTGTACGGAGCGAGCGCGGTGTTGCCGGATCGCGGCGTTGCCTGCAGCGCAGCGGCGCGGCGTTCCCGGCCACGGTATTGATTTCCGCGAACGGCTCCGCCGAGACCCGGCTCCGTCAAACAGCTGTTCTCATCCTACCGACGTCGGCGTCGAATCGAAACGAAGCGAGGGAAGCGACTATTTACGCGAGAAATACCTCCCTCTCCCCTGCCCCCCTCTTTTACCGCATCCGACAGAGACGGAAGACGCGCGTATTTACACGTGGTCGGTGACAGGTGCCGTCGCGGCGCGCGCGCGTAGGCGTGCACATCCTCGACGTCCTCGGCGTGTCGTGACGGCTGTCGTCGGCGTGAGCCGCCACGGAAACACGGTGGGTGCCTCGCTTCCAAATTTCCTTCGCGATCAGCTGATTGCGAAACGACTATCGAGACGAACGGTTTTTACGCGCGCTCGCGGCGAGTGTATCTCGGGTAGGGAGGGGGCGGTAGGGGTCGAAGAGGGGGAGGGGAAGCCCGAGGTCGCCAGCGACATCGCGCGCCGCTCCACGTAACTACCCGCTCTCGCCAGTCGCGTCGAGCCTTCCGCAGGACACATTATGTCGTTTATCAGCTGAGATCGTCGTTTCCCGTGGAATCGGCCGACGATCCTCTCGCCGGCTTCGCGTCTCGTCTCCTCCGGCGTCGCGCAGTTCCGCGATGCGCCACCTGAAATCTTCGCAAGTGCGCGGTTTTCGTGATCGGCGGCGAAGTGCGCGGGTGCCACCTGCTGGATTCTAAGTTGTGGACGTCGCGGGCGGGTAGCGAGGAACGCGACGCCTCCAGGTATATCTATATTAGACGTTGCGCGTCGCCACGGAACACGTGTTCGCTCGGGACTGGGATAATAAAGCTGCGAGGTCGGCCGCGTGGGTCCGCCTCCCGAGCCCCAGCCCGAGACACTCGTTTTCAAGCGGCACAGTCCAACTTTCCCCCGGCAGGGGTGTCCGCTCCCGCTCACCGCTTTGTCCGATACAAGTATTAGTGCATTTTTGCCGATTTCGACTAATCGCCACCTCGCGTGACGATTTATTTTGACGGTTGGGGATCGTGAACGTCGCCGTCCTCGATTACCGTCCCCCGAAAGCCGAACGATGCGTCCGGGACTACGTTCCTACAGTATCGACGCTTCGGATGTAGCTTCCCTCACGATCCTTCCGATTATTTGAAACTCCTATCTCCTCGCGAACCTTTCCCGAAACGCGTCCGCCGCGTATCGCGCTGACCTAGGCACGTAGCGGACGCGTGGACACCATTCCCTCGGAACAGCGGCCGCTATTTTCTCCTTAACGGTTTTCTGCTGCTGTCACCGTATTATTTGCTCTTTGTCAGATCGGTGTCGACTTTTCCACACCGAAAACTAAATTTACGGTCGACAATCCGCGAAGGACGTTAAATTAGTTTCCGCACTCCGGAACGGGGAAGAGCGTCGAAGGAATTTCCTGAACGTTCGAAACGCTCGAGCGTTCCGCGTCGGTGACGTTCTTTTCCTCGCCGGTATTTCGCGAGGAAATGCATTTATCTTGTGGACTGAGCGGCTTTTCGATAAGGGCCGACCTTTCCCCGCGGAACGAACGCGAAGGACGTTCGCCAATTAATATCCGGCCGTGGTAATTTGTGCGTCTCGACGGTCGCTCGTCGCGCCGTTATTGCCCGCGTGAACGACGCGTCCGGTTCGGCCGACGTGACTGTTGTTTTCTGTTTCAGGATCTCGCGGGCCAGAACAGCAATGACAGCTCGAGCGGACCGGCGCCGGGCACGCCCAACTCCCAGGGCATGAGGCCCACGCCGTCCCCCACCGGATCCACGGGCTCCCGCTCCATGTCCCCCGCCGTCGGTTAGTACCACGTCGATACGACTACTCGTCACGCCGACGACGATCGCAAACTGCACGGGAACCGTACTGTTCGCAGGCCAACAAAACGTTCCGATGCCTCCTCGGCCTTCGAGCGGGCAATCAGACGGTGGCGGACCTACTCGGATGAGTCACTCGCCGATGGCCGCGCAGAGCGGATACCAGCAACCCTTGGCGCCCCCGCCTCATCTACACGGATACAAGATACCCGGACAACAGATGCCACCTTACGCTCCACAACCTCAACAGTACCCTCAAGGTATTGCATCACTACGGGTTCCAATTGCAACTGACACACATTTCGATAGTATTGTTCGGGGCTGTTTTCCTGGATTCCGATAGACGGCTACCTTTATGCATTATCCCACGAGACTAAGCTATGGGAACCGACCGCGTTTATTCCCCAAATATTATCGGACGAACTATCTGTGATTTTCATTAAAAATTACTTCTCGTTCACTTAACCTTAAATTCACATTTCAACGAAACAATGAGTGTCTTCTCTCTTTCGTATAGATTCAAAATATTTTTCAGAGTGCACCACACTTGCGTAGATTATTAAAATTTCGCTAAAGTTAACTTTTTGTGAAATCGGTATTTTCAAACTATTTTTAATATATTTTATCGTACAGTACTAATAAATCTTATATCGATTTTGTGACTATTTTAAAGGAGCGACAGGATTTAGTGATAATATTTTCCACCCTATTCTAAAGGCTTCAGTTGTTTACATTCCGGTTAATTTGTGTGCATTTGGAACAAAGTCTGGACCTTCTTGGCGCCGACGTGACCGTGCCGCAGTAGGTAGTCGCACTACCTCTATCTCTCAATTTCAGGCAATTTCAACCAGAGACCTCAAGGACAAATCGGAAGCGTTCAGTACGGGCAGGGATACGGGCCCGCGAACCAGCAAAACCCTCAAGCCAACAACATGGGCCCAGGACAGTATTCCGGCCGTGGAATGCCCAACCACGTGCCGCCTCAACAGTTCAGCTATCAGGTGCGTTGCTCTTTCCTGCAAACGAATCCGGGTTCCGTCAGGGTTCTCAATCTAGCCCTCGAGTACGACGAATTCTCGTTTATTCCAGGGCTGGGGCGGTCCGGGTATGAACCAACCTCCAGGCATGATGGGAGTCTCGGGTTCCCAGATGGTGGCCAAGGGAACTGGACCGCAGTCTGCGGCGTCATCCCAAGCAGGAAACGCGAATTCGGGACCCAGGCCGCACACGCCTCCTCATTACTTGAAACAACACTTGCAGGTAAGTGTCAGGGAAAACTGACAATGTCTCCAGGATAGGATGGGAACTTTCAGTATGCCTTTAATCCAAACAAGTTTTCACAAACACCTACATCTAAAGTAATTCACGAATTCTGCGGTTTTTGGGTTTTCTTTAACTCTAAACGAAACAAAATTGCTTTTCTTGATTATTAAACTGCAAATCACAAACGGAAGGAATCGGAGAATCGAAAGGGTTGAAGTGAAGAGTAAGCTCTCTGTGACCGCATTGTAGATTTCAATGCAGGAAGAGTAATAATTAAGACTTCCAGACATGTGACATGTAGTTACAAATATTGTGCGGGGGGGTCTGTACTGTCCCGAGGAAATGATGATGAATTTCATCTCGGGTTTCTGTTTGACCCCGCAGCAGAAGATGGCGTTTTCACCGTCGGCCGGCTCGAGCATGTCTCCCAACGCCGCGAATCTCCAAGGCTACGGCGCAGGACCGGGCATGGGCCCACCCGCGGGTATGCACCACTCTTCCATGGGCCCGCCCTCGCTGCACCCGGGCGTGGGCGCCATGGGGCCGCCGTCGTCGGCGCCTGCCGTCGCGCCGCCCGCGGTCGCCGTCAGCAACCCGTCGCCCCTGCCCAACAGCCACCACGACGGACCCATGCCGCCGCCCGCGACCGCCGCCAACTCGCACCCTTCCCTAGCCGACGCCCCCGACTCCGCCCACGACAACGGACACACCGCCTCCACCACCACCGGTACGTTGACCGTCCGTAGATTCCCTTCTCGTCGATCTGCCGATTTAATTACACTCCGACGTTCGCAAGTTGCAGGGACGACGGCCACGAATGTGACTCCCTCAGCTTCCGGTTCCGTGACGTCCGTCGTCACCACCGGGCCCGACGGCGCTCCCTTGGACGAGGGTTCGCAGCAGTCCACAC
Source organism: Zhengitettix transpicula (assembly GCA_037074705.1). Classification (NCBI taxonomy): domain Eukaryota; kingdom Metazoa; phylum Arthropoda; class Insecta; order Orthoptera; family Tetrigidae; genus Zhengitettix; species Zhengitettix transpicula. The sequence goes on from CM073595.1 coordinate 52,484,193, forward strand.
TCTCCAACGCCTCGGCCGGTGAGTATAGAAAGCCGAACGGACTACCATCCTTCGTGTCACTTTAATGGACGATTTCTTGGGAGAGGCTCGTGGGGTGTGGGCAACTAGTCCGTTTGAGATCGGTGAATTCGGTCTTTCTTCACTTCTCGGAGGAAACTGTCCATTTTTTGTTGTAGAAGGAGCCTGCGTCGAAGCTAGCCTTATCTGTCGTTTCCTTTTCAGCGTCCGGCGAAGACCCGAGTTGTACTCCAAAGTCGCGGAAGGACGGTTCCGTGGTGGGCAACTCCGGCGGCTACCTGAGCCACCCGCCCACGCCACAGAGCACCGTCCCTTCCCCCGGACAGGCCAGCCTCAACTCCATGCACGAGGAGTACGGCGACGTCAACAGCCCCAGCTGGCCCAGGACTCCTGCCAGTCCGGTACGTAACTCGTCTATTAAAAATTGCTTTAACCGGAATCTCAAATAATTTCCACCCTTAGTTTGGAACGAGTCGACGCGCGGTCTCGCGATTCGGCGGGGCGAGGGCGCGACAGTTTCGCTTCTTAAATTGAAGTGATTTCTGCACATATCCGCCGGCGTCTCATTTTTGGAGAAGCCGCGTCCTTCCCTCGACTTACGCGTGGTCGCTCCGCGGGAAAACTCGACTGCTATACCATACCGATCGGCTTTAACAATACAGACGACGGTAGAAACGTTACTCGACTGTTCAGTAGCTTTAACGTTTCGATTACTTCGGGGGCCACAACTTATGCTCCCGCCAAATACATCTACAACGAGTAAATAAAAATAGTTGGCCAAATGAGCGTTTCTGTTACATAAAATTTGGATCTAAATTTTACGCGTCGTGGAAATTTGTCTTCATTTGAATGAGACAGTTGCATAGGCGCTCTTATCTGCGCATGTTTCTACGAGATTTCGTAAATCTTAGCTGTCCGGTGTGACGTGACGGTCGAAGATTTTCTCGCGGAGCGCCGTTTTCATTTTTCTTAGTGATTGGAAAAACGGTCCGTCGAGTAAAGGAAATAAATGTTCGACGCGACTGTATTTCGCCATCGACGCTCGGGAGAGTCGGGCTCTGGAGCGATTTCCTGGCTGTTCGGACGCGCCAGTCTCTTATTGCAAGCAATTTTCTATTTATGGAGAGAAACTACGCGACGCATACTTCTCGCGGGACCCGCTATTCAGACAACACTTTAATGCCGATCGGAAATCGTCACGAGAATCTCATACGCGTGTCCGTAAATGTTCACTGTGAGGTTGAGAGTATATTTTCTCAGTTATGGGTTCCATCTAGGCAGATTCCATGGGGCGACGCGAAAATTTAATATTTAGTGATGAAACTAATCGACGCCGTAAATTTTCTTCAACCGGCGTACCGGTGGAGCGTCACCACGATTTCGTGACAACGCTCTCGTCAGTATTCTGATGTTTTATTTACATTTTTCTACCACCGGCGGAATCTCGCCCGGGTAACTCCGATGGATACTTGACTCCTATTGGCTGCTCGTTCTGGGTTTTTATCTTGTCTAGATGTTTTACCTTCGACGTTCTACCGTGCCGGCAATAAGCTCGACCATCCTGGTTTTTCTTACAGTCTGCTCTGACCAGTGATTACTGTTCTTATTGCGTAATCGTAATTTAGTGTCCTTTGGTAGTTACGCTCACCAAGTAGCACAACTTTGACTGCTGTTTGGTCACGTCGGGCGTTTAGCACTTCGCGAGCAAGTAATTTCCGTTACGGTACTTTTCGTAACTTCAGTTTTTGTCTTCGTTTGTTTGTATTCCTCCAATCCCCGCTTCCGCCGAAAATCGAGTTCCGAAGTTTTTCCGACTCCGAGGTATCACAACGTGAAACGTTTCAACTTGCAATAACGTTACTCGTGGCGCCTCCGAACTTATAGTCGACGACATGAATAATTTCGTATCGAAGTTTTGTTCCGAAATTTTGATACTCTCGCGCTCAGTTTTCTTTTCGTTAACGTTTCGTAGAATTTAATTTTTGACGGGAGTGTTTCCCGTACGCTACACACTAGTAGTGCGACGAAACGTGTTCACACAACACAAAGTGTTTTCATTGTTTGTTTTGCAGGTGTTTAACAGTCATGCGCACCAAGACCCGTACCGAGCCAAGGTTTTTACTTTTCTATTTATTTCGATCTCTGTGCTTGCTTTCTTTGAGCCCGTGCGTAGATCGCCTTCAGATTCCTTGCATTCTGCATCGTAGCGTCGGAACGTTTCCGACTTGCATTTCGTTAACTTGAGTGCCATCGGCGGAACGGTACGTTCGCGCTCTTCCGACGTCGTGGATTACTTGACGTCGGAACCGATCGATCGTGCGACGACGATCGACGGTGATGGAACGGTCTTGCAGATTTCAAACACCGACCATTCGGTGTCTCGCAAAATTCACGTATCGTACGTCCTTCGCTTCTTGGTACTCAAGTTATAATTTTTTTTCCCACGCGATTCGAATGACGTTTCTTTGATGTAAACTGTGTCAGTATTTATTTTTTTTTACGTAGAAGCGCACGGACCGCGCGAAATGTGCATCGCCCGACGCTGGCGTCCGATCGCTCGTACGTAACGTTCTTAGTTGTGACGTATCGTAGTCGCAAGTAGTGGTACTTTGCGCTTTTTTTTTTGACTTGCGAGTCTCGTCTCCGCACACCATGATTTTTACCCGTCGCTTGCATCTCGCGTTCCCGTTCGTGCTTGTTCTCGTAGCGCTGGACGACGTTTCGATCGATCCCCGGGCGCGACGATACGATGCGAGGCATGATCCGACAGAGCATGAACGACGATCGGAACGCTACCTTCCAGCATCTTGACCCCGCTTTCATTGGAGCATGGTGTAGGAGAGAGATTGCACGTCTTTGCAAAAAAAAAAAAAATTACGTGTTGCATGGAAGTAGTATTAATTTGCTCGGTGAGCATGCACGTGTCGAGCGTATTCGCTCTTCCGTTAAAGTTCTCCGTTACGTTCAATTTATTTAAGTTGACGTTTCTTTAACTGACTTGAAATTTATTCATGTGTTTTCTTGTGCAGAAACCAGACAGTTTATGCAAGCTGTACGAAATGGACGAGAATCACGAACGAAGAATCTGGTTGGACAAACTGCTGCAGTTCATGGAAGAACGAGGGACGCCGATTTCAGCTTGCCCCACTATCTCCAAGAACCCCCTCGATCTCTTTAGATTGTATCTGTACGTGAAGGAGAGGGGGGGCTTCATGGAGGTATGCAAGGTGCAGTGTTTAGTTCCATGGTAGCCATCGTACGAGTAGTAGTAATTTTAGGTAGCGCTGCTCTTAAGCGCGCGACCTACGGATTTTTTTGTGTGTGGTAAAGGGGAAAAAATATTTTGTTAAATGGCTAAAATGTTACTCGCGTTCGCTTTGTATCACGTTAAGTTGGCTTTCTATTGTAATTTGACGATATATAAAGATACGAAGGCACGTTGTCCGCAAGTAACTTGCGGAAAACGTGACAGAAGGCCTCACCGATACGCAAAGAAGAATACGAAGTCTCTAAGCGTGACGGTAAATATTTACCCAAACGATGTTCAATTATATATCACTTAAAATATAATTTACAAAATTGCTTGTTCGGGATTAACCGTCCTCTTTTCTTGCCTCGGAAAAGTCAAAATTGTCGACCGACCGATGGCGTCCGTCGGCGATCGCCTTCGACGCGGGTAACTCTGTAAAATAGATGTTTGAATTTGTAACCGATGTAAGCTGTTTGTTATCAGGTGACAAAGAACAAGACTTGGAAGGATATTGCAGGACTTTTGGGTATCGGAGCTTCTTCGAGCGCCGCCTACACCTTGCGGAAACATTATACCAAAAATTTGCTGGCGTATGAGTGCCACTTTGACAGAGGCGGCATAGACCCACAACCGATCATAAACCAAGTCGAAGCGACGTCCAAGAAGAAGGGCGTCAAAGCGACCTCGGTACCATCGCCAGGTCAGTTGATTTGCTAAACTGTAACTGGTGCGTCCGACCATAATTCTACGGTCTACATTAATCGCGTTACGTTTCGTATATTTTATATATAATTTCTGATTTTCGAAATCTGCGATGTTGCAGGTTCCTCGAATTCTCAAGACTCTTTCCCGGCAGCTGGTTCAAGCGGAGGAGGATCTATGGATGGCTATGGATATGGTTATCCGCCTGGTGGTACTTCTGATTACGGTTCACAGACTATGCAGAGGCCAGCTTCCCAATCGAACGCTCCTTCTCCGCATACAGGTAATGTACACCAGTTTTGACGGAAAAAGTTGAAAGGCCAGACTTGTAAAGTTGTTCGCATCAATTTCCCCCATCCGGACTTAGAAAGGGAAAAATGTTTCAATATTCCGGTCCTTTCGGAAATTTAACGGTTTCGATTTCGTCGACGAAACGCGTTTAATTCTGTTCTTTGCCGCTTCAGATCGCTGGATATATACTGTTCCCCTTCTGAGGTAGACCGGCAAGGTCTGGCGGAAACGTGTGATAAGAGTCGCGTTTCGTCGGTGATTTCGGCCCCCTCCGCGTGTGCGAAGAGGGGAAACTGAGCGGCGCATAAAGAAATTGCCTTTCCCATTTTTCTTTTGTTTGTGACATTTAAAAATTAATTTGCTAATAGTTCCTTATTTTTTAACTTTATTTGTAACTGTATTTCGGAAACGTACCGCTTAATGTGCATATTTGATTTTTATGATTTGCTTTGTAAATAGCTTATGAAACCATGAGAGAACAACACTTCTTAAGTTTGGTCTTCCTCGTTCCGCTTTTGTCTTTCAAATCATATGTTGCTGATTTTGTCAGCGCTACGTGTTCGACGACGTGGGGAAAGTTGTTACAGTTGCTTATTCTGCTAGGTGTGGGGGTGCCGACCCAAGGTGCGGGGGATAACATTAGCGTTTCCAACCCTTTTGACGACGTGGCGCCAGGGCAGAGGCCCAATCCTTACTGCCCTTCAGGAGGCCCCTCTCGTCCCCAAGGTAACCCTCCCTGGATGTTCTTGCTCGCATGCTTCGTTGTCAGACGTTTTTATATTATTTTTATACTTTAATATTTTATAAGAACTAAGAGCATGAAAGGCAGCTGTATTAAGCTTCTGGTGAAGCAGATTTTTGTGCGCATTGGTTTGGCTGATCGCGCCAGCTTGAGTGGCGAATTTCTGCAACACGTCCGTGTTGTGCGGAAGGGTGGGAAGGGCTAATTCGACTGTAGTGTTTACACGTATCTGTATATATATAATTTTTCTGTGTGGTTCTGTCCGATGTCATCGCTTGCTTGCTGGTTTACCTCTTTTCGTACTGTTCTTCCCGAAATTTGTTTGCATTCTTTGTAACTTTCGTAACATTTTCTTATATCGAAATCGTTTGCTGTGTTCCGTATTAATGTTTGAACGGTAAAGTGTTACACCTGTTTTTCTGATTGCGATTTCTGTATTTAAAAGTTTCTTACGGTATTGTAATGAAAGAGGTATTGTTACTGTAACTAACATCTTTCAGCTTTAATAAATTTTGACTTCTTCTCTTAAGGGTTTGCTTGGTTGGAACTACCTATAAAAATAATTTGTAGTGATTTTTATTGCATTTCCAATTGATGTGGTTTGTGAGCATGAGATCATGGATATCTGTAGAATATCTTATAATCCTAAATTCTTGTTTCTAGGAATGCAACAAGGTTATCAAACACAGGCAGGATATGCTCAATATCAAGATCAGTATGGTCACAGTAGAGGACCTCCTACAAATATAGGACAGGAGTTCAATCAACAATATCCACCTAGCAGTTCATATGCATCCACAAGGCCCATGTACCCACCATATGGACCAGAGGGCGACAGGTACATATTTGATTTGGAAAAAATGCAAGTTTGATTTTTTGGGTTTTGAGTCGATGTTTGAGTCGTCAATTTGTAGTTGGAGGTTGAGGGTCGAGGAAATAGATAGATATTATGTGAGAAGAAATAGTGTTATAAGTGTGGAAATTACTACGTTGCAAGAAATAGTACAATTATGAAATTGATGTACTAATTTCAGTAATCTACTGTAAATATTATGAGAATTGATTATTCTAAAGTTGTGTTAATTGATTGATGCTTTTATATGGGGAGCAAGATTACCAAGAAAGATAAAAGCAAATAGACAAAAAAGATACCTATTAGCTTCCAACATTGATGTTTGGTTACAGAATAATTTCTTATTCTGGTATGTAGGCTACAGTATTTTATATGTATATGTGAAACATGAGCGGTTGGAAAACCTGAGTGGAGTTGAAATGTTTTGCAGAAAAATGTTGAAGCATAAATAGACCGAGAAAGTAAAGAACAAGAAAGTTTTTGAAATTATCTGCAAAGGAAGAATTCTTTAGAGGACAATAAGAAGAAGAAGACAGGCAAAGTTGGTGGACCATGTATTGAGACATAAATTTAGTTATCTCTGTGATGGATAATGTAATGGAGAACAAGAATAGTAGGAAAAGGCAGTAACCGCAGTATTTATTTAATTTTTGTAGCAAATACTGTGAAGAAGCTTGGTCATATTAGACAGATCCAGATGGGGAGCCACATCAAACCAATCATTAAACTTATTACCAAAAAGAACTCATATTCATATTCTGAGAATTGATTTAAGTGGATAGTTTTTTCATTCACTTTGATATATAACAACAGACCCATAAATATGGAAATGAACAAGAAAGATTCTACAGAACACACACATTGACAATTGGATTGGTTTTGTTGTTGCTTTAATGACAGTAAAAATAATAAAACTGATTGCATTGTGTATGGTACTACCTACATTTAAGTACGGTGTCTCTACTTTGAGATCAGATTAGTCAGATAATTTATTAATTTGACAAACAAATTGGTTTGAAATTTTAAGTGTGCCTAACTAGTTGCTCTTTTTCACCACTAATGCTATAAAGAGTTAGAAGAGGAAGTTGTATGATTATATGGTGAAATATCTTTATGTCAGATATGAACATTATTGTGAAACTGTGATATCTTTTGTTTGGAATATTTGCTTGCTACAATATGTAAGCTGCTGGTACAATTTTAGTGACTAATTATCTCATCTTTTTCATCACCTTTGTGTATAATATGCATGCTCAAAAAATTGATTTATTCTTGTTATATGGTAGTTTTTTTGTGTAGTCAGAGTTGAATTTGTTTTCAGGGGCTATCAACAGCAGGGTCCTGCAAGCAGTCAGCCCACTCCAAGTGGGCAGGATCCTTACAATCATAATAGATATATGAGCCCAGGCCAGCCTCCTGGTTATCCATCTCGAGCAGGATACCCTGCACCACCTTCAGGCCCTCCCTCACAACAACCAGTAGGTTATCCAGGACAGCAAGACTATTATCGGCCTGATCCGGTAATCTCTCTTGTTTGATATGAGCATGTTGCATTAAGTAGAGGATATGTTAGTTACTTGCTTATAATTATGGCTTATATTGATCTTACCTTTATATACTTTTAATAGTATTAAATTCTGTCTGCGTAAAATTTTATTTCAATAGGGCATCTAACATCCTGTTAAATCTGTGGGACTTATAAACTTATAAACTTCAGTAGGAACAAGAATGGAAACCATTTGAATGATCTAACATATTGGTGCTACATCTTCTATTATTCCTTTTATCTTGAGCATTTTATTAAAAAGTGTTTTTACTTTGCCATAATTGTTCATTAGAATAGATATACAGGCGTTAGGTGCCCTGTAGTTTAACTTGATAATAATTTTAATTTATCACTCTACATTATTGTTAGAAATAACCTGTTTGAAAGTTTGACATCACAAAAGACGTTGTGAAACATTTCTTTGCTGCATTGTTGTATTGGTTTTGTAGATGTCCCAGTCTCTTAGTTTCCCGACTTCGCAGCTTGCTCGCCAGCTTGTGGCTCCCCAATCCCCCGTCAAAACTTCGTATCAAGTATGTTTCAGGTTCATTTGCATATTGTTGGTGTATTGTGGGTTGCTGCATAATTGCTTATATATTTTGCTGTGTTTTATTGCTTCACATTTAATGTGTGCATAAAAGTTATCATGAGCTGTCTGGTGTTGTGAACACAATTCTGCTGGTTCTGAGATTCATACTTTTATAGTATTTTTGGTGAAGGACTTTTTGACTTCTAACATTGGAGTTTGGGAATAATACTCAAAAGTCGTAATTTAATTTGTTTAGATCTAATTCATATAATTTTTTAAAGCATTATTATGTAGGCACTAACAATGTTTGGCTGTTGAATTATTGCTTTCCACTGACCTGAATTTATGTAGAATTTTGTTGAAACATATTGATTAACATATGCAATGTTTATGAACTTTTCATAACTGTCTAAATTATCTATTTTGAGAAGCTCCATTTTAATTAATGAAAATTAATGTATCAAATTTTAGTACCAAGTTCTATAATTTGTTTGTAAGATAATTTTTTCCTTTACATTGTCATATGCCCATATTTTCAAAGTCTTTGGCACTTTATTATCTTATTCATGTTTTATTGTTCAGTTGATGTGTGAATCTAATGTTCTACATACCATTCCTGTTAGTATTTATTTATGCATATATTCAGGAACATAAACTTTTTGGTAGCATGTGTGTGTTTCAACTTAGTGTCTGTGGACTTCTTTAATTCTCTCACTCTGTTTTGCTTTTGGAATATGTTTCTTTCTTAACATTTTAGTCAGTGTAACATATTTGAATATGTACGTTGCTTTGTCCAGTATATTATATTTGCATGGTTGCTGCAAATGAACTTCAGTATTTTATAAATTTTGTAAATCTTCTCTGGCCTTGTTCTTACAATTTTGACCCTGTATGTAGTGTATGATGATGACATCTCTATCTAATTTCGTACATATTAGTTGTGGGATTATGAACCTTTAATACTCGTGTTTCATATACAAATAAGCAATACTCAACAACAGTTTAATTAGCTTTCAAAACATTGTCACTCTGACAAACTTTATTGTTTTTAATAACACACAATGCTTTTTTTTACATAAAGTGCTGATGAAGTTACTTCTACACTTACAAAATAATTTCAAGCATCTGCCTTCTATTAATACTTTCATTTGTATAACTTATGGTAGGAAATAAGTCTTAATATTGCTTCAGTGAAGTAACATTTAAAACGTTGCACATTTTTTATTTGACCACATAGATTTGAACAGCTTCAGAAGACCAGGTTCAACACTTTCAGTAATGCTTGAAACTATCTGTAAAATTTATAGTATCTTTTTTTACTTTTTACATTGCTTGAATTTAAATTGTTGCCATGGGTAGAGCTCTGGCACAGGGAAAAAGTTGTGAACTAATAAATAATGCACACTTACGCAAAACCATTTTGAATAATAGTTAAATGCTATAAGCCATGTCCAACTAATTACTGTTGGCCTTTTTATTAACACTTAGTTATAATGTGGGATTTTTATAATTTCTGTTTTAGTATCATTGGTTAATTATCATTGGTTAATTATTCTTAAATTCAAAGTTTTATTTTCTCAATTCTTCATCTTGACCTTTAGCTTTGAATATTTAAGAGTGCCCATGTAGAAATTTGGCACAGAAAATGTTGACTTATATTTAAAGTTTGTTGCCTGCTTGTAATGGTGCCAGTGTACTCATTTATTGTGCAGAAATTAATGCACTACTCCCTGTTTTTAGTTTCTGTGCATCATTTAAGAAAGATAATCCTATTCAATATTAATTGTTGGAAACACTCCACTTTTCTTTTGTTTACAATGTGCCAATTTTTATTTAATTGTAATAAGTAGTGAATAGTGAACTAACAATAAATGTTCAATGTTGCTCTACACAAGTATGTCTGACACTTTTTTTAATAATGCTTTAATTGTAATGCTGCATTTCATTTTCTTGTTTTGGGCAGTTAAATGATTTGGTGCAGTAATAAATATGTCTTTTATTCAAACAATGGCATCACTATGGACACACATCAATCATTATTGACATGTAAGCTTTGTGTATTTATTTGAACAATTAAAAAAAATTGGTAAATGTAATGGTTATTTTAAGTTATGTAATACAGAAATAGATTTTAATATCTTATTGGTAGAACAATATTTTCATAAGTTACTCCTGAGGTGAATTTTCTGCTGAAATTGGGCAAAGGCAATCACAAGAATTATTTAAAAATTTAGTTACTAATTCATTCTTTTGTTTGATATTGTGATTAGTACTTCTTAAACTGACACTCAAGTTATTAAAATAATTATATCAATCCCTTGCCTAATTTCATCTGAAACAAATTAACAATAGTTGTGGTTCTAGTTTCAGACATGCATAATGTTTTTGGCAATGTTAAAATTTTTATGCTTGTGTCATGCTGATTATGGTTACCAATATTAGACTCCATTTGTGTTTGATGAGATATTGTTTTTGTAATATTTTTTATTACCACAGCTTATGGAAAGTTTCTTCAATTTCTATTTAATGCATGATTGTGGTTTGTGGTGTTGTATACTACTTAACATGGAGGGTGCGGTTCTAACATGGATATAAGTAATGTACTTTTTATGATGCTTTAGTCACTGAAGACCATTTCAGGAAAACAGTTATTTTGAGTATTCAGATTTCACATTGATCTGAAGTAAAATTTAATATATTTTACTGAATTGGTCCTTCTGAATTATTTTGCATATAGATAAATTATATTTTTAAAAATTGTCTTGCTCATCTTCAATTTTTAACTTGTGCCAACACCAGCAGGTATATCCTGGCCAACAACCTCCAACAGCTGGAGGTCCTGGCAGCCAAATGTATCCAGGAACCCACAGTAAGACTATGCCTCCTCCAGCTCCTCAGACTCCTAGAAGGCATCCAGATTTTGACAAAAACCAACAACAAGCTCCATATCCTCCATATGGGCAACAGCGACCAATGTATGGTAAGTTTTTACAACTTAGGTTCTAATTTTTTTGTGTAATTGATTTGGATAAAATATAATGCCTGTGATCAATGGGTTTAGTATGTAGTGAAGAAAGAATTAGTAGCCAATCATTTGAATATGTGTATATACTCGATCAAGTAAGAGTTGACTTGTTGGCAGTTACTACTTACAGATTAAATAACTAAGATATATTATAGAAGACACATTTAAAATTATTTTTTCTGCTAATTAAAACAAATGAAAAAAGAACAGAATATGACAACAATTCTTGTTGCTATTCTAAACCAAATTTAGACCATTTTTCTGAAAAGGGAGACTAATCATTAAAATGGATTTATACTTTTTTCTTATTCAAATTGAGGATGGCACTCTGTGTAGTTCCAATTCTTTAATTATTGATATTATGAGCTGCATCGACAACTTGTAATACCTGAATTGATTGTTTAAGACTGGGTAAAAGTTAGACAAGTTGACACAAATAATTTCCTGTAAATTGTTTCACTCCTTGGTCAATTAGGTGAAGTATATTTTTAAAAAAGTTTTCATGAGTTTGTCATATATATATATTACCAAATCTTCTATATATTTAAAATTTTGCAAAAACTTATCATTCTGAGGCACAAGTCAGTATAATTAATTCTGTTGCATAATCTGTAAGAGGGGCATAAGATGAAATTAACCTTAATGTACTTTTATAACAGTATTGTATTGATCTTTAGATTGAGTGTGTTATGCTGATGCTTTTCTGAATATTATTGCCTCTTTTGGTTGCCAGTGTGCATATTTTTGCATGTAGGTATAATTGTAAGGTCTCAGAAGTACTTGACCAATTTTTTTAAATTAATTTTTATTAATTGCATTGTTTTAATGCACAAGAAATTGAGGATGTGACTGCTGTTCAGGTTGGAGCAGCAGTAACAGTCAGTATCGGGGCCAATATCCACCCCAAGGACCTGTACCTCAAGGACCACCACAGTGGAATCAAAGTCCTCAAAGACCTGGAGGCCCTGTTGGTGGTCAGCCTGCAAATAATCAGTGGGATCAACACAGATACCCACCCAGCGGTCAAACACCATACCAACCTCCACAGCAGGTAAATGCAATATATGAGTTAGTGTAGGTTTGTCATGTTGAAGTGAAAGGTAACTCATATTATATGAATATATTGTATGAATTTGTTCAACAGGAGTAATTTTAATTAATCTTTTATAGCTGCTGTTAGACAGTGTGGTGGTATCTATCATCTCAAAATCTTATGTTTTTATCTTAAATATGTATTTTATTCATTTATCATTTATTTTAGATGTTAGTGTTTGTTTACTGTTGCAAATGGAAGCACTTTTGTTGACATAGTTATAGGATATCTTCAATGTTGGGGAAGAATGATGATTTTAACCTGCTAATGTGGAAAAGTTATTATTTTTGTGTGAATTAATTTCAAATGTTCAATTTTGCCTGTATCCAGTGGTCACCGATAAAGTGTATATTTTTCATTGACACCCTTTAGAGGATATAAGTTACAAGTATAATGTATTAGTGTAAAAATATTTTGAAAATATTATGAGTCTATGTCCCATCTGTGTTTGTTTTGGAGTTAAAAAATGGAAAAATATTAAATTGATGGCTGAGTCTAAATTGGAAGAAATGAAAGTTCTAACAGGCAATTATCAGCATTAGAGGAATCAAGACATACAATAAATTCACTGTGTACGGTGGTTAAAGTATTAATTGGAACAAAGTCAAAGGACACCAACTACCATCAGGAACTGTTACTCTTGTTATTTGACATCTGTCGGGAAGAAAAAGATAATATGGTCTGTTATATGTATAAAACAGCCTGAATTTTAAATGATATATGGCTTGGGAGAAAATATCACTGGTGTTGTCTTTAGTTCTATTTAAGAATATTTTACTGTTCTATGTGTGCTACATAAAAATTGAAAGTGCTGAATGTTGCTGAAGCCTATATAAAATTACTAATACTGCAGCTGGGTAAAATTAAATGAAATTTCAATATACTGCTAAAATTTTGAAAGAAGATTGATCAAGTTTTGTTTGGTTGGTGGGAAATGCTGTTTCAAATCGTGTGTGTCTGTGTGCGCAAAGTCTCATGACACTAGAGCTAAACCTTTTGTAAGGCATCTCCTTGATGAGTACCCAGCCACATGTTTTTAACTGCTCATCTGTTATAACTGTGCAACATTATTTCATTAATTATTTGACACTGCAATAATTTCTGTGAAGAGCATTAGAATGTGGATTCACATATCAGAAAAGTTTGATAAAATCCTTGGATTTATCCACATCTAAGAAAAATTGAGCAAATTTGACAATCATTCACTGTCTACACATTAAACAAGTTAAGAGTCTTGACTTTTCTCATCAAAACATTTATGACAATGTTTAACACTAAAACTGTAATGAGTTCACCATCTGCAAGCACTGAGTGAAGGGGATAAGGAAAAAGTCACTAAATTTGTAGTATTTTATTTTAAGGAGAGGGGCAGTGTGAAAATTTATTATTTTGCACAATGTTCAGTGATTTTAGTATGGAAACATTAATTCATACCATTATAATTTAGGGAATGTACTTTAACATAAAAGAAACTGCCTCAAAGTTGATGCAGTTGGCTTTGTATATTTAAAGAATATATGCAACCCTGGTGCAAAAAGATAGTTAAATCATCACTTTTCAGCTATACGATGGTATTGTGCAGGCATATGGTATTTAGAATTCATAAAATATTCAGTCTAAGTTGAAATCCTTTCAAAAACTGTTAATGAGCTGAATACATGTCGTACAGCAGAAGTTAATTCAGTCAAATAAAGCGTTCTGTTATATGCTTGATGATTGGCATGTGGCCAGACGGGGAGCCTCATTAAAAAGTTGTAATTATTTTATTGATAAGGTGCTCAAGTTTTTTCAAAAAAATATAGCATATAAAACGGGGTTACGTTTTAAGAGATACACCGTAAAAACAATAATATATTGTCATTATGCTAAGTTATTCATGCTTCACTTGTCTTTCTTTTGCATGACTGTTGAATTGGGATTATCTATATCATATTTGATTTACTTATCATGTTTAATGGCATTTGTGTATTTAATATCTGTACCATACTGCTAAGTCAAATGTATTTGTTTTAGTGATATACTGGAAGTTAAGAATCACATTTCAAAACAATTTGTGTATGATTGAAAGGTGTCAAAATGCTCATTGTGGGTTTGCACAAGTTAACAGTAGAAAATTAGTAGCGTCGCTTACGTTTATGTAGTCAGTGTACTGCTCTTTTCTGGTTAAATAATTATATTGAAGGATGCTGTCATAGCAATATTCAGTACATCAGTTTTCTTATATTTTATAACAACTAGAAAATTCTTTAACCATATTATAGGACTGGGTTTATTTAACTTACAATCACAGTTAGTGTCCTATAAAATAAAAGTTTAAAGAATATTTACCATTTAATTTTAAGACCTCTTCCACAGTCCACATAATGACCCCTGCAGTTATCACGATTGCAGCGGGTAATTTGAGATGAACAGAAGAACGTGTTGTATTCATAATTTAAGACTGAAAATTTTTTACATTAGTACAGCTGTTCATTTTGAAAAGTGCTGTAAATACATTTTGTTCAGTTTATTTACTTAAGTTAAATCTTTTAATTTTTCAATTTTAATAAGATGTGATAAATACGGTAATTTTGATACCAAGTACATTGTACTGTTATAGTCACAGCCACAGTGGGTTTCAAATATGCCGAATCCTAACGTTGGCCAAAATTCTATGCTTCGACCTCCAATTCTCAGTCCACGACCGCCTTTCAGGCCGGAGGGAAAACCTTATCAAATGCCACAACTCCCGGGTTCCAAGGTTAGTTGTATCATTTAATTTCAATTTTTGTTTATATTAGTATTCAATGACTTTGATGAAATATTATTTGTAATACTATAATTTAAGTAGAGAAATGATAAATCATTCAAATAAATTACTGTTAATGTTAGGATATTCAAAAGATTAAATATTGGCACAAGAGTTTTCTCTCACAATTTTTTCTTTTGATAGTCTATGAAGAAAATCAGTATCAAAAGATTTTTCTTTGGCACATTTCTGTTTGTGCCACTTTGCTCGGGAAATGTGAGGCAGATGTACACTGTAATTGCCCTGCTCTGTGTGACATGTTTCATGCTTCTTTTATCAGGTTTAAATTATAAGCGTTTTCACAATTTGTTAATTTTATTTTCAAAAATGTTTTTTTTCCCCATCTTAAGTGTGAATTAGAGTTAAAAGGGGGCTCTTAAAAACTTGCCATGGATCACTTATTTATTTTAATGAAGTGATTCTTCCTAAAGCACACGAGACAGACTCATCACAGTAAGTGATTACAATTGTAATTAATAATGTCAAGTGTCAGGGTATTATATATCTTAATAGTATTTGCTCGTTTATTGAATTATAGTTTAACGCCCGTCGACTGCTTTTACGAGAGGAGCCGGTAAATGAAATAGACACAGCCATTTATATACTAAATTTTCAAATTACATTAACACTTGTTCATCTGTAGCAGATTTAACGTGGTCTTTGTGTGCCGGTCTACTTATATTTCATTAGATTAGTACAGGTAGATTGTTAAATTGAGAATTGTTAATACCAAAGAAGTTTGGAAGTTTTCCAAATCATCGAATATTTACGTTAGATATAAATACGTGACTTAGTATGTATAGTTTCAGAGGTTCTTTCCGACCTCTCCACGAAAAGACTCGATAGACGAACCAGACAAGCCATGCATTAATTTGTTTGAATCGTGTTATCGGTTCAGAAATATTTGACGGAGCTTTACTTTCATACCAAAAATTGATATTTATCTGATCAAATGGACGTTTGTATTATTCCTACCTACGAATCTTAGATCAGATTAAGGTGTCGGATCATCTCTTGCGGTTCTACCTATACATGCGTGGGGTTTCGACAGAATACAGACGATAAAATTTTGTCTTTTCGTGACGTAATATTTTATTCCGGTAGTAAACTTTCGAAAGTTTGGAAATAATCCATTTCAGGCCAATCTTTCTTCAAATTTGGAAATTTTCTCAAAAAGTTTAGTTTTAAAATATCTCACAAATTTAAATGAAAGTGTCTATTCTATGCTAAATTAGTAGCTAACGTTTATAATGAGAAGTACTCGATGAATGTTCCCATTCTGAGTCATCACAAGTAAATATTTTGATCTAATTTCAGGGGCAGCCGCCGGGATCTCAAGGATATCCCCAGCAAGCCGCTCCGAAACGCGAAATAGTTTTTCCTCCGGATAGCGTAGAGGCTACTTTACCAGTGTTTTACAAACGCAAACGCATGACGAGGGGCGACGTGGCTCCCGTGGAAGCGTGGCGCCTCATGATGAGCCTGCGGTCCGGACTCTTGGCAGAGAGCGCCTGGGCACTCGACATTCTCAATATTTTATTATTTGATGACACGACCGTAGCGTACTTCGGCTTAGCACATATGCCCGGTCTACTTGACGTGTTGTTGGAACATTTCAGAAGAAGCTTGGCGGATATGTTTGACTCACCGGCGTCGTCGGACGCCGACAAAAAATGGTACCAACTTTCGAAATCGGAAATCCCCGACGTCGATCTCGGTTCGGTAAGAGAACACGTAGATCCAAACGATCGCGTTTCCGTGATGGAAGCTACCCCGAATTATACTCTGCTTACGAGGAAAAACCAAACTGTGAAGGTGGTGAACAGGGACGGCGATATTTTCGTTTTAGACACCCGGAGAAACTGGGACGTCGACGGCGACGTTTCAGAAAATATGAGCGTCGACGTCGCTCAGGATCCTTGGCAGCTCGCCTCGACGGACGGCTGTTCCACCAAGTACATAGTCGCATGCTTCCAGGGAGAATTCGGCAATGTACCTTTTGCGAGACTATTACCCGGCGCGAAAACGAATTCCATCGAAAACGGACGCGGCGGGACGAAAGGGGAAGATGATGCGGATTTTTCAGCGTCGTCCGACACGATGGACGCAACCGACGACTCCGTGGGGCACAAAGACGCGGCGGACGACCGGGATTCGAACGATCGCGCCAACGACGGCAATGCGAATAAGGAAACCGACAAAGACTGCCCTCGTTCGGAGAGGAAAAACTGCGACAAAAAGAAACGGATCGCTAAATCGCTCAGCGCCGTGTTATCTCGTATAAAGAAAGAACCAGCGGAAGCAAACGACGTCCTAACTCGTGAAATTCAAGAAAAAGTGGTAAAGAACGAAGTACAAATTAAAAAGGAAAGTCCCGAAAACGTCGGTAACTCCGTAGACGGCAAATTTTCGAGAGGCGACAAATCTCCCGCCGAAAAACCGGGTGGGCTCGAGAATGACGACGACGGTTCTAGCGACGGCAGTTTCGACGTTTCCCAAATCAAAAAAGAGGATGTCTTCGACGATTCAGAAATGGACATTAAAACAGAATCTATACCAAATCATTCACCAGAAACTAAACGCGAAGATACGAAAGCGGAAGGGATCAAGGTGAGAGATCCTGCGGGAACTCTGAAACGTAGAAGGATGTCCGATTACGAAGATGAATGTTACGCGAGGGACGAAGCTAGCTTGTATCTGGTGACGGAAACGCAAGACCTGAAGGCGCGACGGTGCGTGTGCCTGTCAAATATTTTGAGGAATTTGACGTTCGTGCCGGGCAACGAGGCGGAGTTTGCCAAAAACGGGACCTTCCTAGCACTTCTGGGCAAGTTGCTGCTTCTCCACCACGAGCACCCGCCTCGCGCCCAGAAGCAACGCAATTACGACAGAGAAGAAGACGCCGACTTCGCCGACTCCTGCAGCAGCTTGCAAGGCGAAGGCGAGTGGTGGTGGGATTTCTTGCACGTCGTGAGGGAGAACGTGCTGGTGACGGCCGCGAACATCGCCGGCCACATGGACCTGGGCCAGCACCCCGAAGAAGTGTCGCGGCCAGTCATCGACGGGCTGCTGCACTGGGCGGTTTGTCCCGCGGCCCACGGCCAGGACCCGTTCCCCGGATCCTCAGGGTCGCTGTCGCCGCAGCGGCTGGCCCTCGAGGCTCTGTGCAAGCTGTGCGTGACGGACTCGAACGTGGACCTGGTGGTGGCGACGCCGCCCTACTCCAGGCTGGAACGTCTGTGCGCCGTGCTGACGAGGCTACTGTGCCGCTCCGAGGAGCAAGTCCTCCGCGAGTTCGCCGTCAACCTGCTGCACTACCTGGCGGCGGCGGACAGCGGCGTCGCCCGCACCGTCGCCATGCAGAGTCCGTGCGTGTCGCTGCTGGTGGCGTTCATAGAGCAGGCCGAGTCGACGGCTCTGGGCGTCGCGAACCAACACGGCATCGCGGCGCTGCGTGACAACCCCGACGCCATGGGCACGAGTCTCGACATGCTGAGGCGCGCCGCCGGGACGCTGCTGCACCTGGCCAGGCATCCCGACAACCGACCTCTCTTCCTTCAGCAGGAGCAGAGGCTTCTCTCGCTCGTGATGAGTCAAATCTTGGACCAGCAAGTCGCGGCCGTGATATCGAGCGTGCTCTTCCAGTGCTCGCGGCCGTCTTCGTAGTGCGCGAGTCCACGTCTTTGATTCCTTAACCCTGTCCTATCTTAATGCCTTGCCGAGATTAAATAAATATTTACGCGGTAAACGTGAAAAGTGATGGACGCGCATATAAGAAGTGGAAGTAGGTACCGAACGAACGTAGGTAGAAGTTGAATCTACTTGAAAAGTCTGACGTGAAGGAACCCTGCTGCGCTTTGGCGCTTTGAAGAAAAAAACCAAAACTTGCCGTTCCGTGACGGTTTCGGCAAGTGATTTTTTTGTACGAATCTGAAGGATGTGATCGGACCGGCACGAGTGTGAGTGAGATCTCGACGCGGTGTGACGATCGAGGATGAACTCTGCTGCAGACATAATGCTAAAGCGAAGGATCCGGCGAAATAACGTATTTAAATATCCTTGCGAAGAATTTATATAAATATGTCTTCTTGAGTGTGTATATATTTATATAAATTTAAATTAGGTTCTTTAGAGCAAAAAGTTTAGTCTGAAACTTAACTCTCGGAAGGTAAGGTACAGCCGCTTCCGTGTTACTTGTCAAGAGATTGATAAATGTATAATTTTCCCCCCGTCACGAACGAGGATCGGACTTCGAAGGGACGGAACGGAGCCAGAGAAGGTTGTCCAAAACTTTTACTTTTTGTTCCTCGGAATCCTGAAATTTGTTGATTGCAAACGTTGGACTAGTGTACGGTCCCTCGTATCCGAAGTTGACGGCCCAAACTTCCAACCATATACTCGACCTCATCTGACCGTGCTGTCTCCTTCCCCTACCTAATTACCTAAATTCATATTTGGTATTGTGCAAAATGCTTTATATATATATGTCTGAACAAATCAGAAATAAATGTACATAAGGAGTACTAAAAGTTTTGTGTCTGTGCGGAGCAGAAGACGCGTTTCGGAAACCCTATCCTTTATTTTTCAGGTTTTTCTCGGACGACAGTGTGTGATCATAGTTGGAGCCCCAGATGAGAATCTAGAATTATAGTCGTGTTCAACTACGGCGAACGGTTTCTCTCATTTTATGTTTGTTTTGATTCATTTTATAGTAATATATATATATATATATATATATATATATATATATATATATATATATACACAGATATGTGCATGCATGTAAGTATATATATAAATAGTACTTGCACTTCACGTTCTGAAGACATTTAGTTTTGATCATAATGGACAAAAGGGTACACAGTAAAATATTGGTCGAAGGATTAGAAGCAATATTTTTTTAATTTACGAGTTCCTGTTGCTCAAGTAATTTTACGTGGGGTATCGCCGATATTAAATAATTTTATCTCTACAGTTAATAGCCAGTTTTGATGATCAGGGAAAAGACGTTCGTACACGTGAGTGTCGCCACGATAGAAGAAAAACCAGAGATTACGGCTTAAAAATAGGAGTTGACAACCAGACGTCGTGTATGTAATAATTACATTGTCTTCGCGTTCGTCGTGAATTAAGTAGGCAGTTCTGTGAAAGAATTTATTCAAATCTAAATTTATTTACACGTTTCTGACAAGCACATGTAAATTTTCGATCATAAAAACTCTTAATTGTGTCCAGATAAATTAATAAATACATGGCAAGATTTTTACAGAGAAAAATACATTTGTCTGTAGACGATATTATTGTAGGATGTGTCTACACGTTCCATCAGCAAGATCCGAATTCTTGCATCCAGGCTTCGTACTTGGCCACGTCGCTGGCAGACACGCTTTTCCTACACCTCGCCAGGGCTTCTTCAAAGTCTCGTTTCGTCACAGGTAAGTCGACGTCTTCCTTTCTAATTTTCTTTATTTCTTCAGGAGTCCGCCCACAAATTTTTCGTCTCATAGCCATCATGGCGGCGTCTCTGGAAAGAAATGAGCTCCCTTTGAACATCGTCGCATCGAGCATGTTTTCGTGTTCCAGGGGGAATTATTCGGGCCGGACTTAGTTTACCTGCAAACGTTGCTGATATCTGAGCCGCTGTATCCGATAAGCTTGTCCGCGATCACGTTCGTGTCCAGAGTTGCGTCGATGGCGATTCCCTCCAGGCACAGCTTCAGCAGGCTCGATCTCGTCTCGTCTGAAACACAATACCATCTTTATGAACAATAAATTGGCATGCAGCAGACACGGTTCCATATTGCGCAACGCCGTAGAACGTCGTGTTTCCTATTTCGTTTCAGAAGTAGCCGAACTGAAAGTACACGCAGAAGGAACAGTAATTCAGTCGCAGGAAATTAAGGTGGCGGTCTTCGAGGCTGAACGAATTTCAGGGCCATTGCCTTTGCGGGGCGTTCATAATTCCACTATCCACAGGACGTGACATGTTGCTTGGAACAAAAATTTAATATTCCTCTGACGAAGCATTTTTGATCACCCTGTAGGCCTACATTTCTTTTTTTTAAAAAAATTAAATGTTCACGTTTTACAAATGAACAAAAATTGAACTGAAGGCCATTAAAGGGGGAGAGACACGTCACGTGACGTACCGACCATAAAGTTGAAGCGTGACTGCGGCATGTCACGTGGGTCACGGCCGGCAAAAACTACTTTGACAAGTGACGGCGGTGCGTAGCTCAGAGCATTTTTTTTCCCTTCAATATACCAGTCTACACCTGTGCAGCTATCAGCCGTTCATTGCTCCTCTCTTCCAGGAAAATTAAATCTGATTCCGATACTCGAAATGCCAAGTATTGTTGCCGTTTGCAAGTCTAAAACTAGAGACAGTAACATACAATGTACTATACAGATTCTGTTTTGTTTAAAAGAATAATAGTGTATTGTACTATTGGATATGGTCTTATATTTATACGCGTGTGCGTGATTCTAAAAATGATTAAAACAAATGAAGTCCATGTACAGAGAGACGCGCGACTTATTTGGCGTTATTAAATAACAATAAAAGGACAGATAGTAAGCCACGTCGAAAAATTTTTTATTCAATAAAATAATTAAATTAAATGTGAAAAAGTAGGGTTGGTAGATTTCAAATTCAATATTTCTCTTTTGAATTTATGTGAATTTTCGTAAATTGCACACGATTTTTTTGAATAGTGCGTTAAAAGGAGAATTAAATTCTGTATAACTTCCCTTCAATGAGAAACTTGTGTACGAGCAACCATTTTGGAGATATCAGGAGTTATACCTTCATAATGGTTAGGTTTTAATGGATTATTAATAATACTTAAAGAAATTAAGGAAAATAATTATTTGTTCTATTGGGGAAAAAAAAGTGATTAGTGATCCTCAAGAACCTTTGATAATGTTTAAAAAATAATACAAATTGAAAAAATGTGTGCGAGCGCAGATCACAGATACGTGACAGGGCAATGGCGTGACGTGCCGTGATAGAAGTGTCTCTCTGGTCCATAACACAACATCGGCAGGTACATCGCTGACTTTTGGGACTTCACGTTATATCACGTGACATGATGGCAGTTTTGTCCAGTTTGCTCTGCTAAATTCATTTCCGATATGTTACTAGGGTATTGTGTGGAGACATTCCTACAAGCCGAGGCTCCTCGGCCTTGTTTTGTGAGGTATATGTTCCGGGGTCACAGACCTTGGGCATACGGTAACAGTTGTTCGCTGTTCCCATTGGAACAGTCGGCCAGCTGCCTCCTAAACTGGTCGAGACACCGGGAAAGAACTGCTGCGTCCCCACAGAAAACCGCTCTCCCGCTATAGGAAGGGCGTGGGACAAGTACCTGATGCAGGTTTTCTAGGGTTTGTCCCGCATTACTTTTAGGCGAATGCCGGGTAGGATCCTTAAACTATAGCCCGGGGGCCCCTAGTTAACCCTTGGCTACCTTCCTCTACCCTTCCGCGTCCCCCCTTTCAAATCCCACCCTATGCTATTAAAGACGAGTTTCCACCATGTGGATTACCTTCATGTAGCCTGTTAACCTAATATATATATTTATTTATTGTTTGCCTCCAGTCCGAGTGAGTTCTGTAAAGTGCAATAGCTTCGATCCCTTTCATTTCATTTGAAGATAACAGTGGCTCGGGGGGGGGGGGGGGACGGCCACCTTTTTCCGTGAAAAATTCTAAATTGGATATAAATTTATCGAGTGACACCTTTTTTTTATTTACCGTTTGGAAGCGGTATGTGAATTCTTTTTTCAAATCTCCGCCTAAACGCTTCGTCGATGTCCCACGGGTGGTTGGTTGCCGCCAGGACCATGATGACTTTGTTATCTGCGCTGAAAAAGAAAACCACCTTAGTGCGATCGCTGTTATTGTCATATTATTTATATATTATATTTTTACGAATCTCGTCGATGGAAGTGGAGAGAGTTTGAAACTTATTAAAACTTCTATGAAATCGATACGCAGTTTTCGCCAAGCTCGCGTACACAGAAATGGGTAATAACCTTTTTTTTTTTTGGGGGGGGGGGGGGTCGTATAAGAACTTCTCACCAGCCACCGAAATGAGTTTTAATTTTCTTAAATTAATTTGAACTGGTAATTTGGCTATGTCAATGTGTAACAGGGAATTAGACGCTTCTAGCGCATTTTTAACAAATAAATATAGAATAAAAAAATAAAATAAGGCACCATTGCTTGCTAATGCCTATTATTGACCCTTTACGGAACTGAAAGTACATTCTCTTTCATTGTTTGTACATTTATTTGGAACTAAAATTCAATGTGAAAACTACGATGTATTTGAGATTAATTAATCCGAGAGATTGTAAAGAATTTGATTATTGGCGAGTGATCCGCCACGGATTGTAGAGTGGAGTGAGGGATTCAGATCAGTGACTTGCTTACTCGGTAAAATGTGAATCAGTTCGTGAGCGGATCGCGTTTCATGTTGTACGTTGACCGAAGTTCTGCGAAGTACAAGTATCTAGGAATACGAACCGGTGTTCGAGGAATTAAATCAGATAAATCCAATCCAGGGAGAAAAATATTTACACGTCGCATATTTTATCTTCCGTAGAATTCCGTAAACAGTGTCCGTTGTGAGGCAACGACGCGTTTTCATCACATTTGTAAAATAAACTGTGACAGTTACGCTACAAATTAACCATAAAATGGTAATTACGAGTATTCCTTACTGGAAGTTTTGTTAATTTCTGTAGGTTTGATTTTTAAAACAAATATTTTAAATGAGCTCGCTCAAATATGAAAACTTCAGGCAAAAGTTACAGCTATAGAATTACGTTTTTTAGTGAAGCTCATACACACTCAGATGTATATATATATATATATTATGTAAATACTTGTGGGGGTGACGTATTTACCTGGTGGAATTGAGTCCATCCATCTGTATGAGCAGTTCTGCCTTGAATCGTCTTGATGCTTCGTGCTCGGAATCGCTTCCTCTCTGCGAGCATAAAGAGTCTACCTCGTCTATAAAAATCGTACTCGGTGCGTAGTGCCTGGCCTATATACAACAAAATATCTCAAATTATAATCATCTAGGATAGAAATGGCAAACGAAACACATAATATTCTCTGTATAATTTTATTTTACGCAATCATGTGTTTCACTAAATTTATTATCATTTTTCAATAATAAAATAAAATTCTGGTGATACAAAATTAATAAGCTGTAGCGGAGAAATATTCCTCCCCTCCCCAAAAATTAATTCAAGATTAATTTTTAAATTTGAGTAAAAACGGCTGAGGTTTTCTAGAAATTACGGCCATATGAGTTGGCGCCGGGGTGACGGGACGTCCAAGCGAAACCGTGCTTTCAAGACAAAGGCATGGGAGAAGCCTGCCTGAGGAGTTATCGACCTAATTACATGTATTGCCGCGGTTTTATGCGAAAGCAGGTTATTGCAGTACTAAATATTCGGAACTTTATTAATAATTCGATCGCGATTTTATTTTGACATTATTTTTTAACCACCAATTAATCCCGCAAAATAAACACTAGTCTGGATGACCTGCAGTGATAAAACAATGCGGCTGTCCCAGTATTACGTTATGTTGTACCGAATCTGCAGCGCAAAATAAAAATTATGAAACATCCTGTACAAAGACAAATTAAATTTAGTCCAGTTTCAGCACAATTGTACAGAGTACACTTAAATAACAACAGACTCGCCTTTCACCTAAATTGATACTATTTGGTGACGCTGAAAAATTAACAAATGTAAATATTTTATTGACTTACCATTTCAAAAAGAAGACGAACCAATTTTTCAGATTCTCCACGATATTTAGACGTGAGAGTTGAAGACGACACGTTAAAAAATGTTGATCCACATTCGGTGGCAACTGCTTTCGCCAGCATCGTTTTCCCAGTGCCAGGAGGACCGACCATTAAAATTCCTTTCCACGGCCGTCGTATTCCGCAAAAGAAATCTGGCATCAGAATCGGCAGAACCATGGCTTCCTACGGTAAAACGAAAAACAATTGATGGGAAGCTGATTTTATTAAAGAACTGAGCTACAGCGATCGAACGTCTCGGCCGCTTCTTCGATCAGGTACTTTGAAACTAAAACAAAAACAACTATAACACACTTCGACAGTATTGACGTTACAAAAATTCAAAACTGAGATGAAACGGATGCATGCAGAATTTTCCTTTGTACATTTTTCACGTGTCTCAAATTTCCGAATCTGGATCTTCCTGTATTGTAACAAAGATGATAGATTTGGAAATATATACGAAAAGTCTGGTAAAAATATAACAAAAATATTTTTTTTAGAAAACTTTATTTATTTCTCAACGTAGTCTTCTTCCTTGGTCCAGCGAGTTTCCAATTATTTCTACCCATCACAAAAAACAGATTTCTTCCCACCAAGCCAAATTTTCAAGTTCGGGGAACAAGAAGAAGTCACTTGGTGCTAGGTCTGGTGAATAGGGTGGATGGGAAACCAATTCCAACTCGTACACTTTCGCCATTGAGACTGCTGCTGTGTGCTCATTGTCATCAGCTTCCGTTTCAAACGATCCAGCAGAGCAGCATAATAGAGCCCAGTTATGGTTGTGCCCTTTTCCAAGAAATCAATGAATCCCAAAAGACGGTGGCCATCACCTTTCCTGCTGACAAAACGGTCTTCGCCTTTTTCAGTGCTCTTTTAGTCAATTGCTTTATTGGTCTCTGGAGATGTAGTGATGGATCCGAGTTTCATCGACGGTTACGAATCTGCTCGAAAAGTCTTGTGAGTTACGCCTAAACATCCGGTTTTTGGTCCAATGTCAACAGTCCCGGCACTCATCGTCCACAAAGAGTTTTCATGGCCAGATTTTCCATGGAGGATGAGAAGTTGAGATGATCAGCGATCTTTCATTACGATATTGTAAACTTTTTCGATGTTTTCCTTGAGTGGGGACTTCAATTGGGCGGCCGGAGCGAGTTTCATCTTCTGTGCTTCTGCGACCTCGTTTACAGTCATTAATCCAGAGGTAAACGGTCTAGAATGCTGCTGCAGAGTCCGCATGAACTTCATCAAATTTGCAGCTGTCCAACCCTTCAAATGAAAGTGTTTAATGACAGCGTGAAATTCGTTTGTCTTCGCCTGACTATCACTACAGAAGACTGCACAAAATAAACTACGACCGGCATATGTTTAAAACTTTCAGTAATATCTGGCGTTGCTCTCTGACGTTGATCTTGTGAATTTGAAGAACGGCCGGGGAAAATGTATGACTGAGGAACCGTTTACTTTGACTATCGACTGAATTTGCTTAAAGTATTCGTCAGAGGAATTCCGATCGGTTAAAATCGAATTGCTACGGCCACTAGACCTTGACAAAGATCCCAAAGGTGAACGTCGCCATCCCCTTTACCTGCAATATCGCTTTGGCGTCTCGTAGACCAGCAACGCGGTTCCACTGGACGTCCGGATGTTTCTGCAGAAGGTCTTTCTCCAGGGTTTCGACGAGATGAGGCTCGTAACCCGCAGGTTGGAAAAGCTTGTTGGGTTCGTCTTCGTCCGCTGATCGACGACCAGGAGTGGCTTTGGCAGGCCGAGGAGCTCGAGGAGCGCGCTCCATCGACCGCGATTTACGACCCCTGCAATCATGCCATCACGTTCCCTTACCACATAAACCACCACGTCACGTCCGGCCTCGCTCGAAGCAAGTCTCCTGCGTCAAATATATCAGTGAGCCTGATGGATTACGAGTAACGAATCACAACTGGTAAAGGTGACTTTTCTGACTTTTGTATTAAAAAAAATAATATCTCGATACTGAGCCATCTCTGCCACGACGCTTTTCGAGACGTAGTGAGTCTTGATATAGTTGTAGAAAATAACCTATTAACAGAATAAAAACCAGAAACGTCCTCCAAATTTCGTTTATATGATTTATTGATCCTACGTCAATGTAAACTGCTTGATGTATCTGGTTTATATTTATACAGGCGTTTCTCTCATTATGTATATTAATTTGTATTTCAGAAGATGGCTCCTACAGAGGCCGAAAGCTTTTATGTATATTGGTGTAGGTGAAATAAATCATTTTACTTAAATTTGGAAGATTTATTTGTTTTTTTTAAGTCTGTTAATCAACATTATAATAGTCCTTGGTTTGGAACTGTTTAAAATATTTTATTTGGATAGCAGACAGATTGGATTTTGGAGCCAAATAACATGGTTATGTAAGAATGTAAAAGACCGAGGTAATATTTTCGTTGGTCAACTACGACTTTCAGCTTACAGCACATTGCAGTAAAACAAAATTCTCTTTCATGAAAAATTAATATGCGCCAATAATTATTTGTTATTGATATGCAGAAATAACAACAGTCTCGAAGTTTTTAATTTTATTAAATAATCGGTTGGAAGCTTTCAACTATTTTGTTATTATTGCAAGATTGGTTCAGTGGTAAGTGTACCGATTACAAGGATGATTATAACAAAATAGTTGAAAGCTTCCAACCGATTATTTAATAAAATTAAAAACTTGGAGACTGTTTATGGTTATTTCAGCACGTCAACGTCAACAGTCATTTTTACCATAATTATTTATTATATTACATAAAGTTTTATGCCAGTGTGGTTACATTTGTTGATAAACAGACAATTGACAAAAGTAATTTATTAATTAATTATTTAAATCCCCATGCTTAGATAAGATAGTAAAGTCCTGAGGACGGTCCACATGGAGACCGAAAAATGTCTCAATTTAATACTTATTAAT
Organism: Zhengitettix transpicula; assembly: GCA_037074705.1. Lineage (NCBI taxonomy): Eukaryota > Metazoa > Arthropoda > Insecta > Orthoptera > Tetrigidae > Zhengitettix > Zhengitettix transpicula. The sequence goes on from CM073595.1 coordinate 52,511,803, forward strand.
AAATTACTTTGGCTGTTATCATCAAATATTTATTATATTGAAAAATGTAAGGGAAACAAATTTTCTTTTTGCTTCCATATAAATAATATATTTTTCTTTTATGAATTATCTCTGTCACAACTATCTTTGGCTTGGAGTGTTCAAATTAATACGCGAGTGGAGTGTTGAAATAGTTAATGAAAATAACATGTGGTTTAGGAATCGCCCCCAAAGATGCTAAAAGGCCCAGGAAATAATTACTGACGGATTTCAGCATACCTCAAGCGGCACAGAAAGAAACTTTCCCGGTGTAGCAAAATTGTCCTTGGATTTATTTTGACACTACCCTTGGGGGTTTCACCTGCTTGGGAATATAAAACTGTATTGAATTCATTAAAAGAGGATTTTTATATATTAATAAAAACGTGTTTCATCTTTTCTTAAATCCTTAAACAGGTCGCGCTACTCTCCGTGATGCCTTTTCATAAATAGTTATTGTTTTCACTCAACTAGAGAAGCGACGACGTCATGACGGCGACCGTAGTAAGTTCACGCTCAGCAGCTCTGTATCGTACCCCGCCCCGCTCATCGCTTGCGCCTCCCTGACTCTCAACATCTCAAACGCTTACCGCTCGCCGCTTCTATCGTGCCCGAGGCCTGAAGGAGACTGAAAGGGAAGTGGGGTTACATCTGTAAATCGTATTTAGGAGTTGTCATCGCTGCAGGGGATCGCGTCATGACGTAAATATGTTTTATGCTCATCGTGACGGTCCTGTAATGACCAATACCGCTTTGTTCTGGTATATACCTGGACCGTGGAGTGATGGCCGGCAGCGCCGGTTGGATTTCAGGGTCTCGCCTTCGAAGCGACGCCACCCATCGATCCGCAGCGGTGTTTTGCCGTCCACACATTTGCTCGTCGGATTGTGTCGCTCTGGATGCTGTTTCAACGAGAGAGAAAAAAAACCAACAAAGTTGCGGTTGTTATAGCGATGACGACCACCGTCGTTTACGGGCGCTTGTAACCTTTTGAGCTGGTGACGGGAGACTGTGCCTTGACGGGATGCTGCGTGGGCGCTGGAGCAGGGCGTCTGGGTCTGCGGGTCGTCGTGATCTTGGCGAAGGCGAACGGCTGCGCGAACGGCTCCAGGATCGCCATCGCGTCCATCATCCTGGTCACCTCATGGAAGCCGGCGGCTGTGCTTCTCGGGCTGGAACCAAACACCGCGTCCCTTAACAACACAAACATAAAATTCTAAATACACACCCGCTAAATGCGTGGATCGACGTGCCAAAACAATTATTATTCAGTTTTCAATGAATCGGTCATTAGGAAAACATTGCATTACAAATCATCATCAGAAATTTATGTAACAACATTCGACATTGTCAATTCTCTAAGAACACATAGAAAAATAATTCTATTCAGTCAATTTATCATAGAATAATTTTCTCTGTAATTTGTTCACATCCTGGTGGTTATTTCATTATCTGTACCTAAATCTGTCTTTCTTAAGGCAAGAAGACCCATGTCACCAGTGCTACTCAACCTAGTGTTGGATCAATAACCACTAATGCGGGTGGTAATATCTACAATAGGTTGGTACAAGTATTGGCCTACGTAGATGATAACCGCTAGAAGTGAGGAGGCACTTACCACCGCCTTCAAGGATACAGCTGAATATTTGGGATTGGAGATAAATGAGGCTAAATCTAAATATATGGTAACGGAGAGAAGAGGAAAGGCTACAGAAAATCTCCAAGTGGATGAGTGCACCTTTGAAACATAGATAACTTCACATATCTGGGGTCGTAACATCAGAAAATAAAATTGAGATAGATATTACAAATCGGATTAAGAATGCCAATAGATCATATAGAGCGCTGTACCCCCTTCTGGGAAGCAAAAATTTAAGCAGGAAACTGAAAGTGATGCTATATAAAACAATGATCAAACCAGTAATTATGTATGGGGAGTGAGGCATGGGTATAGACTGAGGCCATATAGAGGAGATTGAACGTGTGGGAAAGGTAAGTATTGAGAGAAATATATGGACCGGCGAAGGAAGGAAATTTATGGAGGATCAGAACAAATAAAGAAATAAGATTTTTGTATAAGGAACCGGATTTAGTAGCCTCAGTCAAAATGAGAAGATTTGTATGGCTAGGGCACGTACGACGAACGGAGGATGAAAGATTGCCAAAATAAGGCGCTAACAGGACACCCTGGGGGCAGGAGACGGAGAGGAAATATGGTTGGCATCAGTTATGACGTACGCGAATAATGAAAATAAGAATAAAATAATTTTCAATTTTTTAAAATTAATATTTAACATTTAAAGAAGCCTAGCCTTTAATACTTTAATTAATTCATTTACTCCTTCAATTTAACTTACGCATAATTGTCGAACGATGTGCGAAATTGAACAATCGGATACTCTTGATCAAAGATTTGTAGGAATTGTATTGGTTTCCTCATCACCGTGTCCTTTTTCTCAACCAGGGGCAAACGTTCAAAGTCGACATTCTGGTGAAGTTTTTAAATAAGTAATTGTCAAGAATTAATTCGTTGCTTAAATTATGAAGTGTTTCTCGTTTGTTTAAACAAGGTCGGTTCAAGGTTCTTTTCTTTAATTACTTGAAATTTTTTTATCACAATTCATTTTCGGCCATTATTATTGTACTACGTGTACGTGGGAAATGCTCGGGGCTACACTGTGGCCGAAATATTGCCCGCATATACGAATGTGTTGCTGGCAACACATTGCCGGGCCATAGTTTCCTAAAATATTGCCGGCAATGTGTAATTTTTAAGGCTCTTGTCAACGCAGGGCTATGAACGGTGTGACCTTGGCTCGCTTTACCAGTCCCATATTGCACAACGGGGGTTCATTGTCTCACCCTCCTAGTTTTGTATCGATTATCGATCAATGCACGGGAAACTGGAATATTATTTTCTTCAGTATATTATTCCAAAATTTCGCAACTTGCACTACAGGTACTCGGAACGAGGGAGTTTTTTTTCCCCATCCAGCTAACGCTAACTATGTAGCGTTCTTTGCAAAAGTTCGCCGGTATTGAAGGACGCGTGGAAACTTGACTTTGGCGTGAGTTTTAGAAGTTGAGGTCACACCGCGACCGACGGCACGAGTTGGAAAGGACGACGAACTGCCTTCATACGATCAATAAATACGAAACAACACGCCTGTGCCGGTTCAGCTGTAAGCGAATGTACAAACATACCCCCCTCCCCCCCGTGTTTTTTCAGTTCGTCACGAATTCCTTTTTAATAAAAACGATAAATTTCACTCTACATATACGTTTACGTCAATTTTTCGCCATTTGTTATTAACGTTACCTTGCAGTAATTTTTCCTTCCACGTACAAGACGATATGGCATGAATATTAACTTTCCCGTGGCAGCATGGTGTCTGGTTTTATCTCTGAAGAATTAAACGAGCGGTTACTCCGGTATTCGACACGTGGTCAAGCATAGGAATTTAGTTTATAAATATTGACTTTTTAAATAATTAAATATGAAAGTGTTAGGATCGAACCTAACGTGATGGATCCATCAAGGGGATTTACAATCTCAAACATTTGTAATATTTCGGAATAAATATACAGTATATCCTCTACGACTGCCCAAAGCACGACAGGACTAGAAGAGCCACAATTCAGAAATACACGAGAAGGGAGATGTGTACCTCAGCACCGGCAATGAATAACCTGATAAAGTTTAGCAAGGAAACTGGTATTCAAGATTTAATTTAAATAGTCAATGAATCTGAGACTAAGAATAAAATGTATAGTTAATATGAATTAATTGTAATAATTTCATGTAGTAGGTATGGTAAGTAGTCAATTACTTTTAAGTTGACGCGACTATAAACACTAAATTAATATATATATATATATATAGTGCGTTATGACCTACGATATTAAATGTAAAATACAAATGATAAACCAAACTTAGAGAGACTGACTGCTCTGTAATACATCCAGAATAAATTATTATTGATGCAAAATCCAGCATTGAATCGCCAAACTCGACAAAGAGCTGTTATGGTTTATTCGAATTGAAATGCTAAAAGTAATTCGATATCTCGGAACCACGATTGATTATTTCCGCATCGTTCTCGTAACAATCTTAACTAACGATCGACGAGTGCCGTGCAGGAGGTGTAAAGGGTGAAGGAACTCGTCTTGAGCATCGCAAGCCCCATAAGTGAGGAAGGGAATCGTACTCACGCGAAGAAAGGGTCTTGGACGAACTCCCTGAAGAGGGAGCCGAAGAAAGCCATGAACTCGACGCGTCGGCGCTTCGGGAGAGACTGACGTCGGCGCCGGCGCCGGCGCACGCCCGAATAAACTTACAAAATAATTATCGATCGCGAAGGTGTTCATCATGTGGTCGGAACTGGTTTTTGACGAATAAATCAAGGAAACCGATGGAAAGCTCAAGTATTTTCTCGTCCAGACGAAACTCGAATTTGCGCTATGACTGCGAAAAGTCAATGTGCACGTTTCCAGAAGAGGCTTGTTACCGGAAATAATATTTATAAAACATTGGAAATAAAATCAAAACAGCTAAACGCTGAAATGGTTGAGAACGTACGAGTCAGTATGTGTCAGCCTGGTGGCACTAACTTCAAATTAATGACAACCCCGAAATATAGTTGTAGTTTCCAGTTAATCCGCAACTCTATGAAAAGTAATGATGAAATTCAGATAAGCCGGTTCTCTCATAATCGTAACAATAGGTAATGTTTTCCTTTGGCTCTGTTTTCTATTCTTCTCCTTCTTCCAAAACTCTACAGCCCGGTGTGAACTTTGGCTGCCTTCACAATCTGCCTCGAATCACCTCTCCTCTCGGCTTTCTCCCACCATCTGATTGTTTTCATTTTCTTCAAGTCTTGTAACACATCTTGGATCCATTTTTTCCTTGGTCTTCCCCGTTTTTTAGTACCAAATATTTTCCCTTTATATATCTGCTTTGGCATTCTTTCTGTAGCCACTGTTTTTATGTGTCCCAACCGTGAGATTCTACGTGATTTTATAAATCTACCTATGTCTTCTCCTTCTAGGATGATATTTATCTCTTCATTATATCTTAATCTCCATCTTTCACCTTGTTTAACGGCTCCATTGATTCTCCTAATAATTTTCCTTTCAAATCTCCTTAGAGTCTCCATATCTTTATTAGTATAGGGTCCATGTCTCTGCCCCAAACGTTACTATGGGTCTAATTCATGTTTTATATACTTTTACTTTTGTTCTTCTTGTTATTAGGGACAATTTTAATATTGGGATGTTTGCGTAATATTACTTTTATTATTCTTTGATTAATTTCTGTAGATGTATTATTGGTACTATTGATGTTCACTCCAAAATATGTGAAGTCAGTTACTCCTTCGAAGTTATATCCATTTATTCTTAAATCTTGCACTTTTCCTTTAATTTTCCGCTATTCTTAGATATTTAGTTTTTCTCTCATTTATTTTCAATCCTATTATTTTAAGTTTAATAAACGTATCTTTTAATGTTTCATTATTCCTCGCTATTAAGACTATGTCATCTGCATATGCTAGACATTGTGTGGATTTATAAAATATATTACCTCACAAATTTAATTCTTTTACTGTGGCATTTAGTGCAAGATTGAATAACGTCGCCTTGTTTGATCCCTGATGTTGTTTCAAATTCCTTACTTATCTTATTTCCCACACATATTTTGTTTCCAACATGGATATTTGAGCCATATTTATCAATTTCTCTGGTATTCCTTCTTTCTTTAATATGTTAAATAGTTGATTCCAATTTCTACTATCGAGAGCCTTCTTGTAATCTATGAAAAGTATGTGCAAATCGATGTTATGTGCGTAACATAATTCAAGGAATCGTCTAATGGTATAGATGTGATCAGTCGTTCCTCTGCCCTTTCTAAAACCACATCGGTATTCGTCAATTACACTTTCAGCATAGTCATCGATTCTTTCTGTACTATACTTGATGTTTAATAGTGTTATACCTCTGTAATTACTGCACTCAAGTCTCGCTCCCTTTTTATAGATTGGGTAAATGAGTCCATTTTTCCATCCTTTTGGAATTTCACATTGCTCCCATATTTTACATATAATTTTGTATAATGCTTTTTCTAATTTTCCACCTCCATTTTTTTTACCAATTAAGCTGTTATTCCGTGTTCCCCAGGTGCCTTCCCATTCTTTAATTTATTTACAGTTTTCTTTCTGCCAGTGTTGGCTTTTCAACATCTGTTTCATTCATTGTAATTATCTCTTCTCTTTCTTGATTAGTTTCTAAGTTTTCTTTAGACAGCAATTCTTGATAATACTCTGTCTATTTTCTATTAATAAGATAAATTAAATAAATTAACGACATTTTTAGGGACATTTTAAATTTTTTATTCAACACAACTTGTTTTGTACTTCCATCAGGTTGTTGTGTTTCTACATTACCAGTTTTTTTTAGTCATAAATGGTGTAAAGAACAAACACTATTTCAAATCACAATTTTATATTACGTTTATTTCTTCTTATTCTTCTATCTTAAAATGTAAAACGATATAATATTTATATCTAATTAAAAACAGATTTTATTAAATTAAAATCATAAATTTTCGACGCTTGTAATTTAATAATGAATTTCTACGCCTTTTCTGCACCTTTTTCCCACCAAAGATTTATTTGTGGATCACAATAATGCTCTGTTCGGCGTTCAGAGATCGTACAGTTGTTTATCGCAGAAATGAGGTATCGAATCCCGCCGAACTCCCAATGTCGGTGTCTTTTTTTTCTTTTTTTTTAAGCAAAGTAAAATCAAGACCGGAAACTCTGATGACGTAGTGGCCGGGTTACAGAACCGGTCATACAAGCGCTCTAGAAGCGACCGATTTAGTTTTATTCCAGCTTTTAATGTGCGGAAGGTTTTGTACAGATACTGAACAACGAATGAACACGATCACTCAGTTAACAGTTCATGTCTACGATACTTAACCCCTTTTTCAGCGAGTGTTATGAAGTCCTATTTTGAATGTTATTTAAATGATATTCTGGGCTACTTTCATCTACTTTCACTTTCGCTATTAACATGATTCATGAGCAAAAAGTAAAACAGCAGAATTATCTGTTACTTAACATATGAACAGTATACGTGATTGACTGCACTAGTCGTCTTATTAGGAAGTAAGGCAACATTACATACATAAATAAGCAAATAGAGCAAAAGAGAAAGAAACAAAAAAAATTCACAAATACGAAAAATTATACAAGATCAAACAATAATAAATACATAATGAGAAAGTAGATGAAATAGACAATTTGTAAATGAGTAATGGGGTATTACATGTTTATAAATAAATAAAGAGAAAAAATAACGAGGAAATTACATAAATATGATAATCAGATGAGAAAGAAATTTTACTTGATGAGACAACATAATGAATTTAATGAATAAGAAAGATAGCCAAAACAGACAAAAAAAAGGGTAATATAAATACCTCACAACGTTTCTGGGATCCTTCCAGTGCAGTTGTGTTTCTCTAGGCTCTTCTGAGCACCTGACGAAAGGGACAAGGATCCCAGAAACGTTGTGTGGTATTTATATTACCCTTTTTTTTGTCTGTATTGGCTATCTTTCTTATTCATTGTTTTCTCTCAGACGTAAATTTTTTTCATGTTAATAAGGATTTAATCTAATTAATTATATTATTATTTGAATAATAAACATTTAGACGGACACTGTAATTTCATCTTAAAATAATAGAAGCAAACCAATACAAGACAGAAAATTCAGCGTTCTGTGTAACTTCATCACTGTCCTTTAAATAAACAACAGCCAATTTGAAGTCAGAAAAAATATATTTATTTATGGAAAAATTAAACTAACTTTGCGACCTCGTCAGGTTGAAGGTTAACATGTTAAAACTAAGCAAAACAATTACTATTATTAAAATAAAATTTTTAAGAAAAATTTGGCAGGAAACAGACAATATAAATTTAGGTGGACTTACAAATTTTTACTGCCGTGACCGAAATACACTATTTTAAACGAGAACGACCAGTGAAAACTGAGACACATTGCTGACTGCGGTTGACAATGGAAACAATTTAGAATTTAAAATTATAATAATATATAAATTGAAAATTACACAATCAAAGTGTCATAAATTACGTTTAAATTGTTAGTATCATTTTTTTTATATTGATAGCATTATTATATGATCTGATATATAGAATTTTACGTAATATTATCGAAAAATGGTCTGTTTTTTCAAAACATATATACTTAAAACATTCATATATTAGATTGGTGCAATTTATCAATTTTGGATGTAGAAACGAACTACTCTAGATTAATGATTGAAATGCTATATATCAGATCCTATAAAAATTCTATCAATATAAAAATGATACTAACAGTTTGAACAAAATTTATGACACTTTGACTTTGAAAAATTTATATATTGTTGTAATTTTAAATTCTAAATTGAATCCATTGTAAACCGCAGTTAACAATATAACTTAGTTTATAATTAAAAATTTTATTTCAATCATTGTAATTGTTTTGTTTAGTTTTGTAGTGTTAAACTTCACAAAGTTAGCGACGAAACGTAGTTTAATTCTCCATGAATAAATATATTTTTTCTGACTTCAAATTGGCTTCAAGTTGTCTCAATAGTCAGAATATATATATCATTACTTTATCACTGTCCCTTTCGCCTCGTCACTGATCGAATTTAAAATCAGAAGGTCACTCGTTTGACCGTCATGAAAAGCATACGAGGGGGAACGTTGCAGCCGGAAGCAGAAGTTCAGTTCATCCTAATTTCGTAGAGGCAAGTCAAATATTTATAAATGTTCCCCTTTCAGAAAAGCAGAAATTAGAAATCCTACCTGTAAGAGTCTCTGATCCTGTGAGCAGTAGAAATATTTATCTCGTACTTTTCACGTGATTTTTATTTTTTTTATTTCCAGTATTCTTTTCCGTTTTTGTGCGTTCGTAATAGCGATGACGTCACCCCGCATGGCGCACTAGTGCGTCGAACTTTCTCCCATATCTCACCACTTATGTAAGTGCACGAAAGTAAAGTATACGTTATCGAGTTTCCGTATGTCGGATTTTACGGGAAGCTAAATGACAAACATTAACAAGCCCCGTGGCGGCCTCAACCGTAATCGCCTTAAAGCTAGGCAACCGTCATAATCGAATCTGTTCTTAGATGGCGGCATCTATCATCATAGTGGTGGCGGCTAAAATAAATAGAAATTCACGTCTGTTGAATAAATAATATTAAAACAAGCCCCGTGGCGGCCTCAACCGTAATCGCCTTAAAGCTAGGCAACCGTCATAATCGAATGTGTTCTTAGATGGCGGCATCTATCATCATAGTGGTGGCGGCTAAAATAAATAGAAATTCACGTCTGTTGAATAAATAATATTAAAACAAGCCCCGTGGCGACCTCAACCGTAATCGCCTTAAAGCTAGGCAACCGTCATAATCGAATGTGTTCTTAGATGGCGGCATCTATCATCATAGTGGTGGCGGCTAAAATAAATAGAAATTCATGTCTGTTGAATAAATAATATTAAAACAAGCCCCGTGGCGGCCTCAACCGTAATCGCCTTAAAGCTAGGCAACCGTCATAATCGAATGTGTTCTTAGATGGCGGCATCTATCATCATAGTGGTGGCGGCTAAAATAAATAGAAATTCACGTCTGTTGAATAAATAATATTAAAACGATCTTTATAGTGGACAAAAGTAAAAAAAAGAAACACTTAAAATAATTTAAATTAAAAGCTGTCTAACGTTTCGAAGCGGATTAGCGTCTTTTTCTAACGGCGAATAATTTAAGACTAGTTGAACAACAAAATAAAATCACAGATAAAAAATGCGAGCCAAAAAACGTAAAACAAAATATCATATAACTTGTTGAGACTTTCTGTGCCATGTTAACAATATTGTATTGTTTTTTAATGTACGGCATTTCAGAAATTAATATTTTCCAATAGTATGGTTCTCTGTCTGAAATTGAGGTGTTGTCATACTCGAAACTGTGATTTAAATTTTATACAATGTTTGGTGATCGGGCCACGGCAGTTTCAAATCTGATTTATGTTCTTTAATCCATATATTTTACATTATTTTTATTTGGGCTATATAACAAATTTCACAATTTGAGTACTTAATTTTATATACAACCTTTGTGGTGGAAAACTTTTTAATTGGATCTTTGTGTCCTTTGATGAAATCAGCAAATGAAGATTTAAACTCAAAAATTATAGAACACTGTAGATTTTTAAACAATTTTATTAGATGAAATGATGAAATACCACAGAAATGTAACACAATAAATTTATTATACATATTTTTCTTTATAATACGGTTTTTTGTTGGGTGCTAAATTAATTTTAGATAATCTAATGTTCATAAACACATTTCGTGTTCTAAATGTTTTGTCTGACCATCGTGTTACACAGAATAATGCTATTACTTTTAATTTGGTTGAGAAAGCTATATTATTATCCATTTTATTATTATTTAGAAATTCTGAAATATGTCAAAAATATTGAATTTGTCTCCAAGTACATGAACATTAGATTATCTAAAATTAATTAACCAAAACAATGTTATAAGGAAAAATATGTATGATGAATTTATTGTGTTACCTTTCTGTGGTATTTTATCATTTCATCTACTACAATTGTTTAAAAATTTTACAATGTTCTGTAATTTTTAAGTCTAAATCTTCATTTTTTGATTTCATCAAAAGACACAAAGATTCTATTGATACGTTTTCCACTACAAATGTTGTCTATAAAATTAAGTGTTCAAATTGTGAATTTTTTTATATAGGCCAAACAAAAAGAACGTTAAATATTAGGATTATAGAACATAAATCTAATTTGAAACTGTCGTGGCCCTATCACCAAACACTGTATAAAATTTAATCACAGTTACGATTTTGTCAACACCTCCATTTTAGACACAGAACCATATTTTAAATTACATGCCGAGGGGTTTGGTCGGTGCTGGTTACATGAAATGTTTACCAAGAAGTTATTGTCGAATTAATTCCTATTGCTGGCTAATTTAAATAAATACCCGGGCAACGGCGAAGCACTGAGCTAGTAATAAATATAATATAATTATAATAATAACTTGTAATATTAATAAATATGATATAATTATAATAAAAGTAATTATAATGTAATTTTAATAAAAATAATATAATTATAAAATTATTGTCAGAATGATCACTGATTTTTTTTAATTAAACCTGTTCATATTTCAGGACAATTTCTATTTACGCTGTCATATTAAACCGTGTTAATCGCTATTATTTTAGTATTGTCATCTATGCCTATTACGAGAGTTCATCGGCCTTTACCGTGTTAAATCTATATCGCAGGCTGTTCACGCTTTAAAAACAAAGGTAAAATTAACTCGTCGAATCGATGCCACTTTTGTCGCTTTACGTTGCGAGTGGTGCGTTCATATGTTAGTTCCTTCCGCTTGTTCTGATTTAAACGTAGACAAGCCTCGTATAATCGTCAAGAACAACGCAGTTATATTTTCCTAAATAAGCTTTAAATTTTCTTATATAAATGGAATCGTGTAATGTAAAATAATAAAATACATGTTATACGTTATAAATGGGTTCATCGCACGAGATAAGAAGTCGACAAAGAAAATTGACTATAATTAATTGAGGGCATTTTAGATGTGTTAAATTCTCAGAATGAAGTATCCAGAGTTGATTGATCTCGCTAAACGCAAATATTTATAGTTCGGGAGCAGGAATAATTGGACAACCAGGATGACGGGGTGTGATAATCAGTAGGAAGTTAAGAAAATGAATTAGTAGAAGGAGACTGGTGTTATAAAACGACAAGCATTCATTATTAGATAAATTTACGTTAAGGAACGATTACATAAATATTCTTTCAGTTAGTACTTTTTTTATATTGTTTTAAAAGTGTAATAAATTCTCTCTTGTATGAACAGTTTTATCCTCAAAAAGTCATATTTTCTCATTTATATAAAATATATTTTATTTATCTCCGAAATCATATTTATGTATGAGATATTCCTTAATTATAATAATAATATACTGAATTTCATGGCTAACTGCTAATTTAGTACGGCTGTATCTTTAGGACTAACCGGATTCTCTAGTCTATTCTCCATTAATTTCTTTCTGTTGGAAACGTTGGTTTTTCTTCCTTCTCTAACACTTTCCTCGTTCATAGACAACGATTCCAGCCACCGTCCGTTGTTCGTGACAACGCGATGAAGAATGCATCATATTTGGAGTAGTTTTTCTGCATGCAAACTCTCGTCGAATATGGGACATGAATTCAGGTCCGCAGGAAGTGTCGTGGCAGAAATCTGAGCGTTGTGTATTAGCTGACCCGACCCGGTAAACTTGAAGGTGCGTGCTACACGTTACTTGGCCGCGATCTACATTCCCCGTCCAACACCCCCCCCCCCTCCCCCCGTCACAAATTTTGTTACTCATCAGAGGAGCTCTCAAAAGTAACGTACGAGAACTGAGGAGATAAGAGATAAAATGTTTTGAATAGGGAATCGAATTATCTCGTAATATTGCATTATAGCCAGGAATTTAGAAAAAAAACACTTATTCTTCAAGGAAACTAATAAAGAGACCTCATTGAACGTTGTGAATATGTCCCATCAAAGGGAAAAAATTAAATTTGGAATTTTCAAGTCGTGTAATTTTATGGACGTCGAATTATACTGTAATATAATGCTGGTGGGAGGGGTTAATTTTATATGAAAAAAATTGATTGGCATTAAATTTAATTTATTTATAATTTTGTCTTTATACAAATTCAGCAGGCTCCATTTCAATTGCATCAATGTAATTAAAATTTATTCACTCTTGAGTTTAAATTTTAGATAATTTATTTTAACTACATTCAATATTAAAATACATTCCTGATACATTTAACGGGCAAACCTCAGGGCGATTTTATGAGACTCTGAACAGAAATAAAAATAAAAAGGGGTCGTTTGTGAGGGCATATACGTAAGGCAGAAATCTCAATTATTTACGTCGCAGACAGAAACACACTTGTTCATTTATTGTTGTCGGCCTCCACAGACAAACCGGAAATCTTCACAGCTTTCTCCTTTACACAGTCTCGTCGGCGTAACAACTTTCGGCATCTAGACGGCTTCCTCTTCCGTCGGTCGGGCCGTTTTTTCTTCTCCATGTTGTAGCTATGAACTCTACACTATACTCCACGTTGCAGATCTGAACTCCTACGTTTCACTCCAAGTTGTAGCTAGGAACTGTTCTCTCCAAGAACATGTTATGAATTGTTACATCTTACTCCGATACAGCCTTCCTACCCAGACTTTCTTCCTCTCCAATATGTAGATAGGACTGTCCTGTTTCCTCGCTTGTCCACCTTCCAGCTCGACCCTCTTCCTTCCCAATCAGAGAGTGGAAACATATCCACGTGTTTGATTTTAGTCAATCTGCGTCGATTTTACACTTTCGAGGACTTACTCTCCCTTGTTTAGAGGGGTTGTCCTTCGGAGATTTTGGTCAGGTCGTTACGCCTGAGGCAGGATTCTCCCGTAATCCGCTGCTTTTTGTCTGACGGCATGGTTTCTTCTAGACGCCCCGTCACCCCGGCGCCAACTATCATGGCCATTATTTCCAGCAAGCCATAGCTTGGCTCTCGGTACACAGGCGATTTTTTCTAGTATTAAAAATTTATCTTCAATTATATCGGGAGTGTTCTTCTGCGCTACAATACTATTTAATTATTATATGAGCTCGTTTTCGGTAATGTAGGCAGTTCGTCAGAAGTCGTTCTCGTACTTCTTATTTCACGTAATTTCTTTCACTTCCTCCTCATGTTCACGCAACACAATCCATATCCGGATCGTCAAATGTTATTTCTCATCAGCCGACTGAGCATCGTCCTGTCAAAGTCTTGAGTTACAGGCTACACGGTAACTATAAGGAAGGGATGGGAAAGGAGACCACGGTAACCAAGAGGTGACTAGGGTCCCCGGGCTGTAGTTTAAGGACCATACTCGGCAATCGATTAAATGTGTTTCTGGGAAAACCTTAGATAAACCAGCATCAGGTTGGTCGGGCTCTTGGTACTTGTCCCATGCCCTTCCCATAATGTGAGATCAGGGTTCGTATGCAGAAAGTCTGTGACCACTAACATATACCCTTCAAAGTCAGCCCAGGTGTCACGGTTTATGGGAAACTTGACATTAATTCCTTGGTTTGAAACCAAGGACAGGATGATGATATTGTACAAGGACCTGAGTCCTTGGCCGTTATAGGTCCAGAGGTCATCTTCAGCATGTGATTTGGAATCAAAGTTCTTTTATTATTATTTTGATCGGGACGTGAAGAACGCAGACATTCTCATTATTTTTTAACATTATTTAGCTTTGGGAGATGATTGGCGAAGGCTTATTTTGTTTTGTAGCGGGGAAAGTAAAACAACAACACTTTTCAGTTCAGACTTTCGATTTCAACAGTTCTGGAATGGGACGATTGGTTGCAATTGGAAGTTGTAAGGCTTGGTATTTTTGCTATGGAGGATGATTCCCAGGGGGTTAGGTATATTTGAATTTAGGTTTCCGAACACAGATTTTAGGGTATGATGTTTTTTGATTCACGGGGATGGGCAAGACGTTGGTGATCACGATGAGAAAATGTTGAAATGGTATGGACAGAAAAAACCCCAAGAGGGAACTTAGCCCTTTCGAATTCATACGTGTTTTTTTTTCGGACACTTGTGCCACATTCACTTGAAAACGAATTATCACATGATCATTTCCTCAAATATGGGGAATGGAATACCCGATAACAACTTGGTAATAAGCTTTCACTTAATAGTGGACGATCACTTTGCTAGTGAGTGAATTGCAACTGGCATGCTACCGTTGTTTAATTTCGTTTGTGTGCGAAAAAAAATAATAAAACATGCAAGGAACGAATCGGAGATGGCGTGACGGGAAGAAAAAGAATTGCACGGAACAGATAATAGCCATTTGGCCGTAACACGTCCATCACGTTATTTTCCGATCACTTCGTGATTGAAAGGCGTTATTTATCGCTTCTTAGGCACACTGGTGAAAGTAGATGGGCTGATTTCTGTTCTTTGTTTTTTTTCTGAAGTTACAGGACAGTTGCGGTCATGACGATCGCAGTATTTCGCATCAAGGGAGATCACTCGCGGTTATTATTTCATTTAACCAAAAATTTAAAATGACTCTGATTGACGTTTACTATTTGCCTTTCGGTTAGTTGTCGTTCTAACTTCTTTGTGCGGTGTACTAAAAGAGGTTGAATTGAGGGCGTCTGTGAGGACCGCCAAGTTTCAACGTTGGCTTAGTTGCCTGCTGACCTACATGCATTCATTCGTTGCGAATTTTATCGAGCGGCTTTGTGTGGAGGTTATTGCTCCGCGCCTCGATTATGTTGTCCCTATCCTATCGACCTTAAAAGCTACAGTTGACAGAAAACAGGAAACGGTAGCAAAGTAGGGCGTTATGCGTCCCGCATTATGGCGAAACGTTCACGTTACTTTTTCACTCATTTTGAAGCCCCGAGCGCGACGTAACGTCAAACAATATTTCTCTGTCAGACCCTGCCGGAATTCACATTCTTCATGTGCACGATCAATCAGCGGAAAGCCAATCCAGCTCTTCATCATACAGGTTGAACAGAACAGGAGTCTCGTTCTATCTACATAAAGCAGCGAAAGTAATACCGATCAAGAAAGGTTCCCCTACCAACAAATCGGATTACAGACCTATTTCCTTACTTCCCATATTTTCAAACATTCTAGAAAAAATTATGGACAATAAATTACTGGACTTGTAGACGATGTAGAAAATAATTCCTTCCGGAGAACACGGCTATCTAAAAAAAAAATATGTACGAGTTCATTAAAAAAATTCTTTTGATGAAAAATTGAAAGTTGTAGAAATCTTTGCTGACATATCACAGACATTTGATCTGGTATATCACAATGCTGAGTATTATGGTATTAGAGGCAATGCTTTAGTACTCTTATCTCATTCCTCAACAGTCACTCTCCAGAACAGAGATACTGAGGTATATTTACCGGAGTTGGAAGTAATTACTTGTGGCGTACCTCAGGGCTCAATCTTAGATACATTAATTTTTCTTTTGTACAATAATTATCTTCCAGAGTATATGAACGCTCTAAAAACTGTCCTTTGCGCTGATGACACGAATTTGATTATTACTTACAAGGATTTAAATAATCTCAATTAATCAGCCACAATACATGATGAAATTCCCTTGTAGCTGTCGATTTAGTGTTGTGTCAGTGCATGTCGCTGTCATCATTAGACGGTGTTAAATATTCAGTTATGCAATGTAATGTTTTCTGTTAATCATTTATTTTTGATGCAATTAGTTTTGTAAAATGCTGTGACGAATGCTATGTCTTCATTAAAGGGCTATCGGAGAATAAATCTGTCTGTTTAAACAGTCGCTGTCTCCGTATTCTGTTGATCCTTATAAGGCCAGCTTGACTTGGTACACCCATATTTTTCAGCGTTGCCCAAACTGTCTGATGATTGAACAGATCTGAGACGGTGACAACGAATGAGAATTTAGAACTTGTAAGTGATAGAATAACGAATTATGTGATTCTAGCTTGCAGATTAAGTTGAGGTGTGCGAGTCTGATATGAGTCCATGTTACCTCATCGCAGCGATCTCGCCATCTTGATCATTATCCAGTGGTTCTAAAGTCCGGGAAGCTTCATTTGGAATGTCTTGGAATCACCGGTCAACATCGAGTTGAAGGAAACAGAAGTAGCAGCCTGTCTGCTTGTTGGCTGAATGAATTACGTCCACATATTGTGCGTTCCCTCACTGAAAACTACCAGACGTTTGACTGTTCGGAAAAATTTTCTGTTACTGTGTCCTCTCACAATATACTGTCGTCACGACCAGGGAATTGGACGGGTGAGAAAAAATCTGACTGGGACCAGCGTGGCCCTGATCAAAGGTTGGATCGTCATATTTAAATATAATCCATGTGGTAATTGTACAGACACGTTCTATAAGAGAAGCGTTCGAAATCTGTTTGATCCTAACCATTCCAGTCCATAAAACAAATCACAGACAGTGTTAGTTCAGTAATTAGTTACATTTGAAATCACTCACTTCTTTCTGGAGTCTTCCCAGACAACCTAAACCATGGTATTGTCAAACCACTATTCAAACAAGGGCATAAAGAATAAATTGCATCACGGTCGCCAGTATTATCAAAAGTTTTTGAAAGAGTAGTATATAATAGAGTGATGATGCATCTCAATAAAAATAATTAATTCACAGTCTCCTAGTAAACAATAAATTAAATTGGACTGAGGAGATTAATCAGTTACTTAGGAAACTTAGCTGTCAGAATTATGTCCACCTTCAGTGATTTAAAAACAACAAAACTGGTTTACTTTGCGTATTTTCATTCTGTTTCGTCATACGGGATTATATTCTGGGGCAGCTCAACAGGTATGGGCAAGATTTTAGTTGCTGAAAAACGTGTTGTCCGAGCAATATGTCAGGTCACGTCCAGAACTTCAAAAAAATTGGGTATTTTCATTCTGTCGTGGCAGTACATTTACTCATTAATATTATTTTACTACAAATAGGCACGTATTTATGAATAATTCTCATATTCATGGCTTCAGTACAAGAAACAAAAATAATCTGTATAAAAAACGTAAAACTTTGTCAATTGCACAGAAAAGTGTGCATTATTCTAGGATCTCCATCTTTAACAGACTGCCGCAAAGAATTAAACAGTTGCCCAATAACCAAAGTCAATTTAAAGATGAGTTATCTTAATTTGTGCTTAGCCACTCCTTCTATTCAGTACAATAATTTAGAGAAGAATCGGAGATGTACAATTAATTTATAATGTAAGTAGAATCCTGTTCGTATGTTTTTGCATAATACAGTACTATTATTATATGACTGTAAATAGCAAGCATGAGTTATTCCATCTATGTTATAGAATATTATTAGTCTTTATTAATTGATAGTATTATCATAGTATTAATGGAATAAATGAACACCCTGACTCATTCCACGTCCTTCAAGCTTCTCTACAGGATCGACGGAATATGATATTATTATTAATAATTCGTGTGTGACGGAATTCTACAATCCGTTTTTCTTTTGTATGAAACACCTTACCCCTAAAAGCGGACGAATATGGATCGTCTAGCAGCTTATAATTGATGTAAATTATTCTGGCTTGAGGTATGAATTAAGAAACCCCCGCCGACGCTCTACAACAGACCCAAATATTACTACGCCACTCTTCTGCCGCGTTACATGCAAACGTTTATATTATGTAGAACAATTGTTAGGACGCAATACTTTCTAGTGTTCCATTGTCTGATATGCAAAAGTAGTAAATGTATTCTGAGTGACTTTGAACTGAGTCGTCGAAGTGATAATGGGTAGGGAAGTAAGAGTGCGCTCTTCAGTGCTTTATTTAAATCGTCCAATAGTACGTGATTATTGCTATTTCTTAAGAGCTCTTTTCCTTAAAATATTCGTTTTATTATTAGATCTAATTTATTTATGTCTCAATTTCATAATTAATTATATTTACTAATTGAGTTAGATTATATCTAATTTAATTACTAAAACTTCTCATTTATATGATTAAGTTTTGTAGTTTTTGTATATAGTTTCATATAATTGTATTTAATACTTTATCATAAATTCCATTTCGGTTACAGCATCAGCATCATGCATTTTATTTTATTTTTTAAAACTTCTTGTTTATAATATTAAGTCATTTTTGGAACCTTTAACTGAAAGTCTTGGTAGTTTATACGATTAAATTGTTAGATTGAATTTGTTTTATATAATTTAAAGGAACAATTTTTTTTTACATATGACGAAATATGTTTTCATCGATTTATAGTATCACAATATTCAATATCGTTGAAGGAATTTTAGATCACAAAATTAGCCATTAAGGTCTTACGGGAATCAGAGAATTCATCTTAATATTTATTCAAAATTATTTTATACAATATTGAATAATTTTGTAACCTAATAACTGAAAATTTTGGAAGTTTACACGATTAAATTGTAAGATTGAATTTGTTTTATATAATTTAAAGGAACAATTTTTTTTACATATGACGAAATATGTTTTCATCGATTTATAGTATCACAATATTCAATATCGTTGAAGGAATTTTAGATCACAAAAATAGCCATTAAGGTCTTACGAAAATCAGAGAATTCATCTTAAAATTTATTCAAAATTATTTTATATAATATTAAATAATTTTGTAACATAACTGAAAATTACGATTAAAGTGTAAGCTTCAATTTGATTAATTTAATTTAGAGTGAAAAATTTTCCCACACATGTTAAAAATGTTTCTTCAAATTTTAGTATATTCAACATCATTGAAAAAATTTTAAATAATTATATTAATGATTAAGGTCTTATGCTTTTTTTTAAAAAAACTATAATTCTCCTTATGATGTCCCAGATTAGGGATTGTTATCGCATTGACAATTATTAAGCCTTTTTTAGCCGTTTATTTATTGTCAGATAAATATCAAGATGAAATTTGATATATTTCAGCATT
Organism: Zhengitettix transpicula; assembly: GCA_037074705.1. Taxonomy (NCBI): domain Eukaryota; kingdom Metazoa; phylum Arthropoda; class Insecta; order Orthoptera; family Tetrigidae; genus Zhengitettix; species Zhengitettix transpicula. The sequence continues at coordinate 52,531,467 of CM073595.1, forward strand.
TTTGTCTCATAATCTGTTTTTTTTTGGTTACGTGTACAACGGTGATATTGACTGGCCTATATTCCTTAGTAAACCTGCTACCATCCACATTCAAGTGTTAGAAGTGACGCTTCGACCGACAATCGACTCCGTTCATCCTCACTGAACTGAAGTAGTAGACTTCGATTCCCGCTGAGTTGTTTTTCCTTTTACACATAAAAGAAATTTACTGTGGTTAAGTACCAACGGCGAAAAAATTTGCTGGCGATGCGAAATTATAGCGAAAGGCTTCCGCTGGCGGCAAAGTAATGTTTCTTTTTTCCAGTGGCTTTCTTGGTAAGCAGAGGTCGCCGGCTGCCCTTAGTCCAAGACCGATGCTAGAAGCGATAACACGTAACGACTTTCCACACGCCACCCCTGAGTCACCACGCACGCAATCTACGCGTCCAGGTTGGCAACAATGCAGGGCCGTGACTTCGGAGTTTGGACGCGAATCGGTAATCCCAATGATCAACCCATCTGATAGCTGAGGGTAAATATATACACATTACGCGAAAGAAGAGAATTTACGTAAAAACACGAGTCCACGAGAGCTGATTTCCAAATACTAGTCACAGGACAGCGGAAGTTTCAACGTTAACAAAAGATGAGGCGACGGAGCTGAAGGAACGCATTGGCAATGTCACATACGAAAATATAGTTGAGAGCGTAAATGCAGAGAAAAGTACCAGAGACAACTAAAGTATCGAACGGTTCTTCAGCGATATATGCCGGCGAATCTCTCGTGACAGGCTGAATGAAGGAGCAGTGAGTGATTCCTTCGCCTGTCCGTGAACACGAACAGAGGTTTTACAGCTAGGAACATTGATCTCAACCTCCCACAATTCCCGCTCTGATATTTCCTATACTTCATATAGGCCTCCAACGGAAAACAAGAAAAATCCTCGCGAAGGTCGGTTACACTCGTCTACAAATGTTCTTGAAAGTTCCTGTTGCACCGTCTAGTCGGGACGATTACCTTATGGTGCGGTTTTAGCACGTATCATTAGTATTGATTGTTTTAGTAATTTTATTTTAAATTTTTGCCCGGAGACATGGGAACGTTGATTGCCGGCGCCGAAAAGTCAACAGCAGACAATTGCGGGCCAGAGTAGGAAAATCCACGGAACTGCAAACAGGGTCATAAAATCTTGAGCGCGGTAGACGCCGGTGAGGGTATGGTCCAATGGTGGGGCCTCTATTTGAATTAAACTACGGTTCACGTGTCTATGATACCCAATCACGACACAGTGATTTTTGGTGGTCCGAGAGAGACGCCTCTTGAGACTGGACAGTCTGTTACCATCAGCGGAGGAGAAGTAAACCTGGTGCACATATGCAGTCTGTGTCTCGGCTGTCTGCTGCTGCAGCATGTCACCGAGGACCAGAGATGACCCCTGTCTGTGCTACAGAGCTGTCAAGCCGCGATCCAAGATTCCGGGTAGTGCGGCGGGTTTGCGACAATGAAAACCACGGTTGATCTTGGAAGAGGGAGTGAAGGCGTCCCTGAACATGCTGGCGAATAACAATTCTCGTTAATGAGTGGGCAGATCCTTCTTTTCCTGATAATAAATTCTTGTTCTTTTTATTACTTTTATCATTAATTTAATTTAAATCCCTTTTCTACGAGTGAGATTATTTGCTTTTCAGGTGGCTCCCTAATTGTAGTCCACCACAGCGTCCTGATTTGTCTATGTGGTCTCGTACTGCTAACATATTCCTTCTGAAGCTACCGGAGTTATGCACTTGTCTTCAGGTTCCGTTTCAACTGCCGATTCACCTGGAGACCTTCCACGAACTCGAATCCAGCCGTCGTACGTTTTTCTGACGACGGCCCGGGCTGAAACCTGAAATCTCAGTATTAAACATATTCACTGGAAAGGTTCCTTCACGTTGCCATAACGATAACTGAAATTTACATTGCGCGTTCCTACAATGTTGTGAAGACGCGTAGAATGATGACTGAATCTCCGACCTACCAACACATGCTCATCGTTTGGACAAATTCCCAGTATTAGTTTGGTATCAGCACAAGATCCACGTTTGTTTTATGCCATCTTCGTAATAACTCGCACCCTTTTTGCCTTCACTGATCGTCTTCTCTTTCGGTACGATGCGACCAGCTTCGGTTATGTTTGAATTAATGTCCCCGCGCCCTCGTCGAATTACCTCAATTTTCTTCAGAAACGGGAATCTAATTGCACGAGGAATTCTGAATGTAGAAACGCGACCTCAGTTCCCTCGGCTCGCTTTCAGTTAATCGAGGGAACTTTCGCATCTCTTCCAAATAATTCGGCCAAATGAGTCGGGACAGTGGTTCTGAAAACTGGAGTAACGTCTGAAGGAGAATCGTTACGCTGACCACGTGTCACTTGGAAAAAAAAAGTAGGAAAATGACAGCCCTGGTAGACCAAGGCCCTCAATGGACTGTGAAGTCAAGGGGAAAAAACCCAAAGAGAAGAACGTGATAATCTTGAATATCTCTGAACCTCTATGATGCTCGCATACTGTGTTATACATTTGTAAAAAAAAAATTGCGGAAAATTTTCGTAGTTGTCCGATGATACGCCGTGGTAGTAAGAACATATCCAAAATGAATCCCAAAAAATTATGACGTCTACGAAAATTTGGTCGACGGATCGTGCTTTCGAAGACAGAATTGTCCTGATCCAAAACAGGTGTGTTTGTGACTTAATAACAAAAATTCTGAGTTTTTCTAACCTCTATATGAAGTACGGAAATGAATGTAATTTTCTTAAATTGTGTTGGATATGAATTATCAGTTGCTCATAAATTATTATTTTATTTTTAATTATTTAATTAATTTTCAAGGTTGTCTCATTACTGTTTTAGATTTTCTCGGTGGGGATAAAACTCATCAAACTTACTGATTTAATTAGGACAGTCTATTCAAGAATAAAATGTATATTTTATTTACGGGTGGCATAAAAATGTGCCCAATCTTCGTTACAATATAATATTTAGATTATTCTTGAAGTTCTCTACACTTGAGGGTAAAGTCTCCAGGAGCTCTGTTCCAGCGTTCTACAGTTCTATTTACAAATGAGAATTTGTCCACGTCTGTTCTTTGCCCTTTAGCACGAATTTTGCTACAGTGGTCTCCCAGTGCATATATTCATAGTTTAAATAAATAACCACCATCCAATTTTAAGACAGAAAAACGAATTTATTAATGCGAAATTAAACAACGTTTCGTCGCTTACTTGGCGACCTTATCAGGTTCAAGTTTTAAAAAAAATTTGTAGAGGTCAAACTCTGCTGACTGCCGTGGTCGAAATTTCGGTCGCCAAATAAGTGACGAAACATTGCTTAATTTTACATTAATAAATTATTTCTTCTTACTTAAGTTTAGCTGATGTTAATGTATTTATTAGTTTTTTTAATAGTCAGAATATATCATCATTATTATTTGTTTATTTCTAATTTTTTACATTTGTGTTTTATAACTTATTTTTTTGTCCTATTTCCTCTGTAAAATAAATCCTAAAATATAGTTACTATTATTCGTATACAGGAAGAGTATAAATATTTGTATGAAATTATAAAATGTGGATTATCGTTAATGGACTTCCGATGGTGTAATCTGCCTGCCGTATGGACCAAAAGTATGCCCGTTGTAGGGACTGAGACAGTCGCACGCTCCCCTTGTTGAGGAGTGATACTTGGAGATATTAAATTAATAAATTAAATAATATCAAAAAACGATTGGGACCTAACTGTGATTAAATAAGGAGGAATACGAATGATCCACGAAAATTTTTAAAAACTGACGGGAGTCGCGTATCGTGGGTACCGCAGTTCTTCGTGGGTTACCTCCGGACGAGTAATTCCGGTTCCCTTCGCGCGTCAGGGCTGGAAGTGATGAGGTAGAGAGAGATTTGTTGTTACGAACCAGAGGGCAGGCAGCACGAGCAGTTCCTGGCGCACGGTCTCGCGGGAGCCCATGTTCTCTGGCTGGAGGCTCCACGCCGACTGAAACCACTACGGTAGACTCCCCCATCGATCCTCACACCTGCACAGGAGCGTATTGGCCACTTTCGCGCAAACTAACAGCTTCCCCAAACGAAACGATTCAGCCTAAATGTCAATTCGTCCAAACGAATTATATAATTACGTACATTACTTACATTATATACATTGCAAAGCTAAAAATTATTTTTAATTACTCCATATATTCCTCTTAAACTCTCAGACATAACATTTCACTCACATATTCCGTACTCTCGCAGAATTACCATACTCACCATACTCACACACTAAAATTGTCCCCTACGATCAAAGTTCGCATTATACAGTAATTGCGGAATGCGAAATCTTAACAATAAAAGAAACTGCGAAACTCCGTCAAAACCGTTTTAGTACAAAATTTACAATGGAGCCACAGACCTATCGACCACTCTCAATTTCAACAATTGGTATTCAATAATTTGGACATTACTAGAACAGTATTCCTAAACAAAACAAGCCACAAAACGACAAACAAGAAAACAAAACAAATAAATTTCTTAACCTATGATAACTGTAAACACTAAGAATGATTCTTGTCTGAACCTGAATACTGTTTACATACATGATAAATGAACAATGAAAAGAACTGATATTAGAATACAACAAGTGAAATATGTTAGCAATGAAAATTGAAAATTATATACACAATACAAAAAATCAATAATACTAACAGAAGCAAATTAAATTAATCAAATTATTTTCAGTGTCTCTAATCCCTGTTTTATTCGCGTTATTTATTTATAACGCCCGTCCACCCCCACCCCTAAGGGTGCTCCCCTCCCATGCCGAAAGGTGTTGAAATTATACACAAACAACATCATTATATATACAATCGATATAATTAACCCTGAAAAATATTTATTCAACGCTAATATCTGCCGTGTTTGCATGTTCCAAAATTTCAACCCTGCTAACCCCCGCCCCTGGGGGTTAAATGCCAAGTTGAATGTCATAATTAAACTCAGTGACATCCATAACCTTGGATTTGACTCCAATATCGGTTGTATTCGGGTTATTTTCCTCTAAAGCATCTCCACCCCTACCCCCTAAGGGTGCTCCTTTACCATACTGTTTGGGGTTGAAATTATGCACACATTACATCGTTAAAAACACTATTAATCTCTTTGACACCGAAAAATATTTACCCGGCTCTAATATCGACCGTTTTAGCATGTATGAAATTTTCCATCCCGTCCATCCCCGTTGCTGGTTGTTGTAGATGTGTCTCACCCCGACAGTGTTTGTCTCCTGGTCGCAGAGAACACTTGTACGAAATTTGGTGAAAATTGCTGCACGGGTGTAGATTTATATGAAGAACATACACACATACATACATACACACATACACTCATTTTTATTTATAAGAAGAAGATTAACTAATTTGTTCCAAAATTCTCGGAACCTCCCATGTGACCGAGAAGTCAGGTATTCACGAACCAACATGACAAAGGAAGATTAGGTCAGTCTCGATCCGTTTAAGTGTTACGAAATCCAAAAGTGTGTGAAGCCCTGATGGATCTGGGCCGCGTGGCGTTATTGCGACCTCTTTTCGCGTAATTTCTGTTTGCAGAACAAACAGCAGCGTCGCTCTACTTCCGGCATCTAGGCTTCAAATATTTGCGCCGTTACTCGCAGTTATCGCGTTATCTGAGGGATCGACGTCGGCGGACGACGGCGCTTCCGCACTTTGCTAGCCAGATTAACGAGTCGATTTCCCCTGCGAAGAGCACGCGGTCTCGCAATTACGACCGATTTGATAGATTACTTCCTAGCCTCGGGACAGCTGTTTTTGCGCGTCCGGTATCGACGCAGCAGACCGGATCAACAACCAAAATATTAACGCTAATGACTAAAAATGTTCTTATAAATAAATAATTCATATAATTGGTCGAAAACATTTTTTTGACGCGATGACGTCTCACTCCGTTGCCCTGCATTTGCGAAAAAGTATTATTATTTAGTCACCAGTTTAGAGAATGGTTTGTGAAAACTTCTCTGTTCCATTTCGAAATATTGGAGAACCATTCATTTTCTTTGGAAATTATTGTATTTGCACTTATTATGTAATATTATGTTGAGGGAAGGGGGGTTACTTTTATATTAAAATAAAATTTGATTGGCATTAAATTAAATTTATTTATAATTTTGTCTTTATACAAATTCAACATGGTCCTTATAAATTACAACAATGTAATTAAAATTTACTCACTTTTGAGTTTAAATTTTAGATAATTTACTGTAACTAAATTCAATATTCAAATAAATTTCTGATACGTTAAATGGGCAAATTCAGAAAGAAAATAAAAAAAACTGTCAGGTTACAGGTTGTATAACGATGTAATTTTTATGATAATGATGACTAAATTTGTTTTATTTAAAAATATGTATTGTACCATAATTCTGTTATGTAAGTTTCACCATACCAGAAACTTGTATGCTCAAGTATTATTGGCAATAAATCATTATTATTATCATCATCATGCTTTGGTTATCCACAATCTCTTACATTTTTTTCCAGTCAAACAGGAGTGTCAGTATCAGGAATTGAGCTAGACAAGGAAACAATCAGTATTAAAATGCAGTTGTAATACATTCATGTAAAATGTCACGGAAAGGGTACAAAATTCTGAATACCTCATATCCATAATTTAATTTCTGTATTTTATAGAAAAATCATTTATGACCATTGTTTCATGCTGTAACAGTGCCCTGTCAATGGAGAATACCATAGTGACACATAGTGCGTGGTGGTGGTAACCACACAATGAGATAATAAGTGATCATATCATCCAATAGGACTTTACCTGTCAGGCTGTTCATAATCAGCAACAGGGAACCGCAGGAGTTTATCAGAAGATGCTGTATTGAGTTAATTAGCAAAATAAAATTATATAGAGATTCAGAAAGCTTACTTCATTGCAACAAGGCATGTTTTCTTTGAATACAGTCTGCAGTTAATGAAAGCAAACCTGATAACGAAGATGGTTACATTTATATGAGTTGTTTTGAAATACATTATAAATAATCAATAATTTAAAAGTTTGTAGTGAAGAGAAAAAAACTATAGATAATTAAAATCACATCTACAAATGGCACTAAATATATTTCTTTTTTGCTACAAGTGCTGCGAGTATATTGCAATTGATATGAGCAGAAAATAATTTCACACATCATATCGAACATCACTGGTGATTTCTGCTCAATACAAAAAAAAACAAATACACCAATCATTATACCATTAATTTAAATCACAGTGATGCTTGTTCACTGTTCTATTCTATTCTTCTATTCTTTCTACTGTCACACTTCTCCTTGCTTACTCACTCAGATCACAGACGCAGTATTGTTATTTATGCCTTATTCTAATGCAGTCTTTCATCTTCTCAACCCTTTTTCATCCTTTCATTGCTTGTCCAAGTCTATTCCAACACCGGATGATACAAAACCTATTACACCAATCAAGCAGTCAAACACATTTAAAATTCAACTGCTTGCTAAAGCAGTCATCCCACAATTATCATGTTACAGTTTACGTATAAAGAAATACAAATTACTGTAAGAAATAGAAGGAAATGCAACGAGGAAACACTTAAAATAACCCTGATACATTTAAAACATGGGTAGTAAGCAATGTCTACTTATATTTCAATATGTGAATTTAAAGAGGCTATTTCATTCCTCTTGCATTCTGCTGATATTATTTTCTCTATTCCTAACATCTGATTTTTAAATTACTATGCTCTAGCAAATGTTGCATATATATTTATGAAGCAGCCTTATTAATAAAAATGAGTAACTTATTGTTTATTTTTAGTACCAAAGAAATCCTGACATGTCCCATATCATTATGTATGATCTAGTGGTTGATTATAAAATTAAAGTAATTGAAACTTGAATTTTTTTGTTTTATAATTGTGTTCATAGCTTGTAATATAAAAATATGTTCAGATTTATGCCATTTGGTCACATACAACAGAGCTCTAAACAAGTTTGACCTGCCCTAAGAAGTGACTTTGGTGATGTTAAAACAATTTGTAAAAATGAAGGTGTATCTTATGACTTATGACTTATTCTGTTTCATGGCAGGTTTAAGAAATATTGTCCATAGTAAGGGAACAGGAAGTGGAGCATGTGACATCAACATGAGAGTAGAGTTGTGTGGATCATCCATGGGCCTATAAAAATTGTGTGGCCATTTTTTAAACAGAGTGTAATTGAAGATATTTCATAACAAAACAGAGAAAACACATTTTCATACATTACTAATTTTACTAACATAAATAAAAACACAATTTTGACAATGCTTCAATCCCTATTGTACATGACACACACAATAAAGTATGGGAAGATATATAACACCAACACCAAATAAAATTACACCCTGAGTTAAAAACAAAATTAAAGTTCTAAAATTGAACATTTACACAGTGAGTAAATTAAAACTACAATGCTATAATTGAAAACCATATAAGTGAAAGGATTTAATGTCATAAACCAAATATTATAAATATATACATATACAGTCAGATATTATTGCCCGAATTGCTTAAAACGTTTTTTAGATGTTGTACTTCAGAAAGTGGACACACTAACATGATGAGAGTGGGAAAATTATTCTCTTGAGTTGCTTAAAACAATTTGTACTACTGAAAATGGACAGTAACATTAAGCCATTGGGAACTTTCCTTGTTCATGGGAAAACATTTGACGCTGTGGACCAAAATATATTTATAAACAAGTAACAAGAACAACAGTATTGGCATTAGAGTTGTATTCTATATTATTACAATTACATGGTAACAGTGTACCAATTGAACCAAATATTGTATGTGGTGATTTATTATTAGATGTTCACTTTGTTTAATTTTAATTAAATGATATTTTTTTCTACAATATTTCAATATACCGTAGATAAAATTTCATATTATGAGTTTGTAGGTTTTCCTCATTATAAAATCAAAGGATTGAATTAATAGCTAATTTTGAATCAGAGAATGGTGTTTTATAAGACAGATATCATTAAAAAAATCTTTGTTAAACCATGAAGGAAGGATTCTGTTATTCTTTAAATTTTATCCATAATGTAAACAATGAGTACAATTACTTCATACAGAACTTTTCTAAAAGCAAATTGTAATTAGTAACAAAAATAACATTGTATGGATAAAAAGGGAATGAACATGAACTATCTTTTGTTGTTAGGAACAATGTTATTAAAATTTATTCAGGAGAACATTATAAGAAATATTGTAGAATGACAAGAACTCAAAAATCAGTTAAAAATAAGTTGGCTATTAGTATTGTTGTCATATTGAAAGAGAATTAAATTAAAATGATACATATAATAATAAATCATATCTTCATACAAAATCAGAAAATTTATATAACACTTTTCCTGTGGGGAAAAAAAAGAGATATTACAGTAAGTCACTTGCAGATCCAGAGCATTGAGCTATTCTGAAATTAAAAAATTCTCTAAACTTGATTTCACATTTAAAATGAAGTTTATAAAATCATTTAACAACAAATACTCAGACCATGATTGTATATTTACTATTGTATTTAAATATATTGGAGATATAAATAGTCCAGTAATGAGTTACTTTTGCTATGAGTCTTCCTTGATATGCCAAAGAGTGTAAGATTGACTCTAATATTCATGGAAGGAAATCCAGAACATATAGGAAATTACTAAATAATTTGAGCATAAGTTCAGTTTATGAAAAATTTGTGATCTTTCTAAACCATTTGTTTAGAAGAAATTGAGGTACTAAGGTTTACTAAAATTCACTATTGTTGAAATTCCTCATAATTAGTTAGTAAGGAACAAATAATAATGTAAAGGGAAACATATACAACAAAAAATTTTGGGAATACATAAAGATTACCATTCTACATATTTCCCTCTATTTCAATTATTAATGAGTATAATTGAATTCCTTAAAGCTTTCATTTTCTGAGAAAATTAATTTTTCAGTTCTACTTTAATAGATAATAAACTTATAAGAAACAGTATATGTTTTTCAACCTTTTAAATAGTTCATGGTTTATAATAAATCTTTATTGCCAAAAATAAGTTCATGTTAAGCAAGCATCAGGTTTTAATAGTGTCAGTACAAGACTATCTTAATCATAATAAACAATATACTTAATTTTGTAAAATACAATTTGTGCATATATGTAACGTGGAAGGGAACTGTTACATATTTCAATAAAATTAACCAAATAATCCATACATGTTGATGAAGATTTCTTTATACAATTTTTTTTCCTATTCATATTCTTAACAGTTATATAATTATGTGATGACTGTTGATAAATACATTTAATTTGGCACCATATTTTTCATGTGTAGTCAAACAACTTTTTTCATCTGGTGGTAGAGAGTTAAACAAAATAGAACCTGTATATACTGTTTTGATATGTATTGATTGGTAGTATTAGAAGTTATAGTACTTTATTTATCCTTTATAACATATAACCTATGTTCAGGACACGTCAGAGTTACTTAAATCTATGCTATTCACACAAAACAATAATATATATAATTATAATTAAAAGTTGATTGAAAGCTTTTAGTTATAATTTTGTGTTAAAGTCATTAACAGAACTTTGTAGATATGTCTTCAGATTTAGTTTGAAGCCTTTAAATTTTTTGTGTGTTATTTCTGTAGAAAACTTGTTATATACCATCTTACCATTGTGAAAACATCTCTTCTTTAAATTTATAGTATTTATGCTGTTTATAAAGATAAAATCTGGTCATCTGGTGTGATACTGTGTATATCAGAACATTTTTGTAGCTTATATTAGGTATTATTTTGGTTGAATTTTAATCTCTCAAAAGAAAGTTATTATATTTGGTATGAAAAAACAGATTCATGTAAACCAATATTTCACAAAAATAAAATACATCTTTAAAACTATTATGATAGTAAAGAAGTCAAAACAAACTCCCAGGTCAAAACAGAGCTAACCATTATAATACTAGGGCAATTGCAGACTATTTTAGAGTGTGGACTAATATAAAATAATTTGAGCATGACCCATTTCTGAAAAGAATGATATTTTATAATAAACTGCCACAGTACATAAAGCACTTTGACGGAACTATGAAAGAGTATTGAGTAAATAAGTTAATATAATACACGAGTTCTGATAATATGACTGTAAAACTTTATTTATTTATTATTTTATTTATTTCCATTTATTGAACTTAATCTAATAACATATTAACAACAAAAAATAAATTAGTAAATACAAAACTAATAAGTTACATATTATTTCTAGCATGCAGTCTGATTCTTTTCTTAAATTGGCTGATACTTGTGCATATTTTTATTTCCACAGTTGACTAAACTCTTATTAAATATTGAATTCATAGTACTACTTTTATTTCTACATTCTAAATAATAATGTCTCTTATTCCTAGTTTGGTAACAATGTACATCACTTTTCTTACTCACTAGATTCTTAAATATAATTAACATGGCATCACAAAAATTTATTGCTTTATATCCAGCCAATTTAGTTTGCATATCATATCTGTGGCACTAGCATATGTATTTATACCTAAAATATATCTCATTGCAATATTAATAATTTTTTGGGTACAATCTAGGTCACTACCTACCATTTATATACAATTACTAAAGTTTTATACACTAATTATTTAGCTTTTCTGAACAACACAGATGATAATCTCCTTAGGAGACCTACTTTCTTTTGTATTTTTATATTAAACCTGTTGTTTTCCCATATTGTATTATGCAATTATATGGAAATAAAGTTTATATTATTATTATTATTATTATTAAATAATGCTATTATATATATATACACAAGCAATGTAAAGGATGAATGATTAACCATTTAAATAAAGCCCTAGATGGTGTTTACTCCAGCTATTATCTTAACCATTTTGGGAGTATGTAGGCTAAACTGATAGATGATTAGAAGAATTTCCCCACAAAAAGATATATTTAAGTAATGAAATGAAAAATGCAAAATAGGCCACCCACAATCAGATATTTGTTAATTTATTAGTGAGGACTATAAGGGTTTTTGTTTTGCAGATTATGAAACTTTATGTTTATTGATTTTTAATCATTAAGAATTACTCTGCTCAGCATGATGAGCCTTAAAAACTTGCGCGGGGGGGGGGGGGGGGGAATAGAACAGCCCACCCCTATTTTCAAGCTTATAAATGGGAACTGCTTAGGCGTACAGTACTTTCAACAATGCTTTGAGCTTTGAGTAAAGACGGAAATGATTAATCTGTCTCAATAGGTTTTTAGACAATGGACAATCAATTGTTTGGTATGAACTCAACACCCCTCGCGAGCACAAAACTTACAAAAGATTGACCTCTTCGTCAGTTTCTTTTTAGATTGTTTAAAAAAGTTCAGTGTTGATTGTTTTCTATGTGGTAGCCTATTACAAAGTTTGTAGTTACGAAATAGACGTTGTAAGAATTCGTAAAATTGATCATCAATTTATTTCTGACGTAGAAGACAATTGTGAGGAACTAAACCATAACTGGTCCGTACACGTAGTCAAAATATTGGTACAATATGACGTCCCTTAGAACATTCACAACGTGTACTACGTTTACATACAAACTGTAGCTGTAAATTACTCTCCAGAACGAGATGCTAAACTCACTCAAGAGACTGAAATAAATTCTTGTGAATGGTGTCTTGATACTGGAAGGGATTTTATAGATCTGCTCATTAAAATGTGAGGTCAAAATGGATTCGGAGTTGAAATATTCCACACAACAATGAGTATGATCCATTTCCTCTTCCTCGTTCTCTACATGCGTTTCGATGATATGAGGAGTTAATAATGATTTTCTTTTTCTATTATTATTTTCTGAATTTGCAAAGAAAGAGCAGCAAAGACGAATTAATGCAAAGAGTGTATTATGGAGAGTCTATTTGGATGTTTATTTCATAATTACTCATATCTTGCAACCTATAATATTTATTGATATCCCCACATAAAAAATATTTATTACTCAGATATATTAATTATATTATATTGAGTTTGGTCAACTGACTAGTTTTTTGCAGTTGTGTCTCTCTCGGCTCTTACATTTTCTTTTCTGCACCTGAAGAAAGGAACAAGGCTTCCAGAAAGGTTGCGTGGTACTTATATTATCACTTCTTTTGTCTCTATTTGCCTATCTTTCTTATTATTATATATTAACTAGCGGAGTGCTCGACGTTGCCCGGGTATTTATTTAAATTAACCCGGAGCAGGAATTAATTTACCCTAACCTCTTGGTAAACATTTCATTTAACCAGCATTAATAGCGCCAGTGTTTGGAACATTTATCCGTTTACGTTCCCCTCCCGGACCATACACTCCAAATAAACCACGACGATGACTGATGATATTAGGAAACTCTCCTACTACATAAAAGTGTCTAAAAATCACGACGGATTAAAACACTAAAAAATACTCGATAACTTATTAAAGTCTAAAATTACACCCCGTTCCTTAAAGGAGTAAAGAAATACAATCATTAACTAAATAGAGACCAACATATTGCGTGCACCCTAAGAAAAAAATAATTTTTCGGTAACTTAAGAGGATCAAAACTACTCCGAATAACTTTTTGTCAACCACGTCCACCTCCACGCGGAGGAACATAAAATATCATTAATCACCATGGTTAATTAAACTCAGCGACTCATATAACCTCTGAATCTAATAACGGTCTTTTTTTGCATTACTTATTATGTAAAACCCTTTAACCACCAATATGTGTACTTCCCTCCTTTGGATTTTGGAGTTGAAATTAGACACTTAAAAACTCTATAATGACACTATGAAAATAAGCCACCCCGACAACGTTTTATTCAACGCTAATAATGACCGTTTAGGGATGTTTTTGAATTATACTCTCTACACCCCGACCCCCAGAGGTGGTCAGTGTTTGTTCTTGGATCGTAACATGTGTATGAAGTCTTCACATTTAAGATTGTAAACGTAAATTTGTTTCACCCCTTTCACCCCAACTCCGTGCAGCTGAGCTACATCTTAACCAGTATGGAAAATGTTCTAATTAAACTCATTGACTCCCATAACCCCAGATTCAGCATCTGTCTCCGTTGTTTACTCATTACTTTTATGTAACGGCCTTTCACGTACATCCTCCAGACAAAGGGGCTGAACTGCAACTCAACTGACACAGTGAATGTCAGAATTAAATTCACTGACTTCTATAACCCTGGATTTGACACAAATCTCGGTTGTTTCACCTTATTTTTATGTAACTCCCCTCCACCCCCTCCCTTATTGGTGCTTTAAGGGGTTGAAATTATCCACTAAAGACATTTCGATAGAAAGTATTAATCACGTTGACTCCAAAAAGTAATTAGTTGACGCTAATATCAGCCGTTTTAGCATGTTTTTAATTTTCACCCCTGTTCTCCCCTTGGGAGTTGCCTAACGTTTCGAAAACCCGGGGGTGCGTACAACAACTCACCTTTGTTTCATCGTATAGGATGCATGGTTTAGGAACGCATAGGGGACACACAGACATTTATTTTATATATATATATATATATATATATATATATAGATTATTTTATATAATATCATAATCATAATCAGTAAAAAACTGTGTAGAATATCAATTATTAATTGGGGTGTTGTCAGCACTAATGTAACAAACCATCACGCGAGTGCTGAAGGGTATTATCTGCACATAGTATAATTTATTTTTCCTTGTAATTTTTCCGCGTTTTCTGCAAACAATATAGTATTAGTTTTATTTTAGGATAGTGGCAGATGTTTGATTGGAAAATATTTTATCAGTCCATCCAAATGGAAAGAAGGAAGATAAAAAACAAGAATGTGGTCATTTTTGGAGGGGCTCGGACGTCACACCATTCACTCGTATTTCCCCGTCTTAGCGACAGCATTGCTCCCCTCCAGCCATGTCACCATCCCTCCGGCGCCCCTATTCACTCCCCGCCACAAAGGAACTTCACGCCGGCGCATTGACGCCCCCCTTCCCCTCCAGCCAGGGGACTAGGCCGCTCCCTTCCCCTCCGCCGCCAAGGAACACAATCGCCGCGTTGTGCCACCATCGCATGTAATGTGAACAGAAAGGAAATGAATCATATTTCCGTCCGCTGTCTTATAGAAATATAATAATAAGCCGTTAAGCGTTACGGTTATCTGTTTTCCTCAAAACATTCAGGGTGATGAGACCAAATAGTCATATGACTCATCTTTTTGAATTATCTCTGTAATTCCGTAATGCTCTTAAAATTACGAATTTAAATATAAGAATCTTCCTCATCAAACATTTATAATTATTGGTCCATTTCTCTACGCCTCGGTATCTCCAACGTGTCTTAAAACATGATTGACAGGAAATAAATTTTAATATCATCATAACATGAACTTCTGTAAGGGAAGTTTACGACCGAGCGATTCCAGATACTTCAAGATGTAAATGAGCTCATCTTAATTGTTTCGAAGACATGCTTACGGGTCAATAATCGTAAAACCATATCGTGCGATATTTCATAAGCTGCGATAAAAAAATTATGGCGCTGAAAGCAAACAATGACGCATCTTTCTGGACCCTTACATTAAAGCAACTGTTGCAGTTGCTTCTCATTTACGACGTGCGTAACTAACGTGGTTATTGCCTCCTTCTGAACAGATAGCTGTATCCTCTTTACGAGCAGAAACGATAATACGAATATATATTCCTTTCCTTGGATTCTTTCTCAATATATGAAACGTTGGACTTGTAATTTTACATGCTGTTTTAAATAAATTAAATATAATATAAATAAAAATAAATATGTTGCAGTTGCTTCTCATTTACGATGTGCGTAATTAACGTGCCTTCTGAACAGATAGGTGTATCCTCTTTTTTCATAGGCCTAAAAAATAAAAATATGTCTATATTACAAAGCTTTGATTTAAACGATTCATTTACGTTTTCTCATGAATTACAAGACGTGATTCAGTCACTACCGGGAAGTTCTATGGGTGAAAGATTTTGCGGTGTTGTCTCGTAGGTTTCTGACAGGCAACCGCACGATTTGGTATATGTATATATATATATATATATATATATATATATATATATATATATATTGTAGTTTTATGTATTAACGTATCCTATTTCCTCATATGAGGACTAATGGAATAAATAAATCAAATCAAATAATTTATTAGTAAAATAAAGGTTAGTAGTAGAAAATATGGTTTCTAAGTCTGTTTATTACGAATTATATTTAGGGAACAAAAAACAATTTTTTTTTCAAGTGTAACAATTCAATAATTGGTCACGGGATAGATTTTATCGCACGCTCTATTACGTGTCTGCGACTATAATGATTTGATCTGATTTATTTTATTCCATTAGTCCTCGTATGAGGAAATAAGATACGTCATTACATAAAATTATTTATTTTAGAGTATAATGCAATTGAAAGTTAGAAACAAATTCAAATATTGGTTCAAGAGTTATGTGGGAAACAGTTTCCAAAATTCACATTCTGAGAAAATCAATATTAAAGATTGTACCGGCATATTACTGCTTCTTAAAATTCACTCCACTTCTACTTCTTATTTTTTTTCCTCAGACTCCAATCTAAGCGTTCTCCTGGCACTTTCTAGCCTCTTTTGTGGAGTCTTGTGCCTTTATTTTCTGATGTCTTGACTCGTAACAATTCTTCATTTTTAAAAGAATTCAACCATATTTCGTCCTATTGGTATCCTCAGCCTTTCTAATACATTTATTCTGCCAAATACATTATTTTCATTGTCCTCTATCCATCCTGTCTCTTTATCGTGTTTCCAAAACGACTTTAAATGATGTTCAAATCGCAATTTATTTCTCAAATGTCGCTATTCAAAAGAAATTGCCGTGGCAAGGTGGCAGCTCGTATTAGCAACGCAGCAGTATTTTTTTCCTTATAACTTGGTAAAGAAAAGAGCAATCGATGTGGAAAAAACACCAACGTGTAAAATGAACTGTAAAGAATTTTTTAACAGGATAGTCCAAACACGTATTTTTTGCTGACAAATAAATGTATCTATCCCCTTAATATTTCTACGCCATCTCATCAGTCTTTATTTTCGTATAGAAGTTTCAGACCACCGTTGGCAAATTTTTGATAAATTTTTTCACTTACTGCGGAGGTTCAAACCTCGTTTTTCAAGTTTTATCGTGAGCTCCTGAGTCAAGCGCGTCGCACGAGTGATACAATAGAGTCCATTCTTCTCTCTCTATCTACTTAAACTGCTAAGTCTTGAAACAAGTAAAATGTCTGACTTTTCCAAGATAGCTGACGCATTTCCGACCTTATCTTCCTGCATCTGCCTGCATGGAGCGTTCATCCTTCCACGGTGGACGGAACAACGTACTGTCCGAGCCACGATAACATTTACACTCGCGTGTAAAGTATTTAATAACGAATCAGCAGAACAACTTATAGTCGCGAACGAATAAACAACTGCCAGTGAGAGCTGTTCTCTCGCAGACAGAACCTTTCTGGAGAGACGGAGAGGGTAATTATTGCTTCCTACGGAACTGAAATTAAGTATTACTTCGTAGGAAGCGATCTTAGCTGTGGCTTTTCCACCTATCACCGGCTATTCTCCTTTTCAACTTTTCGTAGCTCCTTTATAACCATAGCGGCGTGCTTGCTGATGGCAAACTCCAGCAACACTTTTTTTTAAAAAATTTATTATAATTAACTTTTAGTCCGGAGACTTCACAGTTGTGATAATAATAATATATAATAAAAGGATTTACAATTGTAAATATTAAACAAATAAAACATAAGGTATTTACAATTTGTAAATATTTAGCATGTAAAGTTGTGGTCTTGGATGTGACCTTTGTCATTCCAAGTTAGAGACGAGAGAAACCGACTAACTTGTTTACCACATATTAGCCGGCATGATGTTAGGGATCTATCTGGTCATCGGGGAAACTTCCTGTTTGAAAAGCGTTAAGGAGGTTATGGGGGAAGATGGGAAGAACGGATATTTAGGGAGTATGTAGTGCCAGTTGGTAGGGGGGGGGGCTAGAGTTAATTCCGGAGTGATTTAGGGGGAGGATGATGTCAATTGGGAGTTTACTTTTTAGTCTGCGATTTTGTGAAGGACGGGGGTGGGTTACTGTAGAAGAGCTCAATGGTGGGATTTGGATGGTTGAGCTATTTATTAGGGCAGGAATTAGGGGAATTTCAAGGTCTTTGTGGATAACTGAGTGGCGAAGGTACCAGGGCGAATTTGATATTAAACGGAGAATTTTGTTTTGTTTGGTTTGTATTTAGTTGGAGTGGGAATAGGCAGTGGATCCTAATATGGGTCTGATTAAGGATAGATAGAGGAGTCTTTTGGTGCTAAGGGGTATGGGAGTTTTTCTGTTGATAAAGAGGGAAGAGTTGTTTTATTTTGTTGTTGATTCTGTAGGTAATGTGGGCTATGTGAGGTTTCCATGATAATTTTGAATCGAGGATAAGGCCTAGGTATGGTGTAGTGTGTTGGAGAATCATCAATTTTATATGCCCTAAACGGAGCAAATCATTTATACAACACTAGAAATCGCTCTCAACTACGCATAGAAAAACATCGCATAAGCCTTTTTGAATCAAGGATAAATCTATTCAATAGTCTTCCGAAAGAAATAAAAACTTTAAATATACAACATTTATTTATAAAGAGTTGTAAATCTCTGTTAATTAATGCAGCTGTAGGAGTTCGCAGAAAGGAAGGACCTCTTTAATAAAATAGTTTGCCGGTATCCTATCAAGTTACGCTATTATTTTACGATGATAATATTCTACAATCTAACTGTTGACTTATTTTCTTTTTCATGTTCGACGGGAATCGATGTAAGATTTTTTACTGGAAACTCCGTCGAATGGAAATTGAAGATAAATTAAAACACTTATTATTTCTTTAATTACTAATTAACTGTCATAATATCTTCAACGTAGTTTTAAATCATATATTTTTTGGTAATGTACAATGTTTCTTTTTTAAACTGTGTATTTGTAATAATTATTCTTTTCATGTAATCTTATATTATGACGTATCCAATTTCCTCGACCGAGGACTTATGAAATGAATAATAAATACTTGTCAATGTTGGGATGTCACGAGTGATCATCTCTTATCAACCGACGTTGCCACTCTGTTATTCCCTTCCTGTGTTTCTTTTCCTTCTGATTTTTTGCGACATTCCTCAGCCAAGGTGTCCAGCGGCGGCGTTCCATCTAGAACGCATGCTGCATCATCGGAAACGGTACGAAAGGAGAATATAACCCTAAACGCGCTCAGTCTATACCCGGACGCAGCCCTGCGAAAACGTGGCCTGACCCTGGTGGTGTTTCCCCATACGGGACCTCGGCCTGTTTTTGAGAGGTGTATGTTCCGGGGTCGGAAACCTTGGGGCATACGGTAACAGTTGTTCTCTGTTCCCATTGGAACAGTCAACTAGATGCCTCCTAAACTGGTCGAGGCACGGAGAAGGGAATGCTGCGTCCCCACAGAAATCCCCTCTCCCACCACCGGAAGGGATGGGACAAGTACCAAGCGTCCGACCTACCTGATGCAGGTATTCTAGAGTTTGTCCTTCATCACTTTTAGGCGAATGTCGGGTAGGATCCTTAAACAATGTACCTTGGCTAGCTTATTCCGCAACCCGCCTTTCAAATCTCTTCCTATGCTATTACAGGTGAGTTGCCACCACGTGGATTACCCTCGTGTAGCCTGTTACTCTAGAAAAAATATAGTCGCAGAATGGAAATTAGATTGATTGACAGGCTACAGGGGTCATCCGCTGTGTGGAATCTCCCGTTTAATAGCAAAGGAAGGGATAGAAATGGGGTTTTCGGAAACCTACAGAAGTCAGAATCAGGTTGGCCGGGCTCGTCGTAGTTGTCCCACGTCCTTCCGATAGCAGAAGATCTGAGTTTCTTGTGGGGATGCAACTTTCTCGACTCCCTGCCTCGATCAGCTGGTCGACCCTTCTACCACCCTTAGCTTCTCATTTTTAAAATTATTTTTATTTTAGGCGAGTAATCTACCTCATTGACTAATAAGGGATTGCTTCTGCATTTTATAGATCAACGTGCGGCCATTGTAAATGTTCAAGGGGGGGGGGGGGAATTCGAAAATGGGCTCGTCTTAAATTTAAAAATCCGCTATGATTCAACTTATACAAAATGTTGTTGGTATCTAAATTTGAAATAAGTTTGGTGCTTTCCGTAGAGCCACAGTTGAAAGACTGGAGTAATATTAACAGAGAGCATTGTTCTTCGGCAGCAGCAGCACCTCAGCTGACAATATACCTGTCATAAATTGCCATTATGATATAATTAAATTACCATAAATTTACATTCTACAGTAATGTGACAAATTAGCAATGATTGATCATTTTAAAGACATGTTAGATTGTTACATTGATGAGTCCAAATAAAAAAACACATAAGTTTAGTTTTCAAAGTTGAAATATTACACATTTCTAATGGATTGAAAATAAAATACCCTAATGTAAATATAAAAAATGGATGATCTGATTTCTTCTGCTACTGAGCTTCATTTATGAGAAACTTATTTGTCATTTTTCAGCATCAGAACCAAAATTCTAAATTTCTGGTTGGGGTATTGGAAATTTGTCTCTCTTAAACTTTTATCTTGCTATGCTGCTTAGTACTGAATAAAAAAATTAAAAAATTTCTTTCAGCCCTGTCATCAAATATCTGGACCATCCGAGGAAAATAAATTAAAGAAACTGAGTTTAACGACGGTGATTTTATTTTACGAGTTTCAAAAATCTTGAAAATAATCCACGATTCATAAATAATGTTTTCATTCTGGTAATAGTCCACCTTGCATCATTTTTAAGGCGATCACTGATTGAATTCCGTAATAGCATTGTTTTAGCGCAGAGTTCATTTAAAAAATAGCAAAAAAATAAAGTAATATAGTAATGTTTCTACCTTGCTCTACCTTCCTATGCTATTATAGGGGAGAGTTGTTATGTAGACTGTCACACACAAAAAAAATGTATTAACGGTCGGATGACTGTTCCGTTACAGGATAATATTATACCACTTTCATTTGGATCAGAAAATACATTGGGGGTGGAATAACTAAACAAGTGATGGTGTTTCCAGTAAAAATTGAGGCAATTTGCTGAAATTATGAAGTGTGCACAGGCGTTATAATTTAATTGGGGATATTTTATTTTATTATTTTATGAAAGAAAATATCTTGAACAATTGATATTCTGGGTTTGAGTCTGGTTAGCTTCCCAGGTAGAAGTCGCTGATACGAAAACAGCCCCGACGCGGCAAACCTTTGTAGAGTTTAAAATATTGGCTACAAGCTTTTGGCACAGTCAGACAAGATGCTCGACCAGATTGGCGCCACCGTGGCCGTGTCTTTCCGAGGCCCTAAATTTGAATTTTGGAGCGGAGGAAAATGGTTTTTAGTTTTGGAGCTGAAGTCTGTTCGGAGATGTTATAACTTAGCCTGTGATGTTGTAAGCTACTTTTGGAAAAGGTATGAGGAAGTTAGGTTTTGTAGAGCAAGTTAGTCTTTTCTGAGTTGGCGGTTAGTGAGCTTTGGAGTGGAAGGCAGTTAATTTTGGGAAACTGTTGAAGAAGTTGAGTTTCGTGAGGAAGTTTTTTTCATCTTTGGGTTGGTGACTGTTTTTGAGGATATTATGGGTCAGTCCTGTTGACGAGAATCTGTAGGACAGCTGGGTTTTGACCTGTGTGATCTGCAAGTCGTAATTGTATCGGAAATTAATCACAACAAAATCGGTTCATTAAAGTCATATGACCACCGTATTTTGACCCAACAACCCCTGTCGGAAATTGTCTCTGTTTTTGTTTAATTTTGTAAAATAGTATTTCAAGAGCAGGAAGTTAATTTTTTTATAGTTGTTAATAAGATAAAAATAAAATTAATTGTAATTAATTTCACCTCCCTAACAATCAAATAATTTCAGGGTTAAAAAACTATTTAAATTTTTAAATGTTGATGAGTAGAAAAACCAAAAACAGTCTCCAAGTTTATAACTTTATTAAATAAATACTCGGAAGCTTTCAACTCATTGTTATAATCAGATGAACGATTACCGTTCCTAAACCACTTGAATACTATGAATCCCAAAATTAATTTCACGATGGAAATAATGTCTAATAACAAAATTGATTTTCTGGACATGACCATTATTAATAACGACGGACTTATACTGACTAACTGGTACAAGAAGCCTATTGCCATCAATACCATTCTAAATTATTACTCTAATCATCCTAGACATATGATAATTAATGTTGCAAACAACCGAATACGTAAAGCTATATATATTACTGATAATAATTTTCACGCCACATTGAAAACTAACATGTTTAATATACTGCAAAATAGTTTTTCCCCCAAGAAAATTACATCTCAATTATGGATGAGTAATATTAAAAAATGGCATAATACTAAATTCAACCTGAATAACCAAACTACCAAGGAGCATACTATAGAAGAAGACTTTGGTTGAAAACAGAGAAAGACTTAAAGATCCTACGCAAACTAATATTAAAGCTTATTTTAAATCAGTATCGATAAATAATACGGACGTTGTTAATACCACAGATAATTACAAATTACCAGAAATAACGACGACTGCTCCAGTAAACCTTGACAGAAAACAACCGACGTATTACAGGTTTACGTAGGCCTATATAGAAAAATTGACGTTTAAAATTATAGATACCTTTAGGAAAAATGATATTAATGATGTTAAATTAACCATTAAACCAGTTAACCATGTACAAAATATACTAACTAAGGTTAAGAACAAGATAGAAGAACAGTATGAGACAAATCTGGTATATAGCATCCCATGTATCAATTGCCCGAAAACATATATAGGTTATACCACAACTAACATCAAAACTAGAATGTATCACCATAAACAAACATTAAAACCCACAGCCAAAAGCAACACAGCGTTGTCCAACCACACAAAATTGACTAACCGCGAATTTGATTTTAATAATATTAAAATATTACGTAATAATATCCATAAAGTAAAACTTAGAATAGCAGAAGCAATTTATATTAATCTAAATAGAAACAATATTGTTAGTAATAGAAGCGAAGGTTCAGAAATACAAAAACAATATGCAGAGATATATTCATAACTAAAACATCTAAAAATGAAAATAATAAGAAATTGTAACCAATTGTAAGTTTTTTAATTTATTTTATGCCTCTTTGTTGAGGTGTATATGTTTACTTGCGTGTATAATCTTATATATGTATAGTTAAATAATTATTAACAATATGATAAATCGATACTATAGTTTCGTTACTATAGTATCGATTTTCGATTGAAATGCTACACACTGAATGGAGCAGTTTTAAAACAGACCTGGTTGAATAACAAAATAGTTTGTAGTAGTGACTAAGTACCTATAGGTACTAATACTTTGTAAACTTAATGTGATTTTAATTATAAGACAAGAAGGTATGTTATGCTGAAGGTGTTGCAATGTATTCGTAACTTGATGTTTTTATATAAGTGGTAACGTTTGTATTGTTCATTCAGGATGATTATAACAATCATCTTTCGACTATTTATTTAATAAACTTATAAACTTGGAGACTGTTTTTGGTTTTCCTACTCATCAACGTCTACGTCAACAGTCCTTTTTACCATTATTTTTAAATGTCCACATGAAACATTACAGTTAGTATAGACAGATTCTTTCCTGACGGAACTCGCGGAGCCAGCAGTCAGTGCGACGTTGCCACCTCTCCACATCACTCGCTTCCAGATTTGTGTAGCCAGCAAGTGACAGAAGACGATTTGCTTTCCATATCCTCAAAATTCATCCCTCACCTGAAAAAGACTAAGCTGTATTAATCGAGTCAAAATTTTTCTCCAAAACAAAGGAAAAACAACAACACTCATAACACACACACATATAATAAATTCACAAATAAAAAATATATAAAATATTATATTTGAAAATGAGAAAAAAAAATTAATATGATTACATAAGGGTCCATCCATATGAAATCAACCAAACATATATTTACTTTTATTTGATAGTAAATTTTTTAAACAACTTCAGAATATTTTTTCCTCTTGTTTTGCAAAGCGAGAACCTTCTGGGATTTAATTTAGCTTAATTATTAAAGTTAATGAAAAATTTGCCTTAAGTAGTAAAGAAGAAAACGTCAAAATAATTAGTTTGTTACCTGAATGATTCAGCAAAGTGATATTATCTTTCTTTAAACACACGTCAATATTATTTTTTTAAAAAAGGACTACATTATTGTAAGAAAATAACAACAAAAAATTTTCAAATAATTTTTCTTTTTTAAATGACGCAAAATTTTTGTATTTTCAATAAATTCAAGTACGAGAGTCTATTCAGTTGTTTATTAATATTTTCCCAGTTTTTTTGTGTGTTTTAACAGTAAGGCGTCTGAGTCAATGTGTATCATACTGCATATTTTTGCTTTTTCATTAATAAAAAAAATACTTCTGATTACAACACACTGATGAAATTTTATTCGTTTATTACCAGAAACTAGAGGAGCATTTTGTGATAATTTCAGATTTTTTAATTGAGTACTTTACGGGATATACCCGTTTGTAACTCGGAAATTCAGGACAACTTGCCATATTTGAAGGTGCATAAAACCTAAAGGAGGCATTTAAAATGTGTCAAATTGTTTTTAAAGTCTTGTCATCTATTATATTTTTAAGGGGAAGAAACATTTAAGTTTTATAATAATCTCTTTTTGGGAAAAAAAAAATTCTAAATTCTGAAATTTTCACAAAATCCCCTGCTAGTTCCTGGTAATACAAATAAAATATCATCAGGTCATGCATGAAATAATATATATAGATATATATTAAAATTTATAAAATATAAATATTTGAAAGTTAAGTTTTAAGTTATTTTTTTACAACTTAACAAATGTTTCGTCCTAACATGATTCATAGATGGGTTTATTGAAAGTAAGATGAGTTTTATTTCAAGTTGATATCTCAATAAACAAAAAAAAATTGTCGCTAACCTCTGAAAACCCCAAAAACGGCCTAACCTCATAAACAAAATTCCCGCTAAAGTAATAATAATTTTTTTTTAAAAAAAATCATTTTGTACTCCCAGACACTTACATAAATAGAAAATTCATGTCTAAAAATAAAATAAAATATGTCAGCAACTAATTATTTTTTATTGGTTGATTTTGTATGGAATCACCTATAAGTAAAAATATTTATAAATTAACGAGAAGAGGAAATATGGTTACATAAATATTAATCACTTTAAAAATATTCAAATTGATTTTTAATTTAAAATTTTTCAATTTTTTTTTACTCACAGAAGCAATCAAAACTTCACTGTTTTCACTGATTTGACCGTCGCTGTTACTTCGGGCGACAGGGAACCTCACTGTCGGCTGAGTAGTGATGTGGTCACCTCAGGTGATGCATGGAATAAGAGATTGAAAAGTATTAAAATTTATAACATGTAAAAATTGAGTAAGTACTACGATTTATTGAGAGTGCCAGTACTTTTATACTACGCACCAGATAATGTGATACTTTTAAATTTATTTATAAATATTCAAAACATTATTTATATCTTTGGGTAGACTGTTAAATAACTTCATCCCGAAATAATAAATTCTGTCTTAATAAAGTTTAAGCCGATTGTAAAACTTAATATAGCTAATTACATAGGTGGGGAATTTCTTTAAAGGTTTAAGGGATAGAAAAAATAAAAAAACTTAATTAACTCAAAAATAATAATTTTAAAACCAAATTAAAAATTGAATTGAACATAAAAAGTTTAAGTAATAAAAGTGTTATAATTTACTCTTTACCTTAGGGTTAATAATTGAAAAATTGTGGGTTGAACCAAAATGTGGCGAACAATTTAATTTATCGTTCCAAACATATCGCAATTACTATACCCGATAATTTTTATAGCGATACTGTTTATATATATATATATATATATATATATATATATATATATATATACATATGTATGGCTCATTATCGTGTGATGCGATCCGTCACGTATCCAACATGATACTCGTCGTCTAACGTTTCAGTACATCCAAAGCGTAAGCAGATGCCAGATATTTCACTTACTGTTCGTTGTATACGCTTACTTGTGCTGCCAGAACCAGTATAAAATTAATATACACATTATTCGGCCTTTAACATTGCCTATGTTAGAAAAAGAGCTGAATATAAATAATAAATAAAACGTCAAGCTGAGGAAGTGTAACGACAGGTTTCTTGGGGTGGGGGTAGGGGGTGTTAATATATTTAAAATTATTTAGCGACACGTTGAACGCCATTTATGTAATGTTTGAGTGTTTGAGAGTTATTTGCATTTCTATTAATAAAGTATTTGTTCAATCAACATATCAAATATTAATTAAATGTTAAAACTTGTAAATACAAAATACAAATTTAATTTAACTATTTTAAAACAACAACAACAACAAACCTCATGGAGCGTTTTCTTATGGTAAATTATCGAAGGGAAATATTTTTGTAAACCTTTTGTGACAATATGGTCGACATTTTGTAACCTAAAGTTTATATAATTTTCTCAGATTTTGGATTGTCCAAATGTAGTTGTAAATATCCCTTCTGTAATCCTCATGACACCATTTGTACTGTAAACTTCGCCAATGTCTGGCTATAACCCACGTTTTCCTGACAATGACGACCATAAGCATCCACGAAAATGAGAGAAAAATCAATAAGAAAAAAAAAATAGAAATAAAGAATCTCTCTCTATAAATAAAAATGAATGTCTGTGTGTGTGTGTCCGTGTGTCCCCTGTGCGCTCCTAAAACATTCGTCCGATGGCGATGAATCGTTGGTGAGTTGTTGTGCGCACCCCCGCGAAGGTTTTTGTTGGGTTTTCGAAACGTCAGGCAACTCCTAAGCGGTGAACGGGGGGGTAAAATTTAAAAACATGGCCATTAATTACATTTTGGCGTCTATGTGATTAATACTTTCTGTCCAGATGTATTCAGTGTATAATTTTAACCCCTTAAAGCACCGCTAAGGGAGGGTGTGGAAGGGATTTACATAAAAATAACGCGAAACAACCGAGATTTGTGTCAAATCCAGGGTTATAGAAGTCAGTGAATTTAATTCTGACATTCACTGTGTCAGTTGAGTTGCATTTCAGATCCTAGGTGTGGGGAGAAGGGGGGGGTGGTGGAGGATGTGGTTGAAAGGCCGTTACATAAAAGTGATGATTAAACAACTGTGACTGGTGTTGAATCTGGCGTTGTGGAAGTCACTGAGTTTTGGTATTTAATACTTCCGACGATGTGATTTCCAAAAATCAATAATACGGATTACTCGATAGGAAAATTTTAATAATTTTATTAACATTCTAGGATTGTTAGAATACTACTGAACTAACGTAATCGAGGCTCTTTGGACGCCTGCCGTAAATGTAAGGGAGTTTATTTGAACCTTTATTACATAAAACGTGTGAATGTTCCTGGTAAATGGAAAACGGTAAATTTAGATGCTGAAGTGTTTAAGTAATTCTCATAATTTTTATAAATAATCTCCGTAAATGTTGCTCTAAATCGTCATCAGTCATGCCAACCCCCTTCCCTCACGTGAAACTGTGAAAGTACAACAAAGGGTCAACCTTCGATATGTTTTGCGGGACTGTATCGTGAGTCCTCCGTGGTCAGTGACGAAACTGACTGTCGACAAATCGACCAAGCATTGCTTCAAAAAGAGCATGTATATATAATTAAACTTTATAACAATCAGAATTTTTTAATAGAATCTTTAATATATTTTGTTGGCATTTACATGTGTCCTTCTGAGGCTTGCATCCAGCCATGCTTCCTCATTAGTTGGTCATGCCTACTTCATTCTTATATTCAGTGGGTTTGGGTGGTCTTCTATTTTTTCGTGGTGTTTCGTAGTTCTTTCGTGGATAACTTATTGAATTTCAGCTCTTCGCGGTCTGTTACATGCCATGGATCACTCACTAGTTGTCGGTTAATTGTTGATTGGAATCTCTGGATAATTTCAGTATAGGACTATGGGGCACAGCCCCATAGTTCTGTTGTATATCTCCAAGGTATGAGTGCTAGAGTGGGATTTGACGGTATAAAGCACGATTAATTTCTCTCTTTAAAGCATTTACAGGTCACAATTCTCGGAATGACACAACCGTCGATGAGATAGACCTGCATACAATCACGGATTAAAAATCAAATCTAGGGCGCAGAAAACTGACGCAGGGAAATTTTCCTTTGTTAATAATACATTCAAAAACGGTTTTTTAGTCACACACTCTCACTACAAAAATTTTTTAAAAAAAACAATCTGGACTGACTGTAAATTGAAGAACAACTATTTAGTGAACTAAATTATAATTTAGAATCTACATAACTGCCACGAGGTGTATACTTATCTGCAGTAATAAAATATCATTCATATATATAGTAATTATCTGAGTGCCTGGCGTTGCCCGGGTCTTTATTTTAATTAACCCGGAGTAGCAATTGATTCGACACTAAGCACTTGGTAAACATTTCACTTAACCAGCATTAATAGCGCCATGGTTTTTGGAACATTTGTCCGTTGACAGTCCCCTCCCTGACCTAACCCCTCGGCACCTAACTTCAAATAAACCAGGTTGATGAATGACGATATTCGGGAATTTTCCTACTACATACATTCGTTTTAAAAAAAACACGACGAATTAAAAGTGAAAAATACTCACTAAGTTAATAAAGTCTAAAACTACTCCAGATACCTTAAATAAATAAATAAATACAATCTTTTACTAAATAAAGACCAAAATATAGCAAAAATTTACCCGGTAACTTAAGAGGGCCAAAACTTCTGCGGGTAACTTTTTGCCAATCACGTCCACCTCCACGAAGCGTAACATAAAATTTAATTAACCATCTAGGTTAATGCGAGAATTAAACTCAGCGACTCCTAAACCCCGGGACCGACACTTTTTTGCGTCACTTTATATGTAAAACCCTTTAACCACCAATATGCGTATTTTCCTCCCTTGGCTTTTGGAGTTGAAATTAGAGACTTAAAAATTCTAGAATGGCAGTATCAAGTTCCGAGGTTATGGACGTCGCTGAGTTTTATTATAACATTCAAAATTTTGTTTGACGGAAATTTTCGAACATGTTAAAACGGCCGATATATTCGACGAAAGAAAGTTTTTCGGGGTACATGAGTTCAACCCCTTTCGTCGTGGGAGGAGAGCACATTAAAGGATAGAGGGTCGAGGTACGTTAAATAAAAACAACGCAAAAGCAACATTGGAGTAAAATCGGGGGTTACGGATATATGACAACGCGGGCAACGGGAAAATCTTCGATCTTTGATAAAAAAAAATATAGTTTAGTAATAAGTATTTTCATGTTAAATTAGTATTGGATAAAATTTGAAGATTTCAAGTTTTAATGGTTAATATTAAAAATAATTTGATATAATAATTAAAATCA
Source organism: Zhengitettix transpicula (assembly GCA_037074705.1). Lineage (NCBI taxonomy): Eukaryota > Metazoa > Arthropoda > Insecta > Orthoptera > Tetrigidae > Zhengitettix > Zhengitettix transpicula. Next base: position 52,561,074 of record CM073595.1, read on the forward strand.
TATTAATACTCAAATATACTTTCGTGCAAAAAGCTTATTAGAAGGTAAGAAAAAATTGTAATTTCAGGTAACTTGTTTAATGTCTGTAAGACTAACATTCGAAAATAATCGATTAAAAAATCGATCGATACGGCCACTATATTTTTTAAGTTATAATTTTTTGTCGAATATTATTATAATATAATTTAGAATTTGTAGTTTTGAATGAAGTTTCTATAGATAATTCATCGGCCAACCATAGCAAAGTGACGATCGTAGTGTCGGCCCTTTCCGTCGATAATCGCAGCTCATCGAGAAACGAGTGACTTAGGTGAGCAAAGTTACGAGAGACTTCGCCTCTGGCTGCGGGACTGGAAACACAGATTTGGGATTGCTTCAAAGTCTCGTCTTAAGCTCGTACACTTTCCTCACGTTACGATGCAGTGCATTTGGAAGAAGATTCGAATGACCTGGCGTCGTTTTCGACACTACTCAAAGGACAGAGGTAAACTATTATTATTTTTTTAATATTCGAGGTGCGGCTTTCATAACCGAAGTCAGGTGCTGCTGATGTAAAAATAGAGCGAATAATTTTTTACTGCGTGAAAAATCTTTTCAACGAATGGAGTGGAATCGGGTGTTGCGTGTTACACTATCGGACTGTCACGGAAGATGTGGTTTCGATTTTCTGCATGCTCGTCACTTAGCGAAAGGGTCTGAATTCAGTGAATTTAGTATCTAAAATATGAAGTAATAATTTTCGTCAGCTTTCACACGTAAAAATTCAAAATCGAACTCCACCATATCGCGCTTAATTTAAATAATTAAACCGGAAAGGACAGAGGAAAATCTCGTAATCTGTGTGACGTGCGTAACGTTTTATTCGTAACGTTTCAAAACACTTGAGACATCTTGTAAAATTTTCGGATCTTGAACTACGGTAGTTAATACGCACACTCTCACGATTATATTATTTCTCCTGATCCTCGTTAAAATAAACCACTTCCCGCCACTATAAAGGAAAACACCACGAATAATCCAAATCAATGTAATTAATATATGTTTCATTCTAGAGTGGCAATAAAGTTGTGCAACAAGTTGCAGTTATAAGATTAATTGTCTGTTCAAATTTTTTCTTGTAAGATCTGAAGTTTTCTTCTGGGGAGAAGACTATTATTTATTTATTACCTCGTACCATTAGCACCTTATTACTGAGTGAGTGAATTTCCAAGAAACTGTGTAAGGGGAGCGGAAAAGCTAGGCGTCTACGGGACTGTGGCTCTAGTAGCGGTGACACTAACCTTTGTTACGGCAACTTGGTAGTGCAGAACACTCATGTAAGAAAATATATTGAGGACTGTCTGTATATCAAGTCTATTTAAATATGATGTATATTTTTAAGGATGATAGCGTTAGGTCGGCTTGTCTCCTAAGGGGAGCCGCCCTGACGACAATACTCCCCTCCGTCTTCTCCCTTCACCTATTGCGCCGTGCTATTTTTCACGACGCTGGGTTAGAAAATTATACACACATTCAAGTTTTTCAAATAAAATATTTCGCAGTATCATTTAAATTCTGATTACTCCGGTTTGCAGTATTATAAGTGTCAGAAAGTATTTATAATTATAAAATAATATTTCTTTATGATTATTGTAAATTTTAATTGTGTCATCATATTTGTTTTTATGTATAGATGATTGTGGCAATACTTCCAAAAGATCAAGAAAAATTCCAATTTAAATAATTAAGAATATATTAAATAGCTTTCTTTTTACAAATTGTGACTCATAAAATATAACGTTTATTCAGTCAAAAAAAATAATTTATTGAATAAAAGAGCATTTACTTTGTTAGTGACCATATCTGCATTTGATAAATTGTTGTCATTTCCAAGTTTCTTATATTATTATAAATTGAATTATTATTAACGCTGACGGAGGATCGTTTAAGGTATAATATACTGATATTTCACTTGTTTCTCCTATATTTAATGTTTTATGGATTATTTAGTGTTATTGGTATTAAAATGTTATTCTCTTCCATGTGAGAAGTGACGGAGTTAATGGAGGCACTGACTGACTCTTCGGAGACGGACGAGGAGATAAATGAAGACATGGAGGGAAATGTATACATGGAAAATAGAGCGAGGCAGCGCAATAAGTAAGCATGTCCTAGTTAAATAAATTATTTTTTGTGCGATACGTGCTTAATATTGAGGAATGATGCGAACCATATTTTACCGTCTAGAGATTTAAGACTTCTTGTTTCGCTAATTTATTCGCGACCAGAATTGAACCTGAAATGAAGCCGACTAACCACGACTTAAATTATTTAGCGAGTAAGAATACAAAGAAAAAGTGAATTAAAGAAAAATTTTACGGCAGCATTCAAATGTCGCCATCCAAGATCCAAAATTTATCATCACCTCACTGCCATACTTTTCTTTCATTATCGAAGATAATTCTGTCCGTCCTTTCATTATGTTTAGGCGTAATTAATTTTCATGAATTGCCACATTATTCCATAAATATTTGCCAAAAACTGATTATGTATCAATAATTTTTACTTATAATTCCTAATGTATGTTTTATTATCTATTACCTGAGTGCTCGGCGTTGCTTGGGTTGTCATATATCGATAACCCCAGATTTGACTCCAATCTCGGCTGTTTTTGCGTTATTTTTATGTAATGCCCTTCCACCCTCACCCTTAAGGTTGCTCCCCTAACAAGCCGAAAGGTGTTGAAATTATACACAGAAAACACATACATACACACACATGCAGGCAATTTTATTTAATAGATTCTATTATTCTGTAATGATAATAAATATACTTAAATAAAAACTGTAAGATTGAGTAACCTATTTTCTATTTTGGATCAAAATCCTAATTTATCGGTGTTGGATCACTAAAAAACGTAGTGGGAAAAATTTTGTCATATTTTAGTTATGAGTAATGAAGATTTCATTTTCCAATTTACAGGAAGAAGAAAGAAAACACCAACGTAGTCCACCCAAACGCCTACAGACAGAAAGACTACCGGAAGACACTAAGGGCTCAGAAGAAGAGAAACAAGAATCATAGCAGTGCTAAGAGAAAAGCGGCGGAGAGGAAAGCTCACAAAAACTCCGGCCTTGCTAATATGAAATTTAAATTGTAACTAGCACAGGCTTCTTATACGATTTGAAACTCGAAACACATCTATTACTTCGAGTACTTAAAAATGTATCTCACTTTATGTTGTTAAATTCTCACGGAAAGGTTCCATGACAGAACCGAAACTCGGAACCTATCTATTGGTTCTAGCAATTGTAAATTTAACTTACTTCACGCAGAGAAATTCTCAAAGAAATATTGAATGAAAATTTGTATTGTATTGTATAATAAAATTATGATCAGTTCTTCTAGTTTATTAGTAACGTCTCCCTCTGTTACTGCGAACCCCTTCCCATGCTCAGCCAAATGGCTTAAATAAGCGCCTTCGTCCCTGACTCGTACTATAACATTAATTACTGTTTTTGGTGATTGTAAATGTAAAAATTATATTTTTGGTGTATTATATTATCTGGAATCGACCTGCTGTGGTGTAGCATAACAGATGTCCCGTGTTCGAATCCCGGCACGGGCGTGGATATTGTTACGGAAAGTGAATCGCTACGCTCGTAAAAATACCAGAATGTGGTAACCTGACAGTCTGCCTGGCTTCCTGGTAGGCCAAGGAGTCAAGGGGCAAGGATAAAATATATTATCTGTAGGGGAATTCGGGGTTTTATGTTATCTTACGTTAAATGCTGGCATAAAGTTCTAATACAAGGCCAAGTGAAATGCAAAATATAAGAAATAGAAGACGCTAATGAAACGGCTAGACGTCAAACGTTGAAATGAAATATTTACGTCTAATTGAAAATTAATAATAAGAAAGAAAGTCAAATAAATACAGGCAAAAGAAGTGATAATATAAATACCACACAACGTTTCTGGAAGCTCTTACACTTTTTTATGCTTTCTTTCATATTATACATTTTCCATCGGAAATGCAAAACGACACAACCTGTAAATAGTTGCTACTGTAAAAATTACTGAGGGAAAAAAAATTGATGTTGCTGACGTTAAAGGTTAAATCCAGAAGTTTTTTTCTATAGAAATGATTATTTGTTTTCACGAAAGTTTGGACACCCCAGGAATTCTTGGTATTTATTCCTCAAAAGATGAAGTATCTCTTTATAGAAGTAATAAACAGATACTTGTCTCTTATAGAAAGACTATAAATGAATTTATCCAGGAAGGATTCCAAAATCGGTGGCGTTGGTGGTAAAAAATTTCCTTGAAACGAACACTATCGCGTTCTAGATAACGAAATGAAACAGTTGCTAAAATTCCTGCTAGCCCCGTGTATCCACGAACACTCATCCGGTACGTTATCTTGATGTATGATACGTAACAATGCTTTGGTGAGTTGAGAATGTTTTCAATTGGAAACTATTTTTTTCGAGACCACTGAAGAAGCGTCGTAAAAGCATTCATTAGAAGACACACTTCTCGAATTTCGCCTCGACGCACACAACTTCGGTTACGACCATTTTCACGATAACTCGGTTCACTCGAACCGAAATAAAGACGCACGATTCACGCAAGATAAATCATTGATTGTAAGTTGTCGGATTTTGAACGATTTTCGAGTTGAAATTGCATTTTAATGTAATTAAAAAAAATACGTACTTAAGTAAAAAACGTAATCATATCAAAAAATATTTAGAAATTGCCTTGTTTTTTGAGTCCTTAGTTGCCTATGAAACTTTGTAACAGTGACGCGGGTCAATTGTTCCATTTACAATAGAGAATTTCTATACTTCTTTATCGTGCTTTCTCATGACTAAGAGTGACTCATTTATTTCCTTCACTGCGCCGAATTCTACGAAACGTAACTTCCATGTTCGCCCCCTTTGCACCCTGTTCTAGTTACATGAAATTATATGGAATTTAAATCATTACAAGAATAATGAATTTACATTCTTCATTGAAATTCCCAAATATTAGGCAACGAACAAATTGATTTAGTAAATTGTAGGTGAGCCTGTGTTCAGGTCCATACAATGGACGGGGAGTCGACTTAGATAACTCAGTGGGTAAAGACCTCTAAATATCAAGTGGAGGTCCCGGGTTCGACTTCCCGATCCGGTTAAGATTATTTTTCCATCCTGATCCATTAATTAATTTCATTTAGTCTTTGACTGAACTTTGTTTGAAAACAATTGAAGAGAATTTGCTTTCTCATGACTAACAGCATGACTTATTTATTTTCCCCATAGATTCCTTTGGACCTCCATTCTTAAAATTAACGATAACTTCATTATTTTATTTATAAAATTTAGATTTATTATTTATTGCATTAGTCCTCGGTCGAGGAAATATGATACATTACAGGAAAGAATAAAATATTACAATTAGAAACTTCAAGAAACAAGCATTGTACTTCAGAAATTTTTTTTTTAATATAAAGTAACGTTAAATACAACAGTGATTAAAAAATTGGTAACTATATTAATCTTCAATTTTCATTCGGCGGAGTTTCCAGCAGCGAATCTTTCTTCGATTCCCGTCGAACATGAAAAAGAAAATAAGTTGCATGTTAAATTTTACAAGATTATATAACTTGGTAAAATATCAGCAAACTATTTTATTAAAGAGGCTCTTGATCTGTCCTTCCTATCTACAAGCTCTTTCAGCGAGTAATATGCTCCATTAATTAACAAAGATCTATTTATAAATAAATTTTGTATATTAAATGTTTTTATTTCGTCCGGGAATAACGACTGCTTGATTCAAAAATAATAGGCGATGCTTTACAATGCTGCGTTGAGAGCGATTTCTACAGTAGTATAACTGATTTGCTCCGTTTAGGGCATATATATTAATGTTTATCCAGAAAAACTTAAAAATAATTCTAGAATATACGTACAAGGCAAAGTTAAAATCCGAAGTTTCCGAAATCCGCGCCAGATTTTATTTATAATTTAAAAGTTTGAAACGCGTGATGTGAACGACCCCAGTCGTAAGAGAAGGCAATGAAAAAAAAATGCATGGTACATCCTTTTAGATGTATATTTCTCGTTTTCCAGAGATAACACTCTTAATGCGAAACAAATTTTGCAATGTTTTCCCGAGATTTTATTTACGTGGTGATTCCATTTCAATTTATTGTCAATCAAAGAAAAGGCGCATGCTCCGAAATGTTTTTCGAATTAGGAGTTAAACTGTTGTTAGCAGTGAACCATAGATTCAAAACGACTCAACGCAATATCGACTTTCTCACGCAACGATTCCGAGTCGCTGTCCTTGATGACCAATTTTGTGTCGCCAGCGTAAAGGACTGATTTTAAGGGATCCAAATAATTCGGTAAATCGTTAATGTATATGACGAAAAAGGTCTCAAAAATTGAGCTCTGAGGGACACCGCAGGTAATTCTTTGCCATTCATTTCCATCCGAGTTTACAGTCGCAACTTTTATGCGCCTGTTTCGCAGGCAAGATCGCAATAAAGAAATTGAAACTCCCTCTGATGCCATAGAAATATAATTTTCGGATTAAAATATCATAAACTACTAAATCAAATGCTTTTGAAAGGTCAGAAAAAAAATCCAGCAACTTAAAATTCTTTCGTCGATTTCGTCATGAATATGTTCCACGAAGTGGTGGATTTACCTCGAATGAAGCCATGCTGTGATGTGGAAATAATTTTTAATTTTGTGAGATAAATTCTCGTGTGTGCTGCTTTCTCGAGACTTACAGACGTTTTGAAGGATACTAAGAATTTTTCCTACCTGTAAATCGTCGTGTGGAGAGGAAGTGGTGTACTTGTCGTAGTACGTACTTAAATAAATCAGTTTGTATTAGCCATAATATTTATATTAAGGTGAACAACGATCTGTAATTCTTATTGCGGCGACTGTATTTCACAATGATTAATGTTGTGATTTTACGATATTATCAGAGAGAATGAATTCGCTAAATCGTTATCGTGCATTAGCGAAAGTTATTATTTGAGTTGTTTGAGGTAAACGCCAATAATAGCATAATAATTTGATCAACATTGAGTTTAATTTAATTAACTCAAAACTATTCTTAAGGTACTTTTATGGTATATATAATGGATATATTTTACGAATGTATTTCAACTTTTTTATAGTTCATCAACTCGTGAGATAACGGAATGTGATGAGGTCAGGCGATGAGGCAATTGCTGCAGTAAATTCTGCTCCCCATCTCCACGTAATCTGTCATCCAGCCAAAGGTGACCCTGAGAAGGAACTCCTTCAGTTACCGGTAGGGTAGCAAATAAACTATCAGTGCTGTCACAACATCATCATCAATTGGTCTCGATTAAGAATGAATCCAAAGCGTCTGCAGGTTCATACAACTTAAAGAGAAGTGACCATTCATTATATTTATTTTGTAAATAAATATTGACATTCTAATTATATTATTAAGAAAATTTTAAAGCATTTATAAGTCTAAATATGGAGAATTATCCATTTTTGAGTGCCATAAATTCCTATGTTTAACCCAAGTTCACAAATTATCGCAGGGATGAACACTTTGAAATGATTTTACAAGAAGCTACACAAACTAAACGCTGAAGCAGACTTGCTGCCAATAAATACACACCGCCCAAAAAGAAATATGTATGACCAACGTGATGAAGCTATATTAAATAGTACACCTACCCATTCATTTTTAAATAAATAGGTAAGCTTTAAATAAACGATTTGTGAAAATTCGAAGTTAAAAACATGACAGTAAATAGTAAACGATAAAATATATTTTGTTGTTGTTGTACACTCCCATAAGTAACCAAGCTAAAATATCTTTCTACGAGCCTAGTCAGCAAAAATATTATTAAAAGAGGGCGCCATTGTCTGTTATACACGCGAGCGGTCAAGCAGCCTGATAATTTCATACACGAGTAAAAAAGTTTAATATTATTTTTTTCTTTAACACAAAATAATATAGATGAATGTTTTTGTTTGTGGAATAAAAAAATGATAATTACAACATTTATTTATGTAGACGATGAATCGACTATTTATTATCGCTTGATCGTGGCTACTTTTTTCACTACTTACCTTAACATTAATCTACTCATTTTTATTTCAATGTTTGCTCGCAGTATCTATGTGTTTCAATGTTACCCTGTTACTCGAGGAAAACAAACGTAAATTCCGATATACAGAAATTTGGTAAAAGTTGAAATTCATTGATAAAAGTTCATTTTGTTTAATTGTATAACATGAGTTAATCTGTAGAAAATACCTTTACACTGTCTTAATTTGAATACTGTAGTTGATATCTTGGCCTCAACATAGCAACATTCAAAAAACAACACAAAAATACATGTTTTATTCCTAAATAACTCCAAAGCCTATATCGATAAACCTTTACACATTAGTTTCAGTATTTTATTCAACATAAAAATCATTCACAAATCCACCAATTCACTAACTCTGCTTATTAAGAATATCAAATACAATATTAATTCTCATGACACGTAATATAGTAGACTAACTGGGTGCCGTGTAGACATATATCCGTAACCCCTATTTAAACTGAGACCTCTAATGTTTCCCTTTATTAATTAATTTTCTAATATAAATTAAATAAAGTTAAAACTCTATTACGTCACCAAACACAGACGCTCAGTGACCTCCTGCACCCAAAGCAGGAATCATACCTCTAGACCACTAAGCCACTGCGTTTGGTGACGTAATAGAGTTTTAATTTTTTTTAATATATATTAAAAAATTAATCAATAAAGGAAAACATTACAGGGCTCAGCCAGGAATTGAACCCGGGATCTACTGCACCCAAAGCAAAAATCATACCTCTAGACCACTGAGCCTCTGGGTTTTGTGAAATAATAAAGTTTTTATTATATGTAATTTATATTAGAAAATTAATCAATAAAGGAAACCATTAAAAGGGTCAGTCGGAAATTGAACCCAGGACCTACTGCACCCCAAGCAAGAATCATACCTCTAGACTACTAAGCCTCTGTGTTATATGAAATAATAAAGTTTTTATTATATATAATTTATATTAGAAAATTAATCATTGAAGGAAAACATTAATGGGTTCAGCCGGGAATTGAAGCAGGGACTTCCTTCACCCTAAGCAGGAATTATACCTCTAGACCACTGAGCCACTGTGTTTGCTGACGTAATAGAGTTTCAGTTTTATTTAATATAGATTAGAAAATTAATCAATAAAGGAAAAAATTTAAGGGCTCAGGCGGGAATTGAACCTGGGACCTCCTGCACCCAAAGCAGGAATCATACCTGTAGACCACTGAGCCACTGTGATTGCTGACGTAATAGAGTTTCAGTTTTATTTAATTTTTATTAGAAAATTAATCAATAAAGGAAAAGCCTAGAGGGCTCAGCCGGGAAATGAACCCGGGACCTCCTGCACCCTAAGCAGGAATCATACCACTAGACCACTGAGCCACGGTGTTTGCTGACGTAATAGAGTTTCAGTTTTATTTAATATATATTAGAAAATTAATCGATAAAGGAAAACATTAGAGGGCTCAGCCGGGAATTGAACCCGGGACCTCCTGCACCCAAAGCACGAATCATACCTCTAGACCACTGAGCCACTATGTTTCGTGACTTAATAGAGTTTCAGTTTTATTTAATTTTTATTGGAAAATTAATGATTAAAGTAAAACATTAGAGGGCTCAGCCGGGAATTGAACCCGGGACCTCCTGCACCCTAAGCAGGAATCATACCTCTAGACCACTGAGCCACTGTGTTTGCTGACGTAATAGAGTTTCAGTTTTATTTAATATAGATTAGAAAATTAATCAATAAAGGAAAAAATTTAAGGGCTCAGCCGGGAATTTAACACGGGGCCTCCTGCACCCTAAGCAGGAATCATACATCTAGACCACTGAGCCACTGTGTTTCGTGACTTATTAGAGTTTCAGGTTTATTTAATATATATTAGAAAATTAATCAATAAAGGAAAACCTTAGAGGGCTCAGCCGGGAATTGAAACCGGGACCTCCTGCACCCTAAGCAGGAATCATACCACTAGACCACTGAGCCACTGTGTTTGCTGACGTAATAGAGTTTCAGTTTTATTTAATATATATTAGAAAATTAATCAACAAAGGAAAACATTAGAGGGCTCAGCCGGGAATTTAACACGGGGCCTCCTGCACCCTAAGCAGGAATCATACATCTAGACCACTGAGCCACTGTGTTTCGTGACTTATTAGAGTTTCAGGTTTATTTAATATATATTAGAAAATTAATCAATAAAGGAAAACATTAGAGGGCTCAGCCGGGAATTGAACCCGGGACCTCCTGCACCCAAAGCAGAAATCATACCTCTAGACCACTGAGCCACTGTGTTTCGTGAGTTATTAGAGTTTCAGGTTTATTTAATATATATTAGAAAGTTAATCAATAAAGGAAAACCTTAGAGGGCTCAGCCGGGAATTGAACCCGGGACCTCCTGCACCCAAAACAGGAATCATACCTCTAGACCACTGAGCCACTGTGTTCCCTTACGTAATAGAGTTTCAGTTTTATTTAATTTTTATTAGAAAATTAATGATTAAAGGAAAACATTAGAGGGCTCAGCCAGGAATTGAACCCGGGACCTCCTGCACCCTAAGCAGGAATCATACCTCTAGACCACTGAGCCACTGTGTTTGCTGACGTAATAGAGTTTCAGTTTTATTTAATATAGATTAGAAAATTAATCATTAAAGGAAAAAATTTAAGGGCTCAGCCGGGAATTGAACCCGGGACCTCCTGCACCCAAAGCAGGAATCATACCTCTAGACCACTGAGCCACTGTGTACCCTAACGTAATAGAGTTTCAGTTTTATTTAATTTTTATTAGAAAATTAATCAATAAAGGAAAACATTAGAGAGCTCAGCCGGGAATTGAACCCGGGACCTCCTGCACCCTAAGCAGGAATCATACATCTAGACCACTGAGCCACTGTGTTTCGTGCGTAATAGAGTTTCAGTTTTATTTCATTTATATTACAAAATTAATCAATAAAGGAAAAAATTAGAGGGCTCAGCAGGGAATTGAACACGGGACCTCCTGCACCCAAAGCAGGAATCATACCTCTAGACCACTGAGCCACTATGTTCCCTGACGTAATAGAGTTTCAGTTTTATTTAATTTTTATTAGAAAATTAATCAATAAAGGAAAACCTTAGAGGGCTCAGCCGGGAATTGAAGCCGGGACCTCCTGCACCCAAAGCAGGAATCATACCTCTAGACCACTGAGCCACTATGTTTCGTGACTTAATAGAGTTTCAGTTTTATTTAATTTTTATTAGAAAATTAATGATTAAAGGAAAACATTAGAGGGCTCAGCCGGGAATTGTACCCGGGACCTCCTGCACCCAAAGCAGGAATCATACCTATAGACCACTGAGCCACTGTGTTTCGTGACGTAATAGATTTTCAGTTTTATTTAATTTTTATTAGAAAATTAATCAATAAAGGAAAACATTAGAGGGCTCAGCCGGGAATTGAACCCGGGACCTCCTGCACCCTAAGCAGGAATCATACATCTAGACCACTGAGCCACTGTGTTCCCTGACGTAATAGAGTTTCAGTTTTATTTCATTTATATTACAAAATTAATCAATAAAGGAAAAAAGAAGAGGGCTCAGTCAGGAATTGAACCCGGGACCTCCTGCACCCTAAGCAGGAATCATACCTCTAGACCACTGAGCCACTGTGTTTCGTGACGTAATAGAGTTTCAGTTTTATTTAATTTTTATTAGAAAATTAATCAATAAAGGAAAACCTTAGAGGGCTCAGCCGGGAATTGAACCCGGGACCTCCTGCACCCTAAGCAGGAATCATACATCTAGACCACTGAGCCACTGTGTTTCGTGACGTAATAGAGTTTCAGTTTTATTTCATTTATATTACAAAATTAATCAATAAAGGAAAAAATTAGAGGGCTCAGCCGGGAATCGAACACGGGACCTCCTGCACCCAAAGCAGGAATCATACCTCTAGACCACTGAGCCACTGTGTTCCCTGACGTAATAGAGTTTCAGTTTTATTTAATTTTTATTAAAAAATTAATCAATAAAGGAAAACCTTAGAGGGCTCAGCCGGGAATTGAACCCGGGACCTCCTGCACCCAAAGCAGGAATCATACATCTAGACCACTGAGCCACTATGTTTCGTGACTTAATAGAGTTTCAGTTTTATTTAATTTTTATTAGAAAATTAATGATTAAAGGAAAACATTAGAGGGCTCAGCCGGGATTTGAACCCGGGACCTCCTGCACCCTAAGCAGAAATCATACCTCTAGACCACTGAGCCACTGTGTTTCTAGACTTAACGGAGTTTCAGTTTTATTTCATTTATATTACAAAATTAATGAATAAAGGAAAACATTAGAGGGCTCAGCCGGGAATTGAACCCGGCACCTCCTGCGCCCTAAGCAGGAATCATACCACTAGACCACTGAGCCACTGTGTTTCCTGACGTAATAGAGTTTCAGTTTTATTTAATTTTTATTAGAAAATTAATCAATAAAGGAAAACCTTAGAGGGCTAAGCCGGGAATTGAACCCGGGACCTCCTGCACCCAAAGCAGGAATCATACCTCTAGACCACTGAGCCACTATGTTTCGTGACTTAATAGAGTTTCAGTTTTATTTAATTTTTATTAGAAAATTAATGATTAAAGGAAAACATTAGAGGGCTCAGCCGGGAATTGAACCCGGGACCTCCTGCACCCTAAGCAGGAATCATACCTCTAGACCACTGAGCCACTGTGTTTGCTGACGTAATAGAGTTTCAGTTTTATTTAATATAGATTAGAAAATTAATCATTAAAGGAAAAAATTTAAGGGCTCAGCCGGGAATTGAACCCGGGAACTCCTGCACCCAAAGCAGGAATCATACCTCTAGACCACTGAGCCACTGTGTTCCCTGACGTAATAGAGTTTCAGTTTTATTTCATTTATATTAGAAAATTAATCAATAAAGGAAAACCTTAGAGGGCTCAGCCGGGAATTGAACCCGGGACCTCCTGCACCCAAAGCAGGAATCATACCTCTAGACCACTGAGCCACTATGTTTCGTGACTTAATAGAGTTTCAGTTTTATTTAATTTTTATTAGAAAATTAATGATTAAAGGAAAACATTAGAGGGCTCAGCCGGGAATTGAACCCGGAACCTCCTGCACCCTAAGCAGGAATCATACATATAGACCACTGAGCCACTGTGTTCCCTGACGTAATAGAGTTTCAGTTTTATTTCATTTATATTACAAAATTAATCAATAAAGGAAAAAAGAAGAGGGCTCAGTCAGGAATTGAACCCGGGACCTCCTGCACCCTAAGCAGGAATCATACCTCTAGACCACTGAGCCACTGTGTTTCGTGACGTAATAGAGTTTCAGTTTTATTTAATTTTTATTAGAAAATTAATCAATAAAGGAAAACCTTAGAGGGCTCAGCCGGGAATTGAACCCGGGACCTCCTGCACCCTAAGCAGGAATCATACATCTAGACCACTGAGCCACTGTGTTTCGTGACGTAATAGAGTTTCAGTTTTATTTCATTTATATTACAAAATTAATCAATAAAGGAAAAAATTAGAGGGCTCAGCCGGGAATCGAACACGGGACCTCCTGCACCCAAAGCAGGAATCATACCTCTAGACCACTGAGCCACTGTGTTCCCTGACGTAATAGAGTTTCAGTTTTATTTAATTTTTATTAGAAAATTAATCAATAAAGGAAAACCTTAGAGGGCTCAGCCGGGAATTGAACCCGGGACCACCTGCACCCAAAGCAGGAATCATACCTCTAGACCACTGAGCCACTATGTTTCGTGACTTAATAGAGTTTCAGTTTTATTTAATTTTTATTAGAAAATTAATGATTAAAGGAAAACATTAGAGGGCTCAGCCGGGTATTGAACCCGGGACCTCCTGCACCCTAAGCAGAAATCATACCTCTAGACCACTGAGCCACTGTGTTTCTTGACTTAACGGAGTTTCAGTTTTATTTCATTTATATTACAAAATTAATGAATAAAGGAAAACATTAGAGGGCTAAGCCGGGAATTGAACCCGGCACCTCCTGCGCCCTAAGCAGGAATCATACCTCTAGACCACTGAGCCACTGTGTTTCCTGACGTAATAGAGTTTCAGTTTTATTTAATTTTTATTAGAAAATTAATCAATAAAGGAAAACCTTAGAGGGCTAAGCCGGGAATTGAACCCGGGACCTCCTGCACCCAAAGCAGGAATCATACCTCTAGACCACTGAGCCACTATGTTTCGTGACTTAATAGAGTTTCAGTTTTATTTAATTTTTATTAGAAAATTAATGATTAAAGGAAAACATTAGAGGGCTCAGCCGGGAATTGAACCCGGGACCTCCTGCACCCTAAGCAGGAATCATACATCTAGACCACTGAGCCACTGTGTTCCCTGACGTAATAGAGTTTCAGTTTTATTTCATTTATATTACAAAATTAATCAATAAAGGAAAAAAGAAGAGGGCTCAGTCAGGAATTGAACCCGGGACCTCCTGCACCCTAAGCAGGAATCATACCTCTAGACCACTGAGCCACTGTGTTTCGTGACGTAATAGAGTTTCAGTTTTATTTAATTTTTATTAGAAAATTAATCAATAAAGGAAAACCTTAGAGGGCTCAGCCGGGAATTGAACCCGGGACCTCCTGCACCCTAAGCAGGAATCATACATCTAGACCACTGAGCCACTGTGTTTCGTGACGTAATAGAGTTTCAGTTTTATTTCATTTATATTACAAAATTAATCAATAAAGGAAAAAATTAGAGGGCTCAGCCGGGAATCGAACACGGGACCTCCTGCACCCAAAGCAGGAATCATACCTCTAGACCACTGAGCCACTGTGTTCCCTGACGTAATAGAGTTTCAGTTTTATTTAATTTTTATTAGAAAATTAATCAATAAAGGAAAACCTTAGAGGGCTCAGCCGGGAATTGAACCCGGGACCTCCTGCACCCAAAGCAGGAATCATACCTCTAGACCACTGAGCCACTATGTTTCGTGTCTTAATAGAGTTTCAGTTTTATTTAATTTTTATTAGAAAATTAATGATTAAAGGAAAACATTAGAGGGCTCAGCCGGGATTTGAACCCGGGACCTCCTGCACCCTAAGCAGAAATCTTATCCTCTAGACCACTGAGCCACTGTGTTTCTAGACTTAACGGAGTTTCAGTTTTATTTCATTTATATTACAAAATTAATGAATAAAGGAAAACATTATAGGGCTCAGCCGGGAATTGAACCCGGCACCTCCTGCGCCCTAAGCAGGAATCATACCTCTAGACCACTGAGCCACTGTGTTTCCTGACGTAATAGAGTTTCAGTTTTATTTAATTTTTATTAGAAAATTAATCAATAAAGGAAAACCTTAGAGGGCTAAGCCGGGAATTGAACCCGGGACCTCCTGCACCCAAAGCAGGAATCATACCTCTAGACCACTGAGCCACTATGTTTCGTGACTTAATAGAGTTTCAGTTTTATTTAATTTTTATTAGAAAATTAATGATTAAAGGAAAACATTAGAGGGCTCAGCCGGGAATTGAACCCAGGACCTCCTGCACCCTAAGCAGGAATCATACCTCTAGACCACTGAGCCACTGTGTTTGCTGACGTAATAGAGTTTCAGTTTTATTTAATATAGATTAGAAAATTAATCATTAAAGGAAAAAATTTAAGGGCTCAGCCGGGAATTGAACCCGGGACCTCCTGCACCCAAAGCAGGAATCATACCTCTAGACCACTGAGCCACTGTGTTCCCTGACGTAATAGAGTTTCACTTTTATTTCATTTATATTACAAAATTAATCAATAAAGGAAAAAAGAAGAGGGCTCAGTCAGGAATTGAACCCGGGACCTCCTGCACCCTAAGCAGGAATCATACCTCTTGACCACTGAGCCACTGTGTTTCGTGACGTAATAGAGTTTCAGTTTTATTTAATTTTTATTAGAAAATTAATCAATAAAGGAAAACCTTAGAGGGCTCAGCCGGGAATTGAACCCGGGACCTCCTGCACCCTAAGCAGGAATCATACATCTAGACCACTGAGCCACTGTGTTTCGTGACGTAATAGAGTTTCAGTTTTATTTCATTTATATTACAAAATTAATCAATAAAGGAAAAAATTAGAGGGCTCAGCCGGGAATCGAACACGGGACCTCCTGCACCCAAAGCATGAATCATACCTCTAGACCACTGAGCCACTGTGTTCCATGACGTAATAGAGTTTCAGTTTTATTTAATTTTTATTAGAAAATTAATCAATAAAGGAAAACCTTAGAGGGCTCAGCCGGGAATTGAACCCGGGACCTCCTGCACCCTAAGCAGAAATCATACCTCTAGACCACTGAGCCACTGTGTTTCTTGACTTAACGGAGTTTCAGTTTTATTTCATTTATATTACAAAATTAATGAATAAAGGAAAACATTAGAGGGCTCAGCCGGGAATTGAACCCGGCACCTCCTGCGCCCTAAGCAGGAATCATACCTCTAGACCACTGAGCCACTGTGTTTCCTGACGTAATAGAGTTTAAGTTTTATTTAATTTTTATTAGAAAATTAATCAATAAAGGAAAACCTTAGAGGGCTAAGCCGGGAATTGAACCCGGGACCTCCTGCACCCAAAGCAGGAATCATACCTCTAGACCACTGAGCCACTATGTTTCGTGACTTAATAGAGTTTCAGTTTTATTTAATTTTTATTAGAAAATTAATGATTAAAGGAAAACATTGGAGGGCTCAGCCGGGAATTGAACCCGGGACCTCCTGCACCCTAAGCAGGAATCATACCTCTAGACCACTGAGCCACTGTGTTTGCTGACGTAATAGAGTTTCAGTTTTATTTAATATAGATTAGAAAATTAATCAATAAAGGAAAAAATTTAAGGGCTCAGCCGGGAATTGAACCTGGGACCTCCTGCACCCAAAGCAGGAATCATACCTGTAGACCACTGAGCCGCTGTGATTTCTGACGTAATAGAGTTTCAGTTTTATTTAATTTTTATTAGAAAATTAATCAATAAAGGAAAAGCCTAGAGGGCTCAGCCGGGAATTGAACCCGGGACCTCCTGCACCCTAAGCAGGAATCATACCACTAGACCACTGAGCCACGGTGTTTGCTGACGTAATAGAGTTTCAGTTTTATTTAATATATATTAGAAAATTAATCGATAAAGGAAAACATTAGAGGGCTCAGCCGGGAATTGAACCCGGGACCTCCTGCACCCAAAGCACGAATCATACCTCTAGACCACTGAGCCACTATGTTTCGTGACTTAATAGAGTTTCAGTTTTATTTAATTTTTATTGGAAAATTAATGATTAAAGTAAAACATTAGAGGGCTCAGCCGGGAATTGAAACCGGGACCTCCTGCACCCTAAGCAGGAATCATATCCCTAGACCACTGAGCCACTGTGTTTGCTGACGTAATAGAGTTTCAGTTTTATTTAATATAGATTAGAAAATTAATCAATAAAGGAAAAAATTTAAGGGCTCAGCCGGGAACTGAACCTGCGACCTCCTGCACCCAAAGCAGGAATCATACCTGTAGACCACTGAGCCACTGTGATTGCTGAGGTAATAGAGTGTCAGTTTTATTTAATTTTTATTAGAAAATTAATCAATAAAGGAAAATCTTAGAGGGCTCAGCCGGGAATTTAACCCGGGACCTCCTGCAACCTAAGCAGGAATCATACCACTAGACCACTGAGCCACTGTGTTTGCTGACGTAATAGAGTTTCAGTTTTATTTAATATATATTAGAAAATTAATCAATAAAGAAAACATTAGAGGGCTCAGCCGGGAATTTAACACGGGGCCTCCTGCACCCAAAGCAGAAATCATACCTGTAGACCACTGAGCCACTGTGTTTCGTGACTTAATAGAGTTTCAGTTTTATTTAATTTTTATTGGAAAATTAATGATTAAAGGAAAACATTAGAGGGCTCAGCCGGGAATTGAACCCGGGACCTCCTGCACCCTAAGCAGGAATCATACCTCTAGACCACTGAGCCACTGTGTTTGCTGACGTAATAGAGTTTCAGTTTTATTTAATATAGATTAGAAAATTAATCAATAAAGGAAAAAATTTAAGGGCTCAGCCGGGAATTGAACCTGGGAACTCCTGCACCCAAAGCAGGAATCATACCTCTAGACCACTGAGCCACTGTGTTTCGTGACTTGTTAGAGTTTCAGGTTTATTTAATATATATTAGAAAATTAATCAATAAAGGAAAACCTTAGAGGGCTCAGCCGGGAATTGAACCCGGGACCTCCTGCACCCAAAGCAGGAATCATACCTCTAGACCACTGAGCCACTGTGTTTCGAGACTTATTAGAGTTTCAGGTTTATTTAATATATATTAGAAAATTAATCAATAAAGGAAAACCTTAGAGGGCTCAGCCGGGAATTGAACCCGGGACCTCCTGCACCCAAAGCAGGAATCATACCTCTAGACCACTGAGCCACTGTGTTCCCTTACGTAATAGAGTTTCAGTTTTATTTAATTTTTATTAAAAAATTAATCAATAAAGGAAAACCTTAGAGGGCTCAGCCGCGAATTGAACCCGGGACCTCCTGCACCCAAAGCAGGAATCATACCTCTAGACCACAGAGCCACTATGTTTCGTGACTTAATAGAGTTTCAGTTTTATTTAATTTTTATTAGAAAATTAATGATTAAAGGAAAACATTAGAGGGCTCAGCCAGGAATTGAACCCGGGACCTCCTGCACCCTAAGCAGGAATCATACCTCTAGACCACTGAGCCACTGTGTTTGCTGACGTAATAGAGTTTCAGTTTCATTTAATATAGATTAGAAAATTAATCATTAAAGGAAAAAATTTAAGGGCTCAGCTGGGAATTGAACCCGGGAATTCCTGCACCCAAAGCAGGAATCATACCTCTAGACCACTGAGCCACTGTGTTTCCTGCGTAATAGAGTTTCAGTTTTATTTCATTTATATTACAAAATTAATCAATAAAGGAAAAAATTAGAGGGCTCAGCAGGGAATTGAACACGGGACCTCCTGCACCCAAAGCATGAATCATACCTCTAGACCACTGAGCCACTATGTTCTCTGACGTAATAGAGTTTCAGTTTTATTCAATTTTTATTAGAAAATTAATCCATAAAGGAAAACCTTAGAGGGCTCAGACGGGAATTGAAACCGGGACCTCCTGCACCCAAAGCACGAATCATACCTTTAGACCACTGAGCCACTATGTTTCGTGACTTAATAGAGTTTCAGTTTTATTTAATTTTTATTAGAAAATTAATGATTAAAGGAAAACATTAGAGGGCTCAGCCGGGAATTGAACCCGGGACCTCCTGCACCCTAAGCAGGAATCATACCTCTAGACCACTGAGCCACTGTGTTTGCTGACGTAATAGAGTTTCAGTTTTATTTAATATAGATTAGAAAATTAATCAATAAAGGAAAAAAATTAAGGGCTCAGCCGGGAATTTAACACGGGGCCTCCTGCACCCTAAGCAGGAATCATACATCTAGACCACTGAGCCACTGTGTTTCGTGACTTATTAGAGTTTCAGGTTTATTTAATATATATTAGAAAATTAATCAATAAAGGAAAACCTTAGAGGGCTCAGCCGGGAATTGAAACCGGGACCTCCTGCACCCTAAGCAGGAATCATACCACTAGACCACTGAGCCACTGTGTTTGCTGACGTAATAGAGTTTCAGTTTTATTTAATATATATTAGAAAATTAATCAACAAAGGAAAACATTAGAGGGCTCAGCCGGGAATTTAACACGGGGCCTCCTGCACCCTAAGCAGGAATCATACATCTAGACCACTGAGCCACTGTGTTTCGTGACTTATTAGAGTTTCAGGTTTATTTAATATATATTAGAAAATTAATCAATAAAGGAAAACATTAGAGGGCTCAGCCGGGAATTGAACCCGGGACCTCCTGCACCCAAAGCAGAAATCATACCTCTAGACCACTGAGCCACTGTGTTTCGTGACTTATTAGAGTTTCAGGTTTATTTAATATATATTAGAAAATTAATCAATAAAGGAAAACCTTAGAGGGCTCAGCCGGGAATTGAACCCGGGACCTCCTGCACCCAAAGCAGGAATCATACCTCTAGACCACTGAGCCACTGTGTTCCCTTACGTAATAGAGTTTCAGTTTTATTTAATTTTTATTAGAAAATTAATGATTAAAGGAAAACATTAGAGGGCTCAGCCAGGAATTGAACCCGGGACCTCCTGCACCCTAAGCAGGAATCATACCTCTAGACCACTGAGCCACTGTGTTTGCTGACGTAATAGAGTTTCAGTTTTATTTAATATAGATTAGAAAATTAATCATTAAAGGAAAAAATTTAAGGGCTCAGCCGGGAATTGAACCCGGGACCTCCTGCACCCAAAGCAGGAATCATACCTCTAGACCACTGAGCCACTGTGTACCCTAACGTAATAGAGTTTCAGTTTTATTTAATTTTTATTAGAAAATTAATCAATAAAGGAAAACATTAGAGAGCTCAGCCGGGAATTGAACCCGGGACCTCCTGCACCCTAAGCAGGAATCATACATCTAGACCACTGAGCCACTGTGTTTCGTGCGTAATAGAGTTTCAGTTTTATTTCATTTATATTACAAAATTAATCAATAAAGGAAAAAATTAGAGGGCTCAGCAGGGAATTGAACACGGGACCTCCTGCACCCAAAGCAGGAATCATACCTCTAGACCACTGAGCCACTATGTTCCCTGACGTAATAGAGTTTCAGTTTTATTTAATTTTTATTAGAAAATTAATCAATAAAGGAAAACCTTAGAGGGCTCAGCCGGGAATTGAAGCCGGGACCTCCTGCACCCAAAGCAGGAATCATACCTCTAGACCACTGAGCCACTATGTTTCGTGACTTAATAGAGTTTCAGTTTTATTTAATTTTTATTAGAAAATTAATGATTAAAGGAAAACATTAGAGGGCTCAGCCGGGAATTGTACCCGGGACCTCCTGCACCCAAAGCAGGAATCATACCTATAGACCACTGAGCCACTGTGTTTCGTGACGTAATAGATTTTCAGTTTTATTTAATTTTTATTAGAAAATTAATCAATAAAGGAAAACATTAGAGGGCTCAGCCGGGAATTGAACCCGGGACCTCCTGCACCCTAAGCAGGAATCATACATCTAGACCACTGAGCCACTGTGTTCCCTGACGTAATAGAGTTTCAGTTTTATTTCATTTATATTACAAAATTAATCAATAAAGGAAAAAAGAAGAGGGCTCAGTCAGGAATTGAACCCGGGACCTCCTGCACCCTAAGCAGGAATCATACCTCTAGACCACTGAGCCACTGTGTTTCGTGACGTAATAGAGTTTCAGTTTTATTTAATTTTTATTAGAAAATTAATCAATAAAGGAAAACCTTAGAGGGCTCAGCCGGGAATTGAACCCGGGACCTCCTGCACCCTAAGCAGGAATCATACATCTAGACCACTGAGCCACTGTGTTTCGTGACGTAATAGAGTTTCAGTTTTATTTCATTTATATTACAAAATTAATCAATAAAGGAAAAAATTAGAGGGCTCAGCCGGGAATCGAACACGGGACCTCCTGCACCCAAAGCAGGAAACATACCTCTAGACCACTGAGCCACTGTGTTCCCTGACGTAATAGAGTTTCAGTTTTATTTAATTTTTATTAAAAAATTAATCAATAAAGGAAAACCTTAGAGGGCTCAGCCGGGAATTGAACCCGGGACCTCCTGCACCCAAAGCAGGAATCATACCTCTAGACCACTGAGCCACTATGTTTCGTGACTTAATAGAGTTTCAGTTTTATTTAATTTTTATTAGAAAATTAATGATTAAAGGAAAACATTAGAGGGCTCAGCCGGGATTTGAACCCGGGACCTCCTGCACCCTAAGCAGAAATCATACCTCTAGACCACTGAGCCACTGTGTTTCTAGACTTAACGGAGTTTCAGTTTTATTTCATTTATATTACAAAATTAATGAATAAAGGAAAACATTAGAGGGCTCAGCCGGGAATTGAACCCGGCACCTCCTGCGCCCTAAGCAGGAATCATACCACTAGACCACTGAGCCACTGTGTTTCCTGACGTAATAGAGTTTCAGTTTTATTTAATTTTTATTAGAAAATTAATCAATAAAGGAAAACCTTAGAGGGCTAAGCCGGGAATTGAACCCGGGACCTCCTGCACCCAAAGCAGGAATCATACCTCTAGACCACTGAGCCACTATGTTTCGTGACTTAATAGAGTTTCAGTTTTATTTAATTTTTATTAGAAAATTAATGATTAAAGGAAAACATTAGAGGGCTCAGCCGGGAATTGAACCCGGGACCTCCTGCACCCTAAGCAGGAATCATACCTCTAGACCACTGAGCCACTGTGTTTGCTGACGTAATAGAGTTTCAGTTTTATTTAATATAGATTAGAAAATTAATCATTAAAGGAAAAAATTTAAGGGCTCAGCCGGGAATTGAACCCGGGAACTCCTGCACCCAAAGCAGGAATCATACCTCTAGACCACTGAGCCACTGTGTTCCCTGACGTAATTGAGTTTCAGTTTTATTTCATTTATATTAGAAAATTAATCAATAAAGGAAAACCTTAGAGGGCTCAGCCGGGAATTGAACCCGGGACCTCCTGCACCCAAAGCAGGAATCATACCTCTAGACCACTGAGCCACTATGTTTCGTGACTTAATAGAGTTTCAGTTTTATTTAATTTTTATTAGAAAATTAATGATTAAAGGAAAACATTAGAGGGCTCAGCCGGGAATTGAACCCGGGACCTCCTGCACCCTAAGCAGGAATCATACATCTAGACCACTGAGCCACTGTGTTCCCTGACGTAATAGAGTTTCAGTTTTATTTCATTTATATTACAAAATTAATCAATAAAGGAAAAAAGAAGAGGGCTCAGTCAGGAATTGAACCCGGGACCTCCTGCACCCTAAGCAGGAATCATACCTCTAGACCACTGAGCCACTGTGTTTCGTGACGTAATAGAGTTTCAGTTTTATTTAATTTTTATTAGAAAATTAATCAATAAAGGAAAACCTTAGAGGGCTCAGCCGGGAATTGAACCCGGGACCTCCTGCACCCTAAGCAGGAATCATACATCTAGACCACTGAGCCACTGTGTTTCGTGACGTAATAGAGTTTCAGTTTTATTTCATTTATATTACAAAATTAATCAATAAAGGAAAAAATTAGAGGGCTCAGCCGGGAATCGAACACGGGACCTCCTGCACCCAAAGCAGGAATCATACCTCTAGACCACTGAGCCACTGTGTTCCCTGACGTAATAGAGTTTCAGTTTTATTTAATTTTTATTAGAAAATTAATCAATAAAGGAAAACCTTAGAGGGCTCAGCCGGGAATTGAACCCGGGACCACCTGCACCCAAAGCAGGAATCATACCTCTAGACCACTGAGCCACTATGTTTCGTGACTTAATAGAGTTTCAGTTTTATTTAATTTTTATTAGAAAATTAATGATTAAAGGAAAACATTAGAGGGCTCAGCCGGGATTTGAACCCGGGACCTCCTGCACCCTAAGCAGAAATCATACCTCTAGACCACTGAGCCACTGTGTTTCTTGACTTAACGGAGTTTCAGTTTTATTTCATATATATTACAAAATTAATGAATAAAGGAAAACATTAGAGGGCTAAGCCGGGAATTGAACCCGGCACCTCCTGCGCCCTAAGCAGGAATCATACCTCTAGACCACTGAGCCACTGTGTTTCCTGACGTAATAGAGTTTCAGTTTTATTTAATTTTTATTAGAAAATTAATCAATAAAGGAAAACCTTAGAGGGCTAAGCCGGGAATTGAACCCGGGACCTCCTGCACCCAAAGCAGGAATCATACCTCTAGACCACTGAGCCACTATGTTTCGTGACTTAATAGAGTTTCAGTTTTATTTAATTTTTATTAGAAAATTAATGATTAAAGGAAAACATTAGAGGGCTCAGCCGGGAATTGAACCCAGGACCTCCTGCACCCTAAGCAGGAATCATACCTCTAGACCACTGAGCCACTGTGTTTGCTGACGTAATAGAGTTTCAGTTTTATTTAATATAGATTAGAAAATTAATCATTAAAGGAAAAAATTTAAGGGCTCAGCCGGGAATTGAACCCGGGACCTCCTGCACCCAAAGCAGGAATCATACCTCTAGACCACTGAGCCACTGTGTTCCCTGACGTAATAGAGTTTCACTTTTATTTCATTTATATTACAAAATTAATCAATAAAGGAAAAAAGAAGAGGGCTCAGTCAGGAATTGAACCCGGGACCTCCTGCACCCTAAGCAGGAATCATACCTCTTGACCACTGAGCCACTGTGTTTCGTGACGTAATAGAGTTTCAGTTTTATTTAATTTTTATTAGAAAATTAATCAATAAAGGAAAACCTTAGAGGGCTCAGCCGGGAATTGAACCCGGGACCTCCTGCACCCTAAGCAGGAATCATACATCTAGACCACTGAGCCACTGTGTTTCGTGACGTAATAGAGTTTCAGTTTTATTTCATTTATATTACAAAATTAATCAATAAAGGAAAAAATTAGAGGGCTCAGCCGGGAATCGAACACGGGACCTCCTGCACCCAAAGCATGAATCATACCTCTAGACCACTGAGCCACTGTGTTCCATGACGTAATAGAGTTTCAGTTTTATTTAATTTTTATTAGAAAATTAATCAATAAAGGAAAACCTTAGAGGGCTCAGCCGGGAATTGAACCCGGGACCTCCTGCACCCTAAGCAGAAATCATACCTCTAGACCACTGAGCCACTGTGTTTCTTGACTTAACGGAGTTTCAGTTTTATTTCATTTATATTACAAAATTAATGAATAAAGGAAAACATTAGAGGGCTCAGCCGGGAATTGAACCCGGCACCTCCTGCGCCCTAAGCAGGAATCATACCTCTAGACCACTGAGCCACTGTGTTTCCTGACGTAATAGAGTTTAAGTTTTATTTAATTTTTATTAGAAAATTAATCAATAAAGGAAAACCTTAGAGGGCTAAGCCGGGAATTGAACCCGGGACCTCCTGCACCCAAAGCAGGAATCATACCTCTAGACCACTGAGCCACTATGTTTCGTGACTTAATAGAGTTTCAGTTTTATTTAATTTTTATTAGAAAATTAATGATTAAAGGAAAACATTGGAGGGCTCAGCCGGGAATTGAACCCGGGACCTCCTGCACCCTAAGCAGGAATCATACCTCTAGACCACTGAGCCACTGTGTTTGCTGACGTAATAGAGTTTCAGTTTTATTTAATATAGATTAGAAAATTAATCAATAAAGGAAAAAATTTAAGGGCTCAGCCGGGAATTGAACCTGGGACCTCCTGCACCCAAAGCAGGAATCATACCTGTAGACCACTGAGCCGCTGTGATTTCTGACGTAATAGAGTTTCAGTTTTATTTAATTTTTATTAGAAAATTAATCAATAAAGGAAAAGCCTAGAGGGCTCAGCCGGGAATTGAACCCGGGACCTCCTGCACCCTAAGCAGGAATCATACCACTAGACCACTGAGCCACGGTGTTTGCTGACGTAATAGAGTTTCAGTTTTATTTAATATATATTAGAAAATTAATCGATAAAGGAAAACATTAGAGGGCTCAGCCGGGAATTGAACCCGGGACCTCCTGCACCCAAAGCACGAATCATACCTCTAGACCACTTAGCCACTATGTTTCGTGACTTAATAGAGTTTCAGTTTTATTTAATTTTTATTGGAAAATTAATGATTAAAGTAAAACATTAGAGGGCTCAGCCGGGAATTGAACCCGGGACCTCCTGCACCCTAAGCAGGAATCATACCCCTAGACCACTGAGCCACTGTGTTTGCTGACGTAATAGAGTTTCAGTTTTATTTAATATAGATTAGAAAATTAATCAATAAAGGAAAAAATTTAAGGGCTCAGCCGGGAACTGAACCTGCGACCTCCTGCACCCAAAGCAGGAATCATACCTGTAGACCACTGAGCCACTGTGATTGCTGAGGTAATAGAGTGTCAGTTTTATTTAATTTTTATTAGAAAATTAATCAATAAAGGAAAATCTTAGAGGGCTCAGCCGGGAATTTAACCCGGGACCTCCTGCAACCTAAGCAGGAATCATACCACTAGACCACTGAGCCACTGTGTTTGCTGACGTAATAGAGTTTCAGTTTTATTTAATATATATTAGAAAATTAATCAATAAAGAAAACATTAGAGGGCTCAGCCGGGAATTTAACACGGGGCCTCCTGCACCCAAAGCAAAAATCATACCTGTAGACCACTGAGCCACTGTGTTTCGTGACTTAATAGAGTTTCAGTTTTATTTAATTTTTATTGGAAAATTAATGATTAAAGGAAAACATTAGAGGGCTCAGCCGGGAATTGAACCCGGGACCTCCTGCACCCTAAGCAGGAATCATACCTCTAGACCACTGAGCCACTGTGTTTGCTGACGTAATAGAGTTTCAGTTTTATTTAATATAGATTAGAAAATTAATCAATAAAGGAAAAAATTTAAGGGCTCAGCCGGGAATTGAACCTGGGACCTCCTGCACCCAAAGCAGGAATCATACCTCTAGACCACTGAGCCACTGTGTTTCGTGACTTGTTAGAGTTTCAGGTTTATTTAATATATATTAGAAAATTAATCAATAAAGGAAAACCTTAGAGGGCTCAGCCGGGAATTGAACCCGGGACCTCCTGCACCCAAAGCAGGAATCATACCTCTAGACCACTGAGCCACTGTGTTTCGAGACTTATTAGAGTTTCAGGTTTATTTAATATATATTAGAAAATTAATCAATAAAGGAAAACCTTAGAGGGCTCAGCCGGGAATTGAACCCGGGACCTCCTGCACCCAAAGCAGGAATCATACCTCTAGACCACTGAGCCACTGTGTTCCCTTACGTAATAGAGTTTCAGTTTTATTTAATTTTTATTAAAAAATTAATCAATAAAGGAAAACCTTAGAGGGCTCAGCCGCGAATTGAACCCGGGACCTCCTGCACCCAAAGCAGGAATCATACCTCTAGACCACAGAGCCACTATGTTTCGTGACTTAATAGAGTTTCAGTTTTATTTAATTTTTATTAGAAAATTAATGATTAAAGGAAAACATTAGAGGGCTCAGCCAGGAATTGAACCCGGGACCTCCTGCACCCTAAGCAGGAATCATACCTCTAGACCACTGAGCCACTGTGTTTGCTGACGTAATAGAGTTTCAGTTTCATTTAATATAGATTAAAAAATTAATCATTAAAGGAAAAAATTTAAGGGCTCAGCTGGGAATTGAACCCGGGAATTCCTGCACCCAAAGCAGGAATCATACCTCTAGACCACTGAGCCACTGTGTTTCCTGCGTAATAGAGTTTCAGTTTTATTTCATTTATATTACAAAATTAATCAATAAAGGAAAAAATTAGAGGGCTCAGCAGGGAATTGAACACGGGACCTCCTGCACCCAAAGCATGAATCATACCTCTAGACCACTGAGCCACTAAGTTCTCTGACGTAATAGAGTTTCAGTTTTATTCAATTTTTATTAGAAAATTAATCCATAAAGGAAAACCTTAGAGGGCTCAGACGGGAATTGAAACCGGGACCTCCTGCACCCAAAGCACGAATCATACCTTTAGACCACTGAGCCACTATGTTTCGTGACTTAATAGAGTTTCAGTTTTATTTAATTTTTATTAGAAAATTAATGATTAAAGGAAAACATTAGAGGGCTCAGCCGGGAATTGAACCCGGGACCTCCTGCACCCTAAGCAGGAATCATACCTCTAGACCACTGAGCCACTGTGTTTGCTGACGTAATAGAGTTTCAGTTTTATTTAATATAGATTAGAAAATTAATCAATAAAGGAAAAAAATTAAGGGCTCAGCCGGGAATTTAACACGGGGCCTCCTGCACCCTAAGCAGGAATCATACCTCTAGACCACTGAGCCACTGTGTTTGCTGACGTAATAGAGTTTCAGTTTCATTTAATATAGATTAGAAAATTAATCATTAAAGGAAAAAATTTAAGGGCTCAGCCGGGAATTGAACCCGGGACCTCCTGCACCCAAAGCAGGAATCATACCTCTAGACCACTGAGCCACTGTGTACCCTAACGTAATAGAGTTTCAGTTTTATTTAATTTTTATTAGAAAATTAATCAATAAAGGAAAACATTAGAGAGCTCAGCCGTGAATGGAACCCGGGACCTCCTGCACCCTAAGCAGGAATCATACATCTAGACCACTGAGCCACTGTGTTTCGTGCGTAATAGAGTTTCAGTTTTATTTCATTTATATTACAAAATTAATCAATAAAGGAAAAAATTAGAGGGCTCAGCAGGGAATTGAACACGGGACCTCCTGCACCCAAAGCAGGAATCATACCTCTAGACCACTGAGCCACTATGTTCCCTGACGTAATAGAGTTTCAGTTTTATTTAATTTTTATTAGAAAATTAATCAATAAAGGAAAACCTTAGAGGGCTCAGCCGGGAATTGAAGCCGGGACTTTCTGCACCCAAAGCAGGAATCATACCTCTAGACCACTGAGCCACTATGTTTCGTGACTTAATAGAGTTTCAGTTTTATTTAATTTTTATTAGAAAATTAATGATTAAAGGAAAACATTAGAGGGCTCAGCCGGGAATTGTACCCGGGACCTCCTGCACCCAAAGCAGGAATCATACCTATAGACCACTGAGCCACTGTGTTTCGTGACGTAATAGATTTTCAGTTTTATTTAATTTTTATTAGAAAATTAATCAATAAAGGAAAACATTAGAGGGCTCAGCCGGGAATTGAACCCGGGACCTCCTGCACCCTAAGCAGGAATCATACATCTAGACCACTGAGCCACTGTGTTCCCTGACGTAATAGAGTTTCAGTTTTATTTCATTTATATTACAAAATTAATCAATAAATGAAAAAAGTAGAGGGCTCTGCCGGGAATTGAACCCGGGACCTCCTGCACCCTAAGCAGGAATCATCCCTCTAGACCACTGAGCCACTGTGTTTCGTGACGTAATAGAGTTTCAGTTTTATTTAATTTTTATTAGAAAATTAATCAATAAAGGAAAACCTTAGAGGGCTCAGCCGGGAATTGAACCCGGGACCTCCTGCACCCTAAGCAGGAATCATACATCTAGACCACTGAGCCACTGTGTTTCGTGACGTAATAGAGTTTCAGTTTCATTTCATTTATATTACAAAATTAATCAATAAAGGAAAAAATTAGAGGGCTCAGCCGGGAATTGAACCCGGGACCTCCTGCACCCTAAGCAGGAATCATACCTCTAGACCACTGAGCCACTGTGTTTGCTGACGTAATAGAGTTTCAGTTTTATTTAATATAGATTAGAAAATTAATCATTAAAGGAAAAAATTTAAGGGCTCAGCCGGGAATTGAACCCGGGACCTCCTGCACCCAAAGCAGGAATCATACCTCTAGACCACTGAGCCACTGTGTTTCGTGACGTAATAGAGTTTCAGTTTTATTTAATTTTTATTAGAAAATTAATCAATAAAGGAAAACCTTAGAGGGCTCAGCCGGGAATTGAACCCGGGACCTCCTGCACCCTAAGCAATAATCATACATCTAGACCACTGAGCCACTGTGTTTCGTGACGTAATAGAGTTTCAGTTTTATTTCATTTATATTACAAAATTAATCAATAAAGGAAAAAATTAGAGGGCTCAGCCGGGAATCGAACACGGGACCTCCTGCACCCAAAGCAGGAATCATACCTCTAGACCACTGAGCCACTGTGTTCCCTGACGTAATAGAGTTTCAGTTTTATTTAATTTTTATTAGAAAATTAATCAATAAAGGAAAACCTTAGAGGGCTCAGCCGGGAATTGAACCCGGGACCTCCTGCACCCAAAGCAGGAATCATACCTCTAGACCACTGAGCCACTATGTTTCGTGACTTAATAGAGTTTCAGTTTTATTTAATTTTTATTAGAAAATTAATGATTAAAGGAAAACATTAGAGGGCTCAGCCGGGATTTGAACCCGGGACCTCCTGCACCCTAAGCAGAAATCATACCTCTAGACCACTGAGCCACTGAGTTTCTTGACTTAACGGAGTTTCAGTTTTATTTCATTTATATTACAAAATTAATGAATAAAGGAAAACATTAGAGGGCTCAGCCGGGAATTGAACCCGGGACCTCCTGCACCCTAAGCAGGAATCATACCTCTAGACCACTGAGCCACTATGTTTCGTGACTTAATAGAGTTTCAGTTTTATTTAATTTTTATTAGAAAATTAATGATTAAAGGAAAACATTAGAGAGCTCAGCCGGGAATTGAACCCGGGACCTCCTGCACCCTAAGCAGGAATCATACCTCTAGACCACTGAGCCACTGTGTTTGCTGACGTAATAGAGTTTCAGTTTTATTTAATATAGATTAGAAAATTAATCAATAATGGAAAAAATTTAAGGGCTCAGCCGGGAATTGAACCCGGGACCTCCTGCACCCAAAGCAGGAATCATACCTGTAGACCACTGAGCCGCTGTGATTTCTGACGTAATAGAGTTTCAGTTTTATTTAATTTTTATTAGAAAATTAATCAATAAAGGAAAAGCCTAGAGGGCTCAGCCGGGAATTGAACCCGGGACATCCTGCACCCAAAGCAGGAATCATACCACTAGACCACTGAGCCACGGTGTTTGCTGACGTAATAGAGTTTCAGTTTTATTTAATATATATTAGAAAATTAATCGATAAAGGAAAACATTAGAGGGCTCAGCCGGGAATCGAACACGGGACCTCCTGCACCCAAAGCAGGAATCATACCTCTAGACCACTGAGCCACTGTGTTCCCTGACGTAATAGAGTTTCAGTTTTATTTAATTTTTATTAGAAAATTAATCAATAAAGGAAAACCTTAGAGGGCTCAGCCGGGAATTGAACCCGGGACCTCCTGCACCCTAAGCAGGAATCATACCTCTAGACCACTGAGCCACTGTGTTTGCTGACGTAATAGAGTTTCAGTTTTATTTAATATAGATTAGAAAATTAATCAATAAAGGAAAAAATTTAAGGGCTCAGCCGGGAATTGAACCTGGGACCTCCTGCACCCAAAGCAGGAATCATACCTGTAGACCACTGAGCCACTGTGATTGCTGAGGTAATAGAGTGTCAGTTTTATTTAATTTTTATTAGAAAATTAATCAATAAAGGAAAATCTTAGAGGGCTCAGCCGGGAATTTAACCCGGGACCTCCTGCAACCTAAGCAGGAATCATACCACTAGACCACTGAGCCACTGTGTTTGCTGACGTAATAGAGTTTCAGTTTTATTTAATATATATTAGAAAATTAATCAATAAAGAAAACATTAGAGGGCTCAGCCGGGAATTTAACACGGGGCCTCCTGCACCCAAAGCAGAAATCATACCTGTAGACCACTGAGCCACTGTGTTTCGTGACTTAATAGAGTTTCAGTTTTATTTAATTTTTATTGGAAAATTAATGATTAAAGGAATACATTAGAGGGCTCAGCCGGGAATTGAACCCGGGACCTCCTGCACCCTAAGCAGGAATCATACCTCTAGACCACTGAGCCACTGTGTTTGCTGACGTAATAGAGTTTCAGTTTTATTTAATATAGATTAGAAAATTAATCAATAAAGGAAAAAATTTAAGGGCTCAGCCGGGAATTGAACCTGGGACCTCCTGCACCCAAAGCAGGAATCATACCTCTAGACCACTGAGCCACTGTGTTTCGTGACTTATTAGAGTTTCAGGTTTATTTAATATATATTAGAAAATTAATCAATAAAGGAAAACCTTAGAGGGCTCAGCCGGGAATTGAACCCGGGACCTCCTGCACCCAAAGCAGGAATCATACCTCTAGACCACTGAGCCACTGTGTTTCGTGACTTATTAGAGTTTCAGGTTTATTTAATATATATTAGAAAATTAATCAATAAAGGAAAACCTTAGAGGGCTCAGCCGGGAATTGAACCCGGGACATCCTGCACCCAAAGCAGGAATCATACCTCTAGACCACTGAGCCACTATGTTTCGTGACTTAATAGAGTTTCAGTTTTATTTAATTTTTATTAGAAAATTAATGATTAAAGGAAAACATTAGAGGGCTCAGCCAGGAATTGAACCCGGGACCTCCTGCACCCTAAGCAGGAATCATACCTCTAGACCACTGAGCCACTGTGTTTGCTGACGTAATAGAGTTTCAGTTTCATTTAATATAGATTAGAAAATTAATCATTAAAGGAAAAAATTTAAGGGCTCAGCTGGGAATTGAACCCGGGAATTCCTGCACCCAAAGCAGGAATCATACCTCTAGACCACTGAGCCACTGTGTTTCGTGCGTAATAGAGTTTCAGTTTTATTTCATTTATATTACAAAATTAATCAATAAAGGAAAAAATTAGAGGGCTCAGCAGGGAATTGAACACGGGACCTCCTGCACCCAAAGCATGAATCATACCTCTAGACCACTGAGCCACTATGTTCCCTGACGTAATAGAGTTTCAGTTTTATTTAATTTTTATTAGAAAATTAATCAATAAAGGAAAACCTTAGAGGGCTCAGCCGGGAATTGAAACCGGGACCTCCTGCACCCAAAGCACGAATCATACCTTTAGACCACTGAGCCACTATGTTTCGTGACTTAATAGAGTTTCAGTTTTATTTAATTTTTATTAGAAAATTAATGATTAAAGGAAAACATTAGAGGGCTCAGCCAGGAATTGAACCCGGGACCTCCTGCACCCTAAGCAGGAATCATACCTCTAGACCACTGAGCCACTGTGTTTGCTGACGTAATAGAGTTTCAGTTTCATTTAATATAGATTAGAAAATTAATCATTAAAGGAAAAAATTTAAGGGCTCAGCTGGGAATTGAACCCGGGAATTCCTGCACCCAAAGCAGGAATCATACCTCTAGACCACTGAGCCACTGTGTTTCGTGCGTAATAGAGTTTCAGTTTTATTTCATTTATATTACAAAATTAATCAATAAAGGAAAAAATTAGAGGGCTCAGCAGGGAATTGAACACGGGACCTCCTGCACCCAAAGCATGAATCATACCTCTAGACCACTGAGCCACTATGTTCTCTGACGTAATAGAGTTTCAGTTTTATTTAATTTTTATTAGAAAATTAATCAATAAAGGAAAACCTTAGAGGGCTCAGCCGGGAATTGAAACCGGGACCTCCTGCACCCAAAGCACGAATCATACCTTTAGACCACTGAGCCACTATGTTTCGTGACTTAATAGAGTTTCAGTTTTATTTAATTTTTATTAGAAAATTAATGATTAAATGAAAACATTAGAGGGCTCAGCCGGGAATTGAACCCGGGACCTCCTGCACCCTAAGCAGGAATCATACCTCTAGACCACTGAGCCACTGTGTTTCCTGGCGTAATAGAGTTTCAGTTTTATTTAATATAGATTAGAAAATTAATCAATAAAGGAAAAAATTTAAGGGCTCAACCGGGAATTGAACCTGGGACCTCCTGCACCCAAAGCAGGAATCATACCTGTAGACCACTGAGCCACTGTGATTGCTGACGTAATAGAGTTTCAGTTTTATTTAATTTTTATTAGAAAATTAATCAATAAAGGAAAAGCCTAGAGGGCTCAGCCGGGAATTGAACCGGGTACCTCCTGCACCCAAAGCAGGAATCATACCTCTAGACCACTGAGCCACTGTGTTCCCTGACGTAATAGAGTTTCAGTTTTATTTAATTTTTATTAGAAAATTAATCAATAAAGGAAAACATTAGAGGGCTCAGCCGGGAATTGAACCCGGGACCTCCTGCACCCAAAGCAGGAATCATACCTCTAGACCACTGAGCCACTGTGTTTCGTGACGTAATTGAGTTTCAGTTTTATGTAATTTTTATTAGAAAATTAATAAATAAAGGAAAACCTTAGAGGGCTCAGCCGGGAATTGAACCCGGGACCTCCTGCACCCTAAGCAGGAATCATACCTCTAGACCACTGAGCCACTGTGTTTGCTGACGTAATAGAGTTTAAGTTTTATTTCATTTATATTACAAAATTAATCAATAAAGGAAAAAATTAGAGGGCTCAGCCGGGAATTGAACCCGGGACCTCCTGCACCCAAAGCACGAATCATACCTCTAGACCACTGAGCCACTATGTTTCGTGACTTAATAGAGTTTCAGTTTTATTTAATTTGTATTGGAAAATTAATGATTAAAGTAAAACATTAAAGAGGGCTCAGCCGGGAATTGAACCCGGGACCTCCTGCACCCTAAGCAGGAATCATACCTCTAGACCACTGAGCCACTGTGTTTGCTGACGTAATAGAGTTTCAGTTTTATTTAATATAGATTAGAAAATTAATCAATAAAGGAAAAAGTTTAAGGGCTCAGTCGGGAATTGAACCTGGGACCTCCTGCACCCAAAGCAGGAATCATACCTGTAGACCACTGAGCCACTGTGATTGCTGAGGTAATAGAGTTTCAGTTTTATTTAATTTTTATTAGAAAATTAATCAATAAAGGAAAACCTTAGAGGGGTCAGCCGGGAATTGAACCCGGGACCTCCTGCACCCTAAGCAGGAATCATACATCTAGACCACTGAGCCACTGTGTTTCGTGACTTATTAGAGTTTCAGGTTTATTTAATATATATTAGAAAATTAATCAATAAAGGAAAACATTAGAGGGCTCAGCCGGGAATTGAACCCGGGACCTCCTGCACCCAAAGCAGAAATCATACCTCTAGACCACTGAGCCACTGTGTTTCGCGACTTATTAGAGTTTCAGGTTTATTAAATATATATTAGAAAATTAATCAATAAAGGAAAACCTTAGAGGGCTCAGCCGGGAATTGAACCCGGGACCTCCTGCACCCAAAGCAGGAATCATACCTCTTGACCACTGAGCCACTGTGTTCCCTTACGTAATAGAGTTTCAGTTTTATTTAATTTTTATTAGAAAAGTAATCAATAAAGGAAAACCTTAGAGGGCTCAGCCGCGAATTGAACCCGGGACCTCCTGCACCCAAAGCAGGAATCATACCTCTAGACCACTGAGCCACTATGTTTCGTGACTTAATAGAGTTTCAGTTTTATTTAATTTTTATTAGAAAATTAATGATTAAAGGAAAACATTAGAGGGCTGAGACAGGAATTGAACCCGGGACCTCCTGCACCCTAAGCAGCAATCATACCTCTAGACCACTGAGCCACTGTGTTTGCTGACGTAATAGAGTTTCAGTTTCATTTAATATAGATTAGAAAATTAATCATTAAAAGAAAAAATTTAAGGGCTCAGCCGGGAATTGAACCCGGGACCTCCTGCACCCAAAGCAGGAATCATACCTCTAGACCACTGAGCCACTGTGTTTCGTGCGTAATAGAGTTTCAGTTTTATTTCATTTATAATACAAAATAATCAATAAAGGAAAAAATTAGAGGGCTCAGCTGGGAATTGAACACGGGACCTCCTGCACCCAAAGCAGGAATCATACCTCTAGACCACTGAGCCACTGTGTTTGCTGACGTAATAGAGTTTCAGTTTTATTTAATATAGATTAGAAAATTAATCAATAAAGGAAAAAATTTAAGGGCTCAGCCGGGAATTGAACCTGGGACCTCCTGCACCCAAAGCAGGAATCATACCTGTAGACCACTGAGCCACTGTGATTGCTGACGTAATAGAGTTTCAGTTTTATTTAATTTTTATTAGAAAATTAATCAATAAAGGAAAAGCCTAGAGGGCTTAGCCGGTAATTGAACCCGGGACCTCCTGCACCCTAAGCAGGAATCATACCATTAGACCACTGAGCCACGTTGTTTGCTGACGTAATAGAGTATCAGTTTTATTTAATATATATTAGAAAATTAATCGATAAAGGAAAACATTAGAGGGCTCAGCCGGGAATTGAACCCGGGACCTCCTGCACCCAAAGCACGAATCATACCTCTAGACCACTGAGCCACTGTGTTTGCTGACGTAATAGAGTTTAAGTTTTATTTCATTTATATTACAAAATTAATCAATAAAGGAAAAAATTAGAGGGCTCAGCCGGGAATTGAACCCGGGACCTTCTGCACTCAAAGCACGAATCATACCTCTAGACCACTGAGCCACTATGTTTCGTGACTTAATAGAGTTTCAGTTTTATTTAATTTTTATTGGAAAATTAATGATTAAAGTAAAACAATAGAGGGCTCAGCCGGGAATTGAACCCGGGACCTCCTGCACCCTAAGCAGGAATCATACCTCTAGACCACTGAGCCACTGTGTTTCGTGACTTATTAGAGTTTCAGGTTTATTTAATATATATTAGAAAATTAATCAATAAAGGAAAACCTTAGAGGGCTCAGCCGGGAATTGAACCCGGGACCTCCTGCACCCTAAGCAGGAATCATACCACTAGACCACTGAGCCACTGTGTTTGCTGACGTAATAGAGTTTCAGTTTTATTTAATATATATTAGAAAATTAATCAATAAAGGAAAACATTAGAGGGCTAAGCCGGGAATTTAACACGGGGCCTCCTGCACCCTAAGCAGGAATCATACATCTAGACCACTGAGCCACTGTGTTTCGTGACTTATTAGAGTTTCAGGATTATTTAATATATATTAGAAAATTAATCAATAAAGGAAAACATTAGAGGGCTCAGCCGGGAATTAAACCCGGGACCTCCTGCACCCAAAGCAGAAATCATACCTCTAGACCACTGAGCCACTGTGTTTCGTGACTTATTAGAGTTTCAGGTTTATGTAATATATATTAGAAAATTAATCAATAAAGGAAAACCTTAGAGGGCTCAGCCGGGAATTGAACCCGGGACCTCCTGCACCCAAAGCAGGAATCATACCTCTAGACCACTGAGCCACTATGTTTCGTGACTTAATAGAGTTTCAGTTTTATTTAATTTTTATTAGAAAATTAATGATTAAAGGAAAACATTAGACGGCTCAGCCGCGAATTGAACCCGGGACCTCCTGCACACAAAGCAGGAATCATCCCTTTACACCACTGAGCCACTATGTTTCGTGACTTAATAGAGTTTCAGTTTTATTTAATTTTTATTAGAAAATTAATGATTAAAGGAAAACATTAGAGGCCTCAGCCAGGAATTGAACCCGGGACCTCCTGCACCCTAAGCAGGAATCATACCTCTAGACCACTGAGCCACTGTGTTTGCTGACGTAATAGAGTTTCAGTTTCATTTAATATAGATTAGAAAATTAATCATTAAAGGAAAAAATTTAAGGGCTCAGCCGGGAATTGAACCCGGGACCTCCTGCACCCAAAGCAGGAATCATACCTCTAGACCACTGAGCCACTGTGTTCCCTGACGTAATAGAGTTTCAGTTTTATTTAATTTTTATTAGAAAATTAATCAATAAAGGAAAACATTAGTGAGCTCAGCCGGGAATTGAACTCGGGACCTCCTGCACCCTAAGCAGGAATCATACATCTAGACCACTGAGCCACTGTGTTTCGTGCGTAATAGAGTTTCAGTTTTATTTCATTTATATTACAAAATTAATCAATAAAGGAAAAAATTAGAGGGCTCAGCAGGGAATTGAACACGGGACCTCCTGCACCCAAAGCAGGAATCATACCTCTAGACCACTGAGCCACTATGTTCCCTGACGTAATAGAGTTTCAGTTTTATTTAATTTTTATTAGAAAATTAATCAATAAAGGAAAACCTTAGAGGTCTCAGCCGGGAATTGAAGCCGGGACCTCCTGCACCCAAAGCAGGAATCATACCTCTAGACCACTGAGCCACTATGTTTCGTGACTTAATAGAGTTTCAGTTTTATTTAATTTTTATTAGAAAATTATTGATTAAAGGAAAACATTAGAGGGCTCAGCAGGGAATTGTACCCGGAACCTCCTGCACCCAAAGCAGGAATCATACCTCTAGACCACTGAGCCACTATGTTTCGTGACTTAATAGAGTTTCAGTTTTATTTAATTTTTATTAGAAAATTAATGATTAAAGGAAAACATTAGAGGGCTCAGCCGGGAATTGAACCCGGGACCTCCTGCACCCTAAGCAGGAATCATACCTCTAGACCACTGAGCCACTGTGTTTGCTGACGTAATAGAGTTTCAGTTTTATTTAATATAGATTAGAAAATTAATCATTAAAGGAAAAAATTTAAGGGCTCAGCCGGGAATTGAACCCGGGACCTCCTGCACCCTAAGCAGGATTCATACCTCTAGACCACTGAGCCACTGTGATTGCTGACGTAATAGAGTTTCAGTTTTATTTAATTTTTATTAGAAAATTAATCAATAAAGGAAAACATTAGAGGGCTCAGCCGGGAATTGTACCCGGGACCTCCTGCACCCTAAGCAGGATTCATACCTCTAGACCACCGAGCCACTGTGATTGCTGACGTAATAGAGTTTCAGTTTTATTTAATTTTTATTAGAAAATTAATCAATAAAGGAAAACATTAGAGGGCTCAGCCGGGAATTGAACCCGGGACCTCCTGCACCCTAAGCAGGAATCATACATCTAGACCACTGAGCCACTGTGTTCCCTGACGTAATAGAGTTTCAGTTTTATTTCATTTATATTACAAAATTAATCAATAAAGGAAAAAAGAAGAGGGCTCAGTCAGGAATTGAACCCGGGACCTCCTGCACCCTAAGCAGGAATCATACCTCTAGACCACTGAGCCACTGTGTTTCGTGACGTAATAGAGTTTCAGTTTTATTTAATTTTTATTAGAAAATTAATCAATAAAGGAAAACCTTAGAGGGCTCAGCCGGGAATTGAACCCGGGACCTCCTGCACCCTAAGCAGGAATCATACATCTAGACCACTGAGCCACTGTGTTTCGTGACGTAATAGAGTTTCAGTTTTATTTAATTTTTATTAGAAAATTAATCAATAAAGGAAAACCTTAGAGGGCTCAGCCGGGAATTGAACCCGGGACCTCCTGCACCCAAAGCAGGAATCATACCTCTAGACCACTGAGCCACTATGTTTCGTGACTTAATAGAGTTTCAGTTTTATTTAATTTTTATTAGAAAATTAATGATTAAAGGAAAACATTAGAGGGCTCAGCCGGGATTTGAACCCGGGACCTCCTGCACCCTAAGCAGAAATCATACCTCTAGACCACTGAGCCACTGTGTTTCTTGACTTAACGGAGTTTCAGTTTTATTTCATTTATATTACAAAATTAATGAATAAAGGAAAACATTAGAGGGCTCAGCCGGGAATTGAACCCGGCACCTCCTGCGCCCTAAGCAGGAATCATACCTCTAGACCACTGAGCCACTGTGTTTCCTGACGTAATAGAGTTTCAGTTTTATTTAATTTTTATTAGAAAATTAATCAATAAAGGAAAACCTTAGAGGGCTAAGCCGGGAAATGAACCCGGTACCTCCTGCACCCAAAGCAGGAATCATACCTCTACACCACTGAGTCACTATGTTTTGTGACTTAATAGAGTTTCAGTTTTATTTAATTTTTATTAGAAAATTAATGATTAAAGCAAAAGATTAGAGGGCTCAGCCGGGAATTGAACCCGGGACCTGCTGCACCCTAAGCAGGAATCATACCTCTAGACCACTGACCCACTGTGTTTGCTGACGTAATAGAGTTTCAGTTTTATTTAATATAGATTAGAAAATTAATCATTAAAGGAAAAAATTAGAGGGCTCAGCCGGGAATTGAACCCGGGACCTCCTGCACCCAAAGCAGGAATCATACCTCTAGACCACTGAGCCACTGTGTTCCGTGACGTAATAGAGTTTCAGTTTTATTTAATTTTTATTAGAAAATTAATGATTAAAGGAAAACATTAGAGGGCTCAGCCGGGAATTGAACCCGGGACCTCCTGCACCCAAAGCAGGAATCATACCTCTAGACCACTGAGCCACTGTGTTTCGTGACGTAATTGAGTTTCAGTTTTATTTAATTTTTATTAGAAAATTAATCAATAAAGGAAAACCTTAGAGGGCTCAGCCGGGAATTGAACCCGGGACCTCCTGCACCCTAAGCAGGAATCATACCTCTAGACCACTGAGCCACTGTGTTTGCTGACGTAATAGAGTTTCAGTTTTATTTCATTTATATTACAAAATTAATCAATAAAGGAAAAAATTGGAGGGCTCAGCCGTGAATTGAACCCGGGACCTCCTGCACCCAAAGCAGGAATCATACCTCTAGACCACTGAGCCACTGTGTTTCGTGACGTAATAGAGTTTCAGTTTTATTTAATTTTTATTAGAAAATTAATCAATAAAGGAAAACCTTAGAGGGCTCAGCCGGGAATTGAATCCGGGACCTCCTGCACCCTAAGCAGGAATCATACATCTAGACCACAGAGCCACTGTGTTCCCTGACGTAATAGAGTTTCAGTTTTATTTAATTTTTATTAGAAAATTAATCAATAAAGGAAAACCTTAGAGGGCTCAGCCGGGAATTGAACCCGGGACCTCCTGCACCCAAAGCAAGAATCATACCTCTAGACCACTGAGCCACTATTTTTCGTGACTTAATAGAGTTTCAGTTTTATTTAATTTTTATTAGAAAATTAATGATTAAAGGAAAACATTAGAGGGCTCAGCCGGGAATTGAACCCGGGACCTCCTGCAACCTAAGCAGGAATCATAAATCTAGACCACTGAGCCACTGTGTTTCTTGACTTAACGGAGTTTCAGTTTTATTTCATTTATATTACAAAATTAATGAATAAAGGAAAACATTAGAGGGCTCAGCCGGGAATTGAACCCGGCACCTCCTGCGCCCTAAGCAGGAATCATACCTCTAGACCACTGAGCCACTGTGTTTCCTGACGTAATAGAGTTTCAGTTTTATTTAATTTTTATTAGAAAATTAATCAATAAAGGAAAACCTTAGAGGGCTCAGCCGGGAATTGAACCCGGGACCTCCTGCACCCAAAGCAGGAATCATACCTCTAGACCACTGAGCCACTGTGTTTGCTGACGTAATAGAGTTTCAGTTTTATTTAATACTAGCTGGGTGCCCGGCGTTGCCCGAGATGACATTTATCCATAACCCCCGAATTTTTCGTTATTTTTATGTAACGCAACTAAATGTGTTATCGGCCGGTTCCATTGTTTAAAATTTTCTACCCCCGTCCAACCCCGAGCAAAACTTAATTTTTTCACAATGAAATTGAGCGACATCCATAACCCCATAATTGACTCGAATCTTGGTCTATTCGCGTTATTTTCATGTAACGCTTCTCAAAACCCCACCTCTAAGCGTGCCCCCATACCATGCCCATAGGTGTTGAAATTATACACAGAATTTATTTAGTATTATTATGAGTCTCATTGACCCCGAAAAATATTTATTTGGCGCAAATATCGACAGGTTAACATTTTTGAACATTTCTACGCCCGCCCACGTCCGACCAGCCCTCCCACCCACAACCAACTCCGCGCGCTACCCAGGTTGCCATATATAAATTCAGTGACATCTATAACCTCGATTTGTCTCGAATCTATGTTGTTCTCACGTTTTTTTCTTGTAACTGCCCTCCACCCCTACACGTGTATCGATGTCGACAAAGTTTTTAAATTTATGAGTTTATTTTCTGGTTTCCTATCTTCGCTTACAAACGGCCTAATTTGTTCCACTATGACGCCTTAATTTAGAACTGAATTTTGTCAAGTAGTTATAATAAGTCAATATGGATGTATAAAATGTATAATAATAATTAATAATAATAAATATGCAAGTTGCCGAAGTTATTTATTTCTATTTAAATGAAACTGCAGTGTGTTTATTAAATTATTTTATTACAGTTAAGTATTTATATACCCAAAAACAGCAAAATTATGTAATAAGATATTTCAGTACATAAGAATTGATTGACTGCAAGATAAAAAAAATTAATTCTCTTGAACTTTTAAACCATTAAAAATTAGGAGATAATTATAGTGTGTGGCATTTATTGTACTAAATAATGTTCCTCTTAATTAAATATAAATAATATTCAAAGAAAAATGCACTGCGGAATACAGAGAACAACGACTCCATTTTGCTTAGTTCTGGGTAAACGCCTCTGACCAAGGCGAGGCAGGAAGAAGGGGCAGGTGTGACGTAGACAAGAACTTCGCCAACTACTAAGGCCGTCTGCTCCCCTGATGTATCGAGCTCCGTGAAAATCAAACCCCATGTTAAGTCGTTAGTACGAACCAAGTCCCAACAGATGTCATGAGCGCCTCCTTTTTGAAGCGTTTCAATTTTAGTATGGGATTTCGTGATTTTGTCGTGCGGGTTGCTAGTAGAAGTAAAGAAGGTGTCTTATTCCACGAGCAGGTGTCTCAGTCCACGAGTCTAAGCACCGCCCCTAAAGCAGCAGCTCCTCCATTTTACATGCATCGGCACAACTCTGCCTGCCGTTGCTTACTTGGTCTCTCTATTTCTCTCTAGCCGAGAGGAATGAAGAAATGATTTTGAATATATAAATAATCGATAACATTTAGATAGTCACTAAATTAAATTAATAATGTGGAACTTAAATTAGAAATTTTCGAAATTAAATAATTAATTTATTTTTATCAATTTTTTTATGCGGAATGATTTTTGCGTTCCCATATTCATCTTTTTCATATTCCATAATTAATTTTTTAAATCAATAATTACTATATTTACAAATGTAAAATTATAGTCAATCATTATTATTTGTTCCATAACTTTTCAATTAAAGGCCATAATTAATACCCATAAACACAATTAATTGGCTTTTTATAATGAATAATAAATCATGTTAATTAAAAGCAAGTAAATGACAAACAAATATTGTGTGATAAGTAATAATTGGTCTATTATTTGTTACGTTAGTTATGTAATTATTTTACTATTAAAACACAGGTTTTAACTACGTATTTTCAATTTAAAAACCAATAAAAATAACACACTGTGCCCGCATTGAGCCTGATGCCATGGTGAGCCTTGTAAAACCAAGACGTATTTTGTATGATAATGTTCATTATGTTTTCTATTATTGTTGTTGCATAATAATAGAAATTAATTTGAAAATAATCTCCTTAATTTTATTTGCACTGTGTGACGCGATATACACGGAAAATAGCGACGTTTTGTTAAGTAATTTAATAATCGCGCCATTTTAAATTTAACAAAATACGACTGAAAGTTTAGTGTTTTTGAAATATAAACTGATTAATTATTTGTTACAGAACGCCTAATGATGTCTGGGGTTAGAAAAAGCGTTTTTGGATTGATAATAATTTCATTGGAAGACGCCACGGCATCTATGTCGAAAAAGTTTTTAAATTTATGAATTTATTTCCTGGTTTCCTATCTTCGCTTACAAACAGCCTAATTTGTTCCAATAAATATGACGCCTAAATTTAGATCTGAATTTTGTCAAGTAGTTATAATAAGTCAATCTGGATATAGAAAACAATAGTAATAATAGTAATTATACTCATATAACATCGGTAGAAACACTATCAATCTCTTTAACCCCTAAAAATTTTTATCCGCCTAAAATATCGACTGTTTTAGATTGTTTGAATGTTTCAACCCCCGACCCTATGCGTGCTATCCTCTCATACCGAAAAGGGTTGTAATTTTACAAAAAAAACATAGGTGGAAATACTATCAACGTAATTGACCCTGATAATTATTTATTCCACTCAAATATCGACCATTTAACTTGTTTGAAATCTTCCATTCCCGTTCAAACCCTTTCCCCTGGGTTTTAAATGGCCACTTGAATGTCATAATTAAACTCACCGACATCCGTTACCCTGTATTTGACTCCAATATCGGTTGTATTCCCGTTATTTTCTTGTAATACCTGTCCAGCCCCACTCCTAACGGCGCTCCTTTCCCATGATATGAGGGTTTGAAATTATACTCATAGAACATCGGTATAAACACTATCAATCTCTTTCACCCCTAAAATTATTTATCAGACACAAATATCGGCTGTTTTAACATGTTTGAATATTTCAGCCCTCGTCAATCCCCACTCCTGGGGTTGGTAAATGTTTCACACCCCGACAGTGTTTGTTT
This sequence comes from Zhengitettix transpicula, assembly GCA_037074705.1. Classification (NCBI taxonomy): domain Eukaryota; kingdom Metazoa; phylum Arthropoda; class Insecta; order Orthoptera; family Tetrigidae; genus Zhengitettix; species Zhengitettix transpicula. The sequence goes on from CM073595.1 coordinate 52,605,185, forward strand.
CCTGGTCGCAAAGAACACATGTATGAAATTTGTTCCACCGGTGTATATATATATATACATATATATATATATATATAAACACTCTGTTTTATTTATTAGATACTAGCTGGGTGCCCGGCGTTGCCCGAGATGTCATTTATCTATAACCATCCATAAGACTCCAATTTTGGTTACTTTTGCGCTATTTTTATGTAAAGCTCCTCGAACCCTATCCCTAAATGTGCTCACCTCCCATGCCGAAGGCGGATGAAGTCATTGACTAAATATATCGGCCGTTTTTACATGTTAGAAGATGACCACCCCCACAAATATGCGATAATGAAAAAGAATGTATTCCACGCAAAAATCGGCCGATTACATTGTCTGAAAATTTATTTCCCCGCCCAACACCTCCCAAACCCGTCGCGTTACCCCCCCAGGGTTGTCACAATTAGATTCAGCGACATTCATAGTCTCGGAATTGATTCGAATCTCGGTTGTTTTTGCGGGATTTTATTTAACGTACCTCCACGCCACCCCTAATCTTGCTCCCCTCACAGGGGTTAAATTATACACAAACAACATCGGTATAAATACTTTCAAAGTAATTAACCCCAGGAAATAATTATCGCAAATATCGACCGTTTAACATGTTTGAAATTTTACACCCCCGACCACTCCCGCTTCGGGGACTTAAACGGTCAAGTTTAATGTCATAATTAAACTCAGTGACAATCCTGACAGTTTCTGGTTTATTTTTATCTAATGCTACTTCCACGCCAACCCCTAAGGGTGCACCCTTCCGAGTCCGAAAGGGGTTGAAATTATACACAGAGAACATGTAGGGAAATTTTATTAATCTAATTCATCCCGAAATATATTTAATCGACGCAAAAAACAGCCGGTAACTCATCCCAACCCGGCTGATACCCGCGCGTTGTCCAGATTGTCATAAATAAGTTCAGGGACATCCATGACCTTCGATTTGACTCGAATCTCGGTTGTTTTCCCGTTATTTTCAAGGAAATCCCCTCCAGCCCTACCCCTATCATGCCTACAAACAACATCAGTAGAAATACTATCAACGTCAATGGTCCCGGCATTTATTTATTCCACGCTAATATCGATGATTTCACATGTTAGAAAATTTCCATCCCATCCACTCTCGCCCCTTGGGGCTAAACGGGCAATTTGGTGCTATAATTGAACTGGATGACATCCATAACTTTGGATTTGACTACAATCTCGGTTGTATTCGCGTTATTTTATTGCAGCGTTCCTCCACCCAACACCTAAAAGTGCTCTACTGATAATCCCGACCCGCTTCTGGGGGTGGTAGACGCGTCTCACCCTAACAGTCGGTAGAAACACTATTAATATCTGTGACCCCTAAAAATATTTATCCGACTGAAATATAGACTGTTTTAGAATGTTTAAATATATCAATCCCCGTCCACCCCCGCTTCTGGGGGTGGTAGACGCGTCTCACCACGACAGTGTTTGTTTCCTGGTCGCAAAGAACACGTGTACGAAAAAATTTGGTGAAATTTTCTCCAGCGGTGTAGATTTGTGTAACGAACATACAAATATACAAACATACAAATATACAAATATACAAACATACAAATATACAAACATACAAACATACAAACATACACTCATTTTTATATATAAGATTAAGTGTAATAATTATTTATATTAAGCCCTTTCGTTGTGGTAGAAAAGTGATTAATAATGGATTGATTTATATGGTTTAGGATTTTGAGAACAATTGTTCTAATAATGTAGATTACGTGGATAATATTTTCATTGAAGTTGTAGTAAACTAAATTATAAACTACGTTGGCATGTAGAGTTTTTGTTACATTTATTTGTCCGTGATTATTTGTTGCTTTATTTCTTCACAATAATACAACTTCAATTACGGAATAAATGTAAAATTATGTTTATAACAATTTATAATATAAAAACTTTTTAAAAGAGTACAAAAAGCAATGGTTCTGAAACACTTTTATTTTTGATTAAACGTCGTTATTAATGGAAACAACATAGGTTAAAATAGTATGAAAAACACCACCCTTAAATCTGCTACTTTCCCGTGGTGGAAAGTGTTGAATTTTTACTCATATCACATCGGTAGAAACAATATCAATCTAGTTTACCCATAAACACATAACATTTTGGCAGTTTTAGAATAATAGACAATTCTCACCCCCAGCCCTGAGCAAGCTCACTACTAATGTCTAAAGGGATTTATATTTTCAACAACATCCGTTGAAATAGTATTCACGTAATTCTCCTCCAAGAACGCGCAAGAACTGACTATTTATCTTCCCTTCCAACCCCCACCATTTCGGGTTAAATGGGCAATTAAAAATATTTATCCGGAGTAAACTCACTGACATCCATAACCTTCGATTTGACTCCAAACTCGGTTGTATTCGCGTTATTTTTCTGTAAAGCAACTCCACCCCAAACCCTAAGGGTGCCCTTTTCCCAGGGCGTAGGAGATGAATATTATATTCAGATAACATCGGTAGAAACACAATCAATATCTTTGACCCCGAAAATATTTATCCAAATCTAATACCTGCTGTTTTAGCATGTTTAAGTATTTCAACCCCCGTCCACCCCCGCTTCTGGGGTTGGTAGACGCGTCTCACCCCGACAGTGTTGTTTTCCTGGTCGCAAAGAACCCGTGTACCAAATTTGGTGAAATTTGCTCCATCGGTGTAGATTTGTATTCTCCCCCTCTAACGCTAGGGGTGCTCTTTCCCCAGGGTGTAGAGGTTGAAAATTATATTCAGATATCATTAGTGGAAAGACTATAAATATCTTTGACCTCTACAAATATTTATCCGACTGAAATATCGACTGTTTTAGCATGTTCAAATATTTCCACCCCCGTCCACCCCCGCTTCAGGGGGTGGTAGGCGCGTCTCACCCCGACAGTGTTGTTTTCCTGGTCGCAAAGAACCCGTGTACCAAATTTGGTGAAATTTGCTCCAGCGGTGTAGATTTGTATTCTCCCCCTCTAACGCTAGGGGTGCTCTTTCCCCAGGGTGTAGAGGTTGAAAATTATATTCAGATATCATTAGTGGAAAGACTATAAATATATTTGACCTCCACAAATATTTATCCGACTGAAATATCGACTGTTTTAGCATGTTCAAATATTTCCACCCCCGTCCACCCCCGCTTCAGGGGGTGGTAGGCGCGTCTCACTCCGACAGTGTTGTTTTCCTGGTCGCAAAGAACACGTGTACGAAATTTGGTGAAATTTGATCCACCGGTATAGATTTGTATTCTCCACCCTAAACCCTAAGGGTGCCCTTTTCCCAGGGTGTAGGGGATGAAAATTATATTCATAAAACATCGGTAGAAACACCATAAATATCTTGGTCCCCTAAAAATTATTATCCGACTAAAATATCGGCTGTTTTAGCATGTTTAAATATTTCAACCCCGTGCATCCCCGCTTCTGGGGGTGGTAGACATGTCTCACCCCGACAGTGTTTGTTTCCTGGTCGTAAAGAAGACGTGTACGAAATTTGGTGAAATTTGCTCTACCGGTGTAGATTTGTATAACGAACATACAAATATACATACAAACAAACATACAAACAAACAAACAAACATACACACACTCTCTTTTATTTATAAGATAGATTAGAAAATTAATCATTAAAGGAAAAAATTTAAGGGCTCAGCCGGGAATTAAACCAGGGACCTCCTGCACCCAAAGCAGGAATCATACCTCTAGACCACTGAGCCACTGTGTTCCCTGACGTAATAGAGTTTCAGTTTTATTTAATTTTTATTAGAAAATTAATCAATAAAGGAAAACATTAGAGGGCTCAGCCGGGAATTGAACCCGGGACCTCCTGCACCCTAAGCAGGAATCATACATCTAGACCACTGAGCCACTGTGTTTCGTGACGTAATAGAGTTTCAGTTTTATTTCATTTATATTACAAAATTAATCAATAAAGGAAAAAAGTAGAGGGCTCAGCCGGGAATTGAACCCGGGACCTCCTGCACCCTAAGCAGGAATCATACCTCTAGACCACTGAGCCACTGTGTTTCGTGACGTAATAGAGTTTCAATTTATTTAATTTTTATTAGAAAATTAATCAATAAAGGAAAACCTTAGAGGGCTCAGCCGGGAATTGAACCCGGGACCTCCTGCACCCAAAGCAGGAATCATACCTCTAGACCACTGAGCCACTATGTTTCGTGACTTAATAGAGTTTCAGTTTTATTTAATTTTTATTAGAAAATTAATGATTAAAGGAAAACTTTAGAGGGCTCAGCCGGGAATTGAACCCGGGACCTCCTGCACCCAAAGCAGGAATCATACCTCTGGACCACTGAGCCACTGTGTTTCGTGACGTAATAGAGTTTCAGTTTTATTTAATTTTTATTAGAAAATTAATCAATAAAGGAAAACCTTAGAGGGCTCAGCCGGGAATTGAACCCGGGACCTCCTGCACCCTAAGCAGGAATCATACATGTAGACCACTGAGCCACTGTGTTCCCTGACGTAATAGAGTTTCAGTTTTATTTCATTTATATTACAAAATTAATCAATAAAGGAAAAAAGTAGAGGGCTCAGCCGGGAATTGAACCCGGGACCTCCTGCACCCTAAGCAGGAATCATACATGTAGACCACTAAGCCACTGTGTTCCCTGACGTAATAGAGTTTCAGTTTTATTTCATTTATATTACAAAATTAATCAATAAAGGAAAAAAGTAGAGGGCTCAGCCGGGAATTGAACCCGGGACCTCCTGCACCCTAAGCAGGAATCATACCTCTAGACCACTGAGCCACTGTGTTTCGTGACGTAATAGAGTTTCAGTTTTATTTAATTTTTATTAGAAAATTAATCAATAAAGGAAAACCTTAGAGGGCTCAGCCGGGAATTGAACCCGGGACCTCCTGCACCCAAAGCAGGAATCATACCTCTAGACCACTGAGCCACTGTGTTCCCTGACGTAATGGAGTTTCAGTTTTGTTTAATTTTTATTAGAAAATTAATCAATAAACGAAAACATTACAGGGCTCAGCCGGGAATTGAACCCGGGACCTCCTGCACCCTAAGCAGGAATCATACATCTTGACCACTGAGCCACTGTGTTTCGTGACGTAATAGAGTTTCAGTTTTATTTCATTTATATTACAAAATTAATCAATAAAGGAAAAAATTAGAGGGCTCAGCCGGGAATTGAACACGGGACCTCCTGCACCCAAAGCAGGAATCATACCTCTAGACCACTGAGCCACTATGTTCCCTGACGTAATAGAGTTTCAGTTTTATTTAATTTTTATTAGAAAATTAATCAATAAAGGAAAACCTTAGAGGGCTCAGCCGGGAATTGAACCCGGGACATCCTGCACCCAAAGCAGGAATCATACCTCTAGACCACTGAGCCACTATGTTTCGTGACTTAATAGAGTTTCAGTTTTATTTAATTTTTATTAGAAAATTAATGATTAAAGGAAAACATTAGAGGGCTCAGCCGGGAATTGAACCCGGGACCTCCTGCACCCTAAGCAGGAATCATACCTCTAGACCACTGAGCCACTGTGTTTCTTGACTTAACGGAGTTTCAGTTTTATTTCATTTATATTACAAAATTAATGAATAAAGGAAAAAATTAGAGGGCTCGGCCGGGAATTAAACACGGGACGTCCTGCACCCAAAGCAGGAATCATACCTCTTGACCACTGAGCCACTGTGTTCCCTGACGTAATAGAGCTTCAGTTTTATTTAATTTTTATTAGAAAATTAATCAATAAATGAAAACATTAGAGGGCTCAGCCGGGAATTGAACCTGGGACATTCCGCACCCTCCAATCTCGGTTGCTTAAGTAACACCTCTCCACCCCCACCTCTAAGCGTGCTTCCCTCCCATGACGGAAGGGGTTGAAATTATACACACTTGACATCGGTAGAAACACTATTAATATCATCGACCCAGACAAATATTTATTCTACGCAAATATCTGGCCACCCACGCTTGAGGGAGTTAAACGGCAAGTTGAATGTCATAATTAAATTCAGTGATAACCATAACCCCAAATTTGACTCCGAGCTCGATTGGTTTTGCGTTATTTGTACGTAATGCCACTCCACTCTCACTGTTAAGGGTACTCCTCTCCCAAGCCCGAAAGGGGTTGAAATTATACACAGAGAAGATGTAGAGAAATTTTATGATTCTCATAGATCCTGAAAAATATTTATTCTTCGCAAACATCGGCCGGTTAACGTGTTTGAAAATTTCTATCCCCGCCCAGATAAATAAACTCAACGACATCCATAACCCCGATTTGACTCGAATCTCGGTTGTTTTCGTGTTATTTTCTTGTAAAGCCCCTCCCTTTCATAATAATTTATGAAATCGTTCAGATTAAATAAAATAAATATGCTATAATGTCTAAAGTTATATATACAAGGGGTTTCAGCAGTATTTTTGATGTATTACTTCCTTCTTATTACCATGGTTAATCTTGATAAGGTCGACGTCTTTTGTACATTTCAGTCTAAATAATATCGTACATTGTTTTGTAATGTATTAATTAATATTTTAGATTATATACTGTCTGTATGTGGCCATTAATTTTTCTTAAATCTTGTAACAGTCCAAAATGAAACCATATGTAGGCATCTAATGCAGAGAAACATTCAGTAACGAATCCGATGGCTGCATATATAATATTCGAATGCCTAAATTTAAATGGTAGAATATCAGTACGATTAAACTGTTGAAAAAACAAAACTCTAGTCATCAGCAAGGAAAAGGAAAGTATTTATCAAGGAGAATATATTTTTCACAAATACTCAAAAATAGAATCGCAGATCATACTTATCCTAAAATTATTTATACAGCAATTAAATATAAGCAGATTCATGCTTGAGTGACATTGTGTGACTATAATTAATATTAACAGTGTTCATTTCATTCAGCAGTACAAAAAACTACTTAAGTCATTTTCAAATTTTATTGATATAAACATATGAAAAACATAAGAAATTTTACAGACAATTTAAGAAAAAATCTGTGTCAATTTACAAAGACGCACTACACTACATTTAGTGCTTACATAAGAATAAAATATTAATAGTAAACATGTAGTTGACTGAAGAAGAGCAAACGTCAGTAAATCACTCATCTTTATTCCTTTACATACATCTAATTTTCTTTTCAAAATCAGGCAATGAAGTACATTAATATTACAACATATATTAAAGAAACAGTGATTTTTTAAGTTTAGTGTCTCATTACTGATAAAATAACTTAGATGGTCGAGAATTCAATAAAAACGGCTGGATTGTCCAATTTGGGTAAACCACCGATAAATAATTTTTAGGAAGCCCTATATTTAATAGAATGAAAGAATAGGGCGGATTGTGAGTCCCAGGTTATCTTTACAATTACAAGCCGCCTTCTTCTTGAACCACTTTACTCTCAGCCCGTCGGAGGGTCATCTAAAATTGTTAACTTGATGAGCTGACACGAGGAAATTCATGTCATTATTACTCCTCTCATGGTATTCTGTTGGATGCAGTGTAGTGGGTTCCGTAATTATGCTTTTTCTATTTCTGTTCGCCAATCGCCTCCTACCTGTCACAGTTAGTTCAGATTCATTACGGACATCAAATTCATTTCGGCTTCCGATCTGTATAACTGAAGTTCACAGTGGAGACGTTGGACACACAGCCAAATTATATACTGATCCATCAGATTCTAAATAAATTATATTTTGGCAACCACATGTTTCCATCGTAGGTGGGTGCTCATTTCCATTGAGGAGAATCAATCCAACACACATCACTCTCCTGAGCCAGAGGTGGAAGGCAGATGCAATACCTCGCCACGCTCTATATTATTCTCAGGTATAATGGGATGGCACGTTCCGACATTCAACAGTCGGTGTATTTCGTCAGTCACGTTATTCTCCATTTGAACGGAATGAGGGTTGACAAGACACTCCGTATTGACTCTGTTGAAACTTTCGACGTGCATTCTTATTTCTTCCGGAACTCCAGAAACGCTCCTGGTGTTACTATCAATTATTTCTTGTTCCCTATATATTTGGGAAGGCACCGGGAGTACATTACGAACGTACGACCTGGAAATTGGTAAATTTGGTGGTGTAGGCAATGATACCCCGCTTGTTACAGATTCATTTAATAAAGTAGCAACCACATGCTGTTGTGTCTGGCAAACTTGTATATGTTCCGAGTTACCAAGAATCAACGAAGCGTTTTGCTCCTTTGCAATTTCCCCGCTCAATGGAGAGATGGGTGTATCAATCGGTTCAGCCCGTTCAGAAATTCTAGTAACTTCTACGAAAGAAACCAATTGTCGATATATCTCCACTTCACGAATACATTCTACCACACCGCTGCTTGAATTCCGAACATTCATAATGGAGTTAACCAACGGTCGCGTTTCTTCTGATTGTTTATCTTCTGCAGTACGAATAACTTGATGGGATGGTCTCGTGGGTGGAAGAATATCCTTATGGTCAAGAGTGAGGGATGTCAACATTTGTTGCGTCACTTCATTATTTTGTGTAAATGTTGGGGGACGAATGAATTGATGAGATGCTCTCGTAGGTGGAACAAAATACTGATGTTTCAGAGAGAGTGGTGTCACCATCGGTTGGTATCCTTCATTGATTTGTGTAAATTCTGCGGGACGATCATGATGTTCCTGAGTGAGGGGTGTCACCCACTGTTGAGTCACTTCATTATTTTGTCTAATTGCTCCAGGACGAATGAATTGATGGCATGCTCTCTTGTGTGGAAGAATATCCCTATCTTCCAGAGTGAGGGGTGCCAACGTAGGTTCAGTATCTACAATATTTTGTGTAAATTCTGCGGGACGAATGTCTTGACGGGATGCTCTCGTAGGTGGAACAAAATACTGATGTTTCAGAGAGAGTGGTGTCATTATCTGTTGTGTTCCTTCATTGATTTGTGTAAATTCTGTGGGACGATCATTATGTTCCTGAGTGAGGGGTATCGCAATCTGTTGACTTACTTCATTATTTTTTGTAAATTTTGCGGGACGAATGACTCGATGGGTTTCTCTCGTGTGTGGAAGAACATTCTTTTGTTCCTGAGTGAGGGGTGTAACTATCTGTTGAGTTACTTCATTAGTTTTTGTAAATTCTGCGGGACTAATGACTCGATACAATACTCCCCTATTTGGAAGAATATCATTTTGTTTGTAATTGAGGGGTTTTAGCGTCTGTTGAGGTACGTCATTGATTTGTGCAAACGCTGCAAGACGAATGTCTAGATTGGATACTCTCGTGTGTGGAAGAATATCCTTATGTTCTTGAGTGAAGTGCGTCACCGCTGGTTGAGTTACTTCATTATTTAGGAAAAATGCTCCAGGACTAATGACTTTATAGTGTTCTCCAGTATGTGGAAGAATATCGTCATGTCCCTGAATGAGGTGTGCCATTTTATGTTGAGTTCCTTCAGTATTTTGTGTAAATGTTGCGGGACGAATGGGACGGAATGCTCTCATTTCTCGAATGATCCTTTCACGTTCCTGACTCTTTGCGTTTGGTTTTCGATTGGTGGACGTCACCGTCGGCTGGGCTACTTCTGACGTTTTTGGCAATTTTGGCGGACGAATTACAGTTTGCTGTGCTCTCTTTTGAGGAAGAAAGCCACTGCTTTCCTGGGGTTTCGTATTTCGCCCACGCGTGAGTCGAGTCGCAGTTGATTGGTTACCTCCATTAGAATTTGCTAACGAACGCATGATTGGATATTGTGCTGTCGTTTGTTCATCTAAAACATGTGGTTGCTGGGGTATTGCCTTTTGATGCTGAGTGAAGGATGTCACCGTCGACGGGATTCCTTTTGAAGTTTTTGCTATATTTGGCGGACGAATGACTTTTTTCTGTGACCTCTTTGGAGTAAGGAAACCAATAATGTCTGGAGTTTCTGCATTTCTCACAATATTTTCAAGTAAATTTTGGTTTAGCTGAGGACCGTCTTGACGTATGTTTTGTTCGTAATGGAAAGTGCCAGTCGCAGCTGACGCTGTGCTGAAGACTTCTGTTTTTTTTCTTCTCCCGTCAGTCTCTACCGTAGCCTGGTCAAATTCTTGTATAATGCTGTGTGTCCCATTCTTCGTGAGTTTATCATCATTGATCATTTTGTCAGAGACGTTAGTGACGTGCCAAATACAGTTTTTGGCGCCTACACTCGTCTGAAGATTTGGATCCTTTTTCAGAATCATACGTATTCCTTTATTTTCACATTCCGAACTTGTGTACTCAGGTTGCATTTTGTAAGTTATGTCGCGAGGGGGCGAAACTTTCTTGACTTTTGATTGCATTCTTTGAGAATCTCGGTTAAACTCAGAGTCGTCATCCTCTTCAGTAGATATATCGGAATAGCATGGCTGGCGTAGCGCTTTTAATTTCTTCTTTTCTGGCAGACAGGAAATCTGGTGACCATATTCTTGACCTGTCGCTACCTGGCATCTGCTGATACTGTCTTTTAGCTGGTCGACTGTTCCGGTCTGATTTATACCCTGGTCCTGTTTACCGTCCTCTGACATTAAATACTTCTTCTTCCAGTGAGCTTTCATCTTACAATCCTACTTCGAGCAATTTTTAAAATAACCTGCAAATTTAAAAAAAAAAATTAGATTCTAGAGAGAGAAACGTAATATTCACTCTGATTACAACTTTAATTTAGAATTTATTCTGAAATTCAACTCATTTTTACTACATTTGCCGCCACTGTCATCAAAATTGAATACAGTTAAAAGAATCTTAAAAAATATTTGTTTCTTTTCTTGAAATATGTTATCAACAAACCGCATAAATGTTTTAATAACCTTGGAAAATAATTTTACAATTTAGTATAATCATTTAGTAGACCGGAAATAAATTATGAGAACCTTTCTTTTTAAAGTTGATGACTTCTCAATTAATAAAATAGAGATGAAAATTTTTTTCGGGTAATTCTGAAGCTGTCATTTTGGAAAACTAAAGCAGTATGTGAATATATCACCCAGGAGCGACGCATAAAAAATATGTCGAATTGCCTCTTCAGAAACGTTTAAGTGACAGAGCAGTGACTGTGACCACGTAGTCAGTAATTGAAAATATAGACAAATCACTTTTCGGAACCTTTAGTAGCTTCGAATGGTTCTAACCTCAGAAGAATTTTAGATAATATTAAAACAAACGCTTATATTATTACCCGTGGAGTGAGATTTAGAAATTTAAAGCGCGATCGTTTAGTAAATCATTACGAGATATTTTACTTCAATTAATCCCAGAAGCATGTAAATAGACAAAGTGACACCTAGCGTATGACTGGAAAGTGGGGGACAAAACGTTTTCTAAAAGCCTCAATCCATCTACCCCTATTTTGTGTCGCTAACCACCATGCTTGTATCCTTCAAACCATCTTAGCTTGGGTATACTCCCGACTGTGAATAGGTTAATTCTTTCCTGGATTAATTTTTATTATATAGCCATTTAAGCCTACATATTGTCTTCTTCTAATAAATAAAGCTGCCTGTATGTGTGTTTGATTCGCATACAAATCAACACCCATTGACACTAAATTTCGTACACGTGTTCATTACAAGAAAACAAACATTGTAAGGGTGAGACACGTCTACCATCCCAGAAGCGGGGGTGTAAATATTCAAACACGCTAAAACTGCCGATATATCAGCCAAATAAATATTTTTAGGCGTCAAAGTGATTTGTAGTGATTCTATAGATTCTATCTGTGTATGCATTTCAACCATTTACAGCATGGGAAAGGATCACCGTTAGGGGTGGGGATGGAGGGGCGTTACAAGAAACAGCCGCGAATACAACAGAGACCCCAATCCAATATGGATGTCGCTGACTTTAATTATGATATTCAATTCCCATTTAACCCCAAAAGGTAGGCTGCGGAAATTTTCAGACATGTTATGCGGTCAATTTTTGTGTCGAATAATTTTTTTTCGGGATCAATGATATTCATGACATTTCTCTAGATGCTCTTTCGGGCATGGGCAGGGAGTACCCTTAAGGGCGGGGGTGAAGTTGCATTACATAACAATAACGCAAAAAACATTCGTGAATGGAGTCGAATCCGGGGTTATGGCTGTCACTGAATTTAGTTACGACATTTAACTTGCCGTTTAACTCCCGCAAAAGGGAGTGGTCGGGGTTGGAAATTATGAAAAATGTTAAACAGTCAACATTTACGTGGGGTACATAATTGTCGTGGTCAATGACATTGATAGTATTTGTACCCATGTTGTTTGTGTATCATTTCCACCCCTTTCGGCATTGGAGGGGAGCACGCTTAGGGGTGGGTGCGGAGAGGCGTTACATAAAAATAACGCAAAAACAACCGAGATTTGAATCAAATCCGGCCAGGTAGAGAGGGGGTTATTTGCAAAATTGTGAGTTAATTGCTGACTACCAAAGATGTCGTCAGGACCTGCCTAGCCTTTCACTGATGCAATGGTCCAGTTACTTGCCGGGCGCGGCATGCCCAAAGGTCCAACCTTCTCTTCAGCCATCTATTTGATCTCTCACTGCCGAATGCCTGCGAATATTTTTCTCTGGACGATCTTAGCCTATTCTTATTTATTTGAACTCGACGAGTATTCCCCTAACTTATGTATTCTCTCGGAACGAGCGAGGCAGAGACGTGCAGAGTCGAACCGACCTTGAGACTTCACGGGCGCCACCATTCATTCTGGTCGGAGATAGTATTAAGTGTCGCGTAAATACAGTCTGCAGTATAAAGGGAGAACAATTGACGTATCATTCATGAGTAAACGGAGTAAATGATGCGAAAAGCGCGAGAACTTTTCGCGTTATTAAATTAACAATGATGGTGGTGTCAAAGCAGTTTATAATTTCTTTAGGATCAAATTACATTTATATCAGCTTTAAAGAGCCCAATCATCATTTATTTATTATGAGGACCATCAACTGCAAGGAAAAGCAAATCGATCTATCGACCATAGTTATGACATCTTCTTAACGAGTTTGCCCTTAATTACGCTAATTTCAAAATTTATGTCGACTCCTTAATATATATTTGATCTAATTCTAATTTATTAGAGATTTTATCAAGGCTTAAACCTATATCTCAACAGGAGTAAAGACGGACCTGACATTTATATGCTTTTGCCTAGAACAAGGAAAACCCTAAGTTAGAAATCTGGAATGGGGATTGCGAACGAAGAAAGTCATCGAGTAATGTTGAGTGATGAATATCAAAATAAAATTGTATTCCTTTCCGCAAAAAACTACTTATTTTGAAATGATACAGCATTATTATGAGGAAGCTACTATTCTTTCTGATCCCGTATTACATATTAAAACATAACATCCTTCTCAAAGAATTGGATAATGCAACACGTCTTCGTACGACGACGTAAAAGGTTTGACCCTAAATTGATTAAGTGGAACGAATGACTTAAAAAAATTTAAAACGCAACATGCAACAAACTATCGATGTTTTCGACGGAAAATAAATAAATTGAAAATAGAATAAATGCACAGAAATAGAAACATAAATATTTATTAAAATTAAAAAATATATATATATATATTTCTAATTACAACATCTGTCAGTTTATTAAGGCTGATATTTATAATGTTACTAGCTGGGTAATCGACGCTGCCCGGTATCCATAACCCCCGATTTGATTCCAATTTCGAGTGCTTATTTTTATGTAATGCACTCCACCCCCACCCTTAAGGGTGCTCCTCTCTCAAGCATGAGGTTGAAATTATATACAGAGAACATGTAGATAAATTTAATGAATCACATTGATCCCGAAATATATTTATTCGATGCAAACATCGGCAGATTAACACGATTGAAATTTTCTACCCCCGCCCATCACCGCCCAGTCCCTCCTGCCCCCGCCCATTGCCCATGTTGTCATAAATAAACTCAGCTACATCCATAACCCCGATTTAATTCGCATTTCGGTAATTTCTACTATGTTTTTAATGTAACCACCCTCCACCCCCACGCCTAAGCGTGCTCCCCTCTCATGTCAAAAGGTGTGGAAATAATACACAAAAAACATAGGTAGAAATATTATCAATATCATCGTTCCAGAAATATATTATTATTGCAAATTTCCACCCCCGGACTTAGGGGTTAAATGGCAAGTTGAATGTCATAATTAAACTCAGAGACATCCATAACCCTTTAATTACTCAAATCTCGGTTGTATTCGACTTATTTTCTTGTAACGCCCCACCACACCCACACCTAAGTGTGCTCCTTCCCCATACTGTAAGGGGTTGAAATTATACACAGGTAACATCGGTAGAAACACTATTACTCTCGTAGACCCCGAAAAATATTTATCACACTCAAATATCGGCCCTTTTTGCGTGTTTGAAAATTTCCAACAATACTCCTTGAGGTTGTAGGCGTGACTCACCTCCACAGTGTTTGTTGCTCGCAAAGAACACGTGTACGGAAATTTGTTAAATGTTCTCCACAGATGCGGAACATACACACATACAGGAAATTTTATTTAATAGACTAGCTGGGTGCCCGGCGTTGCTCAGGTTGTCATGAAACCATGTCCCCGATTTTTTACGGAGTCGTTAAGCTCCATAATATTACTTCATGAATAAATTCATCCCCAAACGGCATGAGTACATCTCTAGGGGTGGGGTGAAAATGGGCGATAAAAATTGCGGTAACGAATGCGGTGTTATGGTAGTTATGGTACATCATTCCAGAATGGCTAAGTTATAGTTTAACCCCTACGGGTGGGGATTGAAGGGGTGTGAAAATAATTTGATGTCGCCCGAAATTGGTGTCGATTCAGGTGTTATGGTAGTTATAACATTCCATCAAGTTTATGTTTAAAAAACACAGGTGGCGGGTGAAAGTAATCTGCGCAAAACTATAATTTTAAAGAAACCGAAAACAGTTATATATGACAAATATTTTCGCATATCTACTTAAACGCGTGGATCAATTTAAACCAAACTTTCTACACTTGTAACTCATCATCCGGAATCAAACGATGTTTGGGTGAGTCTCTAAGCCTGCGGAGGGTATGTGTTGGAAATGGAAAATTGCCTATATTAGCGTCGAATAAATTGTTTCGTTCTTCGCTGAAATTAATACTGTCACTCTCAATGTACTTGTTCTTAACTCCATTAAAATGAGGTGAAAATGGAAACTGAATACTTATAAAATATAGGTTCATTAGACAGAAAAAATTATCAGATTTAAAACATTATATTTAACAAACACGACGTTTCATCCCTAATTGGGACACCTTCAGGAGTGCAATTTCAATTAATTTCAGTAAAACAAAAGTTCGTTAAGAATACAAAATCGTAAACGCTTGATAATTTTTAACACAATTATGTTAAAATATAATACATGTAGTGATACTTAAAATTTATTATATGAAAATTCTGATTAAAATATATTTCTAGATTGCGATTTGCGGCCGCAGCTGTTAAGAGTATTATTGAATTTCAATATAACAATGGATATAAAAATATATATACGATATGATCGATGGATCCGGTCATCTTTTGAAAGATACCCCCCATGCCCAGAGAGCACTGGCGGAGGTTTCCTTTGGGGATTCCTTCACATCTCTCTGGTTTTTTTGAAGTAAGGTTCCCACATGCCGAGGCACCTCGGCCTGTTTTGAGAGGTGTATGTTCCGGGGTCGCAGACGTTGGGCATACGGTAAGAGTTGTCCGCTATTCCTATTGAATAGTCGGCCAGCTGCCTCCTAAACTGGTCGAGACACGGAGAAGGGAATGCTGCGTCCCCACAGCAAACTCCTCTCCCGCTACCGGAAGGGCGTGGGACAAGTACCAAATGCCCGACCTACATGATGCAGGTTTTCTAGGGTTTTTCCCTGCATCACTTTTAGGCGAATTGCCGGGTAGGATCCTTAAAACATAGTCCGGGGGCACTAGTTAACCCTTGGCTGCCTTCCTCTACCCTACCGTAATCCCCCCTTTCAAACCCCTCCTATGCTATTAAAGGGGAGTTGCCACAACGTGGATTACCCTCATGTAGCCTATTACTCTAATATATATATATATATATATATATATATATATATATTCCGCAGCGTTTGTTCCTGGATCTTAAGTGATACGTGTCCCAAGTTTGGTTGCAATTCTTCCACGCATTAACGAATAACTAAACTCACAAAGAGTTCTACAATATTAATATTATGCCTTAATTCGTAAAATCTCACCTTTCAGAAAAATGACCTGTCGGGATAACGTCAATAGGGATAATTTACTGTCGGGCAAATGGCAATCGAGATTTTGACATGTCGGGAAAACGTTAATATGTGTGTGTCGGGGTTTTGTACTACAGCCCCTTAATATTCCAGGTAACTAAGGGAGCCAAAATTTACTTCCGGTACTTTAAGAGACTCTAAAATGCTCCTGGTACCCGAACAGAGTGAAAAATACACGTCACCCCCTACCCTTAGAGGTGTTTTAACCCAACCAGTATTAGTTCGCAGATCGTTAGTAACACATGTATAAAATTTGGTATAAATTGCCACACGCGTCTAACATTGTCCGCAGAACTTTTTCTCACCCTCGTTCACCCCCGCTCCAAAGCCCTGAAAACTAACAACCAAATTTGTAAATATCAGAAGTAAACTAAGTGACTTCCATAACCACGGATTTGACTCCTATCTCAGTTTTTTTGTACTATAATTAAGTACTGTCACCCTCTTCCGCCCTCACCTGGGGATTGAATAACAACCATCATGTTGAAGGTCAGGATTAAACTCAGCGACTTCCATTATTCCGGGATAGATAGCATTATAAATCGCCCTGTGCGATATTTATATGTAAAACCCTTTCGCCTCCACCATTACGGGTGCTCACCATCATTGTCATTAGCGGCTGAAATAAGGAACGGATAATTTCGAGAATGACAAACTCAGCAACGCCGAAAAGTTTTCATTCAACGCTAAAAAATCCTTATTTAGAATGTTTATAAAATGACACCTCTTCCATACCCTATTGCTTCTTGGGATGTTTCAACACCGTTCCTTCTTGGATCGTAAGTAAAATGTGTACAATATTTGGTAGAATTTTCTCAACATTTTTAAGAATCAACGCAGAACTTTATCCACTCGCACTCGTAGGGTCTGAACTACAACTTAGCAGGCAATTATAATATCATAATTATACTTAGCGACACCCGTAACTCCGGATTCGTCACCAATCTCGGTAAATATCAAATTATTATCACTCAGTTCCACCCCCCCACTCGTAGATGATTCCTGAAGCCGTTAGGGGTTGAAATTTTTCACCGAAAACATCGAGCGTGACATTATGAATTTGAGCGAACGCGTAATGTATTCATTCGGCTCCAATATAGGTCGTTACCACATATTTTTAAAAATGCTACTCTCTTCGTTCCGTATCAATAGGGGTGTTAGTGTCATCTTAAATCCTCTTAAAATTTATTATATGAAATTTCAGATTGAAATATATTTCTAAATTGAGATTTTCGACCGAAATGACTGTTATTGACACAAGAGTATTACTGAATTTTAAAATAACAATGGAAATAAAAACAATATATTCCACAGCGTTTGTTCCTGGATCATAAGTGAAACGTGTACCAAGTTTGGTTGAAATTGTTCCACGCATTAATGAGTAACTGAATTAATGCGTGGAACAATTTCAAAGAAACTTGGCACACGTTTCACGATCCAGGAACAAACACTGCGGATTTAAGACAACTCTAGCACCCCTATGTGTAGGGGTGAAAGGGGGTGACATTTTGAAAATTGGGTACGCGGCCCAAACTGGAGTCTAATTAATAGTTAGGTGGGTTAGAATCAATTTGAAAATGGTATATATTTTGAAGAGTGTGAAACAGAAAATTGACGAGCACAGTCGGTGCCCGCAAAATTAGTAAACTACACCCACCACGGCCACACCAATGCCTGCTGACGAAGGACGACGCCTACACCACGACATCCGGCCGTTGGCCGGACAACTGCTTCCCGGTGCACTTTTTCCCCTATTGACGTCTTCTCGAAACATTACTTTTTAAGAAATAAGCATAATATTTTTGAACACTTAGTATGTTACGTATCTTATTATACATTATGAGTATTGTAAATTAAATTATTCAGTAATGCGTGGAAAAATTTCAACCGAACTTGGTACACGTAGAACTTAAGATTCAGGAAACAACTCCATCAATTTAAAATATTATTAGGGGGTGGAAAGGGGTAGTATTTTGAAAATACACAATATGCGATAACAGCTTATATTGGCGACGAGTAAATATTTTACGGGGTCACTCAGTTTCACAATGTCACTGTCGATGCTTTTAGTGTCGAATTTCATCCCGTAATGGCATAACGACAGGTATGAGGTGGAGTGAAAGAGGGGTGACGAAAAATTGCGACAGATACTAAGTTTGGTGTCTAATCAATAGTTTTGGAAGACGCTGAGTTTAGTTATGGCGTCTCAGCAGGGTTGAGTTAAAGTTTCTCGCCAAGGGGAGAGGGTTGAAGGGGGTGATTATAATAATCTTATATCACCTGGTATTGGTGTATGGTAGTCGCTGAGTTTAGTTATGGTATTCCAGCAGGGTTAAGTTTAATAACCCCCGGCGGCCTACGACAATAATTAAATAATACCGAATTTAGTCATATATTTGACAAAGGATTTTGCTTAGAATCTTAAAAACGCGTGAATCAATTTCAACGTAACTTTGTACTCTTGTAACTTATGCATTGTTGGGGTGCGACATCACCTGCATGCGAAGGGGTAACTTGGATCCACTTGAAAAATATAATACCAAAACTCTAGAATCTACACCAATCCTGGTAGCTATCACAATTTTTTGTCACCCCCTTTCATTTCACCTCATACCTGTCCTTATGACGTTATGGGATGAAATTCGACACTGAAAGCATCGAGAGTGACATTATGAAACTGATCGACCCTGTAAACTATCCTCGTCGCCAATATAAGCCGTTATCGCATATTTTGTATTTCGAAAATTCCATCCCCCCCCACCCACAATAGTGGTGATAGAGTTATTTTAATTCCACGGGGTTGAAATTGAATTAATGAATAACTTAATTTACAATAACAATAATAATATAATAAATAAAGCAGAGTGTTTGTTTGTTTGTTTGTTTGTGTGTTTGTTTGTATGTTTGTTTGTATATATATTTGTATGTTCCTTATACAAATCTACACCGGTGAAGCAAATTTCACCAAATTTCGTACACGTGTTCTTTGCGACCAGGAAACAAACACTGTCGGGGTGAAACGCGTCTACCACCCCCAGAAGCAGGGGTGGATGGGGGTGGAAATATTTAACCATGCTAAAACAGTCGATATTTGAGACGGATAAATATTTTTAGGGGTGAAAGATATTAATAGTGTTTCTACCTATGTTATCTGAATATAATTTTAATCCCCTAGACCCTGGGAAAAAATCACCCTTAGGGTTCGGGATGGAGAATACAAATCTACACCGGTGTATCAAATTTCACCAAATTTCGTACACGTGTTCTTTGCGACCAGGAAACAAACACTGTCGGGGTGAGACGCGTCTACCACCCCCAGAAGCAGATTGGACGGGGGTGGAAATATTTAAACATGCTAAAACAACCGATATTTGAGTCGGATAAATATTTTTAGGGGTCAAAGATATTGATAGTGTTTCTACCGATGATATCTGAATATAATTTTCATCCCCTACACCCTGGGAAAACGCCACCCTTAGGGTTTAGGGTGGAGATTCTTTACAGGAAAATAACGCGAATACAACCGAGACTGGAGTCAAATCGAAGGTTATGGATGCCACTGAGTTTAGTTATGACATTCAACTTAGCATTTACCCCTCAGATTCAGGGGTAGCGGGGTGGAAATTTTGGAACATGCAAACACGGCAGATATTTGCGTTGAATAAATATTTTTCTGGGTTAATTATATTGTTTGTATTTCTAATGATGTTGTTTGTGTATAATTTCAACCCCTTTCGGCATGCGAGGGGAACACCCTTATGGGTGGGGTTGGAGGGGCGTTTCATATAATTAACGCCAAATCAACCGACATTCGAGTAAAATCGGGGTTTTTCATGTCCGTGAGACTATTTATAACAAACTGAGAAACTCACGGGGGTGGGTGGGAATTAGCGGTGATGAGAGAGGGTGGGCGGGGAAATAAATTTTCAAAGATGCTAACCGGCCGATTTTTACGTTGAATCAATATAATTCGGGATCAATAGCATTCAAAAATTTCACTATATGTAATCTGTATATAATTTTAACTTCTTTAGGCATGGGAGTGGTGCACCCTTAAGGGTTGGAGGTGGAGAGGCATTACATGAAATTACGCAAATACATTCGTGTTTCGAGTCGATACCAGGGTTATATTTGTCACTGTGTTTAATTATGACATTCAACTTACAGTTTAACTTCCAAAAGCGGGGATGGACGGGGTTGAAATTTTCAAACTTGTTAAGCAGTCGATATTTGCGTCGAATAAATATTTTCTGGTTCACTGAGATTTAGTATATTTCTCTACATTTTCGATATATTTTATATAACCCTTTCGGGATTTGGAGTGGAGCGCTCTTAAGGGCGGGGGTGGAGTGGATTTATATTAAAATAACGAGAACACAAGCGAGATTGGACTCATATCCAGGGTTATGATTGTCAGTGAGTTTAATTATGTATTCAAGTTGCCATTTAAGTTCCCCAAGCGGGGGTGGTTGGGGTGGAAATCTTCAAACATGCTAACACAGCCGATATTTGAATCTGATAAATATTTTCCGGGTAAAAGTGATTAATAGTGTTTGTACCAATGTATGTCAGTAAAATGTCAACATTTTGCGGCATTGGAAAGGAGCACCCTAGGGGTGGGGGTGGAGGAATGTTATATGAAAATAACTCGAATACAACCGAGACTGGAGTCAAAATCAAAGTTATGGATAACGCTGAGTTTAATTATGACATTTAACTAGCAATTACCTTCCAGCGACGGGGGTGGTCTGGGTGGAAATTGTCAAACATGTTAATCTACCGATTTTTGCAACGACTAATATTTTTCGGGATCAATGAGATTCATAAAATTTCTCTACATGTTCTCTGAGTATCAGTAGAGCACCTTTATGGGTGGGGTCGAGGAACACTACAATAAAATAACGCGAATACAACCGAGATTGGAGTCAAATCTAATGTTATGGATGTCGCCGAGTTCAATTATAACATTCAATTAGCCATTTAACCCCAAGGGTGGGAGTGGATGGGGTAGAATTTTTCTATCATGTTAAACGATCGATAATTGCGTGGAATAAATATTTTTAACGGATAATTACATTTAATTGTAACATAATTGTCTAGGTCAATGACATTGATAATATATCTACTGATGTTGTTTGTAAAATTTAACCCCTTTCTGCATGAGAGGGAATCGCACTTAGGGGAGAGAGTGGAAAAATCAAGCATGCTAAAAAAGTAGATATTTAGGCAGATAAATATTTTTAGAGATCGAAGAGACAGTGTTTCAACGATGTTATCTGAGATGATATTCAATAACCCATTTCACATGGGGCAGGAATGTACGGGGTGGCATTTTTCAAACATGTTAAATCATTGATATTAGTGTGGAATAAATGAACTCCAGGGCCATTGACGTTGACAGTATTTCTACCGATGTTGTTTGTAGGCATGATAGGGTTGGCGGTGGAGGGGATTTACAAGAAAATAACCCGAAAACAACCGAGATTCGAATCAAATCGAAGGTAATGGATGTCGCTGAATTTATTTATGACAATCTGGGCAACGCGCGGGTATCGACTGGGTTGGGATGAGTTGGGCGGAGGTGTACGGGGGATAGAAATTTTAAAACAAGTTGACCGGAGGTTTAAATATATTTCAGGATCAATTAGATTAATAAAATTTCTCTACATTTTGCTCGTGTATAATTTCAACATCTTTCGGGATTGGGAATGGAGCTCCCCGCAAGGGTGGGGGTGGAGTGGAATTATATTATAATGATGCAAAATCAATCGACGTTGGAGTCGAATCCACAGTCATGGATGTCAATGAGTTAAATTATTACATACAACTAACCGTTTAACTCCCCCAAGGAAGGGTTGTTTTTAAACATGTTAAATGGTAGATTTTTGTAGGGAATAAATATTTGTTGAGGACGATGTCATTGATAATATTTCTACCGATTTTGCTTTTAATTTGACACACGTGAAAGATCACAATTAGGGGTTGGGGTCGAGGGACGTTACTTGAAAATAACGTGAATAAATCCCAGATTGGAGACATAGGTGAATGTATTTATGACAACGTGGGAAATGAACGGGGTTGGTGGTGGTGTGCAGGGGTGTGAGGGGCTTGGCGGAGTTGGGTGGGAGAATATATTTTCAAACATGTTAACCGGCCGATTTTTGCTTCGAATAAATATATTTCGGCATAAATAAGATTCATAAAATTTCTCTACATGTTCTCTGTGTATAATTTCAACCCCTTTCGGGCTTTGGAGGGGTGCAGCCTTAAGGGTGTGCGTGAAGTGGCATTACATAAAAAGAAAGCAGACTCTATCGAGTTGGAGTCGAATCCGGGGTTTAAGTTGTCACTGAGCTTAATTACGACATTCAACTTGCCGTTTAAGTCCCGAAACGGGAGTGGTCGGGGGTCGAAATTTTCAAACATGTTAAACGGTCGATCTTTGCGATAATTATTTACTGGGGTTAATTACTTTGTTAGTATTTATACCTATGCTTTTTGTGGATAATTTCAACCCCTGTGAGGGGAGCAAGCTTAGGGGTGGGGTGGACGTACGTTAAATAAATAAAAATGATGCTAATCAATTCAGAGACTATGAAATTCGCTGAGTCTAATTATTAGGTCAATGTCTTCAACCCCCTTCGGTATGTGAGGTTAGCAAATTTAGGGATAGGGTTCGAGGAGCGTTACATAAAAATAACGGAAAAGCAACCGAAATTGGAGTCATATCGGGGGTTATACATAAATGACATCTAGGGGCAACGCCGGGCACCCAGCTATTGCATAATAAAATAACTTACATATTAAGTGTTCTACAATATTAATGTTATGCTTTATTTCGTAAGAACTCATCTTTCGAGAAAATACCCAATCGGGATATTGCTGTCGGGGAAACATGCATCCTGTAATAGTACACTTCTAACTTGAATCGATCGAATAAATTACAATATTTCTATTAATGACATTTAGCAGAACTTTTTTATAGGACAAACACTCGAACATAATTAAAACAATTTAACCTCCATTGTAAATTTCAGCTAATAATTTTTAAAATTTATTTTTCTCCCTTCTATACCATCAACTTTAAATTTGGTTCTGGCTGTCAGCGAATGGGAGCGAACGTTGCCACATCGTCAAAAATGAATGGTAACAGATCCTTACTGCAGCTGCGTGGGAAATGAGATCTGACAACGTCGCACGTTTTTGATTCGTCAGCGAAAATTTGTCTCCCATTTGAAAAGCACTGTAGCGTCAAATTAGTCGGGATGAAGACTGACGGTAAATTAAACGAGTCAAACATTCTCCTGATATATTATGTAATCTCCTTGAGAGACTCTAAAAACTCCCGATGTATTAACAGAGTAAGAAATATCCCCGGTGCTTAAATGGAGTTAAAAATGCTCAAATGTTTCATCGTAATTCTAAGGATGTCATACGAGCGCATAAGGGACAATAAAAGATTCATCGAAATGTAAATATATTTAATTGTAAGACTATATTAAATAATAAGTATAATTCATTTATATATATAAGTCGTAACTTTAAGCAAGTCGAGATGTTCTGGTTTACCACGAAGCAAATATGCGTAAATAAGTGAAATCAATTCCTAACTGGGTATTAATTGCCGTAAGGGCGACAGTGGCCGACAAACTCTAAATTTCAGAATAAAAAAATGAAGATGTCAACTTACTACTTGGCAGCGAACCGATGAATCAGAATGAAGAAACCCTCGAGAGCACGAATCAGGAATGCGTCGGTCCTGCAAATAAACAAGTATTTATTGATTTGCATCTCAACTTTCAATAGCATAAAATTTTCAGTAGAAACTTACAAAGAGGATAATCACGGATGTAAATGGAGAAATATTGTATCATATAGACAAAAAAAAAGTTTATCAGAAATTTGTTTTATTATAAGAACAGGCTGGTTTCAGGAGAGGAAGATCATGTATTGACGATGTTTTTAAATTAAAACAAATTATACAGAAACGAATATAATTCAACCTAGAAACACTTGTAGCGTTTTTGGACTATGAAAAAGCATTCGATCGTGTTAATAGAGACATGTTGTGGTCATTTATGGAAAGAAGAGGGTTTCCTAAACATTTAATAGAAGTTACTCAGAGCTTGTATAGGAACACCAAGATTGTGATAGATGCTGGAAAACAGATGACTCAAGAAATCACCATTAATCAAGGTGTAAGGCAGGGTTGCAGTATGACACCAACTCTGTTTAACTTATACATAGATGATCCGGTAAGGAAATGGAAGGAAGATAATGCAGCAAACTGGTACACTCGGAATATCTAAACACATTGCTATTCGCCGATGACCAGGTTATTATCCAAGATAATGGAGATAAACGACAAATGTCGGTTACACCAACGAAGTAAAATAACCTGAAAATTTCAATAAGTAAAACAAAAACCATGGCGTTCCTTGGAAACAATCCGATAAGAACCAAAATTGTCATAGAAGGGAAAACACTCGAGCATTCCCAATATTTAGGATGTGGAAAAACATTTGAAGAGGATAAAGATACCACAAATAAAATATACAATTTTCAGAGGATATGTGGGACAATAAGAAGAACGTTAAAAGGTAAAACCAGAAAAGAAACACAGATTAAATTTTATAAGGTGATGGCAGTTGCTACAATGTTGTATGGGTCAGAATGTTGGGGAACAAAACATAAAGAGCTCAAACCAATAGAGGCAGCTGAAATGAAATTTCTTAGAGTAGTGAAGGGGTGTACAAGGTTGGATAAAATAAGGAGTACTTCCATAAGGGAGGAACTAAGTGTTCAGGCGATCACAGATAAGTTAACAGGGTATAAAGAAACGTATTGCGAATGCCTAGAGACAGATTTCCAAAACAAGTGCTGGAATATAAACCATTAGGCAAAAGGAGTGTCGGAAGACCAAGGTTGAGATGGTGAGGTCAAGCCGGAACAGGCTAAAAGCCTAATCTTGGAAAGCAGAAGAAGAAGAAGATAGATGAACATGAAATTAACAAAAAATTATGTGGAAACTAATAATGCTTAAACGATCTTAAAATATAAACTGAAACTAAGTAAACTTGAATTTTAAAATGCCGGAATGTGACGTGCCATTTGCAGTCACATTTTTAACTTTAATTACTAATTTTTTAATTCTAACTTAGTTCGAGAAATAAAGAATGCCTGTAATGCGAACCTCCTTGAGTATTATAGCTTTGTACAGGAATTCGTAGTTTTTTTAGTTAAATTATTATCTTTGTATAATCTCTGTTATTATTTTAATTATTATGAAAACTAAAGTTTTTTAAAAAAAATATGTTACAATCAATGGATGAATTAAGAATATATATTAGGGTAACAGGCTACATGACGGTAATGCACATAGTGGTAACTCCCTTTTAATAGCATAGGAAGGAATTTGAAAGGGGGGTTGCGCAAGGATAGAGGAAGGTAGCCAAGGGTTAACTAGCGCCCCCGGGCTATATTTTAAGGATCCTACCCGGCATTCGCCTAAAAGTAATGCAGGACAAACTCTAGAAAACCTGCAACTGGTAGGTCGGACATTTGGGTACTTGTCCCACGCCCTTCCGATAGCGGGAGAGGGGTTTGCTGTGGGGACGCAGCATTCCGTTCCCCGTGCCTCGACCAGTTTAGGAGGCAGCTGGCCGACTGTTCCAATGGTAATTGCGAACAACTCTTACCGTATGCCCAAGGTCTGTGACCCCGGAACATACACCTCTCAAAACAGGCCGAAGTGCCTTGGCTTGTGGGAACCTTAGTTCAAAAACAGAGAGCGGAAAAGGCATCCCCAAACGTAGCCCCTTCGTTACAGACTTACGTAAATAAACTGTGAGTATATTAATAATTTTTCGCAACAAATTATTGACGTCCGAACTGACGGACTTGATAGTGATTGAAATGTGAGACATAAAATTATTACAAGACGTTTCTAAATTAAAATTTAATCAGCTATAGTTTCTTTTTTAAGTCTGTACGTATAAAGATCATTCCTAGATTTGTTATTGACACAAAATAGTGCGTGGGGTGTGTTTATGCAAGCGTGGCGAAAAAAAATGAATACATCAACTTACCTATTGGCAGGGAACCGATGAATCAGAATGAAGAATGCCTCGTGTGCACGAATGCGAAAGGTGTCTCGATCCTGCAAATGAACGAGTGTTTATTGATTTGCAGCTAAACATTGAATAGCATAATAATTATCAGTGGAAACTTACGTGGTCAGGCAAGGCAGACATTCAGGATTATCACACGTCCAGCGGGACAGACGAAGGTTCGACCTACAAAAGATAATAATCACAGATGTAAATCGAGAAATATTGCAATATATACATATATATATATAGGTCAACATGCAATTAGCAAAACGTCAGTTGAAAATAATAATGTTAATACAAACTTAAGAAAGAATCTTAGGCAAAGTAAATTTGAATTAAAAATACTTAGCTTAAGTTCATTTTTAAGTTTGTCTCTATAAAGGTAGTTTCCTGCATTCTGACTAACATGAAACTGAGCGGGGTGAGAGTTACGCAAGGGCCACAGAACGCAGCGAAACGTAAATTAAAGAATTAAAAATAAAGGGGAAGACGTCAACTTACCTCTTGGCAGGGAACCGATGAATTGGAATGAACCCTCGTGAACACGAATCAGGAAGGTGTCGATCCTGCAAATAATACAAGTATTTATCGATTTGCATATCAACGTTGAATAACACAATTATCAGTCGAAACTTACGTGATCAGTCAGATAATCAGGATTATCACAGGTCCAGCGGGACAGACGAAGGTTCGACCTATAAAAAATAATTCAAAAAATAATAATCACAGCTTAAGTTTATTTTTAAGTTTGTCTGTATAAAGGTCGTTTCTACCATTATTATTAACACGAAACTGAGCAAGGTGAGATTTATGCAAAGGAGCGCAGCGAAACGTGAATTAAAGAATTAAAAATAAAGGGGAACACTTCAACGTACCTCTTTGGAGGGAACCTATGAATGAGAATGAAGAAATCCTCGAGATCCCTAATCAGGAAGGTCTCAATCCTGCAAATAAACAGGTTTTTATTGATTTGCATCTCAACGTTGAATAGCATAAATTTACAGTAGAAACTTACGTGGCGGGTGAGATAATCAGGATTAGCAACACGTCCAGCGGGACAAACGAAGGTTCGCCCTGCAAAAAAAAATGCAAAGAGCATAATCACAAATGTAAATGGAGAAATATAGCATCATTTGATAAACAAATAGCAAAATGCTGTATAAACACCACACAACGTTCTGAATCTTCGTTGCTCTGGTACGCTTAAGAATTTTTTTAATTCACCTCACGACATCAGCAAGGATTGCAGAAACGTTGTGTGGTATTTATTATTCACTGTTATTTGGCTATTTATTTATCTAATTACTACTTTCGTAATACAGACGTTTTATATTTTAATATCGATAATTTCCACAAGTGAGGCAAGCTACTTTTAAACAATTGCACCTGCCTAATCTGAAGTGAAAAGCAGACTGTCGCCGTCAACTCGTCACGGGATCAGCGATCTGTAAAACAGGAATAAAAATATCAGTTATATCGCAAAATGAATAACTTACCCTGAGCTAGAACGGCGACACTTACTTCAAACACCACGAGATCAGAGTCGTGCGGAACAAAATACGAAATTGAGCAAGACCGTCCGAACGTAAGCCTGGTCCTCTGTCGTGTGATTTCGTAGCGAGCAAGTGATGGCTGATGGGCTGCGCGCGAGGGGGGGGGGGTATGTTTGGTGGTGGGGATACGCGGGAAATGGTGGGGGCAGCGTCCGTTGTTATAACAAATCCTTCCATTATATCGAATTTTTACATGAAACAGTCATGAATTTTAAATAAATTTCAAACTGCACCATTTCTAAACTGAACGACGAACATACCTGATTTTTAATTCCTTGAGCACGAATTTAGAGCACTTTACAAAAATTCATTTTTGGTTTCACAAAAACCTGGTTTCCTTGCACACAATTTGATCAAATTTGGCTACTCCTCCTTTCTTTGAAAATTGGATAAATAAATAGTCAAGTAACAGACAAAAATAAGTGCTAAATAAATACCACAGGTGATTGAAGTAAAGCAAGAGCCAAAACCAACCAAAATCGAACTCAAAACTTTATTTTCCTGATTTTTAATTCCTTGAGCAGGAGTTTAGAGCACTTTACAAAAATTCATTTTTGTTTTCACTGTAACCTAGTTTCCTTTCACTCAATTTGATCAAAATTGGCTGCTACCTCCTATTTTTTTTAAAAAAATAGATAAATAAATAGCCAAGTAACATACAGAAATAAGTGCAATCTTTGTTGATTTCGTCAGGTGATTGAATAAATAATTAAATAAATAGACAAGTAACTGACAGAAATAAGTGCTAAATAAATACAACAAGTGTTTGAAGTAAAGCAAGAGCCAAAACCAACCAAAATCGAACTCGAAATCCAACGTTGTTTTCCTGATTTTTAATTCCTTGAGCAGGAATTTAGGGCACTTTACAAAACATCATTTTTGTTTTCACAGTAACCTAGTTTCCCTTCACTCAATATGATCAAAATTGGCTGATCCTCCTTTCTTTGAAATTTGGATAAATAAATAGCCAAGTAACAGAAATAAGTGCTAAATAACACACGTCGTTTCTGCAATCTTTGTTGCTTTCGTCAGGTGATTGAAAATAAAGCAAGAGCCGCACAAAGCGACCAAAATCGAACTCAAAACGTTGCTTGGAATTTCTAAAGCAATTATTTTCATCTGTTATTTGGCTACTTTTTTCACTTTCAACACATACGTTTCTGATTTTAATTTCTTCGAATATCGTTTGCCTATTTCAGCGTAACGTCGATGCCACGTTATATCCCCAAGTCAGGAAACCCCAAAAAGCAACTAAGCTGAATGCATAAACGTTTGAAATGCCGATTATTAGCAACACTTACTTGAAAATCTGTGCGGGAGAGGCACAGACCAGGTCCTTCCTCCAGGCGACGCACGAGACGTTTGCTCTCTCTGGAGACAAGAAGAACACTGAACATTATTATCTAGCGGTGGAATCTGACGTCAGCATTTGTTTGTGAGCTGCACGTCACGTTAACAGGAAGTCAGCAGAATCGCAGGGAAGGGATTGTATTAAGTAACACTGATATAGTTACGACCACGACACAGCATAGGATCAACATTACGTGGCAAAATAAGTTAAAGGCAGGGGCGTTTTCTTTGAAGGGTGACTCACTTCAGAGAAATGATTAAGGTATCGGATACAACACGAATGAGTCATATAAGTTTATAGTCAATAATAATAATAATTACAATGTCCCCCTCTGCCTAGCTGAATTTTTTTAATCCAAAATTTTTAATATAAATACCAAAACAATATCAATTTGGCTCATGAAAATTCAACATAAAAATTAATTAGGCCTGATTTATCAATAATTATTATTTTAGTGCAACGGGGGGGGGGGGGAGTCGGGGCGTTACAAGAAAATAACGCAAATACAACCGGTATTGGAGTCAAATCCCAGGAAATTGATAACGCTGAGTTCAATTATGACATTCAACTCGCAATTTAACCCCCAGCGGCAGGGGTAGTAATTTTGAAACATGAAAACACGGCTGATATTTTAGTTAAATACATATTTTTCACGGTTAATTAGATTGGTAGTATTTATATCGATGTTGTATGAGTATAATTTCAACCCCTTACACCATGGCAAAGTAGCACCTTTAGGAGTGGGGGTGGAGGGGCGTAACAGGGAAAAAAATTTCAATACCACCGAGATTGGAGTCAAATAGGGGTTATGCTGAGTTTATTTATGAGAACCTGAGCAACGCGTGGGGGAGGGCGGAGGTGGGCAGGGGTTAAAATTTTCAAACATGTTATCGGGCCAATATGTGCGTCGTAAAAATATTATTCGGGGTCAATGACATTCATAATATTTCTATAGAAGTTCTCTATTTATAATTACAACCCCTTATCGTCTTGGGAGAAGGGCACCCTTAAGGGTGGCGGTGTAGTTGTAATACATAAAAATAACGCAAAAAAATACGAAATTGGACTCGAATATGGGGTTATGGATGTCACTGCAATTAATTATGACATTCATCTTGTAGTTTAACCGTAAGGGGTGGGAGTGAATGGGTGTGTGAATTTTCAAACAAAATAAGTAGTCGACATTTGCGTCGAATAAATATTTTTATGTAACGCCCCTTAAAACCCCACCACCCGTAAGCATACTACTCTCGCATGCCGTTTGGGGTTGAAATTATACACATATAACATCTAGAGAAATATTATGAATTTAATTGACCCCGCAAAATATTTATTCGACGATAATATCGACCGTTTAACAGGTTTGAAAATTTTCCACCCCGGGCTCTGAGGGTTAAATGGCAACTTGAATGTCATAATTAAACTCAGCGTCATCAATAACCCTGGATTTGACTCCAATCTCGGTTGTATTCGCGTTAATTTCTTATAACGCCCCTCCACCCCCACCCCTAAGGGTGCTCCTCACCCATGTGGTAAGGGCTTGTAACCAATCATCACAGATAACATCGGTAGAAATACTAATAATTTATTTGACCCCTATAAATATTTGACCGACTCAAATACGGCCGTTTTAGCGTGTTTGAATAGACAGTAACAGCATGGAGAGTGACATTATGAATCTGAGTGACCCCGTGAAGTGTATATTCGGCGCCAATATAGGCCGTTATTGGATGTTTTGTATTTTGAAAACTTCACCCCTTCTACCCCCTGTAGGGTTGCTAGAGTTATTTTAAATCCATGGGGTTGGTTCCTAACTCATAAGTAATATGTGTACCAAGTTGTGTTTAAATTGTTTGTCACATTAATGAATAACGTAATTTACAATAATAAACATAATATATAATAAGAGAAATAAAATATTAAGTGTTCTACAATATTAATATTATGATGTATTGTATAAAAACTCATTTCTCGGGGAAACGTGAATCGGGATATTGTACTGTCGATACGGCAATCGGGATTTTGTCCTGTCAGGAAAACGTCAATGGGAACATTGTTGTCGGGAAAACGTGCATCGTGCAATTTTATACTTGACCCTGAGGAACGAACGCACTTATTGTTTAAAGCAGTTCGTTTCAGTAAATGGATTTACTAAATAGTTAGAAACTTAAAATTCGATCTCTTTGCGTTTCAGGATTTGCCATCGATCGGGAAGTTTTCATGAGTCTTGTATTTCAAGCAAGAGCCCGTGGGAATGTCAGGCCCCGCCCATTTAGATAGCTGCTATAAATGTGTAAGAAGATAAGGGGGACATCCCCCCTCCACGCCGCTACCGGAAGTTAACTGGGCGTTCAACAAGTAGGCAGACCTTCCTACGCTTCAGCAAGAACTGCTCAACTTCAGTTCTTACGAATCGAAAATCCAAGATGAAGGAACAACGCCGCAGATTCTCCAGGGTGGTAACGACGCCATTGTGAAATCATCATTTGATTTGTCAGCCATAGTCGTAACCTAGTCAGAAAATTAGTGCTATTTCATTGCACCGTTGAGACATTTTTCTAAATTTATTGTACTATTTTTATAAATTTTGTGTAAGTAAAAATGTATTTTATTAGACAATTAGACATAGGTTGTTGTTTTTTTTTCATTCACTGTGTATATTTTATATTCTTCTTTTAAGAAATATATTTCTACCGAATCTTCCAATAAAAGTAAACATTTTGAGCCCATGATAATACCTAGTGATACAAAGTTGAACTGGGCCCGAAGAATGTAAACTCAAATCTGAAAACCAGAATGCAAAATGGAGTGTTCACCCTTCTTCGAAAATCCAGTGGATTTTTAAAAATTTTATAACGCCGGATAAAATGTTATCAGCCGAGCTTTGCAATGGCCGCTGCTTGAATTCGATTCGATTAGATCGTGTTTTTCTGCACGGTAGAAGCGCGGCTTTCGCCGAAGAGGTCATATTAATTTACTTCCCCTCTCTGCCAGCTTTACGGCGATGGCCACCGTTTCGTTACCCCCTCTACGTGCCTTGTGTATGACCGCCATTGCGCATGTGCACGACAGCTCCACCCCCCTGATTACAGAGCGTCGAAACGCTAATCGTCAATTGAGGGGTGTCGAGTCTCGGCCTGTCACTAATTTCCTCTACGTTTCTGGACCCTGTCGAATCGGCTTCAGGTGTCCAATGCTCGTTAAAAGAATAAAATTAGTCGGTAAGGGGCGCGACTGCACTGAGGGGTGCAAAATGGCGGTCGCGTCTCATGGCGCTCGTTGTGAACTGCAATCGGCCCCGTGAACACCCTCGTAGGAGAATAATTTTCTATAGACAAAATGTTTGTATGCGGACAACGAAAAGGTGATAAATTGTTTACTGAAGAAAGAAGTGAGACGGTTCACGGTGGGGTTAACGACCGGGAATCGTTATTCGCGTGTAGCACATTGGCCCAGGTTATTATGCGACATCATCATCTCTATATTAATAAAAATAAATGTCTGTCTCCTACGGGCTCCTAAACCATTAATCCGATTGCGATGAAACTTTGGTTATTGTGACCACCCCCGCTAAGGCTTCTGCTGGGTTTTCGAAGCGTTAGGAAACTCCCAAGGTGTGGTGACGGGAATGAAATGCCGATATTAGCGTCCATTAATTACTTTTCGGGGTCTATGTGATGAATACTTTCTATTCATATGTATTTAGTGTATAATTTCAACCCATTAAAGCACCACTAATGGCGGGAGTTGAGGGTCGTTACATAAAAATAACGTGAAACAACCGAATATGATGTCAGAGCCAGGGTTATAGATGTCAATGAGTTTAATTCTGACATGTCAGTTAATTTGTGGTGGTGTAAAGGGGTAGAACAAATTTCCATTTACATTCATAAAATCGTAGACCAATTTCTATTAACCTTTATACACATGTTACTTACGATCCAGCAACAAAACACTGAGGGGTTAAGACACACCTGCCGCCTGAAGGGATAGGAGTGGAATATAAAAACATTCCTAAACGGCCATTATTAGCGTCGAATAGTATGTTTCAGAGCCTGCTTAAATTGATAGTGTCATTCTAGAATTTTTAAGTGCCTAATTTCAACTCCAAAAGGCAAGGGAGGGAAGCACCCGTACCGTAAGGGTGATGATGGAAGGGGTTTACATAAAAAGTAATGAGAAAAAATACCGATATTAGTGTTGATTCCGGGGTTATAGGAGTCGCTGAGTTTAAATCTCGCATTAACCGTGGCGGTTAATGAAATTTTCTGTTCCACTTTGTGGAGGCGGTCGAAAAGTTACCCGGAGTAGTTTTGACTCTCTTAATTTACCGGGTAAAAGGTTAATTTTCTTATATTTTGGTCTCAAATTAGTTAAAGGTTGCATTTCTTTACTCTTGTACGTAACCAGTAGTTTTAGACTTTATTACGTTATCGAGTATTTTTTACTCATTTAATTCGTCGTTATTTTTAGACACTTTTATTTTATGTAGTTGGAGGGTCCCCGAATACCGGTTTATTTGAAATTAGCTTCCGAGGGGTTAGGTCGAGGACGGGAATGTAAATTGGTAAATGTTCCAAACACTGGCGCTGTTGACGGTGTTTAATTGTAATATTTACGAAGAGGTTAGTGTGAAACAATTCCTACTCCGGGGTAATTTAAATAAATAAATACCCGGGCAACACCGACACTCAGGCAGTTAATTCATATTTATTTTTATTTTTACGTCTGTTTTTAACAGTCACATATGTTTAACGACCTTTGACGTGTTTTACAATTCAAAACATTTTTTATTAATCATAAAGTCTTTAATTAACACCACAGCAACGTTTCTGTACCTCTTCAGACTGTCATGTTGTTATAAACGTTTGCTCAGTCTTGCTATGACTAATACTTGTTAGGTTTCTACGGTAACGGAACATCAAACTATTGATATGGTTTTTTTTTACTTATCATACACATAAATATATTATGTAGCTTAATAAATCAGACAACAAAAATTTTAAAATTTTTACGATGAATAATTTTTTTCTTTGTATTAAAAAAAATGTTTATGGTCGTTACATGTATCCCATTTATAAGTTCTTTCTTTTCTTATCCTTCGCCGCACCTTCAATAGCGGTTTTATTACATCAGGCGAAAACTGGTTACATAATTGGGACATTCGGGGAATCTAGATTCATTTTAAAATGAAGTGGGTAAATTCTGTTTGTCAAATAATTTTATATTTTATTGAATTGTAAATATATTCTTTAAAATTATGTTCTGCGTACAGGTGAGCTATATCATTATTGCTGAAAGTTCCATTTGCAGATGATTAATTAGTTTTTTAATTCAAATTGGGGATAATACAACAACAACAAGTAATAACATATCAGGCATATTAAAACAAATTAGGCCTAGTTTCTAGAAGTTAATATTATTCATTGTTTATATTTCTTTATAATTGAAATATTTCCCTTAAGGCCAGTTTGTTTATTTAAAATAATTATATTTGTTTATTATAATTTCGTGTATCTGTCACCGAGCAAACTGACCAATTGTAGATTAAATAAAGAGATACGTTGTTGAAAGTAATACAATATATATATAGACAGAGAGAGAGAGAAAATTATATTATATAACAAAATTAATTATAAAAATTATTTTAAGCGACTAATCTTAAAACTACGTTTACTTTCGAAGAATAGACTAACCATTATTGCGTCTATTTACGGCAGATTTTAATTGTCTACTTTTCAAAAACGAAAATTCGTACCTTTTCCGAAACTATTTATTCGCTATTAATAACAAAAAAATAATAAATGCCAATACGTCTTGAGACTTATAGACCTACACGCCATATTTACTGGCCTGAGACGTCACATAATTTACAGTCAATCACAGAGCGTTTTCGATCACGAGACCGAGCTCCATTTAAATTGATATTCTAAATTCTTATATTTCTCTACTTCCTGTCCAACCTCTTTGCTACATCGGATATGTATATGACATTGTTTGTATTGCGAATTCCTCTCAAACCAACCTTATAGGCAATACTTTCAATAATAATCATCCCAACTTACAATTCACCCATGAACGTTAAAATTGAACTTGATGTGACTGTATCCATTCACAATACTTCCATTCCCACCAATTGGTTCAGAAAACCTACGTATTCAGGGCGTGTTCTCAATTTTCTTGCTGATCATCCTCCTAACCTAAAGAGAGCGATGGTATAAAATCTCCAAATGCCATCAACACAACACTAATATTGTCCGGAATATTTTAATCTCCAATTATTTCACTTTGGAAATTGATTAATTTTTTTTTTGTAGACAGGTTATGTGTAGGGTAATCCACATAGTGGCAACTCCCCTGTTATAGCATAGGAAAGGGGGGATGCGGAAAGGTGGAGGAAGGCAGCCAAGGGTAACTAGGGCCCCCGGGCTATGGTTTAAGGATCCTACCCGGCTTTCGCCTAAAAGAAATACAGGACAAACCCTAGAAAAACCTGCATCAGGTAGGTCGGGCATTGGGTACTTGTCCCACACCCTTCCGATAGTGGGAGAGGGGTTTGCTGTGGGGACGCAGCATTCCCTTCTCCGTGTCTCGACCAGTTTAGGAGGCAGCTTGCCGACTGTTCCAATGGGAACAGCCAACAACTCTAACCGTATGCCCAAGATCTGTGACGCCGGAACATATACCTCTCAAAACAGGCCGAGGTGCCTCGGCTTGTGGGAACCATAGTTCAAAGACAGAGAAAGAAAAAGGCACCCCCAAAGGTAGCCCCCTTCCGTCTCTCCTACAAGGTTGTGCCTACGTTTAACTGAAAAGTTCTTTTTAGGGTAACAGGCTACATGAGGGTAATCCACATGGTGGCAACTCCCCTTTAATAGCATAGGAAGGGCTTTGAAAGGGGGGATGCGGAAGGGTAGAGGAAGGTAGCCAAGGGTTAACTAGGACCCCCGGGCTATATTTTAAGGATCCTACCCGGCATTCGGCTAAAATTAATGCAGGGAAAACCCTAGAAAAACCTGCATCGGGTAGGTCGGGCATTGGGTACTTGTCCCACGCCCTTCCGATAGCGGGAGAAGAGTTTGCTGTGGGGTCACAGCATTCCCTTCTCCGTACCTCGACCAGTTTAGGAGGCAGCTGGCCGATTGTAACAATGGGAACAGCCAACAACTCTTACCGTATGCCCAAGGTCTTCGACCCCAGAACATAGTTCTAGTTAAAAAACGGAGAGAGTAATTGAAATGAAATAAATCAGCTGTCTTATTGGATCACTTGAAACTTTCACCGAGGAGAAAATTATTAATTCAAGATACAACGGAATGATTATTTATTTATTTAATCATAAATGACGAAAATTTTCCCAGTTATTATTTATATGTTTTCTAATAGTAAAGTGTTTTATTAGTAGAAAATGCCAAAGGACACTAATAAAAAATTGTGAAATAATTTATTTATCAACTAGATGGAAAAATTGAATGAACACCATAATTATTTTACAAATGTATACTGTAGTAATTGGTAATTAAGACATTGTTCTAATTGGAAAGTTGGATTGTAGAGTACTCATTATTAGTGGATATAGAGCGGACGCCGCAACAATCCGGCAAGGCAAAGAAAACATTGTTGAGAGAGTTTACGCGCTCAAAAAATCTACGAGACGAAGAGTACAGTCGGGCCGTAGGCAGCGAGGAGAAAAGACTAAAATTTCAAGTCATTAAAATTTGAACAGTACAGTCGGTCAGCAGACAGCGAATAGAACGGACGAAAAGAACTCATTGAAAGTTTTACAGTCGGCAGTCAGAACGAAAGATTGTGGCCCAGTCACAAACATGCTTTCAATTATTAAAAAGTAAAGCAATATTCAGACAAACCAATGAAGTCCATTGTCAGCTAAAGCCACGAGATCTACAAATCCAGGTTGCAGTAAAGCATCGAGAACCAACCAATTTGTGTTAAACCAACTAACAAACAACGCCAATTAGAGTCTGTGAGAATTTAGAATCAGTGATGTCCCCAAAATTGTGCACGAAAAACTAAAAATGAGACCTGGGCGGCCGTAAGTAGAGAAAACTTTAAAATAATTTGTAAACCGTGTTTAAAAGATAAAAGTCAGATCGTTCTTTAATTATTTAATTATCGATAGAATGAGATTGTTAATTCTTGATAAAATTGAAATTGTTAAATTCAATCTTTAGTATTATTTCTTCCGCAACAAATTTCGTCTATGTTCAGACGCATTGATTTCCATAAAAAGTAAATGTAGTTTTGATTATTTAAATTCTTCCATTTATCAAACCCAGATCAAGACCCTGAGATTCCAAATATTTTGTGTATTTTATACTTGTATTAAAATTATTAATAAATTTTGTTTGTTCTTTAAAGTTATTAGTGTATTCCATTTAAGCCACATTCATATATTATATTTAATTATTACAATACATAAAATTTAATTAATTGCACTTGTTTGAATAGTGGTTTGACAACATCATGTTTTAGCTTGTCTGGGAAGACTCCAGAAAGAGTGGACGTGGAGAATCCTGAAGTCGATTTTTTTTAAAAAAAAAAAAAAAAAAAAAAGATCTGCCACAGAGAAATCGTTCCTGATGGAACTGGATGGAAATGATTACGCATCTGAATTGCAGTACCATAGTTTTTCAGATGGATTATGTTGACATGTGTTTGACGTCATGAAATTACTGAAAGAAGTGCCGCTCAAAAGTTTCCGACAAACAATTTGCTTGTTATCGCGGGTCTTTGAGGCTGAAGGTCGGAGTGCATGGAGATAAGTTCATTCGCCATGTGTCCGTGGTGGAGCTTGCTCGTGCTGGTCCCGTGGGCTGCTGGTTACGTCTACAGGACGGAGACGTTCACTGTGCCAGTAAGTTACCTTCTACACAAAAAAATTATTGCCGCAAAAAATGGATACGAGGAGGGAGTACCAATTTAAAGTGGTTTTATTTTCATTCAACTGATGGTTTTCGTGGCAACTGCATTTTAGTGATTCCCACAAGCAGAAAATCCCCTTTGGCGCAACGTCGACGTTTGAATGCAAAGAAAAATTTCTGAAATATTTATGAAGGCATTAAAAAGTTTCAACCTCTATATAATCATTACAACTTACATAAAAAAAAATACCAGCTCCCACTTTCCTTGCAAAAGTGTTAAAATATGGAATGAAATCTGTCATTAACGCTCATTTTACTCTTCCAGGTCGACCACTTCAGCTTCGCTATTAACGATACATTCGGTATCAGATACTTGGTCAATGACACATACTGGAAGAAAAATGGCGGTCCGATATTCTTCTACACGGGCAACGAAGGTGACATTGAGATGTTCGCGCAAAATACGGTACGTAGAAAACTTCCAGGTTCGCCTTTCAAATTATTTCTTACATTATTAACGATATAAAATTTATTCCACGGGCAAATCGTTGATAAATTAAATTTACATTGTCCTTAGTTTTAGTGTATAACTAGACTTCATAACCGAACATTTAAAATCTGAAAGCGTTTTCTCGTAGCCAAAGTGTCAACGTTTGAAGTGACGCTGAAACAGGATTAATCGACCAATTATTGACCTGGAACGGCTCCTCGCAGGTCACTGCGTCATGTACCGGAAGCATTCTCCAAATATTATATTAACTTGTTATAGTTATTTAAATTTAGGTACCTTAATTAACTAATATGCTATATATCGAATTAAAATAAGAGAGAACCGAGAAAGAGACCTAATTAAATCTCAAATTAATCGCAGTCGTGAGTTGGGGCTCAAAAAATCAAACAAAAATTGAAACGAGGAAATGTATATTTATAAACACCTGAAGAATTTTAAAATAGATTATAGGTCATTAATTTATTATTAAAGTCCGTAATTTCATAAACTAGGTCGTTCTGATTTTCATATAACAAATAATATTCTCGAAAATGACTCAAATATCAAGTGAAGACCACGTGTGCTAATTTTTTTAAATACAGAAGTATTTGTTTATTCCGTTGTCTGCAACATTAAGATGAGTAAGAGCTGATATAGTGAAGCAAAAAAAAAGAATCGCAGGTGGAGCCAAACAAAAGAGATACTTTACATTTCTCCTCATACAGAAAACGAACTAGTTTATCAAGTTACAGTCTTTAATAATAAATAAATTACGTATCAAGTATTTAAAGCTTCTTCG
Source organism: Zhengitettix transpicula (assembly GCA_037074705.1). NCBI lineage: Eukaryota > Metazoa > Arthropoda > Insecta > Orthoptera > Tetrigidae > Zhengitettix > Zhengitettix transpicula. The sequence goes on from CM073595.1 coordinate 52,644,666, forward strand.
GGTGTTTATAAAGATATATTTAGTCGTTTTATTTTTTATTTAATTTTTTGAGCTCCAAATCTGAGCTTTTTTTATATAGCAATTAATTTGTGATTTAATTTCGACCATTCCCAACCTGACGCTTTGACTACGTGTGCCCTCAAACTCAACGATTTTACACTGACATAGCTTTCCCGTTTTAATTTTTTTAAAATTTATAGACTGAAACTAGGGACAATGCAGATTAAATTTGTCAATAATACGTCGATTTCTGCTCTGGCTGTGATGTCCCCCATTCCCTAAAGACGGACGGAGATTTTCATACCGTTGGAAACTTTTACGATCTGGTTTCTCCTTACACATTATGGATCTGTCAAAAAGCTTCCTTTCAGACAATTCTTTCGATTTTTTTTTACTCAAACCCTGTCTGTCTTTACTCGTGTCGGCCTACCTTATACTTCCTAATGTTACAGACAGTGAGATACCAGATCACTCTCACGGACGATCCCCGCTCATTTTTTTTTAACAGATCTTGCCACACGACGGATTTCTTTTGTTTTTCCGGGTGTAATTCATTTCTGTTTATCACAGTTAAGAGTGAAAAGAATATATACTCTAAAAATGTAAATGTATAAAAATTAATTAAAGTATACGGTAAGGCCTGTACTATGGAATTAAAATCGTGGTTGTTATACAAATAAAATCTCCAAAAATAAGAAATTGTAGATTCATTTCGGGATGAATACCCGGAAATTATTATTTATTCTATAAAAACTATATTACAGAAATAAAATAATAAACATAGCAACCTAGGAGTCAGAAAAATTAATTATTCAATTTAAAATATAAAATACTTTAGTTTTTGGATGTTTTGGTCATAGTTTAAAATAACCAATTGGTATCAAAAATCCACATATTGTGGAATGCGAATATTATGCCAGACTGATGAGTGAAATGTTACATATTACATCTAATATTTCGGCCATTAATCTTAAAAATGACACATAAAATTTACGATTCTTTATTTTTGTGATCTATCTGCCGTATTATATGAAATTTGCATAATACTCGTAAGAGCTGTGACAATATAACAGTCATGTAGGCCGCAAACCGCACGTTAGAAATTTTGACAACTTAAATTATTTTTTATAATAAATTGTAAGTAAGACTAAAACTTATATTTATAATTAATTGTATTTTAAAATTATCATGTATGTTCTGAATTTATTTGTTTAGATAGCACAATGAAATAATTTTACACAATGAGAAACGAAACGTCGTGTTTCATATTCCTTACATTTTAAATTGAATAATTTATTTTTTTATGGCTAATAAACTCCTATTTTTATTATTAAATTTAATTATGAAGTCATATATTGCTAAATTGCAGAACCTAAGGTCTAGTTACCTAAAGGAAATGGTGGAGCTTCTGAAATAAGTGGTACAGGAGTTGTCCTTTACGAGTTGAACTTACAGTGATAAGAAAAAAATATTTTTTACCAATCGGCACTCATTGAATTTTTATATATTATAATATCACATTTTACAGACACTTTCAATTGTTATAATTTATAAGAGCGAAAACATTTTTTATAATACATCTAAATTAAATTATTGAAACAATGTTAAACTTGATCTGATCAGCATAAGAGAAGTTCTCGCTTTATACGAGAAGACAACACTGAAAACCGTGGCCTGTATCCGTCGCCTTTAGAACATGCACAAAAGGCCAGACCCGCGGATAAATGACAAAAAAAAATCCGTTGCTTTGGCCCGATGACGTAGGTGTACAAAACATTTTGACGGGCGCGGACTGGGCGACTGACAGGCCCGGACTGGAGGTTCCCATCCGCGACCTCGGCCCGTCACAAAAATCCGCTATTAGGAGTGTTTTGTCGCCAAATTTCCTGATCGCGAGATAAATATACTGTTATTCCCTGCTTAGGCTGATGTGTCCTAAAACTTTCATGAATGTATCACGGCTCATCATCGGAACATGGACTGCTGATTGAAGCTATAAAATCTTCCAATTCTCCAGGTATCTGAGTCCAGCGTGGACGAAAATCGTCTTTTCGTGTACAGACTGAAGTGTTTTGGTGACGTTGATTTTTACTGACTGTAATCTGACTCCCGCAGGGATTTATGTGGGAGATTGCGCCTCATTTTCGAGCTCTGATCGTGTTCGCCGAACATCGCTACTACGGAATGTCGCTGCCCTACGGAAACCGCTCCTATTCGGTACGTTCGCCAACTCGTCCTACCCTTGAAATCCGCTATGGTATAACAGAAATCGTTCGCCACTTCTGTGCAGGAACCGAAGTACTTAGGCTATTTAACGTCGCAACAAGCGCTCGCTGACTACGTGGACCTGATCACGTTCCTGACGTCGCACGATCCGCTCCGCAGGAACCCTGTCATCGCTTTCGGAGGTTCTTATGGAGGAATGTTGGCCGCTTGGATCAGGATCAAGTACCCGCACATCGTCCAAGGGTAAGGTTTCGTCCGGGAGAGAAATTTCTACCTCTCCAACGGTCATCGTAATCAAATTTAAGAACGCTTGACAATAAATACCTTTACAGCTGGAAATATAAATAAATTTACACAAATCTGATAGATTTATAATATTAAAATAACAGTATGGCTGAAAAAAAACCTGAAAATTGTGTAAAAACAACCACTCAGCGTTTCCTCTACCAATCGGGACTAACAATTCTTGACGTCACCCTATCGGTTATTAACTCTAAATTATTGACTATTTGGCCTAGAAAGCCTACTTACACTGGACGTGTCCTTCACTCTTTTCTAACCATCCCACCAGCCAAAACAAAGGCCTCGTTGTATAATCATAAATTCCATGCAGATTATCTATCGTCACCAATATCCTGCTGGCCAATCTCTATCCTCCTACGTTCATTCATACTAATATCCACAATAGACTCAAGAAATTGTAACATTATTCTTTTTTCAATAGTCGACTAAATCACAATAAACGAGACATCAAGATCGGTTTCCCCTTAAATATTTACATATTGGCAAAATTAATTTACTTCGTCATTACAAATCTACCAAGTCACTTTCATGTTATGTCAAGAATGGTAAAGACTCAATGTGTCCTGAGGATACTCACTTTTTTTATTATTATTATTAAAAGTTTATCATGGTCGCGTTAAAAACTTGGTCATTGGCGACCCATAAATAAATTACAAATAGTGCTGCGATTCACATTGATTCCAAAACTATACATACAATTGAACAGTTTGAAAAATTAATTATACATTTCAAATGTGGGTTTCTTACATTTATATTTTACAATTCGCATTTGTTAATTATTTATCATAATAATAGGATAATTAATTATATTAACTTATTTGAAGCTGCGACTGTTGCAAATTCCACTGTACTGTAGTTATAGTTTGTTTTTATTAGGAAGAGGCGTCTGCTTCTGAATATGTATCACTCTCTTGTTTCTTGACTAAATTTATGAGCCTTTTTATTCTACTTTTTCCCGTTTCATCATTTAAGTGTGGGTAAAAAGACTCCAATACATTTATGAATGATGTGGAGGATATCCGGTAATCTCTAATAATGGTTCTTGGGTTCTTTGAGTCCGTAGCATTTGATACTCACATTTTTGCATTCGAAATTGATTGTAATGCTGTTTATATACGTCAAACGAAGAGGGCTTTGAAAAACCATGATCACAGGAGCATAGGATGAATTTTAAATTACCCGCGGACAAGCATTAGGTCATTACTAAACATATGTCTCAAAATAATCACAACTTTAAAATGGATCAATGTAAGAATCCTTCATGTGGTACAAAATTATTATCCAACCTTATTTCTGGAATGATTAATATCAGAGTAAATCATGTCCAGAGTGATAGCGACTCCTTGAGCGAAACGTATGATCTTTTACTTAATCAGTAAGTTCTACTCTTTCTCTACGTCTTAAAATGTGGCTTTATTAAGTTGATGTGATAAAATCCACGGATTGTTGGAGGAAACGTTGTGAAGTTGTTATACTTTATTGTCCATACTTCTATTATAAATAAATTTAAATAATCAGTAATTTATTTTTGTTGATATACATTATCACTCTACACAGACATTTGATAGTAGTACTGGTGACAGTGATATAGGACGATAAAGTCTCCTTTATTCCCTCGTTTGAAAAGTGGTGTTACACTTATGGCACTCGTGTCTGGGAAGACTCCAGTGACTGGTTGAAAATGTAACAGGACTAACACAGTCTGAAATACTAGAAATACCATACTGCCCGATTAATTTTTGTTCTTAAGAGAATTTTTATTTTTTTAAAATTATTAATCATTTTGTTTATACAGTTTACAACTTTTTGTGCCCTCGTGTCGTTTAAACATGTGTTTGGACCGTAATTACAGTTTTAATATATTTTTCCAACAGGGCCATAGCAGCTTCCGCCCCCGTTCGCCAGTTCATGGATTTAGTTCCATGTGAAAACTTTTTCTCGATAATTACGTCTGACTTTAAATACGCAAAACATGGCTGCGCCCAAAGTATAAGAAAGTCGTGGGATGTGATAAACAACGTCACGAAAACTGGTAAGCATTGCAATACATCTTATATATATATATTGTAATAATTAAAAAGATTGTCTTTAATTTTGCCCCACGTTGTGGTAGCCATTATGTAATATACAAAAATGATGTGGACTTTTTGAAATGAATGAAAAATTAACTTTACAAACAAAATAAATTTATTTTCAATGTTCGAAACAATTACACAAATAATTACAAATAGAATTTATCTCAGGGTCATTACTTGGTTCGATAATGGCTAATCATTTATTTAGAAATCTTATCAACACAAATTTCAATAAAAAGATTTACTCGTCAATTAGCAAAGACGAAATTTACTTGTCGACGAAATTATACTAAAATGATAGATTCTACTTAACAAATCTTATCAAAGGAAGAGAACGAAATCTGACGTCTACCTTTAAATCCGGTTTACATAATTAATTGTTTTATATTGGTACTCACGGCAGCATTCCAGGATACTTTTGACTTACGAAGCACTATGACGGGTTTTTGCACAGCTTCTACTAAAACTCACTGATTCTAAAATTAATATTTTTAGATCAAAAACAGGAACCAGGAACCTCCTCTCAGTCTCTTCCTCACTCGGTTGACTCCTGCTACTTCTCTGCCTGGCTATGTTCACCAAAACTGTTTGTGCTTAGCAGGTTTCGTAGATCGGCTTGTGTGAATGTTTTGTCCATGCTTTCCTGCAAGTTTATTTCGATTCTCGTTCTCGCCTTTCGTTTTCGTACTCGTCTCTCGGTACGTGTTTAATCTCCAAGTTCCAAAAATTCTTTTACGACCACCCGATCACTGAGGATTCGAAATACGGACTGAACTCTACCGTATCTTAATGTGAACTCCACTCTACCGTAACGTGATCTGCACTCTCTCATACCATAACGTGAACTCTTAATGCGACCTGCCTTCCGCCATACCATAACGTGAACTCTTAATGCGACCTGTACTTGACCAAACCTTCCAACCAACTGAACTACCGTCTCGCAATTTTGAGCGCGCATCGCCTCTTCCGACAAAGAAACAATGCCTGGCTACATTGTTGCTGTGTTCTGTACCGCCGTAAGAATAGATTTCTCAAACAATTTATTTTTTAAAAATTTAGAATTAACGTGTTAATTAATTGTCATCACAATATATATATATATATATATATAAAGATTAAATTGATGAAATTGTTGGCTAGTTTCACAATGTTAACAAATAGTCGTCATATTGGAGTCACTAATAAGATGCGAAAATTAACTTACGTTTGTCGCAGGGATCGTAAAGTATTTCGTATTGTTTTTTTTTATTTTCATTCGATGGAGGATTACTGGATAAAATTATAATTTTTATTCTATGTAATATTTCTGCTTTATTTAATTACGAAAAAAGGAACTATTTACTTTGTACGTCGCGTAGTAACGTCTCTGTCTCTCTCTTGGCGCGCAGTAATTTAACACAAATTTATCACATTTTTTAATTATAATCCTTCCACCGTTATGCTAGGTATTTCTCTCCCCCACCCGTGGTTAGAAGGATATGTATACCGATGTTTGTTGCAATCTGTCCACGCTTAAAAAGTTTTATAGAAATTAACGTAAATACATACCTACATACGTACATCCTTTATATTTATATATATATATATATAAATGAATGTCTGTCTGTGTGTCCCCTATACGCTCATAACCGATTCATCCGATTGCGATGAAACTTTGGTGAGTTGTTTTGTGCACCCCCACGAATGTTTCTGTCGGGTTTTCAAGCGTTAAGAAACTCAAAAAAGGGTGAACGAGGGTGAAACACAAAAACATGGTAAAACGGCCGCTAATAGCGTCGATTAATTAAATTTCTGGGTATATGTGTTTTATTCTTTATATCCAGATGTTTTTAGTGTATAATTTCAACCCCCAATAAATGAGTGAAATATTATTTAACAAAATGAATTCATTTATCAATTATTTTAAATTACTATTCAAAATAACATAAATTAATTAAATCATTTTTCTATATATTTGGAAGTTCCAGCCACCATTTAAAATACGAAATATTAACTGTCTCAAGGGCTAAAACTTTAAAAAAACAGTCAATTAAACTCCGTTTATGAGAAATGTAATGACTAATTGTGGGATTTGCTTACATATCCTCGGCATTCTTGTGGAATATTTTCCGGTGATTGGCGCCTTAAGGAAACAACTAGCGGGTTCTTCTGCTTAGATGTTCGTCCACTCTCGTAGTTTCCATATTCTTGCCTCTCTTTCTCCAAAAGAGCTACGGGACCCTGATTTTGTATGATGTACACAAAACCTTTCTGACATGTCAACATTTCCAAGAAGGAGCCCCCAGCGTTTTTTTCTGTCGCTTTTTATACACCGTTCCCCCACCTGGGAAAACGTCAGCCCCTTTAGCGTCGTGGTGGCTAGTTTTCCAAAATATCTCCAACTCTGAGTTTCCCGGACAGTCGACATAGCCTTGAATGTTAAAAGCAAAGCCTATTTTAAAATAGCAGGAGGATTTACGGTGGTGGGGCAGTTTGAGTCTACTTTCGTCAGCGAAATTATAAAGGAGATACTCGATCGTACCAAACATTGTTAACTTAAAAACTCTTGGCTCCGTGTAAACTGTTTTGTTCCAACCTAGACGAAATATAAATTATTTTCAAAATACAATGAAAATTGGATTCAGATATAAAGCACTCTCCATTTTAATACAATGTGGTCAGAAAACTCTTGATGAAATACATGAATCTGGTTACATATTTCCGCGACCCGATTAGGGAGAGCATCTTCGTTGATGTGCATTTATTTCAGATGCGGGACTCAAAAATTTAACTGCTGAATGGAAACTGTGCAAGCCTCTAAAATCGGCAGATGACGTGGTGAAGCTAAAAACCTGGCTGGAAAACGTGTACGAAAATTTAGCGATGACAAATTACCCGTACCCGACCAGCTTTTTGATGCCGCTTCCTGCGGAGCCCATCAAGGTAAGAATCCAGTACGTTTGTGCGACAACCGCTCCAGAGTTGAATTTTCACGCGCAACGTCTTCCGTTTTCCAGGAGGTGTGCGCGAAAATATTAGACGTTTCCGTGCCCGACGATGAGCTCTTGCAGAGTTTGTTCGAAGGCGTGAGCGTGTATTTCAACTACACGGGGAAATCTTCCTGTCTGGACTACGCTCAGGACGCCTCACCTCAACTGGGAGATCTTGGCTGGCAATTCCAGGTAATTCGAAAGCATTCGCACGTTCGTCACAACTTACGAATGTCGCTCAGAATAACATTCAATGACAATTTCAGGCGTGTACGGAGATGGTGATGCCGATGTGTCCCAACGGGAAGAACGACATGTACGAAAACAGTCCGTGGAACCTTCAGAGCTACTCAGACGACTGTTTTCGGACATTTCAGGTGAGGCCTCAGGAAGACCTCGCCGTGAAGCTGTACGGTGGCAGGAATTTGTCCTTCGCTACCAACATCGTTTTCAGGTAAGAACATCAGAATAATTAAATTTAGCACTACGTTTTTCATTGGATGTCTCGCGAACGAGTGAATATCGTCGGGATTTATACTTCCGCGATCGTCGTCTGCAGATTATTGAGGATTCCATTAGTTTAATACGCACAGCGACTGATCCCCCAAACGTACTATGGGAGAAAATATATAAATTAATTGTATTAATATGGAATGAAGAAAGGATCCCGGAAGAATGGACTGTTGGTATTATACAGCCTATATTTAAAAAGGGGGACAAACTATTATGCTCTAACTATAGACCAATAACCCTGCTAAATGTCTGTCGGGGGTAATTTTCAATAGGTTGAAAGAAATTATAGGTGACTATCAAGGTGCTTTGAGACCCAACCGGTCTACAACTGACCACATTTATACTTTACGACAAATTAATGAAAAGGCTTGGGAATGTAATATTGATATACATAATTTATTTATTGATCTACAACAAGCCTTTGCTAGTCTAAACAGAGAACAAATGTTTAAAGATATGTTGCTCCTGATGAAAATGGTTAGAGTTACCCTGGAGGTTCCAGAGCAATGTTGAGAGTGGACAGTAAACTAACCAAACCGTTTGAAGTAGTAAACTGAGTAAGGCCTCGTCCACCATGCTTTTTAATGTCTCTTGAAATGGCTTAATACCTCCAGACACAAAAATGGTCCAGATATCTGCATAAGGCAGATGATATTGATATCATCTCTAGAAATATAGATGAATTAAGACAAACGATGGCCACAATAGATCACTGTATTAAGGAAAGAGGGCTTATAATTAATTAAAAGAAAACTAAAAATATGATGGTCACAAAGAAAGAATCTAGTATTTAAAATATTAAATTAAACGATTATACCTTTGAACGAGTACAGGATTTCACATATTTAGGCTCAAAAATTAATAGTGAAAATAATGTGGGAAGTGAAATAAAGCAACGTATTGTAAAGAATTATTTTTGTGGACTGGGTTTTTACGTTAAATCAAAAAATATTGACCATTAAAGAAATTTGTAATAAGTTTATTACAGTTAAGCATGAAAAACTCTTATCTCAGGCACCTGTGGTTCTTTACATAGAAGAGATCTGCTGCCCGTACCAAATACGTACTGCTATTCTGTGTTGTGTTGCTTGCTGTAGCTCTCGTACCGACGTCTTCTTATCTCACAGCCGGCAGAACGGGTTAACTGCAGTGATGACTTTAGTCAGGACCATTGCAAGGCGTCGACTCAGGGGTTGACCACTGGCTAAGGGATTGATTGCTGGCAAGCCGTCATACTAAAATGTGTGACTTCGATGAACTCTTCACTAACAAATTGTGGCACCTTTCTCACGACGATTCTGCCTCGGACAATATCTGAGACAACAACTTGGGAAAGTTCACAGCAGAACTCATGAGATTTGTAGATCGGTGACACTTTAAACCTATACACGTAACGCAATACGGAGCCTCTCATAATCACAACCACCAGCTTCGGTGAGCGCAGAACAACTGCCCCAGTTTCAGAAGCTTATCTCCGTTCCCTCCATTATAGCCTCCCATTCTTTTACTTTTTTCTTTATTAGAAAAGTTGGTCGAAATGTCAAGTTTCACTGATTCTTCCATTGTTACAAGAGTTATAGCACGCAGCTGCAATTCCGTAGTCAACAATGGCCAACTATTCTGTCATGTTGAGGCCAACAATCGAGACAGGACACGAAAATTACTTGGATGGAAATATTTATCTCCTCCACCTCCACCCCCACGCACGTGCACGATTTCGAATTCTCCAAACCACCGCAAACAACACTAACGAGACAAAGCAAAACTAAACCAAAATACACGCGTTACAGTATCATCAATGGTAACAGAACTTACTACATGTATGGCAAATTAATGAAATCCAAGATGTTAAATAGAGAATTGAAGTTAAAAATTTACATAAGACCTGCAGTTGTATACGGCTGTGAAACGTGGACCCTGAATAATAATGATAAGCACTTACTCAGAATATTTGAACGCAAGATACTGAGAATGATATACGGACCTGTATGTACGAATGGAGAATTAGAACAAACAGAGAACTAGAGCAGCTCATGAATAACGAGGACATTGTTAGGTTTATCAAGAGCAGAAGGTTGGCCTGGTAAGACACGTACTTTGGATGAAAGCAGAACACCTAGACGGATTATGGACTGGAAGCCAGTCGGGAGGAGGAAAAGGGGGAGACCCCGGACAAGATGGGTAGATGACATTCAGAGGAAATACAAACCATGAAAGTAAGAGGATGGCTGAGACTGACACAGGAGAGGGCGGAATGGAAGAAAATGGTTAATAAGGCGAAAACTCACATTGGGTTATAGTGATAATAAGAGAAGAATGATCCCCCACTCGCTTTAATAGTAAGCGTGACGTGTGCTTCACTATGTTGGTTGGTGTTCAGGTGATTCATTTGAAGATTTCTCTATGGACAGTTTAATTTACCTTGCTTTATTCAATTGGTCCAATATTTTATCGATACACATTACATTAAAGTCTTATGCGAAGGCAGTGATTGCTCCATTTATTCTATCTCCACTATCTACTTCCGAATAAATTTATCATTTGACTTTCACATGAGAACCCTTACCATTAAGAAACCACTAGAGTGGCTGTAAAATTAAATAAGAATTAAAAACTGAACTCTTGTTAAGAGCGAATAGTTACCGTAACTGCTCCACTCCCCTGCAGGTGTCGTGCTATCTGCGCTCAAACAAAAAACGGATTTTGAAATTATATCATTTAATTGACTTTACAACACCTGAAGAGGTCCTAATAAATTATGAATGAATCTTCGATATTGTTTTAATGTTTATATTATTATAATGTTTATAAATGTTATCTTATCTTCTTATAAATAAAGCAGTGTGTGTGTTCGTTTGTATGTTTTGTATATTTGTATGTTCCTTATACAAATCTACACCGGTGGAGCAAATTTCATACACGTGCAACCAGGAAACAAACACTGTCGGGGTGAGACGCGTCTACCACCCCCAGGAGCGGGAGTGGATATATTCAAACAGTCAATATTTGAGTCGCATAAATATTTTGCGGGGTCAATGAGACTCATAATATTTCTAAATATATTCTGTGTATAATTACAAACCCTATCGGCTTTGGAGGAGAGAACCCTGAAGTGTAGCGTGGAGTTGCATAAAAATAACGAAAGAATCCGAGATTGGAGTCGAATCCGGGGTTATGGATGTAGCTGAGATTAATTTTTACATTAAATTTGCATTTTAACTCAAACGGTTGGGGCTGAACGGGGGTGAAAATTTTCAAACATGTCGATCGGCCGATATTTGCGTCGAATAAATATTTTTCTAAATTTTTTAAATTCATATTATTTCGGTATATATTCTCTGTGTTAATTTCAACGCCTATCGGCGTGGAACGGGAGCGCGCTTAGGGGTGGAGTTTGGTGGAGCGTTACATGAAAATAACGTGACTAGACCGAGATTCGAGTCAATTCTGGGGTTATGGATGTCGCTCAGTTTCATTGTGACAAACTTGGTTTTGCTCGGGGGTAGAAATTTTCAAACAATGTAATCGGCCGATAACACATTTAGGGGTAGGGATTGAGTTGCGTTACATAAAAATAACGGAAAAATCTTGGGTAAATGACATCTCGGGCAACGCCAGGCACCCAGCTAGTTACTAATAAATTTATAACTAAATAGAATGATGTTTTTATTTAGTTGTCAGATAATTATAACTGTTTAAATAATATTTGTATCTTAATTGATCATTTCTAAGCATATTTATTAAACAAATCACTATCAATTGGAACATTTTTTGATATAGTTAGAAATTATTGATCCAGATAATTTTCAGAAATGTTATACATTCACTTAATTTTAAAACCAAGACTGATTCTTTAAGCAATAAAGTTGCTCTTCCGAAAATTTATACCTTCTCACTCAGAGGTCCAGGATTGAGGAAGGGATCGGGTGGGACGGGGGGGGTTTGCCCGCTCATGTAACGGTCGCTCAAAATACGGCGCCGGCCTGCATCTGCACCCAAACCGCGTCAATTCTCCACTTGCGAATCACCTGTCCTCCTCAAACAGACAAGACCTTAAATCACTAAATTTGTATTCATCGTAGATACAGTAATAGTGTTTATGTCGACAGCAACGGCCTGCTGGACCCGTGGTCGAGCGGAGGAGTGCTGAGTGACGTGTCCAAGACGGCCGTCGCTGTGCTGATCCCCGAGGGTGCTCACCACCTGGACCTGAGAGCCAGCAACCCTCTGGACCCCGTCTCCGTGAAAGGCGCCAGGAGTATCCACCGCATCTCCATCAAGCGCTGGATCGCAGAGTATCACGGGGCAGTTGCAACGTAGAGGGAAAATGAAGTCAATGATCACTACACATTTATTGGTAAAGTTTTATTTGAATCTGAATTACAGCTCCAAATTACAGCACAATCAAGACAGTTCAATATAAGTAACAAATCTGTGCAAATAAAAACAAAACAACGAAAAAGGACTGCCGTGACCTAACAACGCTCAAACAAAAATATAATTGGCTCTTATAAATAAAATAAACCGTAAATCAGGATTATGAAAATGTGGTAACGCTCAAACATTTATTCGAAATATAATTAAGGATATCAAATTCGTAAATATCTTACTTGTAGGTTGACTAGGTGTAAATTTATATTACCGGACACACTGTCAATACTAATAGTTCAATAACATAAAATATAAGTTACGAAGATTTATAATTTCGTAAAAAAGCGTATAACGTTATATGATGCTAGTTTTATTCGCAAGTAGATTTCGCTCGCGAAATATCACAATCGCGTAAGAATATTAAGTCTCATGAGCTTAAAAATAATTAAGCTTACGCGAACGACTCAGATATTTAAGTTGCTCGTTAAACGTGAGCTTGAAAGACGTAACTGGAGACGTCGAAGCTTAGTTGTATATCTTCCAAGTCTCGTACCGACGCCGGCGCATAAAAAAGGCACTAACCGGCGAAAGACGTTTACAAAATTTAAGCCCGTCCCGAGCAACGCACGTTCATAGTAACACGGCGGGAAAAGTGCGACGTGCGAAACGACGCGGGATACATAGAAAAACATCCCCCGTCGACAAAATCGTTCAAAAGCAATATATCTCCTATTCAGGAAATTTAGGCGTCATTTTAGGCTGACAAAATAAGAATGCGACACGGAATAGGCAGAAATAGGTCGACCTCCTACGAAGAGGACTTCCGGTACGCAAAGAGGAAGCCCGACGATCGATTCTCTGTGGCTTTCCGTCGATCGCTTTCACACTTAATCAGGATCCCTAAATCGGAGGTACCCGGTCCGCGATCCTGTTTACTTAATATGCAAACCTGAAACTTTTTAAACGGTTTACTGAAACGATAGACGTGCGAAGAAGCTACGTGAAGTTCTACAAACACCTCAAAATACACTAGAGACGATCGATACAACTAAAATATACGATGTAGAAAAAAAGGGAAGATATCAAATTGTGTAAATATACACACAAAATAACTTTCGCGTAAAGCTTTAGTTTAGAATACCGAGGATAATACTAGCAAGTTTATGATTAATAAAGTTTAAAAATGATAGCGGAAACAGACACACCAATCATTCTCAACGGGTAGAGATGATGGTATCTGCCTCGAAAAATACTCAGTCATTCACAATCTAGTAAGCGACGATCTGTCTTTTTAATTCTCACAAACAAACAAAAATATATACAACGTGAAAAATGGATCAACCACTTCTTTAAGAAAATTATTTTCTACTGTCAAATTAAGTTAGTAAAACTTCGTTTGAAATCAAACGGTCAAAGAAAGCGTAAAAAAAAAGAATCTTAGGACGGTGTCCAGCACCTCAGTTCTTACATAAAAATTTTAAATCGAAGAACGCTGTAGTGAAACGAACATAAAGGTAATACAGTGATAGCCACGGATCAAAATAATGAAGGATCCGTATTAAGGGCACAGGAGCTTTCCATCGCGCTATTCTGGAGTTATACACACAGTTTTCCTAACATCGGGCGAAATCGAAACAGACATTTAATGAGTTCGCGTAAAACTCGGATAATTAAAAGCTGGAGCTGTGCAATATTGAAAATGGTTCTGACGATCGCCTCAGGTTTATTAAGATAGTTTAACTCCAAGCCTAATATTAAATAAGCGCGGATACGTAAAATAGGAATGGGAACTAATCGTTTCCTGGTGGTCAAGGTTAGAACAGTGGAACGTCTGCTCTTTTATCGCCGTGACGCGACTCTTACGTCACCATGTGACCTTCATTCCACGTCAACGTCACAATGTATGGTTCTGAAAGCATCTTCGATCAATTCCTGAAGGCAACGAATAGCTTGAAAGAAAGCGGCGACTAGCAAAGAAATAGAGAGAGATAAGAGTTTGCCGGGAACGAGCTCGACGTCGTCCCGGATGAGCACGCCCTCGAACGACGTCGAAGCCACGACCGCGGTCCCGGAGTCGGCGCTTTCGTCGTCCACCGACGACTCGCTCTCTTCGTCGTCCGGGGCGGGACTTCGTCGGGAGGCGGCGTCGTCGGTTCCGATTTCCGATCAAGTAATTACAGCGTCGGGCGCGATTGCGCGGGACGTCGGGGGCGTCGATTCACCTTCATCAGGGACAATCGGCGAAGCTTCCACGTTCAGAAACACCTGGGGGAGTAAAACGGCACGTTACTTACAATTTATGAAAAAATATATTTACGTCTGCATAAAACTGTTTCACGGTAATTAAAAACGAGGTCGCTATGCGATAGTTCACATTCATTTCGTGTGTCAATTATGAAGCCCGAAGAGCAGGAGGCTAAAGATCATCGAACGCGAAGGAAAGTTATCACTGCCGAAAAACGTTAACATCACTCACCCTCGATTCTAAGCTAAGATTTCTGAATTCGCCCGTAAAAGACAAGATGTAGACGGAGAAGGCGATGGCCACGACCCACTCGGACGCGGTGCTCACTACGTGCAGCTGCCAGCCGCCGTCGGCGGGGTACCATTTGCGGGGATCAGAACCTGCAACCAGCAACCATAAAAGAACTCCAATCGTTAACTTTAAAAAAAATTCTCTGAGCATACCTTTAAACTGAAGATGGGAAATGACCCCCGTGACACTGAGCAAAATGAAAAAAACTGTGCATACGATGGCCAAGCTCATTCGCAGGTGCGCGATCCTGATTGTGTTGGCCAGCGGATACATGTGGTAAGAACAAATGGCCTGAAAAATTAATGCAATCTTATTATATGCATAAATAATGTACAGAGCACAGAGATATTCTCCTGCAATATATTTTTTGCAATCTAAATGCAGTAACAAAAATAATTCTTTGCGCAATCTTTAAAATGAGTTGAATCTTGACAATTTGGATGTCAAGTTTGAAATATGTACAACAGTATATTAGAGGATGACACTAAGGAGTTCGATATCATCAAAGATGTCGGTTGGACTATGGGAACAGATTTCACCCAAATTGTGAAATTGATAAGAGACCACACTCTGCGAGTCAGAAAGTTCGTAGAAGGATAAAACTCAGATGGAACACATTAAGAATAAATTCTATTACCCTCAAATCAAATATGGATAGGATAAGAAGCAACATATTGAACAAGGTCAACTTCCAGTAGTGACACTTGTCTCTGAAATGTGGACATTAAATAAAACAATAATACATAAAATGCAAATACCACAAAGTAGAATAATACATGCCATATTGGGGGAAAATAGAATAGATATCTTCAAGAATAACTGTTAGAAGGAGGAACATATTTATGAACATATTACAAGTCTGAAACAGTAGCGGGCAAGCAACACAGCATAGACAATAAGGATCTGGTAATCGAAAAAGGTCGGATACCATAGGCAACCAACAGGAAGGCAATATAATAATACGGTGGAAAGACAATTCGAATGGAATGAGGACTAACTGGACAAAAAAAGCCTAATCGAGTGGACGATGAAAAAGTATGAGTTGGTAACATGACTCGCAGAGTGTGGTCTCGATCAATTTCACAATTTGGGTGAAATCTGTTCCCGTAGTCCAACCCACATCTTTGATGATGTGAAGTCCTTAGTGTCATCCTCTAATTTGACTGTTGTACATATTTCAAACTTGACATCCAGATTGTCAAGATTCAATTCATTTTACAGATTATGCAATGAATCACATACACACAAATACATCACAGAAACAATGGGCTGAAATAATAGAAATCTGACCATTTTATCATCACTTAGGGTTATATATTAAAGAAATCAAAAAAATAAATAGAAAAATCAATGGACTGTGAACATAACACACTTTAACTGATAATACAGAAAGCACTTTTAACTATTAAAGAAACAATTTAGAAATACCTACACCGAGTAATATAGTCCTTTTACAGAATATGTGTACAGTCACAACAGTTTTGTATGCAGAGGAAGAATATTTATTTAAATTTAGGCCATCTGTCACTCCTTATCAGTACATATTGATTATGATAATGGTGTTCACCGTTAGTAATTTTGCACTCAAAATTAAGTGTATGTAATACAAAATTTTTTTAAGATTAAGATAATCTCTATACCACAAAAAGGAATACAAATTGAGACTATAACTAAAAACAACAGGGGATTATTATACAACTCTTAAGAAATAATGCCCAATTTATGGAAGATTTGTAACTCACTTCTTAATTGTATATGCCAAAAACCACCACCAAAAAAATGTCCATAAATGATATACATTGCCTCAATTGGGCAAATATTAGACCAATATTTTAATTTACACTTCTCAGAAGAAATAAAATAGAAAAGTTAATTTCCAAGCAGAACTTAACTTTCACCTTCCATGCCATGCCATGAACTGGTGATTCACAAGAGATGGTTCAGTTTCTAAAAACCAATATCACAGATTAAAAGTATGAGGATTGTTGTGTCACATTTTGACGACTTGCTCTTATAGCAAAAGTTAATATTGAGGTAAGTAATCACAGAATTGCACAATTAACCAACTACAAAGCCTGAGAACTGGTAATGAATAATTGCACTGAGAAAGATTATTTTCATTATTAGGTGTAAGCAATACAAAACAATACATCTGGCATGGGTGAAAAGGAATGTGGAATAGACTATATCAAAAAATGTTCAAGAACATTCTACATTTTACAAAAATGTACAAGCAGAATGCTCTTAAAATAAGAAAATATCAGCAATTTACATTGGCCAGGAAACACGAACCCCACTAAATTAAGGAAAAATCTTGATCTATATGATTGTGATGTCAAATAAAATAACAGGAACCTTTATTAAATTGATTAAACAAAATAAGCCACTAAACAGAGGGATAAAACCTAAATAATATGTTGCTCCATAACAAATTGTGGATATAAAACTGAATAATATGATGTAAATAAAGCTATAATAATTCAACTACTCAATACAAAAGCACTACTACTCAGCTTCCATCCAAATTTTTCATCAAAACACATACTTCATTTATATTTTTAAAAAAATGCAATAGATCACTTCTTAAGAATTAAAATCAAAATATAATTGGCATAGTGAATGTATCAATTTGAAGTTATAGTTACCTGTACCCAAAAATACAGTGTTCCCAAACCGAAACACAAAAAAGCACCCGTCAAGTGAACTGGCATAACATTAGTCTCCTGGAAATTTGCCACAATACTTAAACCTATGCAAGAGAAACCTCCAAACCAAGCTCCTATTCTGTTAAGTTTTAATACAGTGGTGGTGAGCGAGTAGCTCCTGTAATATTCACATACTTGCTGGTATCGTGTATAAATGACCATTCCCACTGAAACAAAAAGCAAAATTTTTAACAAATTTCACCTGCATAGATACTACATAGATAAGTTTGAATTCTTAAATAAATAATTGAAGAATTGTTTGAAAATAAGATTCATTCACATAACTAAATGTTTGTATATTTCTCATAGTTGCAAATTTGAGAAATGGAAAGTTATTATTTGTAAATAAAATTCCAAAGAAGTAAAATTTGAAGCGACACTAATAGAAATATGGTACATAATTTTTGCAAAATTCTTATATACATGATCATGTGTTTTTACAATTGCATAGTTAATAATTAGGGATTATTATACAATTGAGAGGCATTTAGTTTCATAAGTTACATTTGGAGAGTGACACCACCAAACTTCTGAGCAAGTTTTGTGCTTGTACTCCCAATGATAGGTTGGGTAAATGTATCTGTACACTAGGGTGTGACAGATGAAACCACAATTACCAACTTGCAGGTGGTCTTTTAGTCAAATATGAACACATTTCTCAAAAAACAATATGTAATGACCATATTGTCCAGAGGTCTGATTGGTACAATCTTGCAAACTGTGAGATTGTAATTCTGATATAGACTCTCTTAAATATTTGACTAATGAAGTTCTGTTTGGCATAATTTTTACACTCTTATATGATAATTTATATTTTTATAGCTTTTATGAGAGGAGGTCTGTAACAACAGGTGTGTTAAGTGAGTTGGTGATTCTTTTGGACTTGTTTCTCATTCCTACATTCAACGTATCAATTAAAAATATTGGTAACTCATCTTATTAATAGCTTGTCTGTTAGCAATGCTGAAATAATTTCCCACCACACACACAATATCTGATTACCACTTATAAAGAAACAAACCTGGACAAAACAATGTATTCCTCATAAAAGGAGCCCAATTTTGAAATTTTCCTGTAATAATTCTAGACAAATTACAAAAAAAAAAGCTAACCAAATGATGTTCTGAAACTTTTTCTAGATTTTACTTTGAACTATTTTGGACTACTTCTCTAAATTTTATATCCTACCACCCACATGCAAAGAATCTAGCTTCGTGTGAGTCATACAAAAAGAAACATTAATTGTTTTGTGCATAACTATATTCAAATAAAACAAAGTATTCATTTCTGCCACTTCAGTATAAACCTATTTATACAATTTCAGGAGTGAAGTCTGACATATGGAATATCTGTTTGTTGAGCTGTCAAAACTTACAGAGAAAAGTTCCTATATTTATCAGTTGACCAAATACACAACTTTCAGGTGAATAGGTTCCAGTGTCACTGATGTAAGGGAAGTCAGGTTCCACATGTCCGAGAAGAACAGCTGTCATATACCTATAAGAACACCATCAAAAAAAATTCTGAGTAAATATAAATATTTTTTATCACTCACATATTTACTAAATCATTGATGTTTTATTTGAGTTCACTGAATCATTTAAGATAGCAGACATACACATCTTCAGTGAGCAAGTGCATTACAAGCTAGAGTAAATTTGAATAAATGTTCTATTATGTACCTACCCCAGCACGTCACAAAGAACAGGATTAAAGAGGTTTAGTTAACATTATTTTTTTATATTTAGGGCTATTTTGTGAAATATAAGAGATTACATTGATAATTTGCATGTGTGAAAGTGGATTGAGAAAATTATAGTGTCCAAAATTTAGTGATTAAACTAGTGTTGGCAATTACAGAATCCTTAACTTGGAAATATTTGAATATTTACACTTTATATGTACAATGATAATTCATATCACCATTATAATTATTCATTACGACTATGGGCAAACTTAGATAATCACTTATTTTTGTCAGAATTTAACTTTATTGGAATTAAGAATGAAAAAAGTTGCTTAACATAGTCTTTTGGAATGGTAATTGAGGGACTAACTGTACAATACTATAGTATAATGCATCCTTTCCCATTTCAGTACAGATGATTAAGTACAGTAAGTCTGTGATGATTCTGACTATTTTGTGTAAGAAAATAAAGATAATTGGCAACCTTGCAACCAATAAGGGAAACGATTATTCACACATAGAATAAACTAAAGAAGTCGGGAGTACTCCTATTTAAATGATATGTGATTTTTCTAGTAAAAAAGGTCAGGCTAAATTTTAAGGATTTAAATTGTTTTTTCCTGTTACCTACCAAAATTATTTAGCACCTAACAGGTTTTTCTAGGAGACATAACAATCATCGACATGTGAATAGTTCAACTTTTAAACGCTAAAGATTTTAACTGACATAGATATCAATCTCAGAATTTGCAATAATCTAATCATGCCTACATTAAACAAATTTCAAAACATATTTTTACTTTTTGTTTAGACTGTTTTGGTGGATTTAATCATGTTCATCACTTTAAGATTAAATTTAAAAACAGCTCTGATTATTCCTACGGTACATACGTTGCTAGAAACGTAGACGGAAACAGAACAAAAACTGCCAAGGGTAACAAATGTAAACGTTCAAAAGCCATGACATACTCCAAACCAGCAATACTTTCGATTTACCTGGAAAAAAAAAGAAATATTTTTAAGGAACGCAACTCAGGTGAACTATGATTAATAATTAAAACCTTGAAAGATAGCTAAGCGTATTCGATTGTAAACACAATTACCCGGTATCTTACAAGGACGGAAACAATGTGATCGAAGTCGAACTATAAAGTACAACGTAAAACGACACGAATTATTGTACACGATACATAACTATACAGTCTGCATTGCTGTCTGCGGTATGTGAGTAATGCTTATCAGGTTTATCATAACTTCCTCTTCTAATAAACTTCCTTATTGACATGAGAAATGTCAAGGTTTTAAATATAGATATTTTATTGCATATTTACAAGATCCTCAAAAAATCCATTGTCATGAATTTTTAAAGGATTTCATTTTTACATTGTGGGGAGGAAAACTTGTTTGCAAAGTTATTATTTGCACTTTATTTTGCATCAATGCAGAACGAACTGTCCACACTTGCACCGGTTCCACGGAAAGCAACCTCATGAGACATTCCAAAGATATTTGCACAAGACCAGGGCGCCAAACAATGCAGTTGCAAATATTCCAGAGGTGGTGTCTTCCAAACAAAGCACATTAAATTGTTATTGCTTTTAAATGTGAACTGTTAAACGTGGGGAAAATAATCATGTCTTTCTTCTTTACGGAAGTAAAGGTATATGAATGCATCTATTGTGACCGATGGCAGTTTACAAGAACATTTCGTAAGTCAATATACGTAGTTATTTTACATCATTTCGCACATGTAACAGTAACAGAAAAGAATCCTTTCATTGCTTTGAATTATTCTCATCACACTTTTAAGTAACTTCACTAGAGGACTTTAATAATGTAGCATAGTACACTTTTTTTAATAATGTATATTTACCGTGTTCGTTGCTTTATTCTTGTTATTTTGGCATTTCGATCTGCCTTGCTAAAATACGTTGGACTTCTTTTACAGTGATGTAAACCGCGTGTTTGTAGGAGCTTTGGTTTTTCCTTATGTTTTCCAGTGGTTTCCACACAACCACGAAAACTTTCATTTCTGAGATCGGGGACCCGTTTTAAAATATCATTCTATAGTTTCACGTCAGATATTATTTATTATTCTACGATTACATACAAAACCTTGTTTGTGCAGCTCTCGAAGCAAATCTTTGAGACCTGCTTTCAACTGACTACATATATCTTTTATCCTTCCTTAAATTATTTCACAGCTAAACATTTTCGTAAAAGGATGCTTTCCTCGTCCAAGACAGAGAAATCCCAGCAAATTTATCAACGATTCTATGGTTAACGTCGTCTTGAAGCAGTTTCTCCTTAGGTATTTTCCCGATATTTACTGCACCCATTATAGGAATGTAAAATAACGATAAAAATTATTTTTTGTGATAAATATTTAATTAACAGTACACGATTTACATTCGTACAAAAATAAATACAATATATTACAAAAAAATTGCACTATTAATGTCCCATGTTTGATCATCTAGCGCGATTGTGCAGGTAGTGCTTACAAAAATCGTCCTTATTCAATCATATGTCAGAAAGGTATATATATATTAGTTACGACATAAGCGTTGTGAATTCGAATAACGCAGCCAAAAATCTGTGCCACGACGTTGTTCAAAAATATCCTCACTTCACATTTAGTCTTCAAAGCAGGGAATCAGCCGATTTCATTTTCCAAAATCAGCTTCTGGATATCACTCCTTACTTGATCTGAAGAGAAATAGAAACCAACTTGTAAAAAAAAATTAATTCCAAACAATGAGTATGCAGATATAAAGATTGCATATATAAATAATGTGCATGGAAAGGAAAGAGAGAGACTGGAAGTTAATCAAAATTTTCGAAGGCGTCGGCCTCCTTAGTCATGAGAAAGAAATTACATCCCACGCGTCGGCTTATAAGACGATTTTTTTTCGTGACTGCTTCTGCCATGATGTAAACTATCGCAATATCTATTTTCATAACAGTCGCATTATCGACAGTAAATGCAATAATGGCCCTTAACCTAACATAATCCGCGGGAAAAACCTAATATGTTTCTTCTTTGCCCGAATTCTAGATTTTCGATTTTGTTTTAATTTTTTTCTTTTTAGCATTTGGTCGATAACGGCAGTAGCCTCAGATTCCATAGACTTAATTGAGAAGTGTGTAATGAGTCACGAATTTTCCTAAATTCTAATAGCATTTAATTATAATTTATAAAATAAATATTTTTTTGAATGACCAGGTTAATTTTAATCTAAATCTGTCTATTCATTAATGAAATAGGAGTGGTTAATTTGGTTGGTTATTTTTTAATGTCTGTTTATTAAATATAGTAATACCATTAAAATGGACGCCTTTCTGTGTCAGTGAATTTTAAGCACTGTCACATCTATATTCCTAATTTACGTTCCGAGAAGAATATTGATACCACATATGCTATAGTTAGCATAGAGCCTTTGGAACGAATAAATTACGGGTGACAAAAAGTTCGTCAATTAAATTGAAAATTTTAAAATTCAATGCAGTGTTATGACTTATTAAAGCTAGTTATCACTGTCACAATTGCTAATAACTTAGTTAACTCGACATTAAGATTTTTTCGTATTCTCAGGCCGAAATATACAGATAGAAATTTATAGCCTGCGTTGTTCTAAGCGAACATCAATTCAAATAGTACGTTTGTTTACTATTACTTCGTAATAAAAATCAATGTCAGTCGCCTTATCAGCGCAGATAGAAACAGACCTAAACATAAGATAAAAAGTAAGCGTAAAAATATACTTACGGTGACTTTGGGAGGACTGACGCCTAACATCTTCAGATCGCCATAAAAGCTGAGAACGAAGACGCAAAATGCGATGCTCAATATCCATTCGGACACGGCGCTCACGAGGTAAAACGGAAATCCGTTGTTAGTAGGCAGCCATTTCATTCTGTTGTCACCTGGAAAGTGTCACGACAGAAACAGAATTAAAATGATTCAATGATAAAATCAGATTACATTCATTATTTAGTTAAATAATGCATATTTGTTTGACGCTTTTGGTCGAAGAAACCGTCACGTGATCGTAATTTATTCAGAAGTGCTAGATTCTTTAACAGCATGGATGAGGGTCTCGACATTTCATCCAATTGTAGACCATTATCGTCCATGAACAGCAACCAAACTCGCGGAAGAATTATCTTATCGCAGTAACTGCGATTTGTCAAAGATTTTTTGTGCCGTCCTTCCAGTACCATTTCTAATCGTACGGATCGCAACAATTATGATAATTAAGTCGCTACGGAACCATTACGTGCGGTTCTGTCGTTGCATTTGTTATTAGCTAGCGACACACACGAGTAGATTTTCTCAGCAGACCTGGTCGCCCGATTTTGGACTCATATGATGGCCTGAAGGTCGCGGTCTGACGGTTATATCGATTTTTTGGTCGTGGATGTAGTTCGTTAAAAGATGAATATTTACGTGCATTCACAAAAAATTAAGGATATGCCCCCGATTATGTTATTGGGTTCTTCTCAGGAAAGAGAATCCCCCCATTGCCAAAATCTCCTCAACTCGCCAGATTTGTTGATTAGTCAGATGTAAAACGAAGTTACGATGTTAACGAGGTAACGATAATAATGTGAAACAAAAGTATAGAGTGACCTTACCGTCAAACAAGAACATGGAAATTATTCCTGGGACGATGGTCGTAACGCAAGTAATCACGCACACGCCAGACAGGAAAGCGCGAAAGATCATAAGTTTCATGGTTCCAGTTTGCCGGGTAAGAATCGTCTGAAATGTAGAAAAATTCAATTCCAGAATCAAAAAATAAATTTAGCAAATAACAAATACTCTGCAAATAATTGTAAGTCCCATATATATTGTGGTAATTAAGAGGAAATAATTAATAAATAAACAAAAATTTTGACTCGGCATAAAACACAAGTCGTACACAAGAATGTGCAAAGAATGCAATGTTTTTGGTTCACTAGATGCGCATAGCAGAGTCTGTGGGGAGGCGAGCTCCAATAAAGTCGTCTTGGAAATATAGCAGTGGACAGACGAAAAGTATTCAGAAAGTGCCTGAATACATGTAATAATTTCATTGTTAACAAGTATTTCTTTATCAAAGGCCCAGTAAACGACCCTGAGAAATAGTCATTTTATAGTAAAAGATTAATTGATAATGTAAATTGAGATTTATTTGCCTAAATAGCTTTTGGAAATTATAATTGTTTGCAGTTAATAAATGTAAATTGTTTGTTTTAATTGATTTTTCATTCCTTATTGGGCGTAAAATACTACAAATAGTCGCCTTAACGTGAGGCATTGCTTTTAATTTAATTGTCTTTCATTTGTGATTACTACAATTTGGCGCCTCAATGAGGGGTTTATTTTCCTTTGATTTTATGAATTTATTACAATATATATATATATAT
Organism: Zhengitettix transpicula; assembly: GCA_037074705.1. NCBI lineage: Eukaryota > Metazoa > Arthropoda > Insecta > Orthoptera > Tetrigidae > Zhengitettix > Zhengitettix transpicula. The sequence continues at coordinate 52,669,463 of CM073595.1, forward strand.
ATATATATATATATATATATATATATATATATATATACACGAAACATCTGTCCAAGAAATCAGTGAATCACGACGATGAAACGTAAAGGGTTGGGCTGAACAGAGTAGGTCCACGGACCATAACTTCTCCCCTGAAGAAAAACACAGTTTCTCTGGCGTTCGAAACGTCTGTCTTTCCTACGTTCATCGTATCACATTGTAAATTTCTTATTCTCTCAGAGCTCTCTCTCTCTCTCTTCTGCCAACATCACTTGATCTAAATTTTCTCTCCTTCTTCACACAAACAGAAAATGGAACAGCCCAACAATGTTATATCCGAATTCAATTCTCCATTGCGATTACTGTATATTTCAACTGTCGAAGATTCTACGGAACACCTCTTCATAGAAATTCTGTCTTCATTGCAGTCTTCTTGTCTTTTGCTTCACACACGATGTAGTTTTGTCTGAATTGCCCACGTGATCTCTGACTCAGCGTTCCCTGAACTGATATCAGTAACCGGACAGTGGAACAAAGGTTTCCTCGGTAAACTCGTCACGCGACGTTTGGAATGACAGTCCACGTCATCATCTTCTGGCGAAGTGCTATCGAAAATATTTTAATCAGAAAGTCCATCGCAGAGATTCGCTTACCTGCATTAAGAAGTAGCCGGTTCCGGAGGCGAAACACAGACCGGCTCCAGCGAGATGGACGAAGATGACGTTGGCCTCCTGGAAGTTGGCCACGATGTTCATTCCGATGCAAGAAAGAACTCCGAGAGTGGTACTCACGTTGTTCAACTTCGAAGACGTCTCAATGGCGGAAAGCTGTCTGTAGCGTAAGTACACGCACAGCAGCACTGCGGACACAAAAGGACGGAGCTCAAATTAGTTTTTCCTTTGACATGTATGGAAGAACAATTGGACAGCGTACCTATATTGTAATGTTCACCAATGTCTATAATTAAATCAATTTCTAATTATTGTATTAGTATTTGCATTTATTTATTTTGACAACTTAGCTGTTTACCAATCACTATTTTTTCTCTCTATCAATAATTTTTTTTAAAAAAAAATTTAAACTTTTCGTATTCTTTACTGCTACAGGCAACTCATTATATAATACTAGCCGCGTGCCCAGCGTTACCCGAAAAAGTATTTAATTCTATATTAATCTTCAGTCAAGAATTAACCTAAATCTGACTGTTCCTAGATCCGATAGTGCATTAATTTAACAGCTATAAAATACATTGATTTTTATTACATCAGTCCCAACAAACATACCTCCGAATTTCTTCTTGAGTACTGCAGGATATAATTATCCCTCAGTCTTAACACATTACGAAAGATTAAATTGATGATATTCCTATCTAGATTCACAATTTAAACAAATAGTCGCCACATTGGAGTCACTAACATGGCACGAAAATTAACTTATATTTTCCGAAAGGATCATAAAATATTTCGTATTGTTTTTTATTATCATTCTATGGAGTATTACTGGATAAAATTAGACTCTTTATTCGATCATAATATTTCTGCTTTAGTTCAGTACGGAAAATTGAACTATTTCATCTGAACCAATTTTTGTTGCATTCTGACCACGCGTTTAAATCTGTATAGAAATTAACGTAAATACATACATACATACATATATACTTCCCATTTTATTATATAGATTAAGCCTCTATCAAACATCGAATTTTTAGTACTTCTCAGATTCAGGTGCTCCATAAAAAAATTTCCTTCCCCCTGGTGTTATGATTAAGGACATTTTTTTTAAAAAATAAAAATATTTAAATACAGGGGCAACTGTCCCTTCTCTATTCTACAGGCTAAATAAAAATTAACACAACATACAAAGTTTGGTCCCTAACATTTAACAATTCTAATTTAATCCTGAATCTTACTATATATTTTTTCATTCAAGGTAGCTCTTAATCCTCTATTCCACATTATTTCTAATTTATTAATAACATTACTACTTATACCAAACAATAAAGTATATGAGGAACTACTATTAACATAAATACTGTTTAGCTTTAAGGAACAAAATATTTGTTAACCTACAGACTACTCCTATTTTTTTGCCAATTTCTTTTCAACATACTCTGCATATTTATTAAATTTTATCTCACAGTCAGTAATAACTCCTAGGTACTTAGAATGTTTAAACCACTGTATTACCTCATTTCCTACAACTATATCACAGTCTTGCAATTTATTCAAGAATTAAGCGTGCGGAGTCAACTCCAGACGTAGATGCGGAATCTGGAGTTCACTGATGGAACTCACCGGCTGTTTACGTCATACTAAGTCTTACAGAAACAGTACAAAAGTTACAGACACGCACTCAAAAAATTAATGGAAGTCTCATTATCTACTCTGGATTCTTGGAAGTTCCTACAAAATATTTATTGCTTGAATTGGAAGAAGTTTTTCTAAATTTAAAAGAAAAAATAATTCGATTTACCCTTTTACCTGTACATCGGTCGCCCCGAACTGCACACACGGAACTCAAATGTAAATACAAATTTTAATTTAGCATGTAAACCAAGTTCCGATGATCTGAAATTATACAATTATAGATCCTATGCAATGCTTACTTAATCTCATACATTCGTTTCCGACCCACACTGATACTGGTGTAACTCATTTTAAAGCCCGCTCACTTTTATAATTACAATTGTTTTAATCCCAGACCCCAGAATCCCCCGAAAAACCTTGGCTTTCGACAACTGAATGCTAACTAATCCCAAATAAATTATTTTAGGTAGTTACTATTATTTTACGTAGTTGTTATTAAGGTGACCGCAACTCTCGTTCGCGTTTCATCGAATGGTAAAGTTATTTCAGTCGTAATTTCAACTTAATTGTAAAGAGGAGTCTGTAGAATTCTTTCGGAATAAGTGGAAACAAAACAAAACTATATCAATATGTTTTGCGGCATCACGCTGCTGCCGTTATCGCTTAGATTATTGGCTTCATATACGTGAACGAGATAAGAGAATATTGGGAATGGTTTTGTAAACATACTTTTCATGTTAATCTTCACAAACATCTTTGATTGAAGATATTTTATCTCGAGAAGTATCGTTCGTTATTTCGGTGTTACATAGTCTTACTAATTTTGAATGCTCGCTTATGATTTAACGGAGTTGTCCAACCACTGCTCCTGATGATCTCTTCATCATATTTTAATAGTGACAGCTGCTGTAATTGCTCAATCCTATTCAGTTATACCCTAATTATATGGTTTCCAATATATACTGAATAATTATCTGAAGATTATCATTTTTACGTCATACATTCTGTTTTCTCCCTACTTTGCCGTCGAAGCTTTCTCTTGCTTGGAAATGAGGACCGAAGTTCCCTAATCCCGAAATGAGTTTTACAGCTCATGCAGGAAGGATTGTACTGAGCGTACGGAAAAAGGGGGAAATACTACAGTGATTAAAACGAAGCATAGCAGAAACGTGACGTCATCTTGCACTTACGAAGCAGAGTGGCGAAGTTGAGGAGTTGTCCGAAAATGCAGCTCTCAGGTGACACATTGCCTGTGTAACTGATGTACGGCAATCCCGGTTCCACGTGTTCGAGCACCACAGCGATCGTGTACCTGCACAAATCAAACAGAAACCTCACGTCACCGTCGGCAAGGAATTAAACTCATTTGGGAAATTGTAATTTAAGAGTCATGCGAAAGGAGTGCGTCACAATGATGTTGGTCTGCTGAGCCAGAAGCAACAGAATTTGACCAGGGGTCTTCATGTTTGTGCAGGACATGGACTGTAACGACACTATTGGATGATGGGTCGTTGAGGTTAGTAAACCGGCGGAACGCTGTCTTCATTGATGGCTGGTTGCACGCACTCCTGTTCCTCTTGACCCTGTCACGATACTTTGAACGCACAGTAGCCTGCTTGAAATGTTACTATTCGGTATCGTTCACGATCTGGCCTTCTGCGTCTTGAGAGCACAAGTCAGCATATATCGGGGAAGTTGTAAAGACAGAAGTCAAAACCTTCATAACAACAAGACAATGCCTGACCACATTGTAATATTTGCTCGTCGTGACCGAAGCCAGCAGTTCGACTTGGTACGTGCCATTACCAGAAATAGGAAAAAATTAAGAATTTATAGGAAAGTTTGTTAAAAGGGTGGTTGGGCGTCAAGATTGCATGACGCTCCCAGAACAGTCGAAACGGTGAATCGGGGTAATTCCTACAGATACAAGTTTGTTAGAAAGAAGATTTATTGAAGAATTAAAGGATTACAGGAGAAGGTAGCCCATGAGTCTTAGAACCAACACGTGCGACAGGTAGCGTGGGTTTTGCTTATGCAGATTCAGCAGTCAGCCACCAGGTCTCGTTGAAGCCGTCCCATCCTGTAGCTTCCAACGCGCAAAACGTTACACAATTCAACCGAATCAATTATAAAATAATAATATATGACATGTTACCACAATTGATTGTATCGGCGGACAGTAGTTACGTCGCTGTTTGAGCATGTGTGGTGAATGATCATCATTGACGACCTGTGCAACGTATGCAGGCCACTTCCCTGGATGAGTCGAAGGGAAATTATATTCAATGCCGTGCTGCCTGTGGACGTTTCTGAAAATACAGGTATATTAATGTGTATTGGGCTGAAACGTTGGTCTCTCGTATTATCACTGAACGAAAGATAAACGTGATTCAGTTGTCATGATGTTTCCATTTAACGTACATGATCCTTTCGTGGAAATTTTGGAGGCCTATAGTTTCAGTTCCAAATCACGCAAGGACATAGCTCATTTTCCAATCAGAAATGACACCGGTGAACATAAAAATCAATTGAGCGTATTCAGAAGAGCAAACAGACAACGGCGTGTATCCCTTCCGTAAATTATTAATTATGTCGTTCAACGATCCATGGTTCTCTTCTCCTCCGTGCGCCAGCGCCGATTAATAAATATTGCAACAGGTAGTTGATGGAATATATTAATACTTACGTCAACAGAAACGTTCCCAGTATGAGGACGCACACGGCCACGGGCAGCAGCTCCACGCGTTTGTACTCCATCGTTGAGTCTAAAAATACATTTTAATAATAATTATTCCGAATTCAGCGTCATTAAAATCTGTTAATACCTGAGTGAACAAATGGAATAAATAAAATCTTAAACTAAATCTTGACAATATGGCGTCATTCTGAATTGTTCCGTAACTGGCATATATTTTTTAAGTTGCAATAATTATTTCGTTAACGTCATTAAAATTTAAAAAGCTCACCTTTCTCAACTTCTTTGAACTTTCCTCCAGATAGTAAGTTGCGTTTAAGACACTTCTTCTTGTCGCTTGCGAAGAAGTTATTCCGTTGCCGACTTCAGTTAGAAAATGCAATTCCCGACTGTGGCGCAAGACTCCGCTTAAATTCCTGTGAAAACGGCGAGGATAATTTAAAATTTGCCCTAGGATAAATTAGGGTGATCTTTCCTCCAACCAAAACTATGCGGACGACAACCAAATATATATATACAAAAACACACATGTTTAATAATTCGTGACAAATTTATGGGGTGCTTTTCCGAAACGTTTAGCTATTAATCAAATACTGAGCAAAATGAAATGAATACACGTACAGAAATAAATTTTATTTTTAGTGATAAAAGCCTGAACAAAAAAATCTCGCACGTAAAGGCAACCACATAGCGTCCGCTGACGTGAGCATGCGCTGTGCATTCATTCTTTAAAATAAAATAAAAATTAGAGGAATGAAGGTGACCATCGATGTTGTAAATTATTAATCATAGCATTATATATTACTGTAAAGCATTACAAATTACAGGCAAAAATTATTACATTGTATGTTAGTGAAGATGAAACTAAATTAATCTCCATATTGCTTCAGGAAGTCGTCGGAAGCTTAACGCACGACAGAAAAAGGAACCGTGCGTGTTTCTAGATACCCGAAATTTGATAGTGTCCCATGACTTCGACGTTTCTTTCTCTAAATAACATCAGAACCAGACTCCTGTCATTAATATATCACGATGTTACGCAATTTAATGACATTCGAAGATTAATTCTTTACCGAAGATGCATCTCCGCCATCGCTGCTTAAGATTTTGCTTCGCCAGTTCGGAATTAAACGACAACAAATCGTTGGTCTTGATATTAAATTTCGGTCGGAAGTAGAAATTTCGTAATCCGAGGAAGCCTTCGCTCCTGATTGTCCCACGACATCCGAGACGTTACGAACGCTTTTCTCGGCGGACCGTGTGAGCACTCGTTTTCTCACATCTTACCTGCCGTAATACCCCGAGCGAAGTTACGGTGAAACTGTCTTATCAGCCTCATATTACAACTTGTCCGCGATAATGAAATTTTATCTCCGTCATCTTGAAGGTTCCGCGTCGATCCTCCGTAGCGACGGACCTTTAAGTACCTTGTAATGAACAATTAATGATTTCTAATACTGCCTACACATCGAAACATAATCATTATTTTCATTACAATATACATAAATTAACTTAGACAAATAAGCAAAATAAACTAACACTGACAGTTAAATGTTTTACAATTTCTTATATATTTACAAATATGAAATTTTTCTCTTATCTCAAGGTTGTTTTGTGAGCCTCGTATAGTTACACTTATTGAAATTCTAAATTGGCAACGTAAATTAGAGAGATATTCCTATCTAGGTTACATCTCTAGCCTGTTTCATGGACTTTCACCTTCCCAGTTCTGGCCGCTTCTTTGCTGTAGAGACTAGGTGAGGGATGTCCTCGGTGCCGTTGATGAAATAACGTTTTTTCAAATAAATTTGTGCGTTTTATCGGAGCACCGTCCCGCTACGGGGCAACGAAACTTTCTCAGAATCTTCGTCGAAGACCGCCTCACTCCCTGTGCCAGTGCCCACAACAATACAACTGTTTTCCTCCGTCTCCACCCTGCCGCCAGTCTCCTTCAACACTGCCCACCCGCACAACAATACATTGTTTGAGTATTTTTAATCTATGTTTTCGCATGCTACAACATAGTCCCACTTGTAATAATATAAACGTTGGTGATTACTAAAATACTGATGGAATATTTGCTTCGAACGTGTTTACAGTTTATTTGAAACAGAATAAAATAATTCACTAAATTTATAGTCGACAATTTAATTCAGATAAAATTATACTTAATTTCTGTCAGGGGCCACCTGTGTTTACTTCATGGAACAGTAATCAAAGAGAAATCGCCCGCGATGCATATGTATACTTATTAATTTGAAAATATTAAAATAAAAACGTTAGCATTTTCAGCAAAATATATATGAGGCGTACCGTTTTTAAATTAAAAACACAGAAGTGTATATATATATGTCGTAAGATATAGGAAGGTTAGAGGTTCAGGATTATTCAGAATTTATTCCTGAATAATTTTTTCAAGTTAATGCTGTTTAAGAATAAAAAAATCGCTTATGATGTGGAGCCATGTAGAAATGCTTGAAGGAGCATTTTATTTACGAATATATTATTAATATTTTTTTTCCTGTAATTTTATGTATATTACTTAGAATAGGCGTCCTTCTGATTACGCTTGTACGCTTGATATATATTTTTTTATAAAATATTAGTAACTATTCTGGAACCAGCTAAGCTCATTATTTTAGTTTAAAACCGAATTAAGGTATTAATGGACTTTTTTTATAATTATTATTTATTTTACTCATATTATAATCGGACATGTTTCTGCTTATGCAGAAGTACTTAAACCTTAATACAAAAGTGTGCTGAGAGAAAAACGATATTGAAGGTATGAATAATGGATTATAATTTATAAAATGGTCGTTTTGAATTATTATTGTTATAAATATATATATAAATAAATTTTAATGCTGACAATATATATGAAATTTGTATATAGTATTTTGAAAATAGTAAATGTTCAATAAAAAAGTTAGTAATCGAGTTTTAATTATTTTGGAGACTGAACAAAAGCATGTGGGGGTTGCATTACATAAATGTCAAAACTAAAAATCAGTCATATAAAATTTACAATCCTTAGAGAACTTTTACTTGTAATCTAAACACCGCTATTAAAAATAAATAAACTTACCGCATGAATTAGTTTGAACGAAGATTACACCAATAAATCAGAGGGAAATAGCAGTCTGTAGGATGAAGATAAACAAAGTGTGGGGTCACAGACATTCAATCGTATTTTTTAAGACCTACAGAAGGAATGGGTTTCAAGAATGTAGAATAAGCCTGGAATTTCCCTCAATGATGGATAAATCAAAAGGAATGCAACAAAAAAATGTTGTTTGCTTACCATTTACTTTATAACTATAGGTTTGCTTTAACCACATCTGTTAGTAATCATGTCTTTAATTAATTAAAAGAAATATAATATAGTACAAGTGAACTTCTCCCGTACTTTAAAATGCTTTATGAGTTGAATCTACTATTATCACACTTACCTTTACACTTCTTACAAGCAAAAATGTTCCATAATGTTTAAATTATTCTGACAATAATGTGTTCCACAAACTGAAATGTTTTAGTAAGGTCACGAAGTATACCTACAGAAAACATGAATTATTATATGTTGTCTTATACTTTCTGAATAATTGTAAAATATTTTATCCTTTTGAGGAACTGTGCCTTAAACCAAACTGACGATCAGTGATAAACTGTTATGATACAATGATTACATATCCATTTCTATTCTACTATTTCGAGACATTAGTGCTATGAGAAAGACTGTATGCAGTAATTAAGATTTTCTGTTGGTCCCATATTATAGATCAGTGTAACTGTTGCATAGTTTAGTCTTTCTGGGCAAATTTTGCAAAATAGGTAACATAATGTAGGACTAGTGGTATTAATATGTCAGATTGTCAGGTCGTTTAATATATTCAGTCAAAATCTGTTCAAGAAAATCTTTCAACAGTACAGAATAAAATAAGGATGTGCAAATTAACCACAGAAGCAGTACATGTACTTAAAGTGAAGTGATATTCATTTTATGTTTAACCCTTTGAAGGTAATTATTAAATCATTAAACAATAAATGCTTCTGAATGATAAGATCCCTTGAAAGCTTAGCTTGAAATTGACTTCACTCTTTGTGAAAAGAAATGTACCAGATTTAAGAACTTGCATTAAAATGTATCTTTTTTGTACTACAGTTATCATTTTAAACAAATACAATATTTTTAAACATCATGAATTTTTGTTTCAGAAATGAATATTTAACAGAGTCAGTTTCAATCTTACTGAAATCTTAGGAGTAATAACAAAAAGCAATATTCATTATTAAAATTGTTGTTGAGTGAAGCACAGAATGTTATTAGAAAATTTGAAGTACAGCCTTACTAAAATATCATATTCTTGGTTCTGCTCTTATTAACACTAAAGTAATAAAACGCAATACAAATTATTCAATTATAGAACATACATTTCAAACGAATTGGAAACATATTTAGATTGATAAATAGTTTCTAACAACATTTAAAATAATATATGAGAGAAAGTAAATGCAAGTTTCATTTTTACACGACGACATGCAGAACCGTCAATGAAGTATTTTATAACTATAATTGATCAAAATATTTTTGTTACAAAAAAGTTTTGTAAAATTCGATTTATAAAATTCTCTTTCAAATCATTTGCAACGCTACGGTTATAAAGTATTATGCAATATAAATATATCTAAAAAAATATTAAGTGCAATTTTCTTTGCATTTGCTACCACAATTAAATACAATATCTAAGTAGTGAAATATGTAAGCTGACGTCGCCATGATTGGCGCACCTTTATTCATTTTTGGTTATTATGCACCGCGCAGACATTTATAACTTACCGTCGCTCGTTATACTCCCCTCTCCGAAAAAATTGTAACACCACGAACCACAAACGATATATGCAATGAACCAATGCAATATTAGTTTTCTAAGTAAAATACGGCACGTACACCGAAGACCACAAAGGGAACGCCTGCGTGTGCCTGAAACCTAACAATTGCTCAAATTTGTTATGGTTTGCACAGAAGAAAGAAAACTTATTCTCATGAGACACATACCGCTGTAGAATATGAAAATCAAACATCTTACCTCACCAGGTGCAACGATCTACACTCGAAAAAGTAAGTTCTGACACTCTTCGTGAAGTTCAGGAAGTAAATCCCCGAAAGAGCGTGTCTACGGTGCTATACCACGCTTTAGCAGAGATGCGCAATATCGTTGAGAAGAAAACTATCGATTGTACACTTCTACTAATCTGATGAATTGATCACTATTAACACAAGTGAGGATAATTTTCGGGTATTCAACTGCACATTGAGATGTATTAAGTAAAGATGAAGAAGACATTTCATCAACGCAGTTAATACTCTTTTTTGCGATATTCCCGACTTTCTGGGTTATCATTTTCCTTACTCCATGGGATGTTCCCATCACATTCTTGTCTTCCTGTCATATTATTCCTTTCACCTCTGTCACTAAAACTTGTCAACAAATATAAAATCAAGGTTAAACATTACTGAAAGAGATACTTATAGACCCATGTAGATGGATGGAGTCATCGGAACTGAAACTACTGGTATTTTATTGAAAAAATGTACCCTTTTGTAGGTGGATCAAGGATGGCAATACAGCTCTTGCTAAACTATTTGATTTTTATAGTAACCTGATGGAAGTACAAAAATACTGATACATTGTTAAATAAAATATTTTGAAATTTCTGAAAACGTCATTAATTTACTTAAATATATAATGGGACATTTAAAGTTTATACTAGGAAGGTGGAGTAAGCATAAGTCTGTTTGTCAAAGAAGAGGAAAGTTGACATAGTCCGTTACACAAAGATACAGCTATGAGTACACACACTTGCAAACCAGTAATTTGGGGAATTTAGGTATATTTTCTAAAACAAAGTAAGATGCCTAGTTTGAACCTGTCCTCCATCTGATTTGATCCTATGACAGTTTTCATTTCACCTTTTACTTCTGTGATCTCTTTCTTCCCTCAACTGAAATATAAATTAAATACAAGGAATTATAAATAAGGGGTATAATTATATCTAGATTTTACACCAAAGAGTAGCAGAATTTTCAGCCATATGGTAAACAATTGGCTAAGAGACCCTCATTTTTTGCATATTTGAATGACAGTAAGGTGTGTTCAGAGGTTTCAAAGGTATTGCCAGGACATCTTTTCACCAGTCTGCAAACTAGTCTTAAGTAGTTGATTTAATATAGGTCAGATAAATATAATTCTTAAGTAGTTTTTGTGCAGAAAGTCTATCTATGTGGCATATTCTCTCCAGTTTATTTGAGCCTCTTGTATCAATTCTTAGTCAATAGTTGGACTGTTTCTCAAGGATGCATGAACTTCAATTTATCACATGGTAGTGTAATGTAATTTATACATCTGATGGCTACCTGGAATTTGCATCTGAGAGCCATAAAGTGTTTGGGGTAATAATAAATTTGCTGAAAGCTTAGTGAGAAAATATATGTGAAAATAGGAAAACACATCTAAACATGAATAAAAAAATAAAAGAAACCACCAAACCTGAACTAGTAGAACAATAAGGAGAATCCAAAAATCAATTTAAATTAACAAAATTTTCCATATTCTCCGAACCCCTAAAGTCTTACAAAGACATTGTAAGAAGGTCTACATTTACTTTCAAGTGAAACAGTTTCACAGCAGAGCCAAGATTCTTCCAAGCATCTGAGTTTCCTTAATTCATGCCAAGAAAATAAAACTCTCTTACAAAAGTCTAAAAATACTGCTCAATGAGTCCCACAATTACTTGTACTCAGAACATATATATATTTCAAATAATTGTAATCATTTGTACAGTAAGGAAAGACTGGATCGACTGTTGATTTCTGGTAAGTCAACTACTCTCTCTCCTTTTCCTATCCAAAATCCTTACTTGCTAACAATCATGTGAATTGATTTAAAAATAACATAAGCTTGACTAAATAAAATGTTTAATTTTTTATAGTGTAGTATCATATTAAGAATGCAGGCATTTGATGTGAGAATGACCAAGAAATAACTTTGCTTTAAATGTAAAATATTAATTAGCACATTGAAATATAGTTAGACATGCAGCAAATTTTAATATTATGTTGGTTTTGATTTCATAAGGAAAAATGCTGAGGATAATATTAATGAAGACATAAGCCAAATAAAAACTGAGCTTTATTAAAAGGTTTAAAACTTTACAGAAGATTGGAATTTATTAATTAATAATTATAATGAATGGTACACAACATATATATATATATATATATATATATATATATATATATATATATATATATATATATACGGAATGGTGTAACACTCCTTCCTGAAGGAGGAGGCTGAGAGCCTCCGAAAATTTGAAGAACAACCTTCAGTTCCTCATGGCGACACCGCACTTCACTTTCAGGTAAGCCACAACCTATCTCTCTATCCTTTCCATACCAATATTTATATATATATATATATTCATTGACACACCTTCAATATATATAGAGTAAATTGAAGGTGTGTCAATGACCGATAGGTCGAAATTTATAAATTTTCAAAGGCATTAACCTTCTTCCTAAGGAGATATGCACACAGTGCAGTAGGCCAGCATACAGTCCTCTTTTCGGATGGAGCAGGTTTGTCCTCTCTCCTGAAGCTAGCACCTCCAAAAATTTGACATGCTCCCTGCTGAATATAACACCAGCAGGCCTCAGTTTTAGATAATCTATTAATTTTACGCCTATTTTCCTTTCCATGTCCATAATTTCATACATATATAAACATTCAATATGTAAACAACTATTTAAAATATTTGAATTTCATATACTTTATATTCATATTCAACTCCATTTTCTTCTTGCCTGCCTTGTGGTACAGATGAATCCCTGAAAATGAAGACTAAACATAAGTATAGTGTTCAAAACTGTAAAGCAAAATATTTATCTTGGAAATAGACACTAAACTGGTTACTTATTCATTTAAATTGTTTTTTATATTGATATGACCATCTTGGTAAATAGGGAGTGTATCATTTTTCAGTAATTCTTTTAAATTTGAAATCACTTGAGGATTGGTGAGAGGCTCGACAATTCATACAAAAGTCTATAAGTTCCATTAATAAGATGTGACAGCTATTTTTTTTTATATGCATATTATGTAGATTGAGGAAATTTGTGAAATAAGATTAATGTTAAAACCTAAAATTATCAATAATACATTTTATGTTAAAATAATTAAAAGTATACTTTGTTAACATTGGTTTTAATTCCAATATATGTAACCATATTACTAAAAATTTAAAACTTACACAATTTCCTTAAAACGTAAATCAATTTTTGGAAATGATGTGTCACACTCGTATTCCTTGAAAATCTTTGTTAAGTATATTCGATGGCATAATGAGGAATCAAGAACTTCCTGAAATAATCACCACAAATATATTAATTATGTAATTCTCTGTACTCAAAAACACTACACACACCACACAGTTTGAAATTAATCTAAAAATCTCACTTTTTACTCTCAACAAATGAAGATCACAATTTAACAATGCAAGTTTTTTAATGAATACCTTGTAAACAGAACTGCCACCAATAACCCATATTGTTTCTAAATCTGCATTTCCTGATAATAAATGTATAGCAGATTTTAAAGAATTTTGTACTACAACATCATTGCCAAGAAATCTGGAAACGTGCAAAATAAGATTTATAGGACAACATTAATACATATTCAATCTGCACATGTTAATGATTTTTATTTATACTTTTTAAAAAATAATACAGAAACAATTATACTTGTGTGTTTAAAATTAAATGCAAGCCAGACTACTAGTATACTTTAGTATTTACAGCATTATGCATATGAGAATATTAAAGTTATTTTATAATGTACTGAAATGAGAGGGATTTAAACAACTCACAATTTTTGACGAGACAATACTAAATTGAGTCTATTTGCCAGGGGTCGATTTCTCTCAGGAATGGATTCCCAAGTCTTCCGTCCCATAACAACAGCATTACGCTTCTGCGGATCATGAGTAGATCTAGTCATTCTTGAGAAATAGGACATTTCTTTCCTTAAAAAATTTTGAATAATCAATATGCTTTGTAATATATATACTCATAAAATGAAAGTGTCATAGAAACAAAGGCTCATATTCGGGCTTGGATAAACAAAAAAGTTCGTGATTCATTTTCACATTAGGTTTGATCCATTATATGAATGAAATGTTAAAACAAAACTTTTAGTTTTATTCCTTATTCTGGTAATACAGATTTCACAAAATATTTTCAGAAGTTTCAATGTTGATTTCAATACAGTTCTTTTGAGATAATTATGAGCTGCTTGTTGAAGAACATCAAGAATTCTCATTTGTGAGCATCCTATTCCTCTCTACAAAACTTTCTTTCTTTTTCAATTAGTCTTATTAGCAAATGAGCACCAACTGGACAAAAAATATAATTACATGCAACTAAAAGGCTTGTTTTTAAATTTACATTCAAACAGTAGATATCTTGCCAACTACGCAGTATAGACAATATGTTAATATTAATATTTGTTGAGCATTGTTGTTATTTTCCAAAATATTGACCCTTTGCTCCTTGAACGTAAAATATAAGGGCACTATGGTACACATATATTAACAGGTTAATGCTGGAGTCAACCAACTCTGAAGAATATGCATGCCCCCCCCCCCTCACACTACACACACATAATATAGATAGAGTTGAATATGAAATTTGGGGTTCAAAATTGTAAGGCCTTAGAAATTTTCTTAAGTTATAATCAAACTCTCTCACAAGAAAATTGTATGACTGAGAAAAATAGGAGTCTCGACAATTGTCAGACAAACACTCGCACCACAGATAGTTGAAGGATATGCACTCAACCAGTTTTATAAATTGCATGGTTTATATGGAGTCTTTACGATTTTTTGAGTGCTATAAGTATTATATTTGTATATTAACAACTTATTGTTAATAATCGATAGAAAATGTATTAAATCTACTGTTTACCTAAGCATCCAGGGCAATCTACCATCAATTCCAATTCCATTTTGTGCCGTAGCAGCAACAATAATGTTCCAGTTCGGTGACATCTGTATACCTCTTCTTCCAAATTAATTTTAAAAAACTAATTCATACTGGCTTTCGCAGAAATAAATGCTATCTATGAAACAGATCTCCCGCTTGTTGAATATGTACAAAGATTCTACAAAAATGATCGACACTTCCATTTGCAAAGTGTCGATATGTTTTTTTAAGAAGGTTCACATCTTGATTATTCGTTTCGCGATGTCATTTAACGTATGAAAATCTTATGGGGAATTATTTTGAAAAATTGTATTTGTTTAATGTCAGTACGCAAGCTTATCGTTAAGAATGTCAATCATTTTTAAATTTGGTGATATTTTGCGTCGTAAAACTTTTAATAATATATTTTTAGTTCGTACAGATACCTAGCACATGTAATTTAGTCACTATAGGTACAATTATCAGGCATAACGATAAGTTACTTGTTAAAAAACAAGAAGTACAACTCTTGATTACAGTTTATACTCGAATTCGGAAGGTAACCTAATGTCAATCGAAACGTCATCATCAACAATGCTTCTTATTGACTTCTTTGAATTTCTAAATGGTTTGATAAATTCGTTCAAGTGTCGGTATAATCTGTCGGCTTTTGTCCATGTAGTAATTGTTGTTATTATATTATATGTGTGAAGTAATGTCATGTAACTGGTTGTACAGAATTCAAATCACAATTTTCCTCAGAATTTATTACGATAACAGTAGTGCTATATTAGTGTTAATAGGAAATATATAAAATGGACACAGTAAAAAGATTAAGGTTGCAAAAGTGTAGAGATAAAATCGTTCAAGATTTAGATGTACAGGATTTGATAGATGGGCTTTATTCTCGAGAAATCATATCAGATTCAGAAAAGGAAGATATTTTACAGGAGGTAAGGGATCTGGTGAATACGTTTGACAGTTTACTCTAAAGAAACCTTTATTTTAGGCAATTTTTGTTTTACGCTATATGTTGACGAATGTGATTATCTCAGGCTTATACTTCGTCTTTGAGCTATATTTCATTTGGTTTGTCTGCCAACAAATTTTCATCAAAGCGAAGCTATTGACCCTTGATCATGGTTCAGGATAGCATATCATTTGAGTTTTTGGAAAAGTTAGAATACTATGAATTTGCTGATTGTGACTATATCTTCATAATTACTGCATTAATAGAAAGTTAAACTACTTTGTATTTATAAGTAGAATAATTATTTTTAAATTATATTTGTTTTATATTAAACATTTCTCTTGTAGAGAACGCGCAAAGATCGGGTTCGTCATTTGTTAGATATTCTTCCACAAAAAGGTCCTGAAGCTTTTGATAATTTTTTAACCATTCTACGAAAGGATTACCCATGGCTTTCTGATGAATTGAGCAAAACTGATTCTCAGTCCAGTCAACGAGAGGAGGAAGCATTTCTAGATGCCTTATTACTCGGTGGAATTCCTCGCTCACCTCCTCATCACATTCAAAGGAACGCAAAAGTAATGCATTATGATTACTTAAAATTGCATGCATTTAGTGTATTTATGTCTTAGATTCAATATAAAAAGGATTTTTGGAAAATATCACTAATATTTCCAGAAATGGGTGCTGAAGTACATTATTGAGATAGTTGTATTATTTGTTTCTATTTGTCTTAATTATTTATTTCTATATCCAGTATAGCATGATACTTATAATTATTGCCTAATAATTTATAGAATAAATATTTGTAGTAAAGTACTTATTTGGAGGAAATTTTTAATTAAATTATTTTTAGCTTCAAGTTGTAAGAGACAGCCTTGCAAATTTGAAAAGAGAGCAATATGTTGTTTTACATGGAATGACAGGCAGTGGAAAATCATGTCTAGCAGCTGCTGCAGCCGATAGCCTGGAGCTTGTTTCAAATACATTTAAGGTAAGTATATTCTAGATAAGAAAGAAATAACTAATTGTTGTAGACGATTTTGTACACACTTTAATTGGGGTTTTTATTTATTCTAAAACCCAGATAAAGCATGGGACTCATAATCCTATAACCTTCATAGTGTCCCTTGTCAGCACAATTTTTTTTCCTCGTTTCCTTTGTTGAAGCCTTCCATTCAAAGAAAAGGAGAGGAAAAACTAGTAAGAAATGAACAGGGTTTTGATGGGTGGGGTTCTGGTCAAAATATGGTTCATCAATGCTTTGGATCAGAAACTGCTCCTCTTATGCAGAGGAAGGGGGATGGTACCTTGAAATTTCGAATTCTCTTATCTTGTGGAATCCGCTCAGGTTAGCTGTCATTTCTTTCTCTCTTTCGTATATTATTTGATAAACTAACTTTCTTTATCATCCTAATTATGCACATTAGTTTGATTATGTCATATTATCTTTATCATTTATATGTGTATTGCTTGCTCTGTAGTAATAATTAATGTATTTCTCCTTTCCTTTTCTAGGATTAATATGATAATTTTACTTAAAATATTTTATTTTTGTATTACAATATTTACTGGTTCTCTTTACAGAACATAATATTTTGGATTACTTTTGGAGACAATGGTAGTGATGACCTATTGGCACAAATGGTACCCCTTTTATCCAAATTGGAATACATTGGGAAATTTAAATCAGATTATGATGCGGCAGAGCAAATGAATATTGATTGGGTTCAGTACAGATTAAAAAATTATTTTTCTAAGCCTTGCTTTAGAGAAGGACTGTTAATTTTAGATGATGTTACTCAAGCTGAGGTTATTGATAAATTTGACTTAGGCTGTAAAATTTTGGTGACAACGAAGGATCTTGAAGTTTTGAAGAAAGTAAAACATAGGCAACACTGTGTTGTGACGGTGAGTACAAACATTGTTCTATGAATTTAATTTACTATGTGCAATGCACAAGTTATTTGTGGATCTTGATTATTTGTTTATAGAGTTTTGTTTTACTGTGTTAGAAAACAATGGTGGTTCTTTTAAAAAATGCAGATTAATAAATAAACATGAAATACTTGACAATTTATGTCATAAAAATATATGTAAAACAAATAGTACTTTCTAATGTCGCATACTGTTGTTCCTTGTAATTTCATGTTGTACTATTGATTTAATTGAATTATAGTTCAAAAGTTCTTCTTTTCAGTTGAATGAAGGTTTTACGGAAAGAGAAACACTTGCATTATTTGCCAACTCTATCAATGCTTCAATTGAGCTATTACCCCAACCGCAAGCAAATAATATTCATAATCTTTGTAAAGGTAAGAATATGATTATTAGTGTACAGTATTTTTTAGTAATTGTAATTCACTCTTTACCCATCTTACATCTATATGTAATTTAAAAAAAAAAAAAACTGGTGAATTTTCTGCACAATCAGTTGTAATGTAACCTCTTGGGCAGCAGTCTGCTCAGCACAAATGTTTGACCAGCTATCTATACCATCACTGTTTTTCAATATTTGATTTTATAAAAATGAATTATTGAAATTTGGTTGTCTTAAGGTACATCTTAGTAATTGATGCTTTTTTACTGAACAGGAGTTCCAATGCTTGTTGCTCTTATTGGTGCTAATTTAGAAGATAATATTGATGATGTACGCAATAATCTTGGAAGGTGGAATTATATAATTGAAATGTTGACTAAACGTGACAGGTATGAAACATGTTCTGTTAGTTTTAATGGGTTATCATAATTTGTGTTTGAAATGAAGAACAAATATTTTGATGGTAATAACTTATTTAATTAATTTTACAGACAACAGTAACTGTTTCACAAAATGAAATTTATCAAGGAAGTGTAAATATTAATTATTTAAAATTAACTTTCATGAATATAAATTTACGCTTACATTGGAACTCATGAACATCAGCTTCATGATGTCATTTAAATAAGTTTGATATGAAATGGTTTGCCCTTCAACCATTAGATATACATTGTTATCATTTTGTCTCCCCTGATCATAGAAGCAAATTTACATAAGCAATAAGATACCTTGCTAACAACAGACACAACAACATTAATTATCATATGCATCATATGATCATAGAAGCAAATTTACATAAGCAATAAGATACTTTGCTAATAACAGGCACAACAATGTTATTTTGGCAAATTTTAATGACTGTTAGTGAGGTTTCTTGTCACAAATATATACATTCCTCTAATACATCTGATTTTAAGTAATAAATACAGAACTCAACCAATATTTGTGATGGTTTTTAACATTCAGTCTGGTTGAGTCCATAAATAAAATAATACCTTGTCTGTTTCTTTAATCATTTTAAAATGTAATTGTGTATTTATTTTCTGAAACTGTCTTTTACCACATTTTTAAAGCAATACTGCAAAATGTATTGATGCATATTTTGAAAACTTTTCCAACATTCATATTTTATTTGGTCAAATTAGTGTTCCCCACAGGACTAATTTCAGCATAATCTTGGTTGATTTAAATAATTTTAAGGCAAGAGATTAGTATTCCATAAACAATTTCATAAAATTGATGCTTAATAATGGCGATGCACATTTCACATTGTAACTAAAATAATTTCTATTGCTTTGATATAATTTTTAAACAGCTGGAAATAGTAATAATGATTTTATAATAGTGAATATTTTGCCATGCTCATGATGGCAACACCACTTTCTTTTTAGTCAAGTGTGCCAAATATTAATTAGTTTGAAAATTACTATAAATGGTACACTAAAGAGAAAAAAATGTCAACTTCTATAGAAATTAGATAAATATGTTGCTAGATTTATAAAATATGTAGAAATCTAGTGAAACTAATAAGTAATTTAAAGTTGTATTTCAATTTTCTGTTTACATTTTATGATTAGTATATACTTATATATTCTTGCATTGTAGTAGCAGTAGCCTGAATCATATATACCAGAATGAATTGATTGATGCCATTGGCATGTCTATAGATAACTTACCAGAAGATCACAAACAAAAATTTAAAGACTTTGCTTTATTTGTTGAAGATGTAAATATTAAACCAGAGGTATGTTTACTTAATAGTAATTTCCATATTATTCAAAATTGAAGTTATATTAATTTATATTTACAATAATAATTAATTCATGGCTGAAATATGAGCATTGAAGTTTACAGTATGCTTCATCACCTTTCCCCTAATGTCAATTTGCAGATTATAGCCTATCTATGTATTTATTTAATCTATAAATGGACAGTGTGCCTGGTGGTAGATGCATGAAATTACAATTTAATTAAAAATTAAATAAAAAAAATAGAGTAAATAAATAAATAATTTTAAAATTTAAGCTAAGTTTAGGGACATTATTTCAACTATAAATACATGTATATCTAATTATATTAATTAAAATTTAATTTTGAACAAGTTAATGAAATAATTAATATTGTACTGGCCTGAAGGAAGAACAGTGGAAAGATATCTGAAAATGCAGATTAACTATCTAAGGAGACAAGAAATGTTACAATTTTACTTTAGTTCATAACGGAGCATTATCACTTTACTGCAATACACTTCACTACACTACCTCATTTTCACTAGTGTGTTCAGATTAAGTCTAATTTTTTTTTCCGTTATAGGACTTTCTCCAAAAACTCTTTCAGGTAAATTGTTCCAGTTATTGTCCTATTTAGGAATGAGTATTTTCCAACATCTGGTTTTTGCTGTCCAGCATTTAACTTGAACATGTGGTCAGTCCTCCTGTACCCAGTCAGTTCTCTCATCCATCTCGAATTCCCTGCCAAGGTTTTTGACCTGCAAAGGCTTTAAAGAAAATATGTAGTCTGGCTCTTTCACTTCTTGTTTGTAGTGTATCCCACCTTAGCAGCTTTACTTTTTCGCTCCCATGTCCAGGTTCTATCTGTATGAATTTTGCAACCCTTTCTAAGGATTCTAACTGATTTTTACTGTAAAGATCCCAATTTTGTCTCCTGGGCCACTGTTTCCCCTTCTATTTTATATTCCAAGGTATATTGTAGGCGCATTTTAGTGAAACTTCTTGCCTTACTTTTGCCATTGTTAATTTTCATTTAATAGCCAATGTGCTTAGTGTATCTAAGTCATTTTGGATGACATCTTCGTCTTGTTTACCACTTATTTTCCTGTATATTACACAGTCATCTGCATCAAGTCAGACCTTTGAGTTTATACCAATTGGTAAATTGTAAATTAATATTAAAAACAGTAATGGGGCAATGAAAAATCCCTGTGGGACTCCCAATGATACAGATCCGAGTTCTGAAGGTTATTTCCTGACTTTAACCTTTTGTAGCCTGTTTTTAAATAATTCTTGCACCAAAATAACTACTCTTTTATTAATGCCCATCCTATCTAACTTTTGGATCAAGATGTCATGAAGAACTACAGCGAAAGCCTTTGCTCAATAACAATAGTGTCTATTCTACCTCCATTATAAACTTCATCTGCTAAATATTGAAATAGATTGATTACCTGACAGTCACAAGAGAATCCTGATCAAAATCCATGTTGGTTTGAAAGAACCACCCTTCAGATTCAAGTGTATGATCTCATTGTTCTCTCTCAACCTGTATTAATAAATTGATCCTTTTAATGAATTATATATGTTCTTAATTTGTATTTCTTTTGTTTTTCTCAGGTATTGCAGACCTTATGGTCCATTAACAAATATGAAGTAGAAGATATAATGACAGTTTTTGTAAAAAAGTCATTGGCTGTTTCCAAATGGAATGAGGAATTGAATAGCAGCATTTATGGAATCCATGATTTGATTCTAATTTATTTAAAGAGGCATATTTGTAACGATAAAATTGTAAGGGTACTTCATTTGTATTTTTAATGCTACTTATTGTATCACTTAAATATATATATATATATATATATATATATATATTAATTATATTAGTAAGGATGTGACATTGTCAAAAATAATTGCAATATTCACTTTCAGGTAAGCCACAACCTATCTCTCTGTCCTCTCCATACCAATATTGCAATTATATATATATATATGTATATATATATATATATATATATATATATATATATGAGGTGAATGAAAAGTTATTTACCATGTTGACCATCATGAAATACTATAAATGTTTGTTTTTGTGCTTTTCATATTTTTACTAGTTGTGTTGCTAATTTAAAACATGTTTCTAAATGTATTACATGTTAACATAAAAAATGTAACAAATTGCTATAAAAGTCTAACATTAGTGTTTTGACTTACTTTAATCGTACTACAACTATTACTCTGTGTATATTGTATTATGGATATAAACCACTACTGACCCTGTGTATTGCCATTTCAAACACAAAGGGATTTATAAATAATTGAAACAAACTTCTTCAGTATAATTTAGATATTTTCCAATTTTATTTCCTCAAAATAGTTCCCAATTTCAAAAAACATCAACTGCAATTTGTATCATTCACAATACAATGATTTCAGGCATATCTGAAGTTTTTAACTAAAGTTTTAGTTGTGTGCTAGAGATTTGTGTGAAAAATTGTGCTTGATAATTGTCACTTGACTCTAAAAATGGAAATTCTTTCATCACTCATATTGACAATTTATTACTAAATAATGATTTCACTTTTTCAGGCACTCCATAGAAAATTACTCAATGCATATAATGGTGTATGCAATGGTGATTTCTCAAAACTGCCAAATGATAATTATATTTTCTCATACATTGGATATCATATATCTGAAGCTGAAATGTGGGACAAATTTTATTTACTATTTATTGATCTCAATTTTATTGGGGCCAAGTTAAAAGTAACTGGCCCAGGAGACCTGTTGGTGGACTACAAGAAATATAGGAGCTACATTACGAGAGGTGTAAGTTGCTTTGAACAATAATGAATAACACCGACATTATCCTCTAATTATTAATTCTCATTATGTGTTGAATCTATGAATTTATTTAGCTGAGAGTTAACAGGTTAAAAACCCATTATACCAATTTTGTTATCCCCAATGAATGTATATATAGTGCACTACAATCTACAGTAGTGTCAAATGTTTAGGAACATAGTAAAATACTGATAAAAATGGCTGTGCAAATCATGCTCTAGTATAGTGACTCAAAATTCATATTTTGCTTTCAATATTATAAGAGTAAAAGTAGTGTCTATATTTATGAATTTACTAAATTAATGGAATCAAATTTTTTAAATCTTTACAGAAGCAGGCTTAACTTTTCATACAAGGGAGCTTTATAAGACCAGAAATTGAAGGCTTGATTGCCTTATTCTTACTTTCTTTTCTTATGCTTGAGCACTTTCTTTGCAAAACCTTTTTTTTTTGTTATTTTTATTTTTATAGAAAGAGGAGTTAAGCAAACTTGTAGATGACTTTGAAAGATTTGTACAGACCCATGGTTTAGATCTGTATAAATATCAAGATCTTGATGTTG
Source organism: Zhengitettix transpicula (assembly GCA_037074705.1). Lineage (NCBI taxonomy): Eukaryota > Metazoa > Arthropoda > Insecta > Orthoptera > Tetrigidae > Zhengitettix > Zhengitettix transpicula. The sequence continues at coordinate 52,692,887 of CM073595.1, forward strand.
TACAGTGTGCTCTAAAAGAACCAAGGAAAAGTCATGTTTTTGAAGCTGCCTTTAAAACTGCCAAAGAAATCTACACACAATTGTACTTAGAACATGTGTAAGTTTTATTTACTGACTCAATCATTAGTAAAGAAAATATCCTTATGTACTTTGTTGACGTGTATACTTAAAAAATTAAATCTCCAAAATGTGTGTGAAACCAATTTGGTGGTGGTACCTTTGTGATAATTTTTTGCCTATTTTTGTCCACTGTTTGCTAGGTTTAGCTCCATGAACATTTTCCAGAAACAAAGTACCATATCTGTATGCTGTGCATATTTTTTACCTGTAATTCGAATAACAAAATTGGTTTATTATATTTGGAAAGTTCTTGTTCTTATATTGGCCACCATAGCTTGTTTTTCCTTGTTTGTTGTCACTACGGTGGATTTCACCCCAATCAGAAGTTATTGTTCCTTGCTCATAATCAGACCAATGCAGCTGTTGCTTTTTGAGTTTTGGAAAGTTACTTGTATTGGCACACCAACCAGCAGTATGAAGAAAACCCTATTATAACAAATCAGACAGTATTGTCAGTTTAAATTATTTCGGTTTGATAGCTTTGGTGTTGTTGCCTGTTAATATTGTGACATTGTTGTAATACTGCAGTGCCTTACTGTCCAATAATAATTTTATATAACTCTCAATTCTTCAGTTTTTTTAGTATTTAGTATTATAAAACATGCATTACACCCTTTTATTTTTATTTCTGCAGATTCAATTTATTCTCAATAAATTAATTTCAGTTGTTCAAACTTATGATTTTCTATTCCCAACCTCGAATAAAGCACTTGTTATTATCCAAGTGAAACTTTGTCTACGTAGTTCATGAATTGTCTTGGGAAAGATGACTCCCTTTGTTATAAATTCAAGAACAAGTCTCAATGTTCAATCCTGTTGATAAAATGTTTGGTATTTTTAAAATCATCTTGTTTACTTTTCAAATTTAATTGAATTAAGATTGTTTGGTATTATTTGCAGACTAGATCAAGATTGGACACCTCATTCTTACACACTGCCATTGAAAGATGAAGTGTTTTCAGCATGCTTTACTGGAGAACAAAATAAAATACTCATCGCAAATGAAACAGGAACAATTAATGTAAGTTAAAGGACTTAGTTATTTTTGATCATTTAATACATCTCATTGCAGATTTTAAGTAGTATATTAATAATTTACAGTTTAATGAACTTAAAGTTCTATCCATTTTTAATATAATTATGTGTAATGATTATTGTGGGAGTCCAACACAGCGTTTTAGTATTAGCGTTTTTGATTGCCCAGACGTGTGTTTTGTGAACAGAATTCTTGGCAAATTTTAAATAATCTGTGAAGAGAGAGCTTGGAAATGGGCTCATTGATGCAGAAACCATGTAGAGAGATCAACACTTGCAAAATTTCCTGGCAGTAGTGACTATATCCTTTGGAGGTAATATGGGGGTAGTAGTTGCTCATGCAGAATGTCCCTTCACCATACAAAAGAATCATGTTTGTGTAGTTTTTGAATGTGTACTCAACAATTTTGCTTAAAAGACATGTGAATGAAGCTTGAACCAGGCTCAAGAGACAGGTTATGTCAAACTACATTTCTGGATATGGGTTCCTATTCAAAGCATGAACTGCTCAGTCAAGCCCTAAAATTTTGTAAGAGGAATTTTCGAGCACCTAGTATTTTGAGACTAGTGTAACAGATGTTGACGTCAATATAGTACATCATCAGCTAGACATAAAACTTGCCCATTTGCAGTTCACATCTGTAATGACTATAATTTTAACCAAATGAGATTAATTCTAAGTTGTGTGCAGAATACTATAAACAAAAATGTGGCAAAATTCTTTTGGTCTATATGTATCAAAATTACATTATTAGATTTATTTTATATTTATGATCATATTTCCCTAGTCAATCAGTACCATATATTGCATGAAGCTCTGAATTTCTTTCAAGTGACTCGTAATTGTAATAATTTTTATCTTTTTTAATATATAGATCTACTAAAATAAATTGCATAGAAAATTGTCTATAGTAACACTAACTGAAAAATGACACAGCATGTAGTGATTGAAATTCTCATCAGGAAACACTGTGCTATCATAGATTTTTTATTTTTTCTGTGAAAGGGTAATTGTATAAAGCTGTTTTACAAAACTGTTTCCATCTGTATACCATAACAAATAATGTCATTTGTTTTCCAAAGTTAACAATACGAGAAGTTTATCAGCCATATAAATTTTTTTTCTCACACAGCTGTGGGCTATTGATTACAAGCGAATATTGTGCTCATTCCATGGCCATGTAAAAAAAGTAGTGCTGCTGAAATTGAATTTAGAAGCTACTGTCTTTCTTTCGTGCTCAAAAGATAACACAATAAAATTATGGAACCTTGAAGATCTAGTATATAAAACTACCAAACACGAAGAATTTGACAAAAATGGACTTGTGGTTAAAACTCCATCACCACGTATGAGACAATCAAATTGGAGTGATATGTTTTCAGAAAACAATGGCATTGATAAAAGCTTCCTTACATTTACTGGACATAAAGAAGATATAACTTATGCCAGTTTCTCCAACAAAGGTGATGAAGTTATATCGTGCTCTATGGATTGTACAATTAAGGTATGTAACTACAATATATCCTTAATACTTCAATTACTTAAAATTGCTAATTTGGTTACTAATTTAACTTTTTTTGCTGCTTAGTTTTGTAATCATTTTATTTACATTTGATACTTATAATTTTATACAGAAAATGATGAATTATTTTATATAGTAAACAATTTCACACATTTTTACATTAGAACTTAAAAAATAAATTTGCAGGTATGGAACAGCAAAACAGGGGAAATTCGACTAAACTTAGAAAGTTATGATTCTTCTTATTGTTCATTTTCCTGTAACGATTCACTTATTTTATTTGGAGGTGCTGACTCTTTCTTAAAAATTCATGATTCAGTTAGTGGGGAATATCTGTCATACCTATGTAACAATGGAAGCATCAAGAGTATTTTATGCATGCCAGGTAAGATTTCTGACTAATTAAGTTTGTTATTTTGGCAAGGCATTTTTAGTCTTTATCTAAATTCTTATAATTCATTTGTTGGATTTTCTATTTATTTTTTGCATTAATTTTAAAGCAGTAGTATATTAAAGTAAATTCTTACTGCATTATGAATTCTAACATTTGCTTCAACCTATTCAACATGTGACCATATTAAATTTCTTAAATATTGAATAATTGGGTGGTTATGTATTGGTATGTCCTAAATTACTATTTGTTTTCACACATAAATTATCCACTGTATTTTACCTAGCATTGGTTCCATTACAATGGTGTGATTAAAATTAGGTCACAAGTGTACTTTGTATTTTGCTCACTGAAAATAGTAGAATACACTGTGGTTGTTTGGCAACACTGATTGTCCCATCCTTCATTTTAAGTGTTTCTATTAGTGTAATCATGGTAATGTATGTTGAGGGAAATAACAGCCAAGTGGCATCTAATTTTAATTGCACTATAATTGTTATATATAGTCAAAAATGTGTCATCAGAATTGGCTAAAAGTCACCATCATCATCTTCAGTTGATTTTGTTACAAGAAGGCTTCTCAGTGAGGTTACCAAGATATAGCTTCTTTCAAGATATATTTAAAATAAACTGATTTGTCTCTTAATATTTTATTTTTTTAAAAATATATATATTTAATGGCTTATTTTAATAATAAGGGAATTAATTAATTTTGTTTATATATTTTCAAAATATTATTTTTTATTGTGTTGCTAATCCCATGTATTTTAAAAAAAAATGTTAGATACTGAAGAAGAAGTGATAGTTGTCACAAATAAAAGTATCATTTTGTGGAAATGGGAAGATATGACTAAAGATTTTCCTTCATGCCCACATCAGCATCATGAAGTGTTACAAGCAGCATTACCTCTCCAAGATATAACATCTGAGATTATAAAAACCATTGTTGATGCCGAGTACATTTGTGCTGTGTTGTCACGGAATGGACAGTACCTCATTGCTGCAGCAACAAACTTTTATGTTTTTGTTTGGGATGTTAGCTCTCCTTGTCCAACCCTTTTAAATGATTTTCATGACACTAACATGTAAGTTGTTTTGTTAGAATATATATTATTATGTTAACATTATCTTTCTGAGCACTTTATATTAATTAGTGATAAAATATCATTCTTAGTTTTTTTGAGGCAGAATAATTATTAAATTAATTGTTTACATCATGATAATACTGCATATAATGTACATTGTGACATTCAGAGATAAATTATTTGGATGTTCTTTTGTCCGATTTGAAGAAGAAATATGTAAAATAAGAATGGTAAAACAGTAAATATATTCTAAGCAGGAGGAAAGTTAATTCAAATTGAGGAAGGAGTGATAGACAGATGTAAAAACATTAAATCACTCCAATCATCCTTAAGAAGTAATGAACATCAGTTTAGTGTTTAGGCACATGAATCCACAACTTAGACAGACATAGACATACACTATTAAGCCCAGTTGAGGGAGACAGTTGTCTATGGCAATATAGACAATAGAAAACCAAAAGAATACCTCTGAATTAAATCCACTGTTGTCAACAAATTTCTATTCCAATACACTGTTGTGTTTTAGGTACATTAGATGCTTGGATACAGCATGCTTTGATGGACATCAACAACTACTGGCTGGCTCAGAGGAAAGAGCTGTTAAAATTTGGACACTTGATATGGTTGTTTGTGAAAATCGTGTAAAATTCTTAGCAAATTTTGATGCCCTTTGGGAAATAAATTCTAAAGAAACTGAATTACCATGGATAGCAGTTGCAGATAGTACAAATAAAGTACAGGTATATAAAAATATTACTTTTTCCTACTTGGATATGAAATAATTAATATATGTTACTAGTGAAAGTTCATACAAATAAATTTGGAGTAGTTGTCTGGCACAAAGAACAGTTCTCTGTCCTACAGAAGTAGGCTTAGGCCTCTGAAAATTTGGCAGGCTCCTTCCCATCCAAGGCTGCAACTCCAGTTCTCAATTTAAGGTAAGCCTGTGACTCTGTATCTCTCTTTCTTTTTCATATTAATTATATTAACTATTTCACATCAACCTTAGCTGCTATATATATATATATATATATATATATATATATATATATATTGTAATACCTAAAATAAAACTACTGGTACCATTTTAAACAAACAATTATTATTTATTAAAACACAATTTTCAATTACACAAATCTGATGAAATTTTATAAATCAAAACAATTTTATTTACCTAGAATACATTTTGAATAATTTGACTCGGTACCCTCAAGGTCTTTACTGGGTTGATAAGGAAACGGAACAAAATGTTACAATTAAACAAATACAGTTACAATAAATGAAAAACGAAATGATTGAAACGAAATCTGACTTTTTACCCTTTTTTTAACAATTTACAATTATGAATTCAGAAAAATAAACTTACACGCTCTCTGGTCCACACACTCACTTCATACAGGCTTAAAAGGCACCAGGTTGCACTCACACTCTGCTTTCACAGCCACCTCCTCTTGACAACGTCACCCTCACGATGAATTCAACCCACTCTGCTTTCACAGCCACCTCCTCTTGACAACGTCACCCTCACGATGAATTCAACCCACTCTGCTTTCACAGCCACCTCCTCTTGACAACGTCACCCTCACGATGAATTCAACCCACTCTGCTTTCAGACAGACCTCCACGATGAAACTCCCACCGACTGTTGTCCAGCTGATTACTTTTGGGCACCTAGCGTGGCCTACCATCCGATGATCTTCCCCCGCTGACTCGTCCGTCTCCTCTCTCTACTGAATGATAAAGAACTTCCCAAACTGTCCAACTGCCCTCTTATTTATATCCCGGCTCCAGAATCTTCCCTTGTTTTCACAGTTTTTTTGCATTTCCACTTTCGCAAAACAACCTTCTGTCATTTTATGTCATTAGGATTCCGTCCAGATGTTTCTCACAACCAATTAGCCCTAAGAGCTGCAAAACGCCCCAATTATTTGTCCTTCCCCTCTCTAAAAGCCACTTATCCATTATTATATCATTATTTTTTAGATGTACCAACCACTCAAGGATCCCCAGTCTGAGTTTGTAAACAAATCTGACAAAAATAAGAACAGAATTCCTGTCCTTCTGAGCTGGTTATTACAATATATATATATAAGTAAGGATGTGACATTGTCAAAATAATTTGTATGGAAAGGAAACAGAGATAGTTGGCAGCTTACCTGAAATTAAAGCTCGGAATGGCCATTTAGGACAGGGAAAAATGCTTCCATTTTTCAGAAGCATTAGCTGTCTCCTTCAGGAGGAAGACTAGACAGCCCATATACTGGCCAGCTATTAACTCCATGGTGAGTGGTTTATATGAAATTGAGGTCTGGTGACACCATGAGATAGGAAAGTTCTGAAAATTTTAGGAAGTGTTATCATCCTTCACGAGAAAGTGTCCCCATATGCCGCATGATCACACAGGGAGTGTTTGCACATAAAGAAAGTAAGGATGACATTGTAAAATAAACGATATGGACAGGAAAGTGCTACGGAGAATTAATGAATTACCTGAAACTGATTTGCCATATCGGGCTGGAAACAGTTCAAATTTTTGAAACAGTGTAAGTTGCCTCAATAGGTAAAGTGACATATTGAAAAATTGTGCTCTACATTTTTCTTTATTTCTGATGTCCTTATTTGAAATTATCATTTACTGCACAAGGATTGTCTTAGTTTTCATAATTTACTAACTGTTTCTTATATTAAATTTCACTACTGTGGATACTATGACATTTAAAAAATTAGCTTTTAAATATTGCTTTCCTTTTTTATGTAAATAGCACAAATGACGTTGTTAATAAGTTGTAAGAATGAATTTCTAGATTTTGCATGGCCTTGACACTCTTGGGGAGACACTGAGGGAAGAACACAAAATAACTGTCTGCAAGCTTTCCAGAAAGAAGCTTGTAGCTTATGGATGTTCGAATGGTATGGTTAAACTTTTTGACTTCGAAAATGGCAAGACGAAACATGCCATGAAACTGGAGAAATCTGTTACTTATCTTGACTTCTTGGAATCTGAACATAAATATGTTTTAGCTGCCGGTGATGAGAACAGTTTAAAGGTAAGGTTTTTAAAATATGTAAAATAGTAAAGAATGTAGTCTTTCTCGGTGCAGAGAATGAATAAAGTCTTCTCGGGCTTCTAACTGAGTAAACAATTGTATTTGCGTTGTTTCGATGGCAGTGAACATCATTGAAACATTGCAAATACAATTGTTTACTCGGTTAGAAGCCTGAGAAGACTTTATTCATGTAACAGCATGTAATTACTTCTACAGTAAGAGACGTCCAGAAAGTAAGTTTGCATTACAAATTCAATTGAAAACACGACATATAGAACAGAACATTATTGTAAAATTTTGTAGGTCTTTGACTGGGTTTGAATATAATTTCCAAACATGTTGAGACTATGCATAAACAATACAACATTATTATTATTATTTTGATAACTGAGTGGAAACATATTACACATCATCATCTTGGTAAGATGAAAAAACTTTTTCCAGAAATGAGTTACAATGGCTACATAGGACTTGATGAATGTTTCACATTTAACATTGCATCATTTATTATGATTTTGCGGTCAAACAATGTTACAACTTGTTTATAAACAAAGACAGCACCAGTATTTGATATTGGAGACATACTGTGGTGTTTCAAGAGGGGCGGCAGTTATGTTGAAATATAACAATACCCAAACAAAAATGTTTTGTCCATTACTTTTTGTATTGGTTTAATTGTACAAGGGAGCTTGCTTTGTGTGTGAAACCTGTACTTTTAAAACAGATGATGAAAATGAGTCCATTTGGCCCTATAAAACTACCATCTCAACATTTGAAAAAAATATGGCTGAGAAGAATAGAAAAGAAGTGTACTTAGTCTGGTAGTTTTAGTGTAAATAATATTGTCACATAACTTACCAATTCATTTCAAGTGTAATACTGATATCAGACTCATGATATCACAATACCCTAAAAATTATACCTACCACCATTTGTTCACAATTCTTATCACAAAAAATATGGCTATATTTACGCCATTTAATAAAATATTCTGTATTTTTCAAAAGTCCTTGAAATTGACCTTTATGTGTGGTAGAAATGACTCTTGTTTTACACTCCTTTCAACTTACATGACTATATGTTTATTTCATTACATTCATTTTCTTAATATTTCAGTTCTGGAGCCCTATAAACCATGTTCAGGTATGTGGTGGAGTTACAGATGCTGTCATTCAATGTTCCCTGATGGTCAAAAGTGAAAAAATACTATCCTGTTTTCAAGATGCCAGCATAAAGGTATGAAATTTGCCATTATATTATATTTTCTTTCATTATTGGATGCATTTTAGAGTTTCAGAATTACTAAGCTTTAACCATTATTGTCTAATTAAATTAACTATTTTGTTCACAATTAAGTAAATATTTCAGTGATAATAGTTCATCTAGTAAAACTGAGGTATACTTAGATATATTGTGGAGTATAGTAATTTACTATAGCTACTTACCAAATTGATTTAGCCTGAGAATTTTTTATGTATGTCAAATTTATCTTAATACCACCTATGCCACCATCCAAACTTTTTTAATCACAATTGATTTAACTATTTCTGGCATTTCCAATCATTTAGTTACTGTCATTTAAACCCTTAAACTTCATTATATAATTTTTTTCTTTAATCTCTGTGATAGAACCAAATCTACAAGATTTTTAAAGTAAAATGTTTTCGAATTTGATGTGTTGCCAATTACAACTATTAATATTTAGCTTCATTTCAAAAGTATCAGTGGCCTTATAAACAATTCTTTTGTTTCTTATTATTGTCCGCAGGTTTGGGAAGTAGAGACTGGAACTCTGAAGCATGTTGTATCTGGTCGTATTTCAACAGCACAAATTACTGCTGCTGACTTCTCTAGTAACGGGGAAATACTGGTCATGGCTGATGCCAATTATTGCTTTCACATTGCTTCCTTACAAATATCACATGAAGATCCGTATGCTACTTTAATTTCATTCAAAACAAAGAAAGCACAGGATCATCTGAATAGTTGTAGGATATCTAATGATTCAGCTTTCTTGGCATTAGGTCAAGATAATGGTAACATAATTGTAAGTATATCACATTAAATATGTTTATCAATATTAATTCTTTTCCTTTTCTTGCCATTTTCTGAGATTCTGGTCAATTTTAAACTAACAACTAATTTTGTTGAAGCAAATTGTAGTTATTAACAAACATCATATTATAAGTAACCAATTTCAAGTATGCCATGAAATTTGATTTTATTGGCTCATGCCTCCAAACTCTAATGATTCAAGTTGCCTTTGCCAAATTGTTGAATGTTAAATTAATTACGATGTTGAAATTTGAAGAAAACTATGATGCTTCTTTCTTCATATAGGTAGGTACTTCTAAAGAAGTTGGTCACTATGCTATATATAATCTTACTGTCATTTCATTATATGATTTGTAGCTGTAAAATACTTTAGACACATTATATGACTTAAATGGCATACATATATCTTTCCCGTCTTTCTTATGAGCACTAAAGCAAACTAAATTTAAATTGAAGCATGTCAAAATGTTTTATTACAATATATATATTCTGACTCTTAAGAAAACTAATCATTAAATAAATATCGGCCAATTTTAAGTAACAAAAAATAATTTATTAATGTAAAATTAAACGTTTCATCGCTTGTTTTGCAACTTCATCAGATTCTAGTTTAAAATTATTTGTACCGTTAGAAGAGTATGGTGTCAACATTATTTTTAAGGCTTGTAAGTATTTAAAAATAGTAAAAATGATTAAGGACAAAATTGAAAATTTATATAAATGTAATGCAATTTATAAAATTGTTTGCACTGTCAAGCCACATATATAGGCCAAACCATGCGCTCATTAAAAACTGAGTTAAAAGGACATAAAAATAATATAAATAATAGTGTTCAAAATTCTTCTGTTTTGTCTAAACATATTTATTTAAATAATCACAAATTATATTGGTGTAAAATATAAATTTTGGATGAGCAACGAACTACTTTTCGAGATTAATGATTGAAATGCTATATATCAGATCATATAAAATGGCTATTAATATAAAAAATGATACTAACAATTTGAATAAAATTTATGACAGCTTGCTTTTATGTTTAATTTATATATTGTTATAATTTCAAATTCAAAATTGTTTCCATTGAAAACCGCACCCAACACTGACTTAAAATTGGCTGATGTTTATTTAATGTTTCATTAAGTTTGTAGAAGGATAAATGTCTCGATACAATGGGTTTGATATTATTATATACTCATATAAAATTGAGAAAACAGTACATTGCTTCGATACTTAGTGTTTTCTACATGGAAAATTGAATTGCTATAGTCTTAATTAAATGGAAATAATTCACATTAAAAGTTCTTGAAATGTTTTATAAACCATATTGTTTCCCTATTTCAAATTTTTCTTTGTAGGTGTGGGATATGGAACAAAACTGTGAACATGCTGTTCTCAACATTCACAGATCAAAAGTTGGCTATTTGTTGTTTGCTGAGGGAAGAAGTGACCTACTCGTAAGTGTCGGGGAAGTCATTGCTTGGTGGGGATTATCCTTAGTCCGACGCAGAAGTCAGAGTAGACGAAGCCGAGGCTCCTTCACTTTAATACCTCCATCACCAGGAACTCCTGCTCCGGCACCTTTGTGGAGACTAAAAGTTGGTAGAACTAATAAACCTGCTCTTCTTGGATGTTTAAAACTAGCAGGAACAAGTGCTTTCCACCTTGTGGCTTCTCCTGACTTTACTGTGTTCACAACTATAGATACAAGTGGTGTTATATATATATTGAAAGTTGTGGCTTCTGATGGATTTTGAGGTTGTAATGTTGACTGCAATTTTGTTAAACACTAAAGTAGTTATTTATTAGCAGCTCATGATTTTTCTTTACAAAGATTTGAGGTGCATCTGTGTATCGTCCAAATAACTGAAATTTTTTTGAAAAAATGACTAGATATAAAATAGCTTATAAATCAAATCGGGTCCTCTTACATTGTATGTTAAGTATGTGTAGAACCACTTGTAATCTGTCATCTTTATATGGGATATTAGTCAGAAATAATTTATAATTGTAAAATTGCTTCCCTGACCATATTTCTGATTCAATAATTACTATAAGGCAAGTCTCCCCTTTAACCTGGACATATCATTAATAAGTGAAGTCTTTAACACTATTTCTTATTTAATTCAGCATGAAACATTTTATACTTCTTTATTCGAGGTCAAACTTCCAATTGTATTTCAACATTTTCAAATTTCTAACATTTTTATCTTTCAAGTTATTTACAAAATGCTGTCAACAGTGGGTTGAATTGCCCGATACAAAAGTCTGAATATTAAATTTAGTTTAGTCACAGATTGGCCTTAAAATCACAGTAATTTCAATGTATTGTCATGTGCAATATATTGCATTTTTTTTATATAAGTGTGATGCCATGAAGAGTACTTGCAATAAATTGTTTGGGATCAGTTACAATTTTCAAGAAGTGAATTTTTTATTTATTTATGTAAATGGTAGAACATTCCAGACACACACACATATATTTTTATTTATTATAGTTTTAAATGCTCACAATGATGTGATCTTAACTATGGCTCAGATTGTAATTTTTTAAAGCTCACAATGACATGTGATCTTGACTATGGCTCAAAATGTAATATTTTAAGAAGTATTTAAAAGCTTGTCAATTTTATAGTTTTATTTTGTATAAAGGAATAGAATACAGTTTATTTATATATAAAACTGATGTTCCAATGCTTGCTCAAGTTGTTGTTATAATGTTTAGATTTATTAACCAAGAGTTTCAAATGATCTCTTAAATTTTCTATATCCATATATTTGTACAGTTATTTACAATGAAATTTTATTGAAATTGAGGCACAGTGCAATCAGTTTCTCTTCACAGTGGTTTACATTAGAAATGTCAGTAATACTTAGTTGAAGTGATAACATTTAGTTTTTCTTATACCTAGAAAGAATATTGTGGTATAACATGTGGTCAACAAAAGGAGGCCAAGATGTGAATTACAACCATGATAAAGAATATATATATATAAAAAAACACTTAAGGAAAAGGTGACGAGGTCAAATTAAATAACACATTTGGATAGGAAAGAGAGAGAGAGTGATGCAGACTTACCTGAAATAAATAGTTGGTCCAGTCTGGCATAGGTGGAAGTTCAAATTTTCACATTTCAGGGATTCCTTTCTGACAAAGGCTCAGGCCCTTGAAAATTTGAACTTACTCCTACACCAGACTGGTCAAACTATTGATTTTTAGGTAAGTCAGCATCACTGTCTCTCTTTCCTATCCAAATGTGTTATATATACATATAAATTCAATTGTAAATAAGTCATTGGACGTATAACATATGAAATTCTGAAAAAAATGGTATGTTAAGAAAACTAATCTTGAAAGTAAAATATTGGTGCTTGTTAACTTAATTACTTTTAGTTTCAAAAATGAATTACATTAACTTATATAACTGGAAAGAATAGCTGTCATAATGTACTTTTAAAAATATTATTATTTCAAAGTATGCCTCATATTTATTGTATTGACTGACAATCATAGGTTGAAAATGTGTATTAAAATTGGTTTTACATAATATTGAAATTTGTTTAATTAACAATTATAGTTGTAGTGTTCCTATTCCATAATTTTATTTCTAGTGATTCATGTAGCTACACCGACATAAATTCATTTTATTTAAATGAATTATTTCACCGAGAGCCTCCAAAAACTTGAAGTACATCATTCTGTCCCAAGTGCATACACAAAACTTTAATTTCAAGTAAACCACAAACTATCTCTTTCCGTACAAATTATCTCAATTATTTTGACAATGTCATATACTTATGAACGTTTATATATATATCCGCAGCTGACCGGTGCATGGAATGGTGTAACACTCCTTCCTGAAGGAGGATGCCTCTTTATGGTCTTCACTTTCCTTTCCATATCAATATTGCAATTATTTTTGACAATTTCATGTCCTTACTAATATATATATATATATATATATATAAACACATACCAGAGTATTATTTGGAACAAAATGTGAAATCTTTGGCTTAGGATAATGGAGGCAATTCACAAAGCTCCATTGTTACAGAACACAGATTTGAAGCTTGTTACTGTATCATGAGTTTGCATTTCAACTTACATCATCCTATATGCAATTGATGGGAACAGACTTGCTAAGGAGAACTTAATTATTTAAAATTTCTTGGTTGTCAAACTGCATTAGAATATTTCAAATTTGGGCGAGCCTCTATATATTTCTCTCCATAAAATACACTTGGTTGAAATTGTGTACATAGCGTCACCTGATTAGAAGTTGAGTTAAATAGTTCTGGAATGATCCGGAATTTTCCTTTAGTTTGTCAAAGATCAGCTATATGGTTGTGAAGAACACTAAATAAAGATCTACAAAGCAGGGGAAGGGGAGTCTTAGATTTTATTAACTTGTTACATTTATATTGACATTAAATTTTCATTGTAAATTATTGTGGAAGTAAAAGGTCATTCCAATCGAAAATAAATTTTAATCACATTCTCAGCTGATTTGAAGTATATCAGTTTTCATTGAATTATTTATTTGATGGTCTACAATTACCATTAAAAAATTTATTTTAGACCAGTCTTAATTTTCAAAATATACCAAGAAAAAAATGGAATTTACAAAATATTTCCCAAATAATTAGAAGTTTATGTATACACTGTAACTGATGTAATTTAATATATTTTTAATGTCCAACATTGATAACAATTACAGTAGTAATAATAAATATATTCAAATGGCATTTTTTAATATGCTATTGTAACACCTGCCAAATATTCAATTAATTAATCTTCATATAGGTTTGGTAATACTCAAAAAAAATATGACAATTTTTAAAAAAATTGACTGTAAGAGCAGGAACAATTACAAATCTTTGATTATGAATCCAACCCATGGCACACCATTATTGCGGACTGTTGGCAATAACTGAGAAGAAATTAATGTTCCTCCTCTTTTGACTTTTACATGTATATTCTGGCCAATAGAATTGTAAATAACTGTTTGCACATCTGTTTTGTCTGAATATGAACTTTTATTTACCGAACCAATTTCCACAATCAAATCCCCTTCACGGATGCCAGCTTTATCGGCTGGAGAGTTTGGATCAACATGTATCACTTTACATACGGGTTCTGTGAAACCAGGTTTTACCGAGACAGGATGTGACAATTCTGTCTCTCCTCTAACACTTTCATGCAAAATGTGCAATTTTTCTTCTATTTCATGGGTCAGATTTCTTAAATCATTTCTGAGACATATAATCTGATGTCTTGCATTTCGTACTTGATAGACGTTGACATTTGACAAAGGAAAGTCTTCTTGATCTACAAGAGGTTCATCCATGCCTATATTATTTTTCTCCAAGATTGCATTATATTGAGCATACTTCAACTCCATTGCCTTTCTCTTCTCAATGAGATTCAAAATGTGCTCCCTGGAGCAGTTCTCCATCTCACACTCAACCTGCTGCATACTGTAAATATCTGCGGACAAACAGTATGCAAGTTTTAAATTTATGATCAATACAAATTTATATATATAATCTTGCTTGATTAAGAATTACAATATTTAAGATAAAAATGAGTCCACTGTGAATTTTCTGTTTAATAACAATTGAACTTTTCTTATGTTGTAAATTATTGTGAAATGTATTACCAATGTCTTAATGCCACTGTAAATATTCTGATATTGTACTTCAGCTGCAGGCAGTCAAAACAAACTTTAGGACCAACAAGAAAAAACAATACCTTTAAATGTGAAACTATCAATTTGGAAGAATGATTAAAACTTTTTCGTAACTAAAATTATGAGTAGAATTAAGGAATAATGTTTTTGGTAGAGTACTCAATTTTTTTTAATATACATCCACAGCAAAATATTTCATTTGCTGGGATAAAAGACAAAAAGCACTAGAAATAATCAGAGACCAAACAGCCTATTGTAATTCTACTTCCAAATATGAAAACAAAAATGGTATATAATTTAGGAAGCACATGTGAAGTCAAAGTTATGAACTGATAATAATAATAATGGGGAAAAACACATTAATAATAGAGTACACCTGTGAACAGAGCAAATAATCAATTAATGTTTTTCGCAAGCTCTACAATAAAAGAACCACATATTTTAAATGTAATATTTAGTTAAATTCTCAAATTTTTATACAAATTTGTCACTAATGGGTCAAAAAAATCCTACATTAAAATAGGTATAGGCACTTATTTACAAATGGATGTTACTTCAGAGGAAAAACTGAACTTCCACAAAGCGGATAAACAGCGTACAACATACATTTCTAAATATCCAACAACACCCTGCATATGTATATTCTGCAGGATATGTATATTCCATCAGGATTGTAAGAAAATATGCATTTCACTGTCTGGATCCTCAAAATACTTATAATTGTACTAATTGGCACAATTATTCTCTACACAAATTTATGCTTTTTCACTTGTCAGTTTTGTGTGTGGAAAATCACACAAAAATTTTGAAAGATATATCAACTCAAGTTTTCTAAAAAATTTATGAATATGCAAGTAATTTTGTTTTTGAGCGATTACAAACACGATTATGATTAGAACTTTAATGGAATATGTGATGCGGGTAGTAATTCACATGACAAACGTGACACTGCACATATTTGAATCGGTAATGACAGTTTTATACAATCCTCTTTAGGAATAAGTAAATATTTACATATTTATAATCTCGGTTTGACTTTACTGAACGGAACTCGCCGCCATCTTGAATTTTTTTCCGCCTGGTTATACGTCACAACTGACGTCATATGACGTCAGTCAACATTGGTTAATAATAAGAATAATTCTGAGGAATATTTCAAATTACATAGTATTACGAATCATGATAAATAACCTTTACGAATTCAGTTACTTTTACTACGAAATGCATACAAGCAAATTGTACTAAGTCCCACAATCCTCTCGTTGTCGCTCAACGTTTTTATATCATAGCAGTGAATTGCATTTTACTTGCAGAACCTGCTAAATAAAGTTACAAAAAAAATTATTTAAACGTTCAAGGTTAATAGTCAATTAGAAAGTATTGTACAAATAGTGGTCCAAACGCGCTTGTCTGGAAATAAATATACATCTACAGGCTAAAGTTCACGACAGATAAACAGATCCGATTAGAACTTTTTTCAACGATAAACATTTCATTATCCATTTACAAATACAATGGGAAAAAATAATTTCACGAAAATCGATAATTACGGAGATATAGGCTAGTGAAAATTGTAGGATTCCTGTCACTCAGTGATGCCATCACGTAAATCATGTTCTAAAGCAACAGCACGCAACTACTGAATTAAGCACAAAAAGGCCGTTTATACGTTCTAAGTGCACCCACATTAGCATTTAATCGAAAACAAAATAGTTTTGGACAATGTCGCGTTATAACTAGTTGGCTCCTTGGTCAAAATAGAATTACGGGGCCACTAACACCAACTATAAAATAAATTGCTTTCACGTTGAAAAAAATTTAACAAGCTTCCATTTTTATGTTTCGTTACCAATCTGAAATTCGTACAAGTTTAAAATATTTTTATATGGATCACAAAAGGAATTATATACTTTTTAAACATAAATATGAACTGTTATCAGTGATTACAATTACTTAAATAAAAATTACAGTGGTACTCATAACAAATCTACTGTGACTTTTCCAAAGCCGTGATTATTTTGATCGTAGTGTTCTACTGGAGAAATCGCGGTATTATGGATTTATTGAAACCTCCAATTCCTGGGTCACTTCATACTTAGGAGGAAAGAAACATAAACACTATAGGAAGCACATTCTGATAAAACGTTTCATTCTGAGAGGGAACTAATAAAGAAAGGGCTTCCACAAGGCTACTATTCTGAGCCCATTGCTCTTTCTGATATAAATAACTTACCAAAAAGTAATAATTGCCTTTTCTGTAGTTATTGATTGCTGATAAAACGAGTATTTTAATAAATAATAATAGTGAGTCATTATAAGAAGTAGTCATTGGTGCATTCAATCACCACTGCATTGGTTTTCAGTTAATGGGTCGTAAATTAATTGAGAAAACACTAAAGTATAAAAATAATCAAGGTGTTAACGAATATGACCAACCTATTAATTATTAAAGTAAATTTAAATTAATATATAATAGTAAATTATTTTTGTTTCGTGATGTTGGCGAAATTGGGTGTTTCAAATGATACGCGTGAGTGATGACCCATAATGCAGTTGTTGCCGCTAAAGTTTTGAGGTTGTTGGTGAATTTGTATCTTGTAAATTATTGCCTAAGCAATGGTGCGTACACGCTCGTCTGCAAATAAAGGTATATAGATATATATTTATACATATATATATAAGCGTCTAAATATAAATATGCAAAACCCTTGTGAATTCCGAGAACTACGTATTGAACAACTTCACCGGGAAAGACTTCAATCTTTGATATATGTACACTTGTCCGTCAAAAAATTAGTTAGGGATGTAATTATTTAAAAAACTGTTTAATATATAAAATATGTAATTTAATTCCATACATTTGTGAAGCATTCAAATGGGTCAATGTAATCGTGTATTAGTTATGGACAGTTCGAAATCACGCCTGAAAATTTTTTTCTGCTTGTTTGAATCATATAATATATATTGTAATCCCCCTGTAAAGTATACCTATTAAATTTATTGGTAGATGTTGATAAATTGCTTGATGAATGGGTTTTTAACATTTTTCTCTCAGATATTTTAAATGTGGAAGATGAAATGGTAAAGTGATTTTCCTACTTCAAATTATTTTATTGTTAATATTTCCTAATTACGTTTCCTAGCTGTTGCTGCTAAAGCTCCAAGAAAGTTGACTGCTTCTGCAAAGGGTGGCCATGTCGCAAAGCGTGGTAAGTTGAAATTTTATTACTTTAAATGTCATCTGGCATGGTGTATGATGTACCAAAACTTTGGGTTAAGCTGGTGGTGCACTGTCTGCTTGTGCTGTAGTGGTGTAGGGTGAAGCACACTTTTAAAAAAAACTTTGCTATGCCAACTTGTTAGTGTACAAACTATTCTGAATTATTTTCTCAAGGAAATATATTGTGATAAGTTATGTCCTATGGCATGGTGTATGATGTATCAAAACTTAGGTAGACCTCAATATATTGTTCTCGGAGTTCAACCGGGTTTTGCATAATAGTAGAACGCAACGTTTCGACGACTAAAAGCTCTGTCGTCATCTTCTAGGTGAAGAAGATGACGACAGAGCTTTTAGTCGTCGAAACGTTGCGTTCTACTATTATGCAAAACCCGGTTGGACTCCGAGAACAATATATTGAACAACTGCAACGGGAAAGGCTTGAATCTTTGATTAGGTAGACCTGATGCACTGTCAGATTGTGGTGTAGTGTTGTAGGCTGAAGCTCACTTTTTTTTAAAAAAAAAACTTTGCTATGCCAACTTGTTAGTGTAAAAACTATTCTGAAATATTTATTCATGGAAATATATTGTGATAAGTTCAGGACATGTACGCCAAAAAGCTCATCTGTAAAAGTGTGATAAAAATACCTTGCTGTTGTCCGATGGTAATACTCCCATCTTTTCCCTTCCACAACTGTGCAGTTCATATGCCTTGTTTATGTCTCATGACATATAACTTTATATTAACATCATATGTACTACTGCGCATAACAGTAAAGTTGCAAATTGATGTTATTTAGTAATTTCAACTGAGCGTATCTCTCACAATTTTTGGTAACACTCAATTTTTTGCAATCTTATTTTAATATTTCTATATGGCCAGAATAGTTCCGATTTTATTTGACTTGTTTACTAGTGTAAAACCATCCATTGGATATCTTTGTATTTTAACATATTATTTGAAAGGATAGATCTTTAATTTGACTTAATTTTTTAAGAACAACTATCTACAAGCTTATTTCTCTTGTGCTTAAACAGTTAATTACGTTCAATGTTCTGAAAGCTTGTATCAGAGTTGTTATATGATATTTAAACCTAATAAGAATTTATTATCTATCATCTGTTTGTGCCATACATGTATAGCATTTTAAAAATGTGATTATAACTGATTTTCTAGCTCGTAGCTCAAGGACACTTCCACCTATAACTCCCCAACCGACTCCTGCTTGGCAGAAGACTATAGATACATTCTTGCCAAAGCCTGAAAAAAATGATGTAAGTAAAAAAAACTGCCAATGGAATTTAAAAAATTCATGTGTGACTTCAATTTTACTTTTTTTTTAGAAATCAATTGTGTAACTCACTTGACGCTAAATTTAATTTAGTTGTGAATTTTATTTTACTTCCACATGAAAGTAAATAATATTTTTGATGAGCTCAATTTTTATCTTAATTATTTTTGTAATCTTGGTATGTTTAGTTACAAACACATTTGAAAAAGTTTAAAAATAATTACACCATTTTCTTGAATTATACTGTGTGTACAGTTAAACCCAAATTTGAATGGAATGTCATAATTTGTCCCATACAGGGTGTGTGTATATTTAACTGAACCAGTCTCAAATTGCTTGTTCTGATTGAGGCAGGGTTTGAAGCACCAAATGAACTGTTTGTGAACAGTTCATGGTTGATTTATCTGTTGAACACAAAGGTCTCATCAGATCATATTAGTATGGGATTGTATGGAGTTTGTTTTTCTTTCTGCTTTCAAACCTTTAGGTTCCATCTCAATATAATTTTGTGCCTTTTGATTTTGTTCCTCAGTTTTTTATTTAATTATATGGAGTGGGTAGAGAAAAAAATATGAAAAATGTTTGAGAGGTATATCACTAAATATTTACTTTGGCATCCTAAACATAAAAGGATTATTTGAAAAACATTAAAGGAAGATCAGTGCTGAGAACCAAAATAAGATGATAATTGTTGGCTTTTAACTGTTTTGAAAAACAAAAAGACCAGGGTCCACTGTATAGATAATATTTCTCAGAATATGTTTATTTACAAGCCAATTTTATTCACATTGAATTCAATTGTAATATTGAGTCAGGATTCACATATTTTCCAAATAAGAGTAAAAAAAAATGGAACGTCTTGAGTTTAAAGTATACTAATTAAATAAATAGAAAAGTATAAGTAATAAACAAATACCACACGTTTCTGCAATCATTGTTTCTTTTGTCAGGTGATTCAAAGAATACAAGAGCCATAAGAATGAGACCAACAAACCAGGTGATGAACTCTAAAGCAAAGTTAAAATGAAGTTAAATGCAAAGCCAGTGTATTTTTACGTAGGAAATTGTGCCGCCTTTGTCGTTTCATTATCTTGCTCAAAGTAGCAGTCACTATAGCTACGTATCTAGTCACCAAAATTGTCTAATTTTCCTCTTGAAAAATCATTTGCAAGTTCATGCACCAATGGTTGACAGGTGACTGCTGGTGGATCATAGTTGATTCCTTCCTTTCCCATGAATCAATGCAACTTTACTTGAAGTTTTTTTAAAAAAAAATTATAAAAGATTTGCAAATGTACACACACTAAACGTATAGAAAATTTAATTTGAGAAACCGTCTAAAATGTTTTGTATTTAAACTTATTCACTGCCAGTTTTCATGCTGCTTATTGTTAAATCTCTCTCTCTCTTTTTTTTTTTTTTTTCCAGGAGCCAATAGTGTCACCTGCTGGTAATTCTGGAGTCGAATCTTTTATGGTAATGAAATTATTATAAGTCTAACAAATTTCTGTCACTTAAAACTATTTAGATTGATATGAATACTGAAGATTGAATTGATTTGTGCAATTGGTCAGTTTTATTTCTCTGCTTTGAATTTCATTAAATGTGGATAACAATTTGTATTATCATATTATCTAATGTATGCCACATTGCTATGTAAAGTGTGCAACCATATTTTTTCATTTTGTTTAGAGAGGAAAAATATTTTTTTTAAAACAAAATATTGGTTAAAATCTGCATAAGACAAAAAACTATTGCAGGTCTATACTGCAATATGAAATAAATCATTCAGTTTCTTACCTATACTTATTCATTTTAATCATCAATTGTAGACTCTTGAGGAGTTTGTGGTGTTATCTATTGTTTCTGCCATTCTGACTGGGATTAAATCAACTCCAGTGATGACAAACAACAGAAAGTAAGCCATTGTGCCTATTGTTGGACCTAGCATTTCCCAAATATACATGAGAAACTTAGTTTTCAGGTCCAACAGTCTATAATTTGTGTATTATGTACATGCAATTGTTTCATTAAAATTGCAGGTGAAAAGTGTGCTTGGCATACACTGGATTATATGGTATTTAATTGAGCATTCTTTTAATGTTGAGGACTGAATACAAATTGTTGGTTTTCATCCATGTTGACAGCACTTAATATTAGAATGCTTTTTGGTTCTTTCATTGTTTGCTTTTTTTTAAATTGTTTTTTTTGTGCAAAAGTACACATACTACAAGTTGGAGGAAGCTAATCAAAGGAAGGAAAGGGGGGAAAAGAAAGACATTTCAAGTAGTGAAGAAATGTTCAGTGATTCATAGCTCACACACCCTTAAAGACATTGATCTACTTGGATCAGCCCAGTCCAAACTGTTAAGTTTTCTTTGTCTTAGTGATGAGGTTTGTGTGGGTAAGGGAGTGGCAGCCTTGTTACAATCTCAGAAATATTTTTTTTAACTTTTTGGAACAGTCAGGCTGGGAAGAAATGGTATTTCAAATTTTCCAGGACCGAGTCTTCAGCACAGTAGGTCTGAAGAAGGGGACTCTGGTCCTCCAAAAATTTGTAATACTATTTCTTCCCAGCTTGACTGATTTAAGGTAAGTCAGCTGCTCTGTCTCTCTTTCCCATCCAAATGAGTTCTTTAATTTGACTGTCAGATTTCCTTCCTTTTTTATATATATAATCACACAAAAATTAATTTATATGTAAATTTTGCTTAATATATAAAACTAATTACAAACTATTTATTCCTGGACGTTGGTCTTTACCAATTTCTGTTTTTCCTGTTGAAGTAAATCTAAACACAATTGATTCCAGTCTCAGGAAAACTGAATATAATTTCATCACCAAATGTTTATTTTTTAAAATAAAATATACAATTAATTATATACAATAAAATATTAAGAATCATGTTAGTACTTTTATTCTTTAAGATGGCTCTTTTTAACTGGTTCTTCTGGGACCAAAAGATAAACTCTAGATAATTCTCTTTTTAACATGGTTCTTCTCAATCAATTCTTGCACCTCCACTTAATCTGATTGCTAGTAGCCTCCTCCTGAACCTATTCATCGTGTGATGTGAATGCTCTACTTTTATTATCATTACATCATTCCGCAATTCATTAAGTTCTAATTATTTATTTAGTCCTTTGGATGAACCCCAGTTTGCTAATGTGTAAGACATTGCCATATTAGAAAATGTATTCTCTTTGGGGTGTCAATGTTGCTCTCTGGCACTAATACTCGTACTGTACAGCAGATTAAGCCAATTCATTCCAAAAGTTTGAAGAGTTTTAATTCATCATTACCTCCAAACCCATTAAAGTTCATTGCGGTGACACTTAAAATTAAATTTGTAGAATAGTTTAGGGTTTTAATTTGCTCAAGTCATGTATTAATTCTATTTCAGGATCCTGGGGGATCATCCAATGTTCAGGATACTGGAATTAGTGAGGTAATTAAGTGAATACAGTTTTAACAGTTCCACCAATCTAAATACTAGTTTTACTTGTGTATGTTATATTGGAAGGATTTGAACAATATATTCACTTAGATGACTTGAATTAATCAAATTCTTCATGTCTTTTTAACATTCAGAAAAAGGAGGCTTTAAGGAGTGAAGCATTGGTAGAAATTGTTGGTGTTGTGACTTTGGGTATGAGTAGCTATTGGGAATTTGGTTTTGGACAGTGCTGTGGTGGTTAGCAATGTGTTCAGGAAGAGGTAGTTTTTTAATCAGGTAGATGATGTGAAAGGAGAGACAGGTTTTGTTTTCTTTGATTTTGTAGTTGGCTATTTGTGAAGAATTGTGGTAGGTTGATGGATAGGGCAGAGACGGCACCTGATCCTACCGCAAGGCTGGCTTAAGTAGAGTAATTTTATGGTGGGGCCTACAAGGGTTAGTGAGGATATTGTGGAGGTTAACAAATGCCGCTCTTGAACCACTATTAGAACCTCAGCTCAATTGAAGACTCGGAAAATTATTGCCAGCCGACCTACATCTAAAGTAATGAGGACCACTCACTGGAGAGGCACCTTCCAAAGCTAATTAAGAACACTGCTCGTAGGTCAGAACATTGTCCGATAGAATACTAACTTCTGAGAGTCAATTAATAATAAATTTTTAAAAAATTGTTCATATGTTACATATATCTTTTCTGGAGAAGATAGGTGTTTCTACCACATCTAGGTTTTGATACCACCAGTGGGCATGTTGAAGTATAGTGAGGATTTTATTTGTCAATTTCTGTTTAGTCCATAATTGGTCTTACAGGTGGTTCTCCACTTGTGGTATATTAATGTTTTCCTCTAAAGGATTATATCTTGATAGATTTATTTCATGTGAAGTCATTTTTAACTAGTATGTAGCTGCTGTTGGAAATTTGAAGTATTATATAATGAAGGAGCTGGTGACAGCCTTTTTGTATGATGTATCTGAAATTTTATAATACACACTCATGACACTGTTCAAAATGTGTACTTTTAACATTCTCAACAAATGGAAACTGGAAAAAATTATTTGTGGTATATGCAAACTTGAGGCAATTGATAAACATCTGCTTGCCAAGCAGTTTCTATCTGGAGATGTTTATTTCCCTATTTAGACTTTTAATTTTTTCTGGAGAGGACAATAAATATTTTCAATACTTGAATAATATATGCTCCCGAAATAAATAATCATTCATATTTTTCCAACACCCTTGTCTTAAATCTGATTAAGTTTTAATGGTGAATTTCTCATTTCAGATTGTAAAAATGAAAGATGGTAACACACCTGATAAAGAAATGGCAGAGGTACTGAATTTTTAAATCAAAATTTAATTGTTATTACTGACAGAATTAAATGACTGGAGATGATTGTCACCACTTTATTTATAACTGAGCTATTTTGTGTGTTTTATTGTTCACATTGTTTGATTTAGAGTCATTCTGATTTGGGAGCCGATTCTTCTGGGCTGCAGACTGTGTCCGATATTTCACAACCAAATGAAAAGGTCATTGTTGAATCTAACGGTGTCGAGGGAAATGTGTGTAAGGAAACCGCAGATTTGAAGAGTGATGAAAATGCAAAGGAAGCAACTTCTGGAGCAGTTGAAACTGAATCAGAAAACGTAAGTTTATCCTTAAGATTTACTTAGCTTCCATGTTTTCAATTTCTGCAAGGGTCTCTTTCAGTTATTTATTGTTTAATATGGACATTAGTACGATTACTTTATCAGTTGTCAAATATGTAGTAAAGATTGTTTTGAGTTAAAGATGGAGGAGATGTGGATGTACATGTTTACTGGGTTTTGCAATGTAACTGGTGACAAGATTGAAAGTTTGCATTATAGAGTATCAAGCTTGTTAACATTTTAGTGATGCTATCAAAGTCTTTAAAATTATAATTTGTGTTTGTTTCTTCTTTCAGGTGCTCAATTAATAAGGTGTCAAAATGTATTAAAGGGGCACATGTACATTTCTGATAGACTGAAGTATGTTGGCTTTAGGAATATGTTTGAATTTTATTAGAGATATTTATTATGTCGCTGAACATGTGCACACACAGGAGCGTGTTGACTGACAACTAAGTGCTTTAATGGAAATGTGATAATTGTATATATTTGTCAAAATTTTTAATAAAGAATCGTAAACATCTTAGCAGATTTTTATTTCCTTCGTATTCTACAGCATTTAAGTACTTTTCACAGTGGTTGTAGGCTTGACTTGTTTCAGATCCATATTTCACCATTTCAATCTGTTGGAAATTATGGCATGGGAAAACAATAATATACCCATTCTTCAGTGCCACAGCTTGGACTCTGCAAATTATTGTGATTTACTGTAGTCCTGAGAAATACTTTATAGTAATTGACAATTGAAGTTCTGGGGAGACTGATTATCTATAAATATTAATGTGCAAGTGTAGTGAGACTAGTATGAAAAGAAATAACAAGAGCTGAAATGAGTGAAGGATAGTCGGTGTTTGACTTCAAGTAAAGGGAACGTTCAGAGAACAAGCCTAGGCACTTGTATGGATTTAGTCGTGCTTAATCACTAAAACTTTATTTTTCTTTCTGCTTTTTGCTCATTTCTGTGTCAAAGTTACAATGTTTTTATGTTATGTGTTTTATTTTGATTATGCTATTAGGTGCAATACCCTTCGAACTTAAAAAAAATTAATGAATGTAGGCTTTCCCAATGTAATGATTTAATGAATTACTCTCTGTTTATATGTATTATATACAGTGGACCCTCTGGTAACTAACAAATTTATTCTTGGGTTACAAATGCACACTGGTAACTCGCTTTAAATTAGTCTACTTACAGCTGTTTCTTCCACCTCGTAAACCAAGCATTTAAAAGACGGATTGAGGATCAAAACTGGGGTCTTTTTCCTCTGCACACACTTTGAACCTTGCTTACCAATCCTTCAAAAGTCAAATTTCTTCCAGCCAACATTAAAGCCAGAAAGATAATTTCAAGATATTACGCACAAAGATGTGTTGTGCAAAGTATTTCAGAGTCACGAATGAAACAAAATTAACACACTGATGTTTTTGGACCACTTTAACATTCTACGAAGTATCAACTTTCACCAGAAACGGCAGCAGTTTGGAAATTGGCAAGACTGGTGGAGACAAACATTTTGTCCAAAGGAGGTGTGAGCTAAATCATCAGTGGAATACCCATGTTTCCATTTTTCGAATTTTATTTTATCTAATCATGTTACCAACCGCAACCTGGTGGTTACCCTGGTAGAGGTACCATCCCCCTGAAAGACTACTGACTGAACCTGATCACATGCATCCCCTTTATACTCTGATTTCTGAAAGTGTTCCATCTATAATAAGTATCGAATACTGCTGTTAAAATAACATTTTTTTATACATATAAACTAAAAGGAGTGGTAATGACAAATTGTGGTTTGGGATAATTTTCCCATAAAGGTGGAGTATTAATTCGGTAAAACTTGTTATATTTCAATTTCGAAAGTGTGAACTACTTATTTGTTTCATTTCTATTGTTCTTAATGTTTCGATCCTAGCCACTCGCAATTTGAAACGTTTCGGTGTCAAGCAAAACTGTTTCCAAACGAGTCTTCGTGTCGTTAAAAAAATCTTCTTGCAAGATGCCCAAAATTAACTATATCCAAATATCTCGGTTTGACTGATTCAAGTAGGTGTTGCACTTTTCGAACTCCTGCGTAAGTTCTGATTACTGCATCTATCATTAGAGAAGTTTTAACGTAGGCTTCCTTTCCTCTCTCATACTTTCTCCTCTCATAGACAACGACAATTCCGCAATTAATCAAGTTTTATCCCTGCGATCGACTTAGTCCCTCCTTCGTTCAGCAAAGTGAGCAAGTTATTTTGGATTCAAGATTTGGCATCCTTGTAATGAAACGTCGCCCGTGGCGCAAAGGTTAAGGTTGTGAATGAGACGTTGATAAACATTATTGAAATATAAAAATGAAAATATTATCGAAGTCTCGTATTCAGATATTGGTATGTATAGTTTTAGATAATAAATACGAATTATGGCATCGTGGAATTGGTACTCATATCCCCCTTGCTCATTTTTGCTATTTTCCTTAAGTTAAAATCGAATTTTTCTGGACAACGTACCCGCACATGGGTTGGATAGGGGAAAGAAAGTGTGTGGACAAGAATTAGCAATGTTAGTGCTAAAATTGATGGTTTTATAAACTTTCCAATGTTCGTCCTATGCTTTTCCAACAGGTGTTCATACGCCGTGAGGGGAGTTAACATAAAAAACGTTGTTGAGAAGCTTCAAGCTCGTGAGCCTATGATATGCACTTGCCTGTTAAGTTTTACAATGTATTTACATTGTCGCGTGCTGCTTTTGAGTATTTATAGGCTGTATTTATCCCACCTTCCGCAAATTCGGCGGGTTTCCCTGATTTTTGTATTATTCTTAGTAATATGGTATTTATTTTTTGTTTACTTTCACATTAAATGCCCTATGTAATTACCACAAATGAACTGCACTAATTACTTGGGTAGACACATGTATAAAGCTTCTGACCTTGAAATTATAATTAATATTGCATAATCAAAGCTGAGCCAAGAATTTCATAATTTCATTTTGATAGCTAAATGTGGAATAGTTAAAACTTTTCAGCACGTGAGAGATCTGTGCCGTGCTTTTGGTACCTCAAATCCTGCCCGTCTAGATGATGTCTTTGTGGTATCAGCTGCGAGGACACCGATGGGATCGTTTGGAAGCAGTCTTGCACACCTCTCAGCTCCTAGTCTAGGGGCAATAGCAATCAAGGTATCACTTAAAACTATTCCAGTTGTTTCTGTTCTAAAATTGAGTTCAGGCCTGATTTTTTGTCTTATTTGTAGGAAATTTCACAATTATGATCTTTAGCCCAATTTGTATACTGAATAAATTACCTCTCTTTTTTGATCCAAAGAATCTTAATTGAGATTTGAAATAGCTGCATTAGTACTTAATTATGACTTTTAATTGTGACATCCACATAGGAAAATCATAATTAAACGTCCACTGACGTGGCTTACCTGAAATTGAAGGACAGGCAGAAGTTCTTCATATTTTTGCATTAATCTTTTACGTTTTTATTGAGGCATCACTAAAATATGACTTTTCATTCTGTATGTAACAATTTCTTCTCACTGCCACATATTTAAATGTTCAGAAATTAACAGTAATTAATTGTTTAATAACTATCATTAACTGATTTACTTTTACAGAATGCCATAGAAAGAGCTGGAATAAAAAATGAAGATGTTAAAGAAGTTTACATGGGAAATGTTTGCCAAGCTGGACTGGGACAGGCCCCAGCTAGACAAGCAGCTCTTTTTGCCGGTTTGTCTTATGCAACAATATCTTATTTAAAAACACACGGCTTACAAACAAAACAAATACTAGACGTCCTTTTATTAATTCATCTAGCATTGGCGCTTTCTCGTGAATATTAACATTTCT
Source organism: Zhengitettix transpicula (assembly GCA_037074705.1). Taxonomy (NCBI): domain Eukaryota; kingdom Metazoa; phylum Arthropoda; class Insecta; order Orthoptera; family Tetrigidae; genus Zhengitettix; species Zhengitettix transpicula. Next base: position 52,721,295 of record CM073595.1, read on the forward strand.
TGAATAATGTCTTAATTTTTAATTACCTATTTTTCTTTTTTACAAAGAACCAAATTTGAAGATAATGCTCGTCATTAGCAGGTCTCTATTGAGTTCCATTTTTTTTATCATTTTTAAACTAACAAAAACTATATATTTTATGTATCACAAATTCAAATGACATTACACTTTACTATTCCATATTACATTTAAGGAATAATTTTCCCTATAAGTGAAGGAAACTTTTAAACTCTGCTTTACTGTTTTTATAATAAGGATCCGTTACATGTCCTATTCTCAAAAAAATTGGTGAAGTCTATCTATTTCATTATCAATTTCTTTGGAAAAAATTTTTTTGTATGTATTTTTGGTTAACCCTGGCTTGTTATAATAACCTTACTTTCAGGTACTCACTCACTCACATTCTGGCTTTCCTTTCAATAAAAATTATTTTAATTACATATAGAGAGAGAAAGTGTGTGGTTTACCTGAAATTGAATTTTGATGTTGCCATTGAGGACGGGAGGAAGTTCTTCAAATTTTCACAGGTGTTATTATCTCATTTGGGAAGAACACAGCAGATGTGCTGACTGTTTCAATTGTAATCCTATCCAATGCATTTAATTGTGTAAGGATAAAAAAATGATTCCCAGTTTTTATGAACATATAAGCTTTTTGTATGTGATTGATTTAGTCTTTTTAGATCTTTTCTTAAAAATATTGCTTTTTCTCCTTTCTTATAATTATTCCTTACATTCTTTTTTCCATTCTGTCAGGTGGTAACCCTTTTCTCAATTATAATCTATTTGTAATCAACCTGTGTATCTTAAATAAATTCTGATTGTTATTTGCAGAAACAACATATGAATAATTTTTCCCTCATTGCCTGTATTAATTCATAAATACTTTAAATAAATATATGATACTGTCTTCTGAAATGTTTTCAACTCTAAATGTATATTTCATTTGCAATGTTTTCTTTCACACAAAATATAGTGGAGCTATAAGCTACGTGTTTGATATTCATTGAACTGTATTTAATTCATCTTACCCAAATTAAGTTTTGTGCTCCTGTTACCTTCCTATATTTGGTTCCAAGTTGTTGCACTCTTTTCAAGTTTTTGATATATATTATTTAGCGCTTACTATTTTATAATTGATTTTAATTATCATATGTTTAATGGATTCCAGTCTTAACAACTTTATTTCTGATTTTAACAATGTCAGTTATTTAAAGGATGCTTCTAATTATAGAAGTATTGTACAGTTTATTTTGTGGTAATTGAAATCTTGTTCCATTTTAAATTTGTGTATTGGAATTAGTCTTTTTCAGTTTTATCTTTAAATATTGAAATTTGGAACCATTGTTTAATTTATTATTGAACTCGGAGAACAATAAAGCTGTTCTATGAATTGATTAATTGAGCAACAAATGCAATGCGATTGCCTAAGTTATGCAAACCTTCACTGCTGAATAAAAATGCAGTTTAAGCACATTACAGAAAATATATGAAAAAATTTGAATCAAAGTTGTTCTTTATTCTGTGATTCCTTTTAGAATTAGTGAGATCTTTTGTTTTAGCTCCATAAAATTAGTTTGTGTAAAAAATTTCAGGTCTACCCAAGTCAACTGTTTGCACAACAATTAACAAAGTTTGTGCATCAGGTTTGAAGTCTATAATGTTGGCTTCTCAGTCTCTCATGTGTGGTCATCAAGACACTGTACTGGCGGGTGGTATGGAGTCTATGTCTAATGTCCCCTTTTATCTAAGACGTGGAGAAACTAGCTATGGCGGTGTCAATTTACTGGTAAAACATTCTTTTATTCCTGTATTTTTCATTTATGATGAGGTATTTACAAAAATTAAACTTCAACATAATCTCGGTGTGAACTTCCTTGTTAACATATTTTGCGAGTTTGACTTATTTTTTAACTCGTCTTTTTCCTTGTGAATTTCCTTGTTGACATATCTTGCAAATATGACTTAACTTTTTAACTCTTCTTTTTTCCTGAAATGGTGTGAGGATCAAGTCTATTAAGATTAATGGGTAAGGTTCAAAAACTAATATATTGTATATTGAACTATTCATCTGGTAGAATTTTTTCATTTATAATAATTTATATATTACAGTGTTTTAAGTCAAAAAACAGGTTTTTTCAATAACAAAAGAATGTGCAAATATTGAATGAAAGGAACTGTTCCAAGCTGTATACCACTATAATTCTGATGGCCCCATGAAAGTGCTATGTGATGTGTGGAGAAAGCTTGCACGTGTCGGGTACTCTACCAGGGTAGCTCAGATGATAAGAGCACCATGTATCAAGTGGAGGGCCTAGGTTTGATTCCTGGTCCAATAGAGATGTTTCTATCCTGATCTTTTAATTCAGTTTCATAGTCTTTAGTGCTGAGCTACAATTGATGGTGCTTCTTCAGCTCTTGAAATTCTTTGTTTTAATTAATTGTTTTTTCAGGATGGCATTGTCTTTGATGGATTGACAGATGTGTACAACAAAATACATATGGGGAACTGTGCTGAAAACACAGCCAAAAATTACTCAATTACAAGGGAACAACAAGATGAATATGCCAAGAACAGCTACCTAAAAAGTGCTGAAAGCTATGGGAAAGGTGTTTTTAATGCGGAATTGGTACCTGTCTCTGTCCCACAGAAAAAAGGTTAATACTTTTACCTTATTGTTCTACCATCTTTTATGTCTCTTAAAAGACTATTTAGTAATTTCATTAAAATTAAACACAAAAGTCATATTTTAGTTCAGTAATAGTAATTGATGGCATTGAATTACTTTTTGACTACACATGCACAAAGACAGCTGATTTATTTAGAGACGTTGAAATATCACAAAAAACATCCAGTGTATATGTAAACAAGTGAGCAATGAAATTTGCTCATCCAAAAGAGAGTTAGTTATGCACTCTCTCTCTTTTCTGTCAAGATGAGTTAATTACTTTCACATCACCCTTGATCACTTATTTAATTTTGGTGTGTTATATTGTGCAAAACTAACTGAATTGATGTTTATGTTAGGTAAATAAATGGGACAGATCATATCTATAAGGTTACATGAAAATGATGGAATGTTTTGGTTTATCAGTGAAAGGAAACTTTGAGATGTATTTGAAAATATGAAAGAATATGAATCAGAGTGGTTCTTTATTCTGTAATTCTAACTATGCTAGAATATGGGAGGTTATTCTGGTATTTTTACTGGGTGATTGTAACCAATCTTCAAACATATTACATGGCTGGACAAGGAAACCTTTTCTACAGATCTGATTTTGAAAACTGGTATACTGGATGTAATAGTCAGAAAGAAGACTTTATAAAATTTATAATTCAAACAAGGAAAGTTTCAAAACTTGTTTGTTGAATTCTTTTGTAGTATCAAAGCACATATGTTTTAAATTTCACATTATATGAACATATCTATTTGTTCTTTCCACAATTTCAGCACATATAATACTCACTCGCAGTTTTCACTCCGAAGAAGATTGACGAGATAGTTTCAAGGGAGCTGTCAAATATCTGTGACTATATCATTAGCAACCACACCGATATTTGTTCCACAAATATATTTAAGTAGCATACTTTATGATATAATAGGTGTCATGGAAGTCACTTTGCATCACACCAAACAATCTAATGCAATAAACTGTGAAATTAATAAAATTCTATTTTATATAAAGCCTTATCTTCACACTGTTTCCTCTTCTCTGTCAAATAATCCTTACTGGGTCACTCAACCTAATTTTAATTTTTTTGTAAACTTATCTGTTTCAGGAAAACCTGACATTATTGTGAAAGAAGATGAAGAATTTCGGCGAGTTGATTTTAACAAATTTGGAGCCCTTAAAACAGTTTTTCAGGTTAGGGAACTTTTTATTTGAGTGTAATGCATTTAATAACCAATATATCTTTCCTGACATTTTGGCAACTTATACAAAATTTATTTTCTTATCTTAATTCACATAGAAATGCCATTATATCACATAATTGATGTGTTGTACAAAATATAGGGAGTAAATAGTATAGAACAACTTCAACTACATGTATTTTATCATGGAAAGATCTGAATTATATCGAGGTAATGACATTCAGTTTTCTGTTCCCCGATTTGGAGAAGAAAATAAAGGATGATAAAAAGAGAAATTAGATCTAGTTAAAGGAGAAATCTGACCTGCTGTGGTGTAGTGGTCACTTCTGAGAGGTCCTGGTTTGAGTGGAACTCTACATGTTACACACACACACACACAGGGATTCTACACAAGCCATACAACCTAGATTTCTATAACAGCAGCACTATATTGGCTCTGAAGAATTGGTTGTATAGTCCAATTCAACATTTTCAAGTACTCTCCTGCAAATACATCTTTGGTGCTGTTTCTAAAGGCAAATGATGAACTCGGGAATAGCTTACATTGCACACTTTGTGTTTATTTCTAAATTTTTAATTTAATTTTATTTGTTTTTACGAATATTATTTCGAATGATTTCAGAAAGAAAAGGGTACAGTTACAGCAGGCAACGCGTCGACCCTGAACGACGGAGCCGCTGCATGCGTTTTGATGACTGGATCTGCTGCCAAGGCTAGAGGCTGCAGTCCACTCGCCCAAATCATCGCATTCCAAGACGCCGCTACTGAGCCTATTGATTTTCCAATCGCTCCTGCTTTCGCTATTCCCAAGGTAACTCGTGGAAATTGTTCCTCCGTAACATGTAAAATCGTCAGAAAAGGTAGTCTAAAGGAAATCTTTGTACGCAGTCTGGGTTTTTGTTTACTTATGTGAACGGTTGAATTCACTTAGCTGCAGCACATCTAGAGCCGGAACAGCCATCAATTTGCATAATTATACTATAAAGATAATCATTTGTAAGTAAATACCTCCTCTTTAGGAAAATACCTGAAGAAGATGCAAATAGGTATCGAAACCTCGTTATAATATAAATAAAAAATAAAAAGTGACGAAGGTCATAATTTGTTTTATCAATTCAAAATCAGATGTTAAATCAAAATACTGTTAGATGTTGAATAATTACGCCTTTAGTATGCCATTCAGTTTCCTGTTTTGGAAACGATATTTCATTCAGAGAAACTGCCCAAGCATTAAGATCAAGTTTATTCTTTCGAAATAATGTAATTAGTTGCGTTCCTAACCAACGCCTGCTTTTCTTTAGCTCCTGGAACGAGCCGGCGTGAGGAAAGAAGACGTCGCTCTGTGGGAAATCAACGAAGCCTTCAGCGTCGTGGTTCTGGCAAACATTAAGATGCTGGACTTGGATCCCAGTAAAGTAAACGTTCATGGAGGAGCAGTCAGTTTAGGACACCCCATCGGGTGAGATTTTACTCTGCGCTTGCCCCCCCCTACTAAACGATGTTAAATAAAATACGATTTGTCGGCTTTCTGTTGTAGGATGTCTGGAGCTCGCCTCGTGGTGCACCTGGTCCACGCTCTCAAGCCCGGACAGATCGGAGTCGCCGCCATCTGCAACGGGGGCGGCGGAGCCTCGTCGCTGCTGCTCAGGAAGTTGTAAGTTTCGCCTGCGGAATGACTGACCTCAACATTACTATCTAAAAGGCTTTGTTTTTTAAATCGATGTAACAGTTTATTTTTGTATAGTTTGTTAACAGATTTTATTAATAAAATTTATCGAAGCACTTTCCGATCTCTTTTATTTGGCCTCTTGCCAGTGACGGAATAATTATTACCGGTGAGGCGTTAGTTTAATATTCGAACTGACGGGAGTTGTTCAGTTCGAGTCGTCGGCGTCTTTTCGAAGGAAACGACAGAACTGTATATCGTGTCATATAAACCTGCTAAGTTTTCGGAAAGTGCCGAATTTATTGGACGAATATAGCTTTCTGTTCGGTAATTTTCGGGTGTTCCGTAGCGTGATTTGGAGGAGAAATGTCTGAAATCAGACGTAGAACCGACGAGGCCCAAGTCTGTGAGGGTTTCGGACTTTACTACCTCAAGAAAAAACACGTTTAGTGGTCGAATCGTCTAAAACTCCTTCCTGTGTTCACTTTGCCACATATCAAATTCCTTGCTGTGCAGCCGTTTGGACTAAATTCTCTGTCGGTAAACTTGTCTAAATGACGCAATTGACCACCCGAACATCACCATGATCAACCACGGTCACGTCACGCTTTCTTCACAATAACTTTGACTGCGCGGCGCATTTATGGTAGGATTGGTTGTGTTGCGGCAGAGCTCCTGCATGGACGTCGGCGTCGGGTCTTCCAGAGCTGACGCTGTTTACCAAGCGACCTTGTCCTCTGTGCGACCAGCTCAAAGAAGAACTCGCCGCCTTCACAGGACGTTTCCGTCTCAGAGAAGTGGACATCCTCGCCTCCGAAAACGTCCACTGGAAGCAGCTCTACCGATATGAAATCCCCGTCCTTTTTCTGGAAGGACAGTTCCTCTGCAAACATCGCCTGGATTCCAGAACGCTAGAAATAAAATTACGAGACTTGGAAGACTATGCGAGAGAAAGACGGTGATGACGACGGACCGTCGATCTGGTGTTTCTGTAAATCCTAGTTAATAAAACACTTTTGTTTACTTGTACACCCTCACTTATTTAAACCGTTGCGGTGCTTTCTCGTTTTTATCTGTAAGCGTAATCAGTGAACAGTTTGGGATTAGGCAGGAAAGGAGAAGCTGCGCGAGTCCGGGAGCGGATAGGCACGTGACTCACGCAATTGCGCCCATTAGGCGGGGTCAAGCGCGTGCGTGGGAAGCTGCGACACGACTCAAATCCGAAACAATCTTTCACGGCACCGTCCACACTCCGATAATTAGCAAACCGAACGATTATTGGCCAAGCGCTGTAACTTTACAATTTCCTTCATTCTGCTACGTTAATTATTTTTCAATAGCTTCCCTGCTCAATGCCGTATATTAGCTGTAGCGTTGTCGCCCCACGACAAGACACTCTCCTACGTTGAATTACCTCTGACCGTCTACTCGCTGTTCCTCCAAGAATTCTATCTGACTAGTGTTGCTTGCTTAGGATGCAAGATTCATCCCACACGAGGCAATTACTCTTCGTTGGTGGGTGCAACCGTAACCGTACAAGTCTGGACTTTCCTGTAAATTGCACTTGTGTCAACAAGGGTCCGCGCCAAATACACCTGAAAACCTATAAATAATATTAATAACTTATTTATTGTACAGAATCTTTTTACTAAGATATGTTTTTAACCTAATTTTAAGTACATTAGTTGGACACAATTTTAAGTAACTTCGAATTTTGTTGTGTTGTGATTATGTTCCTGTTCATTTGCCACAAATGTTTTCCCATTATGCCTAACTAGTATATATGAATAGGGAAACCACAGTCAATATTTTCTTTCATTTCTAAATAATAATAATATCCATTTATAACAAAAAAATCAATTATTCTTAACCGGACGTAACAAAATGTGAGCTCTTTCAATGTCATCATATATGCGGCGCCATAGGGGAGACTTACAGTAAATAATTCCAATAGGATTACAAACTGATTGAATATAATTGTATAAGCTGCAATAAAAATCCACGTATATTCGGTCTTCGAAGCTTTCGACCGATACTGGTCTTATTCGTCTAGCATGGCGTACATTGAGAATATTATAAATAACAGCGATCATTACGCTGCTATAGTTAAAAAATCAAAATATTAAATAATTGGTAGATATTTTAATTTGTTAAATGAATTGCCATTAAATGTATTAAATCTTCAAGTGCCAAAGCACATTATCCATTTCCGTATCCCAGCTTTCGTATTGCTCTAAGAAGTAGCTCTTTTCGGATTGGAGGACTCGAGTGGTTGGTCCGCTGGGATCAGAAGAGCGCGATCGCTTATACCACTCTAAGAACTAGATCTTTTTGGATTGGAGGACTCGAGTGGTTGGTCCGCTGGGATCAGAAGAGCGCGAGCGTTTATACCACTCTAAGAACTAGATCTTTTCGGATTGGATGACTCGAGTGGTTGGTCCGCTGGGATCAGAAGAGTGCGAGCGCTTATACCACTCTAAGAACTAGATCTTTTCGGATTGGAGGACTCGAGTGGTTGGTCCGCTGGGATCAGAAGAGCGCGAGCGCTTATACCACTCTAAGAACTAGATCTTTTCGGATTGGAGGACTCGAGTGGTTGGTCCGCTGGGATCAGAAGAGCGCGAGCGCTTATACCACACTAAGAACTAGATCTTTTCGGATGGGGAGACTCGAACAGTTGGTCCGCTCTGAGTGATTCACTTGGGATCAGAAGAGCTACCGCTGTTTTCTGCCGAGTCAAAGTTCGCACACTCCATGGAAGGAACTAGCTATTTGAATCAGTTCTCGATCAGATCGCCCATCTCTACAACATGGTTCATCTCAGCCCAAGTTATTGCGCACAGATTGAACTGAGCACACTTATTACCGTAGCTGCGATTCATTCCTGAATAAATAAGTTCTTATCCTTTCGACACGGAATAGAGACGATAAAGTATCTACCAGTTTCTTTCACACAGGTTTCTAAAAAAATTATACCGCACTAAAGAAGAAAATACGCGGATAAGGCGGGGAAAAAGGAGAGGATTTTCTTCCTATATCGTACGAATACTTTTCCACTCCTGCTAAGACGCCATTATAACTCGAAATGAAAGTTTCCAAGGATATCGTACTTTGTATATTCGGTAGTCGGAGGAAACGTATTTGTGGAAGAGAGCGTCTACGGACCGGAAAATAGAACTGTAAATGTGACGCTGAACGTGGAAAAATGACCCGGAAACAGTATCATGATTCACCAACAGAGTGAAGCATTATACAGATAAAATGTTAAAACTGAAGAGTTGAAGTTCGTTAACAGATAGAAGCACTTGTTAGAGAGAGAGAGAGATTAAGATATTGACGGCGTTTTGCTTTGTTGCAAAAAGAAAACTTGTTGTCATGTGTTATGTTATGGTATTAATTTATGAGAAATGACAGTAAATGTATTCTTGAAAAATAGAATAGTTAAAACTAACTTAAATGTCATGAACTGTAACCTTGCTAATGCTAGAAGTAGTAAACTGTACACTGTTGGAATCTAAGAATTTGTTTTATGACTTCAGTTTAACGCTAGTAAATATTATTGTTTCAAATATTTTTTTAAAAAAATTATTTGCAATTTTACGATCTACTCTTATATAACATAAATGAGTAATAAGCAAATCTTCTGACATAGATGTGATATGAGGTCATCCATTGATGAACTCCCAAACAAAGGCGTTAGTCTGGTTGGACCGAGGAATGAGGTCATTTGGCCATTGTCGGTTTAATCTTGGACTAGCTGATGTATGAGTTCGTTTTCGTGACCCTGGAGAGTGTGGTGGTAGGCAGTTGATAATCTTCTAATTTCGCTGGTTACACATGGAATCCTCAGGTCTTCGTGGAGGGTTTGATTGTCCACGTACCAACATGCGGAGCGTCTTTTACTGGAAACGCTGCACGATTTTAGTGTTGGATGGTTTTGTACAGCGCCATAGTTGAATACCGTAAGTCCAAATTGGCTTTATACAGGAGAAGTTTATTTTCTAGGGATGGCTGTAATTTCTTTCCAATTAGCCAGGTCATTTAAGGTCTAGATGTTTTATTTTGGTCTTTCTTCCAGGTGAGTCTCTGGTCGACGTACATTCCTAAGTATTTGACTTCTGATTTTACTGTGTTGTTAATTACGAGTTGTAGGACTCAATTATTGTAAAAGTTTTCTCTTTCCCCGAAGAATTGCCCCCCCCCCCAAAACTTATTCCATATGGTAATAACGAGTGGAAAAATGCAAAGAACTATCTGATGTTAATATCACTGCATCTAACGGAATATTTAGATGAACTTAATTTGGTTGCAAGTTTATTAGTGTGAATTTTAGAATTTAATTTAGTATCGACAGGTAATCCAAAGAATGTTATCATTTTGTGATCCTGTTTGAATAGAGTAGAGCGCTATATTTTTTGTGTGTGTGACTTGTAGACGGCTCAAACGTCGTTTTGTGGATAACGGAAACGTCGTACTTCGTCGCTCAAGCGGAACAGATCTCGAACCACTATTACAATTACCTGGACTGGGGGGTGTGGTGTGGTGTATCCTAAGACTTCCAAAACGAAAAATGGAAAACTTTGTCCCGTTCTCTCGCTCTCCAGTCCCAACGTGTCCAATAATGAGGCCTTCGATTGGAAACGTGAAATCCAGTCTCACAGGGAAGGGGAGTCGTAGAAGTGAAACTGCACCAAACTAACAGAGTTAATTTTTTGCACTTGGTTTTCATCTTTAATGATGAATGCGTTTTTTTTTAAATCGCTGCGATTTTTTTAGTCGCTTGGGGTGCATTCCAATTGAAAGTAATGTGTTCAAGATCAGCAAAGAAAGAATCGCGACCTGTCTGATTTCAGCGACGACGCGATTGACGGTGTTCTGAAATGAGACTCATGAGTCCAATCTACCTCTGTGTGCTGTCTTCCTTACACGTTTTTTTTATTTTCATTAAATACTAGCTGGGTGGTCGGCGTTTCCCGGGTTGTAAAACGTCCATAACCCCAGATTTGACTGTAATCTCGGTCACTTTTGCGTTATTTTTATGTAACGCAACCTCGACCCCTCTCCCTAAATGTGATCCCCTCCAATGCCGAAAGAGGTTGAAATTATACACAAACAACATTGACCCCGACAAAGGTTTATTCTGAGCAAATATCGTCCTTTTAACATGTTTTAAAATTTCCACCCCAGTTTGGAGGAGTTAAACGGCAAGTTGAATGTCATAATTATACTCAGTGACATCTATAACCCCGGATTCCACTCCAATGTCGGTTGTTTTTGCGTTATTTGAAATGCAACTCCACCCCACCCTTAAGGGTGCTCCAAGCCGAAAGGGGATGAAATTATACACAGAAAACATGTAGCGAAATATTATAATTCTCAATGACCCCGAAAAATATTTATTCGACGTATATATCGGCTGGTTAATATGTTTGAAATTTTTTACCACCGCTACTCCCCGCGCGGTGCTTAGCTTGTCGTAAATAAACTCAACGATATCCATATCCCCGGATTTTAGTCCAATATCGGTCGTATTCGCGTTATTTTCATGTAACGCTACCGCAAATAACATCGGTAGAAATATTATAACTCTGGTTAACCCTGAAAAATATTTATACAACGCAAATATCGGCCGTGTTTGCATGTTTCGAAATTCCACCGTCGTCCACCCCCGCTCCTCGGGGTGGTAGACGTGTCTCGCCCCGACAGTGTTTGTTTCTTGGTCGCTCCATCGGTGTAGATTTGTATGCGGAACATACATACACACATACAGGCAATTTTATTTATTAGAGTAGCTGGGTGCCCGTCGTTGCCCGGGTTGTCATATATCTATATCCCCCGATTCTACTCCAATCTCGTATGTTTTTGCTTTATTTTTATGTAAGACACCTCGATCCTTATCCCTAAATGTGCTCATCATTTATATACGTGTCGGAAACCGGTCCACTCACGTTTTGGATATTTCTACATGGGGAACAAATAATTTTGGACGTCTTGAAGGTATTATCGAATTACATAGGTCATTTTCATAATTTGAAAATTAATGTTGTTTAATATTTATATTAATTTGTTTTACAATTATGTAATTTTTTTTTAAAAAAAATAGAGGGTTATGTAAATATTGCTGAAAGCTCCGGCTTTCAAAATTAAATAATTGGAGACAGCAGACAGAGTTTTATTTTATGACGAAGCCCTTGTCGGAGGCCTGGCTCGGATCTGTATGATTGGGAGTCCCACAGGGATCGGCCATTGCCCTATTATTGTTTTTTATATTCATCAACAATTTACCAATTGGTATAAATTCAGAGGTCCGACTGTTTGCAGATGACAGCGTAATATACAGGAAAATACGTGGTGAACATGACTTAGGTGTCCTTAAAAACGACTTAGATTTACTAAGGACCCTGGCTAAGCGAAATAAATGGAAAAAGTACGGCGATCAGTTTCACTACCAGACAGAAAAAAACAGATGTTGTAAAATATTCATTCCTAAATAGAACAATAAATAACTGGAACAAGAGTTTCTGGAGGAAATCCTCAATCGGAAAGAAAATTTAGACTTGATCTGAAGTCTCTAGTGATTATAGGGGAAGTGTAGTGAAGTGAAGTGATAGTGCTCCGTTATAAACTAAAAAGAAAAATGGTAACATTCCTATTTTCCTTTGCTAGTTAAATAGTTAGTTAATATGTCTTTTCAGACCAGTACAATATTAAATCCTTCTTTAACTTTTTCAAAATTCATCTTTAATTAATATAATGTATGTATATATTGTGGTAATTAAGAGGAAATAATTAATTAATAAACAAAAATTTGGACTCGCATTGTTAGCGGCATAAAACACACAAGTCGTACACAAGAATGCAGTGTTTGTGGGTATTGTAGAGGTTGGTTCGTTAGACGCGCATAGCAGAGTCTGTGGGGAGGCGAGCTCCAGTAAAGTCGTCTGCATCCAGCAGTTGACAAACTTCGGAACGAGTTAGTAATATTTCTTAAACGAACAGTGAACCAACGTTTGCAAAACTAGAAGTGTTGATTACAGTCAGTGGATAAAAATGGCCTGTCTATAAAGTGCAATAAGTGTGTGTGTGTGTGTGTACGAACGAGACAATTTCCTTGAGTACCAGAGACAGTAAGGTAAATTTCCACAGAATTACTATCTGTAAATTCATAAGTAAAGATATTGTCGTTAGATTTCGAATTTCGTTCAGAATTTAAAGTTCATATTTTATGTTTTTGCATTGTAATAAATCTACTGATGAATTAAGTCCAGGATAGCTTCATAAAATTTCATTGTTAACAAGTATTTTCTTTATTAAAGGCCTAGTAAACGACCCTGAGATATAGCCATTTTATTGTAAAAGATTAATTGATAATATAAATGGAAATTTATTTCCCTAATTAACTTGTGTAAATTAATTTGTTTGTCTATTTTAAAATCTTGATTCTTATTAAAACATCCTATCATTTTAATATTTAAATTACCACAATATATATTAATATTTATTATATTTATATAATAATGTGTCTAAACCTAGATTATATTTTAAAACAATTATATTAATTTACTCTCTTTTCCTTTATTGTAACTTCCCTTTTTTAATTTTTAATTAAATTGTAAGTTCATGCATGTACGACCGGGCAAACTGCCCATTTGTAGATTAAATAAATACACGCATTATCAAGGAATACTGGAGGAGAATATTTTTTCTAGTGTCTTATTAATCTAATGGCCTATGGCATTGTTCGGGTTTGGCAATGTATGCGTTTTAAGAACCGCAGAAGAGAATTACGGAAGAAAGAAACGAGAATATTTGAAGGAGGGAGCTTGCGCAAGTCTGCGGCAGATGGCAGGAGCGGCGGCGGCGACGGCGGCGGCGGCGGCTCGCTCAGGTAAGTCAGTTGAGCGCGGTGCGTGGTCCCAGAGTAACGGTACAGTGGTACAGTCGTACAGCCGTACAGCGGTACACGGCACTCGACACTCACTACAGCAGTTCAGTGGATGGATCGTTCGTATCACACGCAGCGGTAAGTACCCCCGCGTTTGCCGACGGTGTCGTTTCAGAACCGACCTCGAGCCATTACAGTCCTTCTCTGCATTTCGAAATATGCGCGTCACGACGGGCCTTGGTGGAGTGTTTTTCTTTGTTGCCGGACGATAGCCGACGGCCGCTGATCGATTTTTAGAAGGCTGTCAAGAAACTTTTTTTTTAAAAAAAAAAAATTTGACGTCGCTTGTCGTGCGTGGACCGACCGCGTGTGGTCGGGCGCGGGCTTCAGCCTCCCCTGGCAGTGCCCGTCTCCGTCATTTACCGAAAGAGAATCGTGAAACGAAGAAAGAAAGTGTGCGAGTTCGAGTCCTTCGTATCTGAAAAATAAATGAGCGGAAATACCCCCACATGGCTTCGATTCGCGCTGCAAAGGATCGAATATGCCGCTCGGTTCTTTGACGTTACCTGCTGAATCCACTTTAAGCTTATAATTTCTATTTATTAATGGTATCGTTAAGGACCTTGCGCCTCGAACTTAGAACAGGCGAATTGATAAATAACGTCCAACGTGTCCATTCTTTCAGACACAAAAATGACGTCCACTGAGGCGCTCTTAATTACGTCCCAAAACCACCTTACTATTTCATTCTTCGGCGCCTGATAGAGAAAGACGTTATTTAAAAAAGTTTCTTTACCCGGGCCAGGAACGTGGCGTGCGGGGAAAAGTCGACAGTTTCGTGAGATGTAGATTAGAAACTATAGCCGTCGAGGAATCCGCCGAAAATCACATTCGCATAAAATTGTGAACACACCTCAGAGAAATGTCACTTTCCTGTTGAAACAGATGAATGTCAAAATGAGACTACAAAAAAAAATAAAGCTGTCAGCAACGTGACGTAAACCAACGTAATCTAGTACCGTTTTGTGATAGCTTAACGGAAGTTGACGTTTTACGATTACTCCAGGAAAGGTAGATACAATTGTTACGTACGTTGCTGAGATAAATATTCCGGTGATGTGCCGGAAAGTTTAATCTAGACACGTCGCTGTTGCACCCGATTGCATGTGAAAAGGGGGGCCCGGGGGTAATAACATCAAGCTTATCACGTACGAAACGTTACTGGGGGTTTTTGAGTAAAAATATGAATCGTAGTAATTAAGGACGTTCTAATTGCAACTCGTACGATGACGTCAACGCCCGCGGCTTTCGTAATTATCATCTTCGTGATTATAAGAAATTTTCACGGGATGTAAGACGAGCGATTAAGTTAAAAATACCTGAGCTTATTCGTACATTGCTAAGTTTACTAATCCTCCGTACCTCGACCAAACATTTCGTTTTCCTAATGTCGCCGTTTCTCTGTTGTTGTTGTTTTTTGCCGAAGAATTAGTGTCACCTACTCGTTTGAAGTCTCCGCAATCTCGACCGTAAATGTTTATTTGAAATGTGCTTATCTTTTTTTTTTTTTGTGTGTGTGTGTAGCAATTCCACTGAAAATTTCGTGAGGAGTGACATGAGATTATTTTACGAAACTGCAATGATGGAAACGCGACTCTACGTCAGTGTTTTTGATTTCCTGACAATATTTCTGATTGTCGTGATTGTGATCACACCATACTTGCTTTAAATAAAACCTCGGTGTCCACGTGAAGGCCCCCCACTCCCCCACCCGCTGTCATTAGTGAGCTTCAAAGAATTTTTCCTTCAGTGATTCTTTCGAAAACCCTTTCGTTACTTTATCAGTCCATTCTTCTTTATCAGTTGCAAACATTTCAGGGTTACCAATTGTCCACAGTTTCACCTGTTCTTCAGTGTACGGGTTTTACAAGCCAGGTAAATAATTTTAATTAAGGTGTCCATTATAATGGTATTAATTTATTTCTCAAACCCCCATGGGACGTTTCATAGTGAACTAGTTCAATATTTCTCCTCTCATTGAAAATCCTTCCACGTCTTCAACCTTTTCGAAGCTTATTTTTGGTATTAGGCGCGTCCAGTAATTTCGTGTTTTCTTTCCCTTCCTATTTATTTTAAGAGTAACCTCCTGGAGCATACAGTACATTCCTTTTAACACGTTTTCCAAATCTTCCGTTCGGCATGTCTCGATGTCCCTAACTGGAACTCTGAAGGATTTCGTTTCAAACTTCGCTGTATGCGAATCGGACACAAACATCAATTCTTTATCAAAGCGTTACCTTAATCATTTCATACTTATGCGAGCTTGGTCTTCCAAAACACTCGCAGGGGAAACAAATTCAATTTTCATTTTTTTTTGACAATGCTGACGAAATATTGATATGTTTTTTTTTCGCACTCTCTTCTTCGTTTTTTTTTACTGACACAATGGAATACCCGAAAAATTCTCATAACAAGAAAATAAAATAGTGATGTTGGCGTAGAAAATAACGACGCAAACTCATCGTGAACATTTCTATACGTTTAAACAGACGAACGTAAACAATATTCGGCAACGAGTGTTGAAAGTAGTTTCAGACCTGCACGGAACAAACGTAAAACGAAGGCCATTCAATTTATCGATCAAACTCAGGGGAAAGTTACTTGCGGAATTGAGCGGGGATAAATTTGTTGTCAACCCTAGCTTACAAAATTCATAACTTTCTCAATTAAATCTTCGTTTGTCCAGTCACCGCAATTAGCCTCGTTGCTACATCCTGACGATCGTGGACGGCCAATAAGTTACTTTAACTTTTGTTCCACGGAATATTTAAGCCACGAGATCGCTCTCTAAGAATAGAGTCAGCAAAACTAGCACGATTTCGTCTATTTACGTAAAAAAAAAATTCGAGGAACATACAAGTCATAGTAAAGTATTCGAATGCTTTCGTCCAAATATATCTCTAGGCTTCCTAAACGCACGAAAACGTGATAAATACGGAGAAGTGTTATTGTGGAAAATATATCGATAGCTGATTAATTTATTCTCAATTTTGATTGGCGGAACCACTTCTCTCTAGAAATCTAATATATATACTGTAACAGTAAAAAAAATGGAATTTGGAACATAAAAAATGTAAGATGGTAAAATATTTAAAATTAATACAGCTTTACTTTGAAAGATATTTAGGCCAGGAAAGTGTGTAATAATCAGAAAACTTTACCGAAACGTTGTTTGAATATAACGACGTTTCTTATCTGCTCCTCATAAATAAAAGTTTCTCCATTACTTTTTCTGACGGGCTGATATTTTTTTTATAGACGCATTAAGAAATCAATGTGTTCTTTAATAATTCTTTTACCTTCATTCCAGTTAATTCTTAAGATCTATACAAGATGAGACAAAAGAGAGAAGTTTGAATAAAAATCCTTCAATTGGACTTCTTGTTTTGGGTCAATTCAATAAACGGTACACTATATAAGTCCTGTTAAAATTCGATTCGTCCAGGTAGCAGAAGCTTCCGTAAACGGCCAAATTCATCTGTAAAATTTTACAAATGTTGTATTGTATTTTTTTTTTGTAAAGCAGATGAATATAGGCATGGCCTGGAAGCCTTCTGAAATCTTGACGAATTGAATGAAATGATTTTAAGAGGTCTTATATGGTGTACCTTTTATTGAAAAGGGAAACTTTGAAATATCCCTCTGCGCACGTTACAAACTATCGTAAAACATTTTTAAGGTGAAAGCACGTTCGATAATTACCAAATAGCAAGATGTTCACTGTCCCGCAGTGCTGCCAACCGTACAATGGATGCCAGTACATATTTCAAAATGTTCAGTTTTTTAGGCAGAGACCATTTTTCTCCTTTCCGAGAGTATGTAAATATATATTCTGACTATTGAGAAAGCTAATAAATATATAAACATCAGCCAATTTAAAAGACTTTATTAAAGTAAAATTAAACAACGTTTCGTCGCTTATTTGGCAATATTATGAGGTTCAAGTATTTTTTAAAAAAAATCGGCCACGGCAGTCAGCAGAGATTGATATCGCCAAATAAGCGACGAAACGTTGTTTAATTTTACGTTAATAAATTATTTTTCTGACTTAAAATTGGCTGATGTTTGTTTATTTATAAGTTGTTCTTGCGCGCCCTATTTTGTATCATTTAAAGCCGAATAATCACCAAAACGGAGTGCGAGACTTGTGTTGGTGCTCAAGATTGATCGGATCGACCAGTGTCTTTGGATGGTTTTCAAAGTTTTCATCTCGGTTTTGGATAATCTTTCAACGAATCAGACAATCATCTTGCAAGTAGCATCGCGACTCTGATCAATGCCTACTAAAATCGTGTCAATGGACAGACTGCAATACAAAAGTACGTGCACGGTCTTTATCGCAGTGATCCGGTGGACATCCGGTCCGAGCATCCCAAATCAGTATCGCTTTCCAGAATCGCTCGTTCCAGCCATTTGTATCTTCTGAAATTCTGTCTTTATGAAATGCAATATATTCATTTTCTTCCCTCCGAGCTTTGTCCACGCCGAATTAACATCATCGCCACAATTCTCAGTTTAATAGGAAGTCACACGGAATTTTTAATTATACAGATGAGCCGAAAAAATACTGTGCGCTACTTTATTAAACTACGAATATAAATGTAAGACTTTCATAATCTTAACATTTAGCTTAATACTCGTTTTAACTTCTCCAACGGTTTCTTCGTCCGCAATAAAATGTTTCCCTTAATATACTTGATCTTCCATCTCGCCACGCAGATTTCGGTTAATATCTGTATATTATAAATGATAAAACCATTAAATCACATTGTAAACAATAGGATTGTCATAATGAAACCATGTCTGGAAATAATTTGGCCTCAGTAAATTTTTTAATTAAATTCTCAGATGAATATTGTTCAACTAACCGAAAGCTTCTGACGTACAATTTTAAATTGTGACATTTTAATGTAAATTACATTAAAATAAATTTTATATGTGACTCTGATTTAATATTTATAATATTAATAGAAAAATAGAACAGTCTTTTATCGGTTTATTTGGCAAGGTTACAAATGATAGTACATCGAACAGTTGCTGGCACTTTTTCGCATTCACACGTAACTACGTATTTTCAATTTGTAATTTGGATGTTAATTTTTTTTTTAAAATGAGAATATTAAAATATAATTCTAATGAGCTGGCCTAAGATGTAGGTAGTTCAGCTTTGACGTGTTGAGGTCTTCTCCTTCCTCCTCCGAAATTCCTTCGATCACTTGGCCATTTAAGCCTTCCTGAATTTTGTATTTCTAGCAGAGGGTTCAGGAGAGTTTTGGTGTGGTTCTCTACTTTTATTTGACTTTTTCGTGCAACCCCAGAGATGAACCCATATTCTTTTATACGTGACCTTTTTTTTTTATCAAGTGGTAATTTGGAATTCCTGCCAAGTATAAAATTCATTTCCTTACATATTTCAATTACATGTTGTTTCATTTTTAATCTATCTGTGTGCGTTCCTAGGTATACGCTCGAGGTATTTCTATGCATTTTTGTTTCTAAGCTAAGTAAAGATGTAAGTTTCGGATAACGGAACGTGGACTCGTTCGTGATATCGTGATATTTATGATTTAAAATGTAGCTGAAGAGTAATGTCGGTATAGTTTTATTGCCCAATTTTTTAAAATTAAATTAACATTTAGTACGGAGACTTTACAGTTGTTATAATTTAATATAATAAAGGTATTTACAATTTGTAAATATTTAGCATGTAAACTTGGGGTCTTGGGGCATGATACTTGTCATGCCAAGTTAGAGACGAGAGAAACCGACTAACTTGTTAACAAGATATTAACGAAGGTTAGCAGGCATGGTGTTTGGGATCGATCTGATCATCGGGGAAACTTTGTGTTACGAAAAGCGTTAAGGAGGTTATGGGGGAAGATGGAAGAACGGATATTTAGGGGGTATGTAGTGCCAGTTGGTAGGAGGGGGTTAGTGTTAGGCAATTTGGGAGTGATTTAGGGGGAGGATGATATCAATTGGGAGTTTACGATTTAGTCTGCGATTTTGTGAAGGAGGGGGCGGGTTAGTGTAGAAGAGCTCAATGGTTGTATTTGGATGGTTGATTGAGCTTAGGGACTTGGTAAATGATTTTTTTTTGCCAAAGTATTCGTGAATCCAGCGTCTTTATCGGAAACTCGACCTTTACCCCGTTCTATATCATTCCGGGAAGCGTGTAGGATAAAAGACGTTCAAGTTTGTCATTGGCCATCGATACCCGACGCCTGTAAAAGGATACCGTCTTTTTGATTTATGTACGTAAACTGTGATAAACTCGTCAAAATGTTGAGTTTCGGAGCTTTCGTAGTTGAGCTGGTCGTGGTGAGGGTTCAAATCTGGATACAACTGAGTCTCGGACCAGACCGGAACCCGTGCTGACACTGTACTTGATTGTGCGGGAACAGTGTCGCGAATTCGGTTTGTAGGTCTCGTCGTCATTGCATAATCCGAGCGCAGTCTGCCATGCTGTCAGCACAATTAGTAGCGCAAGTGTTGCGTCAGCGGACGAACCTTAAGAATTTAGAAACACCTTACGAACGATGTGAAAGGTGATCGAAGGGCCCCTCGTAGGAAGGGTTTCCGGTGCTGCCGTCCGCTCAGACACGAACCTGTTCGAACCCGAGACCACGAGGTCGGCTTCGAGAGGCGGAAAGTTTAAGATAAGAATGGTGGAAGCGGTGGCCGCTGTCGAGGATTCGCGAATCGGCCCACTTAGTATCGTTCGATCAGATTTCGATGGCCACCAGGTTCGCGATTAACCTTGTCCGCTGACATATGCGATGGCGGCCTTCCGATAAAATCAGTTCCTGTAAGAAATATGGAAGGCACGAACCTGACTGTCTTGGCGAACCATTCTAGCGGCGTTCGAGTTAATTAAGACGTCACCGTTACCTTACTCAAATTAAGAACGCTTGCTTCTCACCACAAATTAAAACGTCGCGCCTTGACCAGCGCTTTGTAATTATTTTTAAGGTTATTTTATCTGTCTGTTCTGAACAATTATATTACTCTCCACTCGTTGCCAAGAACCACGCGTCCTTATAACTTGCATTGACGTCTAGTAACTACTGCGCTATTTTTTAATAAGAAAGATAGCCAATTCAGACAAAAAGGGGCTAATATAAATACCACACAACGTTTCTGGGATCCTTGTTCCTTTCGTCAGGTGCTAAGAAGAGCCTAGAGAGACTGACAAGTGCAGTTGTGTCTCTCTAGGCTCTTCTTAGCACCTACGAAAGGGACAAAGATCCCGGAAACGTTGTGTGGTATTTATATTAGCCACTTTTTATCTGATTTTTCTTATTCATTATTTTCAATTTGAGCTAATTTTTTTCATTTTTAGTGAGCTTTTTTCTAAAAGACAATTTTGATGCGTTAAGTGACGACGGCATTTACGTGACTGCCAATTGATCTTCCACAGTAATTTTGTCTGTGCGTTTATTGGAAACGAGTGCGTCAGCAGATTCCGTTCGTCACGCTGAATTTGTTCGTTTTTCACGTGATAATGCTGTGTGTGTATTGTAATTTACTGCGAATATGATCGATCCCATGAGTAAACAAATAAAAAATCCAATAATAATTTATAAAATAAATCTTAGATATTTGTCCACTTTAACACACTTCAGCTCACCAAAAGAAAAATACAAATAAAAAGGTTAATTTTAGGATGATAATACAAAATTTTCACTAACAAATTTATTAAAATTATTTTTAAAAGTTCTTGTTATTGCTCCAATCGCCTATCGATCCGTTTAAGAATGAAAATTTCCCTTCGCCTAGTTTTGATTTTAAAATTGTGATCTCCTGTACCAATGTAAGTTGATTTTTCAAGCTTATCTGTATCCCGCATTGTTTCCGGTGTACGATTTAAATAGAGCGCAAAGCCTTTCTTTGTTCCTTCTGGTTGCCAACGATTACCACTTCCTTATCACACCCATGACCAAGTCCCCAAATTCTGAATATTTTCATTACGAAATTTAAGGATTTCCACGCTTTTCGAGACGCAGAATTTACTCGTACTTCCCACCTACAATTTGAGCTCAAAACGATTCCTAAAATATTTACAACTGTTTACTTTGTCTCAATCGCTATTCATCTTCATTTTATTTTCTGCAGCCCAGCTACTTAGTGCAAGTAAGTCGTTTTGTAATTCGCGTTCATCCGAAGCTCTATTTATCTTTTTATGGACGATACAATTACCAGCAAGAAGGTACTTTTAGAACTTATTTTAAGTAGAAAATAATTAATATATATCAGGAATATTTCGATGAAACTTTATACCGTTGCGTAGAAAGGTTTTAAGGAATATTAAACTGCCACCCGCCATTTCAAGAGTTAATGGCGAACCTTCCAATACCTCTTTTAAATTCAGTCTGTAATTTTATTTTTATCGTCAATTATTAATAAAACGAATTCAGTCTTCTATACTCCTTTATTCTCAATCAAAGAAACATATCACACGTATAAAGCTCCTGATATGTTTCTTTGATTGAAAATAAATAAATTATAGGAGACTGAATTGGTTTTATTAATAATTGAGAATAATAATCCTTAAAGGTGTTGGTTTTAAATTAAATTAATTTTTATTTTTAAGGGACACGTTATTGGTAGGTAAACCAAAGCTGTTGCGAAGAGTAGGTGAGATAATTTAAAAAAAAAATTGAAACTGGAACAACGAATTAAACAAAGAATATATACCTAGTCCCTATCCTATCAATAGTGTACGTTGCCAAAGTTAATCCTGGTTTAAGTTTCGGGAGCTGTGATCCTTGGTTAGAGCTGACCAACATAATCATAACATTGATAGGTTACAAATCAAAGGAAAATTATTTTTAGTATTGAAATGGTATATCGCTTCTGTAAGCAAAGACTACAGAAATTTGATGGGATTGGGGGAAACAATAATCAAATATACTTATTGCTGCACAATTACCAAAATTCAAAACTGAACAACCCGGACTCTTTTTCAAAATAGTATACTCAGATAATTGTAACAATCACTCGCGAAAGTTGCCTTTCTAGACCTACGCCGAATTAAGTAAGACTACGTCCATGTCGTAAACATGGATGAGTTTTTCTTTCTTTGGGTTTATCTTCAGCCTTTCACTTCCAGAAGCCCCTTACCCGTTTTTTTTATTATTTTCAACGTTCTTTCCCACCCAGTTCTCGTTCTTGAGTTTTATCTCTCCAATATTTTCCACGACGACAATGAAGCACTAAATACTACGTTAAAATTATGCAAATAGAATTTTAAAAATTCTTTATATGTAAAACATGAAGTGTGACGTATTAAAGAATTCAAATACTAATAAGACATTCTCAGTACACAGGAGTTGTTACTAATTAAAATTATATTGAGGTTTAAAGGAAATTGAATTCTTACGAAATTGTTTGCTAAAAGG
Organism: Zhengitettix transpicula; assembly: GCA_037074705.1. Lineage (NCBI taxonomy): Eukaryota > Metazoa > Arthropoda > Insecta > Orthoptera > Tetrigidae > Zhengitettix > Zhengitettix transpicula. The sequence continues at coordinate 52,744,181 of CM073595.1, forward strand.
AATATTTCCGAGTCTTAATCTCCGCGGCTTTGCGGTTTAATAATGGCGCAATAATATCGTTACGGTCAATATTCTTAGATTTCGAGTTTGTCGAGGAAAACGGCGACAGACAAGGAATTCTGATACAGTTTTCAACAAATCGGTTGTCAGTCGGGTTCTGGATTGTGAACAGGCAAACGCAAACCCAGGGCCTCACACGAACCACTTCTAAATTAACGCCCCGTTCTACTGCCATGGCAATTATTCCAAGAAATTGCCGTTTTTAATTGAGTGCACTTGTATACGATGACTCGGACTGCAGACAGCCTCGCGTTCGAAATCCTTGGGGGCCCGAACCTTGTTACAGTTAAAGTCTCACCTCGGCCATGTACTCGCATGTCGATGCCAGATTTTAAGGCTGGCGATAAACGGCGCGATGCAAGAAAAGCCATGCATTTATCGGTACTTAACATATTTTTTCTTATGGAAAATGACACACCGCGAGAGGACGGGGAGAACTGTGCTCCTATCAGCACCAAACACATATTTATAGACATAAAACTATGACGCATAACCATAAACTAGTTTAAAAGAGAAATCCTGTAAGAATGTTAATAACGTTTTTTCCCCGAGTGACTTCAGACGCCATCACTTGTATGCCAAAATCATCGCGTTGACAAATTCGTAATGTCTCACAGGATGCTGTGTAAAATGTTTCATAGAGCCTGCAATAAAGTAAAATACTAAGAGTGACAATAGTGAAATCAGTATTAAAAAAGTAAAGTAATAATAATAATGTTTATTTCTATAATTTGCAACAGTTCAAATGGGAAATCGTCAATTATATAACAGAAATATAATATATAATTAAATTACATAGAACTATATAACATGATTTATATTAAACATTATGTTTACAGATATTATACAGATACAATATACTTTCTTTTAGAAGTTAGCGGCTTTTTAACTATATTTCTTTTAGTTGTACTGCAAATAACTTCTTCTGTTCTTTTTGATATACTAGCTGAGTGCCCGGGTTGTCATGAATCCATAACCCTCCATTTGACTCCAATCTCGGTTGCTTTTGCGTTATTTTTATTATAACGCACCTCGACCCCTATCCCTAAATGTGCTCCCCTCCTAAGCCGAAAGGGGTTGAACTCATTGTCCTCGAAAAAGTTTCTTTCGACGAATATATCGATCGTTCTAACATGTTAGAAAATTTCTACCACCGCTTGAGGGAGTTAAACGGCAATTTGAATGCCATAATTAAACTCAGTGACAACCATAACCCAGGATTCTACTCCGATATAGGTTTATTTTGCGTTATTTTTATGCAGGCCTAATGCCACTCCGCCCCCACTCTTAAGGGTGCTCCCCTCCCAAGCCGAAAGGGGTTGAAATTATACACAGACTACATTAGAGAAATATTATGAATATCATTGACCCCGAAAAATATTTATTCGACGCAAATATCGGCCGGTTAACATGTTTTAAAATTTCTACCCCCTTCCACCACGTCGAAACATTTTCAGAAGAACTTGTATGACCACAAGTCGGGTTCTGTTTCTCGTATACGTTATTGCAATTCATTATTGTTTTGTATAAGTAGTAACGTTATCAATAAATTAGAAGTAGTATGGAATAGAGGATTCAGAGCTATCTAGAATGAAAATAAATATAGTAAGATTCAGGATAAAATAGAATTGTTAAATGTTAGGGACCAAATTTTGTATGATTTGTTAATTTTTATTTATAGAACAGATTAGGGGCAGTTGCCCGGGTATTTAAATATTTTTATAAAAAGAAATAGAGATTTCCTTAATCATAATATCTGGGGGAGGGAAATTTTTTTATTGAGCTTCTGAAGTACTAAAAACTTGATGTTTGATAGAGGGTTAATATTATATAATTTATATTATTGCCCGTAGCAATAAATAATTAGAATAGTTTAAATATATTTAAAAAAATTATTGTGAGAGATGAAAAAACAATGATAGGTAAATAGTTGTTTTGAAGGATATGTTAGCTTTAAGCTAAATTATCCAAATAAAAAGAATAAACTTTATAAATATTCCTTTCTTATATGGAAAGGGCTTCAACAGTCGTTCCCTCGCTTAATCATCAAGTAAAATTCGTTTTTCAATCAAGGGTTCCCGGATATGGGAACGACCTAATTCACCGAGACAAACACAACTGAATAAATATTAAAGTGAGGCTGATATTTCTCGAGTCGAAGGAGTGGTGAATGAATCCTCCTCCTTCCCTAGTCAATGAACATTGCTCATATAAACTGATAATTTAAAACTGGGAGCAATTTCGATGTTTCTCGAGAGCTAAAATACTTCTATTGGATATTAATCATTCAACCGTTGATTTTTTTCTGATTGGTTCATTATTGAGGAAGGCTTTATCAAATCAACAGTTGGTTGATGATGTCGTTGTTATAAACGGACCTGAGTTCTTTGCCGTTACATTGCCCGAGGCCCTCTTCAGCATGGAGGTTCTTTATTATTATTGGATGCCAGCTATGGCCATAACAGTGTCTAAAGATACGTGATATTTCATTGCATCTTTGATCAGAATTTTACAGAATTTTTATTAACTTTAATGTAATATATATATATATATATATATGTGTATATTTATATATAAATGTGTGTGCGTGTTTAGTAGACAATTAATTTTCATTCACAAGGTATGTTCTTTTTATAAATTTATTTGTACCAAAACTTCCAAATGATGTAAACATAAAATACCAAGCGATACAAAAGTATTTAGCAACAAAAGTGGTATTTGGAACGTATAAGCAATTCTGTAAACGTAAATCTGAGAAGCTGAACGCAAAGTTCAACAAACGGTTACGATTGCTTGAGATTTTGGTCTTGCTCCTCTTGACATATTCTATTCTGGTGTCATCAGCTCGGTTATTGTCAAACTTTATTTTTATATTTACCTTCGCAAATAGATAATTGAATATGAAATTTTTTTTGTCCAACGTTAGAGTTTCACTATTGTCACTGAAATATAAATAACTAATCGCTTAACCGTCCAAGTTGTTAATATAATCTCGTGTAGAGGCCCCGATGCGTGTAAATGCGGGTTGAAAAGGTGGGAGAATAGGAAGCCGTCTAGGATAAAAAAAATCGTGTTCGAAGCGTCCGGGTCGCTCTCGTCAAATAAAGCCAAGTCCGGGAAACGAACGAGTCACCGTCGCGTCGTGAAGTTCCGTTAAGTACGGGCGTCCGTATCCGGGAAGTGCGAGAAGGCGACTTCTCCAGATCCTTGGCACGATTCGTCGGCCTTTGTCAGCTCCATCGACGATTTGGACTGCCGGCGTTTTGTAGGAGTGACTCAAATATTGAAAATACTGCGAGCGGTGTATATAATTGGTATGGAAAGGAATGAGAGGAAAGGGGTGCCTTTCGTGAAATTGAAGTTCGGCGTCGCCATTCGTGACAGGAGGAAGCTTATTAAATTGAAACACAAACCGTGTGCCGGCCGGATCTTTTCTTCCTGGAGAAGGAATCCAACGCCACCGAAAATTTATTGACCTTCCTCCTATCCTGATTTGCTACGCCGAACTCCAATTTTAGGTAAGCCACCCATTTTATCTCATTCTTGTAAAATTTAATCATTACTTATAGGTGGTAATTTTTATTTGTATGAGTTTTATGAGAGTAAAAATAGTTTAATTAATTTTTATATATACATTTAATAACAACCCATATATATATATATATATTTATATAAATTAAACTGGCTGCTAGATTTATAATATTATAATGAAAGTATGGCAAAAAAAACAGACAATAAAGTAAAAATAACCTCGCAACATTTCCTTCACCAATCGGTGGAACTTATCAAGTGAACAAAAACGTAACTGGATAACACAAACACGAAATTTTTGTAGACCCAGAGATATATAGAGAAAAAGAGAACTTACTGATTAAGTAAAAGATCATACGTTTTTCTCAAGGAGTCCTAACCCTCTGGACATTAAGGGTATTAACATGATTTATTCTTATATTAATCATTCCAGAAGAATAATTTGTTTCCACGTCCAGGAGTCTTACATTGGTCCATTTAAAGTTGTGAGACATATGTTTAGTAATCACAATTTTAATTGGACCAATGTAAAAATCCTTGACGTGGAAACAAATTATTCTTGACTTATTTCTGAAATGATTAATATCAGAATAAATCATGTTAATAGCCTTATTGTCCAGAGTGAACCTTCTTGAGCAAAGCGTATGACCTTTTACTTAATCAATTCTCTCTTCCTTTCAATGTCTTTGGGTCTACTAACATCCAGTTACAATTTTGTTCACTTGGTGAGGTCCACCGTCTTTTTTTGGTCATACTTTCATTAATATATATATATATGTAAATGAATTGATTGTGGGACACTCAGATATAAAATAATTGGTTCTTAACCTCGTGATCATTGGCGGGGTGAGCCATTACGAAGCTGTTTAAATTACACTATTCGGCAAATTTAAGGTTCTGGAATTGAGATACTTCGGTAATTTTTTTTCAACGGTAGCCAGAAGGCTATGGTATGGAGATGCTTCATGAGGCTCGGTGCAGGCGTCGGTTAGAGGAGCGGCGTTGAGTGGCGACGGCAGAGGACTTTATTACCTGGGGTCGTCGTGTCAGAAGCTGGACTTCATATAACGTTGTTAACGACAGTTTTATATCTCCCTACTCTGACACTTAAAAAGCAGGTTATCTCCGCTATCACGACTTGCACAAGAAAGCCATAAATTCTCCTATCGTCATCTCATTTCGGCTTCCAAAAATTCATAATTCCGCCTCCATTTTAATTTTCAATGGCCATTCTCAGCCAAATTGTAACCAATGACAACCACCGCGGGACAAAATTTATTTTCATGGCAAGATGGTTGAAATTTAGGATGTCCGCCTTCGCAAGTGACGCTTCCGGGGAACTTAATTCGTTCTGCCTAACATTTTTTATGTGGCTGACAGGAGTGATTCCTCACGTTTCCGACACTCACCCTTTTGATGCCTTTTGGGACAACGGTCAATTGTGCTCATTGTACACGTCCACTCCCGTTGTGCCAAAAGGGACGAGGGGCCACCACGTCGATGTAGGCTGCCGGAATGACCAACAAAAAAAGCAACGGCTTCAAAACAATTACGTCAATACCTTTCATTACATTCCTTTCGATACCAATTATTTTGACAATATCACATTCTTACTAGGTAATTTTTAAATATTGGCGTTGTAACGAAGGAGGAGGAATTTTTTTTTTTCAATTTTGGGAGCCTTCTGGTCGGGCCTCGCTGAGCCGAAAAGCACGCGGGTTTGAATACGAAGGAGGCCTCCGACATAGTTTCCATCTAAGGTGGATAGTAAAAGACGAGTTTCTCTTCTGGCGACAACGGTCACGTATTTTCGCACGACGCGAAGATGCGAGCAGAACAAATGTCTTATATAATGGCCAAGTACATCGTAACGCCATCGCGCTTTATAGCTTTTCCTAAACGAGGCGCGTAGTAAAGTATCATCCACAGTGAATTCTCCATTACGCGTCAAAGACAGTCACGCGCGTGTCGCTGTGACTGAATAATATAACTGTTTCTCAAAGTCTGCGGCAATGAACGATTAGCGCCAGCGTGACAGTTTCCGTTATACTCCAACTTCTCCAGTTTGACATTTTACAGGTAAGTTGCCCTACATATCCAGCTTAAACTGAAAACGGGTTGATTTTTGGAACGTGGGGGAGGCTTGTGGTTGTGATTCTACGGATAACTGATGCGTAATTGCGGCTGATCGCTGCAGTTGAATTCTAGATTTCCTTGACCGAACGCTGAACCAGTTTACCGCCATTGTTTTGAGCTTAGAAACGACACGTCTCTTCTTAACCTTGAGTTTCAAAGGATTTATGATAAGAAAGATTCGTACTCGAAACCATAACGTTGCAACTGATTCTGGAGGGTAGAAAATACTATTTTTATTGTTATAAGCTGTTTTGACTCACACCTACATGATTTTTTCTCATGCAGAATTGATTTCCTTGTCTCACCCTTGAAATAAAATCGTCGCTCTCATGGTCGTATATTTTCAGCTAAGAACTCCCTCTAACGAGTGTAAAATCGTAAAATTTGGTGTCAAGGATCTTTTCCGCTACATACCTTTTGCACAAAGGTTCAGGATCTGTGAGTGCATTGGTGGGAGAATGCACTGGTCAAATACCTGACTCTTCAGTTGAAATAGCATGCTTAATTGATTGCTATATATATATTTCCTGGCGAACATAATTCTTCTATTTATGTCCAACTAGCTGGGTGCCCGGCGTTGCTCGTGTACTTATTTATATAAACTCGAAAAAGTATTTAATTGAATACTTAAATATATTCCTTGAGTATTTCAGGATATAATTGTCAATTGTCACTCAGTCTTCATACATTACGAAATATTACATTGATGAAATTATTAGCTAGACTCACAACTAATATAGCGCGAAAATTAACTTACATTTTCCGCAAGGATGGTAAAGTAATTAGTATTCTTCTTTATTACCATTCGATGGAGTATTGCTGTAAAAAATTATACTTTTTATTTAAAGAACATATTTCTGCTTTATTTCATTCCTAATAAAGGAAATATTTCCTTTGTTCGTTGCGTAGTAACGTCTCTCTCTCGCGTGACGTCATTGTCTCTTGGCGCGCAGTAATTTAATATTTAATGATCACGGTTTTTAATTATAATTCTTTCCACCTTTATGCTATGGGTTTGTTACCCCACAGTACCGGTTCTCGATTTTGGCAGAATACGTATACCAATTTTTGTTGCATTCTGTCCACGCGATAAAATTTGTATAAAGAACAACGTAAATACATACATACATACATACATACATACAAATATACATCCTTTTTTATTATATAGATAGTGTGGATCCTCCCCTACGTACAGACAATCTTCAAAGCTTTCTTTTCTTAAGTAATTACTAATATCTCTGTTTTGTTGAGCATTGGCTTGATTACTGTAGTGAGTTCTTATATTCATTTTTCCAATTCCTTATGACGACCACAAAATAGAGAATTACCGGTGTATACAGTTTACACAATAACTTTTAAAACCTTACGGATTCTTGACTCTAAAAATTTTTCGAAAATTTCTTCTTCAATTTTTAGAAAAAAACGAGTAATTAGAAAAAAAAATTGCGTTGGACGTCTTTGACAATTACAACGACAAATTTAGCACTGAAAGAATCTGTGTAAATTACTGTGGATTAATAACCGATGTCTCTTTTTTTTTGTCTAGAACCAAGATGCATTTAGTATCGAAAGTGTCCACGTGTAAGAAATTGATATTCTTTCACTAATTAGTTTTGTTGCATAGTGAAATTTTCTCCTTTTTTTTGCTTAACTCAGTATTCTTTTTTGGGTAAATAAATAATCCGGTGATGCATTGTCTACAGTACTAAAATTATGAGAGAGTGGAAAAAGGAAGAAAGATACTGTTCGAAACGTAGAATCGTTTATTTTTTAATATTTCACTCTCTTATAATTTTTCTAGTATAAGAAATGGATCGCTATATAATTTCTTTACCAAATACTTCAACTTCAAAACCTGAATAAGGTTATTTCAATTTTTGATGGAAGAACGGAGCTGTCCACATGGTAATTCCGGTTAAAGAAAATAATTCCCTCGAACCTCTGAATATCCACGTGAAGGCAATAAAAATTGCAATATCTGTTCTCAGAATGCATTCATGCTGTACTGGGAATCAAGAAATTATAAAAGTTTCCTCTTTACTGAGGACTTGGACTATTCTTTATAGGTTTCGTTGAGATTCTAAAGTATGATGTACTGCTCTAAAACGTTAGTTTATTTTGATATATTTGACTTGTTCTGACGTCCCACCGCAGCTTTACTCGTGACGGTTTCGTGTTGACCTTGCAAGTGAACTTCCAGACATACTGCACGCTTCCTCCTCAACTAAAGGTATAACGTATGCGGCAAACGCTGCTGATTACTTATGCTACTATTTATCATCATTTTATTTTTCATTGGCTAAGAGGAAAAGACGTGCGAATCGACGTTGAGGACGACTGTCTACGAGACTTCAGCGCACGTTTCACAAAGCTTCCAGACCCTTAACCACGGTCTCAGCCAATAAAGAACTTTTTATTGCAAAAAAAAAGACATGTGCAGCAGTGACGTAAACAAAATAATACAAAAATAATTTTTTCTATGCATATAGAATTGTAATTGCAAGTTATCGTACAAAAGATATGGACTAATTTTACACAGAGAATATTAATAAACAGCAGTGTAGAACAGAACGTTGGTTTCAGGCACATGGCAGAACCTCTGCTTTCCGCAGCTTACTTTCAATATTAACCATAATAGGCTTAATCGTTAAGTGAAAGCATGTTGATGAACGACGCCAACGTTGACAGTCTCCGGTTCCCTATATTATTCAAGTTGCTAACGAAAATGAAAATTTAATACCCAGATCTCCCTCTCTCATTAGGTTTTATGAATATATTTTTTGAATGACTTAATTCTTATATTGATGGGTGATCACTCGGGTGAAGACTGGACTGGGCCGAGTAACGCACTGAATTGGTTATCCTCACCACCCTGAAGTTGAACAGAATTGTTAACTAATCAAAACTTCGGTCTATTCCACGCAAAAATCGGCAAGTTCAATTTTTAAAAATATCTTCCACCGCGTTACCCAGTTTGCCACAATGAAACTCAGCGACACCCTTAACCACGGAATTTACTCGATTTTCGGCTGTTTTTGCGTTATTTATGTATAACGCCCCTTCACCGCACCCCTAAGCGTGATCCCCTCCCATGCCTAAAGGGGTTCAAATTTTACACAAAACACACCGGTAGAAATACTATCAATCTAATTAACCATGAAAAATAATTATTCAACGGTAATATCGGCCGTAATTGCATGTTTAAAAATTTCCACTCCCTGTGCAGCCCCGCCTCTCGGGGTTAAATGGCCAATTGAATGTCATAATTAAAATCAGTGATATCCATAGCTCTAGACTTGACTCAAATCTCGGTTGTATTCGCGTTATTTTCTTGTATCGCCCGTCCACCCCTACCCCTAAGGGTGCTCCTTTCCATTACTATAAGGGGATGCAATTATACTCAGATAAAATCGAAAGAAACACTATCAATCTATTTGACCCCTATAAATATATATCCGACTCAAATATCGGCTGTTTTAGCATGCTTGAATATTTCCACTCCCGTCCATCCCCGCTCCTGACTCAACTGCTCCTGGGGATGTAAGACAGTGTTTGTTTCCTGGTCCCAAAGAATTCGTGTACCAATTTTTGTTGCAATCTGTCCAAGCGTTTAAATTTGTATAGAAATTAACGTAAATACATACATATAAACATGCATCCTGTTTATGATATAGAATTATTTATTCCTATTTGCTTGTCACAATAAGCAAATATTTGATATGATATAACAATTAAATTACATGAGATTGAAACCCACCAATTTACAATTCAGAAGTTACTTTTACGACGTTTGTTGCAATAATAACTATTTGATTGGTCAAATCTATGAGGTAAGTCGAGCGGTGAAAATCTATATAATCTTTGGTTGTTTACACTACTGCCTATTAGATTCAGATATAGCTCATTATAATAGTGTTCTATGTTTTTTAAGTATTTTTCACTATATTTCATGATCACACTTGTAACAGTATCATCTTTTAGGTCACGATGTGAGCGTTTCTTACAAAATATGGTGTACTTTACACTTAAATCTTTCTAGTATTTGGATGTTGGTGTTGGCAGCTGTACCCCACAGCTGTATACCATAGGTCCAGATGGGTTTGAAGACTGTTGTAGACGAGAAGCTTGTTGGGTAGGGATAATTTGGACTTTCGCCCGAGAAACCAGTATTGTTTACGAAATTTCAATCCAAGTTGTTTGCGTTTTTTCCAACTTCCAGGCCAAGCCATTGTCGAAGTGTAGACCTAGATATTTAATTTCTGTTTGTTAAGTTAGTGGAGTATTATTTATTAAGACAGCTGGAGGTGTTCATTTACATTTTGTAAACGTTATGTTAAACGATTTTGCTTCATTTCATTTAACACGCCATTATTTCGTCCATTTTATGACTTCTAGGCTCTGTAGTAAAAGATTTATGGCGATAACTGGGTCTCTTCGCGAGGCTTGCTCAGTTTTTCAGCACGAAGCCGGTCGCAAAACGTAAGACGAGAGGTCTAATAATCCCACATTTTAAAATACTTACCGTCACTGACTGAGACGATCGGAGAAATAAATGAATGTACAGTTAAAATGGCAAATAATGATGGTTCCATCCAAGTGTTAAAGAAGCTGATAACGAGGAACTAAATAAATTAAAGGTCGAGACGAGGTAGCTTTAGGTCTAAGGATTGAGGGCGGTACCTCGAGGAAGTGAAACCTTCGGAGCGTAGGCGTCATCGCCGTTCAAGCGATCATTTCTCCACGTGAAAGTATCAAGCCAGGAATAGCTCTGATGTCTTGCTCCGCGCATCCAACGTTTCGGTTCATTCCGTTCGACAGAAACGTGAAACACACACGCCATTACGTGCTCTAGACGAAAGAAAATGATGCTGTGGGCACTTTTAACCAACCCGTCCTAGAATTTGGCGATATTCTGACCTTCAATATACGCCCTGAGCCATTCACAAAAGATATCTACATTGTTCTCTTCCGTCTCTTCGTAAAGAAATGAAAGGTCACGTCATATTTATCCCGTCTCTTCTCCATTTTAAGTGACCCCTCTACGTTTGGGAATTTAGAACGGCGACTTGATTCCAAATCTTCTTAGAAAGTAGAGTGTCAGATTTCTATTGTAATGGTTGGATTTATAATAAATAAACCATTAGAAAAATTCTGGGTCCACGAAAACTTATGGGTATAAACTTCAAACCAACAAAACAACAGAGCAAACTTCAAACATCTCGGCCGATGTTAGGAAAAGTCGACTAAAATTCTATGGACATATATATAGACTCCCTGAATATAGACTTACACGCCAGATCCTGTCAGTAACTGGAAACCTTAAAGACATGACATGGGCTGAACACGTACGAAAAGACGTGACCGGTGCTCAACTCACCAACTACTAAAGATCGACACATCTACAGAAGCACAATAGAAAAGCGGGTAATCAAGCAAGAGACAAAAACCAAAAAGACTGGCACAAGTTGGTCAGAAGGGAAAAAGAAAGCCATGACGGAGAAAATGAAACTGTGATCCACGCAGGGTCTACTACGTGAATCTATATAATAAAAAAGGGAGTATATTTGTATGTATGTATGTTTGTATTTACGTTGTTCTTTATACAAATTTTATCGCGTGGACAGAATGCAACAAAAATTGGTATACGTATTCTGCCAAAATCGAGAACCGGTACTGTGGGGTGACAAACCCATAGCATAAAGGTGGAAAGAATTATAATTAAAAACCGTGATCATTAAATATTAAATTACTGCGCGCCAAGAGACAATGACGTCACGCGAGAGAGAGACGTTACTACGCAACGAACAAAGGAAATATTTCCTTTATTAGGAATGAAATAAAGCAGAAATATGTTCTTTAAATAAAAAGTATAATTTTATACAGCAATACTCCATCGAATGGTAATAAAGAAGAATACGAATTACTTTACCATCCTTGGGGAAAATGTAAGTTAATTTTCGCGCTGTATTAGTTGTGAGTCTAGCTAACAATTTTATCAATGTAATATTTCGTAATGTATGAAGACTGAGTGACGATTATATCCTGAAATACTCAAGGAATATATTTAAGTAATCAATTAAATACTTTTTCGAGTTTATATAAATAAGTACACGAGCAACGCCGGGCACCTAGCTAGTAATAAATAAAAAACAAGTTTTAAAGACAATTTAGCCAATTTTTTATAGCCCTCATACATGTGTACCAACAACACAATCTATATGCAATTAATTAAACATTTTTAGTAGTTTTGGGCTCAACGGCCATAATTTACAGCTCAAGGTTTCTAACACATGTATAATCGTAATTTAATCAAAAAAGTTTCTTTTATTTGGATTTTTTATTTCGCCTCATACCTTTTAACCGTTGTGTCTCGTATTTTGAATTTCTCCGGATCTTCAAGATACATCACAATGTTCCAGTTATTTTTTTATTTTCAGATCTTCAAATGCTTGGTGACAGCTGAAGACATGTGTGGACGTTTCAATTTCGTTGCGCTTTCAACATCCTGGGGAAGTAATCATTCCAAACCTATGTAGATAATGGTTGAAAGGACCATGTCCCGTTAGGAATCTACTTAATTCTTTCCATCTTCCCCTCTCTTCCACTGTAGGTGCTATTTCATGTCTTTTCACACTCTACCCATCTTTTATTCTTTCTTCACCCAGTATTTTATTCCTTCTTTGGTTAATTACTTATTTATAGCCTCCCCGTGTGGCCCTAGTACCTGAATGACTCTCGCCATGCTCCACCCTAAGCATCTTCTTCCTGCTTCTCTCCTAATGGTTAAATCCAGTGGGGGGCTTGAGACATTATCTGCAATGATTCTGTAGCTGTTGTTCTGTATGATCTCATTACCCTCCCTTGATGTTTATTGCAGATTCTTTGGAATGCCACTTTTCCAAAAATTTCAGCATATGCCTCTGATCCATATGAATCCATAGAAGTAAATATTGAGGTGTAGTATGTCCATTTTGTTTTGAAAGGTATTTCATGTTTGTTTGCTACTATTAGGATCTTTTCATCTACAAATTACTAGATCATATTCTTCACGTACTAATTTTCGGACTTTCAATGACGAACGGACATTCCGAGTAATGAATGAATGAATTTTTTGAATTTAATTTTTTTTAACGTTGGTTTCTGTGTCACATGTTTCTGGAAATTATATTCCGTTGTCTACTATATCAGAAATTATCACAGAAGGAAAATAAAGTTTCAGTTTGTAAAATACTCTTAGTCTTCCGGAAGGGAGAAAGGGGGGTAAAATCCACAAGATGAAACAGAAATAAACCTAATAAATTTGATAATTCCAGAAAGACCGACTATCGAGACCTTCCATCTTGGCTTATGTCTCTTAGCCTTAATTTTCTCTGTTCGGAAAACAACCTGAGACAAGTGTCCTCCATCAGCTTAGAAAAGAATGTTAACGACTATAAGCGATCAATCGCACAGAAGTCGAGCGAGACGAAGTGAAGTAGTTACGTTCTGCGCGTTATCCTGAACGACGTGAGTTTCGGTAACTCTCGAGTCCGCAACTGCGGAGAGATATTTTGGGTGATCTCAATGCTGGAGGAGGAAAGGAACATCAGGCAACTGCCGAGTAAGACATATAAGTATGAATATCTAACAATTTAAAGTTAACTTATTTTTGCCGACCTCCTGCGATGTGGTGGTCTACGTCGTTGCCTCATATGATAGAGGTCCCGGGTTCGAATCCCGGCGAGGGCCTGGATGTTGCGAGCGTGTGTTTCCATTCTGAGAAACTCCCACTAATTAATTCCCCGACAAGTTAAATCTAACATTAATTAAATTCTCATAATGATGCCTCACAATTCTGTAATATTCATAATCAATTATTCTTTAACTCTTCATATAATTTATTTTAAAAAATTATATACTTTTAAAAAATCATTTAGCACAAAATTGTAATTTTAATTATTAAAAAAATGTATATTTATAATCACTCTATGATTGGTAACACTTATTATTAAGTTACAAGAGTGTTGAAAATGATTTGATTTTAAATATTATATTGTTTCACATTTTAAGGTAGAAGAATAAGAAGGAATAAATGATATATAAATTTGTGATTTACGCAGTTCATAAGAAAAAAAATTCTGTTACCGTAGAAACATAACCAACAACCTGAAGAAAGTACAAAAAGGACCTTAAACGCCGTTGTATTGAATATTTTTTGAAAATGTCTGTAAAAAAGTAAGATATATAAATATAAATTTATATTCTGACTATTGAGAAAACTAATAAATTAAATAAACATCAGCCAATTTTAAGTCAAAAAAAATAAATTATTATTGTAAAATTAAACAACGTTTCGTCGCTTATTTTTCGACCTCATCAGGTTCAAGTTTTAAACTTTTTTGATTGATTGGTCATTCACTGACGAATGCCTTAGCCGCATTTATTTTTCGGCCACGGCGGTGATTGAGCAGTCTATCAAAAAAAATTTAAAACTTTAACCTGATGAGGTCCAAAAATAAGCGGTGAAACGCTGTTTAATTTTACATTAATATATATTTTTTTCTGACTTAAAATTGACTATGTTTATTTATTTATTAGCCCGTAAAAAAAGGTCGTTATTTTTTTCAATTTGTCTTATTGATAAAAAACAGACTTAAAGTAAAATATTATTTAAATGTAACATTGTACAAAGTCTAAGCAGTTGATTCGACTATAAATAAAATAAAAATTATTAACATCACATTAATAAAAAAAATTGTGCTGTTTAAACTTTCATGGCGGCTCTCGTTGAAGTACAGAGGGGGCTGAGATGCGATTGTATCTCTTCTGATGCAGTTATATCTGCAATGTAGAATTGTCGTACTTGAAAGCAAAATGTTATGTGGTCGAATAAAAGTAAGTAAAATAAAGTTATTCTTGATATTCCTTACATCCTTGATATTCGACTATTGAGAAAAAAATCGCTTTGCTTGTACCTAAATGCATTCGTTTGCTTACTGCAGGTCGTTAACATTCAATTTCGAGCGAATTTTTACTTTTAATTTGCAAGTGTATGAATCCCGCATTTCGAAATAAACCACGAGGAGTAGGCAAAACCTTATGATTTATTTTTCGGGTATTCCAATTTTATGGGAGTAGGAAGGTGAGCAAGAAAAATACAGAAAAGTGAAAAAAGAAAAGAAAACAAGAAAAACAGAAAGAAAGAGGCAAGAAACAAGTTGGGTTAAAGAGATGACGTAAAAGATCGTCTAGAAGATCAGAAAAAGATGTAGAGACTTCCTCCAGGCAAAGAAAAAACAAAGAAAATCAGAAGAACAGAAAGAAAGAGACAGTCTGCAAGAAGTAAGTCAGGTTAAAGGTATGACATGAAAGATCGTCTATAAGATCAAAGAAAGATGTGGAGGTTTTCTCAAAGCAAAGAAAAAACAAATAAAAAAGCATAAATAAAGACGCAATGTGCAAGAGACGAGTTAGATAAAAGGGATGACGTGAAAGATCGTCTAGAAGATCAGAAAAATATATAGTGTCAGAGTGTTATTCACTCCCTGATGACGAACAGAGTATTTCGTACTGTTCGAAACGTTGAAGTAAATCTGATCTTCTAGACTATCTTTCACGTCACCTCTTTACCCTAACTTGATTCTTACACGGTCTCTTCCTATCTGTTTTTCTTTGTTTTTTCTTTGCTTGGAGAACTTCACCTTTTTCAGATCTTATAGACTATCTTTCACGTCACCTCTTTAACCTAACTTGTTTCCCGCACATTGCCTCTTTCTTTCTGTTTTTCTTGTTGTTGTTTTTCTTTTTTCCTTTTCCTGTCCTTTTCTTGCTCACCTTTCTACCCCCAGTCAATGGAATACCCGAAAAATTTAAATAATAATGTTACCTCACCATTGTCAACAATTTTTTGGGACATATTCTGCCACGGTCTCTCTTCTCTGGACCTGCAGAAGAATGAACGCTTTAAAGCAACAATGGCAGAGGGCTTCTCGGATCGAGTTCGCGCGTTGAACCGGATACTGAGGCCGTCATGTCGAGGGCGGTAAATTTGCTAAATTTAGGGAATTGACCCCCCCCCCCTTTCCTGTGAGACAAGCGTGAAGGTTTTGAAGCCGGGTCGTATCTCAGCCCCGCTTAAATTCTTTGTTGGCAGCACAAAAGAAATTCCACAGTTCGCTTTTCCCTTTCTTCGTTTTTGTGGGGAACTTTGTAAAAGTCGCCCTAGGTCACTAATGGGAGAAGAACAGTGCAGTTCGCGTCGAAATGATTGACACTGCACAATCTTTACGTAAAGTAAAAACATTCTCCGGCATTAGAATTAATTGTCTATATTGTGACGGAATAAACAAATATTTGACTGGTGTATATTTACAGTGTCACAGACATTTAGTAGATAAACTTGAAAATGAAATAATAAAAAGTAAATATGATAAATGATAAACCCCTTTTTTAATCACAAGGGATAACGGTAATATTATTACAACTATATGGTATAAAAAATTAATAACGGTAGACACTATATTAAACTACGAATCAAACCATTATAAAAGAAATGTAGCTATAAATATGATTAGTAAAGCAGTAAAACTGACCTAACACAAATAAAAATTACAAAATTTAATATAATAAAAAATAATTTCTATCCTCTAAATTTAATCAATAAATGGTGGTTTACGATAATAAACAAAACTAAAATAATATGTGAAAATGTCAATAAAACACCAACGCTAATTAATGAAAACATAAAATCCAAAAAAATTAACGAAAGGTCAAACCAATTAACGAAAAAGATAAAGAAACAGAAGAAATAGTAGATGAAAACGTTGCTAAAATATAAAATCAAAATCAAAAATAAATTACCAAATAATTAATCATATAATTTGATTGACACACTCACACACACAAATATTTAAAGAAAGTGGTATTAACGAATTTAAATTTTTAACTAAACCCGCAAATAAAACAGAATCCATATTAACAAAAACAAAAGATAAAATACAAATTAATAATCAGAAAGATATAGTTTACCTGATAGATTGTATTGGTTGCAAATCAATTTACATAGGACATACATCAACTAATATAAAAACAAGTGTATATAAAACCATAAAAATAAAATTAAAACAAATACTGCCCCTTTTATCGCATTACAAAGTAACGAAAAATAATATTAAATTTGCTAACATAAAAATTTTGCGTCGATGTAATAATTTACAAAAATTTTAGAAACAATATATATTTACAAAAATAATAAAATTTCAATGAACACTTGAACTGAAATATGTGGTATTCGTAAGCATTACGCAAACATTTTGGATAGTGTATAAATTTAAGTCGAAGCATTTGCAATTATTTGTCTCCGATCGATATATCGATACGGAAGTCGTTTTGTAGTAGATACGACAAGACCAGTTGTAGCTTGGCCATCAAACACTCAACATGTAAGCCTGGTGTAAACAATTGGATTTATATAAAACCATGTCAGAAAAAAGTGGGCCTAAGGAAATATTTTAATTAAATTATGAGGTATGTAAAATGTAATTAAATCTCTGTGACATAAGATATTAATATGTGTATACATATAATTTAATTTCAGTGATGTGTTCAATAATTTTATGGTTAGAATAACGGACTATTTTTGAATCCTGACATTTTAATGTATTTACATTGAAATAAAATTTTTATATGTGACTGTGATTAAAGAAGGGGTTTAATCATATATATTATGTACAGTCCTTTATCGTTTTTGTTAAACGAGTAATAAAAAGCTTTTCTATCCAGTATGGGAAGAGAATTACACGAAATATGACTTATAAAAAACATAGGACCAAAAATATATGTTGAAATGGTTGTGGGTAGGAGATATTTTATAGAAAAGAGGACTGATGAACGCTGAGAGGTCGGACATTTTGCACGTGTCACAAAGACTTACTGGATAAAGTTATCCAGCCCCCCCCCCCCCATTAAAGAGGATATTAGAGAAAAATCAATCGGCTGTGTGGTGTATCAATACATTTCTGTCATTTAGAGCCGAGAATCGGGTATTTTACACATTAAATGTATTGTCTGTATTCATTGGTTGAACGAGGGAAAGCGTATGGTCGGAATCTGGTACGGATCTACGTACGACACAATGGTCCAGCATTCCCATGGTCTACGGGGTAAAAGGAGAGTGGTCTATATCGTGGAGAAAGATAATTATGAAACAACGTTTCAAGGACTAAAAAAAAAACTTATGTCAGTTTTTCGCCTGCAAACATACATTTATTTCGGTATAATTCTGAGCTGGTCGCTTTCTAAGAACAATTTGAGGTGGTAGATTTATGGAGGCATTGAGATCTCGAGAAATCAAATGCAGTTGAAGGAGGGTTTAAATTTTATGACCCCCCCCCCCTCATGTAGCCAAATCTTCTGTCAAAATATTCCATAGATTAAATAATAAAATTACACTTTTAATTTATTATTCTGTTTATATTAATTTTATGTGCGTGTGGTTCCATGATTATTTTGTTCATTGATAGTCTTTAAATAATTATTTGTTAACTGGAATTGCAAGCGACCCATGTCAATATTAAATGTTAAGTTCGTTTTATGTGTGCCATTGTTATTTAATTTGTAATTATTAGACTGCACTTTTAATTATATTGTTTAAAAAATGGTGTGTTATAGGTTAACATCCTAATAATTTCCTCAACCGAGGGCTAATGATTGATAAATCTAATAAAATCTAAATATTTACTTATAGAATAAAAAGTGAGCACTCTTTTTTTTTAATTTTAAAGACTTTAAAAAAATATTCAATTAATATTAAAAATTATCAAACCCTTTTTTAATCACAGTCACACACAAAATTTTTATTTCAATGCAAAATACATTAAAATATCAGTATTAGTTCATCAGGAGCTTTCGCTTATTCTAATCATATTCATCTATATAATAATAATAATAAAGCGCCTGATAAGGCATTTGATAGTGACATTAATTCAGCATGGGAATTATGCAATCCGAAATGTGAAAGATATTCATTTATAAAAACTAATAATATAATTAAAATATTTCCTTAGGCCAAATTTTTCTGACATGGTTTTATATGACATCCTATTCTTTACTATTGTAAATATTTTAATTTAATTATCAGATTTTTTAGATGAATAGCCGAAAGCTCCTGACTGACTATTTTAAAATCATGACATTTTAATGTAATTTACATTTAAATAAAAGTTTTATATGTGACTGTGATTAAAAACGCGTTGATATTTAATATTAATAATATAATACATGTAGTCCTTTTTCGTTTTTATTAAACAAATAATTTTAATTGTAAAAAAACGCAATATGTTTCAAATATGGAAGAGAAACGCGTTATTTAATATTATTTTAAAGCCTGTTGGAGGTAACATTTAACAGTTGTCTATACGGAAGCCAATAAATTACTCGCCAGATTCATGGGAACTGCGCTGAAACCTGAAATACATTTCACACACTTCAATTATATCACAATTGTAAGATCTTCGTATTAAAAAATTTTCTGTATATTAAAATAAAAAAAAACACACTTCAATTGTTGGTCGCCAAATCTTCGATATCTTATAAACTACTGATATTATCAATATATCTACCGTTATAAATCAGTCTCCGCGAGACGTTAATGACGGAGAGAATCGAAACGATGTATTTTTATTGGTTCCGTCAGGTCTTACTTTAGGAAATTGGGCACGTCACATATACGAGTTAAACACAAAAGGGAACAGTATATATAATATTGAGACAATAGTGAATAAAGGTACAAGTATAAATATAATACATAACAAAAAATATGACATTTTTTGTAAAATTGAGTCTAGATTACTTCATAAGTTAAAACACAAAACTCGTATTACACTGATTAAATTAGTTTTAAATATAGAAAGTAACCCTATATTGAAAATTAAAACAACGTTGATTCATAAGAGTTATTGATAATTTCAGGAATAGAGAAGCAGAAGATTTCATATATTGGTTGAAATGGTTCATATATTTTTTTAGATCTTCCGGAATTGTGTTTCTTTTTAATCGAGAATTTCGGTAGGTGGATCTGCACGAAAAGCTTGCGGTGGCGTAGTTTCTCCCAATCGCCAACAAACTATTTCAGAATTAGTTGTCTTCGAGGTGCGAATGTATAAAGGTGTTTTGGAAATTTTATAAGAATGGCGGACATAGTTCTGAAGGATTTTTTAATGAGACCCCGATGGAAAAAAGCAGGATCAGGAACAGGTGCTGGGAACCAGAACCGTTTCCGGCGACTAGTCAGTCACCTGCGGTCTAAATGCGGAACAAGCGAAAGAAACGGCTGCCTGCTGCACTTGCTGTTTCGGGTTTATACAAAAAAAAGGTGCTGAGGAATTTTACTTTTATTAATCGATCTTGACCTTAACTTTCCATCGATGAATCGATTCGTCTTCCCTCTTAATATCGAACGTACAAATTCATAAACCGACTCTTAAGGGCTGAATGTGGAACCTACACTGAAATTCTTCAACTTCAACCGTTGACACTTGCAGAGTCAGAATTTTACGATAGTTTTGCTAAGTCTGGAAAATTTCTTGATTCAGTTTCCAGCCACCTGAAATGATTGCAAGTTTCATAGACGAGTATCGAACAGCGGTAATATACTTTCTTAAAAATTTAAAAACAGGGGACCTTAGACCAGGACTCAAGATTATTTATTTACCGTGAAATGAATTTAATTGTAGTCTTACGACACACCGATGCAGACGAAGCACGTTCAGGACCACTGGAAAATGGACGTTCAATTTAATGGTTAATTAGTGCGGAGGCTGAGTTTATATTTTAATCGACGTGATGAAAAAGGAGAGTGAACGATGTTACCTCGAGGTATGATATTTCAAAATCGTATTTCCTTACTGCAGATGTGGATCCAGCATTACGACCTGAGAACCATCCGACAATGGAAACAAGGCTTTGGTGATGGTGAAAGGGTTGTTCTAAGTTGACGGAAAAGAATTGGTGGAAACTGTTTTCTTGGGACTCACTGGGTATGATCCGGATTTACTACTCGAAAAAAAAGTAGAAAACTGACTGGCAGTTGAAGATTTATTTGCAGAGGTGACGTAAATGTCAAAAATAGACCGTTATCCGATTTGGTTAAGAATGTGACATAATTAGTTTTAAAAAAATGATGGACTGATGTGTCGTACAGAGACATAGATATTCCGTAAGGTTTCAGGCGAAACGTATACCAATTTTGACCAAAGTACGGAAAACCGAAATAGTCCCAGATATTGCCCAACTATATTCAGCCCTGGTCTAAAGACATGACTTCTTTACTTCGTCTGAATGTTGTCTGGTAAAGGAGTTCGGGAATGGTTTCGTGGTCCCGATGATGGAAGGTCACAGGGTGACGAACTGGCCTTCGGAGTAAAAATTGCCGTTCTCCCAATGTCAAGTATGCCAAAGAAAGTTTCTAAGATCGCTTTTTTATATAACCTTATTTTTCTAAAGATATGAAACCTGTGAACATTGATTTGAGTGAACTGTCACTTTCAAGATAGTGAAATTATTAAAATAATTTTCCTCCTCGACTTAATATAATAGCATTTAGGTCTAATTGAATGGACCGCAAAAATAAAAATGACAAGTCTTGATACCAATTTATGTCATATTAATCCTATAGAAAAATAACGTGACATTCGGTCTGGTATTGTGATTACAACATATTAACTGATATTGGGAATATCAACCTTGTAATAATTATATGTTAAGTGTTTTATATTATATATCGATTATTACGAAGAGCCATCAAACGTCAATTATACTAATTTGACATTTCGTGTCTGAGTTTATCCCAGTGCGGATGTAATATGTCCCCCGATATAAAAAGTTTGCCGTTGCCGACATGCATTTGATAATCATCGGCTTATCCATGAGCAATTACGTGACTCCCTGTAAAGTGAGGAAAGCAAAGGACAATCCGTATAATCGCAAGTTCTAAGAAAATTGATGACTTGCTTTTCGTTGAACCATTATTTACGAGTCTTCGAGAACGCCACGAAACCGGGCCCGAATTTCGACCTTGTCGGAGCCTGTTCTCTAGACATGATGTAGGAAATATTGCATTACATCCGGAGACACCAATATCTCTAATTATAGAATTACGGCGAACATCGGACGAGTCTCAGTTATTTAAGAAACACGAATGAATGGATTTATAGCTGCAATTAAGCTAATTATAATTAAATTAATATACAATAAAGTATCCATAAAATCAGTACCGTAGTCTCAGTAAAATCATTTATTATATTTGGTAGTTCTGCACTCCGTGAGTTATTCAACAGATAATTCTCAAGCATAACAAACATATAATGTACAATCATAATTTGTAAAAATTACAGAATTAATATATAATTAGTTAGTAACTCATACCTTATCAATAATTATTGGAAGTGAAAAATTTGTGGTTTAAAACACAGTCCATTTTTTACAATTCGAAAAGTTAGCTTAATAAACCATAATATATTTCTAGAGCCTTAAAATTAAGCGGTACCCAATATTTTGATGAAACGAATTTTATTTACAATTTTAAATTCGTTTTTTCCTTATAGAGATCTACGTTTAAGAAATTATCTAATAATATTTTTCCAATTATTCTCGTATAAATTCACTTACGGAGCGGTTAATGTTTTTTTTCCCCTAAGTGGGCCTCTTTACGAAGTATTTTGTTACTTAATGTAGACGGCGAAGGAGTGATGCAGCTACATGCGACAATGGTTGATGGTCAATGCACTTAAACGATGCTGAGAAAATGAAGCGTCGCCATCGACACGTTTTCCCGCAGCCAGAAGACGAGGTGGATCAAGGTTTCGATCTTTTCCTCCATTTCTGGGAAGGTGCTGATGTGGGGAGAAGCAGGACGTTGCCCAAACTAGAACGTCCGGGAGCCGGGCCTACGTTCCAGCCGGGCCGTTCAGTTCGCCCCAGATAACCTGTTGGAATAAGATTCATATGTTTTTCCGTTGCTCGGCTGCTTTAATAGGAGAATGAAACTGTAGAGATAAGATCAGCTATAAAAGAGAATCTGAATATAGAGGAGGGTGAGAAGGTTTCTATAAGTAAAAATGCTTCGTAGATAAGGCAAGGTTGGCGTCGATCTGGTTGACGTGGCGTTGAACTAGGCGTTGAGTAAAAATAAATACGGATAAACTGATAGAATGTCCGTTCACAAATCGTTTGGGTAAAGGATAAAGTATGTGCGTGGTCGAAAAAAAAGCCTGAAAAGAAGGTAGTATATGTGACCATTCATGGTAAATATGGCAACGAACCGACGTTTCTCAGTGAACGAATTACCTGAAACTATACTCACGACATTCCCTAAGATGTTTGGTATAAGAATTTCCAATTATTATATAATTTAAAATCCCTTTTAAAACTTGGACGGAGATTCCTGGCTATCTCAAATTTGAAAGAAATTCGTCAATTTTTCTTTCTGTGGTTTCCTTACCAAAATTGACACTAAAATTAAGTAAGGGGTCGTGATGAAGTGTTTTTCATTATACAATTTTTTTTTAATTTTACGAAACTATATTAATTTTATTTTTAATATTTTCAGGTCAATAAAATAACTGCTGTTAGGTTGATGCTCCATTGTAGTTTAAAAAAGATATACGTGAGTAATGCGAGGCATTTTCTGTAATCTACCATTATCGATTTGTGGAAACCTATCTCTTTTATAACGTAGCTGCGTCATTCCCAGTGAGAGTTTCTCAAGTATCAACTCAAACTTCGTGATGTAAGACTAATCGCGAAAAAAAAATGGATTACTTCTGCAGAAGCTAGGGTGAGGTAAAAAATTAATTGTCGAAGTCTGTAATAAAGGGATGACTCATCGGATAATAATTTATTAGTTTCGTTTATACGTCAGAAATTTAGAAAACTGAGGAGGAAAACCGGAAAATATTGCTGAGGTTTTCTGTCTCGAAATTGTCCAAATTATCTTTGTATGCGTTGCGTGGATGTCAGTAACGAAGAACGAACGACCGCGGAACTACAGTAAATCCTGCGAGCTGTAGTCTGTGTCGCTTTCTCTTAATTGAAAGATTGAATCGATCCTCGTGTGTGACGTTCGTGCCGCACGAGAACGAGTGGTCACCAAAATTGGTTGATCGCAGTCACGCATAATCCGCAAAGGCCGCTGAACTCTTCAGAACTTAACCCCGGAATTCGACCTATGTCACTCATTTACACTGTGGTAACTTTCAAAATTAATATTCCATAATTATTTGTAAATTATTATAGTATCAACAATTTCTAATACACTACGTTTCATCCGCAATCATTGGACCTCATCTGTTGTGCAATATTTCCTATTATACTTGATACGAGAATCTAATATTGTCACACTTTTCCAATCAAAACTGTGGTTATCTGAGTTGATGTGTTTACTGAGAATTGAATGTTTGTCACAAGAAAGAGAGATATTCTTTAAGGCGAGTTTTTAATACCCTATCTGTTTGTTCCATGCAAAAAAACATTGCAGTATTTACAGGATATTTTATATATTACACTAACTGAGTGGCCGACGTTGCCAGGGTATTTATTTAAATTAACCCGGAGTAGGAATTAATTCTTCGTAAACATTTCATTTAGCCAGCATAAATAGCGCTAGTGTTTGGAACATTTACCTATTTACATTCCCCTCCACGACCTAACCCCTCGGAATGTAACTCTAAAAAAAACAACGACGATGACTGATGTTATTCGGAAACTCTCCTATTTCATAAAAGTGTCTAAAAAACCATGACGAATTTAAACAGTAAAAAAGCCACTTAATAAAGTCTAAAACTACTCCCGATACCTTACAAAAATAAATTAATACAAACATAAACTAAATACAGACTAAAATATAGCTGGTACCCTTAGAAAATTAAAAATTTTCCCGGTAACTTACGAGGGTCAAAACTACTCCGGGTAACATTTTCTCAACCGCTTCCACCTCCACGAAGAGGAACATTAAATTTCGTCATCCGGCCTGATTAATGCGAGATTTAAACTTAGCGACCCCTATAACCCCGGAACCACACTAATGTCTGTCTTTTTGCATTATTTTTTATGTTAACCCCTTCCATATTAACGATTTCCTCCCTTGCTTATTGAGTTGAAATTAAAGACTTAAAAATTAAAGCGAAAATTAAGCGACCCCGGAAACGTTTTATTCGACGATAATAATGTCCGTTTAGGAATTTTTTTAAAATTCACCCCCGCCGCCCCTAGAGGCGACCGGTGTTTCTTAACCTCTCAGTATTTGTTCCTGGATCGTAAGTAGCATGTGTATAAAGTTTGGTAGAAATTTCTCTTTGCATTTAAAATTGTAGACGGAAATTTGTTTCACCCGGAAAAGTAATTAATCGACGCTAATATCGGCCGTTTAACATGTTTTTAAATTTCATCCTCGTTCACTCCTTGCTTCGAAAATCCGACAGATATATATATATATATATATAGAGAGAGAGAGAGAGAGAGAGAGATAGATAGATGATTATCTTAATTAATATGATCTTTACAGTATTTTTATAATAAGTGATTGAGAATTGGTTGATTTATATGTGATATCAATGTTGTTCCATTTAAATAATTCAATTTATTACGAATGGTAATTCTTATGAATGGATGATAAAATATTTTAAAATGGGTACGTTGTTAAGAAATTTGATTTTGTGCAGCTTTGTGTTGATGTACTTCTTGATAAAATCTACCGGATAAAAATTAGTCATCAAAGTGTCTAAAATTATTTCCCTCTGACATACGCTGTATTGGATACTTTTTATAATAAGTGATTGAGAATTGGTTGATTTATATGTGATATCAATGTTGTTCCATTTAAATAATTCAATTTATTACGAATGGTAATTCTTATGAATGGATGATAAAATATTTTAAAATGGGTACGTTGTTAAGAAATTTGATTTTGTGCAGCTTTGTGTTGATGTACTTCTTGATAAAATCTACCGGATAAAAATTAGTCATCAAAGTGTCTAAAATTATTTCCCTCTGACATACGCTGTATTGGATACTACCACGGACCAAGAGTGATACTGACGAGAAGACAGATTGTTTCTGGAATATTCATCGAAATTTTACTCAAATTAAATTAATTTATTCACAATGATTTTGAAGTTTAAATTTTAGTAATACCCCTACTGGTGGTATTTTAATATGACTGCTGCTTATTTTTCAAATGAGTCAATTGTTAGTTGTTGCCGACTGTTCCAAAGTCAAATCTCATTGGAAACAAAGGTCACAGTTTGTCTCTACCACTCGTAGTCCACCAGCAACCTGTTTCACATTAGTATCTTTCAGGGTCCAGGTCTCTGCTGCATAAATATCATTCACGAAGCGCAATCGTAATATTGTCGCAAAAATACCTTCTCGTACGCCACTACGGAGGGTTTGCGTGCCAAAAGTCATATGGCTGAGTAACAGGTTCCACGCGAATCCAAGGCCGCGATTGGAAGGAAATCTGACGGAAATTAATCACAACGTACGTCTCATCGGACGTAAGAAAAAGCTTTAAACTTACGATGATATTCTGTTTTGTCGCATCCTCACGGAGGAATGGGTCGAAGTAAAATTTTAAACGAAGGGGCTCCTAACGTCAGGAAAAACTTTGAAGGAGTCACGCTTCGTTGAAATGCGCCATCGGCGGTTATCGATTTTCTTGCAAAGTAATCGGCACGGTCGGAGGATTTGCTTGGATAGGACAAACTGGGACGACCTGGAAGCGAATCAGGCGTGTTAATTGAGCATAGTTTCGGTTTCGGAGTGTTGAGACATTTGGTGAAATTATCGTCAGGTATTTCATTGCCTCTGATAGGGAAACACCATATCTATCTATTTTTGGCTCTACAGCCCTCGGTGGGCGTTGGCCTCCTCCACAATCAGCCTCCAATATCGTCGGTCCTGCGCTCTTTTCGTCCACCCACCGTTCTCAGATTTGCAACGACATCGTCCATCCATCCCTTTCCTCCTGAATGGTGGATCCTTTCTTTCAGGATGCTTTTTGGCATTCGTTCTGTTGCCATTCTCTCTACATGGCCCATCCAATCAATCCTCCGTGCCTTCACGAATCTAACCACATCTTTACCTTCCATCAATTCTTCCAGCTCCACATTATATCTTGCTCTCCAGCCTTCATCTGTCATTACAGGTCCAAATATCTTCCTTAAGATCCGTCTTTCAGATACTCTGAGGATTTTCACATCAGTATCTTTCAGGGTCCAGGTCTCTGCTCCATAAATCACCACTGGTCGCACCAGTGTATTTTTTTTGTTTTCATTTTGATGAGCTGGTTAGTAAATAAATTATTATTTGCATAATATGCTCGGTTCCCAGACTGTATTCTTTCCCAGATCTCTTTGCTAACAGATTTGTCACTGTACAACATAACCCCCATGTATTTCAATCCAGAAACTCCTTCAAATTTCTTATTTCTGATCTCTATATCCCTCCGATCTATACATTCTCATTCATTTAGTTTTTTCTTCATAAACTACCAGACCTATTTAGAATGCTTCTCTCTCCATTTGTTTCACCATATGTTAAAGATGAACTTAAAGAATTATTCCACATAGCACCAATCGCGACTATCTCATAGCCGTTACGTAATTTGTTTCCCACCAAAAAGCAGAACCTGGAAGGGACGACAAGTACCTGTCACTGATGCGTGTCCAGATCAGGCTCAACCTTTCTGCCCTAAAGACTAAGTTTTTATTTCTCTCGGTGTTTCTCCCCCGACCACTCTCACATAATTTCTTATATTATAGACCACGGACTGAGCGATAACGCCTTTACCAAGTTACGCATCGGGCGCCTTATTAATCTAGAATTATTTTCCGACCACTGCTACATAAGCACAAAACTTTCCGCAGAACCTCCCTGAGTCAGAGCAGAGTTCCTAATTGTTGGTGCGCAATAGGCCTTGGAGTTTCGGATGTTAACGAGGCAATAATAAGCACCGTGCCCGGACGCAAGGAACACTTCGCCATGGACTTCGGAGGAGGCTTGTGGGAACGCTTGTGGCGGATCATCGGTAAGCGGTAGGGTCATCTATAGCAGTTCCGGATAACGTTAACAAATTTTTATAGTAAGCTTGATAACACACACAAAAAAAATATGAAGTGCAGCGTCGTTGTCTGTCATAAAGACGCTCGGTATGTCGGTAAGAATTTTTGTTCAAGTTCTCGAATCGAATTGACAGACAATAATCGCGCCGAAATTAGAAATAAAAATTCTGGATTCCGTAAAGAGCGGTTCTTCGACATAAACCGTCCCGGTTACCTCGTACGGAGTCATAGTTTAATCCTCCATAAATTCCTCGAGACATTAATTGGCTGGTGTTTCAGTTTGGCCGGCGTGAAGCTAAAACGGAATCTCTCCTCGCACGTAGTTGTTGATCAGGACAGTCGAGATGTAAATTCCGACAAGGTCGCCGATGTTTGTCCGTTGTCATCCGTGTAGCTTCAGACGCAAATAGCTTCTCGTCGATCGAAGGACCAGTCTTTCGGATTCTTCACATTGTTTTTCTTGCTACTACGCTTAACCTGTCTAATTAAATATCCTTGAATTCTACTTCATTGCGTCATCGGAACGAACATTCCGCTTGACATTCTTAATTAATAAAGTGTGCGGACCAGATAAAATAATAGAGTCGTATCAAGGGAAAATATAAGACGATTAAAGGGTTTTTATTTTCGTCTTGCCATCGACATGTAAATACTATGGGCTAAATTAGTAACGTTAAAAAACATTTTCCAGTTAAACATGGAAACTGGCGGACGATGGATCATTTCTCGAAGTACTGAGCGTCCGACTTATGGAAATTAACGTTAAATTTCGTATTCCTACGTTCGTTTCTAACGCAATTGTTCTATACGAAGTTGTTATAGATCTTGCATAAGATAAACGGCCGTTACAATGTATATATATAAGTTTCAATGAAGATATTAACTGACCTCAATAACAAAAACATAATCGTGATAAAAGTTGTCTTCAATATTTCTATAACTAGGGCGTTAGGAAGTAATTTTTTCACGTAAAATCCGTCAAGGACGGTTGGTACCGCTCCCCTTTCGAGCCTTCAAGGGCGCCGGGAAAGTTGCGAATGAAACTATCAATTTCGTGACGCGAAATTCTTACGATTGTCTAGTGAGTGACGAGTTTCAGCAACGAATCTTATGTGAGTTTAAAGATATTCGGGGAAGTCACTTCGCGTTTTAGTTGAACTCCCGTCTAGCGTATTTAAAAATTTATATATGAGTTACAGCGGAAGATAACGATGTGACGTTAACAGATTTTCCCACGTACAGCATTCAAAGTAGCAGCGATTTCAGTTAGTTGCATTTCAGTCGAATCGTCCAAATTCTTTATTCCTTTCCAGAGTTGATAGAGTGAGTCTAGACAAAATTTGTTATATCTTTTACACAATGAATTTGATGTATTCAGAACTTGTCAATTGTGTACATTTCTTCTAATCAAAATTATCCTTTCCACTTTTCCTTTACCGTGAGGTAATCGTGAAGTATCCTTTGGCTTCTGCTAGATGTTGATAACGGTAACTGAAATACGCGTTTAACAAAAGCCACAAGAAAATAGCCTCCAATGAGAAATATTTGACTTTCTTTGACTATTTTCAACACCGCAATCGAACAGGATTGCAGTCACAATTAACAGAATGAAGTCGGCAATTTTGTAAGAGTTGTTTCGTCGCTTCGAGTTTTAAGTGCACGTCGTTCTAGTAGAGATGAGCGGCGGAAGCGTAAGTCACCTGTCCGGAAAGGCCATTGTCTTCACGACCTGTTTCTGCAGCACAAAGGGCTAACCACTGTGTGTGTGTGTGTGCGTTACACTCCCACAACCGTTGCTTTTATTGTCATGGAATCGATCTTCGGAGGTCCAGATGAGGGACGATACGTTCCGTCTGCCTGAGTCAGCTGCTGTCTGAACAAGCAAACAGCCACGGTCATTTCTCAAGCAATTAAGCGCGCCGCTAGACCACACGGACGCTCGGACACTTGGAGATTTACTCTGGAACGACGACGGCGTCATCATCGGAATCGATTTCGTCCGAAGCTGCGAAAAGATTTCCACGCGGACGTACAGATTACCCTCCTTCAATGTGTGGAAACTGAGAAAATGAGTTGCAAGTGGATGAAGTGAGACGTGAAGCTCACCGCCCACTTTTGGTCCTTAAGGTCGCTAGACCCGGATTCATCCGCGAACCACGGAACGTCCGAAAATAAACACCTCAATGCCAAGTTAACCGCTGACAAAATCATACATTTGAAAGGAGATTCCAGACTGGATTTAGTACTTTTATTCCTGTGACGACTGCTAAGATTCGTGTGACCAGTTCTTATTCTTAACGTTTCCTCCCTGAAGACTAACAGAGTTTCTTTTACTTGTCAAAGCGTTGGGATTCTTTTTTTACCTCTCTCCCAGAATTTGCTCTATTATACACAATGGTCTGCCCGATGGCATCTGATCACCATTGTCAATAAATTCGAAACGTAAAATATGGGTATAATCATTTCTTATGCTTACTGAATCGATGATCGCTCGACAAAGTAAGAATACCCGATTCGATATGCAGTAAAAAGTAAAGCTCTTCGAGGAAGATTCCATTGTCTGTCCGAAGCGGAACCTGAAAGAATAAATAGTTTGTCGTTACATAATTATATGTATTTATAGTTTAAAAGTAGCACGATTGCGTTTTTTTTAGCTGAAAACGTTGAGTCCACGGATAGTAATTTAGGGATATAACGTTTAATTAAGCACTTGAGTTGACTCTGGTTGACCCGAGTTCAATGAAAACAATCGCGGCCAGGGAAAATTGCCTGTCAAAATCAATCCCATTACGAAATATCGGTCTGGCAATGCTTGCCAATGTCAACGTTCATAGATAGAGCGTTAGTTAATTTGAATATTGATAGCGGGAATGGTTTTAGTCATCGGCCAGAGCCCTAAATGGACACACCACAAAGTCTCGCACACCTCATTCCCAGGCTGCGGCGACATTTCGGTCAATTACACCATGTTGGGATTAATTTTGTCCTGACAATGAACATGAACAAGTCGAAGACATTTTTCAGTGTTATGAAAGTGGTATTGAGAGTTAGATGGTCTTTGTTATTCAGGACACGGGAAAATGTCACGGGTTATATCTTGCAATATATATTTCATGACACTATGATTCTCCAGTACGTCTGAAGTCATAACGACGGACCGAAACGTAGAAATTTTCTATTTGAAGAAGGACGACAATGGCTTACCTTGCGGATGTGCTGGCGACTCATCCACTGAGCACGGAAAAGTTCCAAATAATTTAAAACATTTGTGTGACCAAATGTGTATGGGTATATTTGAATGTTTAAACATTTTCCTTTGGCTGAGTAGTGAAGTTAGGGTTGTGGGAAAGTGGTATGACGTTCGATTTGTCACTAATTTCAACCGTTTTAATTTATAAACTTACGAATTTTTAAATAATATTTTATTTGAACATCGCCTTTTTCTTAACAGCACGTTTCTGTTCATATTTCTACCCTGTGGTCTGTCTGAGAGAATGACTTGCCTTCATGTTATAACGTTTCCTCCGTCTCGCTTGTCAGGTTTTGCACGGTAACGGGACATCTAACTCAATGTTGTGTGTGCTGAGTGCTTGCTTATAAATACAATGAAATTTCAGTTACCTTAATAAATCAGATAACTGAAAAATGTAAAGATTCCAGTAGGTGAAGAGAACAATACTTCATTAAAAATGTATATAAATTTTTTTTTAAAATAAAAATTTATTGTTGGAAGGAAAAACATTCAATCGTTAACAGTACAAAATCATAAATTAATTACATATCAAATCAGAATTCCAAACAGCTATATTATTTTTAACTGTAAGTTTCCATCGAATTTTTAACCAGTTCAGTTTGGTTGTACTTGTTTGAAGGCGTCATATGGTAGCTATTTGAAATTAATATGTTACCTTAGAACCTTGGTTAAATGTTTCCTCGCGAATTACACCGGGTTGCGCACTTGGGCCTTGTTTACCAGCGGACGTCTAATTAACGCTGATTAGCCCCTCTCTGTTAACAACTTCGATCGTGAAAGCGCCCCAACGAACGCCCACCGACCATTTAAAATACATATTATCTATCGTGCAGTATGATTTACGGTCGAGCGGTGACTAAAGAAGACGAGGTTTCCTCAACTGATTCCTCAGACGGGGAAGTAAAAATTAGTTCTAAAAAGGCTAAGGCCTAATTTTTGCTCACGGCCGACGGCGTTAATCGCTCGGTGTTACTTTCTAAGGCCGTGCGTTTTACGTGGGTCGCACACGTGAACTGTAAAACTGAAACACGGATAGGAGATATTTTTAATTTATTCATCAGTGTCCGTGCAAAGGTAGGCACCGACGGAAAAAGGGGACGCAATTTCGGAAACGGCCAATGGTCAGCGCAGGAAACGGCGGAAACTACGAAGGCAAAGTGATTCTATTACATCGTATTGATGCTTTGTGACGGAACTCGTCATATTGCAGGTGACGTTTCAGCAAGCGGGGCCGTTACTTGCGTAGGAGAACGTCAGGCCTTCGTTTCGCGGCCGCGTTCAAGGGAAGCCACATAACAAAAATTAGCAAGCGGATATATCTTACCCATGGTGATCTCACATATTCAGAAATAAATTTATTCCGCTATTGAAACTGAATTTTTTTTTGTACGTTCGAGTCACATTTTCGGTCCCTGCATTCCTCACGACAGTTAAGAAAATGATGAAATCAAGTCAAGAGCCGCTTGCTTCACTTTTCCTCGCATCACGCAAGGAAAGTCTCCAAACTGTTCCAACTCCTATATATCGAATTGTGTTGAGCGTTGTTTTACTTTCTATTCCTCATAATTGCTTTAAATTTAAGTAAGAAAAACTGAGAGGTTGAGTGTGTGTGACAGAGAGAAAGCTTTCATTTTTTTAAAATTATTTTTGGAGAGACTTCTACATCGGAACTGTCTATTTAATAATTTAAACTTCGTTTTTTTTCGTTTCGTAGCTTTTCAGCTAATTAATTATCTAGAATAGAGATTAGCTAATTTACGTTTCGTACTCGCGAAACTCGGAAAAGCGTCATAAATATTACTCGTCGTAATCTTGGTTTATGCGAAGAGTATAAATGTGCAGTTTCAATTAAGTCAATCTACTCAAGATCAGAATGTAGAATAATAAATGTCCATGGGCTGTAAACAGAAGAAGTGAGAATTGAAGGGGTGTTAAAAGACTACTCATCATGTATATTTTTATCGCTCTTTCTTCTGCGTTTTTTCTCTGGCATTCTTGCTTCGTAGTGACCTGTGCGGCATTCGGTCAGGTTTCAGCGAAGTGTGTGTATGAAAGATCTACCTGTTACCCCTCTAAATAAATATATATATATATATACGCAGAACCCACGGTTCCTCCTACGCAAATATATATATATATATATATATATATATATATATATATATATATATATATATATATATATACACATATTTAGAGGGGTAACAGGTAGATCTTTCATACACACACTTCTCTCTCTCTCTCTCTCTCTCTCTCTCTCTCTCTCTCTATTTTTTATATATATATATATATATATTTTAAAGTAAGACGAACGGTATGTTAAACGTCTTTTAATGCTACTTAATTATTTAAATATTAAAATGAAAAATTTACGTCTGATTGAAAATTAATAATAAGAAAGTTAGCCAAATACAGACAAAAAACAACGTTTCTGGAAGCCTGGATCCTTTCTTCAGGTGCAGAAAAAAACGTAAGAGCCTAGAGTATCAGTTGACAAAACACAAAAGTTGTATGTCTTTACGCTCTTTCGTTTTTTCTGCACCTGAAGAAAGGAACTAGGCTTGTGTTTTGTCTGTATTTGGCTATCTTTCTTATTAGTAATAAGAATATAAAATAGAAGAATACTATTTATGTTAGTAACAAATCTCTTTACCACATCCCGTAACTTTACTGCTCAGCCAAAGGAAACATAAATAATTTAAAATCTACATTTGAACATTCAAATTCACAGGCGTTAC
The DNA here is from genome assembly GCA_037074705.1 of Zhengitettix transpicula. Lineage (NCBI taxonomy): Eukaryota > Metazoa > Arthropoda > Insecta > Orthoptera > Tetrigidae > Zhengitettix > Zhengitettix transpicula. The sequence goes on from CM073595.1 coordinate 52,777,996, forward strand.
ATATTCTTATACAGATTTACTGACACAAATCTTTTGTAGCCTGTTACTCTAAAAAAAATTAATTATTAGGAAGTTTTTCGTGCTGTCCGCACAAATTGTAGGTAAAACATTACCGTCTTGTATATTTTAAAAGGCTGACCATCGTACTTGAGTAAATTCCTTTGGTCTGTTTAGGTGCGTTGTCCTTGACAGACTTGGCTCGGAACGCAGAACCCACGGTTCCTCCTTCGCAAATTATAAATTTAAGGAGTAGTTTCTCGATCCGTTTCGTTACTTTTGAAACTTTTTCGAATCCGTCTCGGGGGCTACGGAAATTGGAAGTGACTGCCGGACTGCCAAATAAATTTCTTGGCACGTTGCGAACATTTCGAGCAAGCTGTATCCCCTCATATAAGGAATAAATAACACTGAATTGACTTCCGCATCAACCATTTCTAAAGAGAAAGAAAGTTTGACGCTTCAAAATCCCGTTACGGACGCTTAAATGTTTTAATTATTATTTTTACTTTCTCTACCTTCTGTCTGATAATTGTAATCGTTGTTGTGTCCTTGTCGTGATGTAACGTTTCATATTACTGTTTCGGATTTATGTTTATATGAATCAATGCGATTTTTCTTTCACAGTAGTTTCTTACACTTTCTTTGTACGGGACAGCTTCAGTATTCTTATCATGAGAAAATATGGGCGAGTGTGGATTCAGGGAAACAGATAAAAAACGATTTCCCTGTAACTATTATAATTGATTTTTACTCCTCAGCGAGTTCCACCACAATTAATATGTAATAATCATTTATTGGAATTAGAATGGGAAACAAAATCTGGTTAAGAAATAAATATTTTTATATTCAATTATACTTTTCCACGGATATAGTATTCAGGAAAAAAAATCATTTTACATGTGAGCTTCGGCCTTCAGTTGGCCATATTCGTCTGTTCCCTGGTTACGCATAATAAAAATAATTTAAGTAAAAAATTATTTACGTACATTTACATTAAAATAATGTTAGTAAAATTGCTTTTCTATTTATACGTCAATTTAAAAAATAACTAAATGATACTGTTCCGTACAGAGTACTTCTTTAATTAATATAATTGGCGTCATTGTGATCAACTCAACGTCAAGGACATTTATGCAAATTATTAGGTATATACTAATATAAAAACACTTTAATTACCGTTATTTTAATGTAAATGTAATTAATTAATTGTTTTCTTAAATTCTTTTTATAATATGTAACCAGGGAACGGATGAAAATGTTCAACTGAAGGCCGATCGCTCCCAATAAAATAAATTATGTATAGCAGTGACCGTTATAATTTTATTTATTACACCATTCATCAAACAACGGTTTAATATAGACAACTGAAGGCCGAAAGCTCACATAAAAAATAAATTATTTTGTATACCAGTGACACTTATACGGTTATTTCCTGTATCATTAAAAGTATGAATACAAAACGAAAATAGGATACATTCATCCTTGACGATACTCGAATGATTCTCTCACGTGGTCCCTCGCGACATGATTTTTTTCGACGTCTGCGGTTGTTGGCGTCGGGGGAGGTGATGTGAAGTTCTCAGCTTTAGAGTAAGGTCACTCAATATTGTCATCTTTTTCTCCCATAGCTGCATGGAAACCCGAACCCTTCCTCTTTATACTTCCCTCTAAGACAATTTTTTAAAAAAATTCTCGTATTACATAAATGAGTAATAAGCAAATCATCTGACATAGAAGTGATATGAGGGGGAAGCATCCACTGATGTACTCCCAAACAAAGGCGTTAGGTCTGGTTGGACCGAGGACTGAGGTCATTTGGCCATTGTCGGTTTAATCTTCTTGGTGCTCCTGGCTGATGTAAGAGTTCGTTTTCCCTCTAGAGTATGGTGTTAGGCAGTTATTTCGCTGGTTACATATGCAATCCTCAGGTCTTCATGGAGGGCTTGATTGTTCACGTACCAACCTGCGGAGCGTCTTCCACTGGAAACGCTGCAAGATTTTAGTATTGGACGGTTTTATGCCACCCCATAGTTGAATGCCGCAAGTCAAAAATGGCTTCAAAATAGCTTTATATAGGGGAAGATTATTTTCTAGGGATAACTGTAATTTATTTCCAATTAACCACGTCATTTGTCTGACTATAAGGTCTAGATGTTTTCTTTTGGTCTTTCTTCCAGTCTTTCTCTGGTCAACGTACATTCCTAAGTATTTGACTTCTGATTTTACTGCTGTAACTGTGTTGCTAATTGAGACTTATGGACCTACATTTCGGTTGTTGGTAAACGTGACTTTGGTGGATTTGTCGTTATATACTGAATTTCTCCACGTGCTGAAACAGTTCACGATGAGGTAGAGATGATTCTGAAGAGTTTCAGATGCCTCTAAAGATGCATTGCTGATAGATAATAGAGCTGAGGGTGGCGATCTCCGTGTTGACAGTGGTTGGAACATCAGAGGGTTAATACTAGATAGAAGAAGGGACACAGTACGCTTCCTTGTGGAACTCCGGCAGAGATATTCTGATAGTTCGAGAATGAATGGTTTATTCTGACCTGGGAGTTTCTGTCTCTAAAGTAGGATATTAGTAGAAGATAAATTTGGCTTGGGAAGATTGATTTGATTTTGTATAGTAAACCTAAATGCCATACTCTATCAAAATGGCTTCTTGATATCTAGAAAGGCTTCGGTGCAGAATGCCTTGTTTTCCAGTAGTTCCATAATATTTTTAACAATCCTATGAGTTTGCTGAACTGTCGAATGTCGCGTTAGAAAACCAAATTAGTGGCCTAGGTCGAAGATGTCTTCTCTCATTTTTAGGAGTAATTGGACGAATATCTTTGACTTGAGGGGAAGAAGGTTCATTGGTGGTTTTCCAGGCTTGGCTATCATTTTAATTACAGCATATTTCCATTGAAGGGGAAAGTAGCAAATTCGTAGAATTCTGTTATATATTATAGTCAGTAGAACTAATGTTTTCCTAGGCAAAAAGGCGTAGAATTTGGCCTGTTATAAGGCCCTCTGAGACAATTACCCTTTTTAAAACCTTATTCATGATAATTCAATCGACCTTTAGCTTGAGTAATGACTTTAATTTATTCCTTGCTTTCAATTTCTTAGCGACTCTTATTTTCAATGAATGATTCCGAATCTATAGTCGCAGTTTCTGCCTTGCCTTACCGGGACTCTTCCTGCTGAAATTCAAAGCAAATTTCGGCTGCAATGTGACTTTATTTGGCGCCCACTTCGTGTGTATTTCACAGCTAATAAATAACAGAAGACAAATTAATTACATTTTAAATCTTACCAATTCTTTCCGTTCATTTCCTACTTCTATTACGCATCTAGGAGGAGACTATGTATTCGTATCAAACTCGTCTCCACCCCCCCCCCCCACCCCAAATAGGGCAAGTCACGAAGCCTGTGCGGTGAAGTTTTGGATGCATTAGGAAAGTATTTAATTAAATTGCAGGTAACAGGAAATCGCACCTTCAAGGCCACGCAGGGATAAAACTGTTGCGGGTTGCCTACGAGTGCGTCAGTAGGTGCTCGTAATGTTACTTTCAAGGTTTACGCACTTTTCTGCGGAATAAAAAACTGCAGATGTGACAAAGATGTGTGTTAGCGATGACATTCCCTTTGCTCAAATAGATGCTTGGGCGTGCACTCCAAAGATGCGTGATACGCAACAACCACTCGCCCACTGGCTTACAGAGTTAATTTCTCTTCTGAAATTTAACCAATCGGAACGCGTGAAAAATAATGTCAAAAATTTAATTTTATTTCAGATGGGGAAAATATAGCGAAAGATCCTTGAAAGTTAAAATTGGAATATGCAGAAGTGCGGCCCATTGTAAATTACTGCAACCTCGTCGTATATGAAGAAACCTCTGGACTGCATACGAAATTGCATTTTTCTAACGCCTCCCCTCCCACCCCCCGCGGGGTCCACTAAATCGGCGCAAAAAATTCGTCGCTCTATCGCGTGGGTATTCGTTTTCTTTCTCCGTCTGGTCCCGACCTCCAGTACGACGACGATGTCCATCTGTTATGAGAATGTTGGAGTACCTTTGTGAAGATACTTTTTAGAATTAGAAAGTATTTTTCAGTCCGCGTTGCGTAAAGAGGGCGTAACGTAAGCGGCCTTCAAGCGAGCGACCTCGCCGTCGATCAATTTAGCCATTGTCTGCGTCTCGCCGAGATCTTATTCTTTCGCGTACGTTCGTATTGAAATCGTGTTACCGGTCACGCACTCGTCGGGAAATTACAAGTAACTGTGCTCCGCCGTTGGACAGAAACCCGTGAGCTGTACCGGAATCAGACTGAGGACGGCAACGCCATTGTAATTAAACGAGTTTCTGTCTACTTAAAATCAATTTACAACACATATACAGTTATGTAATATTATAAGAAAATATCTATCTGAAACAAATGAAGCAATTACCTTCGGAACTGTGTTAGGTATATCAAAAAGCATTTTGGCGTTTGGGAAAATGTTAGAATGAAGAAAAGTTCCCACTGCAGTGTAAACAGCCCTCAGAAGATCCGAAAGTTCTGGCATTAAGCAAATATAATCAGAAAATTTTAATATGATTTAAGAATAAGTATCATATTGTTCATAATCGTAATATATATGTATCTGTAGTAAGAAATATGTCGATAGTGGTAAATTCCTAATTATTTATTACTACAGTTGATCAACTACCCGGTGGTTATTACAATAATCTGATTCAATAAATAAAATATTATAATGGAAATAATTTATTTGATAATATTAAATCCAATTAAATAAATGATATAATATATTTATTTAATAAATGAAAAAATAATCTATTCCTTTGAATCAAATTTATATTCGAAATTAAAAATATTTAATTGAACGAAGGGGAGTTTTAAGTTCTGGCTGATTACTTTTTTTCACTTCCTTGCAATCGTTTTCTTCGCCTATTTTACTCTTCACCCACGCGATTGGCAGTCGACTAAAAGTTTCACTACACCATTGTCAATACATTTAAAAATATAATAGAAATATCTTCAGTCCTCGTCTACTTTTATTCGGGTAAACCATTAATCGTGAAATTTGGTGATATTTGTGAAGTATAGTTCACATTACAAAATCTCATGTTAACTTCTTATTTCACACCTTTATTCCTCAATTTGTAATATTTTTTAAATGTAATTTTAGTAATATCTTCAATGTGCAGTTTATGATATTTTTATAGCTCTCCTTACAAGTAACTCTTTTAAGGTCCTGGAATAAATTTTGTTTTCCTTAGGGAACCGGGAAAATCTTTAACTCCCTTGAGGTACGATGAGTATTTTTGAATCTATTATGAAACCGGAAATACTTTTCAATATTTTCGGGTACCGAGTATATTTGTTTACCCTGTTTGGAAACTGGGTAGGTTTTGGAATCTTTTCCGGCTCCGGGAGTATACTGCGAGTATTTTTCTCAAAGTACCGGAAGTATTTTCAATTTTTCAAAGTACATCGATTATTTTTTATCTTTTTTTTTAAGTACGGGAAGCATTTCTGATATGTTATGGTACCCAGAGTATTGTATAACTCTATTAGGGCACGGGGAGTGTTTTAGGTGAGTATATTCATGACTGTCTCACGATGTCATGAGGTACAGAGAGCCAACATTACGGTTATGATTAAATTAACATTCCCTCTGCATAGGTAGGTTAAATCACTTCTTCACTAATAGATTAAAGTAGAATTAAATACTTTTTTGGGCTGATATAAATAAATACCCGGACAACGGTAGTCGGTAATAAATCTAAATCTAAAATTCCATGCATTCATAGCGACATGCTTGGGCCGGTGTTGCACAAAGTATCTCCAAAGGGGTTAATGTTCAGTATATATTTTAAAAAATACGTCCAGTGCTCCATCGCGTCGTTCCTAATATGCAACTTGTGCTCAATAGGTTTGCGATGTTTCATTTGACGAACAAAGCTGGACAGGCGTGAAATCATCAATTTTACAGCCGTCGATGAATGTGTTCAAATCAATTACTGGTGACGATCGTCGTAAGTAATCGTGATGACAGCCCAGTGACCGTGCGTTCTCGCGAAACGAGCTAGATTCAGTCCTTACCTAATTGTTACATTGTTTTACAAAACCTGAATAAATATTTGAGAAGATTTGACTCTCAGTTTAAGTCGTTCGGAGTAATTTCTTATAAAAAATAAATTTAAGTTACCCATCGCCAGATAATTAATGGTAAAATTGTATGCACAATTGTCATTTAAATACAAAATATTCATTTGAATGATATTTTCCGTGCTGTTGAATAATATATTCGTCACTTTCCCTGTTTATACGAGAGCTTTATAAACGCCCGGTCGTTACGGAAGAGCTCGAATGGAATATTCATTTTCGAACTCCGCAGCTTTCAAAACGGTAAGAGAAACATTTCCGCAGAGTATTTCTTCCTGTGCTTGCCCACATACGCATATTCCGTAACCCGCATGCTGTCCCGTTTCCGAAGTGGAACAAAGTTTCCCATGCGGGGGAACATCGAGCATCACTTTCCTCGAAAATGAATAATTTCATCTTTTACGAAGATTTCCTTTTCGATCCACACGAAAAAAACAACAGATTCACCCGCGGCATCCAAAGGTAACGTACTTATTATAGAAAATCGTATTAATACTATACCCGGCGAATCACAACAAACTCAGCACATCAAACGTACTTCAAAATAGTTTCTAACATTCTTATTGTCGTTTCGTGTTGGCAAAGCGTAGAAGCGGATGGTGAAACTGAGTGTACGAAAGGGTGAAGCTGAATAAGTTTGCGATACGTGTGAGAAATTGCGATTGAAAGTAGTCATATAAAAAAAATCATTCCTCATTCGATAACCAAACCGCGAACCTCTGGAACAATGATGACGGCCTTCATAATATTTTCGACAGTCTCAGACGGTACGTAGATTTGTGGGGACTCCAAATGCTTCGTTCTATAAGTCTCGAATTTTCTAAAATATAACGTCATCGTGTTGTTGGAGAAAATATCAGTCGACTGAACATTTGTATATGTTAACTAGTTATTATTTCTCATTTTCCGATTTCTTTTAATGGGGACGTAAAACTTTTCGGAGTTAAAAAGGTGTTAATTCCCACACCGTCTGTGGGTTATAATTTCATTTACTTGTTTCTGATTTCGTCGGAAAAGCACTGGAATTTTACGGTTTGAAACTTTCCCTACCCCCAAAGCATTTTCCGTACTTCTCCAAAGCGGGAAACACTGACGTATCTCTGATAACGGTAATTTTAATGAAATCGTGTATTATCAAATCTATGTAATCGTACAGACTTGGACCAACTTTGTTCAGTGATCCATTTACTTGCAAGAATGGATTTAATCGATATATGTGTGTTTAGTACTCCACAATTTTGTTCTATAGGTCAATATTATTTAGACTAAAAATCAGCTTCATACTATTGTCTTCTACTTTCTCTTGCGGTTTTAAGTCAACTTTAGTGTACGTTTATTACCATCACCATTCATTGGAGTGTTCTGTTGACAGGAGGCGACACTAGGCCGAGGACGATGGCGTCGGTTCCCGCGACGCCGCCCCCGACGCCACCCTCCGCGCGGTATAGTCCGCTGCCGCTGGAAGAGGCTCCACCGCCGCCCTCGCCGCCCCCACGGCCGTCGAGCTGCGCCAGCCTGTACTTCACCGTCCGCAGCCAGGCGGCGCGCGCATCACTGCCTCCATACCTACGGCGCCGCAAGAGCAGCGACGACGACGATGACGACCCAAAGATCGAGCGCCGTTTGCTGGAGCTGGCAAACGCGCTCGCCCGCGACCTGGGCCGTGGCCAGGTGAACCTAGGCTTCGAGGAGGACCCGCCCGAGGCCGAGCCGGAGCCCGAACCCGAGATCGAGTTCCAGCGGCCGCACTCAATTGCCGTGGTAGACGGAACGTGTTTACTTCGCTCCTCCGCGGCCGACGACTCGCACGTGTCGGACAGGCCGGTGTCTGCAGGTCCACGCCTGTGTTACCACAACGACGCCTTCCAGCGACTCCACCCACGGCGCGCCACCGTCTTCGTACCATGTCGCGGAGAGTCCTCCGTGGATGTCGAAGCGGACGCGGACGAAAGCAGCCGTAATGAAGTCTCCTCTACCTCCAGGTGAGAATTAATGGACCTTGTCATTCCCTTCGTACGCTTAAATTTAAGACCAGTAAGCTAAGAAGATATGCAACTCCTTCGCAGACTGCTGTATATGTTTGATATAAAAAAATTAATTTTGATTGGCTTTAAATTCAAATTATTTATAATTAAAGGTTTACTAAAATTCATGCAGGGTCCTTTTCAATTTTATGAAAGTTTTTAAAATTTACTCACTCTTGAGTTTCAGTTTTAGATAATTTACTTTACATTCGATATATTCAAATAAATTTCTGATACGTTAAATAGGAAAATCTCAGAGCGATTTTATGAAACTCTGAACATAAACCAAAAAACGAAAAGGGGTCCTATGTGAGGTCATATACGTGCGGGCAAAAAGCTCAATTATTTACGTCGCAGACAGAAACACACCAGTTCATATTTTGTAACCGGTTTCCCCAGGTTAACCGGAAAATCTTCACAGGCTGCTTCCTCCTTTACACTTCCTCGTCGGCGTAACAATTATTTAGCATCTGTAGACAGCTTCTTCTTCCGTCGGTCGGGCCTTTTTACGTTTTCCAAGTTGTACATGCGAACTCTACATTACACTCCAAGTTGTAGCTCTGAACTGTCCTCTTCAAGAACATCTTTCGAACTCTTCTATTTTTGCTCCTACACTTTTTCCCTTCCTAGAATTACTCGTTATTCGAGTTATAGATAGGAAATATCCTCTCCTCGCTTTGTCCGCCTTCCAGCTCGACTCTCTTAGTTCCCCGCCATAGGATGGAAACATCTTCACTTGCTTGATTTCAGCCAATTTGCGTCGATTTGACACTTACTCTCACCTGTTGGAAGGGTTGACCTTCGGAGTCTTTGTTCAGGCAGGTTTCTCCCACAATCCCATGCCTTTGTCGTGAAGGCACGGTTTCTCTTGGACGCCGTTACCTCGGCGCCAACTTTTATGGCCGTAGTTTACATGAAACCGCTGCTCCGCTCTTGGGTACACAGGCGTTTATACTTAAATATTAAAAATTAATCTTGAATTAATTTGGACGGTTTTCTTCTGCGCTACATTGCATTGGATTTCCACCCCCGGTCCTGGGATGGTAAACATCTCACCCCGTCAGTGTTTGTTTCCTGGTCGCAAGGAACACGTCTACGAAATTTTGTGAAATTTGCCCCTTGGGTGTAGATTTATATGCGGAACATACATACAAACACTGTTTTATTTATTAGGATAATAGATTAGATTAGGAGTATTGAAACGGGAGGTACGCTGATTTGTGCCTGACGATTATTGCTTCTGTCGCCGTCACCTCCAGCCATTCTACTAAATTTCTTCCGACGTGGAGATAAAATCCCTGTTATATCCTAATCCATATATTTTTAAAATAAACAGAAGCCAAATGTCATATGGAGGACAGGATGTGCACCCTGTGAGATAGAACGAGAGGATTCGAACACTGTGCTCACTCTTCGTCAAATCCAAAGACGTAACACCGACACAGGAAATTGTCACTGACCACTAGAACAGCGCCAATTCTCCTTCGGACACTGAAAGAACAAAAATGGGTCAGAATACACACTGGTCGTTAGGAAAAACCGAGAAACGGAAACAACACGAAGACACGCAATTCGTAAATGACAAAATCGAAGTGGATGCCGGAAGGGAGGAAGTTTTACGGCGACGAAGATATATTGCTTGCTTGCTTGCAAAATATAGGATTCTATTAGCGACACAACGAAAAGAAAAAAGAGATCACATTTCACAAGGCGTATAAAATCGGAGAAAGAACAGACTCACAACTCCTTATTTTGAGTAACGTCTTCAAAAGAGACGAATAGGTTAGTTTTGTGTTGACTAACCGTTATCGATTGAATTATAACATTTCAAATGGTGTAAGGGCGATTAAAACGTTAGCTTAAGGATCGGTGGAAAACACCGCAAAAAGTTGCTGTCGTTTGGAAGGGAATTACTTTAAGCTGTGAGAATTTTCGGACCGTACATGGTGTTTCTGTTTCAGCGGGAGTCGGGAGGAGATTGACTGGAGCTGGGTGGCGAGTGAGGCTCGGAGGCTGGAACGCGCGTCCATGCGCAGGCTGCAGCCCTTCTGCCCACCTCCGCCGCCCCCGCCAGAGCCCCTGCCGCCCCTCGGCGCCATCGCGATGCCTTCCCTCGAGACTTCGGGGAGGAGCAGCGGCGTCGACTTCCCGCGCAGGTAACTTACCTTTGACGCACGATACTCATCACAGGATGGAGAAAATAAATGTTATACCCGTTTCCTGAACTGGGCCCGCTATCATTTCGTCGTTTCTTTCCTTTTCTTTTAACATACAGAAAAATTTTTAATCCGAAGATTTGGAAATTGGCAATTGTTATAATACTAATATTAAGTTGAAGAAATATAGTTGCTTCTTGAATGAGTAGTTGAAGATAAAGTTAAGAAATATTTATTTTACGGTCGTTGTCAGGTCCTTCTGAGGTGGAAGAGGCTGGGATTTTGTAGTCAAGATAATGCGATTGAAGTGGTGGAGATTTCTATTATGTTGGATTAGGGCGATTTGAATTAAGTATTTTTTTTGGATTGAGGGAATATTTAGATCATTGTGGATTCTAGTGTTAGTAACGTACCAAGGACAGTTAGTTATAAAGCGGAAGATTTTATTTTGGGATATTTGGATTTTATTTATGTGGGTGGTAGCGGCCGAACCCTAGATGTAACAGGCATAAAAGCAGAGGGGATAGATGAGGGGTGAGTACTGGAGTTCTTTTGTTGAGAGGGATAAAGGAGATTTCGGGTTTAGTAATGGTTTTAATTTCTGAAATCTCTGAAGTATTATTTTTTTAATGGTGGGAAGTGTGAAGGGATCAAGTTAGTTTGGAGTCGAGGGTTAGGCCGAGGTATTTATGGGAAGATTGAGGTGGGATAGTGGATTTTTTGATAGTGACTGATAGGTCGTAGCCTTTTCTTTTTAAGGAGAACGGAACGGTTACGGATTTGGAAGGTTTGATGACTGTGTGGCAGTCGTTGGTCCAGATTGAGATTAGGTTTAAGGATGTTAGAAGGTGGTTTGTTGCGGTTTGGTAGTCGTGTGCGTGAGAAGTCTGCGAATATTGAGGTGGTAGTTAGAGGGAATAATAGGAATATCGTGGTATTTCTTTCCTCAAGCGCACATCAGTATCTTTCCCTCTTCTAGAAAACGCTTCTTAACTTCCGCCATCCCTCGTTCACGGTATACTCACACATTCCGGTAATCTGGATATCTCAGCGCTTAATTTTAATTTTTTATTTTCATTTGAAGATTCTGAAAATTAGCACCGGACGTTTCGGTATCTCATTCGAGAAAAGTTCTAGATATTTCTGCGATCTTAATTACGATGCATGTTGAGGGTGAAGTACATTATTTAAAAATAATAGATTTTTTTTAATTTTAATTTAAATTCCTCCTCGATATTGATATTTTGACTTAATATACAGAATCATTGACGTTGACTTCCCAGCACGGAGAAATGTGGTTCAGACGTTCACGCGATTCCTTCCAAAGTACTAATCAATTGACCGTGGCCCGATATCTTCTGGAAAATCAACACCGTACCAGAAGATTCAAAAGAAGAAAACCAGCTGATTTTGTGTGAAGTGCAGTGTTTAAAAGCAGAGCCCAGATGAGTTAAGTGGACACAGAAGCAGGCAACATTGGATAGACTCTAGTCAGTTTCAGATTTTTAGAAGTAAATTAATGGTTAGTCTTAAAAGACTATCTTTAATGGCAGACACACAGTTGCTGATAAAAAAAAAAGAAATTGATCTTTCTTGGCCAAGACTGTAATTGCGAAACATTATGGCGCGCCTTTTACGCGACGGTTTCAAAACTTTTAGTACTCATAAGTATCTAATCTACCTTAATTAGTTTGGATAACGTCTGCTTGCGTTCTCGTTTCCTTTGTTTACTTTAACCAGTGCGAGATAGGGATCTCAATTTCTCGATTTTAAGATCGTCATAGAACTTTCGGTATCAATTTCGAAACTAAGTCATCAACTTCAACGATTCTGGTTTATTATTTTAAGTCGTCTTTGTGTTGGATGAGAAATTTTATTTTGCGCGATAAGGAAGTCCCGGGTTCGATAAGGACTTGCTTCACCTTTACTGCGTCGAGAGATATCGGATTTATGGATGTTTTTCCTAGATGCAACTGACGCTAGATCGGTAAGCAGCCATAAATGAGTCCTAGGGGCGTGATTAGTTGTCACGTTGGACATAGATCTCTATGAAGGACTCAAATGCCTCCCCCAAGCGTTAGTCAACGAAATGATTGCCCATGACCCACTTTCCAGCGTTACAGCTGCGATGATTCAACGAACTTCCTTCGCATTCAAATGGTAACTGCTTTAAGAGACTTGGAAGTCTGCGTGAGTAGAGAAAGGACTTGTCCTTTCCGGGATCACATATTTATGCGCCATTTTTGTCATGAACACCTTTCGATTCTTTCCTTTCCAATCAACAAGGTACCTAATGATAATGACTTGTATTAATTCGGTGCTTCCGACTGTTAGACAAACCTGAGTTTATAACGCGAAAACCCAGTGTAATAATAATTAGTACAGAAGAATATATTGTCACAGTGGGAAGGAAGAAAAATTAAATCTGAACTTTCATACAGGAATGTAATAATTATATTTGTAGGAACGATTTCTATTTATAATATTAATGACAATAAATGAAATAAAAATCTTTATGAGACGGGGATTAAATACAAATATTAAATGGTGAGTAAATTATAAAAACGTGTACCTATTTAGAAGATAGTATTATTTGGTATAACTCACGAACACCCTAGTTATGGCGTTCGTTATGCTGGCTTTACAAATAGTATTGATCTGTTGGCAACAATCAACACTAAAATTCTGGACCTTCAAGAACGACTCCACTCGTCTGAACTTTCCGTTGAACGTCTATCAACTAATGCTCCTCTATTTGCATCAATTTAAGTAGACTGTGTCCTTATTCTAACTCGTGCCGCAAAAATATTCTCTCGTTTCTTATTGCGCATTGCTCAAAAATTCCTAAGTCACACTTTTCTAATTTCCAGCTTGGTCACGAATCCTTTAGAACATAATCTCTTCAATTCTTACGAAGTACAATGAAATAGATTAATCTCACTGGTTTTTGTGTGTTTATCTTAACGAAAATTACTGGAGTTGGACAGAGTGTACAAATAAGCCTTTGTTGGATTACCGTGGCTAGCATAACGAACAGGAGTTTCGTTCCCTGCGCCGAACTCGTGGCTCTCAGATGAAGGTGAAAGTTACTGACTCAGCCTTCGTAAAAACCCTTAGGACTATGACGGTAAGTCGCATCCCCTTATCGGGTACATTGACACCCCATAAACTTCACTAACGCTTATCCTTTACAGCGCTCCTCCTCAGCTCGAGAAAAATTCCAACACATTATTTAAAACAAAAAAAATTCTCAATTAGCAATATTAATTACGTCTTCAGTTAACCAATGCCCCGCGAAATTCAATATACACCAATTTTCACTTTTAAATCTCTTTTATAAAACATAACATGATGCTCTCGTATTCTCAGGGTACACGTGGGTGTAACTTACCAGGCTTCACTACGTTTAACAATCAAACAGAAATCACCACTTATATTGTGTATTGTTTTTGTTTAACGACACCCAGATACTACAACACTCGAGGTTTCGAGTCTGGGATGCTGGTCAAGTTTCCAACTAGAATAAACTGACGTCACTCTGACGTCATCAGCTGGCGGACAATCTTCCCCTATACACATAGGCGGAGTAAACATACAATGGACATAAAATGAGTAAAACAAATTTTATGCAAAGAAACAATTAATATTTAATAATAATATCGGAACATAAAATTATTTTAAACAAATGACCTGCCAAACACTTATTTTCAATATTCTCTCATTCAATCTCCTTGGCACGTTTAACATAATTTAATCAACATACAGACCATTTCATTTTTGTCCGATTACATATCCACATTAAAAAAAAACTCCATAAAACTCTTCAGTCACCTCTCCCGAAGCTAACAATACTCCAGAGGCAATTCTTCAATATCTCTTACAATATAATCTTTCTTCGCATATTATAAGAAATATGATCCCACTTAGTATTATTGCAAACAATTAAACAGTGTCCAAGTACATGATGTTAATGCTATTTAATTATTTTTAATTTTATAACAGAAATCGAAAATGATAAAATCCCGTGTTGAATGCCAAAGATAAATTCTCGATCAGATACTGCACTTAGACGTGATCGTCTTTGACCCCTTGCCTTTACGAAATAAACTTTTAACCAACTTGTGACTGTCAGAAAATAACATGTCACACAATGTCCCTTCAACCTATTCGTTGAACCTCCCTTTTCCTCCTCTACCACTCGATTATTTCTCGACGGCCACCCAACGCGACTCACCTTGTCTTCCATAAGATCCACTCGTTCCGTCTTTCACCTCCATCGAAGGAGGCCGTTCAAAATTCTCCTCTAACTTCTCGACATTGTTTGTTATTTTTGCACGACCCTTGAGGAGTGTCAATGTTTTGATCTAAGTCACGAAGCACCTTTGTACTGCTACGGACTTGGGGAAACATGCCTTTTTGCACTTCAACGCTTACTCTCGGCTATTGACCGGGTTTGCAAACCCAGAACAGTCACTCGTCCGCGCATCCGACTAAATAGGGCATTGAAACCAATCAGAAATTAATTAAATCAACCGCGTCTAAATTCACGCGTTACTGACTCCGACAAACGAAAATTTAACGTACGTGTGAACGCTGAGGTAGATGATATTTTCGAAATACGCGTTGGAAGTAATAAACGAGAATCGGGATGTATATATTTTTGATCGGGCGTTGTCAGAGATCATCGTTGCCTGATGATGACCGGCCTTTAGCGTCTGGAGCAGACCGTTCTTATTATTGTCTGGATGCAGCGACGTTCCAAGTCGACCTCCGGCTACTAGTCAGGTCGGTGCTGAAGATCATCGTGAAGTTATTTTCTGAACGTGTCTGCCGGAGTCTCGTTACGTACGACGACCGTGACCTGCTGACTTCCTTCCAGCGATAAGGACTTCAATAAAAACGCGTGACCAGCAGGGGATATCTCAAATGTGCGCCGCAAATGCAACGCTTCAAATTGTTAAGGTCTTTATCTTCTAACAAATTACTTTTCTTAATAATTAAGCGGAAGGTGTCTCGCAGTGAAATTTTTCTGAATGCGCGCAATTTAACGTCGTGGAAGTATCAACGGTGATCGCAAATGTGTTTTCTGGATGTTTGGATGTCGCCGTTGCTTTAGTAAAACATTTACCTCGTGCGACCGACATGTCATCAATTAGGTTTCGGCTTATTTGTCCTTTGTATCCCAATTGGATAATGAAACCGTATGTGACGTTGGCGATTAGGATCCAACATCTGCGGCGATATTCCTGTTTGGGTTTATCTACATTGTTAAAACATTACTATTGGACTATCGTCTACCATCGTCAGGTAATTTTAAATTTAGATTTACACTTTCACACGTCTACAAAATTTTTCAAAGTTTACGATTCGCAGAATTTTTTTTCTTTTAATAACGGAGCCAGTTAATCATGAAAAATATGGGTATGTTGTCAGAAGTAATTATGGCGTGCTATTTTCGCTAAAATTTAAGCGTAGCTTACGTTTAACTGAAAAATGACGTCATGCTCCGTGTCGACGTTAAGAGAAGATCTGGCACACATTTATATATTGCAACACTTTCTGTTTTAAAGTGCCATCTCCGTTTCTGTTGATTAAGTGAATGATTCCGTAATTTTATTACAGTTATACTGTACCAATAAAACGCGTGATTTTTATTCGCGAAATTTATGACCATTTTATAAACTCCACGTTTTATTAGTTTAATTGCTTTGATATTAATTAAAATATTTTATGTTTTAATTTAACGTCTATTTTGAATTAGTAAAACAATTAATGACCTTATACAGACACTTTTTAATTTTTGTCTTGCTACAATATTGTTAGACTTAGTGAATTGTGTGCCTCTGGCACCTTTTTCAAAACTGTGTGAATTTAATAACTTGTTAATCGATAAGTTGTGCTAGTTTATTATATAAATTTGGAAAATACCTGAAGAAGATACGAAAAGGTATCGAAACGTCGTTATAATATAAATAAAAAATAAAGTGTCTGTATTCATCAATTGTTTTATTAAAATATTTTATATTGATCAAAACTTTAATTATTGATAAGAAAAAAAACCGTAAATAAAAATTTTTAGGTGGCCGGGCTAAGAATGTCGGGTGTAATGTAATGAGTCAATAATTGTCAAGGACTTGGAGCGTCTTGGAAATGACGAAATCCGGGGGTTGCAGGGGTGTGAGTGACGGCGGCCGGCCTTTTGTTGAGTCGGTTCAGCTCTGAAAATTTATTACGGTCACTTTCACACACCAGAGGAGTGAAACAGTAGCTGCTAAGCGTCCGTTCAAAGCGGACGTAAACTATAATGTAACGTCGATTTCAGTGTTCCAGGAAGCAAGATTATATATGTAAAAGGGTGAAAAGTCGTCAGTTGTAGTGTGACGGATGGATGGAAAAGTTAAGTGGTGTGAATTTAAAAGCAGAGTATTGTGAAAGAATAGTGTAAACTGAAGAATATTGTAATTTTATACGGAAAATAATTCAAGACAGCTAAACGAATCGCAGATAGGCGGACGGTAAGCGGAGTGGACACCAGCACTTCAGATAAGATTTTAGTGTATAAAAATTGTAAAAGAAATACGTTGATACTGCCACAAAATCTTTACAAACAATATATCCCCACAGAAATTAACCCTGACGAAAAAGGTCGGTGATACATGTTCTAAATAATAATTAGAAATTTGTAAAATATATGTATTTCCATTTAATTGCTTTGATATTAACACAAATATTAATAAAAACTTTAATTATTTATAATAAGGAAAATAAAATAAGCATTCATTACACGGAGGAAGGAAAGGAAAGACGTTTTTTAAAAAAGAATTAGTAGTCACGATTGTTTGACAGGAGATGGACCAACCCGTCACTTAGCATGGGAAAAATAGGTATGGCGGTCTTGAAGGGGTCTAAATGTTTTTTCCACCCCCGGGCATCTATTCCTCAGTCAGGGAACGAAACTGGGGGAAGGGAAGTATGAATAGGATGGCCTTAGAGGAGGGAAAGGAGAGGGGGGGGGTTGCTCTTGATTTCAAAATGGAGCCATTACCAATAATTTAGCTATAACAAACCTCGATAATGAGTTCGTTAACATGCAAATAAAAATGAGACTGGAAGCCTTTCGAACTGTATGTCACAGAAGAGAGAGAAAAAGATGTCCTAGCGAAGATGGAAGCCGCTCAGCAAAGAAGAACCGGTAACCTGCCAATCTGCACCAGCAGGGACATTTTAAATTTTATTCTTCATTCCTAAATCATGCCACTATATCTTTTGTTGACATTAAGTCACAACCTTGACCAAGAAACAACTTCTCCCCCATCCCCGAGCACGTTCTGCGAGTATCACACGGCTATGATGTTTGCTGTGGCGTTTCTTGAGGAAGCACGTCACGTTACTCAGAAGCCTGCGCTTTCACATCGGAGCAGTGCGTAGATGCGGATGCAGTTGCGTGCGAGATATCCCCCTCTTAACCCATTTAGGTCATTCAACACCTGGAGAAATTAACCACGTTTCATAGGGGGTAAAGGAACATTTAACGGCTTAAAAAGCTATGTCACGTTTCAAAGACGTAAATTTTTTCCCAGGCTCGTATCCGAAAATACGTTCTGCGGCGTGACCTGCCCAGCTATTTGGAGAGATGAGATGTAAGCTTCGTTGTTTTTTTTGCAGGTACAGCAGCCGCGTGGATGCTGCGAGTCCCGCGCACTCGTCCAGCAGCGCGGACTCCAGGGCTTCCAGGACCTCGAGGGCCTCCAGGACCTCCAGGGCCTCGCAACGGAGCTCCAGCGGAGACTCCAGCGACAACACGCAGGCGCCGGATGCCGACGCCGACGCCGAGGCTTCGCATAACAGGTGAGTGCACGTCGTCAGTTTGGAAGTGTATAACAAGGAAATAAAAAATATTAATCAAACAGAAAAATAAAGAAGAATAAATATACGCTGCCTCTGCCACGACTACCCTAGTTTTGAGTTTTGTTGCAATACTCACAGCTTTGCTGGCATATATTTCTCTATGCTACTCTCCGCGAGAAAGATAAATTTTAGTGAACACCCTTATTGGAGCCAGTGGCGGCTCGTGCCTGTGTTCTTCTGTACTACAGCACATAAATTAATTTAGGAAGGAATAATTTTTCTTAATTTTAAGAACGTTCATACTAATTGTGTTTTAACACTGTGAATGTATTCGTTTATATCGAAGACTTTAAACTCTGTACCTTGCAGCTGGACAGCCAGTTAGTCTGCGAATAAGTCACAACTGCGCATGCCCTTCTGCGCCTTGTGTACTACGAAGCCGAGAGCACAAAGAAACGAAAGAGCCCCTCGTGCTATGACACAGAGCATCAGGCGACATAACTAACAAAATAGAAATAAATTCGAACTATTCACTAATTTTAAATATTGTTTTATAGTAGTTTATATTTTCAAAACAAATAATAATCGTTCATTTTTGGTAAAATAAAAAAAATCACGATCTAAACAAAAAAAGAAAACAAATTTTAAGATACATTATAGTGCAAAAATCTACCGCACGACCCTGAATACAAAACTGCTCAGTGGCTTGTTCCGAAAATTAACTTTATTGAAATAATTACTGAGAAAAAAAACTTTCGGATTAGAAATGGCAAATATTTCCGCGTTTAAAAATTAGACTCTATTGGAAATTATGCAAACAGAATTAGAAATGTAGCATATTATTGTTAACACTGTCACTCATGTAGTTTTATTATTTTACACAGTTATAATCGTAATTATAAATGATTGCTTGGGCTGATGTAGCACATAACTTCAAAAACTAACGAGCCGGCTCTGATTTGGAGCGTTAATCTTCTTCATGTTCGATACAGTCTGATTTCGACTTTCTTTTTTAATCGTGTTTATGAATCGTTTGTTTCGAAACTTAATTACATGCATATAGTGAAGCAATCACGGTTGGACGGTACAGAAGAAAAATAAGATAATAAGCATGCAAGAGGATACGACAGTAATTATACAATGAACGTTTCTCTTGTTGATTGTCGTGTTTAGAAGTCGACAGCCTAAATACGACAATGACAATTAGAATGCGATGTCAGCTGCAGAAGTGTGATTCAAAGTTGCACGAGCACGAAGCCTCACATTTACGAGACCACAGACTCTCTTCAACGTCAGGATGATTTATTCATGTAGCTGCACCTCTGAAACTTTCGGTAACTAGACGTTTATGTCTCTTCGGAAAAGAGAAGACTTCAGAGCGTTATTACTTCGAAAATATTTATATGGTGTGGCTAATTTCTATCCTCGCTTTCCTTCTCCCAAAAATCAGTTTTCCAAACTGCTGACAACGGAGTTTCGATCCACGTAGTTTGGTCCCTTCATAATTCGCTTGCTGAACTATATACTGATTCATAAATTTAGAAATCTGTCAAAAAATTTACGATTGCCAGATACTGAAAGGCCCGTACCGTTTCCACCGCTTATTTTAAATTTTTAAAATTTATTTGGAAAGTTTTGATGACAGCTGACTCATCAAAAAATATGTTTAGAATGCGATTAAGGATTTTATTTTTTTTAAAACATGAAATAATTGTTCATTAACCCTGCAATTTCTGTAGAATCTCAGCAAGTCTCTACATCTGGACCTCAATTTTTTTTCCCTGCTAATTCTATGGATTATAATTTAATTTTCAAATTACAGTAAGAAGGAAGGAGCTCTGTTTTTAGTTCATTTAAGAAATAATTTCGTTTTCCGCATTAAGTCATGAAATATATATATATTTACTTTTTGAAGGCCGAATAATTGGAGTCCTCATATCAAAACACTTTCAGTTTCCCGTTTCAGTTGTAACTTTAGAATATACGAAGTGTGTGAAAGTGAGTGTGTGAACTTACTCAGGAAACGGAAGCATATTTACGCGACTCCTGGATTGGAACGAATTAAGCACGACAGTTGTACCCTTGAAGTCGATAACAGATCCAACAATCCTTCTATCCTCAATCTAAGTCGCATCAGAGGTTTTCTTCCAATTTGTCATATCGCACAATTTAGGGGAACGGCTATCGTATAACCGAATTAACGCTAATCAGCTCTACTTTCATGAAGTTGCACAGTAGGAATTGATTCGACAGTAACCTCTTAGTAAACATTTCATTTAACCAGCGTCAATAGCGCCTGTGTTAGGAATATTTACCCATTCACATTCCCCTTCCCGACCTAACCCTTCGGCATCTAACTTCAAATAAACGACAATGATGATTGGCGGTATTCGGGAAGTCTCCTACTACATAAAAGTGTCTAAAAAATCACGACGAATTAAGACAGTAAAATATACTCGATAACTTAATAAAGCCTAAAACTATTCCAGATACCAGATACCAGATACCTTAAAGGTACAACCGTCAACTAAAAAGAGACCAAAATATAGCGGGTACCCTAAGAGCGTCTTCGGGTAACCTTTTCTCAACCGCGTCCACCTCCAAGAAGTGGAACATAAAATTTCGTCAAGCATCTTGATAAATGCGAGAATGAAACTCGGCGACTCCAATAACCCCGGAATCGACAATAATATCAGTCTTTTCTGTTATTTTTTATGTAAACCCTTCCCACCACCCCCCGCACCGTAGTAGTGCTTGCCTGCATTGCCCTTTGGAGTTGAAATTAGACTCATAAAAATTCTAGAATGACACTATCAAATTAAGAGACCCCGGAAACATTTTATTCGACGCTAGTAACGGCCGTTTACGAATGTTTTTAAATTCCACCCCCACCCCTAGAAGCGGTAAATGTGTCAAGCCCTTGGTGATATTTCCTGGATCGTAAGTAACATGTGTATAAAGTTTGGTAGAAATTGGTTTACGCATTTAAACGGAAATTTGTTTCACACCGTCCCACGCCCACTCCTAGGGGCTGAAGTACAACTAAACTAGTATGGTAAATGCCCGAATTAAACTCATCGGTTTTCATAATCCCAGTCTCCGTTGTTTACTCATAACTAGGTCTAGGGGCTTGAACTACAACTTACTGACATAGTGAATGTCAGAATTAAACCAATTTACTTCTATAATCCTGGATTTGACGCCAATCTCGGTTGTTTCGCGTTATTTTTATGTAAATCCCCTCCACCCGCTCCATTATTGGGGCTTTACACTAAAATCATCTGGATATACTAATCACATCAACCCCGATAAATAATTAATCGACGCTAATGTCGGCCGTTTTTGCATGTTTTTAAATTTCACCCCTGTTCAGCCCTTGGAAGTTTTCTAACACTTCGGAAACCCCTACAGAAACAACTCACCAAAGTTAAATCGCAATTAGACGTTTGGGTTTTGGTATTGCATAGGGGACACACAAACATTAATTTTTATGTACATAGAAAGACTATGAGCTGTTTAATCCTATATTTCCTGGTTTATTCTGCCTTACTTTCACTTCACCTTTCGGTTTGGACTATTTGTCCCATCCTCACGGTCGCTTGTGATCTCGAATGATCCGTGCCTTCTAGCACGTTCTACTGCGTATATTACTGTGGTTCTACTTCTCACTATTCCGTTCCTCGAGAACTCTCTACTATTCCCCTGCAACATGGCTCGTTTCACAAGCCTCTTAGTTTGGCTTGTACCTCTGTTTCTGATTCACCCCAAATCATTGTCAATATTTTATTATAACAACTATTTAAAAAGTAACATCATTATTATTTTTAACGAATGTGTAGGGTTGGAATCGTATCAAAATAACAGTGAATAAAAATCATTAGGTAGTATCAAACGATTAAATATATTCCATTGTAAATTTATAGAGTTGGTAATATGCATGAAGGGACGAATGTAAATAAAAATAATATTGTAATATCAAGAATTTGGCTCCAGTATTAGAGGTATCGGGAAACTCCAGAAAATGGTTACGCTTACTTCCGGGGTTTCTTCGCTTTAAACAGGACGTCTCAAATATTCCCGGAAGCAAATCGTTCCTGTTCTTTGTGGATCGTCGTCCTCATCCCCGCGTTTCCTGCTTAAACGCCAAGCCATCCGACGGCCGAGGATGCTGGAAGCTGGACCCGGTCAGACGACCTTCAGGCGCTATTTGCTCCGCTTGTGTAGGAAGACCGTTCTCCCGGAATTCTCCGGTCATTCCTGACACTCGAAGTCTGGCAACCGTGGAAGTCCCGCTCGACGCAACCGATCGTCCTGTACCTGTCGCGGTTACGCAACTTGCTAAGGATTAACCGTTCCAGGTGCGAGACGCCGGATTATTGCATTACTTATTAGCGACACAGGACCGGGACGATAGGCGCAACTCCTACATTCCCCAAGTATCTCCCGGAGCCCGTGGACCGCAATCTTCATACGAAAATTTTGGAAATAATCGAAACTAGTTTGGACGTGCCACAGGGAAGCGTAATGGAGCCTTTACAATTATGGCACTTTATAATGACACATCCAACCAAGATAACTGTCCTACTTAATTATTAGCTATCCACTACACGCTATACTTGGGTACCGACATAACAAAAATTATAAAAACAGATAATCGCGTTCGTCAGAGACAAACGTATTCCACCGTTTAAAACACGTGGACATAACATTGACTTTCAACAATATTTAAACTGTCGCGTGATCATATGAATTCAAAGGCTAGTGAATGAAAGGGTAGAAACCGCTATTTTTTTTGTACTGAGAAAAATTTCAAATAAAGTTGATAATATCAATTTCTTATAGGCCTCTGGTTCCGAATAATTGCAAGAATTAATTTTAAAAAAATATCGGACGTAAGATAATTTAGCTACTTAGAAATAAAAGAAAATGGCTACGCTTTGCGTGATATACAAATCGAGAAATGGGTATTATAAGTTTCGCAGGATCCAATTGATTTACAAAACGTGTTCATTTCCGTACAATCATTTTTTATTCTCTTCCCATTACCCTTGATTTAATATAATAAGCGTTTTCAATGCATGCAATCAATAAATTGTAGTTAGAATAATGTAGCATGTATCAAGACAACTTTACTTCTGGACGGAGTAAACTAGGAGAATGCTGCTCTAATTACATATATTCTAATCTTCGTCTTCAAATAAATAAAATAGTGTGTTTGTTTGTGAGTATGTTCCGCATACAAATCTACACCCGTGGAGCAAATTTCACCAAATTTCGTATACGTGTTCCTTGAGACCACGTCTACCACCCCCAACTAGAGGGGATGGACGGAGGTGGAAATATTCAAACATGCTAAAACGGCCGATATTTAAGTCGGAAAAAAATATTTTTGAGGTCAAAGAGATTGATAGTGCTTCTAATGATGTTATCTGTGTATAATTTCAACCCCTTACAGCATGGGAATGGAGCAACCTTAGGAGTGAAGGTGGAGTGGCGTTACAAGAAAATTACGCGAATACAGCCGAGATTGGACTCAAATCCAGGGTTATGGTTATCACCGAGTTTAATTATGACAGTCAATTTGTCTTTTAACTCCCCCAAGCGGGATTGGAATTTTTTAAACATTAGAAACGGCTGGTATTTCCGTGGAATAAATATTAGTCGGGGTCAATAACATTGATAGTGTTTCTACCGATGTTGTTTTTATATAATTTCAACCCCTTTTGGCATAGCAGGGGTGTTACATAAAAATAACGCAGAAGCAACCGAGATTTGAGTAAAATCCGGGGTTATGGATGTCGCTGACTTAACTTATGACAACCTGGGAAACGCGACGGGGTGGGAGGGTCTGGGCGGGGATAGAAATTTTCAAACATGACATAACGGCCGATGTATTCTTCGAATGAAACTATTTCGGGGTCAATGAGTTCATCCCCTTTCGGCATGGGACGTGATCACATTTAGGGATAGGGGTCGAGGTGCGTTACATGAAAATAACTCATAAGCAGCCGAGATTGGATTCAAATCGGGGGTTATGGATAGAGATCAACCCGAACAACGCCAATGCGAATGAAAATTGCAATAAAAGAAAAATTAAAATGATTTACAAACCAAACACATCACTATGTTGTTACTAAAAAGGTTTGTTCTTTAAGTATATAGGTAATATTAGTAAACCACAAACAGTCTCTAAGATGAGTACATATTTATTTTTCGAAAACTTTCAACACTTTGTTATATTCATCCTAAAATATTATAAAAATCTGTTATATTTGAAGAGTTAACCATAAAATGATTGTTTATATAAAAACATACCTGGTACTTATTTCAAGTGAAATGAAAGAAAAGATCTAATACTTAGGTTCGTACAGTTTGGTGTGTATTATGCCAACTGTTTCGCTACACAGCAAGCTTCATACTATTACATAAACAAGTTTACGTAGGAAAGGTGGTGTAAATTACCCAGGGCCACCTGAGATCGATATTAGAACTAGAATCGTTACAGTGTTCTTAACGACCAATATGGTGTCTTTTACCCTTATTAAAAACTAAAATCAAAAAGTAACACTGCATTGCCTCACGCAATTCAATAATATCAATTTTTTATAAAACAAAATTAAATTTTTTGAAGCCGTAAAGTAAACTATGCCTTTAGTTTCATTTTACTTGGAATAACTACCAGGTATGTTTTAATATAAAGAAAATTTCTTTTATTGTAAACTCTTATTATTAACATCATTCTTGTAAGAATTTTAATAATATTTTAGGAGTGTCGAAAGCTGCTGAAAAATAAGTATAGGTTGTATACGGTTTACTAAGATCATTCAAACGAATTACTGTACATCCGAAAGAACGCAGAATCATCGTGAGGTAATGTTAACTGAAACACTGCAGGCACGCCGTAAAATAGCGAAAAAAAAATTCCAATCTCTTCGTCTTCATTGGCTGTGTTCGTTAAAAACAATCCCAGCTTTGATTGTCGTCATAAATGAAACGAATAAAAATAAAACATGATAATGACACGAGAAAAGGAGATGTCCTGATGCATGACAAACAAAATCGTAATTCAGGTAAAAGTATCGGTACGTTAAAACTGTTGACGTCAGCCTTTGTGCAAGTCCTCGGCTCACGAGAGCTTTGCTAACACATTAGGTTTTAGTTGTGTTTTCATGATGATTTTGAAGAATATTGCACAGGATTATTCCGAAATCGTCCAAGTTTGATTTTAGAAAAATGGCCGAGGAGTTTCGAGTGATTCATGAAGTCGCACTGATAATTTTTTCGGTTTGTCGCAAGTTTGCTGATAGAGCGTCAAAGAAAACTCAATATTTCTAGAAAATAAGTGCCCGTCAAGGTTAAGAAACTAAGTTTCCGGAAGAAAGGTTTACGACTTTCGCTCCAATGCACACAGGCTATTATCTTCACGGCTCGCCTTTGGAGTTTAAAACATTCTGACATTTACTACGAAATACTGCTGTTTCCTAATCCGCGAGACAAAACCGAATGAAAATTGGAACAACTGGAGAAGTTATTCACAATGTTGAAAATTCTCCATAGTAACTTAAATGGAAAAAAGTACGATTTGTTGTGGAAGTCCTTTCGCTTCTTTAATACCGGTTTTTTGGAAATAAGCCACTAGATATCCCTGTGTTATTATATATTTTTGTATGCAATATTAAGAAGAAATTAATTTATTAATGCACTAATAAGGGAGCGAACAACTTTTGGAATTTTCCGCATAATGTGAACAGACTCCCGTATTTTGTCGATTCTAGGTAGAGTAGTTTAACTACATGGTTCTTTAATATTGTCTTATGGAAGCTGCATTTTATAGTATACTAGCTGGGTGCTCGGCGTTGCCCGGGTTGTCATACATCCATAGTCCCCGAATTTGATTCCAATCCCGGTTGTTCTTGCGGTATATTTACGTAACGCCCATCCACCCC
This sequence comes from Zhengitettix transpicula, assembly GCA_037074705.1. NCBI lineage: Eukaryota > Metazoa > Arthropoda > Insecta > Orthoptera > Tetrigidae > Zhengitettix > Zhengitettix transpicula. The sequence continues at coordinate 52,804,132 of CM073595.1, forward strand.
CACCCCTAAGGCTGCTCCTCTCCCATGCCGAAAGGGGTTGAAATTATACACAAACAACATCGGAAGAAATATAATCGATGACATTGGCACCGACAAATATTTATTCCACGCAAAATTCGACCGGTTCACACGTTTGAAAATTTCCACTCCCGCTTGGGGGAGTTAAACGGCAAATTGAATGTCATAATTAAACTCAGTGACAATCATAGCCCCGGATTCGAATCAAATCACGATTGTTTTTGCGTTATTTTTATGTAATGCTATTCCACCCCAACCCTTAAGGGTCTTCCCCTCCCAAGCCCGAAAGAGGTAGAAATTATATCCAGAGAACGTGCAGAGAAATTTTATGAATCTCATTGATTCCAAAAAACATTTTTTCAACGCAACAACTGTATTTACTGCCCCCGCCCGCCTCCTCCAGGCTCCTCCCACACCCGCCGGTTGCCCAGGTTGTCATAAATAAACTCAACGACGTCCATAACCCCGACTTGACTCGAATCGCGGTTATTTTGCGTTGTTTTTATGTAACGCCCCTCCAACTCCACCCCTAAGCGTGCTCTCGTCCCATGCCAAAAGGAGTGGAACTAATACGCAAACAACATCGGTAGAAATAGTATCAATGCAATTGAAAAATATTTATTCGACTCAAAAATCAGTTGGTTAACATGTTTGAAAATTTCTGCCCTCATCCACCCCCGCTCCTGTGGGCGGTAGACGAGTCTTTCCTGGTCGCAAAGGACACTTGTACCAAAAACATACAAACACTTTGTTTTATTCATTAGAAGATTTTATGTTGCAATAACGTCTGAGTCTTGCTCAATTACTTGAGTAAATATATTTTTTCTGACGCACTTGACGGACCTTATTTTTTTCCCGGTTCTTAACCTTGGTGTTTTTGAATATTTCGCATTTATTTTCCGGGAATCGTGTCACAGTAATATGTATTTAGAAACAACGCTGTGACGTAATAATACGTTTACTTCGTCGTAATTTAACGATCACGATTATCCTGATGAATACTTTGCGACTTGTTTGACTCGTTTCCCAGGTATTCTCGATTTAATACATTATATGTTGCATAAAACTTTTATCTACGCTTAGTTTACAATAAGGATTGACTTGCGTATATTCTCTCTTTCTCGTGAAAGTCAAGAGTTTACGAGAATTGTGAGGGAACAGGACTTTAACCTACTCCGATTAGATTATCGTTTCCTGCTTTAGGTCCGCCCGAACCGCGAGTAACCCCGCAACGTCCAGGATTTAAGTCTTGAAAAGACCATTTTGCATACAATGCCGTACCATGTTCGGTTACGGCGTGTACTTTTAATTTATGAATGGGCCAACTCATATTTCCTGCCGGTCTACAAAAAACGATGACGAAACTTTAAATTTTTTTCATTACTTTCACTCATTTTTAAGTTCTTTCCATTACTGTCTTCTCTCTCTCTGTCTACTTAGAATTTAATTCAATTTTTATTTACTCCATTTCATCACATGACTTTCAGCTGACACTACGTTTCTTATTGCGCAATTGAAAAATAATCTCGTACAACTACCAACAGTCGCTTACGGGTAAAAGTTTCCTACACTTTCAAATACTTTGCTATTAATATTTAGCTTGTATAATAATTGTTGCCCGGATTCGTAATTGAATTTACACGTTTCCGTTGCATTTTCTTTGCCAGAAATTCACGTTTAATCTACTAAAATTTGATTCTTCTGAGAGTATAACTTGTTTTCTAGAAGCCCTGAATCACGCTTTCTTTGTTTATTTACGTGTCTTTGCCTGATTAGTTAATTATTTTGAAGCCAAAGGCTGCAACTTGTTCGGATCGTTAAATGATACGTCGTAAAAAATTATACTGAAAGCTTTAATGTCACGTAAGTATTTTATTAATATCTGTCACAGATTTAAAAATCTATTAACCCGCTATTTTTCTCCTTCCGCTTCAGAGTTGGCCAGAACATATTTCGAACAAACCTTCAATCTACAATTTAATTCAGTTATTTTTTAAAGGTAAAATTTATAAACAATCGATGTAAATTGCCGTAATTTATGAGGATTAACACGAACCGTGTTTGATATTTATTCTGAGCGTTTTCTAGTGGTATAAATCCGAATTGAATTGTTTTGGTCCTGGAGCGATCTCTCACAGGCCAACAGCCTTACAATTATTAGGATATCTCCGTTACGAATACGGCGCATCTTGTTTTTCTTAAGAAAATGTTATCCTTAGAGACATTCTCTGATGAGCCTATGACCTCACTTGTAATCTTATCTGCGCTGCTTAGAATGGCCCACAACTTTCGGAGCCTCAAGCCAATCGGTATGCATAAGTCGAGTCTAGTCATATTTAAATGGTTCAGTAAGGGTGTTGTATTTTACTGGGTGAGGTGTATTGCATACTGACCACTGGAACGACGAACGAAGCCTGAGTGCTGTCTATTCCAAAATTAAAAATTAGTATACGCTGGGTTATGTGGGGGGGGGGGGGTGCTAAAACTCACGCACCTGATCTGTTACTATCTGCCACTGGTCCCTTGCTAAAATCTCTGGTGCAATCGCTTATAGAATATCTGTTCTGCTTCTCTGGCTGGACGCGTTTTCGGGATCAATGGGTTGAGGTTCTTGGATCGCAGCCATACGCACGACATCTGCACAGTTCAGCAAACTCTAGTCGAAGTAAACTTCCTCAAAATATTTTTACCAGCCATATGGAGAATTTTTTTTTATTGGATGGTTTAAAGTCGCGTCAGAAAAATTGTCCTTGGTGATTGTGCATAATCAAAACATAATTTAATAATTCAATATTTTCATAATCTTGGTGTAGATAGTTAATTCAAGTATTGAACTGTGGAGCGTTACATTTCTTTATTCAGTCCTGTGTCTGCGAGGAACGAGAGACGATGCAGATGATGTGCAGATTGCTCTTCTGGTATAGATTGCAAGAGTTTACTTCCTTGACTAGTCGTACAGAGGGCATTCAAACAGGAGGTGTTTTATTGTTAATATAGACCTTCAGAGAGTACATTCAGGCTGAGGTGAACTAGAAAAAAGAAAATTATGGGTTAGTGTGGTGTGTAAGGTTCGAATTCTTGATGTTATTTTTTGTTGCCTTCTTGAGATGTTTCTGGGAGGAGATAAATTGTAGTAGCTCTCCAATTCACTGAAGAATATTCCTTTATTCCTTCCTGTTCTGTTGGTAGACCTACAAAGTAGCCAGAGAGGGTTGGTACATAGAGGAGTAGTCGAGATGTTTATTTGTTGCGAGACCCCTCTCTTTGCAAGCTGGTCAGCCTCCATGTTCGCTGCCTCACCTGCGTGTGGGGGAATCCACGCTATCTTTATTTTGTTGGTGTTTAGGTTGCTCCTCCAGATGATCTCTCGGATTAAGTTGATTTTTTCATTCCTGAAGAACTGGAGTCGGTTACAATGAGGGTGTTCTTACTTTCCTCACATAAATCGGTTGCCATGAAGGTTTCAGCAGTGGTTATAGATGCCTCCTTGTCTATTTATGTGGATCTGGAGGTATCTGTAGTGATAAATGCGCAGCCTACTCATTCCTTTGACCTGGAGCTGTCAGTGTATATAATCCTGGGTTAATTATGATCCTTCTGGAATGCAGTAAGTTCTTCCTCCCCTTGTTGGCTGTTTTTGGGATTTGTGCCATTTTTGAGTAGAGAGGGATGAAATGAAGTTTCCATGGAGGGACCTTGAGGGAGGACTTGTGATCTATGCGAGGCAGAGAGACTCTGCCAGAGGGAAGCAAGGCTTTGAGGGCCGAGTGGAAAGGAAGGGAAGGAGGTGTGGGTTAATTTGCAAAGAGGTCCGAGATGAGCAGTTGGTGTCTGATACGTATGTTAGAAGATTCCGCGGCTACACAGGCATATCCTACCATAATGACTTTTTCTTCTCATTATCAGAGGGGTAAATTTATTCTCGATTCTTGGTCTATTGGAGTGCTTCTTAGACATCCTGAGATAATTATAAGTGTTTCATTCTGTATCTTGTTTAACTTTTTAAGTTATTTTTTGTGTGCCGATACATAAATATGGGAGGCGTAGCCTAAGTTAAACAGAATTAGTGCTCTATATGAGAACTCCAGTGTTGAGGCGTTGCTCCCCAGTATCTAGCTGCAAGTAGTTTTAATATGGACCCGGAAGGTTAATCTAGAGTCCCAAAACAGACCATGGATTTTCTCCTCCTTGGCTATGGAAATTGGGGAATTATACGTACTGAGTGATATAGGTTCATATTTTTACTTTCTTGAGAAGTGGATCGCTTTTACTTCGGTAGGGTTGAAGGAGAAACCACAACTGTCAGCCCACTCTGTAGTTTTGTTTACAGCTTCCTGCATTCTATTAAGATTTTATATCATACAAATTTTTCATGACACGCGATCCATTGCCTAGCAACATATTTATAAATTAAAAATTAAAATTTAACTAATCTAAAAATTATAAGCACGCACTGAAAAAAATTAAGACGTTATTTGGGGTTAATTGTGTGGGCCGAAAAATCGTATTTTTCAATGCATTTTGGCTGATTCTTACTGGCTTTTTCTGATCAAGACTGCCCAACAGCCAGTTAACCTTCATGAATCCTCACTGTCATCGTCAGGTGGTCGACAATTTGCTCCACCACAGACGTAAACTAAGAAGAATTTTAAAAACTTGTTCTATGAATTCATGGGTTTTGGACGTCACATCTGCCCCAGTTCAGCCTTGAGACTGACAGAAGAACATTGCCTAAACACTGTAACTGATACAATACCTAAGATTAAACGTCACTTGTGAAATGTCATACAACGTGACATCAATTTTCTTCGTAATCGTAGATCCGCAAACGAATCGTGTTATCGGATTTGCACATTCTGTGCTAAAGATTCCGCGAAAACATTGTGCAGCGGTATCTCCAAGTCTGACAGCTGCTGTCATTACGGTCATTTATGTTAACGGAACTGAAGCTGCTTCAACAGACCCGTTGGGAACGCAGATAAATTTATTCTTCATGCGCAGTGGTTCTCGAATACGTGTCCGTGGTTACGAACAACCGTTAAGCGACATTTCTTTGTCTTATAGTCACATGAGCCTCAAGCTCTTGAATCCGTGCTTTCGATCAGATACTGAGCTACATATTGAGTCGCAGTTTCGTCACGAACATGAATTTCTTCGGCGTATGTAAAACATCCAGCCGTTGAAATGATCGTCTCCAGGGAAATATGAAGAATATAAAGAAAATAGACTTTTATTGATAATTACGTTTATTTTCTCGAATCAGAACTCTACATGTATCGTGTAATCGTCACAGGTCGTTTTTTATTCTTAAAACCTTTTTTCTTTCTATTATACAGTTTGGTTAGTAACTTTACAAGTACTTACAATAAATATGGTAAATAATTCACATGATGACTTGTGTAGGGGGAGAGTCCAGTGACTTTCCAGTCCTTGAGTTCTTGATTTGTAGTTCTTGGGGGTTTGGGAAGGAAGGTGAGATGGGTGTTTGGTCATTACTGTAAGGGTTTGGAGTGTTGGGTAGAGAGTGGCATATGTGGGTTATCGGGCAGGGGGTTATATTGAGGTAGATGGGAAGAGGATTTGTCAGGAAGTGCCCGAGTGTTGGCGGGGAAGTATGAGATCTATTGGGAGTTTGCGTTTCAGTTGGCGATTTGAGGGTGGCGGAGGGGGCAGGGGGTTATATTGGGGTTGATGGGAAGAGGATTTGTCAGGAAGTGCCCGAGTGTTGGCGGGGAAGTATGAGATCTATTGGGAGTTTGCGTTTCAGTTGGCGGTTTGAGGGTGGCGGAGGGTGATGGTTATGTATGTATACTATGTTCGGATTTGGGTGATTACTTTTGATTAGAGATGATATTGATTTGTTTATTATTGTGTTGCTGGTAGTGATTTGGATGTCTTTGTGGGTTGTAGAGTTTCTTAGGAACCACGGAGCATTGGTAATGGAGCGAAGGATTTTGTTTTGGGTAATTTGGTGCTTTTGTAGGTGGGTTTTAGCGGTGGAGGCCCAGATAGGGCAGGCGTAGGACCAGATGGGTTGGATGAGGGAGAGATAGATGACTCGTTTAGTATTGATTGAGAGTGGGGAGTTTCGTTTAATAGTGGGTATAGAGTTTTCAATTTATTGTTAATTTTGGGGATGTGGTTATGAATATGAGCTTACCAGGATAATTTTGGGTAACACCTATGTAAGTTACTTTTCTTTTTGTCGGAATAAGAGTTCCATTGAGGGTGAGAGGGATTTGGGTGGTCATGGCAGATAAAAAGATCAGGCGTGTTCACCGATCAGCTCGGGTAAAATTAACTAATCTAAGTGACCTATCCGCCTTGTTACATATTTTTAGCACCTCTTCCGTGACTACTGGTTTGTTAATACGCAATTTCTCTTCTACTCATAGAACACCTCCAAAACTCTGTCTTTGTCAAGAGCGCATGGGTTCTTAGACAATGCCTTTTGACAGTGACCAGTTACTGATACAATGTATGAAATGCCACAACGTGCTGTTTTTTAAGATAACAGCCGAGATTGTCATCACAAGCTCTCATTGACAAATCGCTGAGGATTCATTCAATATACAAATATTAACTCGTGGACAAAATGAAAAAAAAAATGGTATACATATTCTTCAAAACACGAGAAGCGGTACTGTGGTGTTGAGAAACCCCTAGCATAAATGTGAAAAGAATTCTAATTTAAAAACGTGATCATTAAGTGATAAATTACTTGTGCGCCAAGAGACTGTGTGACGTCACACGCGAGAGAGAGGGAGACAGAGACGTTACTAGGCGACGAACAAGGAAATAGTTCCTTTTTCCGTAACGAAATAAAGCAGAAATATTTTTATTGAATAAAAAGTATAATCATATCCATATATATATATATATATATATATATATGCAATGTAAATTACTGAAAACCTACCACGCATACAATTCTGAATTTGAAGGTGCTAATAATGTGCGGTTTTAACAGAATTGTATTGTAGACTAGGGCTCGTAATTGCAGACCATACACTGATTTTAATAATTTTTATATTTTTTTTAAAAAAATCCTGATATTTAGTCTACTTTCATTTTTTGTGTCAACAGGCACTGTTCCACTTAAAGAAATGTGTTCAATTAAAAAACACTTTCTAAACTCATTTCTAATTATTACTAAGTTATATATATATATATATATATATATAATCCAATTATAATGTAATTTGTCGGTGTAGTGACCCCAGCGCGCCGGCAAGATATTTTAATTCTGAATGCAGTCCTGTACCTAAAAAAGGACAATTAAAGACTTTTTACAGAAAGTTTGTTTTGAAGCATAGGAAAATTTGCATTTGGAATTGCGATATTGTGACGTACTTGTTGAAGTAAGTCAGTTGAGTGTTTCGTAACGGAGTTTTGTCGACGACGAGAGTAGTCTTCGCGGAGGCTGGAAGATGGCAGGCTACAGTCTCCTCGTGAGATATGCCAGGTAAGCCTTAAACGTGCCGTCACGTCCATACACCAGCTTTTATCTAGTACGGTATTTAAGATTAAGGTCGACGATAATTATATACGTAACTGCGTACGCGTTAGCGTCTGTTAGTAATTACCCTTAACAAAGTGATCGATATTATGTAGGGGCCAAAAGAGGGAATAAATCAAATTCTCAGAAAAAATTGATAAAATGAAAAAACTTACGTCTGATTGAATTCCGGAATAATTTCAGAGATGGTTCACATTAAATAAAACATCACAGCTATTAATGTACAAACAGACACTATTGCTATGATCCCTTATTATTACTCTAAACCTTCTGTTTTCCCATTGTCGTTGCTTCATTTTTGTTACGCCAACCCTTCGGCTCTCCCACTGTCGTTAGTTTTCGTCGCTTTTGAGTTTTGTCAAATGACAAATGCAGTTGTGTCGCTCTAGGCTCTTCTTCGCACCTGACGAAAGGGACAAGGATCCCAGAAACGTAGTGTGGTATTTAAAAAAAATAATAATTTAGAGCAACATTAAGAGATCAAAATTAAATAGTGTAAAGGTTGGTAGAGTTTTTATCGCTACAAAATTTCACTTCGCGCCGTTTTGGCAGCTATTCCATTCCTCGTAATATGATAATCGTTTTTTAAATATCTCCAAAACATGCTAATGAGCAATATCAGACCTTGGCTGACTTGAGTCATAGCATTAATCAGTTTCCAGACCTCAAGTGCAAGTGCGCGTAGATTTACGTTCCATACTTTCTGGTTAATACCTCGCGGAGCCAAAAATAAATCGTAATTACTTTCTGCAAACGTTGAGGCGTTTTGCGAAGTGTTTGTGGCGTACACATACACGTTGTGCCTGCTAATGCACAGGTGCCACAGCTGGTTCTTTCTCAGCTCCACAGTGCACGCCCAAGAGATGAGCGGAAACAACTCGATTATTCAATAACGAATTTAGAGACGTCACAATCACAGTTTATTAGGCGTGTCGGTCCAATCTAAATATCAGGAAATATTTTTATATACAATCTTAACCTGTAACGAACTGTAATTACGTAATCGATATTAAGCTGTTTAATATGTACTGCGCTGTGGCTTCGGAATAGTTGCCCTGAAATGCTTTTGAATTCAATGAATCTCTTTTTGGGCTAGTGTGACATTGTGAAAATAATTAAATCAGTTTATATGAAAAGGAAAGAGACAGAGGTGGTGGAGATTGAAACTAGGCGTTGGAACTCAGGACAGAAGGATGCTCATCAAATTTTCGATGGCGCTAGCCTCTTCATCCCATGCACCGGCTTAAACGTCTAGGTGTAAGTATGACTAGGATTATAAAGGTACGGATCTGGATCGTTGTTTAGTAAGACTAATCTTGATCGGCTGAAATGCTGCGATCTTGTCGGAGTCCAATTTACCGGAAAGTGTGCGGACGATGATATAATAGACAGAAATAATTTGGAAGTGATTTGGCTAGATCCGGAAGCAGTTAATAATGTTTGGAAAACATTGCCGGAAATTTGACAAGCGTCTCCGTGAATTCCTATCTATTTTGTTTCAATGGTGTCGAAAGCTTCCTCTCGTATCGGGAACCCTGGTTACAGAACTCTACAAAGGGTAAACGTCGACAAATACTCACAGTACAGCGTTTGCTGTGATAAGGCGATGTGAGGACACGAAGCACTGGTCACACAGGCTTACTCCCCCAAATATATAGTTTCATTTGCCCAAAATGTATGTTTTGTTTCGTGCTGAATTATAAACCTTTAGGATTTCTGTAAAGTTTTTAGTAATCTTCCTTATTTCTCCTTTTCAACTTTGAATCACTTTATCCTTACAGATTTTTTCGTCAGCTGGTAATACGAGACCTCTCATTCACTAATGTTCTATTTTTTTGTGGCATTTGTTGTGAACAATCAATAAATTTAATAAGAAGTCTGTCATACATTCGGTTTAAATTAAACATAAAATCAAATTAAATTGTATAAAAAGAAGAGGATTCGGAAATATCAGTTATTTATAAGGTACCAGCAAAAAAGAATTGAGAAATATTCTATTTAAGAATGTAATCGACATTAACATTTATAAATAAATTAATGAGGTTTCGTATTTTCATTGTAAGGTATTTGAGTTTAACATCCTTGACACCTTGCTTCTTCTCAGGTTCTGTGTAAAACGAATCTAACATAACTTGTTTTCCGGATCTTAAATGGATCTTGGATAATTGATGGAATGGTCGTTAGTCCTTAAATAGCTTTGCTAGGCGCCTCGTGCAACTTTTCTGATTTTGCCTTCCAAATTTCTCAAACGGTTACTTACACTCTAATATTATAATTATACATAAATAATTTTACGAAAATGGAGGAAAGAAAAGTAATTTATTATTAGACGTCATTCATGCTTGACGTTTGTTGACGAAGCTCTTGTGACATATGGAGACGTTATCGGGTATTCCAAAGTCTATACGAGGATAATGATGAAAATGTGGTTGAAATATTCTTGGGAAAGTTTGATGGGAAGGAGAACCACCGTTTACAACGGTAAATCAACTATGTCAGGTTACCGAGATAAAAATAAAGATCAGAGCGACGGAACGCGAGTCAGAAAGTTGAATTTCTCAGCTCGAAGTCAAGAATGCCCTCAAAAACGAAATCTGTTATCGTGATCCGACGTTCTTCGAACGTAATGTTTATCTGAGATTATGAGAAATGTCGGTCAGTGTCTCGAGCACAGTGTGTTAGTAGGTGTGTGAAGTTGAGGACGTTTCGGCTTGTGCAACTCTGCTGAGAATCATTGTCCTAGAAGACGACGCCCGTGCTCGTAATTGTCTCAGAGCCTAACAATGGGACTCGTCGCTACTCACTGAGCGGACAAATTTGCTCGAGTCCACTTAATCGGAAAAATGATGTGAGTAAGACCCGTTGAGTGTTAGCTCACCGCATCTTCCAGCCCCGATCGTTCGCCACAGGCCGTTCAGGCCAGTCATTGATCTGACGTTTCTTACATTCTAACAATATGAGAGTGAATGCAAAAAAGACTACAGGAATCGCGGTTGATTAGTTTCCTCTATTGGGATATTTAAAATTAGATTGTCAATACCGTTACAGACTGAGGAGATACTTGTCCAAATTTATTTTCTTCCAATACGCGTGTGGATCTCAGGATCCGAAAAATTTCACACACAAACTGCTCACGTGATAATCGCAGACGATTTTTTTTAAAAGATCCTGCAATTTTTCATGAGGATTTGCGATATATCAAAAATTTCCAACTTTTGCATTTATTTTCTTGTTATTCTTCAGCCTGACGTCAAAATGTTACAGCGTCTCAAAATTCAATTTTAGCAAGACTCTCATAATCTATGTCCGTCTTTGAATATTTTATCTCACACTAGACGCATTCCCGGGGTTTGTATTCCCAGTCTTGTATTGGAAAGGAAAATGAATGGATTGTATCTACAGTCTAAAAGTCACGTAATTTTTACATGCAAAATTAACGTCTGTTTGAAAATTAATAATAATAAAGATAGCCAATTACAGACGAAAGAAGTGGTAATATAAATAGCACACAACGTTTCCGGGTCCACGGAACCATTTAATCGGCAAAATGATGTAAGACCCGTCGTGTGTCAGCTCACCGCATCTTCCAGCCCCAATCTTTCGCCACAGGTCGTTCAGGCCACAGATTGATCATACGTTTCTTACATTCTAACAATATGAGAGTGAATGTAAAAAATAATACAGGAATCGCGGTTTATTAGTTTCCTCTATTGTAATATTTAAAATTAGATTGTCAATGCCGTTACAGACTGAGGAGGTACTCGTCCAAATTTATTTTCTTCCAATTCGCGTGTGGATCTGAGGATCCGAAATATTTCACACTTCAAACTGCTCACGCTGATATTCGCAGAAGAATTTTTTTTAGCAAAAAGAAACTGAAATTTTTCATGCGGATTTGCGATATATCAAAAATTGCCACCTTTTGCATTTATTTTCTTTTTATTCTTCAGCCTGACGTCAAAATGTTACAGCGTCTCAAAATTCAGTTTCAGCAAGATTCTCATCATGTACGTCCATCTTTGAATATTTTATCTCACACTAGACGCTTTCCCGGGGTTTTATTTATCCCAGTTTTGTATCGGAAAGGAAAATGAATGCATTCTATCTACAGTGTAAAAGTTAAGTCAGTTTGAAAATTAATAATAATAAAGATAGCCAAATACAGACGAAATAAGTGGTTTTTTAAATACCACACAACGTTTCTGAGTCCACTGAACCATTTAATCGGCAAAATGATATCTCTATATGGCTATCTTTTATTTAATTTTATTTACTAATATTTATGGGTATTTAAATAACCTTCAGTCTTGATTATAAAAGTTTCGTTTCAACTTCGGGAGGAGGAGTAAATTCCTGGATGAATTCAACTATTGAGCAAAGAACTTGTCGATAAGAGAATCATGACGATCTCACATCCACTCCATAGATGGACTGACCTGTTCCTTGTTGGCCGATAACGCAAGTCTCACAAGAAATTGTAATCTGTTAAAGTTAAAACGGACGTCCGTCGGAATCAGCGGTATCCGAGGTACAAAAACTATCCCTTTCCGGTTCAGATAGTCGCTTCAACTCCATAGCTCTCCATCTTATTTAAATACAGCTTTCTAGAGTTATATTTTACTTACCGTGGACTTGACAGGTTTATCAAACACCCAAACTATGGATTCGAAACCAATCTCGATCAATTTGGACCCCTTTTATTAATGAGCAGTTTTGAAGTTGTTTCCAAAACTTCATGGAAACTTTTGGTTCGGGATTTTGTTGTGACGAATATAAATTACCGCACTCAAAATTAGGATTGAGTCAGATTTCATTTACAGGAGCTAGAAGAACTTGTTAAATTTCGCGTCATGTACGCCAAGGCTACGAAGCGGATTAAACGATTGACATCTGTTTAAATGTAAACACCGATTAAACGACGCATATTTATGTAACAGATTTTTACATGAATCGCTCGAGAAGTTCTTCGGACCCGGCGTAAGAAATTTAAAATATATCAATGTTGCCCAGGAAATTGGCAAACATTTAACAGTTTCGTTGTGGAATAAGGATGCAGTGGCGAATGATTTCACTGCCGGTTCCGGAAACGCGTGAGATGTTAAATACGTCGTTCCAGCTTTGTAGTGCTATGGACCATGGATGGTGGCGTAATCGTTCATCCACATCTGCGCCTTTAAACGGGATTTTTCAGGGTTTTTTTTTCAATAATTTCTGCCGACGAAACGGACCGCAGGAGCCGAATCATCACACGGTCATCTTGATTAAGGTTCTCGTTCCATCGTCAGCCTTCGTCGGAATGTGGTCGTATGAGTAGAGGTTTAATCTAAAATATTCGAGATGACAGAGAGATTAATGTCACATTAACTCTCTTTCCGCTCCAATATAACGCTGGGATAATTAAATACTCGATATCACCGGGCAATAACCTAGTCGTGAATGAAATGACTTTTTACCGCCGAATCTCTCTCTCTCTTATATATATATATATATATATATATATATATATATATATATATATATATATAAACAATTCATCCGATTGCGATGAACCTGTCGGGTTTTCGAAGCGTCAGGAAACTCCCAAGGGGTAAACGGGGATGTAATTTAAAAACATACTAAAACTGCCAATATTAGCGTCGATTAATTACTTTTCGGGATTTATGTGATTAATACTTTCGATCCAGATGGTTTTAGTGTATAGTTTCAACCCCTTAAAGCACCAATAAGCGAGGGGGTGGAAGGGCGTTACATAAAAATAATGGGAACGATCTAAGATAGGTGTCAAATCCAGGGTTATAAATGTCAATGAGTTTAATTCTGACACTCACCAAGTCAGTTACGTTACAGTTTATCCCCTAGACGTGGGGGTGGGTGAAAGGCCGTTACATAAAGTAATGAGTAAACAACGGAGACTGGGGTTATGGAAGCCACTGAATTTAATTCGGACATTTACCATGCTGCTTAAGATGTAGTTCAGTGGGGGTGGAAAGGGGTGAAACAAATTTCCGTCTACAATCTTAAATGCAACGATAAATTTCTACCTAACTTTATACACAATGCTACTCACGATCCAGGAACAAACACTGAGGGGTTAAGACACACCGGTCGCCTCTAGGGGTGAAGGGGGTGGAGGTTAAAAAAATTCCTAAACGGCCATTATTAGCGTCAAATAAATCGTTTCCGGGGTTGCCTAATTTGGTAGTGTCATTATAGAATTTTTAAGTCTTTAGTTTCAACTTAATAAGGCAAGGGAGGGAACCACTAGTATGGAAGGGGTTTACATAAAAAATCATGCAAAAAAGACGGATGTTAGTGTAGATTCTGGGGTTATAGGAGTCGCTGAGTTTAATTCTGGCATTACTCATTGTGGTTAATGAAATTTTATGTTCCTCTTCGTGGTGGTGGACGCGGTTAATAAAATGTTACCCGGAGTAGTTCTGACACTCTTAAGGTACTGGCTAAAGTTTTTATTTTCTTAGGGTAACTGCTTTATTTTGGTCTCTATTTAGCTAACCGTTCTTTTCTTCGTTAAGGTATCGGGAATAGTTTTAGACTTTATTAAGTTAGAGAGGATTTTTTTCTGTTTTAATTTGACGTGATTTTTGAGACACTTTTCTTTTATGTAGTAGGAGGGTTCTCGAATACTGTCAGTTATCGTCGTGGTTTATTTGAAGTTAGGTGCCGAGGGGTTAGGTCGGGGAGGGGACCGTAAATGGGTAAATATTATAACACTGGCTCTATTGGTGCTGGTTAATATGAAATGGTTACCAAGAGGGTAGTTGCGAATCAATTCCTACTCCGGGTTAATTTAAATAAATACCCGTGCAACGCCGGACACTCGGCTACTACTGAAATATATAAGTGTACGGCCTCGTAAATAAATAAAGAAAGGAGAAAACGCGGAGGAATGACTCGAGGATACCAACTGCGGCACGAAAATACTGGCAACAAACAAGCGAGAATCTTTGTTTCCTCGCCGAGATAAGAGTAGCTTCAGATGGAGGAGACGATGGAGCGCGTACGACGCGGAGAGTTCCTCCACTGGACCCACGACAGGTATTTAAGTCAATTCGGGCACGTCATCATACAGCTTTCGTCCAATCCCCTGATCGTTGACGACTTTCCTTTGAGTAACTTTGACCTCAGTATTCCTCGAAATGTGCAGCTGACCAATCACTTCGGGTTTCTGATCATCACCGAACCACACCGACACGACTTGTGAGACTGCGTCGAGGAAAATGTTTGTGAGCTGCAATTTGGGTATTTATGTATTAGTTTCTATAATCGGGAACGTACCTTTAGAAAAAGTGCAAATTAAGCGATTAACGTAAAGAGTAACAGCTCAGGTTGTAATAATATTTATTTTGGTTGAATAAATTATTATTATAGCGTAGCATATTTTATAGACAGTTTGCATTCACCTATCGTTGTCGTTAAAGGAATTTTCTAATTGCGTCAATATTCAACGAAATCATTTTTTGTCCCAACTGTTGACCTCATTAAGAGACAAAGATATAAACAAAGCATTTATAGATGTATAAAAACATGTAACTTATTTTATTACACAGAGTGTTGCAGTTGCATCACCCGTGACTTAAATGATTACGGCTGTTGTGGACTAAAGTAGCTATGCATTTTATGAAAAATTCGGCACAAATCGGATTAAATAATTTGATAAGGAGATAAAAGAAATGTTTCCAAGTTTTGGAAGGGGTAAAGGTTCTGTGTAGCGGAGGGCAGTCACTCTGTGATGTCAGCGATGTATTTTACAGATTACACTTAACCCTTCTAGATGCGGGTTCGTGCAGCGTCCCTCAGTGAACTTAATTGGCGATGATGAGCGACGCGGCGAGGGAGTGACGTCATAAAGTGCGCTAAGATGGTGGCCGTTCAATCTCATTTCCTTAGGTCAAAATAGAGCGCTGAAAAGTTCCTACAGGCCGTCCAAATATTTTCACGGTGGACGTAACTCCAAATAACCTTTGTTTAGTGTGCGATAGCCACATTCCAATTTTAAAGCTACAATTACGGTTAATTTAGAGATTGATTTTGGTGGAAAAGTGGGTGATCTAACAGGGATAGAGAGAATGAGATAGTGGAGATCGAAAGACCGACGTTTCTAACAGTTCTGATTTAAGCAAACACACGGAAGATGAATCGAAAGGCTCGTATGTGTAAAATAAATCGTCGATAACTTGATGGATACTTATAAAATTTAATATCGCCTCTGCATCGTAAGTGGCGTTTTCCAGCACTACAAACAAAAATATATTTATTTTTTAACACGTAATATTTACGTCTGATTGAAAATTATACAATCTAGTAGGCAGAGCTACTTTCTAACTCCAAATTCCATCAACACAATATAAATATTGTCCGGAACATTTTAATCTCTAACGAATTACCTTTTACTTTCTTATTAATAAATACACAAACATTTGATTGAACAAAATCCAATATCGTACTGTCACTCGTCCCCAATGACATCAATCGAAATTTCTTCTCGTTCTCCCTTATTGGAAATTTATACATCACAAATTCGTCCAAATTTTTAAATAATATTAAATATCCATCAATACTCTTCCCTGCTTGATTAAAACCCCATTTGACACGTACAGCAAACATTTCTTGCACCAATTGGAATTCATGCTACATAGGGCAAACAAAACGTTCCCTTATCAAGGAACGTATGTCTAATATCAAACTTCCCATCTGTAGTCTCAAAATAAAAAAATCAATTCGAAAACTTCATTTGATTGGGAAAAAGGCTAAGATTTTCGACGTTGACACCAGGTACAATTCCAGACTTATATCGCACATGCTGCACATTAAATCAAACATCACAGCAATTAATGTACAAACAGACAATACGAAACTCAACAATTGCTACGATCACTTATTGTTACGCTAACCCTTCTGCTTTACTGCGTTGTCGTTGCGTTTTCTTCGCTTCTGAGTTTTGTCAACTGCTCTAGGCTCTTCTTAGCACCTGAAGAAGGGGACAAGGATCCCAGAAACGTTGTGTGGTGTTTATATTATCACTTCTTTTGTCTGTATTTGGCTATCTTTCTTATTATTATATTTATTTTTTAGTACTAACATCCATTTCCCGCCCTGTCAGTGAATGCCAGGGACCTGTTGATTTCAGTAGGGGTTTTTCTACACGAGTGAGTTGTGTAGAAAATAAATGTGAAAGGTGCGGTAATGGCGTTTGTGCTTCCCCCCTCTTCTGACCATTCCAGAAAAAAAAAACGAGTTACAAATCAAATTAGAGACCTCCAGATCCCCCAGAAATATGTGAAGTGTAGTGCAACAGTGGTTGCAGCTTTCTTGCAGCGCGAATTTAATTATGACTCCGGCGCACTCTTGACTATTTACATCCGCGTTTGCAAACAGATGTGATAAGTGTCTGGAGTCAGAGTTCGCGGAACGGCGACACGTCCTCCTTCCCGAAAAATATTAAACGAGGATATTTTCGATCTCCGGGAATTGCTTCGCCGCCGTTGCCAGGTCCCATTTCTCATTTTATCGAAACGCCCCGTCGTTGTACAAGGAATTCCAACTAGACAAGAATGACACTTACTTGAATATACATACAACTAATTCCGAGAGTTCGTTAATGGAATACGAGTCACTAAGTAGAAAATAGGGAACGGAAGTTTTTCCTGGTGAATTTTTAAAATAATCCTTTTTCGGTACAAACGTTTCGAGACTTATCTCTGCCACTCCTATCAGGTTTTATATTTATGATTATGCGTTGAAACCCAATAACTGTGTACTCGAAAAAAAAATTAAGGTTGCTCTTTTTTTTAATTTGATTTAATTATTTTTGGCTTTATTACTAAAACAGGCGAATAGACAATATTTTTTTATTGTATTAAATTGTATTCATTTGCGTTACTTGTGAATAGAAGGCTGAGAGTTTTAGGTATCCACAACATTTTTAATGATCCCACACTACTAATAGTTCAGATTAAAAATGGCCTTAGTTTTCTTTGTAAATCCGTCTGCACGGTGTTCAAACAACCCCTTTTCTAGACAAAAAAATTCTCTCTGCCCTGAAGAATTACTCAAAAAAAAAATTATGTGTAAACAAAGACCATCCATATTAAGAATATTATTTCAGCAATTTTTTTTACAACAAAATTTTATTGTTTTACAAATTTATAAAGGATGTTGCCATTATTTTATGAGACTCTTGGATATCTCTCTCAGGGTCGCTTTATCGGGCCTAATAAAAAGTTAAAATATCTCCGTTTTCGATGAAGGAGTAGTTTCATGTGAAACAATAAGAGATTTGTGCATTACGGATACTCTGAAAAATTTTTTTTCTATTTTTTTACATGATATACATATTTGCGTGTCTAGTTTCGGAATGCATTGTTGCGGCTTTGAGTGCAATCACGCAGTGACGTCATCGTCGCATGACCGGTAACGATTTTTCCGATATTGGTTCGTAGCCATGTTTTTTTTTATGCCTAGTTCTCTTCAAATTGCACAATTTTATCGCTTACTCAAACGGTTGAAGAAGATTTTATTTAACTCGTGAAAAGGAGAAACGGTTTCAATCGAGATTTTCCCATCCTGATCCGTCAATAAAGAAATTTTTATTTTAAATTATCCCAAGATGAGTCAGTATTAACAAACTGTATTTTTTTTACCTGTTATTTCGCTTGTACTTGACAGGGCAACTTTTTAACGAGTAGAAGTGAAACTACAATATCTCCAACGGGTCAAGGAGTTCACTCTTGTCGATTTGAACCGTTCGCGTGATCATGTTCCATAAAATGCGTGGCTGCCCCCTTCTTTCTATCTTTAGGATGGGATTGAAATATGCGTAAAATGTACAGTGTGGGAATTTATCTGAGGTCTTTCGCTACGTAATGATATAAAAATGGTGACTGTATCACTTGTAGTCGGCCAGAAGCATACTGGAATAGCCGAAGTAATTTCGTGCATGCAGTCACGCGGAATGTGACGTGGTCACGTCAAAAGATGCTTTATAATACAGGTGATTCGTTCGTTTGATGACGTGCTTTGGTCATTTCGCGATTATTCGCTTCATGAAGCGACGTGCATTCGTCTTTGTGTAAAGCTCCCTGACCTTTCTCACGTGCCCCAAATGTGCGGCTGATAAGAGCTGGGTCTAATCCATAGTAAGATAACCTACATACCGAAATTACCGGCACGATTAGACGAGTAACGATTCTGTCGACCCTGGTAAATGCCAGCCTCACGTGATACAGAACGACTCCGATTCCTCCAAGACAATACAGGGCCGATACAATACGACGGATGAATTCAAGAAAGACGTAAATGATCGAATACGTGATAATGGATTCGGATTCATCAAAAGCAACATTAGTGAAGAGGGATGTGAAGCTGGTTTTAAAAGTAGAATACCACAAGGAAAGGAATCTTTAATGATAATAAGCAACAGATTTGTGAGCACGAAGCATTTGGTTGTCCGGAAGCGAAACGAGGACAGTGAGAATCCCAGAAATGAAAAACATGCAGCATTTAAAATGCGATGATGCTGAATGAAGATCGAGTGGTAGGGGGAAATATACCACGAGGTTTCAAGCAAATAAAGTTATCATTATTTGTATAACCCTGACATCAATTTCGATGAGGTTCCGCAATTCAAGTACGGTCCGATCCAAGCGTTTGATTACAACTAACTCTTCGAACTTTTTTCCACGAGCAGTCGTAGGCTTTATTACCAAATTAAAAAAATCCATAAATTTGAGCGATAGTCGTCCGCTGACGTGCCTCGGTAATCTAGATAATCGATAAGAAAGGAATCTACAATTGATGGAAATAATTGTTAGAAATGTGCACAAATATTGGGTGGGAAAAATACTGTTTGAGATGAAGTTTATAAAAAAATATTTGCAAAATTGTAAAAAAGTGAAAATAAGTACAAAATAATGTTAAATTAACATTTTTTTTAGGGTAACAGGCTACATAGGGTAATCCACATAGTGGCAACTCCGCTTTAATAGCATAGGAAGGGATTTGAAAGGGGGATGAGGAAGGGTAGAGGAATGTAGCCAAGGGTTAAGTAGGGCCCCCGGGCTATGGTATAAGGATCCTACCCGGCAATTCGCTTAAAAGTGATGCAGGGAAAACCCTAGAAAAACCTGCATCAGGTATGTCGGGCATTTGGTATTTGTCCCACGCCCTTCCGATGGCGGGAGAGGGGTTTGCTTTCCCCTCGCCGTGCCTTCACCAGTTTAGGAAGCAGCTGGTCGACTATTCCAATAGAAATAGCGGACAACTCTTACCGTATGCCCAAGTTCTGCGACCCCAGAACATACACCTCTGAAAACTGGCGAAGGTGCCTCGGCGGTGCCTTTGAAGGCATCTCCAATGGTAGCCTCCTCCAGAGCTCTCTGGGAAGGTTCACCTGCGAGAGAATCCTCGCAGAGGCTTCCTTGAACATTAACTTTTTTTTAGGGCAACAGGCTACATGAGGGTAATCCACGTTGGGCAACTCACCCTTAATAGCATAGGAAGGGATTTGAAAGGGGGGATGCGGAAGGGTAGAGGAAGGTAGCCAAGGGTTAACAAGGGCCCCCGGGCTATATTTCACGGATCCTACCCGGTATTCGCCTAAAGAAATGCAGGGAAAACCCTAGAGAAACCTGCATCAGGGTAGGTCGGGCATTGGGTACTTGTCCCACGCCCTTCCGATAGCGGGAGAGGAGTTTGCTGTGGGGACGCAGCATTCCCTTCTCCGTGCCTCGACCAATTTAGGAGGCAGCTGGCCGACTATTCCAATGGAAATAGCGGACAACTCTTACCGTATGCCCAAGGTCTGTGACCCCGGAACATACACCTCTCAGAACAGGCCGAGGTGCCTCGGCTTGTGGGAACCTTAGTTCAAAAACGGAGAGGAAAAGGCATCCCCAAAGGTAGCCCCTTCGTATCACGTTACGTTCGTTATAAAATCCCGAAAAAAAAATACTTCTGCGAGAAAAAACTGACATTAGCCAATTCGCTTGAGTTTCGTTTCATCTTCTTGATATCGGCTCACACTCGAATCTAAGATGTTTCTGATACTCTGGACCTTAATTTTTCCGTACATTGTTGTGATTTAGAAGGCGGTCTGTAATATTTCTTCTTCACGAGGTTGAATCGCAACTATTTGTTGTCTTCTGACACTACAGGGCGATATTCACCGAGAGGTGGCAACGAAAGTAGATAAGAACATGATCACCTGCGGTTGAAATATTTCTTCCATCTGAACAGACAATGAGAAAATGTTCCGATTCGGCTAGATCCTGCTGGAGAAAGTAGGTCTTCTCCGCGTTTGCAACACGTCGCCATCGGTCTGAAATTTTAGTTCCTCTTCGTTTATGTCGCTATAGTATCGGTAAAAGGGCAAATTTAAATGCCTGGCATTTAGAACACTAATCTGCGTTTCCCGCGAGATTTAAGAGCAAACAATGGTTGAACGGAGGAGGGCTAGCATAAATTATGGATTTTCCCCTACTCCGTTCTCACTACGACGGAAGTAACACAACCTGTGGTAAAACTCACAGTGCGTAATTCACCTTAAAACACTCCAGATTACAGGAGAGAAAATAGGCTACAATCCCGCATATTTTTTTAAAAAAAATCGATTGATAACATTGGCAGTGCTCGAAATGGTAGTTTTAATTCTGATCACACCTTAAAAACAAATAACGCATCGCGCTAAAGGAGGTAGGCCTACCCAATTGTTTCTGAATACGACGATTTCGTTGCTGTATCACTAATACCATATTTTAAAGAAATTAGATTCGGAACAAAATAACAGTTGTATGATATTTAATAGCCTTTAAGACGTAGAGTCGGTATCAGTGACAAAGAAAATAATTTCAAAATATCCGAAAGACAAAACAACAGTTATATATTATAATTTTATGAGTAAACGTGACAGTGACTTAAAAGTAGACCTATTGTAACACTTCTGATACATGAATTTGCGGGGGTTTTTCTCGCAAATTAATAAAATGAGTAACTTACATAATTTGCCCTCTTAATTAATCCCAATTTCGAACGGGTTAGAATTTCACCACTGGTTACCGATGGGCAAGGGAGAACAATAAAGTCATGCCTCAGTTTGCATTTTATCAACTTTAATGCAGAATTCGGAAAGTTAAGTGTTATGTGGAAATACAATAATGTCACATTAATGTTAATTTAATTGTTAAAAAAAAATTATATCAAGCAGAAAAATGTAAATTTAAAAATAAGAGCTATTCACAGTTGCAAACGTAACACGAAATCGTAACGCGAGTGAAATAGTTATAATATGTTCATTAAGTCATTAATTATATATACATTTTTTCGATGCGTTACCAATACATCCAGGAAGACTTTTCCTGCCATTCCAGTGCAACGTAAAATTTGGGCGTCTCCCATAAAATATATATATATGAACTACGTGTTTATAAATTTAAATGATTTTTTTCATACCAATATATATATTCATACCAATATATATATATTGTAATGAACACAAATTTAATTCTGGTAATCTGCAAATTTATAATATACAATAATATAATATGTATGTATTATAAAAACTTTTGTTGTAAAAATAAGTTTGACAAAGATGTCACTGCGTTGTTAGTGAATCTTTGAAGCCAGAGAGTTGGGAGTGTGAAGTTCAGATGCTTAAAAAATACGTAAATAAATGTTTTTAAAGTTTTATTTGTATTTGTGGGTAAATTTTCTTTCAAAAAAAGTAAGTGTAAGTGCACAAAAGTTAACTTTAATTATCTCTGTGAGAGTTGAACTTTACTACAATTTATGAAACAGGGGCTTGATTAAAATATTCAGCGAAAGTATTATTACAATATATATATATATATATATATATATATATATATATATGTATATATATGGTGGTAACCTATTAGCTCCCATATGATATCTCTTGAAACTACATTTAAACTTAATTTAAATTTAATTTATTGACAGGTTTAGACACAAATAATGTAATTAGTTAATATAAGTTACGCAAATTTATTACAACTAAAATTTATTGTTTTACAAATTTATAAAAGATTTTGCCACGGCTTTTATTTTACAATACTCTTCGGTATCCCTCAGGGTCGCTTTTTCATAAAGAGTTATAGATAACTGCATTGAGTAATAAATGTTTAAAATAATCAAACAGCATTAATTTTTACAAAGATATCTCCCCAACATATGAACAAAAAGATCAATTTAACGGTATAGAACAATTATAATATGTTCACTACTTGTTTATAAACTTAAATGATTTTTTTCATACCAGTTTGTTAATATTCCTTATTTTATCTGAATTTTATCACATTACAAAATTAAAACTTTCTCCGTTTGAGCGAATAACCAAATAGGTGATATCACTTATTCTTTTTTTTAAAAAAAAAAAATGAATGTATTTCCAACATTTCGGCGAACAGTAATAATGTCTACAGTAAGGAAAATTGAATTACAATTTCCAAATATTGGTCAGATTCAATTCTCAATAAATTTCACCGTTGAAATCAATCCAACGGCTGCCAGTATAACTTTTCTTATAAATCTTCAATATCTGGAAAGGGGTTAACTATTTCTTTGACTGAAACTAACAGAGTTTTGTCGCCAAAGCTACTTCCTTCTTGTGACTTCTACACACAGACTCACTGCTAACCGCTATCGGTCAGCTCCCATCGGAGACTGAACATTTCGTCAAAACTTTTAATATCACACACGCCGCCGACAACAATACAGACGGGAAAAAGTCCAATTTTCGCATTCTTACGGTATGCTGACTGTTACTTACAATAGCCTGGTCACAATATTACACAACAAATTGAATATTTTAACAATTTGGAAATTTATACAATTATACACATTGATGTCTACCACAATATATATATATATATATATATATATACATATATATATATATATAAATATAAATATATATATATATATATATATATATATATATATTGTAATAACCAACTGGTATTAATTTAATTTGCCCCACGTTGTGGAAGCCATTTATGTAATAATCAAATGGTTGGCTTTAATTAAATGAAATGTTTAAACAATTAACAAACAAAAAATATTTATTTTATTTTGTGGCAATAAAAGATAATTACAAAAAAAATTTGAGATCTGTCCTCTCAGGGCCTTTACTGGGTTTGATAATGAACTCACAAAAAAAAAAGATTTAAAATCTTATTAACAAAACAGTTTACAATTTACCTAAACAACATGTCGATTGAATGAAAGAAATTAAAAAGTAAAGAAATTAACTTTGATTGACAATTAAAAGAGAACTAAATCTGACTTTATCCTTTAATTTGCGTTTACAATATTATTCAAAATTTTGTTACTTACGGACCGTCGGTCTGGTACCAGAACAATCAACTTAACCTCGTTCGGACACTTTTACACTCTTTAATTATTTAATATCAGGCCTTGGTTTTCACTGATTCTACAGTTCACTTTAAAATTTGACAAGATTGGCTGTATTCCGGTGATTTCTCCGCTCCACAATAATTTACCAATGTTATTCCGCAACAATTCCTCCACGAAGATTGTACAAAGTTCTATTTTGACGAAACTAGTATTACTTTACAATATTCACGTTGCAATATCTCGGTGAATGTTTTACTCTGCTCAATTTTATAAAGACCGTTCTCTGCGACGTTTTCACCGTCGGCCGCTTCTATTCTCCAATGATTCACCAACTTTATTATACTACGCTCGACGATGCCTGACCTCTGTACAATCCAGACCACAACGACCAACTAACTATCCTAGTGCTCTCGAGTTTGAGCGCGCATACGCCATTTTTGACTTTTCGACAAAGCAAGCGAGTTCGCTTCTCCATTGTTGCTTTGTTCGATCAGACCGCTATAATGGATTTATCAAACAATTCAAATTTTATGTCCAAACAATTATTGGCCTAATTAACTATTGCTACAATATATGTTTTATATTTAATGAACAGATTATCACTAGTTCACTTGGGTTACTATTTCGTGTTACTTTTCCAGATGTGAATGGGTATTATTTTAAAATTTACATTTGTCTGCTTGATATAATTTTTTTAAGAATTCAATTAATATTATGTGACATTATTGAGGGAGAGAGAGAGAGAGAGAGAGAGAGAGAGAGAGAGTTAATGTAGGACTGTAGACACAATATACACTTTTAATTTATAATCGTTGCCACCAGGCCTTCTCCAACTAGTCGATAAATAATATAATAATACTTTTAATATTCATGAGACACGTTCGAGATAAGAACCGTCGTTAGGCGTAAACGCGGGAGCGGAAAGCCATTATAATTTTACAAATTATCGGTCAATCTACATATTAATAAGTTCGGTTTCCGGTAAAGAATGGGAGAAAACGACGCGCCTGCGGATGCTCGTTGAGTCAGTTGGGAAATATGCGGAACACGTAACACGAAGGCTCGGACTTAGCTACCTCCCGACTACTTCGTAGTTTGTTTCTTTCTGGAGAGACTCCATTGTTTTCGATGCGTCACCAATACATGACTGACATCAAGGAAGACTTTTCCAGTGTAACGCAAAAGCTGGGCGTCCTCCGTAAGCTGTCGAGGCTCTCGTAAGAAGTGGAGAAGTGATGTCTTGAACGCGAGACATATCGGAGAGTGTAATGTTGTTTGCTTGTACTCTTACGAGTTCGGCGAGAGAAAGGAAGCGACCTTGAACTCCTTCCACGTCCTCCGCCACGCCGCGCTCGCGGACTCAACACTCAACTCGAAGGCGATCCGAATATTTTTGTAGCACGTCCATCTTAGGATAAATCATAGTTCTCGGTGGTGGCAGCGGAAACTAGGTAAGGATACGAATGGAGAATTGGCTGATTTTGTACCTAAAACCCCTGTATTATATTAATTCCACTTAAGGAAGGACAAACGTCAGCTTTAGTTGTGTCGACCTCGTCGTATTCCGGGGGCGATTTGTGAAGAACGAAATTAAGACGTTTGGGCGACAAAATCGAAATTCGGTGTGTAAGCCACAATAGACACGAACAATATTATTTACTGGAGGTCTGTGAGTGTAACAGCCGTCGTATAGTAAGGAATTCCACTCTGGTTGGACAGCAAGGCTGCGGATCTGGATTCATGAGAGTCGGCAACGCTTAGCCAAGATTTCCTTGGTAAAATCTTTTTTTTTTAACATAAGCCATTAAAAACTTCAAAAAATAGCAATTTGTCTTCTACATTGGGCATTACAGAAGATCAGCTGCTTTGCTCGTTTTCAATCTTCTAACAATTGATTGTCCACCGGTCACTTTGTTGACGTGGACGTGAAGCCTAGCGACATGGTTCCCAGGTTACCGATTTATTTTTCCTTGATGGCTGGAATCCCGAGATCCCAATGGACTCTGGTATAATCGACGACGAAAGTAGAGTCGATGCGTTAATAATAGACATCTCTAAGGCATCCTCGTTAAATACTTTTATCGAATTTGAAAGAAACGGTAGGGGACCGTCGTGTTTTTGCCTTAAAATGTGCTTCATGCTAGACCGGGAATCTTGAAGCCAAGGACTCGTTCTGGATTTTCACTTTACATTGACGTATTTTTAATTAACTTTGCACTGACTGCTCATTTGTACTTTGTTCCTTTCTTCCTAAACAGCGGTATAGTATCCATCTTCTTACTAGCTATAAATGCATCACGTTTAAATCGTGTTAGCCTTTGGCTGCGGACAAATGGTTTGCGATAGTTCATGTTGTCTGTGTTCCCCAATCTTACGTTTGTTTCTTTAATACGTCAAAATACTTCTCAACGATAAAGAAATCGTTTCCGTAATCTAATCATTTGTTAGACGTGACACAGTTAAGATGTTATCAAGGTGACCAGACGAGGACTCACCATCAACACTTCTTTGCAAATAACCTTTGAGCACCCTTGTCCTTAAAATAGCCTCATTACTGATTTTGTATTTCATTTACAGCCGATCTGGCGTTTTCACCACTTAAATATAAAACATGTAGATTGATTATTTATATTCGCGAATGCTGGCGTCGTCCTAATCACTTGTACACGGCTGTATGAAATAAATATCGATGATTAATAACCATGATAAAATAGCAACGGAATGGATGGATAGGCCTAGTTTTTTTTTTAAAAAAAAAAAAAGAGAAATGAATCTTTATTTTGAAAGAAAACCGCCTTTGGCCGTCGCGTCGGCCGATGTGGCTTAACGAATGCCGACGTCATCGGATCGATCGCGTCTTATCTGCACCTGCTGCATAATTAGCATGGTCGCCATGGACTACGGGAACAACGATACGTCCACGTTAAGGCGAAACTGGCGAGGAATAACTCAAAATGAGAAAAAACGTTAGCACGTTACGAGATGAAGTAAAACTTTCAAGTAGGGAAAACCGGAACGTGAACGGTTGCGATATATGGTGAGCCAAGATTCAACCAGCAGCGAACGGACAGTCGCTACTTGGATTTGCAAATCAAAGGAAATACCAGACTCCGAGGTAAAATGAACGGACAACGATAACTACTCTTCGGAATCCATATTTAATGGTAGAAACTCAAAGTTTCCCGTTTAATTGCCCCGGAGCCTGTTTTAATATTAAGAGGATCACTGACTCGAGTTTATTGTTGTTCCTATCGTCATTATTCTTTCCTTCCGCAAAGTTTACAACGACGTCTTGCAACACTTAGAGTCGTTCTCGATTTTACTTTGATTCCTGTTCTGAAATTTTTCTAAATATGCTGATAAAATAAATCCCTGTTCCACGCCCTTCTAATAACTGCGTCTCCGTTCACGTTGTCTCTGGCCGATTTTTCCAGATCCATTAGTGCAGTTTTCTTTGTAATTTCTATTAATAAATGCCACGTTAAAATGTCTTCTTTGAATCGTTCAACTTTTTCCTCTTAAATCAAAATCGACCATCTTCCAGCACTTCTTCGACTTTCATTTCACAGTCTTACCGCAATTTTTTGGAGGTATTCATGCGGTTTTTTACGTTATGGCTCACCTCTTATACGAAAGTTAGAACGTACCTGCCGAGGAATAAATCGCAGTTGTGTGGGAATTAGAAAGGTGTTTTGCATTCGGATTTATTTGATTTGCATTGGTCAATATCCTCAGCCTAACCTTCAAAGCTACAATAACAACATGACTATGAAGCCCACATCTACGACACGGCACCAAAAGCCACACACAACAAACTCAATACTATCCAGAACAACGCCCTGAGGATAATCACTGGACGCATCACCCCTATAGTAAGACTCTACAATGAAGCCAACGACATCCCACTGGACAACAGAAGAATATAAAATATAATCAAAATGGCATTGAACTACCTGTAAGCCCACTCACGTAACATTCGAACCCAACCAATCCCACCTTATCCTCATTACAGATTCAACACCAAAGACCTCTTGCCTTCCACGCATCTGCCAGCAAGAACCTCCTGGAACTGAATTCAAATCCTCCCTGACATTGGCCACTATTCCGCCTCCAATGTTCCCCCGTGAAAATTAGCGACATCATCACGATCGAGAAATATGGAAATCCTGCCCCGCTACCTCAAAAACGGAAACAAAAACCACAGGATAGTTGTCCAGATCAACTCTCCAGAATCTATCACGACATCGGAGATCTACGCAATACTCATGGCTCTCGAATAATGCACTGAATCCCCTCTAAACAACTTAATAATTTGCTCTGACACCCTGGAAGCATAACAGACCCAAAAAACCAGGACTGGAAACATTAATAAAATCAGACTAAGAAGTCAGAGATGAATCCATCTCATCTGGATCCCCGCTCATGCTCTCGCTACCAACGTACAGCATGATCATCAACGTGATACATCCACAGCCTCGGACCTATACAAGGAGCTCAAGAAGAAGATAGAATCAACTTGGCAGGCAAAACGGACTCTTCCATCAGGAAATAACCTCGTCATCTGAGCTAATATTTCCCAATAACCTCCAATGAAATCAGCAAATAATAATTTCCAGAATAAGATCCCTCCATACCAATCTCTCTCACGCTCACCTCTTCTGCAGAGCACCCCAGCCAAAATGTAGTCCCTGCAACCAACCCCTCACCATACAACATGTGTTGTTTGAATGCAGAAAATACGAGGAAAACAAATTAGCGGCACTTCCCATCGACATCGTCACGATCGAGAAATATGGAAATCCTGCCCAGCTACCTCAAAAACTGAAACAAAAACACCAAGAGCGTAATTACACATGAACCACAGGATAGTTGTCCAAATCAACTCTCCAGCATCACGACAGCGGAGATCTACGCAATACTCATGGCTCTCGAATAATGCACTGAATCCCCTCTAAACAACTTAATAATTTGCTCTGAAACCCTGGAAGCATAACGGACCCCAAAACCAGGACTGGAAACATTAATAAAAATCAGACTACTTCTAAAGAAGTCAGAAATGAATCCGTCTCATCTGGATCCCCGCTCATGCTCTCGCTTCCAACGTACAGCATGATCATCAACGTGACACATCCACAGCCTCGGACCTATACAAGGAGCTCAAGAAGAAGATAGAATCAACTTGGCAGGCAAAACGGACTCTTCCATCAGGATATAACCTCGTCATCTGAGCTAATATTTCCCAATAACCTCCAATGAAATCAGCAAATAATAATTTCCAGGATAAGATCCCCCCATACCAATCTCTCTCACGCTCACCTCTTCTGCAGAGCACCCCAGCCAAAATGTAGTCCCTGCAACCAACCCCTCACCATACAACATGTGTTGTTTGAATGCAGAAAATACGAGGAAAACAAATTAGCGGCACTTCCCATCGACATCGTCACGATCGAGAAATATGGAAATCCTGCCCAGCTACCTCAAAAACTGAAACAAAAACACCAAGAGCGTAATTACACATGAACCACAGGATAGTTGTCCAAATCAACTCTCCAGCATCACGACAGCGGAGATCTACGCAATACTCATGGCTCTCGAATAATGCACTGAATCCCCTCTAAACAACTTAATAATTTGCTCTGAAACCCTGGAAGCATAACGGACCCCAAAACCAGGACTGGAAACATTAATAAAAATCAGACTACTTCTAAAGAAGTCAGAAATGAATCCGTCTCATCTGGATCCCCGCTCATGCTCTCGCTTCCAACGTACAGCATGATCATCAACGTGACACATCCACAGCCTCGGACCTATACAAGGAGCTCAAGAAGAAGATAGAATCAACTTGGCAGGCAAAACGGACTCTTCCATCAGGATATAACCTCGTCATCTGAGCTAATATTTCCCAATAACCTCCAATGAAATCAGCAAATAATAATTTCCAGGATAAGATCCCCCCATACCAATCTCTCTCACGCTCACCTCTTCTGCAGAGCACCCCAGCCAAAATGTAGTCCCTGCAACCAATCCCTCACCATACAACATGTGCTGTTTAAATGCAGAAAATACGAGGAAAACAATAATACTATAGCCATCTACACTACTAAAGATTTCTGCACTGATCCAAAAGCAATCAGTGCATTATTAGCGTTTATATCCAGTGTCCAACTTGAACAACCAATCTGAGAAGCAACTGAATGACAATATTGTGTATCCCGTCAGGTAAATGTAGATGGTCACCAAAAACATTTAGTTTGACGCGACTATAAAATATCAATAAAAATATCTAATCTTTGGAGGGAAGCTTTTCAGCGTTACTTTCAAATCTACAAATATGCTACGGACAGTAATGTAATGTTTAGCTTTTCGTAAAAATAAAAATCTAGAATGTTGTGTAGTTGATGTGTGACTCGAACAGGAAACGAATCGTGGGACCAAGTGAACTTCCAACAAACCGTAGCCAAGTACCGTTTGGATTGAAATTCACGTGGTCAGATGACGGAGTTCTTTCGAAAATACACGATTATTTCTTTACCTAATTTATGTAAAATAATTACGGGACAGCGACCGGTTATACTGGTACCGTGATCTTTGTTTCTGCGTGGAGACTGTTTTAATTCCGGATGCGCTGCTGAGCGTTACGGGAAGCTGTAAAGTAACGGGGCATGGGCCTCGTCGGCGCCCGGAAGAAAGGTGGAAGAGGAAATCTTTATTATGCAAGAATGTTATTCCTGGGAACGTAATTACTGGGTGGGAATGTGGAGTCGGCCGACCTTCGCGGGGTCGCGAACTGCTTCTGCAAGTAATTTCTAAATCATCATTTCATAATTAAATTTTCAACCGGGCGAGGGAAATGCACCGCAAAGGACACAATATAAAGCTCCAATTTTGTCTTTCCAATAATATTTATCCAAATATATCTCGCTCAATTTCCCGCTAACGTGGTGTAACGGCGGAACACTTTCTTCTTCTCTTTCACGATTATTATTATTGTAAGGAATATTTTCACGCTAGATGAAAAGCACGTTACATGAGCGTGTATTTACGAATGTTTAGACTATGTTTAATGACTGCATGTAAACCAGATTACATTATTATTTAGATTTGGGTATTCCATTTGTCTGAGAGTAGAAAGGACCAGACCGAATTAAGTAGGTCTGCCCCCTGATGACCGTTCGGACTCTTTATGTTGCGCGTATGAGTGTTGTTCTCTCCCTGAAGACGAACAGAGTTTTGCCGTACTGTTCGAAACATTGGAATAAATCTCTACATCTTTTACTGAACTTCTAGACGATCTTTCACGTCATCTCTTTAACCTGCCTCTTTCTTTCTGTTTTTCTTGTTTTCTTTGCCTGTTTTTCACCCCAACTTGCCCTCCCCCCCTTTTGTTTCACTTTTTCTTTCTCACCTTTCTACTCCCAGACAAAGGAATACCCAAATAATGTATATCAAATCCAAATTAAACCAGATGAGAAGTAAAACTAATAATTCGTAAACAATCTGGAAAAATAAATAATAGCAATTGCAATTCCCTTCTGCCAAATAAAAGAGCAGCTAATACTCGCAATAATAATGTAATTTCTATGTATATTTGCAGGCCATGCGACGGAGGACGAGATTTGGCGGACGAATCGCGGAATCACTGGCCTCACAACCTGAGTTGCATGTTTGCGTTGATGAGTTGCACCCTCGGGCTCTTCAACATTTGTCGCTTTGCCGTTTTTAGTATTCTGTTTGGAGGTAAGTACAAACTCATTGCGTGAAAACTATTACGTGTCATAATTATTAGATTTACGGGAGCTATATGCAAGGAGAGAGGAACCCGGGTAAGTGTGATGACTGTAGAGCATCTGCAGTTCATTTCATCAGAAACTCTATATGTGTATAGAATAGATGAACAAAACTAAACCTTGCTCTTTATTGAACACTTCATCACACAATGTGAGCACTCCTTCTCAACTTCACCTCAACCTCGAACCCGAAATTAATTTACACCCTATTTAACGGGCAATGAAATTATACATTCAATATTGACTTTGCTGCCAAGTTTGTGGAAGGAAGACGCAGGACGTTATTCTGACTTCGGTATTTAAATAATTCCGAGACATGACCTCGGCTTGCTACCCCTTAACCCTTTCGAGAAAAATTCAGACTTATTCTGAACTAGTGAATATAGTGTTATGTGGTGAAGTGATACTGCTCCGTTATAAACTAAAGAAAATAGTAACATTATTTGTCTCCTTAGATAGTTAAATAGTTAATCTCTATTTTCAGATATCTTTCCACCTTTCTTCTTTTCAGTCCACTACAATATTAATTCCTTCTTTAACTTTTTCAAAATTAATCTTCAATTAATTTAATGTTATATACATGTTGAAATAATGTGGCTAAACCTAGCTTATATTTTAAAATAATTATAATAATTTACTCTAATATATTTTATTGTAACTTTTATAATTAAATTGTAATTTCATGCATCTACTACCGGGAAAACTGCCCATTTGTAGATTAAATATACACATACATACATATTTAACAAAAAATACAAATAGGTCTGATTTATCAATAACTCACATTAATCGGATAATTATCATTTTAGTGCAATTAGAATACCTTGAGAATGACGCTTAAATTTTCTTTCTTGAATAAAAAAATATAAACAAACCACAGAAAAAAAACTGAAGTGTGACGGGCGGGTAGAAAAATCTGGCTTAAGGGGATGACTCACAAAAAAGCTAGGAATGGCGTGTTTTAACATTTACACGGATGCCAAAAGATTCACATTTCCTTAAGAGCACGTTGTTTCATATGTCCATTACAAATTAGCTTCCTTAGAAACCAACAGACTCCTCTGGGGTGCTGCTAAAAGCTACGTTGCATATACGCTACACTATGCTCGAAACGGTTAAGAATTAACCGAATTAAAATTCGTATTTTTGTTTTATCGATATGTTACACCAATATACTTAGCGTATAGCAGACTGAACCAAGTTTGTCAGATAATTATTAATATTGTGGTTCCATTTTGTTTCTCCAGATAGCTTGAATTTTCAGTTTTGGAATTTATCATTTACAACGCGTAAAAAAGTGTGCTATTTGCGGTTTCTTTGTCACAATACATCTTCTATTTACAGTAAACCACAAGTCATCATCTTAACTTTTCGACCTTAATTTATCAGAGTTGACGTTCCCCTGCCTAGGATATAGATTTACGGGGTGTTTATAACTACGTAATTATATAACTGCGCATATTTATATTAGAAATCATAAAAAAAATTTGCCGAATATTTCGCCACGGCAGTCAGCAGAGTCTACCAATTTTTTTAAAAATATTTGAACCTGATGAGTTCGCCAAATAAGCGACGAGACGTTGTTTAATTTTACATTAATAAATTATTTTTTCTGACTTAAAATTGGCTGATGTTTATTTATTTATAATGAATAAAGAAATAACATTCTCGACTAACATAAAGATTTTCTTGACCGCAGCAAACTTCATTCTGCAGTTCCTCTTGCTGACGTTTGGTGTTGGAATTTCCCTTTTCACTGTCCAGACATCGCTTGGACAGTTTCTTGGTGCCGGTGTGATGGATATGTGGAGAATATCGCCTATTTTTCAGGTAACTATTTAGCTGACATTATCAACTTGTTTCGCAGTTGGAATCAGGCATACTAAATTAGTTTTGTAGTTACCTAATTACTGGGAAAACCCAACAAGGCGGTGCCTACACTGACACGTGGCGTTTAGGGAAGGAGTTGGTGGTTCGAATCCCTTCCATCCAATTGAACCTTCTTTGGTTTTCTCAAACGCTCAGGTATGTTCTGGGATAAAATTTTATGGCTCCGCCTGAGTTAAATTCTTACACACCCACTAGAAATGGTCAAATACATACTGATAATTTATAAATAATAATTTATAAATTTATAAATAATAATTTATAAATGCTCATCTAATTGCCTCATTTGTTTCCATTTAAAAGTCATTGAGGAAATATTAGGTACTATTATAATTTTGGGGAGCGTATGTTTATTTAAGCCATAACGTTACTGTCTCAAAGAAAGTCCCAACACGTTACAGTATATTATTTATTTATTTCCATTTATTTAGCTTGAGCTAATAACATATTAACAACAATAAATAAATTGCTAATTACAAAACTATTGGCTTACAAAATATTATTTCTAGCATACATTCTGATTCTTTTCTTAAATTGATTGATACTTGTACATTTTTTTCGCAGGTAGCTTATTATAGTTGACTAAACCTTTATTAAACATTGAATTCATACTACTACTTTTATTTCTACATTCTAAGTGATAATTTTCCTTATTCCTAGTTTGGTAACAATGTACATCACATTTCTTACTCACTAGATTCTTAAGGTAATATGGTACCTTATAATTCTAACTTAAATAGAGCAACACTGCATCACAAAATATTTTCTGCCTTATATCCAGCCAATTCAGTTCACATAGCATATCTATTTTTACCTAAAATATATCTCATTACCCTATTCATATTTTTTTGGATACGATCTAGGTCACTACCTACCATTATGTACAATATAGTGCTACAATACTGCAGATGTGGCATTTCTAAAGTTTTATACACTAATTCTTTGGCTTTTCTGGACAACCCAGATATTAATCTTCTTAGAAAATTTAGGAAGTATAATATAAGGCTATAGCAAATTTATAAAACAATAAATTATGAGCCGTTGTGGTGCACTGAATACTTGTGGAGACAAGCACTAGTTATTTTTCTGGATATTATTGATACTTTTATGTTTTTCAATTACAGGGTATTGGCATCGCATTACTTATGTCGCAAGCTCTGATTGGTATCTATAGTATGGTGGGTGTTTCTTGGATTTTTATCTATTTCCGAGATTCATTCATCACGACACAAGATCGTTACCGATGGTCTGAACCGTTCGACCTCTACAGAGAAGGTAAACTTGTGAATGACTTAACTATATAAATATCAAGTAATTGTGTTTCTTTTCAAATTTGAATTAATGGTATTTCACATATCATTGGAAAATAGAAATTACTTGTATTACTATTCAGTTTATTTGAATGCACTTTTTAAAAATATAGTATTAGTCTTTTTTAATATATAATTTCTGAGTAATTGAAATACAATCCAGTTCTATTAACTTTTGTTAAATGCATAATTTCCGTATCCTTTCTCTTGACAGGTTCTCCATATCCAACAAATGGCTCATACAAACTTGAAGAAACAGTTCCAGACTACCTTAATGGAGTTGTATTGCAGAGACACAATTTTGCAAACTCAGAATCGGCCTTTGGTCATTTGAAATTTCAAGTAACTTTTAATTTGGCCGTTGTGTGGATGAT
The DNA here is from genome assembly GCA_037074705.1 of Zhengitettix transpicula. NCBI lineage: Eukaryota > Metazoa > Arthropoda > Insecta > Orthoptera > Tetrigidae > Zhengitettix > Zhengitettix transpicula. Next base: position 52,839,416 of record CM073595.1, read on the forward strand.
TATTTTTGTTTCTCTAAGTAAAGGTTAGTATATCATTATGGTTACACATCATGGTCACATTTGTATTGTCATTGGTTATAGTTTTGGTACTTGATTATTAAGGCCTACCACATTACAGCAATATTATTTTTCTTAAATTTGTATTAAACATTTAAATATATTTGTACTGTTTGAACACGTAGTCTGTGAAGGATCTAATATTTTGAATACAATGGATAAATTAAAAAATTGGTTCAGTCTGTTACTTTTGTTATGCATTTCTAGGTACCTCTGGCCTGTACTATATAGCATTGATTAAGTTCTTCATTGTATAACAGAGAAAATACCGGAAATTATCCAGTAACACATGTATAATGGGCATTTTCTTCACATTTTACAGTTCCTTTACAATATTAAAATATATCTCTTCAATTCATTCTTAACTAATAGAGTATTAAATATATTTTAGTAACAAAAGTTAAATTCCCTATTTTTTACACTATACTAGACAGAAAATTATTATATTGCCTGTCATGGTGATCACAGACAGGATATACCATTGAGACTTGTCTGAAAACCACAATTTGAAACATATTAAGCATGAAAGGAAATGCAACATAAGCAAATTAATTAACTGATATATATATATATATATATATATATATAGTGTCACACTCACACAATACAGACAATACTAGCTTCCCAATGAATGGTTCCGAAAAAGGAAAGATGGAGGAGGCAATTAAGAATTATCATACACATGTGTAAACAGATGCACAAGCTCATAAGCTGGGGATTCAATTATAGCTGTACCAAATGTTTAGGAGGGAAGACAGAGGAGGATAACTTATTGTCGTCAACAAGGCAGAATAAATAAAACAGACATGGAAAGGGAGAGTAAAATGAGTGGTTTGATTGATCAATAGATAAGAAATTGTATAAATAGTGTTCTCAAGTGACTTATATAAGGTCTATAAATAATGTTACTTTGGGCTTACTTTATAAATAATAAAGTAAATGAAAGATAGAGAACATGTGGCTTCCCTATATAAGAAAGCTCATGCTCAAATTTGGTTATGGTCAGTTTGCTTTGTTTTGTTAATTTAAAACTGTTGATACTCGTTAATTATTTACTGAACTATAATTAGTTTTCTTTTGATAATATATTAAAGTATAGTATTTTTTTTCAGGTTTGAGATCATATGGAAAGGTAGTCTATGTTTTCCAGCTTTTTCCTGTATGTGGAATGTTGATTCTGTGTACAAAAATTCTGGGATTAACAGCCACTACCACAAATCACCAGGTTTTTCCAGAGACTGCCTGGAGTGAATTCTTTTTTAACTCCAAAGTATGAATAAATATAATAACAATTATTTATCATAAGTAAATAAAAACTTTTCTGCATTTGAATTTAAAATTCCTTGCAAATGTCACTGATAATTTCTGAACAAATTCAATTAATATAGATATCTCACTATTCTAATGCATAAATATATTTTCAGTCATGGATTGCAGCAGCATCTGAGGTATTCTTTACTTGGGGAGCATTGGGTGCATCTGTAATGCAAATAACATCTCACAATCGTCAAAAACATCTCCTTCAACGGGATGTCAGCTGTGTTACCATAATTACTATTGCCATATTAATGCTTGCTGCATTTTTGGCAAACACTTGTGTACAACTTCTTGCTGGTAGTGGTTATACATATATTCCAAGTTCATTTGGTAAGTTCATAAACCTAATTTATTTTGTAATTTAGGAAAAATTAAACTAAAGTAAGACTATTGAAGTTAAACTTCATTTGAGTGACTGAAGTTAGGCAAAAAAAATTAAGGATGAGAGCAATCTAAGCCTGCAATATGTCACAACCCACCATGTCAATGGGTGAGAACGTAGCAGAATGGCAGTTAGAGCAAGATGGCATAAATAATAAAATACTATTGAAAAATCATATATATCTCTTTAAAAAGACTTGTTTATGAATGTCAGAAATGTTAACTCTTCCATTACAGAAAATATTTGATTTTTCAAAGGCTACATAGAGTTTAACTTCTTTAGCAAACAATTTTTATGCTCTCAATAATATACCATAATTGATATCAAACAAATTTTTACAGTAAATAGTTACTGGCTAATTTGTTTTATGAGGATTACCTTACAAATCATTAAGTGTAAAAAACTTAACAAAATTGTTGGTCTTGAAAATAAACTACTTTGAAAACAATATGCACGTTGGCTGTAAAAATGGAGCATCACTGAGTTTTAGTGACAACAGTTAATTATTGTTATAAGTAACTAAAAAAACATTAATAGCTTAGACTTTGAATCCGAACTTAACCTATTTACAACTCCTTATTGATGTGAGACTTTTCTTTTAAGTTATAAAATTTTCCTATTTCATTTGATTAATAAAATTGAATTTGGTTAATACTTTATTCAAAATTTACCTTTCTTCTTTCATTGCTTAACTTTCAATCATGAATATTTTAGTGTTTGTATAGCACAGTTACATTATTATTTGACTATCTTGTACAAAACAAATTAAATTTATCATTAAACTCACTTTGTACAAATGGCATTTTATCGTCTTTCAGAAAATATGTCTACAGTTACATTTCTTCAATCAGAAGGGGCTCCTTTGCACCCTGTTTATGCTCGACATCCAGTTCGTTATATGCAACACAGTTCCCTCATAGTTGGAACTAGAGTTCTGTTACCAGGAATGGGAGCAGGGTCAGAGAGAGGCTACCAAGTATTAAGACTTGCAACTGAATTGGCACCGTCTACATTTGCTTTAGTAGGACCTGATCAAGTTTCACCATTTTGGGCTGTCCTGTTTTATTTTGTGCTCATTCTGTTTGGCATTGGGCAACAAGTAAGAACACATGTCAATGTTTGTCATCTTTCATAAAGACGGTTAAATGTAGTTCAAATAATCATCATAAATATAATAGAATATATATATATGTAACACAATTGGATAGGAAAGAAATACAGCGATGCTGACTTACCTGAAATCAATAGTTGGTCCAGTCTGGCATCGATGGACGTTCAAATTTTCGAGGGCCCTTTGTCAGGAAGAAATATCTGAACTGCACGCCGGCCAGGCACTAATTTATTCAGATCGTCCTTCCTGATAAACATGCTCAGGCACTCAAAAATTTGAACTTCCACCTTTGCCAGACAGGACCAACTATTGATTTCAAGTAAGTTCACTTCAATATCTCTCCTTCCAATCTAAATGTGTTATTTAATTTGACTTTGCCACATTTTCCTTAAATAAATATAAGTATCAGTCAGGCTGAAGTGAGGGAAAATTGGTATTATTTCTCTAACCTTAGTCCGACTGGACCAACTATTTATTTCTGGTAAGTCAACTTTGCTGTCTCCCTTTCCTATCTAAATGTGATATACATATACATACATATATATATATATATATATATATATATATATATATATATATATATATATATATATAAAATATGGAAATGTGATGAGATAAAATTGATTAATTCATTTGGATTGTAAATAAGGTCAGAGAGCAGTTGACTTACCTTGAATAGACAGGTAGCCTAGTCAGTTAGGACAAAATAAAGTTGCCAAATGCAATTTAAAAAGAAATTTCCAAATGGAATTTTATTTTGTCCCAGCGGACTCACCAACTGTTGATTTAAGTTGTCAACTGCTGTCTGTAAAATGATATGCCATACTTATTCTTGAATATATTACACTGTATTTTTACTACACAAAAATTTTACCCAAAGTACTGTAAAATGTCTGGGACAAATTTACTTCTTCACAATTTCAAAAATTTGAAGATAAATCTATTAGAATTGCAATATAATTTGGATTTCATCTACAAATGAATACTGTATTTCAATTAAATACAGAATTAGATCTATGTTAGATTTTCATGGTCTACGTTACACAATAATAATTTCATAAATTACAAAAATCTCTCTCGTTTAACAAATTATAAATCATGTAGGTTTTTATGTAGTATGAGTATTACTGTGAATATATATAATTAAATTCACTTTTTATTACAGCTAGCCATTTGGCACTGTGTAATCACTGGAATAATGGCAATAAAGTCTACAAGTTTGAAAGCTTGGGAAACAACTATCACATTCTTCAGTTGTGCTTGTGGATTTGTTCTCGGCTTGCCAATGACAACTGAGGTAGGTTATAAAATTTGCCTCACCAATGTTGTTTTATCAGTTTTAATAATAAATCTATTATAAAAAACCACCGGCTGGCCAGTGCACAGAAGGGTGTAACACTCCTTCCTGAAAAAGGAGGCTGAGAGCCTCCGAAAATTTGACAAACATTCTTCGGTTCCCGATGGTTACACTGCACTTCACTTTCAGGTAAGCCACAAGCTATCTCTCTTTCCTTTCCATTCCAATTTTGCAATTACATATATATATATATATATAACAGAATATAGTATTCTAATTTTAAGAAGCGCCATCCTCATTGTCGGGAGAAGGAAGGTATGCTTTTATTTGATGACTATACTGTGAAGGCAGTATAACATCCTCAATTTTTTTTCTGACTCCATTCTTATTTCCTTTCTATCTACATCACTTGATGTATATTATATTTCCACCATTCACAGTTCAGTTAAGCTTCTCCAAAATGGACAATGGAATGTATGTACAACATTAATTCTTATTTAATTATGCTATTATCAATTAAATTTCAAAGCTTTATTAAAACAATTGCTCTCTGTTCTATTAAATTTTATATTAATTACACAGAGGTAACTTTTTCATAAATGATAGTGTGTATGAATAAAATAGTATTTTAAATCTGTAAACTGCTATAGGTCTGTGTGTGTTAGAAGCATATTTATGATCAGAGTTGTGGATTTTAATGTATCAAAAAATTATTTTTTTCAGTTGGGGATACATGTGGTCTACTTTCTGGATTTTGTAGTTGGCTCTGGTTGGTGGCTCATGGTTCTGTATGTGGCAGAAATTCTAGCTGTGTTCATGCTGAGAGGTCGGCCATGCAGTGGTGAAACTGTGATAACAACACTCTTCTCCAAAGACTCTGGTTGCCTGAAAGTTTGGGTTTCTCCACTACTTGTGTTTTCATGGAATGTTATTCTCCCTATAGTTCTCATGGTAGGTATATTACAGTTACAGGCATCCATAAACAAGTATTCAGAAAAATTAAAAAATTATTTTATTTTATGAAATAAAAAAAATTGTGATAATATTTTCTTAGGTGCTGTGCATAGTTGTGTTCAAGAATGGCCATGTACGGGAAATATATAATTGGCATTCAAATTTTCATGATTACTGGCCGCTGTGGGTACGTGAAGTTGGTGTCCTTCTTCAGATTGTTCCCATACTTACAATTCCCATCATTGCATTCGTTCAAATATATCGTTACATGAAAAATGGACCACCAGATTTCTTCGATGTGAGTAGTTTGTTTCAAATGATAATTATTGCTTCATATTTATTACTCAATTAGTCAATCACTAGAGATATGTACTATCTAAATGGAAAGTTTTAGAAAAAACATACTTGCAATTTTAAGATACTCCTAAACTTTTTGCTTGTATAAATTGTATTATGAGAAATATTGTAAAACATTATACTTCTGAAGCTATTCCATAAGTTTAAATAGCTGTTTGCATGAAAAAATATTGCTTTAGTTCAAATTGAAAGATGATTTAAAAATAATCTTGTGTCACTTTTCAACAATGAAAATAAGTATAGATTCCAAATCTTACAAATACGTTTGAAATTTTAATAATTTTGAAACCATTTTGAAGCAGCAGGAATTAAATAGGGGAAAAAATTACATTATGAATCAGTCAGTTACAACTATAGTTAGTTAATTGAAATTATTCCAGAAAGGTACAGGATGAGTGTTCTCACAAGAATATCATTGTAATATTATGATGATTATTAAGTTTGGAACATAGGGTTTTAATAGTTTTTCACTGCAATTTAAATTGCAATTATTAGTTAAAGCTAAAGGTATATTATAATTTATAAAATTTGACAGATATACAAAATGAATTTTGTAGCATCTAATACTAACTGAATCTTTCTCAGAGTCCTAAGGAGTAACTTTAATTCTCGCATTATTCAGCTTAAGGTTTTATAACTAGTGGTTTCTTTCAAAACTCCCATTTAGCACATCAGAGATTAAATAGAAATTATAATATTTAAATTCATAATGCCATTTTACAAAACATTTGCTTATAACAATCTTTAATGCAGCACTCAAAATATCGACCTTCAGTAATTGCCATTCCTGATAATTATTTGTGCCTGAACTTTCCTAGGCTACAGATTGGCTTTTTCCTGTCAATTTTTTCAGCTTCACCATGCTAATCCTAAACTTATTTCTTTATTAAAATATCATTTCATCAGCTAATCAGTGTATTTGTTCTGTTTTCAGAGGATTATAATGTTGTACCGTCCACCACTTGATCCTGAAAATTCGTGCAGGCTTATTGGACCGTCGAGTAGTTCCACCAATATGACAAATAATGCTACTTTGTCACCACCTCAAGTACCAGAAGCCTTCGAAGACCCTCCTCCGAAGTACACGCCGCCACCCTCTTACACCACCGCAACTGGAGCAAGGTGAGTCCCCAACCAGCCATTCCTATCATCATTTAATTAAAACAGTTGAAAGCTTCCGACTATTTATTTAATAAAGTTATAAACTTGGAGACTGTTTTTGGTTTTTTATACTCATCAACGACTATGTCAACAGTCCTTTTTACCATAATATGCCAAATGACTGTAAGTCCATTTTAATTGCTCCAAGACCATAATATCCTAATACGTCTGCAGTGAATGATCGGAGGAGAGGGGGGGGGAGCATGTGTTAATACATGGTGGTAGAATAGATGCTAAATTAATAGATTTCGCTCCAGAATTTCATGTACTGCCGCACTAAATTTTCATAGAAAACTAGGCAAGACATTGACAGGCATGTTGGTCAAGAAATTGCTATGTAAACAATCTTAAAGCATAGGTCGCAGCCTATCCATTTTTATCCCAATATTAAATACATTCAATATTCATTAAGTAATTTCCTAGTTTTGTGCTAGAGAATTAAAGCTTAATTACCCTCATCTTAATACTAGTTCATAATTAGCATAGGTAACGAAGCGAAATTAGATCAGTTTGGCAACCAACGTGTTAATACAATTTCTTGCTTTGTTTCTTACCTGATTTAAACTTATTTTACGCAAACAGGATCGCCAAACTTCTCCGCCAAAGCTTCCGCCGCAGCGTGAGACGCATCACGCAGGTTTTGGGAGATAGCAACGCTATTTCTCCACCTGCTGAAACGTCATCTTCTCGTCCACCGCCTCCCGACTACGCCGCGGTGCTGGTGGAGATGAACCAAGAAAGTGTGGGCGTCGGTGTTTCCACGATGACAGCCGCGGACGTGGCCCACGTCCTCAGGAGCAGCGTCAGGAGGCCCGCCAAAGCGCAGCAGCAGAGCACGTCTGTGATATAAAACCAAAGATTTCATTTTCCGAGTGCCTTACGAACGCCTAGACTTAAAACTATTCGTGATTTGCGTTAAGTGCCATCAGAATATATCTCGCCGCGTCACGAACTCGGTTGCCCGTCAACGTGCGACGAACGCGACCTTAATTTATGTACGGAGTCAAACAAGCCTTATATACATTTTCAATATTTCCTATATACTCTGAGTCATACGTATTATATAATCATTGTTGATAAATCTCGTGGAAAACATCTGTACCTGTGGTGGTTTGTTAGATCATGAAAATTGTGTCGAAAAACTGGTCGTTTTCTTTAAAGAAAGTGAGAAGTGTCCGTTATAGTCTATGTTCTGACAGTTCCTGGAACCGTTCATATTAAAGCAATTACGTCAGCGAATCTAGGTATTGTGCTACTTGCCATACATGCCTCAAATAATCTGCCTATCCACGACTCGTAGTTAATTATTCTTTACTTTAATACAGAGTCCGTTTCGAAGGTGTGAAACACATTTTATATGTAAATTATAAATTACTATTTCTGATAAGATGACAAGTTTCTCTGCAAAAGCCCCTATATATGCACACACATCCGTCACGATGAAGGAATCTATTGTCCCAAGTCCGTCCTTTGGCGATATCGAAGGGACGATGGACCATGGACCATTTCAAAGGTAGGTATTTCAATTACCGTCCTCATTTTTGCCAAATTCTTTCACGATGAAACTAGCGTTATCATGACACTTTTAATTTCTTTATTATCCAAACTGGTAAATATCAACTTAGGTCTATGTATAGTCTGACCAAGTTTTAGGATTGATTTATGAGGAATATCTGATGATCAGTTGCAAAGATGCAAATCAATTAATGACGAGAGAAGAATGTATTCGTCAGGTTACCAATATGCTCTACAAATGATCAGTATGAATGTTATGCATACGTCTGATATGGTGGCAATATCGTGAGGCAGGTAGCATGTTTATTAATGATAATATATTAAGTTCGTGAAACAGGATCAACAATTGGCCACACAGAATACCCTTATCAAAATCAGGCCATTGCTAAACATCAATGTTTCAATCGTTTTGGCCTTTTTTAAATTTCTAGAAGTATTGTAAATGTTGTGCTTCATTTTAATGGATTTTTACAAACTTCTAAATGTATTTATTAATGATAATATTAACTGAACACAATGTATTTTATTTGTGTAACATATTTTAATAACTATGCCTTCTTATATGCTGTGACATAGAATTTAATAACTAAGCAACAATGATTATATGTATACAAAGATGTAAACAAAAACGAAATTATTAGCATAAAATTTCTATGTTCCTGTAATTATTGATGTTGCAATATATATCTGTGTGTATGTATGTATGTATGTGTGTGAGGTTATTACTTCACAGTAATAATATGTCTAAGGTGTTGATATGTTTGTAACATTTAAATTATACTGATGTGACAGGAAAAACCTTTTACCTTAAGGCATAAAAGTGCCTATTCATTAAGATTTTTATACATTTATTTTATATTTGATATCTCTCAGGTGTCATGAATGGACCAATACACTATAAAATAATTATATATTTTGAATTGGTTCCACAATTAAATGTTGTAATTTGAAGACTGAAAAACAAAACAGTTTCAAAAATGTTGAATGAGATTTTTAAAAAATTTTTAATGTCATAAATTTCACAAAACATTTATGATATTCACATTTATATTTAAAATGTGTCTTTAATTTAGTCAATATAAACAAAAATTTCAATCATTCTGTAACTGCAAATTTCTTAATCTAATCTATCTATTTAAAATAAACTATACAACACTAATTGTGCATCTCATTACCTTAAAAGTGACAGAATATGTATTCTCTTGCATGACTAATATATTCAAGAGCCAAATAAATAGCACAATAATGTTCAGTCATGAAGCTCATAAATTTGAATGAAAATTACACAGAAAAATGAAACCAAATTATGGTCAATGCACTTGTGAAATGATTTTTTTTGTATTTAGTTTTCATAAATATGCGCAGTGTGTATTTTCTTCATTAAGAAACTATTAAATAAAATACATTGCAAGGTAAGCAGAGTAAGATTCATTTTGTGGACATGAGCTAGAGAATTATTAAAAATATATATTGTTTTCCAGTGAGAGGAGTGTTAATGATCCATTCATTGAAACATTTGTTTTGTCCATCTCTATACCCCACAACTGTAAGACTGCCAGCAGAACCAGAATTATATCCAAGGCTTTAATTTTAAAGGAAATTGATATTTAAAAGTCCTTGCCTTTTTGTAAAAGCAGAAGGATAAATATTATACGGTTAAAATGTTATATTGATTTGAAAAAATATTTTTGCAAACATTTTTAGTGTACTGAATCTCTCGATAAATAGAGAAGAATACAGAGCAGAAGGTGAAGAATGGAACAACTTCAATTAAAAGTGAACTTATTTTCATAATAGTACGTCAGTTTTATGCATTTTACAGAAAATCAACAGGAAGATGCTAATATAAGAATATTATTACATAAAGTTATTTTATAAACCAATTGAAATAATCAGTTAAAACTATTCAATGATGGTTGCAAGGGATTATGCCATTTATATATTTGTGAAATACAGATATCAGAATCAGCTAATATTTTTGTTTAGAAATGAAGGCATAAAAAATGAAGCCATTCACAAAAAGAGCAATATTAGGTAGATTAGAAACTTAAACGCTCCCAGATCTGAGTAAGGAATAATATAGTGTGTAAAGCTGCGCCACGAATAGCTATATGGAAATAAGTAACCATGCAGGATTCAGTTCGAGGGGTTGGTTAATCGAAGGGGTTCAATTAATCATTCATAATTTTGTGATTGACATTGTACATTACGTTTTGATTTAAACATCAGGAAAGAAGTATACGTAAGTATTTAATGCATTTTCAAGCTAAAACTATTATAAGACTTGTACGTGTTTCAATTTGCGTAAAAATAGATTGTATATGATGACTCGTATGAAAAATGTGAAATTAAAAATATTTTTTTATATAGGTTTATTTACAGTCTCATCAACAGCTAAAAATATTGTTATTTGCATCATTTACCAACGTGTTTAATCATATCACTTATCTTTGTTTTGCATTTGTATTTTATGTATCCTTTATTTTGGGAGTTCTTTGATATAGCATCTTTGAATCAGCTGTTTTGTTTCTGGATTTGAAAGGTGTCCTGCATTCTGGAAAATGCCGCATTATGAGTTGGCATTGTTAATTAAAACAATGAGTCGTGTACGTATATTACCTGCCCTGTTGTAAAACTGTTTCGTCTGTAGTATAAAATACTTTGCAATATTTAATTTGTTTTCGTACATTTTTGTAATGATTTGAAACAGGCTGTTGTATAAATGTAGTCACATCAATTAGCCTCGTCTTACCTTTATAAGATGTGATAAAAATCCATTTTAATTACAAAGTTCTTAGGCTGTACCATTATTTTAATGTAAAATGTTAAAAATTATGGTTCTAATATTTATGGTTAAAATCTTTGACATAGGAAAATGACAATGTGTCATGGCTAGACTAAAGTTTATAGAAATGGCGAAATTGAGTAAAATTACTTTATGGATATTATCTACGATTCTGAGACCGCTTTAAAAATAATTATGTTCTGGCACCTATTTGTATAAACTTTATTCAAACCAAGGTTTGATGAAATGTGAATTTTTTAGGTCAAGTATGGCTTTTCTTAAGTTATTTTTGTCCTTCCCTGTTGCTTGCAGAAAATAACTGCAATGTGGTTGTGATAGATTTTGAGCTAAACTATATAAAGTATCACATTCCAGGTACAGAGACATTCTCTTAATTAACTGAGCGATAGACATTGTTTCTGGCATAGGTCTCACTTTGTATATTCATGGAAGAAGTATTTATAGTAATATATCAAAAGTATGTATATGCAAATTTATATGTTTACAGATAACAGAATGTTTATCTCTGGGTTGTCTGATGTTAGTCATTTGCTCTTGATTGTTTGGTTTGTCTACTACTTGATTTTTTGTACACAATAGTGCTTTTGCAAGAAAATTGATTCAAAGTTTTCCATTTTGGATTAAGTCACCTTTGAAGATTAATTGAATATCTTCATTTAAAAGAAATGAATTTTAATGAAGCATTTTATAATAAGGCAGGATAATGTATCACATTGGGTCAATATTATAATCAGGGTATCTGTTACATGTTTAATATTGTTTATATTGGGTGTTGAAATTCAAGAGATAATGATTCGAGGTTAAAATGTTGATATTTTTCAAATGAAACTTATAGTGTGAAAATAAATGTCATGACCCCTAGTTTAAAGACCATGCTTTTTGTGGCTTATATTGGACAATTAGAATGAAAATCCTGAGTGTAATGGTTTTTTCTGTACCAATAGGTAAGCATTTACGAACTTAATGGTAATAGCTACATTAGTGAAATTTAGACTGTGGTTAACTTAAAGCTTAATGAAACATGTTATACTATGTTATTAATTTAAGAATCTTGTACACATGTCATCATCAACATATCGAAAATAGTAAATTGGTTGGATATTGATAATGACAAGCACTGGTTTCTAGATCCATCATAATTGTTCCTACAAAGAATGGACTTAGACGGAATCCCATTGGGGAACCACGCTTTTGTTGGTAGAAAGTGGAATAACCATTATATTTGGATTTACATTAATGTTGTGTTCAACACACTTCAATCTATTTGAAAATTTAATATAATGCCAATTAACCCCTTTTAAATACATTTCAGCCTGAACTAGCCGTAGTTCTGAAACGTACGGCTTGTTCTATCTTTGAGAAAGGAGGTATTATCAGTAGGATTGACAACCTTGGTTTACGTCCTTTACCCTACAAAATTAAAAATCATGATCAATTTCATAAACAAGCTAGGTAAGTATAATTTGAATGGCTCTTAAAATGATTAATTATTGTATTATTTTTTTTAATGTGCATTTTCTTTAACTGTTAGAGGAATTTAAATAAATTTTGTTTTTTATTTACAGCTATTTTGTGATGGAATTTATTTCTGCTTCATCTGCAATGACTGAACTTAATACCGATTTTTTATATGATGTTGATTTGGTTCGCCACTCGCTCTTCAAGATTGAGGATTTGCCAGAAGTGGACTGCAAATTGGAAGAGGAATGTCTTCCACCAGCATACAGGTATTGTAACTAATGAATTGTTCAAAAGCATGGTATTGACAATATTTAATGTACAGAAAAGTATTAAATGGAAGTAATTTTAAAAAATATGAAAATTTCACATGATTTACCGTTATATTTATCCACAATAATACACACCTATTTCTTTTACCATTAATTAACAGTTGTACTTACCATTATGTTCAAGACACTGGAAATGTATAAGCATTGGTATACAAAATCATACCTATGATTATGCTCATATAATTAATTGAAGTTTCAATGTAATTAAATTAAGATTAATAATGGTTTCAAAATATCTGTGAGCATCAATCAGTCTCATAAGTGATTTACAAAAAAATCTCAATAGTTTTAATCATGTCTTCATTCAAAGAAAATCACTGCTCTGTGCAAAAGTTTTTGTGTTCTGAAAACTGATGAAAGTAACATCGCCGTATTTGAGGAATAGCGTTGAAGTTCAATAACCATTACTTCAAATTTCACTGCTTTATTTTTTCCACATAATTTTATGGGCTGGTGTCATTTTTATGAAACCATGATTTTTATTTTTTTAACTAAGATCTTTTCACATTAAAGTTTTAATTTTGTTTGTTCATTAGAATAATAATTTCAGGTTATTGGTACACATATCGCATGATTTACAATAAATGGAATATATTTTGCAATTGTTAAGACATTATAATAGGTAGAAAGTGTGTACATGTACCTGATGTGTGAACTCGTGTGTTGTTATGGTTGAGAAGCAATCTTTGTCAATGTAATGTAATCAGTTGAACAAATTTCTAAAATGATATTCTGTCAAGGTTTTACCTTGCCCAAATTGTCAATCATGGCGATACCCCGTGTGCCCCCAGGTACAGTTGCTATCACTTTTCCAACCATTAAAACCAATCTTGAAATTTTAACTTCAACTCACTATTTTTAACTGTCATTTTGTTTTCATGTGATGATGAATCTCTGTTTTTTTGGTTTAGAGTTAACTAACATGACAGCATCTAAGACAAATTTACTTAATGTGACGAATGTTGTGATGACGGCAGATTGTTAATTTGTCTACTTTCTTCAGCAATTTCACAGTGCTAAATGTTATGGTAACATACATTTTATCAACATTTTCTTCAAAAGAACCTTGAATCTTTCTGAGAGTACAGCATTTTCAATGCTTATATAACCAAATTAATTTATCCAGTAATAAATTGTCTTGAATGCTGGTGAAAAGTCTTCCTTCAGCTTACTTTGTATTTGAGTTACCATTTTATGTTTTAGTAAAGATAATTTGTTAATGTACAATAAGTTTATTTGATACATGTTACACCAATCAATTATGATAGCTACTAGAAAGAATCTGAGTTTTTTATCTGTACAAATATTTGAACAAAACTGACACGTATCAGCAGCCAAGACTTTTGCTATTGTAGTTTCATATTTATGCAGATATGTATATAGCCTGGGTTTGTGTAAATACACTTTGTGATGTTTTTATCTGATTTTTGCAACTTAAAATTAAGAAGTCTTTTGTTTCTCATTTGTCACTGTTAGAGATTGAGGTATTCATTGATTCACTCATTTTGGAGGCAGTTAATCATATTGTTTAATCTTTCTGTTTGAAAGTTTGTTCCAATTAGTTAGCAGCCATCTTAATTTGGCAGTATTGTGGTCTGTCATTTGCTTATTAATGGCAGACCTCATGTTGTTCAATTTTTATAACTGTCTGGTGTTGCCTCCCAGGCTGTAGTCTCAATTTGTCCAAGTATCTATGCAATTACTGATATTCAGGTTAATAAATCTATATAATTTATCTTTAAATTAGTTCAGACATTGGCTGTATTGGTTTCATCAGAAGCTTTTGGAAGAGACTTTGTTGTGTCTGGAGTAGGGTTTGATGTGAGAAGTAGACCAGACTAAGTTATTTGTGTATTCAACAACTAGGATTCTATTTTTGTTGATTCATAGTTAAAGGGATTCTATTATAATATGTAGCTTTGGACTATTCTGTGCTTTTAGCGCTAGTAAGTACTTTCATGGACAAAGGTGGTTAAATCTTTATTTCACTGCAATAGTGATGCAGCTGGTACAAGTTCATACTCAATGCTTACATATCGTGTCAGTACCTGTTAGACTCCTGTAATAAATATTAGTCTCATAAATTTAGAATTATTTTCATCATTAAAATTTCCAATTCTCCAACTGTGATATTGAAAACTACATTAACCTTTTTTAAAAATAAATAGCATGAGCCATTAATATTCTGTAAGACAATTCTAAGTAAATGAGCCATGGTTTTGTTTTATTAATTAGTGTTGTTCCCTAGTGAAATATTAATTCATTTGTTTTGACATACTGTATCTTCTTCTGATTTCATTGTAATGTGTAGATTTGGATGGAGTACAGGACTAGGATCTTGTGGCTCTGGATACATCCGATCTTGTTAAACTGGTTTGTTTTTCTTGTACATTGGGATAAATTTTGTTATGTAGTCATTTGCAAGATGTAGTTTGCAAATCACACATCCCACTTCATGATCTTTAACAGCTGTCAGTCTCAAATTTGCTGATTTTATATTTGTGAAACATTTTCTTCTCTCTTTTTCATCAAATAAGTGTGTGTCTTTTAATTGTAAATATGCATATTGCTGCTGGTACTTATAACAATGAGGGACAACTAACTTACTGTAAAGACAAGAGACGGACCATCGTAGTCAGCTGTTTCGATCCATATTTTCGACTGTGGACATCTTTACTCATACTTTCTGTTACGATATATCGCCGGCTCATATTTCTACTCTCTTTCAAGCTTGTTCCAATCGTTTTCATTCTCCTTTCCCCTTTTTAAAAATACTCAACCATATTACTGGGCACAATATAATGACAGCAATTGTTGCCCTCTTTGTGCTCATCTTCATTGTATTTAGTTTAACTCAAAATTAATCGCACATAACTTTTATCGCAAACACAACTCGTGAATGGTTTCAAACGTTATGCATACAATGTGGTTGTCGGAAAAGCTAAGTTTTAGAATTTAATTATGAATGCAAAAGGACTGACGGTGGACAGATGACTTTACCCTTTGACACACCTGAAGTAACTTCACTCTTGTTTCCCAATTTCCGTATTTTATTTAGCCTTTAGCTGTTGCATCGATTCTCCCGCCGACTAATTGGTGGAAAAACTAGAATTTTCCTATTTCATTTTTTAATGAAATCCTCCCTTAACCAAAGCTGACCTATTCTTTCAGATACCATGTGAATATTAGATAATGTAAAATTTAATAAATAATATTCATTATTGTTTGAAGTCATGTAAATGTTTGCTTTTCAGAAAAGAAGTCCAAAAAATGTTGGAGATAGCCAACAAGAAAGGAAAGTACGAATTCAAACCGAATACCGGACTGGATTACTATCCTTTCCTCACGTAAATGCGGACGTTTTAGATGAAGGTAATAACTTTCGTTTGTAAAGTATATATGTTTTTAAAAGAAATAAAACTATCTTTAATGATTATAATTATCATTTGAGATTCTTACCCGGTAGCACTTGAATAATTTGACAGCGTTGATTAACGTTTGCGACATCACCGTCGTAAATACGACTCTCCATATGGTCCAGCGTCTCGATTCAGTCGATATTCAGGGTGACACAAACAAGAGGGATCTTTAGAAAATACCACCTTGCACCTTATAAACCTTTCGTAAGTTTGGTAACATTTTTATAGCAGTGCTGATCCGTAATTACTAAAGGACTGCCTGACGTTCACTGTAACAATTGTAGTTTCTTCTTCTATTTGCCGGTGATCGTCTTCTTCGTCGTACTCCATCTGTATTACGATATTGCGAAATTCTTTGCGTTGAATGGGTATTATGTTAAGAAATAATTGACAAAGGTTCCGTTCAGATATCGGACATATTTTATTATAAACTTGTCATACATACTCATTCTCACTTTAATGATGCAATAGATAATTTTTCAGAGCTCCGTAGTCGGTTACGCCCCGTTAACGTGAAACTGTGGTATTTACAATTGAATCTAAAATTGAAAATATTTAAATACACAGAAAAAAGTAATTTTTTAAAAAATCAGATATTCTTACAAGTAGGACATGACACAAGCATAAGTTTAACGTGGCTTTTTTTGGAGCGAAAACAAAAAAATCTTCATGTTCACTCCACAAACGCTACCAATTCATACAGGTTAAATGTAACGTTCGATAAATAAATAAATACGACGAAAATCGTCCACGTCACTCGAGTTTACACGTAACGCTCGAAACTTTTATTTTATCGGAAGCGTGTTACTTAAGATTTAATTTTATATTTTGAAACCTAGCGCCAAAATATATTAATTTTGAAATCATACGAATAAGCATTCTAACGGACTAGATTATAGGCGTACATGATTTAATCTAATTTTTAGGTAGTTTCACATTTTACAAAACATCGAACAGCGCCAGACATTTTGTTGAGATTGAAGGACATAATTCTGACTGACCGCATCGTATCTACGAAACGCCGTTCGTCGATTCGGTATAACTTTAAGCTTCAAACGTCAAAAAAGTCTTTAAAAATGTGGAAAAAATACAGAATTTTGAAGAACGTTCTTACAAAATTCTAACCGTTATTTATATATATTTATATTTAATTTACAATTATTTTCACTTAAATTTCATGCAATTTTCTGGTTTACGATAAGAAGAATCAGCTCTCGGAAATACAATTGAAGTATAGGCCTATACGTAAAAAAAGAAAGGAGGTATTCAACACCATGATACACAATTTTACGAGGCTTATTAAAACTTCTATATAGTATTTTACAATGTTTGTTATCGTTACAGTTATATCGACATGTATCACAGAAAACACGTATATGTTATAGTTATCGTAATAATTTACAAACTTGTATACGGTAAAAGAAAACGAACAACGGTACACACCTAGCGATAATTATCGTAAATTTAATAATTATACGACGAAGCGAATATTAATTAATGGTACACAAATATTCAGTTTTTCTAGATCCAGAAACGGCACGACGGGAAGCGTTTTGCTGCGAAACTGCTTCGTCGTCCAACTTCGCTCATTTCTGCATCGCCTCCAGCCTGAAAACAAAAGCAATCTTCATTTAGTGTCGTTTCTTCGCTTCAATTATTTGTAAGATAGTTGTTTTTTTCAATATATATTTATATACAACATAATGTTCTTTATATTCTTAATTTTTTAATCCTGAATCCATACTATAGATTGAGCTAGATCATGATCAAATATGATTATTTATTCTTTAAAAAATTTAACACTTCAATGACACTACCTTGCTCCTGAAGTGAAAAAGGTATATACGTTTTTGGCTACAATGTTGGAGACCAAGGTAAACCTTTTGCAATGCATATTTGTTGTGGCACACGTGCGAGTAATTTACAAATATGACCAAAAGGTTCGTCATCGATGCCATTTACAGTTCCAGTGGTGTGGAAGTGAACAAAGAAATCACACCATTGACTACTATTTCTGTATTATGAATGTAAAAGTTTTCTGTAAAATTCAAATATGCCAAAGCGAGGAAATCGGACCCTCACAATGGTTTACCATTTGGTGAAGAATGTTTACTTGATCAAGCTGAGGCCAACAAATTTGATTATCCCGAATGTGCCAACAGTCTCGTCACCTCGTTATTGGGGAATTTGGGTCACAATGTGGAGTTGTTGGCTTTGTGATTAACATGTTGGAATTTACTTCATAAAAGAGTGACTCATTTAAGAGAAATTCTGAAGATAACAAAAAAGTCATATTTTCAGAAAGGTATGTGATATTTGGTTAATATTTGTTTTTGTTGGTCCCTATTATTTATCTTTTGTTATGTTGGAATACATATGTTTTTTGTAATATAAACATTTGAATCTGTAAATTGGTGGGAAATAAAAAACCTGGCAGAAGGGGAAAACGAGCAAAAACTACGAAGTAGTTTCAATGACGATGCTCAAAATGTTTCCTGTGGTTCTAAATAAGGTGAAAGGAAAGTTGGACATTAAGAAAATAATTTCTAAATTGAAGA
Organism: Zhengitettix transpicula; assembly: GCA_037074705.1. Lineage (NCBI taxonomy): Eukaryota > Metazoa > Arthropoda > Insecta > Orthoptera > Tetrigidae > Zhengitettix > Zhengitettix transpicula. Next base: position 52,858,140 of record CM073595.1, read on the forward strand.
TATGGAAATAAGGCATGTAATGATGAATAATCAACGCGTTAGGGAATAAAATGATTTATGAATAGGCATGGAGTAGTTTAAAAAAAAGGCAGAGAAAATTTATCTAGTAGTAGAAGTTATGTGCGACTTACAGAAGAATGGTGATAAATTTTCTTTATCAATGGGATGTTAAGGTACGGCCACGATTCTATGGGTGATTTATAAAATGAGAAGGTTAACAAGGAGTCTGTAAGGGCAGAGTAATGGATACGTTTGAAGAAGTGGGATCATCCCGAGGGAAATACTTGGGGGCACATGAGGCCAGATGAGATCATCTGCGGCAACGGTTGACCACTTCGCTCACGTTAGGGTTTCGATTAATTAGTCCATTCCGGTATGAGTTGACAGATAATTTGATTTGTATAGTGGAACTATATGAGTATACTTTATGTAAAATATATTTGTGCGCGTACTTACCTTCAATCGTGATCGAGGAGGGTGTTGGTTACCTCAGAGATTGACAGCAGAGGACTCCCGTCCTGTTTATCTGTGGATAGCCGTTGTCGTTGACCGAGGTGCTGAAACCAACACAGCCAGAGCCACGTCAAAAACAGCTTGCTTTGTGCTATTCTACTATCTTCAATACTTATACATCATAGTAAAAATAAACATCTTTATCGCCTTCGCTTAAATGCAACATTATGTGACATGTTATAGCACCGATACCTTACAAATTAAAGTGACTACTTAAAAGATTCTATATATATTTATATATAACCAATTTGTTAAAACATTTCGCATTTGAGTCCTGTCACAAAAATTAGTTCATCGTGAGGGGAAACTAGTGACAAATTTACGTAGCTATAGGGGTTTTAATAAACGGCTTTCTTGATCTCGGTTATCTTGTCTCTGTTCGGAAAGGAACACGGGATTTAATTTTATGGAATAGGGAAGGATATTTGTAGAAATAAATATCAGTTTTGGAAGTGACGTCCAACGGAAACGTCATGAAAGGATGAAGGGGAAGCGACGAAAAATCCGAGCGATAAATTGTTATTTTCGTGTTGTTCACCGCTCAATAATTTATTTAAAAGAAGAAGCGGACGGTGACATTTTAAAATGAGACGTATCCAAAATAAATGTGCAGTGGCCGATTTATTGCACCCTGTAAGTTCAGTATATGAAAGGAATTACTAATATCGAAAACATAGAAAGGAAGGGGAACATTGACCGAGCGTATTTTAAATTTCGAAGCACCTGAAAACGTAATGTTCTTAGAGAAGAACTGTAATCGTTTTACCTGCTCGTCGTTAAACCGCGAACTTTGCGATTTTATCACAGATTGTCCAATTGAAATTATGATATTAAAAATCATAACGTTCTCAAAGTAAATGTCTTATTACTATGAAGCGTTACGGATATTATTGGGAATTTGATAGGTCAAAGAAGAAATTATATCTCAGCATGGTTGAACATTCAATATTTCATAAACGATTCCTATATTCCTCAGCTTCTGCAAAAAAATGCATTGTCACACACATACGTAATAATTAAATACTAGCAAAATATAACGGATCACTTTCACAACTTTTCCCCCTCGTCCAAACAAATCCCCCGCGTCACGACTTTAAAATCGGTCTTAATTTTTCTTTTTAAGAGATCGCTCCTCGGTGGAGTTGGAAGTTCCCCAAATTAACGAATGCCGTGCACCAAAAATGTTAAATACTTAAATGCGTGTGCGGTGCAGCAGAAATGCAGCTCGAAGCGGTGGAATATCGAGAAAAAAACAAAATAGGCGCTTCAGTAACGGTGTATCGTAACTCGTAAAAGCGTTTTGAGCAAAATCAAAAATCGAGCGTGAGGGCGTTTGCCTGTTGGTATTTTTGGCTGTCGCTCGTTAAACTCCGACCTCTATGCTCAGATTTTTTTTTCTTACATTCGAACTCGAGCTTTGACCTCAAAAACCTAGCCTTTTTTCTTGTACTTGTCACATTTCATAAGGTTTATTATACTAGCCTAGAGTTATATGATTTTTCCTAAGTTCGTGTTTTTTTTTGTATTTTGAATTGCGTATTTTTTTTTTTTAGATATTCCTCCTTACATTTCGTTCCAATATTTTGCCTTCTATACCGGCAATTGTCCGAGTATGGTTTAACAGTTTTAGTGTCTGCTTCGTTCAGGCAACGACATTTTTAATAATTTCGTAGGAACATTGTTACGCGAATAATATGAGAACATGGAATAGAACCCAGATTTGCAAATTACACGAGCTCGTGGTCTATCTAAGCGCTCATTGCGGGCTCAAGTGCCAATTCGATTTAATTTTTGAGCGTTTAGGGCGCCGGATGCACCGAAATGGAATCGGTTAACAATTTCCAATTATAGTCTCTCATCGAACGATTTTCTGGATAGCGTTTTAAGGTTTTCGTATAGGGGGAGGAGAGGGGGGGGGGGTGAATTTACACAAAATTTTCCACGCGAATCGGACGAATGAATTATTATTTCCGGAAGTTATCTCTGATAATATGATTTACGATTCGGGGAAAGTTGAACGAAGTTTTCCGGAGAAAAGTTTGCGACGGGAGCGAACATCTATCATTGAGATAGACCTGCACCTGCCGCTTCGAAGCTACGGACTTAATCCGGTTCAAGAATGAAAAGCGAGAGTAGTGACACTCGGTACGCGTGTCTCAGTCGGAAATATTAGCTGGCGAGGAGGAATCAAATCGCGGATACTTGCTATTGCGGGTGAATCGTCCATGCAAAGAAATTCACGACAGCGAGAACAGACTCAACGTTCGGCCTCTTTCAATAAATATGTAGGAAACAACTGTACAAAATAACATTTGAAAGGAAAAATAGGAAATACGATATTACCAAAAAAGTAATAACTATAGAGGAAAAGAGTCGTTGGGAACAGCAAAGGACTGTACGCCGAATTACCCAAATTATCGGAAAAGTCTTCCAGAACGTTTTTATGCGTTACACTCTACGGAATCTGTTAGACCAAACGTACGTAAACATTTTTATTGGCCATAGTACTTTCAACATACTTTAAAATAAAATAATTAAACTGAATATCCTATTATATCTGAATAATTCATAATTTTCACGATGAGCAGAAAAAACCAAAAACAGTCTCCAAGTTTTTAATTTTACTAAATAATTAGTTGGAAGCTTTCAACACACTGGTTATAATCATCCTTCCTGTCTTATAACTAAAATCACAATAACGTTAAAAAAATATTAGTACCTATAGGTACTTAGTCACTAATATAAAACTATGTTGTTAATTCAACAAGGTATCTTCTTAAAGAGTTGTACTATAGGTACTAATATTTTTTAAAGTTATTGTTTTTTTTAGTTATAGGACAGGAAGGATGATTATAACCAAAGAGTTCAAAGCTTCCAACTAATTTATATAATAAAAAAAGGATGTATATTTGTATGTATGTATTTATGTTAATTTCTATACAAATTTAAACGCTTGGACAGATTGCAAAAAAAATTGGTATACATATCCTTCAAAACTCGAGAAATGGTACTATGGTGGTGAGAAACACCTAGCATAAAGGTGAAAAGAATTATAATTGAAAAACGTGATAATTTTGTGTTAAATTACTGCGCGCCAAGAGGCCGTGACATCACGCTAGAGAAAGAGAGAGAGAGAGACGTTACTACGCTACGAACAAAGGAAATAGTTCCTTTTTCCGTAATGAAATAAAGCAGAAATAGTTTGATTGAATTAAAAGTATAATTTTATCCAGTAATACTCCATCGAATGATAATAAAAACCAATAGGAAATACTTTATACGATCCTTGCGGAAAATGTAAGCTAATTTTCGTGCTATATTAGTGATTCCAATATGGCGACTATTTGTTTACATTGTGAATATAGCTAAGAATTTCATCAATTTAGTCTTTCGTTATGTCTGAAGACTCAGGGACAATTACATCCTGCAATACTCGAGGAGTATATTTAAGTATTCTATTCGGAAACCCAGGTAGTTATTTAATAAAATTAAAAACTTGGTGACTTGTTTTTGGTTTTTTTCTGCCCGTCAACGTCAACAGTCCTTTTTACCATAATGTCATCAATTTCTTTAAGTTTCTAGGGAAGAAAATCGATTCGGCGTGTTATTCGTAAAATAAGCGCTAGCATTATTTTTCTTTCTGTCCCGCTACGAGTGTATATATTTTGCAGCAGTGAGAATTTTGCAGCCTTTGAAAGCGAAAATAGCACGCAGGACTTGTTTGGACAAGCTTTTCACTTATCAGAGGGGCCGTGAAAGCCATCTTCATCGATTCGTGTCATTTTAGCGGCAGAAAAGCATAACGAAATTGCTCAACGATCCGGTGTCTCTGAAATAAAATAACTTATGTATGATGCACGAGGTTATAAATATGATACATACATCAATATAAAGAAACGGAACTTTTCAAAATAACGTGTAGGAAGACAGTAAAAAAGCTAAAGCACTTCATAACAGTTCTAGTGAGGTGTGAGAGAGGCGATTACTAGTTATTAGAGAAATACGACTACATAAAGTGCATCTTTTTCCATGCTCTACGGTAAGTATTAACAGCTACGCAGTTCGCGTATCAGGTGCATTCAAATCAAACCGATTAATAATCATATTGTCCATAGATTCAGACGACAGCTTCATCGTCATGGTTTTTGATATAAGACTGGAAGGTCGGGTGAATTCACTCGCTTGGTTCGCGGTTTCGTAAGTGTACCTGAATAGGTACGCCTACTTTTCTATTAGAATCTATCTTCGCTTCGGTAGTGGAAGACCTCAGGTGTGTTATTCCTTACAATTAATTTATATGAACCGTAGTGAAAAATGATAGGAAACAGTGTCATCTTAAACGTATATTTCTTAATATTATAATATTTTTAGGTAAGCAGCCACGAGGCGCAAATGGCGAAATAGTGGCTGGAATCACCTTCCGGTAATCACGATTAGGATTTTTTTCTGATTTGCAATAATAAGTAAAAAATGGTGGGTCGACGTCCTTGTACATGATTCTTCCTGCGTCCCAAAAAGTGGACCATAAAAACTACTCCAAGCACGTCTTAACAATGAGTCTTGTCAGTTCTAGTGTTCAGCGTGATCATTACGAAACGTAACGTCTGACAAATCAACGTACTGTAATTGGAATCTGTGTACCGGCAAATACATTGCAAAGTACGCGCGAGTCTCTCGACGATTTGTATGCACCTGTTACGCGGCCGGAAACGGTCACTTAAGAAGTAGAAAATAAAAAAGTGTATTTGTTCACTCACTGGGGTGCGTGGTGATGGTACGGACTCGTGTAAGGATAGTACTGGTACTGGTGCACGGGCCATACCTCAGTGGCAGAACCCGCATCAGAGTACACGTGCTGGGAGTGTTGGGTGGAGGGGAACTTGTGCGACGGAGACGCGGGCTCGGGCTTGGCCCACTTGCACTGGGCGCTCCCAACTCCACCGGAGTTCATCTCGGCCAGCGACTTGAGCGGGTTCTTGTCGGGCCTGTAGGCGGTACCGTTGGTGAGCGCGGGCGGCGACGGCGTCGACCCTGCCGAGGGCGCGGCGCTGCCCCACATGAGCACCGTCTGTCGCGGCGCCGCGTCGCCGTACACGTGCTCGTGCTCCAGCAGCGCCACTTCTGGCTTCAGGTCCTCCAGCTTGGGCGTGACGAGCCCGGGGCCGGGCCCGGGGCCCGCAGGTGAAGACCCGCCCGAGTGTGACGACGCCGGCGACCGCTTCATCTTGCAACCCGCCAGCTGTTGGCAGGGATACATCTTGTCCTCCTTGGCCGCGTGGTGGTGACCGACGTGCTCGTACGAGGGCAGCGGACGTGGCGACATGTCCAAGAAGCCGTTGCCGACGTACGGCGTCGCGGCGGCTGCGTGGTAGTCAGGGTAATACGAGCCCAGAGGCCGGTACTGGTGGAAGAGGTTCTCCGTGGTCAGGAACCTGTTGTCCAGCGCCGCCCCAGGATACAGGCTCTGGTGGAAGTTGGCCGCGGTGGCGGAATGGCCCATGTACGAGCCCAGGCCCGCGTCGGCGGCCGTCGTGGCGGCAGCACCGGGCGTCGTGTACGGCGCCCCGTACATGTTGTTGAGGTTGGAGTAGGCGGCGGCGACGGCGGCCGCAGAGACGCTCGACGTGTCCACGTAATCCACGGCGGGGGCGGCGCCGGGCGTCGCGGCGCCCGGAGAGGCGGACGACGACGCCAGCTTGCGCTTGGTGCGGCACGTCGACAGGAAGTCCCTGAGCTGCGTCTTGTAGCGACGGTTGACACGCTGCGGGGCGCTCGACGCTGTACCCGTGGGCGACCCCGCGTGCGTCGGCGCCGTGCCGCCCACCACCAGCTGCTCCGCGTCCGCAAAGTAGCTGTTCGTCAGGCCCGCGTCCAGGTAGCTCACCTTGAAGTCCATTGTTCGCTTACCCAGAAGGTCGCGCCCTTCTTCCTCCCTGCAAATCGATACTTGGAATGGGGCGCAGAAATTGCGAAACATCACAATGAAAGTTTCAGAGAAGGTAAGATGGATGATTGAACGTAATAGATTCTTGAGTGGATTAAGACCTGCAGGTACAGACCGAACTGTAAGTCAGATACGAAGTCATCCACCGTTCCGTACAAACGGAATTTAGTAGGTAGATATCTGTGGAAGTGTTCGGATCCTTGTATTGATTTCCAGTATTCGAACGAAGTATTTTAGTGTTTCAAACCTTTCAACGATGTAGCCCGTGGATAACGTTTTCACGGCTAAGATGTGCAAGGGCGAAAAGGCCAGTTCCGGACGCTATAATTAGGACAAACTTGCCAAGGGAGAATACCCTGACAGAAAGCCGAGGTCCTCCAAACTAGTGGAGGTTGGGCGTTAAAAAGTTCAACTATTTCAGAAATCCGGATTGATAAAATGTTGCAGGCCAAATCAAACTCAAAAGGTTAAAGAATAAGGATAATATATTTAATATTGGATCATGGAATGTTAATACCTTGCTGCAACCTGGAAAGTTTTGAAGAATTCGAAGAACAGATTTGTAAAACAGAAATTGGAAGAACAAAAATTACTAGTATTTGATAGAAAATATTAGTAATTTTTCAATCTCATAAAATCACAGATTTAATTGACTTGTGCATGTATACAGGAAGGAAGACGACAAACTGGTTAAACAGATATATAAGCGGAATCGCTAAACAAAGGAAAACCAAAATACATATGGGGGAATAGTATACAAGCAGCTTTGAGACTTATATACTGGAGAGCTTCTACTCAGGATAGAAGGAGATGGAGGGGAATAGTTGATAAGGCCAAAACATTCTCATTATGGTGAAGAAGAGAAAGAAGATCATCATCATTATTTGCAGCTTTCAGGATGTTCCTGATACAAGCTGTGAGTGTCATATTCTTCTTCCCTATATTTATATGGTGGATTATTAAATTACATTGTTATTAATCTAGAGGAATTAGTGGACGCGGACGTCAGTTTCTGGTAAAAATTTCTCCATTCTGAGCTGAGATTCGGAAACGTTTCACCATTTTAGAGAAGGAGTAAAATAAAAGGTTAACAAATATTTCTATCAGATTTGAGTTGAATCTCCGCGGTTATAATAAACGTTATGGAGTCAATAAAATGTAATGGTTGTGAAGAATTAATGAATTAATTTGGAATCGTGTTTCAATTGATCTCGAGAGGGAAGAGGAAATGTGTAACTCACATGAGCGGTCGGTGCGTGCTAATGACGAAGTCCGGCTTTGAGTTCTTGTAGACGAGCCTGGAGCTGGTCTGCAGCCATTGCCACTGGCTCTCCTTGGTCTGGAAGCGGTACGCGATCATGCCTGAGGCTCCCGTCTTCAGCACTGCAACAAATACCACAGCCATACAACCAGTTCCTACGCGAAGGATCGCGGTCGCAAACCTGGGACTTCTTGTACTTACGCTCCTGGTGGGCGCTCGCCACGTACGCCAAGTCGTCGTAGTGAACCAGGTCATACCCTCCGAGATTCGCCAGCTCAGCGTCCGAGTAGCCCAACAGCATCTTGCCTCTGCAACGGAATGGAATACTTATATTTCTGGACAGCGTATGTCGCGGAGCCTGACTCCATTGTCGTCGATGTATAAATTTTGTCCAAGCTACCAGAGTTTATATTCAAATACTGTTATGGTATTGGCAATAAAATGTAATGATTCGAGATTTATCTCTAGAGACGTAACGTGATAACTGTCCAGTTATCTCGTTTGAGACATGACGCCGTTTCCAACAAAGGAGAATAATAAGGGTAATAAAATATTATAATCGCCCGATAATTGAAACCGTCTGTCAGTAAGCAAGGATTCGTGTTCCGTACTGTTTGTAACGTTTTCTCGTCACTGTACCTTTTTTGTTGGAAAGTAATTCGTTTGTTGTTTAACTTAAGGTCGTGGTACCGATTGGGAATTCTTGGTTTTTCGTTAAAAATGTTATGATAATATACAACGATTAATATAATATCCAATATGGGCCACTGCACGGTTATGGGGAAGTGAAAGTCTCTGCGGTGAACTATGAACGTTCCAAAATGGCGTCATTTACTCACCGCTGATCCATAGAGACTAGTGAGAGGTCAAGCTTGTGCTTGCTCTTGAACATGACTTCTTTCTGTGGGATTTCCAACAGAGATGGTGGTCCGAACGGCGTGCAGATGGCGAACAGGGCCAGAGGAGGTTCTTCCGTCTTTCGGTTCTGACCGTGGAGAACCTTAACCCTGCCCCGGATGTCCAGCCTCTGAAATAACAAATACCTTTGTTATAGAACCCTTTAGTAAGATACTAACACTAATACTTATTTTAATATGTCGTGTGATATGACTCCAAACCCCAATATTCCGCCTGTGAGTTTTTCCTGACGGACATTGTGACTTTTCACTTAAAAGGGAGAAGTTTTAAATATATAATTATATCATTTTTGTTCGCATCAGGTACGCGCTTTAATGTGACTTAAGTTTTCTTGATTCTTTTGATCTGTCCTGAGTTTGGTGACAATTTCTGAAGTTCGTACAAGAACGTTGCGTGGACAGAGTGGTCAGCGAAGGTATCGATGAATATCTTCTGCTTATATTCCTTACGAGCTGTGTTCTAATTAAAAAGAAAATTCAGTAAACCTATAGCAGTAATAGTTATTACTTATTTGACTGCCCAAAGCGGAGCTTTGTTATATTTAGTAGGCTAGTTTATTGCAATTTGTAAGTGCAAAGAAAAAAAAATTGTTTAATGAGATTTTGTTCCTCTCGCAGTTTAAGGCTTTGTTGACGTGATCAACACGTGGCCACGCCATTGTTTGCAATAGGAGAGTTCAGACTTGTGTCTCTCCAACCACTACCCGGCAACGCTAGCCTAGGGAAACATACGACCAGCTCCACAGTCATCAACATCAAGTACAGACAGGTGCATTGTGCAGTTCAGTCGTCAGTCTTGTTTGTTGATTTCAACACTTTGTTTCTCTCAACTTGCTCAAAATGGAATATTTCGATACTGAAAGATTTATTAGTGAAATTGAAAATCAGCCGCGTATTTGGAATATTTCTTGCAAGGAATATTCAAATAAAATAAAAAAGCAAAATGCGTGGGTTCCAGTGTGCAAATCCGTTTTGATGATGAGTCGGATTTGAAAAAGCAACAAATTGGTAAGTAGCTTTTCATTAATTAATTTTATTAATAATAATATTTTTATTTTTACCATTATTATTTATTTATAATTATAAAATTATAAATTTTTTAATCATAAATGTACTTTTTAACTAAGTTTCAACAGATAAAATAATATCTTTGAAATATTAGGTATATTTTCCATGGTGGTTATAATAAAACTGATAAATGTGGCTGGTGTTGACAGAAAGTGGTCGTGTGGAAGTGGCCGTGTCTGTTGTCAAGAGTTGATGTGGTCTGAACGTTGCCCGTGTGAACCCGGCATAAAGTAAACGCGTTTCTGATGATCAACGAATGATCCCCGAGTCTGTTTATTAACAACGAAGGGGTCCTACAGGCCTACACACTGAAAAATTGGTTTAAATAAAGGACGATAAAGATAAAAATCAGGAAAAATTTCTTATTTCCTCAATAACCTGTTACGTGAATTTGGAAAGGGGAGAAGTCAGGTGTAATTGCGTTCGGACGCGATTCTTCGCTCGTCAGGTTTCATAACGCCAAACGCTTGAGTGGTAAACTAGTTTTATCTGAGTGGCGCATCTTGACGCGACTTAGCGGGATGTTAAACAATTACACCTCGAATATGATTACGAAAGGTCATCGGCAAACTGCTGAAGCTGATGAGCATCTCGCCGGAAGCTCGTCACCGTCCAGCGTTCGTTAGAGAAACTCGTCGTTAACGGAAACCCCTACAAAACAATGCCTGGTCGTAATTACTCGTACTGAAGGAGGAGAGATCCTCTTGCAACTTCTATCACCAATCTGTACTCGTCAGGGGATGCATGATCTTTGTAGGTTCAAAACTGTTCCAGTTTCATAGGTACGGCGGCATCTTCTGTATTCTCAGACAACGATTTGGTTTGATTATAGGTCGACATTATATTCGTGAGACTGGCCCAGATTACCGTCACGACCATTTCACCGACGGTCGTTCTTGAAGTTTGAGTCATACAAGTAATAATATCTATCACACTTGATAATGTTCTGCCGGCACGGCTCAAAGGACGTGGCATTGAATATTGTCTCATTAGATAAAGAATTACAAATGCCTTCCGTACATTAAACTGTAATGTTTCCGTACCTCAAAACCTTTAATTGGAGCTCTGTGGTTGGGCATCTTTTTCCTCTTTATTAAAATTTTTCTTATTCATGTATAATTTTTCCTATGTATAGTACACATATTCTTATATTTTAATTATTTTCTTTGGGGATTATATTTTCTCGTTTATAATATGTTTTATTACCTATTTAGAATTTTTGCATACATTTTTCTTTTGTAATTGATTCTCCAAATCATATATTCTTAGATTCCGAAATCAAATTTCCACAAAACCAGTTTCAGAACTGAGTGACTTCAATAACTAATATAGATACATCGCAAAACAATTATGTACGTTTCATTTTTATTTATTTTAGAGTCACGGTATTAACGGTGGTGGATTCGGTTCGTTGATCATACTATAAAGTATATTCACAACCAGCAGATGACTTGACGATTAAGTAAACAGCTGAAAGATTCTTGAGAACAGGCCGCCGACAGGCTCGGAAACTTACGCGAAGGTCCCCAAAATGAAAAAAAAAAAAATTTCTGTATTGATGGGTCTTGATTTTGAATCCAGGTATCCTTTGGAGATTTTTAAAATGTAAAACTAGTTTTTAGAGTCTCTTATACAGGGCTAAAGAGGTTGATACATGTTTGGCTGTTCTCAAGACGGAGGAGAACGAAGGACCCGGGAAGACCGTAATCGATATTACTATATATTCCTACGCTACATATTAAAATTTAAAAATATCCGACTGATTCATCATAAACAAAATGTATTGATGTGAGTTTTCGCTTTTGTTTGGAGCGTAGTCTTAGTTGAAGAGGTGTGAGACTTACTAGGAAGCCTGAAGTGTTGTCGAGGAGACAACGGAAGCGAACGGTGAAGCTGCGCTCGAGGAGATGGCAGTTGTCCGCGGAGAGAGCGTCCTGCAGCGCCATGTTGGACGACTCCGGCGGCAGAAAAGAGTTCCACATGAGCTGGCGCTGCAGCTCCTCGCGGTCCTCAGAGTGAACCAGCTCGTACACCGACTGGTGCACGATGTCAGACTGCCAAACAAACAAACTGCAGTATTAAACATTTACACTTGGTAGTTGTGCTACAGGCATTCAGTCCAAGAAATCGGCCTTTTGTTTATATTCGGATTAATAAATGACAACTTCAGCATTGATAACTGACAACTGTAAACATTCCAGTCGCCTTTTCATTACTTAATTAGTAACTAGCTGGCTGCCCGGCGTTGCCCGAGATGTCATTTATCCACAACCCCCGATATTTTCGTTATCTTTATGTAACGCAACTCGACCCCTATCCCTAAATGTGTTATCGGCCGGTTACATTGTTTAATTTCTACCCCCGCCGAGCCCCGAGAAATACCCAGTTGGTCACAGTGAAACTGAGCGACATCCATAACCCCAGAATTGACTCGAATCTCGGTCTATTCGCGTTATTTTCATGTAACGCTCCACCAAACCCAACCCCTAAGCGTGCTCCCCTCCCATGCCGATAGGGGTTGAAATTATACACGGAGAATATCTACCGAAATATTATGAATTTAAATGACACCGAAAAATATTTATTGGACGCCAACAATCAACATGCTTGAAAATTTGCACCCCTGTTCAGCCGCAACCGTGGGGGTTAAACTGCAAATTGAATGTAAAAATTAATCTGCTACATCCATAACCCCGGATTCGACTCCAATCTCGGTTTTTTCGTTATTTTTATGCAACTCCGCCCTATACTTCATGTTTCTCTCCTCCTAAGCCTAAGCAGAATATATTTAGAAATATTATGAGTCTCATGGGCCCCGCAAAAATTTTTCCTCCACCCCCACCCCTAAGGCTGTTCTTTTCTCATGCTGTTAGGGGTTGAAATTATACACACATTACATCGGTGTAGCAACACTATGAATCACTATGACACAGAAAAATATTTATCCGGGTCTAATATCGTCCGTTTTAGCATGTATGAAATTTTCAACCCCATCCAGCCCTGCTCCTGGGGGTTGTAGACGTGTCTCACCCCGACAGTTTTTGTCTCCTTGTCGCAAAGAACACGTGCGTGTATGAAATTTGGTGAAATTTGCTCCACCGGTGTAGATTTGCATAAGGACCATACAAATATACAAACATACATACATACAAACACTCATTTTTATTTATAAGATTATCTTAAACTCTTTATCGAACACACGCTGTTCCTCAAAATGCGTTCGTGTTCTCGAGTACCTCGGATCATTAAAAATCTTACATTAGGGCGAATTCGAACGCAGGATGTCACAGAGCAGTGCAGGGAGTCGATTGGGTTATTTTAACGTGGAACGTATGGAAGCTCAACGCACGTCAAAAAATATCATCTTTATTCCATGGTTGTTTCTTCGACGTTTGTAATACGTAGTCTGTTGCTCCATAAACAGAATCCTGTGAGAATCCGTTGGTATAAACTTTGTAGGTTGCAAATATATATATATATATATATATATATATATATATATATATATATATATATATTTAGGGCAACAGGCTACATGAGGGTGATCCACATTGGGCAACTCCCCTTTAATAGCATAAAATGGGATTTGAAAGGGGGGATGTGGAAGGGTAGAGGAAGGTAGCCAAGGGTTAACTAGGACCCCCGGGCTATATTTTAAGGATCCTACCCGGCATTCGCCTAAAGAAATGCAGGGAAAACCCTAGGAAAACCTGCATCGGGTAGGTCGGGCATTGTGTACTTGTCCCACGCCCTTCCGATAGCGGGAGAGGAGTTTGCTGTGGGGACGCAGCATTCCCTTCTCCGTGCCTCGACCAGTTTAGGAGGCAGCTGGCCGACTATTCCAATAATTTCGGAGAGCGAGGACGAGAGAAAGATTCAGCATTCAGTCTGCGAGTTAAAAGAAAACCAAAGTCATTCAATGTTCTTGCTACAGATACCTGAAGTCGGTTTCCACATCTTCCAAGTCACCAACATATTCACGGAAGCTTTAATGGTGAAAACTTTGGAGAACTTTATAAAATTACAAAATTCTTTCACAAAATCGCCTCATAGCGCGTTAAACCGATTGCAATATCTCGAAAGAATCGTTAGTTTCGTCGGTAGTCGCGTAGACAATGGATGACAAGTTGAATCAACAATGTACGCAAACAGATGAAAGGGCTAATAAATATTTCATCGGCTTCACACGACGGAATTCCCGAAACGACCGCACGTCGTTAACTACGACTATATCGGGAATATCTCCGCGACGAAAGTAGCAGGAAACGGAGAAAGTCGTCAAAGATGACGAACGGCGACAGTTCGCTCGATGTGGCGGTCATTTCAGACTGAGAAAACAGTAACAGGTAATTAACTTCAAGTACGAACGGTTCACGCGATTTATCGGCCGCCTTAATATCTCTTATCACAGGCAAAGACCAACACAGACTCTCTTAAATGGGCTCTATAAACCATTAGCTACATTTATCACTCGACAGCGCCGGTGATGGATGGCACGAGAGAAAGTAAAAACGAGAACGATAAACAGTTCTGACGTGGGGCTTTTTAAAAGCAAAGCATCGGGAGAGCGTTTTATCGAAAGCCTTCTCCAGTTCGATATTTAAAAGTACGTCTGCCAGTGGCAGTCTACATCATCCATTGCTCATACTCCGTTTGATACTTATTTGAAGAGTTTTCGTGGTTACATTTCAGCTGTCTGTATGTTAACATACGTGATATTTAAACTATTTATAGCTTGAATATTCTACAAGAAAAGTCACAAATATTACATTCATAATTATTATTTAAGATTATAACTTCCTTATAGTGATGGGAATTATTTTCTTCACAGTCATTGATGTGAAAAGAAAATCATTTCGAGCTCTGTTATTGCTGAAAAGTTAAATTATATATAATGTGTTTGGTATTGCAACAAACTTAGTTTTGACTTTAGTCGTTTTTCATCTAAGATACGTGACTGGCCTGTGAGCCGCGTAGTCACCAGCTTGCTGTATAAATTAACCGGCAACGCTCAGTTTTGTTGTTTGCTTTGCTGATCTACTGTTTGTAGTGTTCCGTGTGTCGGCGTGGTGCAGTAGACGTTGTTGTATCCTACCCCAACATTCCCCTACATATCAAGTCAACCAAAACACATCCCAACATCCACCCCAACCCCCTCAGAACTACACCAACAAGGAACATAAGGACAGGAAGGTCAATGGACCTGTTTCAAGTCACCATTTTATAATTTTTATTCATCTCTCATTTAATCAACTCAAACGTAAAATCTACGGATTAAATTTTAAGAATGAATATTTTTTTTTTTAAAAAAAAGTCGTTTTTGTGATGGTTCACTTTCCACCATTGTATTATTGGCGCCAGTTTTGTTTGCATCTGAAGGTAAAGGCGTAGTATCCGAAGCAATTGTGTGTTTCGACATGGATCCAGCTTGTACGCATCTGCAGGACGATGGTTTACCTTAGAATTGAGTGCAGAGATTCCGACCAGTGGCTAGGGTAAACAAGCCAAAGGCTGGTATTAGGCCTCAGGAGTGTCGAGACTGAATCCTGAGAAAAGCCCTCTATCAAGGATAACTCTGCCAGCAAATCCTATATTCACACTTCCCGGTGGGTTTGGGCAATGGAGCTTGCTGTAGCAAAGTTGGAGAAGGGTGCTTAGTATAACTTTGCAGCAAGTTTACGAACGAGAGTTGGATGTTCCTCCTCGAACCAGCGTTTGCACCGTCTTCCCCCCGTGGGACATGATCAATATCCTAATTGTTAGGCAGTCAAGTTTATTTTTGTCCCTTTATTTTCAGCGTTGTTAAATTATGCCGAGATCGTGATTGGAAGTTGAAACGACTTTATAACAATTCATTCTAGTGTAGTTTATAATATGAATGTATACTGATTTTACTGACTTAGTGCCAACAACTAAGCGACTTGTAACTTGTAACGTATTCCAATCGAACAGGTATCGGCCCTAGCGAAAAAATCCTTTTAACATTCGACTATATATAAATGTGACGTTTCAATTAATACCGTAATTGAGTACAAAGTGACGGTAAGTCACGTAAAGGGAATCGTCAACTTCCGGCCCACTGGGCACGCGTTCGATTTAATATTAATGCGAAAGTGGGAGAACGTATGACTTCGCTAAGCGGTAAATAACGAGGTTACTTATTGACGCCGTAAATGAAGAGGATCACGCAGGACGAACAGAGAGAAAAAAATACCTAATTACGTTCGCATCGAGCTCATGCTTCACTTTTTATCAGTTGTTAATTTCGCCATTTCGTGTTAATTTCTCCCGTCTGAGTTGGTTTTAATTTACGGGGCTATGGTCAGTTTCCGACGTATTATACGGTATCGTATTTAGTTAGTAACACTTTGGTGATAAATAATCTTTTATAATTCAACGTATACGGTCATATGTACAGTTTTCACAAAAAATGAGCGCCTCTTCTTGAATGCAACACGCTTACCACACTTCAACCCGTATATATCGACTACGATTCGCTGTGACAGAAAACAGATCTTCCTATTATAAGCAGTCTCCTGAGTAAGCTAATTTTCGCATAGTTCTCAAATCCAATATTCCCTTGTTATATTGTAGACATATACATCTTAATACAACGATACATAGATTTTAGAGTTTCTAACTGATTAATTTCTAAAGTGGTAACAATTTAACTGATTGTTTTATGATCTTTGTTGACTTCTGTGTCGTTTCCTGGATACAAGAGTTTTAATTATAAAAGCACTATTAAATTAGACGTAAATCTTATAATCATCTGGGCCAGAAAATCAGTAAACCTAGTTTCGAACACCTTTCTCGATTTGTAATCTTAGGTATCATGAAAGTTAGAGTGAAGGAAATTCCCCTCCAAAGGCTTAGACTGATTTTGACCAGAACCGTGGCAGTGTAACTACAGTATCCACAAGCTCCGTGGTTCGGATCCTAGGCGGGGACTTTTAATTTACCTTTAAGTGAGATGTGGGGACACTGTGTACCATTATATTGTAATTATTATTTAATTGTACATTAACTGTGACCTTTGTCTACTACTTTTCTCTGACGTGGAACCACAGACTAGAGAAGTCGTTGAAATTTGACCTTTTTTAACAAAGTCTAGCGTAAAAACCACGATATTAAATTTGTCATATAGTTTCACTAACTTTCTTTATTAATTCGGTTACCACACACCAGTGAGAAACTTCTTTCACTTCGTGCTGGTGAAGATGTGTGGGTTTCAAGTGGGGACGCTAATCCCGCAGAAAATTGGCGGTTTAGGGTTACGTGGCTGCCTCGGTCGAAACTCTGTTTGAACCGGTTTTGGAGGGGCCCCTGTACAGATCACGTGGTCTGATCTGAAGCTTTGATTCTTCAGCTTTCTGCAAGTGAGTTTTCACTTGGGAGGGGGGGGGGTTTGTCTCTCCAACTTCGGAGCCACTTTCGGTCTTTAGTGTGGCTACAACCATCTTGGAGTGAGGGAGGCTCCTGGGTAGTCTATACTCAGTCTTATTATTTTATATTTAACTTAAACTTCATAGTGCTTTCTGTTTTATGTTCATGTCTGTGAAAGGTACAAAGATACCAAGTTTTCCTATCGACACTGAAGAAGACGCTGGATTTCCTCTGACCTGATCCTCCGCAGCCTGTTCATTTCCGCGATTTCCGTTACATCCTTCTTATTTCGATCTCCAATTCTTAGCAGGTACGAAATATTACAAATTTTGGCCTTAATTCATCTGATCATTTGGCACAGTCGTCCGAGAGCGTTGCGTTATACAAGTATTCTCCATTTGTCTATTTTTTTCTTTCTTACATCCTACGTTTCCACAGTTGTTGCTGAGATAAAAGCAATTTATTCGATTCTGAGTCTCCCTTTGAGCTACTATGTCTCTTCGTAGTGTATACCCTTGTTAGTGTCATTATACACGTATGTAAGATACACGGAACTTTGAGTACGTCAATTGCCGCCGACTGCTTTCTGAAAGTATATTAATAAAGTTCACTAGATTACTTTTAATTACTTCTCTGTTTACTTTGAGTTATGTTTAGGCACTGCGGCGTTCAGGACATTTCTCGGATAAATTATTTGCATATATATATATATTATTTTATTCTTTACTTTTGCGAATGAAACTGTCACCGGGACTTATTACGAACAGAAACATTCGCGTACATATGTGCTGAGGGCATCATCTGAACATTAAAGATCTTGTTTTTAGTTCGAATATTTGGAAGTTCGTAACTGAATAATACATTTACGTTTTCCTGTCGGATCGTCGCCGTGTTTGTTTTGTCGAAACATTTGTTTACACCGACAATTGATGGAGACGAGCGTAGATTTGTAAAGCGTTCGTTGTTTAGAACTTTATTAAAATTTTCAATAATCTTCGTATGGGATAGTTGCGGCGATGAAAGATAGCGTAACGGGGATACGTAATAACGTATTATTATCCACGTGTGGCGAAACAATGGCGCCGTTGGAAGGCAGATGCAGGGGTGGCAATGCTAATGGAGACTGTGAATTCCGGGGGAGTTACACTCGGGTGCCCTCAGCTGCTACGGACTTTGGGCTTTAGGGGTTAGCCCCCAAATCGACGCAGGAACGGACGCGGCCACGCTAATAATCTCCGCCGTCGCGATACTTTGCTCGATTTATCCGTTCGTAGGCATCATAGTTTTGCTGATATATTGCTCGGTCTCCGCACGCGAATGCAAATTCCGGCGGATCGCGTGCGCTCGCAAGTTGCGTATTAATGACCTTTAAGCGTAGATTGAAATTAAACAGCGTACGTTACGCGTATCGTTTGTAGACGGAAGATAATGACTTTTGTAACTGAAGGGCTCGAAGCAACAGCGAGTCGCTTTTATGGCTCGCGAAACTTTGCAAAACTGGCTCTTAACTGTTAAAATGGACGGAGTAGACGCTCTACGATTTTTCCGATCGGAAGAACTCGAAACTTTGGTCGACAAAACCGAGCCTTATTAACAGACTTAACGCAACAAAGATTACTGTCCCAATTTTTTATAACGTCTAGAACGGATCACTTCAGCGGATACTGGGATAGTTGTAGTTTTGGACTAAGGAACTGCAAAAGTGCATTGAAGCCACTGAAATAATATGATTTTAACTGAGTGAGTTTTTTTTACATTTCTTCCTCATCCGTATTATTTGTCGCCGGATATAAGAGCAGCTATAGTTAGTCGTTTGTCTCTGAAATTATTCCACGGTACTTTGACTAGCCCTTATCCTGTTTTGCTAAAAGGATAATGCTGCCTGTAAAGGATTAAAAAATCGTATAAGATACTTTACATATTCTGACAAAAGAACTACTATAACCGTCAAGTCAGAGAGAGATCTAAATCTCGTATTTTATCGATAATTTGAATATTATTTGGAGGAAGGGAAATAAAAACAGTAGCGTTGTTTCCTTTTCGGATAATAAACATTGTGAAAGTGTGTATAGTTGTAAGTTAGTTTTCAATACGAGGCTCTTCTACATTACGTTTCTCCTGTGTTGTTTATTTTCTGCTTCAAAATTACATATTTCAATATATTCAATAACCATAACCAATTCCTCTGTTTTATTGTTATGTGTTTTATTAAAAACACAAAGTCACGCACAGGATCTTCCGACGGTAATTCGTCTTAGTCGTCTGAAAGATACAACATTCGAACATAAATCAAGAAGCTTTACTAGTAATGATACAAGTCTAAAATGGCAACACTTATATATATATATATATATATATATATATATATATATATACGTGTTTTGAAATTACAATCGATCTCATTGATCCTGTAACCGTCATCACATAATAAGCGTGTGTATATATTGACGTTCACCAGCCAGTTTTTCCAACGTCCACCAAAGATGCTACTAACCTAAACTGAATGGCTTGTTAATTCTTATTTCAACCACTTTTTTTAAAAAATAAAATTTTTTACACGTACCATATCAGTCAATCCGAATTTTATCCATTCATACAGTATATTTAATTCCACACCTCATATAATGCATTTACAACGACTTTATATAGTTTATATCTACTACATTCATAACGATAATTAATTTTATTTAAAATTAAAATATTTACAAAGATAAAGCACAGTGTATGGAATCGGTACATTATTGGTATAATCCTTATATAAACCATGTTATAATAATAAAACAGAAGACGAAAATCCACTATCATTTCAACCTGTCCAATATAACAGCATACAAGGATCACCTTATTCATATATTTGATTCAGGGTTTCCTCTATATTGAGATATATATATATATATATATATATAATATCTTCTAAAACGTCTAGTATGTATCATGCAGGATATCCACATTATTTTAATAGAAAATAAACATGAATGTGACTGCGATAATGCAATTCGTAATATGTAGTTCATCAATAATATATAATATATATAAAAAAAATTCTCTATCAGAATATTACGTATATATTTTCAACAATTGTTAAATACCTTCTTCATAGTCCTTTACTTGGATTCTATTTAAATTTTGTTTAGTTGTATATTCCCCAGAACATAGTACAGCGTTATTCTTGTAACATTTGCGTTTTCACCGGGTGAGAAGGAAGGAGTTTAATAACTAATGTAATACAACGAAACTCTAATCAATTTCAGTATTAAATATATTCATTCATTGAACATTATCTCCGAAATTTATGTCCTTCACCACGACGTCTCGTATAAGTTTAACGATTATTAAAGACGTTAGTCAAATTTTCTAACTTACGTAACGATTTTTTCGAGAAGTGCATTCTCCGAACGCGTGCCATAGTTTCTAGAGAATCCTAATCGGTCCCTGGTGAGCATTTTCTCGATTCCGTTGCTAGCTCGACATGGAAATTAAACGGGAGCGATCGTAAACTATGCCACCCTTTGCGGACCAGAATCCCTGTCTTGATTCACGACCTTTATAAAGCCACTTGGCGCTCGTAAACGTTACAGGCTCGCCTTATATCTTCGTTATTCACAAAGGTAAACATCCGACTCCAGTTCACATGTCTGAAAGATTTTTTTTCCCAGGTCCACAAACGCGGTAGACGAATCGAGATTATACTTAATTAGCGTTTCTGCGATTCGGGAAAGTTAACGCCGCGACACAGTAATGGGGAATGAGTTATAAGATCGTCTGGCAGCTGGGGCGGGGAAGGACAGACAGATATGAATCGCCTAATTACTCCCATAGCGCACGCTCCTATGACAGGAAACAGCTGCTGCGCCGATCTGCAATCGTAGCCACCAACTTCCGCCACGCCGCCATTTCTCTGCAGATAACGCTTTTTACATATTTTGTTATCGTGGAACGAAACCGGTCTTTCGTCAAGGTGTAACAGCACTGTTTCTGTTTTTGCAAAAAAAAAAAAAAAAAAAAAAGAAAACTCGTAACTGCTTCTTCAGCGATTGCGACGGTCAGGATGAAACCTCGGTTTTGCGTTTCAAAAGGAGTTTCTCCTTCACGTCTCCTGAGATCCCAGAGTGAAGTCACACGTTTCTCTTGCCTCTTAGAGAATAGACGTCGTTGGAACTAATCGAGGCAATTTTCAGTTAGTAGGCTTAGCACCCGTTTGATGAGCGTGAAAAATTGGTGAGCATATTTGGCATTCTTGGACCGGATTTTTTTTATTATCATTATATGGGGTATTTGTGGATAAAATCGTACTTTTTCTTGAATGAAAATATTTCTTCTTTATTTCATTAGGAAAAAAGGAACTATTTCCTTTGTTCGTCGCGTAGTAACGTCTCTCACTCTCGCGTGACGTCACGGTTTCTTGGCGTGCAGTAATTTAACACTAAATGATCACATTTTTTTAAATTATAATTCTTTCAACCTTTATGCTAGGGGTTTCTCACCCCCACTAGTACCGTTTCTCGTGTTTTGAAGAATACTTTTATCCAAAAGACTTCTCTGTACACTATCCAATAACTTGATAAACTTAATTCTCAAAGACTGGCTGTTAGAAAATATTTTTCCAACCCATCCTCGTGTCAAGCGATTCTCTTCATTGTACGGTTTCCTTTAACTATGTGTTGCGGAACCACGTTCAAAAACATGACACGTTTTGGTTAGTATAACGATTATACTCTGAATCACGAATTTCGTGTCCAGTGGTCGAATATTTTCTTGAACTTTTTGTACGCATGTAATGATTGATATTACGTAGCGCTGTATAGTTTTCAAGCATTGGCTTTAGAGGTTTTAATGGTTTCAATAATTAATCGATATTATTTCTGTTGCTATGATTCGTATTTAACCTTGATTATCATATTTCTCATGGGTTACGTTTTCAACGACTTAGTACAGAAAAGGGCAGCGTCGGTTTCGTATATTAAGCCTGTCTCTAGACTTCTCTACAACAAATAACACTTCGAACCTATTTTTTTTTAATATTTAGCCCACGTTATTCGTGCAACTGTGTGCAATTTGAGAAACCGTCTGGCCAACGACGTTTCAGATACTTGAAATCTCTTCTTTTTCCCTTCGCCTATGTTTGTGTACATATTCTCGGAAAGATATATTATCGGCATGTCCGAATACCCTCTTCACTGCCGACGTTTTGAGGATTAAGTGAAATGCATTTTACGACTATCGTCGTTGCCGTAGAAATTAACGTCGAGGTTCAAGACCATTGTTTCAAAATAATAGCGGTACAAGTTGCTATAGAAGAATGTCAAAGAGATTGAATTCTGATAAATTATACGGGGAAGCTAGTCACATAAAATTTTTCTCTCAAATATACAACGTACGTGCGGCTCATTTGTTTTGTTCGTTCAAATTTCCCAACCGAACGGTTCTTGACGTCACGATTATAATTCTGGAATAGCGCGAAAAAGGAAACGTGACAGGGAATGATTTCTATTTTTCGTGTTTCGAGGTAAAGTTTGGTCTGATGATGCACCTTGCGCATTGCGGCTGGAGTTTGTTAATTTAATTAGAGGCGGAGGCGCGACGAAACAATGGCTCCACGGGGGTTGCCTCCGTCCTCCATTGTTGTCTTTGAGTTATGAGGCGTCCAGGGTACTTCGCGTTTTGTGTGCATTACGCTGATAAATGTTGCGATGATTTGGGGCGGTGTCGTTGTGGAAAGACAGAGTTGCGTGCCATCGGTTTCATTGTACCGCCGCGTTTCGGAAACCGCCAGTTCAGTTTGAGCGTAGGATTTTTCGAAGGCTCGTCCGTAAAATCGCATACAATATGGGACGTGAACGCGCGTTCGGGCTTTACAGAGCGCTCAACACTTTTAACGGCGCGAGTCATAAAACTCGGTTAGCTTATTCGGAAAAAACAACAAAAAGCTACCCTTACCGTCACGATGTTTCTAAATGTTGTTCCGCAAAATCGATTCGCCATAACGTCGGATTTTCGAGAGCCGTGAAGACGTCAACTGTGCTCAGAACTTTTTCGAAAATGGCTGTAATCATTTCAGGTTTGAAACACGACTGTCTTTATAAAATCCGTAAGGTGACCAACAGCACTGTTTTATTACACAGAAAAAAAAATTAATCAGGCAAGAGTTCGGTAATAAAAATTCTGAGTTGTACGTGTTATAAAGGACTAAATACAATTTTGGTGATAAAATAAATCTAAAACGTCCATGAAATGATTTCCATAGAACGTGATTTCGGGTCATAGTTAACCCAAGTATATTGCAAAAATCTACGGTCACTTGTTCACAGGACGCTAGAAGCAGGGATTCTTTTTTAGACTCGAAAATTATAAAATTCGGTTAGCTTTTCCACAAACCGTCTCGATGTCACTCTACAAAAACGATTCGCTTTAACGTTGGATTTTCGAAACTGTGAACGACCTGGACTGTTGTTAATTTCAATCTTGTAATCCGATTAGAACACACGTTTCACCAGGAAGATTACATTATTTTGGGCCTACCAGAAACAAAATGAATGTCTTCGCGATGACCCCGAGTGTCTGTGTGGTCACCACATTCCGTCTTAGTTAAAATCTTCTCGAGTAAGCCACCCGACGAGGCTGTTTCGGTCCCTCGTAGTTGCTGACAGCGGTCGTCTGCTGATGAGTGCGTTTGTGTGCTAATGCGAGAACGCATCACCGCGGACCTGTGTTTTAATTACCGACCGGGGACAGCACCTCGGTCACTTGCGACCGCAAAAACTTCTCGCTGATGTCTTTATAATGAACGCGTTTGATCGAGCGGCTGCGACGTGCGAACGCCTACGTTCCCTTCCCTTCCATTCTCATCCCACGAATACGCTCTTTCTCGTCGTAATTGAAACCTTTGGGTGCGACAGAAATTATAATTAATAATATCCAGGTCACGGGTTTTCATTCAAAAATACACGTTTGTTTCCTTCGTACAATAAACGTGGGAATAAGTTTTCGCGAAGGCTGTAATTGCTGTGAATCTGCCTCGTTGCTTCGCAATAATTTTTCTTTTCGTAATGCATGTAAGGATTAAGTGAGCAAAGTCATAAACAAATGTCAATGTTCTGAGAAGAAAATATAATTTATTTTTTAATGCATTTGGAAATCATAAAATTAAATAAAACAACAATCTCGCTAAACAGAAATTTATAAATTAACTACATGCAAACTACACACTGCTCACCCATTCTTCTATCTAATCTTCTTCTAATAAATAAAACAGTGTTTCTTTGTATGTGCATAAAAATCTAATCCCGTGGAGACAATTTCACCAAATTTCGTACACGTGCTCTTTGTGACCAGGAAACAAACACTGTAGGGCAGTGAGACACGTCTACCACCCCCAGGAACAGGGGGGGGGGCGAGGGTGGAAATATTCAAATATGTTGAAACGGCCGATGTGTAAGTCGGATAAATATTTTTAGGGGTCAAAGAGATTGATAGTGTTTTTACTGATGTTATCTGTGTATAATTTTATCCCCTTACAGCAGGAGCACCCTTAGGGGTGGGGGTGGAGTGGCGTTAAATGAAAATAACGCGAATGCAACCGATGACAATCACTTTGCCATTTAACTCCCTACGAATGGGGATGGAAATTTTGAAACATGTTAAACGGAATGTATTTTGCCTCGGATAAATATTTTTCGGGGGAAATCAGATTTATAGTACTCCTAAAGACGTTTTCTAAACAGAGTTTTTGTGTGTATTTATGTTCGGCATACAAATCTACTCCCGTGGAGGAAATTTCACCAAATTTCGTACAAGTGTTACCTTGCGACCAGGAAACAAACACTGTTGCGGTAAGACATGTCTACCACTGGGTGGAAATTTACAAACATGCTCAAACGGCAGATATTTGCGTCGGATAAATATTTTTGGGGTCTAATAGATTGATATGTCTACCGATGTTTTCTGAGTATAATTTCAACCCCTTTCGGAATGGAAGGTTAGCACCCTTAGGGTGGGAGTTACAAGAAAATATCGCGAAAACAACCGATATTGGAGTCGAATCCGGGGTTATGGATGTCATTGAGTTTAATTATGACATTAAACTTCTCGTTTAAACCCCAGGGGGTGGACGGAGTGGAAATTTTCAAACACGGCCGATATTTGCGTTGAATAAATATTATTCTAGGTCAATGAGATTGACAGTATTTCTCCCGTTTTTTTTGCGTGTATAATTTCAATCCCTTTCGGCATTGGAGGGGAGCACGCTCAGGGGTGGGGGATGAGGTACGCTACATAAAAATAACGCGAAATGAACCGAGATTGTAGTCAAATCCGGGGTTTTGGCTGTCGCCGAGTTTAATTACGAGACCCCGGGCAACTCCGGGCTCCCAGTCAGTATATATATATATATTTATAATTATTATCTCTTATTGGCGTATATTGAAATAATTCATGTGACGCGTCAAAAACCGATAAAGGAAACTATTTACTGAGCAACGATTCTGTGTTAATCATTCGCCAAGTTTGATCTGCTACCCACATGAGCATCTGCCTCGTCAGGCGTCTCGAAATAAAATCGACCTATTGTTTAGGCAAGTGAGCGCGTAGGTCGCGCGGAGTTTTGCAGGTTGCATCCCTTAGCGTGACCGCACGAGTATAATCGCGAGCAGATTTATGCGTTATAAAAACAAGCCACCACCGATTACGCAACTTATCCGAGAGGTTTATTTACCGGCTAATTTGGCCGCTGCTAAGATTGCCATCGTCAGTGAATTTGGAAAGTCCTTAGTTCCGACCTCGCCGATTCCATCTTATCGGTCGTTCCGAATATCGGACATTGTACGATTGTTAACGACCACGCAATTCTCAAATTCGTCATCTTACTTACGTCATTGCGACGGTATTATTTACTTTCCCGTTTGTCTTCTCCTGAGCGACTAAGGAACGGATCATTGAATTCATTTTTAGGAGTGAGATGAAATAATAATTTATTTAATACTGCGGTTGCAGTATTATTGAATTATTGCACCCTCGAGGTTTAAATTGATGCAGGATGTTGTTACTACCATAAAAAAATTCTCGTTATTCAGATATCAGATTAGAAATACAAATTCCGTTATACGAAAGAAAGAGGCGATAAAATCAGCGGAAAACTCTGTTGACGATAATCAAGTTCCCGAACATATTAAATTACCTTGTAGTGCATCCTCATTTACTTGCAAATAATTGACAAAGATTCTCTCAAATTATCAATTAGCATTTTGTGGGTTACTTTAGAGCGCTGACAACGAACAAGTTTTCTCTAAAGGAGAAGGGCAACAATTATACGTTTCAAAATACTGTCGATGACATCACAGAGGTCCAGGGTTCGAATTTCTTTACTATGGTCAAGAAAACCGGTGCTAAGACTGAAGGAGTATCGGTACGCTGCCACTCCTAAAATCCAAAATGTATCATGAAGATAGTCGTCACGGTAGGAAATGGAGAAAATATAAAGAAAAATAATACTATCGATGAGGTGCGCAATCACGGAACCTGCGTGAAGTGTCGGTTAAAGGAAGTTTCCTTGCAGCGAAACAAAATTACTTGCTTCACGACAAAAATCAGTGCAAGTCCGCGACGCATATTTCAACGGCTACTTTAGAACCCGTAACTTTTCGCTACGGTTAACTTATTCAAATTAGTCATACCCGGACGTCCTTAAATAAATAAAAACGCAATCGGGAAATTAGAAAGCGCCCTTCGTGCCTGCCGAAGAAACAAATTAAACAGCCGTAGCAGTCGGTTACTTCTAGTTAATGACAAATGCGTTGTAAAGTTCTTCATTATGTCTCGGAATGACTGGAAATATATTTCCGCTGAGGGGAACACGAAATAGGGGAGGTAAAACTCTTCAAATTTTGATTATATCCACGAAAGCCACTGTTAAGGCACAAGACGGCCATCTCGATGAAACTTCATTATTGGATGTGACAACTCCTGAACTGTCGTCGTCACATGGATCATTAACCGAATTTCAGTTTCTGGGCTCTTTTTCAAAGGGTAACTATAAAATTCTGTTAGAACGTGACGAAGTGAAGGCACTTCTTGTTTGATAGTTATAATTCCTTAAGAAATAATCTATTCATTTGGTTAAGAAGAAGTGGAACTATTTCACGGTAGACGTGCGTTGAATCCATTGCACTATTTGCGTCTCAAATTTCCTTTTCTTCTATCACAAAGCGCCTGTTTATATATATATATATATATATATATATATATATATATAATAAAACTTTTATTCTAAGATTTTCGGTTATTTAAATATTATTTACAGAATATAAAATATTCATATAAATCCTCTGTTGACTTTAACATACTTGTACTATGACAATTATAAACAAGAAAATATAGACGTAGGCGTCGAGAAACCCCTGTTTGCGTTTCTTTAGTCAAATGTCGAACTTACTGCGAAGAAATATAACACGTCGCCGTCACCTACCTTTTCAGAGCTCTTATTTATCAATACGTTCGTCGAAACACCCATTCCTTTATAAGTGTAATCATAATCGATACTCGACGTTCATGTTTCCTTATCACAGCTCGATATTTTCAGTAGCAGTGATGTCACCGCACATGCACGTAAATAATTAGCGTTATTACTTCTATCTGGATTCGGTGAGAATTCAAGACGGAGCTTATACAAATATATTCTAGAATCTATTTCTGTAGTTTACGAGGTTTGTGAAATGTTACCTGATGGAATCCCAGGTAGCTCTCGATGCTGTGGGTAGCGAAGAAAACTTCTCCTTCGCACGTTAGGATGAGAAGAAAGCCGTTCAGCGCCTGCAAAATACATCGTGATGAGAGTAAGCGAGGATCGAATAAATGGTATTTAATTTTTGCTCATATTCAAGCAGTAATCGTGCAAGAGGATGCATTCATATAGGCTAGTAATACGTTATCACAAATAAAATATGCAGATAGCTCTAGGACTGGACTGAATCAAGTACTGCATGCCCACTACAATTGCTCGGACTCTCATGCCTATGCACTGAATGTCTTCTACTCAGAGTTTTATCTACTGTCATAACTATATATTTGTCTCGTTTTATTCTTATCGCTATATTCCTTGTCTTTGGCCTATTTTCCCCTCGCTAAAAATTCCTTTTCAGCTTCTGTTCATTCTCAAAACCCCCTTCACTTGAACCAATCTAGGCAATTAAAACCCCGGCAATAATATATACGCCTACTAATTATTTCACACCGTTGCCGCAAAATTTTAATTCCAAAAAAAATTTACAGATTATGGTCGCGAAATGAGCAGCGCTCTTATTTTAATAACGCGGCAAGGTCAGCTTCGATGTAATCTGCTTCCTCCGGTCACGTCAGTCATCGTTCCGTCACTCCCGGTTCGCATTCTCCTACAATCAGAAAAAGATTGTTCTTTAACATGATGCGGGGATCCAAATAATTCAGGTCTCTCTAATTTTAAACGAGCCAGTTGCAAGTTTAATTTAACAAGCTAATTACGAAGAACGTAGCTCAATAAAACATTTTCCCACCTTGCGTTTCGAATCATTTTTAATAAAGGTTTATATTGGCTGCGTTAACAACTTGGTCATTGGCGACCCATAAATAAATTGCTTATTTACATAAGTTATGATGTGATTCACATTGATTCCAATAATAGATATACAATTGAAATTTTAAAAGATTAATTATACATTTCAAATGTGTGTTTTTACATTTTAAGACTTCGCATTTGTTAATCATTAACATTGACTTGTTTGAAACTGCGACTGTTCTCATAGTCTGTTTTTATTTATACTAGAATCTTGTACCTACGTGAATGCAATTTAATTGAGTTTCCAGAGTGACCGACCGAACCGTTTCGAATCTGTTTGTAGTGAAATTTTAGAACTAGATCTGTTACAAGTTAAAAGTGATGCGCATCCCAGGATTAAAGGTTCCGGAAGCAACTCTACTTTCCGGCCAAAAATATGCCTTAGTAGTTGTGAATTGATTTTCAATTACTGTTGAATTCAGGTTTTGAGATTTCTTTAAATTAATATATTCGATAACTACCGAAAAACCCGTTTCGAGGCTCGGCGCTTACGTCACTTAATAACTATTACCAGTTTTAAACGACAACAGCAGAAATCAATTTGTCAAACAACTAAGGACGCAGAAATCGGAAGTTAATTTATATGTTTAACGTTTTTTGATTTATGAACGTTCGCAATGGGTGAGGAAATTTATGTAAAATTTAAGAGGACTTGTAAGATTACCGGAAATTTTCGTAGGTTTGTGTCAACCGACGAATCGTTTCCCATC
This sequence comes from Zhengitettix transpicula, assembly GCA_037074705.1. Classification (NCBI taxonomy): domain Eukaryota; kingdom Metazoa; phylum Arthropoda; class Insecta; order Orthoptera; family Tetrigidae; genus Zhengitettix; species Zhengitettix transpicula. The sequence continues at coordinate 52,887,523 of CM073595.1, forward strand.
ATTTACATTTTAAAATGTGTGGAATTATACCGCCAAGAGGCATCGTCTTCGTTTTAAGCTCAAAGCGTACGAAACAAAATTTAATTTCTAGGATTATCACACCACTGCTCGAGTTGTCGCCAAGTAACCTAGAAAGAGTTTTTCCCGCAAATATCGGAGCGACACGATTAGCAATTTGATAGCGAGTTCGTATTGAGATGCTTAAACAAGTAACAAATTATAAGTTTCGCACTCTGTGTTATTTGATGAAACGTCGTTAAAGATCGGTATCGGTACGTTTCCGACGATCCATGGGTGACATTAAATAATTTATTACGTGTTTATACGTATTTCGACAGTGATACAGCCTGAGTACCTTAAAAATAACTCGAGGGAGGAATATTTAAATTTAATTCGAATATCTGAATGAACGACATTCACGGCGTGTCGAGTAAATCTTTGTCTAAATGCTGCGTAGATGCGTAGGTGGGTTGCCCGCGTTTAATATCCGTAATTTGTACCGGCGCAGTCTGAAGTCTCTCGGCCGAGGACACAGCTCAATCAAGGTAAAACCCGGCTCCCTCTACACGACGCTCAATCAAACAGAAAGCGCCTGACAAGCCTCTATGGACGCCATTGTTCGCGCCCCTCCAAGCCAAGTCCGTGGAGACTCACGCACAAGGACGAGCTACATAACGTCGTTCACAAACGACAGATCTGCGTTTTCTCGATGAGATCGTAACAGTACATTCAACTGATCGTGGGAAAGATTGATCTCAGATCAAAAATTCACAGCTCCGAACCACAGTCAATATCAACCAGCGTCTGCTCTGATCTCGGCTGTGTGCTGTCATAAACCACTTCATTTATTTTCCACCGATCAGCGCATAGCTGTTCCTTGAATACTGTGGAGATGTGGTTTGCAGTCTTGAAGCGTCATGAAGATTCTGACAATGTCGATGGTCGATAATTAAACTCAGAAATTCTCTTCGAATTGTTAGAAAGAGCGTAGCTTGTATACGTGGTGATATGTCTTTGTGCATAAGCCCACTCTGGTTTTGGCTCAGCGCGTATCCTTGAGGTGCTTATCAGATTTTCTGAGTTGAGAATGCTTGCTTTTTGGCCGAATCGCTTTATCAATACCGGCGAGACGTAATCGTAAAAGTAACACACAGAAACTGGTGAAATTCCAGAAATCATTCAACTCGTAATCAGTCCAAATTCGGCGATATTTTCCTACATAGAACGGACGCAGGCTGGTAATAAACCGTGATTTTCTGAAACTGGAAGTTTCATCTCCGATGAGTCTCCTCATGTGACTGTTTTGAAGGAGAAAGCGTTGTTTCCGGATGCAGTTGTAAGCGCGGCTGGGAGCGGAGCCGCAATGCAGCGAGTCCAGATCAATACGGCGCCCGCCGAAACCAACGCTATCGACAAATAATACGCCTCTCTGCGATTTTGTACGCCCCATCTTAAACGATTTTAACCTAATGTGAGCAGTGCGTGATGAACCCGGTCTGACACGGTGGAAGACACAGAGCGCACACGCAGAAACGCAACGTGTTGTCAAGCATACGTACCCCCAACTTGTAACGTAACATGTTACACCTACCGAAGGAAAATTCAAATAGCATCGTCTGTATAAATATTCAATTACTAGCCAATTAAATGAACGTTATCCGAGTTCTATAGAAGTAGAACCGTATATGGTGGTGTTAATAACTGGAACGAAGCAGACAGATTTGAACAGGGAAAGTATTAAAAGCGCCTAAATTTATCAATAGAGATTCCAAACAAATATTTACTAAAAATTGACCAGAACCCTCAATATTAATTTTGAAACAGTGTTTCAGAATTATCAGCCATATTAACTGACAGATTCTGTTATTGGAGGGACACTTGCCACTTACGCTGATTCTCTTCAGTATTATCCACAGTTTCCTTGTAGTAAAGACTGGGTACGGCTTGTATCACGACTTCATCCCAACATTTAAACTAATTAATTAGTTTAAGCGACGAGTAAGTTTTTGAGCCACTGCCGTTACGTTGTAACATTTTGTGTTTTGCGGGTCGGCTAGACTACGTCTAACATGTAACATTACAAATTTTAATTCGATTGGGACCAACATTAGTTTGAGTTTAACTTCGGAGAAAATGACAGCGTTTGTAGAAAACGAGACGAGGAAAAATTGATTGACGAGATAAAAATATTATAAACGGTCAAAAGTTTAAAAGAAACTTTGTCAGATATCGGCGGAAGATATTAACTCAGCTTGTCTAACAGAGAAGGTTTTTTCGATTTTCAGTTTTAGACTTACGCTTTCCGATTATTGATCTCGATTTTTTTAAAAAATTATTGGACAAAACTTTTATCCCAAGATTATTTGTTGGTTAAATATAGTTATAGTATTTACAAATTTTAAATACGTACCGTGGTAGGATGGTAATTCAGTTAATTCAGCAATTAACCTTAATTTGGCAAAATTTCGATCTCGATTTTTAATGAGAAAACATCCTTGTTTATTTTCTAGTTCGTCTGCGTAAAAATTAACGTTGAAGATGACGGCGGAGCATGCACAAGAACCTGATTTATAGTTACAGAGGTTACTTGGACTGAAAATTCATTTTTTTTGTTTAACAACAAAAAGTCGCGGTTCACTTTCGACCTCGTTATAGGTCCTCGAAATTAATCAATTCTGAAGCAAATTAGAGAAAGCATTTTCGGAACGGCTGAGAGGTCCGCCATACTGGGAGGGGCGCGTGGCGTGTCACAGCCAATCAGGACCCTGTTCCTTTATCCTTTATTCAGATGAGAGGGTGCCGCAGGGAACAGAGGACGCGTCAAACGTCCTTCAAATCGCCGCGGTTCGCCATTTGTACAAAAAGCATGTGGCAGGAACACCCTCAAAAAGTGATAGTTACGAAAAATAATGAATCTAAATCAATATCGCACGATTTCTTTAAACACAAATTCGCGCGAAAAACAGTCTCGGTCACTATGGTAATGAGGTATAGGAATTAATAACGGTAAACCTAAACACGCGAATAATGACCTGGAAGCACCACAAATAACTTTAGAAAATTTCGAAATCCATATTTTAGTTTCGTTCCTCGTTACAAGAACGAATAAGTAAGCGTTTGGCGGCGCTTCCGAAAGAGAGAGAAACGGAAAGAAAATTACGGCTTTGGGGAAGTTGGGAACTCTGGCAAAGTTCCCTAGCGCGCGGAACTTTGTTATAGAAGTGTTTCAATTGAAGCGGGAAAAATAACGAACACGTATTTGTATGCAAACGTTCCAAGTTTGCGGAGGGCCGCGCGTTTATGCAGATGAGTTGGAAGCTAGACAGCTTCACTGTGAAATACGGTCCAAATGGAAGTCCGCTTATCGACTCACATTGCCTAAATACACGCTCTTTGCATTTCGAAATTTTGGTTAAGTAACTTTTAGCGGGTTCGTGATCGGTTCGACATATATACATAGATCGACTCCAAACTAACATGGTCCCTTAGCACTTACCACCTTAAAAAAATAATACTCCACCGATTCCACAAATTAAAACCATTACTAAACCCGAAATCTCCTTTATCCACCACAACAAAAAAAAACTCCTTTACACATCCCTCGTATATCCCCTCTGCTTTTATGCCTGTTTATATCTGGGGTTCGGCCGCTACCACCCACATAAATAAAATTCAAACATCGCAAAATAAAATTCTCCGCTTGTTAATTAACAGTCCCTGGTACGTTACTAACTCTAGAATCCACAATGACCTTAATATTCCCTCAGTCAAAAAACTATAATTCAAACCGCCTTAATCCAACGTAATAGAAATCTCCACCACTTCAATCCCATTATCTGAAATACAGAATCTCATCCGCCTCCACCTAAATCCCTCAGAAGGCTAATAAGAAAACGACAAATTGACCTGGCAACCAGCGCAAATTAACACAATATATATATATATATATATATATACAGATAGATAGATAAATAAATAATTCATAACTTCCTCAACTCCTCACTCAAGAAGCAACTACATTTCTTCAAGTTAATTGTAACACGTTAACGTCATCAAAATTATATCACAATTGTAAAATCTTCGGATTAAAAATTTTTCTGAATATTAAAATAAAATAAAAAATATATACATAGAATTGTTGGCGATAAGCGAAGTTGTCATTACAAGTTTTACAACCGTATTCTGTGTTAAGTTCTTACTATCAATGATAATGCCAAAATATCGCGTTAATCGTTTTCGTGAACTCCGAACACAATCAAAAATCCTCTTTCATAGTTTTATTAATTTCTTTGATTAAAAACCACAAGGACATACTTGACACCTACAGCCAACATTGTGTTGTTTACAAAATCACTTGCTCTAATTGTAATTCCTGTTACATAGGACAAACAAAACGTTCTCTTAATACACATATCAAAGAATATATCAAACTTTCCATTGGTAAACAATTTGTGGTATCCAAACATACAAATAGTTCTAAATTTACATTTGATTGGCAAAATGCTAAGATTTTAGACATTGACACCAGGTATAATTCCAGCCTCATTTCAGAGATGCTTCACATTAAATCCAACATCACAGCTATCAATGTACAAACAGACACAATGAAACTCAATAATTTCTGTGATCCCTTATTCTGTTGTCCCATTTTCGTTGCTCCCTTATTGTTAGGCTAACCCTTCGGCTCTCCCATTGTCGTTACGTTTTCGTCGCTTTTGAGTGTTGACAACTGACCACTGCAGTTGTGTTTCTCTAGGCTCTTCTTAGCACCTGACGAAAGGGACAAGGATCCCAGAAACGTTGTGTGATATTTATATTACCCCTTTTTTTGTCAGTATTGGCTATCTTTCTTATTCATTCTTTTATTCATTTTGCTAAGCAAAAACCAGAAGTTAATCTTCACAAAATATAGGAAACAAAAAAACAGAGATTAATTTTTTTAGCAACAATTGATTAATCTTACAATTTCTCTTCACTACGCTGCCAAAGGAGTATACATCATTTCGTATCTCACTTTACTGAACTTCATTCCTGTTTTCTAATTTAGTTTTGAGCGGTTCAGTGGCTCAGTTGGTAAACGATTACTATCCTTTATTTTAAAAATTAAAATTCCCACACGCAGGTCCGTTACTTCGTAATCGAATTTATTAGGAATGGACATTTATTGATATATAATTTCGAGGCTGTAAACATTTTTAGGAACCGGTTCATTCGTGGGTGTTCTGAATACGTCAGGAAGTCTGGTATGGTTTACCGTGCCTGAGTACCTCATTTCCTTTTACATAGAGCTAAAATTCAATTGGCGAAATCTGAATTTTGTACACTGCATCGATTCGGACCTCTATAAATGTCCCAATTTATTGTCCTGGATTATGCTTATATTTGAACGACGGTCATAGTCTTCCTAGTAAGAACTAGTGCAAACAATTCTATTCGCCGTGTTCTTACATATTAATTAAACCGGCTGCTGAAGGATTCTCTCGACGGTCGAGAACGAATTTTTTCCCGAAAATCGAAGGATCCTCTTTCCGCGCAACTTTAAAACGGAATTCTGAGGGAAAAGTTTGGGCAGGTTATCCATCAGTCTCGGGATATGGAACTAATCAGGGACCAGCGGAGAAGAGCTTTCTAGCGATAGCGTCAGCCCGCCCACGCCGGAATTTGCATAGCCTTATAAAAGATGGATGAGACGTAGATAGGATCTCTCCCAGCGCCCGACAACGCGCCAGAATTATTAGCGTAATGAATTTCATATCTCAATTACTTTTTTTATCAACGTAATCCGTTCACAAGTGCGAAAGATTGCGCTGCTTTAGCTGCCCGCGAACTGTTGTAAGAGTAAAGTATTGGCCTCTACCGTAATCTAATTAGCCGCAACTATTGTAGGATTTGATTTATCTACTTTCTCAAATCTTTTCGACGGATACTTGGATCATTCCAGAACGACGAAACACCAAAGCTGACTGGGAGTCTCAAAATCGTAATGAGAAAGCTGAATTGAATATTTCCTTTCGCAAAATATTCATATATTGGTACGCTAATAAAAAAATAAAGAGAGGTAAAGGTGTAAGAAGTATCTCCGATTGGAACTCTTCGGTATGTTTGTTTAATAGAACCGGGAAAATAGGTAAATACGTATTTAAATTATAAAAATATACGTATATGAATTTAATACTCAAATACCTTGATCATAAAAAAGTACGATACCGCGAGAGGGAAGATTAGAAGTTGTCGACCATGGTTTAGAACACTGAATTAAGTTGCAGATTTCGTGCATTGACTTTTTTACCTTCCTCTATCGTTTAAAAATTGAGATTTTGTTGTTCATAAAGTTGCTGTCAGTTAAAAATGAATCATAACTTGCGTGTTTAAATCAGTCAATGGAAAATAATATGGATTTTCTTCTGGAGTTAGTGATGACCAATTTAAATACAGACGAAAATTTATCAGCATTTGTGCATCATCTAAAATATTATTTTTATTATTACTATATAGTTCGTTTACTTAGTTTGGACAGGGAAATTTGTGTTACCGATTTTTAGTATTTTTATGTTAACTTCTAATTAATGAATTAGAAAGATAGCCGATAAAGACAAAAAAATGGTTAATATATATTTTTTTGTCTGTATTGGCTATCGTTCTTATTCATTATTTTCTATCAGACGTAAATTGTTTCATTGTAACTTCTAATTGTTTAAAATTGTAGCATCCAATAATTATATTGTAATTTTATGTAATGACGTATCCTATTTCCTCATACGAGGGCTAATGGAATCAAATAAATCAAATGTGATCTATTGTTTTGGGATATGAGTGTACGAGCAGAGATTTAGTCGAGCTGGTTGCATATCCGCGCCGTAGTTCAATTTTTATTCATAAGAGTGCTTTTTTTTAACTAACGATAACTTTATTATGTTATATAAAATATTACAGTTTGTATAATAGTATAATATTGTTACATATAACATGAATACATGTATTAGGGTACAACCCCGCGGTTGCTTGTTACTAGTTTCTTCTTATTTTGTAGATGTTTTCTTTACTTCTCTATTTCATCCTGTGGGCGTTTTCTTTTTAGCCGACGTAGGGTTCGTGAAGGCGGAGGGTTTCTGGCGAGGCCTTGAATCAGTTGCCTTGGATGGTTTATCATCGTTGATTGTAGTCGATTGTAAATAATTGTTATTGTTTCTGCTACGGCAGTTATAAATAGATCTGTGTGTGTGTGTGTGTAACTGAGGCACCTATGAAACATTTTCTTGATTCAGCATTATTTTCTTAATGAATGACAAATAAATTTCTGGTACTAATGCGTCTACAATAAAACTCTTCTCTCCGTAAGAAATTAGAATTAACGATAATTTTGGTTCGTAGGTTAAAATATTTCTAATGAACTCAGTGTCAACTGCTATAAATTTCGGCTTTTTTGCTCCCAATCACTCAACCCTTATGCAGCTCCGACATTCTATTAATTAACATATGTTCTTTATTCAGTGGTTTTACTTTACCACTTACATTAAATTTTTGGTGTTAGTGACTTCTTTCTATCACTTATTGCTCTGTGCTCGTCGGCACGAATATCCGAGTGAACCCTTTATGTGCTAGACCGGCCGAAATAATTTCATTCTTTAGGGTTCCTCGAAGTACAGTCAATCACTTGCTGGAAAGGTGACATCAATACATTCGACGACACTCCAATGCCGGTGGATCGTTAACATCGTATTCATGTGTTTCCGGTAGAAGTTCAATAGCGGCTCGTCGCAATTATTAGATTCGGTGCAGTTTGATACCCCAAGGTATTTATTTCCATAATTTGCAACAGTAGAAAATGGGAAATCGTCAATCATATAATTGAAATACAACATTATTAAATTAAATAGAACTTAATATAAACCTGATTAATATTGAACATTGTTTGCAGATAATATAAAGATACAATATATTTTCTTTTAGAAGTCAGCCTTACAGTAGAGTGGCTTTTTAACTAGATATTTTTTATTTCTACTGGATATATTTTATTCTCTACTTTCTTTATATATTCAGGGAGCTTATTAAAAATATGGATCGTTGTCTGTAACTCTTTTATTTGCCCTGATCCTAAAAAAATTTCTCCTTACCCCAACTATTGATGCCTGTTATTTCCCTTTGCCGGCATGCTTTATTTTCATTTTTTTTCACCAACATAATTACTTTGTATACATTTAGAGCATATGCAGTCAGTATGGACTTTCTTACAAGATTCTGCCCTCTTTAGTCCCATTATGTATCTAATAACTCTTTTTTTTGTATTAAAAGCAAACTTTTTTTTTATGAAGTAGCGCCTAAAATTTTTAATGGCATAGTTGATCTGGGGAAATACTAAGCCGTTTAGTAGGTATGACGGACTACAAATACAGATAATCTTTTTAAAGGATACGAGTTTCTATTTATCTTTTTTGCAAAAGTAGTCTATGTTGTTTCTAAAACTTTGTGGTTTGTGATGCCTTAACTTCCACTTCATTGCACCATATATCAGTGTCCTTATCCATATCCAGAGTGCATATATTAAATAATAGTGTATTAGTTTTTATCGGATTTACTAGTAGTTGATTATTTATAAAGTGTTCCATATTTTGCATAATTTCATTTTTATCAGAAGCCCAATTTAGTATTGTTGTGTCATCAGCATATGATATAATTGTACCTTTGGTAGGGTCTAGTTCGGGTATATCATTAACATAAATTATAAATAATGGACCTAGTATTGATCCCTGTGGTACTCCCCTTTGAATTGATCCCAGATTTGATTGTGCAGTATGACGAAAACTTTTCTTTACAAAAAAAATTTCAGTGAGTTCTGTTCAGTATGATTTTAAAAGCTTGAGTGGCACGCCCTCTGATACCATACTGTTCTAGCTTATTTAAAAGTATATAGTGTATCAAAAGCTTTACTTATATCAAAAAATGCTCCTGCTACATTAATTTTCTTGTCTAATTTCATTTATATTAAATCTATAAGGTCAACAATTACGTCAGTAGTTGATAATGATTTCCTGAAACCATACTGATTTTGACATAATTCTATTATATATTATTGTTTTATTGACACACTTGAATCAGTTACTGCTTTTCTCGGATAATTGTGCAGAGAAACAAGCCTAAGTCAAGTGTAACGTATGTTTGCGTGCAAACTCCGCGTTTACCGTCCTCCTGCAGCCGAAAATCTGGCAAGACGTCTGCCAAAGAATGAAAGTCAATTCCGTTATAAAAAAGGTGTTCGACGTCCGGACCGTACCGAGTAGGTCCGCTCCTAATGGAGTGTTCGACCTTACTCACGCGACTTTCGTCACAACGGCTGTAATCAGCCATTCTATCGTTCTAAAATCCAATCGACACTGAGTGAAACGGAACTACCATCGTGCCCCAGCTTTTAATAATAAGGAGGGCGAGGTAGATAATTCATGTGCTTTGTTGGTTCTAGTTTTAAAGAGTATGTCGCGTCAATTATTCAGGCAGGACGTGATACGGTCGCGTAGCATGACCGTCGTTTTCCCGCGATACTATCTCGCCACCGCTCATATTACCGAACCACGCACGGCCTTCCCTCTCTAAGATATCTATTTACCCACGTTATTTATTGTTTTAAATAAAAAATTTTCCTAGATCCGCTCCGTGTTACTTTCCCGTACCGACTTCGGATGTAAGCGTTCTAAAGTAAATATCGATTTCAATGTAAGCGCACATAATGCAATGTAATGAAACGTTTACCTTCTCAACTAAACTTCGACTCGGCGAAAACACAACAATAAATCGAAATGTAGAGGAACCAACTAAGCCGTGAAAATTATAACTCAAGTCCAGATAGGTGACATGTAGGCTTACCAGCAGCCTGCATGCAAATGTTCTTTTTCACTATAAAAAGACCTTATAAATTCCATAAAGTCCCGTCTTATCTATAATTTTACTTTAGTCGAGTGTTGGTTGTGGTGTGTGGCTCAAAGCCAACGCAGGAAAATGAGAAATAAAGCCGCAGAGTGCAGTACTTACACGGGAGCTTAAACAGATGCTGGGAGAGATAATAAGGCACAGTTACAATTATGCTGAGAGAATGTGACGGGGAAAACCCAGATTATAGAAATGCCCGATGCGGTTTAATGTCGTACTAAGTCCCCGTCCCTTAAATGCATTTTCGTTCCAATGATTCAGTAATCAAATGATATTAATAATTTAAATATAATTTATAATTCCCTATTGTTCTAATCCATTTAATGTATTTAAAATAATTTTATTTACATTGTTTCTTTATACTGAATGATATACTCTCAACAGCTGAAAACATTACAGAATTTTCGCCTGCAATGTGTGGGCAAATCGCATCCAAGAAATTTCTGTCCACTACATTTCATGTAACTAATTTTAAGTAATGTTCATTAAATTTATAATCAATTGTATTGTAAATTATCATGTACGTAAAATCTTGCTTTGTTGGAATTTTTAGAAACACGGATTTTGAAATTAGATCATTTAATTGACTTTACAACACGTGAAGAGGTCCTAATAAATAAGGGATGAAACTTTGAGAATGTTTAAAAATTTAAATTAATAAAAAATTTATAACTAAACAGGCAGACGTTTTCATTTATTTAAGGAAGTCAGATAAATATGACTGTTTAAAGATTTGTATCTTAATTGATCATTTCTAAGCATATTTAATTAAACGAATCAATACCAATTGGAACATTTTCCGTATTATAGATAGCGATATAAATTATAAATCCAGATAAGTTACATTCACTTAATGTTATAACCAAGACTGATTCTTTACGAAATAAAATTGTTCTTCCGAAACTTTATACTCGCTGATCGGGCTGGATTGAGAAAAGGCGCTAGGGGGAGGAGGAGGGGGAGCTTGTCCGCTCATTGCTCGGCCGGACATGGCACGAAACCGTTCCCACATTTCAAAGGCCCAGGTGGAAAAAACTACAGTAGATACGACAATGAAATTGCACCTATGCAAGAGCAACTCAAAGAATTTATTTAATAACCAGTCCGACGTCAATTTGCTACGGCGTATTGTTACGAAGAAAATGAAAAGAAATTGAATACAGGCTCGATATTCTTCGTGCCACAAATGGTTCACATGTAGAAGTGTGCTGATACTTAGTAAATAAATTATTTGAGTTGCTCTAGCAAATGGTGCAATTTCATTATAAAATATAATGCAGGTTTTTTTCCAGGGCCTATGAAATGTGGGAGGTTTAAAGGGACGCCCTGTATTTCTCTTCGGTATACTGTGATTAATATGAATTTTAACTTATTAGTTATTAGCACCTTTTAAAGAAAAACTGTAAATGTGAATTATTTTCAATTATTGAAAAATAAGTTAAATCTTATGAAGTAAACCAGTATATGTAAAGAATATTGTAATTATCAACGTTAATCATTGATCTATGTTCGTCATTTATAATATTATTGTAAACTTTTAGAAATAGAGGGTCTCAAAAATTTTAATTCTCAACACCTCCCAGTTGCATAGAAAATAACTGCAAATACTTAACAATACCTGGACCGAAGACATGAATTTGAGGGAAGGGAGGGTCCTTTGTTTTGTTCCGAAAAGGCGTGGCAATCGAACGTTCATCATAAGCATCGATTGCGAAGTCGAAACGCTTAAGAAGCGATCTTCCGCCATTCTTCGATCGCGAGATGTTCCGAGGATTTGCATTTAGAACGGCGTTTAGTCCGCGTTCGCATGTGAATGAACATTTGTTGTCGTGTCAAAGAGCTATTTGCGCTCTCGCGTACGAGGGCTTCGGTGATGAAACTCCCGCAAATGCTTCGTATTTATCATTTGGGGCAAAAAAGCGCCGTTGTTGACGCTAACGTCAGTACGACTTCCGATGAGGAACGATAGCGAATATTTCATCCTCCCGATATCGAGCGTTTGAATTCTCGCCGGCGCTTTGACGAAAGCGATGTACTTAATACGTTGCATCGTTACGTCCATATTCAGCCCGAAAGTGACGCGGGAAATAATGTATTCGACGCGTGGACTCGCGAGTGTTCTGAAATATTGCTTTATGAATAGCGAAGGACGTGGAAAACAGCATTATCTCTGACGGACATATAATTTTCTGCGTCCCATTCACACCTGACAAGAATCCGGTTCCGCGCAAATATCTGTATTACTTCAGCGTGAGGCGAGTGTTCATAAGTGTATGCAACATGGAGGTTCGAATTGCCTGCACGTTTCAGGAAACTCGTAATATCCTCACAACTGGCCCATAAGTGATTCACTGTTCCAACATAGAATTCTATATAAAATACTTCAAAACGATTTTATAAAATAAAAACTGGTATATAAAGTATTTAATATTTTCCATATTCTATGGGTCAGTGTGCTGGATTTTTACTGACGTTGGCAGAAAACTGTGCAGTGAGAGGTTATCTGTTGATAATGGAAACACAAAATCCATGCAATTGCTTGGTATGAACTGCTTGCATTTCCTTCAAAGTATAAATTCTACTTAATTTAATCTGAATGGATGCACCTATAAAGTTTGACATTCCTTTTATATGTGCGGAAAATTATTCGGTTGAAAAATTCGGTTAACAAATTAATTAGTAATTCTTTGTTACGTCAACTCACGTTTTACGTGTCAAAATATTACAAAAATGAAAATACGATGGTAAAAGTTTACGCAAAAAATTCCGGTAATTTGAGTTTACACAAATCTGTATTATCCATTTTAAAATTAATTTGGGGTAATACGTGTAATAAAAAAGGAGTAAAGCGTTAATGCTGAAATATAAACGGTTTCCGGGAAAATAAATTCATTTGAACGAATATTCCCTTTTGCTCCAGATAACAATTTATTATGAAAACATTCCCGAATTTTAATAACGTTTCAATGAATAATACTACGATAACTGCAGACTTATTTTGTAATATCGAAAAATTAATCTTAACGTGTATTTTTTAATTATATATATATATATATATATATATATATATATATATATATATATTCTGACTATTGAGAGAACTTATAAACAAACAGCCAATTTGAAGTCAGAAAAAAAAATTATTTATGGAAAATTAAAATTGTTATACTTTTAAATTCTAAATTATTTCCATTGTTAACCGCACTCAAGAATGTAACTTGGTTTATACTGGTGGTTCTCGTTTTAAAATTGTGTATTTCGGCCACGACAGTCAAGGCTATAAAACCACCTAAATTTATATAGTTTGTTTACTGCCAAATTGATCTTAAAAAATTTATTTTAATCAGTGTAATTGTTTTGTTTGGTTTTGTAGTGTTAAACTTCAACCTGAAGAGGCCGCAAAGTTAGCGACGAAACGTAAGTTTAATTTTCCGTTAATAAATATATTTTTTCTGACTTCAAATTCGACTGTAATTTTTTAAAATTACATTGATTCACTATAATTTTGAATTTTATTTAAATCACCTTCACTCGAGTCCTTCAAAATTTTAATACGGAAAACATGTATCATAAAATATTCAACTACTTTTAACCGATCTCGCTGGAAGTTGAAGGGGCTCGATTATGCTTCCCTGTGAAACTCCCCCACGGGTTCGAAATGTCATAATTTAATTTTACTTTCGCATAAATCCTACTTCATTCGGAAATTCTCTAACATACTCCCACGAATATTCACGGATAAAACCGCGCTTTCTAATGTTGAAACTTCCAATGAATTCGTTACTTTGCAATTAATGTCTGTGCTTGAATACACACGGTTATTAATGGTATACGAGTTAGGGCCTGATTATATCACGAATAAAATTAGTTATATAGTGTGGAATTTGCAAATAATTGTGTTTTACTTCTCACTTCCGGTTCGTGATCATGAATACCAATCTTGATTTGGGCACGATTCATGAGACCAGATGTTTGGCTTGAAATTTTTTAGAGATGATTTTTCGGAGAAACGAGGGATTACATAACTTTAATTTCAGTTTTCTTTACCCAACCAACAGCTTTCGCAATTCTCAGAAAATTACCCTAATGTGACACACTGAGCTTTAATGGTCTTTAACAATTCAGGTTTGTCACTAGACCCATATTTTCCCCCCTACGATACTTCGTATCAATAGGATGAAACATTTTGACTCTGCCTTACTTTTTACAGAACCATAATTATTTTTCCTCGAAGAGAGATTTTATGTCTTAGACAAATTCGCAATAATCTATATTCGTCTGTCCGAATAACGTTTTTCATAGCCCAGGTACCGTCTCCGTAGCTTCCCAGATAACGTAATTCTACACGTTACTCGGAACCGGCGCGGACCGCGTGTTTTTCTCATCTGTAAATTATGGATGTGTTGTAGTCCTTCTAACGACTCTGCGTACCGGAATCTCGACCGAGGCCCGTTTACGACAAACTTTCGCCTTTACCGAGGGAAACTATAAATATTCGTTACATAGTTGATGGCCTGTTCGCGTCCCAATCGAGGCCTTCGCACGATAACGTGACGTTACTAAAGAACTTAATCGACGTATATCTTTCATCGGGACAGGTCGACCGTGCGATATGGAGGCTCCGGTTACCTGCGCCCCAGAAATAATTAAATCACGCTCGGGCTAATTAAAAGGCGAGTGAGTCCGCTTAAATCCTCTCCGTCGCTCAGCGTTCGTGTTCATCTTACTTCAGATACGCGGACAAAGTAATTCGATTTTTAAAGTCGAGGTATCCGTGTAAACATCCTCTGAAGAAAATCAACATTTCGTGGAAGTAAGTCCTTGTAAACGACATCGAAATGTCAGCCAGAGTCTCGTCTGATATATAATTTACCAAATACGCACGCGACATACTTGTTGGCCACTTCGACCGTTTGTTGATAAGGCACGTTACGCATGCGCTAACTGCTTGTCATCCATGGTACAGATTTTGGTGAATTCACAAGCTCTGACTGGATCTGAGATAAGTTATGTTTTAATTATTCCCAGAATTTACGTAGTGCCTTGAAATACTGGACTTTTTACAAATATTTCTCAGTGTAATAGAATGTATAAAACATATATATTTATTTATTATGAATACCTTAGTTATTAGTGAAATATTCAGTAAGACAAACATGGGGAGGTTGAGATAGGTATCAAATGTAACTGCTTATCTTTCATTTCTGCTTAATAATTTCCGTCTGGTGAACTGCACTTTATCTTTTGAGCACGTACCGTTTCAAATGAGCAAGTCAGTGATCCTGTAACACGAGGTGCGAAGATAACGACTGTAACCCGGCTCTGCTCTCGGTCAGATGAGACGTCTGCGGATGATAAGAATGATGAGTTGAAATACACGCTCCTGAAGAAGGCTAATAAACGGTCGCACATTCCAAGGCCACGTCGGCAATTACGAAGGCCTACAAAAAACCTGGAGACAGGCTGAGGCTCGTGGGGGAGGAGGCTCTGGCTCTGGCTCGTTATTATAAAATCATTAGGGTCAGCCAGTAGGCGCATGCAGATTTACAGCTTATACGTAGTATTTGACGCACAATTACTCTGTACAACATAGTGCGCCGAGAATTGGATGATATTTAATTTTGGTATGCGTCCGTGTCAGTTACCTGTCAACAAGATTTCTGGTCGGGAATGATGCACGATGCAAAACAATTTTCTGCGTGATATCATTGTAATGACATCGTAGAAAATATAATAATGTGATGTCTTGATATCGATGAAGTAATACGTTCGGTAACTGCGTTTCTACTCTTCACTTTCTACAAAACCAACTCAGAAGAGAATAAACATGGA
The DNA here is from genome assembly GCA_037074705.1 of Zhengitettix transpicula. NCBI lineage: Eukaryota > Metazoa > Arthropoda > Insecta > Orthoptera > Tetrigidae > Zhengitettix > Zhengitettix transpicula. The sequence continues at coordinate 52,903,276 of CM073595.1, forward strand.
GAGGAAAAAAGTTTATTATGGTTAAGAATTTTTAACGTCTAAGAAATAATTTAATATATCATTATATTAACACAGTTTTGGAGTTTCACGAATATTAAAAATATTTACCCTCATATTGAAAAATAAAATCTGAACCTTTAGTACAATAAATTAGATAACATTTTACATTGTTACCTGAGAATATCACACATTTTGTCAAGCCGTTGTGAAAATTAAATGGCACCTACGTAACGGAAACCATCTTCGTGAAGTACCTTCAAATAAATTATTGTATAATTATGAAACACGATCTTTGCGATAAATCGACGATTTCCGTTTGTTTCACTGGTCTTCAATCTCGCGTTTTTGAACTTTGAACACTGTTGCCCTGAGATGCAAATACAAATGTCAACATTGGAAGTACAAAAAAAAAGTGTACTTTATCGTGATATCCTTATCGCATTAAAATGAGAAAATGGATAAACACGATGATGTTATACGCCATTAAGTTTTAAAAAGTAATTTAGAGAGAGAAATGAAAAGTTTTGCATATAAAATTCTTTATACAATTAAATTTTAAGAAAAGTCTTAGTGAAACCACAGGTGGTTCACTTTTATTCCATGGAAGCTGTTTAGGAGTAATAAATTAAAGGCACGTTGAATATTTGCAGTTAGCAGGACTCAGTTCCGAGCTGTGGTCAACTAAGTGCACTATAATAATCGCTACTAGAGCCTGTCCATTTTAACGCTTTCCAACCGTAATGAGATGCGTTAATGTACCTCTTCCATCGTCATTAACTTAGCACCAACGCAACGCCACTAAATACTCATTTTCAACGCGATATCTGTTACACAAGGCCGCAACTAATATATTCGTACTGGCTGTTATTTTACATTTCTTTGCCTGGAATTGAGGGGCATCCGTCACTTATCATAATTTATCCGTTTGCGGTGGCTGTTCTGTGGAACGAATAAACGAGCTTTTTCCTTCCGACGCGGGAACATTCATAACGCGGTGCAAAAAAAAAAAAAAATTTCCAAACAAAATTTCGATCGCAACGAACGGTGACAAATACATTTTAAAGTAATATTAAAATTTCGTTTGCGATTTATACGAGGCTCTCTTCGTTCGTGAAACTTTTTATATTTATTTTTATATTCAAAGAAGGGAGATCGGATCGTAATAGTTACTTAGTTTAATAGACTGGTAAATCAGTTGGGTACGTTGCCAATTAAGAATCTCTGCTTTCCGTTGCTCCGACTCTGAATTCCCGCGAGAGAATCCGTTTCCGATCAATTACGTGACTAATTTCGACTGAATGCTCCACCATTCCAGTTCTTTTTTTAAAAAAATAAAAATGGAAGTAACGAATAAATGAATTTGTACTTAAATTAATTTTACAGTTGGTGGCTACTACAGTGGAAAATAAATGTATTATGGAAGGTTTTTAATTAAACAGTGTTGTACGTAAAAATGAACACCTGACATACATTGCAATAAAATTCATTAAGTGTTGTTAATAATTGATAGAGGTTAAATTTAATTTTCTTTATTGTTGGACTCTAAATGCTCCGATGAGGGTTTATTGCAAGTGGAGTTCTTGGTTGAGAAGCATGGGTCTGAGTGGGGTGTTCTTTTTCAATGTAATTAATTTTGTCCGCGTTCCGCCAGGTACTTGTAGCATATGGCTGTCCGTCGCGTCCGCCAGATGTCGTTCCGTCGCCCTTGCTCGAGCTCGACGAGTCGGGATGACACTTTCCGGCGTATCGTCTGAAACCGAAACGGACGAATCGCCTGCACGGGGATCGCTGTGTGTGAGCGCGGGTTCGAAGCCTGCCCTCTTCCGCCTTCGCGTTGCTCCAAGTCCCTCACTTAAAACAAATGCGTTTTTAATGAAACCGCTCAGCGCTAGAGCAAATAATAAGGCGGTCCTAATGCCGGAGCAGGCGAACGGCGAAACGCCGAGATATTTCATACTTAACTAATGAAAGCGTGTGAATATTGACATTCGCACGGCCCCTCGACCCGCGCATCAATCATGGCCGATCGACTTCGCAGGAAACACAACAAGTTGCTTGTTCAGCGTCTGAGAGTATCGCAGGTGCCTGCTATTAATCACTCTCCTCGCCGCTTATGATTCAATCAAGCTACGCTTCGTCGACGATCCCCGACATCGACGCGGCAAATATGACCTCAAGTTTCAATCAAGTGACCAAGTTTGAAGGTCCGAAACGTATCCACGTCACGTTGATTATCTGGATATTTCGGCTCTGCGGGACGCGGTCGTCCCAAATTACAGTAGACCGTTTGCGGAAATTATAGAATCCTCCGTATCCATTTCGAGTCGAAGACAACGATCGATCGTAATGGAACGACGGATCATACGTGTTATGTCTGTTTTTACTCAGACTCCTACCACAGCTTCTGCTTCTCTTCCTAACACTAACGTTTCTTTACGTTTTTTCCAGTTCGGAAATTATCTACGTATTATATACATTGTATTACATACTGACTTTTTATTTAGTAGAAACCAACCTTCGCGAGTTCTCGTATTCCCCATTCGGACCTTGCCTCGTCGTTTCGGGGACTTAAACCAACGACATTTTCAGGACAATTCGCTAAAACATCTCTCCAGAATTTTATCTGCGGTCTATATTCCGATAACATCGACCAGAACGTTAGACATAATTATATTTACGGAGACAGAAAATCGCCGATGTTGAACGAAAAAAATATAACCACACCAATACAGAACATGAAAACTATTATAAATAATTGTTTACAAAATTATTAAATCGAAACATTTACTCTCATAAAAGACAAAAATTTACAATATTTTGAAATTTGACGGTGGTGTGGACATATTTTGATTATTGTCCATTGTCTTGGATGAATACAGGATTCAACGTTTCAAACAGAAGAAAACTTATCGTATTCAGGGAAAAGATTAATAATAAATTCGAAGTCTTCGGATATGAAAGATGAAAATTAGGTACAGAATATATATATTTTTTAGGATAACAGGCTACATGGTGGCAACTCCCCTTTAATAGCATAGGAAGGGATTTGAAAGGGGGGATGCGGAAGGTAGCCAAGGGTTAACTATGGCCCCCGGGCTATAGTTCAAAGATCCTACCCGACATTCGCTTAAAAGTAATGCAGGAAAATCCCTAGAAAACCTGCATCAGGTAGGTCGGGCATTGGGTACTTGTCCCACGCCCTTCCGATAGCGGGAGAGGGGTTTTCTGAGGGGACGCAGCATTCCCTTCTCCGTGCCTCGACCAGTTTAGGAGGCAGCTGGCCGACTGTTCCAATGGGAACAACTCTTACCGTATGCCCAAGATCTGTGACCCCGGAACATACACCTTTCAAAACAGGCCGAGGTGCCTCGGCTTGAAAGGTAGCCCCTTCCGTCTCTCCTACAAGGTTCTGCCTAAGAGAGAACATCCTTTGTCGGTTCTGATTAAGCATTTGGATAGATAAGGAACGTAACAGTCAGTATGTTCATAAGTTACATTGAAGTAAAAAACTAGAATTTTACAATAAAATTATCATTCAGTCTAATACAAAAAATGTCTGAGGAGAAGACAAACTTCCGAAGAATTCGAAAGTTAAACTTGAGTTGAGTTGTATATTAAAAAAACTTAAGAACTATTATCTGTAAAGTTAAGAACGCGTAGGAGTTTGATGGCAAAGTAAAGGAGTAATAGAGTGAGTTGCTGCTCACCTGAAGGAACATGTCGCCGTCCAGCAGTGAGTGGTCGTACGCGGTCAGGTCTCTGTTTCGGTACTGCGGCTCTTCTTTGTCCTTGTGCATCACAACTGCAACACATTAAACAGAAACAGGGCTCAGGTAACTGCATCACGACGTTTCAATGAGGTCCATCTTACAATAAAAGATTATTTCGTCTACGAGCGCAGCGAAGCTGGAAGGAAATGAGCAGCGTCACTTTGGCTCGTGCTGATGCAACATGCTGTAATACGAATAATATAACAGCCTGTATCAGACTTTATGAAAAATTCCTGTAAATCATAGAAGAGTTGATGAATGATTAATTAATCGATAATTATGTCTCCAGGTTTTGCGTGGAATGAAGCTATGAACCGTCGTCCAGTGAGATGGAATCTTTTCCTAAGTAGCTGGACTTCATACTTCACTTCATCTCCTCCATTCGTAACAAAAGTTGGTCAATTTTTTAAATTTGATTAATTAAACGCGACTCAAGTGTTTGCTATTGAATCTCTAAATCGGCGCAGGAGAGGTTGTTAGCTCCCATTTTTATGTAGGTGACACGGGCGGTGAAATGGATGCTAAGGAGACCGAGCTAATACACCACCCGGAAAATTGGATCTTCCCGTGCTCTTCTCTTATCGTAACATTTCCACGCACTTAAAGCAAACAAAATACACGGACGAGGAAGGCTTTGTTTGGTTTCGTTATTATTTTTTCGGTGCCATAATAACGGCAGGAAACTCGACGTGAGTCAATGAACAGATAAAGACACGAGAGATAAAACTAAACTTGAACGCTCGTGTTCGTTAAAAACATAAACGAGGATTACAATGTTTTAGCGTTTTTAAAAACTGAAGAATAAAAAAAAATTGCTGGTAAAAGCTTTATATGTTTATCAATATTTGTAAAACACTGTTTTTTTTTCTTTATGGCCTCGCCGATTCAGGAGTATTCGAGGGTGCGAATATACCCAACAATCCACTTGGAAATCTTCCTTTTGTAAGGTGGATATTCATTTGTATACGGGCTTAACGACGAAAGGAATTATAGCCATGAATACTGCTGAACAAGTTAATAAATTAGAAGGCTCAGATATACGTCGAAAGCGGTCAACGGGACACAAACATGGCGTTTTATTTATTCGCCTTCCGTACTTACGCTGTTAATTGCTAAGCAAGCGGAACGTTAACAAACGACAGGTAGCTCAAGAGTAAATCAGGACCGGACGGTGGTGATAATTTCGACACGAATTATTCGACGAACCGATCTCGAAATTAGAATTAGTTTTATTTACAAGGGCTTTATCTGATCGCATATTTCACAGGGTCTATTTATTTCATGTTTGGACCCATCCCATTCTAATAACTCATGAGTCTTATTTGTTCGGATAGTTCCATCTTTTCGTCCAATTTATTCGAAAGCGATATTTAACGCCGGGAACAGGTCGTTATATTAATTATTCATGATTTGGTCCGTAAAGAATCGGCTTAAGCAAACGAAGGTCGGCGGGCAATTTCTTGATTCATTAGTCCGGAATAGAGACATATTTCCAGGCGGGTTCTCGGTGACGAGCTGTTATGCTAACTCCGGGACTTCGTTTATTAATAGGTCGTCGTATTCTACCGGCAGGGGGTCCGAATATTCATGCGCGATAATTAAATTGCTCCCGTGATTCGTCACTCACGAATTCTTGACATCGGTTTGGAAGCTTTCCCGTTTACGTTTCGTCGGTGAATACCTTGTGAAAACTATTACGTAGAGATGCGGAATCCGCGTCGTAACCTTGGATCTAAAATCTCAATAGGAAACGAAAATCGATTATTTTAAACAAATTCATGGTAGCGTCTTACGGTGTAGGAAAGGAGAACGACTCAACTTTCGGCATTTCCGATGGATGTCAGTTCTGGACCAACCACTCTTATAAACATGCGAATGAATTTTACGAGTTAGCATTTTACGAGCGAAATTTGTATTCAATGAAACAATGAATTGTAATTCACGCGCGTGTAAATAATAATTTCAAACATTTGCTCCGGCAACCATTTCCGAAAATCATCCAATCAAATTCGGTGTACCGAAACCAGAATGCAGCTACAATCGGAAACGGCTATGGAGGATGAAATAATTGCGGAATATTTTATACGTGAAATTAACCAAAATACCTGTTTCGAATACAGATACGCATATACGTAAATAATCGTAAAATTTTATAACCTTAAATTATTGCGCAAAGCGAGGTCAGTTCCGCGAGATTACGTGTGGAGAGAAGTGGACTTTGAGGTTACTTTAACTCATTTCTCAAGCGAAAGTTGCTCGGACGAGCTTTCAGTGTAAGCCTTACTTAACCCTAAAATTTAATTTTTTTTTCACATTGTATTTACTTTGATCGCAATGAAACTAACTTCTACATGAAAGATTTCCAAGAGCTTTACCGGTTGAAACCTGTTTCCCGGTTTTTTTTATTTATCTTCGTACGGCCCATGATCAAGTTCCCAGTCACGTCTGAGCATTTATTTTATTGTGTACGTTCTTAACAGGCAATTTCTCCAATATTTTGCGTGTATTTTGAAGAGCGGCCATATTTCTCCCGAGGAGAACCACATTGAGATTTTCGATCAGGATCCTTAAAACAATTTGGCGAACTCTCCTCATGATTATCTCATTAGTTTGCTTTCAGGCATTCTTCCTAAAGCGATCAGACTTAATAAATAACGCTTATTGCGCGAACGCGTTTAGGATTGGGATTTTCCTAATCGTTTGCCACGGTACTGCTGGAATTTAATTTCAGTTTAAGACTCCTACATCGGCCAAGCCCAGACTCGGTTCGAGTTTAACTGTCACGTCGAAGTGCCGCCATTTAGACTTCTCTACGGCGCCTTATTTTCCATCGACCTGAGTGTGGAAAAAACGTGACGTCATCAGAGGTCGCTGGTTTAGTGTAATAGAGACTATAGTTTTATAATCGGCGTGCGTCTCCTCGTAGTTCGGATCTTCCTTAACTAAAATCACGTGAAGTGGTGCCTTTGCTGAGGTCTTTTTGATTTATTTCGATTGGTTTTGTCATGAAATTTACGAATAAGCTGCGAGAATTAAATACGCATTATTCAAGAAATGAACAAAAGAGTCGTATCTCAAAAAAAAAATTGTTTCACGTACATCAATTTTTGAAGTTAATAAATTTGTGTAGTCCTCGGGGTTTATTTAGAAATTAGTAAATATGTTTGTGATAGGCGTAGAAATAAATTTGCATTAGGAGAATTATTTTTAAAACCCTTCCTAAAATTTTATAAAATCTTTAAATAAATAATCAGGTTATAGTTTTATAATTTTACCGGTTGTGTCGTGCGACAATTCCTGGAAAGTTTATATTTTCGGAATTGTGTCCTTACGCGATCCGAGCCGATGCGACACAGATACAGGGCGTCCTTAATTAAGAGCCGTATTTATGCTCTCGGGACAGGGAAATCGCGCATACGTTACAAATCTCACGGCGAGTCAATATTCCATTAGACGGCAGCGAACACTGAAAGCTCAATCATGAAGATTAATCGCGGCTTTTCCCCCTCCGGCTGAGGAAACCAACATGTGCTATTACCTGGTTTCAGGAGTCGCCAGCTCCCCGGCCCCACTATTTTTAAATAATGCCTCCGAGATCAGATAATGAGCGAATCAATGACGCAGGCGGTGAGTCGAAACAATGACGCAGACCTCATTACTGCAGGGACGGGAAGGGAAGGGAAGCGAAGGGAAAGGAAGGGAAGGGGCCCTCCACATCTAACGCTCAAACCAGCTGTTGTTTCGTCTCCTCCGCATACATTACCTGTGTTCAACAAAACAATAAACTTTCACGAAAATCAAAAGAAAACGTTGTCGTTTCGGTACAAACGAAAATGAAATTATTCCTTCTTGCAATTTTGTTCTGTCGGGGGAGTGTACAAACAGTAATCTCCACAAGAGCGTTGACGGAAAATGGTTTCCGACGACAGAAGAAGGCTTAATTAAATTAATTAAACCACATTCAGCCCGATGGACATTACGAAGCTACTTGTTTCGTACTTCGCGAGTGAAACTGACCCGGGTAAAGACTGTGAAATAAGATATTTGCAACGTGTGTGAATGGTAAAGGAAAAAAGTTAAATTCAAATTATTTCGTTTCCTATTTTCGATTTATTTCTTATTTTTGTGAAATACGGGAATTTAATTCTTAGCGATATTACAGCCTAAAATTTCGGGGTAGTAAATAACGTTCTTTATATTATCAGCATACGTTTGACATTTCGTCAGGATTTTTCAAGGTTTCTCTGTGAAAAAATTTTGATGTATAACTAAATTATACTATTCAACATTTTTCTTCGTCACCGTATTTATTTTTTATTTGACATGTTGAGAGTCGTGTCTCTCCAGAAGCACACAACATAGTCACGTAAAAAAAAATCCGCAAAGATATGTAACTCATTTAGCAGATACATGTGGCGAATACGGAGGAACAGTACCTTCTTATCGTAACCTCGGACGAGAATATTATAATTAAAAGGCGTCGATTAACGGCCGTCTTGGCAATATAATCAGGCGTCCTAATAGACTTCATTAGCGTTGGCTTCGTCTCCACGTAACGACACGAAATTATGGCGCTATCTGGTGTCTGTTACAGTGTTACGTAATAACGCTCCCTATTGACCCCTGCTCCTGGAAAAATACAGCGCAAAGTACGCGTTTATGTTTCGTGCGTGATTGGATGTCAATTCTACCGAGTCTCGCTCTTTTCCTAAAGCGTAAAAAATGAATTGTTTGCGAAAACTTATTTTTTTTTTTCGTATCATGAATGCTTTGTAAATACGACTATGTCAGCGAGTGTCGAAACGGTCGTAAAATATTATTTGTCTGAGCTCTATGTATAACTCTATGATGAAACCGTGCCAAATAAAATTAAAAATTACCGTCGATAAATGTGTGTAGAATTTTGCTTGATACATTGTTATTTTATTGTCGGTTGTAACTTGGTTGCATGACTCCATAAACACTGACACTGATCAGAAGGTAAACTCAAAATAACGCTAAAGGCGACGTGTTGGATCTTGCAAATGTACGTGGGATATCTTTATGATCGCAATATTATACAACTCCAACGGCTGACCCTGATCTGATCACATCCGTTACATCAAGTTGTTTTTAATGTCTGATTAAGGCAGTCAAAAAGTAATTTTGTTGAATTTTGAGTTAGTTACGGGAGCTTGTAGCGTCATAATTACAACATTGTTGCTCAATTTATTTATTAGCCGCTGGTCATTTAATTGTGGACTTTGTTTGAGTTGTCATGAATTTTTATTTAGAATGTTACAAGTTCCGCTTTCTCTCATTTCCTAGCGTAATAATTGTCCACTTCTTACGAAAGGAGGTCGCTGACGTAATCTCATTCCGTTGGAAAGTTTCAGAAGTTTTACAAGAATTGTCGTCGCCGTGTCCTTCGTCTCGGCTCGGCCGCAGCCTGGCAGGTCCATTGAGACTGTGGACGCTGCGGACGCTGCGGACGTCATCGACGGACGCTTTGACGTGAAGTGTTGTAGCCAGCAGCTGAGCTCGATGACCCACCTGCCTCATAATTGGGACGATTCACGCCGCTTATTTATAGCTTCCTGCCTGCGACTCGTAGATTTAAACTGTCAAAGGTGACTTTAATCTGCACTTCGAGTCACGTTAACAATTTATGGAATTTTAGTAACTGAAACTGACAAACTACGAGCGTAAGATTGCTGTCAAAACTTTAAAGATCCTCCCGTGTACTCGTGAGTCGTTAAACGTGCGTAAATCTCCTCACGACCGGAAGTAATAGTTCACGTATCACTCTCGGGGACAATCATCCGACAATCTATGATCTCTTGTTTATTTTTTTGTGACATCTCGGGAGAGAAATGAAGTGTCCGGTATTTAATTTTCGGAAGCAATTCGCGCCGCTACGCTCTGGTTAATCACCCTAACAGTCTTTTTAGAATCGTGTAACAGACGTGTAGTGTTTATTATATCAAACTAAAGAAGTTGAAATTGAGACTTCCAGCAACTGCTAAACAAAACTATAAACGTTACCAGTGACTATTGAAGCTTTCAGCGTTCCCTACGACTACAATGAATGGAAATACTAACATCAAGAGTCACCGGTTGTAGCGTAAAAATACGAGACTAAAACCAGTCACGTAACCAGTTTTATTTATCCGGTCCTCTTATAATTAACACATACAAAGTCCAGCGAAAAGAAAAGAACGAAACTGCATCTTTGTTCATTCGGTTGAGAGTGAACACGTTCATTTCCTCGCTCAAATCATTTCTGTATGTCTCTTTCCGTGATGCTGTGTTGGAGTTTCCGAAAACTGGTCCCCTTTCGCGCAAACCGGACACACGTTCATTGACATTAACACTTAAAAATTCCCCGTCACCGACTTATTTTAAATTTATTTTTAAAATTTAAAGTTGACAACGTGGTCATTGGCGACCCATACATAATTTACAAAGAGTGCTCATTTACATAAGTTTTGCTTTGATACAACATTGATTCCAATAATAGACATAGAAATGAGCAGTTTAAAAAAATTAACAGGAGAACATCAGCAAATATTGTTAATTTTTTTTCCACTTTCAGTTAGTGTTACACAATTTTATGTTAATAGAAAAACTATTAATTTACACAAATGAAGATTAATTATATTTTTCAAATGTGGGTTTCTTACATTTACATTGTAAGATTTCGCATTTGCGAATCATTTAGCACATATTTGGATAAGTACAAATGGTAATTTTATATCCATTAAAATTAAATTGTTTGAAACTGCGACTGTTTCAAATTCCACTGTCTGTTTTTTATTAGGAGGAGGCGTTTGCTTCTGATTATGAATTACTCTCTTGTTTTTTTTTATCTAAATTTATGAGCCTTTTAATCCTACTTTTTGTCGTTTTATCGTTTAAAATTTATGATGTAGAGGATGTTTGGTAATCTCCAATAATTGTCCCTGGGCTCTTTGAGTCCATAGCATTTAGTATAAGAGTCTTTAACTGTTTTCTGCTCCATATAATATTTTTACTGGATGTAATGATTGACTAAGCGCCTTATATTTATGATCCCGAATGTTTTGTTTTGTTTTCTTGGGTGGATTAGCACTTTTATTCTGTTCAGGGTTACTGACGACTTTCTTAACAGCTTTTCTCGTCGACGCAGTTCTTTTTTTTTGTTGGTTGTGAATTATCCATCTCTGTTATTTGATGGATAGTTACTTGAATTTGGTCATATTTGTCATTAGTCATTCTGCAGTAGTGCATCTCTAACGATTTATCGCGATATGGCCAGGAATTTTACATTTATAGCAGTTATCTTTCTCCGCTCCTATAGTTAGTGTCTTCATTTTGCACCATTATGTGATCCTGAACGGAGTTTAGCTTTTCCGGGTTAATGAAGAATTGTCTTCTGCAACTTTTAATGTGAGGAAATCTTCGGTCACCAGTTCTTATTCTAATATCGGAAATTTTAGAGTCTGGAATGATATTTAGCTCTCTTATTTCTACCACAATAATCTCGTTTGGTATAATTGGGCATACGTTTAAGAAGATTACACGGCAGTATTTTTTGCATATTATATTGACCATCTGACCATTCATTGTTATTGATTTGAGAACTTAATTAGGTTGTCGACATCCTATTTAGATGTTAGAAATGAGCATTCGATATTTTAGAGATGTACTTAATCCTGACGGGGTCAATAATATTAACTAAACCTATAAGGTACACTCATCTATATTTAAACTTGTAACAGCGTCCAATGGCATGCATTTTATCCGGTTTATGTTCCGTGTTCGAATAAAATCTCGTCTCCATATTCTTTGTGGACGACCGACGTTTTGTGATTCACGAAAAACTCGATGTTGCTGTCTGATCTATTCTCGTATCCAACGATGTAACGTGAAAAACACGATCATATTCAACTGCTAACCCACTGCAACCGAGTCGAACAATCGAACGAAGTAACCGCGCTCGTTTCTTGCCTGACCCCGTGTATTCTTTCAGTCTCTGTACCCGCTCGTTTCCATTAGGGAACTTAAATCGATGCGTCTGTGGAACTGTAATTATTACAATTGTAAGAGTTGTAAATTTTTTTCGGTATTTTCAAATGAAATTAGTCTCTTTTTTACGTACGGAAATATTCGTGGATCGTTTCTCGGAGCAAACAATTCCTTGCCGTTGAATTTCAGTAAATTGAAAAGTTTTCTTTACTGAATTATAAAGGAAGTGATCTTGACGTCACGTTTAGATTCAATCTTCACGTTCGTTGACCTTTATCGTAGGTTTTAGCGGCTCTTTCCAATCGGAGCAGTGAACGGCGTAATAAACAATTCTCCATTCGCGGCCTTCAATAAAATTTGCAGCGGCGTTATTACCTTCATATCCGAACAGCACCAAGGTTATTATTACCGATCTGTTTTTTACGGTTCCACCGAGTTGTAAATTTGTTTTTCCCATTACCATTGTCGCTTTGCAGCGTTAATTATTTGGCAGTCGGCCGCGTGAAAACGCAGACACCTGGCAAAGCAAGCACTGCACAACACTCTACTTTGACCCTTAGCCGCTGTTTAATGAAACATAAATAACTCATTACAATAAAGCGACCCTACCGCCTCCGCCTCCGCCGAAGCTTTATAAATTAAAAACTTTTGTCGGGCAGAGCTCATTAACATGGCCGCGTTTATTTATTATCTCCGTTTCCCCGGCGAGATAGGCTGCCGCGTTCGCCAACGCAGATAAGAATCTTCCCCAACACCTAGCGCCACCGTCGCGCCGCCTCGCCTCGCCTCGTGTTGACGCACCGTCGCGGCGCTGCTACTCGCAACTTTATAAAACAAAATTATTCTTGGTCTCTGCGCGTCTGTTTTACATTAGACAAATGAGCGGAATATGGAGAATTCGCTGTTGGAAGCGACAAAGTCTCGGTTCTCTACACGTACTACAATCCTCCCTGAAAATCCTATTTTATTAATATACGTATCGAAGGAAGAGTGTGACTGTATCGCTGCTTGGAGCCAGAACCATCAATATTGATGTATCTAGGAATTTAATTTTTCTGCGTCATATTAGGCAGGCTGACAGAGCGAGAGAAGGAAAGTAAATAATTTCACGGTCAAATAATCATAAAAGAGAAATATTTTTGACGTAAAATATATCTTATTTACAGGGCCTTAGAGATTACCAGAAGGCTGGGGAAACTCTTCTAATAAAGGAAGCGTAATAAAATCCAATGGAACACTATACAGTTCAATGTAGTCAGCTTGTGGGTTGCACAGAAACTGTTTCAAAGTTTGGAATTTTAAAAAAAAATGTTGGGCTTTTTCCAGGTTTCCCAAATAAATAGGTAAAATGGAACTGCTCGGAAATTACCGTATTGATTTTCCTTGTCAGGAAAAACGAAATGTACTGTAAAATTTCTACGTTTTTCTGAGATCATTACGTTGGAGATTATCTTGAAGATACGTTTTTTTACGTGTGTTTTTGTCGGCCATTGCTGGACGAACGGAGAGGAATATTTCTGTAATCGATACTGCCCTCTCTCGTCGACTGCACCGACTCCGAATGTTGGTGTAAATGTTTTCTAAGTAATTCCTCGCTCGTGACGACTAAACCGAAAATGATTTGGCATTTTCAATTCATTGCAAATTAACATTGTTAATAATTTTCTCTTTGTGAATTTTTAACACGTTCGTTGTCAATAATTTCCGGTATGATTTTCATACGAATTTACGTGTGTTATAAATGGAAAATTGGTTCAAGTCCTCTATGTTAAGAAAACGAAGGGGTAGAAAGCGGAATAAAATGTCTGGGAAGTTTACGCAGAAAATATTCCTAGGCTAACTTGAATTAGTATTTCCTTCTAACAAAGAATAAAAAGAATTTCGCGAATGGAATACTTAGTTTTATGACCATGTTTCTGATTGGCATCAACAGAAAATTAAAATCATTGCAAATAAAGTTACCTTAAAGTAACAGATACGAACCTCCGTTTCATTTTATAGGCTAATTACAAACGCAGAAGAAAAATTTTCACATAATAAAAATATTTTCATAAATAAATTTGATATTTTTGGTCTTTGCAGATCCGTTGGGAAATAAAAGAACTATGCGAGTGACCTGGTGCGTGGGCGGACTCTCAGGTAAACGGGAGAGGGGGGGGGGGGGAATTTTTATTAACAATTTTTATTTTTGTGTTTATCGATATCGATTCATTTTCACGTTCAGGCGGACTCAAAACCCGACCGAGAATTACTCCTTTTTAAAAGATTAGCTCGAAATTACTTTCCAAATCGTCAATATACATTTTTCATCTCTATCCAATACTGCATCCATTTACGTCGGTCAGAATAAAAGTCTTTACCCACCTACTACTGTTTATGCGAAATTCCCTTTCGTATTTTGAAGAACTGAATGTCTTCGCTAGCTGACATTAAAATTAACTAAAATTCTCCTAAAGTTGGTCGAGGCAACATCAGAAATAATAACCGAGGTGAAGCTCCGCTCCTTCCACCGCAATTACATCAAAATTATTCGTTAACTCTAATAAGAGCGTAATTACTCGTGTGACCGATCCTGCATAATTAATTCAATTAAATACGCATTCGCGGTTGGGTAGAAGTTTTGTGGTGTGCAACGCGGAGGTGCGTACACGCGTTTCACGGCCGAAGTAGTACACCTATGCGTGATTGCAGCTCTTATTGTCGCTGGCAATCGGATTTCCTTTCGCACCGTTAAAGGACTCTGGTAATGACGTCACGCAACACAACGCGCCCAGCTCAAAGTCAACCAAACATTGTAGCAAAACGTTGCTGAGGATAAGGTTATAAATAGTTGCTTTGGTCACCTTGAACTGGCGATAGCACCTGCAGTATATCATTTTCTCTTTCCGATGAAACTAGAGCACATCAACAAGGGAACTGACGTGCATGTGGAAAAAAATCGGCTGGGATAGTGTATACCAAATGTTGAATAAGAAATGACGGAGAACTCGTTCCCAAAAACAATTAATTGTAGAAGGGCACCAATTTTAAACCTTGATTTAAATAATAGTTTTATTATGAAGAATTGAGTTATAGCGTTAAAAAACCGAGGAAATACAATACTTCATTGTAAATTTCAAAACAACGCGAGAACAGCATTTTTTAAAATATGGCCATAGAAAATTGAAGGCTTCAAGAAAACGGAAATGTGAGTGAGAAATATTAGTAAAGTGAAAATAATAATGGAGAGTAATGACGTTGAATCAAAAAAAATGCTACGATAAAAATGCTGATTTGTATTTGACGAGTGCTTCATCTTCTTTGCCCTTGCCACCGCAAACTGCGCAAATTTCCTGCAGTTCGACTTCTGACGTGGTAAAGGAATCATTTTCTAAATTTGTTTTATATCTCAACCACCGAGACCAGAAATTCGCATTTATTTTTAGTATTTTAAAGATTTACAAATTAACTTTATATTTTAATAGTATAGTGTCAATTCTAAAATAAAATATTTTGTTCTGTTTATTTAAAAATAAATTAGTACTTTATACATCAAATAATTATTTAATGTATTAATTACATGTTCCGTGAACGGAATTATTGAATTTTAGTCCCCGGAGAGAATTTGCTGCAAATTAATTGTCAAAACGGAGACCACGCTACAAGTATTAGAATCCTAAGGAAGTGTAGAGTGAACATATTCTAAATATGATTTTGAGCTGAGAGAAACAGGGCCCACAGCTGATTAGAAATATGAGACCGTCTTTTCGTTTGGTGCGAATGAGATGAATATGTTAGGTGACTAGGACTCGTCGATTATTTCCACCCAAATCTGGATGGACGTCGAGTTAACAGCAAAGTCTCTGCAGCAAGGAACTGGTATAACAAGCGTGTCCATTCATAAACCGAAACTACTTAATCGTTGTAATTAAGAAATTATCACGTGAAGTAGAGTAAAGAACGCCTCAAGGTAAAGGGAATGTGGGCCAAACACAAGTGTAATTTTCGTTACTTATCCCCACGTATTTTCTTAAAACTACCGGTATGATCGCTTTAATGTGGACGAGTGTTTGTGTTTCTCAGATACGTAATGGACTCGCGTAGGTGTGCGGGTGGTCGTTCGTGCGGTGACGTCATGTTCCGTGCGTGAGATGCGTCATTGCGTGAGAAGGGGAGCCGGCCAATTGCGCTTGAACTAGCTAACGATTATCATTTAGGGGCGATTCGGTTTTCCGGTCCAGGGTACGAACCCCCGAGCTCGTACGACCGTCGTCAAGCTATACGCATTGCGAGCCGCGTTCAGGAGCGGAGGACGTGGCGCTCCGTTCACGAACCTCCTCTCGTCTCTGACCGCCTGTCACAATATCGCAGACTCCATCATGAAAACTCATGATGCAAGTCTGCGCGAGTATAGTAACGAAGTGAATGAAAATACTTAACTATATGTAGCAAGTATAATAATGCTAACCAGTAAAGCAGAATCACGTATTAGACAGGACACAAAATCTGGTATAGGCTCACGAAAATTTCGAAATTGGAAGACGAAATCAGCATAAATTGTGTCACCTTGCAAGGACATCATACTACAACCTCCAAATATCCAATATTATTAATTTATTATAAATATCTAACTTAATTTCACTAAAAAAAAGTCAATTTGAAGTCAGGAAAAAATATATTTATTTATGGTTTCGTTGCTAACTTTGCGACGTCTTCAGATTGAAGTTTAACACTACAAAACCAAACAAAACAATTACAATGATAAAAATAAAATTTTTAAGAAAAATTTGGCAGAAAACAAACAATATAAATTTAACTTACAAGTAAGTCCACATTAATGAAAATTTTCTTTATTTTGTTTTCATTTTAATAATTGTAATTGTTTTTTTTTTGGTTTTTTAGCGTTAAACTTCAACCTGAATAAGTCGAAATTTTAGCGACGAAACGTAGCTTAATTTTCCATTAATAAATCTATTTGTTTCTGACTCCAAATTGGTTTTTGTTTATTTATAACTTGTCTCAATAGTCAGAATAATAAATTATGAAATTTCACATAGATAGGTCTACTAGATCCGTTGGATAAAAATGAAATAAATTATTAGAATTACTGCAACATGTAACTTTATCTCTGTATTTTTTAAAAAAAATATGTAAAGTGTAGTGCAGCGACGAGCGGAAAAAAAAAGAAAGGTATGTAGCATAGTGATGCGAGGAAAGTGTGGCCACAACAATCAGCATTATTCTAATATAACGTAATAAAATAATTCCAATTTTAATGTATTGAAACTTTATAGTTTGTTGTCGTTAGAAAACTGAGCGATTTAATCACTCTTTGGCACCGGACGAAGCTCGTTTGTCACAGTGGGAAATCTGGAATGATAAATGCAGTTGCAGAATTTCTCTGGACCTTCGCGACGTGAACATGTCAAGGCACGGTAGGAAAGAACCCGTCAGATTTTGATACGAGTAGAATATACCAGAATTACGGTCAGCATAGCCCGCGAGATGGAAAAATCTCGTCTCTACGGTCAAACTGTCGAGCTGCAGAAAGTTCGCGTTAAACATCATTATCGCAAATTTAGTGACAAAAATAATTCCGAATTCAGAGATACTATTATTTAGATTGATTTGCTGGTGACAGTTTGTGAATTCGAGAAGCTTTCAGAAAATTCAATTCAAGTGACGAGGGGAAAATCCCGGAAGTGTTGAACCTGTAATGAAAACATAGCAGGCCAATTTTTTAATTCTGTTAATAATTTCTTGATTGTAGTTTTGGCGTGGAATAATTTACATTCATTTATGAATGAGAAACCTGGGTTTTCTAAAACAATACGGTGCGAAAAGACTCGCACAATTTGCGAATATCTTAAAAGTAAATGTGTCGGAAATACTGACAATAACTTTCGAGGTGAATTTGGAAGGGACAGTCACTAACTGGTGGTGGATATGTGAATAGATCACAGAGGAAACATAATTGGGAAATGGAAGTATTGATGAAGAATGAGGGTGTTAACGTTTCTAATTTGTGGGAGAAATTGTCTGAAGTCAGGGTGAGAAATATTAGGAATGTCTAGTAAACGTACTTTGAGTTATAGTGTGTGGATGTTATTTGAGATTATGACTATTCGAATGAGAGCTGCGAAAGCTACGCTGACGAAATTCTAGGGAATTGCCCGCAGGTCGACTACCGACGTGGAATAGTAAACGTAGTTTAACATTGTATTATATCCCACACACTTTTTTCCACTTTGAAAGAGTTATTTTTCTATTAGATATGATAAAACCCTTCAATCACAGTCACATATAAAACTTATTTTAACGTTATTCACATTAAAATGTGAGGATTTGTAATTGTACGCCAGGAGCTTTCGGTTACTTTAACCATATTCATCTGTTAATTTAATTAAACATTTACTTAGGCCAAAAGTTATTTCCATACATAGTTTAATATGACAATCCTATTGTTTACAATCGGATTTACACGTTAAATGGCCACCCGTGTCTATGTAATTAACATTAAAATAAATTTTATATGTGACTGTGATTGAAGGATTTTATTATTTATAATATTAATAGTAATATAAAACAGTCTTTTATCGGTTTATTAGACGAGTAATTATTCTTTTAAATATTTACCACTGAAAAGTAACTTTGTAAATATATATTTTTGTCCAAAGCGATATTGTTTAAATTCGTAATATAACCCTATTAATTATTTTATTGCTAACGCTTTCTTTCGAAAATCAGAACGCTGGGTTAGTCTCTAGTCCGCGTCTGAAAGACAGCTATTGCCACCATATATCGCTACAGCTAACTGACCACTCAGCTAAACTGCTCTGAATTATCGCATTCTATCTCCAAAGCGGTTATTAAAGTTGTCTCGAAATTAATTGCTGTCGTCGGTTTACCGGCAAACTTCGTGTATCACGGGTTCGTTTATAGCTAAGGGACGAGTCTTCCATAGTGGTTAGGAAGATGACCCGAATGTTACCCAAATTAATTTACGAAAACGGCAGTGCTAAACGGCCATATAACAAATTGTGTTTCGTACCCGAGCTGGATCGTCATCTGGAATTATTCATCCTGAGAACTGCGACGGGGGGAACCTCGGGATTGAAACGCCAGAAGCGGCCGTCTTGGAAGTGACGGGATCGCAGGGAACCGTAAAGTAACGTCAGCGGCGACCGCGATGTTCAATATTTAGTTTGAACGGTGATATACGGAGCGGCCGTAAATCTCCGACCGGACCGCCGCGCCACGGCGGGGGGCTCTCGAAATAATTATTGCATCCACGGCGAGAAATATATCCCGTCCCGTCCCGTCCGTTGGCGGCCATGTTGCCGGCCACTGCACGCGTGCGCCCGCTCCGCCCCCGCGCCACCCCGCGAAAATCTGCAATTTGACGTTGATTCTCTAAGAAAGAGTATCGATCGCTCGCTCGGAGACTGCGCAAGCGGCGATCGGCCCGCTCTCAAACGAACGCAGTCAACTTTGCAACTTTTCATATCTACTAAAGTCGCAATCTGCTCGGCTGAATAGAGATATGCAAACATCCTTCGCGTGTCGTCTGTCAGCTTAAACGATTGTTAGAACTTTCGCCTAAATCTTCAAACTTGTGACGAGAATTTGCTTTGTATTTAATAGTTTAATTTAATTAGTGCTTACAAATAAAACAAGCACGGTTTAAGTACAGATGCGCCTGCTTTTGTGATTCCAGCTTCCCTGCAACACGCGCCACGTGATGAGCATCGCGACGTTGACGCAGCGACACAATTAAATATTATCCGATTAGTAACCGTTTAAACACGAAACCTATTTGTTTACAATAGGATTTACACGTTCAATGGCCATCCCTGACAATGTAAATAACATTAAAATAAATTTTATGTGTGACTGTGATTGAAGGATTTTATTATTTATAATATTAATAGTAATATACTTTTATCGGTTTATTCGACGAGTAATTTTTCTTTTAAATATTTACAACTGAAAAGTTATTATAACTTTGTAAATATAGAATTTTTCTAAATCGACATTGCTTAAATTCGTAATGTTAATTATTAATTGATTGAGGTATTCAATCAATTATTTTACGAGTTATTTGGATTTATGAGTTTGAAAGTCTCACTCAAGACGGCGAACTGGTCCGAGCTCAAGGATCACGCCTTTGAGATGATCTGCGACAGCTCAGACCGAGCTCAACTCAGTAGGACCACGCCTTTTTCACTAATCAGACTGTCCCCCATGAAGATGCGGTAACCAAGCGTCGAAAAAAAGGGAGCTCTCTCCTTTAATTCTCAACTAAACATTCTCGTGGTCCAAGTTCCATTACTTTGCCTAGGCCTAGGCTCAACAGGCCCGAGAAATTTCAAGTTGAAACTTGTCAATCCCAACGACGACATTTTTTGTTAATCAATGCGGACGAAGTTGAGATATAAGAGTGTGCTGCATTTTGCCGACGAAAATACGTGGTAATCGCGCGTCTGTACCTATGGACGGCCAGCCGCATTTCCTGCAACTTTTGTCATGTTTTTAAATTGAAACAACGGCTTTACGCTTCAAATCCGACTTATACTGGGAAAGACATAGTTGAATGGAATGGAAATAAGACCGACTTCTTGCAATGTTTAACCGCGCATTTATTCGTAAGAACTCTTTTATATCATGCAAATTCTTAGATTTAACTATTTACAGTGTTATTTTATTCAATTTAAATGCTGTTCATTTGATTTTGATTGATATTTACTTTGGACTACATAATTACAGAGTGAATATTGTCGGGAGTCTCACGTTACTTGCTGCGTCTCAAGATGACTGAAACAGTTACGAAAAAAAAATATATATATATATATATAGTCTCTGAAGGCACGACAAACCGTTGTAAATATTTGCCGCGGTGGCCACGTTGTAACGTTTCACGTAACATAATATAACTGACAGGTTGAAGAGAATGAAGCCGTCTAGAACCGTAAAGTCAGGGGCGTGTTCGTAAACGCGAAGAAAATTGATAATGGAGAGGTGTGGGTAACATATTTGTACTCGGACTGTCTTCCGTTTCGTCCTATTCGCGTTTAGTAAACTTCACTAATATTACGTAAGATGTCCGGTAACACAACTTTATTTGAATTTAATAGAAATTTCCAAATATAATTAAATTCCTTTTTATTCTCACCTAAAAAAATAATATTATTTTCCATTCAATTTTGATAAGAACAAAAATGTTGAGTTCAAATAATGGTTGAATTTTTTTACAATATGCATTCCGAGACATCGTTGTCAGTATAAAATATGTGAATGAAATTTTTCGGGACGCGAAGGATACAAGTGCCAAAATTACCACATGCATGTTTTATCCGTAAAAATAGTCTCGTATGTGTCGCTACGGAATATTTTATCTGTGATAATAATAATAATCTAGATGCGTTTCGTTTGTGACACATATAAATATCTATACGTTTGAACGGCATATTGAGTGCAGGGATTCTTTCTCGGACGGGGATTAGTTAATTAATGAAGGCGAGTGACAGAGCCGCTACCCGCTACCTGCGTTAATCGATCTAAGCCCGAGACCTTGAAATTCGTGAAGGCTGCGGCCGACCAGTTTTTTTTTTCTCTTTCTCTTTCTCTCTCTCTCTCTCTCTTTCCCGAAGGAGCGCGCCCATATTTCTTGCGGGTGATAAACGGTCACATTAACAGCGAGCCGCTAATGACTTCCCAAAGCACACAGATAATGCTATTCCTCGGCCGGGCCTCGAACCTGGACACATTAAGACAGTCGAGCTCCGAGATGGGGATTCTGCTAAGCTGTTGTCCTTAATTGATCTCACCTGCGCCCGGTAAACCAGCTGTAAACAAAGAAAGGAAACACGCCTCCGCAGCCGTTGCCAAAGTAAATCACGACCGACGCAGATAAGGCACAAATTTAAACGGCAGAATCCGGAACGCAGCCTGTCGATATGAAGCCGAATATTTAGACGTTAAGGCGACCCGAGGTCAATTATAAGAGATGTATAAAGGTGCGACGGTCAACACCCGTTTAGAAGTAGTTTTCAGTTAAAAGCTGTCGTGGGAGGAACAACAAATGTCAGGCTAATCGGTCGATCGCTGAACGGAGGAGGAGGTGGGTAATTTCCTAAACTGCACGAAAGATGATTTCGTGCGTCAATTGTACGTTACTTTAGGAATTGAAA
Organism: Zhengitettix transpicula; assembly: GCA_037074705.1. NCBI lineage: Eukaryota > Metazoa > Arthropoda > Insecta > Orthoptera > Tetrigidae > Zhengitettix > Zhengitettix transpicula. Next base: position 52,925,201 of record CM073595.1, read on the forward strand.
ATTGCTGCAGGACACTACATAAACGTTACGGAGAATCTGCGTAGTGAAACGTGTTTTACAGTTTACGGTGATATCGATGATCACACAGGAGCGTGAAGGAACGCTGCCCGAATCCCAGGACCTAATTTCTCTATATTCATGTGCGAATCGCCGTTCATAAAGTTTCGTTGCAAATCTTGGAATAAAAAGCGGAAATAATTACTTCCGTGGTAGTAGTTTCTTTTCTACAAATGTACAAGTAATGAAATGTTGAGCCGTAAATAATGTTGGAAGCGGCCGTGTTTAAAATGCCGAGTAATTATGAACCAACCTGGACTAGAAAGCATATCCAGTTAGGATGCTCCTGTTTGGGTCCTTGACGATCCCAAACGGATCAAGTCAGAGCGGAAACGGACGTGGAGTTTGGCCAGATTCTATTTATTTTGTACTTCCTGTGTTCCGGGAAGCGATGCCTTTCAATTTCACTGTTTTTTTTTAACTAAGCCTGTTATTAACGTTAGCCAGAATGTTGAAGAATAAGTTGTAGATTCTGCGAATAGAATCCGTATTTCTTTTTGTAAAAATTAGTTTCCAATATTAAAAAAAAATTATTAACTACTTGAAAAGAATCGTTACAATTTCCCCATTTTTTATGATTTAAATATTCTTTCCTGTACATGCATAAAGTAAGACAAAACAATTCTCAGCGGAAATTTTAATATATATGCAGTCAACCAAAAGAAAATTAACGGTGATTGTTTTCACTATATGCCACTGTATTATTGACGAAGGAGATACATGAAAAGATTTCAGTAATCCATATTTGAAAATATAGTAAAATAATTGATTATCAATAAATTTGGATAAAAATTTCAGAGCTAGACAGAAGTTTCGATTATATAAAATTATCGTATCTTACTCAAACGTAACCTTTTTGAAAAACTAAAGTGAACCCGTAGGAATCGGCTAAAAATAATTTTCGACTCCTGTATTTTTTTTTTCGGAACAGCAGAGCAGTGAAAATAAATTTTCTGCCGTTGATTTTGTTCACTAATTCATGTCTAAACTTTATATTGATTAATGTATCTTAAAATAATTTTCTGTTGTGAAAAATAAAATATTATTAGATAATTTTCCTGTGTCTTAGCACAGTTAATTCTTATATGTCAGGGTCAGGTGTATCAAATCGTGATTTATTATGTAATGAAATGTTAAAAAAAACCTTTGAATTATTTTTGTCTTTCTTTGTAAGGTTACTATCATTAACAGTTCAGCGATGGGAAGCTGAAGGTAAGGAGCTGCATCGAAAGCGTTGGAATTGGCCACGAAAGCCAAGCTCGATCGGTAGATTCAAGTAATGAAGAAATGTCAGTCGGTCGATGCTTCTAATAAGACAAAGGTTAATGAAACAGTACTTACCTCTTGCGTTGGATATTAGCTGACAGGGCCGTAAATCCGCATCCTTAAAAGCACGTAAATCTCTAACGTGTGACGACTCGAGGTAATTATTTGCCTTAGTAATATCGGGAACGATGATAGCATTTGCAGGTTTCACAGAACGCTGCCTTCGTGAATTTTATATGTTGGAAGATTAGTTACCTGTCCACCGTTATGAACTGCTTACAGTATTACGGCTAAATTTAGGAGCGGTGTTCATTTCTCAACAGCTTTAGCTGCTCGAGTTTGTCTAAAGAACATTTATTATCCCTGCAATCCATCGCATTTCCTTACCGCCCTTTTCAGTAATCAACTTATGCGTTCATATGAGGCTGCAGACACTGTGACGAAAACGAAGTAGCTAAATTGCTGAAAAAGAAAAACAACCCAAATAAAACAGAAAAATTGTAAATGAATAAAATGGATTAATGTATACTGAGTATCGCGTCTTCACCGTACATACGTTTCAATGAAACGTACAGTAACTGATTATATCCGAAAATTCTTTCTTTTCCCAAGGACGTCGTTTCAGCTATCGTTGGTTGCCCGCACTGGATTTGGCCATCTGAGATTTAAGACTATGAATAAGAAAGATAGCCAATACAGAAAAAAAGGGTACAATAAATACCACACAAAGTTTCTGGGATCCTTGTTCCTTTCGTCAGGTGCTAAGAAGAGCCTAGAGAAACACAACTGCACTGGTCACTCAAAAGCGACGAAAACGCAGCGACAATGGGAGAGCCGAAGGGGTGGCATAACAATAAGGGAGCAACGACAATGGGAAAACAGAAGGTTTAGCGTAATAATAAGGGATCATAGCAATTATTTAGTTTAATAGTGTCTGTTTGAACATTAATAGCTGTGATGTTGGATTTAATGTGAAGCATCTCTGAAATGAGTCTGGAATTATACCTGGTGTCAATGTCTAAAATCTTAGCATTTTGCCAATCAAATGTATGTTTAGAACTGTTTATATGTTTGGATACTACAGATTGTTTACCAATGGGAAGTTTGATATGTTCTTTGATACGTGTATTAAGGGAACGTTTTGTCTGCCCTATGTAGCAGGAATTACAATTAGAGCAAGTGATTTTGTAAACAACACAATGTTTGCTGTAGCTGTCAAGTGGGTCCTTGTGTGGTTTTTAATCAAGTATGAAAGGGTATCGGTGGATATGTAAATGATAGATATTTGATAGTCTTTGAATATTTAGACAAATTTGTGATGTAGAAATTTGTAATAAGTGAGTACGAGAAAACATTTGGCTTGAGGTGTTTGGGGACGATTGATAGAATGTTGGATTTTGTTCAGTATTTTTTTTATGTGTTTAATAATAAGGGTACTCAGACGTAAATTATTTTCATTTATGACTATGTTCAAAATTTCTTATTTGTGAAAATAAAATTAATATATTTCTAAGCATAATTATCGTCAACACAGTTAATTCAGTATGATGAACACCGCAGATGGCATTAACCATCACCGATTTGTCTACGTCGACGTGCATTGTCAATCGCAATGAGGACACGTTTTGTGTAACGTATTTCGTCAGTAATCGGTCACTTTTCATTGTCAAAAGGCATTGTCTAGGACTGCACGTACTAATGAGACAGTGAATCCACGGTAGCGGAACTGAAAACATGTAACAAAGAGAACTCTTGAGAGAAATCACTCACATTAATCACCTTCACCGTTCCTAATTGGTGATCACGCCCGGTGTTTGTATCTGCCACGACCAGCCCTGCGGAAACGGTACCTTGACGATTAAATAATGCAAATACGGTTTAGACACGGAAAAATAATCCCAATTAACAAGTGCCGACTGTGTGTGAAGATCATCTTTACAGACCCCTAGAAGCTTTTTCTGCCCGCAAAACAAATTCGTGTTCCTCAAATCCGCGGAGCCAGGGTCGCATTATACGAAATATTCTTTATTATTAATAAAATTATTGAATTTTCCTAAGTTGATGAATGAGATGGATACATCGAAATGTAAAACTTTTAAGTTTGAAAAAAAACTGATTTTGATGTACTCGTTTCCTGGTTCCGTGTCTGCTCGGCTGTAATTCATAATACTAAAACCAAATTAAAATAAAATATGTCGTTGTAAATTGGTACGTCCAACCATGATTAACTGGCTTCTTACCGATTTTTTTAAATGTGAACCATATTTAAGTTGACCTGTGTATAATATATACTCGGAAACATCCAAACGTTGGTAGTTATCTTCCTTAGATCGTAATTTCTTAACCGGAATTCATGGCCTTGTTTCATCATTATTTTCTTCTAAATTATTGTAAATATGTTGTTTATCACACTCAAGAATTTTTCCAGATAAATATGACTGATTTAACCGAATGCTTCTGGTTGAATAAAGAACTCCTTTATTTCGTGGACTTAAATTGACGTCACTTGATTACTGATCATTAACAAGTCCTTGATTTTAAGAATTAAACTAATTTTCGTGAAAGTGAATAGTCGCCTTTCGTCTCACATTCTGAGAAGCTTAATAAAATACCTGTTGGCTGTTAGATAAAATGGTGTTGCATCAAGCGGACGTTTATCAAGACTCGCCGTCATGTCCCGAAAGGATGAGATTATTTCTGTTCCTCCATTGCATTGGCAATGCGGCCACTGAATATTTGTGGTGGTTTGTCTGTGTAATTGCATTGTGCAATACTTGAGCACAGGTGCTTGTGCTGCAGCGATGGGGAAATGGTGGCAGTTTTTGCGCTGCACGCCAAAGGATCGAGTTTCGACCTTGGGACTGACTGTTTTATGCCCCAATGCTCCTGGAAACTCGACACTTCGCGAACGAAAATGTCCCACAACATCGTGGTCTCATATAAATTCCGCAGTAGTTTTCCCCCCCGCGTAATACGGGTTGCACCGGGGAAAATTAGGTAACAATAAAGTTCCGATGGGACCGATTTCATGGTGGACGACTCGGCACAATGGACCCTCCGTGCAACTGCGACTTGCGTAGCCACGCTATTATATTTTTCATGACCAAAAATTTGTAAATTCAACAACTAATTTGGGACCATTTAATTTAAACTGTAAAGTGAAAATAACACATACTATATGATGTTGATTAGAGACTGAAAGATTTTTATAGGCATCGGTCTGCTTCAAAATAACTTGAGAATTTAATTGCATCGTATCGCGGTGAAGTGAAGTCGAGCAAAGTAACAGAGAAATAGAGTGGAAGAACCATTGTAGGTTCCATACACCATACATTTGTGGTCGTATTTTCAATTTCACGATAAGAACAGAATAAGGATAAAAGTGGCGATTTCTCAACATTCCTGTATTCATAAACTGTTCCATACATGCAGCGTATTAAATGAATTGTGAAACTGTAATCTACTAAAAAAAATTAGCGAAGTATCATCCGCGGCCAATTTCTGGCTCATTCACTGTTAGAAAGAAACTTTTTTTTTAATATACAGAAAACTTTTTAATCCCAAGATTTATACAGTTGTGATACATTGATGACGTTAATATGTTAAAATTAACTTGAAGAAATGTAGTTGCTTATTGAGTGAATAGTTGAATAGGAAATTATGAATTATATATATTGTGGTAATTAAGAGGAAATAATTAATCAATAAACAAAAATTTGGACTCGCATTGTTAGCGGAGTAACACACACAAGTAGTACACAAGAATGTGGCAAGAATGCAATGTTAGTGGTTATTGTAGAGGTTGGTTCGCTAGACGCGTAGTAAAGAGCCTGTGGGGAGCCGAGCTCCAGTAAAGTCTTCGTGGAAATAGAGCAGAGTCTGTGAGGAGGCGAGCTCCAGTAAAGTCTTCTCGGGAATATAGCAGTGGAAAAAGGCCCAGTAAACGACCCTGAGAAATAGTCATTTATTGTTAAAGATTAATTGATAATGTAAATTGAAATTTATTTGCCTAAATAACTTTTGTAAATTTTAATTGTTTGCAGTTAATAAATGTTAATTGTTTGTTTTAATTGATGTTGAATTCTTTATTGGACGTAGAATACTATAAATTGACCTTTAACGTGTGACTTTCTTTGTGAAGTAAATTGAATAATTGTAATGAAAATGCGAAATACCACAAATTTTTGCTCTAACGTGAGACGTTGCTTTTAATTTAATTCTCTCTTAAGTAAAATCACTACAATATATATGTTAATTTACGGCGGTTGCCATGTCAATTTGTCGTTTTCTTTTTAGCCTTCTTAGGTGTTTAGGTGGAGGAGGATGGGATTGAAGTGGTGGAGATTTCTATGACGTTGGATTAGTAAAGAAACGCCAATAGAATTTTATTGCTATTCCTTGTTCGATTCTGTTTAAAAATTATATCGGCATATTTCACCTTAGAAGTCCAAATAACCAATTGAAATACCTTTTCAATAATTCCGTTTCTTCAAAAAAAAAAAGGAAGAAGAGAAGGGAAATTCTAAATTTACCTTATATTTGTCTTCCATGTTAGCTAAATATTCCAAACGCATAATAACCCAGAGATTTCGCATGTCCAAATGGTTTGAATCGTGACGTAGTAATGAGGTTAATTAACAGATTCAACGGAGATGGAAACTGTAGCGGAAAAAAATAATATGTCGAAGTAAGACTATCAATGCGGGAGAAAGCGTTCACTGAAATCAAAAGCGTCCTTAAATATTATGGACACGTAATATCTGAAAACGCATCACTGGAGCTGGTACATCGGCTCCTACGCCTGACTATCCTATGCACGCAATACAAGTTTACTGCCGGAAGTCTAAAAATATATTGAAACTATTTACGGAAAAATTCTAACTGAATTGAATGATGTGGGATAAGTTCGCCATCACAGACGATACTACGTAATATAAAAAGGATTAAATATTTAAAGGGACTACGTTGGGAATTAAGCAACTGCATAAATATTAAGAACGCAACGGATCGGATAAAGACATGTAAGAAGCTGCGGTACCTTTGTTTATTCACCTGATATGTACAAAGTGGGACCCGACTGAGGCGCCAAACTTCCGCATACGTTTCTTCCACAGCTAAAAACATTTCTGTGTGTGACTTTCTTTGCTTGAGGACAGGAGCTCTGTCGTTTTCTCCTACTGATTGACAATTGCTACGAATAAACAGCACGGTGCTAAATCAAGGAACTAGGGGAATCTTTTCACTGTCCAAAAATTTGCTTGTCCTAGCGCAGAATTCAGTAATTCATCCTCAATTAACGGTGCTCCTTTCTTACACGTTCACCGACTGTCGAATTTGCACCCATAGCGCCAAAACGATGTCCTTGATATCGAAGAAAATCGCATTCAGCTCCGAACGGAGCATGTGGGATTTTTTTATTCGCTTGGTTTCTTGATCGTAATAAACTCCACTATCCCTACTAAATCTTCCCATAAATACCTCAGCCTAACCCTCGACTCCAAACTAACATGGTCCCTTCACACTTCCCACCTTAAAAAAATAATACTCCTCAGATTCCACAAATTAAAACCATTACTGAACCCGAAATCTCCTTTATCCTTCACAACAAAAAAAAAACCTATACACATCCCTCATATATCCCCTCTGGTTTTATGCTTGTTATATCTGGGGTTCGGCCGCTACCACCCACATAAATAAAATTCAAACAACGCAAAATAAAATTCTCCGCTTTATAACTAACTGTCCCTGGTACGTTACTAACTCTAGAATCCACAATGACCTTAATATTCCCTCAACCCAAAAAACTATAATTCAAACCGCCCAAATCCAACGTAATAGAAATCTCCACCACTTCAATCCCATTATCTCAAATAGTGAATCCCATCCTCCGCCATCTAAACCCCTCAGAAGGGTAAAAATAAAATTACAAATTGACCTGGAAACCAGCGCAAATTAAGACACACACACGCACGCATGTATGTTTATTCATATGTATATATATATATATATATATATATATATAGATAGATAGATAGATAGATAAATAATTCCACTACTCAAGCAAGTACATTTCTTCAAGATAATTGTAACATGTTAATGTCATCAAAATTGTATCACAATTGTAAAATCTTTTGATTTAAAATTTTTCTGTATATTAATAAAAAAATTAGCCGTAAGAAAATTCAAGTTTCACGAGGAACCTGATTTTTAACGTGTTGATCCGTATCCTGCAATGTCGGCTTAAGAGTAAACACTCAACAGTATTCAACTGCTCACCCACTGCAACTGAGTCGTTCATTCGAGTGGTAACTTGTCATCGTATTATGAATACAGTTCAAGGTCGGACAGAAAACTTGCACAACGTAATTGTTCTGAGTTCCAGCATTAGTCAACCTTGTGTAAACCGTCCCAAGGCACTACGTTTACTACATAAGTAGTAGCAGAGAAGGTAATCATGTCCGTTGCAGAATCGTTGAGAGTACGTGGCGGATATCTGGAGCAAGTGATAGCGGTGATTACGCGCGACCGCAGCGCCGTCAGCTGCCTGACAGCGCCACGCGTCCGTGACAAATGAGCATCGTCGGCACAATGGCGACTCCCTGCTCGTGTTGATCCACGCTCCGCTGGATCTGTTGTCCCGCGCAGTAGGACGTTGGCTATTAGGTAATGGCACCCACTTCTCGTTTAAGAGTCCCGCAGTCAAACGTTGCGATGTGTCACCTGCGCCCAGCTTCCCTGCAGCTCAGCTGGAGCCAACACAATCAACTGGAATCAGGTTTAAAATATCACCACTAGCAATTATTACCTCCCCCTTCAGTTCTTGGGTCTTGTATACCTGGTCGGATAAAACGGAGTAGCGGATTTGGTGTTGGATTCACAAGTTCAAAAATGGTGGAAACGGAAGTCTCTCCCGAAGGATTTCCCTCGACCATGGACAAATTCGTTATTTCTACTTTGGTACCAGATGTAATGAGCCATTCAAAATTATTTAAGAGCTTCAACTTAGATTTTGATATTCCTTAGCCAGTTAGAACTTCCATCGTAGTTTTACTGATCCACACCAGTGCAAACAAAGTTTTCACTAAGTAGCATCTTCAAGTTGAGAATAACAACTTCAGTTGACATTCTATGATTTTATTTAATACAGGGTACGGCTCAATCGCAGTTAAAACTTACAGTCGTGATAAAAATATATGTATATACGAGAAATTAAATTTTGATGGAACATTTTAGATGATTGTACTTTAGAGAAATCATGATAGAATGTCGGACTGTATCTTAGTCTACTCCTAAATATAATAACATAATTTGGTTATAAAGTCAGATGGAAATGACTTGTTTCGGTTCTCTCAATATATTATGTTATCTATGTATTTCTTGGTGTTGATTTCTATCTTTTTTTTTTTTGGTAAATCTTTTTCTCAAGTTAAATTCGTGTCAGTTTTGAAGACTGTGTGCTACTGCCATTTTCTCGCTGCCCGGAAAATGTGTTGTCCATTATAAGCGGAGGGTCCGAGTCCATCAATGAGCCGTTTGTGCGTCACGCCACTCAGTCCAGTGCGGTCCAGGCACGTTCCAGCAGAGAACACATGTCGTACACGCGTGCATCTCTCCCCTGCGGACCCTTGAACCCTTGAACCCGGCCAATGGTCCGTGTACAAGTGAGGGGAGGCTTTGTGCGTCTCGCCTAATGCGATATTTATTTGTGGCTTGCCGCTAATGACTGTGTGCTTTAAAAACATCATCATGAAGCAGTGAACGCGCGCCACCTGTCATCTCCGTCGCGGCAAGTCGTTCTTTTGTGCAATTCGGTCCGGGTATTCCCCCATTAATGTTCGCTTTCCAGGAACGATCATTTCATCGTCATCGGACGACCTTGATTTGTAATAATTACTGATCACGATCATGGGTCGTTACTCCGTCAAACTGACGTAACGTCGGTTTCTACGCGACTGTATTTCACGTTAGTACATTCCATAATGCAAATATTCGTTTAACTTGTTTACATTCACAACTATTATAATCGTCAGAGGTTTCTCACTCGTTAAGTGGAGTCTCCGTTCGCCACTGGACGAGTCTTCCGCGTTTCGTATTGAGATATGGAGTCTGGTTTTATCGGGTGCGAAATACGCCGAGATAAGAGCTTTATCTCGCGGTTAACGATGAGTGAATTAAGAAACGATCTTGGAAGCGAAGTGAAGTGAGGTCGCATCGACCAGCGTTCGTTACAACCCTCCAGATATGGATCGTCCCGTGGCTTAAAAGGTTTGGGCAAATTAATTGCCGGCCGACGAGCAATTATCCGAGCATTAACCAATTTCTGTCGCACCATTACGTGATCCTTCGCGATTAAAGTCGTGGCTCGCGGAAAAACAAAAGGACCCGATCGATGGCGCACGTTAATTGGGCTCGCAATGAGTTGCCTTAATTAGACATGACGATAGAGCGCCGCGCCGGCGGAGTCCAAACTTTCCAAATATCGCCGTCCTCTTCCCCATACGCGTCCTTTTATTTAAATTTGCCATTAGGTACCGCGGTAGCTTCGACTAATAACACTAATTAACTAATTATACTTAATTAGCCCGTTGTTGGGTCATACTTTTTATTTATCTGTACGAAGAATCAGGGTCGCCTCAATACGTAAGGAACGGTTTATGGCAATTAGAAGCTTGTTTACCTTGTTAGTCTCGCCAAACTCCCTCTGGACGTCCGTACATGTTTCGTATACTCACTCACACACACACACACACATACATCTCCCACGCCACCTCAAACTTCTCCTCCAAATTTCGCATACTCTTTCTCAGTTTCTCTTAGAATGTTATAAACTTCCGATTTGTATCTCACGGAAACGAAAATCTCCGCTTGTCAGACTCAAGAGTTGGTTTCGCAGAGCGTTCTTCAGGAACCATGCACATAGCTACCCTGTGTCAAGATTCTGTTATTAATTTATTATTATTATAATACGTAAAAGAAAGGATAAATTATTTAGTTTATGCCAAAAAGGAAGGATAACTTTTCATTGGTGATATGAACACAAAGATAATCAGTATATACTCTTACGCACACAGCGATGAAAATTTTCTCACGGAATTGCCTATCCATATGCAAAATAAAAGAATCTTATATTTTAAATTGACACTGAGGAATTTTACAACCATAAGAGTTCTTGACGGCACATTTTGGAGAACGGTAGAAAATATTGAAATTTCAGAAGTATCCGGAGAATAGGGTTTAGAGAAACTGGAAGGAATAATTACTGCGGGGTCTTCATCCTATTTAGTGTGGAGCTCGAGGTTTTCTTCCCCTAAACTTACTTAATATTCACCGCTCAGCAACGCACAAGTTTTACGATTCCGGCGCACAATAAGCGGAAACTCGAAAGCTCTGTACAAACGGCGAGGGCGGCTGAATACGAAACACTTGCATTTCACGTGAATTTCTGATAGCTTCTTTGTAGCCGAACGTGCACGAGAATAGCGAAGTCTGCAGCAACACGCCAGCCTTTGAGCCTTTCAGCAGCCAGATGCAGCAAGTGTTGACACACATGCTTGCTTTAGTGCGTGCCTCCTTTCCTTCACCTGCTATTGCTACATCCGGATCAAAAATCCAGCCCACTCAACACTTCAACAGTCGAATCGTCACGGTATCGACATATCGGCGGATCAAAATTCAGATTGAAAATTCTTGTAGTTTGTTTTCGATATTTATGACAACTAATTTTATGTATACAATATTAGATTCATTTGAAAAACAAGAAGATCTCGACAGAGTCAATGTTTGGAACAAGGAGAAAAAAAATAAAAATTAATGATAATTAGCCCAGTTCAAATTTGGTCACTGACCTCATTCTTTGCACGAGTTGATGGGGTAGTATTTTAAAAGGCACCAAAATGACAGGAATTTACTTTTATGTAAGGACTGTGTCTGTCTCGTCACTTTAACGAGATTGACAAACTTGTGGTGGTGCGTTCCGCACGACTGGACCGAAGCCTCGTAATGACCACATTAAATTTGGAGAAATGAAGAACGGCGAGGGAATTTTGTGTTACACCTTCGTAAAAGCTCCCGGAGGCAATTAGTCTGGCGGAAGCTCGTCGGGTCGGATACCCGAGGCCCGAAGTATAGCCCGAGATACAGCCATTTAACAAACAGGTTTGCGCAGCAGGTGTTTGTTATATTTCAATGCGACGCTGACGGTTCGGAATTTTTTGACGGAAGTTGGCGGGAGACAATTGTTCTTAATTACGGCGCCATTATTTATGAAAGGGATATGCAGATGTGTGGCAGTGATAGGCAACCCGTGAAGCCGGGGAAAGACGACAACCACAACTCCTCAAGGTCCAGTAGCTTCTTAGAAGATCTTCTAAATATTTATTACATACTTCTACACTGCAAATAATGTATTTTTCGTAACGCTTTCACACGTAATTAATTCAATGGATTAAATAAGATTAGACATTACGTCTTTCACCGTTTATTACTCTACGAATTCAATTATTTTTATACTCAAAACTTATCAATATTTTTAAAGATTATTATATTATTTACAGATCTGTCGACACTTATTTAATCAATAACTCCAAAGATTCTAATAGAAATTTGTAAGACAATGTTCAAGTGTAATACTTCCTATGAAATAAGTCCCTGAATTCCCGTTGTAAGAAGCGCGATTCTGGTTATTAACCTCTTGACGACGATCGGTGATCTCTAAACATATGACATCATTTAATCGCTGCTTTATGTAATTTGGGTTGCAGGAAGAAAAAAAACATTCTATTTTAACATAAGAAGTGATATTCATTAAACTTAATAATTCTTCTTACTTGCATCTTCGGATTGTTCCTGTTCTGCCTTTATTTACCAGTTTTTACTCAGCTCTAAGGCTTGGTGAAGGCCAGGAAATAGTGACTTATAATAATTATAATTTTTTAATGTGACGATGCATTTAAATACGGTTTATGAATACCATAACTTTTGTCCTTATTTTTCACATTAAATCGCTAAATTATTTTAGATTCAAAGTTGGTACTATGAAACAATGAAAAAGTAGAAATTGATTTCTGAGTCAAAACTGAACGTTCGACACAAGAAAAATTCAGATATCAAGAAATAATATTAGTAGAAAAAGTGATAAAAGAATGGTTTTACAGAAAAAATTTAAAACGAGGAAGTATGGATGTTACTTTATGAAGGAGTATGAGGTGAAACAATTTGGAGTCCCTACTTACCCAAAAACAGCAGTGCGTTTTTTTTAATAAAGCAGGAGATGTCGGCGAAAATTATCAGATATTACTATAGATCGCTACGGTACATTAAGAAAGTACAGAGAGACTAACAGACTAGTACAGAAAGGTGGGAATAGAAGAGTATAGTCTCCTAACGTAATATGAAAGTTAGAAATCATTAAAAATTAAATACTTCCGGGACTGCTACATTTTTTAATATTTTTTCTTTTTGATTATTGCAGCACTATTAAGTGAATGTATGAATCTGGTACTTGATTTTTTTATCTGTATTGATCCTTTATGTAGACATACACATTTCGTTCCCCAGTGTGTGTCCAACTTCATTTCCCTTCTACCTATGGAAGTCGATTAAATCCCGCAAGTGATTTATACGGCTAAAATTCCTTCAAGTAGTGTCATGGTATTTTCCGTTACCTAAGACTTTATCACAGAAATTCTTTTGAGATTTTCAATTTTTTGGAAAGTGCAAGTTTCCTGCAGTTGTTTAATTTTCCGTTTACGCGTGTAACCTCGTCCTTCGCGAACTTAGAAAAAATAATGTTAAATGTAATCTCATATTCTTATGAAATTTAGAAGTGTATGTGGTCGCATTCTCAGGAAAATATTACGAACGGTCAACCTTCAGCATAAATGTCGCGCTTGAAATTCGTAAACTACAACTCACCAGCCATTCATAACGTTTCAACTGTTCCCTCGAGACTAAAAAATAATGAATAAATAAATAACGCGGCAACAACATGTTTGGTCGTCGTGTAACGTGGCGACATTTCGCTTCCTCAAAATTATGGCTATTAAATTTATTATTTATTTCTTGTGTAATGGAGTGTTTGGTGATTATCAAGCAGTTATAGAATACAAACATAATAAGGATCGACTTTGTTAAATACTGTTATCCACGAGCAGACATTTTAAGAATTTATTGATATTTTCGATAATAAATTCACACTTAAGTCTGTTTCACATTAATTACAAACAAAATAAGAATTCGTTTTCATTATCTCATGTGTAACCTAGCTAGTAAGAATTTCTTTGAATTGTTAAATATTTTGTATGAGCCCTTTGCGTTTCATTTTACTCTTGTATTTATGTTTACCATGGAACACGAAGCAACAAGCCTGCAAATACACGGTGACTCTATTCTTTATACTTTCTCACCGTTTGATAACAAATATATATATATATATATTGTATTAACCATTTAAACTAAATTGACCACATTAGTAAAAGGAGGCATTTTTTCAATAGTGCTTCAAAGAGCACTTCCGTGCAAACTGACTTCCTTTTCTGCCATATTAATCCGTACAGGACTGAAAATATTTTCAGGGTTTTAGGAAAAGTGTTGCAGAGCTGTGGGAAACTGACGTCGAAATTTAGTGTCTCACTCTGGATTCAAGCAGCGGGCTTTATACAATGTTGAAGGTTTACAGTCAGATGGCCTTTTCTTTTAATTCAGAAAACTTTACAATCTAAAGATTTTACAGTTGTGATATATGTACATATTATATTATACAATATATATCCTGCGGAGAATTTTGTTTCATTTCCTGAACTTATGTATTTTATTGATTATTAATTTGGTCTCGGGGTCTGTTTCTTCTTAATCGACGATGTTGGATGGGAGGTAGAGGAGAGGCAGCTGTATCTGATATTAACGGATTGGGGTGAATTATTTATTTTTTATATTGAAGAATTATGTATTTGGTTATTGTTTGCTGGATATATGGAATATTGTCTCTATGGATGCGGAAATTGGAGAAGTACCAGGTGCAGTTTCATTTTGAGGTATTTGGATCTTATTGACGTGTGGTTTGGCTGCGGAACCCCAAGTGTTACAGCCGTACTTCCATAATTCGAGAAATAGGGGGTATATAAAGTAATTTTTTGATTGAAAGGGTTGAAGGTGAATTAGGATTAATGGTTTTAGTATTTTTAAGCGGTGATTGATGATTTTTTTTAATGTGACAGATGTGTTGGGACCATGTTAGCTTTGAATCTAGGATTAAACCAAGGTATTTATGGTTTTGTTTGTTTGGAAAGGGTATGTTGTTAATGTAGATATTGTTACTGAATGGTATCTTGTCAGATGGTCTGAAAGAATCTTCCATAAGCCTCTAAAATGACGTCATCAGTGTGACCGCTCAGGTCAGTTGAAACGCGAGAGGACAATATTTGTACGTGAACGAAACTATTGGAGACCAGTTAGTTATACATTGGAAGTAAATTAGAAATTGATTACATTTGTGAGAGGGTCTCTTACTTCTGATCCATAATTATTTATGCATTGTAGTGGGAGAATTATTTATAAAGATATGAGATAAATATAATATTCGTAATAATTTTCGTTAAAAGTAGAATATATGTAAATAGATATCTGGTTACTGTGAGCTCTGTTAATTCAGAAATGTTGTCTCGAGGATAGAAGTCTGTTGTGGAACCGAGCGAGGAATAAATATGTATAATACCTCTCCTTACCAACGGACCTTAATTGATCAGGCTACGGGTGTCGCTAACCAGCTTCCTTAATTGTTTTTCTCTGTATCTGTCACATTTTCCTACCCATTTTTGCGATCCGTCGGCGTGATTCCCTCCCTCGAGACTTTGAATCTGCTTCGTAATACCGCAGTGGGTTAGCGCTTATTGGAAGCGTCACGAATTGACGGACGATTCCCTTCTTCGCGATTGGGCACTGAACATTCGTATTGTGTGAATATTTAGTCGAGTCGAGGCGAGGCTAGGCTGGTCTGAAGCCGCGGATCGATGTGGCGGCAATCTCACCTGCATGACGTCAGTGCCGGGGCCGGGGCCGGCGCGGGGGCGGGGGCGGAGGGCGCGGGTGTATGTCACAGGGGTTCTACCCTCTGCTGAAACGTTAATGGCGCCAGGTAGCAGTCAGCTGCGCCAGTTGCAGCTAATTGAGAATAATACTGGCCATATTGGGCGAGCAGCAGTTTTTACACTTAATAACGGGGTGCCATGTGCGAGGGTAAACATTTGCTTTGAGTCGCTTGATCGCAGAGTGTGAGTCGCCGTTGCGAGACGGGACGCGACGCGACGCTAGCGCCGATACCGGACCGGTTTCTTAACGCTCACGATAAGGACGGCCAGTTGTATGCTAAAACTTGTGTAAAACGTTTTCGTTGAATGCAACCGCTTGATGAGTGATGTCGGCGATTAACCTTACAATTCTAGATGTGGGTGTTATAATTTAATTAAAAAAACATGGTGACTTCAAACTAGAAAAATATAAATAAATAGGCACAGGCTATGGAAACCTTATATGCCTAGGATTCTATCAAAATGAAGTTGAATATTATGAGAACAGGAACAAAAAAATTTCTGAAATAAATTTTACAAGAATCCAGTTACCAGACGGGAGTTAGAGAATTTTGATAACTTTTGCTTCTAATATAAAATAATTTAGAGACCAGTACGTGAGAAACTGCGAAAACTATGCAAATTAACATTCAGATCCCCAGGTAGTATTTTAACCCCCAAAGTGATTTAATTTCTGTGATGAGGTGGGTTTCTGGTTTCCGGAGAAGGCTATTCGTTCCGTGGTAGTAAGTATTTTTGCCACGCTGCCGTGTGTGCGTCTGTGGGAACCGCCCCCTCTGGGGTTCAGGCGCTGTCGGCACGCCGTTTCTTTGGAATAAGTACAAGAGACGTACTCAGATTGGTACGAGTAACCAATTCTGAATTGTGGTGACCTTAACTTCTTAAAGTATTTTTAATTATTCTTAAAAACAGTGGTATCGTCATATTAATTTCTTAAGTAAGGGACGCTACACCCTTTAAATGAATTGAAGCAGTTTATAAAAATATATGGTTTAATTTAAAAGAATCAACAAATTCCACTCATATTTAACGGGACGCTTAAATAGACTGCAATAAGAAATTTTAATTTCTACCTAAGCTGAATAAGCGAGAAGGATCTACGTCGAGCGTATTCTTTCAGAATTGGCCTCGCTAATGGTACAAAAAAGCTTTAAGTAACGACCGTTCATCTGAGAGCTGGCAGGGCAATATATTTTCAAGTTGGCGTTTCTGACAAGAACGTGAGGATTGTGTCCATTATTTCACGGTAGGTCAAGCTGGCCACTGGTCTTTTGAGCTTTCGCTATGATTCACGACATGCACTTCATGACGTACGTCAAAATTTACGATCATCGCAAAGAAATATTTCATAGTCTACAGATCTCGACTGGCATGTTTTTCGTATAATCTAAAATTCACTATCCATTTAGAGAAGCAGTTTAGTTTCAAGCGTTTAGCCGTGTTCGGTAAGTTTGCTGTTTGGCACTATGGAATGTTTGTGCTCGAACTTGGTCAAGTTAAATAAAGTTTTATTAGCTTAAAAGTTCCGAGTTCCGCGTTTATGCCGGTCTCATAGTGAGGAGGAGCATCGATTTTTGGCTAATTCCGTAATCGCAACAGTTAATGCATATAACCGTTATTCTAAACGCGATGAATAGAAACTGAGAGGAGAAATCA
This sequence comes from Zhengitettix transpicula, assembly GCA_037074705.1. Lineage (NCBI taxonomy): Eukaryota > Metazoa > Arthropoda > Insecta > Orthoptera > Tetrigidae > Zhengitettix > Zhengitettix transpicula. The sequence continues at coordinate 52,942,264 of CM073595.1, forward strand.
TAGTATTAATGTTAGTATTCGTGAGCGTTGTTTGCTAAGAACGTCAATGCTGACAAGTGTGTGGGGGGACACGAGTAATTGAAATGAAGCAAGCACGCGAGCGACGCTGTGTACATTGCCTAATACGCAGGGACGCTCAGCTTCTGTGAAAGCGACCCTTTGCCCCTTTACTTATGCACAACTTGCACATTCTTTTCAATTCAGCTGTCGCGGACGCTTTCAAGTTTTCCGACACGTCTGTGTCTGCAGTCGATCTTAGACGGAACGAGTCTTCTTTGACCGTAGTGAGTATTTCAGAGGTTCTCCGCTGACTGGACAGTTCTTTCAGTTTCTTTGACAGTTCAGTTCAAGGATTAAGGATATAGAATTGGTCCGAAAGGATGGCTCTATATGTGACGTAGACATCACGATAACTGTTCGCAAGTTATTCCGACCTCGAATCTCGACTGATACTAACCAATGTTACTCCAATCATCGACAATGCTTTTTCTTCGACATTCAGAAACTTGTGAAAAATTTATTTAGAGTAGTCAGGACGTTTCGATTCCTAAAATTCAGCGTTATGCTGTTTCGGTTGATCTTTCCTGATGTATATTCAGAAGCCACTTGTAAATTCCGATATCCATGGCTTCGGTATTTTTAAGTCCTTGAGGGTTTTCCAAGTGAGCTCCCTTTCATTCTCTTCCCTACGTCCCTTACGCGTGAAACTAAAACCCTCTTTCTCAATACTCTTATCCTTTCGTCTTCATTACCTTTATGTTCCTTCGATATCTTCATCATTTCTAGCTGAGGTTTCATATTCTATAATTAAGATGTATTGTAATTTAAATAATAAATTGAACAATTGGGATTATTGCAGTACATTGCTGTAAGAATTTAATTAGATTCTGCACTTAAGATTTGTGCCAGTCAGACATGTATTGTGATATAGTGAAATGGCGTCCTGTCTAGAAGAATAATAATTTGTATAGATGATCAGATAAGTAAGAATTTGATCTATTTATTTTGCCCACAAATTCCTTTACATAAAATTTATTATTTCAAACTCGCAGTTTACTCAAGAGACATTATTGATATATTTCTATTAAATATAGCAAACTCCTCTCCCGCTATCGGAAGGGCGTGGGACAAGTACCCAATGCCCGACCTACCCGATGCAGGTTTTTCTAGGGTTTTCCCTGCATTTCTTTAGGCGAATGCCGGGTAGGATCCTTAAACCATAGCCCGGGGGCCCTAGTAACCCTTGGCTACCTTCCTCTACCCTTCCGCATCCCCCCTTTCTAATCCCTTCCTATGCTATTAAAGGGGAGTTGCCCTAAGTGGATCACCCTCATGTAGCCTGTTGCCCTAAAAAAAAAAAAGGTTCCCACAAGGCCCAGAGAGCTCTGGCGGGGGCTACCTTTGGGGATGCTCTCACATCTCTCTGGTTTTTTTGAATTAAGGTTCCCACATGCCGAGGCACCTCGGTCTGTTTTGAGAGGTGTATGTTCCGGGGTCGCAGACCTTGGGCATACGGCAAGAGTTGTCCGCTATTCCTATTGGAATAGTCGGCCAGCTGCCTCCTAAACTGGTCGAGGCACGGAGAAGGGAATGCTGCGACCCCACAGAAAAGCCCTCTCCCTCTATCGGAAGGACGTGGGACAAGTACCCAATGCCCGACCTACCTGATGCATGTTTTCTAGGGTTTGTCCTGCATTACTTTTAGGCCAATGCTGGGTAGGATCCTTAAACTGTAGCCCGGGGGCCCTAGTTATCCCTTGGCTACCTTCCTCTACCCTTCCGCATCGCCCCTTTCAAATCCCTTCCTAAGCTATTAAAGGGGAGTTGCCACAATGTGGATTAACCTCATGTAGCCTGTTACCCTAAAAAAAATTATTGTTAAAAACAGCTTGCCTTCTATTGATTCTCTATGTTTCCTTTACTTATTCTTGTTATTCGGACAGTGAAATATCAATTAGCTCTACCAATACCGTTACAAAAGCATAAATCAAAAGTTTCAGTTTATTTGCAATTTCCTACAAGAACGCTCCATTGCAGAGAGAACGTGAGATTAATAATTAACAATTTTTTTGTCAGTACGTTGACACAGCGGACGTTTATTATTTTTAATGAATGGCTATATGAAACAGAAATTTTATCCTAAATATAATTCAGGGATAGAAATGTCTAGCTTTGATGGGAAGACCCAATTTTGAATTTGTCAGTCTTCAGAATGAATATCGTCGTCTGTTAGACTAAATTCAACTTTCTTTTCCGTTTTTAAGTTCACCTTCAGAATGGTGGAGCTATTTTGACAATTTCGATTTTTTACGATTCTAGCAGCCAGTAATAATATATTATGCATAACATGGCTATATTTCTAGTTAGAAATCGGATTACTGAAAGGACTCGCGCCGGGGAGAGTTGGAGCTATTTTCTGAATCCGCAGTCAGAAGTTAAAACACTGTTAGCGGAGTAGTTAAGTGCTCTGGAAGAGAAACAAATTAGAATGCGTAGCATTAAATCTCGGTAGAGGAGATCTGAATTTAATGCTTGTAGTCGGAGTTGCGGGGGGAGAGAGCGATACTTGTAAAACGTTTTCAAGTCATCGGCTGCATAATTTAGCATATTTAACGACAGGCGGCGGGGCAGTAAATCGTCGCAGCAGTCAGCGCTACTTAGAACGCGCGGATGATTCATTCACCTGGACCTGCACGTGTTCACCATACACCAAATTATATCAATTAATTAATAAACAGATTTCGTGGGAAAACGACTCGAACGTGCTTCACCGCGACAGCTCATTTCGTAGTAGGTTTTTTTTTTATCAACGCGTTGATCCGTAGTTATATTATCTTAAGCATGCGATCGATGATGCTGACCCACATTGCGTACTCGCATTCGAAATTAGACGTACGGAGAAGCCTCGCATTACAGAAACACTACACCTGGTGGATCATCGGCGGCGTATGACGTGTACTTTACTTACTTTTCCACTTTTCACTAACTGTTACTTACATGTATTTATTATTCTTGTGGAAGATTACTGGTCCACGAATTTACGACAAAACCGTATACAAACAATAACGTTATACCGCATTTCCAAATTAGTCAAAATTCAAAATGTATTATTACCCCTACAAAAAATATAATAATTAATTTTGAATTGTATATAACACGCTCCATGTAATATTTATAACTGATTTAACACTTCTTAAAAATGTTACTGAACTTTAAAAATAATTTTTGACGGAAACCAGAATCACTTGACTTCCTAATTTTCCATAAATTTGATTTTATTGCAAAGTAGCTTCCCTGAAAGTTTTATTTATGTTGGTCCTGCACTGTGTTATAAGAGAGTTGGGATCAAAGGGGTGCAGATGCATTGCCATAGTAGCCAGGTCTAAAATTAAAATAATCGAAGTCTAGAACGACACGCTGAAGAAATGGGATTGGTGGTGAAGACTAGGAAAACTAAATATATGGTTATATAGGATACACAATCAAAAAGAAAGCCGCAGGCCTTGGAAATTGAACAGAATATCTATGAGTGTGTATCTAATTTTAAATACCTGGGAAACACAGAGGGTAGCATGGATACGACCGTAAAGGGTAGGATTCAACCGGGAAATGAAGCATATTTGGCGAACCCGAAATTAATGAAAAGTAAATTGCTAACCAGAAAATCTAAAATACTGATATGTAAAACATTAGTAAGGCCTGCGATTACATGTGGTGCAGAAACCTGGACAATGACTAAAATAGACCAGAAAAAATTGAGTAAATATGAACGTAGAATAATAAAAAAGGATCTATGGGCCTGCAATAGAACATGGATAGTGGAAAATAAGGTTAATTCATGACATAATCAAGGGTGAAGGTATAGTGAGATTAATAAAATCCCAAAGACTGCAACGGTGGGGTCATGTGGAAAGGATGCAAGAAGACAGAATACTTCAAAAATTTCTCAAACTGAAGACTCTACTCGACAATCAGATGAGGAAGACGAAGATTGAGGTGGATGGACTGTGTCATGGTGGATTTGAGAATTGTGAATGTGATGGGGAAGGAGGATTAAGAATAGAGAAGCATGGAGGCTAAGGCTCACCCAAGGGCTGTAGTGCCGTATAGCAAGTAAGCAAACTTCCCCGAAACGCCCGTACGTTCTATTTAGGAATATGAATTTTCCAAAAGTCCTTATTTTTATTTTGAATTTATGGTTTCATATACGAAGAAAACGAGGCTATTTCGGCTACTTCCAGTTTCATTTTTTTCTGTCTTGCAGCTCTATCATCCTTTGCGATGATTATTCACACCGTAATTGTAGATGTCCTTTCCTGAATTTTCCCCAAAAATTCTATTGCATGTATCTGATAGGGAACCTAGATTGCTTTCATTTAATTATGCCACCTATTTTAATTCAGAGCTGCCATTTTTAATTGTTTTTTAAATGTAATCAATTCGGAAACCTACTGGATACTGGACGAAACAGTTATTGTCTCAATTTTTTTCAGTACAAGGACAAGGAAACTTAAAAATAATTGACCCATTCTGAAATAAAAACTTGGATAACAGAATTTACTATGAAAATAATTTTATAGATTTTTAAATATCGATTAAATCATTGACACGTTAAAACTTAAATAGTTTTTGGGGGAAAATATTTTTCTTCATTAGAATGAACGCCGCCCTAACGAGACACAAAGAATAAAATTTATCGAATTTTGACGTTTTCACTATAATTTTTAAACGACTTTCACCCGTTATGTAAAAATGGCGTAAAATATTAAGCGAGAAATCGCAATACGCCTGTTGTTCGTTCTCTTTATAGGCTTGAAGTTTCAAAAAGCAAGAAAATACAGGATAGTAGTACTGACGTTTCCACTTCGTCAGTGATGGAATTATTATAATATTAGCACTGCTCAATTAAGAAACTTAATGAAAATCCAAATCTGGTGTTATACAATATCTAGTATTCATCGGTTTTTAGCAGTAACGGACCACGTATTGTTTCGCTCACTGAATCTGGGAATTTTCAAGAATTAATTTTCTTCTACTCCACAGGTTCAGTCCAATTTTTTCCATCTTCAGAAAATAAATGGTTTGAGCTCTTAAACTGGACACTGTTTCTGGTGAACCTCGTCAAAACCAAAATTTCAGAATTTGTTAGTAACAATTTCCTTCCTTTCCTAGTCGAAATCAACAATTTATTTTGGTCTTTCCAGATGTTGCAAATGTGATACGATTGAAGGGCATTAAATTTCCTGTAACACGGATTATCGACGACATTTCGTCTGGATATAAAATTTAATTCTCATTATTACATGTTTCAGAAAGATTGTGAGAAGGAAGATATCAGTTTTCTGATTTCTGATGAGAGCCAGGTTGAGTTCCCGGAACTTCCCAAACTATATTTCCGAAGTTTTAGCGAGGAATGGAGGAGCACTGTTTGTAAGATGCTCGTGACGTGAAAAATCTGTGTAAGTGCGTTTTCACTTACATCTGAATAACTGGCACTTTTCGTGAAGGATCTGAATTCTTGATCTTCGTATGCTGTGTTTAGTGCAACGCACTTTCACGACACATTCTGGAATTGTAGTGTGTATTTGGCCAGTGTTCTCATTCCCTGGTTGTTTCTGGCCATTTCCTGCAGGTGAATGAATATAAAGTTGTCACTTTCGCTGGGAAATCACCGCTGATGGAGCAGCTTCACAATTTTCGTGATTCTGCGATTTGTTTGGTTTTAAAAAATCGGGAAACAATGTGTCCGGTTGAATACACAAATGTGGTGGGTATAGAAAGTGATGTGTGTTGTAGAGGTTTGTTTAGCGTGTAAGGGTGGGGCGCCTTCACAACAATGCTGGGTGGAGTTCTCTCCCTTCGCCAAGTGCAATTACAGATTTGACGATCATATAGAAATGGCGATTCGAAGCGCCACTTAAAACACACAAAGCTACAACGTCAAGGAGATAAACATTAATTTCTCTTATTTTGGGGTCATCATTTATATGACTGGTTTTGATGCCGTCACCGCCTTGTTCGTTCCAGTGCTGATCCCTTTATATTCCTCTACTCGCTGAAAAGTCCAATTCTTAGCAACTTGATTTGCGTAGCATTCTCATTCCTTTTTTTCCAGTCAAACCATTATTCGACATATGAAGGAACGTTGTTTTGTATCTTACCAGTTTGCCATGATCGCGTAAATATAAAAGTACCCCCATGCTTTCATTTACAGTTATTTCTTTTGACGTTTGGGCACTTCACGTGAGTTTTCAAGTTGCCATGTTTAAATGAAACTCTGAGAAGCCTTGTGACGACTTCCTATTTCGCATTAAATCAAATGAAATTCCCAAATTCAATCGATACAGAAACTTGTGTCGACAAACTGGAGTTACTGACACAGAGATCGTCAATTCCGGTATCGACATCACACACAAGAAATTCCTAGTGATCAATATATTGTTCTCGGAGTTCAACCGCGTTTTGCATAATTATAGTAGAACGCAACGTTTCGACGACTAAAAGCTCTGTCGTCATCTTCTAGGTGAAGTATAAATTAATTTTCTTCTACTCTACAGGTTCAGTCCAATTTTTTCCATCTCAAAGAAATAAATGGTTGGACGTCTTAAACTGGACACTGTTTCTGGTAAACCTCGTCAAAAACAAAATTTGAGAAATCAATGTTTATCTCCTTGACGTTGTAGCTTTGTGTGTTTTAAGTGGCGCTTCGAATCGCCATTTCTATATGAACTCCGAGAACAATATATTGAACAACTGCACCGGGAATGGCTTCAATCTTTGATAATTCCTAGTGATGTTTGTAAATTAGAAACGTGCTGGATGGAGAGAGTCTCGTCTTCGGCGAATGAGGGGAAGGGACTATTCGGGGCTGTAAGAGTTCAAAGCAGATTAAAAGAAGAAGACCCTTCAGGAAATGCGAATCTGTTGGGTGGAAATCATAACAGCACCTGTCGGCCGCTCCATTAATTACCTTCGCTGATAATTACTGCAAGGTTAATGGGGTTGGGACCCATCATTCAATCCTCCCAGCTTCGTTTTTCATGTGTGTTGCCTTAATTTTGCGTTTCTCCTCATTTTTTCCTCGCTTATTTTAAGTGACAAGTGACGCAGGATCATGTAACTATGCGTTTATGCAGTACTCGTAAATGGTTTTAAAATCCGCAGCCATACGTGAAAATGGCGATAAAAATCGGGTATAGATTTACTTATGCCACTCAAAGCTTATTCGATTCAAACAACGCCAATTATTTGTATATACTGTAATATATTTAACCAACAAATAATCTTTGGATAAATTTTTTGTCAAATAAATAAAAAATATTAAACAACGCCAAGAATACTTTGTTTATCAAACATCGATGATGTCAGTGGAACTTAAACTAACCTCGTAGATTCCTCAGACTTTCCAAGCTTTATTTCTTCGAAAGCCACAAAACTCATTTTTCTTCCTTACCATTAAATAAGCTGCCTAATTTAACGAAACCTGAGTACGGTAGATGTAGAAGTATTTACTGAATACAGAAACATTGTTGAATCGGAGCGTGCTATTGGGATTTGCAAATGTCAAACAACAATATTAGTATTGATGACAAAAATAAACCATATTGTCACTAATATATAATACACAACTAATGGGCCCTGACCAATTACAATTAAAATAAAAATTAAAAACCAAATACTGGGAAATAAATTTTTATTTTAAATTGATTAATTTATTACTATAGCACATATAATTTATTAGTATAGTATATAGTAAGGGTAATAATCATAACTATAAAATATATTGTTTTCTCCCTTTTATTATGTAACTTCGTTGTTCTTTTTATATCCCTGGTGTTTCTTTTAATTTGTTATCAATATAACTGTTTGGCGAACGAATTCTTTTCCGTCTCTTTATGGTTGTAAAAAACTAGAAATATTTAAATTACGCACATAGTTATTTACATTAAAACCAAGCAAATACGAATAAACCGTGCTTAGGGTTGATCCATCCATTTCATTCCATTACTATGCTAAAAAGTTTGTTTCAGGAGATGACAATCACTTTTTCCTTCCCTTGCTCAATTGTTTACGGAACTGCGCAATGAATCTTGAATTGACGACGCAGTCAAAGAATTTCCTTCTTTACATTGATCTTTGTCATGCATACACGAGCACGGAAACATTTTTCCTCTGTAGTTTATTCAAAAAATTTGTTGTTTATAGTACGACACGTTTTCGGGTCTCACAAAAGAATAATTCAGTTTGAAAGAAGTGAAAGATTAACTGAACGATTATAAAAATCGAAAAAAAAAATTGCGAGGTTCGAGACTGCGAACGGAAGAACAAAGAGTCGAACGCGGTTAATGTAAATCGGTGATGCTATCTTGTCTTCAACACCGCTGACTCAGTGGAATGCAATTACCTTTCTGCAATGCGCATTACGTTTCCTCCCTTAGAAATCAGAAATTTCTCTCGTAACTATTTGCAGGAGATCGACTGTTTACATTTTTAAAAAGCATTAATCTGTAAACGCTATAGATTTCTTCGAATTTTCTGAATACTTATCTTTGTCTAGAATAATGCAATTATTGAGAAAATAAAAAATTATGGAATGTATAAAAGGCAGGTGTGTACTGGCAGTTTGGAAATATTTCACTTACGCAACTTTGATGCATAAAATTTAAATAACTGCACTGTGAATGCGGGGATGTCGAGTCACGTATTCACGTATTTGTATTAAATTTGGTTATTTATGTATCTATCAGCTTTTAATTCTCCTAATTATGTATTATCTCATTTGTGATTTTCAAACTAATCAATTTTCTAGTTAACAAATTTTTTATGCATTGTTACGTATTTTTCTAATTTATATATGAGAAAATGTGATATGTGTTTATATATATATATTATACTTATTAGTTTGAACTTCTAATATTCCCTCACTAGAGCACTAATGAAATCAATCAAATATAATTTTTTTTATATAAAATATTACAATTAGCAGCGTATTAATTAAAAAGAGTTGTACCTAGCGGTTGCTCCTTACTAGCACAATAGCAAATAATACATTATTATTTACAGTCAGACGTACAAATTTAACACTGTATAATGTTATATATATATATATATATATATATATGTGTGAGAAAATTAATACATAAATAAACATCAGCCAATTTTAAGTCAGAAAAAAGAATTTATTATTGTAAAATTAAACAACGTTTCGTCGGATTCTTGGCTACCTCATCAGTTTCAAGTTTAAAAAATATAGAAAAGTCAATCTCTGATAATAAATAATAAAATAATATATAAATAAACATTAGCCATTGACCTGTGTATCAATTTCTTTTAAAAATAACTTGGGCCTGTCGCGGTCGCCAAATAAGCGACGAAACGTTATTTAATTTTATATTAATAAATTATTTTTTCTGACTTAAAATTTGCTGATGTTTATTTATTTATTAACATTGTACAGTTAATTCTTTGCTTTGGTGAACTGAGCAGCGTCTACATACCGGACACCCACCAATAAATTTTCCCAAAGCAGGTTGCCAAATACAGCGGTTCACTTGGCAGTTATTTTCTCGTTGATGTAACCTAAGATCATTCATTGTTTTCGCTTCGAAGATACAGTGACTGTACCGTGTAATGAGAGGATACGCGGACAGCATGTAGCATTAGCCAATTACGGAAGGCACAGTAAATCTGTCGCAGCAGATCTTATCCCGCTAGGTTCAGCTTCATATTCGCACCTTGGTTCGATCCTAATCTCCCGGCGACGCATCTGGTCGCCATTAATGCCTTCAACTTCAGCTAAACATTCAAACAGACGCAACGGCGTCCGTGGTAATTAAATTTTAATTTGATTTAAGATTACAGCAGGGGACATGGAGACACGTCTTTCCTGAAAATAATTCTCTTTCAAAATTAAAGCTGAGCAAGACTGGATTTGTAATTTAGCTCTTAAAGGTTCCATTCCAAACGATTTTACTGCTAAGGAGTGTAAAATGGATTTTAATATGTAAAAGTTTCGAAATATGTAAGGGTTGGGAGTGAACAAAGTAGTCACAAAAAGTCGTGATTCATGGAAAATCAACGTCCACTAATATGGTGTATAAACATGGGAGCTCCGCGGTCGGTCTGATCGAAGCACTAAATCATAGCGTCCATTTTTTACCTTGCAAGACACAATTATTGACAATTACCTCCCTTTTTTGCTCTATTAACGGCCAACGACACGTCAATTCTGTTCTAAATTTCCCCTGCCTGATGCGCACTGCACAAGTTACCATTTTCTTCTAGGATTCTCTAAACTGAGTGATGTCAATGAAATAATAGGACGGGTTTGAAAAGAATTTTTTTGGGGGTAATAATTCAAAAATATTGGAGATTTTCCCTGACCGCAACAAACTTGACGATGAAATGTATTTACCTCAATCGATGTTAACGTTTAAGTCTTACTATGGCCTTTCCTTGCTATAAATATACGACTCATTTCGCATTACATTACAATTAGTATAAAGGCAGTCGTATTGAGACGTATTTTACAGTTTTATATGAAAATGGTTCCTTGCAAGTTAGAAGAACACAACTGCGGAAGTAAAGCCAAAACTGAATTTAAATGTATTTTCTAAGAACGTGTTGAAGGAGACGACGATATATATTCGGCGAGTAACTCAAAATACAAACGGAGAGGCGACGCGTGCTACTGGAACGTTGAAGTGACTTTTTCCTTAGCATCTAGAAAACAGTATGCCACTCGAAAAGTTCCCATATAATATCTCCCCTTCCAGATCGAGAAAGACAGGAAATTGTCGGACTCGACGATAATTAAAATTTTACTGTGCGAGAATTTAAAGTAGAGTCCATGTAAATGAGAGAGTTAATAAACTGCGTCCTGGATGAATAAAAATGTCTACCGCATTATTATTCATGGAGAAATATATCCTCGGCGGTGCCACCGAGAATAATATGACTTAGAACAAGCTTCGGTCTTGAGCTGTTATTCGCAGTATAAGTTACAGCTTACGCCCAAAGTGTCCCGTTAGCGATTCCTATATTCTAAGCGTTCGGATCACTAGTTTTGGAATTACTCCAGAGATGCGAAGAAATGAATGCAGTTCGAATTCCGGACAGTTTTGGAACCATCCCTTCCTTATAACAGCAGCGGTGTTGCAGGACCTAATGGCGACGACGTCTGGATGCGACCTCATATTTTAGTACTTCCAAAACATCACCTAAGAGACGAACGTAAACCATGATTTTATTTCGGAAATTCAAAGAATTTAACTTTTGTAATTTGAATGAAATAGAATGTATTTTCGACGGTTCTGTATTTTTAGCTTGACGTAGGATGGAGACGTCAGTCGGCTGTGTGCTGCCTGTGTGTTGGGGAGATGAATGGCGGCTTCGATTACGTAACGTGATGGAAGTCATTACTCTCCGTAGAAGCGACGGCCCGCCACTTCAGGGACTCGTTTATCCTCTTTTTCCTCCGTAATATCGCCACTACTCATGTATATCCTCCGCCATTCTTCCCTTATTAGTAAGATAAGGCATCTTCCATACTGCAAAGTTGATTGGCGTAGTGCATTAAAATGCCCTGAATTACTGTTGTTCGTGACGGCTTTCAAGAATACTAAATTGAAATTCGTTCGGAAAATATTCATTGGACAGAGTGCAGATAGGCTCGAGTGTGGGAATGTCTTCGAGAATTAAGGAACAAGGGCCGTGATTGGAGCTCCGTTTGAGGGTTACACAAATTAATCCGACTGGAAAGTAGTAAGCTTACAACGCTGCCAAATAAAATAGTGGCCTTGTTTCCAAAAAATAAACGAAAAGGTCAACACACTGACGGAAAATACTCTTTTTTTTTAACATCAAGTTTAGGTAATGGAACGATTTGTCTGCAAACGTACCCAAAGTAAAAACTCTTGCGTTCAAAAGGGTTATATTTTTTTACAGATAGCAGTCATTAAGAACAGTTTAGAAATAGGCAAAAATTATTAGTACGAGTTTTAATTCTGTACTAGCTTTAGGTTCCATGGAACATGGAAGGAAATTCTGATTTACTCGATACAGAATGATAATAAAAACTCTGACGTTCAAAGAGGTTATTTTTTTTACAGATAGTAGTCATTAAGAATAGTTAAGAAATATGGAATAATTATTAATAAGAGTTTTAATTCGTTATTAGTTTTATGTTCCATGAAGGAAATTCTGATTTACTTGATATAGAATAAAAATATGTTGCATTTTCTAATAAATAAAACAGAGTGTTGTATGTATGTATGTATGTATGGCATACAAATCTACACCAGTGGAAAAATGTCACCAAATTTCGTACACGTGTTCCATTGCGACCAGGAAACAAGCACTGTTGGGGTGAGACACGTCTACAACCCCCAGGAGCGGGGTTTGACGGGGGTGGAAATATTCAACCATGCTGAAACGGCCAATATTTAAGTCGGATAAATATGTTTAGAGGTCAAAGAGATTGATAGTGTGACATTGTCGTTACAGTGAAAACTATTTTATCATATATTTATAATAAAACAAAATTATTACGTGAAAGCACGCTATTCTTAAATTTTAAGATAGAATAAATTATATTCGAAAAACATGGTTAATATTGTTCTTAGTATACTGTAATAAACACTGGTAAACAGTAAGCGTTTGTGAATATTTGAAGAAATACCTGCTGATCCACTTAGGCAAGCTGAATAGCTAAACGAAAGATTTCGAGACAGTCTTTTAAATAATACCGTCTAAAAGAACCACTTGCATTTAGATAAGTAGCGAATGAAAAGCAGTACTCGAAAGGCGGTGTGGCAAAAAGAGGAATGCTCTTTATTCAAAATTAGATACTTCCATAAGGTAAATAAATGAGGTTATTTTGATTTCAATTTATAATTTGGAGAATTAATTACCAAAAAGTATTGAAACCATAAGAAGAATTTTCTGAAAGATAATTTAATCGAAAAAGATAATAATTAGTATTGTAATGTAAATTAGAAAATTTGAGGACTAAATTATACATTAATAAGAATATGGAACTGTAAAATTAGAAGCTTTCGGAAAATTGCCAGAATGTTTCAGTTTGTTTTTAATAGTACATTTTTACCTCTAAATTTTTGGCAGGGAAAATCAGATATAAAAATCAGGGACTCCTTTACAAGCGAAATAAGAGCATTCATGTATCGGAATGATAGAGGGACAGGAGATTTAGTATATATATATGCGAGAGAGTCATTATACAGAATAGAAGAGTGATGCTGAGTACATCGCTTGACTTCTGAAGCCGGAGACCACGCCAACGACCGCAGACACCGTTCCCAAAAATCATCACGCAACTACCACGAATCTGGTTACTGTGAATGATAACATGAGTTTTGCGTGTTTATTTTTATCTTATATTTCTCCTTTGTGTCAAAACGGTTCGGATACTCATAAATGGCCTGACCAAAATACATGTACTCAGACACATTTCATAACTATATGTTTTAACGTCTCTTTCGCTATATTAATAAATTTATGCCTGGTGACCCGCTCCGCTTGACAATTCGTTTTAATTTACCTTTCCTGTATGGACCGTCGGATAATGTGACTCAAAAATTCCTTTCCACCTACGCAAGTACGAACAGAGCTGCTGCGTCACAACACTTGTTTGTTTTAAATTTGCCTTATTGTTCTGAGGAAATAGCGACGTTGAATTTAAGTTAGTAATTTTATTTCAGGTGAAATCATTGTGGAAATATTAATGTTAGAAATATCATAACGTGTTGAGTAAGTTGGTGGTACTGCAGCTGCATTCTTTATATGGACATAAAGACTGTGATTATGATCTAGCAGGGCTCCCCCTGGCACGAAGTACTAGAAACGTTTATACATAATTCACGACGGTAGCGAGAACGCTTTATCGTAAAAAAAAAAATATAACCACCTTACCAAAAAATAATTAATATAATTTCACGGCAAAAATAACGGTTTTTGTGATACTTAAAAATTACAGAATTATTATGCAAGACTTATTTTTCCTCCATCGTGAACATGGTGGGGCAATTAAGACGATTCACAAGCTAGTATTACGAAAACGTTATCGTTTTTTGCAGCTCCGCCTGATACTGGTCACAATATAACATACTGCGGGTATCATCTTCCTGTGTACTTGCTCGGTATCTCACGATCTCGAGAAGAGCGTGTTTCAGAAACGAATAGCTTCGAAAACAGGTCTCGGCAAGGTAATTCTGCAATCTTAACTACACTTCGTAACGAAAAGCAAGCGTGCGATATTCGTAGTCGGTCAGGGTTGAAGCGCTGACAGTTCCGTGTCGTCACTTCCCTAAATTCTCTCTCCAGTCTGTCGCACGCTTCATCCCTGATCGGCGAAGGAACTGGTAGTGATCATCTTCTAAGGTTGATACCAGTTCTGGAAAATCAGAGTGACCAACCATTCTTCAGGTTCGGGCTACAAATGGTGTTTGTAATGGGAGATGAAAAACGAAAATGATACGAAGTTCAGCCGAAAACCAAAATAAATTTGTATCGAGGTTTAGATGGAAGTATTTGCAGGATACGACGATCATCGCAAATGTTTTAATAGTCGTGCTCCAAGGACAAAACGGGATCTCGAAGAATAAGTGTAGTGTGGTACAAAGAAATAGGGGGCCAGAGAGTACGAACGAATTAAAATATGCAACAGAGGCGAAAAAATGGACGACCAACACAACGGTCGAGTCTTTTGAGTATGAGACCGCGAGATTCAGAGAACGAGCAATCCTTTCGGCTTTTTCCCCCACTAGTCCGCCATTTCCGTTCTTGACATAAAATCCGCGGCGTCCACATTCCGGGCGTTTATTAAAGCAAAGCAGTTTTGTGCTGGCGCTGGCGTACAGTTGGCGTTTTCGTGAGGCAGAGAATACCGGCAAGTGCGGGGGAGGGGTGATATTTTGGCGAGCAGCAATTGCCGCCGATCGATGCCCGCGGTACGGCTTCGCTGCGCCGAAGCTCTTGTAAGTTGTTGCAGCTTAGTACTGTATTGCCATTTGTCAGGCTCCACGGATCCGCGCCCCGAAATCTCTCATCAATTAATTGATCGCTGCGACGTGATCGCGGCGTCCCATTTGCCCGGTACTGCTCGAAGCGTAGCTCATTTATGAAATTTTGTGAAAATATGGGCTCACGTCAGACTACTGATTCTATTAAATGTAAACAATCTTTATTTTTATATATTATTAGTCACCAGTCAACTACGTTTCTCTCATCTTCTTCTTAGAAGGCGCTACAACGATTTATCTCATCGTCTTGGCCTGAGCCTTCCAACTTTTTCTATTCATAGCCTTCTCCGTCCAATTCTTGATGTTCATCTTCTTAAGATCTTGCAGAACATCATCCCTCCATCTATTTATTTTTGGTCTTCCTATTATTTTTTATGTTAGTGGGTTCCATTGGTAAACTTTCTTTACCAACCTCTCATCATCTATTTTAAGTACGTGATCCAGCCAGCTTATTCTAGAGGCTTTGATTTGGTTTATAATGTTATTCAATTTTATTAACATATCCAATTCGTGGTTATATCTTTGTCTCCAGATATTTTCTGCTAGCTTAATGGATCCGTAAATCCTTCTCAGAATCTTTCTTTCAAAAACCATTAGTTTTTGGATTTCTGCTTTATTGAGGGTCCATGTTTCTGCAGCATCACTATTGGCCTTATTGTGGGTTTGGAGAGTAATTTGCTTTTATATAAATCTTTATTTGAGAATATGCTCCGTTCCCTGCATCAATTCTTTCGATCTTATTACTTCCATTTACCACTGAGCTTAGATACTTATAGGATTTTACTTCTTGGTATTTCTCGTCGTCTATATTTATTGGGATATTCTCCCCTTTTTAACATCTCAGAAATTTTGTTTTGTTGATGTTACAACAATTTCCTTCGGGTTTGGGTTAATAATTAAGTTCAAGAAGAGTATCCTTTAATACTTTGTATGTTCTTGTTGTTATCAATAGGTCGTCTGCATAAGCAGACGTGTGGTAATGTTTCTTTTGAATTCCATTCTTCTCATAATTACATCTATGCCTATTGTAAATAAGGTTGCAGACAGGGGATCGCCTTGCTTGACACCGGAGGTTATTTCAAACTCATCACTCAGCTGATTGTTAATTTTAACTCTAGCTTTGTTGTTGGTTAGTGTTTGCGCAATCATCACTCTTAATTTAGCTGAGACTTTATAAATTTGCAGGCATTCCATAATTTTATCTCTATATATTGAGTTGTCTATAATCAATAAACATATTAAACAACTCTATTCCCTGTTCGTGACTCTTTTCATATAGTTGTCTTATTATGAATATATTGTCAATCGTGGAGCGGTTTTCCCGAAAGCCCATTTGGTAACCTACGTCTCATCGTTTTTATGAAAATGAATGGCCTGCAGGTCTCAGCTGAGCTGCACTTCCTTTTTTTCGTTTGATAAAGGAAATAATCCAGAACTGGAATAGTCGCCCGATCGTTCCTTTCTGCCATAAATAAAATTGAAGAGAAATCGAGTTTCCAGACCAGAGGATTATTTAACGACGATTTACTACGGCGAATATAGTTACAGAAACCTCTCTTCCAACTATATCCTTGAACTGATAGTTAAACTCAGTCAGACATATGCAATTATTTTTGAACGGGCCAGCGTGTTTCGAATTTTCCGTATTCTGTAAGCATTTTCCGCCGAAGCCGTGTGTTGGCTCATTTGCCGTTTCGAGTCCGGACTGTCATCAGTCACACGTCCCGGGATGGATCTATGACAGGCCATTAAGCTTATCTGGAGGCTCGGCGCCTCGGGGATGAACCCCCCCAACTAGCATTTGCCCACCCCACTTCTGCTTCAAGCCCCCATTTTTTGGCCATTCCAACTCGCCGCGCTCCGTTTTTTCGGGGTAAATTACCGTCGGAACGTAAAGATTCGATTTTATGTTTATATTTATGCATATTGGATTGCTTAAGATTAACATAACGTATTCGATATCGCCGGGTTCTTTAATTAACAGTTAAATCTTTGCGGAGTATAATCAGACGGGAAGATGGCCCGGCACTAACGCGGTTGTAAATATACGCTTAAATTCGAAAGAGCTTCCCCGGAATAAGAGGCGAGGTGCTAAGTCTGGACCTGGAGGCGATACGGAAGCAAAAACTTACACGCTCATTTCCACGGAGAAACATTGCTGCTTACGGATTGAGAAGAGTTTCCCTGTGCTTCCGTCGTTTGCTGGACTACAAAATAAGATCACGACAATTATACCTCAACTAGAATTCGGTCGGTGACGAACTGAAAATGTCTATAATATACAATTATACAACATATAAGCCTACACCCGTCCGAATATTTCGTCGATTTTCTGAAAACTCCAGTCACATTTTGTGATACATCACACACGCAATTTTTTTCGCCACATCAATAAATTTCCAAATTACGAAAATATGCAAAAATTTACTTTCATTATACCGTGAAATTTTTCATTTTACTTAATCATCTAAGCTCGTAAAAGAGTTTAGTCTTTGACTTGGGGGAGTAACGAGAATATTGCATGACAACGAGACTCAATTTTATGCATAATTTCGGGTTCAAGATATCAATTATCTGATAAGTCAAAGGTTTTTTTTACGGAAAGTGGCTGCGAGGAGGCGAAATTAAGTCCGACCTGACGTCGGAGCGTTATCTTGGCGTAACGTTTGCTTTGACAGCAGATTTCTGAATTTATCCTTGCTGGCTTGAGCACCTGCCGATCCAGTTTCCGCTTCCTTTTCCTCGGGTCGAGAACATCCACGTTTTTTTATCTAAAAAAATCTAGGGGAGGGACTGAATCACCAATAAAGAAAAAAATCTGTTTGAGATTCCTTTATTTCTTAGGCGTCTCTGTATATTAAAAACTACCAAATATATGTTTAATTATCTGAATTACCGGTTCATAACCATCGATACAAAAACTCTATACATATGCAGAAGGAATATTATTTTATTAAGATGAATTTATTTACGACACGACAGAAGGACGGAATTGAAATTCACTAATGGCATTTCTCCCGTTCCATTCGGTTCAACTTGCCATCTCACATAATCAATTGAATTCCCTATACAATCCCACGCCAAAGTCAATGAAACTTGGAAACCGGAAATTATTCCCTCATTACAGGTTTATACCAATAGTTTCTTGCCTTTAAGTTACGCATAGCCTATTTCTTAGATTCCGCTCCTTTAAAATCTCATATGGCTAAATGAAAGTCGTCATAACAGTTATATTCGATTCTCAAAAACGTATCTTGGAATATTTTGTGTCAGCTCTATATTGAAGACTTTCTTGCACAGTTTCAATTGTTCCATACCGAAATTTTATAGTCTAAATTAATTTTGTTCCAAAATAATAAGTTTAAAGTGGGTTCTGAAGGTATTACTAAATTCAAAGTGACGCCTACCAATATTATGTTCTCTTTTAACTTAATTTCATATTTATATATTTCATTTTAACATTTAATAAAAAAATATTATTGTCTCATTTTGGATTAATTTAGTCATTGATTTATTTCCTCATTTATGAACTTTCTTATTTAATTACGTAATTATGATCTTGAAATTTCAAATTCCACAGTAGACGATTAATTTAACTGCAGAACTAACACGGGCTTGTTTCTGAAAACGCGTACAACAAAAATATAAAACAGTTGTAATATACGAACAGTAAATTCAGGTTATCGCGAAAGTAAGTACTTTTGTGAAATCGAATATTTTTATATAAAAAGAACATCAAGTTTTTAATGTTTATTCTGTCAATCTATATTTCATAGACTTTTGGTAATATTCAGTAAATTATACAAACCACATAAGTCCTCTATTTAAGAATTTATTATAAATTGTAGGTACTACAGTAAAATATGCTAGAAAGTTTCTGCCCAAAAGGCCATTTTTATCTGAAAAAATCGGTGAGTATTACATCATACATATTAAGTCTACAATTTATAATAAATTTTTAAGTTGAGGACTTTTGTGGTTTGGATAATTTATTGTGTTTAAAATAAGGTAAATTGTTTTTTATATGCAGCGTGTTCCTAAGTTTTTATATTGTGTTCAAGAAATAACTACCGTTTTAAAATGGGTCTAATTTCCCAAAAATAGGTACTTACTTTTGGGACAGTCTGTATCAAATCGTTGGATGCTCTATTAGATGATAAATAAATAAAATTAAAAATGATAATCTGTGGTGACGAAGTGGATATGGACACACTCCGTGGAGGGCAGTAAATTTTAAGTACTATGACGACATGAGACGTACCTTGGAAGTAGCTTTTGGTGCGAAGGTAGCTGACGGAGAGTCGCAGGATGGAGAGTCGGTCCAGCTTGGAGAGGATGTTCTGCTCGAATGGGAGCAGACTGGCGAGCGTGTCGAGCTCTGCGTTGAGTCTCTCCCGATGTCGCTTGCTGGGATTGCTCTTGGTGACGCCGTCTTTGGGCGGAGGTTTCAGGCTGCAACAGTGGAACAGCTTTCCTCATTAATCTGGACTAGGACTTCCCTCCCCGCCAAGGTTCACGTCTTCATCCGGAACGGGCAAATGCAAGACCAGAGATGTTTTCTTGCAACAACATTGCCCCACTTGCAATCATATACTTAAAGATTATCGAAATTTTGTAAATAGCAAAGCAGTAAAATTAATGAATTTAATAGTCTTAGAGAACCAACTAGTAGAGATTTTATAGAATATTTTTAAAAGGAAGTAAGGATCCGAATTAAATGAAAGGACCTTCTGAATAGCCTTCGATGAACTGAAATTCAACATATCTGCTCACGTTTAAGTGTTCAGTGCCTTGGCTCTAATTTAGAATTTATGAGTTGTATTTATTTCTGTTCCTAAAATTGGGTTCAATATTCCTTAATTCTGTCTCTTTTATTCTATCCTTTGGCAGACGATGGAATTTCTGATCAAATCCGTACCATAAAGAACGCAGTCTTTCTCGGTGCAAAGAATGAATAAAATCATTTCGGGCTTCTAACCGAGTGAACCGAGCTACGCTTCGATGACGTTCACTGTCATCTTCTTCTAGAAAAGTGTTTGTCCGGTGTTATCAGGCCTGTATTTATACCTCCTTGTAACTTGTAGTTCCTCAGCGCTAGCGCGTGCCTCATCACGTGACCTCGCTCCCTTGTTTATTACCTTATAAGGCCTTATGCGTGAAAAAGCGGGATTCGAGGCGTTGCTCACCATGAGGCCTGAGTCTTTGTTGAGTAAATCAGTATTGGTTTTTATTTCAATTGCTTCCAGAAGCACACTGTCCCATTTCTTTATTCAAATCGCGACAGTTTTGGAGAACCTTTAACTCTGTTCCGCTTTCAATCGTTGAGAAATATTTAACTACTTTTCTAGAAATCGTGAAATTTATAATACGAAAACATTAATTCCTTTCAATGAGTTCGAGAGAATTACTGTCGTAACTTTCGATATCGTTGCGTTTTATGAGAAAATGAGTAACTATATTTCTTTAAGAGTATAAAACACGAACTATTCTTGGTTCTTTAATAAGTTCAAAAGATTCGAATAGGAGATTACTGCTTAATTTACTAATTAAGGAACGTTCAAGTGGTATAGGCAATTGGCAATCGATTATATTCCGTTTATGGGGTTTAGCCAGAAAATTAATTTTAGAATCTTGGTGCTTTATATATTTCTCTTTAGTGGTTTGTGCAAGCAAGTTTCTGTCTGATAAATAATTCCAACGAATACGTCGCTGTTCACGTTGACGTCTTTCATAGATTGAAATTAATAGGAAAATATTTCGTTGTAGTTACGTAATATAATATTTTAACTTTAAAGGGAAATATTTCACAAATTGACTGTTAAGAAAATAATTGCCAAGAAGTTACATGCTGAGTTTATATTTTAGTACATTTGCCCCTTCCTGAATATGTTGCAGTTCCAATCATTTTATATATGTTACTTCATTTATTTTCCCGGTGGATTGTTACGAATTATTGAAATTATCGGAATAAATATATACAATTATAAATGTAGAATACATATTGCGTAGAGAACCGTAGTTCTATTTCAGTGTACTACGGAATTTAGAAGGATAATAAGACGGCGGGAGTGCACATTGATATTTTATGTTAAATATGTGACTTAAATTGTGTCACGGGAACGTAAAAAATTTCTCCATTTAGCTGACGAGTAATCAAAATTTTAAGTACCCTTCCAATGGTGTATAACGTAGAACTACATAGTGGAAGAAATTCGACGACTGAGATTTATAAACGGTCTGAGTGACAGTAGTATAAGTATTCGGAGTGCGTGACGGGAACGCAAGTCCGATCAATTATTACGCGTTAAACGCAGAGCTAAGTGGCGCTCCGATTTTTGACAGGTGCGGGCGGAATGTCGTGATCAGAAGAATCGATGGTGCGCTAATTGCGGCGATTCACGTGACGTTATGGCATGCGTGCCTCAGCTGAGGCTCAGGCTCAGGCCTTGCATGAATGGCTCGGCCTTGCATGATGGGCCTCTATACGTTACAGCAACAAGTACCTTCCATTCAGAACACTCTACAAGTACCTCGTGCACGTTTTCAATATCGTCATGGGCTTCGTCAAACTCCCTTCGCTTTCTGACGTAACGATCCTTCCGTGGAAAGGGAATGTTATGAAAACTTTGGGGACGGATCCACACACCAAAATCAATGTACGGTCTTAGAGACATATGCCAGACAGTTTAGCGTGTTTAAGTTATTATCGGACAAAAATCGGCTTATTACCAAGTTTTAAAAATGTCACCAATTTGGGAACTCGTAACAAATGTCCAAACTGGCTTCCTCCTGCATACGTAGAATCGTGGACTACCGCACCCTTCCAAATACTCTCTCACGGCGTGGAACGGTTCCGCAGCGTCAAATACAGGTGGATGCACAAATTGACTAAGGTAACCCACAGGTAAACTTCCAAAGGGATGGTGTCAGGGGAACCTGCAGGTAATGCCACTGGTCCTCCTCCACTTCTATCAAGGTAGATACCAACACCAAATGTGATGGAGCCTCATCACGCATAAACCACGTGCGTCTTATTTTTAAAAGCACTTCCTGGAAACGTGTTCCCAATAATGTTCCTAAATACAGTGCCTCATTTTTTTATTAATAGTTTAAAAATGTAAGGCTGCCGGAAATACGTTCATATGATGTTATTTTGGGGTAAGTAACCTGTCCCCAGAGTTTGAAACAATCTTCATATTCGATATTCCTCACTGCAGATCGACCTGAGGAAAGCTAAACATATTTTACTGTCCAGATTGCACCAAATTTAAAAACAATGTCGCTAACAGATCAGTGCTCTGCGATTCTAAATGATTGAACATCGTCCCCGCAGTTCATTGACCTTGCCGACTGGCTTGCGTGAGGTAATGATGACTAATTTCAAAGTTGGTTAATCTGAATACCGTGAGTAACATCATAAGGGTTTGGAGGTAAAATTCGGTTAGTTTTTGGGAATTATAACGATAACGGATGGTTTTCGAGGAATTCCTGGGAACGTTCAGCTTGCAAGTTAAATTATTATATTGGTAGAATAAAACGTGGGAAGTAACTTTGTTTTGGCTATATTTGCGATTAAAAACGTTTGTCTTTGTTTAAATTCCCCTATAAATACGTGAGCTGATCAGTGCACCTGTATCAGTCCTCAAAAACGTTTCGTCTTAATACTACGATACTCTCCTTCCAAAATCCCCTTCGACAGCTCATTCCAAATCGTTTTAATAATTTAGTATTGGGAAACACATTCAATCTTGCTTCCAATAAATTTAACTTTTAAAATAATCATGGAATTTATACCGGATTTTAAACCTGTAAAAAAAAACTTTTCAGCATAGCTTACGGAAGAGAATTTTCCTGATCGATTCAGAATTGACGGAAGTAAAAAGCTGGAACCCTGATACTGTGCCGAATATAAATGACAAGTAAGAGACGTTTACCGTGACGACATTTTTGGTTGACGGAAATGGAAGATCTCGGGAATTTCTTTCAGCGCCGAGGAAGTTTAGCTGTTTGTGTGTTAGGCTTTATCGAGAAAGTTATAGTTCCGTGCTGTGATAAAACTGTGGCAGTTATATAGGGCAAACGATAAAACAAAGAAATCGCCCCCGAATGTAACTCAAATAAAATGTCACGTTGAGAAATATGTTCGTAATTACAGAGGTCGGAATTTTTACAATCTGCGCGAGGGGGACGGAGGAATACGAGGAACAAGGCAGCAGATTCAGACAATAAAAAAAAACTGTGTCACGTTTTTCACGTTGAGGAGTCGAGATAACACCAAAATTTCGTATTAAAAGTCTGTTGCCTTGATTTAGACTTCCGCGCTCACTCGAGCTACAGTTATTAGGTTCTAATTAATTGTCTCGAGACACTAAATTTATAAAATCCAGGAAACTGTCCATCTGAACTCAAATTAAACTAAATTTAACCTGATTTGAATAAATACGCCGGGTTATTGAATAATATTCACTAGTAATTTACAGAACGGGGGAACATATGCATGTGTGTGTATAAATTTCAGGCAACTGTTGCTCGACTATTAAGTCACTTTTGTCAGGATACATTTTTAGTATATTGACAGGCTTGCTAGTTTATAAAACTCATTTCTTATTTAAACGGATGCAAACCGTCAAAAAAAATATTTATGCGACGTGTCGGCAAGACGTAACATTTATTTGGGAGATTAATCTAATTTAACGTTATATTTTTTTCATGAAATTCGTTTCTTTTTAGTGTCTTAAATATCTGTAATGACATGATATTTCGAAATTTGCTTCGTTTAGCTGATATTTATTACGACTGGCTGGAATTTTTATATTTATTATTTTAGTGAGGTAGAGAATCGATTTTGTTTTCTATTGAAATTCTCGAAGATATTCACGATCGCATATGAAGCGTTTCGACCCGTCGCTCAAATTTTTCCCGTGAAATTTACCGACTAGAAATCGACGATGCTCGTACGTTTTACGTGAGGAAAAGGAAGCAATACTTCTCCACGCGCAGGTTTTTACAGCCCGAAACCTGCCCCGGATTTATCGTCGTTCATTTTACCCCTTTGGCCTCCCACATCATTACGCAGTGCTGGCAACATCGTAACGCAAATTATAAAGAAATTTGGGGCGCACTTTTTGTTTTCGGCGCGGACCTAATGACGCAGGCCTCCGTAGTAAATTAGGCGGAGCTGTGTGTTGATATAGGACTGCTCCGGGCCCTATTTATTGCCCCTTATTATGTGCATTCGGGAAACCAGTATTAATTGTGGCGCAGAATTATGTGTGAACTCGCTGTAAAATTCTTTCTTCGAACCGTACTGTGAGCGGACGTTACTTAACCTGTGTTACGTAAACGCCCGCCTCCAAGTATCACGTTTACGTGCGCTGCTCACCGACGCCTATCGAAATTAATTGAAAAAAAAAATCATTCCCCGAGAAATGCTCAATGATGTAGGTGGTAGCCTTTGACCAGTCTCTGATCCTCCCGAAATGTATATATATAATAAAAAAGAATGTATGTCTGTATGTATGTATTAACGTTAATTTCTATTCGAATTTAAACGAGCGGACAGATTGAAACAAAAATTGGTACGCATATTCTTCAAAACACGAGAAACGGTACTGTGGGGGTGAGAAACTCCTAGCATGAAGATAGAAAGAATTATAATTGAAAAATGTGATAATTTTGTGTTAAATTACTGCACGCGAAGAGACCATGACGCGACGTTACTACGCGTCGAACAAAGGGAATAGTTCCTTTTTCCGTAATGAAATAAAGCAGAAATATTTTCATTGCTAAAAAGTATAATTTTATCCAGCAATACTCCCTCGAATGATAATAAAAACAATACGAAATACTTTACGATCCTTGCGAAAAATGTAAGTTAATTTCGTCGCCATATTAGTTAAGTCCAATATAGCGAAAATTTGTTTACATTATGAATCTAGCTAACAATTTCATCAACTTAATCGTTCGTAATGCCTAAGACTGAGGGACAATACGCAATGAGTATATTTAAGTATTCTATTTGTACAGAAATTCGGAGGTATGTTTGTTGGGATTGATGCAATAAAATTCAATGCATTTTATAGCTGTTCAATTAATACACTTACGTCACGATACATTTTAGTATATTGACAGGCATCCTTTCCATATGTAAGGAACTAGGAACAGTTAGATTTAGGTTAAATCACTTCTTGACTAAAGATTAATATAGAATTAAATACTTTGGCGGGTTTATATAAATAAGTACATGGGCAACGCCAGGCACCCACCTAGTATGTAATAAATGTATCGTTACTGATTCGAATACGATACCACGTCGATTACCGACTTATTTTTACTCGTCTATTTCTTCCCCATAAAGAATAAATTCTGATCTACGCGATTAGTAAAACACACTTGAAAGTTACAAATTGAATATAAACAATTCTCCATAACGGAACTGTTCTTCATTATAATTTTCATCTAAAAAATCGAGACCAGTTGGAAATTTGCTGAGACTATACTGTACTAGAGTTCATGTCGAAGTTTCTTTTAGTACTTAAAACATTTAGTCAGTCTTTTACTACAACGTTTTCACAAACTCTAATTGTATGACATTATAAATATTATATGTCAATACATTTTAATGAAAATTAATCAACAATTTCACATTTTTTACTTGAAGTCCTGATCCTTTCATCTACGCTGCAAGTAACGTAATAGATCTTGAAATAATTGTACGGTAGCACAATCAGCGAAGTAAATGCAAAATTGGCTCGTTGACAGTCTTCAGTGAAATTAGATATTTGAGAGTGACACCGTGGCAACGAATTTGTTTTTGCCCATTCAAAGCAACGCAAGAGAGTGCGACAATTCGGTTACCTTGGAACTACGATAAATAACGTATGGACATTAGATATCTTCGAATTTTGACTGTTTCAGATATTTCGCACGCTCACGACATGGGGACAACGAAAGTTTGCTACTAAAGCACTTAAGCGTAGGTTATCATAAGAGAGAACTCACAAATGTACGAAAACAATATCTTTACGTCATCGAACAACAAAAATTCCAAGATATTTACGAGACGTTTATTCACAGATTAAAATATGTAACCTAACTATAAGCGTCATTTTAATTAACTTCGGTATTATTTAATTTAGTGCGGCTCAGCTGAGACTATTAACGGAATGCCTTTTGCAGTTCGGTTCCAAAGAAGTGAGAAATACGCGTAATACTGAGGAGGATTGGGGGTCCAGTCCCCTTCCTTGAGCTTCATCCGGGTTCGATTTTTTTCCTAGGATTCCAGAAATAGTTCACGAAAATGCCAGGGGAATTCTTATAGAAATGTGTAATGTTCTCCCCGGATCGAGGAAATTCAATTGTTCCAGGATATTCGACGGCCACAACACTGAAAAAAACCTTTGGGTTCCTTAATATGCAAAGGCTTATAATTTTAGAATCGAAATCGAGGATTTTCGGACTCGTAAAGAGGAGTAATTAAGGGAATACGTTTTTAGACATATTTAAGGCAGTTTACGAAGATGTATGCCAAATTCATTGAGTAAAATAGTAATTTTAGTTAGAAGTCAAAGTTTTGTAGGTAGCACTTGTTCATGCGGCAGCAGTAAAATAAGCATATCTAATTATAAATTGCCGGATTTTGGATCCAATCCACTACGGAAGAATCTTCGAGAGGTTATATCTAGAGTATTCCATTGCGCAGTCAGTTAAAATGACAAAGTTTCGTTGGGGTGGAAAGTACTCGACGTTATCACAAGCGTCGTAGGGGAGCGCCGAGTTACCGTTGTTCCTTTATAAAAATAATCGCGGCAAAGCAATCTCCAGGGTCGGCGTCTTATTAATCAAATTACAGCCGCGCAGAGCAATAAAGGGAAGATGGCGCGATAGGAATACGAATTCCTCCCTCCCCGGCGCGGCGCCGCGATTATTTTCTCGTCGGACGCGCATAATCGAGGAAATAAAAGGAACTGAGGAAGCGGAAGATACTGGGGGGACGTCCGCGTCGGAGCGATGGCGGCGCGGCGCCTTCCTTTCCATATTCATATCGGCCGATTCCCAGAAACCAGCTTCATTAACGCCACTTCGCTGTTTTACTGCTCGGGATCGAATGTTTTATTTCCCGCCGAGTTTAGGGTGGGTAATGACGGCCGAACAGCTTGTTAGGGCCCGTCGCGCCGCGGCGGGTGATTACTCGCCCGCGCATAAATCAACGCCGAGCATTGACAAATACAAGTGTAACAAGTAACTACGTAAATTATCGCCGCTCGGTCCGATAAATCGCTGGAGCGTTCCTCCGAATCGAGGCGTCGCGACGCGGGGTAATTAAAGTCAACCCCCCACCCCCGCGTGCGCGTCGCCATAAAGATCAAAGCGGGGCTCTGCTCTCCCCCGCGCGCTTGCACCAAGATGGCGCCCAACGCTCAATCATATTCTGGCGGAAGTGACGTCACGGGGAGAGTTTTTTCCCCCTCGCGCATGCGTCGCCCGTGCGCTTCGATATGGCGTCGGCGTCGTCGCTGTCAGACGTCCTAAAACTGCTCCACCACGATTAAGTCGACAAACGTTCGGAATTGAAATAATGCATAAAAATATTTATTATTACTACTATTACTATATTGATAAACTAAAATTAAAAAATAAAGAATCGATAATAGGGTATCGTAATAATTTTCGAACGATAGATCACGACTTCTGATGTTTCGACAGCAAAATTCAGCTCTATAAAGCAAAACTAAACAAATTCCTCAACCCTATTATTCTTTGTAATATCTCTGAACATTTGCCATCTTCAAATCTAAAAGTTCGATTCAATTCATGTACAGTTGAATTACAAGTATATATCAACGAAGTCAATATTTCGGCTAAGGTGAATAAAATTAAAATTACTAGAAATTGAAGCAATTCAGACCCGATTGGCCAATATATTTTGATAGAAATATCGAATATAATTTTTATGGGCAAGAAATATATGGGAAATTGAGCGGCAAATATTTACGAAGTTATGCTCCCAGAAATATTTGTTGTGGGAAGCAGGTGAATTTAGCGAACAGACAAAGTGGAGAAGTCTGTATATTTCATTGTAATAGATTTAAATATAGCGACGATTCACAGCTAAATTGCTGGCGCACTTAACACTAGTGCCACAAATAATGGAACCAGGGTCGCCTTCACCAAATAGATCTAGTAGAATAATTGGAAGAAGTTCAAGAAAGAACAGATAATTTTGTTCTACTAAGGAAACCCCAGATTAGTTGCGCTGGGAAATAAATGTGTTATCACATCAATAACATGTTCCATATAAATAGCAGTGGTTGGAGCGTTATTAAAATTACATTTACCATAATATCAATGTCACGAAAATTGCTTAAGGTATTAACGAAAATATTTAGTATAAAATCGTTTTTACACATTACAACGTACACAACTAATTTGAGTTCAATCTGTCTAGATCGAGATTTGAATCTCGTACAGGGTTTTTCGAGTCCTTCTTCACAAAACTCCCATTTTTTTCGTAAATTTCAAACAGTCCCAAAAAGTTATTTTAGCTTTTCTTCCGTAAGTTTTTCGAATAATGCGGTGTCTTATCCTGTTCCTCATGAATACATCCGACCGACGGCCTCATTTGCATGTAAACGGTATTTTTATTATCTCATTGCTACCCTTTTCCTCGATTCAATTTGTTTCCCCCACGGAGTTGCAGATCAGATTGGGTTACAATTCACAATTGTTCATCTTTCCCTTAAATTCAAAAACGAGGTAGAATTATTTTCACAACTCACAATCAAAAATCAGATTTTCCGAACGTATTACATTCCAGGGACTGTTCCTATGGAGAATATAAGATCAAACCGAAATTTGGGAAATTTTAAAATACGTTATTATAATTTTCAATTTTTTAAACTTTATCCTATTTTGGTGCATTTTCAAAGCAACACCATAACATCCAAAATTTTCTTTGAAAGATATACTCATGGGTTATAATTTTTATCGTTAGTTAAAATGTTAATTATCAGTCAAAATTAATTAAAAATTATTTACTATCGGGATTCATCTAAAAGAATAATTATTTTGACAAAATATTCTATTTAATATGGAAATTTTAACTCATTCTCGTATATTTATCACTCTGATTTTTTTCCCTACAAACCGTTTACTTATTTTAATAATTATAATAGTGTGACTCGTTCGGTTCTGCGCAAGTTCTCAATTAAAATAAACTAACGCAAATCGGAGCAGCATTTTTTAAATTTATATTTTTGGTTGTACCCCGCAAAAATCGTATTAAGTTTGTTGCTTGTCGCGTCTTGAGGGATTTAGTAATATTTGTAAACCTAAAATACTAATCGCGGCACGATTGAGGACGAAACTGTTCTCACGACTGTTACAAATCCGATCTGGATCAACAGATAGAAGAAGTAAGCAAATCACCCCTGCGAACATCGTGTACCTTTATCTCATCATGTGAAACCTCACAACGTCGAATCCCCTACTTATCCAATTAACTGGATCTACACTTTAATTCCGATTATTTGCTTCAGCTGTTTGATTTCGTTGAACGTGCAACTATCTTTGTTGCGACACCGCGTGCAAAGTGCCAGGACTTCTCAATTTACTGATATTTAATTGCATACTTTAACGTTTCGATTTATTCACGTTGCTGTATAGGAAATGAATATCATCAATCTTACAATTCGTCTAGGAGTGTTGCTTACACCTGAATCGCGTGGTCAGCACCGAATTTTTAAGCGGTTATAATCGTTTATAACGAATTATTTTTTCGGAACAATTTTTAAATTGTTTACGTTAGTATAACGAATTTGTAAGCCGTATAAGCCCATTTTAGATGGTGGAAATGAGGTTGATCGGTTTACAATATTTTATGGTATATCATCAAATTATTAAATAAAATTACTCCATGATACTGGCAGAGGAGTCGCCGTGGTTTGATACTTTATAACTGGAGAAATATTCTGATTAATTTGAAATGTCATCCCTTGCTTTTCTAAAAAAAAAATACTAATATACACAGATTTTCTTCTTCAACATTTAAAATTCAATTTTAATTAAAACTGAAAATTATTTATTTAGCAGAAACCTCTTTCGACCATAAATTAAGTAAACGCTTGAAAAAACAAAAGTGTTTCGTCTGGGACTGATTTAAACTTGGGGTTTCGATTCAGTTATGAGAAATAATTTTTTATTTGCAAACAGTGAGTGCTTACTATTCCTACGTAATTATAAACAAATATGAACTAATATTATAAATGAAAAAAATTACGTCTGATTGAAAATAATGTGCAGTTGTGTTTCTCTAGGCTCTTCTTAGCACCTCACGAAAGGGTCAAGAATCCCAGAAACGTTGTGTGATATTTATATTACCCTTTTCTGTCTGTATGGGTATCTATCTTATTCACTAACTAATATTATAATTCAGAAATTATTTATAACTCAGCAACCTTGTGTCCTGCTGACGATAAAGTCGGTGAAACTCTTAAGAATATTATATTTTTTACATGTTCTTCACAATATGATCTCCAAATTAAACTAAACAAATAATGCTAGAAAATGGCGAAAAATACATCCGGAATCGAGGATAATTTTAAAATTCAAACAGAAAAAAATATTGTGCTTAAAGAACAGCCATGGTCTGTGACTGATAATCACAGATCTAAAATAATTCAGAATTTTATGAAATTCCTCTTTTTTTATTATTAATGCCTACGTGTCCAACGAGCTAGAAATCAACGTTAATCATATTGCGAACGATCCGGAGTTAAATTATAACGCGTTGGGTGGGGTGTGTTGTTTTCAACGGTGTTTCAGTAGGTGTTACCCACTTCCGACGTACTTGTGTGAGGCAGCGACTGTACCGATCTGTAAGACAGTAGCACAGCTGTACTGGTACTGGAATGTGGACACGAGATAGCACATAGAGACATGAATGAAGTCCCGGGATTAATTACGCGCGTCATCGCCTCCGCGGACATAAATAGCGCTCTCTGCTACCTGAGTTCCCCGTTTCGAAACCTTTCACCTTAATTGGAAAACAGATTTAAAATTCCCCGTCACTTAAAAACCCATTAAAGGCTTTATCGGCAGCTCGCGTCTGAAATTCCTTTTGCGCCTTTTCTTCTCGCGTTACTTTTTCCCACCTCTCTGAACGATCGTTTTATTTTGGAACGAGTTCCCTCCCACGTCCGAACGACCCGATATCGGTTCGTACGACCATTTATTTCCGTTTAAATCGAGCGCGAAGGCGGAGCGTCCGATAAGAGCCGTGTAGTTTAACACCGGCTCTGGATCCGAAACTAATGTGAAACCTGTGTCCCATCTGATACGCCGGAAAGTCGCGCCATTCGTTAGGCGACGCGGACGGCTACCGCAACTGCCGTCGAGACACGACGCGCCGGTTTGTTTCCGGGAGCTGATCGTTTCCGCCAACGCACCCCGGCCGGGATGCTGCGACGCTGGATCTGCCCCAATTAAGCGGCCATCTTCGCCACCATCTGCGCGGACCGTGGGAATTCTCCTTCGTACTCCGGCCTCGTTACTTTCGACCCGCGACAGCTTTACGAGGCTACTAAATGCGAGATAAATCAAAGCGATGACACGCCCGGAGGCTTCCATATTGGGATTCGGTCCGTTCCGCAGCCTCCGGACTACCCAGCAACATGACGCGTTACGGACTCGAATTCGTCAACTCGGGAGGAAAGTCGAATTGTAACGAAATTCATCAATTGAATATCGTTTGCATTTTCCGTCTTTCGAGGGATAATACAACAACGTGAACAAAAGTTGTTCTTCGAATCAGCGGCGATTCCCTGAATATTTTGCTAAACGATGCAAGTAAATTGAAGCGCTAATCTGCTTCCAGTTCTAACCCTTAGGTACCACGAAGGATACGGCGCCGATGATGTTTTAATTGTGGGCGGTGGAAAGGGTGTCCGTAACGTACTCGTGACTCCAGTCTGCTCTCAAACAGATCAGTTCACTTCTTTCGGTCGGCGGAAATGTTGGACTGATGTCATAAAATTACCGGCAAAGTGTTCTTAGACAAGTTCGACAGAAAAAAGTTTAATCGAAGTGACATGTCTTGAATTATCTCACTGTCGGACGAGTTACTATATATTTGTGGAATAATTCGACAGCGTACTCAGAGCAATCGGAATTTGGTGAATACGGGTCGATGGGGCGGATTTTTTAAAGGGGAAAAATCTGAATATGATCATTCAACAATCCCTCGGAAGTCACTCATGAAATTGTAAACGTCGCGTTGTGTTCTCGTAGTTGTTTGTAATGTAGATGTGACCTCAACCGATGAACCATTAGCATAGACTGGGTCCCCAGACGACTCCATCGGCTTAATTAGTCCTCAAGCTGATTTGTTTGCGGCGACTCGCCATATTTACGAGAAGCCTGTAAGGACTAATAAGTTAATCGCTACGCAACGCATTTTCGCAGGCATTTTTCATACAAGAACTTAGCAGGGGCATTATACAGGGATTAGAAACGAAGTTTAATTAATATAATTAGAATGTGAGTAACCGAGTACAAAGCCTTTATCGTCCCACTCTATCACATTCCGCCATTATCTAGACCGCACCTGGCATGCGGACTTGTCACATAAATTATTACGGTATCTCCATCCTTCGGCATCACCACCGTCGGCGACCGTACGATAACGTACGAGGAGCAAAAACCGAGTCTTAAAATCACGGCTAACACACAAATTTTATACAGTTATATCCTTTAGTAGCTGGGTGATAGAAATCTTGCGTTACGCCCGCGTTAATGGCGTCGGCCACGATATCGCACGCGTTTGCTGAAGCGTTAATCAACGTGCAAGCTCTTTCGATACTTTCGAGAAAAAATCTCCGAACCCGATCTTCGCGCCCACATTTGTCGATTTACATACAAGACTGGGCTCTATTAACGCAATGAGGAGTGTCTCCATGCGTTTCTTCTTAATTGAACGACGTGTGAGATTATTTTCTCAGATGTCGAAATGGTTGAAAATTATTGAATACATATTGCTAACAGGCAACGTCTTATATAAAATATACTTTTATTTGATAACTACGTTTTTATTAATTTACAATGACAAGCCCAATGCTTAATAGTCTTGATTCAACTTTCCTGTAACGTGCTCAAAATTATTAATAAGATCAGCAAGCATTTGGTTCTTCAACTAAAACAATTTCTGATACGTTTATAACACAATTATGTTTTCAATTACGAGGAAACCCATTTTTGTTGTTGTTTCGTCAATGGATCCTTAGTCGTTTTTCATAATCAGACACAAAAATAATTAATACAGAGATGAAATTTTTTGACTTTATTCTTTCAAACTGCATTCGCTTTAAAGTCACAAAATATGAATAGTGGATAATTTTATATAATTGTAGGAAGATTTACAAATAAAAAATGAGCTGTCTTAGGAATTATTGCGTTGGGACTTTTCTGACGTTAATGAGGTAAGTCATGTTAAGATTGTGATAAGTGAATGTTATTAAGCGGTTGTGATCAGTGATCAGTGATACTTTTGACATGTGCGGCATCTTGTTTATAGTGCCCTGAAGATTGTTATCTTATTGCTTGTGTTTATGGAATAATGGTTTTGCAGTATAATTTACGACATTCGTTCCGTAATTTATAGTTAAGATGTCCCCCGTATATAAATGTTTTCCATAGTCCTACTTGTTATTTCCGGCTTGTGAAATCAAAACGTGATGTTGTGATAATAAGTAATTATTTAGAATTTAATTTACTGATACATATCAGTCAATAAACATCTGCGGGATGGACGGGCGTATTTTACAGAAGCAAATTAAAACATATAAATTATAATGTAGTTCGCGGTATTTTCAGCATTTATCAACGGCAACGGAGATATACAAATTCACACAACGTGTAACTACGATTGCGTTGACGTTAAGTATTTCGCCTAAATTTGTAGTTGTCCTTTGATAGCGCCAGGAAGATAAATTGCCGTATTCACGCTCGTTGCGCGGCGAACTGAGGCGTGTCTAAGGCGAGTTCGATATTAAGTTATAGTAATATTTTAAGTGAGCCGTTTAAGAAAGAAGTCGCTGTTGTAAGGTTGCTATGGGATGCTAGGCAGCGAGCGGCAGCGGGATGAGGATCGATGTTCTCCGCAGGTGAATAATTCAGCCGGTCTGTGACCTTCCGCCGCTAACAGCGGGCTCCGTTAAACATTCAGACGGACAAATTACAGATCGAAACGCAGACACGAGATTGCGGAGGATTAGATCGTCTTTTCGGAGAGTTCCCCCCCCCCCTCCCCGATTGCAATTAACGACTCGCCCGGGGTTAACAAGGTAAATATTTTAAGCGGTCTCGAAATCGCGCGCAATTTGGGGCTCGATTCCGTGTAATTTCCTCGTTCGATGTAGGGATTCGCACTTAAAGCGAATCAGGTGCAGAAAACGTCAAGCTACGGCACTACAAAAAATGTCATCCTTGGGCAATTCTGGTTGTACCGTTTTGTTATTGGAAGATTATTGTGAACGACAACAACGGAAGCGGTCGAGAGACCCGCTTCAGCGATAGGAACTTTTGTAGACAAGATAGGGAGGCCATCTTGTAAATTCATTCCTGAGCAACACGACTTTATATTGAATAATATGCCGATGTGTAATTGAGTGTCCGGAGCTCTCGGGGACCGGTTAGCTTACCCGTAACTTGTCCGAGATTAATACGTATCTTAGTTTAGTGAGAATGAGCTGAGAGGATGAGTGTAGCTCTCGTATCCCGGGGCGCTTCGCTCCCTACGTAGTAAATTAAAGCGCTAATCTGCTTCCAATGGCTGTCAGTTCTAACCCTTAGGTACCACGAAGGCGAGCGGAGCCGATGATGTTTTAATTGTGGACGGTGGAAAGGGTGTCCATAACGTACTCGTGACTCCAGTCTGCTCTCAAACAGCCCCGTTCCCTTATTTCGGTCGGCGGAAATGTTAGAATGACGTCATAACATTAACGGTAAAGTGTTCTTTGACAAGTTCGTCAGTGAAATAGTTTGAAGTGACATGATTTGATATCGGTCAAGTTACTATATATTTGTGGAATAATTCGACAGCGTACTCAGAGCAATCGCAGTTTGGTGAATACGGGTCGATGGGGCGGCTTTTTTTAAGGGGAAAAATCTGAATATGATCATTAAGTTTGAGGACACCTCAGGGTCAAACCTTCAAATGCAAACTTTCCTTGATTTCCCAAGGGGAAGCACGTATTTGCCCGGGTATCGATTAAGTTGTTTCAGTATACGCGATTCTTGAGTGACTTCTACATTGAATTTTAGATACAAGTTGAAGTCGTATGATGGTGTCGCACTGACTAATTTGGAGAAGGAACGAGAATTTACATAGAGTGATGTAGGCAACACACGATAGTACAATAAAGTGAGCGAATCAGAACTAGACGTTGTCATGTGTTAATAGACAGCAAGGAGTGACGTTGAAGAAAGCAAAGCAGTTTTCAGAACACAGAGCGTCTGCTTGAATTACAGATATTGCATATGAATTGCTGATATCGTTCCGGTACAGCGGTTTTATATTCACGGAAAGAACAATATATTAAGTTTGAGTGTAAGGGGGTCTTTATTTCCTGAGATATTACTATCTGCGAGATAGGGTGCGAGGCCGTCAATACAAGCGGAAAGAACTCGTTGACATACTCTCAACAGGTTCGCCTTATCGGACCCGCAACAATGT
Source organism: Zhengitettix transpicula (assembly GCA_037074705.1). Classification (NCBI taxonomy): domain Eukaryota; kingdom Metazoa; phylum Arthropoda; class Insecta; order Orthoptera; family Tetrigidae; genus Zhengitettix; species Zhengitettix transpicula. Next base: position 52,978,030 of record CM073595.1, read on the forward strand.
AACCGCTATATCTGGGCCCGCGACAAAATTAACTTATAACAAAATGGAGCGCTTTGGAAAATACTTTCACAGATAAACGATACCGATGGCAAAAATTCGCATGGAAACGTGACAGTTGCGGGAATATCCTTAGTGGAGTATTTGAAGACTGTGATGCATTATAAGGTTATATTTACCGTTGCTACTCTTTAAATATATTTAATTGTAAATAAACCCGCAAAAAATATTTCTCCGCAGGTTACATGATATTTTTCACTAATTGACACAGAGTACGAACAATCATCCAAGTCGAATTTGGTGCTTTACATAATCTTAATGTTTCCTCGCTTATTCAGTAAAATAAGAGTAATATTATTTACGTACAAAACGATTAAACTGATTATTTTAATAGCAGATACATTTTCATATTCTACATGAGGATGCTAAGAATTCTGCGGGTCCATAACGGGACGTTTGGTTTACGATGCCACACAGTTGACGTATTTTTGTTGCTATTCGAATATAAAGTGAGGTCTGAGATCGTGCAGTGCCTTGCATGACGGAATGCTATGAGTTAATAAGGAAAAGGTCCCCCACGATGATGATAGTAGGAAGTAAATATTGAGTTTCGTATTGAAAGCCGACGTCGAGACTTTCCTGCCCATCAAACTTACGATCGTGAACCTCATCTCGATAGATTATCTATTTGTGTTTTGAGAGGACGGTGGTTCCAGGGAGAAAGTGTTGTTGGTGAATCTAGGAGAGGCGCTGACCATCACGCGGATGGACGCCAGCTGGTCCGACTCACGCGAAGCATGACCAACCACACGTGACGTAGCAGTGCGTGTAGCACGCAAACAGCCTTGCCCTTCGCTACGATATGGCTTGTTGATGAGACCTCGCCATTAGAATGAGACACGCGGACATTTTCCGTTCGCACTCTCCGTTCGGGCCATCTTCAACGCACGAATAAGCGACAAACTCTGGAGCCTGAGCCTGCCCCAATGCTGAAGTCGTGAAAGAGCTCCGAAATACTCGTTACCAACGTCAACATAAGCTATCTCAATCACATTCTTTCTAGATAAATGAACGGCGTCGATTTTACTCGATCCACGTTTAATATGTCAGTGAAGGTCAGTAATTGCACTTCCGTACTCCATTGCGTTGCTCTCATTAGATTTACATATCGTACGACGTTTCAATGTCTCTCTGCGCCATCGTCTTCAGATGTACTCTGGCGGTAACAGCCAATGAAACAATTATATTTATTTTCGTCAGCGATTTCCATAACAGCGTATGAGCGGAATCGTCAGTGAACATGGAAAGAATTTAAACTAAATCGCAGCCAACAAATTTGATTACTCGACGGTGAGTGAATTTTATTTGAGCCGAAACAGGAATATGTCACATTATGGTCCAAGAAGATAACTGGACGAGGTAAGCAGAGAAGATTCATGGAGAGGGTTTTCTAAATTCGTGCAGTTGAAGAACAAAGAAACGTGGATCTCGCTAAACAGGCAGAAATTTAAAAATATGTATTCATGATTATATCTTAAAAATCTCATAAAGTAGTTGGAGAAGCTGAAATTAATTCATTTTTCGTTCAATATATAAGAATATATGTAAAATTCGATTATAAACACTACTATTAATCCCTACTTCAAACATTGCTTTCTTATGGAATTTATATATAGAGGGTTGAAACACAAATATTGCTCGCGGTATACGAATAGTCCCTAGAAAATACTTCAGAATTAAGGGATCCCGCTTTAAATAAATTGTGATCGAATAATCCTATACTTCTTGACTAATACGCCTTTATGAAATATTCAAGGAAATTACGGGATAACCTACTTTTAAAATGCTCACATATTTATTCTGAATTAGTCGTGTATCGGAGCACAGTTTATAGAATTTCATTATTTCAACCGGCGTCAAGAGACGACTCGATAATATTATGCGGTCATATTATTTTATACGCGATCCGAACACGTTCTAGATGTTTCACATTTAAAATTGATAATTTCTTTCATGTAATTATTTAGATTGATGAATTTAGCAGTAAAATGCGATTGTATTTCTTGAAACAAAAAAAAATTACTCCAGTTGCTTGAGGAATATTTTTTCGTTGCGAATAATTCCACGACAAAACTTGCCTGTTTATTTTATTTTTAATCGCTTTTTCGTCATGGGTGTCGTTGACATGTTATCTTTATTAAATCTTTAAATTTTATGCAATATATTTTGACATCTAGGGTAGTAAGTAATTTCATACTGGCGGCCACAGTTTTATAAAGAAACGCAGTTACACAAAATTCAGACCTGTAATGGCTGAATGGGCGAGTGAATATGCAACGAACGCCCGTATTCATGAGAAGCCCGGTCATTTGAATATCCTTTCAGAAAAACACAACCCCACGGCACGCCAACTTTGATAAAGAAGAGTATTGATGCCGATCGTGGCGGACTAAAATATATACCGTCGCGAAATGGGAAATCGTAACAGGAGGTAACCAGAAAGGGAGAAAAAAAATAGGTCATCCCGGTTGGCAGACTCATCAACATTATATTGTAAACGGTAAGAGATTTAATCTTTTCCACTCGACAGATTCTGAGTCATGGAGTTAAGAAGGCGTCTGGACAACATGAATAGCTTTTTGTTCGAAGTCGTTTCTACGGAATCGGCCAGTCAGCTATTGGAACAACGAAGACACGCACGTAGATAAGAGGAGAGCACGTGATCTTGAGACGAGCTGACGCATCGTGGTGCAGTTGCAGGTCACTAGACCGCTCCCTGGAAAGATGATAGCTCCCAGACTGCAGAGAGATTGGGTTTCGTCTCCGACGCCACCTTTCGACTTTACGCTTGCCAAAAACTCGAAATTCGGAAGCGGTACTTGTTTTACACTGTGGAGCCGGCAACGGAACCTCGAGTGCGTCCGGTGCACCGCTGCACCATGCAACGCTTCAAGGTCACGCAGGGACAACGTGCTGCTCGTTGCACCAAAATGCGGGGGGTCAAGTTCCGAGACAGTCCGTTTTCACTTTACTCACTGTTCTTTAATAATGCCAGCCGAGGAATTGGAAGGACGCGTTCAACCGACACGATTACGGTGAATGAACGTTTGATGGAAACTATCAATTCTCAGGTTTTCTCTGCACCGAGCGACGTTCTTCTACGACAAAGGTTAAAGAAAACTCTAGTTACCTACAAACACGCACTAACCCTCCAGATATTAGTTGAAGAAATGTTTACAAGGAATTACTACAAGCACACCATTATTCCCCGAATCACGAGGACTGCAGGAAGAACTGACGTGTCATTCTACAGAAAATGCTGGGACAGCGCTCTCTATCTACTCCTCCTCAGTAACTGGCTTATCTGTAGCGAGAACTCCACGCCCATGTGACTGTACAAAGTTCCTGCTGATTCTCAGAAATTTTCACCTTCAATTCGAACAATTTGTCTCTTTATATACTTCAAAACGTAAAGGGGTTTTCAGGTTTATTTATTTTTATATTTTCTGACATCTCACCTTAATTCTACACTTTTATAATAATGGTGTTACTCGTTGTAACTCTACAATTCACTTTCTAATACCCTTAAGACAGTAAATACAAAACCAGATGAATAATATTCCAGGAATGCGTACGCTGTATGGTAAATTGGTGATTGGGCGGTATTGTACAGAAATTTCGTATGAATCGTGAAATCGTAGAAGCAAGGGTATTGATTTGACTTACAAACTATGGAAAAAAGAAGATATTTGCAGGGAAGTCTTGGAAATCTAATGTAATAAATAAAGCAGTGTTTGTATGTATGTATGTATGTTTCTTTGAATGTTTCCTTATACAAATCTATACCGGTTAAGCAAATTTCACCAAATTTAGTACACGTATTCTTGGCGATCAGGAAACAAACACTGTCGGGGTGCCACACGTCTACCACTCCCAGGAGCAGGGGTGGACGAAGGTGGAAATATTCAAACATGCTAAAACAGTCGATATTTGAGTAAGATAAATAATTTTTAGGGATCAAATAATTTAGCGGTGTTTCTACCCATATTATCTGAGTATAATTTAAACTCCTTACAACATGGAAAATGGGCACCCTTAGGGGTGGGGGTGGACGGGTGTTACAAGAAAATAACGCGAAACCAACCGAGATTTGAATCAAAATGTGTTTGTGTGTGTCGCTGAGTTTAATTGTTACAATCTGGGCAACGCGCAGTGGGGTGGTAGTGGTTGGGAAGAGGAGGGCGGGGGTGGAAATTTTAAAACATATTAAATCGGCCGATTTTTGCGTAGAATAAATGTATTTCGAGATCATTAAGATTAAAAAAAATTCTCTACTTGTTCTCCGTATATAATTTTAACCCATTTCGGTATTGGGAGCGGATCACCCTTAAGGGTGGGGGTGGAGTAGCATTACATAAAAATGACGCAAAAACAATCGAGATTGGACTCGAATCCGAGGTTGTGGATATCTCTGAGGTTAATTATGACATTAAACTTTGCAATTTAACCCTTTAGGGCGGAGGTGCTAATTTTCGAACACGTTAATCGACCGATATTTAAGACGAATAAAATTTTTTTGGGGTCAATGAAATTCATATTATTTCTCTAGATATTATCTGTATATAATTTCAACCCCTTTAGGGCTTGGGAGCAGAACACACATAAGTGACATTTTCATAAAAATAACTCAAAAACATGGAAGTAAAATTGGGGGTTAGGGATATATGACAACCCGGGCAACGCCGGGCACCCAACTAGTAAGTGAATAAAAACTAGATTCATCAGGATTGACATCCTTGACTGAGTGTGACACAAGATGAACGGTGATATCTAGCTATTTATTATGCTCAGGTCCTTGAGCAAGCATTTTTTACAAACTGCTATTGTAGCGTTTTATGGTTTCTTAAACAAAAGCCTGTATATAGTTCTCATTTAAGACAATCGTACAGAATAAGTAACGGTTCCTCAATCAGTATAAAGAAACTGTGCGTGATCCGCGCTCTAATTACTACAAGAACAGTTCATTATCGATTCATAAGAATCATCGTATCGAATAAAATACTAAAACAGTAAGTAATTTATAAATAATTACAGGTTGTATAAGGGGCGTTTTCACCCTGAAACGAGGAGCGAACATAATTATTCTATTGGCTTCGTATTTCTAATAACCTCGATAGACGGACGCAAAGTATCGAGAACTCGGCAAGGCGACGAGCCAGGGAAAAAAGAAGAGGGGAACCGAAATGGAATACGAACGTATTATTTTAATTAAGACTGGCTTTGTGCGGGTCAAGAGTCATTTTCATTAGTCTGGGTGTTCGGGGGGGCGGTGGAAACGCTCACTTATTAGGCGGACTACTAAATATATCGCTCGTAACTGGAGCTTCTGTTCCAAATAAGATATTACGGGTGAGCCAATTAAACGTGTTCAGAGAATTTACCTTCTCTCAATACGATTCTCGTTTCGAAGCGGCTGATGGGTTCTCGAAATTTATAAGAGGGACAACAGCTGCGCCCTGCGGTCAGAATAAACTATTTATGCTAATAACCGACGTTTCGAATATCTCCATTAAGATACGCCTCGTTTGAGTATGAGCTTATTACAATCCTGGTCAACGACTCTTTAGTAATTTATAATTTCAATTTAGAATATTCGGATAATGTTTCTTTTGAATACAAAGTCAACCTGACGTTTGTCGTTCGAAGTTTTCTATTTATTCACAAATTACTAGTGTCAGTTTATGAATTATCTAACACTGACTTATATGAAATATTTATCAAATAAATTCTAAGAATTGACACGTAACTAAATTGTAATTAGAAGTGAGCGACCATGGAACTGTGTAATTAATTATAGATTGACCGCAATTGCACCCCAACTTACAACTAATTCGAAAGGTGGCTGTAATAATATTAAATGTTATCCCCGAGTTCAGGAATATTGTAAGCCGGTACTAGAAGTGTTAATAGCAACGTTCTGCAATGAACTTCAGTTCAACGTCCTTCCATAGTTTATTTACATATTCGAAAGTACAGTTACTCTAAAAAATATTAGTCATTTTACTTCAGAAGTGTAGCCTTGACATTTTTTTCTATATGCACGGGTGCGAGATTATATGTCTAAGCAAAATGCCATCAGGAAACTTGGTTTCATAATTTCTCGTCCGTGTTTTGCCTGTGGTATTGATATACGTAGCCTCCGTAGCTTTAATATACCACTTCAATGGTCACGACGTCGCAAGGTGACAACTTATCGGCGGAATTGTTGCACTAATAAGCTCGCATTAAAATGAGGAGGAACGAACGCTCACGATTAACTCCAACCACGAAACAAATTAAATTCGAACAAAGGATCGGCTTCACGACGGCGTAACGTATGAACTCTATAGAGGCGCACGGGGAACCCGAACAGATTTTTAAATCATTTATTTGTAATTAATTAGAAACATATATCTCGGTGGCGATCTGAGCATGCAGATAAGTGAATGGCGAGCGCTAATTGCGGTCAGCAAGTGCCGCCTTCCGTTGCTTCGGTAATTACCAGGGATATAGGCGTTAGGCAATAGTACAATAGCCGATAAATCGTGGCGCAGCAACGGCCGAAGGAGAGCGTCCAGCTTAATTATCATGTAACATTTCGATGTAATTGATATACGGCGACAGGGCGTTCTGTTTCACGCCCGTAATCGTGTTACGTCATACGATATCCAAGCTAGGTCAGGAATGTCTCCCCAGAAAAAGGCCTAAAGGCCACCCTTCACACGAGGTCCTCCAGGCAAAGGTGTACTCTCAAACAACCATTCAAAAATTAAGTCAAGTTCCGCGACCGTCAGCATGAAATCAGGCTAACCGAAGTCTGACAACTCGCAGTTTTTCAGTTCTACGTCTCTGAGAGGTAAGTGGGAAATTTATGCTCTTCTATGACGAACTAGTTTTCCACTGCTCGGGCATACGTCTGCTGAATCTAATATTCAAAACGTAAGTTGCGTACTATCGGACTTAAAAAAAACGACAGAACAATAATGTGAGCAAAATTTTTTGTTACAATATATATATTTTTTGTATCTATGAAATGATTCGGCATTGTGGCTGAGACTTTATTTACGGAAACGCGAATTTGAGAGCAACAACTTTTATTTTTACAAACAATTATAAACGCCCTCGGTTCTTCAAATTATTTGTTACAACCGATCTATATATACGCTTATTGTTATTGGTACGCAGCAACGAGGAAATTTGAGCGTCAGTATGAAAGTAACGATGGTAAAGAAACTGTACATTTATCGAACGTTCAAACCTCACACATTTCAAAGGCCCAGGATATGATAATGAAATCGCGCCATATGCTAGAGAATCTCAAAGAATTTATTTAATAATTATCACTACACGTTGTGATGTAGAACAGTAGTGAGTACACCAGCGACTTCGGTTGTACGCTTACAAAGTGCAAACTCTGCAACATCTGATCTCGAAGGACAAACCAAACCGATAACAAGTTGCTACGGATACGATACAACGTATTGTTGCGAAATGCCTTGGAAGAAATCGAATACAGACTCGATATTCTTCGTGCTAGAAATGATACACATGTAGAGGTGTACTGATAATTATTAAATGAATTCTTTGAGATGCTTTAGCATATGGTGTAATTTCATTATAATAGCTACTGTAGTTTTCCTGGGCCTTTGAAGTGTGGGAGGTTTGAACGGGACACCCTGTATTTTAATTAATTCTAAGGATGCGGATCTCTTCGAACAATAACATTTCCGGCGGTCATTCAATGTTTTACATGTATTGAGCTGAAATGTGTAAGCGTAGGAAATTAAGAAAATTTGGCTCTATCCTCAGAGTGCAGCTTTCCTTTTGTACGTTTCAGCCGAATTTATATACGAAAATGAGAGTTTGCGAGAACACGCGAGAAATGAGAAACTACGTAGTAACGTGACAATTGAATTCTACCGACTACCGTAGTCACAGGAAATACAAACACTGTAGATCTGGCAAAACCTACAATTTTTGTATAAGTAAGTGATACGTTTATTTTGGGACCAGGTTTACTTATTATTTACATAAACGGATCTGGTTATCTGTATGAGATACACGTCTAAGTCTCCACAAGAAAATTGAAGAAATTCGAGACTAATTGCGGTGGGTTTCTTGAAGTACACTCAATGATTTATACAAATTTCGATACTATGGAATACCGTCGAGTATCGAAAACTAAGTACGGTAAACATTCAGAGTTAATAGGATCGAGACGCATTGCGCAATTAACACCACACTGATATCCGCGGGCTGTGTGAAGATGTAAATGAGAGACGGAGCTTGCATCTCGATGAGGCTCACGTGGGAACTTCCATATCAATGCGACTCTTCTCAAATATTACACGAAAATTATTGCTACAATCAACAACGCTGATAAGAACATGCCCACTTTATAATTGTCGTCGGAAGGGGATCAATTGATGCAATATCTAAATTTTCGCTAGTTCCTCTCAATTTTACAGTCAGCTAAAAAAAGACGAAAACATTTGAAATCTCGTTAATAGGCATTTTTACTTCAATACTCACATAACTATAACTGATACCGTCAGTCTATATATATTATGAAAAATCTATAGAATAAAAAAGGATGTATATTTGTATAAATGTATTTACGTTAATTTTTATACAAATTTAATGGCGGGGACAGATTGCAACAGAAATTGGTACACATATTCTTCAAAATCACGAGAAACGGTACTGTGGGGGTGAGACACGCTTACCACCCCTAGGTGCGGATATGGGCGGGGGTTGAAATTTTTAAAAATTCAAACACGGCAGATAATTGCGTTCAATATTTTTTTTAGGGTTACTTAAATTGATAGTATTTTTACCGGTGTTGTTTTTGTATATATTCAACCCCTTTCGCAATGGGAGAGGAGCACGCTTAGGGGTGGGGTGGAGGGACGTTACCAGAAAATGAAGCAAATACAGCCGAGATTAGAGTCGAATCCGGGGTTATGGTTGACAAAATTTAATTATGACTTGCAGATTATCGATTAACTCCCCAAAGCGGGGTTGGTCAGGGGTGGAAATTTTCAAACATGTTAAACGTTCAATACTTGCGTTGAATAATTTTTTATTGAGGGTTACTTAGTTTGATAGTATTTTTACCGATGTTGTTTTTGTTTAAATTCAACCCCTTTCGTAGGAGAGGAGCACGCTTAGAGGTGGGTGTGGAGGGGCGTTACATAAAAATAACGCAAAAGCAACCCAAATTGGAGTCAAATCGGGGTTTGTGGATATATGACAACCAGGGAAACGCCGGTTACACAGCTAGTTACGAAAAAAAGCTTTTACAAGATTTAAAGAAACAACCCTTATTGTCTCAATTTTTCGACGATTTTCTTTAAATTCGTCATTCATTCTTTTCAGAAATTTTTCGGCATATGATTTTGCCATAATCATCTGAAAAAATATATTATTCAAGCATTAAAATTTGTGGCTTTACATGTCAACTTGCTTTGATTTCACATCTATTTCAATTATTAAAAGTGCATAACTGTCACGCCGCTACTTTAAACAATAAAATTATTTAAACATGTAATTGATTCTATGTTTTATATTTTGTAGAGCCTCACGCAAACTGGCTGAAGTGGACGAGTAAATCGTTCTCTCGGTTTCTGCTGTTATCCTCCGTGAAATGCAGACATGGAAGCTTATGCATAGGAATAGTAGGACTAATGACGTGCACTAGTGGACTTGGAAACCAGAAGTTAGCTTCAAGCTTCTAGGAACGTTTATTTATAATGACCGAGTCAGAGTGAGACTTGTTACACGCAGAGTTAGCGGTCTTTAAAGATGAAGATAACACGAAAATCAATGTTTCTGAGCTTGCCTCGCGTAGAGTAGAAAATAATCCAATAACTTCCTTTGTAAAGCAACAAACAGGCAGGAATCTCTTCTTAATTCACTGGTTAAAGCTTATGAAATTTTAATAGTATAATTTAAAAACGTTTTCACTTAAGTCAGCTGCATGTATCATAAACTTACGGAAATCGTTATCTTTCTTCTCTAAAGACGTTTCACATTATATTTGATTAATTTTTATTTGTCAATCCTCGAATAGGGAAATGGAATTCAAAGCAATTGTATGCATAGACAGTTACAAATACAGACAAAAATGAAAACAGAAGCAGCTCAACATTTGTTCTTCTTATCAGTAGGCCTAAATCTGATCAGGTCCATTACTTTGTTGAATCTGAGCACACGTTAACGCATCAAAGAAATGTATGGCTACCAAACAAGTGAAGCAGATAGAATGGCGTCATACAAAGTTTGTGTCGAATGTGTATTAATAATCCTTATCAAGTTTAATGTGTACCATTTCTGTGTCCTATGCCGAAAATTTTTGTATTAGTCCAATAGAAAGTACGGTTATTACACATAGATAATTCTGAATGCTTGTCCACGACAAGTTTAAAATTGGAACGCGGTGCTCCTTGATTCTGAGTTTCAAGGCCCTTTTTGTTTAACCAACATAAACTGCATGAAATCCTATAAACCACATCACCGTGATCTAGAGAGGGTGTTTGCAATTTTTTATGTACCGGGATAAGGCATTATTCCACAACCATTGATTGAATATTTGATTAAAATTTAAGATGTACAGGGGGTGTACAAAATAATATGAGAACAATATTTATTTATTAATAAGGTATTACGCCACCATTTGACTTTAAAACAGATATTCGCGGAGTAGATTCGTAGAGTGTCTGAATAGTTTTCAATGGAATGCTTCGCATTCTTGTACCAAAACTTCCACAGTGATGTTGGACATGAAGAAATCTGCTCCTAATTCTCTGTTGTAACTCTAATAACGGTTCAATTAAGTTGAGGTCTGGCGATTGGTAGATGTTTGATGATATTTTGATGGTTTTTAAAACAAAACTGAACCTTTTGGGCGGAAGATCATCTTGGAATATCGCAGTTTTTGGCATCAATATGCTAGCCATTGTAAGAACTTTATCTTTTATCGCGGTAACCCGGCCAGTGATGTGAATAAGGGGATCAGCTGAATACCACGATGTAGCCGCCCGAATCATAACGGAACCTCCCCAATGCTTGACTGTAGGAAGCAGGCTTGTTTTGGGATTCTCCACACATAAACTTGGCCGTTTGTAGGCAACAATGTGAATGATGATTCGTCGGACCATACCACATTTATTGAATCATCAAGTGCCCAGGTTTTTATGATCAAGGCACCACCACTTCTTTCGTAGCACAGCTATTCGTTATTAAGGGAATTGCAGCCCTTCCATGAATGTTAGCTTTGTGGAGTTCCCACTACACTGTTGTCGTCCAAACAGTATTACTCAAGAGAGTTCTGCTGTGACTGTAGTTTTATTTAGTCTGTCAGCAATCATTTTTAATCTTCGTGGGTCCCCGTCAGTTAACTTTGGGTTTCACCCATTACTCCTCTTTGCTGATGATGTTTCACCATGTTTTGTGCACGCCGTCATTACCGTGGAGACCGTCGCTCATGAAACATTAAACAGTTCAGTTGTTATCGTTACAGATGGTCCCGCCAACCGAGCACCAACGTCGTTTTATTTAGATGGAAGCAGTTTTGCCAACATTCAAAAAGGTTTTGCATGGTGTTTATATTATTTTGTGTGTGTCGCCCCCGTAAATTCGTATGAAAGGAAATTATTGTGGTTAGAATGAAACTTGAGGTCAGCTAATAAAATAGGCCGACCCTTTGGTTGAAATGTTGATTAGAAAAATAGTCGATGACTCGTGGTTTTGAGGCACCAACAAAAAAATTATAAGCAGTTTTCGAACCGAATGCTTGTATATTTATTGAAGATATGCCTCCGGTACTTAAAGCTTTCTATAAAGAAATTATTAATAATATAAATGAAAAAGAGATAATCCAAGAGAAATAAATTTGTGATCCGTGGTTAATAGATTCACGAAACTAACAGAATGATGTCGTTCATAGTAAAGACCTTTCGGAAGTAAAGATTTAAAAAAAAAACTAGATGAGATATGTAGAGGACTACTGATAGAACTTAAAAGTGGACGGTTCATGAAAAATATTTTGGTTATTCTTAAACGCGAAAAGTCACAGACAATTTCTTGGTTAAAATACTCTGCCATTTGTAATGCAAATGCTAGTGGTATAGAAACCGCATGGAATTCGGCGACCCTTTTGGTAAATATTCTGGAACCGGAAAAGCCAATTAAACGCGAAGGCGTAGATGACCTTGACACAGAGCCGCCGAGCGTTAATGCACGGTTATAAAACTCTCGGAGAAGAATGGTAATGATTGGATTGCTTTCAGATCTGTGATTAGAGAAATTATACGCTGCAGGAAGCTCGACGTCTGACGGGAACAACACAAAAGACGATCTTCCGTCAGCATTTCCAGCGGTTTCGTCTCACGCTATTAACGATTCACACGATCATTATTGAAACAAAAGGGATGACCGACGGAATGCCTCATTCCGAGTAATTACGATCAAATTCGACAATGACCATTGTTGTGACGGGCGGGGGCGTGTCACAGGTCAAACACCTCCGTCTAGGCCACGGCTTAAACGGAATCGATCATCTCGACTCGGACTAACGTCATCTATAATTGATACCTATCATAGAAAAACGTTAGTCACATTTTTAATTACTTTTGGACTTGGTCTATTTTATTTTTACCTCAAGAATACCTCAGAGCTTACGTTTTCACAAAAATTTGTAGCAGTCTGCCACTTCACGTGTGGCACTCACGAAACCACTGTGGGTCGAAATAAACAGCCGTCCGCATTCAAAAAATTTACGTTTAGCGACAATTATCCAAATGTCAGTCTTGATAAAGACAAATGTGGAGACCTAAATGTTTTTTAAACGCGATTATTTAGAGTAAGTTGTCATATACGTCGAGCGGAAAAGTATATAGAAAAAACTCTAGAAATTTATAAGAGTTCCTGCAGTAATACCTAATTCGTTTCCACTTCCAATTGAGATGTACACATAAAGGTTTTCACTTTTGTGCCGCGAAAATGATAAGTATCCATCATTCAGGCGATCAACAATTAATATACAATAGTGGATTCAAACGTAAAAATTAGTTTTATAGTCTTAGCCACACGTACTGTTAGTTAACGTGAAAACAGAATTGCGGCCCCTAGTATAAATATTTTCTGTTTCAGAAAAATATAGCTACGATGTTAACGGCAAAGAATAACCAACGTGAACTTTCGTTCTAAAGTTTTTAATTTAACGGTATTAAGATGTCTCAGTGTCTTGTCCATCAGCATTATGAAGATGAATGTCGTCTCTCTTATGACTCATTTTCCTTGTAACCAGTATCAAATTTTTTGTTTGTCTATGTGAGCAAGATTAATCTAGTCACATAAAAAGCCGAAAATTACGTTCCCGATATTTGCGTACGCAAAATGTTAGGTATGTACCGGTGTATTGTAAATGCGACGTGATCGTAGAAACGCGACGTAATCGCGTCGGAGTGTAAGATATCGGGCTTCCGATAAGTTTACGCTGTAGACGTGTCGGAGCTGATTTCCCCGATTACCGGAGATTTGGGATTTGCGAGAGGCGCGCCGTTCCGAAGGGGATTATTCCGAATGAGCAGCGCTTGCCTTTTGAACTTCGCTAATCCGCCTACTTAGCACCACGTCCTGGTATTTGTTTCTGGTGACGCACGGAAGCCGGAAAAGTTCTTAGGGGCGAAGAGCGGGTTTCCTTCTGTCGCAGCGCCACGACGTCTGGGGGTGCAACAATTACACAACTAACAATCAATACGACACGTAGGAGAACCGCTGCTGCACTCCGACGATCAATATACCTCCTGAGATGGTCATCGATAGAACAATGGAACAAATGGACAATTCAAAGGAAGATGAATCCGAATCACCGGAACGGTTAGTCACAAAATACGCTGTGTGAGTAAGTGTCGATTGAGTCATTACGTCTCAAATAGGAATTGAATTGCTGACACGCAAGAAATATGATAGCTGCGAATTGTATAGAGAATGTGATAGTATTACAGGAAGATGAATCAGAGTAACAGGTACGATAACTTTGCAAAATAATGGCTTGGTCTGAAATTGAACTTGTGTGGGTGACGCAGTCGAAACTAAAAGAAATAAAGAAAGCAACTTCTCAGGTCATAAGTGATAAATATCTTCATGTCAGAAACAGAGAGATACGGCTCTTGGAGTGTTGGGGTTCAAATTAAATTGTGAAGTCGTTGCACCAACGAATGATGTCATCGGTTTAAATATAATCAAACACGTGAAACTATTGTTTTAATTTTATTAATCAATTTTTGTCTGACTGCTAGTCAATATACTACCTGAGAACAGTGGAACAAATGGACAGTTCAAAGGAAGATTGATCTGAATAACCGGAACGATTAGTCACAAAATACGCTCTGTGTGAGTAAGTATAGATTGAGTCATTACGTCTCAAATATGAATTGAATTGCTGACACAGCAATTTCTCATTGAAGCCAATAGTTTGTCAACGGGAACTATGAGTTTTATTACAGATGAAATTCATAATGATTTTTTTAGTTTCTCTAAGGGATATCTTCAAACTACCGTGAGTGCAGATCTGGATAAAAATTCCTACTTGATCGAGACTTGGTCTCTAGACGAGGAATAGAGGTTTTCTACCGATTGTCTCGCATCAGCAGCTCAAGTTTCGGATGGTCAGGATCAGCTCGGACCGTGACCGATTCTCTGGATCAGACGAGAACAGCGCGGGATCGTGGAAAGCCTGAATGAGGACGGACGCAGAAGTGTTGTCGGGTTTTTAGTGCAAGTCACAAACAAGATGGCCGGTGCTGGGCGCGGCGCCGGAAACGAACTCCCCGGAACTCTCCGACCGCGTCTTCCGGAGCTTTTAGCGGTCGATACGCCACGCTCGTACATTGTTGCGGGACTATTGTTAAAACGAACTAAAACTCACGAGGAGAAATCGCCATTGCTTCTGTCCGGAATTATCGCCTTCGTTACGTTGGACTTGGAAACGTCCCGTCGTCGAGTGCCGTCGGTTTAGAACGGTTTTCGATCAACATCCACAAAATAAGCTCACGCGTGATACGGAAAATATTCCCTTGAGTTATATCACGCTTTACGTCCCGGAACGTCGCTCAGGTCGCGCAACTCTACAAGGATAGCAAAACAATCGGGATTCAAAACGGAGTTGTTAAATTATACAAAAAACAGTCTCAATTAAATAACGATGGCTAAGTCTTTCCAGCCTAATCGGGACAGTAATTTATTTTTCTTCTAAAACAATAAAATCTGAGAGGCCCCCAGTTCCCTTAAGAAAGACTCTCGAGCTCCTAACTTGTAGACAAGGCCCCACAGATGACTAGATTCCCGTGTCACCAACATCTTCAACTGAAATTAAGTTTCCACATTCGTAGCTTTTCTTAAAAGAGTCATTAGAAATTAATAAATATTTAAAAAATTTAATTATCATCTGACATTAATAGGCATAAATTAATAAGATTATGTGGGGCCAATCAAGTCAGAAGCAAATTTTGAATATTACATTTAATAATATAAAAATTACAATGAGCTTTTTATAAAATAATAAAAAAAACAACGTTTCATCCCTAATGTAAGTTAAACATATAATTATGAAATTTAGAAGTAATATTGAAATTACCTCATTTACATCATATTGATTTTGCAATTTATGAAAAATTATTTATGACTTTAATGACCATACTTAATCTAATAAATATATTTTTGTAAGTGTAGACGAGCGGCTGCTTCCTTACGGCTGTACTGACACTTGAAGACGTAGAGAAAATTTTAATTATATAATAATTTCGTCAAATCATCCTAAAATTGGATTTCCGCTGTTTCAGCAAAACGTTAAGAGGATTGTTCGTTTATCGCCATGAGGCCAAAAAACCACGACCGCCCTGATGCAATGAGACTGACCACTGCACTACAGAAATTCTGCAGATGATGTACTGTAATGAGTTCCGATTAATAATTAAAAATATTTATCACAGATTGTGTCAAATCGTTTTAGTAATATTTATACGTTTCGACCTAATTATCCGTGCACTACCTGGAAATAAATTATTTAAAGCATCAAAGTTTTATGAGGATCATTGACTGGAGTCATCTTTACAACAAAACAAATTTCTCGTGGTACAGAAGTTATCGTAAGGTACGTCGAACCGAAATTTTCATAGCATATTTTCTAATATTCTCTTCAGATATCTTTATTTATTACTAGCTGGGTGCCCGGCGTTGCTCATTTACTTACTCATACAAACCCGAAAATGTATTTAATTATATATTAACTTTCGTCAAGACAGACTTCGACAGATAGTGCATTAATTGAGCAACTATAAAATACATTGAATTTTAATTCATCAATCCCAACAAACATACCTCCGAATTTCTTTACGAATATAATACTTAAATATTGCAGGATATAATTGTCCTTCAGGCTTCAGACATTACGAAAGATTAAATTCATGAAATTCTTAGCCTTATTCATAATGTAAACAAATGGTCGTCACATTGGAGTCACTAATATGGTGTTAAAATTAACTTACATTTTTCGCAAGGATCGTAAAGTGTTTCCTATTGTTTTTTTAGTATCGTTAGATGGACTATTACGGGATATAATTATACTTTTTATTCAATGAAAATATTTCTGCATTACTTCATTACGGAAAAAGGAACTATTTCCTTTTTTCGTCGCGAAGTAACGTCTCTCTCTCGCTTGACGTCACGGTCTCTTTTCGCGCAGTAATTTAACTGAAAATGATCACATTGTTTAATTATAATTCTTTCCACCTCTATGCTGGGGGTTTCTCACCCCCACATACCGTTTCTTGTGTTTTTAAGAATATGTGTACCAAGTTTCGCTGCAGTCTGTCCACGCGTTTTAATTTGTATAGAAATTAACGTAAATACATACATACAAATATACATCCTTTTTTATTATATACATTTAACGTTAATTTATAACCAAAAAATATAAATTCTCCGGTTTGCACCGCAACGTTGAGCAACAGCGGCCGTAGCGTTGTACCAAGTTCGAACGCTATACGATTTTACATGGGATTCGTTTCGAACAGTTTCCCAAACTGAGACATTCCACTTTGAAGTAGGAGTAAACTCGGTTCCGATGCGAATGGAAACATGACGAGAATATTGTGCACGTCAACGAGGCATTGTTCGTTAACAGCCACGCACGTCTTATCCCGAACCAGTTTACGTTGAGAAAAATTAATGGTGTGAAAGTGAAAACAAAAAAAAAACTTGATTTCCTTGCCCCATTGTAAGCAACAATGCAAAAGAAACAAACGAAAGTGTAATGAAAGTAAACAAACGCAGCCTTAAATGGGTCGTAATTTGATGGCAGGTGTTTTTACGGCGGTTGCGTATCATCTGTCAGACCCTCACTTTATGTCCATCTAAAAGGTTTTTAATTGCTATGCCAACGCTATCTTGACAATATGCGTATCGCGTTACATACTTTTATGAGGAGAATATAAATACAGGAACCATTTTTTTCTTCTTCAGGTAATATTTGTACGCTGAGAAATCTGCAGATTGCGCTTGTATTTTCAACAGTTGAATCGTGGCGTTTTCCCTGTGGCGAGTGTAGTAACTACGTGTATTATGCTTCCAACGTTAGACACTTGAGACGCTAATTTGATATTTAAAGCGGCACGAGGCGCCTTCAAGAACTTAATGAATGCTAGTTAGGATTATTCGTCACGTCACACGAAAGAGAATTTTTTTTTATAATTATTAGTTAACTTCTTATTTAAAATTTTTTCTCGTTGTGACAAAAGAATGATATTTACATGCATGGTATTTGATAATAATTATTAATGAATAAGAAAGATAGCCACTACAGACCAAAAAGGTAATATAAATATCACATAACGTTTCTGGGATCCTTGTGCCTTTCGTCAGGTGCTAAGAAGAGCCTAGGGAAATTTTTTTCATTTTAATAATTATAAATGTTGAGTATAATTTGTGCTAAGTTGGTTAAATCCACAGGTCTTTTTCTTTTAAGTCTGAAAGATAATTTGAAACAAATTCCCTTCTGTGACTAATTTCTCCGGGTTGTCGTTTGAAAGATAAACCGAAAAACCGCAAGTCTGTAGATCTTACTCTTCCGTTACTATTTACAATTTCCCACAAACATCGGCAGTTTCGCAATAACTTCTTTCCACGACCGAAAATAAATTGAGCTTCCTCTCTGTCAAGCCTTAATTTGTTGAGCATATTATATAAACAAAAATTAATTAAATTAAAAAGCAACCAAAGTCGTGGCTCCCATATCCTTTAAAGAGCAAGAAAGGTAAATTATTCCATTTAAAAATAGAACGATATGTCAAGAAATGGACTAGCGGATTTAAAACCTTTAAAATATTAGTAAAAACAAAGAAGACGAGACATTGAAAAAGTAGGCAACTTAGGTGTGGAAGGCTTTCAATTGTGAACACGGGTAATGTGTAATGATGTAAGTAATTACAAGCGAAACGAAAATTGTGTTTCAGTATAAAAAGTGACAGTTAAGGGACTTATTTAATTTTTGATAAAATTCTGTAAATGTAGTGTGTTAATACGCACAGGAAAACAACGGGAATTCAGTCACCACTTCCACCTGACAAAAAATCTATTTATCTTTTAATCTATTTACAAGATTAATTAATGAAAAGACCTAATTCTGAGCCAATGTACGTTAAAAGTGCAGAAAATTACTAAGGGAATAAAATAAGTACGAAAGGGATATATTTATTTCTATAGAAAATGAAACGGCAGATTGAACAGTGAACAAAACTAGAATATATATATAATGCTGTTGTTGAGTGATATCAAACGAATCATTAATGGACAATATTGCTATCATCAAAGTTATGAATTTTTAACGGCCCTAAATTGCTGCCTGGAGAAAGAAATCCGGTCCTGTCATATGCTTTTACCCACAGACGGAACGTTCGCGGATTGGTGCTATTCAAAAGCAAACTTATCTATCCCACAACGCTTCTCTCTCATCGCACAATTAGGACGTACAGGAGTTGATTAAAGTCTCATTATTCGTCGATCTTAGGAATACTAATTTATAAAATTGCTAGTTTCACACGAGGCGAGGCGAAGCGAGACGGGACGGTACGAGACGAGAGTTGTGCGCCCCTTGCTTGTTTGGGGATCGATTACTCGGGCGACCTTCCTGATTTATGTTTTCTACAGCTTTCGCAGCGCTTCCTTCGCCCTGGAGACGAGACGTTGCGTGGCTCAGCGAAATTAGACAAAAATTAGGATCCACTAAATTCTTAGCGGAATGTGAGGCCCGCGTACGTTCCTAGCTTCCGCAGACGCTAAACTAATTACCGTAATTCACAACCGAGTCGCAGTTAACTTCCGCTTTCTTTTTACAACTCGTAGGATCTTCCGAAAATAAAATAGGGGGGGGGGGGCGCAATGAAACAGAAAATCGGAATATTAACGTTCGTTATCATTCGTCTAACCTTACTAACTTCAGTCACGTATTTTAATCAACAACGCGATATCCTCTAATTCTGTAAAACAGAGGACAATTATTTTCAACTATCTGTGTGCCCGGCGTTGCCCGTGTACTGATTCAAACAAACCCGAAAAGGTATTTAATTCTATATTAATCTTTAGTAAAGAAGTGATTTAACCTAAATCTAAATGTTCCTAGTTCCGTACATACTTTCGACCGATCGTGCATTAATTGAACAGCTACAAAATAAATAGAATTTTATTGCATCAATTCCAACAAACATACATCCGAATTTCTTTACGAATAGAATACTTAAATATTCTCCTTTAGTATTGCAGGATATACTTGTCCCTCAGGCTTCAGACATTACGAATGATTAAATTGATTAAATTCTTAGCCATATTCACAATGTAAACAATTAGAGTCACTAATGTTGCGCGAAAATTAACTTACTCTTTCCGCAAGGATCGTAAAGTATTTCCTATTGGTTTTTATAATCACTTGAAGGAGAGTATTACTGGATAAAATTATACTTTTTATTCAATGAATTTATTTCTTCTTTATTTCATTACGGAAAAAGCAACTATTTCCTTAGTTCGTCGTGTAGTAACGTCTCTCTCTTGCGTGACGTCACGGTATCTTGGCGCGCAGTAATTTAACTAAAAATGATCAATTTTTTTAATTATTATTCTTTCCACCTATATGCTAGGGGTTTCTGAGCATCACAGTACCCTTTCTCGTGTTTTGAAGAATGTGTGTACCAAGTTTTGTTGTAATCCGTCCACGCGTTTGAATCTGTATAGAAACTAAAGTAAATACATACATACATACATACAAATATACATCCTCTTTTATTATATAGACTTGGATGTCATTTTAAATTTAATGCCATACGGAATAAACGATTATGTTGTACGAGTTGACATTTCTGTACGTATATTAAAACAAAACTCGTCAAAAGTGTTTATAAACATTTTAATAGCGATTCGTCGGCTTTATTAATTTAAACGTGATGTGAGTTTAATATCTGAAGACAGATTATTTGTTTCGAGTATTTTTATATATCCAGCCGTATCCGTTGCCTATATATTTATTTCTCGCATTTCATATTTTCATTCCTGGGGGTTTCTTTTTTATGTGTGAAATTATGTATTACGTCTTTGCCATTGTCTCAGTGGAGAACCAATGTAAAAAATAAATCAGTGAAAATATTAAGAAAAATACCTGCGGTTTTAACCAACTAAGAACAAATTTTACTCATCGTACATGTTTTGTCACAACGAGAACATCTTTTAGATAATAAGTTAACTGATAATTTTTTTAAAAAGGTGAAAATATGCGACTTTATAGAGCAAGAGTTTCTTCTATATGCAGAGATAAAATTGCGTTTAATGTATCATTCTTTTGTTAAATATAGGAAACGATTCTGTTATCCAAATTAACTAAAAAATAATAATTTAAACACAAAATTTGTTTCTGCCTCCCAACTTTGCATTGTTTCTCAAAGAATATTTCTACTGCATGTTTCTTATCAACATTTACGGATTGACGTTGACGTTTGTTTAATCGAGTGAACCGTGTGCTCGTTATGAAAAAGTGGGGGGAAAAAAGGTTTGCGTTTTTCATTTTTAAAACAAAGCAGGAAATGCCTGCATATCGGATAAAAATGCCTGACTTCCGTCAGTATTGTCCGCACGTGTACAATAGAGAATCGCTCTGTGCGAAATATGCTGTATACTTTGAGCGCGAATATAAATAGTAGCTTAATTATGAGCGTTCCCGTCACAGCCGACGAACATGGAATGAGGCACGTTAACTATATAATAATGATTCGAAATAGGCTGAACAATGCGGGTATTGTTTTGCAGGCGAGCAGAGTTGCCGTAATATCAGCCTGACGGAGGAAACAAAAACAGGTTTTATAGTTCAATAAAAGTTATATTGGGGCAAGGGGGTTGCAAAATGGCCGTCGGCAATCTTAAGAAGAACCAGCTCACGAACAGCAGACTGAAACTGATACTTCCTTAAAGGCGGAATATTTTCGAGGTTAATAAAAGCAATTAATTATGGAGTCACTTTTTAAAATAATACCCAAATATGACCTCCGCTTATATTCCTTAGCCGACTCGTCCATAAAGGAACTAAAGGTGGAAAACGGGATATATAGGCGTATATAATTTATTTCTTGTCTGTTATTTTCGGACCTCGTAGGATAAAATGCGCGTTTGTTACGTAGAAGGCTTCGTTGTACTCTTAATAGACGAGGAACGGTTTTTCATGAATTGCAGAAATGGCGGAAAAGGGGATTATGCGCAGTAATGAGTTATATAATAATAATAAAATGTCTGACAATGGTGGCGAAAGTGGAGATAAGACAATAATGCTCGTGTGGTGTAATTTCTTTCTTCCCAGACGTAATTGGCTCCCGAAAGAGAATATGCAATCTCTTCTCACTGCCGCACAACGACGCAATTTTTGCAAAGTCTAAGGTGACTTTCGACCACATTCAAACATTAAGAATCCTTGATTTTACTCTCCCACGGCTGCTGCTTCTAAACAAAATTTAACCTATGATAAATATGAGTTTAGTTGATACCGATTTCGAGTGAACAATTCGCGGTTTTGGCAACGTTTCGGTAACAAGCTCCGCCACTGCCGTATAATTGAATTCCAAATTCAGTTATACTCGAGCAGAACTTCATGAACACTGGGAAAATTAATTGTCAATTTTATGGTTCACATAACCTAAATCGAGTTAACTTTGCAATTCAAGTATTCCATCACTCGGGTTGTTAGTGTTTATCACATTCGAGGATTGATTTGATTTATTTTATTCCATTAGTACTCGTATGAGGCAATAGGATACGTCATTACAATATAATTATTGGATGCCGCAATTATGAATTAACAATACTAAAAATCGGGAACACAAATTTCCTTGTCCGTTATAAGTGAAAGAACTATATAGTAGTAATAATAAAAATAATAATTCTTATGTATACTAATATTTACAGTACTAAAAAAAATATATCAGAAAATATAGAATTACACATCACACACTTAAGTCTTATACGTCAGTTCTGAACCCTCATTCATAAAAGTATAGTTAGACGGAAATGAAATAACGCAAACTGTTGACGATTTTAAAGAAATCTTGTTTCATAACGTTTTTCAAAAGGCTGAGTAAATATGAGAACTTGTTTCCATTTCAGTTTGAGGTAATTTTAGTTACTCATTCGTTTCTGCTTTTAATCCATTTCATCACTTAGCGTCGTATATTTTATCGCCGTTCGAAGTTATAATCGAAGGTTGAAACTGAACCACTAAATAATTAGTGTCTTCGCCAGGACGTAAATTGTGCTCTGACGACGCCAGGCGTCGAACTCGAATCTTCCAGGACACGCGCTGTCACAAACCTGGTTCAGGGTCAGATCTATGTTCAAGGGTATAGCCTGGAATATTTTCCGATATATCGTTAAATATTTGACTAAAACAAGCCGAGCAAGGGTCGAGTCTCGCGTACGGGTAACTCGCACAAAACTTTGTGAATTTATGACCGACGGTTGTTTGCGTACGTTGAATTTTCCAGTTTGTGACCCCGGGGGCGACAGCATTAATCACCGCTAGGCATCCGTCACAAATTCACTAATCGCCTAATTAATCGCTACCCTTAATTACGCACCGGAATCACTCATCGAAATATTTTACTTCCAAAACCCATATTAACTTTGAGGCCAATATAATTACCCAAAGTTTTATCTAGAGAAACATGTTCTATGTACGGTGACCGTTAAACGCCAAGACTTTATTTATCTGGCGGGCACATCTACGCGCCACGTGTAATTATGTGGCGGCTGTTAATTATTTTTAATTTACAACGTACGGCCGGGAGCCTCCCGCTTTTCCGAAGGAGGTGGCTTTTCCGATACGATCCCCGGGAAACGGGTTTCTTTGGAAAGCTGACGCTGACGCTGAGTTGAGCTGACATAACGCCTTGCCTAACTCCGATGTCATCATTGCTTAATTAGAGCTGAAATTAAGATTACGAGCAGGGAAATATCTCGCAGGAACGGAAACGAAATTGAGGCGACCCTTTCTAAAAATAGAATGCAAGAAAAATCGCTTTCGGGGTGTAACTGCATCGTTCGTCGCTTATCCCGTAGAAAATTGCCATGATATCGTATGTGGAAAATACGAGTATGTCTCTCAAACTGCAATACAGAAATAAACTGCATCGCAGAGGAACGCAGTAGTACCACAGTTCCACTATATCGACGAATGCGTGACATTTGAATCCTTGGGCTGTGTGACATTATTCGTAACAAGACTTACATGTGCGGCTATGAGAAATCCTGGTAAATGCAAATTTCTTAATTCCTTTCGTGCTTCCACTACGTCAACACGCAAAATGGAAAAATTGTGTCATTCCACTGATAGACATAAAATATTTCAGATTCTCTAATTTGATATCACTTGAAATATGTGTCTCATTAAGAGAATTCTTGATACTTTCTTAATTTTCATAAACCACAGGTACATAGATATATAATAGTTTTACTATGACTAATCCAAATTTCATTTTACAACGGGTCAAGGATTTGCTAACTTCGCGAGTTTAATGTAATAATGGTTACTACGATACGGAGATGAAGAAAACAAAAATAAAATTTAGTATAAAAATTATGACTGATTTTATTATTTTGATTGTTATATTTATGAAAGTTGTATGTCTTACTGAACTTCTATTTCGCAGTTTCCCAAATCGGTTGGCGAACAGTTGGTTTATTCATCCTATTTTTACGACTCAATGAGGTACTCACGGACCTAATTAAAATTCCATTTCCAATTATTTTTTTCACGGTTATGAAGGAGAAGGAAAATCATGGACTACAAATTATTAATCATCTGTTTAGACAATTGTACTTATTTGAAGACATGGTGCCAATATAAATTTATCACTATATCAGAATGTCATCTCACATGGCGCTTTCTGGATTTGGAGGGGAAATTGGCAAACGTGTCGATACTACACAGATTTCTCTGGGTTATTTTCGGGGTCGTTGTGAGGTAGGTCCTGTAACTAGGGAGGAGGCGGCCATGACATTGTATTATAACTTCGGGCCGTGATTAGTCACATAGACTTGAGGAATGCAAACCCCAGTCCTTCCCACATCAAGAAGCGTCACTGATCCATCTCGGTGGATGATATAAATCTGCAGGAAAGGCGAGACTTGCCAGACTGTAAAACCAGCTTTAGTGTCCTTCATTTTCCTCTCCGAAAGGAAATAATTAATCATATATTTTTATATTGAGTATTTAAGAAGATGCTCGTGATAGACATATACATTTAAACATATCCGTATTTATCTTTCTATGTCGAATTATTTATTGCTAACTTCTGTATGAGTAATTTTTTTCCTGTAGTGCCTTATTTTCTAGTTATTTACTAAGTTAAGTCGACGGTTTTTATCGGGAAAATCGGTTCCTGGTACGGCTCCCGGAGTCAAATCATACGCTTCTTCAAGTGTAATTCTTATTGTTCCCATGAGAATTATGACACGCTGTTAATCAATAAACACACACGATTCTTGTCACAATTAATATTATAAGTCACTTATCAAAAAACTAACGCTTCAGTGAAGTTCATATCAATATTAAGTAAATTGTGACTATGGAAGCATAAAATGTTTTTTTTTCACTTTACAGACATTGACGTATCCTCCGTTAAGTTTCTTGAGAACTATTCGTTCCAGCTGTGAAACCTAAGCGCTCCGGATCATCTGGCAGAAATGTAAAAATATTTTTACGAGGCCGGTAAGTCAAAATCACCCGTCCGATTTTAGATTTTAAAATAATTAACAGAGTTTTTTTTTACGCTACTGAGAGTAGAGGGAGCGAAACGACGCTGCCGGTGGTGGTGCTGCGTATGCATCCGGCGGGGGTGTTGGGGGTGGCGAAGGCGCGGGGTGCGAAGCGACCGGTCCGCTAGGATCGTGGAAGCTACGCGCGCAGGAATGCTAATAGTCGCCATTGATTCGGAACCATGGTGGAGTGGCGCCCGAGATACCTGGTACGAAGCGATCCGGTGACATTCGCCGATAAACACGAATGAAAGCCGCGCACGCTAATGAATTTTCCGCAAGAATTGCTACCTCGCGGATAATTAATAGCTACAACTTGGCTTCCGCGCGGCTAGATGCGGTATCATGATGAATTTCGGCCCGTTATTAAACGATCGTATTAGACGACGCGACGTCGCGAGTCGAGGACATTTATCGTGCAGAACTGACGAACGAGGAGGATCCTGCAGGTCACTTTCGCTACTCCTGCAACACTGGAATGTATTCGGCTCCTGAAACCGTCGCATCGATTGGGCGGTTCTTCTGACGCGGACTTGTACGAGTGTGAAAGCGGATATTTGCATGCGGTTATTCAAAAAATGCAAATCAGTGCTAATACATACATGGAATTTTAATAACGTAGCATTGCCGAGACAATTACAGGGCTGGGGATGAAAGATTGCTTTGCGTATAATAAGCCCTTGGCATTTAGGGGCGCGTTAAAAGCGTCTCAGCGGACATTTTTTTCCCGTCGAAAAACTGAGTTCCGGAATAAGGGAAACGTGGTTCAATCCGGAAGAAGGTTTATGAGTCATAAAAAACCGCCGCGCTGTGTCACAGATGTATCCGAAGAATATATTCGTAGTATTAGGATCGATGAATGTGCGTTAACCCTCGAAGAAGTCACCATAAATGTCGGATATGAGCAAGAGAAAAATTAGAAAAACAGGTTAATATGTGGGACACGGATGTAGAGGAAGACCGCATGGAAGAAAGTCGGGTTTCGGATACGAAATCCAAGCTTTTTAGTTCTTTCACATCGATAGAAAATCTCTTAAATGAGGTTTGACTTCGATCTTCTTTTAAGTATGGCAATAAATCAGTATTCTTCAGTATAAATTCTCCTTTAGCCTCCTGTACCTTAACTGATGCACTGTTGTTACGCTCTATAGTTTTCGTCTTCTCACATACAAATTTTTTGTTTGTGTTTGAGTACCCTAACTCAATAAATAGAAAGATATATTTCTTGTTATCGACCTGCCTTCAAGTAAACTGACGAAAAATTACCAAAAGTATGTCCTCGTCGTGTGAAAATATTTATTTTTTTCTGTGACGCGAATCTATTTTGGGAATTCTACAGGCTCATTATTTTTACAGTCCTGAGTTTACGATCATAACTTCATAGGCATTTACGACCGCTCAAACGAAATCTCCCGCTATACATCGGCCTAATCATGTAATTAAATTTCGAATAAATTTTTTTTACGTTTCTTTGTTGATTTCATGGGTTCGGATTGTTCCACAGACTAAATAAAAAATATAAACCTATTTCTCATTTCAAATAATAACGTTTTCATTAGATAATTGCAATATTTATCTAGTAATATTTAACGAAGGGGGGGAAAATTATAGCGTTGAAAGACTTGGAAAAACAATTTATTCCGCAAAGAAGTCAGCCACGAAAATTATTTATTTGCGCGTTTATACAAGGATCTTGACTTTGAATATCTTTGAGACTGTTAGCTAAGACACAAATTGTTTATTAGTATCGTTCACTAAATCAAAATGCGGTTAAACGGCCGTAATGAAATGTTTTACAGTTGTAAGAGCGCAAGGCCTGAACTGATCAGCTACGAGGCTGCCAACAAACGCGGCAGATTATCAGATCATAAAGATCCAAGACAGCTTCAGCACATCTACTGAAGGGGCTACCGAAGGGAAATGATCGAAACCCGTTTACAGGCAACCTTGAATTCGTAGCCACGAACTTCGTTATTATCATCTGGCGTCCACGAAGAACGACTCAGCAACATACCCGTTTTACTTCGAAAACGATTTGACCCATGGAAAGCTGAGTGACCTGGACACGGGGCGTGGCTGGTCGCATCAGATGCCAACTGCAATATTGTTTCAGACAACTTGAACAGCTCTGTGATTCTGTTTTGAATTCAATAGGTCCTCCAAGCTTTCTTCCACTCTCTAATTATTTACGACACCAAACAATTTTAATATTTTTTATTATGCACTCTATTGGTAGTTCTTCCCGAAATAAGGGTAAAAAAACAACACGTGAATTCAAGGACTTTTCTTCCAAGCAGGTCTTCACGTGACTTGTTCATCCACTGATCAAAGTTTTGAGCCTCCTTGCTCAGGTTCTTATAATGTATATTTCACATCTCAAATATCTCGCGTTCCCCGTGTTCAATTTACGAATCATCCTTTCCGATCATCCTGTTATAGTTGAGGCATTTTCTTCTCGGAAGACAATTTATTGGACATAATTTCGGCCGTCTCGGACAGTGGCAGTGACCTGAATTTTTACCAAGTAGATTATTTAATTTGTTTCAACTTACTAAGCATTTATTTTATCCTTCATTGAAGCCGAAATCGCAGTCTAGTTTCTATTCGTAATCTTCCGTCTCATCCAACGGCAGGACAGTGTCGACAGCTCATCTAAAAATATTTTACCTGTATGTTTCTCTAATAATAGATCCGAACGCTGGTTCTTTGGAATTTCCAATTGAACTGTATATATGTATTTCATTTCGACGTAATTAATTTTTTTTTGGAAATCTAGCACGACTTTTCCCACTTTAAATTGCAACTTTATTCGACGGTTGATATTAGAACATTTCAATTTAATGGTTAAAGTGACGTGCAAAGTGTCGCGCTCGCCCGATTGTCTTTGTGGTCGTTCTGCGCCTACGGATCACTCGAGAGTGGAAGAAACTAACAGAAGCGAGTTTATGGAAGCGCTGGCAATTTCGCTTTTACAGCTCGCCCTGGCCGTAGCCGCACCTCGTTAGTATTCTAATGTGGTCCAGGTTTACGGCCCTGTTGTAATTACCAGCGTTACGCCGAGCCGCTCCCCTAATTGCAGTATCACATGCCTCGCATATACTCGTAACTGTTTGCGCTTCACACTTGTCAACTCCCCGAGTCCTCCCGTTCAGGTTCCGGAGACAAAGTTCGGCCATCGCCACACCCACTAACCCCTTCAAATTAGAACACCATCGTATCACGTCGCCCTTGCCGGTAACGTCCCGAACTTCGATCGAAAACATGATCTCATCCGATTAGTGATCCGCAAGTCAGAACTGAATTCGTAAACATCCAGCCTTTGTACATTCCTGTAGCGAGCGACACGACTGCCAACATGACTCTTTCTGGACTAAATCACAACCTTCAGTTTCCTCTTCAATTTTAAGTAAGAAATGCAGGACTTATACAATCGTAAGGACAGAACGTGAAATACTCAGTGTCCTACCTGAATACAAACACGAACTAGCTTGTAATGAACAAGTCAAAATACGGCGCCGTATTTTGAGCGGCCGTGCCCTGAGCGTACAACAGTCCCTTCCTCAATCCTGACCGCTGATTGAGCAGGTATAAAGTTTTCCGATGAGAAATTTTATCAATCTATAACGATTATTATAAATGATCATCAATATATTGTTCTCGGAGTTCAACCGGGTTTTGCATAATTGTAGAACGCAACGTTTCGACGACTAAAAGCTCTGTCGTCATCTTCTAGGCGAAGATGACGACAGAGCTTGAACAACTGCACCGGGAAAGGCTTCAATCTTTGATAAATGATCATGTTTCTAAAATCTTTCTTTGTTACAATTTTTAGAAACACGGATTTTTAAATAATATTATTTAATTGGCTTTACAACTCCTTAAGAGGTTCTAATAAATTACGGATGAAACTATGAGATTTTTTTCTATTATAATGTTTAAAAATTTAAATTAATAATAAATTTATAACTAAACAGGTTGATATTTTCATTTATTTAAGGACGTCGGGTAAATATAACTGTTAAAAGATTTCTATTTTAATGAATAATTTCAAAGCACATTTATTAAACGAATCACTACCATATTATAGATAGAGATAGAAATTATAAATCCTGATAATTTTCAGAAATTTTATACATTAAACTTGTATTAAATTCAGTTAATGTTAAAACCAAGACTGTTAAAATTGCTCCTCGGGGAAACTTTATACCTCCTCGCTCAACGGTCAGGATTGAGGAAGGGACTGTTGTGCGCTCAGGGCACGGCCGCTCAAAATACGACGGAGAGAATCGCTAAGAATCAAAATATATTCAGTTAATGTGTTTAATTATTTATTAACCATGTAATACGCGTGTTATATCAGGGGACGAGGCGCGTCGAAAACATCAGGAAGTTTTCGGGAATTTCAAGGCGAGACGGAAAACTTTGCTAATGAAAGTAGCCCGCCGAAAAGAGTCATTAGGCAGTCTCCATCATGCTTTGCGGCACAAAGACTGATTGCCATTCACACTAAAAGGCATTCATTATTCTGTTTATTTGTTTGTGACTGAGAAAATGTATTACGTAAAATAAATACAAATTTATAATAACTAGTCATTTTTTATTTCAACTTAAT
The DNA here is from genome assembly GCA_037074705.1 of Zhengitettix transpicula. Classification (NCBI taxonomy): domain Eukaryota; kingdom Metazoa; phylum Arthropoda; class Insecta; order Orthoptera; family Tetrigidae; genus Zhengitettix; species Zhengitettix transpicula. The sequence goes on from CM073595.1 coordinate 53,008,022, forward strand.
TATTATAAGATAAATTGTTATTACTCCCATTATTTGAACAGGCATTGGAGAAATAATAGGAACCGAAAAGACTGCCTTACTGTCAAATTATATTCAATATCTTGGATGTGAGGACATATCCCCGTTTTTGGTCATGTCTGGAACAGAAATTTACCCCAGCATGTACCAAGGCGGTAAAGGAATCACGAGTGGTACAATATTCGAGTATAAATCTGCCAACGCCGCCACATTCAGTTCTGAAAATATATGTAGACAACGTAATTATATATAGAATATATTAGTAAAGTGAATATATTTGAATAACTGAGTATTTTCTCGTTCATATCGCAAAGAGATGTTTTTTATCCGCCGCCGAGCATGTGCGATAAGTGGTCGTGACACTTCCTTAATTTCTGTAGCGAATTGTAATTACTTGGCTACTCGTGGATAATTATGAGAGGCGCTTTAGCGTGTCCAGTTCTTGTCTGCGCCAGAACGCCCGTAGCATAAATGCAAAGCTCTGTGAAAAACCACCATTGTATCTGTCGCCGGCAAGCAAGCCTTCACATCTCACTGACGACAACAATCTCGCCATTGGCATTGCTAGTTTCACGTAATTCCCCAGTGAAACTTTTATAAATAATTATTTTCTGACATAAATGTAATATTCCACTAAATGATTCTTAATGCTTGTTAAAATTTTTGAAAGGAAAATCCTGTTCTCGTCTCAAGGGTTTATAACGATTCTTTGGCGAAATTATTGTAAATATCCTTAACTCCTATTAAAACTAGAATAGTAATAATTGTTGGTGGGACCTAAAATGCTATAATAAGGAATGAAGGAATTCTGAATCGAGTCCAACTCTGATAAATAATTCGCGTTCAGATGTTCAGTTTGTTAATTCCTGGATGAATGGCGTTGTAGAAGTGGCACAGTATCCCTTAAATTAAAATAATTTTCTATTGTTATTTTTGACGGCTAATGTTGAATTTTAAAGTTGTCTATAATGATACTACACAAGATGTTTCGTTTAAACATTTGAAATAAAGCATGTTTCTTAATAAACAGAATCATTACACAAAATTAAATTATATGTATTACGGTTAATGGATAGTACACGCAATTATAGTTAATTAGGAACAGGAAAAGCATTATATCGTTAAAATTTGCTTAAAATGAGGAAAATTAATTGAATCCATTTGAATCTAATCATGCTTTTACGGTAAAATTGAGAAACATTAGACACAAAGTCACACAACAAATTGTAGAAAATAATATTATGGTTGTCATTTACTGGCAGATTAGTTCTCAGCGCCGACTCTTCAGACTTGACGCTAGAAAGTACCGCGTCAGATCTCCAGCCATCAAAAATTTCGATGTAATTTTTTTCCGGGTAGCGTTTTGCTGGCGCGGTATTCTTGGCTTTATGTACAAAATCAAATCGACAACCACTCACGCTACCCCTACTTACGAGACAAAGTTTCAATTTTTTCCCACATTTCAGTATCGAAACGGTACATCGGTGACGTGGGTTTCTCTGTTTGTACCCGTAGTTACCCCATGCTCACCCACGCGCGTCCTCGGCTGTCCACGTAATGGCGTAATGGCGATATACGGGCCGCATTTCCGCAAGCACACGCCCGTTGTTTATTTAATTTTTGCGATGTTATAGGTTTGGCCGGGTGAGTCATCGTTTTAGCGGAGCGCCAAGCCGACACACCTCGAAACGCATTAGCGTGCTGCAGGGGCGCGCAACACGATAAATACACGTCCTCGGCTCATTTTCAAAATGTTTTATTAAATTAAGTGGAACATGGGCGTGTAACCATCTCCCGTAACACACGACACCAAATTACCACAGTGCATTTATCTCGGGGTCACTCGTCTGTTTGCTGGAGTCTCGTTTCTGTCCGCCGATCTCGCACCGTTCTGTCGCAATAATAAGCAGCGGAGAAATGCAAAGACGTCACACAGACATGCGATTATTTGTGTCTGTGGATAATTGAATGAAACGACTGAGAAAGAAAAACTCGTGACTTTTAATTACATTAAGAGACTTCAATGAAATCAGTGTAATTCCTCCATTCTTTTCCAGGTCGCTCTCGTTTTCTTATTGTCCCTGTCACAACCTATTAAATGGTCGTCCTCGCAGTCGTCAGCACAGAACCCTTTTTCATTTGACGGTTATGTATTGTTGTCATCCACCCCATATAATTACTCTTTTTTTTTCGTTAGAATATTTGGTATTCGTAGGGCACAAGCGTGGTAGTGTACTGTGGGGAATCTTGACACAGACCACCAGCCTTTAAACAATAATCCAGATGTCTTCTGTGAATTTGTAATTTTGCAGCTTCCTTTTATACACTTCCTCGTCGGCGTAACAATTCTTAGCATCTCTAGACAGATTCTTCTTCCGTCGGTTGGACTGTTTTCCTTCTCCAAGTGGTACATGCGAACTATTTTTACTCCTACACATTCTCCCTTCCCTGACTTCGACGTTCTCCGGGTTATAGATAACAACAGTCCTGTTTTATCGCTTGTCCACCTTCCAGCTTCTTGTGTTTGATTTCAGCCAATCTGCGTCGATTGTAAACTTTCGCAGGAAGGGTTGTTCTTCGGGGATTTTTTTCAGGTCAATACCTCTAAGGCACGGTACTCCCACAATCCGCCGCCTTTGTCTGAAGGCACGGTTTCTCCTCGACACCTCGTCACGTCGGCGCCAAATTTTATGGCCGTAACTTCCAGCAAGCCACAGTTTGGGTCTGGGTACACAGGCATTTTTTTAATCTAAATATTAAAAATTAATCTTGAATTAATTTGAGGAGTGTTCTTCTGCGCTACACTATAATGAAGACGATTGCGTATCCATAAACATTCGAAGTCGGTATTTGGTATGACAATTGTCGAGCATTGAGGATGGAAAAACGTTTGTTGTGAAAATTATTTCGTAACGTTTGTATATCCTATTAACAATGTGTACGATAAATCTTCCCGGAAACGGTAGTGGAATCTGATGCAGCGAACTTTTCCACTTGCGTGACACGTACGAGAACTTTACTCACTGCATAGGCGCTTATGATCAAATATCCGTTGTTGTATGGTAATTTTCTCTGAACCCTGAACTACGTCTGGCAAAAATATTTGAGAACTCAAGATGGTTTTCAGTTCAGATGACGTTTGTCCGCGTAAGTGACTTGAGAATTTCCTGCTGAAAGGAAAATTGATTTCCTATCCGCAGAATTTATTTTTTCACAACTTATAATTGAAATCAACAATTTTTCGTTAAACGAACCGTTAAGCATGTGCAGTTTGAAGAAGAAAACGGGCGGTCTGGTGAAATATGATAAGGAATGAATGGGTCAATCACAACTTCCAGTTTGTCTCCTGAGTCGATTTCAGATTTTTAAGAATCTCTAATTTTTGTTTTTGGAAACGGGTGCTAATCGGGCAGCAATTTCCCGATTCTCCTTGTTACATTAATAACACGGCTATTACATCGATACTCAAACGCTAACTTAACACGGAATTTTTGAAACTACTCTCGTAATTTCCCATCAATTTTAATTTCCATACATAATGAATTTGATTGCTGGTGTGAACGACGTAAGCGACGAGTCTGCTTCCCCATACAAGTAACGGGTAAGTAGCTGCGACAGCCACTCGGCGTTCTGGGACCGTTCCCCTTATTATCTGCGTATGACAATTATTGAGCTGAACGTGAGAAGAGGAAATCTACTTTCCGCTGCTGTGGAAGTCGGCTTGAACGGTTAAAACGGAGGCCCGTTTCCCACGACGCGGCGAACGCAAGGACAGCAAACACCAGAAAATTACTGTTTATCCGTGGCGGAGTTGTGCAATGACTGCCTTCTACATACTCACGGAGACTCTCAAACACTCTATACGCATTTGCGATCTCGAAATATTACTACAACTTTTAAAAGATGCAGCTATGAGCGAAATTGAAATTGTACCGTTGCTACCATTGAAGCTTATCCTTCGGTCATTGATGTTTGCTTAATTTCATACTGTCTCAATAATAATGAAATATGTTTAAGAATTTTCCAAAGTTTCGGTTTCGATGATTGTTTTATTCGTATCATATACCGGAAAAATCGGAAGCTATAAACAAAAATGTTTATTTATAATCTTTGGCTACTACCGGGAGTTGATCCTCGATATTGAAGTTGAATATTTACAACTATATATATATATATATATATATATATATATATATATATAATATTACGGAAGCTACTGAGAAATACGAGATGCCTCATAAACCAGGCCAACCACCACTTTTTTCCGTATTTCGGAAAAAGAAATAATTTATTTCTGGACCATAGATAAAATCGAATGGTTAGTTTGTTTATTATTAAAAATAATAGAATTATGATGTATAAATGAACTAGGTCAACTAATTTCAGATAAATAACTTGAATCTTAAATTAATTAAATATATAATGTGTCTTAAACTCCTCTTAATTAATTAATAAATACAGACAATATCATAAAAACGAATTTATTAAATTACATTATATAGTGATAGTTTCTGACACCTATGTGGTTTTTTTCAGGTGTAATGAAAAATTATAACTGTGTAATATAAATTAGTAATTTTTTGTTTAAGATTTTTATAATTTTACGAAGACCTTGTAATAAACTAAATTAATTAATATATTATGCATTTGTTTCCAAATGGGATTTTTTTAATAATAGATTACTGTTGCAATATGAACTTCAAAGGCAGATTTTAAGTTACTATACCCAATTTGTTAAAATCCCCTGTTAAATAATTTTTTAACAGAAACTAATTCTGTCTTTATTGAATCGCAAAAGACCTGAATTATTGAAGTTATTTATATTTTACTTCAAGAATTTAATATTTTTCAAAAAATAAAAAAACTGATATATTATATTTGTCATTTCGTTTTAATCCCAATGATTGTATCAGTCGCCAATTTGAATGAAAAGAACTAAATAATCATTTTATTATATATATTTAAAAATAACAAAGGCGAAAAAATTACTGAGATATCAAAGCATCATGAAAAAGTTTTTAGGAAATCATTCGAACTGACATACGTTTAAATATCGATAATTGTCCGAATTTAAATTCGGTAATTACAAAATTGTCACACACGTCTATTACAACTTATATCGGTTCAGGTAATTAGACGTGTCATTTACGGGGAATGGAGTGTTTGAAATTTGGACGTTTTTTAATTGATTTGGGGAAAAAATTGACAACGTTCTGTCGTAGAGTCAAAATAAGATTGATGTTGTATCTGGACCGCAGTTACGAAGTAATAATCATCTGCATGTTTTCCGTAAGATAGAGTAGTACCTGCTGGAACTCTCCATGATTTGAAGATTCTACGAGGGAACAAATAAAATAATTTTTGGACAAAGTGAAGGTTTTAAGTAATAAAGAAATATATAGGTAATATTGAAAATAAATGGCTTGTCAAATAATTTTTTTTATGTCACTCCTGTTAAATTATAAATGCGATTTCTAAAATTAATTTTTTTATCTGTAAAGATGACCATGACAATATTTATGAAAGCTCCAAAGTCAAAATCAAATAATTTGAAAACGATTAATTTTTTTTCTATAAAAATTAGAAATTTATTTATTTTTATTTGATTGCGGTTATTAGAAAAATAACAAATTATTTATATTACAATTGTTTGGAATAGATGTCTACTAGTTATCACAGATAGCATTGAAGGCTAAAAATTCCGATGCGTATTTCGAATATTTTGCAACGCTTACCGGAAGAATAAAAAGTCGCCTTCCTGAATAATTGAAACGATATCATAAATCCTTGAAAAGCATGGAAATGAAATCATATCAGTGCAATTCTACTTAATTCTAACAGTAAATCATAGTGACCGATTTTTTCCTGATTCTTCAAGTTTAATTCGAATACTTCAGTTATCACGTATTTCGTATGTTTCGGTTCCCGTAATATTTGATTGTGGCCGTTACGGCCTGTTTGTTTCGTGTTGTTGAAGAGGCTGAGAGTCAGTAATAAGAAGTATTGCCACCAAATATTTATTACGTTATATGTAATGATACATAAAATTGTAAGAGTAAGAAAATAATTTTTCCAAATTAAAAACACTGAAGCGACAAATTTGATAGTTGTGTGAAAACTCCTGTTGCCGGCTTCCGGACACGACTCGCGTGCCAAATTTCAGAGTTATAATATATGTAAGATAATGGCATCCAAAGGTCCCGGGATCAAATGCCGTCAGAGACGATTTTTAACCGGTAAGGCAATTATGGACAAGGGGTCTATAACAAATTGGCGTCATTATCCTCAATAACATCCTTCAGAAACGCTGAAAATAAGGTAGGAGCGAAATAAGATAAATGCACTTCTACCAACTACAGGTAAGTAAGATGTTCTTATTTTAAAGTATTTGCTTTGCTGAAGACAGTTTGATAATTTTCCGCGGGGAAACGCCTCTAAAGGTACAGCAAATGCACCCGAGTTTTTACTGCTCAACGGAAATCCCGTTTTCTTCGCCGAGTGAATGGAAATTGACGAGACGACCAGGTATAAAACGGAATTACCGGTAAGTAAGTAATATAGCGTACGACTATGTCTCACTCTTAACGCAGTAAAATATGGCGGTTTTTAAAAGCGTTTCATCTGCAACGGTCCCGAGGAAAAAATTGCCTCGACAGATTAGAAACACGGGAACCCAATCCAGTGAGTCTAAATTAAATGCTTTCCGGAATAACCAAAAGAGAAATAGATTTACTTTTACTGTGACGGTAAATTTTTACTACTACGGAGAAATTAAAACTTTTAACTGGTATCTAGAAAAATTTTTCAAAGACACTTATAGGAAATATTAGTCTAAATTTTTTTTTTCCTGGTTTCAACAAATTTCTGAGCTGAACGCTGGGATTTGATCCTTCCGTCCCATAACATTCATATTATAACATAGTACAATTATTGATACATTTGTTGAAAAATTTATTTGAAAATAAATTATTGCAGAATAATATATATGAAACGTAAACTGTTCAACTGTAAGATGCATTGCTTGTGTATCATTGGTACGTTTTGGATGATTGTAAAGTAGTACAGATAACGTTTTGTGTATATCTGCAAGATTTTAAAATAGTTTTATAGATAACTTTGGTCAATAGCCAAAAACTACACTATATAATGTGACGTACGATTAACAAATTGCTTGTTAATTCTGAGGACTTCGTTTGAGTTTACTATTTAAGCTCATACATAATTATTGTATTTATATTTTGTATAGTTGCATCAAATATTGTATTAAAATTGGATATATTCTGTAATTCATTGAAATTATTGATTCACTGTACTTAATTGCACCAGTTTATGAATTATTAACTACGTTCAAGTATTTATATTTCTAGCTCCGATAATGTGTTTTTATAGAATTGAATAGGCATACATAATTATTTTTGAGCAAAGAGCGTTTTAATTTCAGGAATAAAACTAAATTAAAGCAGATAGTTTTGGAAACTAAAATTTACAGCACTATTTCATTTTATAGATTTTTTCCGAAATTAAATTAAAAATAATCAAGGATGATTAATATCATTTGGGTAAATTCATTAGCATATCATAAGTTGAAAAATGCATTTCCTGTAATCACTTTGTCTGACGTATATGAAATATATTAAATAATAATTTAGGTGTAGTGTAAAAGCTGCGAGCTGAGCGAGTATCGAAGCCACGTCCCGCAGCGCAGCAAAGGTTCGCACGATAAACACCGGGGTTAGCCCTTATATGTTTTATAACCTCATAAAAATTTTATCGCGGAAGAAATTAATTATTGCGCGCGCATTATCATAAATTGCAACATCATCCTCGAGTGTACGACTTTATTCGCAACTCACTAACAAAGAGAAACAGTAATTAGCGAGATACGATCAACAAAGAGGAAACTCCATTTCCCGAAGTTGGAGCTGAAGCTTGTCACAACATCAGAGAAATAAATACACCGCATCTCATGTCTTCTGAAGTAAGAACTTCGCGCTAAGGGGAAGGGGGTTGTTATGGCTGACTGTACGTCAGATTGTGATATCGTGGGTGGAACAGGGCAGCGAATTACTGCATTACTATGCAAGCTACAATTCCTTGCCGTCCCCCTCAACCCCCCCCCCCTCCGCCGTCACAAAAATCAGTGCACGGGCAGCCAGAATTAGAAATGGATTAGACTTCAAGTCCGCTCTTCTGTGCCATTGTACGAACCTGATACGAGGATAACATTTTTTAATTCACGTGGGCGATAAACCACATTTACAAATTTATACAATCGTATGATAATTTAGTTACTATGCTTTTTTTAAAAATATATATATATATATATATATATATATATTGGATGATTCCAGTATTCAGAATTGTAAGTTGGATCACCCTGAGAAATTGTGGAAAATAAGATTTGTCTGGAATAAGAACCGCGAAATAATATATCTTTCCGCTTGTTTAATTTCCGTTTCATTTATATATTTCTGGACTACATTTCTGTTTGACCACGTACCTTGCCCATCTTCCAAGTATGAGTAAAGAGTTCCTGGAAACGATGATTACTACTAGTGGCTTTTATCTGTGTGCATCACGCTATAAATTTCATTATATTAACTGAATCTTTCCATCTTCACTGTTCGATAATCGGCTTTCTCAGCACGTACTAATCTAACGATTAAAAGTTGTCATTGTTAAAAAAAAATTAAAGTTTCTCATTGATGTCATTGCGCATTCAGGTATTTGTCGCATTAATATGTGAGCCATCGAATTGTTTCGGACATGTCTTATTTTGTCAGTAGCAGACTAATGGAACGAATAAATCTTAGTCGAATGTTATCCTCTTGAGTGTCCACACTCGAGCTCGGGATCAGGTTTCACCGATCCACGCGCCTAGTTACACTTAAAATATTTAACCACTCATTTGGAATGCATTAGACTATAGCTGCAGGCCGTGGCAATATCACAGCTGCTGATTCTAATTGACGTGCGCAATCAACTTGCTTCTTAATTAGGCGAACTCGCGCCAGGGCTGCCCAAACCCGAAACCTCAAGACCAACGAGACGGCCCACACTGGCGTAAACGCAATATAAATAATTGCAGGAATTGAAAATTCGTAGCATGCAGATGAAAATAAACGTTGCCAAGAATTAGTTACATGTGAGATGACTACGGTGATCTAGAATTTATAGTTGCAATATTTAATATGCACTACAAAATGTCCATCCATAACCTGACTACAGTCTCTTATAAGACCTGAATTTTCAAACATCTTATTCCAATTTTTAATGGACATCTATCGCGATCAGACCGAGAGGACCGCGTGATACCACAGCGACGCCCAGACGGTCACCGTATTAGACGCATTCTGGGTTTAGGAATGATCAGTGAGCCAATTTTCCCAAAAACATTGCATACCTGGACCTCTACGATGCTAGGACATGACGATGTTCACTACACTATAGATTAATGGACCTGTAGCTTATAATTCGAAGAATCGTATAAGAACAATTGTGGCCTCGTGAATAACGACACAATTTGAATCATTATGGAATTAAATATATAGTTTCCACAGTGCGCAGAAGAACGTCTAGAAATTTTCCGAAATATTGGAAGATGGTTACAATATTTGATTGTACATTTAATTATGTTATTCTTAACGGCAAATATTTATTGAGAAATGTCAGCTTAATGTAGTTATATTCATTACTGACCTTTAATGCTATTCGCATTTCACTGTCAAGGCACGAAGTTTGCCATTTTGTTGATTGATAATTTCGTAATGTCTTGGAAAACCCAACTCCTCGTTGTCCACACGGGAAATGGATACACGATGACCTCGACGATCCACCACATGCTCTGGCTTGCTCAGTGTGAGGAAACTCTTTATTCGCAACAATACGTACCCTTCATTTTAAGGAGACCGCCAATTAGGTCACGCAAAAAAATTAGTAGAGTCTTTGTAAAATAAACGTCCGCGTGTCAGCGTTGACAAAACATCTGCGGTGATGGCGCCTTTGTGGAGCCTTGACAAGTGCACCAGGTGACTGCGATAATGCTGGTAACGCAGCAGAAAAAGCCAAGGCCGAATTTCCTCGTCAAGGCATCGGGATAAAGGATAGGACTGAATCAGAACGGAGAATCCTTCAGACGACGGGAGTTATTCCAGACGTTCGTTGTCAGGACAGTTTTAAGGAAACACTCATAATGGAGATTGAAGTGACGTGACATTGCGACGACCGTTCACATTGGACAACCCTGGTCACCTGCCGCTCTTGCATCTTAACATTTGTTCGGCGTCTGGATCGGACTTCCTGTTCCTCGTTACGAGAGCTGCAAAAATTCGAAAGGGATTTGCTTCCGAACGGCGCTCGCGACTCGACTATTAAAAGTCGTTTAATCATGTGACGCCATATTTAAATTTGATGTTAATTGTTGAGCGGGGCCATAAATCACGCGGCATCTGTCAGCCTGTTGCCCGCCTGAGGGATTCCTTCTAATTACCGAGACTTACAACGGCAATTAGGTTTTTGCCTAATTAGTAATACATTCTGAAAATTTTTGTTGTCTCGAAGATCTATAGCTCGACAATTATTCATATGGCAAATGCAAGTAGAGCTAGGAAATTACAGGTGCTTTAGCATCGCCTATCAGAAAGTGGAACGCTGCAGGTTTCACAAACCACGATTCACGAAAATTTAATATGTATTAGAATTTAAATCATCTATTCACATTCACGTAAGTGGATTTTCTACTTTTATCCCAATTTCTGTCACATGATACCGAGCTAATAATTCGCGGGATTGATATATCAGGTTGTCTCAGCAAAGAAGACGGTGTTTCCAAGTAAAAATTACGGAATTTTCAAAGAGATGAGATGACCTGAAGTCACGCAAAATAACGAAATATTTCGGTTTCCCTTCAAAGAGTTTAAATAGTTACCGTCTAGCGTCACTTATTATCTGCGATTCTGAGAGGTCTCAATTCTGAACTTGTCCACAACTGCCTGATACAGTATTTTTTATATATAGTCTAATTTTATGTTGAAAATTAAATATATTTACAAAGTGAGCGTGATGTAAACACATAACATAAATATAATTTTCATAATTATAACGATAATATGAGTTCGACGAATCGCGTGGATCCTAAATTTAAATTCGTACTCGCAGTCGCGGGACACAAGCTAAATCCCAAACTTCCTACAGTACACAGAGCCCTTTCTCTCCAAAGCCAGTTAAACATATTAACGGATCGGTGATTCGGAGGAACGCTGAAACATCCCGCAGAGTCGATTTATTATTATCGCGGTGGAAAGGATAGAAATCCGACAATCCAATTTTTCAAATCAATTGTAATGAAAAAGTTCAGACGTTTGAGAAGATGTGGTTGGTATCCAGATCGCAAAACAAAAGAAATACGGAGGGTGTGCGAGATGAGGTAAGGATACGAACTAATTCTCGCAAAGTCATAATTTAAAATTCACTACTTTTGTAGATAAATATATTAGCGATGACCTGGTCAATTAATTATTTACTGGTAACATGCTATTTTGAAGACCCGTAATGACGATGTGAGGAATAGTGAATTTAAAAATTACTTTGAAGTGTGAAGTTCAGCGTAGTTGTGGAAATTAGCAGCTAATATATTCTGAGATAGGGAAAAGTATAAGTTATGTAGTATGTTATTACTGGACTGTAAGTGTACCCAAATGATAATTTATCCTCCCCTAAAGTCGTTGAAGTGATAAACAATACCTGGAAAATATTATTCACTCTACCATTTTGTTAGTTCTATCATTTGTTATTCCTGAAAATTACTTCAGAAATTCTTTTAATTGTACTTTCATTTATTTATAGACTTTTAAATTAATTGCTGCGTTTATACTTTTTTTTATTATTGGTTCGTTCTTGATTTGATATTTTTTTAAAGAAGACTTGGCAATATTCTATTGCAATTGCCTTTGCAAGATACAAACGGATGAGGTAAAACAGGACGAAACGTGCAGCTACGAATAATAACATGGAAAATATTATTTCAGTAAATTAACAAAAAGAATTCGCAATAGATGAAGTGCGGGTAAGGGGCGTGGTTGCGCTCGCACTAACACGCTAAGGCTAACGCTAATTGCTATTACGGCGAGAGAGACATCTCTCTGCGGGCTGATGAACTCCTCCTCGGGGACCGAAGCGTCCCTTCCTATCTGGCTATTATTATTTTTTTCAATTTGTTAGCGGTGTAATTTGGCAGACGTGTCGAACGATCGCATGTAGGCTGTGAGTGCGAGTGCGAGTACTTTGCGGCGGCGCCGCTTTGCGATGCGATGCGATCGAAACGCCACTCCCTCGCCGCTTCACCGCTGAATACGCGACAAAAATCCTGTAATTATCGCTCGGCACACTCATGTTCCACCGACGAAGCGGGGGAAGTAAATTAGTAAAACTGCATCCCCCGACGCGGCCAGCTCACTGCGTATCAATTTCCAGAATCTCGGTTCAGGAGTTCCTGGACGTCTGCTTTCCATTTTATGAGGTTCGTAACTGATCACGTCTACTCCTCATGGCCGATAAAACCACACAAATACAAAAACTACACCTGGATTTGAGTTCGTTCCCCCTAGAAATTTGTTCCTTTTTGAACTGTGCCATGGGTGAAAAACTCTAGTTTAAATCCGGATACACCGCTCTCAGTCTCCGACAGAAATGAGAACACCAACAGGATTCCACAGTACATAATTTTGTTAAATCTGACACTTTAAAAAATCTGAGAGCTATATTTTTTTAACATGTTAGAACTGTATTAAATTTTATGTACAGGTGTTCCAAAATAGATATTTTTTAAAATAATTCGTCAGTAATGAATACAGAACTGATATTCGCGGAGAAAAACGAGGAAGTAAGAAGAAAAATTCCAAATACTATTTAATAATCTCGGAGCTACAGGCAAAGACGATTCGTAAACTCGTGAACAAGCCATAAAAAAAACCAGAGTCCGTAAATGACGAAGTTAGAAGAGTTTTGTGACGGTATATCCTTGACTAATTCGAAAAATGATTCAAATTGAACCGACAACTTCTGTTTGGAAGGCAATTAGACTCAAGTCATCTATACTTATCACGTACAATTAATAAATGCGCTTCAAAAGAAGATTATCCAAAACCGAGCAGCACATTTTAAAAGCGAATAAAATTAAATCGACTTGATTTCTGAGAAAAACTAGGAGTATTTGTCTTAACTTTCGTGACAAATTCTTTTGCAGGATCTGCGGATTGCTGTTGGTTTTTTAGGAGTCTTCAGAAAAGTGGCATCTTGCGTAAAATTATTTTAAAATTTAAAATTTGATCACAGAGTCGCGTAGAAAAAAAACGAGCACTTGAATTTCCCCATTATAAATAATAAAATTAGCAACAAAACGTTAAAAAACTGTTTTTTTTTCTGCCGTTTTATTAATTTTTTTGTAGAGTTCTAAACGTAAAACGCTGGCCCATAATGAGTCTTATTTTGTGATGAAAACAATAACAACACTGCACGTCGATCCCAGATTTAAAATTTCTTGGTTGAAGATGCTGCGAGTGTATTAACATATTAACCCATATGAATAAAAAAAAATCTGTAGCGCCTTTAAAAACAGAATCTAAGTAAAGTAATGCAATATATTAAATAGCGACCATTGCCTCCAATGCACATAAGGAATTGAGGATTCAAATATGTAGGGAAATTAAAAAGCAGAGAAATAGAAAATGGAAAATTAATTAGAAACCAATAATAAACTGAATAGCACGGCGCAAAGAGTCATGAGAAGTATTAGAACCGGGCATACTAAATTACCCCATGCCTCACACCCCCAAAAATATGTGAATTGTGTAAAATAACCAAGACTGCAAAAAATACGAACAAAGAAACATAACTCAACATTATAAAATTCATTAAAGTAATAATGGACATTTAAAAATGTTAAAGATACCCAAGGCAAAAAATAAATAATGTAACTGAAAATAATATATATGTATAATGTTAAGGAAATATCTTAAATTTATCTTAATGTATAGCATGCAAATAACCTGTAATTTTATAAAAATATGTAAGTTAACGGTACTGTAATAGTAGTCTTTACAGACATCGACGAAAAGTTTAAATAGTAAACGTTGTTTCACTTAATGTATACATATATATTTTATTTTTAAATGTAACAATGTATCTTTGAAGTGTTACGATATACGTAATAATGTGGTTGGTGGACATAATTTGAATCCAGTATAATATAAAATTAATAATGGTATATTTACTTTTCCATGTAAGCATACGCTCAAGTACATATTAAAAAAGCAAAAAATATTTTTTCTAGAAATATTTAACATCGGGAAACCAAAGACCTGTTTTGAATTAGGAAGGAGTAATTCAACTAATCAGCATTTCACGAGTTTCCCAGCGAGTAAGCGCTGACACTTGAATCAAAACGCTGACGTTGTCACAAACTTAGATAACATTCATGTGTTTCACTGTATAGATTAGAGATGACGTGAGTGAATTCCAACAGGGGGGTAGACTGGGTGACTGAGAACGAGAAGGAAGTCACACAATGGGATATTTCAGTGATGCATCCGATTAAACGCAACGTCCCAGTGCATGTTAAATCTAAATATATGCAACTGCGGACAGAAGATTTTGAGATGAAATCAAACTTCTCACATTTATCTAATTTCCTACCGCTTGTATCTAACGCTAACGGTATTGAGGTTCTGATACTGGCGGTTAGATGGCAGCGCTATATGACTCGCTGATTTCTTCGCAGATCAGTACAAACAAATTATGGCATTTCTCGCCAAGTGAAGAAAAAATTGCAAAGTTTAGAGACTGGAGCTGCTTCGGATGCAGAGTGACAAGTCTTGGGATCGTTGCTTAGTTTTAAACGTGAATCAGCAATCCACAAGAACGTTCACATAACTCCCAATTTATGATAAGCATTATCAAATATTAAGTTGTTAATTATTTTATTTAAATTTTATATGTGTTTTATCTGAATGTAAATCATGCCGCGATCCCTATAGAAGATAAAAAAAAGAAATCATTGAAAAAAGTTCAAAAACTGTAACTATATTCATAAGCGTATAAAGCGTGGTCTCGTTATTTCAAAAGTGTCTCGAAATCGTGGTTGGAAACTTGAGAGAGAATGGGGGCTAGGAAAGATTGGTCATTGATAAACCTTGGAATTAGCTCCAAAATCTAAAACCTGGTTAATTTAGAAATAGGACCATTATTTCCAAAGAAAACTGTGAAATTCAAAAATAAATAGCTAAATTTTCTTTCATGAACACGACGACGAACAGTTGTAGCAATTTTCTTGAATAAAATAAATATTGGTAAAAATACAAAATAATAGCAAAGAAAGGTCAAAGTTAAAACATTATTGAAATAATTAGATAATGAAGCTTATGAATATTGTATGGAGCGATGGAGTTTGTTCCCACGGAAGAATAAATTATAATTCGAGGACAACTGATTAATAACTGTTTAAAAATGAAAGTAAATTAAGTTTTAACTTGCAAACTCTCCGCTACCAAGTATAGACTTAATGGCAGTAATAAAATTAATTTATTCATTAATTTTAATGCACGTATCTTAATAAAATACTGTCAATTTAATTATTAATAACTTAGACTTTTTAAAATAAATATTTAATGAGTTGTAGCATTATCGCCTTAAAGTAATGATTAGAGATAGCGTACAACATTATGAATAATTCCTTGAATCTTATCACAATATTGAAACCTTCCTTCTAGGTATCTACCGAAAATAAATCTAATCTGTCCCGTTCCATCGGTCACATTTTAATAGCTAAATTATAACGACAATCTGAATTTATCAATACGAATGATGTTTTGTCCCCTGCACACAAGCGTCGTGGTTCTGTAATTAAAACGACGCCAACGAAACTGTATAATCAGTTATTTAAGCAGGGATGAATTCAGATAAGAATGAATTCTTTACAGGCGTTCAATTTTCCGAGTTAGAGAAGTCTGTTAAAATTTAGATTCTTCCCCCTCTTTATTTACACATTTATGTAACATTTACACTCCCCAAATGGGTTGGTCTATATTTTCTCAAGCCCTCTTAGTCTTCTTCTCTAAATCAGACAATGGAACACTCGACGAATATTGTAGCTGAATACAATGGTAATTAAATTTAAATTTTCTGAATGCTATTTTATATTCGTAGACGTGCGCCACTGAACTTTGTCGCAAAATTTCCCTGATAACGTCGTCGCCCAGAATCTGATAAATGGTTCGCGCTTCGGCGATGAAGGCAGTAAGAAAGGTTCGCACGTGTTAATACACGATTCCGCTTGATCGTTTGTCTTTCTGATAGCGGCAGGTATCGATCTAGTGTTCAAAACAGCGCGTTGCTTACCGATAACAATCAAATCGAAATAATTGCTCGATGTATTCTTTATGCGGCCCAGGACATGTACCACCATCGGAACTTTGTGTATTTGTGAACGTCGAATCGGAGCACGTTTGTAGAGGAGTTTTTCGTCATCGTGACCTGGGAAACACAAATATTCTCAAGCATTTAAATAATCATGTTTCTTATAAATAAATAAAAAACGTAGCCCTGAAAGATTTGTATATTTTGCGAGGAAAAAATTAATTCCGGTATTATGAAAGTAAAAGTTTGATTGAAGTTGTAAATATTTTACATTTCTAGGCGACAAATCTGAGATCACACATTAATCGTAATTATATGGAAGAAAACTTGAAACGTTTTCTCAGCCACCTGCTAGGACAGTAATAGCAGGTTGGTTGGATATAAACTACAATTAATTAAGTATTCGTCGTACACAAACTGAGATATCCGTGCGTTGAAAGGAAATACAGCTGGGTTTAGGTCGCGATAGTGATCATTTTGAAATTGCTCATGGAGGAAGATAGGTAAATAGAAGGAAGAAACCGGAAGCCGAAGCAAACGAGCGCAGAGTATTGCAAAACTGCCAGCTTTGACAGAGATTGCACTGCGTCTCTCCGGTCCCCGAAGTGCACTAAGAGACATCTCATACACATTACCAGACCCCCGGCGCGACTAATTACCTAACTGACGCAAGATTCCCCTTCTTTAATTAACCTGAGCAGCCTCTGCACATTTAATTCATTTCCATCCCATTTGTTCCCATATTGTTGACTGGGAAAACGCCCCAACTTCCCAAAGTTGTGTCGCGCTAACGACCTCCTACATTACATGCGTTCGTTTCTACATATGCATGAGCGTACATTAATTTTTTCTTTAATCCATTTACCGGGAATCTGACTAATAACACCTCCACACTATTTGGCATACGTTAATGAAATAACGCGCAGTAATTACGTATATAATGAAAACATTTCAGTGCGTAATGTAGCTGTCGAACGCTCCGGAACTGTGCAAGTATTCGAAAAATCAAGGAAATAATATTAATAAATATTATTTAACAAACTGTTTCTGTAACTTGGGTATCGGTAATTATATCACTATAAAGAAGGAAACCGCAGATATTTCTCTAATGCTGTATTATTAAACGAAAAAAATAAAATAAAAAAAACAGTGGCCGCTAAGAATATAAACAGTTGAATTCCGATTTTATATAATTATGTTATCTGAGCACTACGCAAGAATACTTACCCCCTCAACACTTGAGGCGACGGTCACAAGTAAAACAGCGGAGATACGAACACGAATACCCCGGAGCCATGCATAACTTAAGCAGAAAGGATTATATTTATTTTTTTAAAAAAGGAAATGAAGAATTAATCATGGTTGTCTAACTTTGTCTTTATAAACAATTTCTGGCTAACAATTATTTAACTCGGAATAGTCACGTTTTTGGTCGTATTTGTGTGTGTGTATGTATAGAATGATATCCTCAGCTTTAAGTAGTTTCGACTTCCTCACTTCGGCTCGGATTTGCTGTTATTTACTCAAAGTAAAAAAAGAAAAACTTCCCAGGTTCACTCAGAAATAGCAGAAAACTTATTCCGTCGACTGAAGCAAATACATGCGTTACCGAATTTCATTTTGAAATGACTAAACAGAGTGTGCGGGCCCATATATTAAGTATAACTGCTCAACAAACATCTGATTCGTTGGTATTTCTCATTTCTGCATTTATGCGGGCATCGATCATTCACCTCAGAAATAGGTTTCCGTGATAGATGCCCCCCCGTCGATGGAAAATATACCGAATAACTTTCTTTTATATAAGACAAATAATCTAAACGTGGCCTTGCCCTATGGAGTTCCAAGTTCGCTTTCGCTGCTCTGGGACTCAGAAAATACACTCGGAGGGGGAAACTCCCAAAACGAACGTTTTCCTTCTTTCCTATTTCATTTTATCTATATGTGACGCCAGAGTTGTCATTTCCAACTGGAAATTAGTTGTCTACCCAAGTGCTTCTCTCTGCACTTCTCAGTGATTTCACCTTCCAATTCTGATAAGTCAGCCTTGATTAAAAAAATTTTACCTATTCAAGGACTCTCGAAGAATGTGACACTGAATGCAGATACGGGACAGTGCATTTAAATAATAGAAATATAAGCATACAAACGTGAAAATGCAAATTATTAATTACTGATTTTCTCAAAATAATTCATTCAGATTCTTAATTACCTTATCCAGGGGCATTTGGTATCTAAAATAGCTCAAAGTACAGCGACAATAGAAACTTGCACAATTTCCCTTCCCTTATCAAAATTAAGTAACAATTTATTGGCATTTGGAACTGAAATAAGTGCACAACCACAAAAGAAATTGGTTACCTCTAAATATATTCCAAACTAATTTTTGACAGTTCATGCGGACCAAATTAATAATCTAATCTCGGTTAAGTTCACGTTCGTGCACGTTTGCTCAGGCGAAGAGCGAGCTGACGTTTATATCTTCGCACTTTATGTCAAAAATATTAAAGATAATAGCAAACTCTCTGTAATCACGCACGAGAAATTAGGGGAATGGAAGCAACGTTTAGTGCAACGAATAAAACGCTACAAAATAGTACAGAATAGTAGCGTAAACAGGAATAAAAACATATATGTCAAAATAGAATCTAGTGCTCGCTTAAACACGTTTTCACTTGTAATTTGACGTTTCATTTCGTTAAGAGCTTTAAACGCAACGTTTACGCGCGATGTCTTCAGACAATTTTTATAAATTTATATTTAATCTATACGACGTTCTTAGAAATATCAGACGCCACACGCACGTTTAAATTTCCCGGATTCAGGCCTCACTTCCCCGATGTGTACTTTGCATGCGTTTTAATGTACCATTATTAGACTGATATAAAATGTCATTCCGTAGTTACACGTTGTAGCAATATTTTAAAGAAGAATTCTGTTAAAAGCGATAATATCTAAATGTAATGTGATAGCTGAGCGTTGTACATGCGACAACATTCTATCCAGGGAACAGAACGAAATGGAATGCACGTCTGACCCACTTACAGAATTTCATGCACAAGCCACGGAATTGGCGATTTACTTCCTTTTTTAAGCCAGGGCTTTTCTCGAGAATTATAAAGATCATTTGACACGAACCATACGTGAATTTTGTAAAAGTTTCAATTTTTTACTAAATGAATCTATGAACGTATCTGTAACCTAAAATAACCTTAAATTATTTAAATTAAAATATTTACAAGTTTCTGCTTGGATGAATGTAAACATCGTCACAACTATTATCATCGTCATTAGAATAATTATAGACCGCAATTACAACAGCTAACATCCGTGATGTAATAAAACTAAAATATAACAATTTGTTTGTAAAGAGAAACGTACAGTTTTTTTGAAACTCAACTGAAACTGAAATTTATCTGTCTTATTTAATGATCGCAAAATTAATTGAACAAAATTTGTGTTGCTCTTTCAACATGCTTAGTAATATTACAAAAAAAACCACCACTAATTTCCGTGAATTATAACACATAACTGAATTTTCAGTTGCACCATTTACATCTTCAACAAAAAGGAATCAAAAGTGAGTGTTTAACACAATGTGTCACGTTCACAAGAAATAAAATAATATCAAAAGATATTTCCAAAATGATTATGCAATAATTTAATGGGATCTACGCGTAGATAGGCATCACTACATTTGAACAATCCAAAATATGAGTAGTTTATTTTTCCCCCGTCGTTAATTTTCTTAATATTTATGTTCAGTATACTAATACCAGCCTTTTTGCAAAAATTTCAGACTTTCGTAATAAACTCAGGTTAGAGTAATTAAAGGTTCGTAACATATTATATATATATATATATATATATATATATATATATATATATATCAAGAATACGATTCAATATTAAAAATTCGATATGAAGTAAAATTTCTTAACGTTTCAAACTAAAGGAATGGTTGTTAACAAACTGGAAAGGTTCGCGCTATTTCTTATTTACAATGTGACTACTTCCTGACGGTTAACGAAGAAAACCTGAGGTTATTCCACAAAACATTGAGGATATTATTGCAAGCGTACTTACGGCATTTAAAGACACGTATTTTACGTTATATAGTTTTGATGTGATTCGTTCCCTAAGAAAACAGTTTAAGTAAATTGATCAACTGTTGTATCATTTTTGACAGAACGTCAACAGAAATAGTGATCGTCAATTCTACGTTTTTTTCACGTTTGTATTACTGACACGAAAATCAAAATTATATTATCCGTTCATGTATACGTTGGTTTTAGTATCACATAGTATCATCGAAATATTGTATTATTAATATTTACCAGTGCAAGACACAATTTTATTTTTTTTAGAAATTATTCAGTGATGTCACTTGGAACAACTAGATCTCTCTCAATATGACATATTAGTGGCATATTGTTTTAATTAATGAAAATAAATTCAATCATACTCACTGTGAAATGCTAATTTCCTGATATATACAAGGGTTATAATATTTTTATAATATGGCGTACGTGACTTGTTGGACCAAGTTAAGAAATACCCATTTAATAAATAGATGTGTGTTTTTCACGTTTAAACGGAAATTTCCGCATAAGTGCGTAAAGTTTCAAAGAATTGTCTAAATGGAGTTTGCCTATGTTAATATTTTAGTTCAGCGAATAAATTTACGTTCTTTCGGGTACGAGTAATTGAGAAAATGATCCCATTCCTTGTCACAGAAAATATTAGAAGTGGCGCGACACAAACATTGTGTCATCTAAGCGAAACTAATATGTTGCCGAGATAATGGTAACAATGAATTAGGAAAATAGTAAAGAAGAAGGAAACTTGACGAAGCGCCTCCGCCGGACGAAAAAAACCAGGCGCTTTTGTTCTTCCGCGGCAACGAGAATAATCTAAAACCCGTGTTTATTTAATTTATAAGTGAACCCTCCGTATAATTATGCAAAAAGCGTGAAAGGAACTAAAATTTTGTTTGTGTTATTTGGCCATTAAACGTAATGAGGTGCGGGTTTGGGAGGAAAATGACCGGTCCAGGCAGATTCCCGCGACCAATGGGAAAGTATACGTCTGCATCTTCCAATTATGGGTCCCGTCCCATAGAGCTACCGAAACAACGGCCTCTAGGGGATCCACACTGAGTAAATATTCATATGATTCTAATAGTGCGGAACAATTTCCTATCAGATAGGCTATCCGTCCAGGCGCTTTCCCTACTTTTACTTTGCAGTTTTAAAAATTTCATTCATGTACAACAATAATTTGTTTTGTAGTTGACTATTCAGAAATAGTGGCACCTTGTTATCATTTTTAACATTTATGCACAACCATGCTTATTAAGCAATTAATAATTTATTTACATGAAAAAGTGCGGAGGTTGTCAGTGCAGCTTCAACTATGTGATTTCCAGTAGATGATCGTACAGTTAAATGAAAAATATACTCCTAACTCGAACAAGAAAATTAAATCTATTAAATGAAATGGGAAAATTTTCCTTCGAGGATAGAAAATGACATTATCAAAGTAAACATAGTTACAACGTTCAGGAAATTTCATTTGACAAATCATGATAAATGATACCTGACATTGACAATTTATTATAATAAATCAGAATCTGAATTTTAAATAGAAGTAATCCATGTTCTGTGAAATCCCGCCGCTTTCAACTTTGTTACAAATTCACAAAAAGTTTAAGCTAATAGCCTATAAGGGAACGTTTTGAAAGCTTGACAGTGAAATGGGGCTTGTATCATATTAGATTTTGCGTCCACAGTACGGATATGTTTGCAAATTAGCGCAGTCAAATCGGGATAAATCTGTCACTATTATCGCAAAACTTCACTATTCTCCAAGGTAATTTAATCCGTAATGAATTTCCTTAAATGAAAGGCGACAATATTCCGTTCACACTTTTGTCTTTATTACGGTTATCGAAAATGCGCCTCAGAATATTTGTGTAATGAAGCATTTGCAAAAAAAACCCTGTTTTTTAAAATTCTGTAAATTTCTTTGCTATCAATTATTAGCTATTCTTTATGAAACACCGATGAGCGCGTTTTCATGCTATATAACTATATTTTAGCTTGAAGAACTGACTCGCACATAAATGTGACAACCATCTAAATAACTAAATAACTCAAATTGAAGTTCAGAACCATGTGACAAACTTGGACTTCAATAATCGTATTGTGTGACATGCTTAGAAAATTATTTGAATGCAAAACCTTTGTAAAATTGCTGCATAAAGGATAAATCGATTTCAATCCGCAGTGGTTAGTCATAGGATATTTTTTCATAGTCTAAATTTGGAATGAGGGCTAGTTTTATTGAAACACTTTCTCTGGTTTAAGAATTATTGAAGTGATTTGAAAGTGGCCCGTCTCGCACCGTTTTGATGCGATTGATGCAGAACTCCGAACTGTCCGCAGTATCAGTAAGCCACCCCCTCCAAGCTACCGTAATGCCTAATGAGAAATTAAGCCGTCGGTTGACAGGAGCCATTTGTAAAGTTCCCTGGCGCTGCCTGGTGCAAGCCAGGCTTCGTGTGTGTGTGTGTGTGTGTGTGCGTGTGTGTACAACCGACGGATTAAGGGTGATGTTCTATTAAACAATGCCTTCGAGGAACGGCCTTGTCCTATCCAGTTTTGGAATGAACAATCCGGTGTATGAGAGATTGAAAGTCGGTCAGAACACGATGACAAGACACGGTGACATCGTTGAGGAGACACACGGACTAGATCAATTGACAAATTGACATAATCTACGCATTTAAATTATTTTCGTTCACAATTGCAAGATCGTATTGATTCACGATGCGGGAAACCATGCGTCGCTAAGTCAGGAAAAATATTGAAACTAAAAAACAAATTCCAGAAGAATAACAGATTACCGCCAGAATATTAAAGCACCACGCTATATTTCGCTATCCGTCGGAATGGTGAACTTTCCTCATAAACTAGTTTTGGGAATGCACAAATATTTCGCGGACGTCCCGGCAGGAGAGAACAGAACCCTGCGACATGGGTAAACTTAGACAGCGAGCGGCAAAATTTCTGCGAAGGCCACGAACCACGTCTGAGAAATACGCTCGCAACTTCGCTTTAATATTCTCCAAATTTTGACACACTTGCGTAACCAACAAAGACGATTCGCGTGGCTGGAGCTCGAGCCCAGTTCACAGGTCATTTGTACTGGCCAGACCGTAGGAGGTACCTCTTCTGGTCCCTGAGATTTTCGTGTCCAGAATTGAAGGGTCCTCTGCGGCATGCAAGGGTTTTCGCGAGTTGGCGTCGTGGCGTACCTCTTGCCGTTGCGGCGTCGTCTCTTGGTGGCGTACACGGTGCCCAGCTGGCTCATGGCGCTGTGTTGCTGCTGCTGAGTCGGCGTCGGCGTCGCCGTCACCGTGGGCTCAGCGGCAAAGGCGCAAGACCCTTGCGCAGCTAGCGGGCATTGGCTCAGTGCGAGGAACTCCGTGGTGACGCCGGTTCCGAACACTACGCACACATCATCACCGCCCGACGGCCGGACGACCACTAGCCCTCCCCGCCGCCGACGCCCCCCTCCCCGCGCAAGGACACGCCCCTCGGCCAATCACAACACACACGACGTAATGGCGGCGCTCGGCGCCGACCGCGGCGCCGCGCGGCGGACACCGACTCAACTACGACTCTTTCCTTTCTAAAGTTTTCATTTTCAAAATTGGTACTTCCAACTTCGGCCATATATACATGTATGAACGAGCTGTCAATAAAAATTCCATATAAAATTAGGCTACTTTCTTTATAACCGTACCTTCCACAGATATAGTAATTCTGTTCTGGATGAACAAGCATTACATTTTGAAAGAGGGGTGTACAAAATGTAACAAGAAGGCTAACATCGTAATAGATCATTAATTCGGATAATTCCAGGTATAAATTATATGGGGTTTATCATATACTGTTTCCACCCGGATTATCTTAGTGGACAGCGACGTTTCGATGGATAGCTCTTTCATCTTCTTCCAGACTGAAGTGTCCAGGTCATATAATGAACTGGATAAAATACAGAGCTTCATTATTTGGGTAAATGAACAAGTTGCACAATAACTTCATCTCAGAAATAACTTTAATGATCATGTTAGGGTTGCATAATGATGTGCAACTGATGATATTTTGACTTTTAGGACATAATTCCGCATTATAGCATAATTATGTTTCCTCAAAGTATATACGTCCAGTAGTTTCTAAAATTTCATAAATTTGAAAGCCAAAAAAGTGTGAGCACTGAGTAGTTTATAATTGAAGAATAATTATTTGTTTAGGTTTTTTTGCTCCACGAGGTCAACTTTGAAATGTATGTATTGCTTAACAATTGGGCTAATATCAGTTGAAAATACAGGACAGAATTCAGAATATTTCAGTAAAAGAATTAAGATTAGGTAATACTCAAAATCTTGTATCTACCAGACCATTTCACAATAACGCCGATTATTATAGAATTTGTGTAAATTTTATAATACTTAAAAAAAACTGTTAACTCCGTTTTGTTGAATATAAATCGATTTATATACAAAATAGAATGCAAAATTTCAGTACAATCTTATGTAAATCAGTGAGTTAATTTCTGTTACTTTGATTTTAACCAAGATTAGTTTTTCGTGGTGACATAAAAATCCGAAACTTCGTTCCATACGTTTTTGGCTTCTAGAGTTTCCATTTAAAAATAATTAATTCATATAGAGCCTACATCAAGAATATACAGATTGATGGTAATTATGTGAAATTTCAGCGGTGAGACAAAAGTCAATGATGTTTCGAGCAAATAAATCGGGTTTAAAATATGAAAATGGTGAATTTTAATCAGAGTGATATATACGTTGGTAGGAAGTCGGAATCACAATCAGAGACTACGTCATAAGACAATAGCAGGAAGCACTGATTCAGCGGCTCTGTTCTCGTCTTTCAGAAATAAGGAAAAACGCTAACAGACCTACTCGGTTTCCGTCTCATGTGTCATTCGCTGAACAATACTGTCTCAATATCACGTAACAAATTCTCAATATGTCAGTGTAAAGTGACTACGTAGCTTTGTAGAAGAAAGAAGAAATAAGCCATGTAAAAGGAACAGGGCCTAGTAGGTGAATCACCTTTCACTATTCCACAACCCACTGAGATAATATTTAATTCTTTA